>OX276373.1:25312266-28067266 GCA_946251855.1 Alsophila aescularia | reverse complement strand
AAGTTGTATTTTGATTACAAATGCCCGACAGCAGTTTTAGTGAGGAGAATTTAACTGACGTCACGGAAACAGCAACGAGCATGACGAACGAGCTTTTACCAGAAAAATCAAGAAAACATTAAGTTATTTTTTTTCGATTAAATGTATTTACCTATTGCATGAACGTAGATAAAGTAATGTGTGAAACGGCACATAACTATTAATTAAAACACTCGAGTGATAGTGATACTATTAAAAAACTCGCCTACGGCTCGTTTTTATACTCTCTCGTGTTTTAATGCCCCTTCTTATGCAACCGTTTCATAAACTACTATTTTATGTACTTTTGGTCCTGGAATAACACGTATGGGCTACTTTTAAATGAAATGACCACGCGGGCAAAGCCGCGGGCACAGCTAGTCTATTATAATTTAACATTTAAGTACATTTTAGTTACTTATGATGGATTAAATTTTTATCAAGATCATCGCATTTCAGCTGGAATTAAGCTTATGTTTTATATTGTACCAATAAGTAGGTAATCTTAATAAGAATGCTCAGGGTTTCTGGAAACTCATTCTTTAATTTAGTCTTTTTAAATAGGAATAAATGGTCCGGCCCGTAAACCTGAATACTTCTTGAACGCCTCATAATAAATAGTATTAACTTCGTAGCCTTTACAGAAGCGCAGGCAAAGCCAAGGGGAGGGCTGATCTGTCTGGGAAGTCATGGAGTGGAGTTCTGTCAGCCCATTCAAGGGTAAATCGTGGGGAGGAGTTCTGTCCCTTGTACCGACTACTGATAAGGACCAACCCCCTACATACAGATTGTTTTTTTCCCCCGAATACGGCGAAGCGAGGGAGGGAAAATAGTTTAACAGTGTATATGTAATGTATTTATTATTATTCGTAGTTATGTATATATTATGTGGATATTCCATCATAGCGTCGCCCTCATACCAAATATTATGTATCCTCCTAGGCGTCGCCCCTATTCGTCCGGTTTTGACAAGCTAGCTATCAATCGATTCGTATTTAGCATTCAGGTATAGATTGTCATAGGCTATGTTTTTAGTCCACTACGGTGAAGCAAATGAAGGGTTTACACTTAGAACTTGGTCTGATTTTGACAAGCGACGTATCAATCGATTTGTCTTCATTGCAAAAGTCATAGGCAATTTTTTACCCAACTACAGCAAAGGAGTTTTTTGAAAGTATTCAAGCTGTCATGTTGTACATTTTTATTTTTTCTTCATATGAGTGTTTTTTCGAGTGTTAATGAGTAATATTGGTGTAATATTAATCATTATGTGTTTGTTAACGTGCACGAGTGTGGACAAAGGATAAAAAAACAAAAAACGTGACTAATTGTGATGTTTTCAAAACTCTCCAGGAAGATTCAGTAAAACGTACACCATTTTACTGATTCGTGACTTTGACAATTATTGACTGTGACTTGACAATACTTTAATAAACTAAACTTGACATTAGCGAAATTGCTAGTAGGCCAGTGCCTCCGCAGAAGCCATTAAAATAAAATAAAAAAGAAGAAGAAGAACTACAGCAAAACAAGGGAAGGGTAATGAGTTTAACAGACATGTTAAACTCATTACCACATATACAAATTACGTATCAAGATTATTACGTGTTCTGTGGTTATACATAAAGCGCATGAATATAATGTGCCCAAGCGAATACAGAAACAAAGTCCCGTCAAACTTCAAGAGGAGAGGTGTAGAAATTTGAGTTGGTTAAGAATAACTATGGTGAAATAAAGCAGACAGACGGACCACTTAAATAGCTTTCCAAGTGATATCCCGCTAGGTGTGTAATGAGCAAAAAGGTTTTTCCGAGTCATGGATGTAATATGTGTATCTATGCATTTTTATCCGTTGTCTAGTACCCATAGTACAGGGTATCCTAGTTTGGGGCTAGGTAATTGGTGTGAATTATCCCAAATATATATATTTATTTATTTCATAAAATAATGATTAGGGAATTTGTAAAAAAACCACATCATCATCATCATCATCATCATCAGCCTATATCTGCCCACTGCTGGCCGTAGGCCTCTCCTAATGCAGGCCACTGAGCTCGGTCTTCAGCTCTCCTCATCCATTTTCTGCCAGCCGTTTTTCGCAGGTTGTCACTCCACCTGGCCACAGGGAGTCCTACACTACGTTTGCCTAAACGTGGACTCCACTCGAGAACTCGTCTACCCAAACGGTTATCGGTTCTTCGGGAAATGTGACCAGCCCACTGCCAATTCAGCTTGCTTATCCTTTGAGCTATGTCGGTTACCTTGGTTCTCCGTCGGACATCTTCATTACGAATCTTGTCCTTCAGAGAAACTCCAAGCATAGCTCTCTCCATAGCTCGCTGAGCAACCTTAAATTTGTGGACTAGTTTGACCGTGAGTGTCCACGTTTCGGTACCGTAGGTCATGACTGGTAGGACGACTGGTACACATAATTCCATAAAAAGTTCGTAGCATGGCCGTTGGCGATTTCTAGAATATAGTTGACTAATCGTCCAAAATAGTAGTTAATACCTTTTTTGTGTGTATAGCCATCCCTGACTACGTGCTAGGAAATACCTAAATTAATTTGAACAGTTACTTTACAAAATTCAGCTCTACAGAAAATAAATTTATAATTAAATATACTTTTCATAATGAAGGTTTCTTATTGAATAGTAACCACCTCTGTGTATCTAAAAAAGGTCTTAATAAGTGGCGTAGAGACACATTTACTCATATTTACATATTTTTTTTAATATATTTTGACACATTTTAGTTTAGTGGTTTTCCCTCTTCGACCACATAATCACATAGATAAACTTTAAGAGTTCCTTGTCGGATTACGAAGCCATAAAAAGATGTGACGAGGTCAAACCTCATTCGTAATAATACTCATTTGATCTCTTAGTTCTTTCATAATCCATTTGATTCCATTTGATAGTTTGTCATTATTAATTCTAAATTCAAATAACCTGTCATTCCCATATTGTCGTTTGGATTAGCAAGACTGCAATTTTACAAAATAACATGTTATAAAATACCTAATTAAGTTTATTACAACTGGACTGTTTTAAATATATAATATGATAATACCTTCGCAAGTGGTTATTTTAATCCGTATCGTTGAAGTTAAATTGAGAGAAGACTGAATAGAATAGTCGAGTGCAAAATCTCTGTTTGTGATCATCTCCTGTTCCTGTGCTCCTATTGTTCCTGACCTTTTATGTTGTCCACTGAGGCTTGGTCCCTGGGAACCAACCCAAAGTCTAGGACCGCCTCGTGACAAAGAAATTAAACTGCATGTATTATTTACAAACTCAAGAGACATACTCGTAGCTATCATAGATGGGGATGGGGATGCCCGCCGCGTGTATTCAAAGCCTGTTGCGGCTCAACATTGACCGATTTGAGCGCACATTTTGTGGACCCGCTACTTAAACGGTCAGAATCGGTTACAGTTTAACGAGCACTGGCTCCCGTGGTGTTAAGTTAAAATAATGTACACGCACAAAAAGCAGAAGGTTCCTTGGGTCGAAATTAATAATTAAATTAACTCGTGGTCATACTGATTTCTCACACTAGTCTGTTCACTAGGTTTTTTCCCTCGTTGTCAAACTGTTTGATGTGACCAATAGAAAATTACCCGAACATAAGACAAGGGGTCATACTAGTGCGGGAAACCAAAAGACCAAATACTTAACCCACATAATGAGCAACAAAATAACATAGACATTATAAAAAAAACAGTCTTGCTTTAACCAATCGCTAAATTGACCATCAGACCCCATCATAATTATTTTAATATAAGTGCGACTCCCATGTAGGGTAGTTGACTCAAAACTGATTTCGTAAAACTGTAACGAAAAGTACAACGACTGTGTAGTATTCAGCACCTGCCGGTAATAGGCAATCACAGACTATGGAAATACTGCCCGAGGTGCCTTAACAGTTTGAGCACCATATTAAAAGTATTTTTTATACTGTGGCTTTAGTCTAGACTATGACTGAAACAAAAGGAGGATAAGATCAATTATTTTTCAACGACATAAAGCCTCACACAAAAGCATCCTACAAATTAAGTAGGTATCCTCCGTGAAGATTTTAAGGTTTCAGCTGCTTCGACTAAATTAAATACAGACCATTTTGATCCGTCCGTCTCAGAACCCTCACAGAAAGTAGAATGTTTCTACCCGCATAAGGTGTCCATCGGTTGACAATAGGCGTATTTGTTAGGATTACTCGGCGCCGACGGCCGCCTGCATTGAATCCGGAGGGACAGTTTGAGGATTATTGCTGTACTTCCTCGTAATTCCCTCTAGACACTATTGCCACAGATAAAGCGCAGTGGGTATCCGATTCTTACATAATGGCATAGAATAAATAGTAGTACACCATAATGGTAGTGTTTGTCGGCCTCCGCAGCGTAGTTAATGATGAGCCTATTGCGCAACGGGAGGATACAGGTTCGATTCACGCGCGGATTATTTATTTAATATTGTGCTCTGAGTTTTGGAGTTTGTGGGACTATTGTTCTCGTAGTTCCAAATTGCTGTGACGTGTTTATGTACTTAATTATATGTATAGCTGTACCCGCGCCTTTTCCCGCGTGGTTATTTCATTTAAAATTAGCCCATACGTGTTACTCAAGGACCAAAAACTATATTTCTTTAAAATTCGTCAAATAGTCAAATAGTTTTTAATCGATTACTTGACTACATGTCAAGTAATCGATTAAAAACTATTATGATCGGGATATATTATTATCATCGGATTAAGACCCTTTCCCTTGTTTTTAAGTCAAACCATATGCTATCCAACAGTGAAAACCACATCTGTTCAGTAGTTTTTACGTGATGAGCGAACAAACATACAGATAAACAAACAGGCATGATTTAAAAATATGTTATATTCTTGTTCAGTAGCTTATTTTAAGTACCCTAGACCATTTTTTTTATAATCTTCTGTGTACAGACTTTTTCTTTCTTATTGTTCTATTGAGATAGATTTCTTGCGGTTGGGGTTGTCTAAGCGAGAAAATAAACTTGTTATCGAAGATAAAAGTGGCTACACGGCTAAACTTGACGTGGTTAGACATTACTGTTGTTGCACCAATGTTGAATGGATAATAATTTGAAATTAAACAGTTGAATACGTAGTTAATGTTAAAAAACTTTCAAGACAGTATTACGCTAAGCTAGTACTATGATCAGCAAACAACCAACTCTATTTGAAACAAAGTATGTCTGTTTGTACGAAGATTACGACAGAAGTATCTAGGTTTTAGGACAGAAGTTTTCTACTCTCGTTTAAGTAAACTACTTGCACTACTGTCCAACAAAAGTTGCGTCACGACGGAGTTACTAGACTTGCTAGTACTATCTACTCCTAATATTTAAAATTTTAGTTTTAAAAGCGTTTTTAAACTCTGGCACTACTTTTGACATTGTGAAATACTATTATCATCAGTCTGTGTTATATCGTCCACTGCTGGACGACTTTCGCAATGAATGCCACAGAACCCGATCTTTCGACTCTTCTCATCCAGTTTCTGCCGGCGTCCTTCCGTAGGTCGTCACTCCACCTTGCTGGTGGGCGTCATACACTACGTTTGCCAAGACGCGGTCTCCACTAGAGGACACGTCTTCCACAGCGGTTGTCCTACCTTCGAGAAATGTGACCAGCCGATTGCCACTTCAGCTTGGTAATCCTTTGAGCTATGTTGGTGACTTTGGTTCTCTGTCGGATAATCTCGTTTCGGATATTATCCTTCAGTGAAACCCCGAGCATAGCTCTCTCCATTGCTTGCTGAGTGACTTTAAATTTGTGGAAAAGTCCCACTGTTACTCTCCAGGTCTTTAATGCGAACTTAATTATATTAATTAGACAATATACTAAAAGCTAGACAGATTCCCTGCAGCGTCAGGGTTTAAAGATCAATGGTAGAAAATATGTAATGTTGCATGGTCATAGGTACTGAATTCATGTCGGTTAAGTAGAGGTTGGAACATAGATGAAAAATATTTCGAAAGATTTAAAGCAAATTCCTATATAAGTATCCCAAAAGTCTGTGTGTGTATGTATGTGACTTTATAAGTATGTTTGTTGCCACTCAGCTCCGTATATAGGTTGAGTTTGTAAGAGGTATGACAGCCGTTAAAGATATGAAGGTTTTCATAGAAATCCATCTACTAGTACTATTATGTATTATGTGCTAGAGGTTTTCAAATGTATTAACATCTGCATTTAGGTTTTTGAAAAATCGTTTTTCTTCCAAAATTCGATTAAATATGAATTTTGGTCCGCTAAATTGGATTCTGTTGCTTAGCTGCCATAGAGATCTCTGTTTAAAACTTACCATGTACTACGGCTGAACGGATTATTACGTATAGATACTAGACTTGGTGTGTAGAGCTCCTGGAGTAAGATAACATAGGATACTTTTTATTATAAGTCCACGCAGACAAAGTAGATGGGCGCGGCTAGTACAGGCAAATAAAAATCCTGGTTTTATTTATAATAATAATATAAATAGTAAAAAAGTAAACTAAACACTGCAAAAGCAACAGAAAAACTAAAAATAGAAACAATAGGTACCTACTTGTTATCTTAAAAACACCGTGTTGAGTCATTTCTTGATCTCGTTCATGTGGACAGATATCAAATGTTTTTAATTGGACTGTTAACATTGTTAGAGAAAGCAGTGAGTATTTTGTTGTCAGAGCGACGCAACCTGCTCTATGACTCTACTTAACCTATGATAGTACTTTATACAGGTTGACTCAATAGATTAATGACAAGCAGTTTGGCCACGAGGAAAAAATATTCCACTTGGCCTAATTAGTTAGGCAACCTAGTTAGGCCAAGAAACGCCCCTCTTATCACGGAAAATAATCGGAAACCCTCTCCTCAGGGAACATGCTCGACGCATTGCAGTATCTCGGCAGCTTTAGTAAAAATGATGTGATACTCGTATCAATTCGTATTAGATTATCTATATTGTCATTTTTCGTCTTGTCTCACTTGAACATTAGCTCGAACATGCACGTCTGATAGGAATTTTGACATAATCGGGCAGGAATTTTGACGTATTTCTGATTTTTATTGTGAGTGCCGGATTGATATATTCAAGGCTTGGACGTGCTACCTCCACTTCACACAATTGAGTTTACATCTATACCTATAAAGTATTACTGAATCATACTGACTGACTGACAGACAACGCACAGCCTAAGCCGGTGAACCTAGAGATTTGAAAGTTGTAGTAAACATTTCTTGTGTAACCTAGAGATGCACTAAGGAGGAATATTTTGAAATTCCAAACTTAAGAAAATGAACGGGGGTGACAGAGTTTGTAAAGCCGCGGGAGGCAGCTAGTGTCAAATATTTACTTATGATCATTAGGATTCTAATACAGTTGTTAAAAGTTTATCCGGCAGCTTTTTTTTCAACCAGGTTACCACTGGCAACCTTCAGGCGAAGTAGTAAATTATCACGACTGTTAAGCCCCTCGCACCATTGTTTTTCACGATGCGATCCGAAAACGAGGACAATGGGAGTACGACAATTTTCATAATAATATATACGTTGTAGACAGTATTCAAACTATAAGGTTATCTGTCCACGCGAGCTCCAACCACAGACTTCTAATATACAGTGGCAGACCGAACATTAATCGCTACTCGTTAAATACTTATAAACATGATCATTTATCCCTTTTTCGCCCAGCGACGCGTAATTAATGGTGTCTCGTTCATTTACCTGTTGCAACACTATCTCACACATAAACAAAAAGCCGATGCGTAGCCGCACCGCCATGTTGATCTCATCATTATAGCGGCACGTCTACGGTTGTCAGATTTATGTCGAAATAAAAATATACATATTTTGGGACAAATCATACAAGATAATCAACTAAAATGATGAAATACAGTGCGCACCGGTATGATAACGCTTCCCATAACAAAACATCCATCGGATTATCTTTTCATCGGTGAGTCTAAATTTACTTTTAACAGGGAACGGATTTGTTTGACTGACACTGAATAATAAATACATAGCATTCACTGACTTATTTTCCCTGTATTAGTCAAACGGTCTAACCTTAACCTCGAATAAAATAAATAGGTACTTACCTACCTACCCGAAAATCGACATTGAATAGGCCACTACAGCAATAAAAATATGCAAGTAATTTTATAGGTATACTAATACCTACAATGTGCAGAATACCTAGGTTTTAGGTACATGGGTACCTGCTGGTACCAGTTAATTGCATCACTGGAACAGCCATGTCAGCGAGAGCTGTTAGGGGGAAATGCACAAAACATCTTAAGCAACGTCAGTACAAGCCTTACTGCCCCCATCTGGAAATATAAATATGTATATGTACAAAAAAAACTTAGCTGGGTACCTAGCAACGAACATTTTTTTCAGTTTAGTTATAGTTATTTATAAGGTAAGTTCCTAGTTACCTACTTAATTTAGGACCATTTTCATTATGTAGTCTTTACATATTTCATTTAGTAAACTACGAGTAGCTTTCCCGCCCGCGACTTCATCCACGCGGACTACAGTTTATCGCGAAAAAAAGCATCCTATGTTCTTCTAGGATATTAAAAACCAATGCAAAAGTTGGTATAGCACCAACGCTCTTGATGTTTATTGACAGACTTGTTATTTCGTTTCCATGGAAACCGTTCCTTACAGCGAGTAATCAACATTTCCCAGTTCTCCCGTGGAAACATCATGATGATGATGATGTTTTATTTCAGAGTATAAGCTATCTCCGTTCCAATTATCATCAAAATCCATGCAGTATTTATCGCGTGAAAACTCCCCAAACTAACAAACAGACAACGTTTCACTTTTATATATTTGTATGGATTAACAACGCACCTCACATTTCTCATCTTTACTTTTGATTGGGTAGGTAGGTAATTTATTTACATACTTAGAGAAAATAAATTTTGTTCCAGATTTCCAACGAATGCAAATACCTACTAGGAAAGATTGAATAGAAAACATGAAACGCGAGGATTGGCAACTCAGTTCGGCTAATGTGCTATGATCAAAGCATTTTAATGATCACCTGCTCGATTCCAGTACTTTTTGAAGATGAATTGCCGCCAGGTCATTTATTATTAAACTTTTATTATAAGTAATGTTTTCTTATGGAAATAATTTTTCCATCGTCACAAATATTATTTTACATTACAGTAAGTACCTATACAGTTTTGGTGACGTAGAAAATCTGATCTTTATATGAGTTAATCACTCTTTTTATTTATTAACAGGATAAAGAACTATCGGGAAACACAGACTCAAGCAAGGAGTTCCACTCCTTAGCGGTCCGCATGATAAATGTGGAAACGAAACGCTTCGTGCGTGTAGGTGGAATGTTCACCATATTAAAGCGGTGATGCATCGATGTTCCTCTAATTTTCCAATGAACAAGTTATTCTGGTGGAAATAAATTTTTGCAGACAACCATTTCTCTAATCTCGGTTATCTCAAGGAACAAAAAAACAACCTTAATGCTGCCCAGGCTCAGCTAAGCATTTACAGTAGTCGCAGCCAATGTATATGTTGTTTGTGAAGTTAGCGATTGCGCAGGTACTGCTGTGGGGATAAAATAACATGAAGTAAAAGCGAGATAGAATATGCGAAAAACGTAAGCGAGTGAGCAAGGCAGTTATATAATGCTGTCTTCACCATCAAAATTGGGATCGCGCCTGAAAAATAGTAGTTTGCGCAGCCACTAGAAGATAACTTCCGAGACACATACTTTCGCTGCGCCTACTATATGTGTGTGTACTTGCTACGCTGTTTGATACCAAATGTTCGGCCTGCTACTGTTTATTAGAAGTATGTGCCTCCAACAGACGACATATAAATTACAGGCTACCATATTGGGCCAACAACTCGGTTATCGTTTTGAGTCAAATGGACAAACAGGTTTCATATTGCTAAGTAATTTTACAATCTACAGTAAGTATCCTTTAAAACATTAATGCCTGCACACAACTAGTGTGGGTTATGTACAGAATTACTACTAGTACTCGTACTTTTACAAGCACCTACAGCTATGACACAGGTAGTTGAACTGTCAAACCAGTTCCAGAACCCAGAAACGGGCAAGCTTCACTACTGACTGCACTGTCTATGTACCTACTCCAACTTGTGACTAGGTCGATGTTCACAATAACTGCGGATATCTACGTACTGTGCAACGTTATATTTTTATATACACTATTTGGAAAGAAATCTTCTGAGCGTGTAGTACTGTTTCGGGGAATTTTATTCGTAGAGTATTTTTAGGGCAAAATTTTTGAAAAAATATTTCAAACACAGTGCCGCGGCTAGATTTTTCATATCAAAGTTCTGTGTGGCACTGTGGTTGTAATGGGTAGGAGTAGCGCTTACCATCAGGCGAATGACCAACTCGTCACTCAGCCAAGACATAAGTTCATACAAGACATAAGTTCAAAAGCTGCAAAGTGTTATATAATTTAAAAATAATATAAATAAAATCTCTTAACTTGTGAGGTAAGTTAAGTAATGTTATTGTAAATAGTCAAATATATTATGCTTAATTTATTATCTATCTATTTATCAAATAGATTCTTTAATATGAACATTTAATTTTATTTTTTAATAATATTTACAAAAACAGTCCAAATATTATGAAACAAAATGAACAAAATAAAAATATGTAGCTTACTTCCGCCAAAACTGTAAGTCAGACAAATGATAAGTGGTAAAATTAACACAAGTAAACCCCCACGCTAAACAAAACCCTACCCCAGATTGAACTAATGAAAAATATAAATGAAAGAAAAGCTAAGGATCAATTATATTATGAAACAGTTAAACCAGGTGGGGCACCACCGCAAAAGTAACGGCAGCGGCAAGCTACCGGTAGTTAGGTATTTTACTCGATTTTATTATTATCATTATTAATTCGTTTTCTTACTATACTAAAAATACATCTCGAATAACCCCAATCTCGGTCAATCCACTATAATTTACAGGTAATCAGGTGTATGACCAACATCCAACTCCATCTTCACATTACACTCACTGAGATGACTTCACACTAATAAGTAATTGTATTTTGTCTTTAAAACTGCACGAGAGAGCAAAATAAAGTACCCTGAATTATAATTAAAAGCTTGTAAACAAAGGCCTCTTAAAGATCGATATTGGCCACTAGACTTCCTTTCTCCTAAGCTTGGACATCTTCCTTCCCGACTTATAACGAGAAGTTGGCATAGTTTGAGAAGCTAAAATTTATGAAACTTAAAGGTCTTTAGAAACGCAATGTAAACCAAGAGATTTTTTCATGGTTATGAAACATTCATGATAGAAAACTAAAAATTTATATTTAGCTAGTACTAGTTTGATAAACTAGTCTGACATTATTGTTTTAAGTGAAATAATTACTTGTGAAGAAATCCTATACATGTGACCAACAGTGAAATAATCTTGGTCGTTTGTAGGAGCTTAAATAACATTTTAATCGTTTGTAAAAAATTAAATGCTATAGGAAAAATCATTAATAAAATAAAAATGTGAGTTTGTTTGATTTGTATGAACATGAAATATTTTAAGTAACTATGGCTTATTTTAACGTTAAGTCTCAGGGCCGCCGCCGATGGTAAAATGTATACCTCCCTTTAAGGTCTGGTATATATTAGAACAAAAAGTTCAGTTCCGCTAGCTTACCCATAAGTATTTCATGACTTCTAATTAGAAAGTATTTCTCCTTTAGTGTACATAGAAAAAGTTGCTTAGATATCCTCCAGTATAATTTACAGTAATCAGAATAGTATACGGATTTTAACAGAAAATAATAACGGTTTTTATCGCGTTTATGAATTTATAAATGTACTTATGTTATGAGCATTTTGCAGTGTTCGTTTGTCACAGACCAGGTAGACCAGCGAAGTGACGCGGCGGCTCAGGAAGGGTTATCTAATAATGTGATATGATAATCTTCGTTCCAGGATGATTATTGACCGTCCTATAGAATACAAACAAAATAATGCATTACCAATGTCATACAAAATGGCGTTTCAAATTCGGGAACAGTAGTGGCATTAACTATTGTCAGAAGCCAAAAACCCATATTAGGTCGCTGGCTCCAGCAGCAAGTAAGGAAAAATTACCTTGTTAAAGTTTTGTTCCAAACTTATTTATTTAATGGTATGTTGCGGCGAGGTCACAGACGCATGTTATACGTTTCATTTGGCGCAGAAGCCGCAGGAGACGAGCGCGCTATTTCAAAGTTGTCGTTGTCTATTTTAATGATCGGCGATGCCACGCGTGCGGGCTCTGTTATTGTATTTTCCTTGTTGCGTAGGTATGTTTGATCCATGGACATAGTATTTGTACTATGTCATGGTTTTCTATCAGATCTCTTTTCTTATGTCATGGCGGTTGTTTGAATACCTGTTTTTGTGGAAAAAAACTCCTTAGTGTTTATAAGGTGTCCATAACATGCAAGGGTGCAGCATGCATTCACAGACATTTTCTACTAGATTGAATAAATTAAATGTGTACAAAGTTCTCATTTACATAAAGTTATACGATCCAGGAACTTGGAACATAATAATATAAATTTTCCGTTCCTTGACTTCTTCCTAGATTTTCGAAGTAACTAAACCAAAAACCCAAGTAGAGTCTGTCTGCGCTTGTCGTATCTAGATGAAGATAGTGTAAGAGCCAGATAAGAAGAAAAGAGGTTATTTATTAGTTGACCGAGCGAGCGCGAAGCGCGAGCGATGCGTCTCCGTTCCAGATTGGAAAAAAAATGCTTTCATATGTCCGGAGCGATATGCATTTCTTAACCGATCTAGACGAAACTTGGTATCCAGATTAACAATTTCAACTTTTTGATGGGGGGGAGGGGGGGGGCAATTTTTTTTTATTTGAAAGGCAGAAACTTTAAATTCGTCTCATAAAAAAATGGTGAATATCTGATGAGGATCTTCAGCGTGATGAGCAGAAAAGCTCCTGAAAATGCAGTAAATTGCTCACTTTTAGGTTTCTACGAGTAGAATAAGCCCCTTACCTACTAGATAGGGATTGATGGAGCACCTTTTTTTTTAGGTATTTTTTTCTAGAAAATTAGTTTTCAAAATTTAAGTAATAAATTATATTTAATTTAAATTAAAAACGACAGTTTTCTGAACAGAAATGTTTGTTTCCGAGTCATGGATGTTGATATTCGTATTTATGTATGTGTATCCGTTATCTAGTGGCCATATAACAGGGTATCCTAGTTTGGGGCTAGGTAATTGGTGTGGAATTGTCCCGAATATATTTATTATTAATTTATTTTTCTTGTAACCTTCAAGATAATAAATGGTTAAGTATCAATAAGGTAAAATTTACAGGTATTTCAATAAAAAAATATACACCGTGACATTGAATTCGATATTTTTCTTAAATATATGTACTCAGTCCATAAAACAGAATGAAGCAATCTGTAGCATTAAATATAAAATGTAAATAACTATTAAAACATAGAACTAGGCATTATAAAATTAGTCAACATTCAAACTTGTTATCCTTGCGACATGAGAAAACCAATAAGTAACGATCGCGTGCCTGGCGGAGCACTCGCGCCGCGGCCGTGCAGCATGTTTAGTGAAATTTCAGCGTAAGGCTAATTACTTTTCGGTCAGTTAGTTATATGCTTATTTATTTTTTTGAATCTCGTAGAACGATTCTAAATAATAGACTGAATACATGCATTTAAGATAAATATCGACTAAAATTTTACGGTGTATATTTATTATCTTAGCTAGACGATTTTGGAGAAACTTATTAATAAAAGTCTTAATCACAATCAAAGTTATAATCATAGTCCACAATAAAATGCAGCCTTTTTGTTCACTAAACTAAAAGGGGAAAATATATAAGTTTCCAGATCGCTGGTTCTTTGCCTACGCTAGACGAAACCGAGTAGACATTTGGCAAGCGCTGCTGAAATCAACTTATCGAGTGACGAGCTGGATATTTATTACAGTTGGCTGCAGGCAGCGGTCAGCGGACCCTGATAAGATTTAGTTTCCATGTTTTAAGTGCTTATTACAGTAGAAAAATGAATTAATTTTATGTAGTCAACTTCCAAAATCCGCCAATCGGACGGTAGTCCGATTGAAACCTGGACGAAGTTTTGGAAGTTGACTACATAAAATTAATTCATTTTTCTTCGGGATATTATGATGTTTATTTTTTGAATTTATTTATATGGGAGAATACCCATCTACTGGAGAAATATCTAATTCCCAGTAGGTAGGTATTTATTGACCCATATAAACATGATCATTAATTAGTTTTTTAAATCCATTTGTAACCTATTTTTTTATTCAAAGAGACAGTTAGATATATTATTTCGCGGAAGACAGGCCGGTGCTACGGGCAGCGGAGACGACCTGCGGCGGCGGAAGGAGTGAGGACGCTGCGCATGCCGCAGTAGTGTGCCAGGTTGAGGTAGTTGCGTCACGTATAGTGTGGTTTTCTACAATGAGAAGTATTATTGTTTTGTTTATATAGAGATCCTATTAGCGTTACGGATGCGCCACAATGTCTCAATGTACATAGTCATGCAAGGCGACCGTTAGTTAAGTTGCGTGGTGAAACCAAAAGTATATCCCATAATAAAGTACGAGTATTATTTTAAAGAGCTACGAATGGCGTTTATAGCTTTTAAAATAGTAATAAAAGTGACTAATAGGAGATTTATATAGTTTCAATTTGTGCGTCAACTAAGACAATATATCGTTCAAATATGCAACTGTTTCCTTCAATAAATCAATTATGGCACGAGCTGTATGACATGTTGCCCTGTTTTGTTGAAACCACAGCTCCTGCACATAATGATTGTTCAATTGATGAACGAAAAGATCAGTAATCATGGCTCTATAGCGATCACCATTGACTGTGACGTTCTGGCCATCATCGTTTTTAAAGAAGTACGGACCAATTATTCCACCAGCCCATAAAGCACACCAAACAGTCAGTTTTTCAGGATGTAACGGTGTCTCAACATAATCTTGAGGATTATCATCACTCCAAATACGGCAGTTTTGTTTATTGACGTATCCATTTAACCAAAAGTGAGCTTCATCGCTAAACAAAATTCACTTATGAAAATCGGGATCAACGGCAATTTGGTTTTGCGCCCATTCACCGAATGTACGCCTTGCTAGGTGATCGTGTGGCTTCAATTCTTGCACGAATTGGATTTTGTAAGCACACAAACCAAGATCTTTCCGCAAAATCTTCCATAAAGTGGATGGACACATGTCCAACTCCTGTGCACGATGGCGGATAGATTGATTCGGGTCTTCCTCTACGCTACGCTCTACAGCAGCAATGACTTCTTCTGTACGCACTGTACGACGTCTCTGTGGATGCTTATTATCATTTAGAGTAAATGTGGTTCGTAAATGTTCCATAGTTAATCGAATTAATTGATCTGATGGACGATTATGTTGACCGTAAAATGGACGTAGTGCGCGATACGTATTTCGAACAGAACCATGACTTTCAAAATAAATTTGCACAATTTGGAAGCGTTGTTCAGACGTCAGTCTATTCATGTTGAAATGCCAAACCAAACTAAACATAAATCACTTGACAGCTGACAAAATGGCCGCCAGTTAAAAAAGTGTTGCCAACTTAAAGTTCTATACCTTTAAAAAAAACACCCTTTCCAACTAAATCTGTGAAATAAATATTACAACATATTTAAATCGTTTTTTTATCGCTTTGTGCTGCAGGTTAGTAGAATATAGGCTTCAGGTAGAAAATGAAGATAAAGAAAATACATGGTCTAATCGACACCAATATATAAGTGGAACGTTGTCTGTTTGTTTGATTGTTTGTTTGTTTTTTAGTTGGGAAGTTTTAACGCGATAACAGCTGGACGGATTTTGATGAAATTTGATATACTTATACCCTGGAGTAACATATAGGAAACTTTTCATCATCATCGTCATCATACTTCACTCTCATATGGCTGAAATAATTTTGATGAAATTTGGAATGGAGATAGCTTATACCCTGGAATAAAACATGGGATACATCATCATCCCTCACGTGGGTGAAGCCGCAGGGCGCAGCTAGTTCTTGAATAATTTCCCAGCCAAGTACTCGTAAAGTCTGAAGCAGAAATGGAGTCAACTTGTAACAAATTAGGGCAAGCGATGCGGGCTGTCGTGTACAAATGCGGTCCTAGCTTGGCGGAGTGGCCGTGTTACTTGATTTCGCTTCCGATTTCAATTATTATGAAAGAGCTTTGGGTGATTTTCCAGACAGAAGAAGCCTTGATTAAAGACATAAATTAAACTAGAAGTATACACATTAGAAATGGGATATATACTAATGTATTATCTACTATTTGTATTTATTTCTGTGTTTGTGACAACGTTAGTTTTAATCCATGAATTAAGCTATCTCTGAGATGCCCTCCAGCCAGATGGAGTGACGATTTACGCTAAGTAGCTGGCAGCAATTACATGAGAAGAGGTGAAGATCGGACTCAGTGGTAGGCATTAGATAGGTCTATGTCCAGCACTGGACTAATGTAGCTTGTTGATGATGAGACACACCCTAAAAAGAATGAAACCAAACACATTTTTGAAAAACAACAATTATAAAAAAATAGCAATAATAAACACATAAACACTCATCTTTTGCACGGTTGCCCAAAAAAGGGAGTGTTATGTTCTCAGAGTTCATGTATATACTTATGTACGTTTCTTTCTTCCAGCATAACTTTTAAACGCCTGGTCAAATTTAGATATATGTGGTAAAAATTAGAAAAAACCTTCGAATTTTACATTATGGGTATTAAAATGAAGGCCTTTTTGAGCACATTCTAACAATAAATTTAGTTGTTATTGGCATAATAACTTTTTAGTTCGTTATTTGGCAGGCCTGTCGTTTTTTATCTTACTTTGATGATGTACTTGTTTCATTATTTTACTACAGTCATAATTGTCTCTTTTTCTACCTCCCAGCTTTAAAAAGAGCTAATAGTTTGGATACACCAATATGTAAGGATTTGAAGATTTCTGTATTAATTTCAGAAGCTTCCAGGAGATTCAATTGATTAAGTATCAATGTTCTGCTTTGAATTGAATTCGTCACACTAGCTTCACAGTTCCCTAGTTGTCCTTTTCCATATTATGTTCTAGGCTACCAGGCCTTTCAAAATTTAAGCAGCAGAATATCTTTATAAAATCTATCTCGGCGTTCAGGTGTGTGGCCGCAGATAGTGGCCAACAACACGGGTTTTCGAGAACAAAAAATTGTTTGGATTATTCTTTTTGTTGTGGTATTGGTTGGAGTGATCGCGTGGACCACGGGGATCCTATTGTAGTGTTTTTTGGATTAGATTTTTTAGGTCTTGGTTTTATTTTTATATTTTTTTTAGTTTACAACGTGACATAACTTTTGTGACTTGTAAAACTTTAACTAAGTCTCTGACTTGGGTTTATTGACCATAATACAAATTGTAAAAGCCTTTTGGCTGACATAGGTATTATCCCTATTTATACTTACACGACTTTTTTTTTTTTTTGAATTAACCACATTTTGTTATATACTTTTGTTGACACGTCCCTTTGACAACATGTTTAAAACCCCTCCTGCCGAAAAAACTGAGAAGGCTGGTCCTTCTGACAAGCAGGACAAACTCTCCAAAGTGAGACGTAGTATAGGTAAACAAGGGTCAGGAAGACCCACATCCTCCTCTACGACGATGTCGGCCGCAACGGTTGGCTCCGCTAAACAAAGGCTAAAAGCTACGCACGCTACAGTGAGCCCACCGCCGAGACCGGTATATCCAAATAGACTGGCCGAGGCCAGAGCGTGTCTCAATAGAGCCAAGCTGCACCTTAACAACTCTAGAAATCTCAAAATGGAAATAAAGGATGGTGTAGTCTCAGCTGTAGATAGACTTTATCTACTTGTCAAGGAGTCTGAGGCATCTGGTGAACAAAATGAGAGTAGTAAGGGTGAGAGGAGGGGTGTGGAAAAGGCAATGGAGCTCCCGGTTCCGCACTGCTCGTCTCACCCTCCCCCCGTAAGAGATGATAACGAGCTCTTAAAGCGCCTAGACGAACATGGCAGGTTGATGAAGGATAGCATTGAGCAAATGACAGGGCTTAGGATGTCATAAGCAAACCACCAAAAGTCTCTGTCAATGGGAGGAAGCTCCCGCAGCAGACCGCGCTGCATTCCGTGGTCATCACCTCAAAGGACGAGATTAAGACAGAAGAGGATGTACTAAATTGAATTAGGATGGCTGTTGACAATAAAGAAGGGGGAATAGAAATTGTCAAAATTAGGAAGGCAAAGGATAGGAAGATTACAATGGGATGTAGGAGTGATGAAGAGAGACAGAAGCTAAAAGAAAGATTGAAGAAAGCGGCTGATTGTCTTAACCTGGAGGATATGAAGAACAAATACCATCTTTTGATCCTCAAGGATGTGCTCGCATACAATACCGATGAGGATATCATCCGCGCGCTCAGAAATCAAAATGAAAGGCTTTTTAGAGAACTAAATGAACAAGATAATCGTATAGAAATAAAATATAAAAAGAAGATCAAAAATCTTTTAACGTCCCATATCCTATTAAAGGTGTCCCCCATAATATGGGCTAGGGCCATGGAGAGTGAGAATGTGCAAACAGATCTGCAAAGAATACGGGATGCTGACCAGTCACCTCTTGTGCAGTGTTCGCTCTGTTTGGGGTAGGGTCATGGAAGGCGCTTCTGCAAGGAAACCTTGAAAAAGTGCAGCTACTGCGCTGGCCCTCACAACAAGGTTGACTGCCCCGACTGGCTCGCGGGCTCACCTCCAACATGCTGTAATTGTTCTTATGCTAAGTTAGAGCAGGTGGAACATAACGCCTTTAGCATGGACTGCCCAATTAGAAGAAAATGGGATACACTGGCCAGAGCAACAATAGCTTATAAGGTGGCTTTCGGCACTAACAGCGGTTCTCATGTTCAACCCATCATTAGTGTAGTCAAAGTAGTTAAAAATATAAACAAAATAGACACATAAATGATGTTGTATACATATTGTAGCAATATGCAGCATAACATAAGCTAAAGTATGGAAATAACAAAATTATATTAGTAAGAAATAAACTACTTAATTAGAGGAATATATAATTTGGAATTAAAAAAATTAGAATACTGAATCTAATATACTGAGGTATAAGATGACGGGAAAAAACATTATTTTTAAAATTGTAACAAATTTTAGCGAAAAGTGTAATAAACAGTATAAATAGTTATAAAAATTATGTTATATACATATTTTAGGAATATGCAGCAATAACATAAGATAATGTAGGCTTTTTAGAGAACTAAATGAACAAGATAATCGTATAGAAATAAAATATAAAAAGAAGATCAAAAATCTTTTAACGTCCCATATCCTATTAAAGGTGTCCCCCATAATATGGGCTAGGGCCATGGAGAGTGAGAATGTGCAAACAGATCTGCAAAGAATACGGGATGCTGACCAGTCACCTCTTGTGCAGTGTTCGCTCTGTTTGGGGTAGGGTCATGGAAGGCGCTTCTGCAAGGAAACCTTGAAAAAGTGCAGCTACTGCGCTGGCCCTCACAACAAGGTTGACTGCCCCGACTGGCTCGCGGGCTCACCTCCAACATGCTGTAATTGTTCTTATGCTAAGTTAGAGCAGGTGGAACATAACGCCTTTAGCATGGACTGCCCAATTAGAAGAAAATGGGATACACTGGCCAGAGCAACAATAGCTTATAAGGTGGCTTTCGGCACTAACAGCGGTTCTCATGTTCAACCCATCATTAGTGTAGTCAAAGTAGTTAAAAATATAAACAAAATAGACACATAAATGATGTTGTATACATATTGTAGCAATATGCAGCATAACATAAGCTAAAGTATGGAAATAACAAAATTATATTAGTAAGAAATAAACTACTTAATTAGAGGAATATATAATTTGGAATTAAAAAAATTAGAATACTGAATCTAATATACTGAGGTATAAGATGACGGGAAAAAACATTATTTTTAAAATTGTAACAAATTTTAGCGAAAAGTGTAATAAACAGTATAAATAGTTATAAAAATTATGTTATATACATATTTTAGGAATATGCAGCAATAACATAAGATAATGTAGTAAAAAACAAACCGTATTAAATAAAAAGCAACAATTTATAGACAGAAAATTTTAATTTGTAACTTTGATAAACTTATTTGTACAACGTCAATACATACAACCAATTTGAAAATCAAATGTATAAATATAGCCTTTGGTGCTTCGTGAGTTTGGCACGCACTTCAGCAACCATAAGATTAAATAGACAAGATTAAGTAAAAGTGAATTAATGTTATAAAGAAGAAACCTAATAAAAACTTAAATTAAGATATATTATAAGAGATGATCTTAGGTTGTATTATACACAAGTGTAAATTTTCATTATAAGTATCCTACTACCCAACTACCATATAATAAAGGATAGGTCACCGCAAGGCAGAGTCCAACATAACCGTCCGCGGTATCCATGAGGATTTCCCCCTCACTGACTAAAAAAAGCAATATAATTTTTCAACACGCTCATGTGGTTAAAGGAATAAATTGGATCACAGCCGGGACTCGAACCCGCACCACCCGTGTCTCTGCACGGCACGTGCCTTAACTAATTCTGCCACCGTTACCACAATACAGCTATCCATTTTTTTTCTCCAGTTTCAAAAATCTTCTTTCTGGTGCAAAATTTGGCTCATGGTCTCTAACGCACATCATCCGTGCGTTTTAGAACATTATTAGAGGACTAGCTGATGACCGCGGCTTCGCACGCGCGGTTATTTCTGTAGGATAAAAGTACTCTGTGCTATTCCAGGACCTAAAATACCAATAATCCAACATTTGATCAAAATTCCTTCAGCCTTCAAAAATATTTTTATCGATTGCTCGGTTTTAATTCATCGGATTGAGATATAAAGTAGCCCAGTTTTTAAGTCAAAACATAAGCTATCCAATAGTGAAAACTGCATCGCAATCGGTTCAATAGTTTTTACGTGATGCGTGAACAAACATACAGACAGACAAACAGACAAACACGAATTTTAAAAATGTTCTATTCCTGTTCAGTAGCTTATTTTATGTACGCTAGACCATTTCTTTATTAATTATCTTCTTTATACAGACTTTTTCGTTCCTATTGCTTTATTATAAGTATAGATAGATTATAGATATTCTCGCTTAGCAAGTTTTAATACTAAAATCATAAAACAAAAAAAAACTTTATAGTGTTCAATTAGACTGACTCTCGCAAGTCTCGCAACTGATTAACTTTCAAGATTTGAAACCATCTAGACTTGTCTGCCATTTAGTCCATCACAAATGGTTTCCCACCTTCCTAATTAAATTTAAAAAGCTACGCGGCTCCTTGAGTTGGTACAGAGTAAATAAATATGTCATCCAGTAAGCCAGGGGAATGTCGTGAAAATGCAGGACTTACTTACTGTCAGTGACAAATTACGTCCGCATTTTTGTGATGACTTTGTAGAAGAAATCTCTTGAAATTAATTCTGAATAAAGGATTTTTTGTACAACTGCGCTTTATTTTTCCGTGATTGTATCTGTAAATATGATCACATTTTCCTTTTTATTTTATTATAAAGTATTTATTGATTGTCCTTTCTAGCTATTGGATGTGATTAAAACTACGTAAACAAAAACTGAACTACATAAAACTATAGGCAAACAAACCCGCACAGCTAAAATGCCACCGACGCGTCGGTCGTGCTTCAAGTGCAACAAATATAATGAGACATACAGACTGTAGCGCGAATGAGACTCACTGCTATGCTACACAAACGCCACTCTGACTGTGACTAATACCAAAGAAGGCAATTGTGTATATTGCACCTAATTTGTGCGATCCACGCCCAACCGAGTTGGAACCTAATCTTCCTACTTTAAGTTAGATCTATGAAAGCGGTCTGAATCGAAATTAGGATTCACATAGTGTCTGCTACAAAAAGTTAATAGCCGTACATTCCTTGAATTTCAACGTTGATTAAACGCTGCAACTGTGCCCGTGTGATTGCAATCCGGTGCAAAAAGAAGAGCTTTCGAATCGAAGCATGACACCGATTTCCGATACATATATTGATGTTGCTTCCATCTCAGCAGTTAATGAAGTATGGCAAAGTAATATTCTAATATCGCAAAAATATATTACCCGTTTATTTATTGAAACCATATATAATTGTGTCCAATATGAAAAAATCTAGTTCTCTGTATGTTCAACTACAAAAATCGAAAAGAACATTACGAGCGTGTGCGTGTGTGTTGCTGAGTTTCGGTTAAATGGAACGTCGATTGACTGACTCTGGACGAACGAGGCGGTTGAACAACTGTTTGGTGGTAACGAGTTGGTTTACGTGAAAGTCATTTTTTTCGACTTCAAAAAGGAGTTCTCTATGGAACTATTTGTTTTTTTTTTATACTTCTCATCTGCAGGAATACGAAACCAATTTAATATTTTTTGGTAAAGGTGGGTTTTTAGCGATCCATATAAAGTTACATGAAAGAAACCAGTTGTTATTATTTAATCGATTTGCAGATAGGATTTTCTTAGATAAATTCGTGGAATTATACTATTAAAGTAAAGCCTTTCATTTCCATAACCATTAATTAATAACCTTAACCTAACATTTCTAATGTTGTAAATAACATATACCGTTGTTGGTAAACTTATATTTTATTGTATGGGGTTAGGGACTCCTAATTGCGTTAAAACCTCCTTCAACTTCTTCCATGACCCAATGTTAACAGTAATTTAACACATTCAAAAATAATAAATAGTAACAAGTCAAGCAGTGTTGCTTACAATTATTATAATACATATATTATTTAAAGGTAAAGTTTAATTCGGGAAAAGAGGAGGGTAAAACCAACAATTAATTCAAAAAATACTGCTAATAGGATGTAAAGGAGAGTAAAGCAAAAGTTGTTTCATTGAGTCTTAGGCAAAAGCATAGTGTTTATGTTTACACTGTACTGCTTTACTGCAGATGTTGCCACAGGATCCCACGTTGATGTAATCACGCACAAGAGGTTGGACCAAGCGATGAGCCTGAGCCTGATCTGGTAAGGTCAGCAGTAGCAGTCGTAACTGTAGCAGTTAGCTACGCCGTAGCCGTAGCGATGAGCTACGCTGCCGGAGCACTAAGCAGATTACTAAGTAGTAAATTGGTAAACTAAGCTACTGTTCATGAGTTAGTAATAATAATAATCTATAAATATAATAAACAAAAATAAAACAAAAAGCCCGTATAAGGAAGATAATAAAAAAATGGTCTGAGGGGCTACCGACCAAAAATATAACATTTAAAAAATGGTGTCTGTCTGTTTGTCGGTATTTTTATTCTTGCATCACGTAAAAACGACTGCGATGCGGTTCTTACTGTTGGATAACTAAGACTTAATTAAAAACCGGTGTAATTGGTATCTCAATCCGATGATTAGAAGCCAAGCAATCGATAAATACGATTTGACGTCAGAACGAAGTTTCGCGAAATTTACTTAGTATATTGGTACTTTTTTCCTGGAATAATTTTTAGTCTTTCATATCCCAGAAAAAATACCACGCAGGCAACGCTGCAGTCACAGCTAGATAATAATATATTCTTTACTGCAGATACGTCCATATTTAAAATGAATTAAAAATAAGTTTATTACCCATTATATTATAAAAAAATATTAAATAATTGACAGAAATAAGAAATATTGACTGATCTGTTAGCTTTATTCCTATAGTGGGGACATGGGGCATTTGTTGAAAGGTAGGTGGAGAGTATGGCTCTTAACACAATTTAATTAGATGATTGATATAAAATTGTAAATTGTTATTCGGGCTATTTCGTTATTATAGTCGAAGTACTCTTTGTCTATTAACTTAAACTTGTAATTGAAATCTTAAGCAAACACTTTTGATGTCATCGAATTGATTTAGCTAACAAACTGTTACAAAGTTATATCAATTACATTCTGTCTGCTAGCTACAGAGGTCACTAAACACCAAAGCGTCAAGATTTTTCAAACTTAAATAGACTCTCTCACAGTTTAAACTATCCAATTTAAACATCGAGAACTTTTAACGAGAGACTTAAGTGACAGCTTTCGGAATCCTTATCGACCGTTTAACCGTATGAATCACTTTGAATTTTAAAGTTCTTCGAGAACTACTTGATTTTACGTTCCACGGATGTAAAAAGATAACTGATATTGGATGCATCGTCGGCACAGATATCTGTGTATCAGTTTAAAGGGCAATGATTCGATTGTGGCGTACATGTTTTTAAAAAAAATAATATTTTTGTATGTTTGTTCTCGCATAACCTACAAACTATTAGATCGATTAAAATGCGGCTTTCACTGTTGGATAGTTATGAAATTGAATTAAAATCTATCTTTTTTGCATCTCAACGCAATGAGTAGAATCCGAGTAATGGATAGTAACACTGAATTAATTTACATGAAAGGTGTATTGTACTTTATGGGTGTTTTGGCCATAGATAAAAGATAACTTCAACGTTAACATAATAAGGCACCCGAAACATAATCAAATCTAAAGAACTGACCAGATTTGTAAAATGACCAAAAGGCGCATCGATTGTGCATCCGTTTCTCTGCTGCTGCCCTGGAATTCCGAAACCCTGGAGACCTGCAGCTCCCGGCGCCACCTATCCTGGCTTGCCTGTTCGCAGTGTGCTCCTCGATGCGTAGCCTGGCTTGTCTGGTCGCAGTGTGCTCCTCGATGCGTAGCCTGGCTTGTCTGATCGCAGTGTGCTACTTGATTCGTACTGCCCCATATGACCGCATTTGAAACGAGTTCGAAGCAGATTGCAGTCATACAGGCATGGATGGATTTTAATCTGCAAACATAGAAAACGCAGTAGCTACGCACGCACTCACAAAGCAAATTTTTGTTTCACAAAGTTGACAATGTGTAACAGCAACGTTAACTACCATCCGAGCTAATTTAAAAGGGCCAGTAATATTAGCGAAGAATTTACAACCAAAAATGTAGATAGGTCAATATTTCTGACTAAATATGCTTCCGCGAATCTTTGTTTCACAAAGAAGTAGGCAATTGTAGCTGCAATATTAACTACCAAAGCTTATTTAAAAAAGTCAGTAACATTATCCAAGAATTTACAACCAAAAATGTAGGAAGGTAAACATTTCCAACTCAATATTTTTCCGCGACGTTGTTTACGAATTTCATTGGTTATAACAATTAAATGATTGGATGTGGAGCTAGCGCTGTGCCGAGGGATAAATCATGGAGGTACCAAAGACAACGGTTTGGAAAAATATCTCCTATTTAATTTTGACAAGTAGGTAGGGACTAAACTTTCATTGTAAATCACGTCACGTGTAAGAATGTTTGGTACCGAAATACACTTAGAACGACTCATCTGATTTAAAGGGTCAGTTTCACGTGACACCAATTAAATCATTAAGAAGCAGCCTGTGCTTTGAAAAATCTAGTCAAAGGCTAGACCCTCTTTTATTGTCGGACATTCACGATTTTAGCGGCACAACAGAAATCATCCATTATTTCGCTTCAACTATCCAAACGCCATCGTATGATTTTTCTCCTTAATTTGCTCAGAGATTTTCTGTATTATTGAAGTTTTTCTTGCTCTTTATCCCACTTTCTGATGACGGGAGACGGCCAGGAAGGCCATGAATCAGCGTGAGGTTGATCAAAGCTGAACTGCGTTAGGATAATCGGGACATTCACGATTTTAGCAGCACAACAGTAATCGTCCATTATTTCACTTCAACTATCCAATCGCCATCGTATAATTTGCTTTCTTAATTTGCTCAGAGATTTTCTGTATTGTGGACGTTTTCCTTGCTCTTTATCCCACCTTCTGATGACGGGGGATGGCCAGGAAGGCCATTAATCAGCGTGAAGATGATCAATGCTGAACCTGCGTCAGGATAATCGATGTTGGTAACCATATTTGCGGGCGCTTTGTATGTAGGTTCATTTAATCGTTGATACTGACGGCGGTTATGAGAACACTGGCTTGATTCACACGTTTAATGTCTACATTGAACAGGTACAAACAATAAGAACAGTCTGCTAATTCCAAATCACAATAATTTTGCTAGGTGGGTGGTGGGTGGGTTACTAGGTAGAATACTAAGAGTTGAGGGAACGCGGTATTCCCGACGTGCACGTGGGACACGACCGCTCTGCTCCATGGTTCTCGCCGAAGTTCCACTCGTCGCTGGCTTCGCACCGCCGCCGATTATACACGAACGTAGACCAGCTTGCTTACGCTCGACGTTACTCATCTCCGACATTTATATATATATATATGTATTAGAAATGTGCTTTTGAGCCCTTTCATTTGATACTGAACATGGCATCATATTTTTTTACACTTCTAGAGGGCGCTATATTCAATTTTATATAACGTCACGTAGCCTTTAACCAGCGAACGATGAAGACGCTTCCAAAGATACCTCATCTATCAGATAATGATGAGTAGGTAGTTTAGAAGTTATGAGGGAACCGGTTAACATACACACCAGCTAAAACCATAACCCTCCTTTTTGCTTCGCTGCAGTCGGGTACAAAAATAAATAGATAAGGCCTGTAGGACATCATCATAATCATCATCATCATCATCATTCATGTCAGCCTTTAGGAGTCCACTGCTGAACATAGGCGGCCCCCAAAAAGGGGGGGTTCACCATAGTCTGTTGGACATATCCTTTTATTTTACGTAAGCTCAATTTTGATAAAGGATTGGTTATCGTAGGCTGTTTATAAATTTTATTTTATTTTCCATACGTATATATATATAAAGAGTTTTAAGAGAGTTCATTTTTTGAGAAATGTATATATCGAGAAAATAACTATTAAAAGATTTTATTTGGTTTTTATAAAAAAAAATGTAGTTCATGAAATATGTCCTTTAAGTTACAGAAATAAGTTGTTTATTGTACGGGACCCTGAATATACGGGACATGACCAAATACTTTGCCATCTATCATAGTTATTATTATTCGTAGTTTCTCTCTAAAGAATTTCATTCCAAAACAACGAAGCAAGCCAGAAGGGCCAGTAAGCATGTCAATCTGTATCTCATGTTTATAGGCGCGTGGAACATTATTAGGTATAACCTAATTTTCTTGTTTCGATCAAATTGAGATGGATACAATTGAGCCTTTGCATATTAATGTTTCAATTCAGTGATAAATTTAAGCGAATTATTATTTGGTTTAATTTACTTTGGTTGGTGTTGATTGTTAAGTCGGAATTTTGGATTTTAATTTAATAATAAGTTGAAGCGTGTAAATTATATAAATTTTATAAACAAGGTTTGCTCTCAATTTTGTTTGACTATATTATCTTATTATCTATATTATCATAAATTATTTATCACGCCATCTGATTTATGCTAGTGTTATCAAAACGCCAAAATTTTGTTAAAAACCCGCTCCTGATGAAAGTAATTTTTCAGGACGAGATTAAGGGGCTCCAAAGTACCTTTGATAGTTGATGGCCCAGTCATTGACCATAAATTAAAATGTGTTTGGTATAGGGCTTACATTAGAAGGTCTCGGGTCAATTTTTTATCTTGAAAAGGCAAAATTCAATTCCCGGGTGTGAATTCGGTAGTTCTAAGGAATAATTGATTTACAAAGCGTAGTTAGTTCTTTTGAGGAATAAATTTTTTTTGGACCTTTGTTAGTTTCATCTTGATAGATCAAGAGGAAGTAGTCCATTTTTAGTAATATATATATATATATATATTTTGGTGTGAATTGTCTTGAATATATATATTCACACAAATTACCTAGTCCCAAAATAAGATACCCTGTACAATGGGTACTAGACAACGGATAAACATACATAAATACGAATATAATAAATCCATGAAACAAACATTTATGCTCATCATATAAGAATTTGAACCCGCTACTATAATTATGACTTCGAAGTCAGAGTAACTAGACGCTCCGCCAACCGGTCGTGAAATGTAAATCCTGCATCAATGATCCAAAAGATAACAAGCACAAATAAAAAAAAAAAGTTGAGTTGTGTGGTGTCAGAAATAAATGTATTTTCTTTCTTTACTTTTTTTCTTTCTAATAACCATCTCGATCACACCAGCTTTCAAAAAGAAAAAAAAACGCAACTAAATTGGGTTCATTCGTTTGGGAGCTACGATGCCATAGACAGATACACACACAGATCATCATCATTATCATCAGTCTCAGGGTGTGTATCACATACACATACACATCTTTTAACATATAACATTATCTATTTTCGGGTTCGGGGGTTAAAAATGCGAGCAAAAATCAAACAACTACCTATCTTAGTTAAGTTATAGAAATTAAAATAAAAACCTTGCATAGTTCCTGGAGCATTTCTGTTCTGATGGAATTAAGTATCGCACTTTCGAGCGGCCGTGGCGACAGAGACATGCCTCACCTCTCACTGCTGGAAAAATGCGATGCAAAAATATTTGAACACATCGCGGACACATCGCAACATATACATATGTGCTCGCTGCGCTTCGATCCCGCCTTCGTCTTCTAACCTATCATGACCATGTCAGATCGCCACTGAAGGTTGTTGACAGAAATCTGTGTTACGGTAGCGTTGTGTGGAGGTATATTTCAAAATAAGCTATGCGAAATCCTAAATTCGAAAGTATACCCGATATCAGCTCGGCCATAAACGTTGGGTTTTCGCTTTTTTTAAACATGCCCAATACCAACACGGTTTCTGTGTTATAATAGATTATCAATATCCCAAGATATAATAAACGCGCAGTCCACTGTACATGTTTATCTGCTGGTTTTAAAATAAAACTTTACAAAAAATTACAGCAGCCTTAAAAATATCAAGGATATCAAAGAAAACCCCCACCCCTTATTATATAGCTAAAAAGCATCTCGATCACATCAGTTTTCAAACATAAAAATCGCAGCTAAATCGGTCTATTCTTTTGGAAGGTGCGATTCTCACCCCCCTTTTCATCTTTTCTTTTACATCAAAATCCGTCCAGTTTTTTTCAGCGTGATACGTGTTCTTTTAAATAATTTTCAACCTTTATCCTGCGGGAACCCTTTATTTTTTCGGGATAAAAAGTATTTTAAATGTTAATCCATAACATCAAATGTGATTGTGCCATGTTGCATCAAAATCCGTTTGATAATTTCAGCGTGATGCGTGTTCAAAGAGACAGACAGACAAAAAATTAAAAAAAAACGTTTTTGCGCTCCATATTGATTTTGAAGTTTATCTCAATTATAATTTTCAATAAATATTGAATGTACAGATTTAGCCCAGTTACAATTTTATTATGGTATAGTTTTTACACAATATTACATCATTGCTAACTGCGTACAACCCAATTATTTCTCAACTTTAATATAAATATAATAAAGCTGTCTTGTTTTGTGTAGTTATGCTATTTGAGTCATAATTTTAACTTGTCTTATAATCTACTGTTTGCTTTTTAAAGCAGTGATGCTGACTTAGCGAAAACATCAGTAATTTTTTCCCATAGAAAAATGTATGAGATGGTGTCATATGATGTTAACATTGTATTAAATCAGAGTTTTTATATCACTAACTTAAATTAATTAGCTGTTAAAATTATTAATTGATGTTAAAATTTCAACTTCTTTAATCGTCATTTTGTGACGTCAGCCTTAAATATATAAAAATGTTGCTTCATATTGACAGAATAGCTCAGCTTGTTGCAATCCTGACGTCATATCCGTCTTTCCATGAAAACAATGGCGGCGGGACGGGCTCATTCAAAGTAATCCTTTTACGTTTATATTTCCAAATTAGGCAACAAGAAGTAAAATTAAACCTTATCTACGAAATCTATTTAATCTATTTATGTTTGTCGAATGAAGTCGACTGCTAACCTTTGGTGTTAGAGTTTGTTAGGCAGGCCAAAACGGAGACCTTGCTTGCTGGTGACGTTTATGACTGCTTTCAATTACTAACGTGCCCTCAGAAGCACGGAGCTATTAAAAAACCACACATAACTATTTAAAAGTCATTGATTAAGGCAGGGCTGAAGATCAATCTCTGTGTCATTGGATTCTAAACCGCACATATTATCGCTCGGGCACCATGATCGATGGTGATGGTCGAGGTTAGCCAGGTTCATATAAATATGAACCTGGCTAACCTCTCCTAAGTTAATGTGGTAATTTAAAACAAACTTTGAAACTTATCCCACATTAGGATTAGCTCCAGATGAAGGAACTTTTCAACGGTTAACACCACAGACACGAAAATTTATGTTTGCATTTTATTATGATAACCGGTTTTAAGTTTTACCATGACGTAGTTGCTGCACTCAGAGTTGGGTCCTGACTAGGGAACTTCTCAACGATTAACAGCACAGACACAAAATGTTGTATACGCATTTAATTGTGATAGACCGTTCTAAGTTTCACCGGGATATGGCTGCGGCATAAAAGCGTCTATTTTATGTTTTTTTAATATAACTTATTTAATCTTATCTAAGATTTCTACATGTTTTCTCGTTTTCGACGATAAACATAATCGCGCTGAAAACGTTACTTTTATTTAAATTATATTATCATATTAATAAATCTGCAGTCGCTGAACATTTGATCGAATCAGGCCTAAATCACTAGATTAAACTCTACAACCTGAAGATCCTCTCCACGGAATGTCACTACTACTCCAAGATTGTAAGTGAAGCGATTAAAATCTATTCCAATTACAACCGGGAGAATGGTTTCAAGTTGGCTGCGACGGGAAATCCCGTGATAGGCAAGAGTTCGCATCACGGTTTATGTCAGAAGAAATGTGCAGATGTCGTTAGTGTTGTGTTGCTTACTATTATTTATTCTGTGGTGCCGTCACAATTCTGAAATGAAAACCATATGCGGGTAGTTGGAGACACCAATCGCATCGCGTTTTTCGACGCTGACACCCGCTACTTCAGTCTTATCGTGACCATGATCAATCTTACTTGATCGACATTCTGTCGTCGGCTGTTGCTCCAACCGCACGCGCAGCAGTATTCCATATTTCTCCAACCGCGCGACGTAGCCGACGTAAACCGGTCTAAGTCGCTAGTGTGGTGCCATTAGTCTATCGACAAAAAATGGATAAGTTCATGATACGTTCGTCGTCGACCCCTGATCCGACCAGCAACTCAAGTAAAAGACCTAGGGAAGAAGCCGAACAATGGCAACACCCGAAGAGATTTGCTATTCCCAGACCAGTTTCGAGGGAAAATGACATCAGCACAAGCAACCGTTTCAGCAGCCTTTCAGTGGATAATGAGGTCTTACAGTCATTCCGAAGTGCCACTAAAAATAAAGCGTTTGGGCAAGTTCCACCCATTGTTCTGGAGCTTCGTGAAGCCTGGGTTCATCAGAACCTCAAAGATATCATCGACAAATATGTAAAAAATGACCACATTGAGTACAAGGGCAATAATCGAGTCAAGATTCAGTGCTACTCATCAGAAGGCCACCAAGCTGTCAAGAGTGGACTCCTGAACGAAAATGCATCGTTTCACATATTTACCAGAAAAGACGAAAAACTTCCTAAAGTAGTTATTAAAGGATTGCCGGGTAATCTCTTGGATTCATTGGCAGCAGATCTTAAATCTCTTGGCTTTCCCGGAGCAACAGCAACTCTCATTAAAACGAGCAAGCCGGTTCAATGTCCGCCAATACTTGTCCAACTACCAAGTGGGACTAACATGGTCAAGTTCAAGCAAATAAAATACATTGCGAATTGTGTCATCGCCATTCAGCGCTACAAAACAACCAATAAAATGGGCACCCAATGCTTCCGCTGCCAAGGCTTTGGTCATGCTTCACGTAACTGCAGCAGAACTGCGAGATGTGTCAAGTGCTCCCTGGAGCACCCAACCTCACAATGTCCCAAGCAGGGCTTCATCGAATCTGTTCGCTGCTGTAATTACCAGCAAGTTCACCCAGCCAACTACTCTCAGTGCAAGGAAAGGTTGAAATACCTCGAGCGCATAAAATCAAAACGGGAGTCATTTCGCAATACCATCGCTAACTCCAAAGGCGTGAAAAAGCCTGGTAAGGGACCCGATGGTTGCTCAGTCCACAACATCTTGGCCTCATCTACTACCATCTAATGCAGTGAAGCGCCCTGATCTCATTCAAGCTCCTCAACCTATCGGAGTTATCAAGACTTCGGCTCCTTCGGCAGAAGATCAGCTGACTCCACGGGACGCTATAACAAATGAAATGCTTCAAATTCTGACCATCATCAAGGATCTCAAGCATGAGTTTATTAAATGTCAATCATTTATTGATAAAGTCATTTTAATTATGTCCCATGTTGGATATTAATTTTAATTCTTATGGACTTGAACATACTTTATTGGAATTCCGATGGCATTCACAGAAAACAGCAGGAGCTCTTGGACTTGGTAAGTGACCTAAATATTGACATTATTGCACTTAATGAAACAAGGTTGACGGGGCGTCTTACTTTAAGAATCCCAGGTTTTTCTTGCTATCGGATTGATGGCCGTGCCGATGGCTCCGGCCAGGGAGTAGCAATTTTGGTCAGAGCTGACATAGATCATAGCCTCATTGCCAACCCAAAATCTTGAAGCTGTAGGAATAACCGTCCAATTAACGGATGGAAACATTATACTGTACTCTGTCTACCAATCACCTAACTTACCCTCGCTTACACTTACCAGTGACATCAAAACCCTTATGGAATCTGGGAGTAAATTGTTCGTTATGGGTGATTTAAATGCTAGACATCCCTATTGGTCACCTGGTCCCACTAACCTAAGTGGTAAAATATTGTATGAGCGAATGCTACATGATGAAATCACAGTGCATGGCCCTAACGATCCTACTCTAGTTCACTACCGTAGTGAACATGAACCTACAACCCCTGATCTCTTGCTTACTAAAAATGTTCACACAATATTAGAGATTAAAACTATCCATGCACTTTCCTCTAACCAGTTTCAGTTCTCGTTCGATTTTCTACTAAAATACATCGCAAACCAATCCATAAACTAAACTACGCGAAAGCAAATTGGAATGGCTATCGCAGCTTTCTAAATGATAACGTCGTCTTGTCTAACCACTTTTACAAATCTGTAGACGAAATTGACACGGCCATCTCAAACCTTCAGGATTCCATCATTGCTGCAAGGACATTAGTATACCGACATCAAACCTTAAGCCTTGGGAATCCTCATTACCAAGATGCATCAAAAGAAAAATAAAACATAAAAACCAATTACGGCGATATTCAGCTAGAGAAACAGACAGCTCTATCCGCAAAGTGTTTCATCATGAAGTGAAGCAAATTCAACGTGAAATTAATAGTGCGTTGAAATTACACCGCGACGAGCAGTGGAATCGTAAATTAAGTAAGGTCGATAATCCTGGAACAGATCTTTGGTGATTAGCCAAAGGACTTAAAGCCACCTCTTCCTTTGCTATTCCACCTCTCAAGTCTCAGGATGGTACCAAAATCTCAAACGCTAAAGAGCAGTGCGACATATTAGCAAACTCATTCTCTGCTAATATGCTGCTCACTCATGACTGTGATAGCGATGAACAGCAAATAGTAGAAACATCCACTAATGCTCTAGTCAACCTTTCATCTGAAAGTCTCCAAATCACTTTAGTTCGTCCCGCCGAAATCAGAAAATGCACAAATAAACTTAAGATACGTAAAGCACCTGGTTCGGATCAAATTTATAATCAAAATGTCGCAAAATGTATAGTAATGCTCACGAAACTATGTAACGCCTGTTTACTGCTTGGCTACTTCCCAGCACTTTGGAAAACAGCGAAAACTATAGCGATACATAAGCCTGGTAAAGATCCCAGCGATCCATTTGGTTACCGTCCTATCAGTCTTCTGCCGTGCCTAGGTAAATTATTTGAAAAAATAATTTATCACCGCCTACGCAGAGCCTCAGAAGCGAGCCTAATAGATGAGCAATTTGGCTTTCGTAAATCCCATTCAACAACTCAACAGTTGCGGAGACTGTCGTTCATGGACTCAATATGGAGGAATCAACCGGTATGTTTCTTATTGACATCGAAAAAGCCTTCGATACGGTCTGGCATCAAGCCCTTATCCACAAACTGGTCATCCTAGGCATCCCTTTATCTTTGATTAACATAATTAGATCCTACCTAGCTCATCGATCATTCGAGTTCATATAGGAGGCTTCACCTCCATACCGAAACCAGTTCCCGCTGGTGTACCCCAGGGTTCGATCCTTGGACCTCAGTTGTTCTTGCTATTTGTTAATGATATACCTATACAAACACGCACAAAGCTGGCCTGTTTTGCTGATGACACAGCATCGTTTACATCCTCTAAAGACATTGATTTAATCATTGCTCGCCTCCAACTGTCCCTCGACCTACTTTCCAGCTACTTCCACAAGTGGAAATTAAAAATAAATGCCTCTAAAACAGAGGCCATTATGTTCACGAGGCAACGAGCATTACTCGCCCGAACTCTAAAAATTGATGGTTATAACATCCCTTGGAGCACCTCAGTTAAATATCTTAGTACTGTGTTGGATAACAAACTAAACTGGAGTGAAAATAGAGTAAGATTACGACTCAAAGGCACAAGAGCACTGAATGCATTGAGCCCTATACTTAATAGAAGCTCTTGTCTTAGCAGCAGTACTAAATTACACATATATTGTACCTTAGTGCGCCCTTGTATTACATATGCCTGTCCAGTGTGGAGTAGTACCTGCACAGCTAATCTAAATAAATTACAAGTTATCCAAAACAAAGCTTTAAAATACGCATATAACACACCTTTTCGTACAAATCTGCATAAGTTACATAACCAAATTCATTTTCCCATCTTAAATGAATTCATTTTTAAACTGTCTAAAAAATTCTATTTACACAGCAATCCACGTAGTAAAAATAAACTCATTAAAAATATATGTAAAACTCGCAAGAAAAACATATCTTACATCGACAAGTACAATCGATACAAATTACCCCATCACTTGTTTCTCGAGTGCGATGAATAGTCACCTACAGTGGCCTACCAAGAGCGCATGCGCTCCCTTGCCGTTGCGCGCGCGACTCTCGCTCTTATTATCTTAGGATATAGTATAGACCGATAGGTATGTGCGCAGCGCGTGCGGTTGGCTGTGCTGGCTTGTGTGGGTGATTGTCACTATACGATTGGCAGCCTGACCGAATTGCTCCTGTTGCTTGCCTATTGCAATGTATGTTAGTGTTTCTTTGCTTCCTAACAAAAGGATGCGTAACTACCTACTCGCTAACTTTTGTTGGATAGTTGACTTATTTTTGTTGTATTTTGGCTTTGAGCTATCTAATGACCCAAATAGTAAGTATGTTTAGTATTCTAACGCTCAACTAAAGCTTGCATGTTTAGAAAATCCGTATTTATAAGTAAACATTTGTCACAATTTTATTTTGTATACATACATTGTAAAAAAAATATTTTTATAAGTTTAGATAAGCTATTTGTTAGCTTGATTAACAGTTAAATAGATATAATTGTGCGTTCTAGGATTAAATTAACACTGGAATTTGTGCTAGGTTATAATTTAATAAGTAAATAAAGAACTTTTAAAATTGAATTGAATTGACTTGATCGACACGTTGAGGTTATTTAAAATTACATTTTCAGGGCATTTTAGTCCCATAAAAATAATTCACCATATGTTCAAATCTCGAAAGTTGAAAACTTACCAATAATCTCCTATATAACAATAACAAGCTAAGACTTCAAAACCTAAAATCTGACTGCGCTTGGGTAAAAAATAGCCTATGACACTCTTGCAATGAAGACAAATCGATTGACACCTCGCTTGTCATTATTGGACCAATAGGAGCGACGCTATAATGGAAAATCCACATGACCAGTTACATAGATACATACATAGACTTTTAAACTCATTACCTTTCTCTTCCTTTGCTGTGGTCGATTAAAAACGACTTTTCGTTAAAATCTAGCAACCCCTGTATTTTCTTTGAACTATATCGAATTTCAACAACAGTTAGCAGTTTTAAACGTCTTTTGTTACCAGCGCTAACTGCAGCGTTTGCAAAAATTACCAGACAATCTTGTTTTGTTACGAAAAAGGAAGATAAAAAAACTATAAGACTAATAATTGTGTTAACAATTCCGAATTCAATTTCAAGGCACTTCCAGAAGTAATACGAATTTACATGGGGAACAGTTTCTGTTCCTGAAGTTAACGGTTTACTGTTAACACTTGTTTTACTCGTATAATATGTTTTAGACGAAGTAGTTGAAATAAATTAGGAATCTGATTCTACAAAATAAAGACATTTGAACGTTAAACACATGTTTAAGAGTTTTTAAACGCAAGGAAAAATTACGAATTATTTGTTTAATAGCAGTTTATTTTAAGTCCTCTAGAACTTTTTTTTTTCATTACCTTAATTATACATACTTTTTGTTACTAGCTGAAGAGAAGATAATTGTATCAATGCGAGTTCACTAAATATATGATTACAACAGAAAAGAAATGTTCTTTAGACCTCTTGTTAGAGATCATTAGTAAGTAGCACGTTCATGAATCCAAGAAATATCTACCTACTAAATCAAAATATTTGATTGAATTACAGTACTGCTGATGTGCCGATGACTCCTGAATATTGGTTGAGATTGGTTCAGATTACTGATAACAATATTTCCAATATTACCAAATATCTTTTTAAATACTAACATTACAGTTCAGTTTTTTCTATGGGATAAATAAGCGCAACTAGAAGTTTATTTTTATTTTTCGGTTCAATGATAAAGTAAGGTATTTACACAAATTTCCATTTTCTGTTATTGAAGTAATTAATAAATTATGAATAAGTTAATTACAGATTAAATTTCCAAACACTGATATAAGTGAATGTTGTTTTGTATTCTGTTTACTCTCCTTTATTCAATAGTAATGAGAACCAAAAACAGAACAAACGCGACATCATTAATCATACTGTTCCCAAATCTCTTTGCCTCAAAATCTATACTTATACATAAAACTGTAACAGGTCCAATTCTATACAGTGAAGATATTTTGTAAATTTTATTTGGAGGCTGTTCTGTATTTCATACTGAAGCCAAAACTGTATATTTTTCATTTTTGTCTGTCTGTCTGTATCTTGGCTAGGCATCACGCCGAAACTACTGAATGATTTTGAATGAAACTTGGTATGATATTTGACGGCCGGTTGGTCTAGTGGCTAGAGGCCCTAGGAACGAAATCAAACGGTCGCTGGTTCGAATCCTGCAAGGTGAAATCATTTGTGTGATGAGCAGAAATGTTTATTTCCGAGTCATGGATGTGATATTCGTATTTATGTATGTTTATCCGAGTGCCCATATTACAGGGTATCCTAGTTGGAGCTAGGTAATTGGTGTGAAAATGTCCCGAATATATATTATTATCGACGACCGGTTGTCTCGTGGCTAGAGATCCTAGATACGAAATCGAACGGTCGCGGGTTCGAATCCTGCAAGGTGCAATCATTTGTGTGATGAGCAGAAATGTTTGTTTCCGAGTCATGGATGTAATATTCGTATTTATGTATGTTTATCCGAGTGCCCATATTACAGGGTATCCTAGTTTGGAGCTAGGTAATTGGTGTGAAAATGTCCCGAATATATATTATTATCGACGACCGGTTGGTCTCGTGGCTAGAGATCCTAGGTACGAAATCGAACGGTCGCGGGTCGAATCCTGCAAGGTGCAATCATTTGTGTGATGAGCAGAAATGTTTGTTTCCGAGTCATGGATGTAATATTCGTATTTATGTATGTTTATCCGTTATCTAGTGCCCCATGGGTTCAAATTTTGTACATTGAAGTTATTGTGTAATTTTTTTTGGAGGCTGTTCTATATTCGTACTGAAGCCAAAACTGTTATATTTTTCTTCTTTTTTTTCTGTCTGTATCTGTCTGTGTCTTGACGCGCATCACGCCGAATTTACTGAATGAAGTCAAATGAAACTTTGCATGATTTGAGTTCACACTACGAGGTAGGACATTGGATACTTTTCATACCGGTAAAGTAAATGGTACCCTCAGATAGGGGTTGAAAGTTATTTCAACGAATACCTATCACACTGAAACTACCGGACGGATTTTGATGCAACTTTGCACAGTCATAGTTTATATGATGGGTGAAAATTAAGGATACTATTAATCCCGAAATAAAGCATTCTTGCAGAACAGGGGTCCAAATTCTGTACATTGAAGATATTTTATAAATAATTTCTGTAGGCTGTTCTGTTATTTGGAACATAGCCAAAACTGTTTTCTTTTTCAGTTTATGTCTGTTGTCTGTCTGTCTGTATGTATCTTGACCGCGTATCATGCCGAAACTACTGAATGAATTCAAATGAAACTTGGCATGATTGAGTTCATACTACGAGGTAGGTCATTGGATACTTTTCATACCGATAAATTAAAGGGTCCCCGCTGAATAGGGGTAGTTTATTTCGAGTTGGTATTCATGTTTTACGGTTTATAGTTACTTCCGTAATTCACCTCTACTCAAGGAATATTCATCCAAATTTCAAATACCTAGGTCCACCAGTTTAGGCTTGGCGTTGTCTATCAGTCAGTCAGTAGGTATGTCACAGTAGTGCTTTATAGGCATGATTAAAATAATATAATAAAAACATATATTTATTATTCTGCCCAAAAGTGAAGGGCATCTATACTTGTAATAAAACATCTGTACCAAAAAATCTGTAATAGGATATATAAAAAAAAGAAAAAAAAAACAAAAATTAAGCATTAATAATAATAAGAATAAAACATTTTTAAAATTCGTGTCTGTCTGGTTGTCTGTTAGTCTGTTCACGCATCACGTAAAAACTACTGGACCGATTTTGCGGTTGGATAGCTTAGGATTGACTTAAAAACTGGTGTACTTTATATCTCAATCCGATGAGTAGAAGCCGAGCAATCGATAAAAACTTTTTGACGGCTGAAGGTATTTTTTTTAAATATTATTATTTTAGGTCTTGGAATAGTAATAGAGTTCTTTTAACCTAGAGAAATGGACACGCGTGTGAAGCCGAGGGTACAGTTAGTTCTAAATAATTAACAAACACCTAAATTCTTGCCTTATTAATTACCCTACCGAAACACAAACACAAAGTCAATTTAACAGGAACACAGATTGATGCGAAGTTACTACTCGAGATTGCAAAATTGACAGGTATAATATGGATACCACCGTACCTATTCCAAAGTCTAACTTCTCAGCTGGCAACAAAAGTTTCAAAGGAGAAGCATTATTTACCATTGACACTTAATTGTTTCTTAATTAACATGCGTTTATACACAGTACAGGATGCTTGGATATTGTTTGTTCCAGGGTGCAGGATGCGACAGGATTCAATTTAAATGACGTGATGAATTTTGAAGCACTGAGTGTACGCATAATAATAGAAGTTTCGTGACGCAAAACAGAAAACCGTGTAAAAAACATATGAAATCGACCCATTTTTGTTTCTTATTCTATTTAGTTTTTTTTTTTTTTGTTTTTTTTTTTGGGAATCTTTGAAATAGGCTAGTAGTAGTAGATAACATATACATTTTTGATTATTTTTATACATGAATAAATTCAACATATTTCGTCGAATTTTGATACGTCCAAAATAGAAATTTAAAATGTGTTTTTCGTAATCGAGTCAAACTTTATAGTTACGCATTAGATTCCAAAAGCTTGTATATATGGAATAGATTTTTCTATTACCAATCAACTCCATTTAGATTTTCCTGAAATGAGTCTTTACTCGTATGTCTCCATAAATATGGTCTCTAAATTACGGAAAATGCGAAGCACGGCATGAATAGAAATTCTTTGTTTTTGAAACACATTTTACACTAGGTATTAAGATCGTTATCAAATGTTCTCTTTTGTTACAGGTGAGTATATTTCTGGAGGAAAGAAAAAGGAAATTAAATGTTCCGTGACAGCGCCGGAACTAAGTAAATGAGGACAAGTAAGTTAAGGTAAAATATTATTATTTCTGAATTGGGATTTAAACAATCCCAATTCAGAAATAATATGTTATGGAAGGTCGACTGTTTATGGAATTAAGACCACGTACGTACCTATCCTGTTAGAGTGAACTCAACAAGCTCTGGTTAGAATCTTGAGTATGTATGTGCTCTATAAAGATTAACTACACATACACTTGGCTACTCGTTTTAGCCACAGCCACTCGTCTTAGCCACTCGTCTCACTCGTCTTTGCTACAACCTTTTGCGTTTGGAGTCGCCCTTAGTCTAAAGCCACACGCTAGGGTAGTACGAAAGGTTGCGGACTCGTGGTTGTGGAGGGTACTACTGGTGAATAGAGAATGCAAGAGTGGACTGTATCAAAGGTGTGGCATACTGAATAAACAAAATATAATTATACAATAGTTAATTATGATAATATGAGAATAGGAGTGGCGCAGGGGCAATTGTGCACGGGTGCCGCTGGAGGCCCAATATAATTATGTGTGTGCCGGTGTGGTGTGGCGGTGCGGTTTGTCCTATTCTCGTACTTGGGCTGATGTGTTGACAGTGTCATACCGATTTGTCAAACAAGTATGGCCACGAGAATTGCGAAAAAGTGCTTTAACTGTAAATACGAACTTTTACAAGTCAAAAAACTTAAATAACTAATAGAAAAAACACAGCACAGGAAAATAACCTTTCTGACTCTTTCAGTGCTTCGCCCGCGATGAACGCTGGCCACTTTTTGCGTCCCCACAGTGTTCTAAAATGTGAGCCCTAAGTCTACAGGATACTAAGGTGTGAGCACTAAAGGTATTATTATTCGATGTGTAAACGCTCGTGTTTGTAAAAACCCACGAACCTCCATCTAAATGAAAACCAAAACACGTATATTTTAAAAATTACATGACCCTTATAGCACTCCATTCACGTGTGCATTTCCCTGTTTTATGTTCAATCTTGGGTTACCATCGTGGAATGCGAACAAAAATACATGGATCTTTGTTCCAAGTCATTCGTATGCGAACTCACTTCGAGGCATAATTCCTTTGTTTCGCCAACAACCATCATGAGGCTGGAAGGCCGCACTCACTCTGGCTGATTTACTTCGATATAGCCATATTAGCTTCTAAAACTCCTGGTATGGCACTGAACAATATTTTAAGTAGGTTTAAACAAAATTAATAAATTAGTATTATTGTAATAAGCTTGTGTTTATAAAATAACGTTCTATGGAACTATTAGGGAAAAATATATAAAAAAATGGATATCAACCTACGACAGACGTTTCCAGCCCATTCTCATTTTAGCTAGTAACATATTTATAAATAGTTACCTTTTTATGCTCTACATTCATCAGACAACTCTAGTCATCCTATTGATTAATAAACTGGTTTTGTAGATAGTAGCAGATTCATTACTAGTTAATGGAGCGTGCATTGTATGACTACAAAAGAACGGACACTTTGGGATCGCAACCAATAGCAATAATTAATATGTCAAAAATAGTTAATTTTAGGTATGTAGACAATAGTTGCTGTGATTGAACTTTGACACCTTCTATCAATTGTCAGTCTGTCAGTTGTCAGACACCTCACATTTCTGCCGATCCTCCTTTAATACTTATCCATGTATCTTTACTGTATGGGACTGTTGACTCCAGACTACTTTTATTCGTCCTTGTAAATATTTGGCCGTGCACTTAGAATAATTTTAAATTTACGTAAAACTACCAGAATTTGTGTGATTTCAATGAAATTATTGACGAGAATGAGTTTTTTTTTATTTTCGTATGATACTAATAATGTAGGTTTTTTTGTCTGATGTAGGTAGAAGATGCAAGAGTGGAATAGAATGGGAATCAGAATGAGTAAAGTGGTTGTAACGTCATATAAATTAAATATTTTAGTGAGGACAAAATTAAAATATGTTTTGGTATCAGGACAGTAACTAAGTAATAATACATTTTTAAATTTGAAATACTGGTAAACTCTAATTATTAAGGGCATGCTTGCCCCGCCGCAGACAATTCAATGCTTGATATCGACACAACATTAATATTACAATTTGATAAGAAATGGGTAATTTTAGTGTTAAGGTTTTCGTGAACCTGATACATAATTTAAAATATCACTACCGGCTATGACTCACGTTATATAGTCGAAAACATCGACCTAGGTTCGATGAGAGAAAGAGAATATCAGGAGGAGCGTCGGATACGCTCGAAACCTAGGTCGATTTTTTCGACTACATACACGTTAGTCATAGCCGGTAGTGATATTTTAAGAAATGGGTACTTCAATATGAGATCAAATTCAATAAAATCGCATGATGGGCCTTTATTAACCGACTTCAAAAAAGGAAGAGGTTCTCAATTCGACCCGTATGTTTTTTTAAATATATTTTTCCTCAGAACTCCGTGAGTTGTGAACCAATTCCGATTATTTTTTTTGTTTGCAAGGATGTACTTTCAGATTGGTCCCATATACATTTTATCAAAATCGGTTTAGTAGTTTTTTAACCAGTTCCATTAATAAAAAAAATTTGGTTCAAGCGTTCGCGAAGTACGAGCATTTGAAGTCGGTGGTTCACGTTTTTGTCAAAAAATAATTATTTACAAAGTACATCCCAGCGTGACTGGAAGCAACGACAGCAATAATTATTGAAGTAAGTCAGTGGTAATAGTAAATTGCCTCAGTGTGATTGTAAAATTAAAGCATTTAGATGCCACCGCGGTTCTCATAATCAAAGTGCATTCGCTTAGGTTCCACTCAAAGCACTCACTCCGTTTGTGACGTCTCTCGCATATTCCCCTATTGTCTTAAGTAGGTGGTTGGAACATTCTATTTTTCATGTGTGAACTGGCTCAGTGCCTTTAGCGAATTAATTTATGGAACCGCAGTAGTTAGCGGTTGTCTTCATCATGTCGTATTCAGTAAGTTCCACCCAAATTTTGTCTCCAGACAAATATTCATACTCTGTCCGGATTTTCCTTAATTATTTATTTGGAACACTTTTCACTTAGTTGTATTACATGTTTAAATTAATTAAATATTTAATTAAACTCCCTTAAATCACACTTGATCCACTGTGTTAGTTGTTTCTTTTCCAGCTCGTAAATAAATGTCCACCTCCGTACCAACCATGCCCGCTCTATCGTTAGGGCGGAAGCTCAAAAACGGAAAAGCTGGAAAGGGTTACAATTTTAGTAAGATAACATAATCTGTATGTATTTTTACGAACAAAAATATCCACACCAATATTTGAAAGTGAAAAGATGTATGTTTGTTTGTTTGTTTGTTTGTTTGGGGATCTTTCACGCGATAACGGCAGGACGGATTTTGATGAAATTTGTAATAGAGATAGCTTATACCCTGTAATGATACATTGGATACTTTTCAACCCGGAAAATTGTAAGTTTCCACGGGAAAACTTGAAAATGTTGATAACTCGCTGAAAGGCATGGTTGCCATGTTTTTTTTATAACAAGTCAGTCAAAAAACATCAAGAGCGTTGGTGCTATACTTTTGCATTGGTTTTTATATCCTAGAAGAACAGATGATTTTTTCGTGATAAACTGTAGGCCGCGCGGACGAAGTCGTGGGTGAAAGCTTGCTCAAAATAAATGATTATTAATTCTACAATGAGCAATCTAAAGAGGCAGTGGGCTGGACACATTTCCCGAAGAACCGATAACCATTTAGAATAGGGTTAGGAGAGTTCTCGAGTGGAGACCATGTTTAGGCAAATGTAGTGTAGGACGTCCTGTGGCCAGGTGGAGTGACGACCTGCAAAAAGTGTCTGGAAGAAAATGGACGATGAGAGCTGTAAACTGAGCTCAGTATCGTGCATTAAGAGAGGCCTACGTCCAGCAGTGGACACATGAGGCTGGCGATGATTATGAATTCTACAATAGTTGCAATACAATGATTGAACAATAAGCAAAGACATATTTCAAATTAGCAACAAATTATAAATGATTTTATAATGAAGAGGTCAAATGATGTTCTATATCTATTGAGGGCAATGCTCAGCTCGGAGTTTCTCTGAGAGATCGAATCTGAAGCCAGTTGATCCGACAGAGATTCAAAGTTATCGACATAGCCCATAGGATAGGCATGCTGAAGTGTCAGTGGGCTCGTCATATTTGCCGAAGGACCGATAACCCTTGGGGTTGACGTGTTCTTAAGTGAAAACCGTGACTCGGCAAACGTAATGAAGGACACCCTCTGGCTAGGTGGAGTGACGACATACGCAAGATGGTTGGAGACGGTTGGAAAAGAATAGCCGAAGATCGGGCTCAGTGGCGAGTTTTGCGAGAGGCCTTTATTCAGCAGTGGACTGATACGGTCTGATAATGATCATGATGATATTCTACTAATAATCCAGCAACATGCCCATATATTATTTTAAAAAGCACCAGCCTGTTTGTGATGTCATTCGCATATTTCCGCTTATGTTGTTATAGATGATGCCGTTTGAGTTTGGTATGAACTACTCTTAAAGCGAGTGCTGTTTATTAATCAAAACTATAATTTCAATTTCCTTCTAAGAAGTACATCTAAATTATTTAGAAGATTACGGGTAATTGTTGTCCTTACCTATAGCGGATAAACTTACTTTTATCAACTACTTGCTGTGCCAACGAATTTGCCCGCGTGGTTATTTTTCTCGGGAATAGTTTTTCCTGTATACCTATATGTTATTCCAGGACCTAAAATACCAATATAAAAACCTTAAATACCAATATAACAAATAAGATTAAAATTCGTTCAGCCATGAAATAGTTAGTATCGATTGCTCGGATTTTTCACGTTGTATTGTCTCTAGTACAAAGTACACCAGATTTTAAGTCAAAACTGGAGCTATAAATTAGTGAAAACCACATTTCAATCAATCCAGTACTTAGTTTTTACGTGATGCGCGACAAACAGAACAAAAGACACCATTATTAAAATGTTGTATTCTTGTTCAGTACTTATTTTAAATCCAAAAACCCTTTTTTTATTATCTTCATTGTACAGACTTTGTGTTACTGCTTCAATATAAGTTTAGATAGATAGATAAATGGATTTAGACTTTATGCTTGTTTATAATGTTGGAGTTCCGCTATTGGACCAACCAACCTAACAAACAGGCTGCAACTTGTCTTTTTAAAAACACGTTAACAGCGAACCTTGTAAATTATTAACGAATTTTGTAAAAAAAAAACTTTTGTGCCTCATTCTAAATATGGGAGACCAGGGCAAACCCGTATAGCTAAGGGTATTTGGATGTAGATCATTAATTTCAAAACACAAATGTATAAAATCAATGTATAGAACTAGTTGGTTTCAGGGATAAAATCACATCAACTTTATTATAAAATATTAAACAAAAATAACAACAAAAAAACCTAAACTTCTACGTAAACCGGTTTGCCGCGACCCATGGGCAAAACCTTATACTGTGTACAATATTGCCCCGGAAACTAACTTGAACCAACTCATCCCCTATACTCGACATTATCCAACTCCTCCGAGTCTTATCCAGAGCAAATACACAACATATCCATAAATAATTGGACACTTAATTGGAGCAACCAGTTTTAACAAAAATAAGATTGAGGACCAAAAAACAATAAAATTTAATATTTTAAGAACGCTCGTTCTCGCAGTGAAAAGTGTTTGTGGGCATATAGCTCTTGGTAGTGGACGCCGTTGAGGACCGTTCGCACGGGAAATTTTGAATAATTAGCAAGAACAGGCATGCTGTACGGTTCTAATTAGATCGGTAGAAATTTAGAGAAAAAAGGAAAGCTGTATCTAAAATAAATTATCATGAAGTGGCCAAGGTACTGAATATTACAGATTGGTGCCAGGTTCTTGATAAGGATAATGTAAATGATGCTGTCCTTGTTTTTAATCTAATATTATCTGACTGCAATAAGAACCACACACATATCACCAAAATCAGCCGCTGAAAACGCAACCTAAAACCCTGGATAACTCCAGGCCTGATAAAATGTATGCGTCATCGTGATAATCTGCACTTTCGGCTTAGAAAGGACCCTAACAATTAAGTTCTTAAAAACACCTACACCCGCTACAAGAATTTCTGTAATAATCTACTACACAAGCTTAAGACCCATCATGATAATGCTCAGCTAACAGAGCATCACAAAAACCCCAAGAAACTATGGAAAACCATAAAAGAAGTATGTCATATCCCTCGTCCAAACAATTATTCCAATAAACTTTTGGATAACGCACAGAATCCCATAGATTCAGTCAACATTTGTAATGCACATTTTTCCACCGTAGGACCTGATATAGCAGCTAATATTTTACAGAAACTAGGTACAACGGAAGATTTCTTAAGCAATCAACTTTCCTTCGGTAGTCGTAGCCTGAATTCTCTGTTTCTCGCTCCCACAGACCCGGGTGAATTGAATAGCATTTTAGTTAATCTCAACAGACAGTGCCCCGGGGATTGATATCATAACTCCGCTTCTACTAAAAACATGCTAAGGATGGGATTATGGTGCGCTTGACATACATCTGTTATCTGTGCATGTCTTCAGGTATATTCCCTGAGTGCTGGAAAACTGCAGTAGTCATTCCGGCTTACAAAGGCGGTTCTAAATCTAGCCATGATAATTATAGGCCTATTTCTCTTCTCTGTATTTTATCATGGAAGGTTCTAGAAAAACTGGTAAATATAAGGCTTATGGACTTCTTTGAGAAGTACGATCTACTAAATAATCGCCAATTTGGGTTTCGTCGGGGCAAGTCAACCGAGGATGCCGTCCAACTGCTGACAGAAACGGTGTCGTTGCATCTATACAGTGGTCGGAGGTGCATGGGAGTATTCCTCAATCTTGCCAAACGAATGCTTTGGCAAGACACTGTCTCAACTTCGATTCTTTTGAATAAACTTGAATGTTTTGGCATTAGAGGAAGCGCTCTAGCTGGTTCTCAAGCTACTTATCAAACAGGCAGCAGTGTGTTAGGGTAGATGAGCACATGAGTAGCGAAAGAAAAATTTCATTCGGTGTTCCGCAAGGCAGCATTTTAGCACCTACCTTATTCACACTGTATATGGATGACATACTTGTTATGCCGATGATACAGTAGCCCTCTTTCATGGGAAGGACTGGGAAACTACAGTTTCATACGCTGAAAAAGGTATGGCAGAGCAGGCTCGTTGGCTTGATGTTAATCTGCTCACATTAAATCTCAAGAAAACAAATTTCGTCACATTTCACATTACACGAGCCACCGATCCAGTCCTGGCTCACATTCAAATCCACAATGCGTATTGTCACTTTGATAAAAATGTTCCCAGGGTTAGTTCTGCTTGTTTTTGTATAATTATTAAAAGAGTACCTTGCACAAAATACCTTGGTGTCGTAGTGGATCAACACCTATCTTATAAGAATCACATAGTATACCTGTCAAAAAAGACACGCAAGCTAATTTATCTGATGAAAATTTTAAGACCAGCTGCAAGAATAGAGGTTAGAAGGATGGTGTATGATTCTTTGTGTCAGTCGCTGCTTAGATATTGCATTGGGGTCTGGAGAGGGTCGGCCAAGTCACACATGATCGAGCTGAAACGTGCTCAAAGAGCGGTCCTTAAAGTAATGTTGGGCAAACCCCGTGGCTTCTCTACCGACACACTTTATGAGGAAGCGTCGGTTTTGAGAGTGCGTCAGTTATTCATTTTGCGTGCTATAGCCACGAATCACCGCCCTCAAACTCAACAACTACTTAACAAAAGGAAACGCCCCCTGAGGAAACCCTTACCTAGAGTCAGCAGCAATAATAACCACACTAATATTATAAATGCGAAAAATTGAATGTATCTAAGGGTGTGTGCGTATGTTTCTTACATGCACAAATCTGAATGAAATTTGGTATGGAGGTAGATTATAATCTACCTCCATACCAAATTTCAGGGACTCAGGGTATACCCTGGATTAATATATAGGCTGCTTTTTATCCCGGAAAAATGAACGGTTCCTGAGTGACGTGGATAAAACCGCAGGGCGCAGCTAGTATATATATTAATTTTATGTTTCTTATTTACTTCTATATTTTACTTTACAATAATTGAAAATTTTGTAATAAGCGCCACGGTTTATAACAAGAATTATATATTTTTAGAAATAGTCGTTTGAAGATCTTCATTTTTGATACCTCACTCGATAGGTTTTGGTATTGAAAAAAACCCATCGGAAATACAGTATGGCAGCTGTAAGCCTTAATATTAGTTTTATTGACATTTCATATATCCTATAGTACTCTCGTGATCAAGACAAATCCAATGACACTCATATATCTAAATCCATCAACCCAATTAGACTGTAGGTCGCGCCTAAGAAACGTACAAACAAACAAACACACAAACAAACATACATACAACCCAAACACATAACCCTCCAAGCAGTTGGGTAAAAAACGGTGTTCCCTTTATAGTCTCGGACTACATTATCAAAGTCTTCTTATGACCACGGCCAATGAATTGATCGTAACGTGATTAGTCAAGCCCTAATAAGATGTGAAAACTTGTAAAAGCCTTATAATTAACATAACACAAAATTTAAATTTACGCTTTTAGGTGGGTTATAGGGCCACCTCTTCTCGCCCGCGGCGCTGTGAGAACCGAATAAGGGATGCAGGGAATGCGCAGCAGTATTGAATAGCACATTATGGGTATTTTGAACCTAAAGAAAAGACAACGCGTGCGAAGCCGCGGGTACAGCTAGTATTAAATATAAATAAAACGGCTTAAAACTCATGAAATAGAAAATCGGAAATACTCCGACCAGTTTTGGACTATTTTGAAGTCCTTCAACTGGGAGTGTTATGCCGACAAGCCGCGACGAGCGCTACGAACGTCAACACGCAACTGACGACGCGTGCGAGGATATTGTCCGTGTGGATATTGTCGATTGCGGAAAAGCCACTCCGCAAGCCAGCCTGCTCTGGGGGCTGGCATTAATCAAGCTGGCGAGTGAGTCGATTGCACAAAACTTTTGTAAATACTTTGTTAATATGTGAAAGAAGACTAACTGGACGTTAATTTGCAAGTTATGAGATATCGCCTTTTTAATGAAGGATGGTGACAATTGCATTTTGCAAGGTATCAATCGATTCGTGTTCATTACAAGGGTGTCATAGGCTATTTTCACCCGACTGTAAATGGGTTTTAGTTTTTGAACTTATGTCTTGTTAATTAGCTGTGTCTTATTATATTGGCATCCAAGTGAAAACACAATTGCAATTATTAGTTACATCAAATTACATTACAATAAAGTACAATAAAAACATGTCATTAAATTGTAGGCAAACATCACTGGCCTCAATTAGAATGGTTCTGTAGAATTCCGACTAAGACAACATTTATAGCCAAAACTAAGTCACTAAGTTTGATAGATCCGGTCTGAAACCGAAAGCAACAGAATTTCTCTCATAATCTCACACGAATTATTTCGGACGGATTCTCCTCCATTGTACAATCTCTTGTTGTTATTAATAGGCGCTTTGGTGTGCCGCAAATGAAATTAACACCGCTACGTCTTCGCGTATATCTGTGAGCATTCTAGCGCAGAATAATAAATGTGACCTATACGATCTAACAGAGAATATAATGAGACAGATTTGATTATACTACTAGCGTAATTGATGTGACTTTTATCATATCATACTAACATATTTAACATAGTGGTTCCCCCCGAAACTGAGAGATCGCGATCTACCAATTTAGATCTAAAAAAACTATTAAGCATATCATTGAACGAAAATAGTTTTAAAAAGTACAAACAAAGCCAAAGCCTGTTCGAATACTTTTTCATTTTTAGCCCCCTTTTAAACTCCATGTCTCATTGTCAGCCCAGAATGCGAACTTTAAAATCCATTAATATATTATTATTAACCTCGGATAATGTATTGGAAATGTCGTCGAAAAAGTATACATACATACGCCGATCCTCCAAGGTTTGGGAATCGGGACCTCTGTAAATTCAAGTAGTAAGAGATTTCATAACCATTGTAAAACGATAAAATACTTTAATGCACTCGGAACACGAGGGCAGTTTCTGAGTCAGTTTAGTGTGTCTCTGAACTGACTCGGAAACAGGCTTCGTACCCCGAGGCTATTAGTTAAATATCATATAAAATTAATGAACTTCTTTCAGTGTCCTCCAAAAGTAGTAGTAGTAGTAATAGTATTTAGTAGTCGTGTGTCGTATTAAAACGTATACTATAATAGTTTGGTTTCTATCAAAGCCTCTATAAAATGACTTTTCGTCGAATGAAGTTGGTAATAATGTCATTTAAAAACTCCAATCAAGGAAGTTCTATGTACTTGCGTACAACTGGAACGACTTCTTCAAAGTAAAAACGGGGTATCGATTATTTGACCTTGAAAACGAAAGAAAAAGAGAAATAAACGGACACCGTTATTGTCTCTTTCTTATTTATAGTGCCAATCCAATGCCAATCTCAAGTGACAGCAAGTTTATTTTATAGTCTGTGCGAAAAATGTTAAACGTACGTGAGAGAAAGAGACTTCTCGCTTTCGTGAACGTTTTGGGAAGACCACTTTTGTACTATAGAGATATCATTCCAGTTGTACGTAAGTACATATAACTTCTTAAGTACATATAACTTCCTTGGCTCTAATGATGATGGAGGCGCATCATCATTAGAGATGGAGGCGCAATATTATGCAGCCTAATATCTACCGCTCCTACTTTCATTTTCTCCACTAAACCACAGATAACTGACTTAATTTACCTCACTATACAGTTTCGTATTTGACGGCTGTGTATGGAGTTTAAATACTGTATGACACTGGCACTACGCCAAAGCTCGTCTAGAAGCTTTAGTTATCTCCAGGAGTCTAGGAGTAACAAGGAAACGACTATTACCCAATAACGAATTACCCAATTCGTGCTCGCACCTGCCAAAGTTTTGATTACAACGTCAAAATGTATGCGGATGCCTGCACCGTAGATTATGAGTTAAATTTGTGTCAATTTTATAGTCAAAATTAATAAAATTTTGAAACGACACAGGCTCCCTGTCACGGGATTGACCTAGTGCGGGGACCGCAAGCAATGGGGGATATTCTGACAGTCGATTAAAAAAACAAGTTTACAGAATGACTCAATAGATGGAGTCAGCAAATAATGAAGTGATAAAAAGCGAGAAGTCAACTGCCACCAAGTCAAGTCAAGTTACTTTCGGTACGAATGCGCATATAGTTACCATCTCAGACCTAGTCTAATGTACTTTGACTGAAACGCGAAACGCTGAAAATTTTCAGGTTTAGGGAAAGTAAGCTTTCCTATTTTTAATCGACTTCAGAAAAGGAGACGGTTATATGTTCAGCGGTACGTAAGTTTTTTTTAAATGTATTTCTGTCGATATCTCCGTCAATTGCGGACCGATTTTGATAATTATCTTGTTTTTGAAAGTTTGTACTCTCCACGTGATCCCATATAAATTGTATCAAAATTGGTTTAGCAGTTTTTCGAGAAAAAATAGGTTTTATGAGTAATTCAATTCGATTTTGAGTTTATATTGCCTTGATTTTGATTTTATCTCTAAGGTTTCTAAAAAGATTTAGATGGTTGTTTTTTTATTCAAAAGGGTAAATTTTGTGTCCCATATAAGCTTCATCAAAATTGGTTCAGTAGTTTTACTAGAAAATATTTTTTTTTCTTTTTTTTTTGTTGATGTTCTCTAATACCTTGGGATTTTTGAACCGAATTAGATTATTGTTATTACTTGAGTAAGAAGACCTCTAGTGTGGTACTGTATATTTTTTTATCAAAATTGGTTTAGTAGCTTTAAACAAGCTTTAATTTAACTCACTGTTTTAGAAGGTTTAGGACTGCATTGCAAGTCAATTTTGAACAATTTAAGGACGTTCAAAGATGCTGAAGTTTTGCACATGGGTGTAGTTCTGATGACAATTAAAAAACTACAGTAGTAGTAGTAGTCAAAGTAACTACACAATCGGATGATGGAATCCCTACGAGTTTGGGCTCATTCGGTTTGTATTGATAAGATCTCTGGTTTTATGTGATGATGGAGCCGGAAGGTAGTCACAGGAACTCAATAACAAAATGATGGAACCCCCTTCGAGTTTGGGCTCATTTGGTTTGTCTTGATGAATTCTGTGGTGTTATGTGGTATCCATGACGGAGCCGAAAGGTAATCACAGGAACTCAACAACAAAATTATGCTTATAAGTCCATTTGTTTTAGGTTTATATTTCGTCATATTTACGAGAAGTGTAACCATTTTTTTAAAAGTTCCATTTTATTCCAGTGAAATCATAGATAATTTTCGTCAAAACTAATTCAGTTGTTATATAATTATATGGGTTTATTCATCCTTGGCTTTAATTTACCAACGCTTTTAGTCTAAAGTGATAGTATCTACTATTTTCTTTAGCGTATATTCTTTCCGATGTTTGCTTAGGCCACTGAAAAGCAAAAAATAATATATTTTTCCAACAAAAGTTAAATCGACTTCATAAAAAAAATGTTATTTTGTTATCAATCACTAAAAAGAATAAAATCAATTCAATTGAGCCAGAACAGTATCACTTTTTTGAAATTACCAACGTAATAATAATGCAAGAATACAACACAAGACAAGAAAGAGTTTTTTTAAGGCGGTGCCAAACCAAGGCATCTAATATCTTTACAAAATTAATACATACTCGTACAGTAGTCGCAGCGGAAGTATGTGTCTCGGAAGTAACCTGCTAGTCGCTGCGCAAACTGCTATTTTTCAGGAGCAATCCCATGAAATCAATCAATACTCATGTTGAAAGTGAGGACGGCATTGTATTGTATTGACTGCCTCGCGCACTCGCTTGCGTTTTTCGCATATTCTATCTCGCTCTTACTAGATGCTGTTTTATTCCCACAGCAGAACCTGCGCAATTGTTCACTGAGCCTAACTTCACAAAAATATAGATTGGCTGCGCCTACTATACCTATCTACGTACCAAGTAATATGCAGTTGTCTCACCCTCATACAAAACACGAAACGCTGAAGATACAAAACAAGTGACTCACACGAGCAGATTTTGACTTTCACACGTTCACAAACCGATTGACACGAATATAGCAATCTAGTAAATGATGAAGTCTTTGTAGATAATTACTTTAAAAGTTTATTATATTAAATGGCACGTCAATCCGTTGAAGACATTGTCTTTTTGAGTAAGCTCAACCATATTCATAATTATGGCTCGGTTTGGCACCGACTTAAAAAAAACTCTTTCTTATTTTATGTTGTATTGTTGCATTATTATTACGTTGGTAATTTTGCAAAAGTGATAATTTTCTGGCTCAATTGTAATTGTTTTATTATTTTTAGTGGTTGTTTACAAAATAACATTTTTATTATGAAATCGTTTTTTTTTTTGAAAAATATTTTATGGTGCAGAAAGCTTCAACACATGTAAGTGGAGCCATTTCCGAACAGTTTAGTTATATTATTTACTTTCAAGAGGCAATAATCAAATCGGTAAATGATAATGAATGACATTTGACAAATATTTTTATAGTTATATATTTAAACAGAAATTAATTGTATTGGTATAAAAACTAACTTAATTGCGCTGAAAACTTAATTTTCATTGGTGCGAATCGTAGCTTTCGACCGAATGGACCGATTTAGCTGGGGTTTTTTTATATTTGAAAGCTGAGGTAGTCGAGATGGTTTTTAGCTATAAGGTGGGAGGAAGGAGGGGAGGGGATGGTGGGAATGGAGGTGATGATCGTAGCTCCCAAACAAATAGATCGTTTTATGTTTGAAAACTGATATATGTGATTGAGATGGTTCTTAGCTATATGGGGAGAGGGGGGGGGGGGTCGAGAAAGGGGGGATGGGGTCGAGAAAGGGGGGGGGGTCAAGAAAAGGGTGGTGAGAATCTTATTCTCCAAGGGAATGGACCAATTGAGGTGTTAAAATTGTGCTTTGTTCTCATTATTTATACTAGATGGCGTTGCGCACACTGCGACATATTCATAAAACAAAATATTAATGCATTTAGTAATTTTAAACATGAAACGCAATCCATCTTTGATATAATAATCCATCAGAATCCCATTTCATAATATTTTCCACGAAATAAAAAAATTTGATCAGTATTTTATTACTAAAATAATTATAACAGCGCACGTAGTTTATCCCATCCGCGTTATAACTTTCCCCCACAAAAAGTATGCACCAATGAACACAGAAGTACCAGTTAATATTCCATATCGTACAAAGCTTTCGTAAACATGCGTAGTAATGGTTTGAAGAGAGATTCAAAGAGGAAACACGGTAAACATTCAAACAAACTATTTGGCTTTCCTGATAAGATGGAAAAGGAACATAATTTCTTGAGCACACCAATTATGTTTAAAGTTATGATTCTCAGTAAAAAAAGTAAGTAAGACGGTAACTTAAAACCAGCTATCACAGAATGCGTACATAAAATTCCATGCCTGTTCTGTTGGCCGTTGAAGAGTTACCTTATCTGAATCTATTCCTGGATGTCGATTTAGGTCATGCTTACCATAAAAATGCGTTTTATCGGAACTGAACCAATATGTAAAAATTCATCTCAGTACTCAGTACAGAAAATAATCAAAAAACGGGACCATTCACACCATTTTATTTTATTTCGGACTATTCATTCGTTTGACCACGATCCTAGTAGATACCGATTCACTCTTAACTTGAACACACATGGGTTATAATTTACCGGAAACAATGACGAGAGCAGGGCATTCCACTCCTTTGCAGTTCTTATAATAAATGAAGAAGCATAACGCTTCGTTCATGTGCGAACTATTTCAACCATAAAAGGGTGGCGCTTTGCTGATCGTCTAATCGTATGGTGATGGAAAGGTGATGGGCGAATCAGGTTGTGCAGTTTTTGTGCACACTCTCCATAGTGCTATCTGTAGAATACCGAAAGGCTTGCTACCTCACGTCGATGCGCCAGACTTTGAAGCTTACTCTTTACTAGAGTGTCATCCCCAATGAGCCTGATAGCACGTCTCTCAATTGAATCCAAAAACTCTACTTACTCTTCATTGTTTTCTCTACTTGGCAGAACCGTCCCAGAGGTGGCAGCAGTACTCCATACAAGATCGGACCTGTGCTTGATAAAGATTCAAAAGCTGCAAAGCAATATAAGACCCAAAATTCAGGTTTGATGTGAGTTCTACACCTAAAAGCTCCAGATTGTCGCCTATGGGTAAATTTTTAAACTTTGGATAAAATCGAGCGATCTCCGTCTTCAGAGATTGCTTTAGAAGACTCTTTTTAGTAGAAAACAAACACGCCTTAACCAGGTTAACATCGCCCCAATCGGACACGGCTTCTAAGACTAAATTTAAACGGTCTTCCATGCGGTCACATAGCCCAAAACTAGGATAGGTACCATGCACTATGGGCACTCGATAACGGTGAAGAATACATAGATAAGAATATTACATCCATGACTCGGAAACAAACACTTCAGCTCATCACACAATGATTGCACCTTTCGGGATTCGAACTAAGTAATAGATGAATGATTGACGACCGTCAAGAGGAAATAATTCTAATTTAGCTTGCAAGATTTGACCCACAAAACACTCAAAGCAAATTAAATAAAAGCTTTTAATAAAACACGGTCATCAGATGACGTAAAATGTAACCAGAAATTCTCTGTACTTACGGAATATGCATAATACATATTTGTGCAAAGTTTTAAGTAAACGATACACGTCCACACATATAAATCATAAGCGAAATCCGAACTTTATGGTATAGATAGATAAATACATAAACTCTTTATATATTGAAACCACGGAATTAAAAAAAATTAATACTAGTACAAAAACTATTTCAATAGTGTCACAAATGGTCGTCTTACAAAGCCAGGGATTTTATAATAAAACTAGCTGTGGTGTTTCTCTGGATATATGTTATGTTATTCCAGGTCCTATACAAATACCCAAAATTTCTACTTTTTTATAGATTGCTCAGTTTCTACTCAGGTAACCGAGTAGTTACACCAGTTTTTAAGTCTAAACCTAAGCTATCCATCAGCGAAAACCGCATTACGATCTGTCCAGTATTTATCAATTGATACGCGAACAAACAAACAAACAGACAGACAGATACCATTTCAAAAATAGTTATATTCTTGTTCAATAGCTTATTTTAAGTCTTCATTGTACAGACTTTTTGGCACTTACTGCTTTATTATAATTAATGATTATGCAAAACCAAATAAACTCCAACGTAAATATATATTATTTGTCGGGCTCATTACAAAATATCACAGATTTTAATATAAGCAATATCAAATTTTAATTACAGACATAATTATATACATAACGCTGTCGTAAACATTAATTAATATAAACGTCAAATTAAATAATTACATAGACACATTTCCTTGTAAGCCTTGTCGATTTAGTTTGTATTTAAGAAATTAAGCCGCTTATTACAAATTAATGAACTGAAGAAGTTAAAGCTTTTCACAGCTTTATGAATTAAAACTTACGCTATTTCATCTGATTTCATTGAAATCTTAGGTACTTTAAATGAAATCTCGGGTTTTTGGGTCTTCAAACTGGACTTTCTAATGAGTCCTAGTCTTAAACTTAAGAACTTACAATTTATAATTAAATTTTATCTCATCTTGAAAACATTTCGAGTTATTATTAAAAGCACTCTCTGTTTACAATCTATTAGAGAATCTCTTGAAAAAGTATCGATATCGAATTATAATAGTCTAGGCCCAATCCTTTATCAATATTTACACCGCATCGTATTTCGGTCATAAAATTCTCCGCGAGGTTCTAGCAAATTACGTCGTAAAATATATCCACATATGTATAATATTACAATTAGATCGGTAGGCTTCTCATATCACCCACATCTGTCGGCATCCGACACTTATTTAATATATGTGATTTATGGAATATTATTCTGTAATAATTACTCAAATTGTGAGCCATAACCTATGGTAATAAGAGTGCAATTTGTGCGTCATTTGAAGTCATTTATTAAGACAGCTTGTTTGAGGACAGCGAGAATTCCACTTGATTGGTGCTTGTCCAAGGGGTGTGAGTTGTGGGTACGGAGGTAGGTTATAGTCTTCAAGATAAAGGTATCAAAGTTATATATCATTCAAAATGTAGTGGAAGGGATACCTATTATTTCAAATTTTGGCATATGTATGAACATGTAAAAACAGGTTTATGCTGATTTTTGTTTTTATTATAATATATAGAGATGCTAAAATGATGTATCGGGCCTTTTGCCTTTTGCCTTGTGCATGTTTAACATAGTCTGGTTGAGTTGCCTTCGAAAACTGTTTTTTTTTAGGGTTCCGTACTTCAAATGGAAAAAGGGAACCCTTATAGGATCACTTCATTGTCTGTCTGTCTGTCAAGACCCTTTTTCTCAGGAACGCGTAAAGGTTCAAATTATCAAGTTAAAATTAACGACAAATACTCAAATCTGCAATATCTTGGAGCTATGCAAAAAATAAAATTCTGAGTCAACGCAATAAGATACGGCCGTTTATGCCGCATATTTTGACCCTCGCAAGAGAATCAAAACCTAAATGGTACTTGCCATTGACATAGAATCATGAAATTTGGCTAGAAGCAATTTATTATAGCACAATTATAGGGCAAAATCCTAAAACCGTCAAATTTTTGTTAGGCCATAACAAATAACAAGTTTGTACGGAACCCTCAGTGCGTGAGTCCGACTCGCACTTGGCCGGTTATTTTTGTATAGAGATGCTAAAATAATGTATTTGGCCACTTGCCAGTTGCCTCTCAAAACTTGATCTAGCAACATTATCATCATCATTATTATCAGCTAAAAGCAGTCTACATGGCAGCTAAACATAGGCATTCCCCATAGAACGCCACAACTAGTGGTTCCTCGCTATGTGCATCCAGCGGCTTACCGCGACTCTCATCGGGTCGTCGGTCGACCTCGTTGGGGGCCTTCCTACTCTCCTTCTCCGGCTCCATGGTCGTCACCTTTCTTCCCGAACAGTTATCGGCTCGACGAGCCGGTTATTGGTTCGGTTCTATGTGGCCTGTCTGCCTATTGCCACTTCAATTTGCTAAACATTAAAAAAATATGGAATTAAAACTGCTAAATTGAAGTGAAGCACCGAAGATATGCCAATTTGCTCGTACGCACATGCATCACGCACATCGCAACAATATCTCCATATTGTTAGTCGTGTTAATTCTGTCATGTTTTCATGGAAAATCAAATACTATACAGTTTTTTGTGATGAAATGTGTATTAAACACAAAACAACACACATTATCCACTCACGCAAACATACGCAGCCGCCATTTTCTATGCTTCGCTCGTTTGCTTTGCAGTGTAGACTGCGACTTTTTTAAACCATCTTGACTATTTCTAACTTTAGTTCTTTTGTGGATAACCACTTTGTCTCGCAAAGAGATCAAAAACATAGCTCTCACCAGAGCTCATCGAGGGACTATGAGCTTATGAGTTAGGCCAGTAGTTAGTAACAATAATTCATTGCTGTAAGTCATCACAACGCTTCTACCGCAACGCTTGTTCGCATCAGCCAATTTTGTCACGTCATTTCTACATCTAAGAGTACATGGCAATGCCATAAACGTATTAAACTGTACCTACTGGACTGCTAAAAATGTAATATGAATAAAAACATTATTGTTACAATTGTACTAACATTGCGTCTGCAAGAACGTTCCCCTAATTGCATAGACAGAGGTTTTTGTTTGTCTCGTCTCGCGAAATGTTCTCAACTGCTACTCTATGTTCGCTAGAAAACAGTTCCTGAACGTATCGACTTGAGATAGCTGGCAGGGTCTCGCGCACAAAGTTACCTTTTCTAACTCAAATGGTAATGTATTATTGTGTACCTATTGAGAAGTATTTCAGATGATTAACTTAATTTATTGATTTAGTCTATTCTTGTTCTTGGCTTTAAAGTTGAAAAACAATGTACAAGTCTCATGATCAAGTTTAGACATAAATTGAGTAAACTAACTTCCCTAAACGAATAGATCGTACTAATTGACCTATTGTTGTAAATACTCGTTGTTAAATAAACAAACAATAACCTACTTAGGTTATAAGCCGTAGTTATGAAGCAAAATAACACTTTTACTAAGACAAAATTTGGAAAAACAAATAAAAAAATACATTATTTTTGTATTGTCAATCTGAGTTAGTATTTAATGGGATTTTTTAATCTGTTTGACTGCCAAAAACAATTACATCTGTGCATCATTTATTTTTGTTACTGGGACTCCGCAATTTTCTCGCGAAGTACATATACATTTACATTTTGCCGCCACAGAATAAATAAATACCGGTTACTATTTTCGGTCGCTCGCCGCCTTATAGTACCGCCCGTACCCGAGTAACAGGTTTCCCCTGTCAAAAGTAAAGTGGTCATAAATTTATAAGTACCGATAGCGAGATCCCTCAAGAGAAATCTTTGAAAATTTATTTAGCTATCTAGTTTTTCATGCGTTGCAAACTTGTGTACTGAGTCTCTATTTGAGATCGCAGAGCTTTGTAAAAGGTCTCAGAAATGAAGGTTTCTTTAATGTGTCTAACGGGAAGCAGTTATACTCTCTGTGCTCTGGTACTATTTGCATTCTGAATATTGCTAGATATGGAGGCCCAGTGTAGCCTAGAGGGTTCAGGGCGGTAGTGGGACAGTCCACGTAAGGAACATCGTAGCAACGCAAAACCTTTAGATTTTTGCTATATTGCTTTTGTTGTGTTTATAAACAAAGCTTTAGTTTTCTTCTGCGGAGGTAACAGATTCCCCATTCACAAGCATTCCAGAAAATAGATGACAAAAAAAATAGAAAAAATATATATATATATATACGTATATATAAAACTGTTAGATCTTTGAATAATAAATCGATTTCAAATGGATATTCAAAAACAACAAGTGACCCTATGAGCGAAGAAGGTCGTACACTTGTGCGAGTTAGAATCCAACTATATCGGGTTTGGTCCTCGGCCACCAATGACTTTTCTAAGTTACGTGCGGTTTTCCATCGCTCCTTGCTTCGGAGAGCACGTTGAGCTGTCGGTCGGGCTGTTATTGATTAATAGCATCCGTAAGCCATGTCAGAGGCCATCAGGCGGCCTTAAAAACTAACGCCACCTCATACGACAAGCAAGAAACTGGCCCAATTATGATATTTTAAAAATAATAATTTCAACAAAATCCGATAAGTCGTTTCAGTGCTACAATCATATTAACAAGCACAAACTTTCTCATTTATAATAATTATAAGGGGTAGGAAAATAATATAATGAATAAGGATCCCGTAGTTAAAAAATGTAGTCCAGTTACCGACATTTTACAGATTTTAGTATGTGGCTTGCTTCGTCTCGGTCTTGCTCTACCGACTCTATCGCAGTTGCGGTAACCATTGCCGGTTTCTCTAAGAGCTGCGTGATAAAGTAGCCGTTCTGCTGCGTAGTGTTTACTGCATTGAATTTATTTTATAGCCTTCCTGATTACGTTCACTCTGGCGTCGGCAGTTCGATTAGGAATATCGGGTGTGACACATGGGTGTTAAATTAGCGATCTTCGAGGCTTTAAAAAAAAGTCGTGAACAATATTCAAGCTCCACCAGTGTTCTTTGGCGAAATTTTGGTTGAAATATGCAAATTTTACCACATAGACTAATAATTATAATAACATATACCTATCTACACGTCTTTGCCCGATAAATAAAGCCAGCACATTGTTTCTGTTGCAGAACGACGTTGATATTTTCCGTTTACTAAACTTGCATTAGTTACTACGAACCGTAACCTCATCCTTTTTATGCAATTTAAAAATAAAAAGAGCAATGTCATTCACCTCATACTGAGTGCCACGCTGCCCATAACCACTGCAGTGAATGCAGTGCCACCCAGAATTTCTGTTACGAAATCTTGCGCGGCTTACATACACGCTGAGATATTGGTTTTACAGTCTCATGTGCCCAGTTATTTCACTAAAACATTGCTTTTCTAACCAGAATTGAATTGCTTGGTTGAATATCATTCCAAGGCATGGTACTTTACTCAGGCGGCTCATTGCTCTTGTATAAGTTACACAAGCTAGCAGGTTCCAGCCCTATACTTTATTACATATTATTTACTAAAATTTGCACTCAATTTTTCATGTCAATCATGATAGTACGTACGATGATGGACTATTTTTTTTATTTCTTTTTTTGTACAAAATTTTATTTACATACAAATAAGCGTGTCAAATATTGCACTTCTCACTTATTACTAAGAAAATAAGTAAGCTTCTGACTACACACGTGGCCAAACAGTTCTATTGTGATAAAAAATAAATATTATAACTTTTATCTGTATTTACGAAATCTAATCCAAATATAAAATAAGACATAATCAAAAGTGATAATAAAACAACTGCGAACAAAACTAAAAAGAGGCAAAAATGATAGTGAGAATGTTTGCTAACCAACTTTAAATCCTCTTAGATTCAAAATAGTAATTCGAAATTAAAATTATAACATAAACCTAAGATGTTTTTTAAAAACCTATTCAATGATAGTTAACATAGTTCGTCGACTTTCATATTTTTTTGCACAATTTGGCGTCTGGTTGTGGCCATATTGAGTTTTACAGCCGTATTCATAAACAATACTTGCCCAAGTAAAGCAGCGACACTGTGCGAAGTAAGCCTTTTCACTATGCGTTCGTCATTGCGAGCCTTCTATTTCACAAACAATACTTCGGTGACTCTTTACTATGAGAACGCAGTACGTCCAATACTGCGCTCTGATATGGCTTGTGCCAATGACATATATTTTGTTAATCTGTTGTCGTAAATACTCGAAATTGTTTGCCAACAAAAGTTTTTGGTAAAGTTCACGTCTGTTCTGTAAAATTTCTGTATAATGTTATTCTGTTTGAAGTGAAATTGGCAAGTATAGACATATTACTACATCAGTTACATCTATAGATTTGTCAACAGAACATCAACCGCCATGTGGAAATTAGGTGTTTAGATAGAAATAATGATCATAAAACTACACTATTGAATTCAATTTTCATGCCCTTACATTACATTATTATTGCCGCTTCTTTTATACATAGACGGTATATTAATAAGAAACTGCAATTTTTTTTGGCAGATCGGCACTATGCGTTGCTTAAAACACCTAGCTACTACTTTACGAATGCGCTCTTTCATGTGAACGCACAATGTTGATCGGCACTCAAGTGTCGCTTATGAATAGGATTGTAGGACCCTGTGCGTTCGTGAGCACTGTGAGACCACATACTAATGTTTGTGAATACGGGTGTTAATTACGTTCATGGCTTCAGTGATACTTGTAATATTATGACAAATCGATTGACGTAAGAATCATCAAAATCGGCTGACGCGGTTAATCTCTAGAGCGCCACAAAGAAACAAACATACATACATAGGCTTATAAACACAGTACCTTCCACGGACTTGGGTAAAAAACATGTCAAAGGTACACTCCTCACTTATTACAAAGACATTACGTAAGTTCCTCACGGCAAACAGCGCCTGACCAATATCGATTACAGGCAGACGATCTTGCACAAGGCAATAGCGGTGGTTATCCAACATTCCACGCGAAATTCTGATTTGAGTTTTTTGAAATAAAATTCTTCTGTTTAGCTTTTGAATTATAACAGAAAAAAGAATCAACACGATGCCATCGTTAGGTGTTTGCTTGACACATTTCACTCAATAAGATATTTTGAAGAATAAATTCACTGAGATCGCACAACAAGTGTATCTAATGTAGCGAAATTCTTATAATGAACGCTTGAGACCTTGATTCTACGATTGAATGACACAACATAAAATTATCTCGATTTCGCATTATTAAATTTTGGCATATGGTTATGCTCAAGATACCAAGAGAATTTATCAATAAATAAAATTAATGAGTTTTTTTTTATTGTGGTACCAAGATAATATATCAATAAATAAAATTAATGAGTTTTTTTATTGTGGTGGTAGGAACTCCTGAAATATCCTTGTATGTTTGAACTGATGTGATCGAGATGGTTCTTAGCTATATGAGCTATATGGTTCTTTGCTTATTTGTTCTTGCTAATAAATATGAGTTGTAAAGTATCTAAAAGCGCGTTTTATTAATTTTTCTCATAGAGGCTGATGAAAAAATGAAGGTGTATCACGCAATAATTTTTCCTCGGGCGACGTACATTGAATCCCTCGCTACGTTCAGGATTCTACTCTAGAATCTTTCACTCCGCTCTGGGTTCAAAATAGCGCCCTCGCCGGCAAAATATTTTTTTGCTCCCTATTAATACAATCTACTATAGTTTCATTTGAACACAGTGTTTATGTGGTAATTCCTTTCCTCCCCGATCCAAAACAAACATTCAGGTTCACATTCGATATAGCAGTCGGGGTGAATATGCGTCAATAAATCTTGTTTGTCATACCGCGGTGAGGGATGGCAGGTTTTCAGCTGGCGGGTAACATATTGTGGCAATACTCTTGTCGATGTACTGCCGTCAATGAGGAGGATGAATAGAGCACCTGAAGTGTGGTGACAGGGTCAATTTTTTTAATATTTTTTAATAGTTTGTATGCGCAGTGAAGTGATATTTTTAGGATGTATATTTTGTTCGTTCATTCTTTGAAATAAGGTGATCGCAGAGGCATAAAATGTTCCACAGATTTTTTAGTGTTTTGCATATATTAGCACTGCTGGGATGCAAGATATCCTTCTCAGATATAAAGGAAATTCGAACACCTTAAGAAGTCAAAAATGACTAAAATATTCATGATATTTTGCTATTCTAAAGACAACAAATCCAAACCTCATTTGCGGTTCAAATAATTAGCTCTGCTAAATACTGAAGTAGGTTTCGTTCATGTGTCTATAAATGACTTTATACCCTATTTTAGCCTTAAAAGAGCGCGCATTTAATGTCAGTGTATTTTGAGATGGGTCAGTAAGGGCAGGACTTTACTGCCTAGACATACACAAACCTCAAAGGGTCCGTTAGAAACGTTTAATCCATATAAGAACCAGGATCGATTGGCAACAAAAAAGTTTTATTAGTAAATTGACCATTTTCTAGATGACTGTACATTTTGTCAAAAAATTGTGAATGCAGGTTAACATATCTCTAAAAGTTCGGGACAATCTTCAAAGAATGTTTTCCTGTAGCTACAACGGTTAAGGTAATTTCGTAGACACTGTAAAAAGGATGGAAAAAGGTTTTCGCTATTTCTGACATATCTAGTACTCAAACCTCAGTCGGTCCGCTAAATACTTTGATCCTTAAAAGAAAAAAATACGACTGGCATCATAAAAAGTTTTTGAGTAAAATTACAATTTTCTTGGTGACTGTACAATTTTTCCAAAATCTGTGAATGCAGGTCAAAATACTTTCAAATATTATAGACAGTTTTCTAAGAACGTTTTCCTGTAGTTACGACGGTTAAGGTACCTGCTCTTACTGCCCCATCCCAAAAAATCCACCTGTATAGTACTAGCTAAGCCCGTTGCTTTGTCTGCATGGTCAATTATCTGGGCTAAAAGTAACCTAGGTATGTGTTATTCCAGGATCAAAAGTACCTATAAAGTACACTTATGGCTTCGTGAGAAGATCTTAAGAGATCTTTTCGTTAGATCTTAAGAGCACAAACTTTTTTGCAAACAATTTAGTGGTGCACAGTAGACTCCATCAATCCCTACCTAGTAGGTAAAGGACGTGTTCACTGGTTCCACTGGTAGAAACCTAAAAGTGAGCAATTTACTGCATTTTTAGGAGCTATTCTGCTCATCATGCCGATGATCCTCATCAGATCTTCACAAACATTTTATGAGACTAATTTAAAGTTACTAACTTCCAATTAAAAAAGAACCATCAAAATCGGATCTATTAAAGCAGAGATATTCAGTAGGCCCCTCTTCGCTTCGCTCACGCTTCACGCTCGCTCGGTCAAATGTACTACATGCCATCAAAATTTGTTCATCCGTCAAACAGCTTTTTACGAGTATTAATTGCTCGGCTGATACTCATCGGATTGAGCTACCAAGTATACCAGTTTGTAAGTCACAACCTAATCTATCTCCAGTAGTTTTTACCAGATTAGTGGATAAAAAAACTCATTTTTTATGTTGTGTTCTAGTTCAGTAGCCTATTTTAAGTCTCCTAGTTTTTTTTATACGCTTTATATTAGCTTCACTTGTATGTTTGTTTATATGTTTGTAACCAACTCCTATGGACGCTATTTTGACCCACTTTAAACGGTCAGATTTCATTCAAATTTTGCACACCTGTCAAAGACCGATGACAATGCAATAATTCGAAAAAAAAACTTATTTACACTATTAAAATTTATTTTCTATTTTTTAGTTTGATTTTCTATATTAAGCGTGTTTTTTAGTTTTTTTAAACTATTATTTTTATTTAAATTATCTTCATTGTACAGACTTTTCATTACATATGGTTTTCTAACAAGTATACTTACATTATGTACTCTAACTTCGAGATGAGGAGGCCGTTCACAGGATGTGCCGCGACGAACTTCCGGTTTGGGGCTGCCAACTTTAGCACTTTTATCATTATTCACGGAGAAAGCCTGTAAAATGAACGTTGCTGCGTTGATAGAGATGGATCCACTTGCTCATATGTGATGAATTTTATGTATATATGTTTTTGCACGAAATGAGTAAGAAGATAAATTGATTATTTTTGTGTCATAAATCATGACCCTTAACTTGTATTTCGAATACCTTATTACTAGTGGCTCTGTGAGCTGTAGAAATTGCAAGCACAAACTTTTTTGCAAACAATCTAGCGGTGCACAGTAGTGCCATCTAGTAACCGTATGTAAAACTAACATTAACCAACTAAGGTGCTCCATCAATCCATACCTAGTAGGTAAAGGGCTGATTCCACGGGAAGAAACCTGAAAGTGAGCAATTTACTGCATTTTGGGGAGCTATTCTGCTCATCACGCCGAAGAACCTCTACAGATATTGACCAAATTTAAATGAGACCAATTTGAAGTAACTTTCAAATTAATAAAATCTATATAAAAAAAGATACGATACTAATATGGCGGAGATATTATATAGCCCCCTTTTTGCCCCTTTTTGGAGGAAGTAAAATTCGTTAAACCTGTATATCAAGTTTCATCTAGATTGGCTGCGAAATGCGACCTGTAGAGGAGAACAGCTGGACATCCGTACATCCACCGAACATACGAAATCATTTTTGCCCCAGCTAAAACGGAGACGCTTCGCTCACGCTTCCCACTTGCTCGGTCAATAATACGAGTATTTATTTTTAATGCTTATAAGGATGTTTTCTGTACAGATTATTCCCTTCATTAGCAAAGTCGTTGTGCTGCATTACATAATAAAATTTGAATCATGGTTACACAGACAACTTGATATATATATAATTTTTAACCGACCTCAAAAAAGGAAGTACAATCGTTGCAAAGTTTCAAACATCAGAGAATTTTTACTTGTCATCATTGTAATTTTTGACTTTTGGCTGAAACTATCTATACCTCATGTATATTATTTATGTACCTACTATAAAATATTTATTAGTTTATTATAAGGTTTAAATATTTACTAGTATTTGCTATTTACATATTTATTAGTATTATCTTGCTATTTATATTTTGTTCAAATTAATTTTTGTTTTATTTGTTTGTAATTTTCTTTTCTTTCTTTTTTTCGGGTATTATACTCAAACTTTGCACACCAATAACTGCCTCTATTATATAGTCATGTGCCTCAATATAGCCTACGGTTGCCTGGTAGAGATTGCTGCTTAGCGATAAGGCCGCCGATTGTACTATATATTAAAGTCTATTTTTGTTTGTAAGTGTTTCATTTGGTGCAATAAAGTGTTATCTATCTATGTTATATTATAAAAAAGGCATAATAGTCATATGTCATGTGTATCTACAAAATGTACCCAATTTTGTGGATGTATTTATGTATGAATGTATGTATGTTTGTATGTATTCTATACTTTTAATACAGAAGTAAGTAACAAAATGTCTGTATAAAGCAGATAATTGTAAAAAGCGGTCGAGGGGACTTAAAAAAGCAAACGAAAAGAAAAAAATTGTCTGTCTGTTCGTTCGCGCCTAAGGTAAATACGTGTGAACCGGTGAGTGCTGTTTTCACTACTGGATAGCTTAGGGTTGACTTAAAAACTGCTGTAATTGGTAAATATCTCAATCTGATGAGCACAAGCCGAGTAAACAACTAGCTTGCCAAAAAATAATCTAAGCCCGGTTCACATTATTCCAGTAGCATTCCAGTCCAGCGATCGGAACTAGCGCTGGAATGCTACTAGAATAATATAAACTGGCACTGGAATGTACTGGACTGGAAGGGGTACATGCTTGCTTTTTGTGCACAACCGTGCTTTTTGCCAATAAATTATATACTGTTGGAATTTCAAGGCCCTCAATTTGATACTCATATTATAAAAGTCAAAGTTTTTTTATGCCTTTGAAAATGGAGCCATACTTACTGCCGCAAAATTGATATTATTCAAAAAAAAATAGCGTATGTTACTCGGGGGATATACTCGTAAGGATTCTAACGATACCACATACGTCTTAATCTGTTCAGGCATTTATAAGTTATGGTGGAATATAAAAACTCACATACATACAAACATACATGAATGCTAAAACATAACACTCCGTTTTTTGGCCAGTCGTGTAAAAACGATTTGTCATTCTGAAAGAAGTTTGATGTAATTTGGTATTTTGGTACTTTTGGTTCTGGAATAATTCATATAATGACCACGTGGACAGCACCGCGGGACAGTAAGGATGATTTCCAACAATCCACACCAATTACATAGGTCCCAAGCTAGGATACCCTGTACTAAACAACGGACAAATATACATAGATACGAATATTACATCCTTAACTCGGTAACAAATATTTCTGCTCGTAACACAAACGTTTATGTATGTTCATGTATTTCTCAGAAATTACAATTCTGATTGGAATATTTTTTCTCTTTCAACTCATAGAATAGTTCAAGTCTCATCAAAATCAGCTCAGTAGTTTTAAAGACATGGACTTTTAACTATTTTCAGTAGTACTTTTCTTCTTAGCGAACGCAATAAAGTGCTTAATATTTTTTTAGGTCTACCTTTAATCTGACTAAAAGGTATAAAAAAACTGTCCTATGTTGGTCTCTATATTTTACAGTACCTATTTACAAAGTATCATCAAAAGCCAACGCCATGCAATTTGCTGTTTTTATATTGAAATATAAAAATAGAAGATATCAGTAACTGGTTTTTTTTTTCATTATTCTAGAGTACATTTTATGTATGTACTCTATTTATATTACAATCTAGCCATCATTTAGGCTAATAAGTAATTTAAATTTAACTTAAACTGTTAGATTGAATCAGTTACTGTGAAAATACGTTTTGAAGCATATAGCACAATCACACAATAACATATACATCTATCTTTTGAACAATACTAAACTTTTTGAAAACAATTTAAGCAGACAATGGCGTTTAAAATTGATATTATAAATATAACGAATCCTCGAATTACATAACAATGAAAATATGTTTATCTAAATCTAGCCTACGTGTTAATCCAGGGTATAAGCTACCCAAAATTCAATAATAACCAAAATTCATCCACATCCATTCAGCCGTTTAAGTGAAAAGATACAACAAAATACACACAAACTTTCGCCTTTATAATATTAGTGTGATTATTTTTGTCATCTCTTATTCAATAATTTTGTTTACAGTGGGATAATGTGGATCGAGGCAGATGATGGTCCATAGAAATTGAACTTCTAGGTATTCTACCTATATGTTATGTGGACCAAACCAGTAAAACTCGCAATTCATTGCCACAAAACTGCCCTAAATGTAGCAACTTACCTAATCTAAAACATTTATCTCGTTCCGAACTTATAGCTTTAACTCACTTATTACCGCTTCTAATTTAAATGTAGCACTACCCACATCGAAAGGTTGGGAGTCTGCTTTGAAACTAATTTAGAGAGGTACACACACGCCCCAGTGTTATTTGTGCCCCTTGAGTCTCTGTACCCGTTTGTGCAGTAAACCACACATTTTGGTGTAGGAGATGAAGTATAATATTATTGCAATATACTAACTCATAATTTTCGAAAACAGACAGGGCCGACCTAAGCATAAAATATGCAAAGTTGGGGCGCAAAGCACCGGCCAACATTCATATTCTATCTACACATTATAATCTATACTTATAATAAAACTGTAACGGGTCCAATTCTGTACAATGAAGATATTTAGAATATATTTTTTTTGGAGGGTACTCTATATTCGATATTGAAGCCAAAACTGTTTTTTTTTTTTCATTTTTGTCTGTCTTTCTATCTGTCTGTCTGTATCTTGGCTAGGCATCACACTGAAACTACTTATTGAATTTAAATGAAACTTGGTATGATTTCAATTCATACTACGAGGTAGGACATTGGATACTTTTAATCCCGAAAAATTAAAGAGTTCCTGCAGGATAGGGGCAGAAAATTATTTAAAAGAACACGTACCACGCTGAAACGATTGGACGGATGTTGATGCAACTTGGCACAAACATAGTTTATAAGATGGGTGAAAATTATGGAAACTTTTTGTCCTGAAAAAATAAAGGCTTCCTGCGGGATATGGGTCCAACTTCTGTACATTAAAGATATTGTGAATATTTTTTTGGAGGTTACTCTATATTCGATAATGAAGCCTAAACTATGTTTTTTCATTTCTGTCTGTATGTCTGTCTGTCTGTATCTTGGCCGTGCATCTCGCCGCCGGAACTACTGCAGGAATATAAATGAAACTTGGGATGATTTGATTTCATACTACGAGGTAGGACATAGGATACTTTACATCCCAAAAATATCACAGGATAGGGGTTGAAAAATATTTAAAAGAACACGTACCACGCTGAAACTAATGGACGGGTTTTGATGCAACTTGGCACTTTCTTAAGTTATATTATGGGTTAAAATTGAGGACACGTTTTATCCCGAACAAATAAAGGGCTTCTGCGGGATATGGGTCCAAAGTTATGTTAATATTGAAGTAATAAATAATATTTTTTGGATGGTTCTCTATATTCGATACTGAAGCCAAAACTGTTTTACTACTTATTTTTGTCTGTCTGTTTGTCCGTACCTTGACTGCGCATCGCACAGAAACTACTGAATGAATTCAAACGAAACTTGGTATGATTTGAGTTCATACTATGAGGTAATGAGGCATTGGATACTTTTCATCCCGAAAAATTAAAGGGTTTCTGCAAGATAGTGGTTGAAAGTTATTAAACAGAACACGTATTTTTTTTAATGCAAATTGACACAGTCATTATATCTATACTTATAATAAAACAATAGGTACGAAAAAGGCTGTAAAAAGACAATAAAAAAAAATGCTCTTGGGTGCTTAAAAAAGGTATTGAAAACGAATATAACATTGTGTATATCTTTCTTTTTGTCTATATGTTTGTATGTTCACGCATCACGTCAAAACTATTGAACCGATTGCAATGCGGTTTTCATTGTTAGATAGCTTAGGGTTTGATTTAAAACTGGTATAATTTGTATCTCAATCTAGTGAGTAAAAAGCCTAGCAATTGATAAAAGTATCTTTGACGGCTAAAGAAATTTTGATCAAATGTTGGTATATTGGTCCTGGAATAGCACATTATGGTACTTTTAACCTAAAGAAAAAACCACGGGTGCGAAGCCGCGGGTACAGCTAGTATAATAATATAATAAAGAGGAAAGACTTGATTTTTTGTATTTTTGAATATTTGTTTGTTTGTATGTGTGTTTGTAACAGATTAACTCAAAAATACTAAACTGATAAAAAAAATACCTGTTGTAGAAAGCTACATTATCAGCGAGTAACATGGGCCGATGATGTGCTGTTTTTAATGAGATCCCTTAATTGCTATAATGTAACCAAAGGTATCAAGAATTTGCAAAAATATCGACTACTCGCTGTAAGGAATGGGATGACATATTGCCGTGGAAACGAAATAAAAACAAGTCTAACAAGTACGGTATAAAACTGCTAATAGTTAGAAAAAATCTGCGGTGTGGGCGCTACCCATGCGTAGCTGGGGTAGCGCCCACACCGATATTCTGCTCACTGATATTCTGCTTTATTTTGTACTATTGACTCGCAATAGTACAAAATAAAGCAGAATATCATAATGAGATATACGTATTTTATTATTTTCTTAGCTCGATGAGCCGACCTACTACGGTACCCCGTGAAGTTGCGTACGCATGAACGTGCAATACCTTCGTTGCGAGACCATGCCGCGTAAAACCAAAAGTCAGCAATTTTAAATCGCGGCCAATGCATCTAATTGATTCTGTTTTATTAAAATATCATTGCTCGTTGCTGACGCCGCCAAGCGCAAACCCAGCAGGATGCTCTTCTTCTCTTCTTTGTGTATTATCGACCAAAATTGGCCGCTGCAAAGTAACTAGTAATTATTCTGTGGCTGCACGGAGAGTATTGAAGCCATTAATTAAACACCTGAACCAATTTTCCGCCGACATTCAACAACACCATGTAAGGATGGGTACAGGTTTGGCCGGATAGCCGGATACTAGCAAACCAATAAATATAAATGATTCAAATTTCAAATTGAAAATATTCATTGCGAGTAAATGTGACGGACATAATTATTTTCACTATGTCTTGACTAAATTCTATCTATATTAAGTACATTGTCTTTGTAAAGCCAAGTCCCAAGGTTTTTTATGTCTTAAATACTGATCTAATTTGTGAGCATTGATTTTACTGTCTTTTTGAATGTTGTTTCAGTTAATTTATGAACTTCAAGAGGAATTTTGGGTCGTGACTCGTCCACCCACTGGCTTCACCCACTAGTGGGTGCAAGGGTAATTCGCATTTACCCCTCCACCACTGGGATACGTACGAAATTTCGAATGTCGTTTTTGCGAATGTCTATTCCTCGAAGTCTATTCATCGAACGCTTACATCCTCGAAGAGTCGTTTCTGCGAATGGTCAAAATTGCGAGAGGTACTTTTACTCGAATGGTCCAAACTGCGAAGGTTTGTTCTTGCAAAGGGTCGTTTGTTCGAATATTCTAATAAACGAGTTAATATATACTGTCCACACATTTTATTCATATTTATATCTAAAGTTGTTCTTACCTATTAGCTTTACGTACAAAAACGAAAAAAATACCAGGCGAGCATATATTTATAGCAGTAGTCGACGTTTTTTCAATTCATAATTTTCGATCATACGGCCCTACGCAGCAATAAGCCTTCGCAGTATTAACCATTCCATGAAACGTACCTTCGCAATTTTTACCACTCGCAAAAACGATCCTTCGAGAATGGAAGCATTCGATGAATAGACTTCGAGGAATAGGTTTTCGCAAAAACGGCATTCGCAGGTGACTTATCTCAACACTGCACTAGAGTTGGAAACTAATAAACAAATAATTGGCATTTATGAAGAAAACAACATGTATTATAATAGGTAGTAAGACATTTTAATGTGACAGGTATCAAAGTGACAGGTGTCAAAGTGACAAGTGTCAACGTGATAAGTTTCAATGTGATAAGTTTCAACGTGACAGGTGTTAAAGCGTAGTTGACGAGAGGGTGGGGTAAGTTCGGGAAGGATGGGGGAAGTGAGGAGAGAGTAAAGGAAGTTAGTTGTGGAGAGTATGGGGGAAGTGAGTGGAGTTTTGGGAAAATTGGGGGAGGGTGGGGGATGTAAAATGAGGGTAGGGGAAAATGACAAAAAAGTTATGGGGGGGGAGGAAGAAGTTTGGGGAAGGGTGGAAAGTTGCGACATTTGAGGGGAGGGTAAGGGAAGTCGAGGAAAGATGACGAGAGGGTGACGGTAATAGGTGACACTAGTTTTTGTTATGTAGATAGCTCCAAAATCATTTAAAATGTTTACCCTTTTTGTCATTTTTCAGATTTAGTTAGAATTGGGCATTTACTATGTACAATTAGTCGTATTACGTAAAAAAACAATAGCTCATGTCAAAAAGGTCGAAAATCATCTGACACCTTTAAAATTATTTTGGAACATCGTCACCAATTCCCCCACCTTCTCATAACTTTTCCTCAATTTCCCCTACTCTCCCCTCACATCCCCCTACCTGCCCATCTTCCCATCACATCTTCCCACCCTCCCTCAAACTTCCTCCGCCCTATCATCACTTAATCCCACCCTCCCCTCACCTTTTATCAACGTTTCCTACCCTCCTCTCACATCCCCAGCCTCCCTATATTCCCCTACCCTCCTTTCACATCCCCAACCCTCCCCAACTTCCCCTAACCTACCGATACATCTCCCATCCTCCCCCAACTTACCCCATCTCCCCTCAACTTCACCTTGACACAAGTCACTTTGATACCTGTCACTTTGATACCTGTCACTTTGATTCTTGTCACTTTGATACCTGTCACTTTGATACCTGTCACTTTGATACCTGTCACTTTGATACCTGTCTCTTTGATACCTGTCTCTTTTAAATGTCTTACTACCTAATTTAAATACCTACATGTTGTTTTCTTCATAAATGTCGTTTTTTTTATTAGTTTCCAACTCTAGTGCAGTGGGTGGAGTGGTAAATGCAAATTACCCTTGCACCCACTAGTGGGTGACGCCGGTCGGCGACGCGGAATTTTATTGTAAAACTAGCTGTACCCGCGGCATCGCACGCGTGGTCTTTTTATTAGGTTCTGCTAGGGTTGCGGAAGCCCACACGCGGCTTTGCCCCTCTCTGAATTCGGTAGGTCACGTGGTCACAGGATAAATAATATTGCATTAATATTATTTATTCTGTGACCAACACGGCCTTAGAAGCCGAGGCCACACGCGGCATCAGCGAGACTCGGTCGCCTGGTCGTGCGATCATGCGGATAGATATAGTGTAGAAGCTGTCGGTCGATTACGGTAAATGTAGGTAGTTATTTTGCAAGATTTAATTCAGTGTTGTTGAATTACATCTAGGAAATAAGAAGTCAGTGAATTCATCATCAAGAATGTTTAAAATACGGATTCCACATCACCAACAAACGAGTGAAGCATAGCAAATGGCAAATGCGTATGTGCATGTGAGTGGATATTTTGTGTTAATTGTGATCTATGCACAATTTCATGACAAAAGACTGCATTGTTTATGTTTTTGCGTGATAATTTGACAGAATTAACTCTACTAACAAGGATAAGATCTTGCTGCGATGTGGCGGTCAATCGGTATAACATGGTATAAATGTATGATAAATGTGTGTCAAACGCAATGTGAATGTGTGAAAGTGTGTGGTACGCAGAAGCCTCACGGGCTTCTGCGTACCAGCGGATTGGCATATATTGGTGGAAAATTACAGTTATTTATTATTTTATACAGGTACTTTTCCACCTCAAAGATTTTAAATGATAACTCATATGTTTCTAAAAAGCATTGTTTTTATTTTATTCATTCATAAAAAGCGCGGTTTTGCTCGCGTAAAAATGTTGCACCTCCCCCTCCCCATCCATCGCTCTCCTCTTCATTCCCTCCACAACCCTTGTTCCCTCCTCACCCCATTCTCTCCCCGCCCCATCCTCTCTCCACCAATCCCCTTTAAAATCCCTACCAATAATCCCCAACCCCACCCTCCCACAAACCCAATTTATTATTCGAGATACTCGTATTAAAAAAAGATGTTCGTTGCAAAATGGATGATTTTTCTTTTGTTTTAATATTTATTCTGTGTTCGGGGTGGAGAAAATGTAATAAATCAAAGATCTTAAAAATCGGCCCAGCTTTTATTGAGTTATAAATGGTGTAACTAACCCGACTTTGTTTTATTTATTTAAATTTTTGTGACAAAGTGTTTTTTTATATTAATTTAATTCAACAGCTTGTTGCTTCTTTAGCCCCAACCACGTTTTTTTAATATTAATTTAATTCAACAGCTTATTGCTTCTTTAGCCCCAACCACGAAAGATATCTCTTGAATTATTTTAGGACGTCATTTTATTATAATGAGATAGTTATGTATAATAGTTGTGCTTTTTGAGACAGTTTACTATTAATGAATAACATCAATGCTACAAAATAGCAGGTAACCGATATAAACAATTCTTCAAAAGGACCCAATATTTCACCAAACTCATTTTATCGCCGTCATTTGAAAGTTTCACATAATTTTATTATAATTCAGTATTTAACAAGCGAAGTGGAACAGCCGGTGAAATAATTCAATTTAAAATCTGATTAACGCCTTTTGTTCCATTCAAGAACCACAACAGGAGTTAAACCGCGGCTTGCTGGAAATTCCGGTGAATTCTGGCAATTTAAATGTATCAAATGAAAGGTGACATCCGAATAAGGGCATTTCGCGGAAGCATTAATGAACACCCACAGTTCTCTGATTACATTTGTATAGTCATTGGCCTTAGGGTTAGGAAAAGTTGCAGATGAGCGACAGCGATGAGCGAAGCGGAGCGAAAAGAACACACTATAATTTATAAATTATTATTCGATTAATATCATGTACTTTTTCAGATTTTAGCCAGCTTGTTCAGTTATAACAAATAAACTGAAATCTTATTGCATTTAATTGAAATATCAACACTTTTATTAATTTCCGAAAAGGCATTCAAGCGATTGTAATCTCAGTTGATGTTTGTTTGTTTGTTTGTCGTATGAGTTAGTGCTGGCCTCTGATGTCTGAGTTTGTGAGGCTGCCCGAGGGCCTCTGACATGGCTTAATGACTATTAATTAATAACAGCCAGGATTGACAGCTTAACATACCCTCCGAAGCACGGAGCACCATCATTCTCAATTGAATTGCTTGCCTAGAAGACACCTACTCTCTCGATTTGAAGACTTCCAAATTACAGATATCGGGACACAAAGACGCCAGTAGAGTTCCATTCCTTCATGTTAGAAATGAGGAAGCAAATTGTTTTGTGCGGATTAGATAAACTTGTACATGCACTTTTATTCAAACGGTTGCGACTAATCGATACCAAATGACCAGTAGTACTGTGACATTTGTAATAATCGCTATGTTTGTCGCTCAGTTTGTATTGTTAATTAAGACTTTAATAAAATTACTTTGGAGGCCTGATAAAATTACACTGGAAAAGGCTGCGATTCTACAAGAGAAGAAAAACTAACTATCAATAATGTTTTTGGAATGGTGGCCCAAAATACTCAATTGATAGTTATTAACAAATTGATTATGATACCGAATAGAAAAACGTTATTCAGTATCATTATTAATCTAATATAGAGTTTGGCGAGATCTTTCTCGCCTACTGGAAATTAATAATGATTCACGTATGTGTCTTAAATATTCAGAATTTAAATTTGCAGTTATCACCGTCAAATAGATTTTTCGTTCTTATTGTTTTATAGATTGTCATCGGAATGACATACATTTGCAAAGTATCAAATTGAAATAATTTCACTATAATTCAGTTCATTGCAATAGCTATAGGTTGAACTAATAAAAACGTTCTAAAAATGTTTGATTATTTCCACACTCAATAAATTACCTCATCCAAATTCATTCTGATTAAAACTTCAGCAACAACGATTAAATTTCTCTCCAAAACAGAAACGTATAATCTGAGCGAAATTTATTTTGCTCCTTTCGCTCGCAAGTAATGTGCTTTCCAGAATTCACGTCACGACTCTATCCCTAGATGTGGAAGTGATCCATTACTTGTAACAAAGGTCATCTCTGGGGATTACATTGTGGGATCAAATTTTCACTCCTTTGCAAATACCGACGGTTTTAAAGTTTAATGTATATGTTATTTTTATTATTTTGGAAGATAAACCTCACTTTTAAGCATTTCATATAAGAATTGAAAATGTGATGTCCACAGGAATGCTGTTGGTTCACGATACCTGCAAGGTACAAAGGAATCTTGGAAAATATATACCTATAATCCAGAGTCAAGCAAGTTTTCTTGTATCTGTTTGTACTCGTAGATGGATCATTTATTTTCAAAGAACTTGGAGCGCAAGGTATCAACATCAGATCAAATGCATTGAATTTCTTAAAAAAAGTATCACTGCAAATTTTATAGCAGATGAGACTTGGCACTTACTAGGTTAACGACCTTCTTGTATCGTCCTTTGGGCGAATAAAAAAACTAAATATGACATGTATATCACACTGAGTAAACTGCAAACCAAAGATAATGTTACGGTTTCCTCAGTGATATTATCCTGAGGGTCTCGATATGTCCACTATAGCCACAATTCCGCACAAAGGACGTCTTTGTAATAGGTTAAATCAGGCATGCACTGCTCTATTGAACTTTTATTGGAACTCTCCAAGGAAAACTATTGTTGAGTAACCTAATGCGAATGGGGAAAAAACAGTATTGATTTAATTTGCCTCATGTTATCCCTGTCCCTGGGACACTAAATATTTAGTACGCAAAAAAATGGTTCTGCTGTTTCTTTGTGGACGAAACACGTGGACCGATTTTAATGATTCTTACGATTGACTTGTTGTGTCTTAATCTTGCGAGTGCTACTAAAGACATGACGTTAAGCAAAATTTAATATGGCGACAACCTATCGATATATTTTGAAAAATAAAAAAATTTAAGTCGACGAACTATGACAAGTGGTATATCATTGAATAGGTATTTGAAAAAAACTTTCCAGTGGCTTTAGCTCTTTACCTGCTAGGTAGGGATTAATGGAGCACCTTGGTTATTACTGTTAGTTTTACAATAAGGTAACTAAATGGCGCTACTGTGCACCGCTAGATTGTTTGCAAAAAAGTTTGTGCTCGCGAGGTCTACACTCACAGAGCCACTAGTTAATTCTGTGGTTCGACATTCAAAGCATATTTTTTTTATTAGTTGGCTAGTATCCAGCTTTGCAGCCAAATCTGTGCCCATCTTTATAACCATCTTTATACATGACGTTGTTAAATGTCGGCGGAAAATTATGGCTTCAATACTCTCCGTGTAGCCAGAAACAAAATAATTAATTATATACAGAATAATTTCTAGTTACTTTTTCGCAGCCTATTTTTGTCGATAATGCATTTAGATGCATGGCAATACAGCGTCCTGCCACAGAATAAATAATAGTATAAGTACAGAAGTTGCACTTCTTTGATCTTGAAGAAAGCCGCCGATTTAATAGCCTACAAACGTAGGTACGTATTACGTAGGTATTCATACATCAAGCGTGCATGCTAAATTGCACTTAATAGTCACGCGTTAGAGTACATATTACTCTATTCCGACTCTCGTCCATAAAAAACCTACGCCGATCGCTCGAGCGATAGATAGGTTGTCTGCATAGAAAAATGAAATACCGTACAATGTATTTTAACATTTGTTAAATTAAAACATAGATTCGCCCCTATGCGTACGTCCATCAATATGTCCATGTGGCACAGAAAAACGTCACAGCTGAGCCGCAGGAGCACCACTTTGCGATGCGAGCGCGATTGGTTTGCCGAACTTGCCACAAAAAGCAAGTTCTCAAAAAATGTTGGTATTTAGTATGGAAAGTAAATAAGCTCATAAAAGCTAATACAATTTCTTCCTTTTAAGTTTTATACGATTTGAAGTCTTTTTTTAAATTAGTTATTATATCTTACTTTTCCATTTACAAGGGCTCCACACAACAATTGATATTATTGTTACGTTTCGCCATTACTAGCGAAAGTTCAAAAAAGTGTCACGATAAGCGTCTGAATGAATGCAAGCGCGCGGTGGCCTCGCTTGATTTGTGGCCCCGGGGCGCAGCGGGCTGTAAGATATTAACTCGCGTAAGTAAGTAGAATAACGGGTACCTGGTCCTGCTGGGTCTACATTTGGAGGTGTCAGCAATGAGCCATGATCCATACCAATATATAGTTGTGAAATGTTGTCTGTTTGTTTGGGGAGTTTTAACGCCTGGACGGATTTTGATGAAATTTGGAATGGAGATAGCTTATACCCTGAAATAAAACATAGAATACTTTTTATCATGGAAAATGGTTCGCTTCCATGGGAAAACTGGAAAATGATGATGACTCGCTGTAAGGAATAGTTGCCATGAAAACGAAATAATAACAAGTCTGCCAAAATACATCAATAGTGCAAAAACAAAGTTCTTTTCTTTGTTTCTCAGAAATCATAAAAGGAAAATGCAAAATAATATTTCAATGAGCAGACTCTCTCAAAATAATTCACCAACAGTTCATTTTACGACAATAATGACAAAAGCACGGTTAAAGAAGGTGCAATTATTTTTATTTTTGTGACTAGTAATTATTCTGTGGCTGCACGGAGAGTATTGAAGCCATTAATTAAACACCTGAACCAATTTTCCGCCGACATTCAACAACACCATGTAAGGATGGGTACAGGTTTGGCCGGATAGCCGGATACTAGCAAACCAATAAATATAAATGATTCAAATTTCAAATTGAAAATATTCATTGCGAGTAAATGTGACGGACATAATTATTTTCACTATGTCTTGACTAAATTCTATCTATATTAAGTACATTGTCTTTGTAAAGCCAAGTCCCAAGGTTTTTTATGTCTTAAATACTGATCTAATTTGTGAGCATTGATTTTACTGTCTTTTTGAATGTTGTTTCAGTTAATTTATGAACTTCAAGAGGAATTTTGGGTCGTGACTCGTCCACCCACTGGCTTCACCCACTAGTGGGTGCAAGGGTAATTCGCATTTACCCCTCCACCACTGGGATACGTACGAAATTTCGAATGTCGTTTTTGCGAATGTCTATTCCTCGAAGTCTATTCATCGAACGCTTACATCCTCGAAGAGTCGTTTCTGCGAATGGTCAAAATTGCGAGAGGTACTTTTACTCGAATGGTCCAAACTGCGAAGGTTTGTTCTTGCAAAGGGTCGTTTGTTCGAATATTCTAATAAACGAGTTAATATATACTGTCCACACATTTTATTCATATTTATATCTAAAGTTGTTCTTACCTATTAGCTTTACGTACAAAAACGAAAAAAATACCAGGCGAGCATATATTTATAGCAGTAGTCGACGTTTTTTCAATTCATAATTTTCGGTCATACGGCCCTACGCAGCAATAAGCCTTCGCAGTATTAACCATTCCATGAAACGTACCTTCGCAATTTTTACCACTCGCAAAAACGATCCTTCGAGAATGGAAGCATTCGATGAATAGACTTCGAGGAATAGGTTTTCGCAAAAACGGCATTCGCAGGTGACTTATCTCCACACTGCACTAGAGTTGGAAACTAATAAACAAATAATTGGCATTTATGAAGAAAACAACATGTATTATAATAGGTAGTAAGACATTTTAATGTGACAGGTATCAAAGTGACAGGTGTCAAAGTGACAAGTGTCAACGTGATAAGTTTCAATGTGATAAGTTTCAACGTGACAGGTGTTAAAGCGTAGTTGACGAGAGGGTGGGGTAAGTTCGGGAAGGATGGGGGAAGTGAGGAGAGAGTAAAGGAAGTTAGTTGTGGAGAGTATGGGGGAAGTGAGTGGAGTTTTGGGAAAATTGGGGGAGGGTGGGGGATGTAAAATGAGGGTAGGGGAAAATGACAAAAAAGTTATGGGGGGGGAGGAAGAAGTTTGGGGAAGGGTGGAAAGTTGCGACATTTGAGGGGAGGGTAAGGGAAGTCGAGGAAAGATGACGAGAGGGTGACGGTAATAGGTGACACTAGTTTTTGTTATGTAGATAGCTCCAAAATCATTTAAAATGTTTACCCTTTTTGTCATTTTTCAGATTTAGTTAGAATTGGGCATTTACTATGTACAATTAGTCGTATTACGTAAAAAAACAATAGCTCATGTCAAAAAGGTCGAAAATCATCTGACACCTTTAAAATTATTTTGGAACATCGTCACCAATTCCCCCACCTTCTCATAACTTTTCCTCAATTTCCCCTACTCTCCCCTCACATCCCCCTACCTGCCCATCTTCCCATCACATCTTCCCACCCTCCCTCAAACTTCCTCCGCCCTATCATCACTTAATCCCACCCTCCCCTCACCTTTTATCAACGTTTCCTACCCTCCTCTCACATCCCCAGCCTCCCTATATTCCCCTACCCTCCTTTCACATCCCCAACCCTCCCCAACTTCCCCTAACCTACCGATACATCTCCCATCCTCCCCCAACTTACCCCATCTCCCCTCAACTTCACCTTGACACAAGTCACTTTGATACCTGTCACTTTGATACCTGTCACTTTGATTCTTGTCACTTTGATACCTGTCACTTTGATACCTGTCACTTTGATACCTGTCACTTTGATACCTGTCTCTTTGATACCTGTCTCTTTTAAATGTCTTACTACCTAATTTAAATACCTACATGTTGTTTTCTTCATAAATGTCGTTTTTTTTATTAGTTTCCAACTCTAGTGCAGTGGGTGGAGTGGTAAATGCAAATTACCCTTGCACCCACTAGTGGGTGACGCCGGTCGGCGACGCGGAATTTTATTGTAAAACTAGCTGTACCCGCGGCATCGCACGCGTGGTCTTTTTATTAGGTTCTGCTAGGGTTGCGGAAGCCCACACGCGGCTTTGCCCCTCTCTGAATTCGGTAGGTCACGTGGTCACAGGATAAATAATATTGCATTAATATTATTTATTCTGTGACCAACACGGCCTTAGAAGCCGAGGCCACACGCGGCATCAGCGAAACTCGGTCGCCTGGTCGTGCGATCATGCGGATAGATATAGTGTAGAAGCTGTCGGTCGATTACGGTAAATGTAGGTAGTTATTTTGCAAGCTTTAATTCAGTGTTGTTGAATTACATCTAGGAAATAAGAAGTCAGTGAATTCATCATCAAGAATGTTTAAAATACGGATTCCACATCACCAACAAACGAGTGAAGCATAGCAAATGGCAAATGCGTATGTGCATGTGAGTGGATATTTTGTGTTAATTGTGATCTATGCACAATTTCATGACAAAAGACTGCATTGTTTATGTTTTTGCGTGATAATTTGACAGAATTAACTCTACTAACAAGGATAAGATCTTGCTGCGATGTGGCGGTCAATCGGTATAACATGGTATAAATGTATGATAAATGTGTGTCAAACGCAATGTGAATGTGTGAAAGTGTGTGGTACGCAGAAGCCTCACGGGCTTCTGCGTACCAGCGGATTGGCATATATTGGTGGAAAATTACAGTTATTTATTATTTTATACAGGTACTTTTCCACCTCAAAGATTTTAAATGATAACTCATATGTTTCTAAAAAGCATTGTTTTTATTTTATTCATTCATAAAAAGCGCGGTTTTGCTCGCGTAAAAATGTTGCACCTCCCCCTCCCCATCCATCGCTCTCCTCTTCATTCCCTCCACAACCCTTGTTCCCTCCTCACCCCATTCTCTCCCCGCCCCATCCTCTCTCCACCAATCCCCTTTAAAATCCCTACCAATAATCCCCAACCCCACCCTCCCACAAACCCAATTTATTATTCGAGATACTCGTATTAAAAAAAGATGTTCGTTGCAAAATGGATGATTTTTCTTTTGTTTTAATATTTATTCTGTGTTCGGGGTGGAGAAAATGTAATAAATCAAAGATCTTAAAAATCGGCCCAGCTTTTATTGAGTTATAAATGGTGTAACTAACCCGACTTTGTTTTATTTATTTAAATTTTTGTGACAAAGTGTTTTTTTATATTAATTTAATTCAACAGCTTGTTGCTTCTTTAGCCCCAACCACGTTTTTTTAATATTAATTTAATTCAACAGCTTATTGCTTCTTTAGCCCCAACCACGAAAGATATCTCTTGAATTATTTTAGGACGTCATTTTATTATAATGAGATAGTTATGTATAATAGTTGTGCTTTTTGAGACAGTTTACTATTAATGAATAACATCAATGCTACAAAATAGCAGGTAACCGATATAAACAATTCTTCAAAAGGACCCAATATTTCACCAAACTCATTTTATCGCCGTCATTTGAAAGTTTCACATAATTTTATTATAATTCAGTATTTAACAAGCGAAGTGGAACAGCCGGTGAAATAATTCAATTTAAAATCTGATTAACGCCTTTTGTTCCATTCAAGAACCACAACAGGAGTTAAACCGCGGCTTGCTGGAAATTCCGGTGAATTCTGGCAATTTAAATGTATCAAATGAAAGGTGACATCCGAATAAGGGCATTTCGCGGAAGCATTAATGAACACCCACAGTTCTCTGATTACATTTGTATAGTCATTGGCCTTAGGGTTAGGAAAAGTTGCAGATGAGCGACAGCGATGAGCGAAGCGGAGCGAAAAGAACACACTATAATTTATAAATTATTATTCGATTAATATCATGTACTTTTTCAGATTTTAGCCAGCTTGTTCAGTTATAACAAATAAACTGAAATCTTATTGCATTTAATTGAAATATCAACACTTTTATTAATTTCCGAAAAGGCATTCAAGCGATTGTAATCTCAGTTGATGTTTGTTTGTTTGTTTGTCGTATGAGTTAGTGCTGGCCTCTGATGTCTGAGTTTGTGAGGCTGCCCGAGGGCCTCTGACATGGCTTAATGACTATTAATTAATAACAGCCAGGATTGACAGCTTAACATACCCTCCGAAGCACGGAGCACCATCATTCTCAATTGAATTGCTTGCCTAGAAGACACCTACTCTCTCGATTTGAAGACTTCCAAATTACAGATATCGGGACACAAAGACGCCAGTAGAGTTCCATTCCTTCATGTTAGAAATGAGGAAGCAAATTGTTTTGTGCGGATTAGATAAACTTGTACATGCACTTTTATTCAAACGGTTGCGACTAATCGATACCAAATGACCAGTAGTACTGTGACATTTGTAATAATCGCTATGTTTGTCGCTCAGTTTGTATTGTTAATTAAGACTTTAATAAAATTACTTTGGAGGCCTGATAAAATTACACTGGAAAAGGCTGCGATTCTACAAGAGAAGAAAAACTAACTATCAATAATGTTTTTGGAATGGTGGCCCAAAATACTCAATTGATAGTTATTAACAAATTGATTATGATACCGAATAGAAAAACGTTATTCAGTATCATTATTAATCTAATATAGAGTTTGGCGAGATCTTTCTCGCCTACTGGAAATTAATAATGATTCACGTATGTGTCTTAAATATTCAGAATTTAAATTTGCAGTTATCACCGTCAAATAGATTTTTCGTTCTTATTGTTTTATAGATTGTCATCGGAATGACATACATTTGCAAAGTATCAAATTGAAATAATTTCACTATAATTCAGTTCATTGCAATAGCTATAGGTTGAACTAATAAAAACGTTCTAAAAATGTTTGATTATTTCCACACTCAATAAATTACCTCATCCAAATTCATTCTGATTAAAACTTCAGCAACAACGATTAAATTTCTCTCCAAAACAGAAACGTATAATCTGAGCGAAATTTATTTTGCTCCTTTCGCTCGCAAGTAATGTGCTTTCCAGAATTCACGTCACGACTCTATCCCTAGATGTGGAAGTGATCCATTACTTGTAACAAAGGTCATCTCTGGGGATTACATTGTGGGATCAAATTTTCACTCCTTTGCAAATACCGACGGTTTTAAAGTTTAATGTATATGTTATTTTTATTATTTTGAAAGATAAACCTCACTTTTAAGCATTTCATATAAGAATTGAAAATGTGATGTCCACAGGAATGCTGTTGGTTCACGATACCTGCAAGGTACAAAGGAATCTTGGAAAATATATACCTATAATCCAGAGTCAAGCAAGTTTTCTTGTATCTGTTTGTACTTGTAGATGGATCATTTATTTTCAAAGAACTTGGAGCGCAAGGTATCAACATCAGATCAAATGCATTGAATTTCTTAAAAAAAGTATCACTGCAAATTTTATAGCAGATGAGACTTGGCACTTACTAGGTTAACGACCTTCTTGTATCGTCCTTTGGGCGAATAAAAAAACTAAATATGACATGTATATCATACTGAGTAAACTGCAGACCAAAGATAATGTTACGGTTTCCTCAGTGATATTATCCTGAGGGTCTCGATATGTCCACTATAGCCACAATTCCGCACAAAGGACGTCTTTGTAATAGGTTAAATCAGGCATGCACTGCTCTATTGAACTTTTATTGGAACTCTCCAAGGAAAACTATTGTTGAGTAACCTAATGCGAATGGGGAAAAAACAGTATTGATTTAATTTGCCTCATGTTATCCCTGTCCCTGGGACACTAAATATTTAGTACGCAAAAAAATGGTTCTGCTGTTTCTTTGTGGACGAAACACGTGGACCGATTTTAATGATTCTTACGATTGACTTGTTGTGTCTTAATCTTGCGAGTGCTACTAAAGACATGACGTTAAGCAAAATTTAATATGGCGACAACCTATCGATATATTTTGAAAAATAAAAAAATTTAAGTCGACGAACTATGACAAGTGGTATATCATTGAATAGGTATTTGAAAAAAACTTTCCAGTGGCTTTAGCTCTTTACCTGCTAGGTAGGGATTAATGGAGCACCTTGGTTATTACTGTTAGTTTTACAATAAGGTAACTAAATGGCGCTACTGTGCACCGCTAGATTGTTTGCAAAAAAGTTTGTGCTCGCGAGGTCTACACTCACAGAGCCACTAGTTAATTCTGTGGTTCGACATTCAAAGCATATTTTTTTTATTAGTTGGCTAGTATCCAGCTTTGCAGCCAAATCTGTGCCCATCTTTATAACCATCTTTATACATGACGTTGTTAAATGTCGGCGGAAAATTATGGCTTCAATACTCTCCGTGTAGCCAGAAACAAAATAATTAATTATATACAGAATAATTTCTAGTTACTTTTTCGCAGCCTATTTTTGTCGATAATGCATTTAGATGCATGGCAATACAGCGTCCTGCCACAGAATAAATAATAGTATAAGTACAGAAGTTGCATTTCTTTGATCTTGAAGAAAGCCGCCGATTTAATAGCCTACAAACGTAGGTACGTATTACGTAGGTATTCATACATCAAGCGTGCATGCTAAATTGCACTTAATAGTCACGCGTTAGAGTACATATTACTCTATTCCGACTCTCGTCCATAAAAAACCTACGCCGATCGCTCGAGCGATAGATAGGTTGTCTGCATAGAAAAATGAAATACCGTACAATGTATTTTAACATTTGTTAAATTAAAACATAGATTCGCCCCTATGCGTACGTCCATCAATATGTCCATGTGGCACAGAAAAACGTCACAGCTGAGCCGCAGGAGCACCACTTTGCGATGCGAGCGCGATTGGTTTGCCGAACTTGCCACAAAAAGCAAGTTCTCAAAAAATGTTGGTATTTAGTATGGAAAGTAAATAAGCTCATAAAAGCTAATACAATTTCTTCCTTTTAAGTTTTATACGATTTGAAGTCTTTTTTTAAATTAGTTATTATATCTTACTTTTCCATTTACAAGGGCTCCACACAACAATTGATATTATTGTTACGTTTCGCCATTACTAGCGAAAGTTCAAAAAAGTGTCACGATAAGCGTCTGAATGAATGCAAGCGCGCGGTGGCCTCGCTTGATTTGTGGCCCCGGGGCGCAGCGGGCTGTAAGATATTAACTCGCGTAAGTAAGTAGAATAACGGGTACCTGGTCCTGCTGGGTCTACATTTGGAGGTGTCAGCAATGAGCCATGATCCATACCAATATATAGTTGTGAAATGTTGTCTGTTTGTTTGGGGAGTTTTAACGCCTGGACGGATTTTGATGAAATTTGGAATGGAGATAGCTTATACCCTGAAATAAAACATAGAATACTTTTTATCATGGAAAATGGTTCGCTTCCATGGGAAAACTGGAAAATGATGATGACTCGCTGTAAGGAATAGTTGCCATGAAAACGAAATAATAACAAGTCTGCCAAAATACATCAATAGTGCAAAAACAAAGTTCTTTTCTTTGTTTCTCAGAAATCATAAAAGGAAAATGCAAAATAATATTTCAATGAGCAGACTCTCTCAAAATAATTCACCAACAGTTCATTTTACGACAATAATGACAAAAGCACGGTTAAAGAAGGTGCAATTATTTTTATTTTTGTTAAACACTTTTTTGTAAGTCCGGTAACTAATTAGTTACAATGGCGAAAAGATGAACTTATTACCAAAAAACCCCATATTATAGGAAAGAGTCCCCAAAAAAGTTATTATGCATGAAATAAATAAAATGTCCCCATTTTAACATTGCTTTTGACATTTTTGACTTAAAATGAACCGTGGGTGAATTATTTTGATTGTATCAATTTTTCACACCTTAAATCCATGATGGTGGCTTGCGCCCACAAGGTCTTGGACTAGGATTTTCATCAGTGTCTAGACGTAAACAACATTATGTGTTAATTATTACTCCACCACCTTTTGCAAGGCAAAGGCCTTTTTACATGACTACCCATAAAAGGAGTGTTTTTTGGTAGTAGTATGTATGTTTGTATGTGAGTTTCTTTACTCCAGCAGGAGTAAAGAAACTCACATACAAACATACATGAATCCTAACTAACTTTTAAATGCCTGAACAGATTTATACTTATTGGGTATCGTTAAAATCATTACGCCCCGAAAAATAAGTTTTTTTTTAAATAATATCTGATACTTGGCTGTATGGCCAATAATACAAATGAGAAAAAAAAAGCTTTGAATTTTACAGTATCGAATTTAAGGCCTTGATAAGGACATTCCAACAGTATATAATTTATAGGCATAAGTTCTTTTTTGGCAGTGCAGGCGTGTTTTTTAGCTTTAAAGCTAGTTATTATCTATATCTCTCTCGATATACCTTATTTAGATATCTACTTCAACAATATCGGTGTATGTTTCCATTGATTCGACTTGGCCCTTAATATAGTATTAACGATAATAGTAGGTAGGGGATCCAAAGGCCTACCGACACCGAGATCACCGTCGTGTATATTCCTTGATTTTTGATATTAACATAGATGTCATTTTTCCCATTTTTTTACACAAAGCTCCAGATTTCATCACACGCTTAGTAATTTTGACCAAACTTATATTACAAGTATTGATTTTATTGTATACTTGCTGCGCCTCGCGGCTTGACTCGCGTTATGGATGATGACAATGATGATGATGAAAAGTATCCTGTGTTATTCCAGGGTACACATAGCTATATTGATTCCAAATTTCATCAAAATCCGTTCAGCCTTTTGAGCATGAAGGATGATGGTGGTGATAATGATGATGATGAAAAGTATACAAAAAAAAAGTTTCAAAGTTATTCTAGGGTATAAAATGTCTATATTCCAAATTTAATCAAAATCCGTACTGCCCTTATGTCGTGAAAACTCCCCAAAACTTCACTTTTATATATTAGTGGGGATATATAAACACCAAAATCATCTTTATCTGCTTTTATTAGTCCACTGCTGCACGTAGGTTTCTCCTAGTGCGCGCCACTGAGCTCGGTCTTCAGCTCTCCTCATACATTTTATCCAGCCGCTTCTCGCAGGTCATCACATGTTGTCGTGCAGGACGCTCTGTGGCCAGTTGGACTCCACCTGGCCACAACACAAGGCGTCCTACACTAAATTTGCCTAAACGTGGTATCGACTCAAGAACTCTTCTACCTCATCGGTTATCGGTTCTTCGGGAACGTGACCAGCCCACTGCCACTTTAAGTTGCTCCTTAGAGCTATGTTGGTTAAATTGGTTCTGCATCGGATATCTTTATGACAAATCTTGTCCTTCAGAGATTCTCCAAGCATAACTCTCTCCATAGCTCACTGAGCGACCATAAATTTGTGGATTAGTTTGACCGTGAGTGTCCACGTTTCGGCTCCGTTGGTCATAACTGATATGACGCACTGATTGACGACTTTTGCCTTCAGGCACTGTGGTATGGATAACGAGAAGACTGGACGAAGCTTGCCGAATGAAAAGTGACACTTTTCACGACTTGTGAATAAATATTTTGAACTTAATTTTTAACCCTACAAACACGTGGAAATACTTACTTGGTGCATTGGTGGAGAGGATAAAATAATGTCATGTTTACTAGCACCGAAAAAATAATAGTACAACGTCAATCAACTGTGAATTTCGGTGTAGAGTGGTAGTGTGAACAAAGATTGGGCTTTCAGGCATAATAGTTTTTTTTTGTCTTCATAATACCCTCAATTCTCTCATTCAAAGGCAAAAACCCCGATTCCTATTCCCCACAATTTTAAAACAATTTTAAAGCCATCAATGTTCAGCAAAGTCAAAATCTATCAGATCGTCTTTTATTCGGTTAATTTAAACCATACGAGGTATATACTCGCGTCTACGCCCATACGCCTTTCTGTTTACAGGAGCGACGGTATCTCCCCGGAGACCAGTCGTTATCTTCCGCGGATATACAGGGATAAGATATCACCAAAATCATGTTTTGTATGTTAACAATCATGAGAGCAGTACATTTGATGAATTTCACAGTCTCTTTATAATATGCTTGTCATATGAAGTAGTGCTGCCCTCTGGTGTCAAAGTTTATCAGCCCCGAACAATGGCGAAGGAAATGTCTATGGCCCCGAAGGCCTGTGACATCGTTTTACGACTGCTATTAGTAAGGTAAATTACAGCCAAACCAACACCTTAACGTGCCCTTTGAAGCATGGAGCGATGAAAATCCGCTCATAACTCATAACTTAGATAGCGGAGCCGATGATCGACCTGGTATCAACAATTAAGTGCAATAAAACGAACGAGGTAAAATGAAGACGGTAACGTCAAAGTAAATACAGATAAAGTTTTAACCGCGATTCTATAAACTTGTAACTTCCCCTGGGAGACCGGTCACGTCGAGAGCATTATCGGACGGCAGTAAACGGGCAGTGTCTGCAATGTTCATTTTATGTTCAAAATGTTTTTATAGTAGGCTTTTCATGTGAAGAACTGGCTGGCGACAAGTTTAGCGATATGCCTCTTCAAGGCTTGTAGAACGAGCGAACGAGCAGTTGTTTATTATTATGTACTATTTGTGGCCGCGGCGTTGGCTGCGTGAACATTTTTCTGTGGGATAAGGTATCCTATACACTAGAAATTCCTATAAAGTACAATATACCAAATTTCGTTTAGCCATCAAAAAGTTTTTATCGATCTCGGCTTCTGTCCCTTGTTTTTAATTCAAAACCTAAGCTAACCAAAAGCGACAACCAATCGGTCCAATAGTTCTTACGTGATGCGCAACCAGTCAAGCAGACGGGCACGATTTTTTTAATGTTATAATTCTTGTTTATAAATCTCGTGCAGTAGATTATTTTACGTACCCTTTGCCAATGTTTTTAATAATTATCTTCATTGTACTGACTTTTTGTTAACTACTGATTTATTATAAGAATAGACTACCTAGCTTAAAAATTATGAGCCGGTTCGATTAGCTCTTCGTATTAGTAAAGAGTTGAAACTTTACCAAATCATGACACAAATATGACCCCATTTGCTCATACTGTCTTGCAGCAGCCGACACGGTCCAAACTTTATTGTTACCCAGGAGAGTTTTTCCTCTAGTCGCATGCTCTCTTTCAAAGTCAGCATGTTTGGGGTTCTAGGGTGTGTTTGAAAATGATTATTTAGCAATTTTTTATCAACAGTATAGGCTTGGGTCTAGTGCCAGCTTAGTCATTAGAAGTTCCCTTTTTTAGGCTTGTTTTTGGCACTTTGTACTTCTTTGATTACCCAATATTATAATATTATGTAAAAAAAAGCTTACTGTTTTCACGTACAACATAAATAATTGTATAAACAATAAATTGATAAGAATACACAGCAGTATCACATAGAAAACTGTACAAAAATCCAAAATAAGTACTCAAAATTATGCTGTGGTAAATATTTGTATATATGACAATACACACATAAAGAGAAACATGTATGTGTTTACTGGCATACAAACGTGTTTCTCTTTGTCTTATACATATGAATATACTTCCATTTGTGAAAGTTTAGAAAACTTCGAGTAGGTAGCTACGTTATACGTATTTAATTGTTGCTCTGTTGTATGTAAATCTGTACTTTATTTGAACAACAGATGAGCACTGGACGTAGCTTTTAGTAAGCGGTTGTTGGTCTCCAGGGACGAACGTGTAAACACAAAGGGGAAGGGTTATATAATAGAAAAAATAGGAACTTGCAAACAATAATTATTTGATAATGTTAGGATAAAAACAGATTTTATATTGCAAACTTTGATTTTACAGAAGTGTGTAGTTTGTAGTTAAACCCAAGGTTGTCATCATCATATCAGCCTTTAGAAGTCCACTGCTGAACATAGGCCTCCCCCATAGAGCGTCATGACGAGCGATCTTGTGCGGCCTCCATCCATCGACTTTCTGCGATGGCCTTGTCGGTTTTGCGACCTATATGGCCTGCCCATTGCCACTTCAACTTGCAAACTCTGAGAGATATGTGGATAACTTTGGTTCTTCAACAGATTTACTCCTTACGGATCTTATCACGTAGTGAAACTCCGAGCATAGCTCTCTCCATTGCACGCTGCGCCACTTTGCGTTTATTTATGAGACCAATAGTTAGCGACCACGTCTCAGTACTGTATGTCATCACTGGCAACACGCACTGGTTATAAACTTTCGTCTTGAGGTTCTGCGGTATCAGCGACAAAAAGATATCATGTAATTTCGCTGCCCATCCGAGTTGGATTCGTCGTAGTTGGATCTTCCCAGTTGAATCGTCTGACCCAAGTCGACATAGTGATCAACAGCTTCGATAATATCGTTCCCAACATAAACCGGCATGGGTGCCACATGGGCATTTGACATGATATTCATCTTAACCATGTTCATTTTAGTACCCACCTGTTGGAAAACAACATTGAGGTCACTGAGCATTGTGCTTAGGCCTTACAGGGTTTCTGCCATGATAACTATATCATCAGCAAATCGAAAGTGAGTGATGAATTGGCCATTGATGTTAACACCATGTCGATTCCAGTTCAGAAGCTTGAATATATCTTCCAGTGCAGAGGTGAACAGTTTCAGAGAAATAACATCTCATTGTCTCACCCCTTTTTGTAAGTTTATAAAATTCCGATCTTGGAGACGGACAGTCATGGTGGCCTTGCTGTACAAACACTTCAACACTTCGATGTACCGGTAGACAACCTGGCACCTCTGTAATGACTCTAGCACTGCCTAGGTCTCGACTGAATCAAGGGCTTTCTCGTAGTCCACAAACGCTAGATATATTGGTCGATTATACTCTTCGGTCTTCTATATAATCTGCCGGAGCGTATGGATGTAGTCTACGGGGCTTCGGTGCTAAAGCCTTTCCGGAATCCAGCTTGTTCGGGAGGCTGAAAGTCGTCAAACCTACGAGCGAGACGGTTTGTAACTACTCTCGAAAACAGCTTATATACGTGACTCAGCAGCGAAATGGGCCTATAATTCTTCAAAAGGTTTTTATCACCTTTCTTAAAGAACAAAATCACTACAACCCTGTGCAACGCCTCTGGCGTAATACTCTCGAGGATGACGGAGTTAAACAGCCTCTGAAGGATTTTAAGTACCGGCGTTTCACCCACTTTCAGTAGTTTTGTCGTAATTCCGTCCTCCTCTGGTGCTTTGTTGCTCTTAAGCTGTTTGAGAGCCATTCTGATCTCGTATAGGCTGACGTCCGGGATACCTTCGGTATAATGTCGGGTCAAACGGGCTCTTGCATCTCTAGTCGTGCTAGAAAGACTACGTGATGAGGTGTATAATTGTCCATAGAACTTCTCGAGCTCACTCAAAATCTCTGGCTTCGACGAAACGATGATGCCATTGTCGGTTTTCAGCTTTGTCAACAGGCTTTGCCCAATAGACAGATCTCTTGCGAACACTTTGGAGCCCTTGTTCCGTTCTATTACGTTCTTAATACAAGTAGTATTATAGGATCTCAAATCGTGTCGCATCGACTTGGAGATCTGTTTATTATTCATATCCACTGAAGACTGCAGCCTCATCTCGCCTTGTTCTGCCATAAGTTTGAGTGTATGCTCAGAGAGTTTCTGTGCTTTTTTTCGGTGCATCTTAAAGAACAATTTCCACCATTCCGGGTTAGGGGGTTTGCCATAGTCACCACGCTTGGCAGGCGGATTGGTGACCGCAGTATTACAAATATGTACTCGGAGTACGCTGCTTCCCATCTTGTGGTGTGTATTCCCTTAGTTACCTCATACGGCATCCACGGGAGGATTGGGAGTGGTCTTATTGTAAGCTGAGATCGCCACGGCAACCCAAGTTCTTTATTATTATTTTTAACCACACTGTGATAGTTTTAATTCTTCTGTAATAGGAGAGTTGCGTATCACCACGACTCGCAGGCGTCTCGGTGAGCGCAGTATATGTTGGTACTGACACAGACGACAATTCTGCTGCCCTTGTCCTGCACTCCCTGTTGGTCCTTACGCACCCGCGGGGTAAGAAGGGGAGGACCTTTTACTAAGCCGCGCCCACGTTTGCACAGTCATTCACACGCACGGATGGTTTCATTAGTCTTTGTAATGTTCTGCTGAAATCTAATAAAACTAAAAAGCACGCATTCTGTAGCAGAGTTCAATATTGCAAGACTGGATACTGTTTACAGAGTAGATAGTGAAAAATATCATCCCCCTGTCAGCTGCACAGACTTCCAAGTTTATACTTGGAAGATTCTGGTCTGCCGAGTTATCATTGAATACGCGGCCAAAGCTGCGGGCCACATATATTATAATACGTGGACCCCCTTTTACTATCTCAAAATCTTGCACTCGCGCTACTTAGCGAAATTAGAGTAATAAAATGAAATGTTGGTAATAATGTTTTTCTAATTACTCAACTGCTGAATTTGCATACTGATCGGTCTAGATCTAGGGTCCCGAGTTTAAACGAACAGATGTTGCCTTTTACAGAAAATAAAATAACGGACATATGTCTCAGAAAGGTGTCTGCACTTTTTCTTGTGTCCTATAATATAAACTCTTTTTCCTTGCTTACACTGTGGGAAAAGACTTCCTTCTAAGCATCCCTTTCAATGGCTGCGTCAGATTTATCCCATACTAATGTATAATGAATTCGGTTTATAGGTATTGCAGCGTCGGGGCAAACATTGTTACAGAAAACCGATAATGCTGATATTGGACTGTCGAATCTGCACTGAAAACGGATACGTGGCTTGCCAACCAATAATTCTTTAACTAGATAAATTTACCCATTTATGTCAAGAAATTCCAGTCCATTTTTTATCGCTCCGTGCTTCGGAGGGCACGCTAAGCTGTTGGTCCTGGCTGTTATTGATTAATAACAGTCGTTGAGCCATGTCAGAGACCCTCGGGTGGCCTGACTAACTCTGACACCAGAGGTCAGCACTACTTCATATGACAAGAAAACAAACAAGCAGTATGATTCATAAAACATTAAAGAATTGTCGCGCACAGACACCTGTAGTTATCGAAAGCATCACATGCATTATCAAGAATAATTCTGATAACTTTACCGCATAACTTACTGAAAGACTCTCCTCACCATCCATCCGTGTCAGTCAATTGTCTATAGCACCCTACAGAAATCGACAAATCGCACTTGCCTTGTATTGCAACATAGATCACTTTTAATGTCCTCGATTGGGCGTACATCGCCAATGGATTCTGTGAAGAGTGAAAAAGTAAACAAATGTAACAAATCTAAACGCCTGCAAAACATGACAATTAAAGCTCTAAATATATGTATATCCATACCAACATATAAAAGTGAAACTTTGTATGTTTGTTTGTTTTTGTTTGGAGAGCTTTCAGGCGATATTGGCTGGTCGGATTTTGATGAAATTTGGAATGGAGATAACTTATAACCTGGAATAAAACATAGGATACCTTTTATCCAGGAAAATCGTAAGTTTCCAGGGGAAAACTGGAAAATGTTGATTACTCACTGTAAGGAACGGTTGCCAGGGAAACGAAATAACAAGTCTGTCAAAAAAATCAAGAACGTTGGTGTACCTACTTTAGCATTGGTTTTTAATATCCTAGAAGAACATAGGATCCGTTTATTCCGCGATAAACTGTAGTCCGCGCGGACGAAGTCGCGGGCGGGAAAGCTAGTATTTTATAGTTCTTTGGACCATATCAAGTGACATTAATGTATTCACCTCTTCCTTGGGAACGGTATTAAGGTAGACACAGAAATATGGGCTAATTGCAGGAAAAGACAATTAGGGCCTCTTTTTTATCAAATGCCAGGGCTATTATTCAGCGATAACTTCGTGGAATTGTTCGTGAGTTGTCGTAATGATGTCACACATTTTATAAAAGCGAATAAGCGCTATATACTCGCAGATGTCACAACAAAAGTTGAAACGAGACTATTATAAAACTTGTGAAGTGGTCAACAATATTTGAGCAAAATTTCTTCAAAAATTTAAAATAGGTTAATATTATGCTAAATATAAAGTTTTAGCACTTGTATTATAATTTTATGGGAATGACCTTAGCCCAGCAGTGAGATACTGTAGATTAAAAAATATATAACTGTTATCAAATACTTACTCTTTCATCAATTTGAAGACCTTCTACGCCACATTACGGCTAGTAGCATCATCCACAACTTGACTACAGTCATAATAATAATAATATATTGGGGACAATTCCACACCAATTACCTAGCCCCAAACTAGGATACCCTGTACTATGGGCACTAGATAACGGATAAACATACAGAAATACGAATATCAACATCCGTGACTCGGAAACAAACATTTCTGCTCATCACACAAATGATTGCACCTTACAGGATTCGAACCCGCGACCGTTTGATTTCGTTCCTACGGTTACTAGCCACTAGACCAACCAGCCGTCATAAATATATACTTATGTTTTTATTTATTTTTTACCTCTTCTAACACTTCAAACTTTAACGTGGTCAAAGTTTGGTTCAAAATGTACCCTAAAACATTTATGCAAAGTATCACTCAGCGCGCCAAATTTAAATTTTCTTGCGGTTTATGTCAATTACAGCTCTATTACTTATCGTGGGTTCATGAAAACTTATTTTGCAGCAATATCACCTCATAAATAAACTATTAGTATAGGATCGTCAGTTTCGGAGTTATAGCCTGTCACTTTAAAATGTCGTACTAACTACTCAGTAGATTAAATGTTTTATTTTTGTCCAGTCTGTTCTGTTGTAGAACAGAATGGCCAATACACAATTTGTTCGGATCCAATATGTCATACTGCTGAGTAGAATAGATTATTTGTGTGACCACGAGGAATAGTGTCAGTGTGACCACGAGTAAATAAAATTACTCGTGGTCACACAAATAATCTGTGGTCACACAGATAAAATTCCAGTGTGACAAAACGGTGTGACCACGAGTCCGTCGTTTTTTTTATTCCAATCTGTCCTGTAGTAGAACCAGTTGGACTAAGCTGGCACTACTGGTTGTCACTGGGAATATATATTTTCCTTTAGCACAACTGGTAGTGCCTAAGAGAACAGCATTTCCCCAAGGCACTGCTGGCATTGTTTGGTTGTGTCATTGAGTGTTAAAAAGCGGTTATAACCGGTATTCCAGTACAAGTTACGTTGCTTTAGCGCGTGTTATGCTCAGGTGGATAATATATTTCCCTTTGGCACATCTGGTAGTGCTGAAGGGAATAGCAATTTCCCATGGCACAACTGGTAGTGCCAAGCAGTTGTGCCACGGGTAAGTAATGGAATTGGGTGTGAGGAATCCTTATTTTTTAAACATTCTTTCATCACTACGACCATTTTTTTAATTCTTATCACAGTAACGAATAATTAACCTATCTTTTAAAGAAAACAAACGTACCTCAAGCCACAGAATGGTCACAAAGGTTTTGCTTGAACATCGACTAACAGTAACCACGCTTAAAACCAACTTCTTTAAAAAGTACCCACCTACTAGATTAAATACGAACTTCTGAGTAATTTGGCTTGTTTTGAGCAAAAGTATGTCAAATGGTCTTTCTTCGAGTACGCACTATCCATGAAACTCATTTGAAAACTTAGGCGTCGAATTAGGCCTTGGCGGCCGATAAGCGTGGCTCGAGAAAAGTAATATTAGTTCTAAATGCGGGGACAAACACAGTTGCTCCAGATGAAAACCTAGATAGGCGGCATTGAGGTCTCACAGAACTATCGTCATATATTTTATATATGGCTTCAAAACTTTTAGAGCTGTATCACTGACTTTCAACTTTGGAAACCTATTTCACTGCCTGCTGCTGTTTGATGAAAGCCTAGTACTTCGATGATTTCTTCATCTACAAACCATGTCGCTTCTCACCTTATTGGTTGATCTACGTCGTCGTCTATAAAAGACATTTGAGGCAATGCCGACAATGACGACCGATTAGTCAAGTGGCAAGCGACCCTGGCCGTGAATTCACCATTCGCAGGTTCGAATTCCTCAAGGGGCAAATATTTCAGTGATGAGCTCAAGTAGGTGTTTCCAAGTCGTGGATGAGTACATTCGCTTATACCACAGAGTATCTTGGTTTGGATGTAGATAATTGGTATGAATTGTCCTGGATATATTAACTAATATATGAATAACTAGCTGCGCCCCGCGGAGCACAGAAGAACTCGCTCCGTTCACGGAATGTCAGATACTGAATTATCACGATCGCTTGTACATTCGACACTACTGGATATAACTGCATTAAGCGAGCCAACGAATAATGGCTTTGATCACTTCTTAGTCGTTAACCTTCAGGAAAAAGTTGAAAATCAAGTAGTATGTATTCAGCCAACCAGAAAATTACTAACTTGAATTCGGAAATACAGGCCTGAATAAAATCTTAGCTGACAAAATCAAAAACATAGTTTTTTTAAAAAGGTGAGGGGCCTGGACGACTCATCACACAATATAATAAAAAAAAACTCATTCAAAATAATTAAAAAATATAGTGCCAATCCATTTTTTTTGTTTTTAAAATGTCGTTCAATTTCTAACCTTCAACTCTTTCCTTGTTACAGACTAACCATGCAACGGCTACTGAGCATCACACTCATCACCATCGCAGTAGACCGCGTCTGCTCCCAAGAAGATCGAGAGCACCAAGGGCCGCAGACTTGCGGGGGTCGACTCCGGGGCCCTGTTGGGGTGATCCAGACACCAAACTTCCCCAACCCGTTCCCCGTCCCCATCAAGTGCCGATGGATCATAGAACATGACATAGTGAATGGAACTATTAGTGTATACTTTACTCAGCAGTATACTACGAGTGGACTGACTTTTACAGAGTATACGTATTATGATGATACTTATAAACTGGAGGAGAGAAGAGCGTTGACTGTCACAGAAGAGAACATTACGAGGGTAAAATGGCTTCAGGTTAGTCTTATATTGATATTTAAAGCATGATTCGAACAAACCGAAGATATTTTAAAATGTATAAGTCCATCGTAGTACCTCATTAATATCTAAAGTTTACATATAGAAATGATGGATTCATTAAAAAAACTTTCTTCAGGATATCTTGCATTTTGTAGAATTTTTTAGTTGGAATACTTCATAGATAATTAGATTAAATAGCTAGATTATGTTTTATTTAAACGTCATTTAAATTAATCATAACTTGAAAATAGTGTGTAACACTAAACATATACTTTTTTAGGTATATGTTTTTTTCTGTTGTTTAAAAAAATACAATATCTATGCGTACTTAATATTTTTAAGTTTATCACTCACTAATACGAAATTTTATAACTTTTTTGCGCTAGCAAAAACAATTAAATAAAAGCGCATTTTCAGAATGGCCTGTTCGTTTTTAGCTGTCTAATTATTCAACGGAAAGGGTCGTCGTCGACTGTACCGCACTGCAATGAGAAAATACTTTTGCCTTGTTGTGCGGTCGCGGTAACATGGCACCAAGTTTTTTTGTCCCTGTTGACTAAATAAAATAATTAACGGCTTTAAAATGCTTTTTGTTGGTTTCAGTATATCAGTAGTAACTTAAAAGTTAACTGAGACAGAAAAGAATTAAAAGAGTGCTGTAAATATGTGGAAACTTTTGTAAGCTGCATGTATAACCATAGTTTTTATCCTAAGTACTATCCGTGGCTGTAGTTTTCCTAGGTAGGTAAAAGCGGAATTTTAGAATTGTTAATAAAATCATTCTATTCTAAAAGTTAAAGTAACTAAAAATGGCTTCTGTCACTCGATGAATTGCTAATATTCCACGTGGCAGTACCCATTGGCACCGTTATACAAAATACCATCTAGATGGGTCAGTGTGGAAAAGTCTGAAACTAAGAGGTAGAGATAAGGGACCAAGTCGTCGATGAAGTTAATATAAAATTCATGTCATAAACAGTTAAAAATAATATGCTAAGTTCGATTCCCGAGTCGTTTATAAGTTTTCTGTGGGCAAAAACAAACTAACTAAGAAAATTATGGCATTTTTGGTATCCCAACTGGCCGGCGGGTGTCCTACACTACGCTTTTCAAGTCCATCTTTCGACAACATAACTATTGTTGTGACCAGCACAATGTCTCCTAAGCCTTTGATTGTATGTTGATAACTTTGGTTGCCTGACTGATCATCTCGTTGATCTTGGGTTGATCAGAATGAATGAAAGAAAAGGGGAAAGGTCTAGCCACTGTTGGGAAGAAACAACAGGCAATAAACAGTGCCTATAGTGTTAATAGGCACTGTGTACTGTTTGTTGTTTGTTTACAAATAATAACATCATATTAGGTACTTGTAAAGAAAAAAATATTGCGCAACTTGTACAGTTAAGTATATTGATTTTCTAAAATAACTGCAGAGGGCAGACAGGACATCAGAAGCATTTATTATTTGACATTTATTGCTCCATATCTACTGCAGTGCAAGTGACCAGATTAATCTGGTTACCAGGAACTCTGTGGCACAAATGTGTCTGTTTCTCTCGAGTGGATAATTCACATATGGAAATATAAAGATGAGAGTTTTTTATGCTGTGGTAATAATAATCTGATGAATTTAGATTAAAAGAACAATGGCGAACTCCCATACATACTTTTATGTCAGTCATATTCACGGCGTCTTTAGACAAAAAATATCGCTAGTAATTCAGTATAATTTCCTGAGATTGTTAGTATAAGTTTTTTTTTTGGTGAGGCAGGAATAATTGTTTTTAGGCTTCAAAGTTTTGTAGGTTATGTTACTGTTAATGACCTTTGAAACAAGTCTTAGAGATTTTAATTATTTTATCTGCCTAATTAGGTAGGCAAGTAAGTACTTATGTGTGATAAATATAATATTTCAAGATATTGTAGGTACCTACCTAATCAATTACCTATCTAGTGTAACAGGCTAGGCTTTTGAATAAGAATGATTTTAAATCTATTACTGCTTGGCGAGATTACAAAACAATATATTTAGATATATTGCTGCTGTTTCACTGTGCAGGGAAACAGTTGTCCCATATTAGCACAAATATTTTGCGACAATTCCTCACACTAAATATTTTATTTGCACAAAACTTTGTTTTTTTCGTATTTATTGTTCAATACTTTAACTAACACGCCCTATGTACTATTATTTATTTCACGACCTGGATGACTGGTAGATAATGCTGTTTAGCATTAAGTCCTTCCTTGTACGTACACTATTTTTGTGCAAAACAATTTAATAAATTAACATACAAAAACAACAACAAACATAACAACAATTCTTTACACTTCCTCCATAAACTATTATGCATTGTATTCCTTTTGCTACGAGTATAATATTTTGTATAGAGGTTTTATATTGACGTACCATTTTGTCTATAGCACAGTCTATATTATTCATGAATCGAATCTGTAATACTTCGTAAACTTATTATTCTGTTTATCGCAAGGAGATTGAATTACGCTTAGTGTTAAAAGATTTAACGCCAGTAAGCTTAATTCAACTTCCTTTGGTTTATAAACCGGGTAGGAAGAAAGCGTAATTCAACCTCCTTTGGTTTAAAAAACTGGGAGGGAAGTATACTGTGTTGACAATTTTGACGTCCAAACTGGAAACGTCATTGTACTATATATATTTTTTCACCCGTTGGGCAGGCAACAAGGCCGGTTAAACATTGTAGGAAGGAAATGAAGTTACAATTTCATGATTTTTAAAATTGATTTGTTAACCTGGGGTTTTCTAGCTTACAGGCTATGTTGAAACAACGTAGAAAAATAATTACTTAATTTCTGTAGAAATGATATGTCAAGACACTGCAAGATTTATCGCATAAAATTCCGCCTATGTTCTTCACCCATGATGGAACAGTAACTGAGTTGGAATATGCGCTTAGAGATTGCCTGCTTTTTTCTCAAAATTGATTGTAACTATATTGATTTGTTTCAGTTAGATACACATTCTACAAAATAGTCATTTTATATTCTAAAAACGGATAAATAATAAATCATTATCATCAGAAGTTGGTATATTCATAAGAAGCGGGATATTTAGCATGGATACCATTACACTATTTGAGTTCCCAATATTCCCGTACTGTCACAGAACACCTAATGGTACTGTAGCAAGTGCCATAATAACGGATAACTGAAGTAACTGCGGGTGGATAAGTTTTTACGAGCAGACAAAATGGCCTACCCTCTTCCTCACTCGTTTATTACGCGCAACACCAGTACCATTGTTCACACTTTCAATAACTTGATCACGACACACAACAATAACAGTATCACGTATTTGGGACGATATTTTATAGACATACACATAGACGTACCACTGGATTCCAGACACTCGATAGCTTAAGCCCATCACCTCGATTGGAATTTTATAATTTGGTATTTTAATTCGCTCTTTATCTAATCTTGGTATGTTGTGCCGTTTTGTATATAGTATCTGAGCTTTATGTTGCTTGATCTAGTGGTTTGTCCACTGCAAGACTCATCGCGCTTACAACAGTGCCGAAATATCGGAAACTCATTAAAAATAGTATCCATGGTAAATATCCTTGTTCTAATGTTTATACTTCTAATGTTTGTGACCACGTTACTTTTAAACCATATCATTATCATCATCAACAGCCTGCATTAGTCCACTGAATACACTTAGGCTGATCTTCAGTTCCTCTCATTTGTTTGATGGCAGCTAATTTGCGCAGATCGTCGCTCTATCTGGCCGGACAGCTACCTAAAACATACTTGCGTTTCAATATAAAAGACAAATCTGGGTACTATCTTACTTTATCACAATTACATATTAAAGGAATAGATAACAAATAGCCATATATTACACAGCCAACATTACACTACTGCTCATCGTTCATCAAGCTGGAAATATACCAAAGAAGCCTATTTTGGAAATACGGCCCGTATAAAGGTCAGAGCAGACTTAACACCCCGGCACCGGATCGGCAACGCCTCCCCTTGGCTTTATGTAGTAACTATTTAGTATTCTATGCTTACGACGCGTGGTTTACCCGCCTTCACCGCGCTTTCACCGCGCTTACGTCTCGTAGTCGCCACGGCTACGGCTGGTGAGCTCCACTTGCTCCTAGAGGCCTGTTCACCCACGCTCATTTTTGGAAATATAAGGTACACCAAAAAATATATAGGACAGAGTTAGTAAAAAAAGAAAGAGTAAAACAAATATTTTTAATTTAACCTGATCAACACCAGTTTAAGCAAAGTTTACTACTCTTCTAAGTGTAGCAGTTTTTGAATATTACTTTCATTGTAAGAATTTAATATTATAACATTCTTCAGTAGGAATAAAATCAGTACAATTCATATTTTTTTACTATCTATGCAATATTTACATAGAGTCAATATAATGCAAAGTAATTTTCTACGGTGTTCATTTAGTCCAAAAGCATCTTAAATCAATGGACTTACTCCTTATCAATAAGATCATAATATGATCTTATTGATGTTATCTATCTAAAATCATGTGATGCTAATATTATTAGCATCACATGATTTTGACCCTTATTGACATAATCAGATTTAGTAATATTCTGAATTTACTGTGTTCATTTAGCCAAAATACGTTGAAAAAACAAGGTACTTACTTCATGACAATAGGGTCAAAAATCGTCTGATACCGTTTGAATGGTTTTGGAGCTATGTATATTGCAAAAATTTGCGTCGCACTATTTTGACCCTTATTGGCATTAATCAGATTTAGTCAGATTCTGCATTTAATGTGTTCATTTAGTCACAATTCGTTAAATAAATATTAACATTAATAAATATTAATCAGGTGAACAATGCGCGAACGCATAATTTATTTTCAATTAGGGTTATAAGCTCAAATAAAAAAATAAAGGCTAAAATAAACAAGCTTGAAACATTTATTAAAATCAAACAAAATAAATGAGTATAATTAAAAGAGGATATTATACCAAATTACACGTTTGTGCTTCTGTGCATCATATATGAGATACATGGGACTTTAGGGAATTAAAATCCCAGTAGTCCAGTAAATGGAAATTCTGGGAAATAAACTACAAAAAAAAACATACTAAACAACCATAGTGGGTCTAGGCGTCAACCAGGCCACCTTGCCGTAAGGGAGGCGTCGCCCCGCCGTAGCCGGGTGGACGCCTAGCCGTCAACCAGCCGTAAGCGAGGCGTTCCGGTGCCGATTCGTTGCCGGGGCGTTAAGTCTGCTTTGACCCTAAATCTATATTCGCTGGCCCGTTCTGTGCATCCACTGAAAAACGTCGGCGCGTATAACGTTAGACTGGTTAGTTAAATATTTACCGTTGGGTCACGGTTAATGCCATAAACAATGCACTTCAGCACAAATCAATTTCAGTTCCTCAAATTCCAAATCATTTGCGTATTTCGTAAAAAAAACACGAATCGCGGCTCGCTGCCGCGCTGGAGCTCAAAATAAATATTTACTGTGACCGATATACCAAGTCTGGTAACAGTGACGGAATATTTATTGTCACTTATATGCCCGTGCCTGATGGTCACAGTCGCGGTTTCGTTTCATGCTGCATATGCATTTTAATGAATTGGTGGAATCTATCTTTACCAATAATAAAGCACAGAGCGTGGCTCTGTGAGCTCTAGTCCTCGCAAGTACAATTTTTTTTGGAAACAATCTAGCGGCGCTTAGTGGCGCCTTCTAGTAAATTATTTGTAAAACTAATATTTATAACCAAGGTGCTCCATCAATCCCTACCTAGTAGGTAAAGGGCTGATTCCATTGGTAGAAATCCCAAAGTGAGCAATTCACTGCATTTAGAGGAGCTACTCTGCATATCATGCCAAAGATGCTTATCAGACACCAAATTTTTATGAGACCAATTTTTGGTTACTACCTCTCAAATAAAACAAGAGACATTGAAATCGCAAGTAAAAAGGCGGAAATATTCAATAGCCGCCTTTGCCCCTATTTGGGGGAAGTTCCACCCCAATCAAAAATCCCCGGTGATTAAAAAGTTCTAAAAATGTATTAAAACTGTATACCAAGTTTCGTCTAGATCAGTTGAGAAATGCGACCTGTAGAGGAGAACAGAGATCCGGACGGACAGGCGGATGGCGGACAGCTGGACATACGAATGCATTTTTGCCCAAGCTTAAACGGGGAATCTTCGCTCACGCTTCGCGCTCGCTCGGTCAATAAAGCACTAAGTACAAAAAAGTCTGTACGAATAAGATAAATAATAAAATGCTCTAGGGTACTTAAAATACCCTTACAGAGTAACATACACATACTACTAGTGTACTAGTGTACTAGTGTACATACTAGTCCTAGTTTTAAAAGTTTTATAATCGTGTACTTGTATGCAATAGATAAATAAATAAGCCTTTGAATAAGAATATAACATTTTTTTTAATCATGTCTGTGCGTCTGTATGTTTGATTATTCGCGCATCATGTAAAAACTACTGGACCGATACCGATTTAGTTGGGGCATTGCCCCGTTATATTGCTATTTTAATAATGGAAAATGGTATTGGTAATAGACATTGCCTTGTAGCGTGTTGTGAGATCGATATTGCAACACAATATTAAGAACTAGGTTTTTACCGTGGCTTAGCTCGCATTTTTTCTTTTGGTTTGCTTAATCCAATTAAGCACGTTTGGGACGGTTGAAATGCTGAATATGCGATAAATCCTGTGCCCACAACTGTGGCAGCTAAGAATAGCCATTTCACGAAAATGGGAAAATATTCCGCAAGACCATTTAATAACCCTAATCAGGTCTAAGCGGAACAGATTAGAATTAGTAATAAGGGTACGTGGAGGTAATACACTTTATTAAAAAAAAACGTGGGCAAACATTTTTTCAATTGTTAAAACCAACTTTTTAATTAAAACAAATGTTGTTCCATTTATCGTGACTGTTTAAAAAAAAACAGGTCGAATTCAGTAAACAAACTTAAACATAAGGATATGATACTACGCTGTTTCAAAGTTAACGAACCAATCTATAGTTTTCAATTTAAATTTGAATAATAAGTTTGCATACTTGGTTAAAATATTTATTTCAATGTCATCTTGTACTTTGAGCAGTTTATGTGTCCGTCAGATAATAAACAGCACGAAGCAATGTAATCAAACAAGCTTCAAATATAAATTATCATTTCTTGTTGACAAATTAAAAGTAATAATACGATTAATGATTTTCTTAATGATTATGATTCGAACAGTATTCAGATTAATTTATAAGATCAATGAGAAATTAACATTTCTCAACTTTGGACTAGTATTTATTTTTTTACTTTAATTTTAAGACATTCTAAATCGCCAGTCGCTTACCGCGACGCGCGCGGGCAGTATGCGCGATGCAATGCGCAATGTTCAATATATTGCCACCCTTTGATCTACTGGTTAAGCTATTTTTGCCATTTTTTTTATTGTACACAATTTAATAATTAGCATGCTTATTGGTGAGAACGTATGAGGGAAATAGTATACTTAAATTAACACTGATTTGATAAGTGATTTGATTTGATCTGGCTATGGAATCCTAAGTCTATGCGTTTCCGATACGCTGCACTTGGCCGGTATTCAGCTCTAGCAATTATTTTACCTCGGTTTATGCGACTGGAAAATAAGATTCGTGATTCCTTTTTCCTCACTCTTCATATATTCGACGTAAATACAGGTGGGGAAAAAGTGAGCAGAATCATAAATCTTACAAAATTTGAGCAACAGCTTTGTAAGGTTAACTTTTAATTTAAAAACCTACTTACACAACAATTATATTATTTTACTTCTTTTTTTTCTAATTTAAGACCATTTAGATAATTTTCGGGATAATATATATTATAATATAATGGATTCGTTATTGCCATACAAAATATATAAGGCCCGTTATTTTAAAATTGATTATAACCATGAATCAAATGAATATCAATTTAGCTGCTCCTTAACAAATCATGGATATCCCTACTATAGGTAAATTTTAAATATTTTTCTCATTTTATTATTGTCATTATAAATACCTACCATGGTTAAGGTTAGTGTGGTGAGCTTTAATCCTGTTGAGTCTCAATGTTTTATTCATGAATTATACATGTCAACCTTCATTTAAACTGATTTAACCCACAGATTGATCATCTCACAACATCTCTACCAGTCACATCCTTCGCAGTATCATAATACTGGCCTACTTGCATGACACAAGTTACAGCAGAAAATGAAAGTTTTAATTATATCCCTAAAACCATTTCCTGCAATCATATTTATAAAACTGTAAAGCCTATAAACCGTCGATAAGCTAATATACGAGCTGATAAGAATATATTATAGTGCCACAAAATATTTCAGCATAGGTATTTACTCTGTCTGTAAGCTCAAAAGTTTTTTGATTCACCAATTTTCACACACGGCACTTTCAATTCGGCTTTGATCGCTTTGTCTTTTTTCAGATTTGTAGATTGAATCGCAATATTGATACCCGTTGAACACACAACGGGCTAAACCCATATAATGCTTCAACACTCGTTTGTTGAATGCAAACCGTCCCTCACAACTATTACAAATCCTCTCCATCCAAATGTTGCCTGAAAGAGATCGCTTTTTAGCGATAAGGCCGCCCACTGTGACACTTCTTCTGCTATTGTTCCTTTATTTTTTGTTGATTTTGTTTGTGGTGTGTGCAATAAAGAATTTATCTATCTTTCTATCTATCTACTATCCGTCTGGGCCCCGTTTGATAAAGGTCAAAGTAACAAGTGATAGATCTTTAACTTACATTACCCACTGGCAGTGTCGTTGACTCGTTGACTCAGGTCTGGAAACAAGGTTGATCAAAGGAAAGTAACAAATTGAAGAGTGAACAAAATAAGAAAGGACAGATATATTACTATAATTACAGTGTAAAACGAAAATGATAAGTATTGTTCCATTAGCTAGACGGCTTTTAAGGCTGTGTTAAATAAAACAATAAGTAGAGTAACTACATTTTGCTATAATAATCATTTGATAATATGCTGGCTTATTGTACGCGCAGTATGCGCTGGTAGTGCGCGTGGTAGCTTTTTAACGCGCGAGCAAGGTACTCGTAAAGTTTTTTTTTTTCTGATATTGTCGTGTAACGCAGGGTTTAAAGGTAGTATCTACTTGTTACGCCGTTGGGTGACGAAACGATTAGGTAGATAGGAGGTTTTACCTCTTTGCGTTATATTATGACGTAACGCTTGGAGGCAAAATCAAAGCTTATCTAGAGTGACCTCTTTGCTCTACGCTATGAAGTAATGCTCAGAGAAAAGATCTATAACCATAGAAGAACGTTATATCCCTCAAGGAAGAACTCGCTGGTGGGGTAAGACAAGATTATGAATTACCTTACTTTCAGGTAAACCTTAGTCTACGACTAATGGACCGCAGAGGTAAGGCGCTATCTTACAGTTTGCAAGATTGTGAATTACGCTTACCTCTATGTTAAGCCCACTAGAGGGTATGAACTCCTTTCGTCCTATGTCAGTGGTTTTGCCACTCTAGAGGAATAGCCGTAAAATGATGGATGGGGATTTATGCTTTTTAGGGCATAAAACCTCATGAACATGAGACATTAACCTGGCTATTGCATACGTTACGACGAACAAAAATTAAAATTAAAGAATAGATATTATGTATATCAATACTCTTTGATTTTAAATTAAATGACAAGACACGAGGGTCTCTAAGATATGTTGAAGATCTGTTTATTAAAAATGACAGAAATACTCCAAGATATCTTTATAAATTAACCAGAGGGAAAACGCGAGGTTTACCTCTAGGTACTCTATTAATCAGAGACTATCTTGAATAAGCTATAGATAATTGAGGTAATCCATAGAATTATCCAAATCAGTCAAAGGAAATACATTTTAAGACCATACTCCTAAAGGTTAAAGAATTTGGACTCTAAAGCCTTCCTATCAGATTTCCCTAAATTTATTAAGTTGAAGGCTTACCTATCTTATAAGGGGAGGCTTCCTATATTTAATTATTTTAAATAGGCAAGTATTAATATGTTAGTAAAGTAAATTTTCTATCTTAGTAACAGGAACTGTTCGGGAGGAAGGCGGCAACTCGGTGAGGAGGACGGCGACTCGGGAGGAGATCAGCAACCCGGAGAGAAGTTCAGCAACCCGGAGAGGAGATCAGCAACCCGGAGAGGAAGGCAGCAATTCGTCCTCAACTGCCTCGAAGTAGGCTCACGGTCTGATGAGGAGTTTCGGTCTCCAACTTCAATTTTCGGCGATGTGGTAGAATTGGTCCTGGAGTCGTCTTAATTCTCGAAGATCTGTGGGATGAAGCAGGTGCCTAAAGGCAGTTTAACTCCCATACCAGATCAGACGAGCTCCCTTCGAACTGAATTCGTCTGGATGTTCGGTAGACGTCTCTCCTTCGAAGATCTTCAGGGTACGGTGATGTCACCTCCCTGGCGAATCCGTTGTAGCTGGTGGAGTGTGGTTGAGTCGCAGTCTGATAACTCTTCTAAAATCTATGTGTTTAGGGAGAATAGTTCATTATCTAGAGAATTCTTCACTTTAATAAACGAATACTTTTAAAATTTTGACTCTATTTAATTAAAACACTATAAATATGAATTTTAGAAAAGGTCAAAATATCTTAAATGGAATTTCTTTTATATATTATTTTTATAACTTCATTACAAGAAGTCTAGATCTACTCTGACCCCCAATATGCTTGCATTTAAAAGGAAGAGTTTCGAAGGCTTGAAAAAAGAACTTTGTAATAAAAGTCATATTTATCAATGAGCAGTAACTTGATACAGAATTAAATGAGGTCAGTTAAGATTTAAATTCGAATTATAAAATTTAAGAGAACAAAGTTGACAACAGGTGCCTATTTCACGACTTCTGTCAAAATGAAATAAACTAAAAATGCAATTTTGTCAGCCTGTAGCCGTCCTTCAACAATAATATTAAACTCTGAAGAATAAGAAAATTCAGGACTACATTTATGATTAAAAATATCATTTTCAAGAATTTTAACTAATTAACTTGTAAATCAGGATTTATGCAATAAACTAACAAGGTAAGATGAGAATTACAGACAATAATACCTCATATATCAAGTTATCTAAAATCTGAGTCTGAACGTAACCAATTTTGGAAATTATTTTACCTACAAAAACTAATAGTATGAACAGATAATATGTTGTTCTATGAAAATACATAATACCGAGGTACGTAACGTGTTTTAAGAGTATATCTGGAGGTAGTTATATATAATTTCGATAATTCTGATTCAATATTCATACTATTTCTAGTTAAAAATTATACATTACTAAAGTAGGTCAGACTATATTGTGGCAAAATACTTGAGGCCGATTATAGGACATTTACAAGAGTAATAAAGGATTATTCCTCAGATAACTACTCCCATCATCTCACAATCAATTTTTTACTCTAAAATTATAATATTGTGTAAACATAAATGATATTTTTACAGAGTTGAAGAGAAACCTAAGAGTAATCAATCATCGTAACAGATACAGCTTTAAAACACTACCATCCACTCAAAAGGTATAATTGGAGGTCAAGAAGAGTTAGATAGAAGGATAATTGATAAGATTATAGCTCCACAAAAGAATCGTAAGTACTTAAGCATAAAACGAAATACTACAATATTTATTTCGTAATTATCTGTGCCCGAAGCTTTGCTGTGTTATTGCAGGAACAAAAGTACCTACGAAGTATAATATTATACTACATTTCTTCAAAATTCGTTCAGCCGTCAAATAGTTTTTTATCGATTGCTTGGCATCTAATCATCGGAATAAGGCTAGCGCGCACTTCCTTGCGTTTTTATAACGTAAATTCTGTGAATTATGGAGTGTCATAGAAGTTTATGTATTGCGATGAAATAAACGCATATAATACAATATGAAATAAACGGTAGAATAAACGCACCGCGTTTCAAAAAAAATACAGTATGTGCAAGGCCTAAGATACCAATTACCTCAGTTTTTAAATCAAACCTTGTATGGCATTGTAGTGCAACGTGCGGTAAGGTAACGAATGACGTGCAGCGTGCAGATGAAGCGAAGAAAATGTTTGATTCCGAGTCATGGATGTTGATATTCGTATTTATGTATGTTTATCCATTATCTAGTGCCCATATTACAGGGTATCCTAGTTTGGGGCTAGGTAATTGGTGTGGAATTTATTGAATTGTAGATTATTATTATTATACATAAATATGTGTGTGTAAATATAAACAAAAAAAATATAAAAAAATGTAAATATATATATTAGGCAATTCAACAGACAACTTCCAGTCGCAAGGGCTTGTGAGTTGGAGGTCGTGCTGAGGCAAAGCGCTGAAGCTAGTGTGAGCCGAATTACAAAAACTTACAGATTTGAATTTAGCAATTCAGTAAGCATGTCATTCACTGAAACCAAGGGTCCACCCCTTGGTTGCAGTGAATGAAATGCTTGCGTGTTTAAACGTCAATCAGCGCCATCTAGTTAAATCGGAGGGAGAACTTTGATGCGTTTAGTTTATGCGCTTGAGTTGTTGATGCTGGTAAATTATGTAGTGTTACAACCTTAATTATCTTCTTCGTAAAGTCTTTTTTGTTCTTATTGCTTTATTATAAGTACAGATACTACGCTTTCTAGTATAGAGGTCCTACAATAAAAAGACTTACGCCCGTGTAAGAGAAGTAGGATACTCCATTGTGCTATATTCGTAACACACACAGTGTTACACACCTTAAACTTATATTACCCGTCTCTTTGTTTAATCGTTAAAAATGTAAAACAGTAAGCAAGTAACAGCAAGTTACCAATAAAAACAGCCGCAAGAGGGCGCTTTTTTATGAGTGAATTTAAATGATAAAATAATGATAATTTATTTCTACTTTAAACATGCACTTCAGGTAATACTAACAAATTTCCAAATTTAAAAAAAGTAAATTGACAGAATTCTCTGTTTTTGAGTTTTTTCTTAATTATCCGAATTGGAATTATTGTGACCTAAGTTTGTTAAAACGATTTGATGGTTTACTTCAGGAAATGACAGGAGCCTTAAAATATCAAGGAAAATGTAAAAATAACACATCAAATTTGTAAATGCATAAAAAATATGGAGCAAAACATATCAAGAAGCGCGTGATTTCGACCCACGCACGTATGGGTTGGAAGGCTGGCACGCTCCCACTGTGCCACACAACATCGTGGCGAGAAGGTTGAAATTATGATACAGTTTTAATGTTTTATTCATCTTACATTTAAATTATCATTACTTTGAATACCTATCTCGCAGGAACCCTATGTTTTTGGGGATAAAAAGAATCCGTAATTTTAATACATAATATGTACATTAACTGTGCCAAATTACATCAAATTCCGTCCAGTAGTTTTAGCGTAATATGTGTTCTTAAATACAGTTTTATTATAGCATAGATAGATAGATAGATAAATAGATTTTGTAATAATATGTGCGATTTGGTATTTTTATACATTAGGAATGAATTATTTAATGTATTTGGTTCTACACACACTGTAAAAATAAGAGAAAAAAAGTTAGCTCTGTACCATAAAGATAACATTACTTAACGATAAATAGATAATATAGATAAAAAGTCATCCACATCAATATTTAATTTGAAACGTTTTCTGTTTGTTTGTTTTGGGGTGCTTTCACGCGATAACGGCTAGACGGATTTAGCTGAATTTTGGAATGGTCTAAGCAAACTGGTCTAAAACAAAGGATACTTTTTATACCGGTAAATGGTTCCAGTTTCCACGGGAAAACTGGAAAATGTTGATTACTCGCTCTAATAAACGGTTGCCATGGAAACGAAATGATAACAAATCAGTCATAAAGCATCAAGAGCATTTGTGCTATACTTTTGCATTGGTTTTTAGTATCCTAGAAGAACATAAGACGTTATTTTCGCGATAAACTGTAGTCCACGTGCACGAAGTCGCGGACGAAAGCTAGTTATAAATAAATGTAAATTCAAGAAATTAGATCTCTAGGTGTGTCTACTTGTCTGATTATTTAATCTGTGGTATCGTTAGAGTTCATCTTTATATTTAAGGGAATGTCTAACAAATAAGTAAGTTTCCACTAAAACTACAGAATTCTCACATATTACAATGAAACTAAACTATTTGAAATTACTATTGATTTCTTGGTTTACCTAGTGAAACAGATCCAAACTTAACACATTTTTGATTCAATCGTTTAATGCCAGTATGCCTGCTCGCTCCACAGAGCGAAATGGTCAATGCTCGCTGAATTAAAAAATTAAGACCAACATGTCACATTATTCGTGTCACATTATGTTATTCTCATATTTTATTTTTATTGGAAAAATATTGTGTGGACAGTGCATGTAGATAACACACAAAGAAAAAGTAAGTGAAAGTGAAAAACGTATTAACGGAATCATCTTATACCTAACAAAACGAAAAATTGCCATTACATTTTTTAAACAAGAACCTGACGCTATCAAACCTTAATTTACCTGCGACCTCATTAACTCCAACATCATACATAACAAAAAAAAAGAACCTCTTCACTTTTTAAAGCAGGTAACTAAAACCTTCCATTTAATAAAGCAGCTGACCCTTAGATAAGCCCTGTAGTCCTTGCCACTCCCGTTATAGGGTAATCTTTATTTAATATGGACCCTGGCCTTAATGAACAACTTGTGTAGCGTGAAATTTATTATTTCCTTCCCATGACAGATTATACCCATTTACGCGCATGGAATACTTCTGTTATTTTTATCGTTAAAAATACACATTTTGAATACTGAAACATAAAATGCGGCTATAATAGCTAAGCTTAATTTAAATGTACGGTGTAGTGTTGGGGTTAAATTACGACACATTTTATGTGTAGAATTTAGGGAATTGTAAAATTGGATTAATATTCTGATAACATGTAACTCGTTATTTAGTGAGGGTTGGAATCTAATTATTTATTCCTATGAAGGTGCAGTTCACTAAATGGCTTGATTGTCAAATTGTTGTTTTACTTTTAATTTTATTTTGATATATACTACAAATTAATTAAAAATAATGTTGTCTTTTCCTGTGTTGTCCTGTTTATCTGAGCTATGTCAGAAAATTACGAGTTCTTACGAGAAATCTATAACATTTGAAGTCTAGGTTAAATTAAAACTTTAAAATACGAGGTAAATTCACCGGTAAATGTCAAAATGCTGGCAAGTTATAAAAACTTCATTGAGGTATCAGCCTCGGTATCAGATTCCATACGTAACTGCCCGGGGTCATAATAGGCTTTTAAATTAAAATGAAATAAAATAAATATATTAGGGACAATTCCTCATCAATTACCTAGCCCCAAACTAGGATATCCTGTACTATGGGTACTAGATAACGGATAAACATACAAAGATACGAATATTTAACATCCATGACTCGGGAACAAACATTTCTGCTCATCACACAAATGATTGCACCTTGCAGGATTCGAACCCGCGACCGTTTGATTACGTACCTAGGATCACTAGCCACGAGACCAACCGGTCGTCAAATTATTTGAAGTTGTTGAATTAGCAATGCGGTAAACTAAGGATGACGTAACATAAGTGCATCTTTGAAGCCTGGTCTGTATATAGCCATAAGATACCCTAATGGATATTTATTAGGTACGTGGCCGTAGTGTATCCCAGGCATATTAATTGCTAAGAAAGTTAATTATTGATTATATGGATGACAACCTTAAGTGACATGTTCGATCGTCGATGTATTTCTTGTATTATTGTATACATACTTTTTGTGAGTATTGAAATAAAATCGGAAGTCAAAATTATTCGCCCAGCAATTGAGTAGATCACACCTGCAACACCAATATTGGCACAATTTTTGTGAGTCCTACCAGTCATGACCTAAGGTGCCGAAACGTGTACACTCACGGTCAAACTAGACCACAAATTCAAGGTCGCTCAGAGAGCTATGGAGAGAGCTACTCTTGAAGTTTCTCTCAAGGACAAGACTCGTAACGAAGTGCGTGCGTGGCGGCGTCTTGGTGACCGCTGTAGTTGCTGACAATATACATGAAAATACTGCTGACCATTTCCAGAATTATCTAAACTGTTTCTCACAATACTCGCTGGGCGAGAAAGGTCGATCCTATCATTATAAAGTAAGATAATAATTAACTATTATAGAGCCAAGAATAGAAAGATACATTTAGATAAAATTACGTTGAGTATGGCATCTTAAAATAGGTCAAGAAACTCAACAAAATCCAGCTCCAAACTGCGCCCCTTGAGCCCAGTAGAGATTTCTGAATGCCATTTCGGAGGCCGCTTGAAATTCTAAACACCTACAGCGCAACTTTTTATGGTTTGTACGTGATAGCCAGCTCCAGCTGAGACGACTTCCTGTTAAATTCAGTGAGGTTTTTTGGTTCATTTAATAATAAACAAGGATAGGATGGAGAGACGGCCTGATTGAAACTGATCCTCTCATCGTTTTGTTGCGATTTTATCTTTGTAGAAATGAAATCCAGGAGTCATATTGTTTTTCATCCTATCATATTGGTATGTCTAATGAGTTCTGCAATATAATATCAAAAAATATCACTCAACGAGTTATGGTTGGGAACTAAAAATAAAAATAAAAAGGAGATCCGGAATTTGGATATCCGCAAAATAACTAAAATTATCGTTGCTCTCATTATAGCACATTAAAGTGGAAATAGGCTAGGCACATAACTAGCAGAACCGATAGCCGTTGGGTAAGAAAGAGTCTCGAATGGCGCCCTGAACCGAACGACGGAGCATGAGGCGGCCCGACGATGACCCGGGCCCTATTTCATAAAACTATAGTAGACTGACCAATGTCAATCGACATAATGTCAGTCAAACTACCGAAAGGCGTTTCATAAAAACCCGACAGTTCATTCAATGAATTGTCAAAATATCTTTTTAGTGTTTCATAAAACAATAATAGTGACCGGCAGTCAACTGACAATTGTCATGAGAAAAACTTTTTATGAAACGGCTGTTGCTTACAAAGTACCACGATTTGTAGAATTGTCGTGACATATGTGACAGCCGAAGCTCTACCCATCACTGATCGGTTAATCAAAATAGTGAAGGTTTTTTTTTACTATGACTGTGGCATGACTGGTATTGTGAAATGCAATATGACTGAGGATAATCAGTCACGACGTGATTGTTTGATATATGAAGCGCAGGTTTGGCGTATTTGACTGACATTTGTATTATTATTATTATTTATTTATTTATTAGATAACAAGAAAATGTTCACGATTTGTTTAATAGAACCAGTAAACCTAGAAAGGTTTGTCTTGGCACTAGGGTCCTCTTACAACCAACAAAAAATAAATAGTAGGTAACAATAATAGACAACAAAAAGCATGAACGAGCGCGGCGTACTAGCACCAGGCAAGGTACCTACGACGCGAAGTTCGTAGGTATCACAAGACCAGTATTATACGCAGCTTAAGTACCTACGCACAGCAAGCTCCCGGTGCACGGTGCAGCGCTCGCGCAGACTGCCTATAAAGGATGCTCCTACTTATTGCGTCAAAGAACAGAAGTATTGGTGTTTTAAAATACGTTTTATATTTTTTTGCCATATTTTATTTCGAATATCCTTTGGTAAGCTGTTAAATAAATGAGATATTAAGTATTGTGTTTTTTTTTTCCCGTATAAGTTACAACATTTTGGAGTTTGAAGTTTTTTGTTTCTTATGTTTCTAGTAGTTAAGGTGTATTTCATTTCAATTTGTATTTCTGACCGAAAGTATTGTTCAATCAATAAACTGTTGTTTAGCTTTCATATGAATAGGTACGCGGCTCTTTAAGACATAGAATTTAGCCATTATGGCTCGGAGCTTTTCACAAACTTTGTCAACGTGACTAGCCCAACTAAATCTATTATCTATAATGAGACCGAGACATTATGTCTGTTTTGTCACCTAACTTATCTTTAGACAATTAGTTGGACACGTGTTACTATTCGTGACTGAAGAGATGTGTAGATAATCATGAGAATGAGCTATTACCTTGTACTATTATTTATTCTGTGCTATTACTTTTATATTTTCTGTACAATAAATGTGACTAGCATTTAGGACTAACCCAGATGTAGTGTAGTAGTAGCAGTGTAGATTTATTATGATTTGTTGCTTTATGAAATAGGGCCCCGGAGGGAACTGAGGGAAGGGAGGGAAGGGAGGGAAGGGAGGGAAGTGAGGGAAGGGGAAAAGGTTTAACTTTAAAAAGTAAGAAAGGCGTTCTACGCCTTAGTTACTTTTTAAAGTTAAATTCTCATCTGTCCACGATTTTATTTCATAAATCTATAGACAGAGCTATAAATTTAATGCTAAAATATTAGATTTTATAGACAGTGATATACTCTATGGTATAAATTTTTCCTTGACTTCACAGTATATTATCCTCAACACAAGTCCATTTCAAGTAAAATCCTATAAAGACGTTCCTTGAATTATACAAAAGCAGAGCCTAACTTAGAAGTACGAGTACACTTCACACATTACAAGTGGAACTCTCCCCTGGCCCGTTCAAGTTTAGTTCACAAATGTCGATCAATCTCATATTTGGGCCTTCATTATCCTAAACCCTAAACTATAAACGGTAAAGTTGGCAGGACCCGTTCCGGTCCAAATGGTAATTTTACTAAACTTTTACGATTATTGCAAATGAAACGGTCATTGGAGTCGTGTAAAATATAATGAATGATTAATTTCTGATGCTCATACGTGCCTGTAAAGATTTGGGATAAGGGCTAGTTCCAAGGTTTAGAAAGCGATAGATATTATTTATATTATGATAGATAAGGTGATGAAAACGTAAGCTTAGAACGTTGAACGTGGCAAGAAATAATCTCAAGACAGGCAAAATAAGCACCATAAAGAAGAAGTTTGACCAGCAGTGAATAGACCTCTCTTTTTAACAAAAAAGCAACTTCTTGAAATATTATGAAAATTTATACATCGTGAAATAAAAACAAAATTACAGACATTTACAGTCAAAAACTACGGTTGAATGGTTCAATCTATACATAAAGGCTGATGATAATACTGAAAAGGTACGGAAAAAACACCTTATATAAGAATAGCTATGCCCGCGGCTTTGCCCGCGTGGTCATTTCGTTTAATAGAAAGTAGCCCATACTTGTTATTCAAGGACCAAAAGTACCTATGAAGTACAATATACTAAATTTCTTTAAAATTCGTTCATTCGCCAAATAGTTTTTTTATCGATTACTTGACATCTAATCATCGGATAAAGATACCAAGTACTCCAATTTTAAAGTCAAGCACAACATCAAACACCACATTACCATCGGTCTAGTAGTTTTTACGTGATGCGCAAACAAACATACAGGCAAACAAAAAGAAAAGCAGACAGACACGATTTAAAAAATGATATATATTTTTGTTCTGTAACCTATTTCAAATACCCTAGTCAATTTTTATGAATTATTTTCATTGTACAGATTTTTTAGTATATAACCACTTCCAATAGCCGCTTTATCGAGGAAAATTGCCCTTATCAAATCAATATAATTGCAGTATGGCACCATTTTCAAACAAGAAAAACATTTATACTTCATAATTTACAATATGGGTATCAAATTGAAAGTCTTGATAAGCCCATTCCAACAATATATAATTTTTTGGCAAAAGATCTTTTTTGGCAGGGCAGGCGTTTTTTTAGCTTTTAAGCTAGTTTTTTTTTGTGATATCAGGTTGTCTTAGTGAGATCGGACCGCGTAGTGAGTAATTGTGTTTTTTTATTTGTGTTGTGTTTAGTTATTTATATCTTGTATTTTGTGTTATTACGTCTAATAATACTGTAAGGAACATATTAAAATAATTTTGTGTTTAGTGACCCGCGAGTGACGATTGTCACAAAGTGCTTCAAAGTGCTTTGCATCACTTTTGGCGGGAAAATGTTAAAATGAGTATATTTTTTTATAGTTTAATAGTATTTTTCGATGTTTTTTTATTGTTTTAACTATAAAATGGTACATAACATTATGTAATTTCATAAAAAATAAAAGTTTTACGCGCGTGTCTTAAGTGTCCGGCGAACATATGGGTGTTCTCCGGGATATTTGGAACTATTATTATAAAAGTATTTGTTTTTCATAAAATTCATTTTATTTTCGGCTAGAATAAACCCTTCTATCCATTTTGCCCCAGTGTTCTCTAGCTGCTAATCGACCGCACGTTACTTCACAGGCCGTCATCGGAGGTGACTAGCGATCGGCCGCTTAGTGCAACTCACTGTAACTGAGAACATATGTTTATCTCTTTCTGACGACGCGGCTCTGTGATATTTTAGACTCTTCAGTGATGCAAATATGTGAGTAGCTATAGTACAATTTCGCCGTGTTTTTAGCAGGGCTTGTTAACGTTACCAAATCCCTCTAAAAGTAGCGTTAATTACCGTTACTTTCATTTAGATACCTATTTAACGGTAGGACGAATTATCGTTACCTGGTTACCGTAACTATAAAAAATGTTATTAATTAGTGGTAATTACCAATATAATAACGTTATCAGGTAAAAAGTATCGTTAATAATATAACGATACCTCATCCAACGTGTGCGATGTGACGTTGCCGCTCTTCTAAACACGCAGCGGCGCGTAGCGCCCAGCTCGATTTACTGATAAAAACTTAAGTGATATGGTTGCACTATGAATAGTAGATAAAATGTCGGAATATCAGAATTTAAGTAAAAAGTGTGATAATAAAACCACTAGACTATATTAAATACTTTGTTTTTTTCTGTTAAAAAATTAAGTGATGTGGTAAGTGGTGTGATTGACAAATTAATAAAAAATTTGTAAATCATTTTCAGTGTTTTTTATGACTTCCAAAATGTCTTCCCGGAAGGGCCCCATCTTATCTTCAGGGATAGTATTTTACGAACTCTGAAAGCTACTGCTTTGATGTTGTGAGGACAGTCACAGTTGCACACACCCGTCTTTTCTCCTCCTAGAGTTATATCCTTTTTTAGTTATGTTTTTTTTTCTGAAAATATTTTATATATTCAAATATATAAATTAAAAAAACTTACCAGGTATCTTTATAATACAAATTAAAAGTAAGAAAATTTTCTTTCGGACCCCTGATGGTAGACCTTTATACTTTGATATGAACTTGCTGACACAGTCTTCACAGCCAGATAAAACACGGCTTATCAACACGTGACGAGCTTTCACGGCCTAATATTACAAGACACAATTTTTTGTTTTTTTTTTGTTGGTAGGATACATGCAGGTCTATAACTGACCTCTACAGTATCACCGGTGGGGCGGACACGAAACTGTTCCGCCACGTGACGCAAAAGGCGCACGCCAATGTTAAAGTTTTGGCGACTTGCTCAAGGGCACCCAGGGGGTACCGACCTCGGCTTAGACAGTTGCCATTGATAACGGGGGTCTGATTAAACACACCTGCATCGCTAGTTTTAGTAGTGATCGAGGGGGCTAGTTTTAGTAGCTCTTAAAAAGTGTCTGGAGCCCTTTGAATTATTTGGATAACTGACCGCCGATTCAGAATACACCTTCGAGAAGAACCGGCAAGAAACTCGAAGGCGACTAAAATCGAATTTATTACGGGATAATAATATTTGGGTGTCTGTGTCTAAGTGTGTTGACAGATGGTGACGAAGGGTTGGACGAATCTATCGATGCCTGCCCTGCGGCCGCGATTTCATCGTCCGGTTCGCTCAAGGCAGGTGTCTCTAGGGCATCTACGGAGGGGCTGTGCGTCTGTCGCGTCTGTAGATTTGTCAGATGCCTGGACTACAAGAGGGTTGGGGTGATGGGGTAGTCGAAGTCCGCCGCGTCGAAGTAAAGGAAAAAGGAAGTGAAGGATCGAGGGAAGCTCGAGATCACAATGCAGATCGATGTTCCTCTGATACCAGAGGGCATCTAATACATTGCGTATCAATCTATTTTGTAAAATCTTAAATTTCTCTAGGGAGAGCGAATACTACAAACGAGTGACATACTCGGTATTGTCGGTCGGACGCAGGTGTTAAAAATGTCATCTTATTTCTAAGGGACATTTTACTACTGCCTAGGAGTAACGCAAGGCGGGCTTGGAAGAAGGCCGCCCATTTGTGGTACTGATATGCTCGAAGAGTCGATAGTCAAGGGTGACTCCTAAGTATTTAGTTAACCTTTCCTACGGTATGGGTCGGTCGTTAATCGTGAAGTTGTCGGGTGGAAAATAGCGGCGAACCCCGTGAGTGAAACGTATTGCTATGTTCTTCTCGGGATTCATCGTAATTCACCACTTTCAGAACCATCCCTCGAGCGCTCGTTGGATGCTTATTTGAAGTTAGTTTGGTTTCCATCCGGTGGAATATATTGCGGTGTTATCCGCAAAGAGAGTGATCTCAACTTTGGTGTGCGTGAGAAGTCGCATGTGTAAAGCGAGAACAGGAGTGGAGACAGCGTGGAGCCCTGAGGGAAGGGGGTGGATCGGTTGCCCTCGATTCATTAGCGGAAGCTCCGGCTCCTGAGGTAGTCTTGTACTATGACCACAAGACAATCGGGCACTGCGAGCTGGTACAGCTTGTAAATCAGCTTGGCATACCATACCGCATCAAAAGCCTTCGCCACGTCTAGGAAGACGGCTATTGTGGTTTGGGGGAGTGGTTTCCTATGAAACCCGCAAGAATGTGCTCCGTTATGCTGTGCACTTGCTGAGGGCAAGAGTGTCTTGCTCTAAAGCCGAACTGCTTATCAGGAATCAGCTTTTTGGATATCACGATGTACCAGAGTCTATTCAAAAGAAGTCACTCGTAGATCTTCCAGAGACCTGAAGAGACTGATGGGGCGGTAGCTAGAGGACTCAGATGCCCTTTTTCCTGGTTTGTGAATGCCGATGACGTATTCACTCTTCCAGACGACGGGAAAGGAGAAATTGCTCATAGCTGCATTGAAGATGCTAACTAAGAGATAAACTAGCGGGACAGTAAGGTGCTTGAGAACCCTGTTGCTGACGCCCTCAGCGTCAGGGGCCTTTCACACTTTGAGTGCTTTGATGATCGACTCAACCTTCTGCGGCTTTTAAGGGCTCGAGGAGAGGGTCGGTCAGGGGTAGCGTGTTCCTACATTCTAGTTAGCGGTCCACCGCGGCGATGTGGACAGGATCAACGTGATCGTTGGTGGGAGTGGACTGGGCTTAGAGGCTCTCCGTCAAGCATTAAACCATCTCAATCACATCAGTTTTCAAACATAAAAAAAACATCAATATCGATCCATTCATTTGGAAGCTACGATCCTTACCCCCATTCCCCCACCCTCTCAAATTGTCAAAAACTACGTAGTTTTGACAATTTGAGAGTAGCAATTCAACATTATCATTTGAATGTAAAAAGTAGATTAAAAAGAGGTTTAATAAATGGATTAGGGTCTATTATAAAGTCTATTACAGGAAACCTAGATCAAGATGATTTGTCACGTATTCAAAAAGACGTGGCGTGACGTATTGCAACGCGACACGGCGCCTTTTCTACTTAAATCCGGGGAAAAAGCCTCCTTCGTGGGGTGGTTTTAGTCCGGGGGGAAAACCCGCTGTGAATGGATAGACACAACGTTTTTTTAGAATTCGAGACTCCACAAACGCCACCGCTTTCGGTTCGCTAAAATGGCGTCTCGAAAAATGGATAAAAGTGATTTCACAATCGCAATCATTACTGCCGATGATACAAAAATACCAACAGAATCTCTCACCTTTTTTTACGGGTTTTATAATATGCAGGGAAAAAACTTGTCAGTCCTGCTAGGCTCTCCAACACGAAAAAAAGATTTACTCTTCTCCCCTCCATTGCCAGTTTCTTTCTGTCTAGCCGGATCTAGTTTTTTTTTAATTTAGCAAAATCTATCAGAATTACATTTCGTTTCACCAGGAAACCGATCAGCGCTTACACATGGGCTTTGGACAAGTAATATGGTTTTATTTTTATTTTCAAGATTTTCTCACCCTAGAAATCACATTTGTTTATTTATCGTTTCTTTAGCTAAACAACTGCCCAGTGACGTTTAAGAATTGTTATAAACTATAGTCTATAAAAACGTTCCGTACCAGACGAAAGGTTTGGAACGCGGTTTCTTTACTTCGCTACCGTTATATCATCATAAAACTATATACTGTAACTATTAAATTATGATATTGTATGGGTTTGCTTTGGAAAAAATCTACGTTCCTAAATTTAACATTTGTTGCATTTAATTGGTTTGTTTAATTTTATTTTCTATTTGCTGACATTGCGGGACCGTGCCGAACAACGGAACGCGCCCTTTTGCTTTGACAGCTAATCGATGCAAAGATAAGTAAAATTTCCGGTAGATGTCACCACCCGTCTCCGTGTCTATTAATTGTTCTTTATTAATTATTTATTTATTTGCTGATTCCCAGTTATTCCTTGTTCCCTTTTGTATTTATTTCAATCAATTGACCTAATGAGTGTTATAAAGTCGTGATCAGTAGTGCACGAACGTGTTGTATTTATCGAAGTGTTTATAACATCTGTTTTTGTTATGAAAATAACCGGCGATTGTTTTCGTGTTGTGTTGTGGTTATATGTCTATTGTTTATTTACTCCAAAAACGAAGATACATTGTAATACGTGAGTATATTGAGCAATATGCAATTATAATTCTAGTTTTACTATTATAAAGATGCGTTTCTATTAGTTGTTTATGTGCTGTCTTGTTTAATTCCTACTTTTACTTGTTGAACTGCTGCTTTGCATTGCTAGTTATAGGTTTATTGTTTTTTTTATTTAAGTAGCGTTTTGTCAACGCTACAATATATGATACAAAGTTACGCTATCTGTTGGTTCGTTTATTAATAACTAGATAAGCCAACTTGTCCAGGATAAAATATGTTGGTCTGTATAGTGTACTACATACCTACGTACAGCATCTGCGTACAATATATCATTAAATTCGGTCTATATAGCCGTATTGACGTGAAAGCACCTAAACCAAACAACCCAACAAATAAACGGACAATGTTTCACTTATATTTAGTACCTACTGGTGAAAGTGCTAAAATGTGACTTTTCTCCTATCCAAGCTCTACGTTTCGAATCTACAGACACTGCGAATGGGGTCGACAGCAAACCTTGTTTACAGAACATATTTTGACGTACGGACTCGTGAACGGTAATGCATCTGTCAATATAAGAGCTGAGAAATGTGAGGCTGGGTTATGCTCGTGGCTCTATTCAGATTTGATGTAACTATGGTTTATATAGTAAATAAACGATATAAAAATATGTTTTATCAATTAACGTATAAATAAAATTCCCATGATTAATTTTCGATTACGTTTAATCGGAAATTAATCATGTAAATTTATTTATTATATTTGTTTAACTTAGATTATACAGCTTAAAAAGTAGTTAGATGTACATCGTTACATTATATGCCAAACATAAATCAGATTAAATCTACATAAGCTAAAATGAAAATGTTGGTTTGATGGTAGTCACAGTAATATTAGGCCTGAGGTGGTTACAAACATTGGTAGGTAAGTAATTATTATGGTATGTAAGTACCTTACATATTTTTTATGGCTAAAAGTACCGTTATCTCTGTTTATAGTACTTAACCTACATTACCTACCTACATAATAATAAAATAAACTCAAAAATAATAATAATAACTGACTTCAAAATGAATAAAATAATTTTATGTTGGAGGCCGTGAAGGAAGTTGTGCCGTTGATTTGGTTAGATTTAAGAAAATTGGGCACCTACTTACATATAAAATTATTTTATTCATTTTCAAGTTGGTTTTTGTTTTTTTTTTAAGTTTTTTTTATTTCCCAACGAGTATTTTGAGTGGCGATTCGATTACAGCAATCGCAAGTGACTTGCTGTTATCCATTGAAGAGTTCCTTTGTATCTCCGAACGTCTTCATCAGATCTTCACCAAATTATATATATGGGATCAAAACTAAAGCATATCATATTCCATAACAATAATTTCAAAATCGACCCACATTTGACGGAGATATCGCGTCACAAAGTGGGTGAAAACTAATAAAATTAAGTCATCCCCTAATTTTCTACCCAAACGTGGAATATTTTCATGAAATTTAAATGGAACTACCCCTGAGGCATACCCTACCCTATCCACAAAAATAAATAATTTTTGAAATCGTTTCACAGTTGTCGGAGATATCGCGTAACATACATACAGAAAAACATACGGGTCGAATTGATAAACTCCTCTTGAAGTCAGCTGAAAATATAATACAATTTTAAACAGAAAAGAAGCAGGACCTAAATTTGTGGCCGTATAAGAATAGAAAAATTAACAGATTATTCAAAATCACTACTATCATGCGTATTATTTAAAGAAAATATGCCCCAAATAAAAGCGCTTTCATCTGCTCATGCACTTATGATCCCCAGTTTAAATAGATACGGAAAAAATAAGTGCTAAATGCTTGTTTTGCATTTCGTCGCATGCACACCCGTGAACATTTCAATCCAGTAGAGGGCTCCATGATGTCAATTCTCAGCAAAAATCTAATGACTACCCATCCGAAAAATACTAAGAAGAAAAAACTACATAATTAAGCAGAAAACTCGGATCGTTTAAACAAAAACTGTAATTCGTAACTTTTAAACAGCAGCTTAGTGAATTTAGACCTTTTCAGTAAACAATCTTTAAAAACACGAAGTGTCATGAATGCAAATTAATGAGTTTCACACTAAAAAGGAATAAAGAGTACTGTATATTCATGACATCAAAATAAAAAGACTGTCAATGTAATTTATGGGAATTGATCTTTATTTTTGTACTATTTTCAATATTATACAAACAAACAAAAATCAAGATTCTACGAATAAGCTACTTATCTTATGAATGGGATATGAGTGAGACGATAGAATAAAACTGAAATCAAGCAGGACCCAAACCTCAGTCACCATATTAAAAATCTATTTTAATCTCCCGTCCTAAGTCCCGTAAGTCGGCTGAGTGACTCCACCCACATTTTAGGTCTTTTCATGAAGTGTTAACTTAAGTGCCACTGTCCTCTAGGAAGAAAATATCCAGTAGTCCCATCCGTAACTATAGCGGAACTATTGGGAATACACCTGAATGAGCAGGCCGCGGAGATAAACTTCTTTCTGTTGTCAAATAGTTTTTTATCGGTTGCTCGGCTTCTACTCATCGAATTGAGATACTAAGTACACCAATTTTTAATTTAAAACCTAAGCTATCCAACAGTGAAAACCGTATCTTTTTTTTTATTACTGTGTTACCTATTATTTTCACTATTATAACTGACTAGTAGTAGTTTCCATACATATACCTACTGTGCATTGAACTAATTCGCAGTTGCCAGAAGGTTAATGACAAACATAGATATTGCGGATTGTATCACAATTAGCGCCATCACATATTATTAAAATAGCACAAACTGCTAAAATATGAAAAGAAACGTGAGCTTACGTACCTACTGGAGGTGACGGAGTCCAAAAATCTTGCAAAAAAACAAGAAGCCACCCATAACCGGCGTGGTGTTCGTACCGGCCAAATACCTCAGCATAAAAGGTTGCCGGTACAAGCATTCCCCGCAGCTGGAGGGCGAAACTTCGGTCTGCAAGCGAACAAATCACATCACAATACGATCCACGAAAACACCATGAAATTCCTCACATTTTCTAAAAACTCACCGAAGCAATAAGATTTGACGACTCGTCGATTAGAAACTGTTTCAATGTGACCTTGATAGCGGCGTCATTAGAGATGATCTTTATGACATCGACTACAATTCGATACACCAACTCCGGCGCATGCGCGAACGGTTCGAGCGCATTTGACAATTGACCACTGAACCGTCAAAATTCTTTGGCACTGAAAGATGGCTGACAAAAGTTAGTTAACAAACAGAAATAATGATGCAAAGAATGATTTCGAGTTATTAAGTAAATTATTTCCTGTATAACCTATCCTGACGTGATTGAAAAGGGGAAATTTCGACATAATACTTGAAATTCAGGCGTCACAGAGCGTTAAAATATCACATATAAAGATAACTTGTTTTTACCCGACTACAGCAAGGGAAGAGTAATGAGTTTTACAGTCTATTTATGTATATTACGTATGTATATGTATATGCGGATATTCCACCATAGCGTTGCCCCTATTAGTCCGATTTTGACAAGCGATTTATCAATCGATTCGTCTTTATTTATAGTGTCATATACTTCTTTATTTATCCGACTACGGCGAATTAAAGGAAGCGTAATGTGTTCAAACTAAGAACTTAGTCAGATTTTGACAAGCAAAGTAGCAATCGACTCGTCTTCATCGCAAGAGTGTCACAGACAATTTTTTACCCGACTGTAGTCGTGTTTTAGGTTTTGAACTAACGAGTATTTCTACAGTAACGAGTATTTTACCTTTTTAGTAAGATGACTAGTGAATTCGTGATTCATCCTGCATCCGCCTTCAGAAAGGCAGTAACACATAATCCTGGGACAGTAGACGTTACATGCTATTGAATTTTGTTATTCTTAAATATGCTTTTTCTGGTTTTTATTTCGGGCATTTAAATAAATAAAAGTTATATTTTTAACCCCCAATGCGAAAAGATAGGGTGTTATAAGTTTAAGGTGTGTATGTGTTTGTATTTCTCTATGTGGCTTCGTAGCTCTTAAATGAATAAACCCATTTTGATGCGTTTTTTTTTTCTGTTTGCAAGCCGATTTGGTCAAGATGGTTCTTGGTTATAATAGGAGGGGGGTGTGCATTATAGTTATTATGGGAGGATCGGGTTATCAATTTTTTTATGTTCTCTTTCAAATAAACAATATATAACATCAAAAAATTTAACCAGGCAAGTCTAATAATATGGCCTAATAATTTTAACGGTTCCATTTTCGTCATTTGGCTGTGGAACCCTTAAAAGAAACGGGATAAATATCATCAGGATATAACAGGCGATGCCATCCGCTCCATACTTATGTAAATTAGGGAAATAATTTGAACCCATTCTGCCCTGACTTTTTCCTTTACATTTCATGTGTCCCAGTTTTTGCAATGGGCGGGAGGCTACCGGGTTTTATATGTACATAAATAAGCTTTGAATTTGCATACAATGCATTATTTTGAATATCATAAGTTACGTAATTACCCAGCCACATGTCTTATATTTTTACCGCCAGTGCAATCAATTGTGTGATGAGCAGAAATGTTAATTTCCGAGTCATTGATGTAATATTCGTATTTACGAGTATGTCTGTTTATCCGTTTTTTAGTACCCATAGTACAGTTTATTCTAGTTTAGGTGTAAATTGTCCTGAATATATTAATATTTATTTATTTTATTTATTCCTTTCAAAGTAGGTACTTAATTCAGTTAGAGAGAGTATGAACACACACTGGTGTGGTGACGACCTGCGAAAGCTTTAGATAGAGTTGTTGACTACATGGGTTATCATCCCGAATACAAATCCCCTAACTCATTAACAGTCTTCTAAACTTTGCATCGTCACTCTAATGGAGTCTATACACCAAAATCGCCGACTAACCCTCATGATTTTCATGTCTCATCTCTGTTATTACTCAAACAGTGACTTTTCTAATCGAAATTCAGTACGAACACGCACACATTTTCCACACTGCCTGATTTACGTCAGAATTATTGGCAAAGTGAAAAAACTAGTCCAGTCAGGTCGGCGCAATAGCGTATATATGTTTTTCATATAAATAATGATTGTATAACAGCGTAACTAAACGTATGTAAGTAGCTACAGTAGCGTCGCTTATCTGGTTTCCCAGCTTCTGTTGCAAAGTTAAATACGTCTTCGGTGCATTTCAATGCGGGCTGTCTTTAAACTCGGCTAAGTGATGCATTCGGATTAAGGAAAGGACTTGAATGTCTTGGCTGCAGTTTGAATACAAGTTAGATTAACTGAGTAACAAATACCAGTTAGTTTGCCAAGACTCTAAGCCCAGTAATTTCAATGGACTGGATAAGTACGTTTCAAACCTTTACATACTTATTTATTTGTGTACTACTACTTAGCGGTTGAATACCTGGTAAAAAAAACAAAGGAAAAAGAAAGGAAGGAAAAAAAATATATATCCCCCTTCCTATGTTTAATATAAATATAGGAAGGGGCAGAAGTAATGACCTGGTTTTGATTAAGCATAAAAAAGCTAATAAGGTTAAGTTAGTTTAGTTTTTAATATGGCCTAAATCCCATTATTTTATTAAGTTTTGAGAGCAACTTCAAGATGGCGCCTTCATCAGCAATACATTGATGTAGTCTATTGCTGAAGTTTTGGTCTGTAAGTTAACAGTCCCCAGCTGGCCATTACCTATGTTCCAAAGCTGGAAAACTTTTTGAGCCACTATCGCTGAGAATTGAGTGACGTTAAAACCGCTTTTTATGCTCAAGTGGTAGAAGAGCTGAATACACGAAACATCCAGAAAATATCCGCCATATCCCTTGAAATGAGCAGAAAAGGAGCACAAACTTCAGAAATATCATTAGTTTATTTTCAGCTACAGGCCGCCGTTTTGCTGAAGTGGTATTAACAACTTAATGAAAAAATGAGATTATACACAGATCATAATAAAATAGTTTTTACCCCCAAATGTCCCGAGAGACACGCGGGGAGCGCACGCGCGTGGAGGTAGTCTCTAGTTTTTATACCTTCTCTAAATCGGGTCATTACTTCTGCCCTGCCATGTGTTAGCAAATCCATAATTGGCAGTAACTTATAATCATCACCAACTAGTTGTGCCCCGTGGTGGCGCAGGATACAGGATAGAAGCATCTTGGTATTAAATATCATCCAAATCCGTTCAGCCGTATGAGCGTGAAGAAGTATCAAACATACACACACAAACAAACAACAACAACATGCAAACTTTCGTCATTATAATATTAGTGTGACAACATGACCATTTCAACATAACATTTGAGTGACGGCAAACATGCAGCGAACTGAAATCAAACCTTGAATCCTTCTCCAAACTTTGTCTATTATTGCGATTGAGATAAAGTTTAACGTTAACTTAAGTTGTCAGTTTGTGTAGCCATCGCGTGGCTCATGGAATGAACTTGCTTTACGTATCGCCATAGAATAACAATATATACTACTAGCGACTCGCTCCGGCTTCGCACGGGTAGCTAGGTTTCTCTTTGTATGTACACTGTTCTACCCGTGTTTTGATTGACTAATAAGAACAAAAGAAAAGGTTATTGTGACTTAACTATATGGGCGAGAAAAATGGGAAAAGGTGATAACGACTGAATCACGCGTGATCCTTTGATATATGCTGTTTCTACGATGGCGTTGGTTCTGGTGCGTCAGGCTATTTCTTTCCACCACGGTCCTAGTTGAGTTGCTCATTTTCTTGTATTATTGGTTCTTGATGATTACAGATTGATAACGCGGCGAAAATCTGTTTATAGGCGATAAACTGATTTTCTATAACCGGAGTCGCAACAATTTTGGACGCTCGGTGGACGCGCAAGCAAAGTCATGTCGTGTCGCTCGTCTGACGGTTGGGACGAAGGAAATAGGAAAGGTGTAGGTACCCCCCCAAACGCAATTAAATTAAGAAGCTTGATACCCTCGAGATAAAGTTATAGATGCGTCATGTACTATTATTTATTCTGTTAATGCGTTCTAGATTAATTAACCACTATAATTGTTAGACATATAGCCGTGGGGCCTTTTTTGTGGGTTATAATGAGTAATATAAACATATCGTACATTATTTTATGTATTATGAATAGTTTTCGAACCGCACGTCAAATAATGACTTTTTTGACAAATGTTTGATACCTTCGGTTACATTATTGCAATATTCGTGGGGATCTTTAATATTTGAAAAAAATATGTACGGCCCATAAAACTCGCTGATGATATATCTTTCTATGTAAGTGAAATATTTTTTTAAAAACCTTATTTTAAATATTTTCCTTTGTGTACAAATAAACACAAACATTCAAAACACTTTTTTTTCTCTTTATTAGTGTATCAAGATATACATTCTTAGTGTAGATAGACTAGCTGAGTCACATGTTATCCCAGGACTAAAAGTACCTACAATATACCAAATTTAGTTTAGCCGTCTAATAGTTTATTATCGATTCGGCTTCTACTCATATCGGATTGAGTTATTAAGGTCCCCAGTTTTTAAGTCAAAACCTAAGCTACCCAATAGTGAAAACCACATCGCAATCGTCCCAGTAATTTTTACATGATGCGCGAACAGAAAAATTACAAACAGACAGACAGACAGAGCTATTAATTAAAAAAGCGTTTAGAAGCGCTTGTGATATATATAGCCAATTCTTTCCCATCCATTTGACGACTTAATTTCACTGCTAATTCTACAGTTCAACGTAGCATTGCTTTGATTGTGATCTTGATGCCACCTGAATGACATGTATGCTAAAATTTTCTGTATGCTAAAAATAAAATGGAGATTTTATTCTTAAACTAACCTTGAGTCAAAATTCGATGACCATAGCTTATCTGTATCGCACTTTATTCTAAAACGTCACTCAGATGTAAATCAGCACTTAAATCAAGATTTGATCTGAGATCACGTAAGTGACGTGTAGGCATCCTTGGGCCATGGAACATTTTCTAGAACAACGCTCAAGCATCATTTGATCTCCAATCACCTGACCATTGCTTGATGATAGAAGCGTAGCGTGGGTATTGTTCTTATTCCAAAACTGTCTTTAAACATGACTCAGCTGAATCTAGATTTAAATAGTGATTATTTTTGTCTACGGATAAGTCTGTTTTCATTTATGTTTTGATTTGTTTATCGATTTCGTTCTGTTTAACGCATAATTATAAAATAACATGAATTAAATCTCACCTAAATTCAGTACTATAGTTCAAAATTCATAAAGTGTTGTAGATTAGGTACAAACTAATACACTATTTCATACAATAATAATCAGTTTTAATGCTTTAAGTACTATATTTGAAGTTACTAAAGTTTAACGTGATCGAAGTTCTAGTTAGGTCTTCTGTGGTTCATGAAAAAGTAAGTACCTACTACGGAACGTAAATGTCAATGCCATTGTCTTCTTGCGTGATCTCAGATCAAATCACGCTTTATTCTAAAATGTCAATCAGATGTAAATCGGCACTCAAGCTGAGATTTGATTAAGGGACGTTTAGATCACGCTTGAGCAGATATTTTACTGTAATTTTTGTCATTTTGTGATTTAATTTGCTTTTCACCATGTAGATGTCGTGGTGATATCGTAGAATTGATCATTTCATGAAATGATCTATAATTTCATGAAATGGTTCTATTTATCAGTTAGGTTGGGCCACTTCCGCATTGCCTGAAAACTAAGCTAAGACCGTATGTTTATTTTTAGACTCAAGTGGCGTTGGGCAGGACACTTGGCGAAGCGTGGTGATGGCAGGCAGAGTAGAGCCCTCACGAAATGGTTGCTGAGAGCAAATAAAAGAGGAGTTGGCAGGATGGTCAGCTTGTTTCCACCCAGCAGTGGGTGGAAACAAGCTGGCAATGAAAGTTCTATTTCATGAAATGCCCAGCTAATACTAAGGTACCATATCGTTGAAACATCAACGTTTAATTATATTTCAATTGGAACCTCGGTCAAACCCATTTTTCGCCTAAACATCATCATCGTCATCAGCAACATGGGGGCCTTTCCGTTATCCAATGTTGGATGTAGGCCTCTTCCCTTTCTCTTCCACTCCTGGCAGTTTTGTGCCTGACTCATCTAGTGTCATGACCTGCATGTCGCCTGACGTCGTCCACCCAGCGTTGTGGTGGTCGTCCCCACTCTCGGATGTTAGCTTGAAGCTAGGTGGAGTACTGGTTGGCACTTCTGAGCATTGCTCTTTCCATACCTCTGCGCTACTCTGAATTTCTCCGCGGATCTCCTATCCCGTTCCCTAAACATTGCCTAACTAATAATAATGTTTACGTTATTGTCTGTACTGAATCCGGCGAAATTAGAATCCGGCCAAGTGAGAACAAACTGATTTATAACAATTAAACAAAGTTATTTACAAGGTACATCTTTTAATTTTATTTTTTTAACGGGCTAATGCCTTTATTATAAAATGTATATAACTTAACCCTACCAGTTGGCACCGTACCCAACATATGCTGGGCCTTGCCCCTAATTATTGCACGATGAGCCAAATACAATAGGTACCAGCATTTTGGTCTTGCGTCAAAATGACCAGGCGGCGGCTGCACTCAGATAGGTTTTTTTGACGGCTGGTTGGTCTAGTGGCTAGTAACCCTAGGAACGAAATCAAACGGTCGCGGGTTCGAATCTTGCAAGGGGCAATCATTTTTGTGATGAGCAGAAATATTTGTTTCCGAGTCATGGATGTTGATATTCGTATTTATGTATGTTTATCCGTTATCTAGTGCCCATATTACAGAGTATCCTAGTTTGGGGCTAGGTAATTGGTGTTGAATTGTCCGGAATATATTTATTTATTTTATTTTTATTTATTAAAATACGATGATCTCCCGGTCTTTTTTGTTTTCAGCGACTCCACTGGCCATTTTATTATGTTCTATTAGGTGTTTTAAACTTTTCACGATCCTTCAAATTCTAGAAAGTACCATCCATTCTTTTGTTTTGCAATTTGCTTCTTGATTGTTGTCTCCTGTAATGCTGGCCTATATTTAATATTAATATTTCTTTTAAATAGGACTTCGTGGCCTTTGTCGGTTATTTTTCAAACAGACATTAATTTAGTTTTCAGATCAGGTATATAAAAGGTGTATAGATGTTGTAATTTACACCCTATGCACTTAACGTTACTCTCCCTTTCTCTTTAATTGACATTGTGTGGTTTTTAGAAGACTGCGTCGGTAGATTCGTAGAAATGCTACGCGACAACTACTACGAATAAGCAATGCTACTGCTTATTCGTAGTAGGTAGTTGTAGAGTGTAGTTTGTAGCCATTTTGTAGTACATCTTAATTTTGCGACAAGATTGAATTAACTAATTTGTCGTGTAAAGTCAAAGTCAAAGTTATTTATTGTATATAGGCAAAATAATAATACTTTTACAATTTTTTTAAATTATTAATAAGTAGATAATATATAAAATATTATAAATGGATCAAATCAATAAAATGTTGGTAAACTAAGTATGCTTTGAGTTAGTAAATAAATTTTCCCCACAATAAAATGCTACTATAAATTTATAGTTTTAATAAAGCAGTAAGTAAACAAAAATTCTGTACTGTGATTATGCTAAAGACCATGTTGTATGTGGTTAAGCTAAAGACCCTTTTACGAAATAAAACGGTCGTGGGTTCGAATCCCGCAAGATGCAATCATTTGTGTGATGAGCAGAAATGATTGTTGCCGAGTCATGGATGTAGTTTGTATTCGTATTTATGTATGTTTATCCGTTTTCTAGTCCCCATAGCACAGGGGATTCTAGTTTCGGCAGGCATCTGTCACTCTACTTATTTACGCGAGTTAATCACCTACAGAGCGCTGCGCCCCGGCGGCCTAAATCAGGCGAGACTGCCGCGCGCTTGCATTCAGATGCTTACCGTGTTGCTTGTTTGAACTTTCGCTAGTAACTGCGAAACGTAATAATCATATCTTTTTTTTGTGAAGGGTAGCCTTAGTAGGCAAAAAGACTCAAAGTTTTTTTATCATTATTACACTAACATTATTAAATTATCACTCACTCGCATGAAGGATGATGATGATGATATTGATGAAAAGTATCTCATGTGTTTTTTCAGGGTATAAGATATCTCCATTCCAAATTTCATAAAAATCTGTTCAGCCGCTTGAGAGTAAAGTGATGTTCACGAAAATTATCCTGTATGTTATTACCAAGGCTTAATGTATAACCAATCCAAATTTCATCAAAATCCGCTTGAGAGTGAAGTATGATGACGATGATGAATGAAGAGTATTCTTTATGTAAGTCCAGGGAATAAGCTATCTCCATTCCAAATTTCATCATAATCCGTTGAGCAGTTTGAGAATGAAGTATGATGATGATAATGATGATGAAGATATTGATGATGAAAAGTATTTTGTGTTTATTTCAGGGTATAAGCTATCTCCATTCCAAATTTCATCAAAATCCGTTGAGCCATTTGAGAGTGAAGTATGATAAAGATGATGATGAAAAGTATTCTATGTGTTATTATTTAACACCAATCTAAATTTCATCAAAATCTGTTCAGGCATTTGAGAGTGAAGTATGATGATGATGATGATGTTGATGAGCAATCGACAAAAAGAATTTTACGACTGAACAAGTTTTAAAGAAATGTAGTATATTGTACTTTGTAAATGGAATGAAAATTAATATGAAAATGATTTATTTGCTAGAAACATGGTACAAAAAGATATGGTATAATAGTAAAATAGTCCAGCATGTCCCACCAAAACTTGGCATACAAAAATTTTAAAAATATCACACATATCTATTACATTCATTAATAAAATTATACAATTTGTTATTATACGATCGTTAATATCATGATCATAGAATCCATCATAATCATAGAATCATGGGTACAAAAAATAATACATCTCACATATAAAATTATATAAACAGTAGGTAATATTTGGCCATATCAAAACTATGAAATAATATTATTAATTAATAACTACTACATCAATTCAATACAAAGTCCTAGAAAAAAACACTCACAACTTACTCATTTTAAAATCAAAAATTCCTTAATGTCATAAAAACAGTTTTCAGTTAGCCACTTGTATAGTTTAACCTTAATATGTTTAATTGGTAGCTCACTGATTGTTTTTGGAATTTTGTTAAAAACTGAGATGACCTGACAGTTCCGATGACATAAAGCGGTGCTGCAGTTGGCCATCTTTAACCTGGCTGGACCACGACTAGCACATTGAAAAAATTGGATTCATTCTATTTTTCAAAACGTGCAGGGTATTCCTTCACAAAAAATCCAATTTGTATAACATACAAGATAGTTAACGTCATAATCTTCAGCTTTTTAAAGAGCGGTCTACATGATTCCAATATACCAACACCACATATAGCCCTTATACATTTTTTTTAAACTAAGTATGCTTTAGTAATGTTGGTTGAATTTCCCCAGATCAAAAGTCCATACCTCAGTACTGTACGTACTTTTGGTCCTAGAATAACACGTATTAGTTACTTTTAAATGAAACGACCACGCGAGCAGAGCCGCGGGTACAGCTAGTACTGAAAATATCTAAATCTTTATTGCGTAAGATCGTAGTTATAAGATACGGCGTGGTAAGAATTCCAAGTACATACACACTTTTGATTTAATTAAATCATTTATTAAAACAAAGATTCCCCAATCTTAAAACGTGGAAAAATACGCATTCAAACATTAAGCAAGGTTGCTTAAGCATTGTTAAGTCATCATTAAAGCCAAATCCCTAATTACAATAATAATAATACAAAAATTAAATTGTAATTAAGATAGCTAAGAAATAATTCCCACTAAAGCTATTTCATAAAGGTGGAGAAGGCCAATTTGCCATACGGCGAAAGCTCCAATTTACCGAAATACCCTCCGGCGATTATCTGGTAATTATGCAAAATACCCACGGACGTGCCGGATTAACATGAACATAGGCGTTAGCTGGATTAACATGAATCCGTGGCGGTCTCGGCTTAGAATAAGACCCCTCCCAATCCTCCTGTGGATGTCGTAAGAGAATACACACCGGAAGATGGGCAGCAGCGTCCTCCGAGTACATATATGTAACACAGTGGTCACTTTTCGAGGGAGGCCTATGTTCACCAGTGGACTCCTAAAGGATGATAATATGATAATGATGATGCGTTAGCGCATATGGATTTCGCGGTTTGGTATCGATTTTGTTTATTTTGTATTATTAGGTAAATATTTTTTTTGAATAAACTAGCTGGTCTCAATTTAACTCTATTTCCACTAGGATATTATTTCCAAACTATCTTACCAAACAAATTGTAAAATAATGAAAAATATGACTTACGACTTAAACAAAGTTCTACCACACGTCGGAAAGCTTCATAAAACGATGTAACCATCGCTGTTTTTTAATCGACTTCAGAAAAGGAGACGGTTATATGTTCGGCTGTATATATGTTTTCTAATCGATTTCAGAAAAGGAGACGGTTTCAATTGCAGACCGAAATTGTTTTTTTTTTTGTTTGGAAGTGTATACTCTCCAGGTAGTCCCATATAAATTGTATCAAAATTGGTTCAGCAGTTTTTCGAGAATAGTTTCTTGAGTAAATCAATTCGATTTTGTGTTTATATTGCCTTGTTTTTTTGTTTATCTGTAATGTTTCTAAACCGATTTAGATAGTTGTTTATTTATTCAATAGATTAATCTTTGTGTGTAGTCTCATATAAACTTCATCAAAATTGGTTCAGTAGTTTTAATAGAAAATCTATTTGTTTTGTAGTTTATCAAATAATCTTAAAAAAAAAAAAAAAAAAAAAAAAATAGTTTCTCTAATATCTTGGGATTTCTGAACCAAATTAGATGATTGTTTTTACTTGTGTAAGAAGTAGTAGTAGTAATAGTCAAAGGAACTACACAATCGGATGATGGATTCCCTTCGAGTTTGAGCTCATTTGGTTCGTCTTAATGAATTATCTGGTGTTATATGGTTTCCAGGGTCTGATTATGGAGCCGGAAAGGAGTCACAGGAACTTGACATCAAAATGATGGAACCCCCTTCGAGTTTGGGCTCATTTAGTTTGTCTTGATGAATTCTCTGGTGTTATGTAGTAGCCAGCGACTGATGATGGAGCTGGAAGGTAGTCACAGGAACTCAACAACAAAATGATGGAACCCCTTCGAGATTGGGCTCATTTGGTTTGTCTTGATGAGTTCTCTGGTGTAATGTTGTATCCAAAGTCTGATGAGGGAGCCGAAAGGTAGTCACAGGAACTCAACAACAAAATGATGCTTATAAATCCAATTGTTTTGTGTTTATATTTCCTTATATCTACGAGATGTGTAACCATTTTTAAAGAGTTCCATTTATTCCAGTGAAATCATAGATAATTTTCATCCAAACTAATTCAGTTGTTCAGTTGTTATAATTATGTAGGTTTATTCATCCTTGGTTTTAATTTACCAACGCTTTGAGTCTAAAGTGAGTGAGTGATTACTTTTTTCTTTGGCATACATTCTTTCTGATGTTTGCTTAAGCAACTGAAAATCAAATAATAAAATATTTTCCAAAAAAAAAAAACGCTATTATAATAAAAGTGTTATTTTGTAAACAACTACAAAAATGAATAAAATAATTACAAATGAGCCAGAATAGTATCACTTTTTCAAAATTACCAACTTAATAATAATGCAAAAATACAACATAAGATGAAAAAAAGTTTTTTGAGGTGCCAAACCGAGGCATAATTATTAATATGGTTGAGCATACTCAAAAAGACAATGTCTTAAACGACTTGACGTGCCATTTAAAATAATAAGTTTTTAGAGTAATTATCTACAAAAACTTTATTCAATTGTAATTATTTTATTCCTTTTAGTGGTTGTTTACAAAATAACATTTTTACTTATGAAGTCGATTTAATTTATTTAGGAAAAATATTGTTTATACTAATACTGTACAGGTTTTTCCTGAGTGATGTGGTTACCTCACATCCGACTCACGGAAAACACAGTTGGGGTAACCGCGAGCTCTAACATATAAATTGTCAGTTACTCAGTTCCTTCCTTTTCTCTGATCCTTTCCTCCTCTCGTGAATAAATTTCTCGTTTATTCATCTCTCGTCCCGGTTTCAGACACTGTTTAAAAATGGTAAGATGCAAGTACCGCGCACTATAGTTTAATTATTTTTTTCGTTCGCGATGAAAATGCACAACATGTAGCTGTTAGAAATACAGTTTACAAATATTTTTATGAGGGTCATAAAATCTATATTTCTTTCATTTCCGTTTTTTTTTCTTCCTCATTGTTTGTGGACATCTTTCGCCATAAAAGTTAATGTTCAAAAGTCTTGTTTTTTGTATCATAATTGCTTACACCCAAGTCCAAGTTGATTTAATATTGTAATTACTAGAGCATTTGTTGCGAAGCCATGTCACTATTACAGCATCTAGTAATCATTCTACTGTACCTACTTGGGTGGCTACACTCGCTGCAGTACAACGTAAATCTCTGATTAGCCCGGAGGACCGATACAGTCTAGTTTATGTGACGTCCGAGTAAACTCGGGGCTGACGATAGCTCAATATGACATTATTATATTTTGGAAGCGGTTACACACGGACGTCTAGTTTTGGAGATTGTTCAAGAAAAATTCTTACTGAGATTTGATGAATAAAATAAAATTGATTCTAATGATTGTCATTCCAGACATTACAATTATTGAAAAATAATGGTTGTTTTATGTAGTAGATAAGTAAGTTGAATTTTGTATTAATACTCATAAAAACTAAACAGTGCTTACATAATTATACTTAGTGATGCTGCTATAAGGAACAAGGATCTGCACTAAAAAGTTGAAAATAAATTAATGAATCTTTTCCAAAAAGTCGGCTCCTTATTAGTAGGTAACATGTGTGTAATATACAGGATACAGGTAGCCTAGAAATGACCCTCAGCTGAAACAAAAATGTTTCAATGATGTGTGCCCGCAGAAACAGCAACCGTAACTAGTTTGAAACGGAGTATTGTACAACCATGTACCTAAATTGCATGACCAACTAGCCGTGTGTCCCCTACATCTAGTGTGACTACGTCCGATACTCGCTGAATTGTAGTCAAGATGCTAAAACACAACGAATTCGCAATGTTCGACGTCCCATTTACCAATTCAACAAAAAGTTCCCGCCGTATCTACGAATTTATCGTATGGTGCTCGATATCTTTATGCGGTCGTTTAGGATTCGATGTGGCTTTCTAAATATGATTTGAAAGGCATTTTCACATCATTTTTCCCACCCGCAACTTCGTCCGCGCGGACTACTGTTTATCGTGAAAAAAAGCATTCTATGTTCTTCTAGGATATTAAAAAGTATGTCCAGGGGTTCCTCAAACTGGCCAACATCCTGAAACAGTTCATGATATTTGTTAATAATTATGTTTTTAGTTTCTTTACCAATGCTATGTACATTTTGTAATATTTTAAACTCTCTTAATGAGCTTAGGCCCAATATTGGCCTAACATGTTTTTTTCTAATTATGAATTCAATGTTAAATATTGTGTCTTATAATCTTATATTTAGGTAATTTTTAACTAAAGGTAATATATGAGCTCCTCCAAATGCCTCTAAAATTATTTTAGTCCCAGACCATTTATGCATAAATGCTGGAAAAAAAATCTGCCCATGCTTTGTGCCACATTTTTTACATTTGTATAAGTCCTTACTATAAATCTACTCTGCTGTAATCTGGTGATTTGATGCACTTGCGTTCCGAACAATCTCCACCACCGCAAGCTGCTGCAGCATCACCTTACATTGACTTCTTGACAATTATGTGGCCTTACAGATGTCAAGCGCATTTTGCAATATCTGGTCACATAATTCAAAAAGTGTCCGCTGTGTTTTCTGGTTCTCAAGCCCAAAGACTATTCTATCTCTCAGTATTCTATCTTCTTCAACTGTATAATTGCAATTTTTCACTAATCTTCTTAAATCCGTGTAAAACAAATCAAAAAAATCCCCTTCTTCTTGTTTCTTTTGATTGCAATTATATGCATTGATAATCTCGTTCTATTTGGGAGTTAAATATTCATCGAAAATAATTAAAATTTGTTCATATTTTGTAGTGTCTTTTAAAATACAAGTCCTGCGCATCATAAACCACGCTGTTCAACAAGCTGGCTGATTTACGTATCTCAGTAACTCTGTCAAACCCAGCTGCTGTGATAAATATTTGAAAAAGTTGTTTGAATTTCATCCATCCTGGTAATAAATCTATCCTTGTGTCCGTCTCAGGGGTGGCGGCATTCTATATTCAACACCTCCCATTGTGTCTGCTTCTTCTTTGTCGGATTCCAAGTTGGTAGCATGTGATGCGTTGGACGACGTGATCATTACCAGATGAGTTTTTGGTATTTCTTCGCTCTTCCACCGGCTGCGCCATGTACTATTTGTTGATAAATAAACAATGTTATCAGGAGCGCTACTTATTTATTTGTATAAAGGTGTACTTATTGTGATTACACGTATCTTCCAGTATCAGCCATTCATGCCATTGACCTACTGTGACCTCGCGGTTGTCCCGCGAGTTACAACCACTTGACCAGTTGTCAACTGTCAACGTCAATATCAATACAGACCTACTATAGTCTAATTCCACTGGTACGAGTAGAAACCAAAAAGTGAGAAATTTACTGCATTTTGAGCTATTCTGCTCATCACGCCGAAGATCCTCATCAGGTAATCGCCAATTTTTTATGAACTAATTTAATAAGAAATAATTATCGAAATCGGATTTATTAAGGAGCAGAAATTCAGTAGCCCCCTTTTTCCCTTTTTTGGGGGAAGTATCCCCGAATCAAAAATACCTGACGACTAAAAAATTCTAAAAATTCGTTTAATCTGTATACCAAGTTTCAGAACCAAAGATTTGTGCACATACTTAACTAATGCCTAACCATACCTAACGGAAACGTACGTTAAACGAACGTTAACCTTTTTAGGGCTCAAAACGGTGAGTGCTAGGCGGGAAGCAGCTCACACAGTGGGTGCGGTGCGAGCAGCGGGAGCGGATTTTGCGCGCCCTCTCCGCGTATAACTGTAATTCATACAGAAATACCATATCCGCGGGCGGATTCCGCTCTCCGCCCCGCGCCACCGGTGTTGCAAGCCTTAGTTCTCATCTACTCGCACCTACCCGTTGAATATTTTAACCAGTATCCATTTAATTATGTACCTATACTCAGTAGAATAGACGGATCGGGTAATTCCTTAGAAATTATACATACAATTAGGCTATTTAAACACAACAACCGCTGGGGAATAAAGGTTCTCAAATGGCGACCACGAACAAGCAAGCGAAGTGTAGGGAGACCTCCCACTCAATTACTAATTCCCATTAGTTATTGTGAATATTTACATATTTGTTTGTAATAATGTTGAGTCAATCACAAGTCATATTATCAAAGTTGAACAAATACTTAATTGTTGTTTTTAGATCTGTTTTTCCTAGAGAAAGGTACACAATTATTACTATTTTCACTCGAGACATTTTTTTAAGATTATTGAGATATTTTACAACTTTAGAAAACTGACTTCTGTTGCATAGTTTCCATCTGTTTTTTTTCCTCCAGGGTAACTTGAGCGGGAAAACTTATGATGTCTAAAAATTAATACTCACAGTACAAGTATTGTTTACCATAGAATATATCTCGTATTACTCTTGTAATAAACGTAATTAATTTGAAAAGGTTTGATTTTCTACATATTCCTTTTAAAAAGCGCTATATTAGTCCTTCAAAAACAAATATAATAAGAATTATCTTGTGCCTCTTTATACAAAAGGGAGGTGGGCCTTATATTCAAGCCTTATATTCGAGACACAGATTAGAGAGTTACATGTCAACAAATTCGGGCATTACAAATCAACATACAAAATACAGAGCCTCGTATTCGAGCAGACATATTTTATCGCCCGTGCTTAATTCGAGTACTAAATATTTCACGACGTACCAATAATTTTGAAATAAGCGCATCAACACTGATAAGAAGCACCTCCAGTCCTCCATTCTCCACAAAACTGGCAATAATCTTCCAACATCGCTTCTAATTTTACAAAAAATAGACTGAACTTATAAGCTGACAAACATTTTGGACTTTACCATTTCCATTTACAAACAAGACTCACCTAGAATCAAATCATAACGGTAAAGGTTCTCAGAAAGAATATTCAGGCTGTTTATAAAATAGACAATTGAGAGTTGGAAGTAGGCATGCTAACTATCGGATTTAGGTAGTAATTAAAAAAATACCCGTAATCGATACTAAAATAAAAGTTTCGAGAATCGGAAGTAGGGATGCTATGGAAATCCAAATCCGTAAAGGAAACTACAAACCTATTTTAGCAATAAAAAAAACGTAATCAAACCGAAATAAAAAATTCGAATAACTTTAATTTATCGTTAAGTATACTAACTTCATGGTTAGTGTTCACTGTCAAAGACGCACAAAGATCATCAAGACTTGCTGGATATTTTATTGAAAACACGAGCTCCTAAAGAGGATGATTAATTTAACTCTCCTTGTTTTACTTTTGATTTTACTCATTATGTGAATGATTTGTGAACAAGCCCATCAGAAATAGTAAAACAGTACCTTTAAACTAAAGTGTCGCATCCCTAGCAACCCTAGTTGAAAGCTATTAAGTAGTGCTTGCAGTCTCTTTGATCCCGAGGTTCCCCGCCGGAGGCGTCGCGTCGCGGTGCAAATCTCTCTGAGAAATAGATCGTAATAATAAGTGTTTTGTAGATTTAGAGTGTTGAGAGAGAAAGTGACAGGAACGTTCATTTAAATTAAAGGAATCTTAATTTTGATTAACTACTAGCCACTACCTTGCTACGCGTGCGCACGCGCAGTATGCGCGTGGTAGCTTTTTCGCGAGCGAGCAAGGTAGATCCTAGCATACTTTTGGAAATTGGGCACAACTTTGCCGCGGAGCAAATCTCTTGGAGAAATAGATCGCAAAAAAATGTAGAGATTGATTTAGAGTTTCTAAAGAATAAGTTAACTAAAACAAATAAAAAAATAATTTTAATATAGTAGCCATATTTATAAAAGCTTATCATAGTATAGAACGGACACAATTAAATCATATACAATATTTCGTGTCTATTCTGTGAACCGTTGAGGAGTTCCCTAGTCAGGACCCAACCTTGAGTGCAGCAACCATGTCATAGTAAAGATTAAAACCGACTATTATAACAAAATTAAATGCGTACACAACATTTCGTGTGTGCTGTTGACCGTTGAAGAGTTACTTTATCTGGAGCTAATCCTGTATGTCGATTCAGGTCATGCTTACCATCTTATTCTTATTCTTATTGGAAGAGGGGGCGGTAATGCTTGCACTGACGTCCCGCTTGGGGTATTTGTGCATTACCCCTGCCAGCCTCTACCCAAGCCATCCCAACTCCTTAAAATAGCGCAGTGTGGCTTTAGGTCGCTGGCACAACTGCTCCAGTGACGATGGTGATGGTGACAATGAAATTGAAGATGACGAAGATGAAGATGGCAATAGTAAGTTTGGGATAGGTCGCTGAGACAAATCATATATTCCGGTTGTGATTCTGATTTGTTCCGTGGCCAGACAGTGCAGTAGCACGTGCTCCACAGTCTCGTTCTCCTCCATGCAGCCACGAAACTATCCGTGGCTCCAATCTTGTGCATATGATAAATTAAGTTGAAGTGACCTGTAACAAGCCCCACTAAAAGGCGAAGATCCTGCCGTTGCAACTTTAGTAAGCTGTTTGTGATATTTCTGCGAAAGGTCGAAAACGCGGTCTTGGCATGTTTGTAGTCCGTTTTCCGATACCACATTTTTTGTTGCTCACTCTCAGCGTGACGGCGCAGTATGTCTCACACATCCATCACCTATGGTTTGCATAGACCCACTGCGTCGTCTTTTACCTGTTTCTTGGTTCCTTCCTTGGCGAGGGTGCCCACCACGGTATTACCTTTACAAGAGTTATGTCCTTTTGTCCATTTAACTATTGTTTTATATCTCTCTGCCAGTTTCTGTAGAGTCTCATGACACTCTGTTATTACCCTTGATCTAGTTGTAAGTCTTCGCAGTGCATAAATGATGGCCGCACTGTCAGTGGTAAAAATGAGGACTTTTTCCTCTCGCTCCCCCTCAGAAAGAAGAGCAGGGAGTGAGTATAATGATAATATTTCTCTAGCAGCTAGAAACAGGCCCATGCCTTCTGCCTGCAGCACTGTCGTAGTCATGCTTAGAGCTTTTGATTCGGAAAGCTCAGTTTCCGGAAAATAAAAACCGCAACCTACTCCCGTTTTATTTTTTGCACCGTCTGTGTAGATGTTACAACTAATTGAGAGACCCTCCAGGTCACCTTCCATCGTAGTCAGCTCATACCTCTTACTATCAAGGTGTGTGCTGACCATTCTGTCTGTACCGGTCTTTGCCTCTGGGATGATTCTTGTTGCTCTATCCAAGATTCCGCAGTGGTTTGTAATGGGTCCGTTGCCCTTCCACTGGTTTGTGGACTTTATCCTAAGTGCTGATGCCATTACTTCCTGCTGTATGTGCAGGTGCAAAGAAGTTAGACCCAGGACCATATCCAAAGCAGCTGAGGGTGTCGATTTTGAACACTCACTAATGAGAGAGCACGCATGTCTCTGAATTTGCTGTAGTTTGGTGATTGTTGTCACCAGGTTTGTTCGCGTCCAGCACATTACACGCCCATAAGTGAGAACTGGCCGCACTATTACGGTGTATAGCCAGCGGCATAGTTTTAGTTTCAGGCCCCAGTCCATTCCGACTGCTCTGGTACTTTGCCACAAAATATTTGTTGCTTTTGTGGTAACGTGGTCAAGATGTTTTCCCCACAAAAGTTTACCACCTAGCCAGATACCTAGATATTTAACTTCCTTACTTAGAGTCAACTTTGTGCCAAAAAAACTCGGTAGTTTCCAATTTGCTTTTCTAGTTTTTCGGGTCAACAGAACCATTTCTGTCTTCTGAGGGTTCACAGATAGACTGTGGCGTTCACACCATCTCTCAACTGTCCGAAGCGCCCGCTGCATTTTTTTGCATAGAGTTGCCTCAAACAGTCCCGAAATCATGATTGCCAGGTCATCTGCGTATCCGATGGTAACTATACCATCTTTGTTCAGGAGTTCAATAAGTTCATTTGCTACCACTACCCAAAGAAGTGGGGACAACACGCCTCCTTGTGGACATTCTCTAGTAGCGACTTGTATTCGCTTTTTCTATGCTGGCAGCTCTACTTGAGAGCATGGTGGTGACCCATTTATTCACTCTATTGTCCACGCCTATGTCCTTCAGCCCGTTCTCGATACTGGAAAACGTCGTCTTGTCAAAGGCCCCTTCAATGTCAATAAAGGTGACCAAACATGATTGCTTGTTTTCCAGAGCTGATTCAATTTTGTGGACTACTTGATGAAGTGCAGTCTCTGTGGATTTTCCCGATTGATAGACATGTTTTATGGTCTATTTCTTATATATTTGTCACATAATCTTTCCAGTGTCTTCAGGAAGAATGAGCTTAGGCTAATCGGCCTGAAAGACTTGGGGTTTTTATATTAAATTTTGCCTGGTTTCGGCAAGAATACCTACCTACCTTTACTTCCCTCCATTCTTTAGGTATGTACTTCCATGCGAGACATACTCTAAAGATTACAATAAGGTGTGTTTTTATTTTGCCTAAGATTCACTGGAGTAGTCCCGGAAAAATACCATCTATTCCAGCATCCTTGTAGGGTTGGAATGTACTCACAGCCCATAGAATGGCTTCTTCTGTAACTATAGATCCCGCAAAAGTCCAGTCCTCATTGACCGGATCATAAAGAGTTTCTAGTTCCCAACCCCCTCACTATCTAAACGACAGTCTGGGAAGTGGTTTGCAGTAAGAGTTCAAATTGATCTTGCTCCGATGTCGTATAAGTACCATCGGCTTTTTTCAAAGTGCCCAGCCTTACCTGTGTATCATTTGATACAAGTTTTCTGAGTCTCGCAGTTTCACTCTCCGATTGGATGGAGCTACTATACTTCTTCCACGAGTTATTCCTACTCTTGATTACTGAAATTTTTAGCAGGTGTCTGGTCTTCCTATATTCCTGCCAATCCTCAGCCTTGTCAGTATTCATGGCTCTGTTAAAATGGTGTCTTGTTTTATTTTTCAATTTACAGAGTTTAATGCTTACCATAAAAATGCATTGAAGCTGAACCAACATGCATCGAAACTGAACCAATATGCAAACATTCAACTCCGTAGGATAAGAGGAAGTGGTTCTAGTTAAGCTCGCAAGATTTGACCTAAACAAACATACACACACACACACATACAAAAACATGACAAATTAAATAAAAGATTTTAAAATAGCCGGATTCTACTAGCCTTCGTTTAAATTGAAGGAATACTAACTTTGAGAAACTTTTAACACACTTTTTATGTTTAAAGCATAAGAAAAGAATTGAAATTCATACATTATTATCTATTAATAAAATAAATTATTATTAAAAATCAAAAATCCGACTGCGAATAAAACTAAAATGAGGCAAACTACCTTAAGAGTTTTGATTTTCAAATATTAGATGCAGTTAGAGATGACACCCACTATATCGGTACAATAAAAATGTCGAACTTTCAATAAATATAGGAAATAATTTCTACAAAAATATCAACATCGCGAAGTATACATGGAAGTTATTCGGATACCCCTGGGAATGGTCTACCTCGGAACCTCCGCTTATCACTCCTTCTTGGGACAGCCTGTAGTGAGATCAACGCTAATATTGACCTGGAAATAAAAGGCGGACCCACAGAGCGCAAGCTTGTCAAATATAAATAAGCTTTTCGGTTGAGAAGAAAGTATCCAAGAATCCATGAAACAATATGCGGAGTTAATACTTATGATTATTTTATACCAATAACCTATCCAAACAATGCCATTATTCAATTAATTTTATTTCCGTATTCTTAACTGATTCCAAGACAATTTCCTGTGCAAAACCGATTTAAAGTAGAACTAGAACAGACTGGGCTCTTGTCGATGGCGTTATTGAAATGCATTTGCATTTGCTGGCACCGGCTTGCATAATGTCGTCCCGTTCTGAGAGAAGCTGCTTCCAAGGATTTTAGTTTGAAAACTGTTCGAAATCGACAATGAATGTGATAATATGCTAACTGCTAAAGATAATAGGATTATTTACTGTAGTTGAATTATATCACAGTGTTTTTGATTAATTGCAGTTGCAAATATTCTTTAAATTACAATAAAAACTTAACTTTATAGAATTTTTAATTGGTGGCATTGTCACGTGAAAGCAAACGTTCTGATTGATATGATCTTTTGGTGAAGTCACTTTAACAATCTTTTTTTAATAACATATCATATAAAAAAAAACATTAAAAATAAGCTTATAAGCAGTAGCCATGTGCAGTAGCCATGGAAAAACTTAGAATTGGCCATCACAATTAAATGTGTTGAAGAGATCATTTATCTGTAGCTAATTCTGATAATAGGGGAAAGGAGGTAAGGTCCTTACCTACCGGTGAGAATCGTAGCTTCCAAACGAATGGACCAACATTTGTGATTTTTTATGTTTGAAAACTGATGTGATCGAGATGGTTCTTAGCTATGTAGGAGAAGAGGGGGGGAAGGGTGAGAAAAGGGAGGGAGGGTGAGAAAAGGGGGTGAAAATCGTAGCTCCCAAACAAATGGACCAATTTTGATGTAGTTTTTTATGTTTGTAAACGAATGTGATCGAGATGGTTCTTAGCTATATGGGGTATGGGGGAAAGGGGGGGGGGTGAGAAATGGGGGATGAGAATCGTAGCTTCAGTTCAGTTCAGTTGACATCGGGTATACTTTCGAATTTAGGATTTCGCGTAGTTTATATCACGGAATATCTCGATATACCTCCACACAACGCTACCGTAGCACAGATTTCTGTCAACAACCTTCAGTGGCGATCCGACATGGTCGTGATAGGTTAGAAGACGAAGGTGGGAGCGAAGCGTTGCGAAGCGCAGCGAGCATCCGCCTTCATTATTTTTAAATCGATTAATTTTCCAGAAATAATCGATTTTTCTGAAAACAATATTGGGATCCCTTCAAAAAGTGGTTCTGCAAATATCAGTAAATTCTACAGAAATAACCGATTTTTCTGATAAAATACATTGGGATCCCTTCAAAATTGATTATGCAAAAATCAATGAAGTTTTCAGAAACAATCGTTTTTTTTTCTGAATATAATAAACGTTATTATAGTTTAAAGAAATCTAAATGATAATACTTGAAAAAAAATAAAAAAAATTGATGAATTTAAAAACAATGATAGGTCCAAAATCGTCATCTTAAAAATAATAATCGATTACATATTTTAATAATCGATTATTTTTTCACATCCCTAGAACAGTCAATATTACGAAACGGTCAGTTCGTTTCGCAATAAATATAAAAACAAACATACATACATTTGAACAAATAACCATCTCCTTTCGTGAAGTTAATTAAAAAGTTACTTTTGTTCCATCACTACTCAATTGTAGTTCGATGAAAAAAATGATTGAAACAAATTTCAAAGTAACGTCAAATAACGAGCAGACTACCGTTTAAAAAACTATCGAGAGGTCACTGATTATCCATGGAATAGCCAAATACCATCTATGGACCATTTCAATTCGATAGAAAATCACTCTCAGACCAAATATTACTAATGTATAGACCGCGGCTATAGCCGCACCACTTCGGTGCAAATCGTAGGCAGTTGTGCTATAGCTACGCATATCAATGTATCACGAGTAGGGATGCCGGCAAGCGCTCGCACTCATCTCAATAAAGCGGGCGACACGGCACGACGCGGCTCCTGTCTATTACTGTTTATAGAAATACAAAAACCTCAGTTTCCTTTATTAATAATATTATCAATTCGAAAAGTACTCTCTCCACACAAGCAGACAGAGGGGTCTGCTTGTTACCTTTTCATGACAAAATGACTGAGCCGATCTTGATAAAATTTGGTATTAATATATCTGAAAACATGAGGAAGAGCATTAGCTACTTTTATCCACCGTCATTATTTTTCATCGCGGTTGATACAGCGGGATGCAGCTAGTAATACAGCAAAATAGTGAATGAAAAAAAACGAACCAAACAATATATATAGTATTTTTATTTCTGTTCTTAGGCTGAAAAAAAAAACACTTGTTTTATTGCCTTTTAAAAAGAGGCTTATTTTACAGCTGGCTTTAAGTTTCCTCTACATTAAATTAACCCGTATTTCTACATATTTTCTATGACTGCCCTCAACAGATGTACTAGGTGATTATTGCACGGTTCTAGTTTAAAACCAGTTACCCTGGCTGGCTTTCAGCATACCCCATTTGTTGAACTGAGATGTTACTCAAGCACGAAACAGAAAAAAATATGCATATAAAAAGAACAAAACAGCATTAGATACAAATTATTACAATAATTTTAAGTGGGACAAGAAGTAATTTATGTTGACTACATTGTGTGTATATGGGGGCGTGTGAGGGTGTGTGAGAGAGGGTGTGTGGGGGTTACCTAAAGTTGACATTTAGTGTCAATTGTTGTTGTTGTGTCGTTGTTGTTGTTGTAAAGTTGTCTAGTTGTATAGCCTGTGGAAACTGGTCCACTTTTTACATGTTTTCAATCCCGCTTACCGCGTCTTCTTACTACAAAGGCTTACCGCGAACGAACTTGACGGTGTTTTCTGTCGCATGATTAGCTCAGATATAAACACACGATCTCGCCAATTCTGTAGAAAGTTACATGCAAAACTTTATCCGTTAGTCAAAATGGGACCTCGCAAATCCTTTACAAAATGCAAAGTCCTTGACGTCACTTCCTGCACTAAGTGTATGGAACATTGTCCCTGGAGTCCAGGAGAGAGATGCGCCATGCATTATTCCCCTGCACGTGTCCACCTGCACACATAAATCCCGTTTACAAAAGACTTGGAATACAGTTATGCCGTTCCATTTGTCTTGAAAAATTAAATGCATGGATTTATTTGAAACTAGCGGCGGCCCGTGACTTTTATTAAAGATACAGCTGCAGATTATTGTCAATTAATTTAACAATATATCCGTTTACAATTTTTCTGCCTAATTATTTTTTTAATCAGTTTCTTTAAACACAGTACGAAGAATATTTGCGTACTACGAGAATTTATATAATTTATCGAGATACACAGAGTTTAAAGTCAGATTAAGAAATTATTCGACATATTATGAGGTGATCCGGTGGAAAACCAAAGTTGTCGACATAGCCATTAGGATTTGTAAGCTGAAGTGGCTGTGACCTGGTCATATCTGTCAAAATACTGATAACCGTTGGGGTAGACGTGTTCTTGAGTGGAGACCACGGCTCGGTAAACGTAGTGTAGAGCGTCCCCTATTTTTTTTTAGGCGAAGGCGCACCGCCGCAATACGTGACGCAGAAGGCGCACGCCAAAGTTAAATTTAAGCGACTTGCACAAGGGCACCCAGGGGGTACGAACCTCGACTTAGGCAGTCGCTGGACTACGAAAAATCTGACTAAACTTTCCTGAGCGGTATTAGTGTTAATTGCGATCCAGGGGGCCCTGAACTATAGCTAGGATCCTTTTAAATGATTTAGTAACTGTCCACCATTTCAGAATACACATCTGAGAAGAAATGGTAAGAAACTCAGAGCCGAATAATAACTGACTAATTACGGGGTCTTCGACCCCGCCGGCGGGGTCGGTGTCTGATTAAGCGAGTGTTGTTATGGGGACTGGCTAAACAAATCAATCGCTGTGGCGTACTTTGGGAGAGGCCTATTTCCAGCAGTGGACTGACACGGGCTGATGATGATGATGATACTTATTACAAAAAAACACATCATAAACCGTTTTTTTTTAAATATTTAAACAAAAGCCTCTCAGCCAGCCTCATCGTGAGTGTCCATGTTCCGGCTCCGTAGGTCATAGTGGTAGGACGCACGCATTGAAAACTTTTTTTATATACCTTCACACAATAATGCCTAATACCTACAAAATTTCGGTCTCGTGGATTTGTTTCCAAAGAATAAGAATAAATCCTTATCCGAAGTTATAAAATACCCTGCCTAACTTAATTCCTGAAATTTTCCTTATTTCAATAAAATCTTTGACTAAGTCAATTTCATAACTTTTATTCAAAGAATTCTTAACTTAAACTAACGTGGCACAACTACTAACTCCACAGAACTGTTGAAAGACTTCAAAGTAGAATCATAACCGAATGTGTTTTAACCGGATGTCGAAAACGTGTCTGGAACGATGTGAAATTCATTTGACATTACGTAAAATCTAAATTAATAATTGATAAATCAAAAATGGTAGCATAATGACATTCTTTACGCACGGCACGTCTCTAATAAGAAAAAAATATTATAACTCTGTTTTATGAACTAAATAAAGTATTATTTTTTCCCATATAAGCACCGGTTTGGCTCCGTACAACGTAAGGTTAAGGGTTAAGAAACATTGCATATTAATTAGTAGATTGTATTACTAGGGAGCGACATAATATTTTGCCGGCGAGGGTGCTATTTTGAATCCAGAGCGGAGTGAACATTCTTAAGTAGAATTCTGAACGTAGCGAGGGATTCAATATACGTCGCCCGTATATTGAATCACTCGTCTTAGGTCGCCACCCCCATTATAGCTAAGAACCATCTCGTTTACCTCAAATCGGTCTACGATTCGCGCCCCCTTTTTTTCAATTCTCCCCCCCCCCTCCCCTAGCCCATATAGCTCAGAAGTATTTCATTCACATCAGCTTTCAAACATAAGAAACCGCATCAAAATGGGGTTTGGGAGTTACGATCCTCACCCCGGAGTTCAAATCCTAACTCGAGTGTTTACATTTTCCACATTAAAAATGTGATAGATTATAACTTGAATATGGCCGAGCTAAGGCGGAAAGAGCCGACGAGACACGGAAATTCATTATTGCCCTCTCTGAAAGTCTTGAACAGAAAAGACCTACTTTGCTCCCAATTTTCCAGGAACCAATCAGTGTTTTTCGAATAGATGGAATAAAAAATATGTTTTTATTGGATTGTGTGACGATATACATACAAATGATTGTTTTTTCGTTAGTGAATTAAAATGTTGTATTGTTATTATTAACACTAAAAGGTAAGTTTCATATAAACAAATTATAAACGGGTACATTAGGCCGGATGTTAAGCTGTACTCTATACTCCAAAGGCTTAACTTTCCAATTTATTTAGTTTGTTTGACTTAGGGATTAATGTATTGGACCTTAACTCCCAAGCAAGTCTCAACGGGATTGAAGAAAAATAAAGGCAATCCGGTGCCATAAAATTTTAAGAGTGTGAGATAGCTTTCGTATCGCAGGATTGGGACTTTCTAAGGGGCCGTTTGTGATTGCGAACTTCTGAAACAGTATAGCCGGATTAAAAATATGGAGAAGTACCTACTCTCTTAGCTTTGTGACGTTTTTTATAGATTTCCACAAGGACATTCTCAATTCGACAATTTATCCCTTATTGATATAAATCTGATGTGCAAAAAGTAAAAGTTGTAAATTCCAACATATAATTTTCGTATTTGAAATTAATTTTGTGTGTATTTTGTCATATTATCTTTGCTGACCTATTCTAATGTTTTTGACCAAGCGAGCGGGAAGCGCGAGCGAATCGTCTTCGTTTCAGCTTGGGCAAAAATGCTTTCGTTTGTCCGGTGGATGTCCAACTGTATATACAACTGTGTTTATATACACAGGTCGTATTTCTCAACTGATTCTCGTGAAATTTTGTGAGCTGCCCTGTTAACTCAGTTGTCGATCGATTCGGTTTGATATCGTTCGATTCAATACATTTTTAATATGAATTTGTCGAATTTTATCGTGGCGAATCTATTTGGTTCGTTATCGACAGGTTCTGAATCGGGAGGCAGTGGCAATATTATATGTTTTTTGCCCCAGTTGTCACCAAGGGTGACGGAGCCAGTGACGACAACTGGGCATCACGTTCGATAATAATATGTTTTTTTCTGTCAATAAGATTTTAGAAATTTTACAAAATTGCGGCCTGCCTACGTTTTTTACGTTTTCAAATAATTTTCAATTAGTTAATTATAGTCAATTCAAAAAATGGACAAAAGATGTCAAAAATGTTTTTTTTATCCATAATATGAAGCAGAAACTTCAAGGGGTCAGGGGATCAGGGGGGGGGGGGGGATAATGAAAAAAATATGCAAACAGACTCGCGACTCACAGAGCTTAGTTTCTTCAATGTGGTCACGCCAGTAAGTGTAATTCAAAATCTTTGGTGTAGTCCTATAGAAATGACTTCCCATCAACATTTGTTCAGTTGTTGTATTTTACAACATTCAAAAAAAAAAGGTGCTTGTCTGTACCTGACTTTATGACTTTATTGAAATGCAGTTTGCACCTTTCGATAGCGTGTAATTTGACTTAAAATCTAATGTAAATTTGCATCTCAATCAGATGAACAATAACACTACTTGAAAATTGAACGAAATTTGGTATCTATACTTATAATAAAGCAATAAGGACGAAAAAGTCTGCACAATAAAGATAATTAAGATAATAATGGTCTAGAGTACTTAAAATAAGCTACTGAACAAGAATATAACATTTTTAAAATTCGTATCGGTCTGTTTGTCTGTATGTTTGTTCGCGCATCACGTGAAAGCTAATGAACCAATTACAAAGTGGTTTTCACTGTTAAATAGCTTAGGGTTTGAGTTAAAAACTGGTGTACTTGGTATCTGAATCAAAATAAAAAAATATTGACGGCTGAAGGATTTTTGATCAAATGTTGTTTTATTGGTATTTTAGGTCTTGCAATAGTATGTACATAGAGTACTTTTAACCTAGAGAAATGACCACGCGTGCGAAGCCGCGGATACAGCTAGTACAATATAATAAAATACATTAACTCTTTTGGACACATCGCAATAAAAAACAAAATAACAGTAATTATACATCAAATCCAATGTTGTAGAATAGGCGGCCTTATCGCTATTATAAATTCTTACAGGCAACCTTTGGATGGACAGGAATGTAGTTAATATAAACATTGCGGTCAGTGATGGAGACTTACTGTATAAATTGTACATTATAGGTACTTTTTGTCTTGATATACATATATATATATATATATATATATATATGACTACGGGGCAAAACCATGGGCACAGATAAATAATATTAAAATAAATAATATTTATTTACTTAATAGTCAATTTTTAAGGGAAACTAACCATGTTTGTTATATTTCGGTTGTTGCCAAGAAAATACCTCTTTATAGTGTTGTTGCGTCCATGGACTTCCGTATCACAAACCAGAAATACCGGGATGCCGTATAAAATATAAAAAATAAAATATCCTAAAAATCATTATTATTTCTAAATGGCGTACGACATACCAAAACAAAACTGATTTACTGTACTTTAAGCTGAGATTCTCTGTATGGCCACGAATAAGATATTTGAGTAATCAGAGTATAGCATTTAAATTGTGTATAGTCTATGTAGGCAGGCATAGACGTCATTGCCGTAATTTTTTATACGGATCCAGAATGAAGTAGGTATTGAGTATAAATGAGTTAGTTAAAGAGTAAGCTTTAATGTCTGGTGCATCGACGTGAGGTGACATGCCTGTCGGTGTTCTTTAGATTGCACTATGGAAAGTTTGCGCATGAACTGCCCAATCTGATTCCCCCATCACCATTCCATCACCGTACGACTAGATGGAAAAGCGCCACCCTTTTATGTTTGAAATGCCTTGCACAAGAACGAAGTGCTTCTTCATCCATACCAATATATAAAAGTGAAACGTTCTCTGTTTGTTTGGGAAGTTTTAACGCAATAACAGCTGGACGGATTTTGATGAAATTTGGAATGGAGATAGCTTATACCCTGAAATAAAACATAGGATACTCTTTATCCCGGAAAATCGTTATTTCTACGGAAAAACTGGAAAATGTTGATTACTCGCTTTAAGAAACGGTTGCCATGAAAATTAAATAAAAACAAGTGTGTCAAAAAACATCACGAGCGTTAGTGCTCTACTTTTCCATTGGGTTTCAATATCCTAGAAAAACATAAGATGCTTTTTTGCGATAAACTGTAGACCGCGCGGACGAAGTCGCGGGCGGGAAAGCTAGTTTATTAAAAGAAATGCAAATGCCCTGCCCTCGTCAATGTTTCCGGTAAAATAAAACCCAGGTGTGTTCAAGTCAAGAGTGAATAGGTATCTACTAGGCAACTGAGCTACACTTTCGACCACATCAACGCTTTCCATCAGGTGGTAACGACTATAACCTCATGCCGTATCACCAAGCTTCACAATAAAACAGCAACTCATCCATAACAAAAACTGCACTGGCTTGTTACAAAGCTGTGTAGTTGAGTACACGTTGACCTTTTGGTGCTGTGGGCCAGCAATTTCGGAATAATTCGGTGGGCTCTGAGCGCATCAAATATTCAGAGAGATGTTTAGAGGGTAGACACAGCGTCGATGCTAGCCCTAATTACACGAACTTTTGTTCAGTTCTTTACATGGCGGAATCCCCACCGTGACATTCTTAGATCGTAGAATCCAAGAAAATACCCGCACAGATGTCAGTTTGCTGGTTTGTGTACTTTAAATTGGAATCGGACGTCGGCTAGCTAGACTCCGGGCTCGTCGGAATTGCGGTGCTTCGGGCTCAGGCATAAACCGTATGGATATTTTTTCTCTAATTTCAATCCTAAATCAAAGCAATAAGGTTGACTTCGAAGTTTGTATTCAGGATTTAAATAGGTTGTCCTCGCAACAAGTTCACGTTAGACCAGTGGCTTTAGTGATCATGTATTTATTGGTCAGCTTGGTTTTGTGGTTTGCCCTCGTAGTGGAAAGCCTGAAAATGTTTAAGAGATACAGTACCGTGGCAATTCTAATAATGCACCAGAATTAAGGGAAATAAAATATACATGAATATGTACAGCTAAAAATAAAATAAAATCGTGGTGTGAGTCGAATTTCTATTCCTAGGGTTATGCTACGCCCCACGATTTTATTTTGTTTTTTAGTACTCGTACCTACATATAAAACCGATGTACTTATTTTTGTTTTTATCAAATTTTCATGTTTTAAGTTTTTTATTTAGTTATTTCTAAAGTGTTATGTGTTCTACTTGTCAAATCGTTTCAGTTGATATCCATATTGCGGGGATTGATAAAAAAGTAATCCGCCATTTTGTGACGGTGGCCATCTTGGATTTGGTTTATTTTTATGGTGTTCTGTATTTAACTAGCTAAGCCCTTTGATTTGATACACTTAATGAGAGGGATTTGAAAAAAAATGTTATCCGCCATTTCGTGGCGGCAGCCATCTTGGATTTATAATGATACTAAATACACAATTGTATTGTCATGTACCGAGGGTGAAAAGTCAAATACTAGATTTGAACCAAACATACAAACAAAATAGAACAAACAGGTCAAGCTAAATAAAACCGTTTAATAATCAAGTTATAGGTGCGGTTAAGGCCCGTTTACATATTTAACTATAGTGGATAACACGTTGATTTATAATCGACTTCTAAGCGGGGATGTTCCTCAATTAGTCTTATCTTTTTGTGTGTGTATTAACTCTGAGATTTGTGACCCTATCTGAAATTTTGTTTTTATTTGTAAGGGTAGACCGACTCAAGTGTGGTCCAGTTCAACATTTTGTTGATGTATGTCTATTTGAAATGTATTTATTTTTCCTACCTAGAATCTTTCCATAGAGTTGTTTACGTATTATTTCATTGCACAAAACACTTAAATTGTAAGATATCAAGTCTGCGCAGATCTGCTCATACAGAACTGCTGAACATACAGTGAAGCTTGAGACCGCGGCCAAACCGCGGCGGGTACGATTCGCTACCTGCCTACGCAATTTCATACGACCGTGCAGCCCCGATTCCCATCCTCAATGAACTTTGACCCTACCACATTGTTATTCAGAGAGCATACTGTCGGTGAAACTGAATCAAACTATATCCCGCATTATACGTCGAGTCGCTTATCTCAGTCCCGGCTTCTACCTCTAGAGCCCGCCGCATTGATTGCTGCTTTACTGTTATTGTCTACTAATGTGCAAATGGAGGTTATTGAAGGGCTGTCAACTCCTGACAAAATTTTAAGTAACGAGAATGATAGAATGTATTCCAGTATCTTGCTTGGATGTAGATTTGCTAGTTAATGAGGTGCTAATTTTGGTAATTCATTCTAATCCGGTCTTGGAGAAAATGGACAACATATTCTAATCTTCTACAATTGTTCTATCTATATATAGGTGCGCATATAACGTATCTTCGACACTTTTCATATATCAATATTAAGACATAAAAATGCTACTTACTAAGCCAAGAACCTCTTGAATACATACGTAATTGTTTAGAAATCGTTTCAGGTGAACCTCAAGCCGTGGCTTCATGAATAAATCATAAGTTTTACCAAAAACAAAGATAGCGTCTTGGATCCTGAAACAGTAAAAGATCATGTTAATGCAAATATCAGCATATTCCGATATCAATAGTATTGTGAGTTGACGTATGTTAACATAATTTCATGATTGGTTAAAATATAATGTTAAGCGTTAAGCGTCGACGCTAATTTAGCTACTAAAACCATAACTATAGGTATAACATTTTTTTATCATTCTATTGTATGTGGGTACTAACCACATTTTTTTTTCAATCATTACATTATTGGCATGTGACATGTAAGTATGTATGGTTTATATAGTTTATTAAATATCTATGTACTTATAGTCATTTTTATTTTGCATGATTTATTGTATTGTTTTGCACCACCGTTCTTTTTTAATTCGTAATTTCTGTCCATCCAAAGGTTGTCTGGAATACATCGCTTTTAGCCCGTTGTGCCTATACTTAAAATAAATTCTTGTATATATGTTCCACGATTCTGGTATTATAAAGTGTTTATTATTATTATATCCCTCAAGTAGGTAGTAAAAAATGTACTCTAATAATAGCGAACCTTACTATACCAGCGCGAAGTCGCACTCGCAGCGAGCTTCACAGCCGCCATTAACATTGGTTCCTACTATACGTGGTGCAGTAAAGCTCTGTGTACTTATTTTTTACAGTTTTAACTGCATCTTTATCATCGTCATCAGCCTATATTAGTCCACTGCTGGACGTAGACCTCTTAGTCAGTACAAAGTACACAGACAGAAAATAGACACTCCACAGAGGCAGTCATGAAACTTGCTTTATATGGCAATATCTTTTCTGATCCTAATCCTAATCCTAAATATTGCATTTTACATTTGATGCTATGCGAGTATACTAAAAGTGCCAATGCTAAGATGTCCAGTGTTACACGGGATAGACCTCGTGAGTGATGTAAAAAAGTGGTGCATATTGATTTTAAATATTTAAGGGAATACATTACAATATTTTATTTTTTACTAGCTGTGCCCGCGGCTTCGCTCGCGTGGTAATTTCTCTAGGTTAAAAGTACTTGATGTGCTATTCCAAGACCTAAAATAAACATTTGATCAAAATTCCTTCAGCCGTTAAACAGTTTTTTATCGATTGCTCGGCATCTAATCATTGGATTACGATACCAAGTACCCCAGGTCTTGGTCAAACCCTAAGCTATCCAAAACTGAAAACTGCATCGCAATTGGCTAATAGTTTTTACGTGATGCGCGAACAAACATACAGACAAACAAACAGACAGACACGAATTTTAAAAATGTTTTATACATATTCAGTAGCTCAGTCCAATTTTTTAAAAATTTCTTGTTTGTACAAACTTTTACGTTATTATTGCCTATAGCTGTGCCCTCAGCGTTGCTCGCGAGATATTTTTTTCTGGGATATAATGATCCTTTGAGTTATTCCAGTACCAAAAGTACCAATATAGGTACCTACCTACCTGTGTTAACAACCTTCAGTGGCGATCTGACATGGTCGTGATAGGTTAGAAGACGAAGACGCGAGCGAACATAGCGAGCATAAAGACCCATTGTAGCTAAGAACCATCTTGTTTACCTCAGCTTTGAAACAAAAACCCGCAGTTAAATTTGTCCATTCTGTTTGAAAGATACGATTCTCACCCCCCCTTTTTTCAACTCCTCCCCCCCTCCCATATAGCAAAGAAACATGATGAACCATCTCGATCACATCCGTTTTAAAACATAAAAAACTGCATCAAATTTGGTTCATTCATTTGGGAGCTACGAACTTCACCATATTTCCCCCCTCCCCCCTATTATAGCTAAGACAAATCTTGTTTACCTCAGCTTTGAAACATAAAAAACCGTTGCTAAATTGGTCGATACGTTTGAAAGGTACGATTCTCACCCCCTTTTTCTCGAAACTCCCCCCTTTTCTCGCCCCATATAGCTAAGAACCATCCCGATCACATCAGTTTCAAACATAAAAAACCGCATCAAAATCGGTCCATTTGTTTGAGATCAACGATCCTAACTCCCATCCCCATCCCCCCTCCTCCCTCCCATTATAGCTAAGAACCATCTCGTTTACCTCAGTTTTAAAAATAAAAAACACGCAGCTAACTCGGACCATTCGTTTGGAAGCTACGATTCTCACCCCTTTTTCTCAAAAATAACGCATAAAATATGTAAATGCATAAAAATATGGAACAAAACATTTCAAGAAGTGAGTGATTTTGATCCACGCACGTCTAAATTGGCAGTCAGAAATGATTCAAAATCGATTTTTAAGTTTATCTCAATTATAATTTTCAAATAATATTTAATGTACAGATTTAGCCCAGTTACAGTTTCATTATAGACACTCTATATCGATCTGTATGTCTCTTTGAACACGTATCACGCTGAAACTACCGAACGGATTTTGATGCAACTTATCATAGCTTATGTTATGGATTAACATTTAGAATACATTTTATCCCGAAAAAATCATGAGTTCCCGCAGGATAGGGGTTGAAAGTTATTTTAAAGATTATTACGCTGAAACTACTGGACGGAGTTTGATGTAACTTGGCACAGTCAAAGTACATATTATGTATTAAAACTATTGTTTTTTTTTATCCCCAAAAAATATATCTGTCTGTCTGTCTGTCTGGACAGACAGACAGACAAAAATTAAACAAAATATCTTTTTTGCACTCTATATCGATTTTTAAGTTTATCTCAATTATAATTTTCAAATAATATTTAATGTACAGATTTAGCCCAGTTACAGTTTTATTATAGTATATATAGATAGATAGATTACTTAGTAATATAAATAATATGAATACATGTAGAAATTACGAAGATAGATCAAGAAAAGCAGAAAACAAGCACAAATTAAAAAAAAACCCCGACCCCCCACCCTTATTATAGCTTAACACACACACACACAGCCTCACACACATACAGTGACACAGTGACACATATACACCCTAATCTTATGACACCCGTCTCTTTGTTCGGGGGTTTAAAATAGCGTATAATGGCTTAAATGTGGCCATTTATATCGTCATTCTCCAAGTAAGACCTTTTACTTTAGGTTCGCAACGAGAAATATGTCAAATTATTTCGCTGAAGTTTCTCCCAAAACTCCTTTCGCTCCTTGTTGCATAATCGTATAACATATTTTTTTTAACATTCCATATACCTACATGTAAGTCTGTATACCTTCTATCTGTATATCTGCCGTCTGTATATCTCTTATATGCTTTTTTACCTACCATCCACACCAATATATTAAAATGAAACGTTGCCTGTTTGTTTGGGGAGATCTCACGCGATAACGACAGAACGGATTTTGATGAAATTTGGAATGGAGATAGCTTATACCCGGGAATAAAAGAAAGGATACTTTCTACTCCGTATAAGATTCCACGGGAAAACTGGAAAATATTGATTATTTACTGTATGGAACGGTTGCCATGGAAACGAAACAATAAAAAGTCAAAAAACATCAAGAGCGTTGGTGCCATACTTTTGTTTGGTTTTTAATATCCTAGAAGAACATAGGATGCTTTTTTTCGCGATAAACTGTAGTTCGCGCGGACGAAGTCGCGGGCAAAAGCTAGTTTTTTTATATAAATTTCGCCTTCGATGACGCATCCACGAAATGGGGCTATAGGTACTTTATATTTATTTATTTTCTCGTTCCTGGGCTGGACTTTTATGATAATTTAATTGTTTGATTGTGCCTTTGGTTGTATAAACTATTATTATCCTGCTGAATTTCAATGCTGATAGTTTGACCGGACGTTCTCCACATCTCTAGCCCAGACGTATGTCCCTTTATTGTCACGTTTTAAGTGTACAAGTATTGAATTTATGGAATGAATAGGGTTTCTGTAAACAACGAAGGGATATTGTTTTCAACACTCTAGATTTGTTTTAGAAATACAGTTATGTGAAAACGTGTCAACTTGCCTTAATGGGTTTTTTTTTCTTTGTCTGAATGCTCATAATAAATATGCTTTGTTGGTGGGAAATGCGAAATTTAGATCGTGAAATATGGCACATTTATTGATTTTTAATCTACATCTATCCCAGAACATGCACGAACCGCCGCCGTATGAGACACGTTCAGAGATGCAGCATTGAGCGAAACGCTCACCAGGTCTTTGGTACACTCTACCTCGTCCGTCTTTACCATGAAGACACATTTTGCACTCGTCAGAGAACAGTACTGCCTTCCATTGATCCATAGTCCAATTCACGTGATCTCGAGCAAACTGTAGTCGTGCTTCTCGGTGGGCTGGGGTCAATTTCGGACCAGTTGCTGGCCTGTGCGCTGTCAAGCCTCCTTTGGCTAGTCTTTTTCTAACCGTCCACCGACTGACTTGAACTTCTCAAACTTCCTGGAGCTGCTGACTGAGTTGAACTGCATTCAACCAGCGATTTCGTAGCGATGTTGTTACAAGAAAACGGTCATCTTCGGCGCTGTGTTGTAGCACCTATTCGGCTTGTTCCTCATCGCCGGGTCTGTTGATATCGCTGGTATACACGCCGAACAGCATATCGGCTTAAATTTAAGTGTCGTGCCACTTGACTTTGGTTCTGCCCAGCTTCAATTAGTGCAACCACTTGAGACGCTGCTTCCGGTGTGGTATCCATTTTTTTGTTCTGAATTACTTGATAATCTTTCTGACTACACGTTGGTATGCAAATGATGTCATTTCAATCATCCCCTAACCTTTTATACATGCTAACCGCGCTACCTGAAACGAGCAATTTTGGGTCATTCTATTATTTTGTTGCTACTGTAATGATTTTGAAGGTCATGACTAGGAGTTATGTTTTTTAAGAAAGCTAACTTTTCTTCTTTTTTTTTTTTTATAAGTTATATTGTCAAAGTGAAAATGTAGGTAGTGTGCGATTTCTATGCTCTCGAGTGTAGGTCACTCGCCTGATTGTCACGCCTGCCCATAATAATTGCAGGTGACACTGTACATCTTGCGAGTCACTGCACTGCGCTCGTCACCCTGAGACATTGGTTGTTAAGTCTCATTGCCCAGTAACTTCGCTGGAAACATTGCCCTTCAAACCGAAACATAGAAATGTTTAAACACTACACAGCTTGGCGGCTGAATATCTGACAAAGGTGTGGTACTTTCTTAGGCGGATTCTTGCGTACGAGGTCTACCACTACATTTTAGCAGAACCTGCATCTGAAGCTGCTGTGTTGCTGTAGATGTAATGTAAACAACAATAAAACTCCATCTTAGTTGCGTGATTTATATTTTTAAGGATATGATTGGACTGGCATGCCACACTGAGGATAGAAATCCCTAAATCAAATAAATAATAAAAAAGACGATTTAAATCATACAATAAATAAATCAGCCCCATAGGTTCCCTCATATCTTAATTAAACTTTCTTTTTCAGGTGCAAAGTCCAGTTTTGGTGGTTGAGCTGACTCTCAACAGGTTAGAAGGGACCCAACTCAGGGCCTTAGGGCTGCTGTCGGTCTTCGGCTTCAACGTCACGTATGCTGTGAGAGCCCCCACGGACCCTCCAGGTACTACGTCCTGCAGTGCTATTGAATGCAGGCTGCTGGGGCACTGCTATGCCAGGCAGGACTTTCAGTGAGTATTGTATTATATCCTGATACCTATATCTACGTAACTGACATAGCTATAAGGCTAAGCAAGCTTAAATGACAGTGGGCTGGTCACGTTTTCCGAAGAACCGTTGGGGTAGACGAGTTCTCGTGTGGAAACAACGTTTAGGCAAACGTACCGTAAGACGCCCTGTGGCCCGGTGGAATGACAACCTGCAAAAAGTGGTTGGCAAAAACTGGATGCAGAAATCTGAAGACCGAGCTCAGTGACGTACATTAGGAGAGGCCTACGTCCATCAGTGGGCAATCATAGGCTGATGATTAAATCTACGTCATGACCCAAGTAAACATTATTAGATATAAATATCATTCATAACACTAGAAGTATAAACATTAGAAACTGGATATTACCCATGGATACTATTTTTACTGAGTTCCCGATATTCGGCACTGTTGCAAGCGCCATACTCACGGATAACTGAAGTAACTACGGGTGGATATGTTTTACGAGCAGACAAAACGGTTCACACCAGCACCATTGTTCACATCTTTATTACATCACGACACACAACACTAACAGTATCATATCGCATATTTGGGAAGATATTTCTTCGGTTTTCACATAGACTACAGTACTACTGGATTCCAGGCACTACACAGTTTAAAACCATCTTCACGACAAAAATTTTAAAATTTGGTATTCTGTTCTAATGAAACCCCGAATTGTTCGAAGAATATATCGATTCTAATAATTGTAGTGTTTGTGATCATGTTAGTTTTAACCGTTGGGGTGTCTACCCCAACAACTCGTTGTAACTCGTCTGAGTTCTCGAGTAGATACCACGTTTAGGTTAATGTAGTGTAGGACGCACTGTAGCCAGGTGGAATGACGACCTGCAAAAAGTGGCTGGAAGAGAATGGATGAGGAGAGCTAAAGATCAAGCTCAGTGGCGTGCATTAGGAGAGGCCTACGTCCAGCAGTGGACAGATATAGGCTGATGATGATGACTAATGTATTTCGATGCAATCGCTCAAAAAATGTGAAGGAAAATAACGTGAGTATACGAGCTTTTGCATGCGGAGAGCCTTCGTTTTGTTTCCACTTGAGAATACGGTCGGGCCCTTTTGTGGTGATTTTTGGCAAGTTTAATCTGGGACATCAAATACTAAATCTGAAATTAAAGTATTTAAATGTACTAAACTAGTATTTAAAAGTATTTAAACTTAATTATTGTGTTGAGTACAACACATTTTCTTTAAATGAAAGTAGTGTACAACACGTGCGTCGCATACGTGGGGCGTTCACTACAGGCCATTCGTGTTGAAGAAAAAATATCAAATAAATAAACCAACAAACAACCAGACAACATTTCACTTTTATATTTTATTTCATATTATATTAGTGGGGATGCGTCTGATAGCGCCCAGTCCAGTGGAAATATGCGTATTACCACTATAAAATAAATACGGCCAGCTGTAGACAGTTTTGATGTTATTTTTTTGTGCTATGAATACACACTTGCTGAGATTAGTTGATATTTAAGATTACAAAAATATCAAGCAGCAAATTAAGTGGATTAAAAAACTGATATAAACCCAGAATTGTTTAGAATGTACTTCTTCTTGTTTAATTGCATTTCATCGAGTTTTGAGCTACCCTGAAAGTTTGAGCCAGATAGCTAATCGGAAAGTACTGGAAAATTTATTTGCGAGACTCCACCCGGAACGACAAACAAGAAAGTGACTTATAAAACTTGGTTTTAATAACCGTGCTATTTTTATTCAGTAGATGTGGGTTATCCATAAGGATGTCCCACCGGGAAATGAATAGACATCAAACTAATAAAAGCTTAAGTGCTGCCTAGTGACCACAACTTGACTATAATATACCTACATACTTGCCTACATACGATGAAAGTTGCACAGATTTTTGAGTAATGCACCAATTGGTGATATCGCGTTTGTTTTTTAATAATGGACATGTCTTTGCAGCGAGTTCTACTGCGCATGTTTCGAGGGCTACTCCGGCGCTGACTGCGGCGTAGGCCCGCTGTGTCCGAAGACGTCCAACATGTGCAAGAACGGAGGCACCTGCAGGTAAGCATATCTAAACGCTACTCACGTAACTTACAAAAATAACGCAAAACACTAACATAAATAAACTTGGAATCAATAAATCTATCCTTAATCACAAATTGCTGCTATCACAACCAACAGATCTATGAACAAGCAACTGAAGAAATCGACGAATCGAAAATGAGTCTCTCTGTATGTCCAATCCCATCTCACTTCTAATAATGTGCAGCCTGCTTCAATATACTAATTGGCAAATCCCACTGACTTAATTACTAGTCCATTTTCGTTTTTTCCAAACAGGGCTGCATATTCATGTCCAAACCAAATATTAGCGTTTATATAGAAAATTTGCAGCTGAACGCTAATGTTTAATTAATCCTTTTGGCAAAACAGCATTGGACATTAAATGTCCAATGACTTAATGAATTGAATATGCATTTTGGTACGTATTTAATAATAATTATCTAAATATGTAAAACCGTCGCACGTCGTATCCATTAAAACAATGGCAATGGTTGTATCGCTACTTAATAACTGACTGAGGCACAGCACCAGCGGTGATAGAGACGTGAAGTTTTCATGGCAGCTTCCTTTGGTAGTGTAGGGGAGCACTAAGAAAGGGACCACGCGGGCAAAACCGCAGCGCAGAGTGTAGCTAGCATAAAATAGTCTAAAATTTGCTATACTTTTAACACTTATAATAGAGTGATGGTAGCCTAACAGTTCGGTCCTAAGCTTCGCCAATGACTTTTGTTAGTTATGTGCGTTTTTCCATCGCTCCGTGCTTCGAAGGGCACGTTAAGCTGAAAATGGATGAGGAAAGCTGAAGACCGAACTCAGTGGCGTGCATTAGGAGAGCCCCACGTCCAGCAGTAGACAAGTATAGGCAGATGATAATGATGATGAATGACCGAAAGGTTGACTGGAAGAGATTGTTTTTAGCAATAAGTCCGCCCATTATACTTTAGTTATAAGATTGTTATCATTTTGTAAACTGGTGTAGGTACAATAAAGTGCTATCTATCTATCTATGATGTTAAGCTGTCGGTCCCGACCGTTATTGATTAATAGCTGTCAGAGGCCCTCGGGTGGCCTGACAAACTCTGACACCAGAAGCCTTCACTACCTCATACGACAAACAAACAAATATAAACCAGTAAGCAATAAAAAGACTGTACAAATAAGATAAATAATAAAACTTAAAATAAGCAACAGAATAAGTTCTTTTTTCAGTCGTGTATAATTTTTGTTTGTTCGCGTCACCCTTTTTTACATCACCCGCGGGGTTTATATCAAAACTAGCGTCTGTTGCGGCATTTGTGCTGTTTATAAGCCCCTTTCAACACACTCTTAAGCACATGTTATTTATGTTTTTATCTATGTTTTTTTGTAATGTAGTGTGTTGAATAAATGTATCTTTCTTTCTTTCTATCTTTCACATAAAAACTACTGGACCGATTGCGATGCGGTTTTCACTGTTGACTTTGACTAAGAAACTGGTGTACTTGATATTTAAATCCGATGATTAAAAGCCCAAACTATTTATTATTTTGTTATGTAATGTATTATAGGTACTTTTGGTACTGGAATAACACTTAGGTTACTTTTAATCCAAATAAATGACAACGCGGGCAAAGCCACGGGCATAAATAGAAATATTATTCGGGCCAATTTCCTAGGTTTCCACACTATTTTAGTGAGCTGATAGCAATCGTTAATACTACCACATAATTTTTTTGAAAAATAAATTTCAGCCTATGTTACTCGCTGATAATGTAGATTTCTATAGATGAAAGATTTGTTAAAATTGGTTCAGTATTTCTTGAGTTTATCTATTACAAACAAACAAACATAAAAATGCCAAATCTGTCCTCTTTATAATTATTAGTATAGATTTGAAATTATATACTAGCTTTTGCCGGCGGCTTCGCTTTCGACTTCCGACGGGAAGGAACTTCGTGAATAGAAGATAGGTACCCACACCAAAATGCTTCAGCAGGGATACCTTGCGACTGGATTGGAATGTGATTACCTATCGTCCCGGTCACTTTGCAGTGCAAACAAGCTATATGTTCATAGCTTGTCAATTCTCCGCTCACATAGGTATTGCAACTCACGCACCGAGGGTTCCGTACCAAAATCTATACTTATAATAAAGCAATAGGAACGAAAAAATTCCGTACAAAGAAACTGATTAAAATGAAATGGTCTAGGGTACATAAAATAAGCTGCTGAACAAGAATATAACATTTTAAATATTCATGTCCGTCTGTTTGTCTGTCTGCATGTTTGTTCACGCATCACGTAAAAACTACTGGACCGATTGCGATGCGGTTTTCACTGTTGGATAGTTTATGTTTTGACTTAAAAACTAGGGTACTTTATATATCAATTCGATGAGTAGAAACCGAGCAATCAATAAAAATATTTTTGTCGGCTAAAGAAATTTTGATCAATTGTTGGTATATTGGTATTTTAGGTCCTGGAATAGCACTAAGAGTAATTTTAACCTACAGAAATAACCACGCGTACGAAGCCGCGGCATCAGCTAGTACAATATAATTTTGTTAAAGAAAGTCGGCTGGAAATATATTCCTTTGATCATTAACGTTGGAAATAACATGAAGAAAAACAGTTTACCATCGCTATAACCTCCGGGCGGATTTTCAATCACTTCAATTCGATCTGCCTCGCCGTTTTAGGAATGTATCAAAAACAAATCTGGTTTCGTTCGAAAATCATATCAACCTGCGGAAAGGATCGCTTTTAGTACGGACGTTTTCATATTTTCTCTAGAGCGTTGTAGTATCTCGTTAGTCATGTAGGTTGCCATTGGAAATGTTGTTGAGTCCAGTTGTACTATTCAAGTACAACTGGAATTATATTTTTCATGCAAAAGTGGTCCTACAGAGATGTGGTTTAAAAATATATGAGAAACGGAAGTTTACGAAAGTAGGAAAACGCCAGCAAGCTAAATTCAAGATCTTTGATACTACCCAACTTCTCTCGGTCTCTTAAAAATCTAATTCACAAAAGGTTCTATTTTCGACTGTATTTTTAACCCCCGAACAAAGAGACGGGTGTTATAAGTTTAGGGTGTGTATCACTGTGTGTGTGTGTGTGTCTGTATGTGGCATCGATTGATTGCTCGGCATCAGAAGAAGCCGAGCAATCAATAAAAATAATTTTGACCGCTGAAGGCATTTTGATCAAATGTTGGTATATTGGTTTTAAGGTCCTGGAATAGCACATAGAGTACTTTTAATCTCGAGAAATGACCGTACGTTCAAAGCCACGGGAATCAGCTAGTAGTATAATATGCTACATTTTTTTAAAGTTTATGCAGTCGTCTAATAGTTTTTTAAAGATTGCTCGGCATTTCATCATCGGATTGATACTGAGTAAGTTAAACCCTAAGCTATCCAACAGTGAAAAACACATTGCAATAGTTTCAGTAGTTTTAACGTGATGCGCGAACCAACATACAGACAAACACACTAACAAACTAACAAACAGACAGACCGACACGATTTTGAAAAATGGTCTATTCTTGTTCAGTAGCTTATTTTAAGTACACTAGGCATTTTTTTTAATTCTGTTCATTTTACAGCCTTTTTCGTTCATATTGCTTTATTATAAGTATCAGCTTTACCCGCGGCGCATGTTCATTTGTCTAGATTAAAAGTACTACATGTACTATTACCAAGGCCTAAAATACCAATATACCAATATCTGATTAAAATTCGTTCAGCTGTCAAAAAGTTATTATCGATTGCTCGGCTTCTACTCATCGTCTTTTAAGTCAAACTCTAAGCTATCCAACAGTAAAAACTGCCTCGTAATCATTAAAGTAGTTTTTACGTGACGTGCGAACTAATATACAGACAAACAAACTAGCAAACAGACAAACAGACAGACAGTATTTAAAAAAATGATTTATTCTTGTTCAGTAGCTTATTTTACAGACTTTTTCGGTTATATTGCATTATTATAAGTATAGATATAGATATATAGTATATAGCACTTCCTTGCATTCATCGTCTTATAGGGTGACAGATGTCACATGCTCTTTACTACCTTGCTACGCGTGCGCACGCGCAGTATGCGCGTGGTCGTGTGCGTGGTAGCTTTTTCGCGCGCGAGCAAGGTAGTAGTTACATACTTTTGCTTTAGAAGGGGTTCATTTTATTTATTTAACCCGACTACTGCTAAGCAATGGAAGGGTAATAAGGTTAACAGTCTATGTATCTATGTGGGTATGTGGATGTTTCCCCGTCGTCGCCCCTTTTGGTCATATTTTGACAAGCGAGGTATCAGTCGATTCGTCTTTAGGTATAGTGTCATAGGCTATATTTTTTACCCGACTACTGCGAAGCAAAGGAAGGTTATGTGTTCAAACTAAAAACTTGTCTTATTTTGACAAGCGAAGTTTCAATCGATTCATCTTCATTGAAAGAGTGTCATAGGTAAAAATACTGAATGAATTATCACAGGGTACTTATTTGTTCGTCCTAATTTCAAAAGTCTTTCATTTGTGTATATCCGAAGCTGTATAGATTGTTTTTTGCCTGTTTCTATCCGGTTAGCCTTCCATGTGAATTTATAGTATGTAGTTGAAAACGAAGCGTTTCATATAATTATGCATGCAGGAACTTATAACAGAGGAGTTTCCTGTTAATATATTTTAATACGAACTTGAGATTAATCACTTGTAAAATATAAAAAATAATAAAAATAAAAATAAAAAGCTCATAACTAAATAGAAAGCACATGTAGTTTTAGGGTTAATGAACAATAACACTTCTAGAATACTTTAGATGACCGCTTGACTACAAGTGCCGAATAACAACAGGACTCCCAGGGTTCGAAACTTAAGAATAGAAACAAGCACCTCCTCTACCCCATTATAGCTAAAAACCATCTCGATCACATCAACTTTCAAACAGGAAAAAACGCATCAAAATAGGTCCGTTTCTCTTGGGAGCTACGATGACACAGATAGACATATATTTACACAACCAAAACTTCTTTGTTCGCATTCGGGGGTTAAAAACTGTATTACTAAGTACTTACTAACAATTAGAACTGCTGGCTTACCAGTAAAACTGTCTTACCTACCCAATAATGATAAAATCTGCGAAAGTACGTCCTGCGAAATTTCGGTAGAAAAACTTACATCAGAAATGTCAAAGTTATTAAATGTCCGCTCGATCATTTCTGTACAAAGACTCCAATCAAATTAACACTCAAAGCGTTGAGTTACTAAACTACCTTATCTATTTAGAACTGGAACTACAGAAATACTAAGCAAAAGTATTGTTTTTGCTATAGAACTTTGAATCAGTGCCCAATTAGCTCAATCCTATCACAACATTCACAGAAATAGACATCTGTAAGCGTCTCACATGCTAAACTTTGACCCTTACACATTAATTCATTCTTCTCCTTCAAGTGCCTCTCCACTACTGAAGCTCGGCAGTCTTCCGCTTAAATTTCTCTTTGTCCAAGGCCAGCTTGAACAGATCTTCAACCGTACTAATCCTGGTCTATTGTCTGATGTCACGAAGCCAGGACAATTTCCATCTGTCTACATGTCTCATGCCCGCTACTTTTCCCATCATTATTGTTTGCAGCAGTTTGTAACGGTGATGTCTCAAGAAGTGTCCCAGATACGCCACTTTTTTGTACTTTATTGGTTTTACAAGTTTGGGCTTCTTTGTCATCATTCATTTTAGGACATCACCGTTGGTGACTTTATCCGTCCAGCTTATGCGGAGCATGCGTCAATACGGCCACATCTCAAATGCTTCCAGTTTTTTACGGAGGTCTTCCTTGATAGTCAAAGACTCACAGCCATAAAGCACCATTGGCCAAATGTAGCACTGCAGGAGTCTAGTGCGGAGTTCGATAGACAACCTTCTTGTAGTGAGCACTTTGCTCATTCTCAAGAACGAAGCCCTTGAAATCTCTATGCGAACTCGTATCTCAATGTCGCTCTCCCAAGAGTTAGTCACCCATGATCGTAAATACTGGTACTTCTGTACACTATCAAGATTGATATGCCCTAAGTGCATGCTGCACTGCTTTAGTACTTTCGAAACCACCATGAATTTGGTCTTAAATGTATTTCCTACTGTACTCAAATACCCGGTTGTAACTTTTGAAGATCCTCTTCTGTCAATGAGATCAAGACAGTGTCATCAGCGTAGCGTAGATTATTGATGAGGCCCCCGATGACAATGACTCCTTCATCAACACCTCAACGCCCTCCAGTAATCCATTAGGTATCGGATATAATAGACCGGGTACCGAAATGAAAGCATTCATTTCTATTAAGTCTTTGGTAGTACCAAGTACATGTACCAAGTATTGTTTGCCGAAATGTTTGCTTGAGTTTTCTCCCTTTTGACGATTTTCTACTCGTCAGCTGTCCCCGATTTTTGCTCTATCAAGCCTTGTTCGCGTGGTCAGGTTGATTCAAATAGTACTTATCTACTGAATATAGTATAATATCGACTAACCCCCCCATTCCTATAAAAATTAAACGAGTCGTTTTTTCTACGGCCCGTTACTTTTTGACGTTTTTTTATGGCATTTATGTCAAAAGCTGACGGATAGTAATCGAAAACGGTTCGTTTTAAGATATAGGAACCGGCCTTAAGTATTAAGAAAGTTACTAATGCAGTTAATTTTAATGAAATGAATACACAGACAACTGCACATTACTCCGTACTCAAAATTTTGTTTTCTGATATGTCACAAAAATAAAGTAACCAGGTCCTGCAGTCAGCCAGTCAGCCAGCAGTAAAGTAACTAGTACAAAGAAACTGATTAAAATGAAATGGTCTAGGGTACATAAAATAAGCTGCTGAACAAGAATATAACATTTTAAATATTCATGTCCGTCTGTTTGTCTGTCTGCATGTTTGTTCACGCATCACGTAAAAACTACTGGACCGATTGCGATGCGGTTTTCACTGTTGGATAGTTTATGTTTTGACTTAAAAACTAGGGTACTTTATATCTCAATTCGATGAATAGAAACCGAGCAATCAATAAAAATATTTTTGTCGGCTGAAGAAATTTTGATCAATTGTTGGTATATTGGTATTTTAGGTCCTGGAATAGCACTAAGAGTACTTTTAACCTACAGAAATGACCACGCGTACGAAGCCGCGGCATCAGCTAGTACAATATAATTTTGTTAAAGAAAGTCGGCTGGAAATATATTCCTTTGATCATTAACGTTGGAAATGACATGAAGAAAAACAGTTTACCATCGCTATAACCTCCGGGCGGATTTTCAATCACTTCAATTCGATCTGCCTCGCCGTTTTAGGAATGTATCAAAAACAAATCTAGTTTCGTTCGAAAATCATATCAACCTGCGGAACGGATCGCTTTTAGTACGTACGTTTGCATTTCTCTAGAGCGTTGTAGTATCGCGTTAGCCATGTAGGTTGCCATTGGAAATGTGGTAGCTTTTTCGCGCGCGAGCAAGGTAGTAGTTACATACTTTTGTTTTAGAAGGGGTTCATGTTATTTATTTAACCCGACTACTGCTAAGCAATGGAAGGGTAATGAGGTTAACAGTCTTTGTATCTATGTTGGTATGTGGATGTTCCACCGTCGTTGCCTCTTTTGGTCATATTTTGACAAGCGATTTGAGGTATCAGTCGATTTGTCTTTAGGTATAGTGTCATAGGCTATATTTTTTACTCGACTACTGCGAAGCAAAGGAAGGTTATGTGTTCAAACTAAAAACTTGTCTTATTTTGACAAGCGAAGTTTCAATCGATTCATCTTCATCGAAAGAGTGTCATAGGTAAAAATACTGAATGAATTATCACAGGGTACTTATTTGTTCGTCCTAATTTCAAAAGTCTTTCATTTGTGTATATCCGAAGCTGTATTGATTGTTTTTTGCCTGTTTCTATCCGGTTAGCCTTCCATGTGAATTTATAGTATGTAGTTGAAAGCGAAGCGTTTCATATAATTATGCATGCAGGAACTTATAACAGAGGAGTTTCCTGGTAATATATTTTAATACGAACTTGAGATTAATCACTTGTAAAATATAAAAAATAATAAAAATAAAAATAAAAAGCTCATAACTAAATGGAAAGCACATGTAGTTTTAGGGTTAATGAACAATAACACTTCTAGAATACTTTAGATGACCGCTTGACTACAAGTGCCGAATAACAACAGGACTCCCAGGGTTCGAAACTTAATAATAGAAACAAGCACCTCCTCTACCCCATTATAGCTAAAAACCATCTCGATCACATCAACTTTCAAACAGGAAAAAACGCATCAAAATAGGTCCGTTTCTCTTGGGAGCTACGATGCCACAGATAGACATATTTACACAACCAAAACTTATAACACCCCTCTTTGTTCGCATTCGGGGGTTAAAAACTGTATTACTAAGTACCTACTAACAATTAGAACTGCTGGCTTACCAGTAAAACTGTCTTACCTACCCAATAATGATAAAATCTGCGAAAGTACGTCCTGCAAAATCCATTTTGTGAACTTTCGGTAGAAAAACTTACATCAGAAATGTCAAAGTTATTAAATGTCCGCTCGATCATTTCTGGACAAAGACTCCAATCAAATTAACATTCAAAGCGTTGAGTTACTAAACTATCTTAGTATCTATTTAGAACTGGAACTACAGATATACTAAGCAAAAGTATTGTTATTGCTATAGGAATTTGAATAAGTGCCCAATTAGCTCAATCCTATCACAACATTCACAAAAATAGACATCTGCAAGCGACTCACATGCTAAACTTTGACTCTTACACATTAATACATTCTTCTCCTTCAAGTGCCTCTCCACTACTGAAGCTCGGCAGTCTTCCGCTTAAATTTCTCTTTTTCCAAGGCCAGCTTGAACAGATCTTCAACCGTACTAATCCTGGTCTATTGTCTGATGTTACGAAGCCAGGACAATTTCCATCTATCTACATGTCTCATGCCCGCTACTTTTCCCATCATTATTGTTTGCAGCAGTTGGTAACGGTGATGTCTCAAGAAGTGTCCCAGATACGCCACTTTTTTGTACTTTATTGGTTTTACAAGTTTGGGCTTTGTCATCATTCGTTTTAGGACATCACCGTTGGTGACTTTATCCGTCCAGCTTATGCGGAGCATGCGTCGATACGGCCACATCTCAAATGCTTCCAGTTTTTTACGGAGGTCTTCCTTGATAGTCCAAGAGTCGCAGCCATAAAGAACCATTGGCCAAATGTAGCACTGCAGGAGTCTAGTGCGGAGTTGGATAGACAACCTTCTTGTAGTGGGCACTTTGCTCATTCTCAAGAAATAAGCCCTTGAAATCTCTATGCGATCTCGTATCTCAGTGTCGCTCTCCCAAGAGTCAGTCACCCATGATCGTAAATACCGGTACTTCTGTACTCTATCAAGATTGATATGCCCTGCATGCTGCACTACTTTAGCACTTTCGAAACCACCATGAATTTGGTCTTAGATGTATTTCCTACTGTACTCAAATACCTGGTTGTAACTTTTGAAGACCCTCTTCTGTCAATGAGATCAAGACAGTGTCATCAGCGTAGCGTAGATTATTGATGAGGCCCCCGTTGACAACGACTCCTTCATCAACACCTCAACGCCCTCCAGTAATCCATTAGGTATCGGATACAATAGACCGGGTACCGAAATGAAAGCATTCATTTCTATTAAGTCTTTGGTAGTACCAAGTACATGTACCAAGTATTGTTTGCCGAAATGTTTGCTTGAGTTTTCTCCCTTTTGACGCTTTTCTACTTGTCAGCTGTCCCCGATTTTTGCTCTATCAAGCCTTGTTCGCGTGATCAGGTTGATTCAAATAGTCCTTATCTACTGAATATAGTATAATATCGACTAACCCCCCATTCCTATAAAAATTAAACGAGTCGTTTTTTCTACGGCCCGTTACTTTTTGACGTTTTTTTATGGCATTTATGTCAAAAGCTGACTGATAGTAATCGAAAACGGTTCGTTTTAAGATATAGGAACCGGCCTTAAGTATTAAGAAAGTTAATAATGCAGTTAATTTTAATGAAATGAATACATAGACAACTGCACATTACTCCGTACTCAAAATTTAGTTTTCTGATATGTCACAAAAATAAAGTAACCAGGTCCTGCAGTCTCGACATCGACAGCGGTTGCTTTACAACCGAAACAGGTCGCAAAGTCCGATTATAACAACGACAATAAGAAATTTCTGTTACTCTATGGATTATAACGATATTTGATATAATCCATAATTTGCCGAATGTCGATGTCAATCATGATCAATGTCAGTACAGATACCGATGACAATCGGTATCTTTTGACAATAACTGTCATACTTCTAACGATTGTCATCGGTATGTACCGATTTGGGTTGTAAAGCAATCACTATCTATATGTCGAGACTGCAGGCCAAGGTAAAATAATTACTATTACGTACTTAGCGGATTTCAATACCATCGCTCAAAAATAGCTAAGGAATAACAAAATTTATGGAGGTGACATATCCTCCTAACCACACTGGTTCAGCGTGGTGGGTTGTGGCCCATGAACGTTAAGAGATACTCTTAGTCATAATAAACTAGCTGCAACCCGCGGGTTAGTCTGCAATTATTTTTTTTCTGGAGGAAAAGTATCTGATGTGTTATTCTAGGACCAATTTTGTTTGGCCTTCATATTGTTTTTTCTCGATTAATAATTACTCGGCTTCTACTCAACGGATTGAAATACCCAGTACTTACGCCAGATTTTAAGTAAAATCCTAAGCTATCCTAAGCTACCCAAGCTATCTAAGCTATTATAAATACCACTCCGGTTGCTCCCCCCGCGTTAAAAACATCCATCTTGCTTATACACTCTGACCACGTGACCATGACATCACTGCGGCAAGAGCAAGACGGCAAAATGGCGCGAAAATGTTTTCGCGTCGAACTTATTTTCCATTCCTTCCTCAATGGCTTGGCGTACTAGTCGTACAAAGCTCGGCCTGTGATTGGCTGAATATATGTAGCCACTGTCAAACTGAACCAAAGAGTTATGAAATTATTATGTAAGGAGAGGGCACCGCGGAAAAAATGATAAAACCAAAAATAGGAATAGTATCAAAAAAAATATTGCATATTGAAAATGAAACCAATGACATATTCTTATTTTGTTTTATTTAAATACAAGATGAACCTACCTATCCGCTAACATTAAAACATCAACACAGTTTTATAGAAAAAGTGACCAGAATATTTTTATGAAAACCAACAAAAATTGAAAAAATTTACGGCTCGCGAAAAAATTCCGCGGTTTTATTTTAAAAAAATTATGTACTTTTATGTGTTATAACGTATTGTAAATATATTTTCCTTGAGAGTAGGGAAACAGTTACGTTTAAATCGATTTATATCGGTAAAATGTAAAACTTGAATTCCGTATTCTAATAAGGTTGCTAAAGCAACCAAGGGGGATCGGGGATCTGATTTTGGTCACTGCAGCGTCCAAGGGGGATTTAGTGGTTTGGGGATTTGGATCTTATATGGGTTAGGTACCTTAATGCCAAATAAAATATAATTCCGCTCGTCATCTGCAACTTGGTAATTCTAATGTGAAAACCTCTTATTTGCACTCCGGCGCAGTTGGTAGTGCCCCTCTGCTCAGCTTAGTGTCCCAGGAAAAAAACCTAAATCCTGGTCGGGGCAAACATTTGTGTTATGAGCATAATTAATGTTTATTCTCGAGTTGTGGAAGTTATTGGCATGTCGATATTTGTTTGCATGCCACCTGCGACACAGGAACTCTTTATGAGGATGTAAACATCATTAATTTATTAACTAGCTTCGCCCCGCACCTTTGCCCGCGTGCAAACTCTGCCCCGTAACCCCTTTAGGAATTAAAGTTCCAATAATCCTTCCTTATTGTACTCCTAGGGTTGACACCTTTCACTTTCGCACCTGTCTCTCTGACTCTCACTTTGACACTTTCACATAAACACCTGTCACTTTGATATTGACGTGGTAAATTAACAATTTTGATTTTTTAATAAAAAAAAACAAAATCTTTTTGAGAATTTGCAAAATTTCATTATGAATGGTTGAGAAGTTAAGCCGTGAAAGCGTAACAAACTAAGAAACCAACTCACTTTCGCATTTAAAATATTAGTAGGATTTACAGTTGCTCAATTTAATTAGGTAGGTACTCAATATCGTTAATTTGTACCTTTACCACAGTACATAATTATATATCCGTAAGGACTATATTATAATATGTACTGTGCTTTTATTGTGCTAACTGAATATAATGTGTTGACAGACAGATGGGGCCGGCTGCCGTGAGCTGTATCTGCGCGCCTGGCTACACGGGCGACCTCTGCGAGTCGCACATCGCTTCACCAGGTAAATAACGGATGTGTCGACAGACAGATGGAGCCAGCTGCCGTGAGCTGTATCTGCGCGCCTGGCTACATGGGCGACCTCTGCGAGTCGCAGATCGCTTCACCAGGTAACTTACGGATGTGTCGACAGACAGATGGGGACGGCTGCCTTGAGCTGTATCTGCGCGCCCGGCTAAACGGGTGACATCTGCGAGTAGCAGATCTCTTCGCCAGGTAACAAACGGATGTGTCTACAGACAGATGGGGCTGGCTGCCATGAGCTGTATCTGTATGCCCGGCTACACGGACGACCTCTGCGAGTCGCAGATCGTTTCGCCAGGTAACTGTCTTTTGCTTAAACCAAATAAAACGAAGTTTATTATCGTGGGCAGCAAACATCAGTTGGCTTCGATACCAACTACCGTTAACATATCGCTAATGGGGGAATCAATTGAACGGGTTTACGAGGCGTGCAATTTTGGTTTGTATGTCGATGCTGAAATAAGGTTTGAAAAACATATAGCGGATTCAGTAAAAACAGTTTTTAGACTTAAAACAATTTATAAACTGAGACCATATCTCTGTGTAGAGTTCCGTGTACTCGTATAACTTGTCGAATCTTTTGTTCTCTCTAAATTAAATTACGCGGACGTTTTTTATGGCCCTAGATTACTCTGACGAACCAAGCATTTAATCCATTGAGTTCAAAATGCGTGTGCAAGATTTTATTTACTATTCCGTCAAGAACCCACGCGACTCTTTTTTTAAATAAACATTATGCACTGAAAATGAAGTCGCGTCGTAAGCTTCATTTAGCGTGTTTACTCTTTGGCGTTATCAACAACAAAGAGCCTTCATATCTGTTCGATAAGATCGCGCCCTGCCCGTGGTCCACCTACAAAGTTCACCTGGTTGTACCAGGGGCAATTATTTTTCCCATGGTTCACCATTAAGTGGGTTACCAGTAACAGGTTCTAGTAGACATGGCTCTCACCAAGAATCCAATCCACGTCACCGCACTGCGGCTTTCAGAGGTGAGTTTCGCTACGCAGGGTCCAAGTGCTGGAATAATTTGCCACCGCCACCGATCAGGAGGTTAAAATATTTAAAGTCATTCCATATATTGTTATTTAACCTCCTCGCTAAAAACCACTAGTTGGTATCATATATTTCGTTATGCGTGTTAAATATATTACTTTATTTTTGTTTTTTGTTTTCAGCCATAGCGCTATGTTACTCGTACTACTGTGATTTGTTTGAATATAATCGCTTCGTTGGTTCATTCTGATAAAAAAAAAAAACTTTCTACCACCTGCGCATAAAACTACACTGAAGTAACGCAGATACAACTGGGATACCAGTTAATACCGCTTTTTATGCTCATGTGGCTTGTTTCAATTTGCCATTTACTTGTTTTTCAATCGTTTTTGTTAAAATGTTCTGGATTCAACTCCTTTTTACTGTTTTAATTTTACTATTAATTAAAGTATATGGCAAACCATGTATCTAATCATACATCCTACTAGGGCATCTTGCGGTCTGTTGCCGCTCCGGTATGCGGAGTAGTGCGTGCTCGCTCTGTGCGCATAGTTGCTCACATTGAAGTGGCGTCATGCTTTGCACATGCGCAGAACGGTCGGCGCGTGCACGTGCGACGATGCCACGTGCCGGCCGGCTCTCCGACAGTCCGCCGCCAGCCTCCAGGTTGAACGCACGCGCGCGCTACTCCCGCACCGCCGCGAATAGTCTCAAGTAATAATCGACTAAGTGATTCTGGGCTTGATTCCCTTGTGTATCGATTTTCAAATGGACATTTTCTCTTATATTCTACCAACTTTCATTTCACCGAACCCTGAGGTCATCCGAGCTAGCCGACTTCCCTCATATTATATCGTGCACCAACGTTTTTTTTTTCATGATACAATAGTGACAGTGCAGTAAAATCTTTTTCCTTCCGCGTGTGATTAACTACAGACAATACAATGCCAGTGGATACTAGAAGCAGTGCGAAAAGCTTAGGTTCGAAGGATGATGCGCCGACCGGCACATTCCCCCCTCCCCTCGACCAGCATCAGCTCATCACCGATAGCACCGGTGGCGCCGCCCGTTTCCGACGAAGACTGCGTTCCCGCCGCTGTCAATATCACAAATCCTGCTTCGCCTCGGGCCGACATGAACGTTTTCCAACGAAAACGTAGCTTCAATAATTGCGTCACTACAACGCTCACAGACAGAAGCGTTTAGAGAATTACTCGATTCGGTGACGCGGGCAAATGCGTCGACCACGGTATCTTCATTTATGGCCCCAGGTCAGGGCACACTGGCCAGTTGCAAAGCCACATTCTCTGGCCAGCCGCAAGAGTCTGTAGAGGCCTTTATAGACAGTTGGCATAGGCAGGCAGTAGAGTTAGAGTTAGATAGGCAGTTGAAGCTTACAGCGACTGCGCACAAGTGTCGGACTCAAATATACTGCGTGGACTAGCCTACTTATTCAAAGAAGAAGCGGCTACTTGGTGGCAAGGTATCAAAAGCACAATTTCTTCATAGCTCCAGGCCAAACACAACTTGATAAGTACCTACGGAGACCGCCGGCCACCCCACCGTATTTACATAGAAATATTTACAACGCCACAACAAAAAGAAAACACGGACATATTCGTAGCGTGAATCCATGCCCTTTTATCAAAGATCCCTAAAGGGGACACAACAGAGAAGGCCCAGTTAGACATGATCCATAGTAGAATACGGAAAAGATTGCGGAGGGAGGAATTTACAAACTTCGCCGATCTACTTAAACACGCACGGAACATAGAAGACTCTTTTGACGAGGCGACAACGTCGACGGGCGAGCGACGCGCTCACATACCTACAAACTGCGCAGCTACCACAGGACCGCGAGCGCAAACCGCGACGGCCATTACGCCGGCGGTTACGCGCGCCTCACGCGCCCCGCCACCCGCCGCCGCCGGAGCGCCTGCGGCCTCCGTGCAGTACCCGCCGGCCGCGGCGGCGCCCCCGACTCTACCAATGGACGCCGCAGGCAGCGCCGTGAAGAAACGTCGCCCTTCCTGCACGTACTGTAAACGGTTTGGACACACCAAGGAACAGGGCCGTAAGTTATTAAACAAAGGTGAGTACTCTTCACAAAATAACTCCGCGGAAGTGCGTGTCAAAAGTGATGAAAGTTTTTATAGTGTCGAGTCTCGGTCATGTTCTCATAATCATACCGTGCGTAATCAGAATCATCGTTTAACTCAAATCAGTCATCAAATAATAATGCAAAAGCCATTGCAACAGTGAAAGACTCTTACTCTAAATATAGAACGCTAAATACCTATTTGCCTGTTGCTACAATAAGTGATGCATGCATTAATAATAAAAGTCAACTGAGTCAACCGAGTCTCTCACAGCAAAATTGTAATTTTGCTTCCGATAATTCAGGTACCTCACAACTTCATAGTAACGACGTGACTTGTTGTCATTCCGGTGCTTCCCGGCACGGTAATAATAATAATAATATTACTGCATGCACCACGAGCACGAAATGTTTGTGTGTTTTCCGAATCTAAGGTTCGATGTGATAACAATGTTGAATGTGTTACGAATTGTGTTCAAATAACAAAACCTAAACTTGTAAGTAGTACCGAATATTTTTGTCCCCGCAAGTCTTGTGACGTACCTTGTTCAAGTTCAAACGAAACGTTCAGTTCAAGTGTAATTTCACAAAAATGTTCGATAGATAAGAAAAGTAAACAAATCGACCATGTTATGCAAAAAGGTCGTAACTCAATTTTGTCACAAAACCAAATTAATAATATGGGTGAAAGTCATCATTGTAATATGTCACAGCCGCATGTTATTAATGAGTACGTACCGTTACCGCGTGTGCAAAAACGTGTTATGCGCGTTCCCGAAAACGGAGAGTTTTGTCAAATTTGTAGACTTAACTTAGATACACACTCGGACACGTCCGATGTTAACCCGTGTAACGCCGATAGTGTAGAATTGTGTCAAACTTGTGGGTTTAACCCTAACGCACCCAATGTTAACACGTTTTCGGACACTACTGATGGTAACTCGTGTAGTGATGAGTTTGTGAAACCTAACCCACCTAACATCGTTAGTTTTATTGCGATGATGAGGCAATAAGTGACTTTATGCCAAAGTGTAATAACTCGAACTTAAACAAAATGGCAAATGTGACTAACACTCAAATTTCAAAAAATGAGAATGTGTAAACAGATGTATTGTGTGATAACTGTATTTGTAGTGGAGATGATTTAACACGCGGTACCGATTTTGCGGGATCCTCGAAAGGTCGCAACTTACGCCCTATTTTAAACATTCAAATTTTGGGTTTTAACGGAACTGCGTTGATAGATACGGCTGCCAAGCACTGCATTGCGGGCCATACTCTATATGCTCTCCTTCTACGTCAAGGCCACGTTCTTCGCTCTTCCTCACGAGAAGTAAAGCTTGCTGACGGTGTAGTGCGAAAGATGGAGGTGCTTACCACCACATTAGAGGTGTGCTTAGAACAGACAGTAATTACTATTCCATTCTTAATTTTTCCTGATGCAACAAATAATCCGACGCTATTGGGTATCGATTTTATCTCTGCCGCTGGTGTTGTTATTGATTTTCACAAAGAAATATGGTACTTCAGTGAAAATAGTACAGTTAAGTATAACTTACTTTCTGAGCCTCTCTCGCGTAGCGTGTCCTGTGATTCTACAGATGTCCTTTGGAACGACAAGAGTACTCACCTTAAACCAGCTGAACGTCAGGCGCTCGCTGACGTCGTCACCAGGCACTCGCAAGGTTTCAGAGCAGGGGGAGCTCCAACACCTTATTCAGAGCACCGGATTGAAACAGGTGAGTATCCACCAATATTGGTACCTCCTTACCACCTAAATCCCTCAAAGAACAAAAGCAAGCTGATGAAGGCGAAAATAGGTAAGTTGTTACAAGATGATATAATAGAAGAGTGTGAATCGGGTTGGATTTCACCGGCGCTTATGGTGCCGAAGTCCTATAGAATGTATCCGTTTTGGCGTCGACTACCGGCGCTTAAACGCAGTCACCAAGTCCGACACTTACCCGATGCCACGCATCGACGATCAGCTGCAAGTACCGAGCAGCCTGATATTGTTTTAGGTAGATATAATACACAAGAGCTGACCCGATACCAAGGTAGCGAGGACACCCCACCTAAACCAGTTATTCCTAAGAGAAAATGCGGACATCCAGCTAAGGCTGATGATGGTACACTAGTCCAGGAGCGAGGGCGTTCTCCAGGACTAGAGGGGGAGCATATAGCAAACCATGTATCTAATCATACATACCTACCTACTAGGGCATCTTGCGGTCTGTTGCCGCTCCGGGATGCGGAGTAGTGCGTGCTCGCTCTGTGCGCATAGTTGCATCCCGCTCACATTGAAGTGGCGTCATGCTTTGCACATGCGCAGAACGGTCGGCGCGTGCACGTGCGACGATGCCACGCGCCGGCCTGCTCTCCGACAGTCCGCCGCCAGCCTCCTCTGAACGCAGCGCGCGCTACTCCCGCACCGCCGCGAATAGTCTCATATAATAATCGACTAAGTGATTCTGGCCTTGATTCCCTTGTGTATCGATTTTCAAATAGACATTTTCTCTTATATTCTACCAACTTTCATTTCACCGAACCCTGAGGTCATCCGAGCTAGCCGACCTCCCTCATAAGTATTATTTTATTATATACCTATAGTTATGTATGAATACTTCCAATTTGAATATTTATTGTATATACCAAGTCCGGCCATAAGTTCTGTTACAAATGAAAATGCATTTTTTTTATGAAGTAATATTACTAAAACTTACATGTACATATTTATTAAAGTCTCAGCAAAAAATAAATACTATTTGAAATGGCCACCTTTGGGTTTTATACAGGCCATTAATCTGTCTGGCCAGAAATCTATTCATTTACGCACTGTTTCCATGGGAAATTTCGTGACTGCTTGCTCCAGAGATTTTTGAAGAGACTGAATGTCGCCATGTCGTTTAGAGTAGGTCATGTCCTCCAAAACTGACCATAATTTGTAGTCTAAAGGGTTGAGGTCTAGGAGAGATGATGTTGTGTGTGTGTGTGTGTGTGTGTGTGTGTGTGTGTGTGTGTGTATGTTGTATCTGTTGATAGTACGATATAAGAACATACGGCTGATACCAAGCTTTTGAAGTGTCTGGAATATGACCGATGGCTCCATACCCACTTTGTGCAAGGCGATCACTGCAATCCTTTTTTCTTTAACACCCCATTCATAATGAATACGAAAAATATGTGAAAAGGCGCAAAATCGAAAGAAGTTTTTAAAATAAATAAAAGCGTTTCAAATTCTAAATAATTACAAAGTTGAAATAAGTTTAAGTTTTTATGTAACAGTATTTATGGCTAGACTAGTTATATATACATATCTATATATATATATATATATATAAATATAGAGATATGATTTTCAGTCACGGCCCAGAGGGACCAATCACGAAAAATTGTGTAGGAGTACTTCTACTATTATTTATTCTGTGGTAAAGGAGTTAATAAAATTAATAATAATAAAAATACATAATAGATATACACACATATATATATATACTACTAATTCATAACTTTATTTACAATGGCGATTATGTTCCATCGTAAAATGTATAATTATATTTGATTGCAAGATTCCAGAACAGGCAGATGTATGTACATACAAATGAAGTTAATTAAAAGCTTTTAAAAAGGCACAAATCATTACCGTGTGGCGAGACGGCAACAACCTGCAAAGCAAACAAAAAAAAGCACAGACAAAAAAAGCTATAAACGTCTGAAGATAATCTGTCACACTAAACATCAACCGAAAAAATATCTCGGTACGTTTAACATTTACACATCCCCATCTTAACGACTACAGCGTTATCCATGAATCTGTAAGTATCAGAGATAATAAAATATTTAAACAGACTACATAGAAAAGTTTTCTCCGAACGTTACGGTGGCCATACACGCAACGGTGTACCCGATAGAATTAGTTTTCAGATATATAGAAGCTCCCTCGGAGGGATAACTGTTGTTTTAACACATACACGTTCCGGTATACTTGTTCAGGTAATCTGTTCAGGTAAACCTGTCAGCAACCTGTCAGCTGTACGCAACGGTATTACACCGTTGCGTATGGCCACCATTATTAGTATTGGTCGCATATTTGCACGCCACCGAAGATGCAGGTTAAATTATTTGGTTTGGCTCAAAAGTAAGCGATACTCAATCTAAAAGTAATACATGTAAATAATTGCGTATTTCCGTTTTATATTTCGTCAATTTTTCCAGCGAGTCCAGCCTCGGTGGCTCAGAAATAACTTTCGCACATCTGTCATCATTATCCCGCGCATTTTTGTAATGTGAGAGTTTCCCAATAAATTAATAAGGATTTTGATAAAAGGGAGAGTATGACGATAATGCAATCAATTTCGGTAATTTGCTTAAATAGTTTCTAAGAACAGCCTGTATAGGTCATTCGGATAATCAGAGTCATATTATGTTCCACCTAATATATTAATACAGACACGCAAGTCTCTCCACAAAGCTCAGGTACTTTTCATCGACTTCAAAAGAGGTGTGGTTCTCTATTCGTCTGCATTTTTATGTGTGTACCTCATTTCTCCTGTATTTCTGAACGTATCTAAATGTTTAATTTTTCATTGAAATTACTCAGTAGTTATTTAAGCATTAAACATAGTCACAAACATTAGAAATATAAACATTAGAAACGGGATCTTTACTATGGATGCTATTTTTACTGAGTTCCCGATATTTCGGCATTGTTGAAAGCGCCACGATCGCGGAGAACGTAAGTAACTGCGGGTGGATGGATAAGTTTTTAAGAGCTGACAAAATGTTTCTACCCTCTTTCTCACTCGTTTATTATGCGTGACACCAGTGCCATTGTTCACACTTTCATTAATAACTCGATGACACACTACACTAACAGTATCACCTCGTGTATTTAGGTCGATACCTATATCTTCGGATTTCACATAGACGTACGACTGGATTCCAAACAATCGACACTTTAAACCCAACCTCACGATTGATATGTTTGAATTTGGTAATTTAAATCGCTTCTCTAACCAATCTTGGTACGTTGTGGCGTTCTGCAGATAGTATCTGAGGGTTGACCCTGTGGTTTGTCCCGACTCTAACAGGTGTGGAGCGATGGCTGACTTCTGCGTGCCATTGTATTTCCGGTATCCATGGTAAATATCCCGTTTCTAATGTTTGCAGTAGTTGTTATAATATCTATAATAGTTGCGGCCGCTACTTTGTCCACGTGCAAACTTTGCCTCCTCTGTTCACCCCTGGGTACCTGCTCAAGGAATATGTTGGGTTGTCTCTCAGTCAGTATGTCATGGCACTGTTTTATTAGATATCTATAGATTTATAGACTGTTTTTTGCTACTAAGAATTATTGAGTTCTGAGTTCGATGTGTATAACTTCTACTTGCCTCATATTACAAAGCATTACTTTACAGGAGGTTTAATACCGGTTTTAGTCCACTTTGACCACTTCGTCACAGGAATAGGAGCCAAACCCTTCCTATCCTATCCTTCTTTAGTGCGCAACGTATTAAAAAATTGCCGAAATTAATTGTATTTTGTTTATTTTCAGAATGTGGTATAGAAGAATGCTCTGAAGGCTGTTATGAGGGAAACACTTGCGATTGCAATTCTAAAGACACTGACATCTGTAAGTACCTACTATAATTCTAATAAAAATAATTTAAAAGTATGTGTGTATGTACGTACTACACATCCGATTCTGAAATTTATTTCACTGATAGAAAGCTAAACTATTCCATAATTATTATGAACATTATAATGGGACATTTTCCCCGGGAAAAAAAATCGTGGGATAAAAGGAAAACTACGGGCATAGTTTAGAGAAGAGCAGTCGGTTTAATATAAAATTACACAAATTAAATATTAATTATTATTTTTTCACATACATTTTTTTCTCCTGTGGATACCACGTTTAGGCTAACGTAGTGCAGGACGCCCTGTGGCCAGGTGGAGTTACGACCTGCGAAAAGCGTGTGGAAGAGAATGGATGAGTCACTGTCACTGTCATTTCTATGCTGACGATCTTCAGCTGTATCAACATACAAGCATTCAAGACTTAGATGTTGCAATTGGTTCCCTAATCAACGACCTTCTTCAACTTCAGTCCTGAATGAAGTGTTTTGGCATTCAGGTCAATCCGGTTAATGCCAAGCTATACTGGTTGGAAGCTCATGACAACTTTGTAAAGTTGACTACTCAGAGATAGGTCTTCTAAGGTATAATGACTTCGAGATCCCCTTCTCCTCCAATTTTTAAGGACCTTGGCATACTCGTTGATTCCAGCTGGTCCTGGTCACCCTAATTGAACGAAGTATCTCGTAAATTCTATGCATCACTCCACTCTATACACGTTTTAAAAACTTTCTTCCAATCAGTACCAAAATATCGCTTGTAAACACCCTTCTATTGCCAATCATCGATTACGATTGCTACCTCGATCTTAGGGAAGCTTTTCTCAATAAACTTGATCGATTGCTCAACCCCTGCATTCGTTTTATATTTGGTCTCCGTAAGTACGATCATATCTCTGAATATCGAGCAAAGCTTAAGTGGTTTCAAATCCGTGTTAGAAGAAATGCTAGGAATCGATCCTAGCATTTCTTATATCACGGATTTGGAGCCTCGGCTTACTTTACTCGATATTGAATGATACCAGATCTCCTATTTATTTAAAACACAAATACCCATGACCTTAACCTACGATCGACTGATTCCCTCCGCCTGTGTATCCCCAAACATACAATATCCTTTGTCGGCAACTCCTTTGGAGTAGATGCAGTACGGCTGTGGAACCAACTACCCGTTAATATTCAAAAAGTATCTTTTAAACGTATGTTTTTAAACGGCTTGTCAGAGAATACTATTACAAGGCCTCATTGCCTTCATAAATATTTGTCACTCATATCATTACATTATATTTATTATATATGTATATAGTTATTATAGCAGTAACTTCATTTTTTTTAATAAGTAATGTGTGTATTTTATCTTTATGTATCACTAGCTGATGCCCGCGGCTTCGCACGCGTGTTCATTTTAATATTATAGCCTATGACACTCACAAATAACGTGGCTTTCTATGGTAAAAGTATTTTCTAAATCGGTTCAGTAGATCCAGAGCTGACCCCCTACAACCTCACAAACTCACACACTTTACCTCTTTATAATATTATTAGTAAATATATAGTACTAGCTGTACCCGCGGCTTCGCACGCGTGTTCTTTTCTTTAGGTTCAAAGTACCATAATGTGCTATTCCAGGACCAATATACCAACATTTAAACAAAATTTATTCAGCCGTCAAAAAAGCCGTCTTGCGATGATGATAAAGCGATTGATACCTCACATGTTAAAATCGGACCATATGTTTAGTTTGAACACATAACCATTCCTTTGCTTCGCCGTAAAATATATCTAAAACAACAAAATAGCTTTAAATCTAATAGTACAACTAAAAGAGAGCGCAAAATAATTTCACGACCATAATAAAAAAGATGGTCTAGGGGACTGACTTAAAATACGAGTAGGCTACTGAACAAGAATATAAAATGTTTCTAAACATGGTGTCAGTATGTTCGCGCATCATGTATTTTCTGCAGTGCGAGCATGGATCTTTTATCGATCAATAAAATTCGATAAATTTATGGATCGGTAAACAGTTCTTTTTTATCAATTTTATCAAAATGCGGTAGCATGGTAAATTTAAAAAAAATCTCTCCGTTCGGTAAATTTTATTGATTTGATAACACGTCGTGAGTTTATCGATTAAAAAAATGGCAACGCGTGGACTATACATATATCAGATAGACGACTAATAGTCTAAACAAATAATTTTTGACACAATTTGGCAGATTTTTATTATTTTGAGTTACTTTATCAATTGCTCGGCTTCTTACTCACCGGATTGAGATACCAATTACACCAGATTTAAATAAAATCCTAAGCTATCTAACAATGAAAACCGCATCGCAATCGGTCACGTAGTTTTTAAGTGATGGGTGAACAAAGAAACATACAGATGAACAGAAAGAAAGAAAAGATTAACTTTTTTAAGCACCCAAGAGCATTTTTTTCATTAGAATTCATTTATTAGTTTGGGTGCGATGCGCGGTCAAGATACGGACAAACAGACAGACAAAATTAAAAAGTAAAACTGTTTGGCTTCAATATCGAATATAGAGAACCATCCAAAAATATTTTTTTACTTCATTATTAACATGACTTTGGACTTAAGACAGTGCCAAGTTGCATCAAAACCTGTCCATTACTTTCAGCGTGGTACGTGTTCTTTTAAATAAGTTTCAACCCCTAATAACCCATAAATTTTTCGATATGTAAAGTATCCTATGTCCTACCTCGTAGTACGAACTCAAGTCATACCAAGTTGTATTTTGAATACATCCAGTAGTTCCGGCGGCGTGATGCGCGGCTAAGATACAGACTGACAAACATACAGACAAAAATGAAAAAATATACAGTTTAGGCTTCATAATCGAATATAGACTAATTTCCAAAAAAAAACACTATATCTTTAATGTACAGAATTTGGATCTATATCCCACAGGAACCCTTTATTTTTTGGGGACAAAATGTATAATTTTCACCTATCTTATAAACAATGTCTGTGCCAAGTTGCGTCAACATCCGTCCAATAGTTTCAGCGTGCAGCAGTTTCTTTTAAATAATTTTCCACCCCTGTCCTGCAGGAACACTTAATTTTTCGGGATGAAATGTATCCAATGTCCTACCTTGAAGTGTGAACTCAAATCATACCAAATTTTATTTGAATTTATTAAGTATTTTCGGCGTGGTGCACTGCCAAGGTACATACAGACAGACGGACAGACAGACAGACTGACAAATATTAAAAAAATACAGTGTTGGCTTAAGTATTGAAAATAGAAGGTCCTCCAAAAAAAAAAACATAATATCTTCAATTTACAGAATTTTAGACATTATCCCGAAGGAACACTTTATTTTTCGGGATAAAAAGTATCCTCAATTTTTACCCATTATATAAACTATGATTGTGCCAAGTTTCAACAAAATCCGTCAAGTAGTTTCAGCGTAATACGTGCTCTTTTAAATAACTTTCAACGCCTATCCTGCAGGAACCCTTTAACTTTTCGGGATAAAAAGTATCCTATGTCCTACCTCAAAGTATGAATTCAAATCATACCAAATTTCGTTTTAATTCAATGAGTATTTTCGGCGTGATGCACTTCCAAGGTGCAGACAGACAGACGGACAGACAGACAAAAAGACAAAAAAGTTTTGGCTTTAGTATTGAATAAAGACCGGCCGATTTTTTTTTTACAAAATATGTTTAATTTACAGAATTAGGGACACTATCCTGCAGGAATTCTTTATTTTTTCGGGATAAAAAGAATCCTCAATTTTAACCCATCATATAAACTATGACTATGCCAAGTTACATCAAAATCCGTCCAGTAGTTTTAGAGTGGTAAGTGTTTTTTGAAATAACTTTCAACCCCGATCCTGCGGGAACCCTTTCATTTTTCGGGATGAAAAGTGCCTATGTCCTACCTCGTAGTATGAACTCAAATCATACCATGTTTCATTTAAATTCATTCTGTAGTTTCGGCCTGATGCCTAGCCAAGATACAGATAGACAGACAGACAAAAATGAAAAAAAAATACAGTTTTGGATTCAGTACCGAATCTAGAGTAAGGTCCAAAAAAATTTTTCAAAATATCTTCAATGTACAGAATTAGACCCGTTACAGTTTTATTATTATCTTATTATAGTAGTAACCTTGGACTTTATAAATGTATGTATTATTATAATGATTTTGTAGTCATATTATTATTATTCGTATCTTAGCTATAACTTTTTTTTTTTTTTTTTGTTTTTTGATGCACGCCTACATTCCTTCATAAGTACTATATGTGGATGACTGGAAGAAAATGCTTTAGCATTAAGTCTTCCTTTTGTACTTTCTTAGTGCAATAAAGTATTAAATAAATAATAAATGAGGGGAGCTGATGTCTGAGCTCAGTGGCGTGCATTAGGAGAGGCCTACGTCCAGAAGTGGACAGATATAGGCCGATGATGATGATTTTTCAAAAAGAAACTAAATATGTATACCGGATATTTATCTACAGTAAATTTCCATAATTTCCCAAACACTTCTTTTTTTTTCAGCTTCAGCACGCTTTGAAACAAGGCTGCAGGTTGTGGAGCAACCGAACGTCAACATATCTCAAGAAGTCTTTACACAGGTGAGTAGACTGGACGGACATACTGCCGTGTTAGAAAGTGACTTTGCAACAAAAAAAAAAACTTTTACAAGAATAGCACAAAATCAAAGAACGAAAACTATCTTCCTATGAACCATTCCAGAATTCTAGTCGACATTCAGCACTTCACCCAATTCCATTACCAGCATTAATTACTAAAATTTTATTGGATACGTTTCAGTTAACGAGCTATCTGAAGGCATCAAATATCACTTTGGAGGATGAAATCAAAGTTTTGAATATCAGGTGAGTCATTCGCGTTAGCATTTTGTTGCAAATTCAGAAGCCAACTCGTATTTCGGGAGTGATTCGTTAATACAATTTCATCGTAACTTTGACTTTTAAGGTTTTCATAAATAATTGTCATAATAAATTGTTATCATACCCATTTTCACATACCTCTTTATAAACCGTTACATTGAATTCGATATTTTATTATATTATATTCAATCTATTATATAAAACAAAGTCGGGTTTGGTGTTTGTTGAAACACTTATAACTCGCGAACCGCTGGACGGATCAGGATGAAATTTGGTACCAGAATAGCTTATATCCTGGATTAACATATAGGTTACTCCCGAAATAGGGTATTTTTTATTTATCGCTTTCTTTAAGATATGAAAAAAAATATAAGAATGTTTTGAAGCATTTGAAGCCTTTGAATCAAATATAACCAAAAATCCCTAGGATTTTGGCTTTTGAAGCTATTGAAGTGGCTGACAGGATTTGGATGAAATTTGGTAACAGGGATAGCAAGAGTGTCAAAGTGACAGAGGTCAAAGTGACAGGTGTCAATCTGACAGGTGTCAAACTGACAGGTGTCAAACAACTGAACATTAAATGGTGTGTTTATATTAAAAAAGTATTTCTGAGTACCAGGAGAGCAACTCCCCATGAAAATAAATGGTTTGATTATATTAAAAAAATGTATTTCAAAGTACCAGGAGAGCAGAAACACTTAAGAATTTTTATCATAATTAATATATTTTTGCAAATTCTTTGTGAAAGTGACAAGGCGCGGGTGGGGATTGAGGGTTGTTGGTAGCGGTTTTGAAGGAGACGCGGACAGGAGAAGGAGGATGGGACCAAAATTTGTACGCGGGCATAGCCGTCACCAGGAGATGAACAACAAAATTCATCGAAATCAGTCAATTCAATCTCGAGATATCATCATCAAAAAAGCCGTTCCATACAAAATTGTAACTTTTAAACTTTCGCGATTCGAACACATAGTTAAATATTTAAACGGGACTTAAACGCGCTGAATACTTAATATTTATTTACCTCGACGTTTCGATCAAGTTGCATTGATCGTGGTCACGAGAAGACTGAAGTAGCGGGTGTCAGCGACGAGAAGGGCGAGCGTTGTCTCCAACTGGTGGTTTTAACCCGCATTTGGTTTTGTAAAAATTGGGAATTGTCACGACACACGACACTAACGACATCTGCAGATATCTTCTGACATAAACCGCGAAGCGAACATTTGCTTATCACGGGATTCCAGGACGCAGCCAACTTGAAACCATCCTCACGGTTGAAATTGGGATACTTTTTAATTTCAACCGCTTCACGTACAATCCTGGAGAAGTAGTGACGTTCCGTGGAGAGGATTTTCGGGTCATGGAGTTCAATCCAGTGATTAGGGCCCGATTCGAGCAAATGCTCAGCAATTGCAGATTAGTTTATCTGGCGGTTCTTTACAGCTGTAATGTGTTCTTTGACCCTTTCCGTTATAGTACGCTTGGTTTGTCCAATGTAGGAACTACCGCAGCTGCAATCTATCTTATATACGCCAGGAGTTTGAAAAGGTATGACATCTTTCGGTGTTCTAACATGCCTTGCTAACTTGGATAAAGGTGTATAAACGGTCTTGATAGACAAGTCCTTTAATAAAGCACCGACTTTATCCGTCACTCCTTTTACATAAGGCATGAAAGCCGGCTGTCTATCGACATCAGACCTACTCTTATTATATCTGCGTCTAGGACGCCAACGTCTGGTCACCACATATCCGTTTCGCTTGAGTACCTCCTGAACATGAGACACTTCGGCATCCAAATGTTCAGGGTCACAGAGGGCATGAGCTCTGTCTAAAAGTGATCTAGCTACTGATTGTAAATGCCGCGGGTGGTGATGTGAAAATGCGTTGAAGTATCTGTCAGTGTGCGTTGGTTTCCTATAAACAGAATGAGATAACGAGCCATTAGGTCTCACCGACACTCTGACATCCAGGAAAGCTAACGTTTTCTCCACCTCCAGTTCATAGGTAAACTTGATGTTGCCATGGATCGAGTTTAGATGGCCCAAGAATTGTTCCGCTGTCTGTTCATACAAAAATGTATGAGAAAAAGATAGCTTCCTAATAAATTAAAAACTTTTATTGACTCTAAAGCTGTACGAAGTTTGCGGGACTAGCTAGTTAAAAAATAAAAATGTAAGCAACCGATCAATATCTATTTCAATAAACACGCTACACATCCGCGGCGCGGGCACAGTACATATTATAATTATAGTCTTTACGGACAGCAGTGTATCGAGGAGTTAACGGCCGATTTGATGCACGCGGTGCGGGGGCCGGGAGGCAGGGGTTTCAGCGTGGTTTTGAAAAGAACGCTACGAGCGAGTTTCGCGCCAGAAGTATGTTCACGTAAAAATACGAGAAAGAGAGATTGTTTTCTGTAAGTAGGATGCCAGTACCACAAATAGATTGGACCAAAGAGTATTGTAATATTAGTACTTATATATCAAGACTCTTTAGTCCAATCTTTTCGACCCATATTGTGATCCGAAAAATATGACTTTTATATTTATTACCCGACTGCGGAGGGTTAAGTGTTTGGGTTGTATGTATGTATGTTTGTTTGTTTTTACGTTTATTTGGCACGTCCTACAGACTAAACGGCAAAATGGATTTTGTTAAATGATGTATCATTGGATTCGTCTTAACCGCGGGAGTGATATTGAAAATACGATGTGTCAAGCGGCTTACAACTGCCATATTTTATTTCCGACGGAAAAAACCCGGCTAAAAAAAGGAGGGTTATATAATTAGGTTCTGACTGTGTCTGTGTGATATATACACAGTCATAACCTAATTCAACAAATCAATCAATAATCTACTTTGAGCTCTTCGATCCTCCCATATTTTACCGATTAATATCATTCTGGTATTCTCCCTTATTTTTCGGAATACGACTTACGTGACATTGGCGGAATTGTGGAATGGCAACTCCACAAATACCATAAAACAAGAAGTGAAGTGAAACACTACTGTCGTCTGTAAAGACTATATAAGTACTGTGGCGCGGGTGCTCCGACAGGCGCGCGATCGTCACTTATTTGTTTTCTCATGTAGCTGGGATTACATGTTTGAATGTTGACTAATTTAATAATGCCTAGTTTTATGTTTTATTAGTACCCGTGCCACTTATACCAGTGGCTCATGTCACTAAAACTTTAATTACGAATAAATTGGTTCTTATACTCGTATTAGCAACTAGCTGTGCTTGTTGCTAATTTAAGAACCAAGCTGTGCGGTTTTGCCCGCGTCTTCATTTCATGTAAAAGTAGCCCAGTTTATATGTATGTTTGTCTGTATGTTTGTTAGCGCTTCACGTAAAAACTACTTGACCGACTGCAATGCAGTTGCGGTTCATTGTTGGATAGCTTAGGGTTTGACTTAAAAACTGGGGTATTTGGTACCTCAATCCGATGTTTGGATGCCGAGCAATCGATAAAAACTTTTTGATAGCCGTAGGAATTTCGATAAAATATAATATAATATATGGTATATTAGGTTATGGTAGTTTTGGTCCTGGAATAGCACATAGAGTACTTATAATCTAGAGTACTTATATCTTAGCCGCGGGCACAGTACTTATAATAAAGCAATAGGACCGAAATAGTCTGTACAAAAAAGATAATTAAAAAGAAATGGTCTTGGTTACTTCATAAGCTACTGAACATGTTTTTTTTTTATAAATTGTGTCTATCTGTTTGTTTGTTTATTTGTCTGTGTGTTTGTTCGCGCATCACGTATAAACTGCTGGACCGATTGCAATGCAGTTTTTACAGTTGTTTAGCTTAGGTTTTGACTTAAAACTGGGGTGTTTGGTATCTCAATCCGATGAGAAGAAGCCGAGCAATCGATAACAATTTTTTTAATGGCTAAACGAATTTTGAAGAAATTTAGTATATTGTGCTTTATAGGTACTTTTGTTCCTGGAATTATACGTGGCTTCTTTTAAACGAAATAACACAGCTAGTTAGGTTATAATTGTATCTACCTACCTACTATGATCCCATTATTTACACTGATCAAATAGAGATAAAATACGGCTAATTGCAAGTCGGACTCGCGCACCGACAGTTCCGTACAAAGTTGTCCATTACGGGAATCGAGTCACGAAGAAAAACATTTTTTTTGTGATTTAACTCAATATATAAATTTTGATTTTGATTATTATAAACTTTTGGCTTTCAGATTTTACACTTTACCTACTAAACTTGTGCTACAATACATTGCTACTTGAGGTCAACGGAGAGTATCTGGCATTTTTATGGGCTTTGATAACCTTGCGAGTATCAACATTTGTGGCATAAACGGCCGTATCTTTTGATTGAGTTAACTAAGAATTTTTTATTATTTTTTACAGCTCTAATGTATTGCAAACCTGACTATTTGATAATAATTTCAACTTGGTATGTTAACGCGTTCCTGAGGAAACTAATGTTGACAGACAGACAGACAGACAGACGGGCAACTGAGTAACCCTATAAGGGTTCCTTTTTTCCTTTTTAGGTACGGAACCCTAAAAATAAATAAAAAACATCATCGCGTCTGAAATAACATTTGTTTCTCCAGTTCAGTGGAGTCCAACGGCGCCCGCGTAGTCTGGCTTCGAGTGTGGGGCGCCCGACGTGAGGCTGGAGCCCTGAGGACAGCACTAGCGCGGCTGACCGCCACCAGGTCCAGGGCGGACCGCTTGAGGCTGCTTCCAGCGATGCTGCACTTTGATATGCAGCCAGCGTTGAGCTTACACGTGAGTACTTCAAATATTGGATCATACATTTAGTGAGAATAGACAAGGTAAATTGGTCATCAATGCGATTCCGAAATTGAAGCTAAATCTATGGGCACAGTCTAGTAGGTAAATCATTGTCCTCGTAAAATGAACACGCATAACCGGTCCTTAGATTGTCTAGGCATTTCGCAGTAGTACATTTAGAAACCGGGCTAGGCCTGTGTAATCTGTTTTAAAAATGACTGGGTACTCTTCAGCCTGTTAAAAAATGATTGAGCCTCCTGTAGACTGTTTAAAAATTTGTGAAAGTTTAATTTTGTTATTAACCAGACGAATTCTTCAGAAAGCCTGAGTTGTTTAAGAATAACCGTCACTATCAAGAAACTCTACCATGGTTGCGCCCCTGGCTTTACACAATTTAATTATTGTTTTGTTACACATGGGTACATTATATACCTATCTTATGTAAAAATGGTTAGGTTGTGGGAAAAAAACATGATTAAAAATTGAGGTCTGGGTTGATGTCTAAAATAGATAATTGTCGATAGATACCAGTGTATTCTTTTACCCTTTCAGTTCTTTACCTTTAGAACACTGAGCATGCACAGATCGTTCAGCCTCGTATATCATTTAATTTACTAAAATTATAGAGAGAAACAACTTTAACTATTTGCGCTGCTTAGATTGCACATTAGTTGTATTAATTAAAATATTCAGTAGGATTTGAAATTATATTTTACTTTTACGCTGACAGAAATATATCGTGCCTAATGTAAGCAAATGGTGAGTGAAGTGAATAAGCCATGGTGATTATGAGCAAAGAGAATACAAATAGGAACTATTCTCATGGGCACCAATTTGACAAAAATGTTTTAATGAAAATGTTAAAAAGATACTACTCAAATATGTTGAATTACGCTTACTGGCGTAAAAGTACAAAAAGGTTTTTTGTTTGCCAACTGGCAGCGGCTTGATAGACAAGTTCTAGTTTTCTTTAACTGCATTTTTATTATTTTTCATCTTGTTAAGTAAATAAAGTTTTGGAAAAGTTTCTATACAAAAAGGTTAAATTACACTTACTAGATTAATTCAACCTTTTTGAGTATTAGACGTCAGTAAACCGAATAGTTTGCGGGCTGCCAATAATAGACGCAAAGTTCATCGCAAAACTAAGAAAATCGTAAAGTTTGCTATAAAGTTCGTTATGATAACAATCGATATCTTTTACAGTAGCTGGTAGTTTCGACACATACACATCAAGCTACCGATCGCTAAGTCAATACGAATAACAACAGTACAGGTTGGGTAACGACGATAATCGTTACAGCTATTGATATTAATCGGTATCTGTACTTTGCGACCGATTTCGGTTATAAAGTTATTGCTCTCGATGTCGAGACTGTAGGACTATAGGACTGTAAGGGCTACATCAGAATATGGTATGGGAAAAGATGAAATATTTGAAATGTTATTTTTCCAGCGGCATTTTTATGTTAAATTGGGGTATGAACTGTTAGTATTATGGTACTATTAATGAAAGTTTCAAGTTTATCAAAAGGTGGTCTGAAGTTAGGTTTGGCAACCTTAAGAGGTTGTGGAAAAAGAGGTAATTCTGCTGACTAAACTTGTTCTTTGAGGATTGATATGGGAATACATCTATGTAAGTTTCTTTACCGGATTCAAGTATTTATTTAGTTCTAAAAACTACAAAAATAAGACTAAAAAAAAACTCGGAATATCTCCGCGTCTTTCCGTAGTCCAATCACTTTCAAGCTCAAATCCGATAAAGTATGGCTTTAGTTATATAAGTACCGAATATATACAAGGCTATTGGGCCCCGATTCTGTAAGCTATTGAACCGCGATAACGCAAGTCGATCGCTTGAATTTTTTTGAGAAATTTTCTTATTTACCACTTAAAAGTGCTAGAAGTGTTTTTTTTTGGAAATATTCAAAAAATAAAAAAATGGAAAATAAAAAAACAAAAAAAAAATTAAAACCGCAAATTTTAGCAAAATATTCAAAAAATAAAAAACTGAAAAATTAAAAATTAAATAAAAACAAAAAGCGAAAATTTTGCTAAAATTTTCGCTTTATGTTTTTTTTTTAATTTTCCAGCACTTTTAAGTGGTAAATAAGAAAATTTCTCAAAAAAAATCAAGCGTTCGACTTGCGTTATCGCGGTTCAAATAGCTTACAGAATCGGGGCCCAGGTAACTCGACGTAGTCCCGGTAGCTAGCACATGGTAGGAGAGTTAAAAAGCGTACTTATATGCAACAAGTTTAAGCCCTAAATAGGGCCAAAATTTAATAGTTTTTGAAATATTTGAAATAATATATAAATTTTTAGAAAAAAAATACAGGTTTGGGCATTTGTGACTAAATTAAAAAGATATTGTAGAATGAATGTCATTAAAGTATTTTTTATTGGTAGGTGATTTAACGTTATTAAATTACCTACCAAAAATCATCGCATATACTAAGAGAATCGTAAAGTTCAAATAAAGTTAATTTAAGTTTAAGTTAAGTTGAGAATCGTATCGAATGGTCCATACCACAGTGCCTACAGACGATAGTCTCCAATGCGTGCGTTCTACCAGTCTTGACCTATGGAGCCGAAACGTGGACTCTCAAGGTGAGATTGGTTTGTTTGTGATTTAACGTTATTAAATCACCTACTAATAAAAAAATACTCAGTAAGCAATAAATTATCCAAAAACATTTCATATGTTACCAGTACGACATAGTCGCGTACGCTAACAGAGCCTCTCTACTTTGCATGAATATTTCTGAGTTACGTCAATAAGCTGTTTTCGAGGGTGGTCACGAATCGTCTAGCGAGAAGACTTGATAAATTCCAGAATCCTGAGCAGACTGGGTTTCGTTGGGGTTACGAGACCATTGACCACATCCACACTGTGTGGCAGGTTATACAGAAGACCTAAGAGTATATCCAGCCCCTTTGACTTGTTTTTGTGGACTATAAGAAAGCCTTTGACTCCATCGTGATCTAGGCTGTGCTCGAATCTCTGCAGCGAAGCCAGTTGGATTAGCGATACATGGAGGTGATGAGAAGCTTGTATGACGCTGCGACTATGCCCGTTCAAGTACAGAACCAGCCGATTAAGCATATCCAGTTTTGCAGGGGAGTAAGACAGGGAGATGTTATATATCCGAAACTATTCACTAACGCCCTTGGAGATATGTTTAAGTCGCTGGACAGCAAAAATACGGGCATAAACATAAATGGTGAGTACATCTACGATTCATCAATGATATCGTCCTTAAGGCGGAATCGCTGCCGGAACTCGATCGAATGCTGACCGATCTAGTTGGTGCCTCTTGACGTGTCGGTCTTGGCATGCAATATAGTCAAAACTAAGGTATTATTTAACGATCTCTTACTTCCGAGCCATGCTGTCACTGTCATCATCATGTAGAAAAAATATTAGGAGGAAAACCGATAGGAGGATTCAGCTAGGATGGACAGCATTTGTAAACTTCGTCAAGTATTCTCATGGTCCATACCACAGTACCTAAAGTCGACAGTCTCCAATGCGTGCGTTCTACCAGTCATGACCTATGGAGCCGAAACGTGGACTCTCACGGTGAGATTGGTTTGTAAGTTTAAGGTCACTCAGCGAGCTATGGAGAGAGCTAAGCTCGGTGTTTCTCTTCAGGACAAGATTTGTAATGAAGTAATCTGACAGAGAACAAAAATTACCGACATAGCTCAAGGAATTAACAAGCTGAAGTGGCAATGGGCTGGTCACATATATCGAAAAACCGACAACCATTGGGGTAAATGAGTTCTAGAGTGGAGACCTCGCTAAGGAAAATGTTGTGTAGGATGCTCTTCGGCCAGGGCGCTTATTCACTATGCCACATGAAATTCCTTGCCGAAAACGTGTGACGTCAGTACGGCAATTGCCGTACGATTCCACGCAGATATCTTAACACGGCGCGTAACGTGTCTTATTGGCAATAGATAATAATGGCCCTGGTGGAGTGACGACTTGCAAAAAACGGTTGGCAGGAACTGGATGAGGAGAGCCGAAGATCGGGCTCAGTGGCGTTCACAGGAGAGGCCTACGTCCACCAGTGGACGAACATAGGCTGATGATGAACTGTGCTAATTTTGCAGTCAATTTTATAAGACAGCTAGTTTTTTCTTAAATCATGTCAAATCCGTGTTCGGTAGCAGAAATTGACAAAGTCAGTATAGCGTGTAATCGTATAACAATTTTTTGCTAACATAGCGGTTTTTCTCATCAGCTCAAGCCAATCCCGCGGTAAAAGATTCGATAAGTCACTCGTGTACCCAATTTAAGGTAATCGTTTTGATATTACACCACTCATGTTAGACGTACGTGTTCATAGACGTCGATCGTACGTAACTTTTCGGATCGTATCGTATTCCACAACGCTCCTAATCAGTCCAAGGCAAAATAAGCACAAAAAATACGAATGTAGGTCATTCATAATCCTTTGTTTCTGAACATTCCAAACTACAAAAAGGTTTTACTAGACTAAAATAAAACAAAGGGAGTGATACACAATATTTTACAACTTGATTTATCGACAAGAATGATTTATTATTTTCCAATTGCTCTATTAAAAGAACAGAACATCACTATACTCAGAAAGATAACAAGGGTCGTCAAAAACTGTCATAAAACTGGAACAAGCTATTTACAAGTTATTACTACAAGGCTACTAGATTAGTAGGTTACCACCAAGTTACTGCCTAGCAAATATGCATAGCTATCGACGTCTTATTTTGTATGATTTTTTTTTCTCTTTATTTTAGTGTGAAGGAAAGGACCTGAAAGGCTTTTAGGGTTTTCAAGGATCCTATTTTTCGGGTATAATGGTTTACATTTTATGAAAGCAGATACATCCTACAGAAGAAGTGGCTTCATGAGGCGGTTTTCCAGGTTTTGCTATAATTATTACTTCAGCAACTTTCCACAAATCTGACACAAACTTTAGTCTCTCATCAGTGAGGCATTGATAAGGATTGTTATCATAATACCCTTTTATGATAGACTATTTAAGTATTTCGCCTGATATCAAATCATAGCCCGCTGATTTATTCGAGTTTATACTTAATTTAATTTCTCCTTCAAATTCTCTCGGTGTGAATTCAAAACATACCTAAATGTACTCTAAAAAAGGGAAAAAAACGCACTTTCGAATGCGAAGATTACGATAGAGACTCCCAAGTGCAGCTAAACGTGCCTGACACTACATATTGTGTCCTAAAGTTAAATATTCGGTAAAGAGTGAAGGTATGTAATAATCTGGAAAACAACGAAACGTCTTCCAGTGTCATATAAAAGTAAAACTTGGTAAAGTAATTATGTAAGCTACTTACTAAAGTTACGTAACAGTATTCAAACTTTAATATTATATTTTAAGAGCGATGGTAGCCTAAGGGTTCAATAGTGCAACTTAGAATTAAACGATACAGAGTTCGGTCCTAGGCTCCGCACCAATGGCATTTCTAAGTTATGTGCGGTTTTCCATCGCACCGTGCTACGGAGGGCAAGTTAAACTGTCGGTCCCGGCTGTTATTGATTAATAGCAGTAGTTGAGATATGTCATCGATTATAGACTTAGTTGTTATTGAATTTTAATTAGCGATTCATTTAAAATCATCATATACAAAGTAACATAGCCTTTAGCTTAGATACTTAAGTTAAATCAGTTAAGTTTAGAACTGAATATGCTGAGTATATAAAAGGTCCGATAACCGTTGGGTTAGACGAGTTCTCGAGTGGAGACCACGTTTAGGCAAACGTAGTGTAGGAAATCCTGTGGCCAGGTGGAGTGACAACTTGCGAAAAGCGGCAGGAAGAAAATGGATGAGGAGAGCTGAAGACCAAGCTCAGTGGCGTGCATTAAGAGAGGCCTACGTCCAGCAGTGGACAGATATAGGCTGGTGATGATGATGATGAAGCCCCTATTGTTGCCAGACGACCTTTTTTCGATTTATTTAAATTTTAGTCGAGTATTTAAAAAATAACCATATTTTTTTATCTGTTGGAAAGATTTATCTGTATCGGTCCTAAATACCAATAAAAATAATACTTATACGCATTAAAAAAACCAAAGTCAGCGCTGAAGACTTTTTTTGTTGAATATATCAACTCATACATTTTACATTTTTGATTTATCTTCAATTTCCAGCATGTTTTTATAAATATATTAATATGGGGGTGTACTAAAATAACAATAGTAATCTGTTGTATATATTATTTTACCTATACCGTACAGTACTTTGTTTGATAAACATCCGTATGAAGCGGTCATACAAACGGTTTGTTTATGCCAGGAGACAGGCTTCTCGCGCAAATTTTGACAGCGCCGCACTCAGACGGGGCAAAGCATTTTGGTCACAAATTTCTTTGACCAGACGCCCCGATTGCTGTGATAATAATCTTTATTTTGTATCTTCTGGTCCCCACGGCCTTAGTGTTTCTACCTCAAATGGCTCAAATATATCCCCGCTATCGAGGGTACTATATTTGCGCCTATTGTGGTTCTCAGCTGATTCTGCCGCCGCACCAGTCTTCATTTGGCTTATTACCTATACTTATAATAAAACTGTTACAGGTCCAATTCTGTACATTGAAGATATTATTCAGTAATTTGGTTTTGGAGGCTGTTCTATATTTGAAACTGAAGCCAAATCTGAAAAAAAAAAAAAAAAAACTTTTTTGTCTGTCTGGCTGGCTGGCTGGCTGGCTGGCTGGCTGGCTGGCTGGCTGACTGGCTGGCTAGCTGGCTGGCTGGCTGGTTATATCTCGCTTTTACTTTATGCTTTTTTATCCCCGCAGCTCTGAGTTATGTGCGGTTTTCCATCGCTCCGTGCTTCGGAGGGTACGTTAAGCTGTCGGTCCCGGCTGTTATTTATTAATAGCAGTCGTTAAGCCATGTCAGAGGCCCTCTGGCGGCTTGACAAACTCTGACACCAGAGGCCAGCACTACCTCATACGACAAACAAACAAACAATCCCCGTAGCAGTACCTGCACAATCATCACAGAGCCTAACTTCACAAACATATATATTAGCTGCGACTATTGTACGTACTTATATAAAATTGGAGATTGGAGGTCGAACGTCTATAGTATATTTTTGCGATGGAATAATATATGGAGCAGTGTTCTATGATATCGTTAGTATTTAAGTGTGGAAAGTATTCGATAGAGCCGAGATGTGATACCTATTCTTGCGTGAGGGTGGGCAATATATTAAGTTGGTAAAACAAAAAAGTGAGTAACATTATGTTAGTCATTAGCTATATATATATATATATTTTAAAGTTTTATTTTATGTGGAATACATTTAAAGAGATTCACCTAAATTCTTTCTCAAGTAACGAAGAGAATTTCCTTTTGTTTCTATCCTTATAAAGAAGACCTACCAAACTGACTTACTTAATTCTATCATGGCAACCCTAATAGATGCTGTGGTTAACCTGACTCAGCGCGTTATTATAATGACGTTTTTTCCATCATCACGCGTTGCTCTCCTGACGAATAGTAATTGCTGGCAACACTACAGCCAAGAACGCCTGCCGGCATTGCTATGCTTTTACTTTTGGGTTTGGCAGTGAGGAATCCTTAATTTTTACCCGACTGCGGAGGTTTATATGTTTGAGCTGTATTTATGTATGTTACTTTGCCGCGTACTAAACGGCTTAATGAAGTCAAATCACCCTCTCCCCCCCCCCCTCCTTCCAATCATAAATCCGTACTATAAATAAATACTAAAAATTCGTTTTACCTATGTACCAAGTTTCGTCTAGATCTGTTAAGAAATGTGACCTGTAGAGGAGAATAGAGATCCGGACATACGAAAGCATTTTTGCCCAAGCTGAAACGGAGATGCTTTGCTTCGCAACTTAAAGTTGGAAATAAAAATTAATACAAAAATACCGATTGCGAACAAATCTAAAAAGAGGCAAACAAGCTTAAGATTTTTGATTAGGTAATATAAAAGGCCCGTCCGAGATATAGACCGTGGCCGTACGCTGCAGCTGACAACATTTTAATACTTTATCTTCTAGGAATTAACGTTAGAAAATAAATATTCATAATGTAGGTGAGGATACTATTTATTTTTGTAGGTAATTAATTAACTAAAAATTAATGATTAGCGGATTAATGGTTTTTGTCTAGCTTTTCTTGTCAGGAAGTATCCAAAAAGACCTGGTGTCACCATCAAAAATCTAACATTCTCCACCGCCCTCTGTGGTATACTGACAAAGCAAAATATTCTTCCTTTAGGGTCATGGGTATGCGGGTGGCATTAATTAACTTTTTTGATCTGATGACAGCTACCACCCTAGATATAAGGAGTTTACCATCCCCACTCAAGCTCCTCTTTTTCAGGCGCTAATCGTAAACCAACGTCCAGAAGTATGGGAGGGGTCGGAGTTCATTCTGAGCTGTATGGCGTACGGATCTCCGGACATTGCCTTCACCTGGTACAAGGACGGAGTCAAGGTTAACTTCAACGCAACTAACAGGTAATTTTGGTAACCATGGCCTGTAAAATTTATTTATTTGTTTGTTTTCGATTCTTGCCTACTCAGGATTGTTACCTTCTCAACTTTCTTTTTCTAATAATAAGGTAAAGATATCTATCAAAAGAAATAGTTGGCCGAACCGGATTTCGGCGAGTTTCCGGGATATAAAGTATTTTACGTTGGTCTCTATTTTGTACAGTACCTATTTACAAAGTTTCTTTAAAATCGGATCAGCTGTTTTGGTGTTAAAACTCCCCAAACAAAGGCTCAGAAACTTCGCTAGTTCGGTCACATCGAAGGAGTAGGAGAAAAACAAACTGTAAAACGTGCGTATTTTTAAAGCGGGCGTAGGGAAATTCACATAGATTCAATTTACCTAATTTTCCCGATGATGTAATCCTGACAAAAGACAAACATACAATATAAACGATTTCGGGAATGCCAGAATCAATGCAAACACACTACATTCTTAAGTTTTATAATGCCTTTAAAGTTCTGGTAAATGATCTAGGTATTGAAAAAAATGCCTGGATTAATCATTTCCGACAACACCTTTCATATAGTCGAGTCGAGCTGAACGTTTCACTTTATTACAGGTTCTAAACACTAAACAGTTATATAATTGTGACTCAGAGCTACATCGTTGCTCACTATGTAACTCGAGCTGAATACTTGTATTATTATTTATTCTGTGGCTGAACTACATTTATTGATTTCATGTGAAAAGGAACATTTACTTACATTAACTTACCCTTGATATAATTGACTTTGTGCGCATTTTTTGTTTGCAACATTTTAATTTAAAAAAGAAGTTATGAAATAGTAGTAAAAAAAAAAGTGACCTTATTTGTTTAAATACATTGTCATTGTTTACCCTGCAAGCTTAATTTTTTTAATGATTTATGTTTAGTAACAGATTTATTAATATTTACTATTATTAAGTGCGCGTAGAATCCAACTATACCGGGTTCGGTCCTCGGCTCCGCACCAATGACTTTTCTAAGTTATGTGCGGATTCCCATCGTTCTGTGCTTCAGAGGTTACCGACTGATATCAGTCGTCAAGCCTTATCAGAAGCCCTCGGACGGCTTCTGATACCAGAGGCCACTAGCCTACCTCATATTTAAAGCAAGCAAGTAACTGGTATATTTATTAGGTTTTATTTGAAGTAAACTAAGTATCTAAAAATATCTGTATGACAATGTATTTACTGTCACACATCGCGAACTTTGTAAAATTTTCTAACATGTCTAACACATGTGAATAACCCGCCATGCACTCTGCACTGTGACCAAATTTACCTGAATACTTTCCCTGAGCACTCAGTAAGTATTGGAGTTCCCACTTCCACTGGCCTCTGAAACCTGTGCCGACATATCCAAGGAAGTAAAACTCCTTGTGGATAAACTTTGTCAAACTATTCGATTGACGATTCAAAAAGGCGACCGCGTTTCGTGGGGATGGGTATAAAACGCACTTGCTAACTTTTTGTCATGTACTTAAGTTTACATTTACTTGTTATTTATTATGTGTATTCAATTTGCGTGGATTGTAGGTAGTTAACATAACCATAACTACGTAGTTGTTATATTATGTGGGTAGCAACATCATATTTACTTACTACCTCCACTTAATAGTAATTTCCACGGTGTACCTTCTCGCGTCAATCAAACTCAGTCTCTATAATAGTACTTGTTTTAATCACGCATTGCGAGCTAATTAATTCCAGATAAAACACCTACAATCTACGCAAACGTAATCAGGAGCCTCTAGCAGAGGGCCATATATTATACGTATTACCCAAATCAGTGGTAAGAGACACGATTTTATTAAGTCACTTTCTTGTCTGTCGTTCCGGGTGGAATCTTGCTACTCAAATTTCGAGCACGTTCCGATTAGCTATACGGCTGAAACTTTCAGTTTAGTTCACAACTCGACGACAATGCAATAAAAAAATCTGTTCCCGCGTACTTCGAGATAAGTCTGTATTACTTAGCAGCTGGCTTATCTTAGGTATATTTTCATTTATGGCATTCAGAATATTCTGCGAATAAGTAGTAAAACCGGGATTTCTTGAACAAACAAACGATAATAGCAAAAGCCTTCTGTTCACAGCTAGTGTTTTTGCTTTGACTTTTAAATACCGGGTCTTTCTGGATATTTCCATGTGCATGTGCTTGAAATGGTTATCTTGACTAAATGTTTGTATGTAAACATATTCACTCGTGACAAAGGAAAACTATTTTAGAATGCCTTTTGCCGTCCTCATCTAATAATAAGGCTAAATATCCAACTCTTTTCAGAGACATCTGGACTCGCACCGTGTCTGAAGATGCCCTCGGCCGGCGAATGTCAGTGCTTGGGGTGTCAGAAGCCAAAGCACCTGACGGAGGGAAGTGGTCCTGCGCCGCTGATGATGGGGGGAGAAGAAGATGTAGAGCTCTAAGGCTGGCAGTGCTGAAACCACCTGACATTAGGCTGGTACCGTCTACACTGACGGTCAATAAGGTAAGAATATAATCTCAAATATATAATGTTACCACATACTCACACAGCAACAAATTTATAAAATAAAACAAAACTTTAAAATAACATTGTGCTGCAAGAGTGGATTTGCCAAAGACTATACTGAAAGAATTTGAATCATCCAAGTTCTTTGCTTTTTAAAGTGTTCCTCTTGTCTTGGTTATCTTGTCTCTCAGTTGATACTCACAATGTCTTATAGTTAATTATAACGAAAAAAAAAAACAAATAAACAAAAAAACGGGAGAACAAAGTTAACGGGACTTCATAGCGCTAAGAACGTTATTATCGAGGTACCTCGACTGTTCGATCAAGTTGCATTGATTGTGGTCACGAGAAGACTGAAGTAGCGGGAGTCAGTCGAGCGTTGTCTCCAACTACACGTATTTGGTCTTGTAAAAATCCAGGATTGTCACGACACAACACTAAAGAAATCTATAGTTTTTTTTTGACATAAATCGCGACCAACAAAGTTACAATGTCTTACCTCTGCTATTATAACTGTATAATCGATGTCATAGTAGTAAGGTAGTTCACAAGGAAATATTTACTCCAGGGTTCGTAAGACGCAAATCTCTTTGTAGTTCCAATTACCCAACTTGTGTTCATATTTACTTTCACTTTTATTTTATTTATTTATTTTATTATATTTGGGGGGCTTACAGCTATCGTTACAGATAAGTCTTAAAACAAAATCACTTACGAAAAGCCATTAAGAAGCCTCTACAGGTAGAACTATGACTTTCACTTTTGTCATTGTGCAGGGTGATAACGTGAGCATCACCTGCCTAGCTGGCGCTGGTAGAGTGCACGGCACGCTTGGCTTCAGCTGGGCGCGGGAGAGGACGCTGCTCCCACTGGCGCCGGGAAGAGAAGTCTGGGAAGACCTCTTTCCGGCTGGTAGTGTGCTTAAGCTGTATAACGTTCAGGTAAATATATTATGTTTATGAAACTTGCTTCCTGGAAGTATGAGGTAGTGTTGGCCTCTGATGTCAGAGTCTATCAGGCCACCTGCGGGCCTCTGACTTGGCTGCAGTTAATCAATAACAGCCAGGACTGAGAGCTAAACGTTCCTTCCGAAGCACGGAGCGATGGAAATCCGCATATAACTGAAGTTGATGCGGAGCCGAGGACCGAACCTGGTATTGTTGTTTCGCTCGCCTACTATTCTTAATTAATGAGAAGTGGCTTTCAGTATGCTTCCAAAACTTAGTGCTACTCGTTTATAATCTCGCTTATCTACCTACATCACATACCTATGTTGTAATATGCTATCCCACTTATGTTAGCGGGTTGTTTTTGCCTTATGTTTTACTTACATGAAACAAAATATAAGTTCAAAAGTTCAAAAACTACAACCCGACTACAGTCGGGTAATGACCAACTTAAGAGCTAAAAAAATACGCCTAACCTGCCAAAAAAAAACTTTGACAATAAATTATATACTGTTAGAATGTGCTTATCAAGGCCTTCAATTTGATACCCTTAATTATGATATTGATATTGTAAATATCGAAGAAACATATTATTTTATCCTTTGCAAATGGATCCATACTGACACAATATTGTTTTTTTTTGTTTAAGAAAAATATAGCCTATGTTTATATACTCGGGGGGGATGTAAGGATTCTAACGATACCCGATGAGTCTAAATCTGTTCAGGCATTTAAAAGTTTGGTGGAATAAAGAAACTCACATACATACTAACATGAATCCTAAAAACAATAAACTCCTTTTTTGAACAGTCTTGTAAAAAATAGCCTTCTTGCGATGAAGACAAATCGATTGATACCGCGCTTGTAAAAATTGGACCAATAGATGCGACGCTATCTATGGTGGAACATCCACATACCTATGTATGTGGATGTTCCATATACATATATACACTGTTAAACTCATTAACAGTGCTTTGCTTCCAATTCCAATTTTCCAATTTTTCTTTCCCTTCCCATGCTTTGCTGTACTCGGGTAAAAAAAAGGTATCCTCGTTATTTTTGTTGAAATGTAAGGTATCCCGAAGTATGAAATAATAATGTTGTTCGTTTGCAGAAGTCGGGAGAGTTCCGGTGCCAGGTCTCATCAGTAGCGGGAACTAACGCCAAAGGCGTTACCATGTGGGCACTAGGAGCCAACGACGTGGCTTGTGACGCCGACGCGTCTCACGGTCTTCGGTGGCCGAAGACTGCACCCGGAGCCCATGCTGCGGCTTCTTGTCCTCCGGGACATAATGGAGAAACTACAAGGTGAAGAAGGAAAAAGTTCTAAAGATATAGTTCACTTAATTGAATGTCTTTACCTGATATCTGTTATCCATGAACAAGCAGAAAATGTAGATTAAAAATATTACTATTTTACTTAACCAAGTATTGTTATTCTCTTGAATGCGTTTTCATCGATTTGTGAGTTACTCTGAAAGTTTCAGCCGGATAGCAAATCAGGAAGTGCTCAAAATCTGAGTTGCAAGATTTCACCCGGAACAATAGACAGACAGACAAAGAAACAAGAAAGTGACAAAATAAAAACGTATTAAAGGTCGTCTGACACCATCCGAATTTCATAAAGGTGTAGGAGCATAATTATGCCTATATTGAGAAATGTTTACAAATACTCCAAGGTAAATACAATCGTCTTTGTATTATTGTTTGCGTATGTATCTGTATCAATTATAAGAACTCACTCTTTAAAAAAATAAATATAGGTAACAGCGCTGCAGCTGCTCACAAAAGCTTTGAAATTTTTGATACGTAATGAATAGGTACAATTCATTCCTACCCTCACTCCCTCTTGACAGCAATAAAAATACGTGTATAAAATTCTGATTTAGTGATAGAAGAAATAAAAACTTCCAATTATGTATCTGTTTAATTAAACTTTTATCGACTTTTACATGCCAGGTTCTGTGAACCGCAAATGGGACAATATGGCGTCAAATGGATGCTCCCAGACTTCTCCGGTTGTGTGGCTGATTCCTTAAAGGATATTTATGAACAGGTACCTAACTTATATATATTCACTAAAATTACCTTTAGGCAAGAAATGTTTTAAAAAAGACGGATTCCACACCACCAAATCGAAAGTGAAGCACACGAGATATGCCGATCTGCTCGTAAGCACACACACCATGTTACGCCCATCAGGTTTCACATGGCAGCTAGATCTTGGCCTCGTCGGTCGTATTCATTCTGTCAAGATCTCATGAAAAAACAAGAACAATACCTATGCATTTTTTGTAATGAAATTGTGTATCAACACACAAAACATCACATATCTACTCACGCACGCATACAAAACCACCATTTGCTATGCTTCACATAGATTATATGGCGGTGTGGTCTCCGTATTTGCTTACCTTCTTGCCTTTAGGTATTTTATTTTTATTCGCAGCGTTTATTATGACGGCAATCGGAATTGAAGTGGTCGGAGGATCTTACTCAGAATATTTTGTTATTGTAGGAGAAAGGTTATCTTACTTTGGAGCTCAGATAATTATTATTATAGGGCTCAGGGATTGAGTTTCGAGTTAATAGTTTTTGAATATTTTAGGTAGATATATGACCATGGATGTGGTATGGTAAGACGAAGCGTTCAATGGTGGGGGCATATGTCATGCAGTGGACATCTATCGGCTGACTAATATGATGATGACTTTTGACCACACTGGGAAGAGCATAACTTTCACTCGTAAGTCTTGTAACCCTTTGCCACGCACATTAATTTTTAAATTGAATCATTACGGAGTTAATGGGAAAGCTCTCGATCTTTTATCCTCGTATCTTAGCAATAAAATCCAAAAAGTAGATGTAAATGGTGCAAGGTCATCAGGATCTCTCATTACAATGGGAGTCCCACAGGGTTCAATACTTGGGCCATTCTTATTCTTGGCTTACATTAACGATCTTCCTTTTTTCATAGAGAACTTATGTTATATTGTTTTGTTTGCAGATGATACTTCTCTAATTTTTAATATTGACAGAACCTTGAACAATTTTGACGACGTTAACAAGGCAATCGGTTCTTACGAATACAATTTTAATAAATAGTGAGCCTGTAGACCTTGTGCAGTCAACCACATTTTTGGGTATTACTGTAGGTTCAAAACTACAGTGGGGTCCTCACATATCGTTGATAGCTGGTGGATTCAGCTCTGCAGCCTATGCAGTACGTAAAATTAGCAAGTTTACCGATATAGCCACTGCAAGATTAGTTTTGTTGTGGGGTAAGACCTCGGAAATTCAATCAATATTTGTGCTGCAGAAGAGAGCAATTCGTTCCATTTACAATATGAAATCCCGCGATTCTCTTAGGGAACGTTTTAAAGAGATCAATATTCTTGCAGTGGCTTGTCAATATATATATGAAAATATAATGTATGTGCGGAAGAATATCAATACCTTTGTTAAAAATAGGGATGTTCATAATTTTAATACTAGAAATAAAAATAAACTAAAAGTGTCTCGATTTCGGTTAAAGAAAGTTAGTGGTTCATATATGGGGAACTGTATACGATTTTTTAATAAGTTACCTGACGGCATTGATCAATTACCAATGCATAGGTTTAAAACTTTTGTTTAAAGTAAATCTCATAAAGAAAGCGTATTACAATGTAAATGATTATATTAATGACAGAAATGCATGGCCTGATGTCTCCAAGCTCCATGATAATAATAAGTGATAACTTCGATGTTAACGCTAAGTGAATGAAATGTTCAAAGTAATTTGTGAGATGTCTCAAACATACCATGAGATCACGTTGTTTTATACAACATAATTATCTAGTTAGAATTTTTACCCTATTTTTCCCAGTTTGATTGTTTGATGTTTGTGGGACATCTCATTGACACTTTTATCTTTTATATTTGTAGTTTACGTGTTTTGTTATAATTGTGACATTTGAAAAAAATATTAAGATTAATTCCTTATATTTTAAAAAAATGGAAAAATACATCCCTGTAGAGGTTCTTGGTGCTCTCTTCTCTAATGGGCGTATTTCCGAAGCACCGGTAGAGTCAGAAGGGTGAATTTATTTTTCCAGTGTGAGATTTAACTCTGGTTGGCACATGAAAGGGAAATTTCTTTTTCAAACTCAAAGAATACTTAGTTGATCTAAATTTTGATTGATTTGATCTTTTTATAATATTTTATGTATTTCTCCTTATTGAGATGTTAATTTTGACTTGTAAAAGTGCTATTATTTTCGCCTATTTACAATAAAATACTTTGACTTTGACCTTAGTATTGTTCCCGTAGTCTTGTATCTTGTAACCTTTAGTATTGTTCCCGTAGTTTTGTATCTTGTAACCCTATATGTATACTTATCTACACAGAATCCAAAACAACAAGAGTCTATTTGCCTCCATTGACAACGTGTTTGACGCTTAATTTCTCACCGTACGTGCCAATGTGAAATATGATTTATCATAGTACATATATGACTAAAAAGTAGTCTTAAAAAATGGGTTTTTATTTATCTCCAGTTCGCAAAAATCTCCTACGGCTACTCCAGGGGTAACGTCTCCAACGTGGCTCACCAATATGAAGCTGTCTTGCGCACTCTCCCTTCACACCCTGGCGAAGGAACCTTGCCGCTCCACCATTCTAGGGAAATGTTGCAATACCTGCTATCTTCAGCTGGGCAACTCAAAGACAGACTGGCCAGTACTGATCATCTGCTGAAGATTTATGACACTCTGCTGAAGCACCCTGATGCTTTTTTGGATGAAGAGGTTAGTAAGTTAATGTTATAATTTGATTTTGCTGCTACGAAGACGAAGTAGTTCCCTATTACATTCTTCCGTTGTGTTTTTTTTTTCAATGTATAAGTTCTTACCATTTACTGTCTTAGTTTTTACCCAACTACAGCATAGCCAGGGAATGGTAATGAGTTTAACAGTCTATGTATGTATCTATGTATGTGGTTATGTGGATGTTCCACCATAGCGTCGCTCCTGTTAGTCCGATTTTGTCAAGCGAGGTGACAATCGATTTGTCTTTAGGTACAGAGTGTCATAGGAAATTTTCTTTATCCGACTACGGCGAAGCAAAGGAAGGGTTATATGTAAAAAACTAAATAACTGGGTCTGATTTTGACAAGCGAGGTGTCAATCGATTTGTCTTCATTTATAGAGTGTCATAAGCTATTCCATTTTTACCCGACTACGGCGATCCAAAGGAAGGTTATTTGTACAAAGTAAAAATTTACTCCAATTTTGACAAGCGAGGTTTCAATTGGTTCCAATTTTGATACAATTTATATGGGACCACCTCCAGAAATACCCTTAAATTAGAAATCGATAAATATACAAAAAAAAAAATAGAACAGTCGAACATAGATCCTCCTCCTTTGTGAAGTCGATTTAAAATGTCGTCACACGCCAACAAGCCATTCATGAACCACAGTTCGAATAACCACAATTTCTTTAGAAAATCTTCGATCTCCAAAATGCAGTCACAGTCACAGGAAGCATGAAGGACAACCTCGACCACCGTTTTCACGAGTTCAGCATAAAGTCCAAACCAGTTCGAGAGAAATCTGCACACTTCGATCTACAGCCTCCAGGACACGCTGCCCTCGAGGAGTGGGTCTTGGCCTCAGTTGGAGTGGAACTGGTATTGAAGAACGGGAATGTGTCGGTGGTAGCTGTTCTGTATCACAATTTGGCTGCGAGGCTGCCGTCGTTGAGGAGGTCTATCGAGTTCAAGTGAGTTATGTTCATGATGGGTGGAGTTAAAATTAACTTTAATGATTAGAATATAGTTTAGACAAAATATATAGGAACAAAGACAATTGATTATTTTACGTAGTAGTAAACGCTTAATAAAAAAAAAAGTCTTTTATTAAATCCAGTATTGACTGAGGATAATCATACATTGCATCTATACATGCATTGTGTACATATTTGATTAATAATGTTTTATTTCTTTAAATACAATTTTCTTTATCCTACATTTCTTGTTTTACTAGGGTTCCGTTTCACAAATTAACCTACCAAAATATAGGTGTGGACTGGATGTCTAACTAGATGTTAGACATCCAGTTTGGTAGGTGGGCCCTCATAAGCATTGTACTATTTTTCATGTAATAAATTTATTTTTACATTTTTCACGACTGCCCAAAAAAGAAATGTCCTGTTTTAAGGGTTCATGTATGTTTGTATGTATGTTTATATGTCAGTTTATTCATTCTGCCGTAACTTTTAAAGACCTGAACAGATTCTGATGTATGGACTGTCGTTAGAATCCTTACATAATCTTGAGTAATACAGGTTTTTCCTCTTATTTGCAGAATAAAAATATTACATAATGGCAAAAATATGGCTCCGTTTTCTAATTTCAAACTTCTTATTTTACAATATGGGTATCAAATTGAAGGACTTGATAAGCATTTTCCAACAGTATATATAATTTATTGGCATAAATTCTTTTTTGGCAAGGCATGCGTGTTTGTTAAATTTGTATTTTATGGCTTGTTTAAATAGGAACCCTTATAGAATCACTTCACTGTCTGTCCAACTTTCTGTCTATCAAGACCCTTAAGTCAACGCAATCAAAAGATACGGCCGTTAATGCCGTACATTTTGACATTCGCATGGGAATGAAAACCTATACGGTACTTCCCGTTGACCTAGAATCATGAAATTTGGCAAGAAGCAATTTGTTATAGCACAAGTAAAGGGAAAAATTCGAAAACCGATCATTTGTAGTTACATCACAAAAAAAAGACGAACTATTTACATACCTACAAGTTTGTACGGAACCCGACGATGCGCGTTTTGTACGGTGCGCGAGTCCGACTTGCACTTGGGCGGTTTTTTACGCTTTGTTTACATTTACCATCATCGTACCTACATTTAATTTTGGAGCTCATCATCATCATCATCATCATGTCAACCTATTTTCAGCAGTGGACTTTCACTGCTGAACATAGGCATCCCCCAAAGAGCGCCATGACGAGCGATCTTGTGCCACCTTCTTCCATCGACTTCCTGCGATGTCTACAATGTCGTCGGTCCATCGTGTGGGGGGTTTCCCTTACATTTCGCTTGCTTGTTCGTGGTTGCCACGAATTTTGGACCTAATTGTTACTAATTTATATTTTTTGGTAACTCTATTTTGACACTCATGTAGCCATACGTCTTTCAGGAATGGGCGTGAGACGGAGTACCTGATTTCCTCGCAGCAAATACAGCTGGCTGCCAGCGGGCCAGGAGTGGACTCTTCGCTGCAGCACAGCGTCAAGCTGGTTTTCACGAATGTAAAGAACTATAGCGCTGTCGGTGAGTGGACTTAGCTTATAGGTTTACCTTAGATAAAGAGAGTGAAATCCTGGTCTTTTCTCAAAAGTTATCTGCCAAATGCACTGCGAAGCAGATCACAAGTACTGATCCAGCGTTACTTTAAATTTGATAACTCCCATGGTGCAAGCGATATATGGCCAGACTAGGTACCTACCTAGACAGGTCAACTCAAAAGTTCGAGTTGTGTTTTCATTTCTAGCAGCAAAGCTGGCTTGCGGTCTCCGCACACCGGCAGCGCCGCGCGCGTGGAGCGCCGCCGCGTGCGAGGTGCGAATTACGGAGCCGAGCCACGTGACGTGTCGCTGTCGAAAACTCGGGACCTTCGCACTCTTCACCATTGCAAGCTCTACGCTTGTAAGTATATTTTATTAGAGTCTAGAATCACCGGAGTCAAGAGTGCGGAGAACCAAGGGATGTAACGTCAGAAAGCTAAGCTGCGTAATGTGCCAGAATCGCCCACACTTCTATGTACTTAGTTTCTAGGCTACCGAATCCATATTGGAACTACTAAGCCTACGCCATCCGTATATCTGTTGATGTGTGTCCTGTAATAGGTTTTAGGGTGGATATCCTCCTAACATATAATAATAATCATGTGCTAGTCCAACTCGCACTTAGGCGGGTTTTTTTAAGTGTGTCTCGTCTGTTTTCATTAAGTTTTGACAAATACTTTCGAATAAATTGACAGAAGGTTCAAAGAAAGCGTAACCTCCCAGATATCTTCACTTAAATGTCTGATGATTGTGTACTGTCCTCCGAATATAGATTATTTCAGTAAGCTTGAAAATGTAATGGAGGAGTTAATGTCAGATTACACTCATATTCTTGTTATGGGTGATTTTAATACGTGCCTATTAAGCACAAATCTGCGGGCATTAATAATATAATATATTTGAGACAATCCCACACCAATTAACTAGACCCAAACTAGGATACCCTGTACTATGGGTACTAGATAACGGATAAACGCTGGCCCCGGGCAATATAGCGGTAAACGCTGGTTACGCCCTTTTTAATGTTATTTAATTTTTGGCTTCTCTGACCTTTATTCTATCACTCTTATTTTTTTTCAGTATTTTTTATTTATATTTCATTACAATAAATTACAATAACAGATCTTTTACAATAACGCAAACGTGCGGGGTCAAGACGTCTAGGCTTGCTAGAAACTGGAGGACCTGGAGTTGTCCTAATGTGATGGAGAGTATTATGTTTAGGACTTGAAGGAACACCTGCAGGCCTCGTGATCTCTGGAAACTCACGCAGTAGTTCGTGAAAGTCTGATTCACCAGTGATAGTTTTGATAGATGCGATGTCGTCAGGCGAACCGGTGCAAAAAGCGTTTACTGAAAGTGAGGTGATTCCATCTATAAGGCGTTGGTTTTTACAGTCTACCAGCAAACCATAGTGTCTGAGGAAGTCTATTCCGATGATGGGTCTAGAAACATCAGCGATCGTGAAACTCCAGATGAAAGCACGTCGAAGTCCTAAATCCAGCTGCAGTTGAGTGAGACCATAAGTGTGAATTATCGAGTTGTTTGCAGCTGTGAGTTCAAACTTCGACTTTGAGCAGGGCATCTTGACAGCTGATCGCGGAAAAACACGCAAGTCTGAACCAGTGTCTACTAGAAACTGCATTTTTGTAACGCGATCTGTGAAGAAAAGACGGCCTGTAGATGCAGTCGCTGGCCGCTACTTCCGACCGTCCTGGAAGTTTTCCGAGGTGAAACTACACGGCTGCTTGCATTTCTATGCTTTGGATCCGTAGGTAAAATGATAAAAACAGTGAGGGTGGTTAGGTGGTGGTTGCTTAGGTCGTGAGCGTGAGCGAGAGCGATCATTCCGTCTGAATCGGTTTGGAGATCGAGAATGATCACCGTTGGCTACCTGTTTCGTTAGCTTCGCTACCTGCCTAGTCAGTTCACTGACTTGCCTGGTTAGATCGTTGTAAGGTAGTGATGATGCAGGAGCAGCAGCTCTGGATGTCCTTGCTACCTGTGGAGATGAAGGGGCTATCTCATGCACCTTATCTGCTAAATCTGCCAGCTTGTCCAGAGGAAGGTCTACCTGCGAAGCGATTACCGTTTGAATATTCGAAGGCAGACGGCTTGACCAGATGGTGGTCAGGAAATCAATAGGCACCGATGGTCCTGCGAGGCTTTGAAGGTGGCGCAGGAACTGCGACGGCTTCCTATCGCCAAGCTCCTCGTGCATCAACAGTTGCTTAACGCGCTTCTCCTGCGATGCTGAAAGTCTTTTAATGAGTTCAGTTTTTAGCTTTAGGTACTTATCGGTTGGTGGAGGATTCGTAATTACGTCTTTTACTTCTGCGGCAAACTGATGGTCCAGCTGAGCAACTAGGTAGCAAAATTTAGTCTCGTCTGTAGTAATTCTGGATAAGAAGAACTGGCTTTCCACCTGGGCGAACCACAACGCTGTTTCCTCTGGCCAGAATGGCGGAACTCTGACGCTTACTCTAAGCACTTCAGGGACAACAGGTGGATCAGCATCTTGCAACTCTCCGTTATCACGGTCTGCCATATTTGTTTAAAAATAAAATCGCTCACCGCTTATATCTTGTTCCACACCCTTACTTGTAATACTTTATGTGACGTCGCTGCGTCGTCTCGAATGTTCCGTGAAGATCAATCCAAGGACAGCGAACGGTGTTTGTATCACTAACACTTGAAGGTCGCCAATGTGGGCGAGGATCCTGGCAGTCCAGATCTCGCACCATCCAGTTATACTGACTCCGGATCAGAGGGTTGATGTGGATCGAAAGTTTTTATATTTAAAGGAAGAAGAAGTTAGGCCGAAAGAAATGAATGTTTTAATAAGGATATTAAACTGTTTTAATTAAGTAGGCAACAAGAAATTAAAGTAATATACAAGAAAGGATAGATCTACGACAATATATAAAAAGTAAACAAAGCGCGGCCGTGGTCTATCGCCGTCTGTGAGCGTGCCGGGCGCGGGCCGGCTGCGATGCAGAGCCACAGACTTTGTACTAGTTAGTACCTGCTGCGCGTAGGCAAAACCAGTAATCCAAGGAGGTGGCCCATTGTCATAAAAGGTCGCGATTAAATCGCATTGTACGCGGTGGGTCCAACTCGTTAGAGGAGTTATCTTGAGTCCCCGTGTAAGTGTGGAATACGTAGTACGCCACAACCTTGCGGAGGGCCACCACCAGTGCCTATCAAGTACGTGCTCTCTTGGGAAAGTTGGTGTAGGTTTATGATCATATTTCTCTATAAACACCTACTTACCACTTAGCGGTTGATGTTGTTGATAAATCTATAGATGTAGTATCCATATTTGCTAAAGTCACCTCGCACTGAAAAATACCATGCAGAATTTTCATGAAGATTAGCAAAAACTTTTCTGTTGAGTTGAGATTGTTGGCAAACAATTTTGATGTAGGGGCCGTTCCTTTTGTAACAATTTGCGAAAATAACTGTTAAAAACGCTATATATGATAACATTTGGCGTTCCCTTTGGCCATTTGTGGGCGAAATAAGCGTTCTGAACGTTTTCGATCACAGTTCGTTTTACAAGTTTCGATGACATGTTGACATAGTAAAGTTTGGAAGTTTGGAAAGGATCGGTAGTGTCAAAAGTTGCAATAATGACAAAAGTGTTGAAAATGTTCAAAGAAAACGGCTTATTATGAAAAATGTTAAAAATGTACATTTCGAAACTGCCCACAACGCCATCTCATCATCTCGGACGCAGGGTTTGAGTATTTATGACCACAGAATAACAAAATATATGTCATTATAATGTCATCGGCACAGCTGCCAAATAGTTGAATGAACATAAACGGACGGACCAATCAGGGCGCAGTATTGGACGCACTGCGTTCTCATAGTAAAGTGTCGCCTAAGTATCGTTTGTGAATTAGAAGGCTCGCAACGACGAACGCATAGTGAAATGGCTTACTTCGCACAGTGTCGTTGCTTTACATGGGCAAGTATTGTTTGTGAATACGGCTGTTACAGTCTCTATTAAGGGGAAGACACTTTGTTCAGGTGTTCTTTATACGTAGCACTTGAACCACATTTCACTAATACACTTACACTAAACTAACTCGAACGGTTTTGTTCTTTTGAGTCTTCTCACTATGTCCATGTGGTCGAGGAGCTGGATTGCCTTGACATTCACATGATGATGAAGTCTTTTTTCGTGAGCTTCTGCGTATTTCTTGACTACTTTATCAACGAACTCTACTTTAAGGTCCCGATGGAGATCGTCATTTCTTATGTACCAAGGTGCATTCACTATTTCCCTCAGTACTTTATTCTGGAAGCGTTGTATTGATATGTTGCTCTTATTATTGCAGCCCCACAGCTGTATACCATAGGTTCATACTAGCATTAGGACTAGTTTATATAGTAAATGTTTATTATGCGTTGACAGCGTAGAGTGTCTCCCAAGCAGCCAATACATTATTTTAAACCGTAGTACTAATTCTTCTTTTTTCTTCTTTACATGAGCTTTCTAGCGGAGCTTAGCATCAAGCGTCATATCGAGGTACATTGCTGTATTCTCATAAGGGATTTGCTTATCATTAATAAATATTGGTGAATAATGATGTTTTTGTAGCTAAAGTCTATATGGATTGATTTAGATTCATCCAGTTTAATTTTCCATTTTTTGGTCCAGTCATAGACTTCATTGACAGCAATTTGGAACTTTTCTGCTGCTTCTTCGTGGGTACTTCCAACAGTCACTATAGCAGTGTCATCAGCAAAGGTCCTAATGATGTTATTTTATATTTCAGGTATATCACAAGTGTATAGTAGGTACAGGACCGGACCTAAAACACTTCCTTGTGGTACCCCTGCTTTTATTTCCTTTAGTTCAGAATAGGCATCTTCTTGTCTAATACGAAAAGTTCTGTTTGATATATATGATTTTATAATATCTGCATACTGTTTTGGCAGCTTAATTCTCAATTTGAATATGAGGCCCTCATGCCATACTTTATCAAAAGCTTGCGCAACATCTAGGAATACGGTGGAGCACACTTTTTTTATCTTCAAATGCTTTTTCGATAATGTTTGTGATTCTGTGCACTTGGTCTATGATTGAGTGCTTTTCTCTAAAACCAAATTGGTGATCTGGTATAAGATTCTTGCTATCTATAGTTGGTTTTATTCTTTTAAGCAACAGTTTTTCGATAAGTTTTGACATTACGGGTAACAGAGAGATCGGCCTATACGAAGTAGCTTCATGAGGCGGTTTTCCAGGCTTTGGTATCATTATAACTTCAGCAACTTTCCATAAATCGGGTACACTCTTTAGTCTCAGTGAGGCATTGATAAGGATTGTTAGCATAACTATACCCTTTCTTGGTAGATTATGTAATATTTCCCCTGATATCAAATCATAGCCAGGTGATTTATTTGGGTTTATACTTGATTTAATTTCTCATTCAACTTCTCTCGGTGTGACTAATTTCATATTTTCTTCACATCCATGTAGCATCATACTATCGTCTAAAGTTAGGGCTTAATTTGTTCCGTCCTCGTTCGGTTGAAAGACGTTTTCTAAATGGTCTGCAAACCTTCTAGCTTTTTGGTCATTGCTGCATGCCCATTTCCCGTTAACATCTTTTATTGGTGGAATTTGGGTAATTGGCCTTTTCAAATTTTTAGTAGCCTTCCATAATGAGTAGTCTGTACTGCGCTCACTGGTAAGCTTCTGGAGATAACTGTTAGAGGAGTCATCATTAAAATTTTGGATTTGCCTCATAACATTTTTCTTAAGATTGGTCAGATGTTTTTTGTCTTCAGGAGACCTAGACTGATGCCATATTTTCCTTTGTTTTTTTTTTGCGTTATAAGTTGTTTAATCCACAGAGGGTATATATTTCCTTTGACTTTATGAATGTCTGGCGTGCTTTCCCATGCTGTTTGTTGGATGTGCCCAATAAACTTTTCTAATTCAATGTTTAAGCCAAGATCACTTGAAATTTCCAAGACATTTTTGTGAATCTACAACGATACTTAAGAGTTAGGTAGATACAATACATTTCTATATAGGTACAAAGCAAGAGATTTCATCTAGAAATAAATTTTTAAATCGCAAATATATTTTTTTCTTCGTTTTTTGGCGTTTTAATTATTTATTTATTTAATTGTTTTGCACAAAAGTAGTGAACAAGGAATGACATGTTTTCATACACATCATTTTTACTCGACGGCAAAGATTATTTTCAGTTGAAGTTTAAAAAGCACTGTAAACTGTGTAGCACTATGTGTGTGTGTGTGTGTGTGTCTGCAAAGCACTATAGTCACTATACCTATAGGAACATGGTATTTTTAAATAGGCAGTCGTAATAATTATTTGATGTAGGTAAGTACATTATTGCTGAGAAATAATATCAATGTTTAGATTTTCTTTCAGAGACGTACAATCTACAAAAAGGTTTTTTGTTTATTATTAGATCACTAAAAAACTTATGATGCTAATTAACTTTTAATTATAGTTAATATCTACACGGGAACAAAATTTTAAATCATTTATTTTAATTATTATTTTAAAAAACAGAAAATAAATTCAGACGATGATTGTTGGAGGGCAATTGCCGCCATTGGTTGGCTGCCGCGCCACCCACAGATAATAACTCGAACATAAAACCCGGCATAATTTGAAAAGTCCTATTTCTGCTAGAAGTATTTGTAGGCTAGGTTTAGCTTAATTCTGCCGCATAGTTACCGGTTTCCTGGTATTAGTGTTGATTGCGGGTGCTTGCCGGGTGCGCGTTAACTGTTTAGTGAATTCAAAAACCTTCACGACCTTCAAACGCACCGGCAATGGGTGCTCGGTGGCAATCACTCAACCTCACTCCTTAGGGAATCAGCCTGCTGAAGAAGAAATCGATATTGAAAGCGAAGATTCAAATTAAAGTACCATACCTATTTATTTTTTTCATTTTATGGTTTTGACCATTTTATTTTTGTTTCTAAAGTATAACAGTTAATAAAAATTATGTAATTTTATTCAAATTAAGGGAGCATTGTATTTTTATTTTTAAAGTATTTTTTGTGTTTGTTTCCATAGTTTAATATTTAATAAAAATAATGTGATTTGAAAGGTTTTTTTATGCTTACAAAATAATTATCATTTAAAATGTAATTAAATAAAAATTAGATAGTAGCAAATTAAAAAAAATATTAATTTAATAAAATACTGTTTAAACTGGTTAAAAATAAAAATAAATCACATTATAAGGTCGGGCTGTTACAATGGTTACATAAAAATAAGTTTCATTGATAGGATTCTAAAATAGCGATTAGTGCATGATACAGCTAAGTTTTTGCTATAAAATTTCCTTGAAAAGGGTGGTAATCGGCTGGTACGCTCGAGATCTAAAGTGGAAATTACGTCGTGTTATTTTCTTACATTCGTTAATCTCAGTGGTCGGTGTGTTTAAAAAGTCATTAATGATGTTGCAAATGAAACAGTATCGTCTATAATTTGTATTATATATTTTTATTATTATTTTATTAAATATTTATACCATTACAATTATTATTACAAGGTTAAATTAAAAAAAAAATAGCTTTCATTTGAAATTTTGAACGTCTTTTTTGGATCACTGTACGCTGCACTATAAACAAATTAGCTTCTTTTATTTCTCCTGTAAGTTTCCATTTTTGATATTACCGCTTTGTTGCCCGGGGCCAGCGATATATACGAATATTTTAACATCCACGACTCGGAAACAAACATTTCTGCTCATCACACAAATGATTGCATCTTGCAGGATTCGAACCCGCAAAAGTTTGATTACGTACCTAGGATCACTAGCCACGAGACCAACCGGTCGAAAGACTGACTGACGGTTAAGAATGAAAGGTATTATAGATTCAGTTAATCTAAATTTGTAAGATTCACAACCAACACACCATTCTCAAACAACACTCTCAAAGTACTCTTCTTGACCTCATCATTACGTCGGACGTAGATTTAGTAAAAAGTCATGGACAATTTTCGGCACCGGGATTTTCCCGTCATGACCTCATTTGTTCTTTTATTAAATTTAAACCCCCGAAACCTAAACCAGTTATTTTGAAACAGCGTCAATTTTCACGTTTGAAAATAAGTTTACTTAATAGTGATGCTTCCAAAATTAACTGGTCTGAGATTGAACTTTCTCAGTCAATTGATGAAAGTTATTATTTCTAAATTTTAGAATTATTGAATTATTTGATCGACATGCTCCAATCTGCTTTATTAAAATTAAACGACCTCCCTCTCTAGACTAGACTCTGATGAAAACTAGACTCTGTATAAAAGGGTAAGGAACCGTTGTAACCTGCTTGTGTGCAATGCAAAGCGGCGTTATATCTCTGAGCTTTCTACCCAGCTAGTATTTGGAAGTTTCTGAGATCTTTAGGTTTAGGGAAACCTAAACATATGGACACTAAAATTTCTATGAACCTAATACTCTGAATATCCGTTTCACTTCTTGTGCCAAGTTGAGTCCTAGTGCTAAGCTCATTTCCCTTACTGAAATTAAACTTCTTCCTTCTCCGGCCATTGATCCTTTTGTGTTTAAATCTGTCAAAAAAGACTATGTTAAAAAAAAACTGCAATCCCTGAAATCGAAAGTGGTAGGCTGTGACAATATTGGACGAGTCGTGATCATGTATATCATCAATTAACTTCTATCCGCCCTTACTTACATAGTAAATTTTTCATTAACCTCGTAAATGGCGTAAAGCTCATGTTCTTCCTCTGCCTAAAGTTCCCAACCCTACTCTTCCAAACCAGTATCGTTCTATCTTCATATTACCGTTTTTATCTAAAATCATTGAGTCAGTAGTGCACAAACAGGTGAAGGAATATTTACAAACACATAATCTTTTGAACCTTCTGCAATCTGGGTTTAGAGTAGGTCACAGTACAACAACGGCTCTTTTAAAGGTTACTGAGGACATTAGAGCCGCCATGGAAAACTCACAATTTACTGTACTGGTTTTGATAGACTTCAGTAACGATTTCAATACGGTTGACCATGATCTGCTTTTAGCCGTTCTCTCTAAAAAAAAAAACTGCTTCTGCTGTTTCATGGTTTCTTCGTACCTTGAAGGTCGGTGGCAGGCCATACGGTATGAACAAGAGTTCTCCGACTGGAATGTTTTACACACTGGCGTGCCTCAAGGTGGAATTTTGTCCCCGCTGCTTTTCTCAATTTTCATCAACTTACTTTCTCCTCTCTTACAAAGTAGCTTCCACATGTACGCCGATGACCTTCAACTACACTATTCTGTTACCACTGACGAATTGCCTCGCGTGATTCAAATTCTCAATGACGATTTGTCGCGTCTTCTCACTTGGTCGATCAATTATGGTATTAAAGTAAATCCTGACAAGTGTCAATCAATCATAGTGGGCAGCTCGCGACGTCTCTGTAAAGTTAACCATTCCGATCTACTCTCACTTTCTTTTAACAGCATTAATATTCCTTTTTCTTCGACAGTTAAAGACTTAGGCGTCATAATTGATCCAAACCTTAATTGGTCTCCATATGTTAATGAAATTTCTCGAAATGCTTTTCTTCATTTCATTCAATCATACGCCTTAAAAAAAACTCGCCACTCATACCAAAATTACATTAGTAAACTCGCTTCTCCTTCCCATTCTAGATTATGCCGATGTATGTTATGATGTATATTTGTATTTGACATATGTTTTATTATAAATAAATACATCTGAAAAAATTATAAAACATTAACAAATATGGAAAAAAATTAATCCCCGAAGAGTTTCTTGGTGCTCTCTTCTCTAAGGGCGTATTTTCGAAGCACAGGTAGAGTCAGAAGGGTATTTCCGTTTCCTGTGAGAGATTAACTCTGCTGGCACATGAAAGGGAAATTTCCTTTTCAAACTCAAAGCATACTTAGTGTACCTACATTTTATTGATTTTATCTTATTATAATATTTTATGTATTCCTTCTTGTTCATGAGATATTAATTTTGACTTGTAAAAGTGCTATTATTTTGCCTATTTACAATAAAATGTTTGACTTTGACTTTATGTTCCTTAGATAGGTATAAGACCTTCTTAACAAACTTGACTGCCTTCTTAATAACTGTATCCGTTTCATCTATGGCCTCAGAAAGTATGATCACGTGTCTGAGTACAGATCCAAACTGAAATGGCTCTCTATCCGTGAGCGACGAAATCTTAGAATTCTTTGTCTTTTATTTTCCGTCCTAAATGACCGTAACTCACCTGTATACTTAAAATCTAAATTTAACTTCCTATCAAACACTCATGACAAGCAACTTCGCTCTTTAAACACTCATATATTAGCCACTCCTATTCATACCACTTCTTTCCTTGATAACTCCTTCCACTCCAATTGACATTAGAAAGTGTCAAACTATAGAAAATTTTAACTCGAGAGCATTTAAAAAAGACTTATTAACAACACCAGCTGTTTAATTTTATAATATTTATATGTATTTTATTTTTTTGATATTATATTATGTAATATTTATATATATATACATATATATATATATATATATATATATATATTAATAATTGTATATACATATTTTACATAAATTTATATTTAAGAATTCATTACCGTCCATATCTCGAGTGCACGCCTATATACATCTTTCTTGCACAACCAGGATGACTGGCAGAAAATGCTGTCATAGCATTAAGTCCTCCTCTGTACACTGTTTTTGTGCATAAAGTATATTTACTAATACTTAATACTTTATGTTATAATTTTCTTAATTGATTTGAAATATGGTTATGAATTTGTTGGTAAATTATTGTGTAATAATGTTTAATTGGTCTCACCGTTCTTATTACAATAAATTAATTTGAATTTGAATTACTGTAATTTTATTGTACTCGTCTAATCGATAAGATTTCAACATTGGTCGTGATAAAGGCGCATAACCTGATGAGATATTGTTAGTTTAATCAGTGGAAGACCAAGGGAAATAATAAAGAACCCTCATGAAAACATGAAGATAATATATTTTGTACTAAATACAAAATAACTACGAACTTAATCTAACAAAACAAGTCGTTGCTAAAAGCTATAAAAATACAAACTATTTTCATCTTAGGATAAGTGACTTTATTCCGTTAGGGCATAGGGTTGTTTTATTGAAGTTACACACCATGCAATAATATGAAATAAGCTGATAAAAGAGTCTAAATGGTCCACACTAAAAATCTCACTTGAGAATACACACTTTAGGAACTAAAACACTGATCACATGAATTAAGCAAATGTATCCAATACAATTTGCTCATATTATTTTTCACAACTGACATAGTCGTTATTTTTACTTTCAGTCAATCTGTAACTAAGCAACCACTTTTCATCTCTTTTCAAAAACTATGCGTTTTGCTTGACCAAAAAGCTCATACACCAACACTTTTCCTAATTGAGTGAAGAATGGATAGCCTGGCACAGTCCAATCATGGTACGCAAATCTAATAACCAAGGTCTCATAACTGCCTTGGTTAGTAAATCAGCTAACTGATCCGCTGAACTTGTTTTCAAGACTGTGAGGGTGCCTTCATGCACCATCTCTACCAAAGAAATGTCTCAGGCGGATGCGCTACGTCTTTTTGTAGAATTCAGGATTGTGTACTAATCTGATGGCAGCCTCGTTATCGACTTTCAATGACGGCATGTCATCCACATTCGTTAATCTGTCTAAAAGTCTTTGAAGCCATACCAGTTCTCTAGCTGCCTCACTTGCGGCAACAATTTCAGCTTCCGTGGTGGAAATAGCAACTGTGGCCTGTCGTTGACTCAGCCAAGACACAGCTGCACCGGCACCGGTATACAAACATACTACGCCAGTAGTTGAACGTCCAGTTATAGAGTCTCTTCCAAGATCAGCATCACTATAGCCTAACAATTGCTTAGGTCCGCTGCTATAAGTGATTCCAAGGGAAATTGTTCCTTTGAGGTACCGGAATATTCTCTCCACCTTGTTCCAGTCCTTCGTAGGGTTTTCCAACTTACGGAAGACTACACCGACCACATATGCTATAGCTGGACGGGTTCCGACCATTAAATAAGCGAGAGCACCTACTGCTTCCCTATAAGGAAACTTATTTTCTTTTCAGAGATGTTCACTTTCCCTGCTTGAACACCTTCTTTCTCAATCGGAGTAGAGATTGGATTGCAATCAGCTATTCCAAAACGCTGTAGAATCTTTTTTGTGTAGGATACGCCCTTGACTTCTCTCTTCATAGCTTCTCAATATGTTTCTGGAAACTTGTCAGAATCTAACAAGCAGACAAAGTCTTTGAGATGTTGCGGTGGTTTGAGTGTACCTCTGTCTCTCAAATTGTATTTGGGTCCTACATCAGGTTTTCTGATCTCATACTCTCGCGCGTCTAAAAACTGTTCATCTTCGAAGTCATCAACATGATCTGATGTCATAGTAGGAACATCATCCATTGCTATACATTCTTCACAGTCACTAACGTGATCTGATGTCACAGCAGGTTCATTATCCGATACTGCACATTCTCCCTCCAGAGCACGTTCAGTCTCACAGTTTTGTTGTTCTTCTAACTGTCTTTTAGAATCGGTTTCCCACAGAATATCATCTTCTGGAAAGATCTCTCCCTCAGCATCTTGACTTATCATTTCTGGAATGATCTCTGCCTCTTAGGTCCTCAGCTGTGAAGTGATCTCCCCCGGAAGATCAGGTATCTTACTTGAGATTCTTAATTCCAGTCCAGGACAGAATGTGACATCTCTAGATCTAGTAGTTTGTTTTCCGTCCCAGATACGATATCCATCATCGTTTTCATATCCGATAAGTCTTTCTTTGACATTTTTCTTATTCAGCTTCATCTTTTTCTGTTTACGAATGTGGAAGTCACATTCACTACCTATTACACGCAAGTGTGAGATCTTAGGTTTCTTGTTATGCCTTAGTTCATAGGGTAATTCCCGTTCTACTCTTGTGGGTCCCGTACGATTCAAGACGTAAGCAGCTGTGTTGATAAGTTCTGCCCACAGAGCTTATGGAAATTCCTCTCCTAAGTGCATGTATGACCTAGCGGTTTCTACAAGGGTTCTATTTTCTCTTTCCGCACACCCATTTTGTTCAGGAGTAAATGGCATGGTAAGCCGCTGTTCTATTCCTTCTCTGTTAAGTATCTCGTGAATGGCTCTATTATCAAATTCGCTGCCATTATCGCTCAATAGTGATTTGACGACGTGTCCAGCGTTGTTTGCTTCTTTCAAGAATTGAAGTAATTTGTCTTTAACATCACTTTTATTACGGATGAAATAAACGTGACGAAACGCAGAGTAGTCATCCTTGAATAAAACAAAATAGCGATACTTCAAGTAACTTTCGGGAAATGGTCAACATACATCACTATGTATGAGCTCTCCAGGCACTGAAGCTCTATCTCCCTTGCCAAACTTTAATCGCTGAGCCTTTCCATAAATGCATCCTTCACATTGTAAATCATCCTCTTGTACACTGTTTTTGTGCATAAAGTATTAAATAAATAAATAAATAAATGATTTCCAAAAGACAGATGCTGAGAAGGATCTCCGCGGCATAATCCAGATCACAGCCAGTGTCGGAGGCGCGATGTGTTTGGCAGCTGCGGCGCTCCAGCTCTTGGCTTTAGTGCCAGGGAGGAAGGCGAGGCTGCCAGTTCTGCTTAAGGCTGCCACCGCTGGAACCCATTCTGCAGCTATGCTGGCTCTACTAGAGTGTGATACAAGACAGGTCAGTCACTTCATCTTCATGCCTTGTAGGAACTTATAGTCAGTCTAGGAGGCACAATGTTTTTATTTGCTACAGCATACTGTAGTGGTAGGTCTCTTACGCAAGCGGGCGCCTAGGGAAGTACCACAACTTACCTGACAGATATTCAACCACTAAGCAAGTAGTGTGTAAACATTTCTGTGTTTCGGATTGAAGGGCAATATTTCCAGCAAAATTACTGAACAATGAGACTTAACAACCTATGTCTCAGGGTGACGAGCGCAGAGCAGTTATACCCTAGATTATGCAGCCAAAGTTCTGGGTGGCACTGCAACTCATAACAATGAGCAGGCGTAACGCTTACCATCAGGTGAGCGACCTGCCCGTCTCGCTATTCTAAGTAATTTAAAAAAACTGGTTTTTGAAACTGCCTATTTTTTTTTGTTTGGGTACAAGTCAGACCACTTTTTTTCTTGGCTTTAGGCTCAAGTAGTATATTTTCGTACCATTTCTGTTTATCGTTTAAAGTGTAGTGAGGATCACACTTTGAGAAAGATCACAGCATATTTGATTGGAATGTGTCCTACAGCTGCGATTATTCAAGTACTTCAACTCCTTGCGCATAGAAGAAAGTCAAGATGCTGAGAAGGCTCCAATCTCTAAAAGACACTGCCATTATTTCCATTGCTGGCTTTTTTCAATTACCTCTTAGTTAGAAAACAGAAGCAGAATCTAGTCGTTGTCCTCAGATACTTGCTCGAGCTCTTTGCCCTTTGAGTATGAATGAGCTACCATTGTCAATGCAAATGAAATTCATCTAGTCTAATGATAGGAAATCTAGTAGTGTCGGAGTGTAACATGGTTTATGTATAGGTAAACATGTATAGGTCTGATGCAGAATAACCCAGAAAGTAGAATGCCTATACTCAGCAGCGGCCATTCAAACGACAGTAAATGCTAAAATTGAATTTATTTTTCTAGGTGGAAGCCTGCCCCGGCACTCTAGGCTGGGTGTGCGCGGCGTGCTGGTGCGCGGGGTGCGCCGCTCTCTGTGCGCAGCCCTTGTTACTGCAAGCAGAGCTGTCGGGACGGGCGCAAACAGCTCCCACCGTTGGATTACTTGCAGGTTACTTGTTGTCGGCATTTTCAGTCATCTTCCCGTCGTGTAGATTATAACCTTTGTGGTATGGAATTGTAAACAAATCCTAATTGTTGTTGGCGATAAATTAAACTGCTATGACGCAGTAAGCAACCGGGATCAATAGCTTAAGTGTGAATTACCGTGCCCTCGGAAGCAAGGAGCGATAATGGTTTCGTTAGATTGCAACTTTAAGCTCTTATCGATTTAAATGCCACAATGAGAAGGCGCCTGAGTTTTGGCTCCAACCAAAAGTCAGTACAAAAACCAGTATATGCGCACGAGGGTGCACGTACTACTTATTACATTATTTACACAATATTATTTGTTTATTTATTAACCGTTGGTAATCAGTTTTTTAATAATTTAAGTACAAAGTAGCATTTGTCACACTTTAAAAAAACTAAAAGCAAAATGTAAAAGAGGTCCCTAGGCCCATTATGTTGGGCAAGATGGAGTACACAAGAACTGGAGGGCAATTCACGATTTCTGGATATTTTATCGAATCCCAATATATATCTTGTTTAACATATCGACTAGAAATATCGCGAAATTATCGATTTTCCTAAAAAACGCTATTCTTGCAACAGGTAGATATAAAATATCGAAGTCATAGACGATATGTTTAGGGTGGAGATGAAAAACGTTCCATTTTCTCGATTGTGTTTAATTGATGAAATATTTGAAGAAATTGCCCAAAATATTCTGCACGTAATCGTAAAGTATATTAAAAAAAGTCCAAGTCGTCATGACGTCATGAGCCATCTGTCATCAGCGGTGTCAAGCTGTCAGATCACCAGAATATAAAAAACTTAAAATACTTATCATATCTTCGCATTCTTCAACTTAATGAAGAACACAAGGTCCATCCACAAGCTATTGAAGAACACAATTCAATTCAATTTCAATTTATTCAATAATGATTATTACATCATGTCTGAATTTATACAATAATAATAATAATTATACAACAATAATAATAATAATAATTAAAAAAATAATTAAGCAAAATCAAAATTAGCAATATATAGCAATAGTCAGCAGATAGTCAAACAAATTAAAAACATAAAGAATATAAAATAAAAAGTCTAGTCAGGATCTTATTACCTCTTAGATATTCATCCATTGAGTAGAAACACCCTTTAAGCAGGAGTTGCCTTAACTTAACCCTAAAAATATTTGGACTTTCTACAATTTTTAATTCAATAGGAAGACTATTAAACAGTTTTTTTTGCTTGATAGCCCGTGCAGTGTTTTGTGATATTTAACTTCGGAATAAGAGCAATTTCCATATCTTTCCTTCGCGTGTCTAATCTACTTAATTTCTGCTCAACGGTTTCATATTTGTGCCTTTTTTCCACAACATCGGTGAGAAGCACCATGATGCATCCGAACCATAGTACGGATCGCTCGCTTCTGTAGCACAAAAGCTCTGTTTATATTATATTGGTAGCTATTTCCCCAACACCTTATGCTGTACCTGAGTTTCGATTCCATTAATGCATAATACACCGTTTTGAGCTGTTCCATAATATCCCGTCCCGTCCGTCATATGTTCTATCTCGTCCCGAATACTTCTCAGAGCATAGCATGCTGAAGCGAGAGTGCTTTCAACGGATGACAATTTTTGTTTCCAGTTTAGATGTTGATCTATATGAATACCCAGAAACTTTACAGTTTCGACTATAACCACTTTTTCTCCATTGATTTTGACATATATTGTTTGTTTGTTAGCCACTGTAGACTTAAACAAAATTAGGTTTGTTTTACTTGCGTTCAGATAAAGGTTGTTAACATTATACCAGTTGTTAAAAGCCAGAAGGGCGGTGTTGACTTTTGCTTCAAGCTCTAACATGTCCGCTCCTGAAACTATTGCATTGGTGTCGTCAGTATATACAACCAATTGAATATCAGGGACAATCTGGGATATAGATTGTATAAGACCATTCAGAAAGATTACAAAAAATATTGGTATTGATATTACTACTTCTAGGCAATAAAAGGCTCCACAAATGCCATTACTTCAAGTGTGAGAATGTTGGCAGCCAAAACCTTTTCTGAATGCTGTTGTCCAACGGGTCTCTCATGACCGTGTGCCTTCTTTGCACTTCGAAAAGCTAGGTATCCAACTGTGTTGATGAAAATTAAGCAGATTGTATAATTTACTTCTCAAAACTCTTCTCAAAACTCTGTTCAATTCATTGAATTCGCCAGGGAAATGAACCCACTGTCCTAAAACATCCAAATGGTTCAGCGCACTGACAACCTCCGCAATGCACCTTGTAATAGTTGACTGGGATATAGCCAAATTGACATGAATAGAATAGAATATTTTATTGGCCTTATAACAGATAGTGTCACACTAGGCAAGTCAATTTTTACATGAAATGAAATCACATTACAATTAGTTATATATCAAAAAACAAAACAAATAACTTATGACTTCTGAATAAGTTTTTTCTCTGAATCGTACAAGAATGAAGATTCCGTCAGACGCATATCGTTGTATTCTTTTAAAGAATAGAACGGGTTGAATTCGAAGAATTGTTTCAGTGTCCTTTTAAAATCGTTTGTATGCAAGCTCGTAACACATAAGGGCAATTTATTGTACATACATATTTTCGTGTAAATTCCCTGTTTTTGAACTTTGGTTAATCTCACCTTAGGCTTAAATATTTTCTCTTTATTACGTAGATTGTATTTATGTACATCTTTGTTTTTAGTTATACTGCCCTTTTCGTCATGAATCTCTAAGAGACTGTTATAAATGTATGTGGATATAACTGTCATTATTTTATGCTTCTTGAAATAATTCCTGACTGAAGTGCATTTTCGTAATCCAAACATTATTCGTATTGCCCTCTTTTGGCTCGTCAGTACCTTTTTTTATGTCAGCAGCGTTTCCCCAAACAGTAATAGCGTACCTAACTACCGAATGAATGTAAGCGTAGTAGACTGATATAAGTGACTTATTATCAATTAGTGGTTTAAGCTTGAGCAAAGCATAATTGGCACTTGACATTTTTTTAATAGTTGTTCTATGTGTTTTGAATGACTTAATGTATAATCTACTGTATATCCTAAAAAAACATTATCCTTTAAGCCCATATTACCTTTGTTATTTTTCCTTGTTTGATATTGCATTACAACACTTTTATCAGCATTAAGAACGATTCCGTTAGCATTAAACCATTCTCTTAGAATACACATAGTTTCACTGATTTTTAATTGTAATTTATCTTTACATTTGTCACTAATTCATATATGAGTATCGTCAGCAAATAAACTAGTATAGGTCCAATCTGGCATAGAATTTACTAGGTCATTCACATATATTAGAAATAATATTGGCCCCAGTATTGAGCCCTGAGGTACACCAATATCTACAGTTCCAAAAACCGAATTTATTCCATTTACAGACACAACTTGGCTCCGATTCTGCAGATATGAATACATTAAATTAAGTTCAGATCCTTCAAAACCATAATATTTTAGTTTTAAAATTAATATGTCATGTCGCAAACAGTCAAACGCTTTGGACAAATCGCAGTAAAAACTTGCGCATTTCTGCGACTTGTCCAATGAGTCAAGAATAAAATATATAACATTTCTTATGGCCATTTCTGTCGATCGCCCTTTGCGAAATCCAAATTGTGACTGAGTGAAAAGGTCATTTTCTTCAAAATATTTAACAATTCTATGCTTTATGATTGATTCTAGTATTTTCGAGATTGTAGGTGATATTGCACACTGGCCGATAATTACCAAGTTCGGAACGGTTTCCTTTTTTATATAAAGGTATTATCCTACCAGGCTTAAGACAATCGGGGAATATTCCTTCCTCTAGGCACTCATTGATAACAATATAAAACAATTCCATAAAATTACAATTTTTCAAAATTAAACCTTTTAATGTCTTAGTGTTCATGTCATATATATCTGGTGTTGTTTTTTGTTTATTAACAATCGTTCGTAAGTCTTTGTAATCTACTGCGTAAAATTTAATTAATGTTTTTGGTTTGTTCCCCATTTCTAAATATTCTAAGCATTTCAATCTCAGTCTCAATCTGGGTTTTACACGCCCACAATGGGCTATTTTCCTAAAAAAATTGTTAAATAAGTCTGCTATCACTTTGCAGTCTGTGAATTCTACACCATCTTCGTTTTTAATCGAATGTATACATTTTTTCTTATTATATTTTTTATTGCGTCTCACTCGTTCTTTTATGATTTTCCATGTTTCTTTTATCCTGTTTTGGAAACTTTTATTCTATGCGTATATTGCATTTTTTTAGCTGTAGTCAATACTTTTTTTAGCACTTTTTTATACTGTCGTATCTGTAATTTTCTCTGCTCATTTGGTTGATACTCTTGCAAGATCTCCATTTTGGCCAATTTATTTTTAGATATTTCTATACCTTCCGATGTCAACTTTTTAGCTACTTTAAATGCACGATATCTTTTTTTAGGGAACGTTATGTTATAATAAAATTTTATTGCGTCTTGCAAAATGTTCATTCTTATATTTGAGTTCTTACACATAACTATTTGTTTTTTTTAACACAGCATTGTCTCTTTTCAGCAAATAATGAAAATAGTTACAATTATTAGGTGACATAACTCTAGTATAATAAGGTGAATTATTGTCACCTGCCTCTTCTTTATTATCACCAAAACTTAATTTAATGACTTTATGGTCAGATAGCTTACGATTTAAAACATGGCCTTCACAGCTGTCAAAATTTACTATGAAGTTGTCAATACAGATAGCACTTTTTCCTTGTACTCTAGTTGGTTCATTTAAAATCAAAATTATTGAGGATCATTGACAACTTTTTTATATTTTTGACAATTTTTAAAACATTTAAAATAAAATCTCCAGCAAGTACTACTTGTTTCCCTTCTCGACATAGTTTATGTAACAGTTTTGTCAATAAATCAAAAATAAGGTAAATGCCTTTGTCTGGTCTATAAACTACTACAATAATAATTTTCGATGCTCTTAATTCTATTGCTGTAATTTCAAAATTCATTTCTAATGATAATTTATTTATGTCGTTTCTAATTTTAAATTCTAAATTATTTCTAACATAAATAGCTATTCCGCCATGTTTAAAAAATGATCTATTAAAATAAGATGCAAGTTCGAATTCTTCAATGTTCATAGACTGTACTTGGTGATCTTGCCCCCATGTTTCAGATAAACATAGAACGTCACATTTGTACTCGTTTAGTAAATCTTCAATCACTATATTTTTGTTATGGATGCTTTGTACGTTGGCGTGCAATATTATCTTTTCTTGATTGGTCTCAGATCTTTTGGAAAATTTATACCATTATGTTGGTAACTCAAGCAAAAAAAGGTTCCACTGATGTCATCACTTCAGCTGTGAGATCTTTGGTCAGCCAAAATTTTTGTGAGAGCTGTTGTCAAAATTTCCACAGGCCTTATGGTTCCACGCACCTTCTATGCACCTCTGTTTTTGAAAAATCGTATGCAAGTAGGTATTTGAATAATTATTGAGAAATAAAACATTTATTTTAAGATAATATACAGCGTTTTATTAAATGAACCGGGACTACAAAATAAATTGCTGGAACCCACACAAGAACTAAAATTATTACATAAACCATAGTATTAATCAGAAATAAGAACAAAAACTAAAAACAGACTACGGTATTATAGGTATTACCTATAATCTAACTTCAGACAACGCACAGCCTAACCTGAAATGTTCTAGAAGTAGAGATTTGAAATTTGGAACAAATATTCCTTGAGTATTCTATGGATGCTACGGGGGATTTTTTGAAATTCCATCTCTAGAGGTTGAACAGAAAGGCAAAGTTAGCTAGCGGGCTAAGCCGCAAGGGGGTTCACTTAGTAAATTATAATTATGCTAAGCTCTGAGAGCCAATCTATACAATCCATACATACGAAATTGACATTTTATAATTATCGAAAAAATAAAACAACCAAAAACTATGATATTATAAATTTAATCAATCAAGGTATGTACCTACCATTGCTTTTTTATCATCTTTATTTAAATGGTAGTTTTGTCACGCAGTGACCATGTCATCCCTGTAAGTAAAATCATCTTATTATAGTTTAACGACTAGGTAACAATTTGTGAGTACGGTTACGGTCTTACATAACACAAAAATAAAGTTTTACCAACATCTTGGCTTCATTCAATAGCGTTGAAGCCAAGATGCCGTTACACATACCCAACATTAGTTTTACTATCTAATATAACTCATGTCCTGTCGCTGGGCCTCATTCCGAACACATTCTGTCAACACATAGTGAACATCTTCCACAACATCACACTCCGGGCAGTTAGGTGTAGAGGTTACCATAGCTATCTATGCACTTTTGCCATTTCATAGGCAGTTCATTGATGTCCTTTGCTGAGGAAATTGTGTGGAATCAATAAAATTTTTGAAGGCTGTTTGGACTGCCTCATTGGTTTTTTTTTTCCTTGCTAAAAAAGTGCTAATCTATTGCAGCAAAGTCCGGGGAATATTGTGGAAGTTGGAGACATTCCAATCGCAACTCTAGTTTAGCAATTGTCTGTCGTGCAGTGTGTGGTGGCGTTGTCCTGAAGCAGCAGTGTAGAGCAATTGACCAGCGTCGGTTGTTTAACTGCTAGCTTTTCCAAAATGGTTTTAATTGTTGACAGTACACATCTGCCATAATTATTATTGTCTGGACAGATCTTAGGAAGTTGTAGTGGATAACAGCAGCACTGGTCCTCCAAACACTCACCAGTACCTTTTTCTGAGTCAACTTTAGATTGCGACAGGATTTGCCGGGTTCTCCTGGATTCAACCATTGAGATTTCGATTATCGAACAGGATCAATTTTTCATCATATGTAACAATTAAAAATCCCCTCATTATTGTGTCGGTTGAGTAATGTAACTCATCACTCCACGTGTATTTGTTGGTGCGCTTCACTCAATTCATGCGGTACCAATTTTTCGTGCTTTTTTGATTTTCCAATGTGTTTCAAGTGAATTAAAACTGTTTTATCACTTACAACGAAGCCTGTCACTAACTTTGACGTGGTTTACGATGGATCCGCTTCTACGGTCGCTTTTAATTCTTAATTCTTGGGTTTCCAGCCGTTTAGGGGGCTTTTTCTGTAGGTCAAAATTTCCAGAACGGAAACGTTGGAACCAAACACGTAGGTTTCATGTTTTCTGTATCAGTAGCTGCCCCATACACATAATTAATCCTTCGAGCTGTTTCTGCAGCGCTGGTGCCGTGGTAAATGGAATAAGATGATGTGTGTGTGATCTTCAATAACTTGTTGATGGACTTTTTGTTCTTCAATAAGTCGAGGAATGCGAAGATAAGTATCTATTTTAAGTTTTTATTTTAGTTTTGTTTTGATCTTTACTGTGACAGCTTGACACCGCTGATGACAGATGGCTCATGACATGACGTCATGACGACTAGGTCATATTTTTTTTAATACGTTACGTGCAGAATATTTTGGGAATTTCTTCAAATATTTCATCAATTTAACACAATCGACAAAACGGAACGCTTTTCATCTCCACCCTAAACACATCGTCTATGGCTTCGACATTTTATATCTACCGGTCGCGAGAATAACGTTTTTTAGGAAAATCGATAAGTTTCCGATATTTTTAGTCACTTATCGACTAAGACAGGATATATATCGGGATTCGATAAAATATCCCGAAATCGAGAATTGCCCTCCTGAGCTAATCTTAATCGCCAAACTCGCAAGTAAATGTTATATACCGGCACAGGTGCAGTGTTCCACAGATACAGATTTCCACAGATAATACATGCAGCCCATCCTTCATTTGAGTCTTAATATTGACCGCTACAATAAAAGCAAGGAGAGGTTTCTCCTTCATTCGCTTTCTGGTGGAGAAATAGGCTTAGTGCCTTTTTAGAACTTTTAAGACCGCACAACGCAAAGGCCGGTAGTATGTTTATCACAGCCTATGTATGTAAATCTGTTCTTTTGCGGCAATATATAGACCGAACGCGTGTTCCGATTTTGATGATTCATACGTCAATCGATTTGTCTTAATCTTGCGAGTGCTATTACATGACAATAATAAAAAAAAATGGCGACAACTAGGCGCCATATTGTAAAATAGGAATAAAAAAGTCATCGAAATACCCATCACGTAGGATATCATTAAATAGGTATTGAAAATCATTTTAGGTTTCTCTTATCATTTAACTTAATGAAAGACCATTTAGGATCTTTAACGATTTTAATGTAAGTAGGTATGCAAGTCTATTTCTTTGTGGCACTATCTATTACTTATAATAAAACTGTAACAGATCCAATTATGTACATTGAAGATATTTTGTAAATTTTTATTGGAGGCTATTCTCTACTCCATACTGAAGCCAAACTGTATTATTTTTTCATTTTTGTCTATCTGTCTGTTGTCTGTCTGTATCTTGGCTAGGCATCACGCCACTACTAAATGAATCACGAAACTACTAAATGAATTTAAATGAAACTTGGTATGATTTGAGTTCATACTACGAGGTAGGACATAGGATACTTTTCATCCCGAAAAATTTAAACGGTTCCCGCAGGGGTTGAAAGTTATTTAAAAAAACAGTTACCACTCTGAAACTACTGGATGGATTTTGACGCACCTTGGCAAAATCAAATAGTTTTTATTTCGAAAAAATGAAGGGTTCCTGCGGGATAATGGGTCCAAATTCTGTAAATCAAAGAAACTTTAAAAAAAAAAAATTGAATCTGTTCTATATTCTTACTGAAGCCAAAACTGTTAATTTTATTTTTTTCTGTTGTTGGACTGTCTGTATGTCTGTGTGTATCTTGGACGAGAATCACGCCGAAACTACTGAATGAATTCAAATGAAACTTGGTAAGATTTGAGTTCATACTACGAGGTAGGATATAGAATACTTATCATCCCGAAAAATTAAAGGGTTACCGCAGGATAAGGGTTGAAAGTTATTTCAACAAATCCTTATCACGCTGAAACTACAGCACGGATTTTATATGCAACACAGTTTATATGATGGGTAAAAATTGAAGATACTTTCATCCCGAAAAAATAAAGGGTTCCTGCAGGATAGAGGTTCAAATTCTGTACATTGATAATATTTTGTAATTTTTTTGGATGTTATATATTCAATACTGAAGCCAAAACTGCATCATATTTTTTTGTCTTTCTGTCTGTCTGTATCATGTCCACGCATCTCGCCGAAACTACTGAATAAATTCAAATGAACTTAGCATGATTTGAATTCATACTACGAGGTAGGATATTGGATACTTTTAATCCCGATGAATTAAAGGGTTCCCGCAGGATAGGGATTAAAAAGTTATTTAAAAGAACACGTATCACTTTGAAACTAGTCCACGGATTTTGATGCAATTTGGCACAGTCGTAGTTTATATGATGAGTGAAAATTGAGGATACTTTTTATACCGAAATAACTAGCTTAAAAGCTAAAAAACAACTGCCCTGCCAAAAGAGAGCTTTTGCCAATTAATGATATACTGTAGGAATCTGCTTATCAGTACCTTCAATTTGATACCCATATTGTAAATTTCAAAGTTTTGTTTTTCGAGTTTGAAAATGGTGCAATTTCGGCAGGCCATAATGAAAAATATCGCCTATTATATGTTACTCGGGTGGATGTAAGATTCTAACGATACCCCCCCATACGTCTAAATCTGTTCAGGCATTTAAAAGTTATGGTGGAATAAAGAAACTCACATACGTACAAACTTATAAACATACATACATGAATGCTAAAAACATAACACTCCTTTTTTGGGCATTCGTGTAAAATAAAGGGTTCTTACGGGATATGGGTCCAAATTCTTACATTGAAGATATTTTGTTAATAATTTTTTTGAGGCATTTCTATTATTCGTACTGAAGCCAAAACAGTTTTTTAGTTTTTCATTTTTATCTGGCGTCAGTCTCTCTGTCTGTATCTTGGACGCGCTTCACGCCGATACTACTGAATGAATTCAAATGAAACTTGGCATGATTTGAGTTTACACAACGAGGTAGGACATTGGATACTTTTATACCGATAAATTAAAGGGTCGCCGTAGTATAAGGGTATTTTCTTTGGATCTGTATTCATGTTTTACGGTTTATAGTTACTTCCGTAGTTTACCTCTAGGATACTCAAAAAATATTCCTCCAAATTTTCTGTTTGTCTGTTAGTCTGTTCACGCATCACGTGAAAACTACTAAACCAATTGCGATGCGTTTTCACTATTGGATAACTTAAGGTTTGACTTAGAAACTGGTGTAGTTATAATCTCAATCCGAAGAGTAGAAGCCAAGCAATCAATAAAAACTTTTTAAGGGCTGAAGGAATTTTGTTTAAATGTTGGTACAAAGAACGCTGGAAGAAAGTGGAGGCGGTGTGTTTGTGCATGGGTACACTCGCGCACAAAAGTACTAGGCCTATTGTTTTAAATAATTATTAATAAGCCTTTCGCTCGCAGCTTCGTATATTGGTTATTGCTAGGTACACGCCAAAACCACCAAATAGACCGATAAATCGCCTAATGCGCAGCCTAACCGCCAGCGATTAGGCGATCCAGCTCCTGAAGGAGCTGAAGGAGCTGGATCGCCTAATCCTCCTTAGCTCGCCTAAAGCTCCTTACACGGGTAGGACGCAATGGTAGAAGATTTTTGTCTTCAGGCATTGTGGGATGGGCGACGAGAAGACCTGAAGAAGTTTTCCAAATGCTGTCCAGCCCAGCCAAATTCGCCTATTGGCTTCCTTCTCGAAGTTGTATCTACCTTAGTGAAGAATTTGCCCAAGGTACATGTACTCCTGAACAACTTCAAGAGGCATGCCACTGACGGCTATTGGTTCCGGTGCAATATTATGATATAACTACGCAAAGGTATATTATCTATTGAATAAAAGATCTTGAATTAATTTTTATTTATTAAATCCCTTGTAAGCGCCCTTTTTGTAAATACCTCGGAATATGGTGCCAAATCCAGAACCCCCCGGAATTAGGTGCCTTTACCTTAAGCAAAAAATAAATTTTGCCACGAAGGTGACGATGAGAATCGGGGCGAAAAGAATTAGCCTACTACGTAAGTAACATTGCAGGGACTCATTGCAACATTGCTCTCAAAGATGGTGCATAATCCTCCAACCTGGCGCAGTGAAGGTTGGCGTTGTGGCTTTCACATATCCTAAAGGTCTTCTAACATTTGAGGCATATCTTACAAGTGAAACAAGACAAAGTTTAAAAACTAAAACCCGACGGCCGGTTGGTCTAGTGGCCAGCGACCCTAGGAACGAAATCAAACGTCCGCGGGTTCGAATCCTGCAAGGTGCAATCATTTGTGTGAAGAGTAGAAATGTTTGTTTCCGGTGAATATTATGATCATCAATTTTGTTTTGTCAATGTTCATGCGGAGACCAATGCGTCGGGAGGCATCAGCTAAGCTGGTCAGTATCTGTTGCAGCTCTTGCAGTGCGAGATGTACTCGCTGTTTATGTTGATGCCCAATCTATTCCAGTCCAGCGTAGTGAACATAGTTCATAGTTCATTTATTCATAACAGGGTTACACGTCAGCATTTAACGAGAATATAATTAAATAATTTAAATACACCTAAGTATACACACAAAAAACTCTTAAAAAATAATATTCGAACATTATCAAAAATATGTACTTCATTCATCAAAAACAATATATATATATTTTTCAAAAAAATACATAATAATACCATACAAATAATCTTAAAAATTTTAGAATGTCATCCATAAATTACTATTAAAATACCTATTGGTATGGTTTCGTTGGTGACATAGTCAACTCTTTAAACGAATAAAACGTTTTCACGACGAGCTATGCTTTCAATCTATTTTTAAAGAATAAGACAGATGGTGCTTCCTTTATTTCCTCCGGTATGCGGTTATATACTGATGGAACCATTACGTGCACCAGCTTCGCCGTTTTTGTCAGTCGCCGTGGCACAGCTCTCAGCTTGTGCGCGTTTCGTGTTTGATACTTATGACCATCACCCAGCCTTGAATAGTCTGGTAAGTTATTCCTGGCATACAACGCTGCCTGCAGAATAACGAGAGAAGGGACGGTCATGATTTTTAAGGACCTAAAGTACGGTCTCGCTGAAGTATCCTGAGATACTCGTACTATAGCTCGCACCGCTCGTTTCTGCATTCTGAAGACGCGCTCCCTGTCAGCAGCGCGTCCCCAGAACTCTACACCATATTGCACGATTGACTGCACTGACGCAAAGTAACAACTTCTGACCATATCCGACGGTAATATAGCAGAAAGGCACCACAGCGCGAAGCAAGAACGGCCTAGTTTGCTACACAACGTGTCAATATGTCCTTCACACGTCATGCTTTTGTCAATTATAAAGCCTACAAATGTAGTTGTAGTGACACTTTCAACGGGTCCGCAACTAAGTGCTACGGACATTTGTCTAATTGATCGGCCAGCAAGATAGAAATGCATAAAATGCGTTTTTCCTACGTTTAGTATGAGGCCATTTATGGTAAACCACTTGTGCAGCTCTTTAGCCACTGTATTAAGTTTTCTCTCCAAGTGATCGACCGAAGACGCACTCACGACAGCAGCGACATCATCAGCATACATTAGTATGTTACCGTCGTGTATGCTGTCGGGGAGGTCGTTGAGAAGGATGGAAAACACAATATTAGATATTGAGGAGCCCTGAGCTATACCAATCGTCGTCTCCAATGGTCTTGATTTAACCTGTCCGCCTTTGCCCACGACGACTTGGGACCTACATGTCATGAAGTCCACACACCCAAACAGACAAAGCGGGCCCATCTATGCCATAGTATCGAAGTTTTTCGGTAAGGACTACGTGATCCGTGACATCGAAAGCCTTTGCTAAATCACAGAAAAAGACGGCTACCTGCAGATTTCGCTCCCGCGCCTCGAGAACCCGGCGGACAACTTCGCGCGCCACATCTGTGGTCGACCTCCCTGCTCGATAGGCGTACTGTTTTTCCGACAGGCATTGGGTGTCTTGAAGGGAACTGGTTAGCCACGTGCGCAAACCGCGTGAACATATCCTACACTGCATTTGTAAACAGTTTCGGAGATTCCCCGTCTTACACCCCTGAGCAATTGGATTGGTTCTGTTTGCTGGTGCTGGATCATACAGACATCTCAGCACTTGGATATATTACCAGACTATTTGACAATGCTGCAAAGAGTCCAGAACAGACCAGGTCTCGATGGAATCAGAGGCCTTCTCGTAGTCCACAAAAGCTAGACACAGTGACCGATTATACTCCTCTGACTTCCGTACAATCTAACGCATAAACGAATTGTGTGTATTTGGTCTACAGTACCATATCCTCCATGCAATCTGGCCTGTCGGGTGGCTGAAATTCATCAAGTCTACGCGCAAGACGGTTGGTGATGACCCTTGAAAACAACTTGTAACACAACATGTGTTGACACAACATGTGTCTAAGGAGTGGGATGGGCCTATAATTTTTGAGCAAGGTTTATCCTCACTAGGGATTTCCGGTCGAGAAGCATGAGAAGCGTATAGTCTACCATAAAAATCCTCAATCTCGGCGAGAATCTCAAGTTTTGACACAACGGTTGTACCATCAGCTATTTTTAACTTTGTCAGATGACTCCTCCCAAGTTTTTGCACGAAAACTTTGGACCCTCGGTTTTACTCAATTTCCGTATGAGGCGTGTATGGCTTTGTGGAGCACCAAAGATCGCGTCAGGTTAGTTTCGTGATCTTTTTGTTGAGTGTCATCTTCTCTGACAATGAGGCTTGTGTATCTTCTCGCCTTTGTCTCTTAAGCCTGAGAGTCTCGTCTGAGAGCTTGGATTTTAGCCCCTTATACTGCGATCTGCAATATTTTTGGCCCTCTTCCGTGAGAATTCTCACCACGTTATCAAGTCCCCCGTTAACGTCATTTGTGGTTTCCACAACAGCAAATTGATTATCCAGCTTTACCTGGAATTTCGCAGACCCTGTCATGATTTGAATCAGAATTAGTCGGAGCGTGGACTTTATCATGCGGAGCCTTTCAAGCATAAAATCGATATTCAGAGTGCCTTGGATCAGTTGGTGATCACTGCCGGATTTAACCGCGACCTATCGATCGCGCGATCACCGACATATATCTGAATATTTGCTTCCTATCCGTAATGATAAAGTTGATATTATTTATTGTAACGCCATCTGGGGTTCGCCAAGTCCACTTTTTCTGGGGCTGCTTCTTAAAGAAAAAAATCAAAGTTTTTGCCCACTATCGTTCCTGATGCCAAAGCCATGTGGTCCAATTTTCGACTCGCCGTAAGCCTGTACACCGACTTTAGCGTTAAAGTCCCCCATAACAACGTGGGCCCTACTGGTTGTATGAAGGGCTTTGGATATGTCTTCATTCATGTCCTCCAAATCGTCAAACGTGTGTTTCGACTTCACACTTACTACAGCTCCTCGCACTGGTGGTGCTGCTGCCCGTCACCGGTCTGTGTCACTTAGCTGCGCAGATTTATGAATGGATATACCGCCATTTGTCGGACGCCAGAGCCTCGTTCGTTGTTCGGCAGATTATACCATGAGCAGGCGAGGTTGTCTTGGAGCACTTGGAGATGGTGATCGGTCTCCCTTACCCCCCCTCATCCAATAGGTCATCATATCATTGAGTAGGTATTCGAAAATTATCTTTAGGTTTTATTATAATTTTTCATTTCGAATAACTATTTATGATCTATAACGATTTAAAGTCGGTTAGTAACCATTCCCACTAATTATTCTTTTAAAAATAAAACAAACAGTTTAAAATAAAATAAATTATTATAAAAAACAATAAACCCGACTGGGAACAAAAGTAAAAAGTGGCAAACAAGCTTAAGATTTTTGATTTTAAAATATAAGATGCAGTCGGAGGCATGAAGAGTAGCTTGCCAGGTTCTAGCTGATCCTGTCAAAGGAGAAATGAAATGCGTGATGCCTCCGACTGCATCTTATATTTCAAAATCAAAAATCTTAAGCTTGTTTGTCTCTTTTAAGTTTTGTTGGCAGTCAAGTTTATGATTTTTAAAAGCTTTTATTTAACTTGCAATGTATGTATGTATGTATGTTTGTATGTATGTATGTTTGTTGAGGTCAAATCTTGCAACCTGAATTAGAAACAATTCTTCTTATTCTACGGAGTTGAATTTTTACATGTTGGATCAGTTCTAATGACGATGCATTTTTATGCTAATCATGACCTGAATTGAAATCTAGGATTAGCTCTAGATAAAGGAACTCTTAAACGGTCAACAGCACAGACACGAAAATTTGTGTACACATTTTATTATGATAGCCAGTTTTAAGTTTCACCATGACACGGTTGCTGCACTCAGGGTTGGATCCTGACTAGGGAACTCCTCGACAGTTAACAGGACAGACACGAGATGTAGTATACGCATTTAATTGTTATAGCCTGTTCTAAATGACCGACTCATCATTTCATAAATACAACTACTACTGCATAAATGCTTTTTTGAAATATTTTAACTAACTTATTTATAATAGTTTATTTTATTTCTTCTTGGATATTCTTTTTTTAACACCACCTTTTTCTGTTTTTTCTTAGTTCTCTTATTTATTTTTATATCTGCTAACTATCTTCCGCAAAGCCAGATGGGGCACCGGTCGGTTTCCAAAACAAAGTAAAGTCAGGCCAGTCGCAATCCGCAACAAGTACAAATATTATACCTACACTTTGCGGCCGCAATAATACCTACTTACGTAAAGTTTTTGACAAATTTTATTCTTTTTTTAATTATGAGTACCAAGAAGAAACCTACAATGTACTGCATAGCATCGGTCTGACAAGTCTCGTAAAATACCTACATACTGGCATTTTATTACGTAGGTAGCCATATCTTTTTCATTCATTATTAAGCATGAAATTCAGACCGGCACCTTTTATTCATCAAAGTGCAATACCCCAATGAGATTTTACCAATAGAGACGTCATACCCATTATAAAACACTAAAAATACGGCGAAATTGTACAATAGCTACTTTTATAGAAGTTAAGTAACTATATTTGCATCACTGAAGAGGCTAAAAGATCACAGAGATATACAGAACCGCATCGTCAGAATGTAATAACCATATGTTCTCAGTTTGTGACAATCGTCACTAGCGGGACAATAAACACAAAAATATTTTAATATGTTCCTTACAGTATTATTAGACGTAATAACACAAAATACAAGCTATAAATCACAAAAAAAAAAACAAATAAAAACACACTACGCGGTTGATGAACTCGCTAGGACCGAACCACTTTATTAGCCAATAAAACTTCTCGTTTCAAGCTATTTTCAAATATATGTAACAAAAATACAATACTCTATCCTAATCCAATACAAATAGGGTTGCAACTCCGCTAGACTCCCCGACTAAAGATCGTCAGCCGTGGCCTTTACGGATCGGAGTGTAGACTGATGATCGTCAGCCGTTGGTAAGCCCCAACATCACGATAATAGCACACACCGTTGTTAGTTCGTATAAATGAACTAACAACGGTGTGTGCTATTATCGCGTTCTCTCTGTCGCTATTACACGTAACTCGCTACTTGTCTCGTTCGTGTAGGTGGCGAAGCGGTAACATTGCAACAGTTGATTTAGAGTAAAATTAAATTTATTATGTTCCATTTACAATATCGTAAACAGTACTTAAAAATTAAAAGACACATCCTTCTTGCCTTTCACAGTCGTCCCACTACTGCGCTTTCTAAACACACAAGTTTTTTGATTAATTTTTCATGTTTCGGAAGTCGCATGTATTTACGTGTTGCGTCGTTGCCACTGTTTGGGACTAAGTCGACACAGGCTGATTAGCTTGTGTTTACTTCGACACTCAGAGCAAAGTACAACATATTTACTTCAGTTTATATATAACATCATTAAGCAATACCTATTAAGTTATAATCGAATAATGAGGTACTTACTAGGTCTATTATGATAAGAATGTCATTATATGTATTTAATAGAACTATCAACAGTTATAATAATAAGTATAAAAAAAACATTATTACATAATTGTTTATTCTGTTACAATACCTAATCATATCACAGAATAATTACTAGTGCAATTACTTAGTTATATCTTGATACAATCCTGCCGAGCGAAAAAGTGATAGAGCGATTCTGAAACGGTTAGAGCAATGGAAGCTCTCGCGCGTTGTGATACGGTACATTTTAGCCTGCACGCAATGAGTGAGCGCCTTCTAGGTAAATATAATTGAAAGATCGCAGCGCTGTGCGAGTTAAATTGCACTTTATAGCGTTGTAGCGAGAGTTGCTATGTATTTAAATGACTTTAATCAGTTATCCTTCTGTAGTTGTACTATTATTTGTTCTGTGGTAAAGTTCAAAAAACAAAGCACGGATACAAACAAGTTCTTCCAGCTATAATCGTTGTTAAACATGAATAAATTTGAAACACTGATTACGAACTAGAACTCTTATGATTGGTTGCACGTACGGTTAATAAAACCCAGTATCCATGTTGCCCCCCCCCCCCCCTTCCCCCTTAGTTTGCTCGAATAGTTAATACTGCGAAGGCTTATTGTTGCAACTAGTTTTTTTGTTGTTTTGCTGTAATCATAAATAAAATATGTAGATTGTATTAGTTAACTCGTTTATTAGAATATTCGAGCAAAATAATAAGAAATATAAAGAGTGGTCTTAACTGCGAAGGGCAGTTAAGACCACTCGCAGAAACGACTCTTCGAGGATGTAAGCGTTTGATGAACTGACTTCGATGAATAGACCTTCGCAATAACGTCACTCTAAATTTTATACGTATCCCATCTCAGAAGGCTCCCTATGCCTATTGTATATTGGATATTGCTTCTTCAGAAGACTCTTAGATTAAGATTATCAAGATTATTAAGATTGAGATTATCTCACACATTGATTAAGTTTATTCAGTATAATTATTCGCCACGTATCTACTCAAGCCTCCGCTCTCTGCATGCATGCTAATAAGTGACGCAGAATACTTGCTGCATCAGGAGGATACCTACCCCGGAACGTGCGCGTTATTTAAATTCATGAAACAATGCTTAACTCAACGTCAGCGAATTTTAAAGATTAAGAGCTAGCAAATGGATTAAGGGTGTTAGGGTTTCTTTTATTTAAAAGTCTATATGTGATAAATGTTGGTTAGAGTAGGTTATAAATAAGTTCAATTATATTGAAAAGTACTTTTAAGTACAAAATGATTGCAGAAATTCAAAGTGCGACAAATAAACGTAGTAGAAAGAAGAACTAATCACTATCAAGGAGACCGAACAGCTATCTTCCTGCCTAACTCATTGCAGTTTGATAGGAAGAGAGCTGGTCAGTCGGAAATTAATGATTTTCATTATGGGCGTATTTTTGCAATGTGTTCGCCGCGACACCTCGTTCTAATGTTGATACACACTATTTGAGACCATGGTCACCATTATGGATCATGTTGCACAAAAATAAATAATTAATAATACCATGCATGGTAATAATACCATGGTATATAGTGGTGCATTTCACCAGTATGTATGTGCACTTTTCCATATTTAATCTATCTATTTTACGCTGAGGATGGCCCGCCATGGTTGACAATGGTATATTATTATACTGTAAGCATGTTGAATAAAATATGTTTGAAGAAATTGTAAAAAAAAGCTTTCTGGTGTTTCTATTACCTTTACCCCATTATTAGTCCCATAAAGATTCAATCTTTTTATGAAACGAGATCGTACAACACCAGTAATTATTCAAAATCTCAATTTTTCTTTCCGACTATACAGTTTTCGCATACCTGTAATGTCTCTATAATCCATCAATAGCCTATAATGTAATCTTGAATCGGGGATTGCTTAAAATCAGGGTAAAAGTTTTGATATGGCAGCACACCCACCTATCGTTGTATTGAAATAGAGCGATAAGTGGGTGTGCTGCCTTATCAACACGACAACCAAGGGTCTATTGGTTTATCTGTTTCTCTTTCTACGGTTTGACGGTAGTAGTTTGGGGATATTAGTTTATCCGTACTCGATTTTCTTTTATAACGAGCACGGTCAAGCACTTTCACAAAATTCTGACTAAACGACGAAAAAATGAAGGTGAGCATGGTTGCTAACCAACTTTAAATCGTTATAGATCCTAAATAGTCCATTAAAATAAAAAATGATAAGAGAATCCGTTAGATAATTTTTAAATACATATTTAATGACATGATGCACACAGTCACATAGTTCGTCGACTTTCATTTTTTTCTGTATCATAATATGGTGTCTGGTTGTCGCCATGTTGAATTTTGACTACTGTCGTGTCTTTAGTAGCTCTCGCAAGATTAATACAAATCGATTGACGTAAGAATCATCAAAATTGTTCCACGCGTTTGGTCTATATAGTGCCACAAAAGTACAGACATACATAAATACACAGTTACATAGGCTGATAAACACAATGTCCTCCGCCCAGTCGGGTAAAAAAGAAGAGTGTCATACCACTGAATAAATCATAGGTTAGGTAGGTTTTACGGAAATACTTACCTTTTGAAATATTTGTCTGTCTGTGGCATTGGTAACGCAGCCTCAAAAAGGATGTATCGATTTCAATGCGTTTTCTTTAATTTGAAAACTGGAGTTGATGAGACGCTTTTTATATTTTCAAGAAATCAATGTAGCCGTTTGGACCAAAATTAACCTGTTTAGTAACGATACAGTTATTCCAGGAGTGTGCACTCTCGCGTGGCTAACCGCGCGTCTCTGGGGCGGAGCGCCGCTGCAACTGGGGGCTGCGGCGGCGGCCGTCTGTGTGGCATGCTGCGCCCTATTGGCCATGCTGTGTCTAGCGCTGGCGCTCTGCGCAGCCCTCAGACTGCGCACCATCACGCATAAGGTGCCGGCGGAGAGAAGAAACTACCTCAGAGACAGGTGAGCATTTCTCAATTTTTGAACGAGTGTAACGAGGTTGAATCGACCTTTGTATGTACTTATGTTGGTTTGTACGACGATATAACATTTGAACCGTTGATGAAACTATGAAGCTACTAGCATTAGGTAAACCTTAAAAGGTGAATAGAGGTCTGAAGAAGAATTTAAAAAAACAAGGTGGTCCGACCAGACTTTGGGGCCGTCGATTGGTAGCGGTAGGATTAAATAGTACCTACCTACCTTACTATAAATATTATTTTGTGCAAATCTTATGTCATAGCCTGCCAGGGCGAAACAACACGAACTTGCTGCTTAGTCCATCATATACGAGTCACTTGGTCTGCAGCCTTCATCCTGGATTTTTTTGTATTCGGACAGGCTGCTAAAAGTTAAAATTATCATGAAACTAACGTGGTTTTTAAACAGTTTGTAAGGCTTAAACGGGAGTTAATTAAATTAGTTAAATTATACCAACTATAGTTTCAACCACATCCGGAAACTATAGTTGAATTAATTGAACTCATTATACGTCTTAGTTGAATTATTCCAACTGGAATGTTGGAGTTGGAGTTATACTTCCGCTTTTGCCTTTTAAAAGTCTAAATGTTTTATCTCACAATATTCGGAACGCTATGTGCCTTGTGTTTTTGTAATATAAATATAGGTTACTATCATTATCGATTTGTTGTGGAACCTATAACTATATGTATGTATATAAATTCCAATAATTTCGTAATAAGATAAACAACACAGAATTGAAATTACTTTAGCAGCTTATTAACTATAATAACTTTTTTGTACTAACTTACATTAGCATTTAATTCATTATTTAAAAAAAGGGTTAACCTGAGCGTAGTGGTCACGGTGGTCTGATAGGCAAAAAGCATGTTTTATGGTGCAGAGGCAAGGATGATGGGTTTGAGTCCCAGCAGTAATCCATTATTTTTTGTTTATGTAGGTACTTACAAACATTATAAGTTTGAATCTGTTGGAGCCTAGATTGTTTAGTACTACTAGCTTTTACCCGCAAATTTGTCGGCATTGACTACAGGTTATTATGATAAAAAGTATCATATTTAATTTTCCATGGTTCAAACTATCTTCATACCAAATTTAATCTAGATTGCATCAGCCGTTTAATCGTAAAAATGAAAAAAAAAACAGAGTTATCTTGTCTTGGAATGAATGGGAGCAAAACACAATCATACAGCTCCAAGTCAAGCTCATCTGTACGCGGTCATCCTGCTGGTAACGGACTAGGTTCTGGCGACCAACAGATGGCGGTATAACCATCACATAATAAGCGTAGCCAAATAATAAAGCTAGTTCAGTGAAAGCTAGCGGAGTCAACGGTGCGGGAAGCTACGCCCTACGATCGCAAAGCCACGTGCCTAGTGTGGCGATTATGGGCAAAACCCTCAAAATGAACGACACAGCAATTATTACAGCCTCCTGAGCAGAAGGAGGATTTGGCTTTTGTAGTATTAGTATGGATAAGTAATTTATTCTGTAGCTAAAGTAAATGTGTCATCTCTTCACAGAGGCCGTGTAGTGAGACACACGCTCACACTGCTGTGTACAACGTCGGCCGCGCAGGCGGCGGGCGTGGCGTACGCGCAGCCGGGCGAGCGGCAGGTAGTGCACGTGGCCGCACTGTCGGCCGCTGCACTCGCTAATGTGAGTAAATGTGTCATCTCTTCACAGAGGGCGTGTAGTGAGACACACGCTCACACTGCTGTGTACAACGACAGCTGTGCAGGCGGCGGCGTGGCGTACGCGCAGCCGGGCGAGCGGCAGGTAGTGCTCGTGGCCGCAGTGTCGGCCGCTGTACTCGCTAATGTGAGTAAATGTGTCATCTCTTCACAGAGGCCGTGTATGGAGACACACGCTCACACTGCTGTGTACAACGTCGGCCGCGCAGGCGGCGGGCGTGGCGTACGCTCAGCCGAGCGAGCGGCAGATAGTGCTAATCATTTGCTTCGCTTTACGATATTTTCGTGGAATTGTCAATTCGGCAATTGTCGTAATGACAATGAAGATAACTTAACACCCCATTTATTGATGTATATTGACTTACGACTCAGTCCTTCAACTGCGGTTGACGCTGAGCGGACAGACAAATTTAATTTTCTACTCATTTGTTCAGTTATGAAATTTGTGGTGCTACCATTATCGAGTAGCATGCACTACTCGATAATGGTAGCACCACAAATTTCATATGCTTTACACCATAACGATCGACTAGGTTGATGAGTGCAGTGGATAGACGAACGCATTTTTGCAAGTAGTAGACGATAGAACAATGTCACTTTCGGCTGGCTCTTCTACTAGAGTGCAGGGTTGCAATGCGTTACTAGTGGCTAGACCTACACACTCATTTTCAGTTTTATTTATAGGAAATGTTGCAAGAGGATGAGGTTCACCCGCTTGTAGCATGGTATTATGCCACATACACACACGTTTTCTGCAAGGAATTACGTGTGGCATAGCGAATAAGGCTTGTTTCACACGTACCACAACCTCACCACAACGAATACACGTGGACGGGGATAATGGGGTAATTTGTATCAAAATTGACACTCATTTTAATTCACACGGACCACTTTTAACCGTCAAATTAAACCGTGGAGGCGCTACTGACCACATCGCAACCACAAGCAACCAATACGCAGCCACCAGCGACACTAGCGGCCGGGCAAATTGTATACACAACGTTCCATAACGTAACCACATCGCAACTGCTAGTAACCATGCAGCCACATCGTCATTTTATATAGTTACCACAACGCAACGTGAAAAAGCCGCAGTGAAACACATGTAAGCACTGCTTCACCACGTTATGTCACTGGGATGTGGTGTGGTAGTGACGTCTGAATAGGCCCTAAGGTTACATGTATAATCGTCTAATTTCAACATAATAAAGCGATCCAATTGGTTGGTTTTTAAATCCCATAATCGACACTATTCGGCATTTTCGTACTTTCGAACAAAATATTGCGCTTTGATTTTCAACTTAATTGTATAGCATCGTGGTCCAATATTTGAATTAGAAGATAAATCACACTCCAATCTAATATGTACTTATAAAAGTTCGATTCCATAGTACCTACTCATCAAATAACTGAGTATCTCTTCCAGGGGGCAGCAATGATAGTGTGCTACGTAATACGAGACGAAGAGTGTCTCCGGTCAGCGCGAAGAGTATTGTCGTTACCTGCCAACGAGGATTGGCAGGACTCGCCCAATGGAGATACTTCGTTAAGCTGTAAGCATATCTACCAACTAAGCTCTCCGTGTCGGTTCATCCTTTTTGATTTCAAATTATATTAAGCCCGCCTTCTACCTTCCACCTATTGGTAATTGCAAGTGGAAGAGACCACCACCGATTTCACCAATGTTCATTCAATTCCAGCACTTTAATTTAATTTAAAGTAGGTAACGAGTTAAAGGCCGTCCATATAACGAAACCTGATCTATTTGCGATGTAGAAAGCTTCTGCATACTTTCAGTATTTTAATTGAACCAAAAATCCGAATTCAATTTGATTAACATCAAAACTGCTGTACCAATTTCAATGAAATCAATACTTAGGTAACCTTTAGTCATTTTAAATGTAGGCCACATTTAAATCCATGGTTCTTTAATCGAGTAAATATCTTGAAGATATGAGGAAAGTAAACATACACATACTAACACACAAACATTAGTTACTAGAACATCTTCCTTTTAATTGGACTGCGCGGAGGGTAATGTGTTTATGAGCTTATGTATGTTTGTTCCTTTGTTGCACTATACAGACCAAACGCGTGGACCGATTTTGATGATTCTTATGTCAATCTTTTTTCTTAATCTTGCGAGTGCTACTAAAGATATGTCAGTAATCAAAACCACATTGTGAAAAAGAATATAATGAAAGTAGAACTATGTTAAGTGAGGTATCATTGAATACCTCAGCAAATAAGCTTAATTCAAAATCTTTGATTGAATAGATATATGATAAAATAAACTTTAAAAATATGTAAAAACCGACTTCAAAATGAATAAAATAATCTTGTAGGTAACATTCTTTTTTTTTAAATCTAACCAAATGAACGGCAGTTAAGGAAAGTCTGTGGCGTTGATTTGGTTAGATTTAAGAAAATAGGGCATCGACTTCCTTAACGTAAAACTTCCCACGTAAGATTATTTTATTCATTTTGAAGGTTATTTTATTTCCCTATTTTGAATGGCAAGACCAATACATGAGATTACAGCAATTGCAAGTGACATTAGTCCATTGAGGAGTTCCTTTGTATCTCGATGGTCTTCATCAGATCTTTACCTTATATGTATATATATATATATGGGACCATACCTAAAGCATATCCTATTCAATAAAAAAAAAAACGACTCACATTTGACGGAGATATCGCATCATAAAATGGGTGAAAGTTAAAAAAATTAAGTCATCCCCTAATTTTCCATACCATCCATTCCATTCCATCCATTAAAATGGGACTACCCCAGGCATACCATAACCAAAAAAATAATAATTTTGCAACGGAGCATTCCGTCACACACGAGCATGCGCCGTCGGCAAGCACGTGGCAGGCGCATGACAACGAGATCACAGAATAAAGCAGAGTTACTTCGGCACGCGGCTGCATCCCCACGCGCGCCGTCTCCTACCCGGTGATGACCGGTATGTAAGGCCCAAAACGGCGTAAAATCAAGAGCCTTAACTCGATACTCCTTAGTTCGATACTCCTTAGTTTGATACACCTTAGTTCGATACTCCTTAGTTCGATACTCCTCAGTTCGATACTCCTTAGTTCGATACTCCCCAAGTAATCAATGGCAACTGTCCAAGCCAAGGTTCGTACCCCCTGGGTGCCCTTGAATAAGTGGCCAAAACTTAACTTTGGCGTGCGCCTTCTGCGTTCACGCATTGTGGCGGAGCGCTTTTGCGCCCACCCCATCGTCCGGTGACGTTGTAGAGGTCAGCTATAGACCAACAGCACATATCCTTTCTAATAAAAAAAATAAAAAAAACAATAGCCCTTGTGAGGTGCCGCCGTGCAGCTTGGGGTACCGGGCAGCATTCTATTCTGTCACATCCTGACCTGACTCCTGACTAAGTCACTAGCTCCACTCTAAAGCACTACTCTAAACCTATCAAAACTATCCGTAGCTCGATAGCCATTCCTCCCCAAACCGTAAACTCACAGACTCAGCTAGGCGATAGTACTTTACTATCTCATTCAAAACCCGATAGTCCTTAGCTACTGATCTGCGACGCAGCTAGATCAGATTCTCACCCTCATTGGCGTACTCAAGACGCAGGGGCGTAGATTAATGTACAGTGAGCACTCGAGGTTCATACCCTCCAGAGTCACCCACTGCATTTGGCACTCATTACGTTTCACGCCCAACGCGGAGTATCATTACATAAATAATTTACAGTGAGCACTCGAGGTTCGAACCCTCCAGAGTCGCCCATTACAATTTTAATATCGATCCACAGTTGCCGGATATATCGCATAACATACATACAAAAAAACACACGGGTCGAATTGAGAACCATCTCTTGAAGTCGGTCAAATATTATCTTAAGGTTTTTCATTTTGTATCTGCAACGATTTAAAGTTGGTTTCACAACCATTCTCACTTAATATTTGCCTCTTTTTAGTTTTGTTCACAATCGGGTTTTTTAGCACTTTCGATTATGTCTTAAGTTATTTAAATAAAATGATTTGTCGTTGTTCAGTGTACATAAAGCAAGGCGGCGAGGTGGAGAGTACAGGCGGCGTTGGCATCCTCGAAACCTCTTCCTCGCCCGCGTCTCCAATGTCGTCGTATTGGAGAGCGCGTGGCCCCGAGAGTCCTGCTGGATTAAACAAGTAAATAAACTCAACGCTCCATTAGACCTTTCGTCCATTTTAGACCAGCGGTTAAACTAGGGTTAACCACTATCCCATTTCTGTGCCTGTGACCGAAGTTATATACACGCTAACCTCAGAACGGGATTATTTCAGGTTTGCTGCCGTAACACTGCACTTAGCGACATATTTTCTTCTTGAGTTACTACATTTTTATATTGTAGGCTGTTATTAACCCTGGAACGTGAAAATAGAGGGAGCCAATAAAACATTAAACTTTAGAGCGATATAGATGTAATTTATTCTGTTTGAAAACTGATATGATCAAGATTGTTCTTAGGTATAATGAGAGGGGGGGGGAGAGATAAATAATGTTTTAATTTGTTCTTGTATTTTCTACATCTACTATTGTAGAAAATGTCTGGAATGATTTTGAAACATGTGGCACTAATATTACGTACCTTATGAACAGTCTGTGTGACCACCTCGACACAGATGTTTATATAGTGATAGACTCTACAGTATGCGGTTTCTATCATGATACAAACAGTAATAATATTCAATATTTCTAAACTCTGTTTTAATTTTGGTGCCCAACGTGGGGCCATCTTTATCACTTGCTTCACAGTGCACATGCTAAGAATAAATAGGGAATTCAAAAGTATTGATCTTGGAAAACTATTTACTTAAGCAGACATTGAAGCAATAGAAACAAAGTTTATTGTGGAAATTTTCATTATTCACAGACAACAATCGAACCCTGATTGCTGCGCTGACATCGTCCGCTGCGTGGAGTACAGAGACTCTGCCCTGAGCCCCCATCGCTACGACTCCCACCACACTCGCGCCGTCTGCGACCTCATCCCGCACGCCCCCCTCCAGCCTGAGTACATGGCGCGCGTCTGCTTCGAGCTGGGGGTCCTCAACTCCCCACACAGGTGCCCCAGAGAATCCCCTGTCCTAAAGTGCTCCGTTGACTTCGAGCCCTACACAGAAAAACACGACTTCGACACGAGCAAAGAAAACTGCTCCTTTTGCATCCAATCCAACCCCGATGTCTCCCGAGTACCCTCCCCTCCGATAAAAAGTTGCTTGAAAAAAAGCAAGTCCGAATCCACTGCGACATCTCTCCCGTCCATCGAAATGAAGGATGACAATAAGTCGGACATCGAGCATGTGAACAGAGAGTGGAATAAAGCGTACGATTCGCCCAAAACTGATAGGATGCTCAACAAAATATCAAACGATCTGGATTTTCTACTAAACCGGACTCAAGAAAACAGTAAAATACTCGACCAAATAGAAGAAGCACCAACTTAGAAGTGATAGTTAAATAAATCTAGGTAGTTGTTAGTTTGAACGAATAATGGAAACGTGTGCGAAGGCAAAGTTAGGTGAAGTTTAAATCGCGTACAGGTATGATAATTTATATTAAGTAACCAATTGTACCCTCCTATTGTAAAAATAATAAGGATATCATATTCTGTTATGACTCTCTCTATAAGTACCCAAACTTATTTTAACAATATTTTTTTTTGTTAGAGAGGGGAAGATGCGGTACCGCATGCTGTAACATCACTTCAAAACTTGACGAAAAACAACTAAGGCATATGCACTCACACAGCTACTGTACATTACCACTGCCGTACTTGTGCATCAACAACAAAAATACACGTGATACGCGTACTACACAAACTCTACTCTGATTGTATCTAAACTAAAGAAGGCCAACCTGAGGTCCAAGGAGCTAGTACCTAATCTTCCCATGTTTAATTCGAACTATGACAACATGAAGCAGTTTTAATAAATAAACTTGCTATTAATGTACAAGTCAATATTTTAAACTGATGTTTTTTTTTAGAGTTTACACATTATACACATATTTTTTTATTCATTAATAACTATCCCGCGTTAAGGAGATGTTTTGCAATAAGTAAATATTTTAATATCCATCACCTCACAAAAACTATTGAAATATTATCAAAAGCATATTTGATGCCATTTCTTTTTATATGCCATTTATTCTATAAGTAATTTGTAATTTTTAACTTACTTGAACCTGATCCAATAAACCTTTCATATCATTTGTTTTTAATGTAACGATTGTAAAGATACATACATAATATGTGTAAATAGAAATTTTTAGGTTTCATAATGAATTATACTTTACGTTAAAGCGGGTATGATATTTTTTTATAGACAATAATACATTTTTACTATTGTTATTTTGTTTCTTTTACAAACTTATCCACAAGTAACACAATATTTACCTAAGTACTTAGGTAAATATTTCGGGAACCAGCACCAGCTCCACGTTGGTTCGATACCATAGAAAAGATTGAAAAAAAAAAACTTTTTCAAAAAACTACATTCCTTCATCAAGAGTCCCTATCAATTTCGTCGCGCTACTAGGTTAGGTAACTATCGCAGTGTGTCTGATCAAACCATCGCTGACAATGGTAATGAAATAAATGTTGACGTAACCTATTATGAGATTGGACAGTTTAGCAGAAAATGGAACTAAACTGTTTATTGTATGGAAAGCATAAATCTCAATTATCTCGCGATTCTCTACTTGTATCAGTTTGAGCCTTCGTATTTGGTATTTCACTATTATCTAGGTACAAAACAAAACTTAATAAAGATTATAAACTAAAACATGCCCCAAAAGTCCCTTTTAACATAAAATGAAAATATAACAATAGATACATAAAACTGAAAATGTAATAAATTACGTATTCCTCTAATAAACGGAAAGAAATGTTGCCATAATGACAATTTTTAAGTTTAGACTACAGAAGAAAACCATAAAACACGTAGAAAGCTAGTAAGCGACACATAAATATCCTTATCTCATGATTCTCTACTTGGATCAGTTTCGGGTTTTATATTTGGTATCAAACTCTTAAATGCCACAGATTATTACATAAAGATTGCACTAAAAGTACCTTTTCCAATATTAGAGAACATAGTTCCCACAGAAAAAGTGCCTGAGGTATAATGGGCGATGAGGATCAGATCAGCCCATCAAGGTCAAATGCCTCAACTAAAAAACTCCTTGTAAATTTTTTGAAGATCTATCAAATCGACAGAAGAAAAGACGCACTGAAGAAACTAATGCAAGCTGCAGTCAAGAAGTGCTAGAACGAGTTTATATTTTATACCGAGTGTGCACTCAGGTCTGCTAGAAGAAGTGATGTGGCAGATGCGTAGACAACTGCATTTTACTCCGTACTCTAGATAGGCTTTTGCCTAACGTCGCCATGAGAGCATTTTGATTATTGCCATTTTAGCACTGATAGCAATAGTTTGGCAGTAATAAGTACCAAGAGTATATAATTATAAGCTTCTTGGTAAGAACTAACGTACTTGTACTATTATTTATTCTGTGGCTAACTTCAGGAGATGAAACAATGTAAATTCTAGTTCCTTGGACCTTCCAGTTGGGGCGCTTTGAATCGGCACAAACGAAAGAACGGCAAAGTCAATCCATAGATATAGAGAGAGATCAGTAGGCAGATGTAATACAATAGGTATATGCTTGCATATAATATGATCCATATATGCAAGCATATACCTAGATCATAGATCAAAACATTCATATTTTTTTCCTGATCCAAGATCATAGATTTCCTAGTAAGTGAACAGAGTACACCAACCTCGAAGTTTCTCCACAGAACGCACTTGCAGTCGATGTCATCATCATCATCATCAGCCTATATTCTTCCACTGCTGGAAGTAGGCCTCTCCTAGTGAACGCCACTGATCTTGATCTTCGGTTCTTTCTCGTTCGCAAGTCGTCACTCAACCTGGCTGGCGGGCGCACTACACTACGTTTGCTTACTTGCGGTATGGCCGACGAGAAGACGACTAAGTTTACCAAATGCCGCCCATCCCAGCTGAATTTTCCTGTCGGCTTCCTTCTCGAAGTTGTTTCTACCTAATTGCACAATATGCCCGAGGTAGGCATAGTGCTGTACAACTTCAAGAGGTACACCATTAACACCAACACGTCTTGAAGTAATAAGGTCATTGTTGTGGACGCCGAGGCTGCCCGCGACAGCATGAACGCAGACAACATGCAAAAAAGGCCACGCCCCTTTTAACTGCGCCGTGTGTACCGCATTAGTTTTAAGACCGTATAACTGTATATATAGCGATAAGTTTTTTGAAATAAATGTAGTCGAACTGAAGTAGTCAAAGTGATTGGATCCGACCATTCAATCAACGGAACTTGAACAAGCAACAGTGTTTAATTGAACTACAGTCCACATCGAACCAGGAACCTGAACTACTAGGAGCTACGAACCGAAGTCTCCATCCAGTACATCGTGTAGACCTTGCGATCCATCGCCTACATCTTGGTCCATCGGAGCCGGATAGAACCAGAAGAACTTAATCGACCAACAGCTTATCCAGTGAACGTCTGCCGCCCATCGAACATGGTGGTCACGAGGAGCCAAAGCGACCTGGCAGAGCTGGAAGAGCGGAAGCGGTTGGACGAAGAGCGCCTTCGAAGGCTATCCCTAGAGCCGCCGGCATCACCATCTGTGCCGGCCGCTGGCACGGCTGCTGGCACGACCGCTGGCCCGTCCGGCAACATCGAACGAAGCAAGTCACCGGCGCACTCGCAACGAACTGCGAACTCCACCCTAAGGCTGCGGCTGGCGGAGTTAGAGGCGGCCGAGAAACTTGCTGAATTGAAGAGAAAGGAGTTGGAAATGGAAGCGGACCTAGTGAAGAAGCGATTGGCGGCTCAGATCGCGAATATTGAAGAAGATCAGAGCCTTCACGACGAGCCAACCGAGCGGAACAACGACAACCACCAGAAGGTGGACGATTGGTTGCAACGCACAAACCCCTCCACCCTACGGGGGGAGAGCGGGGATGTGCCGCGCCTCAACACCGAGAGGCAACAAGAAGAACCACGACGAGCACGCTTTGAGCGTTCTACAAGATCACCCACCCCGGGTCGATCTGACCGCAGATCCGGGATCGAACAACTCGCCGAGGCTATTGAACGAATGGCCAGACCTCGGGCCCGCTACAACTCCGACCTGCCCGTCTTCACTGGGGCACCAAACGAATGGTTGCCCTTCAAGGCTGCAATGCGGGATTCCACCGCCCTGTACCACATCTCAGCAGCCGAGAACCTACAGCGGCTGAGAAGTTGCCTGAAGGGTGATGCACGTGACGCCGTGGCTGCATTATTGCACACAGCCACCGATCCTGACGTTATCATCAAGACATTAGAGCAGAGCTTCGGGAGACCAGAGCTCATCATTGACCGAGCTCTGGAGGAGCTTAGAAGATTTCCGAAGCCAGGAACGACAGTGACTGATCTCAATAGCTTCGCTGTCAAGATTCAGAACGTTGTCTGCGTGCTGCAGAGCATTGACCGGCGTGGGTACCTTTATAACCCAATGTTGGCACGAGAGGTGCTGGAAAAGCTGAGCCCGCACATCAAGACGCAATGGTGTCACTACGCCGACGAACACCAGTCATCAGTGGAACCCGAGATCGTCTTGCTATCTCGCTTCCTCATGCGAGAGGCGGATATGGCACTGCGCTACACTTATACGCCCGCAGTGACCTCCGCCGCCCGTGAAACGAGACAGGCAGCGACAACTAAGAAGAGAAATGCCGTGTACACTATCGACGAGGGCGCGGAACAAGAAACAAAGACTGACCGATGCCAGAGCTGCAACCAAGCCCATGCGCTACATCAGTGCCCAACCTACCGGGCACTGACCGTCGATAAGCGCTGGGAGCTGGTCAAAGAGAAAGGCGTATGCTTCCGATGCGCCGACAAGAAACATCGTCGGTACCAATGCAAGGCGAAGCTGTGCGGCATCGACCATGAGTTGGCGAAACGGATCGGCGCAGAAGGCCCTACGCAGCCCCTACATCTGAATGGCGTTAACATGTCGCAGCGAGAGGAAGATAGCCAAACCGTCTCACTCTCACTGAGGGGAGCAAAGGAAACAGCGCTATACAAAGTCAAAGCGCGCACGGTACGCGACCTAAAGCTACATCGGCAGACCGTCCCGAGCTCGCTTCTACAACACCGACACCTACGGGACTTGATGGAGGCAGAGGTGTGCTACGACCTGGCACACCCCCTCATCTTAGTAGGCGCCGACCACTGGGAGCTCATTGTATCCCGTGAGCTTCGTCTTGGCGGGCCAAATGAACCGGCCGCGTCGAGGACCCGACTTGGCTGGGTGATGCATGGAACCGCACCCCGCAGCCTAATCTACGAAAACGAGAGCGTGCTGCACGTATACGCGCCCGACCAGCGTACGAACGAGCACGACCAGCGCCTACACGAGCTTGTGGAGGCGCACTTCCGCATCGACGCGCTCGGCGTCGCTATCCATTCGAGAGTGAGCGACGCAGATCTACGAGCTACGAAGATCTTCGAAGAAACGATAAAGAAAACAGACAGCGGCTACGAAGTGGGCTTGCCTTGGCGGCGAGATGACGTCACCATGCCGTCGAACTACGGCGCGGCTCTACGGCGTCTACAAAGCATCGAACGAAAGATGGACGCCTACCCAGACTTCGCGGACCAATATCACATCAGTTTTCATACATAAAAGTCATTCCATCCGTTTGAGAGCTACAGTCGTCACACCCATTCCCCCCCCCCCCCCACACCCACCCCCCTACCTTATAAACATAAAAAACCGCTGCTGAATTGGTCCATTCGTTTAGAAAATACGATTCTGACCACCTTTTCTCGATGGTTCTTAGCTATGTTTTTCCCCACATAGCTAAGAACCATCTTGATCACATCAGTTTTACCCCCCTTTTCTCACCTCCCCTTCCCCCTCCCCCTCCCAATATATGTAAGAACCACATCGATCACATCAGCTTTCGAACAACAAAAACCGCATCCAAATCGTTCCATTCGTTTGGGAGCTACGATGCCACAGACAGACTCACACCCCCCCCCCTCTCACACACACACACACACACACGCACACCACACACACACACACACACACACACACACACACACACACACAAAAACACACACAGAGAGTGATACACACCCTAAACTTATAACACCTGTCTCTTTGTTCGGGGGTTAATAAAAACATTTGAAGAATGAATGAAGTTTGATGATTTTGGTACTCTTGGTTCTGGAATATCACAGGATCCTTATATCCCAGAAAAATAAGCACTTGTGCAAAGTCGCGCGAACAGCTAGTACATTTTTTTATAACTTTGGGTGACGAGACTGGCGCGTCACTGCACTGCGCTCGTCACCCCGAGACAATGGTTAAGTCTCATTGCCCAGTAATTTCGCTAGAAACATTGCCCTTCAAACCAAAACACAGAAACGTTTACACACTAGTACTTGGCGGCTGAATATCTCTCAAGGGTGTGGTACTTCTCCAGGTGGTCTCTTGCGCAAGAGGAATACAACAAAAGAAAAAAAAACTTCTATCTATCTATACTTATATTATATTTATCATCTATCTATACTTATAATAAAGCAATTGGCAAGAAATAGTCTGTATAAAGATGATAATAAATAAAAATGGTTTACGGTATTTAAAATAAGCTACTGAACAAGAATATGACATTATTAAAGTAGTTTTTACGTGATGCGCGAACAAACATACAGATAAACTAACAAACAAACAGACAAACAGACAGACACGATTTTGAATAATCTATTCTTGTTCAGTAGCTTATTTTAGGTACCCTTGACCATTTTTTTTTAAATATATATTCTTTGTACAGTCTATTTCATTCCTATTGCTTTATTATAAGTATAGATTTCATCAAAATTTGTTCAGCCGTCAAATAGTTTTTTATCGATTACTTGGCATCTCATCATCGGATTAAGATACCAAGTTCTCTAGTTTTTAAGTCGAACCCTAAGCTATCTAACAGTGAAAACTTCTTCTTTTTCTGAACTTCATTTCTCTAGGATACAAGTACAAGTACTATATATACAATTCCGAGACCTAAAGTACCAATATACCAACATTTCATCAAAATTCCTTCAGCAGTCAAAAAGTTTTATCGATTGCTCGGCTTCTACTGATCGGATTGAGATACCAGTTAAAACGATAACTTTGATAACTTCCGAGTTACCTTCGTCTCCGTGTCGCCATTCGAGAACCTTTCTTACCCGACGTTTATCGGTTCTTCACGCTAAGCTTGCCCATAGCCACTTCAACTTGAGCTAAGTCGGAAAAAATACCTATTACTTGAAATTCCCAACACGACAGCTTCACTAATTCACGACCGCAATAGACAGCGATGTTCCTAGCAAGTACTTAATATGTACTACAAAGACCCAGGTGGGGTAATACCGTCCGACATTGGTCGCTCCGCCCTTTCGCGCGTGATCGGGCTGCAAACTCACCATAACACTTCCACCGTGGAAGCCCTGTTAACGCTGTCACAGTCAGGTACTTAGTTTGCATGCTCAGAGCAAGATGTTCAAGTTGTAGTGATGGACCAACAAACTCACAAAACACAAGCATTGAGCAAGTGATTCGGGGATACTTATTGTAGTACTGCTGGATTTTTTACCTACGAATGTTTTTTTACCGAAATATTTATACTTTTTACTGTTTCACATTTTTTAGTTACACAAAAACACGGTTGCCATGTTTTCAATGGTTAGATACTGTCCTTTTTTAGGGTTCCGAACCTCAAAAGGAAAATAGGAACCCTTATAGGATCACTGTTGATCCATCCGTCTGTGTGTCTATCAAGACCCTTTTTACCAAAAACTCGTGGAGATACCGATTTGTAATTACATCACAAAAAAAAAACACATTAAAAATCTTCGAGACTTGTTTCCCTTGATGGACATTTATTACATACCTACAAGTTAGTACGGAGCACTCTGTGCGCGGTGTGCGAGTCGCATTGCTCGTTTTTTTTCTATTCTCCAATGATGATTTATATTTCTGCTAATCGTTTTCCCTGGTATTGAAAGATTCGAATGTTTGTTTGACCTTCATGCTTGTTAACATGCTTGTTCTTATGTTGGCACTCGCCATAACTCTCGTGAACATAAAACAATAACTAAGGGCTGCTCCAACTAAAATTATTTGGCACTTTATCCGGCGTTGTTACCTTTTTGATTTTGAGCACAGTTTGAAAACCCTGACTCATACAATTTTAAACCAAAATCCTCCGGCCGTATTCGCAACTGAACCTATGGTAATGAAATGTGGACCTAGAATTTGAAGACGAAGATACTTTGACGAAATCTATTCAGGGTCTGTATGATGAGTATTTTCGGAGACCTTTAGGGCTAGCTTGTGATGATAGACTTGCTCAAAGGGGACCGAAATAGATAAAGTTAATTAAGCTCTCTTGATTCATGTATGTTGGTCTCAATTCCTTTTTAGATTAGTTTTTGTCTATGGGCTTGCACGGACCAAACATTGGTGATTTTATACCTAGAGGTTCTCTTTGACATATTCCTACTACGTATTTTTTATCGAATTTGAATTTATTTTAGATTTACGTAATAATTACTTGTTAGATATTTTCTTCTTTTTTTTTGTGACTGTGTGACGAGACGGGCAGGACGCTCGCCTGATGGTAAGCGTCACGCCTGCCCCTAACAGCATTTACAGTGCCATCCAGAACCTTGTTTTCATAATCTTGCGCGTCACTGCACTGCGCTCGTCACCCTGAGACATTGGTTAAACTTTTATTTATACTTTTTACAGCCCCTACTTTGTAATTCTCTTGTAATCCGTTTGTTGTGTCAACTCATAGAAAGACATGTTCCTTCTGATAAATATCCAAATCTTTCCAGTTATCTCTATGTAAATTCAAGCAAACGTCTTTCAAAATCATCGCTCATTAACCGAGTAAGCGCGAAGCGCGATCGAAGCGTTTCTGTTTCAGCTTGGGCCAAAATTATTTCGTATGTCCAGATGTCTGTGCGGATGTCCGGCTGTTCTCCTCTACAGGTCGCCATCTCTACAGTCTCAAACCATCTGGACGAAACTTGGCATACAAGTTAAGCGTATTTTTAGAATTTTTTAGTCGACAGGGATTTTTGATTGGGGGGTACTTCCCTCAAAGAAAGGTAAAAAGGGAGCTACTGAATATCTCCGCCTTATTAAATCCGATTTCAATGGGTCTTTTTTATTTGAAATCTTTAAATTAGTCTTACACAAATTTAGTGAAGATCTGATGAGAGTGATAAGCAGAATAGCTCCTCAAATTGCAGTAAGTAGGGATCGGTTCTCTCGGCTACACTGTTTTTACTGCACATTAATGACCTTCTGAAGCCCGGTACCTTTGGGTATGCTGATGACAGTACTGTAGTTGAGAGATACACTTCCAATGCTCAAGCCAGCTGTGATGCTGTTCAGTTTTAGAGAGAGGCTATGGTAGACCTTTTAAATTTAGCCTTAGAAGCCGTGTCCGATTGGGGCGATGCTAACCTGGTTAAGTTTAATGCTACTAAAACGCAGGCGTGTTTGTTTTCTGCTTAAAAGAGTCCAAAAAGTTTCCAAAGTGTAACAATACCAATAGGCGACCATTTGGAGCTTTTGGGTGTCGAACTCACATCAAACCTGAATTTTGGGTCTTATATTGAATCCAAAGCCAAGGTAGCTGCAAAAAAACTTGGTATTTTGTCTAAGGTTAGGCGGTACTTCACACCGGGACAGCTTCTGAAACTTTATCAAGCACAGGTCCAATCTTGTATGGAGTACTGCTGCCACCTCTGGGACGGTTCTGCCAAGAATCAGCTCGAGTCTTTGGATTAAATTGAGAGACGTGATATCAGGCTCATTGGGGATGACACTCTGGTAAAGAGTAAGCTTCAAAGTCTGGCGCATCGACGTGAGGTAGCAAGCCTGGCGGTATTCTACAGATTGCACTATGGAGAGTGTGCACAAAAACTGCACAACCTGATTCCCCCATCACCTTTCCATCACCGTACGACTAGACGATCAGCAAAGCGCCCCCCATTCATGGTTGAAATACCTCGCACAAGAACGAAGCGTTACGCTTCTTCATTTATTATAAGAACTGCGAAGGAGTGGAATGCCCTGCCCTCGTCAGTGTTTCCGGTAAATTATAACCCCGGTGTGTTCAAGTCAAGAGTGAATAGGTATCTACTAGGCAAGCGTGCTACACCTTCGACCACATCATCGCTTTCCATCAGGTGAGATCGTGGTCAAACGATTGCCTAGACCGTAATAAAAAAAACTAAAAAAAAAACTCACTTTTAGGTTTCTACTTGTGTAATCAACCCTTTACCTACTAGAAAGGGATTGATTAAGCACCTTGGTTATTAATGTTAGTTGTACAATAAAGTTATTAGATGGCACTACTGTGCACTGCTAGATTGTTTGCAAAAAAGTTTGTACGCGCGAGGTCTACAGCTCACAAAGCCACTAGTCGATCTATATCTATCTACTAACTGTGCCCGCGGCTTCGCACGCGTGGTCATTTCTTTAGATTAAAAGTACCCTTGTGCTATTCCGGGACCTTAACTACCAATACGCCAACATACGATTGAAATTCTTTCGGCCGTCAAATAGTTTTTATCGATTGCTCAGCATCTAATCATCGGATTGAGATACCAAGTACCCCAGTTTTTAAGTCATACCTACCTTCTGCTATCAAACATTATTAATTTTGAAGAAATGTAGTTTAATGTACATTATAGATACTTTTGGTCCTGGAATAACACGTGTGGGGTACTTTTAAATTGAATGACTACGCGGGCAAAGCCGCGGGTACAGCTAGTTGATGATAATTCTTGCAAATGAACGTTTTATTAACCTTATGATGCTCGTGCTAATGATTATGATATCTAAGTTACAGTACGGTGTAATAGCCCCTCCCTGAGTGGACGTTTCCTCACATTAACCAGGGGATTCCAACCGCGCCACTACGGACCTTCCTCGAAGGATTTGCAAAATTATTTTATTAAATCGACCTCCAGTTAGTTTTTGGGTACTTTGCATGATATTTGGCTAACCCTGTAAGCCGAGGGATGGAATGTAGGTCAAATAGTGTTTGATGATGTTTTACCAGGATTTTAGTGAGTAAATGTTTATGCTGGATGTAAACAAAATTAATCCTTTACCCACTCCTTTACACAAATGTTTTTTGAATACTTTTATTGGAATCTTCAAACTTTTAGGAACCTTTGTGTAATCCGGCAATAAAACTACTATCTGCAGATGGGGTGACGCAATCTTGGGTCACGATGATATGAACTGAGGGGTTTCACCTTGAAATTTTCCAAGCGTATTATTGTCCAGCGTTCTCTAATTTTAAAAATGAGGGGAGAGAGATATAATTTTGAACCTGTTAACTGGTATTGCAGGCCTAGTTATATCAAGATGACATGATTTCACGCTTAATTACCAATATTTAGTAAATTTTAATATATTTGAGTATTTATAAAGCGACGATATTATCGTTCGTAGCATCACACCAACATAATTTGCATTTTTAATTTTTCTTCAACGTTTTTCTTATGTCTACCTTGATAGTATTATTATTTGCATAGATCTAATTAAAAGTGGAAAATTTAGTACCGGCTCCTCAGGCGTGGACCACATAAATTAGGTGCAACGAACACAGTTTGCCTTCTTTAGCCTTACTCACAATTGGAGTGGCTTTTGTATCGCATGTGTTAGCAGTGATTCTCATTCGCGCTACAGTTTGTGTATGTCTCTCTTTGTTGTTGATGCACATGAAGCACGACGCGGCGACGGTGGGAAGGTAGCTGTGTGGGTGTGTTTTCCTTTATTTATACTCGTATATGGTCCTTTTTTGTTTACGTTATATATTAAAACGTGCCGTTTCTATCCCTTTAACAAGATATTTGATTATTTGTAAGCTATTCTTAGTCATATAGATAGGTCCTAACTTGCCTAAGACATTAAAGCTCTAAAAAGAGATTATAAAAAAAACCTCGCGTGTAGAGGGTTCCGTACGAGGATGAATACATTATCTTACAACGTTGTGAGATTTACCATGTTATTTTAAGACCATAGAATTATAGGTTAAGTAAATAATTATCTATAAGTAGAGAAAAGGCAACATAATCAATATAAAAATCTAAAATGTTGCTCATTAGTTTCGGAGATATGGGGCGAATGGTAAATTTTCGTCTATTTTCTTAAATAACTTGAAAATAAATTTAAAAAAAAACAGCCCTAAATGATCTCAATTTTTAAAATTCATTTATTTCCGTTACACGTACAGGTGTGGGTCACATAAATTCATATGTTTACCAAATTTTAAATTAATAGGTCCAGTAGATTCAGAGCAAATTGGCCGAGACAGATAGACAGACACACGAGTGATCCTAAAAGGTTCCTTTTTCATTCGGATGCACGGAAACCCAAAAGCAAATCATAACAAAGTTAACAAGTCACCGTATATAACGCCTTCCCCATCAAAGCTAAACCCCGCAAAGCTATAGGTAAGATTAAGCCTGCTTTCTTCTAAAAAAAAACGGCTGTCGATGTTTATCAGCAGCATTGACGGCTCCATTAATCTACTGCTGGATAATTGATGATTTGGACATCCATCTCTAGTTTTTCACGAGCTTTTTTCGATGAGGACATTCCGGGAAAGCGTTCTTTTTAGCAAAGATATTTGTCTCTTGTAAGGTTCAAGGATATCGATAGCAAAGGTAATAAATTTGAAAGAATGCCTTAGCACCGAATATGGCCTTGATCCCTTATTCCTTGTGCTCACAACATAACAGGAAAATATTAGTTATTTCACATATACTTTTTTTGTTATTTATCACTGTGGGAATCTAATGGGGCCTCTTCACGATCAGCGATTATAGACGATTACACGCGAGTGTGATGTGCGCCGATCGGTGACTTGTCGGTTTTTTGGGCACGCTTCAAAAGGAATCAGCGTGTAGTTGGGTGCGCGTGCCCACACGATCGCCTATCATTCATTCATCGGAAGACAGCGAAACCGTGCGTACGTGTCGCGTCTACGCGGCGTTGTTTTGATTTCAATCCTTTATTTATTGCAATTGCAATACAATGGCTACTGGGTGGTCAAATGAAAAAACATTATCCGAACCACCCAGAAATATGGAATCCCAAAATTACCTATAATAATATTATATTATACAGAGAAAATATTTATTTTTTTGTATGTTTGTTTGTGTTTAATGGATTAACTCAAAAAACAATTACTTAATTGTTTTAAAAATTCTTTCATATGTAGATAGTTACATAATCAGCGAGTAACATAGGATCTACAGTTTATCGCGAAAAATAAACATCCAATGTTCTTCTAGGATATTAAAAACCAATGCAAAAGTATAGCACTAATGTTGTTAATGCTTTTTGTCAGACTTGTTATTATTTCGTTTCCATAGCAACCGTTCCTTACAGCGAGTAATTGACATTTTCATGTTTCCCCTCGGAAACATACATTTTTTCGGGATAAAAAGTGACGTATGTTGTTCTCTTAATTGTGCAGTAATTAATTATAAAGTTTTATCAAAATCTGATCAGCCGTTTTGGCGTTAAAACTCTCCCAATAAAAAACAAACAGACAACGTTTCACTTTTACATATTGGTGTAGATGTCTCAACGAAAATTGCAATAAAGTACAGTTGTCGCAGCGAAAGTATGTGTCTCGGAAGTTATCTGCTAGTCGCTGCACAAACTGCTTTTTTCAGGCGCAATCCCAATGTTGAAGGTGAAGATAGCATTGTATAACTGCCTCGCTCACCCGCTTGCGTTTTTCGCATATTATATCTCTCTCATACTTGATATTTTTATTCCCATAGAAGTACGTGTGCAATTGTTCACAGAGCCTAACTTCACAAATTATTGGCTGCGCCTACTATAACCCAAGGTATCAAAAATAAAAGCACACAATAAATAATAATACTACGTTAAAGACATTATTTGGCGTGTGCTGCATAAACTGTTGATGATACATAAAATAATGTACTACATATTTATAGTACTCATCATTAGATACCCACAAAACAGTTCACGAGGCTTATATCTAACTATTATAGTCACAATAACCGTCTTTAGTTCAAATTAGTCAGTCAAAACACGGGTAGAATCGTGTACAAATAAAGAGAAATCCTTAGGTACCCGTGCGAAGCCGGGGCGAGTCATTAGTTTGTTATAGATCTCAAAAAGTTACATTGTTATATTATGATGAGGGAAGGGAGGCCTTTGCCCAGCAGTGGGACGAAGATGACTGAAAAATAATTACGACGAATGCTTAAAACCACCATCCTCTCTTCTTCAATTTTTCGTTCAACTAAATTATCAAAATGATTTTAAGTATACTAAGTTAAATGAATGGTAGCAGCAGCTATAAATACGTCCATTTTGAAGGGTTGCCGAGCAACAAATGATCACAGACATCGTGTGGATGCTTGCACGATGATCATACGATTAGCTTGCCGATGACAGACAATCATCGCCGATCATGAAGAGCATGCTCCCAGCTGTTCTTCGTTATAATGGCCAAAAGTGATACAAACTAAATTAGATTTACTGAAGGGTTTTATTATACACTGGGCGCTTATTCTTTTAGACAACACGAAATTCCTTGTAGAAAACGTGTCAAAGTCATAACGTGCTCAAAATGACAATTCCACGAAGATATCGTATGTGTATGAGTGGTCATAGTAGCCATAGCTCAGTGTCAAAGTGAATAAGGCCCTGTACCTAGTATTGATTCAATAAAATTCATGCAAATTTATGCAGTTAGGCAAAAACTAAGGGAATAAGAATTTAACAAAATTCCATCGTTAATTATTCTATCGCAGCAGTATACTGGGCTGGAAAAAATCCGCGAGCGCGCTGCATACAAACATAGTTTGATGTATTAAAAACCTATTGAAATTTTGTAAACATGTTCTACAAACTCATATATTAAGTACCCGTGGTATATCAGTTTTCATAGAGTAAAGCAGGCCAGGCTGAGGAGTTGTTGATCCAAAGATCTAATCGCTATACACAATTACACTAAGGTTTAAGTGCTATTCAACCCTCTGATTGTTATTCTACATAGTTATTAATTATTGGTCCTGAACACGCTCGCTTGGTTGTCAGCGAAGGTACTGTGTTCACGGCTCAGACGGCGCCCCATGACAGTGCTGTGCTTGTTTATAATATTTATCGGAACTAATGTCACCACAGGTCTACTTACTATTCGCCACTATTACAACAATTATTATTTACTTTTACTTCCTTATAGTCCACTAGACCCTAGTACAGCAGGACGAGCATTTAATGCTAACTATAGAAAATTATCGTCTGTTTATCTGTGTGTTTATTTGTGATGACTTCTCCAAGTTATGTGCGGTTTTCCATCGCTCCATGCTTCGGAGGGCAGGTTAAGCTGTCAATCCCGGCTGTTATTGATTAATAGCAGTCGTTAAGCCATGTCAGAGGCCCTCGGGCGGCTTGACAAACTCTGGCGTCAGAGGCCAGCACTACTTCATACGACAAACAAACAAACAGCAGTCGTTTAGCCATGTCAGAGGCTCTGGAGTCGCCTGAAATACTCTGACACCAGAAAAACTCTGATACCACATACGACAAGCAAGCAACTGTGACAGAGAGAGACTCGACGATCTTATGAAGTTCTTATCTGAAAACTATTACGATTTCAATAAAAAACACGGAATAGGTTTTAGAGTTCTAGTTAATCAGTTTTTAAATAAGTACTTTATGCACAAATAGGAACAGTGTACCGAAGAGTCTTCTTGGTTTCCCTCCAGAAAACGAGCGAACAAACGAGCGACGCCTGTGCACACTACCTGCGAAACTGAGGTATCTGTTACTTCTTTCGTAAGATATTATGATTTTATACTGGTAGAAATTTTCATTTGCAGAAACAATAATTCAACATTAATTAGATTTTCGCCTGACAAGTAATTTAGTATATATTTAATCCATAACACTATACTAATGCTAATTAGAATTACGCAAGTTCCGCAAGTAACGACCTGTGAAATCGGCAGCTAGCCTCAGTCACAGATTAAGGAATAGTACAAGTTTAATTTTCACCGAAGAATTTATTAATTTTAAGCAATAATAAAGGTATCTATCATCTCTGGAAGTCATACACTGCTGGAAATAGGCCTCCCCATAGAACGCGGATAGTTACCATCAGTTCGACTATATGTTTTACTATTTGTCCTACCAATAAAATAACTAGCAAAAAGTATTCTTCGTTGTTCTACTAAACCATCTGTTCTACTACTTGTTCTACCAATAGACGCCACACAAGCAGTTTCTCGTATCATAAGTTGTGCTCATCTAGCACAATACCTGTTTATCGGAAGACATACTCGTAATACGAGTATGTTTTGTCCGGTGGCGTTCTTTCCGTCTTTAAGAAATTATGGCATCATGATCGTATTCAACAACAACCGCATCCAAGCTTTTTTTTGAGGTTTTGGGGAATCACTCGTGTGTCGGTCTTTCTGTCCGTCTGTCACAGACATTTGGCTCTGAATGTACTGGACCGATTAAGTTGAAATTTGGTAGGTACTCATATGAATTTTTGTGTCCCAAACACGCACGTGTAACGTAAATAAATGTATTTTGAATAACAGAGTCACATTCTGGGGGGGAATTAAATATGAAAATTGGAATTTAATATGATAGAGGCGTTCAAGAGCTTTTTACACAGCAAACACAGTATTATCTGCACCGCGAACTTAAAAATTAAATATTATTCACCTCAAGTGTTTGGTGTTGGTGCGAGCGATTGGCAGCAGCGGAACACATGCGTGGGAATTTTTCCCGCTTTTAAGCTTCAGGGTCAGGGAGGTTGGTTGGATCTTCTCTTCAGTACCCCGGCATGCGTCGACATGTTCAGACGTTTGGGTGTGGTCGGTCGTGATCAGATCGCGAATGAATGATATTACGAGTGTCGCATTTAATTCAATGTGTGAATGTGAATCCGTTTGTTTCTGAGATCTGTGGTGTGATTAGTGAGTGTTCTGTGTACCAAGGATTGAGTTTGCAGCGATGCCGCTAAAATGTAAGAGGGTCTTTAGACGAAGTTTTGTGCATTATTGACAGGATTCTGAAGTAAATGTCATCGTTAATTATTAGATAAAATTATGCCATATATTTCAAGAAATACGTTTGGAAAGTTTTCGGATCTAAATTCTGAATTTGATGTTTGGTTTAGGTATAAATATTATGCCAAATTTTCTTTTGTACCTATAAAATATTCGTATAGCTTCTGAGTCCCCTTTTCTGACTTGTGAAAGAATAAGGATATATACCTATTTCTATTCAGTACGAGTCGGTTTCCCACGTGAAGGAGGAATGTGACAAATCCTCTATCTATAGGTACTTAAGATATGTTATTATAGAACTTGGACACACTTATTAATACACTAGCTGTACCCGCGGCTTCGCACGCGTGGTCATTTCTCTAGGTTAAAATAACTAAAATACCAATATACCAACATTTAAACAAATTTCCATCAGCCGTCTAAAAGTTTTTATCGATTGCTCGGCTTCTACTCATCAGATTGAGATAATAAGTAGGTACCTACATCAGTCTTTAAGTCAAACCCTAATAGCTATCCAACAGTGAAAACTGCGTCGCAATCGGTCCAATAGTTTTACGTGGTGCGTGAACAGACTAACAGACAAACAGACAGACACGATTTTTTAAAATGTTTTATTCGTTTTCAGTAGCTTATGTTTAGTACCCTATTTTTTTTAAATATCTTCCTTTTACAGTTTTTTTGGTACTTACTGCTTTATTATAAGTAAAGATGCCCTTCACTTTTGGGGAGACTAAGAAAAATTGTGTTTTATTACATTATTTTAATCATGGCCATAAAACATTACCGTGACATACCTACTGACTGACTGACTGACTGACTGACTGACTGACAGACAACGCCCAGCCTAAACCGGTGGACCTAGGTATTTGAAATTTGCAGGAATATTTCTTGAGTATCCTAGAGGTGAACTAAAAATTATTGCTTTAGTGAGCTAACATCAAAGATATCCGTTTCTTTAATATTTGAGGTTCTTTCATAAAAGTACTTACCATCATAATTATTTATTTTATTTATCTGAATAACATTAATTATTTTATTTATATGTAAGAGCGAGATCAAAGCTGGATTCAATAGCCATAGGTCCCGGCAAATGGTATGAAAAAATGAAGTCTAGCTTGACATTGGTGGTTTTTACCCCCGAACAAAGAGACGGGTGTTATGAGTTTAGGGTGTTATAAGTTTGTGTGTGTGTGTGTTTGTTTGTGTGTGTGTGTGTATGTGTGTGAGTGAGTTTGTTTGTGTGTGTGTATGTGTGTGTATGTGTGTGTGAGTGTGTGTGTGTATGTGTGTGGGTGGGTGTGGGTGTCTGTGGCATCGTAGCTCCCAAATAAATGGACCGATTTTGATGTGTCTTTTTTTGTTTGAAAGCTAATGTGATCGAGATGATTCTTCGCTATATGGGGGGAAGTAGGGGGGAGAGGGGAAGTGAGAAAAGGGGGTAAGAATCGTAGGTTGCAAACGAATAGACCGATTTAGCTGCGGTTTTTTATGTTTGAAAACTGATGTGATCAAGATGGTTCTTAGCTATGTGGGGGAGGGGGGTTGAGAAAGGGAGGGGTGAGAATCGTATCTTTCAAACGAATGGATCAATTAAAATGCGGTTTTTTATGTTTCAAAGCTGAGGTAAACCAGATGGTTCTTAGCTATATTATTTTATCGGGGGTTATTTACCTATATTATTTTCTGTGGTGTATACAATAAGTGTTTCATCTCGACCTGATTGGCCTCTATGCGTGTTAATTACGGTATACTAAACAGGTTGAATTGGACTCATCCAACTCAACCTGGTTTTAGGATTGAAATCTATTTTCGTATAAAATGGAGCCCCATTTAACACCACAAGTACATCGTCAATCTTAGGCAAAACGAAACGATCGACCACTCAAACGGGATTCAAAGTCGCCTTACAGTTAACGCAAACCTGCTCGCGATCCGTCTGACTAGTTTACTGGAACCGGCGGCGGGCTGTCGGAGCAGTTCATAGGCGCGCTGACTCCGCGCAGCATGGTGGGCAGCTCTGCGTCGAGCCGCTCGCGCAGCGCACACGGCATCGGGCGCGTGCAATGGTACTCACGCACCGCACCTGCACGTCCTGCAGGGCGGCGCTGGCCCCCGCGATCTATCCCAGTCTCCCGTCGAACAACTCCTTATATCTTTTTTTTAAAAACATTTATTTCACTTTCGATATTTTCAATATGGTTACAATAAAAATCTGGCGCTGGTATTTCTAACTCCTTAACCACTGCCCTCAATCACAAACAATTCGAACTTCCTATGTTCTTCTAGGATATTAAAAACCAATGCAAAAGTATAGCACCAACGTATTGTATTCTCTTTGGCACCATCGCTCTTGATGCTTTTTGACAGACTTGTTATTACTTCGTTTTCACGGCAACCGTTCCTTACAGCGAGTAATCGTCATTTTGTATCATGCATTATTATAAGTATAGATATTGCTGTTCCCGTGTATATTTTCATTGGAATGACTTTATTGTCAATAGATATCGGTAAACTCACCGCCGTGAAGTCTCTCAAGCACAGTTGGCGAAGGTCAATGCGGTCATCTGCAGACTCCGCCTCGCGTTCTTCCGACTCGTCATCGCCGTTCCCGAAATGAACCCCGTGGCCTCCAGTGAAGTCCCGTGTCATGCCGCTCGCCGCCCGCCCCGGCGCGCTCTCAGCCGCACACCCACCGGACATGTCCCCAACGCTTGCACAGGCTTCCAACGTAATCATGGAACCTACAGTTCCCGTAGTCGTGACCCGTCGCACCGCAGCCCCCGCAGTAGAAACTTCCCGCGAACACCGCCCATGTTTGTCCGGGCCGGCCCCGTGTTGGCCGCCGCTGCCTTTCCTACACTCTTGGCGCGTTTGGTCGCTGCTTCCAGCGATTTCGCAATTTATACCGCTACAGCAAAAAAATAAAATGTCATCCTCGGTGAATAACAGCTGGCGGATGACGACACTCTTCAAACACACACAAGTTTGTCGTACAACGGCCACGCACCATTTTTCACGTCGAACTCGCTTATTTTCCCGATCGCCATAATAAACGATGCACGCGCGAACTAAGCACCTCAAGTCCTCGTTAGCCAATGTAAGGTTCCTGCAGGAGCCGTAATTAAGGGAAGACGCGTAGTTGGAACACACAGCTATATATCGACTGGCACAATCCCTACACCAAGAAAACTTAATAAGTAAACTTACGTCTACCCCCCATTTTCCAAAAAGCCTACCCACATGTTTATACCATAGTTTTAGTACCTAATTTCGTCATAATTTTTTTTTCCTTTCAGTGAAGGACGAGAGGGGCAGGTCACTCGCCTGTTGGTAAGCGTCACACCTGCTCAGTTGCAGTCCCACTCAGAACTTTCGTTGCAAAATCTTGCGCGTCACTGAATCAAGTAATCCTATAGCTTCACAATACTGTGTCATTTTTCAAGCCACATGAAGTAACATTAAATCTGTGCCACAAACAACACGATGAAGTAGGTATCTAATGTGTCTAAGTAACTAGCATTATCATAATCCTTATGAAATAACTGTTTAACCGGGGACACGATAATATCACTTTATACCTCTGTAGGCAAACCTGTCTAGGTGAAGGCCAATGCAAGTTCCTTTCAAGTTATACCTAGCTTTAGATATATAATTACTTATGACGCTCGTTCCACATTTAGACGGACTTAGCTTTGGATCGTATCTAGGCTAGCAATTGCAGTAATTTGGCTAGCTCACTAATTAATAAATAGCGATCAGTGTGAGCTTAGTATATAGTAATTACTGGTTAGATGCGTGCACACACGCATCAGCATAGAATTCCGCAGATTAAAAAAAAAAAACATATTGAATCAATTCTTCATACATTTGGCACCGAGCCAACCACATTCATGTAGTAAAATTTACTGACGAGTCTGTTCTCTTTTTCTTAAACTTCTCAATTTCTCTCGATTTTGGGCAGTGAGAGTCCTCTTCCTGCCTGCCACTTGTTCGACGTCATCCTTCCTGCGTATATTTGGTCTTTAATTGATATAATTAGTTGCCACTCCAGCAATAGTTTGCAACGTGAATTTTGTTCAACGGCTGTGTCCTGCCCACTCTTACATGAGTTATGCAATTTATGTACTTACTAGCTGCGCCCCGCAGTTTAACCCACGTGCGTCAGGAACCATACATTTTCCGGGATAAAAACTAGCCTATGGTTTAATACAGGGTATAAGTTATTCCCATACCAAATTTCATACAAATCCGTTCAGCCGTTTAAGCGTGAAGTAACAAATATATACACACACACACACCACGAAAGTTTGTATGTATGTGTTTGACATCAGCTCGTATTCAATAATTTTATTCGCAGCCGGGTTTTTTGTATTTTTATAATAATACTAGTTTTCCCGCCCGCGACTTCGTCTGGGCGGATTACGGTTTATCGCGAAAAAAGCATCCTATGTTCTTTTAGGATATTAAAAACTAATGCAAAAGTAGGTATAGCACCACTCTTGATGTTTTTTGACATACTTGTTATTTCGGTTCTATGGCAACCGTTTCTTACAGCGAGTAATCATTTTTTTTCCAGTTTTTTTCAGTTTTCCCGTGGAAATTTTCAATTTTACGGGATTAAAAGTATCCTATATTTTATTCCAGGGTATAAGCTATTTCCACTCCAAGTTTTATCAAAATCCGTCCAGTCGTTATCACGTGAGAGCTCCCCAAACAAACAAAGAAATAAACAAACAGACAAACAAAGTAGCAAATTTTATAAAATTTGCTACTTGTTTACTTAATTGTTGCCACGTTTTTATTATGTCACTTTCTTGTTTGTCCTTTGAGAATATAGAATGATTGTCGGTCGTTCACTATACGGTTCACAGCGGCAAGAATTGAGAATATAGAATGATTGTCGGTCGTTCACTATACGGTTCACAGCGGCAAGAATTGAGAATATAGAATGATTGTCGGTCGTTCACTATACGGTTCACAGCGGCAAGAATTGAGAATATAGAATGATTGTCGGTCGTTCACTATACGGTTCACAGCGGCAAGAATTGAGAATATAGAATGATTGTCGGTCGTTCACTATACGGTTCACAGCGGCAAGAATTGAGAATATAGAATGATTGTCGGTCGTTCACTATACGGTTCACAGCGGCAAGAATTCCGAACATAAAATTATATTCTACCATCAAGTTAGCTTCATTAACTGCTGCATAAAAACAAACAAATAGTGTAGCATAGCGTAAGCGTTTTGAGGTTTGGTGCTACTGTCCGCTATAAGAGGCTTAATAGAGGCTAAAATATACTATACTAGTTTTCCCACCCGCGACTTCGTACGCGCAGACTTACTGTTTATCACGAAAAAAAAAACATCCTATTTATAACCCCCGAACAAAGAGACGGGTATTATTAGTTTAGGGTGTGTATCACTGTGTGTGGGTGTGTGTGTGCGAGGTTGTGGATGTGTGTGTGTGTGTGTCATCGTAGCTCCCAAACGAATGGACCGATTTGGATGCGGTGTTTTCTGTTTGCAAGCTGATGTGATCGAGATGGTTTTTGGATATATGGGCAGAGGGAGGGGGGAGGTGAGAGGTGAGAAAAGGAGGGTGAAAATCGTAGCTTTCGCGCACGAAAGCTACAATTTAGCTGCGGTTTTTTATATTTGAAAGCTGAGGTAAACGAAATGGTTCTTAGCTATAATGAGGGGAGTGTGGAGAGGGAGGATAGAGGGTGATGATCGTAGCTCCCAAACGAATGGACCGATTTTGATGTGTTTTTTCTGTTCAAAAGCTCTTGTGATCGAGATGGTTCTTAGATATATGGGGAGGGGGAGGGGGAATGGGTAGGCGAGAAAAAAGGGGGGGAAATCGTAGCGTCCAAACAAAAGGACCGATTTACCAGTGTTTTTTTTTATGTTTGAAAGCTAGGGTAAACGAGATGTTTCATAGCTATAAAGGGGGATGGAGGGGGGTGGGAAGGGGACGGTGCAAATCGTTTTGGTGCAAAGCTTTCGAACGAATGGACCGATTTAGCTGCGGTTTTTATATTTGAAAGCTGAGGTAATCGAGATCGTTCGTAGCCATAATGGGGAAGGCGGGAGGGGAGGGGGAAATGGGGGTGATGATCGTAGCTCTCAAGCAAATAGACAAAGGAATGGAACGATTTTTATGTTTGAAAACTGATCTGAACGAGATACTTCTTAGCTTATAATGGGGGTTGGGAAGTCGGGGGTTATATACATTTTTAATTTGTGCTTGTCTTCTAGGATATTAAACACCAATGCAAAAGTAGGTATAACTTGACAGACTTGTTATTTGTCAGACTATGGACTTGTCGTTTCCATGCCATCCACAGACCAAAAATTGTTTGATACCTTCTAAATGGTTTTGGAGCTATGTACATTACAAAAACTAGTGTCACACGATTTTGACCCTTATTGTCAATAATCTGATTTAGTTACATTCGGCATTTACTGTCTTCACTTAGTCATAATACGTAGTGAGACAATGTACATGTTAATAAGTTCTAAAACCGTCTGATACTAAACCTATTGATCGTTGACTAGTGGTTTATTTACAGAAGTGATAGATTTCATCGATATCTTCAATTTGGATGACAAATGTCAAACTTAAAAAGGCTGTTACTCGGAAACTATTGATCGTTGACTAGTAGTTTCTTTACAGATGATAGATCTTACACTCCATTAAGATTTTTATCACTCCATTATCACTACTTTTATAACGTCACCTTTATTATATTTAACTATATATATATTTCTATATATATAATTAAATATAATAATTATATATTTATTTTGTTCTTATATGTATTAGATTATTTAATTCAATATACAATACAGTTATTTTGTATGTTGTATTTTTATTCATATTTTGCAATTTTTATTAACTCATATTTTACTTATTATTTTTTGCACGCCTACAACCTCTCTCTCATTGCATTGTTTGGTTGACTGGTAGATATTGCTTTTAGTGTTAAGTCCGCCATTTGTACCCTTTTTAATTGTGCAATAAAGTATAAATAAATATATATCATTGTTTTGGATAACAGCCGTCAAACATTTTTAAGTTAAGCCAACAGCTATTACTCGGAATTTATTGATCGTTAATTAGTAGTTTATTTGCAGAAGTGATAGATGATAGATAAAACGGCTATATTTATAACGGCTATATATACTCTGAAACTGTTGATCAAAGACTAATAGTGTTTTTACAGAAGTTATAGATCACATTGTGATCTTCAAATCATATGACAGCTGTCGTATTGTGTGTGTATTGACAGGTGACATCTGTCAAATCTCAAAACATCCAGTATTGACAGGAAATGTCAAAAATAACAGGCAAAATTACATATTACGCGGATATATCTGAAACTATTCGTAGTTACTATAGGCAATAAATTGCCCTATAGGTAAGTTATGTTTGTTTGTTGATCGTATGAGGTAGTGCTGGCCTCTGGTGTCAGAGTTTGTCAAGCTGCCCAAAGGCCACTGCCTTGGCTTAACGATTACTATTAATCAATACAGACACCGACCGGGAACGACAATTTAACGTACCCTCCTAAGTACGGAGCGGTGGAAAATCGCACATAACTCAAAAAAATCATAGGTGCGGAGCCAAGAACTGAGCCCGGTTTCGTTGGATTCTAAGTTGCACTATTGAACCGTTAGGCTACCACTGCTACAATAGGTAAGTAAGACTGCTTAATTTCTCATTGTTTATTTTTATATATCATATGTCATTTTTGATATCGCCTGTCGTTTTTGTAATTTTCAGTCATGTTTGACATTGCCTTCTTTTTTGTCATCAGCAGTCATTTTTAACATTGACTGTAATTTTGACATTGCCTTCATTTTTGACATTGCTTTTCATTTCTGATTTCAGCTGTCAATACTGGATGTTTTGACGTTTGGCAGTTGTCACCTGCTAATTTGACAGATGTCAGCAAATTTTATTTGCATTATTACCAGAAGACCAGACATACGGAAGAGGTAAAACGTAAGTCTGTAAGGGGATAGAATTTTAGAACTCTACTCCTCTCTCAATATTTGATTTGAAATCTTTACCTAAATACGTGAAAAAACTGCAAAGTTTATTCTGTCCATAAAGAAAAAATCACTCTGTTTTCATTCGTCAGAAAAATAACAGCCTAAATTTAATCTGAAAAAAGTGGAATCTGACCTAAGTGAACCAAATAAATAAAGGAGCCTGAAAGAATTAATTGAAATCGCACAAAATAAATTTAATGAGAATAATTTTAAGAGAATTAAATATATATAAATATACGTATTTTTTCCAAATAACACGTTTGTGTTTCTGTGCATCAACCAACCATAGAAGGGCTACTGGGAATACACCAAGTCTAGACGTCAGCAAGGCCGAGGGAGGCGTCGCGCCGCCGTAACCGGGTGGATGCCTAACCGTATTCCGGTGCCAATCCGTTGCCGGGGCGCTAAGTCTGCTGTGACCTTTATACGTATTCATTTTTGATATATTAATAGTATTGTCCTCTAATATGTTACTTTGTGCGATGTATTGAAATTAACAAAGCAGCCTTAGTCAGCGGCTTCGTGCTATATCTATGTAACTATCTGATGTCTATGTCTATACTTATAATCTAATAGCTGTGCCCGCGGCTTTTCCCAAGTGGTAATTTCATTTAACAAGCAGAAATTAAAAATTTATATAACCCCCGACTTCCCTCCCCCCATAACGCTAAGAACCATCTTAATCACATCAGCTTTAAAACATAAAAAACTGCATTAAAATTGGTCCATTCGTTTGGGAGCAACGATCCTTACCCCCATTCCCCCCTACCCCTCCTCCTCCTCCTCCTCCTCCTCCTCCTCCTCCTCCTCCTCCTCCTCCTGTCTAACAGAGAACAGGCAAGAAGTGATCATTCAGGGATAATTCAGCATCACCATCAGCCAGCAGCAGAGAAGGTCTGTGCCTTCGCTCTTAGTGTAAGAAGGTCTTTATCCTCCACGCTGTGTTGCCCGAGTATCTGCAGCAGTGGTAAATATTATGAGTAAAAAGTTATTATATAACAAAATAATTCCAACAAATTTTCAACAAAACACTTTAATCTAAGTAAAGTTCAGTGTTAACGTTTTTACAATACATATACTATACATATACGATTAGTTAAACAAACGACCCTCTAAAAGTTCTCTCGGAAGTTGTAGATTAGTATTTATCTTGAGGCCCGTGAAGGCTCGGCACTGTAAAATAATACGACTTTGAAAATTATGTATCAACCTCGCAAATCTTTTGAAGGGTGAAGATAGGGTAAGAGGGTATTAATGCTAATTTGGGCGTAAAAATATCGAAGTAGAGAGAGATTTGTTATCTAAAATGCTTGGTGGAGTCGTTAAAGTATGGCGCAAAATTGTAACGACGAGAAGATCTTGGGGCTTATATAAATGACAAAATCATATATAATACTAGCTGTGCCTGAGGTTTTGCCCGCGTGTTTATTTTTCTGGTATAAAATTATCCTAAATGTTATTCCATGACCATAACGTACAGTATACTACATTTCATCAAAACTCGTTACCTGACAAATAGATTTTTATTGATTGCTTGGCTTTTAATCATTGGATTGTACATCAGTTTTTAAGTCACCCCCAAAATATCCAGCAGTGAAATTCACATCGCAATCGGTCCAGTAGTTTTAACGTGATAACAGAAAATCAGAAATACATCATTTAACAATATGTTTTTTTGTTCAGTATGTACCTTCATTGTACAGAGTTTTGGTTACATACTGCTTTATTATAAGTAAAGTTATATGCGTTTGGTTTTAAGGTAATACAAATTACGAATTTGTCTGCCATTTCTTACCACCACATGCTGGCATAGTGGAGTGACGACCTGCGGAAAGCGGCTGGCAGAAACTAAATGCGGACGTCTGAATACCGAGATTATGGAATCAACCAAAGTTGTAACATTTGACTTGAAAATCACCTCCTTTGAAAAATAAATGTAAATGCAAGGAAATGCAAAGAAACGTAAATCTTTTTCTCAATTTAGGTAAAGTGAGGAAAGTGGAGAGCTAAGATAACACGAGGTTACTAACATAACTGAGGCACCTCCACGATTCTTCCTGCATATGACGGGATTCCTTGTAGATGCAAACTTTTTTAATTTTCCTGGCAACTTAATATTTATTCAGGCGATGCTCTCAAAACTTTGGAAAACAAACTTCAAAGAATTGAGTTTGTAAGTGAAACCTCAGGGTGCAGCTAGTATAATACACTTCAAATTGGATCTTAACTTCTTGAATCCGGTAAAAAGTCAATATCGCACAATTTAAAATTACATTTTGCATGTACCATATATTTTATGGCCAGTTCCACAATCCCGTAGCGAATGTTCGCAAATAGGCGTGCATGTGAATGATACATAGACATATTTACATTTTATTTTAAATAAGCTGGACCCGTGACTTCGCACGCGTGGTCATTTCTCTAGATTAAAAGTACTCTATGACTAAAATCAAGACCTAAAATACCAATACATACATTTGATCAAAATTTCATCAGCCGTCAAATTTTTTTTGTTCGTCTTGCTCGGCTTCTTCTCATCGAATTGAGATATTAAGTACACCAGTTTTTAAGTCAAACCCTAAGCTATCCAACAACCAACCACATCGCAATCGGTCCAGTAGTTGCGTGATGCGCGAACAAACATAAAGACAAACACACAAACAAAGAGAAAGTCACGAATTTTAAAAATTTCATTTTCCTTTGTTGTTATTGTATGATATTGCGTGACAAAAAACCACCATTCACAGTTTAAATGATTTTTGCTGAGTGTATTGCTAATAAAACAAGTTAGTCGAAATAAATGTTACCGCTTGTAATTTTAACAGTCTGGTACTTTGAACTATATGATTATCCTAATGCAATAATTTATTTATTGCGTGCATGTTACATTAGAATTGTTATTACTTCGCGTCGTATAATGTATTTTTATTATTACAAATTTAGAACTTTTCAATAATGAATTACACACGTAATTGACAAACTTGTAATTATCTCGTTTCCATCGCAACATAATGTCATTCCGTTCTGTATTTTTTGATACCTTGGGTTACATTATTGCAAGTTTTGTAGGGATTTCCTTTCTTTAATAGGATCAATGGGGATTTCTAATGTTTTGAAAAATAAGATACTGCCCATGTTACTCGCTGATAATGTAGCTTGATTTAAATAATAATATGGGAATTTTTAAAATCGGTTGAGTATATCCATTACAAACAAACATACAAACAATCAAATCTTTCTTCTTTATTATAAGTGTAGGATAATAATATGTAGTATTTATATCCAATGAGTATGTTTATCTATTCGAATATAATTAACAAATATTTCGTAGATTTGTTTGGTTTGAATTTTCTGTTACCATTATGAGTATTTCATTTAATTTCAATATTTCGTGGAAGCGCCCAAATCAATTGTATTGTTTAGATATTTCTATTTTTTATCAAATTTCTTTAAACAAATTAAGCTTTGCTGTTATCAGCAAAGCTTAATTTATTTAAAGAAACATTTTTTTTATGGAATCTCATTTTTTTATATTCTTTTCAAGTAGTTTTTTTATTAAACCCATTAAAATTGATTATTTAATTCAAAGAGATTTCAATGCAGGTCGTCACACAATTCAAAAAGTAGATGCCTCTGTCTTTTTCTAATTTCGTAAGGATCAAAAATGACATCGTTTTAACTTTAATAACAGTTACTACGGCTAAAGCTAAAAATAAATGGTTCATTAGAAACCTTAATATGTGAAATACTTAACCCCAAAACAGAAAAAGGATTTCTAAAAAAAGTGACTGACCTGAAGAAACGCAACCATTTTGCTACAATGAAAACGTAATGAGCCTACTGGCTCATTCTTTATCATTCATTAACACGTCGCCCCTCTCGATCTGTAGTCGCTCTGTTGCTTTGTTAGGTTTATTTGCCGTTATCACAGCTGATGTTACAACGGCTGTATAATGTGGGTAGCGGGGCATACATTATATCGACACGAGAGCTCCCTGTCCGGGCAAATAAGGTGTCATTAATTCTCGATAAATTGAAATATGACAACGACTGGGATTCATAATTTTGTGAGTTATTTTTCATCATAAACAAAATTTTAAACTTTTAAAGGTTCTTGAAGACATCAGTATCGCGGGCAAATTGCTCAAATTGACATAAATATTGCTCGTGTAGTGCTGATATTGCATTGGTTCCGCGGATAACGTCCACACATATGATTAATTAGCTTCGCCTCGCGGCTCTGCTCGCGTGCAAGCTTTGCCACCTCCGTTTACCATATTAGGGATGGAATTTCGATAAACACTTCCTTAGTGCACCTCTAGAATACTCATGAAAATAAATAAGAAAAGTAAGGAATATTTATTTCCTCATAATTTCATATCTCAAGATCCACCAGTTCAGGTTGTTTATCAATCAGAGTCAGTCACTATAAAGGTACTGTTTTATAGGTATAATTAAAGATAAACAGGTCCGATTACTAAAAAATAATAATAACTGGAACAAATTGCAATGCTTTGCTGATTCATAAGCGCTCTTACTCATAATTACCAGCAGCTCTACCCCTGACACATCACATCGTCTGTTTAGGCGAAAGTGTAGGGAGCCGCGGTAACATATTTGCTATCTCTCCGTCACGGAAATACGTGCATATGCAGCACGGATAACGTAGTCGGCACAACGCAGATATGGTAATGGCACAGGTTTCGTGAGCTTGTGTCAGGTGTCACTACTGCGGCCCTGATTACATTAGTACGGTAATGTGCGGAGCAAGTAAGTTTATATGGTGATCACTATTATACGGCATCAACCATGCGTTTGGCGCGTATCTAATTTCAGAGAGAATCATCAATGCTACTCTAAATACTTCCTTCGCAACTATTTCGAACGTTGGACCGACAGATTTGATAGGTTATTAATTTTTTGCTAAGTGTACTATAATTTATTCTGTGGTCAAGCTTCAAACATCAGCATCCCAATTCCTTAACTTGGCTACAATCGGATTATCACTTTTTTCATAGCAAATTCGACTCTATCGCAAGGCATTAGTGGCTGCGATACTGAGAATTCGATTGAAGCCAAGTTATGGAATCGGGCTGCTGGTGTTTGTGCATAACTGAGTGGAGACCTGACGGTTTTTAATCATTTCTCATTATAGTTTTTAACCCCCGAACAAAGAGACATAAGAGGGTGTTGTAAGTTTAGGGTGTGTATCACTGTATGTGTGTGTCTGTCTGTGGCATCGTAGCTCCCAAACAAATGGAAAGATTTTGATGCGGTTTTTTTTTGTTTGAATGCTGATGTGATCGAAATGGTTCTTAGATATATGGGGGATGGGGGGGAGAGGGAGTAGGTGAGAAAAGGGGGTGAGAATCGTGGCTTCCAAACGAATGAACTGATTTAGCTGCGGTTTTTTATGTTTCAAAGCAGGGGTAAACGAGATGGGTCTTAGCTATAATGGGGTGAAGGAAGGAAAAAGGGGGGGGGGGGTGAGAATCATAGCTTCTAAACGAATTTTCCAAACCGATTTAGCTTCGGTTTTTTATGTTTCAAAGCTGAGGTAAATTATCGGTCCTGGATTGTAGCTCCCAAACGAAAGAACTGATTTTGATGCGGTTTTAATGTTTGAAAACTTATATGATCGAGATGCTTCTTAGCTATAATGGGGCTAAAAAGGGGTAATAATTGTTTTTAATTTGTGCTTGTTTATTATACTCTACACGAAATTCGCCTACAAAAAGGTTTCGTGTTTTACGAAACTCAAATGGAACTTTATTTGAGATCAGTGGTTTATTTAACCCTAACAATAAAAAATATTAGGAATATTTATTTAGAGGCAAGCTAAAATAACAGTCCGTTCTGAACTCTCGCTCTCGTGGAAGAATGTTCAGTTTTAAATTTAGAAAATACAGTTCTTTCTTTTTTAATATACTGGCCAGTGTCGCCAACACTCTGTTTAAATAGAAAAAAGTACTCACTCAATGGTTCCACGAAGGTTAGTAAAAGTTGTCCCTTGTTTTTTTTCTTGTGGTGTTTACTTTTTACCCGACGAACGGCGATGCAAGAGAAGGGTAATGAAGTGAACAGTATGTATGTATATATTTATGTATGTAAGATTGTATATATGTGGATGTTTCACCATAGCGTCGACCCTGTTGGTCCAATTCTGACAAGCGAGGTGTCAATCGATTTGTCTTTATCGCAAAAGTGTCACAGGCTATTTTTTTACCGACCGTGGTTTTAGTTTATGAACCTATGTCTCGTTTAAAGTTTTGTGTTAGTCTGTACAGAAGTTTGTACCGGAAGTACTGCAATGTATAAACAATTGTACTTCTTGAAATTATAGAATTTGTGTTCATCAGCAGCCGGCAGACATCCACAGCTGAAAATAGGCTCCCCCCCACCACCACCATCCTCCCATCCCCAAATCCCACCCTCCATATAACTTCACAAAGAGCCGTTGCCAGCCGCTCCCCGCGACTTTCACCACGTTTTATCAGGCGGTGTGGAATTTCATTTTTGGTACCTAAGACAAATTCTGATCGAAAGAGAAGCACCCAAAACATGTCTATCCACTCGTACGCTCAAGCTTCACGCACACACTTACACCATGTTATGCCGATTGGCAGCCACATCGCAGCAAGAATTCGACCTTGTTAGTCCTGTTCATTCTGTCAAATTCTCACGAAAAATCAAAAACAATGCAGTCTTTAGTGATGAAATTGTGTATTAACCACAAAACACCACAAACTATGCGCCGCAATTTGCTTTGCTTCACTTGTTTCTTTGGCGGTGTAGACTCCGTCATTTTTACCCAACTACGGCGAAGCAAGAGATGGGCAATGAGTTTAACAGTCTATGTATGTACGTATATATGTATGTGTGTGTACGTATGTATGTATGTATAGTTAAATATTTAAACGGGACTTAATCGCGCTGAAAACTTAATATTTATTTACCTCGACGTTTCGATCAAGTTGCATTGATCGTGGTCACGAGAAGACTGAAGTAGCGGGTGTCAGCGTCGAGAAGGGTGAGCGTTGTCTCCGACTACCCGCATTTGGTTTTGTAAAAATTCAGAATTGTCACGACACGACACTAACGACATCTGCAGATATCTTCTGACATAAACCGCGACCCGAACACTTGCTTATCTTGGGATTCCAGGACGCAGCCACGTGACCACGATCAATACAACTTGATCGAAACGTCGAGGTAAATAAATATTAAGTTTTCAGCGCGATTAAGTCCCGTTTAAATATTTAACTATGAGTTCGAATCGCGAAAGTTTAAAAGTTACAAGTAAGTATGTATGTATGTTTGTATACGGGTGTTCCACCATAGCGTCGCCCCTATTGGTCCGATATTGACAAGCGAGGTATCAATTGATTCGTCTTCAGGTATAAGTATCACAGGTTTTAGCCGAATTCGTCGAATACTTTGATGAGTTATGTATTCAAACTATAAACTTGGTTCTATTTTGACAAGCGAGGTATCAATCGATTTGTCTTCAGGTATAAGTATCACAGGTTTTAGCCGAATTCGTCGAATACTTTGATGAGTTATGTGTTCAAACTATAAACTTGGTCATATTTTGACAAGCGAGGTATAAATTGATTCGTCTTCAGGTATAAGTATCACAGGTTTTAGCCGAATTCGTCGAATACTTTGATGAGTTATGTGTTCAAACTATAAACTTGGTCCTATTTTGACAAGCGAGGTATCAATCGATTCGTCTTCATCCCAAGAGTGTCTTAAGCTATTATTTACCCGATTGTAGTCGGGTTTTACTTTTTGTATTTATGTCTTGTTTGAACCTCCTTGCTAGGCACTTACCTAGAAATAGTGTGCAATGCGAACTTTACCTGACTCTTGCTTATACGAATATCCATCGCCATTAATTATGCTATTAAAACATTGACCCCATCTCACGAATACTAAGCACAGTTATGAAACCCATTACTTGCTTCAGACGATACCAACTAACAGCTGTTAATCCGGCAACTATCCTGTACAAACGGGCAATGTGTCAAAATAACGGCCAAAGTTATTGCATTACACACAATAACCGGGTAATGTCGCTAAACCAACGTTAAACATTAATTATAAATTAGGATAAAGCGTGTTTCCGTACTAATGTCGATCGAGTGGCCGTTCTGATTCAAATGTTTATGTCCTGCTCGGTAAAAAAATTTGCAATAGTGTTGTGCATCTTTACCGCTACACAGAAGCCTGCGTCGACGTCGCAACGCAATTTAGTGCGTTACGGACATAGCATCGCTACACGTCGTCCGCCCGCACAACGAATACTCCTACAGTTAAAGTTAAATTGTTTTGTGGTATAACTTTTTTGCGGGTTTCGCAGAGACTTGTCAAATACCTACTTGGTTGGTCAAATGCTACATAAGTCAAATGCTTAATTTGTCAATTTCGCAATTCGTCAAAACCCTTAATTCCTCACATCAATTAATCAATTCGTTAAATACGTGATTCGTAAAGTTATTTGTGGCGCTGAGCATTTTTTTTTTAAAGAATATGTGCTGTTGGTCTATAGCTGACTTCTACAGCGTCACCGGGCGGGCGCAAAAGCGCTCCTCCTTTGGCCATTTGCTCAAGGGCATCCAGGGTATACAAACCTCGGCTTGGACAGTTGCCATTGATTACTTGGGGAGCATCGAACTAAACACCCCTGGATTTCTACTGTTAGGTAGTGATCGAGGGGGCCCTGATGAAATGGCTGGATCCCTTTGAATGAATTGCATAACTGACCACCGATTCGGAATACACCTTCGAGAAGAATCGGCAAGAAACTCGAAGGCGAATAAAATCGACTTTAGTTACGGGATCTTCGACCTCGCCGGCAAGGTCGGTGTCTGTGTCTAATTGTGAGCGCTGAACAACGGTGTTGTGTTTTTTATAAAGTTTGTCCTCCCAAAGGTTGTTTGGAAGAGATAGCTTCGATTCGGGTTCGATGTATTGAAAACAACGTTCATAATTTTGTATCCTATGTCTTATCTCGTAGTATGAACTCAAATCATACCAAGTTTAATTTCAATTCATTGAGTAGTTTCAGCGTGATGCGTGGCCAAGATACAGACAGACAGACAGTCAGTCAGAAAGACATGAATAAAGAAAAAAATATTTTTGTCCTCAGTATCGAATATACAAAAAATCATCTGAAATTAGTAATACAGTTTCGTTCGCTAAAATTGGTTTTACACTTCACTTGTTTTCGAAGTCGATCGAAATAAGTTCAAAAACTAAAACCCGACTAGTGGTCGCGTAAAAAATAGCCTATGACACTTTTGCGATGAAGACAAATCGATTGATACCTCGCTTGTCAAAATTGGACCAAGTTTTTAGTTTGAACACTTATCTCTTCCTTTGCCTGGACGTAGTCGGGTAAAAATAGTTAATGATGACAAATTGATTGATACCTCGTTTGTCAAAATCGGACTAAGTTTTTAGTTTGAACACATAACCCTTACTTTGCTTTACCGTAGTCGGGTAAAAATATCTAGCCTATGACATTCTATACCTGCAGACTAATTGATTGACACCTCGCTTGTCAAAATCAAACCAATAGAGGCGATGCTATGGTGAAACATCCACATACCCACATACATAGATACATAATAAGACTGTTAAACTCTGTACCTATCCCTTGCTTTGCTATAGTCGGGTAAAAATACAGAACTTACAGTATATGAGTAAGTTAAAAATATATATAGTTTATCTCTCTTAGTTCTAGATCTTTATTAAAAAATATATAAAAAATCCTCGCTTCAAAACGTACCGCGTGTAGATGTACCTATATTTTTATGTTGTTCTTGAAATCAATAAACTAGATCTTGTAAATTAAACTAACTTATCTAATGAAATTGATTTGACACTATACTAATATTATTAATTTTGAAAATCTTGTGCCACGAGCCATGCTTGTGAATGTCCACAAGAGCCTTCGTAAGTAAAACCAATAAATAATTACTAGCTTACTGTTAGTTATAACAAAATCCCTGAGGCAATAACCAAGTTACCGCAAGGAAAATTAAAATCACAAAAGTGATTAAAAAGCGTATTATAAAATTAATGACTTTGTTAATGACAAAGATGGGAGCAAACAGCTCAATCACCTTCTAGCGACTTAGCATGATAAGTAATTCGTTTCAACATTAACTAAGAAATATTATTTATCCATCGTGTTTCCTCTCGTGTGGTTGTATTCTGAATCCGGTCGTAGTTAACTTACGTGAGTTAATACAATTATTTGATTTCTATGGTTATTTTAACAATTGATACAAAATTAATGAGGTAATTTTGAAGATCTCTTCACTATGACATTTGTATTTATATTAAAAGAACTGTACTACGAATGAATAGAACTTCTTGGCTTAGATACAAAACTCTTTGTAAAATTCTACACCTGAACCATTTCAAGTTCAACCGTGGATAATTTCTCGTCTTTCCAAATAAATACAATTACATTATTATTTAAATATTATATTCTACAACAGTTAATTTGAAAATTATGTATTTACATAGCTAATTAATAATAAGGCTTCCAAAAATAAAAATAAACTCATGTGAATCAAACAAATTACCTTATACTAGCCTAACTAGATTCAAGGGCTTGTTCCTAAATCCTACATAAGAATAACTTGTAAACCTGTTATTATAGCAAGCCAGTACTTGAACATTACAAACACACACACATATTAATGTTCTTAGGGTTCTATGAATGTCAGTTGGTACTTTAATACAATCTTGTAATTCTCAATTATTTGTGCCATTGACATGACGCATATCATTATTTAGTTTCCAGATACAAACAATAATTAACATACTTACCTTATTTTCAAAAATGTATGTGATCAATTTTGTCATGGGTCGCTTCAATTGGAGGGTACTTACATTTGGCTCGCTAAATTAACATTGAAATTCAACCGGGCAATGCCGCCTGCAAGTTGGGTATGCTGCTATTTGACAGTAGGCCAGATATGTCATTTTGGGCTACCTATATACTAGTAGTGGCTTATAAGTTTTCCAACTGTTGACGTAGTTTTTAATTGTATTTTGTTACATAGAATGTTAATAAAGGCACTCACTCGTTATAAAAGGAGATATTTTTATGTTTCCGCACGATAATTATAAACAAAATCTTTCAAATAACCGGTACTAGGTAGCTAGGTAATGGAACAAAAATTCTCTCACTGTTTGATAAATTACTGAGTATTTAATCAAGGCATCTTCTTTGATGTAACTTTAACCCTCTCCAAGACAGCTTGAGCATTAATTAGGTTTAGGTGTTAGTCTCAAAATACAATGCCGATAGAACGCACGTCGAACTAATTTGTGAGTTGGGATAAGTGGGACTGATGTTAATACTTAATTAGATACGAGTTCATACTAGCTGTTACCTGCGATACATGCGCGGTATCATATTCTCGGCTTCTATATTAAATGCACGCAGAATAATCATCTTATTTATTTTTTATTACGGACTAGGCAATCGTTTGACCACGATCTCACCTGATGGAAAGCGATGATGTGGTCGAAGGTGTAGCACGCTTGCCTAGTAGATACCTATTCACTCTTAACTTGAACACACCTGGGTTATAATTTACCGGGAACACTGACGAGGGCAGGGCATTCCACTCCTTTGCAGTTCTTATAATAAATGAAGAAGCGTAACGCTTCGTTCTTATGTGTAATCTGTAGAATACCGACAGGCTTGCTACCTCACGTCGATGCGCCAGACTTTGAAGCTTACTCTTTACCGGAGTGTCATCCCCAATGAGCCTGATAGCACGTCTCTCAATTGAATATAAAGACTCGAGCTGATACTTGGCAGAACCGTCCCAGAGGTGGCAGCAGTACTCCATACAAGATCGGACCTGTGCTTGATAAATATCATACAATCATACACCTATACAAGCCTATACTATCTTTAAGTTAGACTTTGGCTATCCAACATTGAAAATAGATAAATTCAGTACTTTTCGACGTGAAATTCATAGAAAACCATTTCACTGAAGATATTGCGGCTTCTATGAAATGTAAGCAAATGCATCATATACCATCTTTTAAGTTAGATGTTGGGCTATTCGACAGTGGAGTTGTAATCGGTTAGTATTTATTAGATGATAAGATAACAAATAAAATAATTAACAGACATCCATCATATTTAGTTATCTTGTTCAGTAGCTTATTAAGTGTTTAACGAAACGAGAAAACCCGATAGATAACTAAAGTTATCGACATTGCTCAAAGGATTAACAAGCTGAAGTTGTTCATTTACCGTTGGACGGATAAATGCTGGGGTTGACGTTTCCTCGAGTGGAGACCGGGACTTGGAAAACGTAGTTAAGAGCGCGCTCCAGCCACCTGTAGTGAAGACCTGGAAAAACCAGCTAGCCTCATTGAGAGAAGCCCATGTCTTAGAGTGGACGAACACAAGTTGATGATAATGTAAGTAATTTTAGTATGAAAGTTTTCGTTAACCTGATACATACATTTTAAATATCACTACCGACTATGACTCACGTGTATATTATAGTCAAAAATATCGACCTAGGTTTCGAGCGTATCCGACGCTCTTCTTCAGGAGTTCACGCCGCTAGATCCCGACGCGCACTGCGGGCTGCGGCGCGTGAGATGCGGCGGCGACTGGGAACGGGGACGCTCGGTGCTCGTACTGCTCTGCACCGCCGTCGACGGAGATTGAACTCCTGCTGGTGGTGGTGATGGAACTCCATCGCTATCCATTGCATCATCGCCAAACGTGCTGCCACACACGGTCACACGGTCATTGTGGCGGCGCACGGCTTTACAGTATATGTTTGACCACAGCTTGTCGGACTGAGAAACAAAAGATGAATTACCTACTCAAAAATGTAACATCCGAAATGCTCACCGGAGCCTGACAGCGTCCCTATTCTTATCGGCCTCTGTAAGCAGCATTATTATAATATCACGTTGAATAATGATAAGGACATTTTCCGAGACTACTCAGTAGATAGGCGGGATGACTACTGTTTACGAAAACATGGCCGACACAGTTTAAGGGACAGCGAGAATGGTTCATAGACCAAATAATTTAACCAATATTTTTTTTTAATTTTTTTTTATAATTTTTATTGTAATTTAATACACAAAGTGTTTTATATTACAATAAAAATGTATTTATTTTATACTGTGAGTTTTATAGGGATTCCTATGGCACAAGATGGATACACATTTTACATAAAGATATTTATTGAAACTTTTTTCATTATATAAATTTTTCGTGCTTGAAGCCGATAAAATAACATATTTTTGCTAGTAATGAATCTGCTGCTCAAATCAGTTTTTGAACAGCCATTTTTTTTCTAAAATCTTATTCTATATTTTTCGTGAAAATTTAATTTGCTTCTTATAATGAACACAAGAGTTGTAAGTCCCTCCTTATTTTTCTGAAGTTTTAACTACTGCCAACAGCTCCAAAAGCTGTAGGATGCGGATATAATACACAAGAAATTGCATTTGATCAATGCATTGATTTTCAGTTCAGCAGAAATTTGCAAAACAATAATATACCTTTAGATTACACTGAATTGCATCTAACGTACATAACCTCATTGTTGTTATCAGTTAACACTTGGACAAGAACGATTACGAGTCAGCACCGCAGCCCATTATAGTTTCAAGTGAGAACGCTAAGTACCTATTGCAGTACCTACACACCCATTTAACTCGCGTTGGTTTGAGCTAAATCGTTCACTTATCAGCAAGGCCAATACTCAAACTTAAGGTAGGTCTTGGCATGTGACTAAACCTTTGAATCATTTAAAAATACAAAACAAGACATACATTCAGAAAACCAAAAACCTTTTTTGACACTTTTGCACTGAAGAAGAATCGATTGATCCCTCGATTGACAAAATAGGACATAATATTTATTTGGGTCGCTATGGTGGAACATACATACATCATCATCATCATCATGTCAGCCTTTAAAAGTCCATAGGCTGAACATAGGCCTCCCCCAAAGAGCGCCATGACGAGCGATCCTGTGCCACCTCCATCCACCGACTTCCTGCGATGGCTACAATATCGTCGGTCCATCGTGTGGAGGGTCTCCCCACACTTCGCTTGCTTGTTCGTGGTCACTATCCAAGAACCTTTATTCCCCAGCGGTTGTCAGTTCTGCGAACTATATAGCCTGCCCATTGCCACTTCAACTTGCAAACTCTGAGAGCTATGTCGGTAACCTGCGTTCTTCTACGGATTTCCTCATTTCTGATTCTATCACGTAGTGAAACACTGAGCATAGCTCTCTCCATTGCACGCTGCGCAACTCTGAGCTTTTGTATGAGACCAATAGTTAGCGACCACGTCTCAGTGCCGTATGTTATCACTGGCAACACGCACTGATAATAAACTTTCGTCTTGAGGCTCTGCGGTATCTGCGACGAGAAGATATGGCGTAATTTCCCGAACGCTGCCCATCCAAGTTGCATTCGTCGGTTGACCTCTTTGTCGAAGTTGGATCTACCCAGTTGGATCGTCTGACCCAAGTAGACATAGTGATCAACAGCTTCAATGATATTGTTCCCAATATAAACTGGCATGGTTACGACATGGACATTTGACATGATGTTCGTCTTGCCCATGTTCATTTTAAGACCCACTTGTTGGGAAACATTATTAAGATAACTGAGCCTTGTGCTTAGGTCTTCCAGGGTTTCAGCCATGATGACTATATCATCAGCAAATCGAAGGTGAGTGATGAATTCGCCATTGATGTTAACACCAAATCCGTTCCAGTTCAGAAGCTTGAATATATCTTCCAGTGCAGAGGTGAACAGTTTCGGAGAAATAACGTCTCCCTGTGTCGCCCCTTTTTGCAGCTGGATAGAATTCGTGCTCTGATCCTGAAGACGAACTGTCATGGTGGCCTTGCTGTAACAAACACTTCAGCACTTCGATGTACCGGTAATCAATCTGGCACCGCTGTAATGACTGTAGCACTGCCCAGGTCTCGACTGAATCAAAGGCTTTCTCGTAATCCACAAACGCTAGACATAGTGGCCGATTATACTCTTCGGTCTTCTGTATAATCTGCCGGAGCGTATGGATGTAGGTAGATGTACTCAAGACTAAAACTTGCTCTAAGTTAGTAAGTGAAGTGTAGTGTGTGTGTAGTGTTTTTATACCTCGAAAATTTGGTTTAAACATTGATATGGCATAGCAAGATAGCACGTTCTACATACCTACAGATTTTGATTTTGATCTGAATCATAGTATACTATATTTTTTTATTACATTGAATGACGAGACGGGCAGGTCGCTCGCCTGATGGTAAGCATCACGCCTGTCCATAACAGTTGCAGTGCCACCCAGAACTTTGGTTGCAAAATCTTGCGCGTCACTGCATTGCGCTCGTCACCCTGAGACATTGGTTGTTAAGTCTCATTGCCCAGTAATTTCGCTATATAAATAGAAATTAGATAAATATATAAATTAGAAGTAATAGCTTCCCCGATCACAATAAGGTGATAGAGCATTAAAAACATCACAATACACCGAGGTTAACTGGAAGATAATGCTTGCTAGCATTAAGTTTGCCTATGTACCTATCTTTTGTGTGCAATAAAGAATTATTTATTAGCTTTTGAAGTACACATGAATTAAAAATGTAACCCAATGTATCAAAAATAGAGAACGGAACGACGTTACCATGGAAACGAAATAATAACAAGTGAGTAATAATGCGATTTGTCTGTGGACGAAAAGCTCTGCTGCCAATGATTTTGAATTATGCTTACTGGCGTATTTTTTTAGAAGTTACGACGGGTATAAGAAGAAAATTGCCACGGTGTGAGCGCTACCCGTGCAAAGCTTGGGTGAGTCACTAGTAATATATATATTTGTGAGTTTCAGTGAGTGTCTCCACTGAATATTTTCTGTGTAATGCAGACTATCCAAGAAATTTTATATAATGCTGGTGTGTCTGTATAACGAGATGAAAAAAATGCATGGAATTTAGAAGGTGGGAAAATGTAAAAAAAAACTTGAAAAAGTGAGGAAACATTTTAGAACTTAAGAAACATAACACGAAAAACGCAGAATATAACGAGAGGGTACTTACACGGGCAACACAAAAAAAGCGAAGAAATAGTGTTTAAGTACGTTATAATTTGTGTAGGATAACAGGCATAATTTTAATACATAAAGCTAAATAATAATAATATTAATTCTGTATTTCAATAATACTATATGGAAGGTCTAAAAAATATAATTAGCGATTTATAGCATATTTGTAGGTATTATTATAAGTAACTTTCATAATAAATCAGTAGGTAACAAAAAGTCAGTACAATGAAGATGATAACAAAAATGGACTTAAAACAAGCTACGAGGAAATATTCCTTGAGTATCCTAGAGGTACATAAAGGAATCTTTTTTTAAATTCCATGCCTATGGGGACAACGGAGGGAACAAATAGTATTTTATGTACAGAAAAGGTAGTAAACATTGAAATATAAACCGTTTTTACATACGTGCCATAGTATCAATATACTATTAAAGCATGCAAAACTATAAAATGTTTCAACTACACCATTCCATTCATTTAACGATTTAATTTAGTCAGAGGCACTTGTGACACTAGTTAAATGCTTTATTCGATTAAAACAAGGCTCTTTTCACAACGTTATGTAGGTAAAGAATCCCTGAGAATAGCACTCATATGCATATGTCACATGCGTACCTGCTACCTATGCGGATAATAAGTACTTTCACGTGTTACAACGTATTGAGAATAGACAGAACTTTTGCAAAATTGTAACTTCTCTGGAGGGATACTAAAATGTATTAGAAATGTAAAAAATATGAGCTAACTAGCTTTCCCGCCGCGACTTCGTCCGCGCGGACTACAGTTTATCGCGAAAAAACCATCCTATGTTCTTCCAGGATATTAAAAACCAAATCAAAAGTAGGTATAGCACCAACGCTCTTAATGTTTTTTGACAGACTTGTTATTTCCTTTCCATAGAAACCGTTCCTTACAGCGAGTAATCAACATTTCCCCGTTTTCCGGGATAAAAAGTATTTCATATTTTATTCCAGGGTACCTATAAGCTATCTCCATTCCAAGTTTCAACAAAATCCGTCCAGGCGCTATTGCGTGTAAGCTGCCCAAACAAACAAACAGACAACGTTTCACTGTTATATATTGGTACGGATAATTTGATTTAAAATAATTAAAAAAAAAGGTTTTATGCAGTAGCCATGTCATTATGAAACTTAGAACGGCCTATCACAATTAAATGCTTATACGACATTTCATGTCTATGCTGTTGACCGTTGAGTAGCTCCTTATCCAGGAGCCACCTTGGAGTGCAGCAACCATATCATGTCAAAACTTCAAAGTCTACCCTTTTGAATAAAAAAACAACCACTAAAGTCGGTTTAGATATCCTAGAGATTTAAGGCAATATAAACACAAAATCTAAGCAACTTAGACACAAAATCAAATGGATTTACTAAAAATTCTATTTAGTATCGAAAAACTACTAAGCAAATTTTTATACAATTTATATGGGACAACCTGGAAAGTACACCCAAAAAAAAAACACAATCGGTCCGCAATTGAAGGAGCAATGGGCCGACATACATAAAAATAATACCTTCATTTTAACATATAACCCTCTCCTTTTGTGAAGTCGATTAAAAATCACAATCAATTACATTGCGGCCCCAAATTTTGGATTACGCGTTACTGCTCGGTTTCTGAATTATATGTCCAGTAATGCTGCACACTACTGCTCGGCGGTTGAATATATGGCAAAGGCGTAGTTCCTCAGGCGGACTCTTGAAAAATAGGAAAAGAACAGCAGCATTGGCCTAGGAGTTCCACAACAGCCTGCCACATTGCTGTTAGCATCTCATGTGCGTTACTTTCTCGTTACACTCTTCGTTAGTTGACTGCACACACTTTCCTTTTGTAACGTGGTGTAGCAAGTTTAATTGCAAAGTGCCTGAACATCCGTTTCCAACTTCAAGTATAACTAAACATAACGTTTTAGCTAGCCTATATACATGTTAAGAAAATGAAAACGTAAGAAAAATTATATTTTTTAACGAACATAATACTTCTACTTAACAGATTTTTATGAAACTTCACAAATGAATTCAGTCCCCGGTACAATAAATACACCAAGATAATTTTAACCTTTGATTTTAACCTAAAAACAAGAAGCCGTTTTTTTTCTTACTGGCTTACAACTGTATTGTGGTTGGTGCCTCGTTAAAATTTCAATCTAGCTTTAAGATTGTAGTTTTGTGGAATAAAAGACAGACTATCGCAGAGAGCTTTTATTACGTTGTGTAAAATGCACATTACAAGTTCTGAAAAAGTGAAGGTAGGAAGAAATAAAGTTATACCTACAAATCCTATGTATTACATTTTTCTCCTACTAAATTATGACAAACTATGTTTAAGTAACTAATATTTATACAGCTAAGGTTGCTAAATAGAAATACTACCTAGATCTTCTACCTAAGAGACTTCTACCTAGATAGGTACCTACGAGTATACTTATACAAAACGCAAATGCTAAATATGTGTAGATATATCAGAATAATTTAAAAACACTAAGTGTGAGGTTTTAATCCCATAGTATGACAAGAAAATCGGTTCTGAAGCTGGCGCCTGGCCGTCTCACTAACTAGTGAATTGGCATTACACTCGGTGCCATCCTCGACTACCCCTTCCTGATTGCAGACACGACGCGCACCTTTCACCCCAGAAGAAGGCGATTGTATCAAAATGGTTGTTGGTTGACCAACCCTCTTTGCATCATTACCGTCTTGATGAGAAAAATCTGCGTTCAGGTGAGGATGATTAACGCACGATAAGGAATGTCACGATTTCCTAATGTTTTTTTTATTTTTTAAACGGTTCTATTCAGCTTGACCTGTTTGTTGATTTCTGTTTATTTGTTTCAAATCTAGTAATTTAAATTTTACCCCCTTCCAGTCGATAAAGCCTTTTATTTTTGATTAAAATACAAATAAGTATATATTCAGTATCATTTAGGGAATGCAGACCCGGCCCATATCTTAGACCCTGGTCCGACCCGGTTCTGGAAATTGAGAACCAGGTACCCGGATCGAGACCCGGTTCGAGTAAAAATATTAATAGTCTCTTAATATACGGATTTTTATCCAATAAGTAAGAAGCATAGCATATAATAAACTTTTAGACACTTACTGCCGCATTCATAATCGACAATTTACGCTATTAAAGCATACTATTGGTCAAACTCTATACTAAGCAAGCGATTTAGATAGATAGATAACTCTTTATTATACACCACATAGAACAAAAATACAATAATAACTAAAACATTTATACAAAATATATGGGACAATGGGCGGTCTTATCGCTAAAAAGCGATCTCTTCCAGAGTGCGGCTGTTAGACTCAGAATTACATGCCTGTATTTCTACTTGCGTATAAAATTATCGAAATGATTCGGTTTTTCTTCTAAATGCCTACTTTTTAAAAAAATATATAAATATATCATTTAAATTAAATTTAATGGGTACGCTGTGAAAACATACATTTCTCGGAATAAAATGATTGCATTATTTAAATGAAACCACTAAACACAAAAAAATAAGTTAAATCTAACCAAAACAAAATATTTTCCTAAAGCTAGCGTTAAAACAGTGACTCAAAAAATTAAATGATTAACAATTTCCGTGTACCTGTATATTAACCGTGAAAATTATGTGCAAGCAATGTAAGTACAATAATAAAAAAATAAAAGACTTGGATGGACATCCAATCGAAAGGCGTGGCAACAGCGGGATTCATCTTATAGCACTGTAAGGCGGTGATCAGGGGGGCAAGTCTGTTAATTTAAGAACGCTTCCATGGAATCTCGCTGGCATGTCGATGGCCTAGTACACATTTGGTATTCTGCTAGCTAAATAACATACATGATCGTTCAGTGATTTTCCATCGAATTGCCATGGTCCTTAGGTTGGTATTCGGCTATTCCATGGATAATCAGTGACCTCTCGATAGTTTTTTAAACGGTAGTCTGCTAGTTATTTAACGTTACTTTGACATTTGTTTCAATGGTTTTTTTTCATCGAACTACAATTGAGTAGTCATGGAGGCCGGTGGTACTATGGACAGAAAACAGAAAAGCTGGCAAGGAAATACTAGAAATTTTGCGAATGCCTATGCCTCCAAATCGAATGGGAAGAGAGGCTTGACACGAAGAATTCTCTGAGAGACTACAATTTAGAATATGGGTTAAAATATTTTATTATTGTGTCATCCAAACTTGTTAAAAGTACACCATGATTCCAAAACGGGCAGCATAGATGTAAATTTTGGTACATATAGGCAAAATCTAATAATATGAAAAGCTACATGAGCATGAATTTTGGTCAGACGCTTGGCAGTTTCTTCAAATTTTGCGCGTTGTTCGTCAATAAAAATCGGAAAAGAATCTTCTAAGATTGGAGCACCTAAAAGGCGAAGTGACTGTTTAGTAAGTATTTTCAAAATCGGCGCCAAACAATTGAATTTTCTGCTAATATTATTCCTTTTATCAAAAGGGAAAACATCAGTGAGAAATAGTTCACATTTTGAAAATTTTTGATGTAATACAATGGAATGAAATTTATCTATCAAAGGGTCCCGTCATCCAAATATATGCTATATGCTTGTTTATGCTATATTATGTAAGCCGACTGAAACTGTTTTTCATGATCTTGTGCATAAGGCTCAGACAATTTTATAAGGCCCTACAGCACAATACACAACACATTAAAACTCCATAGAAAAGACTTGTTATTCTATTACATTTACATAAAAGTATTTCGCCTCTTTTTTTTTGTTTTTTTTTTCGGTATGACCAAATAAAAATAAATTATCAAGTAGGGAAATTGTGCAATTTTTTATTCTGTAGTAGGGGTGAATTACAAACATTAAAAAACTAACATTACTTTTATGACTAGGCAGTATAGCTTGTACTATTATTTATTATGTGTATTCTGTTATATGTCTCCGACGCAAGCGTAATGTTTCATGTAGAAAGATTTAAATAAATGGTAAGAAATAAACTATTGCCTTTCATTAGCAGTATTTAAATATTTGGTTATTCTTTGTAATATTACTGAAACTTAAATATGACATGAATTGCAGATTAAACAATATTTACTCGTAACAAATTAATGGAAAGAAACGCAATGATAGAAAAGAAACGCAATCTGCATCAGCAGATATCGCCACCTAATCTGGACGAATATATTTTAAAACGTATAAATTATGTAAATTTCATGCATTTGAGTAGCGGGAAATCAGTAATCATTGTTTCTTTTCTTTGCAATCAAAGTGAAAAGCAGAGTATATAACTCGTTTATAGACCTCATTTTATTCTGGGATTAAATGACTTTTTCTGTACACTCGTTGTACAATCTACTAATATTTTACATTGGATAATGTACTTAAAGTCAGATTATCAAGTTTCACGTTTAAGGTATGCATGCAGCATCAGGACTAAGTGGTAGTAATCTGGAGTACTATGGCACAATCTCTGCTTGACGTCCACAATACTAATTCTAAATGAGCAGCCCTGCACCAAAAAATAAAACTATCCGGCATAAAGTACTCAAAGGCATCGTAAATGCACCGTGGTATATTAGAAATAACACCTTCATCGGATCCTGAAGGTGTATCTCGTTACAAGAATTTATGCCGAAGCTCACAAACGAAGGCTTCATCATCATGTGTACGTCGAGGCTATCCAGCTCTTCGATAACACGGCCATCGTAAGAAGACTTAAACGTAAAAAACCCTTTGTTTTTGTTTAGTGATGTGCTAGTGATACTTGTAGTATTAATGAGTGCAAACCAAATGAACACATGAACAAAGTGACTTCGCCTTAAATAGAGATAGAAAAATGTTACTGGACACATTTTTAGTTATCGGACACAATACCTACTTAGCCACTTAGGTTAAAGTAAAAATACTTATTAGTCTATGTAATGTTTAGGATATGTAGGTAGAAGTTTAATTCTTTCTACCTACACTTACTCAGTACTTGTATGTGCACCTGATGCATCGTAATAAAACCAATCTACGATAGTCTGTATTTTTTCCGCAATACTACTCGTACAATTGCATTGCAGTCGGTTGTAATAAATATTACGCTCAGTAGTGTTTGTGATCATGCCTATTGGCAAAATTGAAGTGTTTTATGTCGTTACTCATAATTAGGATGCGTTTTGTAGGCGGTTAAAACAGTTAATAGCTCTAAACGATATGGAGAAGAATTGCACGTTGCCAAGTTGGTAACTCATGTCGGAATTTTTGTGACTTTTTTGACTTGTCCGAGATTTTTTTGACTTGCCCGAGATTAAATCTTTTGCTGAACATAGTTATATGTACCACAAACCCACCGTTGTTTACCGAAGTCCAATTGCGACATATTTAATCATACAAGTAGGTACTTCCTTCGATTGTGAAAGTAACCAAACTTAGATATTCAACGAGGTAACTTCGCTAGCTTTTTGGGCACCTTACCTACAGAGGGCGACCTAAATTCTGTTTTTATTTGTAAATAGTTGTCATTTAAGGTTTTGTATATAATTAGTTTTATTTTTTAATTAGATTTTTAGTAAAGTTATTTACAAAATTAATGCATACCTATCTACGTGCAATAAATAAAATTAGCAAAATAATTTAAATGTATTCGGGGTTCCGTACTTCATAGACCTTATTTTTCAATTAAAAAAAAAAAGAAAAAAAAAAGAACTATATAAAAAGTGAAAATAAAAACAAAATAAATACCTAATAACGGTTTCAGAAAACGCTACTTTTACTCACTTTGTATTAGGGACAATAAAGGAAAATATTAAGATCACAAGTCAACGAGTATCGCAGATTACCTTTATTTGACCAATTACTATAACAGTCTCATTTCAGCGAACGAAATCTATTTATGAAATGCTTTGATAAAGGATATCCATTACAGAAAATAATATGAAACAAAAGCCCATATCTGCTCGTTGCTATTTATCTTAATTATGTTTAGGAGTGACATTCAGTGCATATATCCGCTAGTGGATATAAGCCATATAAATGATGATAAAATGTATTGTATTTAATTATAAAACTTATCAATATGATTATGTACCTACATACTGTTTTTTTTTAAACATATTTATTACCATCAGTTAATTTACCCATTTACACTCTTTATAAATGTAGATGGGACGTCTGGCAAGACCTTAGATCATTTACATCCTACCAAAGACTGAAAAAGAACCACTAATTAAGTACCTAGTTAAAAGGCCCTGAGGAAAACGAGCCTACACGGTAGCTAGGTACTTTCTCGTATGATAAGAAGTCTCCATCTCACCGCAACCTGCATCACCAGGTTTTAATTATGTCAAAATATTGCGTTGTCATCGAGTATACGTTTACAGAATTTCAGGTTGACAGGTTCAGAGGAAGTCGACCATTATAAGATAGATAGATAGATAGATAGATAACTCTTTATTGTACACCACATAGAACAAAAAATACAATAATAACTAAATATTTATACAAAATACATGGGACAATGGGCGGTCTTATCGCTAAAAAGCGATCTCTTCCAGACAACCTTTGGATGGAAAGGAATTAATATACGGCAAAGACGGTGGTGCATTATAATATAACAAAAAAATAATAAAAACTGAATACAATGAATAAACATATATATTCCAATATACCTACACATAAATATGTAAATATATAGTACAGTATATATATATATATATATATATATATAAATATATATCCATATACATAGTATATACATTATAATAAATTACATTTACTACATATACATTTACAAAATATATACAAACATAATAAAAATAAAGCTTACAAGGCTTGGACTAAACATACTTCTACGTCCTACCAAGAACATTAAAACGCAAACATAATGATTGGGTTTTTGCTTTTCAGCCGAGATAGCAGACGGACGTACCGCCCGCAAAAATAATAGTAATATAATTTTAACATTTTTTTTTATAGCGATGGTGGCCTAACGGTTCTGTAGTGCAATTTAGAATCCAAGGATACCGGGTTCAAAACCTAGGCTACGCACCAATGACTTTTCTAAGTTATGTGCGGTTTTCCATCGCTCCGTGCTTCGGAGGGCACGTTAAGCTGGCGGTCCCGGCTGTTATTGATTAATAGCAGTCGTTAAGCCATGTCAGAGGCCTTCGGGTGGCTTGATAAACTCTGACATCAGAGGCCAGCACTACCTCATACGACAAACAAACTTTTTAACTTTTCATTATTTACTTACATATTTAACTGTACTTTAATAGACTATAGTACTGCAATATAAGACTATAGTCTAATGTTGCAGTACTATGGTCTATTAAAGTACAGTAAGTACTTACATAACTTGAATAATTGAAAATTGAAAATTTTGTGAGAAGCTATACAATTGTCCTCCAACAATGTTATTGCTTCCGTTTGGTAAAATAATTATATTTTTTGGAATGATAAATCTAAAATACTTCATATTAATACCTCACTCGATAGGTTTGGATCATAGCGGCCACATTGGTTTTCTTGACACTTCATATATCCAATAGAACTCTCGTGATTAATACGAATCTAATGATATATCATTTATCAAAATCCATCAAGCCGTTTAGGCTGTAGGATGCGCCTAAGAATTGTACAAATAAACATAAATACATACAACCCAAACGCATAACCCTCCTCAGTCGGGTAAAAAGACAGAGACGCCAAACCGAATGTGAAGCACCCAATATAATATGCCGATCCGCGCGTACGCAGGTACAAACTTACACCATGTTATGCCAAACGGCCGCCACATCGAAGAAAAATCTCGACCTTGCCGTGTTAATTCATATTTTTGTGAAATCTTTTATTTAATTTGCAATGTTTGTATCTTGTATGTATGTATGTATGTATGTATGTTTGTTTGTTTAGGTCAAATCTTGCAAGCTGAATTAGAACCACTTCCCCTTATCCTACGGAGTTCAATTTTAGCATGTTGGCTCAGTTCCGATGACAATGCATGACATGAATCGACATCCAGGATCAACTCCACAAAATGCAGTAAATTGCTCACTTTTAGGTTTCTAGAAACCTAAAACTGGTAGAAACCTAAAAGTGGTATCTACTAGGTAGGGATTGATGGAACATCTTGGGTAGAAATATTAGTTGTACAATAAGGTAAATAGAAGGCGCTACTGTGCACAGCTAGATTGTTTGGAAGAAAGTTTGTACTGGCGAGATCTACAGCTCACAGAGCTACTTGTTTTAATTATGTTAAGTTCGCATGAAAAATCAAAGGCAGAGCAGGCTTTTGTGTTGAATTTATTTATCAACCACATATTATTATACACTTGTCACGAGGCGGTCCCAGGGTTTGGGTAGTGCCACTAGCCCAGGACCCAAACCTCAGTGACACAGAATTACAGGAACAATAATAATTAGGAGCACAGGAACTCACAGACTTTTATACTTTGACGATGCGGATTAAAACCACTTATGTAGGTATTGTAGGTATTCTGATATATATTTAAAAGTCTTATATATATTTTCAATAAACTTATTTATGTATTCTATAGTATTATTTTGGTTTTTCCAAAATCAATATGTCAATCACCGGTTATTTGTATTTAGAATGAATCATGACCAACTATCAAAAATGAAAAGAAATGGATTATGAAAGAATTAAGAGATCAAAAGAGTATTATTATGAAAGAGGTTTTGACCTCGTCACACACTCACGCACACATACGCAGCCACCATTTGCAATGCTTAACTCGTTTGTTTGGTAATGTGGTCTCCGCCTTTTTTTAACCTTTTAGCGTCCTGCAAAGCTTGTAGAAATACCACTAAACGATCGGTTGTTCCTGTTTCTTCCGGCCGTTTTTCGCAAACGTGGTCTCCACTCGATTTCCCGTCTACCCCAACAGTTATCGGTTCTTCGGAAAATGTGACCAGCCCACTGCCACTTTAGCTTGCTTGTCCTTGTTTGGCAAAGTTTCCACGGGAAAACTGAAAAATGTTTGTTACTCACTGTAAGGAACGGTTGCCATCACAGGATGGTCTGTGGATGCTATAGAAACGACATAACAAGTCTTTTCAAAAAACATCAATAGCATTGGTGCTAAACCTACTTTTGCATTGGTTTTTAATATCCTAGAAGAAAATAGGATGCTTTTTTCGCGATGAACAGTAGTCCGCGCGGTCGAAGGCGCGGGCGGGAAACCTAGTACTTTATATTATGGCAATAGATTTTATCGATTCCTCGGGCTTTTCGTTGCATTGAGATTATTGATAATACAACAGTGACATTCGCATTTCAACCAAAGCTGTAAAATACATATTGCAATGTTTTATTTTAAAACAAAGCACAAAATACTGAGTCCGTTACTCGAAGTGTTACCAACTTCACTCACACTGTTGCAACATTTTTTACTATTAATGACAACGCGGCAAAATTTGGCAGAATGCAAGATTGCTTTCTTGTTTGCCACCTGACAGAAAGAGCCCGTGACATAATTTTATCAATAATGTGATTTCCTTGCATTTGTATAAAAAGTCTAAAGCAACCATTGTTCGAGAGCTCCAGCGCTTAGGATGAATAATATGACAGTGTGGATACGTTGAAATCAGCCGTTCATCGGGAATGCGACCAAATCCAAGAATAACCTACATTCGTGCAGCGTGCGGTGCACTTGTACTATTTATTCTGTGGCGGTGCCTTTGTCAAAGAACGTCATATTGAACAATAACTTTAGTTTTCCGTAAAATGTAATTTATTTCTATATGTGCCCTGAAATTATGATTAGTTATAAGTCAATAACAACATGTTCAATTAGTAACACTCCGAGTGACGGACCGTACCCTGTATAACAAAACATTCATTTACACAAAAAGGGCGTTCGTAGATGATCATTGAGTGTTATATTTCCCAATTATTTATTTTTTCTTGTATGATATTTTAAATTACATAGTAAATTCAGAAACGTTAGAATACACATGTAGAAAAAGCGTTGAAAATGTCGCGATGTTTATCGCAATATTTGTTATGAAACAGAATGTGTATCTGACGTATAAAAATACATCAATGTCAGTTTTAATGAGACAACGTATAAACCTATACGTTGTCTCATTAAAACTGACATTTTAACGAGACATTATATTATATATATATATATATATATATATATGTATATGTATATATATATACAATTGAGTGACGAGAGGAGCCCAAAGGTCTCTGACATAGCTTAACGACTGCTAACATCCGAACGTACCCTTCGAAGCACGGAAGATTTTGAAAATCAGCACATAACTTAGAAAAGTCATTAGTGCAGGCCGAGCCGATGATCAAACCCGGTATCATTAGATTAATGTACACTAGTATCTTAAACGCACAAATGATTCTCTTGGCTATGATCGCAAGTATCTATGTCATTGAAAAATTTATATAATTGCAATTATTGCAATTCAACGAGATGGCACTGCCATTATTCTGCATTTGCTACCCACCAGGTACAGTATTATGATCCAGGTACTGTTACTCTAACATTTCCAACGATACATATGATAAATTTACACTCAAAAGAGATAATACATTAATTGAATCCTGATTCTGGAGTCACCGGAGTGCCGGAGTCAGATGATTGGATTTCAGGATTTGTGAATATTTCATTTGGCGAGAGGCGGCGGAAATCTCACGCTGATTCCTTGTTTATTTAGGGATCTCTAAATTCATTCATTTCAGTCCTGCGAGCGTATATTAAGGTTTTATTCAATGTACCTACGGAATATAATGCGTATATTATTTACTAGTGACTGGCCCCGGCTCCGCATGAGAAGCGCTCACACCGCGGCATATTTCTTACTTTCAGCATTTTTATACCAGCCGTAACTTCTAAAAAGAATACGCTAGTAACCATAATTCAAAATCTTTGGCAGCACCGATCGTGGTATTTTTTGACCATAGACAACTGCATTATTACTCATGTATTTGACAGTCTTGTTATTATTTCGTTTCCATGGCAACGTGTCTTTATTATTTTCATTTCATACTCGTAGCAACGTAAATTTGTTCTGTATTTTTGATACCTTGGGTTACATTATTGCAATTTTAGTAGGGATCTCAATATTTTTGAGTAATAATGTCATGGGAGCGTTCGCGTGCCCGCTAATCTTTTGTTATGACGGAATGTCAAGCTGTGATTTGACCCTAATTCGATGCCCTACCACAGAACACCTAACAATACTACGGCGCTACTAAAAGCATCATCATCATCATCAGCCTATATCTGTCCACTGCTGAACGTAGGCCTCTCCTAAAGAGCGCCATGACGAGCGATCCTGTGCCACCTCCATCCACCGACTTCCTGTTTATATACATACGTACATACAAACATTGCTATTTAGAAAGCTTTTAATAAAAATATATCAATGGCCTCATTTTTTTCTGTTTTGTTTTGTGTTTTTTTTACGTAAAATTACTTTACAGATTGTGATGCGGATTTTACTGTTGGATATCTTAGGGTTTCACTTAAAAACTTTTTGTATTTTAATCCAATGATAAGAAGCCGAGCAATCGATAAAAAACTATCCGACGGCTGAAATAAATTTGCTATTTGTACCATAAAGGTACTTAAAATCCAGAATAACACATATGTTACTTATAACCCAGAGAAATGAATGAATTATATATATTAAATGAAGATTAAGTGTCTGTTAATCAGTGATCCTTCTTGAAATTGTCATTTCACTCTTATTTTGGGGCCACACTAACGGGAAACGTCAATGATGGGCATTGTCGCGATAAATACTGTGTTAATTATTAACGCGATGATAATTAACACAGTATTTATGATAAATGGATTGACGGTCAAAGTCAACGCCCATTCAATTGGCATTAATATTCCTTGAATTTCAAGCAAGATGGACGTTGACGCTGCAACACTGTATTTCATGAGTGTAAATGTATAAAATTGAACATACAATGGTAACTTTCTCCTCTGTGATGGTCACCGTTGCCTCCGCAGAAAACCCTAATTTTGTATTTTCTTTGTAAGATCGTTTAACATTGATCTCTTCGGAGAACTTTCAGTAGTAGATGTATTTTCATAGAATCTGTACGTGGATAAAAAAGTCACTTAGACTCCGTAGGTATAGGGTAAAGAAAGAAGTTAAAGAAGTTTTCTGCGAAAGCAACGGCGACCATCACAGAGGAAAAGGTTACCATTGTATCTTCAATTTTATAAATTTATCTTCTTTTAGAAATCAGATACCTACGTATCTGTTAATTAAAGTCCAAGTGTGTCGGTACCTTTGACAAGAGACGCCCCATCCGCAACCCTCATCATATCTCGAACAAGTCTCAAACTAATTGGTATTTGTCCATCTTCACGAATTTGTTCTCATTTATTGTTTCTTCTTTGTCGGGGTATTACGCCTGTATCGGATGGTTACAGACAGATGGCAAACATTGTTTTTTTTTATCACGGTCTAGGCAATCGTTTGACCATGATCTCACCTGATGGAAAGCGATGATGTGGTCGAAGGTGTAGCTCACTTGCCTAGTAAATAACTATTCACTCTTGACTTGAACACACCTGGGTTATATTTTACCGGAAACACTGACGAGGGCAGGGCGTTCCACTCCTTAGAAGTTCTTATAATGAATGAAGAAGCGTAACGCTTCGTTCTTGTGCGAAGTATTTCAACCTTAAAAGGATGGTGCTTTGCCGATCGTCTAGTCTTACGGTAATGGGGGAATCAGATTGTGCAGTTCTTGTGCACACTCTCCATAGTGCAATCTGTAGAATACCGACAGGCTTGCGACCTCACGTCGATGCGCCAGACTTTAAAGCTTACTCTTTTCCAGAGTGTCATCTCCAATGAGCCTCATAGCACGTCTTTCAATTGAATCCAAAGCCTCGAGCTGATACTTGGCAGAACCGTCCCAGAGGTGGCAGCAGTACTCCATACAAGATCGGATCTGTGCTTGGTAAAAATTCAAAAGCTGTCCCGGCGTGAAGTACCGCCTAACCTTAGACAAGATACCAAGTTTTTTTGCAGCTATCTTGGCTTTGGATTCAATGTAAGACCCAAAATTCAGGTTCGATGTGAGTTTGACACCCAAAAGTTCCAGATGGTCGCCTAATGGTATTGTTACACTACGGAAAGACGGAGATCGGTTAAGAGGACTCTTTTTAGCAGAAAACAAACACGCCTACGTTTTAGTAGCATTAAACACAACCAGGTTAGCATTGCCCCAATCGGACACGGCTTCTAAGGCTAAATTTAAACGGTCCACCATAGCCTCTCTCTGAAGTTCGACAGCGTCGCAGCTGGCTTGAGCATTGGAAGTGTATCTCTCAACCACAGTACTGTCATCTGCATACCCAAAGGCCGGGCTTCAAAAGGTCATTAATGTGCAGTAAAAACAGTGTAGCCGAGAGAACCAATCCCTGAGGTAAACCAGCATTGACGGCCATTTGATCAGACGAGCAGCCCTCTACGACTACTGGAGTTCAGCGAAATTCAAAAATTCAGACAGCAGAGCGACACCGACGTGCACCGGTTTTTAACTGTCATCATTATTACCGCTTGCATCCGTGGCTTGCTGCACGTAATATTAATTGAAGCGCACATAAAAAGTGCACTGACGACAATTATTAGAAAAATATAAAAAATGCGTTGAAAACGATCTTTTAAATTGCTTTTTTATTAATATCTTTGTTCTGTAGTAATATCTGTAAAAACACCTCATTTCTAAAATGACTATTAATTGTGTTTAAGTCGCAGCCTACTAGCTTAGTTATCCGTAAATTAACAGCTAAGCTTTTTTACTAAACGGCGCCGTTCAACTAGCGGCTTGAAATGGAATTGCGCATAATTGCGCGATATTCATACCAAGGGGGTAGAGTGAGTATGCATGAGTAGACACCAAGGGTACCTAGGGGCTCTTGGAGCCCTTCTACATCTACAATGAACAATCTGTTTTGGTTGCACAGGTCAACCAATAAAAGAAAAAACCATAAAAGAAGTTAAAATTCAAAAAGGGAAGAGTTGGAAATTCAGGCGAAATATTTTATTCGACACTTTATGAGAAATGTTTGATTCGACACTTTATGAGAAATGTAAATGTAACAACATATAAGTTTTAAAACTAAAAGGTAAAAAATAGCCTATTACACTCTTGCTACAAAGCCGATTTGATTGATACCTCGTTTGACAAAATTGTACCAAGTTTTTAGTTTGAACACATAACCCTTCCTTTGCATCGCCTAAGTCGGGTATAAAAAAATAGCCTATGACACTCTATATATGAAGACAATTCTATTGACAATCGCTTGTCGCAAAATCAGACCACTAGGGGCGTTGCTATGGTGGAACATCCACATAACATTATACATACATACATACATATTATGCTGTAAAACTCATTACCCTTCCCTTGCTTTGCCTTATTCGGGTAAAAAGTGCCAAGGAAATTCTGTATTTTGCACAACCATCCAAGAAAATAAAGAGTAAAGCATATTGCAATATCTATAAATACTGCGCGGCACTGCCCTTGCGCTCGTCAAAATTAGACAATACTGTTTGCGAGTCTCATTAGGCGCGTTCCACTTTGGGACATTGGGGCTAAAAAAGTTAACAGTTAAGTGTAGCATGTTAACTTTTTTAGCCCCAATGTCGTTCCACAAGCCCTCCGATGCTAGCACATATAACAAATGTCAAACGTTCCACAATGCAAAATGTTAACATTTCTAGCTTCGGAAACTAGCATCGTCACACCCATGTTGTTTTGTGGGTTCGAAATGCTACATTTTGATAAGTGTCAAAATTTTGCAGCAGAGCATGTAATTTTAAATAAAAAAAACATTGTTTTGCTTGGGTATGCGTTATAAGTGTAGGTTTTTCGATAATTATTTTCATTTCCTAGTTTTAAATTACTTTGGATGAGGGGATGGTGGGAAGTGACATTTATTTTAACAGCAACACGTTTCACTTGTAGATGTCAACCGTGCTAACATTGCTGGTTTTTTCGTAAGTTAAACGCTGATTGAGCGCTAGTCATTCATGTTAACACAAATGGTATAGCATTTATTAGTAGAACGCGGCATACGTACGCGCTGTAATTTTGCTAGCAACATTACTCTCAATGGTAATTGCTACCTATTGTCTCTGTACATATCCGAACCGTGTCCAATAACAACTGGCAGCATTACACGGAACTATGAACACTTCACAGGGAAAGTGCCTGGCTAAGAAAACGCCCTGCATTTTGAGCATTTTTAAACAAGGTTAGAGTAATGAGTTTAACAGTCTATGTATGTATGCATGCATGCATGTATCTATGTATGTGGGTATATGGATGTTCCACCATATCGTGCGATTTTTGACAAGCGAGGTATCAATCAATTTGTTTTCATGTATAGAGTGTCATAGGTAATATTTTTTACCCGACTACGGCAAGGCAAAGGAAGGGTTACGTGTTCAAACTAAAAACTTGGTCTGTTTTTGACACATGAGGTATCAATCGATTTGTCTTCATTGCAAGAGACTATTTTCTACCCGACTGTAGTCGGGTATTAGTTTTTGAACTTATATCTTGTAAACGTCAAAGACTATTCCATTATTATTTCTGTAAATTTTCCAATTGGGATAACTAGCGCCAACACCCCAATCAATAATTAAAAGTTTCGCAATAACGCTGCTTATATCTGAATTACCCAAGTTCTTGTTTTGGTGGGGCAGTCGTTTTTTTTTTCTTTCACCTTGATAGTTTACTTGTTTCATCACATTTTTAAAAACTTTTATTTCCTTGCAATATGTTTATCTTCTGTCTGTAAGTACGAGTATATTTGTTCATGACAAATCTTGCAAACTGAACTAGAACCATTTCTTCTTATTCTATAGAGTTGAATTTTTGCATGTTGGTTCATTTCCAATGACAATGCATTTTTATGGTAAGCATGACCTGAATTGACATCCAGAAACAGCTCCAGATAAAGGAACTTTTCAACAGTGAACAGCACTATCACGAAATTATGTGTATACATTTTAACATCATAGCCGGTTTGAAGTTTCACCATGACCTAGTCGCTGCACTTGTGCACTTAGGGTTGGGATCTGACTATTTGAAACTCCTCAACGGTTAACAGCACAGCTGTCTATTTATTTTACTTCTTACTGTCTATCCAAAAGTTGTCTGGAAGAGATCGCTTTAAGCAATAAGACCGCCAATTTTACTACCATAGATTTAATTCAATTACAATGTATATGTTTTCTAACTGGTAATCACAATAAAGTGTATCGTATCGTATCGTAACACAGACACACAGACAGAGCTGGCCTCTGGTTTGTCTGAAAGTGATCGCTTTTTTAGCGATAAGGAATTTTATTATTGATATCTTAGCACATTGTACCATACATTTTGTATACCTAAATGTTTTAGTTATTTTTGTATAAATGTTCTATGTGGTGTATAATGAAGGGTTATCTATTTATCTTTATTATGTTAGTCGGTTTGAAGTTTTGCCATGATATGGATGCTGCTCTCCGGGTTGGCTCCTTATTAGAGAATTCCTCATCGGTTAACAGCATAGACACAAAATATTGTATTTGCACAACCAACCACTTCCACTTTAGGCATTTAATTGTGATAGCCCGTTCGAAGTTTCATCATGACATGGCTACTGCATAAAAACTTTGTTTTTAATTTAACTTATTAGCACTTTTAGTGCTAATCTATTTTCTACCGTCATCAAAATTTGATCACGTTAAACTTATGATAGCTAGAAATATTTGGAAAAAATACATTATTTTATTTCTTAATCTTACCAAAGTTACTTTAGTAGATTAAAGCAAATTAACATGTTTTCTAGTCATGTGACATTACAATTATATCTATCTACAGTCTGTTCATAAAGCTTAGCTAAGATATAAAATTTTTGATCAATCTATCTAAAAGCTGAAAAAGGCAATGCAACACGAGCGAAAGGTATGTAGAACCAATCGATTATAATGGACACCAAATCTTTTAAAAAAATTGTTTCCAGGAACATCACGATCACCTGTAATTGCATACCTTAAAGCTATGCAATTACGAGTAGGTACATACTGTTTCCACGATACATGTACATATTTGACTTGTTGATTCATCGAACGACAGGATCGAGTTTGTACAGTATTTGCAGCAGGCACCTACACACAAAAACACTTTACTACACAGCTCCAGAATTTTTTACAAACAAGCGCGAATCGTCACGTTTTTAGTGATTCAGAATAATCGATTAAATCGTCTAAATGACCATAATACAAACATAGTTTTGTTTAAGTCTACAGTGGATTACAAATCATCTTTGATGTCAAAATCAACGGAGAAAAGGTGGTCAAAATTATAATGTTTCTGAGCATTCACTTTATATCAATATCTAAATAGAAATAATAATTAATTGTCATCTGTTCAAAGCAATCTAGCTTCAGCTTGCTGTGCTTCACGTTCTCTGAGAAATATAAGTGACAAGACAGATATGGATTAGCTCAAAGCGGTGGAATTGAACTCAGGTACAGTATAAGGTGCTGGAGAAATAGCTACTAATTGATCTATACTTATAATAAAGCAATTAGAATGAAAAACTGTACAAAGGAGATAATAAAAAAAAGGTTTAGAGTACTTAAAATAAGCTACTGCACAAGAATACATATTTTTTTAAATCGTTCGTTCTGTTTGTCCTGTATTTCTGTTCGCGCATCACGTAAAAACTACTGGACCGATTTAGATAGCTTAGGATTTGACTTAAAAACAAGAGTACATGGTATCTTAATTCGATAATTAGATGCAAAGCAATCGATAAAAAACTCGGCTGAAAGAATTTTAAAGAAATGTAGTTTTTCTCCCGGAATATCATAAACATGGGCTATTTTTAAATGAAATAACCACTCGGGCAAAGCCTTGGGCACAGCTAGTATAAAATAGAAGGAGCAACTTTGCTTTGCTTTGTTTCTACTCCATGGATAAATATTACCACACCGTTAAGGCTGTGTAATTTAGTGCATGTTATAGGAGTCTGTTTTTTTTTATAATTTTCTTGACTTCCTACCAACTTATTTTTATTTGTTATTTATTTATTATATGTGTGGTCATGTTAACTGCCCTGCATTAATTTTAAAATTATTATTATTATCGTATAAATTCAGATATGATGTAATAGTAGTTTTTCATTATTTGAATTGAATTGAATTTTATCGAAGTTATCGAATAGTCGTAAAATTTTTAGGCTTTTCAACCGGAGGACACAACATATGAATGCAAAAAATCAGTTACAATCCAATTTAACGTATGCAACAGTGGTCATTGTCAATAGAACAATATGCATCACACCTCAATTTCGATGAGTTTCACACTTTTGGCAATCACAATGAACCGTGCACCTTCATGCGGAATATCAGCCGCACGCAAATTCATATTACACCTACGGACGGTACTTATATTGTTAGGGTTGTCAATGTTGTAAGCATTTAAAAAAAAATGTTGCTAATGTTACATATGACTATAATTAATGTTATAATATCAAATTCAAATGTATTTATTACAATAAAAATGGTCCGAGACACCAATAATTCTACAAAGAAAACATCTACTAGTCAATATTGTTACGTATCTTCTAAGGAATAAGCTCCAAACTTTGTAAAATTATTACCCTCTCACAATTTACGGTGATTGCAGATAATAATAATAATTCCTCGCTAAAGTCATTTCCCATTATGATTGCCCCATTTGGTGCCAGTTTAATGGTTGTATTTGTTACTGTAGCTGAAGCCAGATAATTTCACATAGCTCTGAAACTTTGTGATTCTTGTAAGTAACCATCTATAAACATAACTTTCTTGAATTCAAACATAACCACTGTGCGTAATTTTTGTTTGAATTATGTAAGAGCGAAATATATTTTTCTGAAACAAATTTATTTTATTTTCGCACTAGTGACTCGCCTTGGCACCGCACGGGTAGCTAAGAGTTTTTCTTTATTAGTACACGATGCAACCCATGTTTTGACTGACTAAATTGAACAAAAGCAGTATAAGTGTGATTAGAATTTTCGGCACCAACGCTCGTGGTGCTTATTTTACAGACTTGTTATTATTTCGTTTCCACGAGAATATGCCAGTCCATTCCTTACAGCGAGTAATCGACATTATTATAGGCAAATTTTTGATATCTAGGGTTATTGCAATTTTCGACCACAATTATTTTGAAAAATTTAATTCTTCCCGTGTTACTCGCTGATAATGTAGCTTTCTATAGGAAAATGAATGAAAATCAGTTCCGTATTTTTTAGTTTATCTATTACAAACAAACAGAAAATAAAATATTTCGTGTTTAGTAAAATATTAGTGTAGATTTTTTAAACAAATCAAGCTAGTTCTTTAACACATAAAATCAAATAAAACTTGAAATCTTATGGAGATATTTACTAAAAAATATATATTATAAATGATTACCACTAGTAAATGACAGTTAAATTGATATTAAGTAACAAATAAAGATTAGGATCGTTAGAGTTTTGGAAATAAATACGAGTTGCTTATGATTTTCATTTGTTGAACTTTTCAAATAAAAGAGTTCTTTGAATTTGACAACCATGCGGCTACTCAAGTTTATGCTCACAAAATACTCCATCAATAAATTATAAGCGGCCGCTTTACTAACGAATGGGTTTTAATTACATTACGGATTTTGTAACAGTTGATTCACGTGGCATTTGATTGTGCTGGCAATTGTTCGGTTTATTGGTAATTTTATTTATTTTAATTACCGTGTTAGGTTGTAAGTTTAGGTCAAAGCTATTGTTGTATGACTCTTGAACTATTAAGTTAAAATTTTGTACACAAATAGAGATCCGTATTCCATACATTTTGACACGGATTACTTGATGATGCAGTCAGGAGAGACGGAACACATGGGAACTCTTCCTCAATAAACCCTAGTATAAAGTGCTTAACAAACCACTGTGTGAGTCCACGCAACGTTAAACGACGTCATGGCAGGTCCTTCTGGATGATGGCGGTATGAACTGGACTCCTATTGGAAGGATTGGTTAGTCAAAACCCTTGCTCGTGATTCACGGAAGAAGGAAGGCCTTTGCCCACATTGGGACAATTCAGGTTGAGTAATAATAATAAAAAAACCGTGCCTGGGCTCATCTTAGCTAAGCGACTACTTTCTCGGCAGTTGTAGACTATAAGGTAATATTCGTGCAGCAAGGATCCTCAAGTTTTTTTTAATGACGACATCTCATAGTAGGTCCACAACTCCCATACCCAAATAAGTATAGGTACCTATCAAATGAGTAGGTATAGATAGTAGGTGGTATAGTTTACAGAAGAATTATTCTTGAAGCACACATTGCGTGTGGTTAGACTTGGAAAACTGGTCTGAAAGTACATAGAAACCAGCAGTAATGTTTTTACATGACTTACAGTGTATTGCATGTGTTCTTCGACGTAAAGTTTATAATAACTATTATAAACCACAACATTTGTCGCTGAGCCAAGCTTGGGTTTTAAACGTTACAATGTTACCGCATGGCATCGATAGTACTTGTACTATTACTGTGTCGATAAGTTCTATACAATCCTCGTGGTAGCTGGTAACTGGTGTACTTGGTATCTCAATCCGATCAGTAGAAGCCGAGAAATCGAAAAAAATATTTGACAGCTGAAGGAATTTTGATCAAATGTTGGTATATCGGTATTTTAGGTCTTGGAATAGCACATAGAATACTTTTTAATCTAGAGAAATGACCACGTGTTTGAAGCCGCAGGCACAGCTAGTATATAATAATTTTAATAAATAATAAAAATTAGCCAATTTTTTTCCAAATTTATCCATTAGAAAATATTTATATGATATACAACCTGTTACTGAATAGCCTTATACGTATTAAGCAGGTTTGTTTCGATCAAGCATGTAAATTCGTTTACGTGTGCAATGGTTGAATACATAGCATTTAAAATTCCCATACAAAAGTAACAATAAAATAATTGCGACTACCTTAAATGTTTGTTATCAACTCATCACGTAGCACAAAACAGTAAGTAATTACATACAAACCAATGGCCTGAGCTGAAAATCAGCGCTGTGGATTTGCATTCACAGCTTTTTTGCTGAGCTCAGACCTTTTCTGGCAGCACTGTACATGGCAGCGATCTTTGTACACAGGTGCTTAGTTGCTTGTTTTTGGTTAAGAAACTTAACCAAAAACAATCTCTTGATTGATTGATTGATCTGTTGATTTATGTGTTGCTGTGTACAGTTTGTGAGAATAAATTGTTTCTTATCTTATCTTATCTAAACTGCTCCATCTGTGGATTCAAGATGCTAGGCCTCTCTTCTCTTGCGCGCTGGTAGAAATACCTCGTTGAGTGGAGATTTTCACGAGTCCAAGCAGATGTGGGTCGAGCCAGTCTATTAAAATATAGCTGAATAAAACGCCGCAGGCTTAAGAAACGAAAATGTTAAGTAAAACTTGAAACTGATCACAAATCTAAATATCCATTATAGCATTTCCATATGGTCGGACTGTCCCGAGTCTGCCGCGGGGAACGTGCTCGGCATAGGTGATGGAACTAGTTCGGGTGCCGCTCGGCCACCGCTGGCACGAGGGAGTACCCATCGTGGTACTCCCGCTACTTCCACTCGCGGTCGTACAACCTCTCTCTGTCACCTTCAGGGAACTCCAAAATTCTCGAGCTACTGAACGCTCGCTGCCTGTCGCTCAAATGCCTCGTCCTCTCTTCAATCACGGGTTCTATGATCTCATCCTCGTCGACACGACGATCCAAATCTCGTCGGTGGTTAAACGTTCAGTACAAAGAGTGTACTGAACGTGAACTCCTCTCTGTGACGCTTTAGCTCTATCTTGTTCATGTAATCTCCCGAACCGTATTCGAACCGCTTCACTTCATCTCGTTTTGTCCCGAGTCACTTTGGAAGAATAGATTCACTTCTAACAAAATAATAAAGAAAATTCTAATCGACGTATTTTGACTTTGAGATTCGACTGACCACTGCGAAATGCGCAAGTTCTGTCAGAGTTGTCAAACAGACTACAGTCCGACCAATTTACCTGTGAAATATGAAAAAAAAGAACTACAGCCTCCACAAATGAGGTTCACATTTTCTGTATTTTTACTCGACTATGGGGAAGATATATGTATACGGGGAAGATGTATGTATTATATTATGTATGTGGGTATGTCGATCTTCCACCTTAGCGTCGCCCCTGTTGGTCTGATTTTGACAAACGAAGTGTTAATCGATTCGTCTAGTAGTAACACTTCGCTTGTCAAATGTCCTATGACACAATTGTCATAGGCTATATTTTTTGCCAAAGTACGGCGAAGCAAAGGAAGGGATAGAGGGAAGCATATGAGGTGGGTTATGTGTTCAAACTAAAAACTTGGTCCGATTTTGTTAAGCGGGGTTTCAATCAATTCGTTTGCATTTAATGAGTGTCATAGGCCATTATTTATCCGACTACGGCGAAGCATAGGAAGGGTTATGTGATCAAACTAAAAACTTGGTTCGATTTTAACAATCATCATCATCATCAGCAGCCCGTGTCAGTCCACTGCTGGACATAGGCCTCTCCCAAAGCACGCCACTGAGCCCAATATTCGGCTCTTCTCTTCCAACTGCTGCCAGCCACTTTGCGTATATAGTCGCTCCTCCTAGCTGGAGGACGCCCTACACTACGTTTACCGAGCCGCGGTCTCCACTCAAGAACACGTCTACCCCAACGGTTATCAGTCTTTCGAAAAATATGAAAATATGACCAGCCCACTGCCACTTTAGCTTACTAATCCTAAGGGCTATGTCGACAACTTTGTTCTCTGCCGGATCACCTCATTCCGGATACGATATTTTAGAGAAACTCCAAGCATAGCCCTTTCCATAGCCCGCTGAGCGACCTTAAATTGGTGGACTAGTCATACCGTGAGTGTCCACGACTCGGCTCCGTATGTCATAACAGGTAGGACACACTGGTTGAAGACTTTTTTCTTCAAACTTTGCGGTATTGGCGATGAGAAAACTCGACAAAGTTTCGCAAATGCTGCCCAGCCCATGTGTCTTCTTCTAAGAGTCTCTCTCTCTCGAAGTTGTTTTTATCTAGTTGCAAAGTTTGCTCCAGACAAACGTACTCCTGAAAAACCTCGAGAGCAATACGTTGAACATAGCCTTTGTTTTGTCCAAGTTCATTCGGAGACCACTGTTTTGAGAAGAATCAGCTAGGCTGTCCAACATCTGTTGCAAGTCTGCAACGTTTCTGCCGTCATCTGTGAATCTCAAGTGAACTCACCGTTAATGTTAATGCCACATCCTTTTCAGTCCAGTCTTAAACATATCCTCCATTGCATTTGAGAACAATTTTGGAGAAATAATGTTCCCTCACACCTCGATGCAGGGGGATATGCTTAATCTGCTGGTTCTATACTTGGACAGTCATCGTTGCGACGCCATACAGACATCTCAATACTTGGATATACCGCCAGTCGACTTGGCATCGTTACAGGGACTCCAATACAGACCTCTCGATAGAGTCAAATGTTTTCTCATTGTCCACAAACGCCAGGCACAGGGGCTTATTATACTCTTCTGTATTCTGTATAATCTGCCGCACTGTATGGATGTGGTCTATGGTGCCGTAACCTCCCTGAAACCCGGCCTGCTCTGTTGGCTGGAATTCGTCGAATCTCCGCGCAAGACGATTCGTGATGACTCTCAAAAACAGCTTGTGGACATGGCTCAGGAGGGAAATGGGCCGATAGTTTTTCAAAAGGGTCTTGTCACACTTTTTGAAAAACAGGACGACCACACTATTGTTCCATGTCTTTAGAGTTCTCCTAGAGAAGAGAACAGAATTAAACATAAGCTGAAGCTCTTTAAGCATAGGAGTACCTCCTGCCTTTAGGAGCTCCGTAGTCATTCCGTCCTCACCCGGGGCTTTTCCCAGTTTCAAAGCCATCTCGATTTCGTCAAGGCTGATTTCTGGCAGCTCTTCGGTATAGTGGTAGGTCAAAGTGGCCCTGGTATCGGGTTCGGGTTGCGACGCGTGTGACACGTATTGTCGGCCATAGAAATCTTCGACTTCCGCGAGAATCTCCGGCTTAGAAACGACAACTTTCCCGCTTGATGTGGTCAACTTCGTCAGATGGCTTCAACCAAGCTGTTGTACGAAGACTTTTGACCCCCGATTTTGCTCCATCGCTTCTTCTATAGTGCTTATACAAGCACTATAGAAGAAGCTCCAATACTGGAGCGTCGGAGGTCTTGCCTTACCCGCTTGGTTATGTTCTAATTCAAAGCCCGCTGTCCTGACTAAGTGACTGCTGGATCTTTGCGTCGTTTCTCAATGAGCTGCAGAGACTCCACTGAAAGTTTTTCCTGCCTGTACGCCGCATCTCGCAGAACTTCGTTCCCTCTTCGCTCAGGATTCCCACCACTTGGTCAAGTTCCTTGTCAATGTCAACGTCAATTGTGCTTTCCAAGGCAGCAAATTGGTTCTCCAGTTTCAACTGGAATGTTTCAGGTCGGAGGACTTCATCAAACGGAGACGTTCAAGCTTGCAATCAATATCCAGAGCCACTACCTTACTATGCGTGCACCCGCGCAGTATGCGCATGTTCGTGCGTGTGGTAGCTTTTTCGCGCGCGAGAAGTTATAATTTTTTGTTTTTTATGTTATAATTTTTTGTTTTTATGTTATAATTTTTTGTTTTTTATCTTATAATTTTTTGTTTTTATGTTATAATTTTTTGTTTTTTATCTTACATTTTTTTGTTTTTTATGTTATAACTTTTTGCTTATCGTATGTTTTATTTATCTGTTTTTTAACACAAATAAATGTACTCATATGTCTAAGTCTATGTATACATTACTGGGCATGAGATCTAAAATCCAATGTATCTAGCGTGACTAGCTCAGTACAGTGACACGATCTTTCAATCATAGTTCTAGTGACACTGGAATTATTTTTGGTAGTCGTGTTGTTTGCCATTTTGCGAGCAACCTGCTCTTCTCGTCAATAAAGTGTTAAAAATTTGAGTCAGTAGGCAAAATCAAGAAATTCGATGCATAGCCTTCTCAATTTTTTAAACAATTCGTGCTATGATAGATCATGATTTGTGTAAATTTTGTGTCCACATGATTGAGATACAATGACAATGCCATATTTTTACACTTATGCCCTGACCTGATGATGCAGACAGGTGTGACTACACGTAGAAACTCCAAGATATATGAGGGTGCAACATCTAAGTAACACTTAAAATCTTACCCTAGTTTTTTTGTTCTCGTTATTTGGTTATTTATGTTATCGTGTTAAGGTAGTAAATTTACTACCTTAACACGATAATATAAATAGCGGCAATACGGTTATAATTACACTTTGTTACTGCTGTAGTCTAAATCTTTATTTTATACGAAAACTTAAAAATAAATACAACCATGTGGCAAAATATACGTTAATTAGCTTGATTCATACCATCACAAAAAACGGCATTGTGTAAAAACTACATCTCGTAATGAAACAGATACGTTTATTGTTCTTACAATTCTTTGCTTGTAGTGTGTTGTAGTGTACATACTCGTATGTATGATTCTGGGTACTTATAAATCTGGTCTAAGGTTAAAGGTGTAAGTCTTAAATAGTCTATATTGAAGTCATTGTATAGCGATTTAGTGCAATACTCAGTTTTTCTCATGCCAAAAGATGTGCTCCCTTTAAATTTTATTTGTTTCTCAGCTCAAGGTAAAAATCTACCAGAAACTCTTGAGAAATGTAGTTCAAGTAGGTGCTTCTTATGCAGCGTTTTAGAGGTCCCAGTGTTCCATGACAGGCGGTAGTCTCGCTCCAGGAACCTTTGTTTAGTTTATGTTTGCTTAAAACAAAGCTTATCATAATTTATTCTACCTAATTTAGGTAGCTAGTGTAAGAAAGGGTAGGTAGAATATATCTCATAAACTAAAATAGTCCATATTTTGCTTCACGAGGTACAAAGTGTAATTTTTAGGCAGTATATTTAAAGAGTTTCTCAAGTCTACCGCTTGATGTAACTAAAGAGCTTTGTATTCGATCACAGTATTTTTCAGAAAATCACATTATAATATTATAAAGGGAAAAGTATGTATGTAATCATGTGTGTGAGGGTGTATGTATGTATGTTTGTTACTCCATCATGCTTAAAAGGCTGAACGGAATTTGATGAAATTTGGTATGTGGATACATTATGTCTTGGAATAAAACATAGGTTACTTTTCTTCATCATCATCGTCCATTATCACCGTCAATTTTGCCAATTTGATTTCTAAGTGACTTGTGTTCGGTGACAGGTGTGAAAGTGAAAGGTGTTAAGTGAGAGGTGTTAAAGTGATAGGTGTCAAAGTTACACATGTCAACCCAAGGGGTGCAATAAGAAGGGTTTCTTGGAACTTCATTCTGAAATAGTGACGTGGTGGCAAGTAGCCAAGCGACCATATAGGCAAAATACTTCAGATTTTGCACCTTAATTCTTATGTCGAATACCATTATCAACTTTGGTAGATTGCCTCGCCAAAGAAAATAAAAATTAAGACGCCAAATTGAAAGCTAATCTCTGAAGCGGGAATTGAAATCGGCCCGATAGGATGAAATGTCTAAGCGTTATAAACAAATCCGCCATTTTGGACTAATCGAGCGACACGCTATCATTATCTCGGCCACATTAATCACCTCACTGATGAGCTAATAATTTCCTTTAATTAGAATACTCTGTTGTAATTATAACGAGATTTATTCGCTGGATTAATCATAAAACAGCTACGAAATTATAAGCTACAATTTGTAGCTGCAGTGCCGCGCGTCTCGGCTTTCAGTTTTCCATGTTTTTTTGTTGTTATAAATTTTCCGATAAATGCTATGTATGATAATCTGGGATGTACTATAAATAAGCGTGTGAAATCTTGTTTTAATAATCTTTTAGTCAATTTAGTGTGATATAAACGAGGACCTCGCAACTGCTTTCGCCAGCTTTTTTGTTGGAATCCTATACATCTATTTCAATTTGTGAAATTATTTTACCTACTCGTAAAGGTTTATTCAATTTAGTTCAGTCTTAATTCGTGATTCAAGTACAAACAAACAAACTAACCTTCGAATTTGTTTTTTAAATTTTATAATTGTGAAGTATCTTCAGGTTTCAAATAAATTTATCGAAATAAAACCTTTAAATTTTTCCTTATAAAACCAAAAAACCATAAATTTGATAATATTTTTTATTAGACTTTACGTTATATGTGTACAGAATACATTCTGTAGATAAAAAGAATATGATCGAGATAGAACTAAGGAAAGTTCAACGAAGGTTTGATGCTAATTTTCGTTCGCTGTTTAGGTAGTTTGTAGTACTTTGTAGATAAATCCTGGGCATTTGGCAATGTTTTGCGTCGCTATGAATGCAAATTTTGTGATCCACAGGGCTCGTAAACAGTGCGGTGTCAAAGGAACTGGGAAAGCTCACAGTAACACTCGTTTCTGAAAAATGGAAAACAATGGGAGTGAAAATAAAACACTTAAGGATGTAAGCTTGTTATAATGCAGTGTTTGAGAAGATTTAGTACCTAGATAGACAATTTGAATGCTGTATTTTATTTCACTGCACACAAGATTTTAACTTTCCTGTAAAAGAGCAACAAATCATTTTATGACTGTATAATAATATCTAAGTCAGCAGCAAAAGTTATTGTGCTTAATCAGTGCAAGTAGAGCTCATCATCACACAGATGTGCAACATCGAGCACATGAGTTCCAGTTGTGCCCGTGCGTCCGCGCAAAGAAAGCGCGCGCGTGCGATAGGCATCCGCGTGAATAGACAGATCACATTACATTGACGCGCGGCATGGAGTGTGGTGCGCTAGACAGCATATCGCGGCGGCATGCGGCAGCACTGTGTGAGATCCGACTTACTATGTTTCTTCAGTTGAAAATAAATAAACTTGATGAAGATCTCACGACTGTGAAGAACTCTTCGGCGCTTCAGCTGATGACCTACTCGTCAATTCGTGAGATTCAAGCGATAGTCTACAGGCAAAAATGCATATTGCAATCACTAAGTCTTTTGTCACGAATTTCGTGAGACATCTTTAAATGCGTGTAAACATTTCACACATTTGGAAAACTCTGATTGTATTTTGTATTTTACTGCAAACTATAGAGTCGCATGGCACAATATAAATAAATTCTTGCTTATTGGATCATGGAATATCTGTAGATAAAAATAAATCGTAATGTTTGTTGACATCTATCCATCCACACCAATATATAAAGGGGAGCTTTCATGCGAAAACGGCTGGACGGACTTTAATGAAATTTTGCAATGTAGATAGCTTATACTCTGAAATAAAATATAAATAAAATAAATAAATATATTCGGGACAATACACACCAATTACCTCCATTCAATTCAATTCAATTCAATTATTTATTTGCATAAATGTGGTCTTACAAGGTGTAAGGTTTTTAATTTATATGGCTTAACACATTACCAATTTAGGCATGCAAAATTTACATATACTTATGTTATAAGATAACTATACATTAACCGCCTTATTTATAAAAAGTTAAGCAATGATTAGTAATACTGCGCACTACAATATTTGTACCGCGCAGTACTAATTGACGTTTATTAACTTTTTATAAATAAGGCGGTAAATTGATATTAAAATCTAGAAATTAAAAATTACTCATTAATTACGCAATATTACACATCACAGTTGTAATAATATTAATGTCAATCAATTTACTATTATTATTATATTATACTAAATTATAAGATTAGAAACAATTATAATCATCAAATGTCATATATTTTAAATTTATAATTCAACTATGTCGAAAGTATTTAAGTACCTATTATATTCTATTTCAATGTCAGAAAATCAGGAACTGAGTAAAAACATTTGTTTAAAAGCCAAGTTGGTTCATGTATATGTGTACGTTTGTAAGTGAGTTTCTGAACAGATTTGGAAGTATGGGATATTGTTAGAATCCTTACATCATTCCAAGTATAAAAAATAGGCTATAAAATTATATGTTTTTTGGCTGGGCAGATGTGTTTTTTCTCTTACTTTGATGATGTCATCATCATCACCATCATTTCTGCCTTTAGCAGTCCACTGCTAAACATAGGCCTCCCCCAAAGAACGCCACGACGAACGGTCTTGTGCCGCCTCCATCCACCGACTCCCTGCGTTGGCTACAATGTCGTCCGTCCATCGTGTGGGGGGTTTCCCTACACTTTGCTTATTTGTTCGTGGTTGCCATTCCAGAACCTTTATTCCCCAGTGGTTGTCGGCTCTGCGAACTTTATGACATGCCCATTGCCACTTCAACTTACAAATTCTGAGAGCTATGTCGATAACCTTGGTTCTTCAACGGATTTCCTTGTTACGGATCTTATCACGTAGTGAAACTCCAAGCATAGCTCTCTCCGTGCAATGGAGAGAGCTATGCTTGGAGTACTTTGTAGCTGCGTAACTTTGAGCTTATGTATGAGACCGAATAGTTAGCGACCACGTCTCAGTGCCGTATGTCATCACTGGCAACACGCACTGATCATAAACTTTCGTCTTGAGGCACTGCGGTGTGACGAGAAGATGTGACATAATTTCTCGAACGCTGCCCAAGTGCCCATCCGAGTTGGATGTTGTTTGATCATGTTTAAAACACGACCTCAAAGAAACAAAAATAGTAAGCGTAATTCAACCTTTTTGATCACTACACTAACAACAAATATCTTTCTCCTAAAATATTGCATGGTCATTGAAGTTCTTCAACTTGGTTAAATATACATTTTAGGAGAAATCCAACCATACATCACAAATTAAAATATGTTTGCGAAACGTTTGAACCAAAACTTAAAATTATATTTCTATTTGCATAAACGCGTTCCAGAAACTAATTATAATTCTCGTATCTCATTACCGAGTACATCCAGCCTCAGTTTCAAAACGCATTCTTTTCATTAAGAATTTTAATTAGGGAAGCATTTCTTTCAATAGGGCTTCGCGTAATTTCAGGCCTCGCTTCTCATATTTCATGTGATTTGTTGAATATGGTTGAGAAAGGGCCCTAGATAGAAGGCGCCGAGGACGAAAGGGCCCTGTTTTATTGTCATATTCAGTTATAAGTAGGTCTGAACGGTTATGGTACACTATGAATTAATGCGGATAATTATATACCTGCTCAACAGGTTCCTTTTAAGCTGACAAGAGTTGTGAAGTCTTGTTTGTAGTTAATGTCCGTACAATACATAATGATTGTAAGTATGTAATCTAGTTTATGTGGTCTTTATGGGATGAACCGGTGTTTGTATTTATATTTACGAGTGGATAGGGTATGTACGTTTGTTCGACTACAACTTTCGAACCGTTGATCTGATATTCAAGGAATTTGGTAGACAGAAAAGGAAAAAAAAAGTTTGTATGTACCTAGTATTTGCTCTAGACTTGAACACACCTGGGTTATAATTTACCGGAAACACATACGATGGCAGAACATTCATCTCCTTTGCAGTTCGTACAATAAATAAAGAAGCATAACGCTTCGTTATCGTTCGTGGTATTTCTTCTATAAAAGGTAGCACTTTGCACATCGCCTGGTTGTGCGGTGATGGGAAAATGCATGTGATGCTACAATTGAGCTATAAAATTACAACAGATATTATAAAAGTCTAGAATAGTACTGCCTCTCAAGGGCAGCTACCGGAAAACATTACAAGAAGCTTGACATAGATTGGCAGGTCAATAGGTACAACTGGGATAAGCTAATACTTGTTTAGAACATTTTGTTCTGTTATTGAAAGAAAGAACGAAATAATGAAATAAAAAACTGTTATAAGTCACATCTTCAGATAACAATATTAAATTTAAACATTTGTAGTGTCGAGAGGGGCTTATACTCAGCACAAATGCAGTGCATTACACTTACACTTACTTTACAATAGTAAAGTAGATAAGTTAAGTAGTAGTTTGCCCTAGTAGTATGAAGCAGTTGGGCAACCCACATGCCATTACAGGCTTATATAGGTAGTCCAAATGTTCTAGCCCACTAACTACCAGTTGGCAGCGTCCCCAACATGCTAGTGACTTTTCTCAGCTGAATTGTTATGCTGGTTCGATGAGCCAAACAGGTAGGTATTGTTTTAATAGATATTTTATTGATGTCAAATGATTTACATCGTAGCTGCAGATGACACTGGCACATTTGACAATTTATTTGTGTCTAGTTTATAAGATCTCTGTTTGTACTCAATTACGTAAATCCAAAACCATTAGAATTATCATTAGAAACGAGATATTTAGGCTCCATTGCAGGCACCGTGATCACGAAAAAACTGATGTACTTACGGGAGGGTAGTATTAAAGGCAGACCTATCGATCTACCCTCTTTCTCGCACGTTTTTTACGGTCGATAATAATACTTAAGAAATATCAAGAATGATCTATTCATGATATTTCTTCTAATAAAGTACGGCCTCTAATTAATCAAAAGAAGTTGCCATAACCAATCTTTGAGAAAACTATTGCATTTGAATACTTCTGTGGATATTACAAAGAATGCAAATGAACCCTGTACTTGCAGAATTCTCTAGTAAGTGCTTTCAGAGCTCAAGTCTCGAGAGTCTAACGCCGGAAATTGAATGCTGTACCTACTTGAAATTGGAAATGAAAGTCGGCAAGGATTTTAATTCTCGTTAACTATTCTATAGTGAAATTGATTATAGCGTTAAAAATTGTTGTGTTTTTCTAAAATGAAATCAAAAATTTGCAGTTAATCGTCTTGGATTTTCTTTATTCACTGTTCTGTGTGGATGTTTTGTATGTGTGTGTGTTTGGAGAAACGGCGTTCATATGTTAGTATATTTGTTAATTTTGAACCGTTGTTTGCTTAAACATCATGATACATAATAGATACAAGTACCTAATGGAATTTGCAATTTAATTTATTAACTAAATCGGTTGAATACTATTAAGAATTGGGGGTACAAACAATATTTAAATAGTAATGAATAATAAAATAACATAATAACGGATGAGGAAAGCTAAAGACCGACCACAGTGGCGTGTACAGACATTGGATAATGATGAGGGTACAAACGGAGGCACAAAGATACAAATCTGAATTAACACCAGAAGCCAGAACTAATACAAACTCATCATTAAACAAGAGAAAACCTGTACATAAGAGACAACCTAGGTCACACACACTACAGCTAGGCAGCAGTACCCCTGTCTTGGAGGCATTGTCGCTTTGAATTGCAATGCTTTATGATAGTAAACATTATGCACAATACGTTCACCTTATATAAAGTTAGAAATAAACCAGCAAGAAGAAATTCCTAAAAAAAATTAGATATGTAGGTACTGTATAAGTTTACGCATGATTATATTTATCCTGTTTGTTATACCTGTATTTCGCTTATGTTTTTTTGTTTATTTCCCTAAGGGCTTCTGACATTACTCGATTTGGGACAAAGTTTTTTTGCAACTTAGTAAGCTAAAAAGACTCTGGAAATAGGCTTTCTAGCTTACAGCGTGTGCTTACTTTGATGGTATATTCCGACTGCAGTCAAAAGATAAAAAAATAGGTTAACTTTTTAGGACAACCTATACGTTTGTAAGAGCTACTTATGTGGTAAAACTTTTGACTGATTTTTTCCACGCCACATTGGATAAAACGGAGCTTATGAAAAAGTTTATCCTCACTGAATCTATTTTTACCAGGCATCTGAACTTTATGTAAGACTTTCAGAAATAAAAAAATATCTTTCGTTAAATCTTCTTGAATAAATATAAAATTTTGTCGGTCCATGTTATCTTCACCTACTTATGCTGAATTAAACTTTATCTTCTTTAATTATTTTTTTACCGTTGTAACGTCTCACTTCATCTCACGTTGTTTTTATTCCGTTTAGTCGAGTTTTCACTTAGTTTCAACAATATAAGTCCACTTTCACAATAAAATAAATAGTCGATAATAAACAAAGAAACACGTAACCTTAAAATGTCTATGTGTTGTCAAGATTTTAAGTATTTCTTGTCTTTGAATTAGTATGACCATTCTACACGTTATGTAATCTACTATCGTAAACAGAAGTTTAACTAAGCCAATACGACTTGTTGCAAACAAATTTTCACCGCAATATATACTCCAACGCACCGTATTGAATGACTGCAATACAGGTTCTGATTGAAACAGAATGGGTGGTTGCAACGCTAAAACTACGAACGCGACCATAACAGATAACATCAATAAAAGCGACTAACTAACCTTTGGTGACGAATGGTTCTTTTTTAGCCTCGTAATTTTCGTGCTGGCTTAGAAAAAGTTTTTCTAAATCATTTTGCAAATAATTCTGGACAAACCTTTGTTTATTACATGTTTACCTAGTGAAAAAACCCCAATATTGGGTAAGTGTTTTATATATCGTGTGACCTCTCAATTGCTTCTTGCTCTAAACTACGGGCTATCAGGCCGTAACATTTTGGTTATTTTTTTATATGTAACGCTTGCGAATCCATGCACTGATTGTTGTATGTTTATCTATAGACTTGTGTTTAACTTTACTGTGCATCTTACGTGCCAGGCTTTTGATATTGCAGACCTGGATTGCAATATTGCCCGGTACTAATTTTAAATTTAGTAACGTACATTTTACTGATTTTGTTCATATTCTTTTTACTTTCCTTTAAGTTTATTCAGTTAGCTAGTCATTGCGAAAGTTAATACGGTCAAACTATGCTTGATGGTTGCTTTTAGTGATACCAGCAAACGCTTTTGAAATGACTTGACTTTTTAGTATGTACCAGTTTTTTACCGCTTTTGTATTCCCTGCATTTCGTGATAATTTACTCCCAAATGGTGAAATTCTTTTAAAACTATGCTTCTATGTGCTGCAATTCTATAATTATAAACTTATGTCCGACCCATCTGGTCTTTAACACTTGTACTTTACTTTTAACTTTTTTAATTATTACTTTAATGTCAATCTTATGTACCATACTGGCTGCCACATCTACTTTCTTGGGGATTAACTGAAAGAGGCCTCGTCCGGCATGGTGGACCCCAAGGCACCATATATAGTGAAGGAACGAAGGCCTGATGATGTATGGCAGCTAGACCTACTGAACCTGGACTAAGATGTCTTATTCTACCGTTCCAGGGTTTTTTTTTCTTGGCTGGAGGTAGAACCCTCTACTAGAACGCTGCCACGGGTCTGTGGACACCTGTCCCCCGGGAGCTGCTCTGCGCACTGCTGCATTACTTCTGGCTGCTGCACTACTTCTGCACCACCTCTCCGCGGAACGTCTTCCCACGCGCGCCTCCAAGCTAAGTCTCAAGCCGGAGGACAATATCATACCCACGCCACCTCCTGTAACTCACTCCCTGAGTTTTTGTATCTTTCTGATTACACTGGTAGTTTACTATATTATTCCTTCTTTTTTTTAATACCTACTGCCACTTCACGAGTAGGTAGGCTTTATAATTATATCTTTCTAAACTTAAACTGCCAGGTGACACCGTCGATGAATAATTGACGTAATGTTAGTCATTTAATGAATAAAATATCATAATTATCTTTTCATGTATGTTTTATTCTAACTAGGTACATAAGTATTAGATATGCCCGCCTTAGTTCGATACTCCCCAAGTTAGTTCGATACTCCCCAAGTAATCAATGGCAACTGTCCAAGCCGAGGTTCGTACCCCCTGGGTGCCCTTGAGCAAGTGGCCAAAACTTAACTTTGGCGTGCGCCTTCTGCGTCACGCATTGCGTCGGAGCGCTTTTGCGCCCGCCCCACCGTCCGGTGACGCTGTAGAGGTCAGTTATAGACTAACAGCACATATCCTTTCTAAAAAAAAAAAAAAACTAATCCCGCGGCTTTTCCCGCGTGGTAATTTTTGGGGGATATAAGGTTCCTATATGTTATTCCAGAACTATATTTACCAATATCATCAAACTTCGTTCAGTCAACATATGTTTATCGATTGCTCGATTTGTACTCCTCGGATTGCGATATTACCACCATCTTTTAAGTGGAAACCACATTGCAATCGGTCCAGTAGTTGTTACGTCATGCGTGAACAAACAAACAGACAAGACAGACGGACTTTTTAGATGTGATATTCTTGTTCAGTTGCTTATTTATGTCCCCTACGCCACTTTAACCAGCGAACAAAGAGACGGGTGTTATAAGTTTAGGGTGTGTATCATTGTGTGTGTTTGTGTGTGTGTGTGTTTGTGTGTGTGTGTGTGTTTGTGTGTGTGTATGTGTGTGCGTTTTGTGTGTGTGTGTGTGTGTGAGGTTGAGGGTGTGTATGTGTGTGTATATGTGTGTGTCTGTCTGTAGCATCGTAGCTCCCAAAAGAATGGACCGATTTTGATGCAGTTTTTTTTCTTTGAAAGCTAATGTAATCGAAATGGTTCTTAGCTATATGGGGAGGGGGAGGGGGGAGGTGAGAAAAGGGGGTGAGAATAGTAGCTTCCAAACAAATGGACCGATTTAGCTGCGGTTTTTTATGTTTGAAAGCTTAGGTTAACGAGATCTTAGCTATAATGGGAGGTGGGTGGGGGATGGGGGTTAGAATCATAGCTCCCAAACTAATGGACCGATTTTGATGAGGTTTTTACACGACTGCCCAAAAACGGAGTGTTAAATAATGTTTTTAGTATTCATGCATGTTTGTATGTTTGTATGTATATGAGTTTCTTTATTCTACCATAATTTTTAAATGCCTGAACAGATTTAGACTTATGGGGTGTCACGAGGCGGTCCCAGGCTTTGGGTTTGTTCCACCAGCCCAGGGACCAAGCCTCAGTGGACAACACAAAAGGTCAGGAACAATTACGAGCACATTATCACAGACTTTTCGTACTTCAAAGATACGGATTAAACCACTAACGAAGGTATTATTATATGTATTTAAAAGAGGGTCCAGTTGTAATAAACTTATTAGTTTTTTTTAACATTATTTGCCTAAAAGTCGGTTTTGCTAAAAATCAATATCGGAATGACAGGTTATTTGAATTTAGAATTAATAATGACAAACTATCAAATGGAATGAAATGGACTATGAAAGAAATAAGAGATCAAATGAGTATTATTACGAAAGAGGTTTGACCTCGTTACAGGGGTATCGTTAGAACCCCCGAGTAAAATAGGCTATATATTTTTTACAGAGCCACAACTTAAATATTTTAGTTAATTGAAACAATCCAGCAACTCTAAACTTTAAATTGTACTCAACTTCAGCCTCTTCTATCTGACGACAGGCACAAATCGCTATTTTTTTCATCGCGGAAATCCAAACGGAGTTCTTTAAATTATCTCGAGCGAATTGGGACATCCCAAAGCCATTAATAACAGACAAAATAACCACAAACTGTCGGTCCACCGTCAAATTTCCTTGACGACCGAACATCAAGTTATTACCTATGAAAAAGTGAATTTACGTTTTTCATTTCACCAATCATCATGTAGATTTCCATTAGAGAAGCTTAATGTCACAAAACTTGTTCATTTGTCTTCACTGGGTTCCCGCGTTCAAAATTAATTTCTTTCCTTTTTCTTTGGCAGTTCATTCGGATGGTGTAGTCTTTGTTTGGTGGGATGTTGAAAAAGAAGTGTCTCTGATAATGGTAGTTATGTTACCTACGTAATTTTCTTTTTAAATTAACTTATGCCCTTTATGATAAAATAATCGTGAATCGGCAAAAGTAGTGTAGGACGCCTTCCAGCTAGATGGAGTGACGATCTGCGCAACGTAGCTGGCAGTCATTGGACGAGGAGAGCCGAAGAACGGGCTCAGTGGTGGGAGAGGCATATCGCATGCTTAATGGAATACTGACTTAACTAAAAAAAGTCGATTTTTGGGAAATCGCAAAAGAAGATCTTGCTATGGGGACTTGTCCTACTTGTTGATGCATAAAAATAAAATTGATTTATATTAATCATGAATGCTTGTATTTTGAACATCTATGATTAACTATTGATGAGATCTGAGTAAAAAAAAACCGGAAATACTTTCTATCTATTTTTTAAAAATATTATAAAAAGTACATTCTAAGTTAAGTCAGTTTTTTATAAAAAGTAAAGCAAATATTTGCAAATGCAAATACACCATTAAGTTTTAAGCCTGTTTCAGTTTGAATAATGCATTATTTATAATGACTAATTCAGTATTTAGTCTGTATATGATTACTTTAAGAAAACACATCTAAAGATTGGGTCACGTTATTCAAATTAGCAGACCGTAAATAAACTTAATATTGGCGTTTTTTAAAATTAATTAAAAGACATAAATGTAATCATCAATCTTTTATTACAGCAACCTTCACAGTAGATAAAAATAACAAATTTAACGTATAGGTTCTATACATCAACATAAATCAAGCCGGAGAATTGCTCCAATTATACAAAAAAAAAATCGCTAGATATAAAAACTAAAAGTTCTTTCTTACTTAAAAAAAATAAACCCACTTTGGTGATCCAACCTATTAAATAAAACAATGTCATAATCAACTTTAGTTAAATCTCTATAAAACATAAAATATAAACTTCTAAAGCAAACATAATTAAAACTTAAGGAACCTTCTTTTTTAATTAACTTTTGTACCTATGTAATCAGTAATCAATGTTACGGTAGGTACACTATTAAATAATAGAGTTATAAAAATCAGAATAAAAATTTGGGATCAATTTTTTTAATAATAGCTCTCTCAGATCTTTCTTTTTATTCTCACTTAGTTCTTGCTTATTTAAGTAGACATTAGTTGGTACAATTTCACACAGAGGAAGCATTTTTTTCCTTTTGTTTCTTATGCTCACTTCCTGGTATTCACTATCTTTGTACGAAGTTTTAACGAAAAATGAAAAAGGTGTATCTTTGCTCACTTTTATCACCTTTAAGTCATTCCATAAAACAGTTCTTCCGTCTTTAGTTTTATTAAAATTAAAACCCCAATCTTCTTGTAGTTTTTTTAAGTCTAAAAACGACCAAATGTCAGTTCATGTACTGAAAATTTCTTGCCAGACTTCTTTGCGTTTTTAATTATGGCTACATATTGGTGAGGGGAATATATTGGACCGGATTTTAGATTTTTTGTAATCTCCTTTTCTATGAGGCTATGGATATTATCACCCTCGTTTTGTGTATGACCTTTTATTAAGTATTTATGAGTGATAAATTTTATATTTAGATGAGTGACTGCATACAGGTATAGTGCTACTATAAATTTATTTTTATTTTGACCGGCACAATTGTCAGAATAAAGAATTAAATTACACTCGTTGTCATTTAGTGATTCCGCTGAGAGCTTCTCAAATACTTTTAGTAAACAAGATCCGATTTCGTTGGCCCCGCGTTTAGCATCGGTTTCGTTCCAGAAGAAGCAGTGTACATCATCATAGGAGTCTTTAATATGGCCGTCAACTTTTTTGTTTAACATCGTAATTGTGAAATTGTAACTATTTAATTTTGATTTGTAATAAAATCCTGAGGTATCTCCTCTAGGAGATTGCAGAACAGCTTGCAGATCAAACACAAGAACTTTATTTTTATCGTCTATTTTGCAGCGATCATCGTGTTTTTCCTGGCGGCTCAATGTTTTTTCTTCTAAATGGGCATCGTACGATTCTTTGAGCAATACTTTTTGTTCAGGCGTCGAGTTCTTGTATTGCAAACATAAATCACATTGATCTTTTCTGGGGCGAAAAAATGAAATATTATAATCTTGTGTAAAAACTTTATAAAATGTGCAATATCTACCAGCTGCTTTGTTATTTTGATTTTGATTTTCTTTAAAGTCCCTGAATAGATCTGAAATTGTTTTCCCACCATCAATGTATTCACGAGTAGAATATTGCCTAATATAATGGGATTCAACTCTTGGTATTGCATCTATGAAATGTTTAATATCGTTTAGTAGTTCTTCATCAACCCTTACATGATTGCTGTGCTGTCCTCTCAGATCTCGTGCTAGAATTCCATGTTCATCTATTTTGCTCTTGACAGTACGTATTACACGATCAGAAATATCCAAGGTGTTCATAAAAAACTTTTTACAGACTCGTACCGATTGCCCGTCTAATAAGAAATGGAATGCTTGATTGCAATTTCTTGGATTACGAGCATTTGTATATTTATATCTTGGAGTTATATTGGTCATACAAGATATAATATACGACCTTTGGGCATCAACCTGGCCGAGATTCCAATACACATTAAAAATGGTTTGTCTTTGTTCTACAGTTATCTTTTCACAGCATTTGAGCCTACATTTATCACCACAGGGTGGTTGAACAGAACGAGGTTTGATTGGTTTATTTTTCTTACTTGCGTATGGTTTTCCAGCATTTCTCAGACTTTTAGCTTTATTCTGTTTCCAGCTTTCTTCATTCCGTTTACGTTTCCTTCCCTTCTTCTTTTCTTCCTGTGGTGTAGTATTTTCTCCGATTTCATGATTTAGCGAAACTTCTGTTGTTGCAGATTCATTAATGTTTGTTTGCTCTGATTGTTTTTCTGCGGTTACCTGAACTATGTTATCTTGTGTATTGTTATGTTCGTCACTAGAGTCTGTATCGGAACTATTACTGGAAGATCCTGAAGATGATGAGGATGAAGAAGACGTAGAAGACGAGGAACTTCCATATGATTTTGATCGACTTGGATATACTGGTATTGGCCTTTGATTTTTAGACGGAACTTCGTATGTTGGATCTTGATCACTTAAATCGACATCGCTATTTTCAGATTTTGAATGTCTTTCATCAGTGCAATCGTGGACGACTGTAGTGTTATGAAGGTGATTTTCATTGCTGACTGAAGCCGATCCCGAAATTTCAAAATAATCCTGTACGTTTGAGTAACGCTGATTTTCGGGCTTGTTTGTTATATCAGCTAACATCTATAACAAAAATAAAACGTATTTTAGTAGTAATAAAATAAATAAGAAATGAATACAAACCTAATTTTTAAAGTTACTTGAAATTGTTACCTCCACTTCAGTTGATGACACCGATTCATGTTCTTTATCTTGTATTGCCGGTTGTGGCGCCGGGCTACGAACTTGAACAAGCTCTATTATCTTTTTCGACCTATTGGATGACATTATCAACCTAAAACATAAATAGTAATATTATGCCTCTTGTACAAATAAAATATTATAAGCAGTATTTAGACCAACAATGACTTATCATAAAACATTTACAGGCAATGAAAAAATTACGCATTATGTTACATTCATTTTATTCAAACAAAGACTCAACTAATATTGCGGCTCCTAAGTAACAATAACCTTTAGTAGTAAACAGACTTATACTTGAATGTAACAAAGTGTTACTTTTAATAATGGATAGGTTTTAATAGTAAACTGACTTAACTCGTAATGGGCCTCGAAAAATATAACAACGTTCAATGATAAACTGACTTAAAACTGAATGTTTCACGTAATATATTATTAAAATATGTAGTAAACTGACCTAAAATTTAATTTGTCATTATAAGATTACACAATTTGATGAAACTTACCTTTGAATTTAGTCGTAAACACACTTAACACCTATTGGGTCTTCGTTCAATAAAATAATAATACCCTCACTACACAGATGTTGGACACAAACTGGCATGAGTCGCTATTCGACGAAAACACAATGGGAGATTCCATAAGAGTGAAAGAGACGGAATTATCATTGGGGCGGGAACAATGCGTAACCTCAACGTAATTCAAACGGCAGATGGTAGATGGCGCTAAAAGAAGCCTGTATCTGTACGTAACTCAATTCTGACCTATCTACTATTGGGTCAATGTTCCATTAAGCATGCGATATGTCCAGCAGTGGAAGAATACAGGCTGTTGATGACGATGATGATGATGCCCAGTAATCTTCTGATTTCGTATCTAATATCCAACAAACAAAAACTATAACAGTCAATACATTAAAATTGTATTTGACATTTAGCATAGTAGTATCTTGAGGAGTAACATGTAAAATTGCATTGTTTGTTTGTTTGTCGTATGAGTTTTTAAATGGGCTTATTGACCATGGACCTAAGTTCTGAGGTTGCTTTAAAACAGAAATTTATCTGCCAGCTTTTGGGTTATATCTCTGTATATTTTCAACATTTTTAGGATAAAAAGTAGGTCGTTCGTGAGTGTGCAAATTACCCGGGCTGGGTGCTCTCGGGCAGTGTGTACAATCGCGATAGTCATCTTTCTGGCCGCAATGTAATGAACCGACATAGTATAAAAAGCTTCTTATTATTCACTGCTTCATATACAAAATACAAAGGATTGCAATTTTTGATCGTATCAAGAACGTAAGACTATAAGGCCTATGCTGCTGACCAACAACTTATGAAAGAAAAATACAATATAAGATATATGTCCACCCTAGTACCTATCGACAAGGTAATTTTTGGTCCTACCAGGTCCTGCTTCCGAGTAGCAAAACTTTGTCTCCCCCACCTGGGAGACACAAGACCACAAGCAAATCTCCTTGTCTATTCCAGGGACAAGGTCAGCCAAGTTCACAATTATTTTGTATTTTGGCCCGGGAGAAACAAGACCATATAGCCCAATAAACTTGCCTACAAAAAATCATATCTAGGCCCAGCCCATCCGCAGAATGACGCATGCATTACTGACGCACGATCCTGAACATATATATCAGGAGTATATGTTCAGGACGCACGTAGCAATTCATCCGTACGGTACAATGCAAGGGTTGATTAACTTCGATCATAGTTGCCTTACGACGAATGCCAGTCCTGACCTTCAGCACTAAATACAGCCTAGAGTTACCTCTATTATTCCTATAGTACAAGTAACAGTAGAGATTACAAATAGCCTACTGTTGAATACACTGTTGCCAACGAGACGGTCTGACATCCTGGTGTTCATTACTCAGTGCCCGGGGTCCTTTGTTTCACGCTCAATGTAAACTCATTTTTTGCCGGGTCCAGACCGGTCAGGATTTGGTCCAGTCAAAGTTGTTGTTTATTATAGAGCGGTCAAAGTGCGCAATATTTTTGCAAAGTCGATCCCGGTTTGGAAATATGGGCCTAAGATGTATAAAGTGCTTTTAGTAGTTGTGTTTTGTCGACGCAGCGGCCAATTTTAATCGAATTCACAAAAGGACGAGGTTCTCAAATCATCTGTAATTTTTTGTTTGTTTGTTACCTAATATGTCCAGGATTTATACACTGATTTGGATAATTAAATCTATTGAAACTGGACCACCATATAATTTCCATCAAAATTGGTTTAGTAGTTTTATATTTATTTAAAAGATATAAAGTACATAAATAAAAGTTTATTTTAAAAGAAAAATATAAATAACTAAGATACCTTTTAACATAAAACTTTTAATTTATCAGCCCTTTCTTGGAAGGGAAAGTGCCTGGAATGCTGCCTAGTAGTAGTACTAGTTTTAAATTCATGAATCCATTTTTAAATTTTTAGTGACTTCATTTGTTATATTTTTAATTTCCTCAATATCTCTAGGATTTCTGTACAGATTTAGATGTACTTTTATTTTTGCTTGAAAGGTTTTTTTTTACCCGATTAATTGTTCAGTGTACATTCCAAATAAATTTCACCAAAATTGGTGGCGCAGTTTTTTAGTTAACTCCATAAGAAGTTGTTTTTTATCAGTTATATTCCTACTGGACTTTTAAAGAGCTGTAGGAAATCAAATTGTTTTCCTGCTCGCCCGAGTATGAGACTGATATATCGAGATAATGTAACTGAAGTTACATTTGAAAAGTTGCGCAGTTTCATTAATACAGTTCGACCGCGTCACAAGTTATAAATAAAATAGTCACGCGTACAGTTCCACTTTTGTTGTGGCCTGCGCATAGAGACGGGACTATTTTGTCGACAAATTTATTTTTATCAGCTGATTCTTTCAACATAGATATCAGTATCACCCCTGTATTTTTTATTATTTTGATATTTGTTACGCTTGTGACAATAAAGCTACCTCATTATGCCAATCAGTTCTACTTAATTTTTGTGACAATAATGCTGCGCAATAGAACGAAAAATTAAGAAGGTTATTATCAGAATGATTTCAATCTACCTATTTCTTAAAATGAGAAATAAGCTATATTAAATTCATAGTAGGTACAAGGTTTTCATTATCATCCCTAGGTTTTAAGGTTATAGATTAACATATTGTAATTTTCATAACTATAGTTTCATTTCAGTTTACATTTTAAAATATAATATTGAAGCCCACAATAACTTTGTGGTAGAAAATAAATAGCTCAATTTTATCGATAAGTAGCATCTCTACTTAGTATTTATTTCAGTCCGTCTATGAATACTGATTGTCTAAATTCGTTGACCGGAATGTAATTGATACAGTTTGGCTTTGGAGAAACGTGTTCGAAATAACGCAAACACGTCCAATAACGCAACATATCATTCAACGGTTATTTTTCTTTTCTCATTTTCTTTATTTATTTATATAGGGTTTGATGGAGTGGCCTGTTCTAGAATCTAATAATTGACCTTGCAAGATGTCAACTTAGTCCAAACTTAGAATAATTAGCATTAAAGCTTAAAAAGTACGCCTGCCCTGGCAAAAAAGAATTTATACCAATAAACTATACACTATTAAAATGGGCTTATCAAGGCCTTCAACTTGATACCCATATTGTAATATTCGAAGTTTTTATTCCGCTTTCGTTAATGCAGCCATAGTGACAAAGTTTTGATTTAAAAAAAAAAAAAAAAAATCGGGGGATGTGTAAGGATTCTAATGAAACCCCATACGTCTAAATCAGTTCATGCATTTTAAAGTTATGGTAGAATAAAGAAACTCACATGCATACATAGATATATAAATACATATATATATATACAAACATACATAGATCTTAAAAATATACATTTTTGGGCAATCGTGTAAAAAGAGCAAAATTTTCAAAAATAAAATTTTCTAATGTGACGTGAACAAAATTAGAAAAGTATTTTTTTCACGTCTTTGACGTTTCTATAGGAGGACCAGTTGAAGAGCCCTTTGGATACATTGATGATTTAACCTGAGAAGTTCATGTAACGAGAGGGATGAGCTCTTGACGCTACCAACTTTGTGTAATTCTAATATAAACCTATTTTGTTTCAGGTAAGCTACATGCGGAGTTGCGGATGAATCATTGGATAAATCAACACTGCTGGACAGTTCAGTTTCGCAGCTCGTAACGTGTTGAACAAATCGACGCTGTATTGTAAAACTAAATAAGTAATACATTTTGCGAAATACACTTTATTGCATTTCCATAAAGTCTAATTTAAGCTGCATCTTTCTGTGTTAATAAAGTATTATCAAAATATTATATAAAAATAAAATCATAATTTATCAAATATATGTTAGTTTAAAAACATTTAAAAAAAGCTTTTATGCAGTAGCCATGTCGTGATGAAACTTAGAACGGGCTATCACAATCAAATGTAAATACTTCATTTCGTGTCTATGCTGTTAACCGTTGAAGAGTTCCCTAATCAGGAGCCAACCCGGAGAGCAGCAACCATGTCATGGTAAAATTTCAAACCGGCTAGCATAATGTAATGTGTACACAAAATTACGTGCCTGTATTGTTAACCATTGAAGAATTCCTTTATCTGGAGCTGTCCTGGATGTCAATTCAGGTCATGCTTACATGAAAAAAATCAACTCCGTAGAAGAAAAGGAAATGAATCTAATTCAGCTTGCAAGATTTGACGTAAACCAACATACATACAGACATACATTAAACAAACATTGTAAGTTAAATTAATGTTTGAAAAATATATGAAAATTAACCTTGCAAGACGCTAAAAAAGGAAAAATTAAATTTTAAGAATTGCGAGAGAAACTATTATACTGGGGGTTCAAAGTTAAAGTACAAAAAACGAACACCACAAAAAAAAACTGCCAAGTGCGAACACTTGCGTACTGACTCCGTAAAGACCTATATCTTTTTTTGTTGTTGTTGTGTAACTTAAAACTTACGGTTATCGGATTTTCCTTTTTACTTGAGCTTTGCTTCTTATCAAATTTCATTTATGAAGTCGATTAATAAAACTAAAGATCTGAAATTGCTTGAACCATTTCTTCTTTTCTTATTCAGATGGTACAGTGAATTACTTCAAGACTTGTGAAATCTGCCCATATTGTGCCTGTGTGGTGGATTGTGTACTTTACTTCCACTATCTCTGAAATAAGACCTGAATGCCTTAATTGGGACCGTATTAAGCTCACTGAATTTAAATATAACTCAATTAATCTGGCGTGATGGTTAAATTTCGTGTTAAAAAAAAAAATATATGCAAGATAATGCAGTCCAATTCTGTGTGCTCATTAATAATGAATTGGTTTGTATTCACATTATATAATAAAGTGGGTAAAATTCATTTTCAGGATTGTGAAATTCCAGAATCACAATGAAATCATAAATAATATTCAGTGAAACATTTTACTTGTCAGTTCGTTTTAATGATGAGTTAATTTAATTTGTCCCTGTTTGTATAAATATTTGCAATCATCATGAATAATTGCACAATTTTAAAAAACAATTTAATTTTGATTTTATTTATCACAGACCAGCCACCAGGATTTCACTTTAATAAATTTTGCAGTGCTCATCGTAAAATTGCGTTTTTGTTATTTTTTGTTGTGGTGTAAGTGCTCTTCGTTAACCCGCATATCAGAGGATTTGCGCCTTCGAACATCAGCCCAGTCTAGATATGCCGTATGCTTTAGAGCCACAGCACGATCACAGTCAGATTCAAACCAAGGCTGAGCTTTGCTGTGAAGAGGCTTATCACTAAATGGAATGTAATATTCCATTGCCTGACATATGACCTCTGTAACAGCAGACGCGCAAGTCGACGGGTTCTGGGAAGTGAAACACGTTTGCCGCCAAGGGTACGATGCAAGGAATTGTCGCATCTCGTCCCAATCTGCTGAGTTGTATCTCCACACGCGTCTATTACCTTCACGGCCAGGATCAGGTGGGGAATACACAGAGATGGACTTAACTAGACAGTGGTTAGAGCTACCAAGAGGTGAGGATACTGACACGGAGTATCGGTCTGGTTTAGTCGACATCAGCAGGTCAAGGCAGTTGGAAGTGTCACGGTCAGGTACCCGTGTCGGCTCATGCACCAACTGAGCGAGATCTAACGCTAGAGCAAGTTTTCGCGTTTCTCTACCAGCGTGGTTGGTTTTCTTGTATGGGACAAGCCACTCTATGTGGTGCGCGTTAAAATCCCCCAAAAACACCAATTGAGCAGACGGGTAACGCTGTTGGGCCACACAAACCACCTCACAGAGATAGTCCACCAATAAAGTCGTCCCCAGATCTCCACTGTGAGAACGGTACACACAGGCATAAATAATTTTATCTATGCCCCTGTCCAACAGCACCCAAATCACTGAGAAGTTAAGGTGCTCAAGATTTTGGAGACGCAGACAGCATACGTCATCACGGGCGTAAACTCAAACGCCAGCGTTTGGGATAAAAATGTGCTCCAAGACATAGCCTGGGTAATCCAAGTATGCCGTATCAGCTGGACATCCTATCTACGTCTCCGACAAGAAGAACAAGTGGGGCTTAGAGGTCTCCAGATGATAGTGGACCGGCTGGAGATTGAAGTGAATCTCACGAATATTCCCAAGATCCACTTTGAGTGTGAGGACGTTCATATGCCGTTTAAACTTATTTATTCTTTGTTTTTTTTTTTTTAAATTCAATCTTGCCACTAAAACTTGCAAGAAGACTCTTAGGAAGGCACATTTTGATTACATAGGAAGAATAGGGGCCAAACTGGCTTCATACCCCGCGGGTAGCAAAGCTTTTTGATCCCTGGTCAAGTTGGTCGAAGTGAACTTCTGCCGCCCCTCACTGCCACCATTGCTGAAACCTGATGGATCACTGGCGCACACTGCTGGAGAGAAAACGAATATATTTGCTTCTCTTTTTGCAGAATCTTTGCATCTAGACGCTAACAGCAAGATACCATCCTGCCTCATTGCGAGGTTGTTATGCCCAATATACGCATTAGCCAGAAGGAGGTTCTCAGAACGCTTCGAGCCCTAGATGTGAACAAGGCCAGTGGTCCTGATGGCAATCCAGCGATTGAAAAACTATGCCCTTGAATTGTCTCCATATTACCGTGTTTGTACCGCCTCTCTCTTCACCCAGGTAAAGTTTCGAAGAGCTGGAAGCTTGCCAATGTACAACCAGTACCTATATAGGTTAGTCGTGCTGATCCGGCCAATTATCACCCCATCTCTTTAACCTCTTTACTCTGTAAGTGTACGGAGCGTGTCATAAACGTTAGGCTATTGGCATACCTTGAGGACAATGATCTCCTCAGTGACTGGAAATACGGATTTCGCTGAAACCGGGCTACTGGGGATCTTCTTGCGTGTGCTCACTTATTGAACGAAGCCATCGAGATGCATGGTGAGGCACTCGCCGTCTCTCTTGATATATCTAAGGCTTTTGATCGGGTCTGGCACGATGGCCTTTTAAACAAGATTCCCTCATATAGATTACCTGTTGGCTTATGCAATTGGATAGCTGAATTTTTGAGGGAACGATCTATTCGAGTAGTCCTAGATGGCTGCTTGTCTGATCAAGTGGCCATCAATGCTGGTATACCTCAAGGATTGGTTCTCTCGGCTACACTGCTTTTACTGCACATTAATAAACTTTTGAATATGGTATGTATAAGACAGTACTGTGGTTGTAAGATACAGTTTAAATGCTCAAGCCAGCTGCGATGCTGTCCAGCTTCAGAGAAAGGCTATGGTGGACCGTTAGAGTGTAGCCTTAGAAGCCGTGTCCAATTAGGGATGCTAACCTGATTAAGTTGAATGCTACTAAAACGTAGGAGTGTTTGTTCTCTTCTAAAAAAGAGTCCTCTTAACCGATCTCCGCCTTTCCGTCGTGTAACAATACCATTAGATAGATAGATAGATAGATAGATAGACAACTCTTTATTGTACACCACATAGAACAAAAAATACAATAATAACTAAAACACTTATACAAAATAAATGGGACAATGGGCGGTCTTATCGCTAAAAAGCGATCTCTTCCATTAGGTGACCATATGGAGATTTTGGGTGTCGAACTCACATCGAACCTGAATTTTGGGTCTTACGTTTAATCCAAAGCCAAGGTAGCTGCAAAGAAACTTAGTATTTTGTCTAAGATTAGGTGGTACTTCACGCTGGGATTGATTTTGAATCTTTATCAAGCACAGGTCGGACAAATGGTCAAAAAATACAAATGGAGTACTGCTGCCACCTCCCAAGACAGTTCTGCCAAGTATCAGCTCGAGTCTTTGAATTCAATTGAGAGACGTGATATGAGGCTCATTGTTGATGACACTCTGGTAAAGAGTAAGCTTTAAAGTCTGGCGCATCAACGTGAGGTCTTGCGACCTCACGTTGCCTGCTTTGAGCTTGAATACTTTGAAGCCTGTCGGTATTTTACAGTATGCAATATGGAGAGTATGCACAAGAACTGCACAATCTGATTCCCTGATCACCTTTCTATTACTATACGTCTAGACGATCGCCAAAGCGCCATACTTTCAGGTGAGATCATGGCCAAACGATTCCCTAGACGGTGACAAAAAAAAACTTGTAATGGCAGCATTTTGGACATAATGCTCCTTAAACTAAACAAGACATAATTTCTTCAACAACTTCTTGTAACAAGGTCTTTTTACCCCTGGCATTAATTCTAAAGTTACGTCAATTTAAGCTGCGCCCCCTAAAATAACGTAATTAAAACTGGTTTTTAACACAATGTGTCCCAGCGTTTGAACAAATGGGGACACGTTCTGAGATAACGTTTGGACTAATCGGGACTCTCGCCGCGTTAAGTTGATTTTACGCTGTCTGGTTTAATGACAGTGTTAAGTGTCATTAAATTAGCATAATCAGGTAGTGGCGATACTTTTTGATTTCGATGAATATAGTGTACCTAGTTTTTTGGCATATTATTAGTAAACACGTTTCATTTTATTACACCCTTATTACATCATGCAAGTTTGGATCTCAATTTTTACTTTCCTTCAGATCTTCTTTTTCATGTTTATACGACTAAAAACGCACATATTAAGATAAGAATATAGTATTTTGATTTTAACTCGTGCGGGAATAGATCTTGTCTAATAGGTATAAGTCTAACATCAAAAACCCATTCGCGAAAGTTAGTAAAGTTCAATCTGTTCTTTTTCGTACTTGATGTACACTATTCATAACAATTGTGCAATTCAGATATTATTATTCTTAGATCCGATTATTTGCCGAGCATTTGTCACTGAGCATAACACTATCTGTTTTATTATTTGCACAGCACATAGAGCATATTCGCGGGATAGCTTGGCATCGCACAGCAGGTCTTTACTGGACCCACTCCAAGTGACATACATTTTATACATTCTGCAAGAGATTTCAACCTGTTTTTTGTGGTCTAAGGGGCTAGTTTGTGCGAGGATATAAATGTTTAGTGTAAGGCGAATATTTGTAGGTATAGTTTGAACAATGTACATGTGATAACATTTTGTCAATTTCAGGAAGAAGCAAATTTATTTTATTTATTGAAGATTGTGTAGTATATAATAGTTATAGCGTGCATCTACAGCTTAGTGTTATTATATATTGACTAATTTTAGAATGTATGTCTATAAAGGCTGTAATTGTTTTTTTTTTTTGTTTTTTTTAGTGTTTCTATATTGTGGTGTTTCAATACAAAGTGCATCTATATAACTAAAAAAGGTCAGCAAAAAGCTGAGATCAATCAAATAGTATTATAGGTGTAGTAAAATATTCCTAACTATATACCTAATTCTTTAATAATTTTATAAATTCTCATTTAATACTACAAATTATGTTTGAATAAATTTGAGTCTCTGTTTGGGCGCCAGTTTTAGTACTCCTATGAAAACATCGTGTTTTGTGAAGCGTTGAAATTATTAAACTGATTCTAATTTAAATAACTTTTCTATACGTTATTATATACATTGGGTTAAATGAACAGAGAACATACAAACCTTTTGAATTTTTACAAAATTTATTAAAATTTTGTAAAAATTCTGCAAATCTTCGTAAAAATGTATTACTGGGGTAAATTGTAAATTTGGCACCCAAAGTGAGGCATTAAGTGACTTGGTTTGTATGTTCTCTGTTCATTTTTCTCTGTTTTTAATAAGAGTAAATATAATGGATCATTCCATTCCATGATACATACGCAGAAAAAGCTGTAAAATGTTATTATAACCTCGCACAGAATACCACGTCTTGGTTCTGAGAGAACCAGAATTATGTTTCACACGATTGCAACTTGGAGCACACAGACATTAGGGCGATAACTTTTCCAGCATTTCGGTAAAGGCACCGAATCAATAAAACCTCGCAGCAACTAAGTCATAAAAAAATGAATCAAGTAGAGCTCAGTAATATGGGGGTTAATGTGTCCACGCTCCAACAGTACGTCGGGTCTTTAGTTGTAGCGCGTGTGGTAAGATTTGCGCCGTTAGTGATCCATGAAAAACCTCTGAATGGAATTTTCGTTACACGCGCTCATCCGCTTCATTTCATTAAGTGAATCAAAGGAAATTGGTTTATAATCACTATTAAATAAAAACAGAAAACCAACAATAAAGAGCGTGGAGCGAAGTGAGATTACAGTCGCATCTTTTATTGTTCGAGTGCTTTTGAGACTGAAAGAATATGAATTAACAGTCTTATTGCGTAATAAATTAAAAATACCGGTAACTTCAGCCTTGATTATTCACGTCAAATTACAATATCAACTTCGCGCCTTCTTATCAACTTTTCCTTTCCCATAAAACGACGGTCACTTATTACGACAACAAAGCGCCGCCCGTAATAGACCACCCGAAACATATTCCATAGCATGGAGTACTATAGCCTCACTGTAGTCCTTTGGAGTGATTATTTCACCGTAATATTCAATAAAACCCCTATAAATCGAGTTCCTCTCTAAATTACAAGTTTTTGATAAACTGCTCCGTACATTTTTCCAGTGTCGCGCGCGCGAGACCGTGCTGAAGGATATTTTACGTCTTCATAAAGAAGAAATATGGTGGTCCGAGGTTTTTAAAGATGGAAATTACTCTGTACTGTTTGTTGGTTATGAGATGTAAACTTAGGCGAGAAGAGCCGGGGACGTAAAATATATTGATAGCGCTCCGCGGCGCCTTTCCTTTTGCAAACTTAAGCCAATTTTAAACAACGAAGTGATTCGCTCTTGTTTTAGTTTCTGTTAAGATGAAAGTATAATGGTTAGATAGATAGATAGATAATACTTTAATGCACCTAAAAAGATATTATAACACATAAAATATTTCTTTAAAATAAGTACAATGGGCGGTCTCATCGCTAAGAGCGATCTCTTCCAGACAACCTTTGGATGGACAGCAATGGAAGAACAAGGAGTAGACGGCGGTGCATTAAAATAACATTCTATTACATAGATACTTTTGTAAAATACAATAAATCAATAACTATTTATACGATAAACTAATACATGTTATTACAATAAACTAATACATATTTATATTACAAATTAGGTTTAAATACATACTTTTACGTAGCAGTGCTTAGATTGGAGAGATAGTGATTCTTTACCATATTTTTAAATATAGGTAATGTTTTAGCTCGTCTGATATCCAGCGGAAGTGCATTCCACAGTTTCACAGCTTTCTTTTACTTTATATTATACTGTGTTAGCTGTGTCCCGCGGCTTTGCCCGCGTGTACAAATTTCTAGGATAAAAGTATCATCTTTAAAAGTTGGTCTCTAGGATTAGCAAGCTGAAGTGGCAGTAGGCTGGTCATATTTGTCAAAGGACTGATAGTCATTGGGGTAGACGTGTTGTTGAGTCGAGACCGTGACTTGGAAAACATAGTGTAGAGCACCCTCCGGCCGGCTAGGTAGAGCGACAATATACGCAAACGACAATATGGCTGGCAGCAGTTGGATTGTAAGAATTAGGAGTACCGTGCAAGATTTTGCAGTCTACAATTGTTCTGGGTGGCACTGAAACTGTTATGGGCAGGCGTAGCACCATTAGATGAGAGATCTGCAAGACCCATTACTCAGTTGTATAAGAAAATATCTCACTATGATGTCATTTTCAATCCAAACAAAAAAAAATTATTGGCACATCAAATAAATTATACAAAAATATAATTAGTACCTAGTTAGTAACATGTTCATTATAAGCTACGCGAGTGTACCAAAAGGGCCATTGCTCAGCAAAAATGTCCAATGCTAGACACTGGACGCTGGTTTTCAGAAAGGCTCCACGCGGGTGAAGTTAAAAAAAGGTGCAAGGTTATTTAAAATACATAAGGAGTTATATCATACATATATGTACATAATAATAATACAAATACATATAGATATAAAAATAATAAATACACTTAAGTAATTAAATAACATAAATAAAATACATAAATAAGCTATATACTTACTTAGAAAACAAGAAACATAAATTAACTATACAGAATTATAATGATCTTTTTCATTGGCAATCGAAAGGCATGGCAAATAGAAGAAAAATCTGCCAGTAGGAAGCGAAAGCATTTTATGGTTAAATCACGTGACCTTGTCCTAGTCTACCTTTGAAATATTGTGAAAGTAACCCAGAACTTGGAAAATAAAATTAAAGTGAACTAAAACATATAACGAAAGAAAAAATATTTAAGTGAACCAGGAAAGGAACAATAATAGGGTAAGTAACGTATTATGTACTAATAAAATAATTAAATTGACAAATTATAGACCCCAATAACTAGGCATATAAAATTAAAAATAAAATAAAACAATGACTGTTTTTTTTTGTCTCATATGAAAGACATATTTACAATATTTACATATCCGTGCTTTATCTGCTCGTCGACCAAGTACTTTTTTAGTTTGAGTCTAAACATATTTAAATTTTTCAGCGCTCTGATCGGTGGCGGGAGATTGTTCCAGCACTTGGACGCGGCATAACGGAAAGCGCCTCTGAAATTTGCTGTGCGGTGTCGAGGGATGGACAACTGCTGAATCTATTCTCACAAAAAGCCTTGAGAAGCATAAAATACTCTATCCCGTCAAGAAGCTGTCTTTTTCAAACTAACAATACCTACCGTATTTGTCAAGCACATATTTTTATCTTCCACTTTGTTTCATCAAATTGAATCGTACAGCACTCCATTAATATCAGTGCGACGAACGACGTATCTTGAAGGGAAGTTAAAAACTCATAATATCCTGTATAGAAGCCCATAGAGGAAGTCGTAGACAGTGACTAAGCTTCTCGAAAACAGTGGGAATTGGTTATTGTGACCTTACGTACGCATTATCCAGGTGTCCCAAAAGTCAACGTCTAAACGTTAAGAGATGATGACTGCTCCAGTTGGATGAACACAGTTGATCTCCATGAAAGTTGGTTTAGTTTTTGAGATAAATATAATATTAAATGAAGTAATATTCAGATATAGCACAAAAATAATGTAAATAACATTAACAACAAAAAGCAAATGGTTCATCCATTTGAGCATCAGAGCTAGGTTTTTCAGTCCCTTAACAGGCTGCCCTAATTACCCGTTGACCAAAGCGTGACTATAAACTGTACATCTGTACAACTTAGGCTACTGCATTGGCCGATGCCCTACCATAGCAACAAAAGAGCGCTGCGTGTAAGCCAAAAGGCGCAAATAGTTTACGACCTTATGCAGATTAAACGGATTTACGCGCTCTCACGCATATTTTGCTGAACTTCGTCGTTATTAGATGTAGATAGATCTTTCTAGCGAATACGACGCTAATAAGAAACAAGACGTAAGCTCAAAAACTAATACCACTACTATACTTGCTTTGCATTGCCGTAGTCGGTTAAATAAAAATAGCCTATGACACTCTATACCTAAAGCACAGAACACCATAGAATATTACGCCTAAATACGAATCGATTGACATCTCGTTTGTCAATATCGAACCAATATGGGCAACGCTAATATGGTGGAACATCTACATACACACATACAAAGATAAATACATCCAAACATACATACATAGACTGTTACCCTTAACTGTTAACTCATTACCCTTCCCTTGCTTTGCCGTAGTCGGGTAAAGTAAGCTTTTGCCTTTCCTTGTTTGTTTCACAGCAAGTAGATATTACTACAAAATAATGTACAGGTACAGAAATATACGAAATAGTACTAGTACTATTAACATCCGCATTTCTGAATTGGACAGGAAGAAACTGAACACGCCACCAGCCCTGTTATTTCCTGTAAACGATATTCTGGGAGTATTTAATTCAAGAGTGAGTTCGAATGTTCCAGACAAGCATTTATAATAGTACTACGTTGGTAGGCTTCTTACATACGCAAGAGTCCGCCTGTAAGTTCCACACCTTTGTCAGCTATTCAACAGCCACGCAGTAGTGTGCTGTGTTTCAGATGGAAGGCCAATGTTCCCAGCGGAATTACTGGACAATGAGACACAAAAACCAATGTATCAGGGTGACGAGCACAGCGCAGGTGCGCGCAAAGTTTTGCAACCAAAGTTCTGGGTGGCTCTGCAACTGTTATTGGCAGAAGTGACGCATACCACCAGGCCAGCGACCTGCTCGACTTGTCGTTCAATGGAATAAAAAAGGGGAAATTTAGCATGTTCCAGCATTGACCGCTTCACCCATTATCAGGTGAGACTGCTGCCATTAAGCTTGCCTAATCGGCAAACCAAAAGGATACGAAATAATATATCTAAGATACAAAATAGTAATATACCGTGCGGTAAGGTTCACACTTCACACGTAAGCTTTATAATGTAGATCTTTTGAAGAAGTGCGCCATAAAGGTGAAGTCTTAAATTTATTGGATGTAATGTCGTTCCCGGGATAAAGAGTACTTTAAATAAAGAACAAGTAGGTATATGGAATAAGGAGTAGTAATAGTATAAGGAGATACAAAAATGTGAGATGAGAATAGTTTTTAGCAGTAGATTATGTACATAGGTAGGTAGGTAGGTGTTGTGGGTATGTTTGTTCTCTAATGTGAAAAGGATCAAGACAAAGTTCAAATTTTTATTAACCACATCCGAGCATATGCCAGATTGTGATTAATACCACAACATCAGCTGCGGCGCAAACTACTTTATTATGGTGATTATTGCATCAACACATTTACCAAAAATTACCAGAATTTAGGCGACAATTAACAGAAAGTGAGTTTTGTGCATGATATGATACCTGAAAAAAAAACACGTCAGTAATTTGTATATTTTTTATTCCGTTGTGTGATGAGTTGAGCAGGTCACTTGCCTAATGGTAAGCGTCACGCCTTCCCGTAACAGTTGCAGGGCCACCCAGAACTTTGGTTGCAAAATCTTCAGCGTCACGCGTGTGCTCACCCTGAGCTGATATTGGTTTTAAGTCTCATGTTCGATAGTGAAGTATGATGATGATAATGTTGATGAAAAGTATCCAATGTGCTATTCCAGGGTATAAGGTATCTATCTCCATTCTAAATTTCATCAATATCCGTACCGCCGCTATCGCGTTAAAACTATCCAAACAAACAAACAATGTTTCACTTGTATATCGGTATGGACGAAGTAAATATTAGATACGATGTGAATACTGCAGGTATACCTGAAAAAAAAAGAGCATGAGATGCATTCGTAAGAATTTACTTTTCTTACCTTATTATCATGGCAGACAAAGTTGATAGACTCTTTTATAGAAGTTTTAACAGCCAATGCTGATTGCGGCTGGGAGATAACATAAAATATTTCATTCCATTCACAATACAAAACTTCCCAAGCTTCAAAAGAGTAGGTACAGCGGAGAGTTCATATTTTCCAGCACTTAAGATACGAACAAAGTTTGACAGGTTAGCGGACATACTCGTAGACTAAAACATAGTTGCTTACAGCGCAAGCAAAATAAATATTTTTCTAACTTCAAATTTGATGATGAAAACGTTCATTTTAGTCTTGAGGTTCCACATTCGTCGGGAGTGTTTACCGTGCTTACTTACCAATCGTTATCTTTGCTAGGTATTATTTAAATGTAAAGAATAGTTTAAACTATTGAAGTTACGCACCATGCAATACTGTGTAATAAGCTGGTAAAAGAGGCTAAATGGTCCACACTAAAAATCACACTTGAGAATAATCTTTTAGGAACATAAACACTGATTACATGTATTTAGCAAATTTATTCAATACAATTTGTTCTAATTATTTTTCACAACTGACATAGTCGTTATTTTACTTTCAGTCAATCCGATCTAAGCAACCACTTTTCATCTCAATTCAAAAACTAAGTGTCTTGCTTGACCAAAAAGTATATACACCTACACTTTCCCTAATTGAGTGATGAATGGATTGCCTAGCACAGTCCAATCTTGGTACGCAAATCTAATAACCGAGGTCTCGTAACTGCCTTGGTTAGTACATCAGCTAACTGATCCGCTGAACTTGTTTTCAAGACTGTGAGGGTGCCTTCATGCACCATCTCTCTAACAAAGAAATGTCTCAAGCAGATGTGCTTCGTCCTTTTGTGGAATTCAGGATTGTGTGCTAATCTGATGGCAGCCTCGTTATCGATTTTCAATGACATCATGTCATCCACATTCGTTAATCTGTCTAAAAGTCTTTGAAGCCATACCAGTTCTCTAGCTGCCTCACTTGCGGCAACAATCTCAGCTTCCGTGGTGGAAATAGCAACTGTGGCCTATCGTTGACTCAGCCAAGACACAGCTGCACCGGCATACAAACATACTACGCCAATAGTTGAACGTCCAGTTATAGTCTCCTCCATGATCAGCATCACTATAGCCTAACTTGCTTAGGTCCGCTGCTATAAGTGATTCCAAGGGAAATTGTTCCTTTGAGGTACCGGAATATTCTCTTCACCTTGTTCCAGTCGTCCTTCGTAGGGTTTTCCAACTTACGGGAGACTACACCGACCGCATATGCTATATCTGGACGGGTTCCGACCATTAAATAAGCGAGAGCACCTACTGCTTCCCTATAAGGAAATTTATTTTCCTTTTCAGAGATGTTCACTTTCCCTGCTTGAACACCTTCTTTTTCAATCGGAGTAGAGATTGGATTGCAGTCGGCCATTCCAAAACGTTGTAGAATCTTTTTTGTGTAGGATTCTTGTTTTATTGTTATGGATCCGTCTTTTGCTTTCTCGATCTCAAGGCCTAAGTAATATGACGCAGATTTCACGGTAATTTTCAATCTTTTTCTAAGATCGTCAAGGAATCTTTTTGCTAGATCTGCATGCGAAGCTGCTATCAGGCCATCGTCAACATAAAGAGTTATCAGTATCTTATTTTGATCAACTTTCTTTGTGAATAAGCAGCAATCAGCTTCGCGTTGTTTAAAATCTATATCTAATAAGATTTCTTCAAAACATGAATTCCAGCACCTTGGGGCTTGCTTGAGACCATATAAGCTGCGATTAAGATGACAAAATTTTGTCGATCCATCTCTAAAACCATCTGGCTGGTTCACATATATTTGTTCAGAAAGTTTGCCGTTCAAAAACGCGGTTGAGACATCAAATTGAACTAAATAAAGCTTCTCCTGAGCACTCACACTTAAAAGTGCTCTTATTGTTGCCAGCCTTGCAACGGGGCTAAAAGTTTGATCATATTCTAAACCCTTCTTTTGTTTGGATCCCTTTACTACCAAACGTGCCTTGTATTTGTCAATGCTTCCATCTGGATTTCTTTTTATTCTAAAAACCCATTTACATGGTAACGCCTTCCTGTTATGTGGTAGCTGACAGAGAGTCCATACATCATTTTCTCGTAAGGAGTTCATCTCACTCTGCATTGCTTTGAGCCACTCGTCCTTGTCTTCTCTCTCCATAGCTTCTCGATATTTTTCTGGAAACTTGTCAGAATCTAACAAGCAGACAAAGTCTTTGAGATGTTGCGGTGGTTTGAGTGTACCTCTGTCTCTCAAATTGTATCTGGGTTCTACATCTGGTTTTCTGGTCTCATACTCTTGAGCATCTAAAAACTGTTCATCTTCGAAGTCATCAACATGATCTGATGTCATAGTAGGAACATAATCGGTTGCTATACATTCTTCAAAGTCACTAACGTGATCTGATGTCACAGCAGGTTCTTTATAAGATACTGCACATTCTCCCACCAGAGCACGTTCAGTCTCACAGTTTTGTTGTTCTTCTAACTGTCTTTGAGAATCAGTTTCCCACAGAATATCATCTTCTGGAATGATTTCTCCCTCTGCATCTTGACTTATCATTTCTGGAATGATTGCTCCCTCTTAGGTCCTCAGCTGTGGAGTGATCTCCCGCGGAAGATCAGGTATCTTAATTGAGATTCTTAATTCCAGTCCAGGACAGAATGTGACATCTCTAGATCTAGCAGTCTGTTTTCCGTCCCAGATACGATATCCATCATCGTTTTCATATCCGATAAGTCTTTCTTTGACAGCTTTCTTATTCAGCTTCTTCCTTTTCTGTTTAGGAATGTGGAAGTAACATTCACTACCTATTACACGAAAGTGCGAGATCTTAGGCTTTTTGTTATGCCATAGTTTATAGGGTACTTTCCGTTCTACTCTTGTGGGTCCCGTACGATTCAAGACGTAAGCAGCTGTGTTGATAATTTCTGCCCACAGAGCTTGCGGAAATTTCTCTCCTGAGTGCATGTATGACCTAGCGGTTTCTACAAGGGTTCTATTTTCTCTCTCCGCACAACCATTTTGTTCAAGGGTATGGCATGGTAAGCCGCTGTTCTATTCCTTCTCTGTTAAGTATCTCGTGAATGGCTTTATTATCAAATTCGCTGCCATTATCGCTCAATAGTGATTTGACGACGTGTCCAGCGTTGTTTGCTTCTTTCAAGAATTGAAGTAATCTGTCTTTAACGTCACTCTTGTTACGGATGAAATAGACGTGACGAAACGCAGAGTAGTCATCCTTGAATAAAACGAAATAGCGATACTTCGAGTAACTTTCGGGGAATGGTCCACATACATCACTATGTATGAGCTCTCCAGGCACTGAAGCTCTATCTCCCTTGCCAAACTTTAATCGCTGAGCCTTTCCATAAATGCAGCCTTCACATTGTACATCATCCTCTTGATTAAGGTCAATCCCCAGTTCTCTCTTAACAATATCCTTAACATATATTTTATTCTGGTGACCAAATCTCTCATGATAAAGCTGAAGTTGTCTCGATGTAACAGCGTTCAATTCTACAGAATGACTGGGCAGGACTGTCTTCATTCGAAGCATTTACAGTCCTCCGTTGTGCTTTCTATTTCCTAGCACAATTTCAACACCATTTAATTCCAGCCTGCACTCTTTAGTGGAGGATATAAATGTACTGTTCTGCAGCTTATCTTGTGCTGCTAATACCGAAAATAGATTCTTGGTCAGTGTTGGCACATACCAGACATCGCTTAAAGTGAGTTTTGACTTTTTGCCATTGACATTTGATTCAACTTCCACAGACCCTTTCCCTTTTGCAGGAACTACAGTCCCATCTGCCGTTGTGACAGTGTGGTTTGAATTAAATTCTTCAAAATTTACAAAAACATCGCTCCTGTTAGTGACATGCGTAGTAGCACCATTGTCAACGTACCAATTGTCAGAATCTTTTTCTTCTGAGCAAGTATAAATCATCAAGGTTATGTTCTGAACTTGCTGCTTGACGGACAACTCTGTAGTCTTTTTCGGTCTACCATCATTAATCCACTTTCTGCAGTATCTAATTCTGTGGCCTTTCACCGAACTATATCTACATACTAAATTTTCGTCCCTGTTTTTCGGTTTAGTCTGCACCTTAGAAGTAGAGGCTAGCACTTCTTTGTTTTCATCCTTATGTCCCACTAATGCTCTCTCATACCCACATAGTTGTGACGTCAGTGATTCTATTGTTTGCTCCTGCTTAGTCAACAGCATCCAACTAGATTTAAAATTGAAAAAAAATTCATCCAGGCTATCCAAAATTTTGCAAATCAAGAAGATTTCTGGCAGCTTCATGTTTTGATCAGTCTTTATAATTTCAGCATTTAAATTGTTCCAAATATTTTTAATTTTTGACATTAATGTTGCGACGTCATTATCGGAATTGTGTTTAAAACTAAAAAACTGCATACACAAGGAGTATGCCCTGTCTTCTGACTGCCCATCAAACAAACGATGAAGCTCTTGCCACACATCATGAGCTGTTTCAAAGCGCATAACTTTCATCAACGTGTCTTCAGTCATATTACTCGTGAGGATGAGCAGGGCGTTGCTATCTGCCTTCCTATATTTCAGAAGCTCTGCATTATAGGTCATCAGCGGACCATCACCTGATCCCAGTATGGGCTTTTTGAGTTTCCTCTCAGCTGCCTCCATGGCACTTTCTGTGCCTCTCAGCATTATGGAAACTTTGTACTTCCACGTAGCCCAGTTCTTACTGCCTTCGAGCTGACCTATTTGAATTTTAGACGTTATATGTTCCATCTTGACCAACTTTTCCAAACTTGTGCTGGCCCACAACATATTGAAGTTACGCACCATGCAATACTGTGTAATAAGCTGGTAAAAGAGGCTAAATGGCCTACACTAAAAATTACACTTGAGAATAGTCCTTTAGGAACTTAAACACTGATCACATGTATTTAGCAAATTTATTCAATACAATTTGTTCTAATTATTTTTCACAACTGACATAGTCGTTATTTTACTTTCAGTCAATCCGTAACTAAGCCACCACTTTTCATCTCAATTCAAAAACTATGTGTCTTGCTTGACCAAAAAGTATATACACCAACATAAACATGTGGTTTAAATATTAACTGTGTTAAAAAAATTTGTTCTAGTGGCTAGCGACCCTAACTACGAAATAGCTAGGTGCAATCATTTGTGTGACGAGCAGAAATGTTTGTTTTCGAGTCATGGATGAAATATTTGTACCTTTGTATGTTTATCCGTTTCTAATGCCCATTGTATAGGGTATCCTAGTTTGGGGCTAGGTAATTGGTGTGAAATGTACCAAATATTTTTATTTTTATTTTGAAGAACATTGTATATCCAGTAATTAACTTTTACACACTTTTATACTATGTTTTAACTATTTCAACCACAAACTGATGTAGCTCCTATACATACAACTATTAATACATTATGATACAAGTGTGCTATGTTGACTCGAGACGGTAGGTAAAATTCGCGCGAGCCGTATCAATGCAAATTGAACGGCGAGCACAATAAGGGAGTCGAGTGTGTAATGATCAATGCACACGCGATTCATATGACGTTTTTCAACACACTTGCGAGAGAAAAAAGAGACTTGTATTGTTTTAATAACAATAAAAGTCTGTTTTTTGTTGACTTCAAAAAACTCATTCTAATGTTGTATTTTTGTACTGCTATTACATATTTGATTGTTGAGTTCCTGTGGCTACATTCCGGCTCCATCATAATATCCTGGATACCACATAAAACCAGAGAACTCATCAAGACAAACCAAATGAGTCCAAACTCGAAGGGGTTTCAACATTTGTTGTTGAGTTCCTGTGGCTTCATCATAAGAACAGCTCAATGGTACTATAATATTGTATTGTCATCAAAATTACACCCGTGTGCAAAACTTCAGCTTCGTTGGACGTCGTTATATGGTTCAAAATTGACTTGCAAACTTGTCCCAAGCATAATAACTTAGTGATTACATATAAGTTTGGGAAAAGCTACTTTACCAATTTTGTTGAAATGTATACAGTACCACACACAAGGTTTATTTTTCAAGTAAAATAACCATCTAATTTGGTTCAGAAATCCCGAACATGTGAGAACATAAACATTAAAACTACGTTTTTATTTAAAAAAAAACTACTGAACCAATTTTGATGTAGTGTATATGGGACCGCACTGAAAATCTACACTTTTGAATAATACAACAATCATCCAAAAATGTCTAGAAATCTTAGAGATATGATGCAAAACACAAAACCAAAAGGATTTAAAAAATAAATAAAAAAATCGGTAAAATACTAAACCATTTTTGATGAGAAAAAAATGGGACCTAATCGGGGTAATAACATTTAAAAAAAACAGGCAACTTGAGAATCTCTTCATTTATGAAATCTATTGAAAGTATTCATTGTTTTTAGACATTAAAACTCATTCCAGAGATTGAAAAAAAATTGTAATGTAACAAGTAAAATTATTATATAAATATAAAAAACCCGACAGCGAACAAAATTATTGAAATTTTAAAATTGAACTAAATTTATCGTAAATTAATTACATTATCCACCGTTAGAGTCACTAGGCGGAAGCTCGACTTGGCCGTAATAGGTAATAGAAGGCAAAGGCGGGAGAAAATCGTAGCGAGCTCCCGCCTTCGTCTTCGTGTTTTTTATGCCTTGAAAATCTGTTGGAACACCTTTGGTATCCTAAAAACCCTACATTAATGATTTTTAATAATATAGCCAAACCTGGATTAAAATATCATTAAATTCATTTTTTGCTGGCTATTTCATGAGATTATCGATCATTTATGAAATAATCAATTCTACGATATCGCCACGATAGATACATTAGATTTGGGAGTCGTTATCTTTACGGCACGAAGTTAATTGTTAATATTTGCCTTGTTCGGTTGGTCAGTTCAGCAAACTATGAATAAATAAATGGTAATGGTCCCCGGTAGTAGACTAAATTAGAAATTTGGATAGCAGTGTAGTGCTCACGGTATCCAAATTGGTTAAAGGCACGCGGGTGAAGCTAGTCTACACTAATATTATAAAGAGGAATGATTTGATCGTTTGTTTGTTTGTAATGGATAAACTCAAAAAACACATGAACAAAGCTAAATTATCAGCGAGTAACACAAGCAGGACTTTAAATTTTTAAAAAAACTACCCGATATAATAAAAAAGAAGAAAAACAAACAACATTCCATAGTAACCTAAGGAACTTTTTAATTAATAAATGCTATTATACCCTTGATGAGTATTTAAATGATAAATCTACATATATAATTAATTGATATAAACGATAATGGCTCGGTCTGCTTGCTACTTTTTGCTATACCCTGTGAGGGTCATATGTTGACAATTATATAAGTACATATGTTTTTGCAATAAACAAATTGAATTGAATTGAAAATTAGAGTTCCCTTTGAAAATGCCAATAATGAAACCAAAAGTATTCAATTTTGCAAAAAAACTCGATTACTTTGTATCACAAACCAAAGAGTATATAAATACTACGTAAGATCACAAACTAAGCAGGAGATACGGGTCTTTGTATATGGAACGTTGCCATGGAAACGCAATCATAGAACATCTAATAATTATTGACGTAGGAAATGCTCTATGATAATAATAAAAGAAATAATAACCGTTATTCAACCTCCTTGCGTTAAACAGAATAATACTGTAGACGAAATGGTACGTGAGTATAATAACAATAAACATAGGTAAACATTTTGTGAAAGAAATTGTTGTTGTTCTATTTGTCCAAAGAAATTACCTACAATTTTTCTTTTCTATATTTCTACCCGTGCGATGCCGGGGCGGGTCACTTGTATTTTATATTAAGACTGTTTTGTCTTCCATAGAAATTTTGCATAATAATTTAGCAATATTAACGTCTCCATTGTCATATAGAGAGAAAGAGACACTGGAAGTTGTTGTTTGAAGCGTTAAGCCCCGTCGACACTCTCTGTCGTGCCTGCGGAGTTCCGTGTTTCGTCTCCTGAAGATTGTACGGCACAGTTCTCTATGCCTCGGCTTGCACATTATATAAATATGCGGAAGCTACCGTCATACTGTCCTCATGCACACTTGTGTAAAGTGGTTTGTACAGGTATGTGCGCAGCCAAGACCGATGGTATAGACCATAGAAAAGTTTTTTGTTATTTAAAGGTGTAGACGGAGCTTTAGATACACTGGCAGGTTGTTTTTCTAATTGAACCAAGGTGAGCTTTCTGTACTGGCATCAAATTGATTCTGTCTTCAGATAGATTGAATATTTTGGAAATTGAATTCCATTTTTGCCTTTAAGGCAACCGGGTATCGGGCGCATTGCTTTACTTTTGAAGCTTAAACATATAATGAACGATTAAATAAGAACTTTGTACATACTTAGTTTGTTTACTACCACCGAAAAGGGAAAGGAGGAAACTTTCTTCTCTATGATTACTATTATCTAATAATAGGCCCACGGCCCGCGGGTTTTACCGGGTGTACATTTTGACACCCCGTTCACCCCCTCAGGGATTGAATTTCAAAAAACTCTCCTTTTGCTCCCCCAGTCTAATCATGTAACATTTCCTCAAAATTTCAAATATCTAAGTCTACCGGTTTAGGCTGTACGTTGTGTGTCAGTCAGTCTGTCAGTCTGTCAGTCAGTCAGTCAGCATGACTGTATGTATCTATAACAGGCATGTCACGCTTATGTTAGTAGTTATTCGTTAGAACGATATCAATTGTTAGAATATAACATTTTATTTTATTTAGTTATCAAGCTCATCGCATTTATGGTTTTTATTGTCGTACCAATAAGTAGGTACTATAAGAATGTTCAAGAGTTTCGGAAAACTCATTCTTAAAGGAGATGGTCAGAAGTGGTTGTTTATTCCGAGAAAATTCCAGCAGCTATGATATACCTCATTGAAAAGCTTTTTTACTGGGCTACATAAATATATGTAATTTATATTTTATTGAGCCTCCATATCACAAAAGAGAAAATATTTTCCTACATATAAAGTTCAACAAAACTTTTAATATTTTCCTTTCTGTTGAGTTAGTGCGTTTTTCGTGCACTGGGAATAAAATAAAACAGATTTCTATATTTTATATGTTTTGTTATTTCAATTATTATATAATACCATGTGAAAATAAATAATAATAAAATAACAAAACGATCATAACGCAATTTCATCAAAAAAAAACCCGTGTGGAGCCTGTTGAAAAAAAACTTAAGGTCCTGTCTTCTGGTATCCATCAGCTGTCAGTGCTAGATCTACATACATTGTGCCGTATTGAATGTCACTGTCAGTAGTGGTCAAATCAGAGTTGCCAGAGGTAAAGTACCTAGTGGGGCAAGTTTATTCTTTCTACCAAACGAAAAACAAAACTCAAATAAAGAAAAATGGAGCCATTTTTTTTTGTTTTCATTTGCTAGTCATTATCAGAATAATATTCCCTTTCTTCACAAATATATAATATATAGTTTCGAATTTTAAATTATTTTAGTACCAGCTTTCATACATTGTTCACATCTCTTTTAATAGACTTAGTTCACTTAACTGACTTTTGAAAAGGAATAAATGGTCCGACCCGTGAACCTAATTAAAGGTCTCTGGAGCGAGTACTAAGTTATTTGCCTTCGAATCGGCCTCAATACATCCGGATCACCTCATGGTGAATAGGATTAACTTCGTAGCATTTACAGAAGCGCAGGCAAGGCCAAGGAGAGGACAACTATTTTATCAATATGTCTGGGAAGTCATGGGAGGAGTTATGTCAGCCCATTAAAAGGTAAATCGTGGGGAGGAGTTCTGTTCCTTGTACCGACAACCATACATACAGTTTTTTTTATTTTACCCGAGTACGGTTAAGTATGGCAGGGTAATGAGTTTAACCGTTTATGTATGTATATATGTGGATGTTTCCTACATAGCGTCGCCCCTATTCGTCCGATTTTGAGCAGCGAGGTATCAATGGATTCGTCTTTAAGTACGAGTATATAGAGTGCCATATGTGATTCTTTTACCCTAACATGGCGAAGCAAAGGAAGGGTTATATGTTCAAACTAAAAACTTGGTCCTATTGATTCGTCCTTACAGCAAGAGTATGATAGGCTATTTTTGTCCTTGGTTTTAGTTTTTGAACTTATGTCTTGTATAACAAAAAAGTGAAAAAAGTTTAAAAATTACGTAACCAGAAAGCCACAATATATACAACGCATGTATATATTGTGGCCAAGCAAATACAAAAACAACTTCCCGTCCAACTTAAAGAGGAGGGCATTTTTAGTTGGAATAAGAATAACAATGGTGAAATAAGAGCAAACTGACGGACCGCATTTCTTATGCCGCTTGACGTAGATTAACAAGTAATATATGATAATTTATTTATTTATTTAATTGATTTGCACAAAAATAGTGTACAAGGAACGACTTAATGCTAAACAGCATTATCTACACCACCGGGCCAGCTTTTGAATCTTTATCAAGCACAGGTTCGATCTTGTATGGAGTACTGCTGCCACCTCTGGGACGGTTCTGCCAAGTATCAGCTCGAGTCTTTGGATTCAATTGAGAGACGTGCTATCAGGCTCATTGGGGATGACACTCTGGTAAAGAGTAAGCTTCGACTCGATCGACGTGAGGTGGCAAGCCTGTCGGTATTCTACAGATTGCACTATGGAGAGTGCGCACAAGAACTGCACAACCTGATTCCCCCATCACTGTACGACTAAACGATCAGCAAAGCGCCACCCTTTTATGGTTGAAATACCTCGCACAAGAACGAAGCGTTACGCTTCTTCATTTATTATAAGAACTGCAAAGGAGTGGAATGCCCTGCCCTTGTCAGTGTTTCCGGTAAATTATAACCCAGGTGTGTTCAAGTTAAGAGTGAATAGGTATCTACTAGACAAGCATGCTACACCTTCGATCACATCATCGTTTTCCATCAGGTGAGATCGTGGTCAAACGATTGCCTAGTCCGTAATAAAAAAGAATAAAAAGTAATATGAAATAAAAATATAAATGATCATACATAAACCAGTACATACATAAAAAACTAAATACTTTACTAAATATAATATTCATACCTACCATAATATTAATTAAATCAGTAAACCCTAGGTGGATGATTTAAGAGTATGATCTGGATAAAGATTATTTAGAGAGAACTTGTGGATTTTTTACTAAAAAATCCCATTACTTCTTCGTAGCATGACCTTTGGCGATTTCTAAAATATAGTTAACTAATTTGGGCGTAATGTTAAAAAAATACTAATATTATGTGTAAATTATATGACTAGGTGCCTGCTAGGAATTACCTAAATTAATTTGAACAGCTGCTTTTAAAAATATCAGCTCCTGCACCAATGCTATCTCGTTTGGAAAAAAGTTATTTAATGCAATTTTACAGAAAAGAACTTTCTAATTAAAGTACTTTTCATTATTAAGGTTTCTTTTGATAGAGTAGCAACGTACTCAGTATATCCAAAAAAAGAGTCTTATAGTGGCGTAGAGCTACATATAATCACGTTTACACATACGTCATACGCTACGTTTGCCTAAATATGATCTCCACTCGAGAACTCTTCAACCCAATAATTATCGGTTCTTCGGGAAATGTGACCAGCCCACTGCCACTTTAACTTATTTATCGTCAGAGATATGTTAATTACCTTGTTTCTCTGTCGGATACACTTTCACATCGGACATTTAAAGGTTTTTTGTCGTCTATTATCTTAGTGGTTTACACTCTTCGAACACATAATCAGATACTTATAGTCCCTTGTCTGACTACAGAACCTTATACATAAATTAAACTGCAGGTATTATTACAAACTCTATGTATATAGCTATAACAGTTTATATCCCTATGTCCGTCGCGTGTATACGAAGCCTGTTGCGGCTCAACACTGATCGAATTGAGCGGCAACATATTGTGGACCCAATCCGAATCGATTACGGTCCAAAGATCGCGGACTCCTTAAAAAAAAGCTGGAGGCTTAAAGTATAAAATTAATTACTTGTAAGCATTAGATTCAAAAAATAAAATAATGTACACACACAAAAAGCAGTAGGTACCAATAAATGCAAAAAACAGCAGATTAGTTACGTCGAAATAAATAATTCGTTGCGGACTCTGATTTGTCACACTAGTGTGTTCACGAGTATTTTTTTCTCACAGTCATACATCTTATTTGACCGATAGTAAACTACCGTAAAACAATACTAGTGAGGGAAACCAAAAGATCAAATACTTAAATCTAAATGAAACAACAAAAAAACTTTTAAATAACAAACTCGCTTTAACTTATCTCTAAATTGACCACAAGTCTATCTAGATAGATAGATTATGTTTCGGACTATCTAGATAAATAGATTATGTTTATGTTTTGATTGATAGATATCAATCTTCAATCTTTACTTATAATAAAGCAGTAAGTAACAAAAAGTCTGTACAAAGAAGATACTTAAAAAATGATCTAGGGTACTTAAAACAAGCTACTGAACAAATATATAATAATTTTAAAATCGTGCTACTGGACTGATTGCGATGTTGTTTTCAATGTTGGTTGCATAGGGTTTTACTTTTGACCACCACGCAGGCAAAGCCGCGGGCACAGCTAGTACACTAATAAACTTAAAATCTGGTGTACCTGGTATCTCAATCTGATGTGTAGAAGCCGAGCAATCGATAAAAAACGCGACTTACCCGTGGTTACTACCGTGACATAACTATTTGACGGATGAAAAAGTTTTGATGAAATGTAGTTAGTACTTATCAAAGAAGTTATATATACTTACTTACACCTGGAACGATATCTCTCATATAAATAAGTGGTCTCACCGAAAACGTATTTTTGAAAGAAAATGCGAGAAAAGGAAGTATACGTTGGATCGGAAGTCTCTTTCTCTCTCGTACAAAGTTTCAAAGTTTTCGCACAGACTAAAATAAACTTGCGAAATAATCATCGCAAACATAACTGTACCAAAGAGGTCACCTATATAATATATTTACATAGTACATCCTCTTTGGTGTCTGATGAAATTTTATATACTATTCTGGAAATTAAAGAAGTTCTTGTCCTGTTTGTTTTACGAAATATTTGCTGTCATCTGAGATTGGCACCTTAAACATGAAAGAGACAACAAGGGCTACTGGTCCTTGTCTTTTTTTATTTTTCAAGGTCAAATAATTGATACGCCGTTTTTTCTTTGAAGATATCGTTCCAGTTGTACGTAAGTACATATAACTTCCTTGGTTTATAATTAAATTTATATTTACTATATTTTACTTTGGTATTGGAATAACACATAGGCTACTTTTAACCCAGAGAAATAACCACTCGGGCAAAGCCGCGTAGTAATTAATTTTAATATGGGTACAATGCCATGTAGGGTAGCTAACTCAAAACAGATTTCTTAAGACTGTGTAACGAAGAGTACAACGGCGTGTGTACTATTCAGGATCTGCCGGTAATGGGCCATCACAGACTATGAAGACTAGCTGCGGCCTTCGTTTTCTGTCACGTGGATTATGATGATGGATGTTGATGACTGAAAAGTAGCCATTGTGTTAATCCAGGTTATAGGCTATACTGGTACCAAATTTCATCACAATCCATTTAGCCATTTGAGCGTGAAGGAGTAACAAACATAAACACACACACTTCTGTAGATAAATCGCGCTAATCAGTTTCTATGCATTTTATGACTTATTGTATGGCCTGCCAGTTCTATCTAATGTATGAAGTTCTGCATCGCGCATACGAAGTTTTCCGCTCGATAAGGTAGTAGGTATTCAATTCTAAAAAAAAATGTGCTGTTTGGCCTGTTTACGACAGTGGCCACACTTCTTAGATATATTATAATACTAGCTGCGCCCCGCGGTTTTACCCGCGTCCCTCAAGACCCCTGCATTTTTTCGGGGTAAAAAGTAGCTTATGTGTTAATCCAGGGTATAAGCTACCTCCATACCAAATTTCATCCAAATCTGTTCAGTAGTTTTTGCGTGAAAGAGTAACAAACATCCATCCATCCATCCATACTTACAAACTTTCGCGTTTATAATATTAGTAGGATTAGCGTAATTAAAGTGGCTAAATGGCTAATCATGACGATGTTAAGATTTTACTCTTATTGCACCATGTTAAATGGATAATACTTAGAAATCAAAAAGTTATTTACGTACATAACTTAAAAACTTTCAAGACAGTACTACACTAAGCTAGTGGGTACTACGATCTTTAAGAAAACAACGAACTCCATTTGAAAAAAAAGTATGGCTGATTGTACGCAGACTATGACAGAAGTATCTCGGTCGGTACTGCGAAAGAGGCTTGCATTAATGTCCAACAACAGTTGCATTGCATTGCATGCACGGAGTTCCTAGATTTACTAGTCTTACTTCTAATGTCCAAACTTATGGGTTTTTTACTAGCGTTTTAAACGCCTACTCTGTTTCCGCTAAACTTCATTCTGTTGATTAGCTGTCATAGAGATCCCAGTTCAAAAACTTACCACGTACAACGGCTGAACGGATTATTACGTAGATAGATACTAAGCTTCGTGTGTAGATAACATAGGATACTTTTTATTATAAGTCCACGCGGACGCGGCTAGTTTAGGTAAAATGAAAATCCTGTTTAGGAAAAATTATGTGATATTCGTATCAATTCGTTCTCGTATCAGACTATTTAAGTTGACATTTTACTTTAGCCCTACTTGAACATTAGCTCGAACATGCACGTCTACTGGGAGTTTTGACATAATCGGGCAGGAATTTTGACGTATCTATACCAATGTATAAAAGTGAAACGTTGACTGTTTGTTTGTTTGTTTGTTTGTTTGTTTGTTTGGGGAGCTTTCACGCGATAACCGCTGGACGGATTTTGATGAAATTTGGAATGGAGATAGGTTATACCCTAGACTAAAACATAGGATACTTTTTATCCCGGATAATCCCACAAATTCTGTGGAAGTTCCCAAGGGAAAACTGGAACATGTTGAATACTCGCTGTAAGGAACGGTTGCCATGGTATTTGGTGCCACAGAGTAAGTAGTTGATGATATACCAAAAACAAGCCACAGAGGCCATAACCAAGAAGTCTAGTCTACTTTTGCATTGGTTTTTAATATGAAGAACGTAGGATACTTTTTTCGCGATAAACTGTAGTTCGCGTGGACGAAGTCGCGGGCGGGTAAGCTAGTTTCTGATATTTGTTGTGCATGCCGGATTGAAACATACAAGACTTGGACATGGTACCTCCACGTCACCCAATTGAGCTATCCGTACTTACACCAATTCCTATAAAACAGTACCGTGGCATTCTGACTGACTGACAGACAACGCACAACCTAAGCCGGTGGACCTATAGATTATAAATTTGGAGGAAATATTGCTTGTATACCCTAGAGGTGCACAACGGAGGATTTAAAAATAAACTTAATGGGGTGAACAGGGGTGACAAAGTTTGCAAAGCTGCAGGGCGATGCTAGAGCTAAATATTTACTGATGATCATTAGGAATATAATACAGTTGTTAAAAGTTTCTCTGGGATTTTTTTCTTTAAAACCAGGTTACTTATTTTTTTCAAACCGATCGATATCTGGCAACCTTCAGGCGAAGTAGAAAATCATCACGACTGTACCATTACCCCTCACGCCATTGTTGTTCACGATGCGATGCGAAACGAGGACAATGGGAGAACGACAATTTTCAGTATACATGTATACGTTGGAGACAGTATTCAAACTCGGTAGGTACTATTGGTATTTTTCGTAAATGTTGGACATAAATTTTATTTACATAAGACTTTCTTTAAATTTATTATCATAGCCTTGGCTCGGTTGAGGACGAGCGTAAATTTTGTTGCTGGTTAGTTGCAAGTAGTTGAGAGGTTGGTACAGGCACGCGCAATACTAGACCATAAATAATGGTATTGTCACAATTCTATTTCATATACAAACAAATATGTACACATTTAAATTGACAGAAACTACATCTTAAACACTTTAAAATTATTCATAAAAACTAAATAATTTATAATTCAAAACATTATTCAGCATGTAATCCATACCAATATATAAATGTGAAACGTTGTCTGTTTGTTTGTTTGTTTGTTTGTTTGTTTGTTTGGGGAGCTTTCACGCGATAACGGCTGAACGGATTTTGATGAAATTTGTAATGGAGATAGCTTATACCCTGGAATAAAACCTAGGATACTTTTTATCTCGGAAAATTGTAAATTTCCACGGGGTTACTGAAAAAAACTGGAAAAATGTTGATTACTCTCTGTAAAAAACAGTTGCCATGGAAACGAAATAACATGTAAGTATATCAAAAAATATCAAGAGCATTGGTGCTATAACTACTTTTATATTGGTTTTTAATATCCTAGAAGAACAAAGGATGCTTTGTTTCGCGATAAATAGTAGTCCACGTGAAGTCGCGGGCGTGAAAACTAGTTTACTCTAAAGAACTGAATCAAAAGACAAGATGTAAAAATAATATAGAATTTCAACATAACAAACTAATGCAGTAAAATGTCAGGTAAAAATTGTTATGCCACAGTATATTATCCTAGTACATTCTCTTAATAGATCCATCACATATTATGCCGTTTGTCCACCGCAAACAATAACCGCACCCGATACGTTGTCGTTCCGATATGGCAGTCTATGCATTTGAATGGTTGTCTGTCCACACAACCTCCAACAGCCGACACATTAATGAATGTATAGATGATGTATACGCTACACTGTAGGGCCGACATATCCACGGTAATAGAATGTTATCTATACAGTATTGTGACTCGGCTCTGCCCTTGAAATAACTACCTACAGCCGCGTGGTACGTAAACACGCGATAGGGCTGCCCGCCTGCAGTATTTTAATTTTATCTACCTACTTGAATTTCTTTCTAGTTTTGTGATTGTATATTTTAATTTGTAAAAAAGAAAGAAATTCGTTGTGAATGATATAGGAAGTGTTCAATAAAAATACATGTGTTTTTTAATTAGTACATTTAATAAAAAATACACTCTTATAAATTTGATACAGAAAAGTATTTGCGCCTCGACTGAGACGTACGAAAAGCTTTATTGTTAAATTTAATAGTATAAAAAATCCGACGACATTACCGAGCTGCGGCGCATTCGCAACTGGCCGTGTACCGAGTGGGTACCGACACGAGGCGCGTAGGTATAACTCACTTTCCGGCCGCTTGTATGAAGATAGAATACTGTATAGATAACATTAGCGTGACATATCGGTTGTCGTTATCAGTCAAATGAACAAACAGTCTCATATTGCTTAGTCATTTTACAACCTACAGTAAATATCCTTTAAAACATTAATGCCTGCACAGAACTAGTGTGGGTCATGTACAGAATAACTACTCGTACTCGTACTATTACACATACCTACAGCTATGATAAATAGGTAAATGAACTGTCACACCAGTTCCAGAATCCAGAATCTGACAAGTTTCTCTACCGACTGCACTGTCTATATATTATGTACTCCAACTTGCGACTAGGTTGATGTTCACAATAACTGCGGGTGGGCTACGTGTGCAATGTTGTATTTTTAATCGACTTCACAAAACGAGACTGTTATAAGTTCGACGATATTTTTTTAATGTATAAGCACTCCTTTTACCTATATTACATAGAGTGTAATAATATAGGTAATTAAGACTGCTTAAATTCTCATTGTTTATATTTATATATCACCTGTCATTTTTGACATCGCCTGTAATTAATGTCATTTGCAGTCATGTTTGACATTACCTGTAATTTATTAACATTGTCTGTAATTTTGACATTGCCGGTCATTTTTGACATTGCTTGTCATTTCTGACATCAGCTATCAATACTGGATATTTTGACGTTTGACAACTCTCACCTGTCCATTTGATAGCTGTCGACAATTTTTCTCTGTATTAATACCAGAAGACCAGAAAAACAGAAGAGGTAAAACGTAAAACGTCTGTAATAGGATAGAACTTTCGATCCCTACTCCTCTCCCAATATTTAATTTGAAATCTGTGCTCAAGCACAGATTTCAAATCGAAAACACTCGTAAAAACTGCAAAGTTATTTCTGTCCGTAAAAAAACTCAGTTCTCATTCGTCAGAAAAAAAAAACCTAATATTTATAGTATCATAGGCTATTTTTTTACCCAACTTCGGCGAAGCAAAGAAACGGTTATGTGTTCAAACTAAAAACATCGTCCAATTTTGACAAGTGAGGTATCAATCAATACATCTTCATCGCAAGAGTGTCATAGGCTATTTTTTACCCGATCGTAATCGTGTTTTAGTTTTTGGACTTATGTCTTGTTTGCATATCGGAACACTAGGATAATGAACACCGCATTCTTTAGCAGCTTTCCTGATACTCAATCCATCCCCTGATATCTGTGCAGCTGAATAGCTCAAAACATATTTGCAGCCGAATGGTCTCCCTTCTATCTTTACGTACACCATCTGAATCAAACAGATATTAAGTATAAAATATCTACAAAGTAAGTGGTTAGGTACTAGATAGCTTATTGTACTAAAGAAAGATTTAGGGAAGTTGTGCTTAAAAAAATTATCGTTATGATTATTTTCTACATGGCCTAAAATTAAACAAGACAGTAAGTACACAACGACACACTGTTTCATTGTATACAACATACGGTTGTTTCATTGTGAACCAACAAGGTAATTTTTAGTAACCCTTAAAATAAATGTAACAGGAAGTCCACTATTTTCACAAGGGTTGTTCCAAAGACACTTTGAAATGTACAGAATGCAAGGTGATATTGAACAATACGAAATAATATTCTATAATTTGTTAAAAACAACACCAAGCATTATTAAAAATTCTTACTTGTTGGAGCAAAATCCGAAATCAATCCCCAGTGACGTCTTCTTCCACGCGGCACGCTCGGAAACTGGGCGTGTGCGAGGGGCCCCTGAGCATGTCCCTATTTATTATCCTGCTCTATCTTGGCAACGTCGTATTTTAGAAATATCGCGGTGTTTCACTGTGTACGATTGTTTCAATGTTGGACAGGTGACCCTACAATAAAGAGTTCTATATATTTTGGTGAAACTGATTAATAACAGTTATAATCATAATCAAAGTCATTAAATTAATCCACAATAAAAGCCAGCCTTGTTTTTCGCTAAACTAATAGGAAAAAAATATAAAAACGGCTATATAATACGGCTGGTTCTTTGTGTACGCTAGCCGCGACCGAGTAGACACTTGGCAAGCGCTGCTGAAATCAACTTATCGAGTGACGAGCTGGATATTTACTACAGTTGGGTGCAGGCAGCGGTCGGCGGACCCTGATGTGATTTAGTTTCCGTGTTGTGCTTGTTTCAGTGGAAAAAATATTTGTATGTCGTCGACTTCCAAAAGGAGTACCTAAGTTCTCAATCGGACTGATTTTTATATATGTGCACTCCATTTCATTTCCGGAATTTCTGTATGTTTTTTTTAATTTGAGTGGCTCATCTTAGTAGGTAGGTATTGTCCCATATTATATAAATTAAAATAAGTTAAGTAATTTATTCAGTAAATCCATAAAAAGATGTTTGATTTGTATACAAAATATTTATTAAACTGTGCCCTATGGTTTTACCCGCGTGGACAATGATGATGGATTATAATTATTATTAACCATTGATCCTATTAAAGAAAGAATATTATTATAAATGAAAGAATATGTTATTAACATAAACTAAAGCCCAAGGTATCCATATAAATAAACTAGCTTTTGCCCGTGACTACTTCCGCGCGGTCTATAGTTTATCGCGGGATAAAAATATCCTATGTAATTATATAAGTTATTAAAAACCAATTCAAAAGTATAGCACCAACGCTCCTGATGTTTTTGTCAGACTTGTTATTATTTCGTTCCCATAGCAACCATTCCTTACGGCGAGTAATCGTCATTTTCCAGTTTTCCCATGGAAACTTACAATTTTCACATGAAAAGTATCCTATGTGGGTTTCTATATTGTACAGTACCTATTTAAAAAGTTTCATCAAAATTGGATCAGCCATTTTGGCGTTAAAACTCTCCAAACAAACAGACAACGTTTCACTGTTATATAATGGTGGTATAATCAAAATTCATTCTGCCATTTCAGCGCCAAGCGGTAACAGACATACATACATACATACAAACGTTCGCGTTTATAACATACTAGCGACCCGCCCCGGCTTTGCACGGGTGTAATTTAGAAAAAAAATGTGAAAAATGCGAAGTTCTCGCACACTCCACCTTCGCTCCGCCTAGGGGGGTCGGCGACTCACTTCGCTCGCCACCTTCTCCTCGCTACATTCAGGTCTAGTATGCTCGTTTTATATATATATATATATATATATATATATATATGTATACCTTTAGTGAAAAATTACCTAACTGATAGTAAAAACCGCATCAAAATCCGTTGCGTAGTTTAGGATGAGTTAGCGGTCAAACAGACAGAGAGACAGAGAAACAGAGGCGGAAAGCGACTTTGTTTTAATATGTAAATGTAGGTATATTTATTGATGAGAAAGAAGGATAGTATGATTATCCATACCAATATATAAAAGTGAAATATTGTCTGTTTGTTTGTTTGGGGAGCTTTCACACGATAACGGCTGGACGGTTATTGATGAAATTTAAAATGGAGATAGCTTATAAGCTAGTTTCCAGGTCTATCTATGTTTCTATCCCTATGTTTATAGGATACTTTTTATCCCGGAAAACTGTAAGTTTAATTAATTGTAAGTAAGAAAACTGGAAAATGTTGATTATTCACTCTAAGGAACGGTTGCCATCACGTAATGGTCTGTGGTTGCCATGGAAACAAAATGACAAGTCTGTCAAAAAACATCTAGAGCATTGGTGCTACACCTACTTTTGCATTGGTTTTTAATATCCTAGAAGAAAATGAGAAAGGTGCTTTTCAAAACTTATTTAAATTATTGAACTGATATATTTTATCATCTATCGAGAGGCCTATGAAGATGGATTCTTAAAGAGCTAGTTACTTTAAACAAAAAAAGTTTATATTCGGCACGCTATTCATTGTCTTCGTGATTTGATGCCGCAGGCGGACAACAACCGCTGCATCATCTTGTTCATAGTCGACAAGAGTTATTGTTTAATTACACTGTCAATAATACCTACAAGATAACACTGTCACTTATATTTTGATTAAAATAGCACTTTTTGGGAAACTATCGGAAGTCAATTTATCACTTAACTATTTTTAATCAATTTTAATAGAGCAATACGAGTTGCTCGCGATGGCGGCGTCCGTCCGTCGACGATACGTCCGTCGTACGAGCATGCATTAGCATTCATATTTTTTTGAGAATATAAATCGTATAATTTGTTTCTACTTTTGTAAATACCTGTTGTAGCCAAGTCATCAAATCCCACCCTTATGCCCCCCTTACATTTTTTTCATTTAAATATATAGTTAAACTCTTTATCCATTATATTAAACAAGGAATTGCAAAGGTCATCAGAATTCCCATCAAACGGCAGGTGACTAAGTATCTGCAAACCGTTCCAAACGCTTGCAAGTAATAGGCCTGTAAGTGAACTCCTGAGAGTTTTTACCTAATTTACACTGAAATACAACACTTTGCCCACTATAACCAGAGCTAAGCTTATCACTTATAGCCTTGCTACGAGGTTCACAGTTGAAGAAAACATTGTCCTCATTATATAATTATAACTTAATAGGTATTGCACTTTGATGAATAAAAGGTGCCTGTCTGAATTCCATGCTTAATAATGAATGAAAAAGAAATGGCTACCTACGTAATAAAATGTCAGTATGTAGGTATTTTCCGAGACTTGTCAGACCGAATGCTATGCAGTATATTCTAGTTTTCTTCTTGGTACTCATAATTAAGAAAAGAATAAAATTTGACAAAAGCTTTACGTAAGTAGGTACTTTATCGTAAGCACACGGCGCGCGACTCATCGAGCGCACGCTTGACACTCTACGGAATTAACCGCAATATTGCGGCCGCAAAGTGTAGGTATAATATTTGTACTTGTTGTGGAGTGCAACTGGCCTGCTATGGTTACGAACGGGAGTGTTAGAGTTGTTGCGTCCTTCACACCGGAGCAGTGACACAATTTGGGCACACTCTACTGGGATCTCGAGTATATGTAAATAAACGGTGCACTTGATATGCTTCCGAGTTTTAGTTATAGTGGCTCTACAGGCTTTACACTGTAATAGCAGTCAAAGAGAACAAACTACGTTAATTATAGTAATATAAGTCACAGACATCATAATATAGAGACAATAAAAATTACGAAAGAACAAATTACAAATGATCAAAACCACAGCTAGGAAGAAATGAAAATGTTGGGTACGCCAGAGTCATTATTAATTTTGCAAATATTCGTTTCAAAATTATGTTTCAGTTCATGCCAACTATGTATAGACTTACAGTAACGCATGTAGCAACTGTCTTGCACTATATAATTCAGCACAGTATTTTTTTAATTTCACTTTTTCACCAATTACCAAGCCCCAAACTAGTTTACCCTGTACTATTGGTACTAGATGACGAATAATCATACATAAATATATACCAATAATATCGATGACTCGGAAACAAACATTTCTGCTCATCACACAAATGATTGTACCTTGCAGGATTTGAGCCCGCAACCGTTTGATTTCGTAGCTAAGGTCTCTAGCCACTAGACCAAAAGATCTTTTAAATATTAGTTTATTATTTTTATTTAATTGTTTATTATTTATTTCCGAAGAAAAAAAGATATTATAACAGTACAATACATTTTTTGTGTATTGTACTGTTATGATATACGTCAAAATATAGGTCAAGTTTTTCGACAAAAAACCGCGTTGGTTCCAAACAATTAATAATTTGTTTAAATAATAAATCTACAATGATTAAATTTTAACACTATTTATTGGAAAAGTAATACGAATAGTCAACTCAAAATTGTTTTGTTAAAAGCTGTGATCTTTGGATACATTTTTCAATTGAATCCAATGTACTTCTTTGCTGAAACCTCATGTTCATTTTGCACGGCGTGGATACAAGAAGCAGTATACAATAAATATACATAAACGTTTATACCTACATAAATAATAATAACAGGATTGAGACGTAGCAGCTCAACTAGAGTGATAAACAGAACATTTTAACACGATGCTTAAAAACGTTGAGCGAAGGTATGCATCTAATATCTAAAGTACAGTATTCCTACGCGCAGAATGTACGAATGCGAACGTCTCATCTAAAATTCACGAAATCTAATTGAGTGCATTTTTGCCATGAGATAAATCCAGGTGCGTCCCAGGTAACACGTGTGTAACACAGGTGAGTAACGTTTATCGGTGCCATAAAAGGTTGTGTGCAAATCGACAGTATGTATATACTGTTGGAAACAAAACAATTATATAACCGAAAGATAACAATAGAACTCTGAAAACCGATACCAAAATATTTGTATTATATAACTAACTAGTATTCTACAGATTGCACTATGGAAAGTGTGCACAAGAACTGCACAACCTTATTCCCCCATCACCTTTCCATCACCGTACGACTAGACGATCAGCAAAGCGCCACCCATTCATGGTTGAAATACCTCGCACAAGAACGAAGCGTTACGCTTCTTCATTTATTATAAGAACTGCAAAGGAGTGGAATGCCCTGCCCTCGTCTGTGTTTCCGGTAAATTATAATGTGTGTTCAAGTCAAGAGTGAATAGGTATCTACTACTTTCCATCAGGTGAGATCGTGGTCAAACGATTAACTAGTCCGTAATAAAAAAAAACTTTGCTGTTACTATACTCGGACACTTGAAGTTGTGGCTTCGTACAGACATCTCAACACTTCGATATAATGCCATTCCACTAGGCAGCGCTGCAGAGATTCCAAAACAACATACGTTTCAATGGACTCATGGTCTATAAAGACAAGACTCAGGGGATGGTTAAAATGGTTATAATCTTCTTACTTCTGCCCAAAGTTACTTTGGCATAGTGCTGCAGACATTCATAATGAGAAACAGAATTCATCGTATTCCTAGAGTCATAACATTATATTTAATCCGGTTGATTATTTTATTCGTGATATCGTGCAATTAACGCGCTAGCTTGTAAACTCGCCAACAGACAACAACGCACTGATGCCCCCATACATCTGGGGCGTCACAACTTCTTATCTGTCAACTGTGCGGCCGTGTATGTCGTCTCCATATCGCACTCAAACAAGTTCCAACGAAAACTATCAACTCCGCAACTACTGTGAGCGATGGTGTCCTAACGGTTCTATAGTGCAATTTAAAATCCAACGATACCGGGTTCAAAACCTACGCTCCGCACCAATGATTTTTCTGAGTTATGTGTTGTTTTCCATCGCTCCGTGCTTCGGGGGGGGCACGTAAAGCTGTCGGACCCGGCTGTTATTGATTAATAGCAGTCGTTAAGCCATGTCAGACGCCCTTGGGTAACTAGAAAAACTCTGACATCAGAGACCAGCACTACCTCATACGACAAACAAACAAATTCCGCAACTGACGGTGATTAAATCATCTCTCGTAGATATAAAAGGCTAATGATTTTTACATCAGTTTACCTAATTAACCTCCCATGTACTAATAAGTTTAATTAAGGCGGTAACACGAGGTTACGAATAAAACGTAAGACAAGACGTCCGGCCTTTCACAACCCATCATATAAAGGGAGCCAAATCAATACATTCTTCGGACCCTATCTCGAATCTGCTAACCAAATTAACAAACATGTTTTCAACGCTTAAACACTCACATATTCCAGTATACCGGTATGCATACAGAGTGTATGTACCGGACATACCTGAATACTGGGATGACGGTATACCTCTCAACCTTGAACCTTTCAGTTGTCATCAGTGAAATCCATTCCCGCGTTTTATGAGCGCCTAGGTCTGTGGTTCTCAATCAGTGCATACCTTCAATAATTAAACATATTCACATATTTTACTTACATTGCCGGAATGGGAAATTGAACAGTTAAACGCGCGTCTTTGAGACGGCACAGTGGCCAACGTCACGCAAGTCTTTTTAGAGGTAGGCAGAGTGGGGGAATATCACTTAATTATTCTGAATATATCTTTCGTTTCTTCACCTAGTTTCATTTAATAATGATAAAACATTTTATAATAGCATAAAAAATATAATTATTGATTATTGAGTAAACATTTTTACTTCGGAAAGATGCAACGAGCCTCTATTGTCCACCTCTATTGTCTTTATTTAAATTGTTAGGCTCCTGTCAAAGTTCAAGCACAGAGTAAATAATACACTAGCCTTCAAAACTCATTGCCACACTTTTAATGTTTGTCTGTTCACGCATAATGCTAAAACTACTGGACCGATTACAATGAAGTTTTCAGCTTAGGGTTTGAGTTGAAAACTTTTGTACTTGGTAATTCAATCAGATAAGTAGGTAATAATTCTATTAATTTTAAAATTGTGTTACTCATTTTTGAAGGCCAGTGTTAGTTGGTTTCGGACAGTTGATCGGAATGTTAAGTCTTCCTACGTTTAGTTCCGTGAAAATACTACGTCAACAAAAACTGTGGAAGTACTGTAATCCAAATAGCCACATTCAAAGCTTGCAGCAACGAGAACGCAGTCTTGTTGTCCCCCTCTAAAAGTTTGACTTCCACTGCCTTAGACAATTACGCAGGCCGGAAATTAAACAGCGGCTTGACCGCTCTGAGCGCAGGTTTATTAAAACTGAACGAGGAGGCCTAAAGAGCCGCCGCTATATCTGATGATTGCGAGAACCCTAATTGAGTTCGGTATTAGATTCTGTCAAATTTTGATGAAAGCCAACCGACTACCACGAATCAAAAAGGAGGGTTATGATTTTGACCGGTACGTATTATGTGAATGAGTTATGGACTGTTTGAAATTAATGAAGTTCTAGTCATCGCATGTGCTAGTAGTGTGTCTAGTATTTTCAGATTTAACTTTCATCTAGAAACCACCTGTTTTTCGTAATTAATTATGGTGGTTTTAGAATTTAGACCTTATTTGTATATTTTAATTGCCTTCATATCAGCTGCTGCTGGAAAGATTTTATTGAAATTTTTCAATAAGGACATACTCACTGACATTTACACTTATTACTACAGTTATTTTATCCCGCGAAAGTGAATCATATAAAATTATGTTCTCCGTGTATATAATTACATACCGTGTATATGCCTCCGATGCGTAGGTGTTGATGAGCCATCTACGATGTGTGATGCTGCGGGTTTGATTCGAACACGATATATATATATATATATATATATATATATATGTATGGACAACAAATGTTTTTGCTGGGGCGGAGTGTTTGTTGGACCACGGTTCTCGTGGTTCCTTATTCTGTATGAGATCGTGATGCGTTATTATTGTGTCCAAATATCTTAAATCAGAGAGAGATAGTTGCAAGTAGGTACGACTCTCAATGCTTGCGTGGCATGTCGTGATTTTGTACGCAAAACTTTCCAATTTTGCCACTCTGCGCAAGTTCTGTCACACACAAGTTCACCCAAAGAATATTTCGCCACCATTAATTGCCGGTCTTGGTGCTGTTGAAATTTCACGACACTTTTGGCAGACGTTCCTTATAGAAAACAGTATTTTTGTTGGTATGTATACTCCTGCTGCCCTTCCCATTATTTTTATGAATGTCTTATATAACAAGACATAAGTTCAAAAAATAAAACCCCACTTCGGTCGGCTAAAAATATTCTTTCAATGAAGACGAATCAATTGATACCTCGCCTGTCAAAATTGGACTAGTTTTAGTTTGAACACAACCTGTCCATGGCTTTGCCGTAGTCGGGTAAAAAAAAGACCTATGACATTATATAAATGAAGACGAATCGATGATACCTCGCTTGCCAAAACGGGCCAATAGAAGCGTTGCTATGATTGAACATCCACATACATACATACATACATACATACATACATAACTGTTAAACTCATTTACCTTCCCTTGCTTCGCCGTAGTCAGGTAAAAAAACGAGTATATCAATTTCCTTAGTTAAAATCAAGGGTTTTCGTTTGGAGCTGTCACTCATAGTTGGCACTGAATTATCCGGACACAAGTAATAGCCCTGAGCACAGAGTTGGATATGTTTCAAAGCCTGAGCAATATAAACGGCTAATAGCAATCGCTACTTGTTCAGACATTACATTTGAACATTACATAGTTGTGTGTGTGTGTGTGTGTGTGTGTGTGTGTGTGTGTGTGTGTCTGTGTCTGTATGTGGCCTCGTAGCTCCCAAACGAAGGGACCGATTTTGATGCGGTTTTTCTGTTTGAAAGCTGATGTGACCGAGATGGTTCTGAGATATATTGGGGATGAGGAAGAAAGGGGGGAGGTGAGAAAAAGGGGGTGAGAATAGTGGCTTCCAAACTAATGGACCGATTTAGCTCAGGTGTTTTATATATGAAAGCTGGGGTAAACGAGATGGGTCTTAGCTATAATGGGGGAAGGAGAGAAGGGGGGTTAGAGAATCGTAGCTCCCAAATAAATGGACCGATATTTATGCGGGTTTTTCTGTTTGAACAGCCACTCTGAGAACACATTAAAAGTAAACGACCAAGTCAACGTATTTATTGTTTTATAACTTGTTGAAGTCTATTCCGAGTAAGTTGTTAAAATGGGTCAAATTTTCAACTCATGCGCATCATCCATCGCGATATTGAATTCGATGGCTTCGAACAGTGTATGCGTTTATCAATATTAATAATTTAAGATAGTTTAATTGTTTATCTATCTAATAACAACAACTAATTTTTCAATTTAGTGAGCAGATTTCCGGTTTACAAAATGTACAAGTTTGTTTTAATCCAAAATCACATCGGAAATGAAAAGGTATATTAACCTTCCTCTAAATGAAGTTATAGTTCAAATCTTTTAAATTATGTAGGTTTTTAATTTAAAGACCATTTAAAGTAATATAAGTGGTCATAGTATGATGCATAAATTCTTTAGGCAGTATAAGTTGACCAAATCAACTGTCCCGAACTCACGACGCCATATAAATTGACTTCCTATTCACGTTTTTTTCTTCCTGTGCTTGTTTGGCTAAGCACAGTTTCATAGCGGAGATACTGTTGAACCTATCATGAGTATGTATCTATATTCTATAATATATAACTATTTACTAAAATATTATAAAGTGGTAAAGTCTGTGAGTTTGTTAGGTTGTAGAGGGTAATCTCTGGATATAATGAACCGATTTTTAAAATTATTTTATTAATAGAAAGCCACATTATTTGTGAGTGTCATAGACTATATATATTAAAATAACCACACATGCGAAACCACGGACATCAGCTAGTTGATTATATGCAAACAAATATATGAAATTAGGTCAATGTTCCTTCAGCCGTCAAAAAGATTTTTAGTTATTTTTTTAGATTTTTAGTTGGACTAGATACAACTACAGGCAAACACACCTACACAGCTACATTCCCAACGCCATGCTTCATGCTTCACCATTTTTCTTGAACTTCCAGGTTGACTGGTAGAAAATGCTACTTAGCATTAAGTCCTTCTAGTACATTGTATTTGTTTGCTAAAGAATAAATAAATAAAATAAATAATGAATGCTTAGCGAGAAAAAAAATTGTTGAGAAAAATTATTACATATGTTCAGGTAGAAAGTGAAAATAAAGATAATTAAAGCTTTGATTCTTGAATAATTTCCAAGCCAAGTACTCTTACAGTCTGAAGCAGAAACTGAGTCAACTCAAACTTTTGATTTGGTAACAAGTTAGGACAAACGATGCGGGCGGTCGTGTGCAAATGCACGCTTGACTTACCGGAGTGGCCGTGTTACTTGAATTTAAGTATTCTGAAATAGAGCTTTGGTTGATTTTTCTGACAGAAGATTACACGGCTCCCTGAGTCGGTTTAGAGTAAATAAATATGTCATCCAGTAAGCCAGGGGAATCTCGTGAAAAATGCAGGACTTATTGTTGGCGACAAATTACGTACGCATTTTTATGAAATATCCATTTCGCTGCGTAGAGGAAATCTCTTGGAAATTAATTCTGAATAAAGGATTTTTGTTCAACTGCGCCTGGATGGTTTATATTTCCGTGCTTGTAGCTGTAAAATATGATCACATTTTCCTTTTTAATTTTAATAAAAATATTTTATTGTTTGTCTTTGTAGAATTGACAACATTTCAAATTTTCAACATTACTATTTTATTTTTTTATTTGAAGGAATATTGAAAAATATAATACACGTATTTTTTTTCCAACCTAAGCTATATTTTCCGATGACATTAGTTATTAAAAAGTAGCTTATTCTAAAAGGACGTAACTGCCAGAGTTCGCTTGGATTGTTGACTTTCTTCGAAACTCATGGCCCTGTTCTCAACGAACTCAAAGAACTCGTTCAGGGTTTGCAACTCATTTTGATCCCTATCAGTATAATATGCTCTGCAAGAGTAGGTGTCAAGCTTTCTAATTAGAATTGTCACAATCATCATGTCCCAATATTCCACTCTTTGACCTATGCCTTGAAGTGCCCCCAGCTGTTGGCGCGCTTGTGAAACTAATTGTCTTAAGTTTTGAGCAGTACCCTATGAAATTGGCTGTAAATCAAGCAAGCTATTTATATGATGAGTTATTAGTATACTTTTATTATCATACCTATGATGGAGCAACTTTGGGACCTTACGCACTAGCGGTTGGCCGCTAGGCGGTTAGACTCGAGCGGTCCAACCGCTTAACGCGGTTTCTTCGCGGTTAGCCGCCATAGCGGTCAGCCGCGATGAAACCGCGTTAAGCGGTTGGACCGCTCGAAGGCGCGTGGCTCATAAACAAAATGGACGCCGTCGAGATAGCTTGTGTTATTTATTTTTACTCCCGAAAACAACGAAAGAAAAATAAAAAAAGATACTGGATTCATCCTTTACTAGAAACACGCAACGAATTTGGCCAGTTCGCAAGTTGTTTTCAAGAACTGAAGAAGCACCAAGATAAATTTTTCGGCTATGTTAGAATGAGTGTTTCGTCATTTGAAGAACTACTAACAGTTTTATATGACAGCATCAAAGGACAAGATACTAAATTTCGTGACTGTATCCAACCCGAAGAGAAATTAGTAATAACATTAAGGTAAGTTTGATAAATAAAAAAGTTTTAGTAGTTAATATGTTTTAATTTTAATCGCAATGTGGGTTCATACGAGTAATTGAATAAAAAAAGTAGTAAACTATAACTATTACTGAGAATTATTATTATCATTAAAAAGATCTAGATAATCAGATTCTTGAGATATCTGTGAATGTGTTGATTCAGGAGAGATTACAGATTGTTCTTGATTACATGTTCCACGGTGTGTAGGTGGAACTGAGGGCGATGGTGGTGGGTAATTATTTCTAGCAAATGATGGTGTCTGATATCCTTGGGATGGCCCTTGGTTGTAGTTAAATGGTCGTACATAATCCCAAGTAGAGTTACAGTAGCTGTATCCAGACGTTTGGGCTTCAGTAATGACTTGCATTATTTGAGATTTTGTACGTAGGCGTATATGTTCAGGTACTTTTTTTATTTCACTAACCAACGACAAAAAGAAAAGTCTATCTTCATCTTCTTCCGCCTTTTTCAACTCTACATTCTTATTTAAGACGTTAATCAATTCAACTCCTATATCATCTTCTTTGTTTTTCTTTTTTTTTAGTTTTGGCGGTGGTACTACGACTGGGTCAGCTACGTTTTCTGTTTCATTTCTTTCATTTTCTTGCCTTTGCATGCTTGAATCAGTTTCATTGATAGATACTGTGTCCTTCAAAAACATTAAATTATTGTAAAATATGTATTGAGTCTTTTTCTTAGCCGCTGACCCACTCCTGGTAACATTGTCCTTTAGAGCTTTCACGAAATTATCCCTAATGTTCTTCCATTTCTTTTGTAATTCTTTTCCTAGAACAATACAACAAACAAGTTAATGATTTAGTCATAAAGTAATAGATTTGTTGTAATTCGTGTGACATGTGCAATAAAGATAAAATAAAAAATAATAAAATAATAATAAAATGTTTGTTTCAGATATTTTGCAACAGGTTGTACATTCACGGAACTACATTATACATTCAAAATTGGAGTAAGCACTGTAGCAGAAATCGTACGAGAAGTTTGTTTTGCAATTTGGTTTTGTCTGAAAGATATTTGTTTGCCTGAACCAAACAAAGACGCTTGGAAAAAAATTGCCAATGATTTTTTTCAAAGAGCAAATTTTCCTAACTGCTTAGGTGCTGTTGACGGCAAGCACATACGATGCATTGCACCTAATAACAGTGGCTCGATGTGTTTTAATTATAAAAGTTTTTTCTCTTTGGTTTTATTAGCAATATGCGACAGTAATTATAAAATTGTTATGGTTGATATTGGAGCTTTTGGTAAATTCAGTGACTCGTCAATATTTCAAAATTCGGTTTTCTATGAAAAAATGCAAAAAAAACAATTGGATATTCCAGAGCCACAACCGATTTCACAAAGCAGCGAGACATGTATCCCATACGTTTTTGTAGGCGACGAGGCATTTGCGTTATCTACGAATTTAATGCGCCCATACGCAAAAAAAGATTTGGATGAAACCAAAAGAACGTTCAATTACTAGGCTTTCTAGAGCAAGAAGATATGTAGAATGCAGTTTTGGAATTTATGCAAACAAGTGGCGTATATTTGATAGACCTCTAAATGTTCAATTCGCTCTAGCAAAAGATATCATAAAAGCTACTTGTGTCTTACATAATTTTGTAAGAGACCGAGATGGCTATTGTTTCGACGACTTTGCCCTTTGCCAGAAAATGTAACACAGAAAGGATTAAGAAGGAACAATAAAACTGCGTTGAGATACAGAGAATTGTTTGCCGAATATTTTATGACTGATGGGAAATTAGAATGGCAAAGAAATATGATTTAACTGAAAATAGACGTATAACTATGTTCTAAGATGTTTAAAGTATGTTTAGTTTCGTTTAAATATATGTAATAATAATAAGAAATACTTACCAAGTTTTTTTTTGCCTCTGTTGTCATCTCCTCTTTTCCAAAAATATCTACTAATTCTTCCCATTGTTTCCGTTTTAAATCTCTATTCTTATAAACTGCTCCTTCACAATTCCAAATAGCTTCTCGTTGTTGAATTTCAACAATGAATTTCTCTGTGTCGAAGTTCATGGCTGCGCAACTGAAAACACGTGCATACTTCACCGGCGGCTCGCCGCAAACTAACCGCCAGTGCGTATACACAAGATGGCGGCTAGCCGCGAAGCGGGCCGCGTCACTCCATTCAACCGCCGCGGTTGAAATTTTGTGGCGGTTTAGTGCGTACAATCATAAGCGGTTGCATATTAAACTGGAAAAGCGGCTAGCCGCGCGGTTAGCCGCCCCCGCGGTTAGCCGCTAGTGCGTAAGAGCGCTAAGAGCATCACTTTTCAAATATTTGCGCAGATAAAATAGTTTTGCACTGGCGCTAAGCCCTTATCACTGTCGATCACTGCCGAAAACATATCGATGAATGCTTTGTACTGCACCACATTATTTCCTTCAAAGACTGGGATTTCTAACTGCGGCAACTTGCGAGATATTATTTTTTTCTGTGTTAGCTTTCCTTCGAAGCTACCTTTGGACGGTTCAGAATTAGCGGTTGTAGATTTAATAATCTTCTGCATCTCGCTAATTTTTACGAAGAAAAGTTCTTCCACTTCGTCTTCCTTAAAATCGTCATGGCACGTATCTAGCAACAGCTGCAGGTTCATCTTGTTCTCCCTGTATACCAACAAAGCATCCTTGAGGCTTTGAACTCTGAAGCTGAATCGCTTCCACGTCTAGTAGCACTTGTTGTTGTTGTTCGTAAGTAAATTTACTTGCTCGGGTTATTTGCCCCTTGAATTATCCAATGTGAGCCTTGAAATTCTTAATCTGGAGTGCAGAATCAGCGTCTGGCGACTTAATAATTTTTTTATGTTTCTCTCTTTAAAATTATTTGCAGAAATACTTGATGATTGTAAACACAAGATTTTTCGTAACTCGTTGTGGAACGTTGAATTTGACAGCTCTTCTTGACAGTTGAGTGAATGTCTCGCAATGACGAAGGAAATGTGTTACTCTGTGATGTCTCGCGAGACAAATGAGTGAATGACTCAACGAGATTTCAATCCCTTCGGCATGAATATTATCGCACTCTTTCGCACTCACTGTAGCCAATTACACAGGTAATTGGCTCTCGCCTTAGCTTCTCACGCGCTCGCCGATTTTTCGTCTCTTTCGCACTTGTTGAATTTCACGTGTTGCTTTCCTTTTCGCTTTCGTGAACTCAAGACTCCCCACGCCAGCCGGCAAAAGAACATAGGCGGAATTTTACTCGTATGTGTTAAATCTTGCAGTGTCTTGACATATCATTTCTACAGAACTTAAGTAATTATTTTTCTACGTTTTTTCAACATAGCCTGTAAGCTAGAAAAACCCAGGTTAACAAATCAATTTAAAAAATCATGAAATTGTAACTTCATTTCCTTCCTACAATGTTTAACCGGCCTTGTTGCCTGCCCAACGGGTGAAAAAATCAATGACTTTGTTTCTTTAGTCATTGGAAAAAAAAATACAATGATGTTTCCGGTTTGGACGTCAAAATTGTCAACACAGTATCCCACCCAGTTTTTTTATACCAAAAGAGGTTGAATTACGCTTTCTTCCCCCCCGGTTTTTTAAACCAATAAGGAGGTTGAATTAAGCTTACTGGCGTTAAATCTTTTAACAGTGAGCGTAATTCAACCTCCTTGAGATAAACAGAATAATAATATAGACTGGGCTATACACAAAATGGTACGTCAATATATAACCTCTTTATAAAACATTATACTCGTAGCAAAGGGAATACAATGCATTATAGTTTATGGAGGAAGTGTAAAGAATTGTTGTTATAATAGGGTATGTTAATTTAATTATTTTGCACAAAAATAGTGTAGGTACAAGGAAGGACTTAATGCTAAACAGCATTATCTACCAGTCATCCAGGTCGTGAAAGAAATAATAGTACATAGGGCGTGTTGGTTAAAGTATTGAACAATAAATACGAAAGAAACAAAGGTTTCTGTAAATAAAATATTTAGTGTAAGGAATTGTTGCAAAATATTTGTGCTAATATGGGACAACTGTTTCCCGGAGTTCGCCATTGTTCTTTGGAGTTGGATTTTTGTTGAAAATACTGTATATTTTTTGAAGAAAACACTAGACGTTGATTATCACACGCGGTTCTAAGATTTCGGCACCAATATATGTTCGGGGAGAACATAAAAACTATATTTTTGATTAATTTTCTTTATTGGGTGACTCGCACAGTAGGGAACAGGTTGGCAAGAGAGCGAGACTACAGATACACAAATCTTTATCTTCTCTTTCTCTTTTTTCTTTCTCTTCATGTATTCAATCATTTTGTTCGCAGTCGAGTTTTTAGTATTTATATTGTTTGTTTGTTTGTCGTATGAGGTAGTGCTGGCCTCTGATGTCAGAGTTTGTCAGGCCGCCCGAGGACCTCTGACATGGCTTAACGACTGCTATTAATCAATAACAGCCGGGACCGACAGCTTAACGTGCCCTCCGAAGCACGGAGCGATGGAAAACCGCACATAACTCAGAAAAGTCATTGGTTCCGCACCTAGGTTTTGAGTAGTATATATATTAATAATTATACTTGTTCACTTGATGTTTGTGTAAGTAGGTAATTAGATAATAACTTCAACTACACATCCAACTGGTCAATTGTTTTGAGTGCTATTAACATTGAGCAACAGCACTGAGTTTAATTTTTTATACTTTTTTACGGTCAAAACTGAGGGTAGTAGTGCAGTACTGTAGTAGTATTGCCTGTGTTTAAAAATCATATTTGATGTGTTTCATGTGCAATCAATTCAATGTTGACATAATATGTTAAGTATACTGATAGTTGATCTAGAATAATTACCTAATCATTTGCTTGCCGCGACGCGCACGCGCAGAATGCGCGTGGTTAGATATATCGCCACCCGATGATTGACTACACATTATCATTCGGGAGCACTAAGTGCTGTTATGTAAACTTATTACTTAAACTAAATCTGCAACCAAATAATCTTAAAAATCTTGATACGGTTCAAAGCTGGGGTGGATTGCTTACGTCTTCTATTTTCATTTGAATATCTTGCAAGTAAAGTAAGTTCTAGACTTGAAATTACTCCGCGCTATCACCTTCTACATCCATTTGCTTTTACCGCATCGCACTGGCTTTTATGAGCTTGACTTTAAATTCTTGGCTTGGTCTTGAAACGTATTCACTCCGCTATTAGAAAAAAAAAATTTTTTTTTTATTTATTATTGTGTAGATAATAAAAGAAGATGTTTTCCGTGTGGTCCTATATAATTATCTAAATTGCTTCGCATTTTTTTTTAGTAAAACTTAAGTATTTTCTGTTGGTTTCAGTTTCAAGAACCCATGGGTGTTAGGTAGGGGTTGCTGTTTCTTAACGATTGCACTGACAGCGGGGAGCATTTGACTGACAGCTTACTATTCTGAAAATGTTTATATATTTGGTATATAATAACGAAATATCACGAATGAAAATTAATAATTTTATATCAAATAACTAATAAAATTGTGTCACGGGCCATACTCTCCACTCTCCATACCTACCTTTCTTAAAAATGCCTTATGTCTCCATTGTTGGAAAACAACTAACTAACAGCTTATTTTTTTATAATTCTATTAATATTTTTTTACAATATTATGTGATATTTTAGGTTAAGTTAAGGACGTATCGGCAGTAAAGAATTGGTAATTTTCCTGGGATATGATAATCAAGAATTATTCGGGAACAAATAGTTCCACTTTACTGAATTTTATCAAACTTCGATCTGACATCAAATCGTTTTTATCGATTGCTTGGCTTCTAATCATCGGATTGAGATACTACATACACCGGTTTTTTTGTCAAGCCTTAGCTATATAACAGTAAAATCCGCATCGCAATCTGTCTAGTATTTTTTACGTGATGCGCGAACAAAAAGACAGTCAAACAGACAGAGTGACACCATTTTTTAAATGTTATAATTTTTGTTCAGTAGTCCACTAGACCATTTTTTTTATTATCTTCCTTGTACAGACTTTTGGTTACTCACTGCTTTATTATATGTATTATTATTATTATTAACTCATGAATAGTAGCTTAGTGTACCTAGTTACTACTTAGTAATCCGTGGCTTAGTGCTTCGGCATAGTAGCTCATCCCTACGGCTACGGCGTAGCTAACTGCTATAGCTACGGCGTAGGTTAATGTAATCTATCTTACCAGATCAGGCTCAGGTTCATACTCGTAGATTGGTTCCAACCTCTTGAGCGAGAGTACATCAGCATGGGAACATTTTTGAATGATTTATGCCAAGTTTTCACTAGTGGACAAAGTCGAAAGGCATGTTGCGAAAAGTCGCGGGACATTTACGTGCGACTGTCCGGCGACAATGTCGATGTCGTCCGATACAGCTTCATTAGTCCACACTACAGCCAAAGTCGTGGAACACAGAGTGACACGCGTCTTCACTACCTTTGGGTAGGCACCGGTGGGCGTCTGTCGAGGGACACAAAGTCGTGCAAGGTTACGCTATCCGAGCGTCGATACGTGACATGTCCCGCGACACGTAAATGTCGCCTGCGATGTCGCACGATATCCCGCGTGACGTCGCCGAAACGTAAAATTCGTGTCGGGCGACAAGGTCGCGGGACAAATGTCGCCTAATGAAAACGGGGCTTTACGTTACTGTTAACGTTGGGTCATGGAAGATATTGGAGGAGGCTTTAACCCAAGTAAGAGTCTCTAACCCCATAGAGCGTAAATGTCGCCTGCGATGTCGCACGATATCCCGCGTGACGTCGCCGAAACGTAGAATTCGTGTCGGGTGACAAGGTCGCGGGACAAATGTCGCCTAATGAAAACGGAACTTTACGTTACTGTTAACGTTGGGTTATGGAAGATGTTGGAGGAGGCTTTAACCCCAGTAAAAGTCCCTAACCCCATACAATAAAATGTAAGTTTATTAACAACGGTATATGTTATTTACAACATTTGAAATATTAATTTAAGGTTAATGTTAAGGTTATTAACTAACGGTTATGGAAATCAAAGGCTATTAAAAAATGTTCTAATTTTGATAAATTCGTGGAATTATCTTATAATTAATTTTGCCCATCTGCAAATCGATTAAGTAATAACTACTGGGTTTTTTTCTTCGTGTAACTTATATGGATCGCCAAAAAACTACATTATCCTAAAAAATATGAAATTGGTTTCGAAATCCTGCAGATATGAAGTATTAAACAAATACTCCGATAGAGCACTACCTCCTTATTGAAGTAAAAAAAAAGGACTTTCACGTTAACCAACTTAAAAGTAACTAACTTGCACATAATTTGGCAGAACCAATTCCAAGTGTTCAACCGCCTCGTTCGTCCAGAATCAGTCATTCAACCGAAACTCAGCAACACAACATTCACACGCTCGTTAATGTTCTTTTCGATATAATTAGTTGAACATACAGAGCACTAGATTTTTTCATATTGAACTCACATATTATTCATTTCCATACTTAAATTAGTGCTGAGATGGAAGCAATATCAATATATTTATTGGAAATCGCTATAGTACTTCGATTTGAAAGCTCCACTTCCATCGCGGGTCAATAATATGGGTTAGTATTTGAACAGAGTTGGTTAAGAACTAATAGGTATACATTAAATAGTACGGTGGTTACGCCGACCGTTTCTTTGCAAGTTTGTACTAGTAGATGAACACTTCTTTTTGTACCGGATTGTAATCACACAAGCTCTGTTGCAGAGTTTAATCAACTTTAAAATTCAAGGAATGTACGGCTCTATTAACTTTTTGTAACAGACACTCTGTGAAACCTATCAATCCAATTTCGATTCAGACCGCTTTCACATAGATCTAATTAAAAGCGGGTGGTGCGGGTTCGAGTCTCGTCCGTGATCCAAATTTCTCCTTTTGAAAACCACAAGAACGTGTTGAAAAAATGTAGCTGTGAAAAACCGGCTTGTTGGCCATTAGCTGCGGCCACACACGCATAAGCGCTGCGATAGATATTTTAAAGATATTCAGCTGCTTAAATTTAAGAAAAGTAGCCAAAGAGATATAGAAAATGTCAACTCAGGAAGAAATTTGAAGCCAGTGTAAGGAATTCGATCTGATTCTGTTGATCGAATTCCTTACACTGGCTTCAAATTTCTACTTTATCTACTGGAAGCTACGGAAATTAATACAGAAATCTTCAAATCCTTATGCATTGGTGTAACCAAACTATTTGCGGTTTTTAAAGCTGGAAGGTAAAAAAAGAGACAATTATGAAGTAAGATAAATATTTTAAAAAAATAGTATTCAGCTCACATAACACACCAGAGCTCTTCTTGCTATTACTCGTAATTGGGACTAAACTATTTTTTTATTAATTGTTTGTCCTCATTAATCGTTTGAACTCACTCTTTTTAGTGTCTGTTTTAAAGTCTTTAATCAAGGTTATCTATTCTTCTGTCAGGAAAATCACCTAAATCTCTATTTCAGGGAATCGGAAGCAAACTCAGTAACACGGCCACTCCGCTAAGCCAGGACCGCATTTGCACACGACAACCCGCATCGCTTGCCCTAACTAGTTACGAGTTGACTCCACTCCTGCTTCAGACTGTAGACTTGGAAATTATTCAAGAATCAGAGCTTGTATTTTCCTCATCTTCACTTTCTACCTCAAGCCTGTATTCTACTAAACTGCAGCACAAAGCGATAAAAAAACTATTTAAAATTTTTAAACATTTATTTCACAGATTAAGTTGTATTATGGTGAAATTATCTCCTCATCTATCTACACATAAATTAGTTAGAAACAGAATGTATGCATATAGACATAGATGTAATTAAAAGTGGGAAGATTAGGCGCCAGCTTCTTGGGTGTGGACCGTAGAAATTAGGTGCAATGCATACAATTGGTCTTCATTGGCGTTACTTACAATCAAAATGGTGTTTATGTAGCACGTGATAACAGTGACTCTCATTCGCGCTACAGTTTGCTTATGTCTATTTATCTTTGTTGTTGATGCACATGAAGCACGAGTGACGTTGGGAATGTAGCTTTATGGCTGTGTTTGCCTGTAGTTGTATTTAGTCCAACTACAAATATAAAACAATAACTAAAAATCTTTTCGATGGCTGAAGGCACATTGACCTAATTTGGTATATTAGTATTTATAATACATGCTCATGATAGTTGGAATCAGTTGGAGCTCCAAAATCGCTTCCAAATCCTTACCGAATGCGATACAGTGGACGAACTAAACAAAGGGCTGGTGGAATTTGTTCACGCGGCTGGGTTGGAGTTCTTTAAGTCCTACCGCAAAAATAGAACACAGAAACTATCTGAAAATACACTGAAACTTATGGCAGAACAGAGCGAGATGAGGCTGCAGTCTTCAGTGGATATGTCGAGTTACAGTTTGCTTCATAAACAGATCTTCAAGTCGATGCAACACGATTTGCGTTCCTACAATACTACTTGTATTAAGAACGCAATAGAGCGGAACAAGGGCTCCAAAGTGTTCGCAAGAGATCTGTCTATTGCGCAAAGCCTGTTGACGAAGCTAAAAACCAACAGTGGCAGCATCGTTTCGTCGAAGTCAGGAATATCGAATGAACTCGAGAAGTTCTATGGACAATTATACACCTCATCGCGTAGTCCTCCTAGCACGACTAGCGATGCAAGAGCCCGTTTGACCCGAAATTATACCGAAGGTATCCTGGACATCAGCCTATACGAGATCAGAATGGCTCTCAAACAGCTTAAGAGTAACAAGGCACCAGGGGAGGACGTAATAACGACAGAGCTTCTGAAAGCGGGTGGAACACCGGTAATTAAAGTCCTTCAGAAGCTGTTTAACTCCGACATCCTCGAGGGTACTACGCCAGAGGCATGGCAGAGGAGCGTATTAGTTTAGTTATTTGAGAAAGGTGATAAAACTCTCATAAAGAATTATAGGCCCATTTCGCTGCTGAGCCACGTCTATAAGCTGTTTTTGAGAGTAGTTAAAAACCGTCTCGCTCATAGGTTTGACGACTTTCAGCCTCCTGAACAAGCTGGATTCCGGAAAGGCTTCAGCACCGTAGACCACATCCATACGCTCCGGCAGATTATACAGAAGATCGAAAAGTATAATCGGCCACTATGTCTAGCGTTTGTATATTACGAGAAAGCCTTTGATTCATTAGAGACTTGGGCAGTGCTACAGTCATTGCAGCGGTGCCAGATTGACTACCGGTACATCGAAGTGTTGAAGTGTTTGTACAGCAAGGCCACCATGACATGTCTGTCTTCAGGATTAGAGCACGAATTCTATCCACGTGCAAAAAGGGGGCGCTCTTTGGGGGAAGCCTATGTTCAGCAGTGGACTTCTAAGGGCTGACATGATGACTCATGATAGGTTCAAGGTGTACGTACCTAGCTTAATAGTAGCTACAAAATCTCCACTGTGAAACAGTGCTTAGCAAAAATGGAACCGCAAAAAAAACATAGGTGGCTTCATAAAAAGGACATAATAATTTAAAAGATTAGAACTAAAACTTAATTTAGAGAAAGGTGATTAGTTAGACCTTTTAATTTCCGATATGTTTTCGGATTACCAGACGTGAACGAGTTTTATTAATTTGGTTGACGATACTGGCAGGTCGTTTGCCTGATGGTATGCGTCACGCCTGCCCATAACAGTTGCATAGCCACCCAGAACTTAGGTTGCAAAATCTTACGCGTCACTGCATTGTACTCGTTACCCTGAGACATTGGTTGTTAAGTCTCATGGTAATTTCAGATGAGTAATTAAACTATTTTTAATTATATAAATTGAAACAACGCATACACTGTTTGAAGTCCCCCATCCCATCGTGATCGCGCATGCCCAAAGTTGCTGATGAAAATGTATATAGATAAAAGAGGTTACTAGAATGGCATTGATTCACCCGGCTAGAAGCCTGAAAGATAAGTGGTAACTTGACATGAAGTATTACTCCCTGGCATACTGAAACTGTGAAACGTAAACTGTTACTACTGGAATGAGGTACACTAGTTAACGTGACGTAACCGCAGCTAGTAAAGTTTAAACAGTCGCCTGTCTAATGAACCAAAGCACTTGCAATGAACCAGCTCTTTGAGCTTTGTGCAACTTACCTCGGACGTCAATAGGAAACTTGTATATAGGACTCTTGTTCACTGAGCATTTTTTACGCGGAGAACAAGAATTTATCTTAAATCTTATCGTAGTACACGCTTCTCAGAGAAAAATTTACCCACTTTAACATCTAATGCAGAATAAAATCAACAAAGTTGTTATATTATGTAAATAGCCTCCTGTGTTATGCAATGGACGATACAGTATTCATAAAGGCTGAAAACAATTTCAAAAACTATTGCAAACTTCAATACTTTTATAAGTGCTATATAAGTTATAAAACAACAAATACGTTTACTTTTAATGTATTGTCGGAGTGGCTGTATATAAGATGTACACTGTTTTGTTGAAAAAGAAAATTGTGGACTTATTCTTTAAACCTTCGAATTTGTTTGTATATTTTGTGTGTGGTCGGATTTGAATTGTATCTACATAATAGTATAGCTACTGGGGTGGCCATGCTTTGCAGAGAAACGTGAAACTGAGCCGTGAACAATCACTCTGAGTCTCGAAATTCATCGGAGTTCTCGTGACCTTAGTTTCCAAAGAATCACGGCTATCTTCCTTTGGATCACTGTCAGGTTTTAACCTATTAGTTCGTGGTGCAGTGAATCTAGCAGCTTAAACTGGCGTTGTGGAGTAGCTCAAGAAATCAGATAAACTTAAGTATCGAGAAGTTAGTAGAAAAAAGGCTCTATAATACAGTAGACCTTATAGGTCCAAGCTTAGAGCAACGCGGCCCAAACATCTGCGCGAGCAATACGGGGCCGCGTTGCTCTAAGGGTCCAAGTTTACATAAACAAAAAACCATCTTTTCAACGGAATGAAAAAAAGAATAGTGAATATACAATAGCAATGTATGAACAAGTAGTGATTGCTACTAGCCGTTTATATCGCTCAGGCTTCGACAACGCATCTAACTCCGTGCTTAGGGCTTAAATTTGTATTACAGTGTCAAGATAATTGAGTGCCAAATATGAGTGAGAGCTCCGAACGAAACCCTTGATTTTTACTAAGGAAATTGATGTGTTCTTCTTTTTACCTGACTTCAGCAAAGCAAGGGAATGGTAATGAGTTTAACTGTCTATGTATGTTATGTATGTATGTATGTATGTGGATGTTTCACTGTAGCGTCACATCTATTGGTCCGATTTGGCAAGCGATGTTTCATCGATTTGTATTCATATATAGAATATCATAGGCTTTTTTTGTTTACCCGACTACGGCGAAGCAATGGACGGGTTATTTGTTCAAACTAAAAACTTGGTCCAATTTTGACAAGCGAGGTATCAATCCATTCTTTGCAAGAATGTCATAGGCAATTTTTTTACCCGACCGTAATACATTAAAGCATTCTTAACAATAATGGGAAGGACAACAGCAGTATACCTACATAAATACCAACAAAAAGTTTGTTTTCCATAAGAAACGACTGCCAAAAGTATCGTAAAATTTCAACTGCACCGAGACCGGCAAATGTTGACGCAATATTCTTTGTGTAAATTTGTGTTTGACAGAATATGCGAATCTACTATCTCTGATTTAAGAAATTTGCACACTATAATAACGCATCACGATCACATACAGAATAAGGAATCGCGAGGACCATGGTCCAACAAACACTCCCCCCCAGAAAGAAAACTTGTGGTTACATAAATATATTGTACACGCATCAGAAGCTACGGAGGCTGTAAATACGCTGAGAGAGAACATAATTTTCTATGATGCATTTTCCCGGGATAAAATAACTGTTGTTGCAAAAGCAAAAAAATGTGTTTCTAGATGAGAGTTACATCTGCAAATACTAGACACACTAGTAGCACATTCGATGACTAGAACCTTATTAATTTCAAACAGTCCACATCTCATTTGCACAATACATACCGGTAAAATCATAACCCTCCTTTTTGCTTCGAGGTAGAAGGGTAAAAATGGCTGTTATCAAAATTTGCCAGAACCTAATACCGAACTCAATTAGGGTTCTCGCAATCAACAGATATAGCAACGGCTCTTTAGGTCTCCTCGTTCAGTATTAATAAACCTCCGCTCGGAGCAGTCAAGCCGTGTTTTATTTCCAGAATTGTCTATGACAGTGGATGACAAACTTTTAGAGGTGGACAACAAGACAGCGCTCTCGTTGCTGCACGCTTTGAATGGGGCTATTTGGATGACAGTATTTCAACCGTTTGTGTTGACGGAGATTTTCACGGAATTAAACGAAAGAACAGTAAACATTCCAATCAACTGTCCAAAACCAACTACACTGGCCTTCAAAATTTAGTAACACACTTTTAAAATTACTAGATTTTTTATTTAATTGTTTGGCTCCCACTCATCTGATTGAGATACCAAGTGTCTAAGTATCAGCCTCCGCCAGTGCGGGGACCGGAGGGGACGACGAGCCACCACACCGGCAACGGCCCCCATATATATATATATATATATATATATATATATACATATATATATATATATATATATATATATATATATATATATATATATATATATATATATACATATATATATATATATATATATATATATATATATATATAGTGCTCTGGCACCGACACTTGCCCCTGCGCCTCCCTTTGCTATACTGCTCATCGTAATTTACTATATTTAGTGATTATACCGCACCATTTATTACAGTCCATTAAATCTTATTATTTACCATCCAGCAGTAGTCCCTTTAACACTGGTACTTATGCGCTCCTCACACCTAAGAAAAATCAGCTCGCTTACTCATATAATAAGAAAGAAAGAAAGAAAATACATATATTCAACACACACAAAAATAAACGATACAAATAATTAGAAAAATTAAGTAGGAACAATAGAAAAGGAAAACAAAGAAAAGGTAAAAGTAGATAATTAAAGTGGTGATGAATGGGCCTATATACATACTCGTAACAGAAACACCATGATTCCGATCACGGTCCACCTTTCCAGCACAACTGTATCCTATACTCATCCAGACGGCTTCCCTGAACATAATGATGGAACGCGATATGTCGTTTGGCACCAGGGGGTGGTAAAAATAAAAAAAGCCGGCGGCCGAAGCCTACTACCAGGTGATTCGGTTGTTCTTTTGGCACCACCCGAGGGTCACATGCGAGGGCTAAATCCTACGGACGCAAGCAAACAATAAACCCTCAACCCTCGTATTATTTTTCCAATAAATAGTATTAAAATTTAATCATTTATGTAATATTTATTATTATTATTATTTATGTATTATTAATTCGAATATCTTTGGAAAAATGATACGAGCGCTGTGAGACCACGGGTCCTGGGCGGGATACGTACGAAATTTAGAATGATTTTTTTGCGAGTATCTATTCCTCGAAGTCTATTCGTCGAATGCTTACATCCTCGAAGAGTCGTTTCTGCGAATGGTCATAATTGCGAAAAATACGTTTGCTTGAATAATCAAAACTGCGAAGGTTTATTCTTGCGAAGGGTCGTTTGCTCGAATATTTTAATAAACGAGCTAATATTGTCTACATATTTTAGTCCTGTTTATATCTAAAGTAGTACTTATCTATTAGCTTTTAGATTATACGTACAAAAACAACAAAAAGTACCAAGCTAGCATATATTGCTAGCAGAAGTCGACGTTTTTTTCTAGTCAAGACTAATTCGGTGGTAGTCAAAGAAAGGAGAACTTTAACTCGGACTTGTTAAAGTGCTTTATAATGTACCTTTTTGATATTATGCTGAATACAAACAATAAATACTTTGAACTATAAAAATATATACCTTTATAACATACCAACCTACTGAGTGAATGACAAAGAACACGCAGTCTAAACCAGAGGACATAGATATTTGAAATAAATATTTTATTATTCATATATTATCTGCTTCCCGCTCACTCATACATCACTTGAAGATTGCTTGCACTCGAGTCGAAGAAGCCACTTGAGCTTAGTGCGAAATTCGGAGACATTGTCATACTTGTGTAGCCCAAATATGAACCTGATGCAAAAAATTTGGAGACGCTCCAATTTGTTTTGCAGGTACTTGGTTAGATCAAGGTAGCAGGCGTCAGCGTAATCGAGAATATTAGTCATAAATTGAATATTAGTCATAGTTGAATATTAGTAAAATATTGCGTAGTCGAACAACGCAAACGAACATTGTATGGCTAGTAGAAGCAATTTGAGCATTCCAAAATAATTTTTTGACAATTGTTATGCCGAAATTCGTTATGGTGTCACTAAAAGGAATGATAACTCCGTCAAAAATCCCCCTTCCCCACTGTCTTTAACAAAAACTCAATAATACATCATCGAGTTCACTATATGAGCTAAAAATTAAACAAAAATTGGATCTTTGGACCTTATAGTTACAGAGTTATAAAGATTTTAAAGACATTTCACATCAAAAACTTACCACGGAATCCTATGAATGATCAGAGATACTCTTGGACTTTTAATTCTATTCGTGTAAGATTGTTGCTAAATCCTTATATTACTTTATGGTTTGTATAAAGAACAAAGGGGGTTGGATTAAACAAATAACGAACTTTATATTACTAGATTTCATGATCATCCCTTAATTTAAGATTAATGTTGATTTGAGAGATTTGATCATTATTATTGATCCTATTAATTAATTGGTGCCACAAAAATACAGGACGTTAAAATTTTGCATTTTTGCCGGTTCGATTCCCGGCTAAGGTAATCAACTTTTGAAAAAGTGTGAATGTAGTTTTACCACAGAATAAATAATATGGTTTTACTAACTTTTGAACATAAGCGAATGTTTTCTTTGAGTAAAATTTGCTAACTTCAATATTGAGGGTACTTTCCTTTCCTTTTACTTTCCATTCTGTAGGTATATGAGTATAACGCATTTTCCACAATATTACTTACTAGCTTTTGCCTATGTGTTCGTCCACAGCTTATCGCGAAAAAAGCATCTTATATTCATCTAGAATATTAAAAATCAACGCAAAAGTTTAGAACCTAAGCTCCTGATGCTTTTTGCATTATTCCGTTTCCAAGGCAATGTCCGTTCTCTACATCGAGAAATAGACATTTTCCAGTTTTCCCGTAGCAACTTACTATTTTCCAGGATAAAAAGTATCCAATGTTGGTCACTATATTGTAAGTACCTATTTACAAAGTTTCATCAAAATTGGATCAGCCATTTTGGCGTGAACTCTTTCCAAACAAATTAACAGACAACGTTTCACTTTTATATATTGGTGTGGACGTAGGTTATCGTGAACTCGTTTTTTTCATGTAGGTTAAAAAGTGGGTGGGGCTGTCTCAGGGTGCACGGCCGTTTGTTTATCATGAACCGTCTACGCTACGTACAAATTGAGAGTTATACCAAATTGTCCCACCTATCCTTACACATTCCCATATATCCCCACCTATCCTTACCCGTTATCCACTGATTTGGTTCACTTAGTTCAGATTCCGCTATTGTGAGAATAAATATTAGGCTGTTATTTTTGCAACAAAAATTGAATCTTCCTTTAGTAAAGTGTGAAGTCAGATGACAGATGCCTAAACTATGAATAGTTTCGGATAAATCCGTGTACTATGTTATTTTTGACATTGCCTGTCATGTTTGTCATCAGCAGTCAATACTGGATGTTTTGGCGTTTGACTGCTGCTGTCACCTGTCAATTTGACAACTGTCATATGTAATTAAAATCTCGTTGAGATCTATCACTTCTGTAAAGAAACTCCCAGTCTAGGTTCAATAGTTTCAGAGTTGTAGACCTTTTAAGTTTGACAATTGTCATCCAAAACGAAGATATCGATGAGATCGATCACTTCTGTAAGGAGACAACTATTCAACTTTCAATGGTTTCCAAGTAATACCTGTTTTAAGTTTGACAGCTATCATCTGAAACGAAGATATTGATGAGATATATCACTTCTGTAAAAACTTTAAGACTAAGATCAATAATATTAGAGTTATAACCTTTTTAAGTTTGACATCTGTCATCCAAAACGAAGATATCGATGAGATCGATCACTTCTATAAAGATACAACTATTCAACGTCCAATGGTTTCCAAGTAATACCTGTTTTAAGTTTGACAGCTATCATCCAAAACGAAGATATTGATGAGATATATCACTTCTGTAAAAACTTTAAGTCTAAGATCAATAATATTATAGTTATAACCCTTTTAAGTTTGACACCTGTCATCCAAAACAAAGATATCAATCAGGTCTATCAAGAAAAGACTACTGTAAAGAAACTACTAGTCAACGGTTTATAGTTTCCAAGTGATAGCTATTTTAAGTTTGACACCTGTCATTTAAAACAAAGATATCGATGACATCTATCACTTCTGTAAAGAAAATACTAGTCTAGGGTCAATAGTTTCAGACATAGCCCTTTTAAGTTTGACAGCTGTCATCTAAAATGAAGATATCGATGAGATCTATCACTTCTGTAAGAAAACTTCCAGTCTAGGATCAATAGTTTCAGAGTTGAACTCCTTTTAAGTTTGACAGCTGTCCTCCAAAACGAAAATATCGATGAGGTCTATCACTTCTGTAAATAAACTACTTGTCAACGATCGGTTGTTTCCGATTAAAAGCTTTTTAAGTTTGACTGCTGTCATCCGAAACGAAGATATCGATGACATCTATATATATTCTGTAAACAAACCAGCAGCCTTAGCACTCCCACGGCTAACCAGCCCGCACCACCACTGTTGACGATTGCACCAGGCATCTGCGTTGCAACCACATAAATGGGCACCGTGAATGAGTTTGTTCAGCAAATGGAGTTTATCTTGGACGAGAAACTAAACGCAGTGAAAAGTGAAAAACTACAAAATTTTAAAACCACTTTTGTGGAAAAGATCAAAAAGGAGTTTGCGACCATGGCAAATAAGTATTTTATTCTTGAAGATTTTCACAAGAACCGGCGAAATGAGCATTACGACTTAAAGATGGATTATGACAAGCGGAAGCAGAACTCCATCCATCGAAAACATAAAATGAAATAAAAAATATTACCGTTTTTTCTATAGCACTGTAGCCGTTGACAAGATCTATACCTAAAATCATATTATTATGATTGTAACAAGGGCTCACACGAGTGGTTGCCAAAAAGGTAGGCAAATTGAAGCGACGACCGGACACGAAAGTAACGAGGTGGCATCGAAAGCTGTGATGTACATTTAGGACCTAAATGCCACGGCGGAAGGAAATGGACCGATTTTATGTAGGCTGTGACGTCAAAGTGTAGATAGATAGGTGTAGGTACAACTAGGATTTAGGTTTTAGATATTATTCTTATTTGATCTAACCACATGTCTTATGTTATAAATTATTTTGATTATAGCAACCGTATAAAAAATAATCTTCACTAAAACTTTTCACTATCTTTTCAGGAGACTGGATAATCGTGACTTTTTTGCCATTCGTCTATATTTAATTTTGTGTGTTTGTTGGTCTTCTATCTTATATCCGAAATAAAGTTTGATATGTTGTTGTAGGTTTTGACGCTCGCGAAGGTTTCTGACATAAAAAGAAAGAATGAAAGAAAGAAAAAACGTCTTCTATGCGTTTGCGCATCGGTCATCCGATTGAGTTGAACCTTTGTGCAGTTGTTGTTGGCATTTGCGTGAAAGATAGTGACATAAAAAAAAACTAAGAAATATCGTACACTTTGAAGGAAATAAAAAAATATGAAAGACGCAGTACAAGTATTGTAACACATGCCTCTGGGTATTTGCTAGTGTAATAATAATTATTTAAGTACAGACAAAACAATGTTTCTATTTAAACTAACCTACCTTCGCTTAAAAGACAAAAGCGGGTATTCTATACTGCCGTCCTTTAATTAGAAAGCCGTTAAGCCCAAAAAGTAGTTAAGGAGAAACAGCAAAAAAAACGCGAAAAAACGTGGGAATCATTGTTTTTACTTAGATTAATGACTGGTAGACACATTATTGGCATTTATTTCCGTGCATCGTATAAGGTCTTATATGTTCAAAAAACTATTTTCAATTATTTTTAAAACGTTTTTTTATACATTTAACTAAGCATTTTTTATACATTTGGCTAATTTTGGCTGTAATTACTGTACTAAAAGGTACGCTACCCTTACCTTAGCGGCTTTTTAGCGAAGTTATTTCTGTAAATTTGTAAGCTTTGTAATCTTCGTTAAATTTATTCTGAAATGCTTAACTACAAACTCTTTAAGTCACCTAACTACTTTATAGACAAAACATTACATCATATAAAAATTTCAACACCCTTACTAATAAGTGGCTGTGGCACTTTAGACTCTTTTAAGCTAAGGGACAAGAAACTGTTGCACAAACTTACGCTAATTTACTTATCTAAAAGGCGGCAACACTTACTTCGCTTGTAATTAACTTCCTTTATAGCTAAGTATTTGATGGAAAAAAGGTGAGAAATTATTAATATGTCTAGTATAAAATCTAGTATTAATTCGAAAATCTGAGATGAAAGTAAAAGAACCTTCTACATAAAAACATCAATAATTATTAACCGTTGATTAAACAATAACATTGACTTATTACTAATTATTATTATTTAGATCTTACAGATCACCACCATTTGGCACAGGTTTAAATTATTTATTTATCCTACTAGTAAAAATTTAAATATAAATGGGCATTTTTCAAGGCAATATAAGTATTTTTAGTTACAAAATTGCTTTTCTAAAGGAACTAAGTATTATCTAATGAACTAATTTTATACAAAATCAGTCTTCAGGTTCCGGTTCAGGTGAAGGAACACTTAATATAATATAGACTTATCTTTCAATTATTTTGTGACTCTTTTGTTAATATTTTTCGACTTTAATACTTTCGTTATTATTACAAATGGGTAAATTTTGCCAGAAAAACATGTTGTGTATTGGTATGATAGGTGATCATTTATCAATTATTTTTAGCTTTTGATATTTCTCAATCCCTTTAGGAAGCGAACGAAATGTTATTCCCAATTGATCTCATTTTTGGTAACACCATCCGGGCTTCGCTACGTCCACTTTCTTTGGGGCTGCTTCTTAAAGAAAGAATTCATTTCGAAGAGCCCCTCCCTCTCAAGAAAGTTGACAAGCATTTCCCCTCTGGCGTTTCTGCTACCAAATCCATGAGGTCCTACTTTCAATTCGTTGCCAGCTTGTTTTCCCACTTTGGTGTTCAAGTCCCCCATAAGTCAAGTCCTGGTGCTATGTAAGGCCTTAGATATGTCCTCATACATATCTTCTACTTCTTCATCTGTGTGTTTCGAGATCGGTCACACTGAATCACCTTGAGAGTATATCTCTTGGTGAGCCTGATTATAAGGTAAACTCCCCTGGTCGACACACTACAGATCTCTTCAATGCTGTTAGCGAGGACTCGGTGAACTGGGACCCCGACACCACCTTGGGATTATTGATCACCCTCTCTGAAGTCTCTCATCTTATGTTCTCCAGTTCCACTTCCAGCTGCGCCAAGTGTTCGTCCAGTCTAAGAGTGCGTCCATTAAATGTAGCCAGTGTCATTCGATTATGGTGGCCTTCCGTAGCCCGGGGATTCTTAGCACCCCCTGCCCTGCCGTTACCATGACCGCCACCATGGTCAGGAATAGCAGGGCCGCAGGGAACTAGGGGCCGTTTTTTTGTTGTGTCTGTCATGGAATGATATGCCCATAATCGCCACGCTGGGCAGACGGGTTGGCGACCGCAGTACGCAACTCTTTGCACCAGTGGCGCTGCTGCCCGTCACTGGTCTATGGCATTTAGCTGCGCAGATTTATGAAGGAATATACCGCCATTTGTCGGGCACCAGAGCCTCGTTAGTTCTTCGGCAGGGTGCACCAACAGCAGGTGAGGTTGGCTTGGGGCACTGAGATAGTGATTGTGCCCCCTTACCCCGTTATTAGTAGGTTATAATATAAGTAGGATAACTGTAATATTATTATCACTGAAACCACCAATTTTGATATATTTTATTATTACAAATTACTACAAAATGTTGTCTAAACTTACCTCGTTAAGTTTCCCAACATATCGAAATAATGGCGGAAACACGCAGCGATGTTATACGCTTACACTTGGCGAACGCTAGGAATCAAATTGTCGGACCGAGTGTTGTTATCGACAAAATCTTAGCTGCCGTATAACCTGGGTTGCCGTATTTATAGAAAAAAATACTAAATTGCCATATTTCACAATTTATTTTGTAAAGGTACATATTTTTCTAGTGTAAGTAATTGAAACAGAAAAAGAACCAAAAAAAATACAGTTTCCTGGATTTTGACTCACTTGTCTTTCTAATAGTTTTATATACAGTAGAAGTTATTAATTTGGGGTCCTGGGGTCCGGAAGCACGGGGTTTTGTCAGGCAGATGTCCAGACGCTTAGTAGAAACTACAGGTGACCAAAGAGCTGGCGCTTACCTCGGTCAAAGAATTAGCTTAGGTATTCAACGAGGTAACTTCGCCAGCTTTTTGGGCACCTTACCTGCAGACTGCGAACTAAATTCTGTTTTTATTTGTAAATAGTTGTCATTTAAGGTTTTGTATATAATAGTTTTAATTGTAAATTAGATTTTTAGTTAAGTTGTATTATACTTTCTTTTTTTTATATTTATTTCGCATTTTGGTCTATGTTGTTAAATTGACAGAAAATCTTTCACATTCTGCATTACTGTGTGGAAGACAGAACATCAAGAGAAAATTTCTCAACTTTGCAGTTGGTATCATGGATCTTTTCCCAAAATCATAGGTCAAAAATTTGTTAACATCGGATGAAAGTCTCAATTTTTTTGGAGATCATTTTTAGTTTTCACCTTTGGTGGTAATTTTTGGATTAGTGGCATCATTGATCATTTCTAATCAAGGTGAAAGGAATGGCTAGATACTACAACACTTTATTTGTACACAGGATTTCCCCGGCTGTGTTATAAAAGTTATATATGCGTTTCGTTTTATTCACCACACTAGTGAAAATAGCGTTTCATTTCACCTGCATCCAATTGGCGTTTTTTTTTTATGAAGGGTAATGAAGGGTCTGCCATATGCAATAATTTCTTAAAAAACTACATGGATTGCCGTATCAATAACAACACTCACCGATCATTCGGGCAGGCGCCCCTTACACCCTTACACTCCCGAAATGAATAAAAGGCGAGCGTCGGAAAATGACTTTATAGTTAAGGAATATGGCTTAGCCGCTTTGTAGACAAGAATCAATTCAAATTACTACAGATTCCACAATAGAAACAAGTAATGTTTTTTTTAATGGAGTATTGTGAGGAATTTATGGTAAATTTAATTTAATTAAATACTTGACTATGATGGCGTTAAAGGAGGGTAAATGCTATTTAGTTAAGTTTTTCACTAAAAGTAATTTTTAGTCTTACTTTTTTAATCTTATGCTCAAAATGATTCCTAACTATAAAGAAGTTACACTCACTTTGCGTCTTTTTAGTCAAGAATAATCAGATAACGTACTTTTATTTAAGTAGATGACCTGAAAATTTTCGCCACATTGGGCAGCTAAGGTACTTTAACGTGCACCAAGCGAAGAAGTGTGGTTTAGTTGCTTTCAAGCGAAGGAATAATCAAATATTGTGTCACTTAACGTCTCACAAAATGTTTTTATAACTCTGGAACTATTACCTACATAACTATGGTTCTTAGATAGAAATATAGAGAAATTTAAACTTTATCACTTTGCATTAAAAAGTCAAAATTGACCACCTTTCTAGTTAGGGGTTTGAGGGTTAACGCCTTTCTAGTTAAAGGACGGCAGTATATTGAAATATGTTTTATGAATGATCGTGATCACAATGGTGGTAGAATATTACTTTGTAATTATTGTATACGTTTATGAACACAGTAGGTATGGCAGCGTAGGTAGATAAATTATAGTAATATATCACACCATATTTCAGATTTTTGACAAAAAAGAAAAAAAAAAACAGAAAAAGTCCCACCACATATTTTTCCCGTGAATGTAACGACGCCCTGGATAACGGCTGTTTCTCACGCAATTTCCTGTCACTGCGACGCCCAACCGAGTATTTTCTGTGGCGTTAAAAGGATTCCAAAATATACAACTCGAAGTTAACCTTATAAATGGGAACCATCCTTAAATTTTGTGGTTATGGCTTGCAAGTGGCTCCTTGCTCCGTTGTTGATACTAGCTGTTTCCCGCGATACCACACGCATACAAATATTTTTTGTTGGGATATAAGTGGTTTATGGCTGTATTTTTTAACAAATGCCTTGTGCCTTAATGTGCTAATAAAAATATAACTAGCACCAACTTCTATACAGGTTGGACAACCCACATGCCATTACGGGCTTATAGGGGTAGCCCAAATATTCTAGCCTATTGGACCGTACGCAATATATTGCGGGTGGTATTGCCTCGCTAAATTGCAATGCTAATTCGATTACCCAAATATGTACCAGAATTTAAGTAAAACAATGAGAGCCTGGCGCTCAGGTCACAATGGCATAACACCAAACGGCTAAAATATGTAACCACTACCGAGGTTAGCATAATTTCGTCGCTTGGTCTGCTCTGCCGAAGTAAACACAGCGCCATCCTTATACTCTGTGTCTCACAAACATGAAGGTGCTAGAATTTCAACGCTAATAGCGTGCCAAACTAGAGGCCATCTTCCCAGGAATAAGTATCAGAACATCAGAGCTTTACTGTCGCAAGCATCAGACCATTCAGTTCGAGAACAGAGGCCGCATGAGCGCTGGTATGAGTAGCCGCTGAATGATATCGTTAAGACTGACGAGACCTAAAATTCGACCAGCACTTCTGAATCAAGAGAGGCCGTGATGACAGAGTTGATCAATTGCAGCACCGTACTGACAGCAAAGACTATAGCACCAGCACTAAAACATTTTTCACCGCGTTTATCGTTAAAATCTATGCAAAAAAACTAGGTAGGTAATTAGATTTCCATATTTTTTTATTCTACTCTGTGAGTAAAATATGAATATATTTTGTTTGTTGCCTGAAAGTTGAACAAGTTTAAACTGTCGGAAGCCGTCAAATAAAGCTTAAATCACATTATCACGCTAATACATATAAAATTAAATGCGAAAGTATAACTCAGGGTAAGCGTCTGCACCTACCTTGCTGGAATATTTGTAAGGAGATAAATTGGAAGTAACAATGGAAACATGGGATACTTTATATCGTTATACAGGGCGAGCGTAGCTGCGGGAAACAATAAGCTATCTATATATCTCATCAAAATCCGTGTCACCGAGCTGAGTAGCTAGTAACAAACACATACCTCACTTATTACCCGACTACGGCGAAGAAAAAGGAGGGTTATGATTTTAACCAGTACGTATGTGGGTGGGTATGTAGCGGAGTGAATACTTACCTGAGCCAATATTATCAAGTCAAGCTCATAAAAGGCAGTGCGATACGGTAAAAGCAAAAGGATGTAAGAAGGTATATAGCGTGCAGTAATTTTAGGTTAAGAACACAGTTTACCTGCAAGATAGTTTTAAAAAAAAATAGAAGAAATAAATAAAAGTGAGAAAAAATGAGATTTCGGGTCAGTAAAGAAATAACAAAATTGACATAGGTACTGATTATAATCAATCAGCTGACAATCGTCCTGATTAATTAAACCATCTTTTGAACAAACAAAAAACGCATTTAAATTGGTTTATTCGTTTAGGAGCTACAATACCGATATCACCACAGACAAAAGCAAATATTTAGCTGTAAATTTATTTTGCAAAAAGATATTCCTATATAAGGAATTCAACTCAAGCCTCCTAGCCACTAGACCGTATCGAAAGTTTTTTTTTACCAGACTGCGCAACGCAAAAGCCTGGTAATGTGTTTATCAGCCTATGTATGTATATATGTATTTCTGTTCCTCTGTGTTACTATAAAGACAAAACGGGTGGACTGATTTTGATGATTCTTACGTCAATCGATTTGTCTTAATTTCGCAAATGTCACTAAAGACATGACATTATTCACAATTTAATGTGGCGACAACCAGACGCCATATAAAATATTAAAGTTGACGAACTATGTTAAGGGGTAACACTGAATAAGTATTTTAAGATCATCTTTAGGTTTCTGTTATCATTTTTCATTTCAAATTACCATTTAAGATTTATACCGACATAAAGCTGTTTAGCAACGTAAGAACCATTCTCAGTATTTTTTTTTGCCTCACTTTAGTTTTGTTCGCAGTCTGTTTTTTCACTGTACGTAAATTTTCTTGTGTAATTTGTTGTTCAATGTTTTTACCCGCTAGCTGTACCCGTGGCTTCGCACGCGTGTTCTTTTCTTTGGGTTCAAAGTACCATAATGTGCTATTCCAGGACCAATATACAAACATTTCATCAAAATTTCTTCAGCCGTCATTTTTTTTTATCTATTGCTCGGCTCCTTACTCACCCGATTGAGATACCAATTACACAAGATTTTAAACCACACCCTTAGCTATCTAACAATGAAAACCGCATCGCAATCAGTCCGGTAGTTTCCATCCGTGATGCGTGAACAAACAAACAAACAGACAAAAGACAGAAAGACGAATCAAAAATAATTATATTGTTGTTCAATAGCTTTTTTAATCACCTAAGAGCATTTTTTTATTTATCTTCTTTGTACAGCCTTTTTCGTACCTATTGCTTTATTATAAGTATAGATATGACTGTGTATATTTGCATCAAAAAATCCGTCCAGTAGTTTCAGCGTGATACGTGTTCTTTTTAATAACTTTCAACCCCTATCTTGTGGAAACCCTTTAATTTTTCGGGATGAATAGTATCCAATGTCCTACCTTGTAGTATGAACTCCAGTCATACCAAGTTTCATTTGAATTCATTCAGTAGTTTTGGTGCGATGCGCGGTCAAGATACAGACAAACAGACAGAAAGTCAAAAATAACAAAAATAAAGAACAGCCTCCAATAAAAATTATATAATATTATTTGCAACCAGAAGTGGATTTATTAAAAATATATACACGATCACACACACAAAGGTATTATTAAACTTTACAAAGTAAACTAAGCACTGTTACAAAATCAAATGGGGGGAACTTAAAAAAACTCAAGAGATATTCAGGAACGTCCGACTGCTTCGACTGCCAACGGAAAAGTGGCGCGCCGCTCTCGTTGCCTCGCCAAGGAATAGGTCCGCCTGGCCGGAACCAGTTTCAATTAGTCTTACGCAAACAATTCATCACCAGATGCTAGGCCCCGCTTCTAGGCTCCGCCTTCTGTCCTCTTTTTTTCTTTACACAGCCTCTCCTGACGGGCGAGCATCCTCGATCGCCTGATCTTTCTTGGATGAGCAGCACCTCAGATCTTCGAGATCTTCGCAATCTGAAACATGTCATTGTTGTACTCTCTGAAACATTTTTGCAGCGTAAAATGATCATTTTCAATAACAATTAACAGTTTCGCATCACAACTGTAAGCGTGCACTCAAACAGTTGTTAACGTCACTTTGAAATTGTTATAAAACGTTCAAAATTACATGACAAAAATAACATTCTTGTAAATCTCATGAAATCTCAATACTTGTTAACTTTAAATAATGAGAAACTAAAAACCACAAATGACAGAACTCCATATCTCCGTCATTCGTCTCGCATCACGAAAGAATTTTGTTTTTAAATGCAGTCGTCACAAAATATACTCCAAATTAGAGTGTCTCAATAGAACTATGTTCGATGCGTTCATGTTACAGATAGACGCCTTAAGTAAGCGTATTGAAGCCGAGTTACGCTTGATGCTTACACGTTACAGTCAGTCACCAAGTTAGCATGTCAAAACAGAGCTCGGTTCGATGCTTTTACGTCACAGACAGTAAACAAGTTAGCAAGTCAAAGCAGAGCTCAGCTCGATGCTTTTACGTCACAGACAGTAAACAAGTTAGCAATCAAAGCAGAGCTTGGATCGATGCTTTCAAGTCACAGACAGAAGCGAGCAGTTAGCTTGTGTCAGCAGAGATGTAGAAGAGTCGAAGAAGAGTCACAGACAGAGGCGCACAGTTAGCTTGTCTCAGTAGAGATGTAGAAGAGTCAAAGAAGAGTCACAGACAGAGGCGCACAGTTAGTTTGTCTCAGCAGAGATGTCGGAGAGTCAAAGAAGAGTCACAGACAGAGGTGCAGAATTAGCTTGTCTCAGCAGAGATGTAGAAGAGTTGAATAAGGGTCACAGACAGAGGCGTACAGTTAGCATGTCTGAGCAGAAATGTAGAAGAGTTGATGGCCCAACAAGGCCCAACAAGTCCTGAAGCTCGGCTACCAAAGTCGCCGTGGTACCACCGCGATTGAAGAACGCTGCGCACTTGTCCGACGTCCATACGCCGTGCCATAAGACCATGTACTCCAACGCCGCTTGGATCTACTGCAAATGGAACCCATAAGCTGGCACAACCCACAATGGTGATGTGGGACTCGCTGGACAAACTTGTATGGACCTGTTGTGTCACAATCCAGTCCATCGGAACTTTGTAAACACTTTCCAACAAACAAAGTCACCCAGTGCATAAGCAGTGGTTGCTTCATTGTCTTAAACACAGTATGGTCTTATTGCACTTTGTTTGCCTCAATTAGTTCTGAAGCCCGTGGTCGTTTTAGAGTTACCATAGTCTTGTGATTTGGTTAGGAGTTTCATAAGGCCATATGTCTAAAGAGAAACCTCAACATAGGCTCTCGGGTAGCCTGCCAAACTACGACACCTTTATGATTTGCCTTGATAGATAGCATGTTAGATTCAGAGCGGCAGTATCGCTCATACTGGTTTGCTCGATGCAAGCAGTAGATAGATAGATCCGTACTGCACTAAAAACTGAAATTACAGCATGTCAACATTGACCTTATGAATAGTATAGTTGGCGATCTAGCAGTAGCAATGTACCGCCTAAAATGTCACACTAGACCTATACTTGCTTGCCATTCGATGATTTACTAAAGCTTCTACTTTCAGACTCGGCCGCACTTGATTTAGACCTACGAGGTTTACCGGACACTCAACTTGTCTTTTAGAAAAGAGAACTTTTTCAGATCCATCAAAAACCCCGCCATGCATGGTTAGCATAAAAACAGCTACCTTTCGCAACACCATTTACTCGCAACACATCCAGCATTGATAGTGGATATTACAGTACCAGTAAACAACGTCAACCAATAGCGGAAAACTCGCTAAATAATGACACTAAACGGTCCTTCTCGCCTACCAACGGCGCAACTATGATGCCGGTGTCTAAAGGACGTAAAACGTAAGCTAGGCAAACAAACCAAACCTGCGACAAACTTTCAACCATAGCAAACCAACTTATGCGTGGTTTGCTAGGGTTGAAAGTTCATTTATAATTTATTATCATTTGAAGGCTCCAAACATCCACCTCTAGCACGGAACAGGTCAGGCGCAATTAGGGCCTCTGAGGCAGAAGAAATAGATCAACCTCTATTAGTATCTCAGAAAACAACCTAACCTAGTGATCGGTCCCACCGACGTGCCCCAACTAGCTTCCAACGTTTGGTCACAGATCTAACCTTACCAAACATAACCTGTTGTGCCATGTGTCCATTTCAACTGGAATTTAACGATCGTTGTTATTGCGGGTATTGAACACACTATGCCATTCTTATGTTAAAACGTTGTGTTGACAACGGGTACAAAACTAGACAAAGCTCGGGAACACAGACAAACCGTTGACAAAAGCACCAATATGCATTGATGTCTACACACGTTCACCTAGTAGTTTAGGTTAGGTTAGAAAAAATTCTATAATTGAATCATTGTATCATTGAGATGTTTTTTTTTATTCCTATGTCAATGTACTCTTAATGAAATCCACATACAACTTCCAGACTAAAGTTTTACGTCTTCAAGACTGTAAAACTTCTTGATCGGACATCCAGAATTACTGGCCTTATTGCTCGCCCCGACTCAGGGATAGCCCTAAAGTGTCTGCTTTCCAAAACTAAGTGTTATTCAGTTATTTACGAGTGTTAAGGACAGCCCTACCCATTAGGAAGGTCTCATTAACGCCCGTGTAAACAAAATCGACGACATATTAAAATGTGTTGCCATAACTTAAACTGGCAACTTAGAGGAACGTTGAATGTTAAGATGTTTTGTTAATGAAAACAATTAAAAAACAGTTGTGGAGATTAGAAACAAAAACCGGTTTCTGTAGGAGCGCTTGCATTGAACCTCTAAAAACAAATCATATAATTTTCCAAAGGAAAAATTGGGTCACGGACGGGATTCGAACCCGCATACATCCATGCCTCTGCGCGGTACATACCTCTTCGGTTTTTTCAAGGTCAGCACACCTCTGTGCTAAACACAAACCATAACCAAACCATAGTTCGTGAGAAAATTATCCACCTTGTTTTTTGCCTGCATTCGAGATAAATGTTCCTTTTTTAGTATTCTGTGCCCAAACTACACTTTTTTTTTAAATAAATTGGTTTAATTGCATTGGTTCTCATATGTATCAATAGTAAATAATATCGTACGATGTTGTTAATACGTATACAGAATAGAAAGTTTATTGAGAGAGCAAGGGCACTTACAACTACTTAAATGCTTTAACCATTAGAGCTACATACATCAAAACTGTGTCAGCCATGTCAGAGGCCCTCGGGCGGCCTGACAAACTTTTATAGCAGAGGCCCAGCGTTATCTCATACGAAAAACAAACAAACTGTGTGAGAAGACCTTCCGTGGATTTTGGAGACAGTTTGATTATAACTTAAAGATTTTGGAAAAAAAAATATACATTGTGCAAGAAAAATGACAATCCATACCAATATATAAAAGTATTGTCTGTTTGTTAGTTTGTTTATCTATTTGTTTAATTGGGGAGATTTCATACGATAATGGCTACACTGATTTTGATGAAATTTGAAAATAAAACAAAGGATACTTTTTATCCAGGAAAATTGTAAGTTTCTATGGGGAAACGGGAAAATATTGATTATTCGCTGTAAGGAACGGTTGCCATGGTACCAAAATAACAAGTCTGCAAAAACATCAAGAGTTTTGGTGCTATACTCACTTTTGCATTGGTTTTTAACATCCTAGAATAACATAGGATACTTTTATTCGCGATAAACTGTAGTCCGCGTGAACGAAGTCGCGGGCGGGAAATCTAGTATTAACAAAAAATGAGCGTTCTTTTTATGGACCAAAAGTCTCGAGATTAATATTGGTTAGTGTAGGTACTAAAAAAGTTCAATAATATTGAATGGTACATTTGAGTACAAAATGATTGCAGATATTCAGTGTGACAAATAAACATAGTAGAAACAAAAACTGATCATTCTCAAGGAGACCGACCTGCTATCTTCCTGTCTAACTTATTGCAGTTAGACAGGAAGAGAGCTGGAATTAATGATTTTCATTATGGGCGTATTTTAGCAATGTGTTCGCCGCGACACCGCGTTTTTATGTTGACACGCACTATTTTAGGCCATGGTCACCATAATGGATTGTGTTGCACCAAAATAAATAATTATTGTATGAAGCATCATAGTCCATCATGGATGACCATGGTCTATAATGATGCAGTCACCAGTATGTATGTAAAACTTTTCATGCATGATACACCATATATAATCTTTTTATTTTACGCTGAGGATGGTCCACCATGGATGACTATGTTATATTATATTACTGTAAGCATGTTCAATACAAAATGTTTGTACAAATTGTAAAAAAAAAGCTTTCTGAAGTTTCTATTATCCTTATCCACATTAGCCCCATAAAGATTCGATCTTTTTATAGTACGAGATCATAGAACACCTAGAACTATTTAAAATCTCCAAAAAAAAACTGAGTATACATTTTTCTAAATCTGTAATGTCTCTAGAACCCATCAATAGTCTATAATATAATTATGAATCTGGGATTGCTTGAAATCTGGGTAAAAGTTTTGATATGGCAGGCACCCACTAGGCGTTCTATTTCACAAGTGCTACCATAACCTAGTGTCTATTGGTTTCTCTGTCTACGATCTCAACCCATTTTACGGGGATGATTTAGCCATCTATTGGTAATGTTATGAACTGATCAACCAAACACGGCTAAAATTGATTAATTTCGTGTCGGAAAGATACCGCTTCCTAAATCTGATTTTTATGTTGAAAATTTGGATCACTGACGGCTTGTTTATTTATTCTTACATTTTGAAATTTATCAGATATATTTACGCTAAGCAGGCGTTAACTGCTAAAATCTTTTAAAAAACATGTCTATATCAATTTTCATCATGCTTAGATACAAAAGGCAATAGTGGTCATCGAATCAGTCGTAGGTACGTCCAAATTCGAGAAAGTCAACTAAAAAATAAAACTTGGATGGGCAGCGTACGGGAAGTAACTAAATTTTTTTCGTCCAAAATACCTCAAAGTCTGAAGATGGAAGGTTTCAAACAGTGTGAGCTGCCTGGCATGACATATGACACTGAAACTTGGTCCATAGGTACTTTTGGCCTCATTCATATGCTCAAAGTTACCCAACGAGTTATGGAAAGTGCTATACTCAGGGTTTCTCTGCGAGATAGGATCCAAAATGAGGAAATTTGGTCAAGTCTTGCAGCTCTCTGAATGAGCAAGTTTAGCAGGCTACATAGCACTTAGAATCGTAACCGTTGGGAATAAGTGGAGTGGGGGCACAGATGGGAAGATGGAGCTTAAGACGTTCCTTTACGGGATAGACTGATGACTTGGTGATGGCTGTATGCAAACAGCGAACTAAGGGGGAGGCCTACTATGTTTAATAGTGGAAGTTTTTAAGATTATGAGGATGAGACAAAACTGGTAGCGGATGCAGACACAGTGGTGACTGATTTAAGTAGAGCTCGTTTCTTTTATTAATATAGTAGCTGTGCCCACGGCTTTTTCCACGTTATCATTTCTCTGAGTTAAAAGTAACCCATGTGTTATTTCAGGTCCAAAAGAACCTTTAGAGTATGACATACTCGTACCAAATTTCTATCCGCTTTTTAGTACTTCCTGCTTTATTATAAGTAAAGATAAGTATTTAGTCGGTTTCAGTCATAAAACGCGGAACATAATTTATCATAGCCCATTTAATATTTTCATAACCGTATCACACTCATACACAGCTCATATAAAGCTCTTTCATATTCCTTGCTTCAGATATTTTATCAAATAACTACAGAATATAGGAGCAATAACAATAACACTACCACCGCTGCGACTATTTGTCGATATCACGCTGGGAAGGAACCGTTATTACCTCGGCTATTATGTTTGGGAGACTGATATTAGTAAATGTTTGTGAGTGTACTCATAGTTTGCTCGAATCTCGTGTGAAATCTGAGAAAAGATATGGATAAGTTTTCACTACGTATTTATTGTATCCATATTGTATGTTGAACCTTTTTTTTTTAGGATGTATATGTGCTGTTGGTCTATCTGTCAGTCTTCTACAGCGTCACCGGACGGTGGGGCGGGCGCAAAATCGCTCCGCCGCAATGCGTGACGCAGAAGGCGCACGCCAAAGTTAAGTTTTGAGAAAGTTAAGTTTTTGACCAAAGTTAAGTTTTTGTATGTTGAAACATTGAGTCGTTTTCCCTTGAGGTAATTGTCTTGTTTTTCACAGACTATTTTTTCTTGAAGTTATATTAACCCAAGTGTTGATTGTGTAAGAAGGTTTCATGTACAATTGCAAATCATTGAGAAAATATGAGTAGTACTGCTGTTAACTAGGCTAGACTAGGCGTAGCTCATGCAATCACAATCTGCTCGTCTCTTAGCTGATTAACATCTCGAAAGTAACCATATCTTACCATATCATTGACGGCTTTGAGAAACTTTTATGCAATAGCCATGTCATGGTGAAACTTAGAACAGGCTATCACACTTAAATGCTTATACAACATTTCTTGTGCTGTTATCCGTCTAGGAGTTCCCTAGTCAAGACTTAACCCTGAGTGCAGCAACCATGTCATGGTAAAACTTAAAACCACATATCATAATAAAATGCGTACACAAAGTTTTGTCTCTGCTTTTGACCGTTGAAGAGTTCCTTTATCTGGAGCTAATCCTGGATGTCAATTCAGGTCATGCTTACCATAATTAAATGCATTTCATCGAAACAGAACAAAGATAAAAAAAAATATGGTTCTAATTCAGCTTGCAAGATTTGACCTAAACAAACATACACATAAATACAAACAAACATACATTGCCATTGCAAAGGCCAGACTCCACTAATACATTTTCCCACGCGAGCTCCGCCTCAACACTCTGCCACCCGCTACCCGCAACATGCAGTGAGGTGCCTGCGTAACAAGGTTGAATATCGCGTGCTCTATTTGAACACACAATTTAGCTTGGCACTAAATGACTTAAGTCTCAAAAGTTATTTATTTTTTAAGTCTTTGTCAGTGAATAATAAACTATATTTTATTGGTGTGTGATTTATTTTAGAGATAAAACTTAAGGCGTTGAATAGAAATATGAAAATATTACTGGAATGAAAACAAATTTTTGATAAGAAAATGTGTTGAATGAAATTCTGTTAGTCACGTTTTTGTCTAGATCACGGAGAGATAAAGATCTGAAAAACGCATGTTAAGTTTCTCATTTATCAGTTTTGTGCTTGACCAAGCATAGTTATGGAAAAAAGACCCCCGTAAATATTGGTGCTTGGTCTTAAATAAATACTTTTAAAAAGTGTCTTCGCCTTAATAGAGACAATAAGAAAAGTGCTTTTGGTCATATTCTCAGACCACAGACTTCTAAATTAGAAGTCTGTGGTAAAGACATAATAAAATTACTTATTAGCCTAGTCCACACCATTATATAAAAGTGAAACGTTGTCTATTTGTTTATTTTGGGAGTATTAACGCCATGGCATAATGCCTATTCCGATTTTGATGAAACTTTGTAAATAAGTACTGTATAATATGGAGACCAACATCAAATACTTTTTATTCCGGAAAATGATATTTTTTCGCAGGAAAACTGGAAAATGTTGGTTACTCGACGAACGTAACAGTTTAAGGAACGGTTGCCATGGAAACGAAATAATAACAAGTCTATCAAAAAGCATCAAAAGCGTTGGTGCTATACTTTTGCATTAATCTTTGATATCATAGAAGAACATATAGGGTGTTTTTTTCGCGATAAACGAGACGCGCGGACGCAGTCACGGGCGAAACATGGTTTAATAGGCACTTAATTGTATCAATAATCAGGTTATCATGTACTTTAAAAACTCAATAAAATATATTGTTCGTGTAATCCAAATTTAATCATACTCGTAGATTCAGACGTAAAAAATAAAGCTGCAACAACGCCGACTATAACTGAACAAGCAAACGAATTAGTTGTAGATGTCGCTCTTGACATCCATAACAACTTCTACATGCCCCATTCACTCCATATATGATTGAAGTAATAAAAAATATAAATTGGTAATACATATATATATTCACTTGTATCGGGCGGGCGCTCCAAGGGGACACATATGCATGGAAATTCTCTATTTATGGGGGAAACGCCGCCAGTTTAATGTGAAAAATATCCGATATTCTGCTATTGAGACGTAAAATGGGGGAATCGGGGCCGCGAATGAGCGATTATAATGCAAGATTTGAGCAACAAAGAAGCGAAGAAAAAAATCGAGTACATATGTGATATACAGTTTTTTTAAGAGACTAGGCACGTAATTGACCACGATCTCACCTGGGCCTGGATTCTCACTCCAATTCCACGCGAAATCCACGTCGATTCCGATTTTGCGTGGAATTTTTTCGTGATTCCACGCAGGCAGCGTGGAATTGGCGTCTTAAAATTAGAGAATTAGGCCCCTGATTGAAAGTGACGATGTGGCCGAAGGTGTAGCAAATTTTCCTTATAGGACATACTTATTCACTCGAACACACCGGGCTATATAAACCAGAAAACTGTCGAGGGCAGCGCATTCCACTCCTATGCAAATCTCATATTTTAACAAATCTAAAACTAGTATTGGTTTGCTGTTTAGACACTATACACGCAATTGCAACTGAGGCTTGGAAGCATTTTATAAACAAAATGTCACAGATGCAGTTTTTTGGAGCCACGTCTTGTTTATCTTGGAATATACATGACATACTGTAACATACCTACTCTGTACTGTGTACACACAAACATATACAGAACTAATATAATGCAATCAAAGCTAATTGGATGAACAGATTTGAGAGCTCTTTGAGAATACCTATACTGGGAATCTGGAAACGAATCTTCATAACTATAGAGATAGAATTAGTTTTGGAGATAACAATATTTCTGGCTTAAATTTTGAGCAAGTCCAACAGAACCTAGACAGAATCCTTGGCTTTAGTTCAGGAAATTCTTACAAACTGAATGCATTTTTTTAATTTTCAGTATAATAAAAGCGAGTATAAAACAGACATTGATTCTTCTTTAGAACAGAAACTATCAAATGGGGATTAACTATTAGGATTAGACCAGCGATGCCACAACAGCGATTGATTGTGTTGGCGATCACAACATCGATGTCTGTGGTTTGCTTGTCGTATGAGATTGTCGTGCTGGCCTCTAGGGTCAGGGTTTGTCAGACCTCCTAAGAGCCTCTGACATGTCTTAACGATTGCTAATAATCAACGACAGCCGGAACCGACCGCTTATCGTGCACTCCGAAGCATGATGCGATGAAATACCATAACTTAAAAGTCTAGGATTGAACCCGGTATCATATCACTAGGCTACCATTTCTCATACAAATGACAATCTCAATTTACTCGCAGTAGTGTAAAAGTGCAGATAAACGACGCGTGATAACGCGAGCCGAGCCGAGCCAGGTCGTCCGTGTAGGTTCGGCTCGTCTTCCGCACGTGAGCCTAGTATGTTACACGGCGCCTGGAACACAATAGGCTCAGTAAAACGTTAACATTCCACCACGAGCCATGCCGACCCAGAAGTCTTAGAGGGCGCGAAGCGGGGCGCTGCAAACCGAGCCCGGCTCGGCTCCCGTTATCATACTTCGTTTAGACCATCATTTTTAGCAAGGGTAAAACGGGGGACTCACCTAGTAAACGTTTAAATATTCAATGCTCATCTCACCACTCATCAGTTGTATTAAAAAAAACTATGAAATTAAAACCAAACACAGAATATCCAAAGAACTCCTTGGAATAATACGAACATAGCTTTAATTACGCAAGGTTAGTTTTACCATTGTAACAACCATGGGTTTCATTACAAACCTACTCTCAAAAAGGGAAAGGGATTGAACACCGGACCTTTTCAAATGTAGGGCAGATAGGCAATATTTTGTGTCTGGATTGTTTTTGGAATTAGATCGTGGTAAAATGGCCAGAATTGACCAGAATCATGTACTTGAAAACTTTGCAGTAAAAGTGTTTTACTTTACACACCTTCTGAAAGCTAGTTCTATATAGGAGACAAATATATTTTTAAGGTTCCGTAATCAAACAAGGATCCTCTATAGTTTCGCCCAGTCCGTGTGTCCGCCCGTCTATCGTATCACAACCATTTTATTCAGAAACTATTAACACTACAAAATTGAAATTTGGCAATTGTACAGATATTTATATCCACTACAAGTTTTTTTTACATATTTAAATAATTGACAAACAGATTTTGAAAAATTTAAAGACATTATTTTCCATTGGCTACATGAAAAGTAAAAAGAAAAATAAAAGTCGTAGTCGATCGAGAGGGATCTCGTTAAATAGGTATTTTAAAATGATAATGAGGTTTATGTGACTGTTTTTTTTTCTATTTAGTTCTCAATATTTGTCTCTAAAGTGACCTTTTGGCTTGATTTGCAAGCGCTCATAACTTAAAAAGTACAATATCAAAAAAAAAAATGGTACTAGCGCATAATACTATTTTTCTAACAAAATTATCACGGTTTACTAATGAACGAGATATAGCGACCAATATAACGCATTTAATTCCCGCGTCAACACTGAACAAATCCCATAGTGATAGAACTGAGAGACATAATCGAACCGTAAAAACAACTTGGTGGCGTATGACGTAAAAACTACTGGACCGATTGCAATGCGGTTTTCACAGTTGGGTAACTTAAGGTCCTGGCGACGAAACCCTCAGTCTATTCTGTAAAAGCAAAGCATATTCTTTTCGAGCAATTATATGACCAACTTCATTGAAACGGAGTTTGCTGTTTGCGAAGGCTATTTATTCTACAAGGAATTAAATCTGCCATCATTTCCCCACACCCAACCCCCGTGCAAATGTTGCAGATCTAAATGATTTTTCATAGTTTCAGCAAAATTAGCTCCACAAATAAGGTTTGCCGTGCGATACCGTGTTGTTGGCCCTGGTTTTGTGTATCTGGATTATCCGGGAAAGGGGAAAAATCTACTGAGATTTTGTTGTTTGTGAGTGGATTGGTTTTAGAAGATATGGCTAGATTTATTAATCAGTTTATTTTTTGGAAGCTACAGTTTGACATCTCAGTTGATGTTAAGTGATGATTTGGTGGAAGCTGGTAAACACACTAAGGTGAGAATAGAACTGGATAAAAATAAAAATAATTTTCTACAAAAAACAACTTCTGATTAGGATTGTTTTTGTGTCAACAAACATTAAAATGAAGAAATTTATTACAATGAAAACTAACGTGGTTTTTATACATTTTAAGAGGCAAAAACGGGAGTTACTCAGACATATTAGGTTAAATTATATACTATGTTTGTGCGTGGCTGGACACGTGCGCGAGCGTTCCGCACTCACCTTGAGAAAGACCATCGGATGTGGTTGAAACTGTTGTTGGAATAATTTCGACCAATATATGTACCTCCCGCTTTTGTCTTAAAAACATATTTATAATTGAACCAGATAACATCACTTTTTCAAAATTAAATACGTAATGGTGACGATTTTATAGCGAACACCTAAAATTAAAATTCTCTAAAATAAGGTTTAGACGTGTCAAACTGGATAATCTATTCTGTTAATATCCCAAAAACTTTTCCAATTTGATGGCTATAAGTCACAAACACATTTAATTGGCCTAAACTTAGGGCAACATAGTAAAAAGTGACTTCAAAAGTGGAAAAGTCATTTTTATTTAAGGTAAAAATTTCAATGGTTAGGTATTTTCCTCCTAAGTCTAAATATTATAACAAGGAGGTATTTATTTATTATAAAGATCCATTATTATACTACCTATAAGAAAAAAAAACTCAATATTGAAGCCCTTAGTTTGGTCACAATCACTAAATTTCTAATGAAATCTGTAATGGGCAAAAAAACTAAAATTTACTAAACGTTGTAGTGGCTTACCACTACAACGTTTAGTAAATTTTAGTTTTTTTGCCCATTACCGATTTCATTACTATCTATGATAATTATAATATTACTGCCTGCTGCCCGCGGTTTTACCAGCGTGGACAGTGATGAAATAATAATAATAATAATAAATTTTATTTCAAGCCACAGTATTGTTAGCTTTTAACTACTTAAAATTACGACGTAAATTGTAGTCAAACAAAATGAGGCCGTAACAATGCGAAAAGTGAGACCACTGAATCCGAAACTAGGACAAACCTGTATGATCAGATTCATTAGTTCTCTAGAGCTGATATAACAGTAACAGCATCATATATAATTGACAAATAAATTTGACATATCAAGTTTTTAAAAGCTTATGAAGAATATATAATATGCAAACGGATGTGTGTGTGTGTGCTTGTACATAATTATGTTACATGTGTTGTTTATAACATTATGTTACATATGGGTAGGTATAACTAATAAGGAAAGTAATAGTTCCACGAGTATATTGTGTATATTGTGTGTTAGTGTTTATTAGGGTGTACGTCTGCTTATTTTGTAATTGTAAGTAATTTTTCAGTTGTATCTTAACACAAATTTAAAAGCATGTTTCTAGTTTTAGTCTTACGTTGATAATTGTTTAATTTAAATATGTTTTCCGATCCATTGATTTTGTTATATAAGCGACAGCTCATAGCTTTATACTGTCTCCCCAAAAAAGCAGTTGTATGGAGTTCAATAGGACAAATCCTATCCTTCCAGCGGCGTTTTTTGGGTGTAACGGTGTCATTTGTTACATTGCTGTGTTTCCGTAAAACCGAACGAAGTATGTACAACTGTCGTACAGTCAGAACTTTCATAGTTTTATATATTTCACTCGTAGGATGTCTATATGGCTTGCAAAGAATGACTTTGAGTACTGCTCGCTGAGCTCTTTCAAGTTGAAGGAAATTTGTCTTATGTGCCTTATAAATGTATTCTATGTGTTTTTTATTTATTCAAAACAGTTTATACATGAATTTTTAGAAAAGATCTTAAGTGGAATTCACTATTCTTTTAACATATTTATATGTTATTTGTTAGAAGTCCGGATCTACACTAACCCCAATCTGCTTTCATTTAAAAGGAAGACTTTCAAAGGCTTGAAAAATAACTTTGTAATAAAAGACATATTTATCAATGAGCAGTAACTTGATACAGAATTAAATGAGGTCAGTTAAGATTTACATTCGAATTATAAAATTTAAGAGAATGTTGACAACAGATGCCTATTTGACGACTTCTGTCAAAATTAAATAAACTAAAAATGTAATTTTGTCAGCCTGTGGGCGACAAAATTACATTTACATGTTTACGTTTACATTTACATTTACATGTTTACGCAATTACATGGCGTCCTTCAAAAATAATGTAATTTTGTAAAAATTAAATTCAAAAATAATATTATACTCAGAAGATTTAGAAAAATCCGGACTATATTTATGATCAAAAATATCAAATTCGGTAATTTTACCAAATTATCTAAAATATCAGGATTTACGCAATAAACTAACAAGGTAAGATAAGAATTACAGACAATAATACCTCATACATCAATTTTTCTAATATCTGACTGATCGTAACCAATTTTGGAAATTATTTTACCTACTGAAACTAATAAATTCAAATTCAAATTGTTTATTGCATTCCATAATGTACAAATAAGGTGGTAAACATAACTAATAAAGTAACAGATCATTATGGACCCTGTTGGGCACAGCAACCAGAAGAGAGCAGGAGTTACAAACCTACATTAGTTTCTTTACCTTTAACAGTTCTATTAAAATTAAAATAAATTTTGATTCCTACTTTAATTAAGTATATGTTTAATATTGTTTGTTATCTTTGAAGAAATCGTACAAAGAATAATAACATTTTTTAATTAGAAATAGTTTTAATTTAGCGACAAATACATTTTCTTTTTCAATTTCTTGTATGCTTTTAGGGATTTGGTTATAAATTTTAATCGACATAACATATGGGCTTAAGCTGTGCATTTTTAGTTTGGAGTTAGGAAGCGCTAATCTTTCCTTGTGCCTCAGATTAAATGGGCAAGTAGATATGTCTTTAAGTTTTGAAAAAAGTGTGGGTACTTTTTAATAGTATGAACAGATAATATGTTGTTCTATGAAAATACATAATACCGAGGTACGTAACGTGTTTTAAGAGTATATCTGGAGGTAGTTATATATAACTGCCATAATTCCGATTCAATATTCATACCATTTCTAGTTGAAAATTATACATTACTAAGGTAGGTCAGACTATATTGTGGCAAATTACTTGAGGCCGATTATAGGTCATTTTAACAAGAATTATAAAGAATTATTCATCAGATAACTACTCCTATCATCTCAAAATCAATTTTTTACTCTAAAATTATAATATTGTGTTAACACAAACGATATTTTTTACAGAGTTGAAGAAAAATGTAAGATAAAACAATCATCGTATCTGATACAGCTTTAAACACTACCATCCACTCAAAAGGTATAATTGGAGATCAAGAAGAGTTATATAGAAGGATAATTGATAAGATTGTAGCTCCACCAAAGAATTGTAAGTACTTAAGCATAAAAAGAAGTACTATAGCATGGGAGCGAAGAACAATCTCATCGCTCCAAGCCAACCTGTGGTTGGGAGTTTGAAAAGTGCAAGGAAAAATACGAGTTTTAACAGTAGTGTTAAAGAGCGCAATAATGAAACCAAACTATAGCTATAACTAGAGATAGGAATAGCTATAAGATAACATGTATGGGATCATAACATTTTAAGAGCGCAACTGAACCTACAGAAAATTTGTAGATAGGTAGGCAGTAAATAGCAACACACAGTGTTGGGCTTGGATGTTATGTTTATTATACACCAATCGGCATATTAATAAGTCAACGCATAAGCTAGATATAAATTATTTAGTTGAGGCTTCAAAAAAGGCAAACGTAGTTTTGAGATTTACGTGCCATCCCATATGACCACTATAGCATACGGTATAGGTACGCGGCCATCCCGTACACTACTATTAAGAAGGTTCTTAGTATAAAGTAATTGGGAGCATGTAATCACAGAGGGACTGAAGTACTCTGTGGTTTCATAAAAAGGTACAGGTTGGCTCAGGAAGAGCACCGCATTGTAAGGGTACGGATTTAAAACGCGGGGTGAACCTGAGCTGATCTAAATGGTAATCTGCACCGGTAATCACTAAAATGTATTAAAAAATACAGGCAGTAAGAGCGAGAGGAAACTCCTCTGAATCGAATCGACATTCCGACATACATCGGAATGTCGTGAAATGGATGGATTCATGAATCCAAAGAAGACTTAAACAAAATATTCGGTTAAACCATTTGGTGCTTACACTATTTTCCATTTTCTGTTAATGAAGCCTTCTAGATTAAATGTCCAAATACTTATTTTAGCGAATGTTGTTTTATATTTTATTAACCTACTTTATTTTGTTTAAGCAGTACAGAGTACAATACTGAGAATCAAAACAGAACCAACACAACATCATTATTCTTACTGTCCCCAAATCTATGTACCTCAAAATTCTAATTAAATTACCAAACACCTAAATTCTTGCCTCATTAATTACCCTACGGAAATTCAAACACAAAGTCAATTTAACAGGAACACAGATTGATGCAAAGTTACAACTCGAGATGGTAAAATTGACATGTCATAATATTGGATACTTCCATACTTATTCCGAAATCTAACTTCTCAGCTGGCAACAAAAGTTTTAAAGGCGAAGCATTATTTACCACTGACACTTAATTGTTTCTTAATTAACGCAGAACAGGATGCTTGGATATTGTTTGTTATAGGATACAGGATACCGTGAGAAATATACGAAATTGAGCTTTTTTTTTCCTATTCTATTTGGATATTGGAATTTTTGAAAAGAGGTATTTGCAGTAGTGTACAAATATATCTTTGTTTATTTTTATAATTAAAGAAATTCAGCATTTTTTGACGAATTGTATTGCGTCCAAAACCTAGGCAAATGTTAGAAAATTAAAGAATATACTTTTTCTATTACCAATCAACTCAATTTGGATTAATTTTCCTGAAATGAGTATCATTTCAACTACAGAAATATGTAATATAAAGTACGAGACATGCGAAGCACGAATAGCAATAGTTGACCGAACGAGCGCGAAGCGTCTCCGTTGCAGCTTGGCAAAAATGCTTTCGTATTTCCGGATCTCTGATCTCCTCTACAGGTCGCATTTCTCAACCGATCTAGACGTAACTTGGTATATACGTCAAACTATTTATTAGATTTTTATTTTCATTCTTTTTTGGTTGGGGGGGGGGGGGGGGGTATATCCCCCAAAAAGGGGACAACTGAATATCTTTTTTTTTTATTTGAAAGGTTTAAATTTTTCTGATAAAAATTTGGTGAAGATCAGATGAGGATCTTTGGCGTGATGAATTTATTTTAGGAAAACCATTGGAATCAGCCCTTTACCTACTACGAGTAGGTACGGATTGATGGAGCACCTTGGTTATTAATGTTAATTTTACAATAAGGCAACAAGATGGCGCCGCTATTGTGCACTGCTAGACTGTTTACAAAAAAAGTTTGTACTCATGAGGCTACAGCTCCCAGAGCCACTACTTTATTTTTGAAACACCTTTTACACGTTGTATCAATGTTATCTTTTGTTACAAGTGAGTATATTTCTGGAGGAAAGTAAAAGGAAATTAAGTGTTCCGTGACAGCGCCGGAACAAAGTTAATGAGAAAAGGGAAGTTAAGGTAAAATATTATTATTTCTGAATAGGGATTGTTTATCCTTTTATTATGTCGACTATTAATGGAATTAAGGCTAAGTACGTTCCTATCCTGTTAGAGTAAACTCAGCAAACTCTGGATTGCATGTTGAATTTGTATGTGCTCTATAAAAGCTCTTGGCGACTCGTTTTAAGCCACAGCCACTCGTCTTAGCCGTTAGTGGCTGCTACAAGCTACAAATATTTTATATCAACTAAGCTCCTTACATACTGGAGTTTCGAGTCACCCGCAGTCTAAAGACACAAACTAGGGTAGTACGAAAGGTGGCAGACTCGTGATTGTTGAGGGAACTACTACTGGTGGATGTACAATAACAGAATGGACTGTATTACAGGTGTGATATACTCAATAAACAAAATATATATACAATAGTTAGTACAATAGATACAATAGATAATATGAGAACAATAAGCAAGGGCGGCGCAGGGGCAATTGTGCGCAGATGACGTTGGAGGCCATATAAAATTATGTGTGCCGGCGTGGTGTGGCGGCGCGGGTTTTCCTCAATTCGTAACTGGCTGATGCGTAGAGAGTGTCACACCGATTTTTCACACTAGTAGATATGTCCACGAGAAGTGGCAGGTCACTGTGTTTACGAAATAACGCTTGACATGACTATTTGACGCCAAAGTTCAAAGTATTTTTACTGTAAATAAACAAATAATATAGCATTTTAACATGTCAAAAAACTGAACATTTCATTAACAAAGAGAAAAAATACAGCACAGGAAAATAGCCCTTCTGACTCTTCCTTCCTGTGCTTCGCTGCCGTGAGCGCTGGTCAGCGACCCACAGTAGTCTAAAATGTGTGACCTCAGTCTACAGGATACTAACGTGTGAGTGACAGCACTAAAGGTATATTATTATTATACGACTAGCTGTTCCTGTGGCTTTGCTTTCGTGGTTATTTGATTTAAAAGTAACTCATACGTGTTATTCCAGTACCAAAAGTACCTACAACGTACAATGTACTACATTTCTTTAAAATTCGATCAGCCGTGAATTTGTTATTTATCGATGGCTCGGCATTCAATCATTGGATTAAGATATCAAGTATCAAGTTTTTAAGTCAAAGCCTAAATTATCCATTAGTGAAAATAGCATCGCAATCGGTCCAGTAGTTTTACATGATGTGCTAACAAACAAACATACAGACAAACAGGCAGACATGATTAAAACATTTGTTATATACTTGTTCAGTATTTTAAGTACCATTGACAATTTTTTTTTATCTTCTTTGTACAGGCTTTTTCGTACTTATTACTTTATTGTAAGTATAGATATTTATTAATTCAAAATTAACATAACTGTGGACCCCTATTCCGCAGGAACCCTTTATATTTTGGGCATACTAAAGAATTCTCAATTTTAACCTATTGTATAAAATATAACTGTGCTAAATTGCATCAAAATGCGTCCAGCAGTTTCAGCGTGATACGTGTTCTTTTAAGTAACTTTCAACCAATATCCTGCGGGAACCGTTTAATTTTTCGGGATAAAAAGTATCCAAATGTCAAAAGTTGGTCTAGTGGCTAGACCAACTGGTTGGTCTACTACGAAATCAAGCGGTCGTGGGTTTGAATCCCGCGATCATTTGTGTTATGAGCAGGAATGATTGTTTCCAAGTCATGAATGTAATATCCGTATATATTTATCTTTATTCGTTATCTTGTGCCCATAGTACAGGGTATCCAAGTTGGGGCTAGGTAATTGGTGTGAATTGTCGCAAATATATTTATTTTATTTATATAATTTTATTTATCTACTGTTTGTTTTTTGTCGTATTAGGTAGTGCTGGCCTCTGTTGTCAGAGTTTGTCGGGCCGCCCGAGGGCCTCTGACATAGCATGTTATTAATCAATAACAGCCAAGACCGACAGATTAACGTGCCCTCCGAAGCACGGAGAGATGGAAAACCGCACATAACTTGGAAAAGTCATTACAGCAGAGCATAGGATCGAACTTGGTATCGTTGGATTCTAAGTTGCACTATTGAACTGTTAGGCTATCATCGCTCTTAATGTCCTACTACGTAGTATGAACTCAAATCATACCAAGTTTCGGTTGAATTGGAAATTCGGTGATGTGCCGTCAAAGTACATACAGACAGACATATCAATGTGAAAAACAAAACAATTTTGGATTCAGTATAGAATATAGAGTACTCTTAAAAAAAATTAATAATTACTTCAAAATTAACATAATTTTGGGCCCTTATCCCGCAAGAACCCTTAATTTTTTTCAGAATAAAAAGTGTCCTCAATTTTAATCCATCATATAAACTATGACTGTGCAAAGTTGCATCAAAATCCGTATGGTAGTTTCAGCGTAATACGTGTTCTTTTAAATAAACTTCAACCAATATCCTGCGAAAACCCTTTGATTTATCGGGATGAAAAGAATACAATGTTCTATTTCATAGTATGTACTCAAATTATACCAAATTTCAGTTGAATTCATTCAGTAGTTTTAGCACGGTACGTGGTCAAAATACAGACCAGCAAACAGACAAAAAAAAAAACAGTTTTGATTTCAGTATAGAATATAGAGTACTCTCCAAAAAGTATGATTTATTACTTCAAAATTAACACAACTTTGGACCTTTATGCTGCAAGGACCCTTTATTTTAACGGGATAAAAAGTGTCCTTGATTTTAACCTATCATATAAACTATGACTGTGCTAAGTTGCATCAAAATCCTCTCTAGTAGTTTCAGCATAGTACGTGTTCTTTTCAATAACTTTAAACTCCTATCCTGCGGGAAAAAAATATTTTTTCGGGATGAAAAGTTTTCTATGTCCTACCTAGTAGTATGAACTCAAATCATACTAAGTTTCATTTGAATTCATTCCAAAACCAAGGTACAGACAGACAGACAAAAATGAAAAAAGTACAGTTTTTGCTTTAGAATCGAACATAGAACAGCCTCCAAAAAAATTTTGCAAAATATCTTCAATATACAGAATTGGATCTGTTACAGTAATATAGTATGCAAAGAAGTGTAACGCAAAAAAAAAAAAAACAAAAACACGTATATTTAAAAATTACGCGACCCATATAGCACTCCATTCACGTGTGCATTTCCCTGTTTTATTATTCAATCTTAGGTTACCATCGTGGAATTGCGAACAAAACACATGGTACTTTTTCCAAGTCATTCGTATGCGAACTCGCTTCGAGGCATATTTCCTTTGTTTTGCCAACAACCAACATGAGACTGGGAGGCGGCACTCACTCTGGCTTTTACTTCGATATGGCTGTATTGGACAATATTTAAGGTTGATGTAAACAAAATTATAAAAAAAGTATCATTGTATTAAGCTTGTGTTTGTAAAATAGTGTTCTATGAAACAATTAGAAATATGTATAATTAAAAAAAAAAAAAAAAAAATATATATACATATAACTTTTACGACCATCTTTTATAATGAATGTGAAAAACAAACCTTTTCTATTAAAAAGCTGATGTGATCGAGATGGTTCTTAAACATATGGGGGAGGGGGGAGAGAGGAAGAGAGAGGTGAGAAAAGAGGGGTGAAAATGGACCTCCAAACAAATGGACCGATTTAGCTGCGGTTTTTTATGTTTGAAAACTGAGGTAAACGAGATGGTTTTAGCTATAATAGGGGGAGGGGGAGGGGAGGGGGAGGGGAGGGGAGGGGGAGAGGTGAGGGGGAGGGGAGGGGAGGGGGAGAGGTGAGGGGGGAGGAGAGGGGAGGGGTGGAATGTGGGTGAAATCCGTAGCTCCCAAACGAATAGACCGATTTTGATGAGTTTTTTTAGGTTTGAAAACTGATGTGATCGAGATGGTTCTCAACTATATAGAAGGGAGAGGGTGGAGTCAAGAAAAGGGGGGGTGAGAATCGTATTTTCCAAACGAATGGACCTATTTAGCTGCGGTTTTTCATGTTTCAAAGCTGAGGTAAACGAGATGGTTCTTAGCTATAATGGGGGAAGGAAGGGGGGGGGGAGGTCAGAATGGGGGAAATGACCGTAGGTCTTAAATGAATGGAACAATTTTTATGTTTGAAAACTGATGTGGTCGATATGCTTCCTAGCTATAATGGGGGGTGGGAAGTCGGGGGGTTATATAAATTTACCAGAATTTGTGTGATTTCAACGAAATTATTAACGAGAATGAGCATTATTTTTGTTTTTTTCATATGATACAAATAATGTAGAAATTTGTTTGTATTATACAAAGCCTTTCTACTAGAAATTTGTTTGTATTATTAAATTGTAGGTCGAAGATAGGTACAAGAGTGGAATGGAATGGGATTCTGAATCAGTAAGATGGTTGTAATGTCATATACAAAATCTAGTTAGTACGGATGAAATGAAAATATGTTTTGGTACCAGGATTGTAACTAACTAGGTAATAATTTTCAATTAATAAATTTCAGTTTTAAATTTCAAATACTGGGAAACTCTACTTCAGTGCTTCTTGAAATCGACCCAATACTAATAATGTGTTAGAAGTCCATAAGAAATGACTACTTTAAAATTATCAGACTCAACATAACTGCACAATTGGACCTTTTTTTTTACAACGAATTGACTTTAATACATCTCAGCGTGACATCTGGAAAGCAAAGACAACAATAAATATTTAAACAGCGATAATTGTAAAATATCTCACTGTAATTATAAAATTAGCGCAATAAGATGCCGCCGCTAGCGGGTGTCATAATCAAAGCGCATTTGCTTATGTTCCACTCAAAGCACTCCCTCTGTTTGTGACGTCACTCGCGTTTTTCCCATATTGTCTTAGGGTACCGCGGTTGAATCATACCTTTTTTAATGTGTGAACTCTTTTTTAATCAGTGCCCCAAGTGAATTAAATTAGTGCATTGCAGTAGTTAGCGGTTGTCTTCATCATGTCGTGTTCATTACGTTCAAATGTTCGTGTTCAAATTTTCAACCTAACCTAATATTCAAACTCTTTCCCGATTTTATCTAATTATTATCATAAACTTCACTTTGTGGTATAATATTTCACTTCACTTTCAATTATTATTTTTTCGCTTTGTGTTGTGGTTACATTTTAAATTTATTAAATATCCAGTATAACTCCGTTAAATGACACTTAATCGTCTGCGCTTGTTGCTCCTTTTCCAGCTGACAATCGAATGCCCACCTCCGTACCAGCATTCCTGCACTATTGTTATGGCGCGCGGTGGAAGCTCAAAAATGGCCAAACCGGGAAAGGTTATAATTGTATTAAAACAAAAAAAAACTGTTTACGTTTTAAACAAACATATTGAAAATAACTAATTAATTCTACAACGGCTGCAAACGTTGTAAATCATCATGATATATAAATTTACTCACAAATATATTATGTTTTGATTACCTATATTATCATTGTTTAAGTATATATAAAGTTAATTTGACCTCGATTTTTGACGAAACTCCAGCAGAAAAAAATAAAAAGATCCGACTTGTCCACTGTGTACCTAAAAACAAGCTGTACTACTGTAGCTATAATAACAAACAATTTCTAGAACCCTTTCCAATCAACACACCCTTCCAATCTACCTGGCATTGGTGGTATTGTTGTATACCTTCTCCACTTTTTTGACGACTCCACTACCTGCCGGCATCTACATTGGGACCTTACGTACTGTACAGTTACAATTTCTCAGATAAAGTTTTGATAACGATTGAATAACTAAGTACCTAAGTTCGGTTCCCTGAGGTTGCAGGGTTCCGTATAACGGAATCGGCTACACAAGTCTGAACTGGTTGTAAGTTATTGTTAGTTTGGCTACCTGCGGTTTTATTCCTTTCTAAAGTGTTCGTAGCAGTTATTTAAATCTTATGGCGCTGTGAGTAACAAAAGCCCTAGATTTGGAACCAGTGTGCCCGTGGCGTTGCCTGCGTTATTTTTCTGGGATATAAAGAGCATATGAATTATTCTAGAACAAAAGTATCAATATCATCAAATTGCAAAAATCAAGTACAACAGATTTAAGTCAAACCACAGAATAAATAATAGTACAAGTACAGAAGGATAACTGAGTAAAGACATTTAAATAAATAGAGACTCTCGCTACAACGCTATAAAGTGCAATATAACTCACACAGCGCTGCGATCTTTCAATTATATTTACCTAGAAGGCGCTCGCCCATCGCGTGCAGGCTAGAATGCACCGTATCACAACGCGCGAGAACTTCCATTGCCCTAACCGTTTCAGAATCACTCTGTCCTTTTTTCGCTCGGTAGGGTTGTAATCGTATTAAAATATGACTAGGTACTTGTACTACTAATTATTCTGTGATATGTTATGACTTAGATATTGTAACAGAATAAATAAGTAATAATGTATTATGTTATTACATATTATTATATATTAAAATAGTTCTATTACTAATAAGAATACAACAATTTTTTTAATAGTTCATACAAAGACATTCCTATCAGAATAGACCTACTACCTCATTTTTACTACCTACCTATCCCGTTTTCAGAACGCAAATAAGTTTAGTGAGATACCTACCTACGTATAAGTGTCGTTGGTTGATTATGATTATATCCTATAGGTATTGCACTTTGTTGAATAAAGGTGTCTGAATTCCTTGCTTTATAATGAGTGAAAGTCGTCATTTCTATCACTATTCAAACAGCCGAATGCTATGCAATACCTTCTAGGTTACTTCTTGGTACTTATGACAACAAGAATAAAATTTGTCAATAACTTTACGTAAGTAGGTACTTTATCGCTAAGTACAAGACGCGCGAATCATCGAGCGCACGCTTGACACTCGACTGAACGGACCCGAATATTGCGCCCTTGAATTTATTTGTATTTATTGCGGAGTGCGACCGCCCTGGTCAAACCTTAAGCTATTCAACAGTGAAAACCATATTGCAATCGGGCCACTAATTTTACGTAATTTATACAATGTTATATTCTTGTTCAGAACCTTATTATCAGTACCCCTTTTTTATATCTTCGTTATGTAGATAAAAAAAAAATTGTAATCAAGTCCCAAAGTTAATATCTTTATTTATAACTAGTTGCGCCCCGCGACTTTGCACGTGTTAGATTATAACTTAATATTTAACAATGTAATTAATGTTCTCACTGAATAACCACTTACGGTTTCATAACATATTGCTTGGCAAGCCAAAAGTGACAACCGATTGAATCTATTTGTAAATATGTATTTTATTAGATCTATGGTGAGTTTGTAATCTGTGGTAATAACAAATTATGTTTCTGAACGAAACTGATAATGGTTGAATCTATAAAACAACTTATTATGCAAAATCATCGAATTTATGATTGTGGAGTTATATAATGATGATTAAAATGGCTAACAGAGTTATTCAGTATTCTAAGTAAAATTACCAAGTCATTTCTGAAAAGTTGTGTATATTCTTATTAATTATGGCTGATTGTTATAACTCCGAAATATCAAAATATCTGTAAGTATAATTCCATAAAAATTATAATGAATTAAAATTGTCTTAAATATTTAAAATACATTATTATGGATATCCAAATGTAAGTAGAAATAAATTGTGCATTTCCGTCACGCCTGACGCCATTGATGGTTCCTGATTGGCCGATCTATTTGACGGATGCCTGATGGAAAAATAGTGTGAGGTGCCATGATTTATTTCTGCTATTTTATGAAGGTGGCTTAGCAATGTTCACTTTTACTGTGGCTGTCGCACCAATAGGACCTTGGCAACTTAAGTACTATTGATATTGCTTAATTGTTCTGTAACTGTTTCCTTGTCTCATATTTACTGTGTGTAACTGAGTATTTTGCAAATAGGTACTGTCTGTACAATGTGATGTTATTATAACCAATATGGTCAATGTGATTGTGCTCGAAATGATTCGGTTAGGTCACTTCGGTTTCGGTTCACTTTGTTTAAATGCTATTATTGTGCCAGGTGTAACTATGGTGATTGTAAAATGATAATAAAATATCACTATGACCAAGTATCACTTATAGGTTGTTAGTATGATAATAATAATGTGATAATTATAATTGTAAAAATGATGATAAAAAGATATATTCGCTACATAGTTTCTTGCCGGTTCTTCTATGTAATGTATTTCGAATCCGGTGGTAGTATCAATAAAAAATATAACAATTACATTTCCTTGTTTCTATGAATACTCCTTAGGTTATGCTATTCTATTCAGCATATTTTAGATAGGTACTTAACTGCTGAGTAAATTTCAAGCTTTTATGATATAGCAACATGCTTGTATATTGTTAGGTTCAAAATTAGTTTCACTTGCTATATGGTTCAAAGGTAAATAAATAACAACACCATAGCGAAAGGCTTAGCCTAACCATAGGCTTGTCAAAGCTATCCTCACCTAAGGATAACATAATGAAACCTATACATAAAATAATATAATAATATATGATTTATATATATAAATCAAACCTAGGTTTCATTATGTTATCCTTAGGTTAGGATAGGTTTGACAAGCCTACGGTTCCTTCGTCTGACACAAGACTTCCTAAATCTGACAAACGCGTAAAAATTTCCTGAAACCCCCTATTGATCCGATTTTGACAAGCGAGGTATCAATCGATTCATCTTCAGATGTAGTGTCAAAGGTTTTATGTTTATAACCTACTGGGCAAAGAAAAAGAAGGGCTAAGTGTTCAAACTAAAAACTTGATCAACAATAAAAATGTTATTTAAATTATGTCATTACAATAAAATGTATGAAAACATTTCATTAAATTATAGGCAAACATCATTGGCCTTAATTAGCATGGTTCTGTAGAATTCCGACTAAGACAACATTTGTAGCCAAAACTAAGTCAGCTTTGAATGATCTGTTCTGAAACCGACAGCAACAGAACTTCTCTCATAATCCCACACAAATTATTTCGGACGGATTCCTCCATTGTACAATCTCGGCTCAAGTATTAACTTGTTATTAATCTGTGCTGCGGTGTGAAATTAACACCGCTGCGTCTTCGCGTATCTACGTGAACAATCTAACGCAGAATAATAAATGTAACCTATACGATATAACAGAGAATGGAATACGATGGATTTTTATTATACTATTAGCGTAATTGATATGGCTCTTACCATATCATTCTAACTTAGATAACATAGGCATACATAGGCATAAGTGGTTCCCCTCAAGACTGAGAGATCGCGATCTACCGAATTATTCTCATTTAGTGTTTAAAAACTTAAAAAAACGATGAAGCGTATAATTAAACAAAAATAGTTTTGAAAAGTACCGAAATGAAGCCAGATCGCCCGTTTGTCTATTATTTCATGTTTAGCCCCATTTTGGACTCCATATCTCACGTACCTATAGCCCCGAATACAAACTTTAAAATCCCATTTGTATATTAATATTAACGTCGAATAACTGATTGAAAGTCATCAGATAAAAACCTTCGCCAATTAATCAAGATTCATGACCTCTGTAAATTCCTTCCCAAGCAGCAAAATGTTTCATACTTATAACAACATTACTTATGCTTAAAAGTACTTAAAAATACTTTTATGTGCTCGGAATACGAAGCCAGTTTGTGAGTCGATAACAAGCCTCGTACCTCGAGGCTATCATAGTTAAATATCATCTAAAATTAATAATCTTCTTTCCTTCACCAAAAGGGTCGACTATTTAGTCGTCATTAATACGTGTTGTATTAAAACGTTCACTAGATTAAATTATATGATCATTAATTTATAGATATTAAGTATTTTATTGTTTTCTGTAAAAGCCTCTGTTAAATGACTTTTTGTCGAATGAAGTCGGTAATAATGAAATTTCACTATTCCGATATCCGGGCAGATGGAGGCGCATTTATGCAGTATAAGACTGTACCGCACCGATCGATGATCTTGTTTCTCCCCTAAACCAAGGATTACTGACTTAATTTACCCTTCGAATAACGAAAAAAAATTAACTCAATAAACAGTTTCGTATACGATGGCTATGTATGGAGTTTAAATACTGTATGTCACTGATACTACGTCAAACTCGTCTAGCAGGTTTGGTCTAGGGGTAACAAGGAAAGGAATATTGCCCAAAATCCAATTATCCAATGTGTGTTCGTGGCTGCCAAAGTTTTGATTACAATGTCATAATGTATGCGGATGTCTGCACCGCAGATTAAAAGTTGAATTTGTGTCAATTTTATAGTCAAAATAAATACAATTTTGAAACGACCTCCCTTGACACAGGATCGACCTAGCGCGGGGACCACTGGCAATTATAAAATTATAAATGTGTCATGTGTCGTGTGGTTAATAAACATATTTTGTATTTTTGATAATAAAATGTGTACTTAGTACCTACTTACATTGTATTAACGTTTTTTTAATTTTCATCAATCATAGGTACGAGTACAAGCTTGTAAATTGCACTAGATTCGTTCAAATCGATGTAGTATTAACGAAGATCTTACTGCAACAAGTTTTATCTGCTCTTTCAAACAAGCGCTATAGCACAGTACATATATAGTCTATATGTACTGTGACTATAGTTTGATATACCTAGCTATAACCACAATACAAATATATAGTCCTTAAGGACTATATAAAGTGCTGTGATATATCTTTCGGAAAGGTTCTTGAGTGCTGGGTGAAAGAGTGGAGATAGGTTCGCGCATGTTACACTACACGCAACTTCTAGCAAAATAAATGAGACAAATGTTCTTTTTTTTTTATCGACTTCACAAAAAGAGAAGGTTCTTGAGTAGTTTCTATATTATTTTTGTATATTTGTTACCTCATTTCTCTAAAATTTCTAAACCAATTTGGATACTATTAAAAATGAAATCAAAAAAATTTAAAGAGTAGAACCCTTATTAGATCCCATTTTTTAAATCAAAATCTGTTATTATTCTTACCGATCTGAATAAGAATCTTATTTACTCATGGTTTTTCATGGTAGTCCCATATGAATTTCATCAAATATGGTTTAGTATTTTTATCAGAAAATCGATTTGTTTTGATTCGACTGTAATAATTTCGGGATTTCAGAACCGAATTAGATATATTTTTTTTTACTTTAAATAATAAACCTAAAGTGTGATCTACACTTATATTATAAAGGGGAGATATTAGATGTTTTTGTATTATTGTATGTTTTTATTTTAGTTTGTAAAAAATAAAAAATACTAACAGATTTAAAAAAAAAACATCTACAGAAAGCTACATTATCAGCAAGTAACTAAGGCAGAATTTTATTCGTCAAAAAAATTGGGATCCCTTCGAAATTTGCAATAATATAATACAAGGTATCAAAAATTTACAAAACTTTCAGGAGTGGAATGACATGTTGCCGTAAAGAAATAATAAGTACATGAGTAATAATGCAGTTATCTTTGGTCAAAAAGATTATTGATGCTAATGATTTTAAAATACCTTAAAAGGCGGTTTTTTTTAATATAAGTTACAAGCTGCGCCCGCTGTTTCACCCGAGCGAGAGATGATGATAATGATGATGATGAAAAGTATCCTATGAGTTATTCCAGGGTATAAGCTATCTTCATTCCAACTTTCATCAAAATCCGTTCAGCCATTTGAGAGTCAAGTATGATGATGATGATGATGATGAAAAGTATCCTTTGTGTAATTCCAGGGTATAAGCTATCTCCATTCCAAATTTCACCAAAATCTGGTTCAGCCGTTTGAGTGTGAAGTATGATGGTAATGATGAAACGTATTCTATGTGTTATTCCAGAATATGAGCTGTCTCCATTCCAAATTTCATCACAATCCGTGCAGCCGTTTGATTTGAAGTATGTTGATGGTGATGAAAAGTATTCTATGTATTTTTCCAGGGTATAAGTTATCTCCATTCCAAATTAATCAAAATCCGTGCAGCCGTTTTAGAGTAAAGTATGATGATGATGATGATGATGATGATGATAAAAAGTTATCCTATGTGTTATTTCAGGGTATAAGCTATCTCCATTCCAAATTTCATCAAAATCCATCCTGCAGTTATTGCGTTAAAACTCCCCAAACAAACAGACAACGTTTTTCTTTTATATATTGGTGTGGATGACGTGTATATTAATGTTAATAGTAAGAAAAAATACGTAGTGTGAGCGCTAGCCATGCGAAGCCGGGGCGAGTCACTAGTACTGTATAATCGTATTCATCGTTTCGTAGTTTATTGCAAGCTTTATGACGATGATGATGATGATGATAATGAAAGTATCATATGTGTTATTCCAGGGTATAAGCTATCTCCATTCCAAATTTCATCAAAATCCAGCCTGCAGTTATTGCGTTAAAACTCCCCAAAAAAACAAACAAACAAACAGATAACGTTTCTCTTTTATATATTGGTGTGGATGACGTGTATATTAATGTTAAGAGCAAGAAAAATTACGTGGTGTGAGCCCTAGCCATGCGAAGCCGGGGCTAGTCACTAGTACTGTATAATCGTATTCATCGTTTCGTAGTTTATTGCAAGCTTTTATTTAACTCACTGTGCTAGCATGTTTTTAGGGCATACTCGTATCTTGTAAGTTAATTTTGAACAACTTAACGTCGTCCAATGAACATGAAATTTTGCATTCAAATGTAATTCTGATAAATGTACAATATAATGATACTGAGCTGGTATGATGATGAAACTGGAAGGTAGTAACAGGAATTCAACAATCAAATAAAGAAACATCTTCAAATTTGGGCTCATTTGATTTATATTGATAAGTTTTGGTCATACGTGGTATCTTGGGTCTGATGATGGAGCCGGAAGGTAGTTACGGGAACCCAACATTAGAGTGATGAAATCTTTTCGACGTTTCGACTTATTTGATATGTCTTGATGAGTTCATTGGTCTTAAGTGGTACTGTTATGACTTGTAAAAGCTTGCTTTATATTTTATTTAAATCAAGCACGCTTATTCAGTAATATTTCTACAGGTATTTCATCTTTCTGGTTCTTACAACAATTTCTAGTAATTTTAATATTTTAGCTGATGTATATACCTTCCGATGTTTGCATCAAAATCCGTTCAACCATACTTATATGCATTCAAAATCAAGAAATTGAAATATTTTTATAAAAATATAATAAATGCTTAACAGAATTAAATTAATATAATTGCACTAGAACAATATTACTTTTTAAAAATTAACAAGTACATCATCAAAGTAAGAGAAAAAACAAGACTGTCCTGCAAAAAAATACATAAATACATACATAACGGTTATGAGGCTTGCGCGGGGTGGCCGCCGATGGGATAATAAACCCTGAAAACTTTACACTCCATTTTTGGGCAGCCGTCCAAAAAGTAATACTGATACAAAAATTCAATATAAAGAATAGAAAACGTTTCGAAGTCGGTATCGAGCCGAACCAAATTAATCTATGTACTTATTTGAAACACAGAACATTATAATACAACAGCAGTGTCGTTTATTTATAAAATCAATTTCCCAAAATGTGGTGCCAAGAAAATTGCACGGCAGTGTTTTAGTTGTCGTTGAAGCCTGAGGTGCGTGCAGAGAACCAATCCCTACCGACGTTAAGGACTCGCTCCAATTGCGTAGTCGAAAAAGCATGACTCACCCTCGAGCCTCGTCCAGTAAAGTAATGCACCTATCAAAGTATTTGGGATAATGTTTAGAAAGCCACCAAGACAAAGCCAAAAAACACTCAAAAATCTATCAAAGATTAAAATGTATTGTTTGCTTCGACATGGTTTCGCTATTCATGTAATCATGGTCCATCTCTACGTCAATACCGTTTTCCTTAATAATTTTAATGCCATTGTTACTAAAATACAGTAATGTTTGCGGACAAAGTATTTCGCGGGGAACGATACGCGTACTATTTTACGAGCTTGGTCCTATAAGTAATCTATCTATCTATACTATAATAACACTGTAAATGGGCTAAATCTGTACATTTGAAAATTATAATTGAGATATACTTCAAAATCGATATAGAGTGCAATAAGGATATTTTTTGTCTTTCTGTCTGTCTATCTGTCTATCTGTCTCTTTGAACTCGCATCATTTATTTAGATCTTTTTCAAGAACAAGGTTTTTTTTAACATGTTTTTGTTATTATGATTTTATCAGTAACGTGATTCAAATTGTTCGTTTACAAAATTAATACTTTTTTTTGTTAGACTTAGATTATTAATTGTATAGTTCTATATTGTAGTGTTTTAATAAAGAGTTCATCTATCTGTCTAGGTTTTTTTAATTCCAGATTTATACAAAACACGTGAATTTGAATACTAGCACATAAGAAGACATTTGCAATGACCATTCAGACAGGTAACGAGTTGCGATCCTATTTCTTCGTAGAATGGTTAGTGATTTATCGTAATGACGTCACACCAGGAATTTAGTGAGCATAGCGAATAAGTGCCAAGATATATCTTTTGTCTCAGTAAGAGTAAGCTATCATCTAGCTTAATATTACTAGCCTGAAACAAAAGGCTCCAAGAAACAGTGTCCACGCCGTAACTTAGCTACAGACTAACATAGCGTCCATTGTGCTAGGTGCTCCATTAAAGATCTCTCCAGGCGTCACTCCCCGCAGACGTTTGAGCGACAGATGCCGCGTTCTACTGCCTCAGATTTTAATGGTTAGCATCTGCACTATGCAGTCTGTGGCATTATTTAATTAGTGCTTTGGTGCAATAGTGCGCATGGTACAGATATTCTATTTCACGAAGTCCGTTTGACTATGAATGTTGTAAGGTCTGTACGTGCACACTGTTTTAGTGTGCGTAACCTCGGGAGCGCTCAGTCACGATCGCGACGCGGTCAGAGTCACTAGTGTTTTGTTTCCGCGCTAAAAAATTCAAAGAGTAACGTCAGCATGGCAAGTAAACGCAGAAAAGTTGTCCATAGTGAGGTAATATTTTTTTTTAACTATTGTTACTACTTTTTGTGTGCTATTAAGAGTTTATCTATCTAATATTATGAAACTTGTTACTTAAATAGGTATTTCGATTTGGTTTTGTTCTAGGGTCGAAGCATGATAGCTAGCGTTTATCATTTCCTGCGAGAAGAGTATGAATTCACAAAATCAGTTGCGGAACCTAACTGTGATTTGTCTCATTTACGAGATATTACAAGGCGTACAGCTGAGGCTACAGGTGTTTCTATGAAAACTGTTCAACGGATATTAAAAGAAGAGAAGGAATTGCCATCCTGCTTTCACTTCTCCTATGAAGAAAAGAAGAAAACGGGATAGTAAGATAGAAATAGATAATTTTACAGCCGATGTTGTTCGCAGTACTATACAAAATTTCCATGTCATCCATAAAGAAATTCCAACGTTGGCTAAGTTAAAAACTGTATTAAATGAAAAAATTGGTTTTGATGGTTGTATCGAAACTGTTCGTCAATTGTTACTGAAGTTAGGTTACAAGTGGCGTAAAACAGAGAATAACCGTAAAGTTTTGACGGAGCGTCATGATATACAAATGTGGCGTTTAAAATTTTTGAAGAAGATGTTAGAATATCGCAGTCAAGGTCACCCAATTGTGTACACCGATGAAAGTTATGTCCTTTCAACACACGTGCAAAACAACACCTGGGCACAAAAGAAAGAGAGTACACCATTCTTAAAAAAAATTAGCACAGGCACTCGCTTTATATTAGTGCATGCGGGTACAAAGGATGGATTTATTGAAAATGCTTCATTGATTTATAAAGCCAACTCAACAGCTGGCGATTACCATTCTAATATGAGCTACGATAATTATGTTAAATGGCTAAACGAAAAACTTTTACCCAATTTATCCCCACGCTCTGTCATTGTCTTAGACAATGCTTCATATCACAACACACGGACTGAAAAACTACCGACGTCGGCTACAAAGAAAGCAGACATGCAGCAATGGCTCAGGGATAAGGGTATAGCATTTGAGCAATCTCTCTTTAAATTGGAATTGTACGATATTATAAAAAAACACAAAGATGAACACATAACGTATAAAATTGATGATTTTATTAAGAGCAAGGGTTTTGATGTCATACGTCTTCCCCCCTATCACCCAGAATTAAATGCTATTGAAAATATTTGGGGTATTGTAAAAAATTATATCGCATCAAAGAATATCGAACAAAACATGACGAACATGGAAAGACTGATCTTTGAAAGCTTGGATAGAGTAACCAGTGAAACATGGCAAAAAACCTGTGCTCATGTTGAAAAAATTGAAAAAGAATACTTAAAATACGTCGACCTGGATTTTGAGTTCATAATTAACTTAGGGAACGATTCTGACGAAAGCGAATCAGAAATTGAATTTGATAGTGATTAAGTGCTGATTTCACTATATAGACGCGAAAGAAACGCGTAGTCTCTCACACACACACACACACACACACACACACACACACACACACACACACACACACACAGCTCCCACATGATTGCATTATGGAATTTACGGATCGTGTTAATAGCCCATACTATATGACTCCTCCCCCATACTCGTGTAAACAGAAATTTAATATAAGAGATTTATGCAAGCAATTATCAAAATGTTGGAACTGTGCCAGTAAATATATGACTGATATAGCAGTTTCTAATTAACGGCAGCTATATGTTTCAGAACGGATATGTATGGTGAAGTAGATTGATAAAAAGGATTAATTAGCGAAAGTATGTGTCGTGGAGATATCGTAGAATTGATAATATCATCGAATGGATCTAATTCATGAAAAATCCAGTTAAAACTGACGATATCGTTAAATCATTAACGTTTCACGATATTTCAATTCACGTTTGATTGATAGATAGATAACTCTTTATTGCATTAAAAAAACTTAAATTATAGCACGTCAACATTAACTTTCAAATAGTAAAATCGGCGGCCTTATCACTAAGCAGCGATCTCTTCCAGGCAACCTTTAGGTTTATTTATTTCACCATATACGCTTCGCTTCCGCCTTTGTCTTCTTATCTACCACGGCCAAGTCGGGCTTCCACCCGCCTCTAGCGGTGGGTATTGTTAATATTTTACCACATGATCATTAATGTTTGACCATATTATGAAGAAGTCGTGCGTTCAGCTGTTCATATCGTCAATGTTCATGTTGTCAACGATAATTTCATGAATTAAAAAATTATCATGATGTGGGTGACCATTTCATGAAACGGTCAACTTTACGATATCGCCATAACATAGTATTATAATATATATATATATATATATATATATATATATATATTTTTATTATAATACTATGGAACACTTTTTAATAGTCCAAACTGTCCGTTTGTCTGTACGTCTATCGGTCATCGTCTGTTATAGCTTGTCTACTAAAATGCGCGCACGCTCGCTGAAGAGGAAACTAACAGACTTCTGAAACTACTGTTTGTTGTAAGGATACTTTAGAACTACATAGACTACAATTTAAAAAAAAGTGGATGGGTCTGTGTCAGGGTGCACGGCCGTTTGTTTATCCTAAAACTTCTACGCCACATATACAAATCTTGATTTATAACGAATTGAAGATCACAAAAACTTCAATTTTGCTGATTCTGAGCAGGACACCTTTTTTTTGTTATTTCAGGACCAAAAGTAGGTAGGTACTTATAAAGTACAAAATACCAAATTTCACTCAGCTGTCAAATAGTTTTTTTAATCGATTATTCAACTTCTTTTCACCGGGTTGAGATACCAAGTACACTAGTTTTTAAGTCAAAAACTAGTTTTTATGTGTTGCGTAAACAGACTAACAGATAGACACGATTGAAAAAAATGGGTAAGGCAGTGTCGGGGCGCACAGCCGTATGTTTGCCTTAAAATGTCTACGCCACGTACAATTTTATCCGGACCCCTCTGGAAACCTCCTTTGTATCTGGAACCCTCTCATTAGCTCTGCGCTAGAGTTTAGGGTACAGTTGTGAGCTCCATAATTTCTACTTTCCAGCAAAGTGCCTAATCTTTATTTTAGTACGGTCTTTCCAGGTACTGCAGCCACTTTTGTGAATGTTACTATTGTCCATCCTTTTTTTATTTACTTAGTCTTCAGTAGACTATTTGTTAACTTTTTCATATTGATTCGAATGTTTTCAACGATATATTTACAGCAACACCCAAATCAATACGCTACCCATCTAAATCACTGAGTTATACCGAATTAAAGATCACAAAAACATCGTTTAGCTGATTTTGTTAAGTGTATCCTGCCCTCCCTCTCCGTCTTTTACATGTTATATTTTTTGAATATTACATCATTGAGCTGACTATATAAGCTTAAATATTACAACACAATTAGATCTCTGGAGCATTTACAGTGTTACAAAAGCGAGACGATATATAACCCTTTTCGTGACGGTCCCGCTTTAGTCATCGTATCGTATATATCGGAAAAAAATTAAAGACGATTTACGGCAAAAAAATAACCTCTAAGATTGTCTTTTTTGGTACCTGAAAATTTGGCATTAGGTGCCATGTAACTATGTAAGTGCCATGCTCTTAGTATCTTGAGTGTAACCAAAATAAGGAAAAGATTAAAAAAAAAGAAGTGCACATTTCATGTGTTATCAATAATGTTATGTAGTGTCATTAGATCGATTGATGCAAGGTCTCAAACGTACATTATCAGAATTCCGCTACATTATTCTTCAGATATCAGCGTCGTGCGATCTCAGTGATTGCTTCAAATTAAAGGGTCGATGGGTTCAAAAGATGTCATTGAGTGATATGTGTCATATCAAGCAAACTCCAAACAACATGTGCGTGTGCATTGAGTGAGCACCTTCTGGACAAAATTTAAAAAAATAAGTTATTTATTCTTCTTCTTCTTCTTTAGCCGTTTTGGGTCCATTTCTGGACATAGGCCTCTCCCAATTTCCTCCATGACACACGATCCCGTGCCTTGGCCATCCAGTTATTTATTAATAGCTCTGAAATAATTGTAAAACCAATATATATTTGTATAAAGATAAAACAAATCATAAATCATTGAGACGGCATTGTGTTGGTATTCGTTTCTGTTAGGCCCGTCCAAAATCTAAGCTAGAGAATTTCAAAACTCTCAAATCAGAATTTTGCGTGAAATTTTGGATAACTACTGCTATTGTCTTGTGCAAGATCGTCTCCTCTTATTCAATATTTCACTTCAAAATACTGATAATCTCAACCCACTATAGTACGCGATAGTGGATTCGACAGTTCCTAGGATTGACCCGTCCTTTCAGTCCTTTAATTCACGTGATGGAGTCGGGCCAGTAATGCATCACGGCTTATAGCCTGAGCCGAGGCGGTGGTAATACTTTTCAAGCTTACTCGACAGTTAATTTACAAAGTATCATTGATGTCAGCCGAGCAATTGAGGTGCATAATGGATTAGGATTACAAAAAATATATAAATATTAGATAAAGATATTTTCATGTTCGGTTTTAAGAATATGCGTGAAAATCTGTTTACCGTTGCACATCAGTATCGTCATCTTTTTCAACTTAACACCCGTAGGTGTTTTATTTATACGATCATCCCTACGTATATTATAGCTAACTACTAAAGATAGTGTGAGTGTGTTAGTATGTTTGTTAGAATTGAAACTTAACTTAATCCGCCGTTCAATTCAAAGGCTAGCCTTTTTAGAAACGGCTCCGTTCAATTAACTCAAGAACGGTATTCAGCTGTAGCGTCTATTACAAGATTTAATGAACCGTCTATCTGATTACATAGACCATAGTATACAATAGGGTGACCATGTGACAAAAAATACGTAATTCTATCAAACAAAGTAGTTTGCAAATAGACAAATGTCTATAAACAGTTTTCATGTTCAACCTAACTATCCTACCTAATTTTGTAGGCGTAATTCTATCTAATTCTATTATAATTCTAATTCTATTCTAATTCTAAGCATGTGACCGTGAAGCCAAGCTGCAGACGGCGTTGCTGGAGCTCAAAGCCTCCAAAGAGTGCAACAATAGGCTACTTCGAGAGCTAGAAGGACATGAAGCTGATATGTCTGACATGCTGAACAAGAACACAGCATTGAAAAACCAATTGTCTGAGTTAGACATGGCGTATGAAGATATGAGAGATCAGCGGGATCGTCTACAGTGCACCGTTGATTCCTGTATCCAGGATCAAGACACATATGAGGCGGCCCTCAGGCATATAAGGGATTTAGAGCAGGAGCTCAACCTTAACAGGGTTAAGTTAGAGACCTTAGATTTTTCATATAAAAATAGTATTAGTTTCGAGATGGAAAATAATAACACTAATTGAAACTAAATCAAATAAGTCAATAGTATGTAATAATATGTCATTAGTGGACCTGACTACAACTAAGTTTGTAAAAAAAAAACAATTCTAACATTAACAGCATTAGAGGGTCTAATAAGATTAAAAAATATGTAAAGGTTAATAAATTTTTGAAAAGAACCTCAGTCATGTTAAAAAAGATTTTTTTTTTAAATGCTCAAAGATATGCAAAGAAAAATTAAATTTAAATAAAGAGCTTGATGAATGTTATAGTTTATTAGGCCGCAATAATAGAGAAATAGATTACATGAATAGTAAAATTACTTGCTTAAAAAAACAATTGTGTGACTTAAACGGCAAATATGTGGCATCAAATAAACAAATCAAAGGCCATATTGCAGCCATGGCTTGCTTGGTGGCTCAAAGCCCTAGCAGCTCTGACAATTGCACTTCCAATGTTCAGATCATAGAAAACTCCAGGATAGTGCCTAACACACTTGGAGTAAAGAATAGCCCCAATGATGTTCCTGAGCACAAGTCACCTGTGCAGGATCCTCTCACTACCTATCAAATTAGCTCAGATTGTTTATTGAAGCCATCTGAGTGCCCTAGAAAAACTTTGGTATTCAGTGATCAAATAGGTGCAGGCATGGGCAGCCTACTTCAAAATTGCTTAACTCAAACAGTCTGTAATAATAGCTTCTCCGGTTTGACACTAAAAGGTTTTCAGTCAAAAATAAAAAACTGTACATTTGACAAAAATACCACAATTGTATTATAATTAGGTAACAGTCTAGCTGTAAAAAAACTGATATTATTAATCTTGTTGAGACCCTAGTAGATATAGAAAATATAGGTGTGGGCAGGATTATTGTCTGCTCATTTCCATATTCTAATAAAATGACGCAAACGCAAAAAGATCATGCCTATGATCTGAATTTGACATTATATAATTTGACTTGTCGTCAAAGTGACGTTTTGTATTTTGAAACTAACAATTTTGTTAGAAAATTTATTTTGACAAAGAATACATTGTATCTCAGCAAAAATGACAAGGTGACCATCGCTAAATTGTTAGCATTTAATATATATGATCCAGTTGTACATGGTACAATGGATCACTCTGACGGTGCTACGGTTAATAGCAGTATTAGACGTGGTACAGTGGAGCCAAATTTATCTGTTAATTTAAACTGACTGTTAAGACAATGGAAAGGCCTGGTAACTTACATATTTTTCATAACAATATACAGGGTCTTTCCAGCAAAGCATTAGAGTTAGAACTTTTTTTAGATTTTTCTAAAGTCGATGTTATGTGTGTAACTCAGCATTGGTTCACGATAGGTACTTTGATACCATCCATTAGAAACTATGTGATTGGTAGTTCGTTCAATAGAAGAAAAGCGAAGTCTCATGGTGGTTCTTTAATTTATTTAGTGAATACATGTAAATTTAAGGAGAGGAAAGACATTGTGGCCTTGTCTGTTGAACGGACTATTGCAAGCGTTTGGAACGGTTTGCAGATAACATTGATAATCAACTTAGTCACTTGCCGTTTGATGGGAATTCTGATGACCTTTGCAATTCCTTGTTTAATATAATGGATAAAGAGTTTAACGATATATTTAAATTAAAAAAATGTAAAGGGGGGCATAAGGGTGGGATTTGATGACTGGGCTACAACAGGTATTTACAAAAGTAGAAACAAATTATACGATTTATATTCTCAAAAAAATAAATAAATAATATAATAATAAAATCTTTTATTTGGGATAAAGGCAAAAGGTACATTTATGGTTCAATGGAGCACCTGGGTCCTAAACTAGATTCGAAACCCGTACGATAGGTCCCAGGCCTCTTTCATCGGAGCACAACACATAATTGCCTACTTAAGGTACCTAAATTCTATGAATTTATACATAAAAAGAAATCTTTTAGATGTGTGTGTGTGAATGTATGAGAGTAGTATAATTGAGGGTAAAGGGTATACAAGTACTTTAATTAATCTAAAACATTATTTCAGTGTAATAAATAAATTTTCAGTCTCATTGTAGTTTAATATATTTAGTATGTTGAACAGTATTTTTTTAATTTCAAACGCAGTCAAATGGTATATCTTATTACATTTATTTATTTTATTATAAAGGAACGGTCCAAGAACGGTGAAATATTTGCGAGCAAAGGTTTACTAGAATCACAACACAAACATTATGAGGAACTCTTTTTTTGGTGATATTGGGATCATATTCTATAAGTGCATGTTGAAGTAGAACCGACTGTTGGACAAAGAGTTGTCTAGCAGTTAGGATTTGGCATTATTTATATAGTAAGGCTGTAGAGTATCTGAAAGAACGGTTAGTACTGCATTTTAATAAAGCTCTTTGAGCTCTTTCGAGGGATAACATATAGGTTTTGTTAGCCCCTCCCCACGAAGTTATACAATAGCCAATGATGGACTGACACAGAGAGTAATATAAAAGCTTAATGACGTCCCACTCTGCACTGTCACGATTTTTTTTAAATACTGCTATAAGTTTTCGAACACGTTTAGTTAATTGATTAATGTGAGGTGCCAAATTCAGTCTGTCATCAATGACGATCCCCAAGTATTTTATCGAAGGTACTCTTTCTAATGCAGGACAGGTACACGTGGATGAAGTTGAGTCTAAACATGAAGCTGACCTATGGCCTACTAGTGATAACTTATTATTAGACAGTGAATCTCTAATAGCAAAAGTAACATATTTGGTTTTATCCACATTAAGAGTTAGCAAATTATTCCTCAACCACGATAAGATTTTGTTAAAATTACTCTGCGCAGTCTGAAACACTTCTTCCCAGCTCTCTCCCTGGAAAATAACAGCTGTATCATCTGCATAAGTAATTATATTGCCTTGGTCAATGGTCAAATCACAAAGGTCATTAATATAAGCCAGGAAGAGTGTTGGGCCGAGTATACTGCCTTGCGGAACACCAAAACTCAAGTGCAAAGGTTTACTGATATGCTCACCAATTTATACACTTTGAGTCCTATCACTCAAATAGTCTCTGACAAGATCATGTTGTGTTCCTCTGATACCCAGTCTGTCTAGCTTACTTAGCAATAAGGGAATTGAGACGCTATCGAAAGCCTTAGCCAAATCAAGAAAAAGAGCTAAACTCTTCTTTCCTGAATCAAGGCTACGAGCTATAAAGTCTGTGAGTTTAAGGACAGCATCTGAGGTTGACTTGCCTCTGCGAAATCCATGCTGATTGGGGATAGTAATTTATGCGTTTCTAGAAAATCGACAAATCTATTATTAATAATTTTTACAATTTTTTTTGATAATGACGTCAAAATAGAAATGGGACGATAATTTCCAACCACTTTCTTGTCACCGGTTTTGTGAATAGGAATAATTATAGCATGCTTTAGAGCTTTAGGAAAACGACCAGTATGAAGAGAGAGATTTACAATATGTGCTATAATCGGAGCAAGAATTGCATTATTATGACGAAGTATGCTTGACGAAATTTTGTCCCAGCCAACGGCACAGTCCGATTTTAGGGAGCTTATAAGACCTGCCACTTCCATTACATCTGTATCCAGCATAACTATGGAGTTTTCCGAGGTGAGATTAGAAATTCCAGCCGGGGAACTCCCATCCGGGATAATTTGTTGGGCTAAAGACTTACCAACATTGGCAAAGAAGTAATTAACGTCATTTAATGATTTAAGCGGAGAGTCATTATTTTTTAAAAGATCTTGTGACAATGGAATAGTAGTTTTATAATTTGTTATTTCATTAATTACTTCCCAAGTCTTTTTTAAATTTTTACTATTACTAGCTTCTCTAAGTTTCTCTTTTTCATAACTAGATTTTGCTTTTCTGAGAATGGATTTGCAAAAATTTCTGTATCTTATGTAAGTTATTTTTAGAATGCAATTTTCCTGATTTTTACGGAGCCTCTTGTGCATGCGGTCGCGATTTCTTATGCATCGAATAAGTCCTATAGTAATCCAAGGCTTTATTCCAATCCTTCTTCTAGGAATAATTACAGTTATAGTATTATTATTAATTATCTGTGAAACAATTTTTATCAAAAAGTCAATAGCAGCATTGCAATGTCCTGTTTTGTAAACAAAAGAAAAGTCTGTATCATTTAAACATTGAGTGATTTTAGGATAATTTACTTTATTAATTAATTAAATTAAATGAATGCTAATGACACGAAATTAAAACAATATTCTAAGACATTTAAATCCGTGTGTAATACCGCGAAATCTCTTCATTTGAGTAGGAAAATTAAACAATCGGAAGATAAAATCAAAACAACATGGAAAATAATAAATACCGAAACCGGCAAAATTAAACCTCGAGACCGAAATTTTATCCTAAACATCGGCAATAAATTAATTTCCAAAGATCACGAAGTTGCCAATGCATTTGAAGATTTCTTTACAAAATACCAATAGTTACTACCCAGTCTTTAAAATCTTCCTCAGTTGAGGCTTCTTGTATGCTCTCAAGCAACGTTGAAAAGTGTGATGTTACATTTAAATTTAAACATATTAATGTTAATTCGATTGTTAAGACATTTAAATTGCTTAACATAAAAAATACAGAGGCTCTCTGGGGAATATCTACTAAAATTTAAAGTTCCATTATTGGTATAATTGCTCCATACTTAGTAATTATTTTTAATAATTGTGTTGATGAAGGAGTTTTTCCCGACATAATGAAAAATAGTAAACTTATTCCCTTATTCAAGTCTGGCAGTAAAAATGATCCGACTAACTACAGACCCATTTCTATACTTCCCGCTCTGAGTAAATTTTTTGAGAAAGTAATATTAAATCAGTTATTAACACATTTCAATCTCAATGGTCTGTTTCATAATGAACAATATGACTTCATTAAAGGCCGTTCAACGACAGACGCAGGCACAGGGCTCTTAAAGCATATATTCAATGCTTGGGAGGAGTCACAGGACGCAATTGGCGTTTTCTGTGATTTATCCAAAGCATTTGACTGCGTTTGCCACGAAACATTAATTTTTAAATTGAATCATTACGGAGTTAATGGGAAAGCTCTAGATCTTTTATCATCGTATCTTAGCAATAGAATCCAAAAAGTAGATGTAAATGGTGCGAGGTCATCAGGATCTCTCATTACAATGGGAGTCCCACAGGGTTCAATACTTGGGCCATTCTTGTTCTTGGTTTACATTAACGATCTTCCATTTTTCATAAAGAACTTATGTGATATTGTTTTGTTTGCAGATGATACTTCTCTAATTTTTAAGATTGACAGAACCTTGAATAATTTTGACGACGTTAACAAGGCAATCGCGCTAGTTCTTAGTTGGTTTACAACTAACAATTTAATGTTAAATCCTAAGAAAACTAAATGTATCAAATTTTCACTACCCAATGTCAGAGGCGTTCCTACGAATTCAAGTATTTTAATAAATAGTGAGCCTGTAGACCTTGTGCAGTCAACCACATTTTTGGGTATTACTGTAGATTCAAAATTACAGTGGGGTCCTCACATATCGTTGTTAGCTGGTAGATTGAGCTCTGCAGCCTATGCAGTACGTAAAATTAGACAGTTTACCGATATAGCTACTGCAAGATTAGTATATTTTAGTTACTTTCACAGTATTATGTCATATGGCATTTTGCTGTGGGGTAAGGCCGCGGAAATTCAATCAATATTTGTGCTACAGAAGAGAGCAATTCGTTCCATTTACAATATGAAATCCCGAGATTCTCTTAGGGAACGTTTTAAAGAGATCAATATTGTTACAGTGGCTTGTCAATATATATATATATGAAAATATAATGTATGTTCGGAAGAATATCAATACCTTTGTTAAAAATAGGGATGTTCATAATTTTAATACTAGAAATAAAAATAAACTAAAAGTGTCTGGATTTCGGTGTAAGAAAGTTAGTGGTTCATATATGGGGAACTGTATACGATTTTTTAATAAGTTACCTGACGGCATTGATCAATTACCAATGCATAGGTTTAAAACTTTTGTTAAAGTAAATCTCATAAAGAAAGCGTATTACAATGTAAATGATTATATTAATGACAGAAATGCATGGCCTGATGTATCCAAGCTCCATGATAATAATAAGTGATCATTTAATATCATATATATCATATGATATCTCATTGTCACTTTTACCTTTTATATTTGTAGTTTACATGTTTTGTTATAATTGTGACATTTGAAAAATATATAAAGAATTAACAAATATGGAAAAAATACATCCCCATAGAGTTTCTTGGTGCTCTCTTCTCTAACGGGCGTATTTCCGAAGCACCGGTAGAGTCAGAAGGGTATTTACTTTTCCAGTGTGAGATTTAACTCTGTTGGCACATGAAAGGGAAATTTCCTTTTCAAACTCAAAGAATACTTAGTTTATCTAAATTTGGATTGATTTGATCTTTTTATAATATTTTATGTAAATCTCTTTGTTCAGGAGATGTTAATTTTGACTTGTAAAAGTGCTATTATTTTTGCCTATTTACAATAAAATACTTTGACTTTGACTTTGACTTTAACATAATAGTTTGCAAAGAGATAAATGTTTATAAACAGTTTTCATGTTCAACCTGACTAACCTACCTAGTATTGTAGGCGCAATTCTATCAAACGTAGTAGTTTGCAAACAGAGGAATATTTATAAATTTGGTTTAATGGCTGGATATCATTCAGGCCGCTAGTTGAACGGCACTGTTTAGCAACTAGGCTAGTTAGTTTATTGAACGGCGTATTAAGGGGCAGAAATGGGCAAATGACACAAAGTAATCCCGATCCTGTTCAAAAAATACTCATTGTATCCTACTGAAATTAAAATATGTTTATGTTTATGTTTATGTTTCTTATTATACTAAGCTGGTTTTATTTAAATTCCTCGCATTGTTTGAGTAAAGCACTGTACAAGCCTTGGTCTGCAATGACTGCCCTGCTGGCCACGCTATGATGGCCTCGAGCTTTGCTTAGTTAAGTTCTCGGCCTTAAAGCTTGGCCATCATTGCAGCCCTTGCTGTCCGCGCTATAAAGGCCTCGAACTTAACTTAGCTACGCTCTCGACCATCATCATCGCTGCCAGCAACGCAGTCATTACAGACCGCGGCAGTAATGTACTATTAGAGGATATACACATGCAATGAAAATGCCCAAAAACAGCGCTATTGGCTTTTATTCAAAAAACAATGTTGACCTTGAGGAGGTTCGGTCTCAAGTGTAGGTAATGACAACGCAGATTGTATTAGAATAGAAACGCCTACACAAAACACAATAATTACAGTCGACGTGATGATTGCCTTTCCTGTAGAGAATAAGTGACGCTTATACAATTAAAACCAGTTAGTACCCAGTTAGAACCCAGTTAGGCAAACCCCGGAATCCTGGAATCATGTTTTTTCCGGGATTTCATACGTCACACTTTTCAGTTTTATACTATTTGAAGTTATTTCATTTTCATTTCTACATAATAAAGTAATTTCGCTTTTGTATGTTTAGCTAAGTCACGATGCTGCACCCTTACCTGTAGCATATTCGCTCATGACTTGAAAAGTCCCAGGTTATAATTATCGGGCAACACAAACTCTGGCAAGAAGTTCCCTCCATTGCGGTAAGTTCAAATGCTGCTGAACAACTTTAGCACCTCGAAATCCTCGAATTATCGAAACACCTCATGTACGAGACTAAACTTTGTACTTGCACCTTCCAGTAATTCCTAGTTACGAGTATTTAGCTTAACTGTATACGTGGACACAACCTTACAAGTGGACTGGCGCGTTTGGTTGGGCTTTTTGGTATGTGACGACAAATAGTCCGACGCTGTATTAAAATAACTGATTTTGAATCGAAAAATTTCTAAAATTATTATATCAGTAATTATAAAAAGAAGTTTTGAACAATACAAATCCTCTTGAAAGCAATTTACCCAGACAAAGGCAAAATATTACTAATCCTTCTGTTACTTCACCATGAAAATATGTTTATCTCTAATTATTTAAAACACAATTATTTACAACAACATTATTTCCATCACTCGCGCCCAGTACGGATTAATAGATTTAATACGCCGTACTTTTTTATTTTTTTTTGTGCCTCCTAACGATGCTACCCTTATGTCTAAACTACTCGTAATATTCACTGCGACTTTGTTCGATCCATACCTTTTGAGATTAAACTGTAACCCATCTGGAATAATGTAGCTCTCACAATGAAGTTACTTTCTTGTAGTGTAAGTGCAAAGGAGTACGATATTGTACATTTAATAATTTGTATTTAGTTTTCAATGAGCTTCTGAATTTTGACTTCTAAACATTCTCACAACTTAAAGACTGATAACTTAGAATTTGTTCTAAGTTTCTACGTTGTGATTTCAAAATAGGAGGTTCTCATGAATTCGTTTTTTTTGTTGGTTATTGAGCGAATACAGGTACTCCGAAAGGTTGTATTCAAAATAATCATAATGTTTTCCCTGTTGGCAATGTATCCGTTCAGGCACTACTTGGCATTTTGGTATGTCAGTCTATTTATAACCATATGATCCAATAATGACAAACCGCAAAAGTTTATCAAACAACTATCTATCAATGCTACCGATGAGCAACCAATTGTTCAGTTTCCCAAACTTTAACAGACACAATACGTCCATCAGCTTCAAAACATTGTTGTTTGCTAAATAGCAAGGTCGAGGTTAAACGAAATATGGCGGAAAAAATATATTTACAGTTAACAACTTTACTGAAACTTTTCTAATACGCACAGTGGTTATTTTGAACCCACCGATCGTGAAAAGAGAGGGGTGTTATAAGTATAGGGTGTGTATGTCTGTCTGTGGCATCGTAGCTCCTAACCGAAGGGACCGATTTTGATGCAGTTTATTTTGTTTTTAAGCTAATGTGATCGAGATGGTTCTTAGCTATAATGGGAAAGGGGAGGAGCGGAGTCGTAGCCCCCAAACGAATGACCTTTTCTGATGCGTTTTTTTTCTGTTTGAAAGTTGATTTTATCGAGATATTTTTTACGTTGTAGTTATTATACAAATATATATATATATATATATATTGTTTTTTTTTATTATATTTATATATATGTATATATAATATATAAAAAACTTATTAAAGACAAGATGAGCATGTTTTGCATTTGATGATAACGACTACGCTGTTTACTGTTTACTCAAGGGAGCATATTTATTATAAGTACTAGCTGTGCTTGACTATTTTTGCTAGTTACGAGTATCTTCATTGTACAGGTTTTTTTGTACTTACTCCTTCGTTAATATTATTATTATAAGTAGGTATTATAATGATAAGCTATATGGTAAATAAATAATAGTTAAAAAAAACTATAAAACACGCTTTATATAGAAAACCAAACTAAAAAATAGAAAATAAATTTTAATAATTTTGAATTAAGAATATTGTAAAAAATTCTAATAAATATAAATGAATAATAGTGTAAATAAGACAAAAATGATTTATTTCAAAAAAATCGTGGGGTGCATGGGTCAATAGTTATATATATTTCATTGACAGATTTGAGAAGAAGGATCATTTCGATAATATCTTAAAAAGCACCACTCACTTTTTTTTAAATAAAACTTTTTTTTCTTATTTACACTATTATTCATTTATATTTATTAGATATTTTTACATTATTCTTAATTCAAAATTATTAAAAAATATTTTCTATTTTTTAGTTTGGTTTTCTATATAAAGCGTGTTTTTTAGTTTTTTTAAACTTTTATTTATTTTCAACTTTTTAGTTTGGTTCGAATTATTGCATTGTCATCGGTCTTTGACAGGTATGCAAAATTTGAATGAAATCTGACCGTTTAAACTGGGTCAAAATAGCGTCCAAAGGAGTCGGTTACAAACATACAAACATACAAGTGAAGCTAATATAAAGCGTGTAAAAATATGAGACGCTTGTCATCTGGTAAATTTTATAGAGCTCATTACGACAAATCTTATAGCAAAACCCACGCAGCTCCAACATCAGACTAGCTCGATGGTACCACATTATTGTATTGTCATCGGGATGACATACATTTGCGAAGTGTCCAATAGACCACTAGAAATGGGTGAAATAATTTCACTACAATTCAGTTCCCTAAACTCCATTGCAAAATTTACAGTCGGCCTAATAAAAGCATGTTAAAAATGATTGATTATTTCCACGCTCAATAAATTCTAATCCAAACTCATTCTCATTAAAACTCCAGAAACTTTGATTAAATTTCTCTCCATAACAGAAATATTGTATATGTATATTCTGAGTGAAGTTTATTTCGGGCCTTTCACTCGCACGTAATGTGATCGGCTTTCCAGTGTTCACGTCACGGTACCACATTATTGTATTGTCATCGGGATGACATACATTTGCGAAGTGTCCAATAGACCACTAGAAATGGGTGAAATAATTTCACTATAATTCAGTTCCCTAAACTCCATTGCAAAATTTACAGTCGGGCTAATAAAAGCATGTTAAAAATGATTGATTATTTCCACGCTCAATAAATTCTCATCCAAACTCATTCTCATTAAAACTCCAGAAACTTTGATTAAATTTCTCTCCATAACAGAAACATTGTATATGTATATTCTGAGTGAAGTTTATTTCGGGCCTTTCACTCGCACGTAATGTGATCGGCTTTCCAGTGTTCACGTCACGGTACCACATTATTGTATTGTCATCGGGATGACATACATTTGCGAAGTGTCCAATAGACCACTAGAAATGGGTGAAATAATTTCACTATAATTCAGTTCCCTAAACTCCATTGCAAAATTTACAGTCGGCCTAATAAAAGCATGTTAAAAATGATTGATTATTTCCACACTCAATAAATTTTCATCCAAACTTATTCTCATTAAAACTCCAGAAACTTTGATTAAATTTCTCTCCATTACAGAAACATTGTATATGTATATTCTGAGTGAAGTTTATTTCGGGCCTTTCGCTCGCACGTAATGTGATCGGCTTTCCAGTGTTCACGTCACGGTACCACATTATTGTATTGTCATCGGGATGACATACATTTGCGAAGTGTCCAATAGATCACTAGAAATTGATGAAATAATTTCACTATAATTCAGTTCCCTAAACTCCATTGCAAAATTTACAGTCGGCCTAATAAAAGCATGTTAAAAATGATTGATTATTTCCACACTCAATAAATTTTCATCCAAACTCATTCTCATTAAAACTCCAGAAACTTTGATTAAATTTCTCTCCATAACAGAAACATTGTATATGTATATTCTGAGTGAAGTTTATTTCGGGCCTTTCGCTCGCACGTAATGTGATCGGCTTTCCAGTGTTAACGTCACGGTACCACATTATTGTATTGTCATCGGATGACATACATTTGCGAAATGTCCAATAGACCACTAGAAATGGGTGAAATAATTTCACTATAATTCAGTTCCCTAAACTCCATTGCAAAATTTACAGTCGGCCTAATAACAGCATGTTAAAAATGTTTAATAATTTTCACACTCAATAAGTTATCTCATCCAAACTCATTCTCATTAAAACTCCAGAAACTTTGATTAAATTTCTTTCCATAACAGAAACATTGTATATGTATATTCTGAGCGAAGTTTATTTCGGGCCTTTCGCTCGCACGTAATGTGATCGGCTTTCCAGTGTTCACGTCATGGCTCTATCCCTAGAGCTGGAAGTGATCCATTACTTGTTGCAAAGGATCATCTCTTGGGATCACACTGTAGGATAAAATTTCGCCCCAGTCCTTTGCACATACCGACGGTTTTAAAGTTTAATGTAATTTTAAAGGGTCGATTAACTGGTTTAAATGTTTCTATGTGAAAATTGTATGTATTTGGTACATATTGTTGTAATATTAATGTAGATAGATGCCTACCATTCCTTTGATTTTGAGTTGCTTAAGAAATGTAGATATTTCATTCTATTTTGCTTCAATGATGCAGGGTAAAGTGGAATTTAATATTTTGAAGCTAAACCTCACTATGAAGCGTACTTTCATTTAAGAATAGAAAATGTGATCTCCACAGGAATGCTGTTAATTCACGATGCCTGCAAGATACGATGCCTGGAAAATAAATACCTATAAATCAGTCCTTTTTTGTAATTTTTATATGGACAATTTTTTTATTTCTTTCAAAAACTTGTAGCGCAAGGTTGAGGTCTCACCATCAAATCAAACGCATGGAATTGTAGCACTGCTCGTAGCCAGATTAACGTGGCACTTATTAAGTTAGAGTCCTTCTTGTATCGTCCTTTGGGAGCGTAAAAAACTAAATCAACACCAATATATAAAAGTGAAACGTCGTCTGTTTGTTTGTTTGTTTGTTTCTTTATTTGTTTCTTTGTTTAGGGAGCTTTCACGCGATAACGACTTGACGGATTTTGATGAAATTTTGAATAGCTTATACCCTGCAATAGAATATAGAATACATTTTATCCCGTCCACGGGAAAACAGGAAAATGTTGATTACTCGCTGTAAGGAACGGTTGCCATGGAAAAAATATGAATAGATAATAAGTTTGTCGAAAAACATCAAGAGTGTTGGTGCTATACTTTTGCGTTGGTCTTTAATATTCTTAAAGAACATAGGATGTTTTATTTCGCGATAAACTATAGTCCGCGCTGACAAAATTGTGGGTTAAAGCTAGTCTTAATATTAAATGTATATCATCTATCGATACTTGTAATAAAGTAATAAGTACGATAAAAACTGTACAAAAACAATCTATAAAAAAAAGTGTAGGGCACTTAAAAAAAGCTATCGTGTCTGTCTGTTTGTCTGTCTGTATGTTCGCGCATCATGTAAAAACTATTGCACTGATTGCAATGTGGTTTTCACTGTTAGATAGCTTAGGGTTAGACTTAAAAACTGGGATACTTGGTAACTCAATGCGATGAGTGGAAGCCGAGAAATCGATAAAAAAAAATTACAGCTAAATAAATTTTAATTAAATGTAAGTATATTGGTATTTTCGGTCTTGGAATAGCACATAGAGTAATTTTAACCTAGAGAAATGACCACGAGTGTGAAACCACCGCGGACACCGCTAGTACTGAATAAACTCCGCAGACCCAGACCAAAGCTAATGTTACCTTTTCTTTTCCTGTGGGTCTCGATATGTGTCCACTAGCCACGATGCCGCACAAATTCCCTCTTCGTAATGGGTTAAATCAAGCGTGCACTGTTCTATTGAACTTTTATTGGAACTTTCCAAGGAAAATTACTGTGTTGAGTAAACAGTAAAAAAAAAAACCTTTTTTTTTAATTTTTTGATGTGAAATCCAAGTTTTCGACCTTCGAGGCGTTAGCCGCCATCTTGAGTTGAAGGGGACAAAATTTAGTTTTTTCCTAAAGAGTTCTTTAACAGTTTGCGTTATGGCAAAAGTGTTTGTGAAAAATATAAAGAAGACAATATTTGCAATATTTTTTTCCATTCACAGTTGTTCTGTAAGTCTCATAGGTAAAAAGTAACAAGAAGCGAAATAATCAAATTTTCGTAATGACCTCATAACTAAGCATTACAAATCAAAACATTTTCTACACTACCATTTGTAAGACAGCTTCATATTTTGCCCCAATGACTGGCCTAGTAGGCGTACGCGGTCGAGGTCGGCGCATAAAGAGTTAAAACCCTTCAATGCCTAAGTGTGACAGCTGGCACAAAAAAAGTACCCTTCATGCCTAACTGTGACAGCTGGCACACTCGAGCATAGCAGAAGTAAGCCCTTATTTTTATTGGGTAAGAATAGAGTTTTCTATTAGTGTTATATATGAATGAACAGCGTAGACCACTTTGTGTAAGCTTTACCACTTTACCCTGTAGACTATCCATTTTTATTATGATCTAAGCACCTTACACTTCAGAGAGCGTAATCCTGGATAAAGGCAGTATCGCGATTTGTAATCCTTTCCTCGTTTTCCTTCTATTATTTTTTTCATCCTTGTTTCCGTTTCTAAACCTTTTTCTGGTTGGAAGATAAAACAGCGTTCTGGAAAGATTTTTTTATCAGAAGATTTTGGAATTGTACAAAAATTTCCCAAGTATTTGTTACAAATATTTAATGAACCATTTCAGGGGTATCGTTTAACTTTAAAATACCTGCCGTAACACCAGGGTATGGCCAGGGGTACGGTGGGTCTAAAGGGAAATTATCGACCATATCATGAAATGATCAACTCTAAGATATCGCCACGACATTAAAAATACTTGTTTCTCTCTGTCTTATATCAATATGAATATACGTCAATTTGTGAAACTTTGAGCAGGTAGCTACGTTATACATATTTAATTGTTGCTCTCTCTGTAAATCTGCACTAAATCTGAACAATAGATAAGCACTGGACGAAGCTTTTAGTGAGCGGTTTCCGGTCTCCAGAGAACGCACGTGTAAACACAGAGAGAAGGGTTAAATAATAAAATGAATAGGAATAAAATGCAAACACTGATTATTCGAAACTGCTAGGATAAAAGAAGATATTGAAGATATTGTTGAAAACACGTGAAAGTTTCATTTCATCATCAACATTAGCCGATGTATTAGGAGGGTTTCGCATCACCACGACTCGCAGGCGGGCGTCTCGGTGGGCGCAGTACATGTTGTTACTGACACAGACGACAATTCTGCTGCCCGTGTCCTGCACTCCCTAGTGGTCATCGCAGAGCCCGCGGGGTGAGAAGTGATGGACCTATTATTTAGACGGGCCCACACGGCACAGTCAGTCACACACACGGATAGTTTCTTTAGTCTTTTTTATGTTCTGCTGAAAGCTACTAAAACTAAATATCATGCATTCTGTAGCAGAATTCAATATAGCAAGACTGGATATTGTCTACAGAGTAGATAGGTAGTGAAAATTATCATCTCTTGTCTGCCGCAAAGACTTCCATGTTTATACTTGGAAGTCTCTGATCTGCCGAGTCATCATTGAATACGCGGGCAAAACTGCGGGCCACATATAGTTTTATACGTAACCCACCTTGTACTCTCTCAAAATCTTACACTCATGCGCAACCTAGCTAAATTAAAGTAATAAAATAAACTGTTGGTAAGAATGTTTTTTCTAATTACTCACCTGCTGAATTTGCATACTAATCGGTCTAGACGAATAGATTTTGTCTCTTACAAAAATAAAATAACAGACATCTGTATCAGACAGGTGTCTGCATTTCTTCTTGTGTTTCTTGTGCTTCTTGTTGTGTATAATATAAACATTATATACACTGTCCCTCTGCTTGGCAAAGGCATCACTCACGTCCTTCCAAACATCCCTATCCACGGCCTCGTCAGCCCATCCCATACTTACTTTTGTATAATGAATTCACATGAAAGGTATTGCAGCGTCGGAGCGAACATAATTACAGAAAACCGATAATGCTGATATCGGACTGTCGAATCTGCACCGAAAACGGACCCGTGGCTTGCCAACGAATGATTCTCTAACTAGTTGAATATACCCATTTATGTCAAGAAATTTCATTACTCTTTAAAACTGCAATTCAAAAGCTCGTTGCTCCACATAAACTGTGTGATTCATAAAGTATGGTAGATTTGTGGCGCACAGGCACCTGATAAATATCAAAACCATCACTAGCATTATCAAGAGTAATTTCGATAACTTTATTGCATAACATACTGAAAGACTGTCAGTCATTTGTGTATCGCACCCATCATAAATCGACAAATCTCACTTGCCTTATATTGCAACATAGGTCATGTTCGTTGACCTTGATTTGGCGTCCATCGCTTATGGATTGTGTGACGAGCGATTTATTTCCCAAAAATAAACAAATGAAACAAACATAAACGCCCACAAGAACGTGACAATTTTAGCTCTAACTACATTTCATAGCTCTTGGGACCATATCAAGTGACATTAATGTATTCACCTCTTCCCTGGGAACGGTATTAAGGTAGACAAAGAAATATGGGCTAATTGCAGGAAGAGACAATGAGGGCCATACTTTTATCAATTGCTCTTATTCGCTTTGAAGACGTTCAGACACGTAATGCATCACGTTACGATACCTTCGTGGAATCGACATAATGACGTCATACGTTTTGTACAAGCTAATAAGCGCCGTGTACTCGAAATCATGTCACAACAAAAGTCAAGGTGAGTTGAACAATAAAAAAAATATTAAAAAAAACAACCATACAATCGAACATATAACCGTCTCCTTTTCTGATGTCGCTTAAAAACTTGTGACATGGTTAACAATATTTATAATGAAACTGCAAAACTCTTTCAACAATATAATACTAGTGGCTCTGTGAGCTGTAGACCTCGCGCATACAAACTTTTTTTGCAAACAATCTAGCAGTGCACAGTAGCGCCATCTAGTTACGTTATTATAAAACAAACATTAATAACCAATGTGCTTCATCAATCCCTACCTAGTGGATAAAAGGATGATTCCACTAGTGGAAACCTAATAATGAGAAATTTATTGCATTTTGAGGAGCTATTCTGCTCATTATGACAAAGATCTTCATCAGATCTTCACAAACGTTTTATGAGTCCAATTTAAAGTTACAAATAAAAAAAGAACCATTGAAATTGGATCTATTAAGGCGGAATATTCAGCAGCCCCCTTTTAATCAAAAATCCACAACGAATAAAAAACTCTAAAAATTCGTTTAATCTTATACCAAGTTTCGTCTTGATCGGTTGAGAAATGCAACCTGTAGAGGACAGAATACGGATATCCGGACATAAGAAAGCATATTTTCCCCAGCTGAAACAGAGAAGCTTCGCGCTCGCTCGGTCAAATAGTTTAAAATTATGATAGGTATAAAATATATCCCTTATAATTTTATGCGAAAGACAGCTTTGCAATGAGTATTTATAAAGTTATCAAATCTATCTATACTATAATAAAACTGTAACTGGGCTAAATCTGTACATTAAATATTTTTTGAAAATTATATTTGAGATAAACTTCAAAATTGATATGGATTGCAAAAAAGTTTAATTTTTATTTTTTGCCTGTCTTTATGTCTGTCTGACTGTCTCTTTGAACACGCATGACGCTGAAACTACCGGACGGATTTTCATGCAACTTGGCACAACACAGCTGATGTTATGGATTAGCATTTATAATACTATTGAACCCGAAAAAATAATGGGTTCCCGCAGGACAAGGGTTGAAAGTTATTTAAAAGAACACGTATCACGCTGAAACTACTAGATGGATTTTGATGTAACTGGGCATAGTCAAAGTTTATATTATGTGTTCAAATTTTGAATACTTTTAATCCCGAAAAAAATTGGAATTTTATGGGACAGGGGTCCAAAGTTTATGTTAAATTAATGTAAGAATACATCCGTTTAAAGAACGGTACAAAATTTCGTTGTCCGCTCCACGTAGCAGAGTAGCAAAGCGGTAACATGCGTGGAAATGTAATCCAGACGTCCGTGGATCGCAACCACGAGCTTCTAGATTTTTTCTTTTCCATAATTAAAAGCATTTACATATTTTTATGATTTTTTATAGCAGTTAACGCTTACTTAGCGTAAATATCTATACTTATAATAAAACTGTAACAGGTCCAGTTCTGTACATTGAAGATATTTAGTTTTTTTTTAATTGGAGGATACTCTGTATTCGATATTGAAGCCAAAACTTTTTTTTTTAATTTTTGTCTGTCTTTCTGTCTGTATCCTGGACTGCATCACGCCAAAACTACTAAATGAATTTAAATGAAACTTGGTATGATTTGAGTTCATACTACGAGGTAGGACACAGGATACATTTCATCCCAAAAAATTAAACGGTTCTCGCAGGATAGAGGTTAAAGGATTTAAACACTTACCACTCCGAAACTACTGGACGGACGTTGATGCAACTTGGCACAGTTATAGTTTATATGATGGGTTAAAATTGAGGATACTTTTTATCCTGAAAAAAGGGTTCCTGCGGGATACGGGTTAAAAGTTATGTTAAGCATGAAGTAATGTTTTTTTCGAAGGGTAATCTATATTAGAATCTGATGACAAAATATATGTTTTTCATTTTTGTCTGTATCATAACCACGCATCACGCTAAAGCTACTGATTGAATTTGATTTGATTTGAATTTGATTTGATTGAAAAGCAAACGAAACTTTATTTGATTTGAGTTCATACTACGAGGTATGACATTGGATACTTTTAATTCCGATATTTAGCATGTTTCCCTTGTGAGAGGGGATGAAAGTCAAAATGTGTACTTAGTTGTAATTCATGAACGCGTAGTCCAATTTCATTCATTATTTTTTGTTAGAAAGGAAGTATTTACATTAAATATTGTCAAGTATATATTTTAAGGTTATCGGGTTTTCAGTTCAGAAATTACGGATAGCTCAACGTTCAGTATTAAGTCCAAGTAACTTAAAATCTGAAATTAACAGGAACGTTTGAATGTACGGCTCATCTTAAGCTGGCCTTCGCACTTTATTAATAGGGTTAACGGTCACCGTAGACACAAACACAACGTTGTGTGGGACGCCCGCCGACCAGGTGGATAGACGACTTGCGAAAGACAGATAAAAAACTCTTTGACGGCTGAAGGAATTTTGATTAAATGTTGGTAATTTTGGTATTTTAGATCCTGAAATAGCGCATAGAATATTTTTAAAGCTCGAGAAATGAACACGCGTGCGAAGCCGCGGGCAGAGCTAGTAATTAATAAGAGTAATCTCTTACGTCTGTTTGAAGACTTTCTACGCGATATTACGGCTAGTAGCATCATCCGAAACTTGACTAGAGTCATAAATATAAATCAATGTTAATTTTATTTTTACCTCGTCGGACTTCGGACTTTAATGATGTCAAAGTTTGGTTTAACATGTACTCTAAAACATTTATGTCACAGACCTTAAAGTACGACCCATAAGAATGCGGCTTAGAACTTTAAGTACAAGTCAGAGTCGGGTAAAATTATTATATTCGCTGCGAACCTTATTAAATCAAGTTAAACTACGTATCTGTATGGCTGTTTGGACTGGAATTGTAAATTTTCACAAACTGTTCTATATTCTTTTTTTCATTTATTTTGTGGTCAACCCTTCTAATGGCAAACCCGTATACTAGGAATTATTATAAAGACTTAGGCACGCTATCCACCTCAGGATAAATAATTGCTTCTATTTCTATCGACACTCAGTTTGAATCTCTAGCTCGAGCGTATTATTCCCCCATCACCTTTTCACCACCGTACGACTAGACGATCGGCAAAGCGCCACCCTTTTATGGTTAATATACCTCGCACAAGAACGAAGCGTTACGCTTCTTCATTTATTATAAGAACTGCAAAGAAGTGGAATGCCCTGCCCTCGTCAGCGTTTCCGGTAAATTATAGCCCCGGTGTGTTCAAGTCAAGAGTGAATAGGTATCTACTAGGCAACCGTGCTACACCTTCGATCACATCATCGCTTTCCATCAGGTGAGATAGTGGTCAAACTATTGCCTAGTCCGTAATAAAAAAATATAAAAAATATAGCTCTGTTGTAAGTCTCCAGCATAAAAAAAAAATAAAGACTCTCTTATTTCAATGTGTTAATTTGAGTCGATATGGTTTGAGCACGCATGCGACGCCCCGATCGACGCCAATAAGCCTGCAGTTACACCTACGCCGCCGCTCGGCCGGCACTCAGGACACACTAGCCAGCAAGACGGGGACTTTTTTAAAATCATAGTTAATAGATCAACGAGGCCGATCCTATCCTGAAAACTTATTGGATAAAAAATTACTAATATAAAATGTTGCCATATCTAGTTCGCTATGTGTTTAATTCAGTGAATAACAACTCGTGTTTATTGCGTCAGAATTCATGACACACGTGTGATGTGCAAAACGCTGAATTTCCTACAATATTTCATCTTTATGTTAGGCAAAGCAATTTTAGGAAATTATATACGATATATAAAAGATTTTTATTAAGTCATATTCTTTCTCCACAATAATTTACAAGACATAAGTCCAAAATCTAAAACTTGACCACGGTCGAGCAAAAATTATCGACACTCTTGCGATGGAGACGAATCGATTGATACTTCGCTTGTCAAAATCAGACCAAGTTTTTAGCTTATAACCCTTTCTATGCTTCACCAGAGTCGGGTAAAAAAAACCTATGCCACTCTATACTTGAAGACGAATCGATTGATACCTCGCTTGTCAACACAATAGTGGCGACGCTATAGTGGAACATCCACACACCCACATGCATAGACTGTTAAGGTCCTTACCCTTCCCTTGCTTCGCTGTACTCGGGTAAAAAGAAAACTGTGCATGAGACGAGTAAAGCTTACGTCGGCAACACTACAATAAAAAATAACTTATTTTTTTTTTAGTGGCAGTCTTAGAACTTTGGGGTTTCTTATCATTCGTTCAAATATTACATAGGGGGGAGGGGGGTGAGGGGTCTTGTAAAACGTTACGATGCGTTACAGGGGCTGGAGAACTACGAGTTAACACGCACATAACATTGTTATTTTTTTTCTCCAAGTCTCTTGCTTTTAGAAACAAAAAATGTTAAATGTTAATAAATAACATTAAACCATTATCTAACATTGACAATATACCATTTTTGCCCAGAGAGTTTCTCAAGTGTCATTCCTTATGACTTTTAGGTAAATATGTTCACTTGGTGGTTACGTAACGTTTTACTAGGGGGGAGGGAGGGGTACAGAAAAACATTACGGCGCGTTACATGGCGAAGGGGGAGGAGGGGGGAGGGTCAAAGTCTCCAAAAATAGCGTTACGTAATACTTGAATTCTCTCTTATGGAGGACTTGTGATAAAAAATCGTTTATATTGTTGAATTTTAAAAGCTAGTAAAAAATACGAGTAATTTATAGGTAATTTACAAAAAAAATGGGCATCGTCATCATCTTCCTACCCTTACCATGTGAGGTCGGTACAAAATGTACTTTTCGTTAATATCTCTATCAGCCGTCATCTTAGTATTTACACATGTCATCTCTCATACAATAAAATATATTGGGCATTCTGATATTTTTATCACATCGATTAGATTAAAATTATTATAAAAAATCAGGTATGTTATTTATAATAACGGCTACGAATCCATATTTTTGTTGCCTATTAGCCTGAATTTCAGAGGTCCATCCTATAATAAGTACCTATTTTCAATATCGGACTCCTAAAAGCGTGAGATTTTTCCATGCTATTGGTTTGTATTCATAGGATTAGTAGTTCAGGAATCACTAAACATGTCTTCATATATTTTAGCGAAGTTGACCACATATGCACTTTGTTTGGATTATGGAAATTTGTGAATTGGGCAAGATAGATAGAACAAAAGTTTAGCAATAAAAAGAACTGTAACAATGCGTTTAAAAATGGGCGCTATAAACGATCGCTGCAGGAAATTTAAGGATGGATATAAAATTATTTAGTTCGGGGTGCACTATAATTAAAAAGAATAATAAACATAATTCTAATATTAATAAACATAATATGTTTTCATAAAGCCATCTTACAAAACAGTTACAAAAAATATAGGAGAATCTTTTTCGATAGTAATTTATATCTCGATGTGTATTGATGTAAACTTAATATCAAACGCTACGACATCAAAATATTATTAACTAGCTGTACCAGCGGCTTTGCCCTTGTGGTCATTTTATTTAATAGTAGCCCATACGTGTTATTCTAGGACCAAAAGTAGCTATAAAGTAAAAAATACTACATTTTTTCAAGATACGCTCAGCCGTCAAATAGTTTTTATAGATTACTCAGCATCTAATCATAGGTTTGACCAAGTAGCCCAGTTTTTAAGTCAAACCTTAAGCTAGCCAACAGTGAAAACCACATCGCAATCGATCCAGTAGTTTTAAGGTAATGCGAGAACAACACAAACAGACAACTAGACAGAAAGACAGATACGAAATTTTAAAACGTTGTATTCTTGTTCAGTAGCATATTTTAATTAACCTAGACCATTTTTTTAAGTTATCTTCTTTGTACGTACAATACGATTTTTTGTTACGTACCTCTTTACACGTATAGATAGATAGATAGATATCAGCGCATATATGTTACTTCAGTATGTATTTCAATTTATGGTCGAAATAACAAGATGAATATAATTCTTTTTTTTTTTCAAAGTTTGATTGAACAGGGATTATGTTCATAGTGATTAGCTATTTTATTACTGAGACCTTTTCTTATCTTTTTTTCAGAATGAACAATAAAGTATTTTTAATTCGTTACAAATATTTATTGAACCCACTTAATCATCAGTGAGAAGTACCCAGAGAGGTAGATTGGATCACTTAGTACCCAGTTTTTATGCCCAAACTTTTACGAGGTAATTTATCCCCTTCAGTAACTTTCTAGTAATCCACAACTATTACTTTTTTACCCCACTACAGCGAAGCAAAGGAAGGTTAATGAGTTTAACAGTCTATGTATGTATGTAGGTATGTATGTGGGTATGTGGATGTATCAATATAGCGTCGCCCCTATTGGTCCGGTTTTGACAAGCAAGATGTCATTCGATTTGTCTTCATAGGCTTAAGGAAGGGTTATGTGTTCAAACTAAAAACTTGGTCCGATTTTAACAAGCAAGGTATCAAGTAAGTATCAAGGTATCAAGGTATCAAGGTTGCTTCATCGCAAGACTATCATAGGCTATTTTTTACCCGACCGTAGTCGGGTTTTAGTTTTTGAACTTATGTCTTGTTTACCACAATAATGACGTTAAATTTTTGCTGGGAATTTGGGGACTTCGCCTCTAAAATGATAAGAGTTAAATATAAAAACGTGATTTCGTAGATACATACACGAGTATCAATTAAGTTGTATGAATTCAAATGGTTGCATGTATTCAAGAACAAGCAAGCGAAGACCGCCACGCAATGGACCGACGACATTGTAGCTATCGCAGGAAGTCGTTGGATGGAGGTGGACCAAGATTGCTCGTCATGGCGCTCTTTAGGAGAGGCCTACGTTCAGCAGTGGACTTCTAAAGGCTGCAATGATGATGATTCAAATGGTTTCGCCAGTTTAAGGAGGTAGCTTCTTAGAATAAATTGAAACTTTTTAACAGCACTTGACTACTATGAAAACTGATTAGTTAAGTGGGTAGAGACCCTGACTGTGAAGTCAGCGGTCGCAGGTTTGAATCCCTCAAGATGACAACATTCAAGAGCTGAATTCAAATAGTTTTTCCGAGTCAAAGATACGTACATTCGTATTTATGTTTATCCGTTATCTAGTACCTACCGATAAAACAGGGTATCCTGGTTTGGAACTAGATCATCATCCTGAGCTCGTGTCAGTTCACTTCTGGATATAGGCATGTGACGAGGTCCAAACCTCTTTCATAATAATACTCTTTTGATATCTCTCTTAATTCTTTCATAATCCATTTCTTTTCATTTTGATAGTTCATTATTCATTCTATATTCAAATAACCTGTCATTCTTAAATTGTCTTTCGGATATTTTAGCAGAACTGCAATTTAATAATGTCAGGTTATTTGAATATAGAATGAATAATGAACTATCAAAATGAAAAGAAATGGATTATGAAAGAATTAAGATATCAAAAGAGTATTATTATGAAAGAGGTTTGGACCTCATCACAGGCATCTCCCAAAGCACTCCACTGAGCCCAGTCTTACTAGATAATTGGTATGAATTATCCTGAATATAATTATTATTTATATAAAATGTATAATATGCATGTGGCTCAGGGAAGATGCAAACTTTACCTGTAGCAGTCATCGGTCGCTTTGTCAATTTTGAACATAATCGAAGACAAGTATCACACTTTCCAAGGCAGTAATTTATCAAGCACTTGACTGCTTCCTGCAGTTTTCTATTGCTGTAGTCATAGAGGTATGCAGCTATCTACCTAAAATCCTGTATTCCCATACATACAAAACTGCTTGTTACCACGCTTTCATTTCTACGGAACTGCTTAAATTATCCGTATTGTTCTTATCAAAGATTAATTGCAGACGCCACTAGAATATTTAAAAAGTCGTCGGCTCTGACTGACTGCACAAATTGGTTAGACCTTTTTTATTTCTGGTCGGCATTTGATTTATATTGTTCCATAACGTTTTTTTCAATTTCCTGAAATAAAACTTCTGCGAAAGTCCATTTTCGTAACCTTAATAACCTGATTCGCGAGGAATGCTTTCACGGACGTCGCTGTGTGTTTTGTCGTTGTCATGTTGGAAAGTCAAAATAATGGGCAGAGTTTCCTCGTTTACGAGCTACTCTGAAACTATGAGCTTTACTGAGCGATGGTTACTTCTAACAAAATCATTCTTTGACCATAACTTTATCATTTTGATTTATTACAAATCTAACAAAACAATAAGTATTATGAAAATATGTAACAAAGTTTTAAGTTGTATGTTTGCGGGTGGCAAATAATTAGAAAAGAACGCGAAAAGTTTATTTTTTATTTTCTCGACGGAAATGGACAAACTTTTTACATTCCAAATGATCAGAAATTGTGATTCCAGAAAATGTGTATGTTCCGGTTTTCGACATTTCTATGAACGATTTTTTTTTTGTGTGCAACCTAAACTAATACATTTTACAAGCTAAATATATAAATAAAAGTACATTACTGCCGCGTTCTGTAATGATTGCAGCCCTTGATGATCTAGATGGAATGTAGGCCAAGACTGAAGATCAAGGCCTTTATAGCATGGACGGCAAGAGCTGCAATGATGACAAGCTTGAAGGCGCGAACGTAGCTAAGCAAAGCTCGAGGCTATCATAGCGTGGCTAGCAGTAGAGTCATTGTGGCCCGAGGCTTGTATAGTGTATTTATTACTCAAACAATGCAAAAACAAAACAAAAAAACAACACTAAAAGCAACAACAAAAAAATAACACGAACAACAACAGCAAAAGTAAAAAAAACAAATACAACAACAACAACAACAACAAAAATAATAGCTAAGAAACATCTTGATCACATCAGCTTTCAATCAGACAAAAAAACTTAATCGGTCCATTCGTTTGGGAGCTACAACGCCTCTCTTTTTGCGTTCGGTGGTTAACAAAACCACAGAATAAATAATAGTACTCCAACAAAACTCGACAATAATGGATTTTCAAAGGTAAAACTCGCCAGCAATGAAATTCCATACACCGTTGCTGGCGCCTTTCGAATAGACCGGCAAGGTCGACTTTTCTCAAAGAAGGTCGTCAAAATAATAATATAATGACCCTACAAATATAATGACCCTACAAATAATCAGTATTATTCGTAGTATGACCGCATTACAAGCATTGTTTGAGTAAAGTAGAGTTATTTTATTGATGCTACTAGGATCACAAGAATTTGAATAGTATAATTCAAAATTAACAAGTTGATGCATTGGAAATGTTCACAGTGTGTTTTTGAAACGTTTGTGCAGAGAGTTACCATTATCTGAGAAAGATATTAACCAGGCAGTCCCAACCTCCCAACCGTTTATGGTACAATGACCGCTACGCCACAAAGGAAAACCCAGAAATCATTTAAAAATAACAACATTAGCATCACATAGATAAACAAGTTTCACGGTTTCATGATTGTGTATAGAAACTTGATAAATCCAATTTAAACAGTTTTTGTTGTTGTTAATGCTTCCAGTTTCCTAAAAATAAATTGGAAACAGACAAACTCCGTATCTCCAATTTAAACATACTGTAAAATTTGCTCTAAGGTACTGTCACATACAACAAACCAGTGATATATATTTCAGTGGAATGCTTTTGCGTTTATAGTACTGGATATATTTATCCTATTGTAAAAATTTTATCAATAACCTATATACTAGGCCACTGCTGGACATAGGCCTCTCCCAAGTCCCAACAGTCTTCAACCAGTGCGTCCTACCTTTAATGACATTCGGAGCCGAAACGTGGACACTGACTGTGAAACTGGTCCAAGCTTAAGGTCGCTCAGCGAACATAATGTTGTTACGAGCTATGCTTGGAGTATCTTTGAGAGATCGAATCCGAAAAGAGGTGATTCGGCAGAGAATTAAGGTAACCTACATAGCTCAGAGAATTAGCAAGCTGAAGTGACAATAGGCTGGTCATTAATTTGCCGTGGAACCGATAACCGTTGGGACAAACGAGTTCTAGAGTGGAGACCACGAATCGGCAAACGTAGTGTAGAACGCCCTCCAGCTAGATGGAGCGACGATGTGCTCAATGCATTTGGCAGTCCTTGGAAGAAAAGAGCCGAAGATCAGGCTCAGTGGCACACCTTGGGAGATGTCGTGAGGAATCAGCTAGGCTAGTCAGCATCTGTCGCAGCTCTTGCAGCGACTCGACCATAAGAGCGATATCATCTGCAAATTTCAAGTGTGAGATGTATTCGGAGTTAATGTTGATGGCCAGCATCCTAAACTTATCCCCCGGTCTTACACCTCGAAGCAATGAGATAGGCTCAGTACTCTAGTCCTGTACTTGGACTGTCATCGTAGCAGCGTCATACAGACATCTCAGCACTCCAATATATCGCCAATCTACTTGGCATAGCTGCGAGGAGTCCACAACAGACCAGGTCGCAATCGAGTCAAATGCCTTCTCGTAGTCTATAAACGCTAAGCACAGTGGCCAATTATACTCATCGGACTTCAGTGGTGCCATATCCTCCTTGAAACTCAGCCTGCTCCCGAGCAGAAACTTAGAACTTAGAGGCTGAAACTTGCCAAGACTTCGCGCGAGACTGTTTGTGATGGCCCTCAAGAACAATTTATAGACATGGCTCAGAAGTGAGATGGATCTATAATTTTTAAGCAAGGTTTTATCACCTTTCTTGAAAAACAGTACTACCACACTTCTGTGCCATTTCTCGAGAGTTAAGTAAGATAACGATAACGAAGTTAAGTAAGACCTGAAGCTCCTTGAGGACAGGTTTACCTCCTGCCTTTAAGAGTTCTGATGTAATTCCATCTTCACCGGATGATTTTCCATTTTTCTACTGTTTCAGGGCCATCTCCATCTCTTCCAAGCTGATGTATGGCAGCTCATTCGTATGGTGACAGGTCAACATAGCTCTTGAATCCTCACAAACAGTTTCTGGTTGAGGAGCATGCGAACCGTATAGTTGTTGGTAAACATCCTCGATCTCGGCAAGAATGTCCGGTTTAGACACGACGGTTCTGCCACCAGATCTTTTCAGCTTTGTCAGGTAACTCCCACTAAGTTGCTGGACGAACACTTTAGACCCTCGGTTCTGCTCTATTGCCTTTTGTATAAGGCGTGAATTGGAGGACCGAAGGTCACGTCGTGTCAGCATCTTAGTCTTTTTGTTAAGAGCCACTGGTTCTGAAAAAAGGGCATGCGCACTTTCTCATCTTTTTGTTATGAGCCGGAGAGTCTTGACTAAAAGCTTGAATTTTTTACCCTTATACTGTAAACTGCAGAACTTTTTGCCCTCTTCCGTGAGAATTTTTACCAACTTGTCTTGGGCTTATTACTGGGCTATGAGACTTAAAACTTATATCTGAGAGTAACGAGCGCAGTGCAGTGACGCGTAAGATTTTGCAAACAAAGTTCTGGGTGGCTCTGCTACTGCACCTTGACGTCGCTTGTGGTTTCCACGGCATTGAATTGTCTTTCCAGACTATCTTGGAACTTTTCGGACCCAGACATCTTTTGGAGTAGGGCCAGCAGTCTCGCCATCGACAGCGATTGCTTTACAACCAAAATCGGTAGTAAAGACCGATTAAAACGACATTTGGTAGTTTCTGCCAAATATCGATGTAAATAATGATCAATTTTAGTAGAGATACCTATGACAATCGATAGATTTTGACAATAACTGTCAAAACTAACGATTGTCATCGCTATGTACTGATTTTGGTTGTACAGCACTCACTATCTAAATTTCGATACTGCAGGCCCTGGTTTCGTCAGAGCTTGAACTTTATCAGGCGCACAGAGTTGTTTACCTAAATCCAAAAATTTTGAGCTTATTAAACGTGAAGTTTTGATCGTTATTTTCGAAGAAAAGTTAGGAATATCATTTAGTTCTATCGTAGTACCTGTCTAAGTACTTAACACATAGAGTTGTATCCTGTTTTGGTCTTATTTTGGTCATCTTTGGGGAAGAGGAAAGAGAAAAAGGGAGTAGCATGCACACTGTTCTTGTTATTTTCCTTAGAATATGACCTAACAAATTACTAATGTCACTTTTATTTTGCATATAATATTTTGCAGCATTATCCATACCAATATATAAATGTGAAACGTTGTCTGTTGGTTCGTTTTTGAACGAAATTTGATGAATTTGGAATGGAGATAATTTTTAACCTGGAATAACTAATAGGATACTTTCGTGCTGGAAAATAGTAAGTTTCCACGGGAAAACTGGAAGCTTACGCTGTAAGGAACAGTTTCTATGAAAACGAAATAATAACAAGTCTTTCAAAAAGCATCAAGATCGTTGGTGCCAAAGAGAATACAGTTAGTTGGTGCTATACTTTTGCATTAGTTTTTAATATACTAGTAGACCATAGGAAGGTTTTTTGCGATTAACTGTAGTCCGTGCGGACGAATTCACCGGCGAAAGCTAGTTAAAAATATACAGTGAAATTACTGGGCTATGAGACTTAAAACTTATATCTGAGAGTAACGAGCGCAGTGCAGTGACGCGTAAGATTTTGCAAACAAAGTTCTGGGTGGCACTGCTACTGTTATGAGTAAACGTGACGCTTACCATCAGACGATCACTGCCCAAAACGCCACTTTTTTGAACTGTTTATTGTTTCAAAATATCCAACAATTTCTAACCTTCCACTTCCTTTCTTGTTACAGGCTAACCATGCAACGTCTACTTAGCATCACACTCATCACCATCGCAGTAGACCGCGTCTGCTCCCAAAAAGACCGAGAGCACCAAGGGCTGCAGACTTGCGGGGGCCGACTCCGGGGCCCTGTTGGGGTTATCCAGACCCCAAACTTCCCCAACCCGTTCCCCGTCCCCATCAAGTGCCGATGGATCATAGAACATGACATAGTGAATGGAACTATTAGTGTATACTTTACTCAGCAGTATACTACGAGCGGACTGACTTTTACAGAGTATACGTATTATGATGATACTTATAAACTGGAGGAGAGAAGAGCGCTGACTGTCACGGAAGAAAACATTACGAGGATTAAATGGCTTCAGGTTAGTCTTATATTGATATTTTAAGCATTATTCGAACAGACCAAAGATATTTTAAAATGTTAAAGTCCATCGTAGCACTTCATTAATATCTAAAGTTCACTTGTAGATATGATTGATTTATTAAAAAAAACTTTCTTCATGATATCTTGCATTTCGTAGAATTTTTAGCCAAAATACTCCAAAGATAATAAGATTAAATAGCTATATTATGGTTTGTTTAAACGTCGATCGTTTCAATTAACCGTAACTTAAAAATAGTGTGTAACACTAATGATATACCTTTTATATGTTTTATCAGTTGTTTAAAAAAATACAATATCAATTCATATTTAATATATTTAAGTTTATCACTTTATTACGAAATTTTAATATTTTTTTTGCACCAACAACCAGCACTAAATAAAATCGAATTTTCTGAATGGCCAGTCCACTTCCAGCGTCTAGTTATTCAACGGGAAGCGGTCGTCGTCGACTGTACCGCACTGCAATGAGAAAATACTTTTGCCACAGTACATATTTCCAGACAATAGTGTATCGAGGAGTAAACGGCCGATTTGACGCACGTGGTGCGGGGGCCGGGAGTCAGGGGTCTCAGCGTGGTTTTGAAAAGAACGCTACGAGCGAGTTTCGCGCATATTACGTAGTATTTACATTCGTTTTGAAAGTATCTTCACGTAAAAATATGAGAAAGAAAGATTGTTTTCTGCGAGTAGGATGCCAGTACCACAAATAGATTGGACCAAAGAGTATAGTAATAAGATTGGACTCTTTAGTTCAATCTTTTCGAACCACTATTGGGATCCGAAAAATAAATAACTTCATTTATTACTCGATTGCGGAGGGTTATATGTATTGGGTTGCATGTATGTATGTTTGTTTGTTTTTACGTTTCTTTGGCACGTCCTACAGACTAAACGGCTAAATGGATTTTGTTAAATGAGGTATCATTGGATTCGTCTTAACCGCAAGAGTGCTATTGGAAATATGAAGTATCAAGCGGCTTACACAACTGCCATATGTTATTTCCGACGGAAAGAAAAATGTTTGATTAACTCTATAAACTCACAAAATATATCGTTTATAAATATATATATATATATATGTCTTCATGTGGCAAAAAAAACGTAAGATATGAATGAAATTGGATAATATAGGTACAGAGTAGTTTTATATTATCCTCCGCGGCTTTGCCCGCGTGCACATTTTTTTTGGGGAAAATGTATCCTATGTATTCCAGAACCAAAAGTACAAATTACCAAATTTCGTTCAGTCTTCAAATATTATTTCATCGATTGACGGGCTTCTCTACTCATCGGGTTGAGATACAAAGTAGTAACATTCGTTTAGATACCTATTACCTACCCATATAGACTAACATATTATGAATACTACTAATAAGTACCAGTGCCCTCGTCAGTGTTTCCGGTAAATTATAACCCAGGTGTGTTCAAGTCAATAGTGAATATCTACTAGGCAAGCGTACTACACCTTCGACCACATCATCGCTTTCTATCAGGTGAGATCGTGGTCAAACAATTGCCTAGACCGTTTTTTTTTTACTATGTTACATTCTAGCCTGGTTTCGTACGGGTAGCGTTCATACCGTGGCATTATTCTTACTTTTAGAATTTTTATACGCTATGTAACATCTAAAAAAAATACGCCAGTAAGCGTTATTCAAAATCTTTTGCAGCAACGATCATGGTGTTTTTTTACCCATAGACAATAATTGCATCATTACTCCAACGACAGTAAGAAATGTCTAACCATTACTCACGCACTCAAGTACGTCAGACTTGTTATTATTTCGTTTCCATGGCAACGTGTCATTCCGTTGTATATATTTAATCGACTTCATATAAGGAGACGGTTATTATTATGTTCGACTGCATGTTATTTTATTTTTTTATTGATGTTGTCCGATTATCTTCTTTTTTTTTTGTTTGATTGGGTAATGGGAACTTAGATCTATAGAGGGGGGGGGGGGGAGGGTGAGAATCAAGAAAATGGGGGTAAGAAACTTTTATTTCTATTTTATTCTGGTTATATTGTAATTATTTTATTCTTTTTAGTGTTTGTTTAGAAAATAATTTTTATTGATTCCTTGGTTACAAAATTGCAATTTTCTTACGGATCTCTACTTTCTTGAAAAATAAAATAGTGCCCATGTTACTCGCTGATAATGTAGCTTCCTAATACGTGAATATATATTTTTAATCAGTTTAGTATCTTTTATCCATTACAAAGATTCAAAAATACAAACATACAAAAAAAACAAATCTTTCCTCTTTATAATATGAGTGTAGATATACGCGTGAAATCGATAGCCCCTTTTTTGTAAGTAGTTTAAAAACTCTGGTTTTACTAATAGAAGATTCCTACAATTTTAAAAGATTGGCTGTAAAGTGTGGTCATGTACAAACAGACGAACATACATAGTCGTACATTCATTCATGCATACATTGGTATTCTGATAAAATCATAACCCTCCTTTTTGTAGCCGGGTAAAGACCCACAGGTGGCAACCATCGGTATCCGACTGACAGTAGACATCAAACTCGAAAAAATACTTCGATACAATACTGTCTGGAAAGACTATATATGTACTGTGCTTTTGCCTTGCTATACGGTTGCAGTAACATGGCGCTCGAAAGTCGCTGTTATTATTGTTTCACTTCATATCGTTGTTGGCTAAATAAAATTGCTAGCGGCTTTAAAATGCTTTTTGTTTCAGTAGTTACTTAAAAGTTTAGTGAGACAGTAAATAATTAAAAGAGTGCTGTAGAAACGGAATTTTATAATTGTTAACAAAATCTTTATTTTCTTAGATTTAAAGTTACTAAAAATGCCTTCTATCACATGATGACTCGCTAATATTCCATGTGGGCAATGCACCATTTTACATTATACCATCGAGATGGGTTAGTGTTGAAATTTCTGAAATTAATTTCAACACTAACCCATCTCGGAGAGGTGATATAAGTCAAAATGTGTACTTAGTTATAATTCATGAACGCGTAGTCCGATTTCATTCATTATTTTTTTGTTAGAAAGGAGGTCCCTACTTAAAATATTGTCCTGTAAACATTTCAAGGTTATAGGGTTGTACTTCAGAAATAACAGATAGCTCAACTCTCAGTATAATGTCCAAATAACTTGAAACCCGAAATGTACAGGAACGTTTGAACGTACGGCTCAACTTAAGCTGGCCATCGCAATTTATCATAAAGGACTAACGGTTACCGTAGACACAAACACAACGTAGTGTGGGACGCTCGCCGGTCAAGTGAAGAGACAACTTACGAAAGACAGCTGGGAGTGACTGGACGAGAAGTGCCGAAAATCGGGCTCAGTGGCGTTCATTGGGAGAGGCCTACGTCCAACAGTGGACTGGTATAGGCTGAAGATGATGATTATGTAGACACAAAACTCGCGTTAGCCTTATTCTGTGGTTAGGTCATAAAAATCTCTACCGTCCTGTTTTTTGGGACGTTTTTAGGATAGATAACAGTAGTGTAAAACTAAATATTAAGCTTCGAAAGACCTGAGCTAACTTCGTGGTGCTCGAAAAACATCGAATATTTCGGACCTTTTTCAGATTTTGGCTTATGTCTTCTAAAATGATGGCCATATCAGAGGCCCTCAAGCGGCTTGACAAACTCTGACACTAGAGACCAGCACTACTTCATACGACAAACAAACAAACAAACAAACAAACAAGCTTCTAAAAGGGGCTGCCCACGGAAAAGTTGTCTAATAAATTTATAAAGAAGACAAAATTTGCTGTTATTTAAGCTCAACCGCAGTTTTGTTATATCTTGAAAAATTTGAAGTGCAGTACTTGGAAATTTTCCCTAAAACGTTCGAAATGATACTTTAGCCTCCTTCTGAGCAGAATATCGGCTATGCTATAATACTCATTCTATGAGGAAAGTTATGGGTAAAAAGTTGTAGAACAGTTATTTAACTTTAATATAAGCATAAAAGCGAAACTTGATAGGACCAAAAGTTCCCCTGTAACTTTCTAGACAAAAAATTATATAATCTGATTTTTCAAGAAATTTAATTCGTTATTAATATTGCACAGTTAATTGTAATGTTATTAAAATGACATCACATTTATAAATTTATTTACAGTGTATCACACCTACCTACATATATAAAAAAAACGTGTCTCTCTGTTTGTCTGTTTATCTCATCTGTTTGATTGTTCGCGCATCACATAGAAACTACTGCACCGATTTTGATGCGGTTGTGTGCACTTTTGGAAATTTTTGGGATTAACTTAAAAACTGTTGTACTTGATATCTTAATCCGATGATTAGATGCTGAGTAATCGATATAAATCTACTTGAAGTATGAACAAATTTTGAAGAAATGTAGTATAATATATATTGTACCTTATAGGAACTTTTGGTCCTGGAATAACACGTATGGGCTACATTTAATAGAAATCACGCGGGCAAAGCCGCGGGCACTATAACTTAATAATAAAGCAATAAGTACGAATAAGTCTGTACAAAAAAGATAATAAAAAAATGGTTTAGGGTACTTAAAATCGTGTCTGTCAGTCTGTATGTGTGTTTGTTCGCGCACATAAAAACTACTGAACAGATTGCGAAACGGGTTTCACTGTTGGATAGCTTAGGCGGTTGACTTAAAAACTGGTGTACTTGGTACTTGGTAAAACTACACGATAAAACTTTTGACGGCTGAAGGTTTTTGATCAAATGGTATATTAATGTATATTAATAATAATAATAATGGTTGGTATATTAGTATTTTAGGTCTTGGAATAGTAATAGAGTTCTTTTAATCTAGAGAAATGACCACGCGGGCAAAGCCGCGGGTACAGCTAGTTTTAAATATATTTCTAATTTTATTAATGGCATTATAAATACCTACTATAGTTAAGGTTAGTGTAGTGATAAAGTTCTTTTGAGTTTTAATGTTTTATTCTTGTATGTTAAAAAAAAAAAATGAACAAAATAAAAAATATGTAGCTTCCTTCTGCCAAAACTGTAAGTCTGTCTGACTTACAGTTTTGGCAGAACTAAGCTACATATTTTCGGTAAATGATAAATGGTAAAATTTATAAAAGTAAAACCCCACGCTAAACAAACCCTACCCAAATTGAACTATTGTAAAATATAAATGAAATAAAAGCTAAGGCTTGGAGGCCAGAAAAAATAATAATAATAAAAGTATCGTAACACTTATATATTTATACACATATAATATAAATACACAATAAAAAACATATACCTCAATCCAAATACCAAACGTCTGACATCAATACGACACGTGTTTCGCCTCTGCACGAGGCATCTTCGGGTGATGTTGACTCGTCGAGTGCTGGACTCAGAGTGACTAAGCAAATTTTTTTTTTTTTTTTTAATAGTGACTAATGCTGTTGGCCTCTACAGCTCTGCTGGCTGTCTCTACAGCTTGAACCGGACTTGGGGGCGGGCGCTTACAAGCACTCCGCCGCAATGCGTGACGCAGAAGGCGCACGCCAAAGTTAAAATTTAGACGACCCGCATGAGGGTACCCAGGGGGTACGGCCCTCGGCTTGGACGGCCGTCTTATTACGGGGGTAACGAACTAAACACCCCTGGATCGCTACCGTTAAGTAGTGATCGAGGGGGCCCTGAACAATGGCTAGGTGCCCTTTCATTGATTTTTATAACTGACCGCCGATTCGTAATACACCTTCGAGAAGAATCGGCAAGAAACTCGAAAGCGAATAATATCTGACTATGTGTTATGGGACCTTCGACCTCGCCGGCGAGGTCGGTGTCTGTGTCTAAGTGTGTTGATACCCCCTGGCGGGTTGCCAGAGATGGTCGAATTGGACGAGGCTATCGCTGCTAGTACTTTGACTGTGATGGCGTCGTCCGGATCGTCCAGGACATCGCGGGGACGTCTACGGAGGGCGATACTGTCTGTCGTATAGTTGGAGGCTTTTACTACGAGCGGGTTGGGGTGGTGGGGCGCCGCATCAAAGTAGCGGCGAGAGGCATCTTTCATGAATTGACTGATCGAGGGAAGCTCGACATCGCGGTGCAGGTCGGCGTTCCTCTGGTACCAGGGAGCGCCGACTGCATTTCGAAGGAATTTATTTTGGACTATCTGGAGCGGTTCCAAGATTTCCGGACCGACGTGCGCGAATGCTATAGACGCGTAAGTCATGACGGGGCGGATGCAGGCTTTGTATAGCGTCACCTTATTCCTAAGGGACATTTTACTCCGCTTGCCTAAGAGATGGTAAAGGCGGCCTTGGAAGAAGGACGCCCTGTTGCGGACTACTTTAACGTGTTTGTCGAATCTCAGTCGATAATCAAGGGTAACTCCTAGGTATTTGGTTTGTTTCGTCCACGGGATGGGTTGATCGAACATCGTAAGACGACCGGATGGAAGGAACCGCTTGGTGTCCTCAGTAAAGCGCATTGCTGCGCTTTTCTCAGGGTTCACCAAGATGCGCCATCTTCGGAACCACTCTCCAAAGACGTCGAGCGCCTGTTGGATGCGGCTCCGAAGATAGGTTGGCTTCCATCCGGTCGTGTAGATCGCGGTATCGTCGGTGAAGAGGGAGATCTCTACGTTTGAGGGGCGCTTGTGAACAGTGAGAACAGAAGCGGGGAGAGCGCGGAGCCCTGAGGGACTCCGGCTCTGATGGGGTGAGGATTTGATTTGACTCCCTTGACACGATAACGAAAGCTGCGGCCTTTGAGGTAGTCTTGTACTATGAGCACAAGACGATCTGGCAATCCGAGCTGGTACAACTTGTATATCAGCCCGGCGTGCTAGACTTTGTCAAAAGCCTTAGCCACGTCTAGGAAGACGGCTATCGTGGTTTGGGGTTTCGGATATCGGTTGAAGCTAGCGAGAATGTGCTCCGTGATGCGGTGCACCTGTTGGGGGCAAGAGTGTTTGGCTCTAAAGCCAAACTGCTCGTCGGGGAGGAGTTTCTTTGAGTTTACAGTGAGCCAGAGTCGTCTCAGAATGAGTCGCTCGTAGATCTTCCCCAGAGAGCTGAGGAGACTGATGGGACGGTAACTAGTGGGCAAGGTAGATTTCTTGCCTGGTTTGTGAATGCCGATGACGTCGGCACTCTTCCAGGCGTCGGGGAACGTGTGATTGCTCATAGCGGTATTGAAGATGCTGACTGAGAGGTAAACTAATGGGACAGAGAGGTGCTTGAGCACCCTGTTGCTGATACCGTCAGCACCAGGGGCCTTCCGTACCTTGAGACCTTTGATTATCGACTCGACCTCGGCCGCTTTCACGGGCTCGAGGGGTGGGTCAGTCGGAGGTTGGGCGTTTCTACGTTCGATTTCGCGGTCCACCACGGCGATGTGGACATGATCGACGTGATCGTCAGTGAGGGAGCATTGGGCTTCGAGGCTTTCGGCCAAGCACTCAGCCTTTTCGTCGTCTTCGAATGCCGGAGGGAGGTCGACCCTTTCGAGGGAGGGGATAGCTACTTGGTTGTCTGACTTGAACTTTTTCGCCAACTTCCAATACGCTAGGTGAGATGGCGAAATGTCAGTCAACTTGTCGTCCCATTGATTGTTACGCAAATCCTTTATGAGCTTCTTTACCGCACGATGAAGGCCTTGCATAATGGATTTGGTCGTCGGGGTGGGTTCCGCGTCGTGGTGTCTGATTGCTGCGTTCCTTGCCGTCATCAGCCGCCTCACGCTCGCAGGCAGGTTCCAGAGGAGGTGATCCACCGCTGGGACCTGCCTGGAGCACTCACCTACGACGGTGGTGAGGTGGCTGGTGAGGGCATCGATCGAGCGTGTTACGTCGTCGGTCGTGACAACGTCGGCGGGGATGAGGTCGAGGTCGGGTGAACTGATAGGTTTGAGGGCTTCCCCCAAACGCTTCCAGTCCACTATCGTCTTGGTCGGAGTAGGGGAGAGTCGGTTGACTGGCTCTGGGCCAAGGCGCATGATTACGGGACGGTGGTCTGAATCTAATTCTAATACTTGAATCGAGCGGAACTTAAGGGAGACGTTCTTTAGTAGTGGTATGTCCAGTATGTCGGATCTGCAGTTAACATCATATTGATAATGAGTCGGTTCCAGCGGTGGGATGACTTCGATTCCAAGCGGGTCGACAAGGTCGTAAAGTGCCGTACCCCTAGGGTTGGTGGTTAAGCACCCCCACATAACGTGCTTGGAATTGAAGTCACCCGCCAGGATGACCGAGCTACCTAGGGAGAGGAGCGCCTCGAGGTCGCTCCTGAGTAATTCTTTACTGGGGGAGAGGTAACACGAACCTATAACGACCGATTGATGATCGGTCATTGCTAGTCGGCAAACTGAGGCTTCTAAGTTAAGCAGGGGAGGGGTTATTAACGGGACGCAGTGAAGAAACTTATTATAGTAAATAAGAGTACCTCCGAGAGCGGAGGTGACTCTGTCGTTTCAAATGACCCGGTAGTTCGCAATCCCGGGATTGCGCTTACTCGGTTTAAGAAAGGTCTCTTGCACTAGCATAAAGTCTGTCTGGTAGGTCTTACAGAATTCGTGGACTTGATCGCGTTGGTTTGAGAGGCCGCTAGCATTAAACCATGCTAGCGTGATGCTACGGGGTTTTACGTACGTTTCGTTAGCCATTAGAAAGGTTATTATTTGACGTTACGAAGACTAAGCAATGGTGAAAAATTCTCTTATATAAGCAACGCGCCCGAGCCAGTGCGTCTGCATCGACGCGAACCAGTCTGAACCGGAATGAATCAGTACGATTTCACAAGGTCGCGCCACTATTGCACCACATTTACGATTATGTCATCGCAACCTGTTACTTGTGATGCATTTCCAGTGAAAATACGGTGATGAAACTAAGTTGGTTTGGTCGTTCAATAATGTAAACCTATTATTTTTATGTCTTAAAATTTCTAATTGTTCCAATACACACAAACGGAAACCCTTATCACAAACGTGTAAAACATTATACGTATTATCACTCCGCAGAGAGTGACCGGACTCAATTAAATGTTTAGCGAAATGGGACTGCTCTGGATGAATATTCCTATACGCAGCCTTATGTTCTTTAAACCTAGTTTCAAATTTGCGGCAGGTCTGACCCACATGCACCCCGTTACACTCATCACAAACCAACTTGTAAACACCGGACTTTTTGTGGTTCTCCATCCGGTCTTTATCACTACAAAGATGACGCAGATTGTTATTAGTTCGAAACGCTACATGAACGTTGTTTTTCCTAAGCATGTTTGCGATTTTATCCGAAACTGGGCCCATGTATGACAAACTACCTACATATTTGTTGATTTTATCCCGCAAAAAGTAATGATCGAACCCTATCTTGTAGTTTCCTCTTTTTATTAAATTATCTACTACTTCTTTATTGTACCCGTTTGAAATAGCAATTTGATAAATAATATGTAATTCATTATTATAATTCTCAGAGGACAAAGGAACTGTCAATAACCGGTGTGCATAACGATGAAAGGCTGCTAATTTATGTTGAATGGGGTAACAAGACGGAGAAAGAATAGCAATATCCGTGTGCGTTGGTTTACTGTAAATTTTAAAATCTAGTTTATCAATTACCCTCGTTAAAGTTAAATCTTAGCTTTCATTTCATTTATATTTTACAATAGTTTAATTTGGGTAGGGTTTGTTTAGCGTGGGGTTTTACTTTTGTTAATTTTACCATTTTTCATTTGTCTGACTTACAGTTTTGGAGGAAGGAAGCTACATATTTTTTATTTTGTTCATTTTAAATATGGATTTCCGCAAAGTAACGCCTGAATCTATCAACTATATCTTGTATGTTACATAGAAACCTTCATTTGAATACCAGATATTGACCTTCTCACTATCTCTCCACCAGTCACATCTTTCGCAATATCATAGTAAGATATTGTATTTAGCACCACAAAGAAGTCATGGTCTCCAATAAGATATTGTGTTTCGCCCCACAAAGAAGTCATGGTCTCCAATAAGATATTGTGTTTTGCCCCACAAAGAAGTCATGTTCTCCAAGCAGGTGGCAGAAACCATCCGCCCGTCTCTGTTGTTGTTCTGACCCCCTACTTATTTCAATAGCCTTTTATCAACCCTTCTCCCTTCGCACCAGTTGCTGTAGTCGCGCGCGCTGCAAGCGGTGGCCCGCCGCCGTGTGAAGTAAGACACGTTCGCGAGCGTTCCGCACTAACCTTGAGAAAGACCACCAGATATGGTTGAATCTATATTTGGAATAATCCAAGTAATACAGTAAACTCCCGTTTCGGTCTTTTAAAATGTACAACGACGTTCGTTTTCATAATAATACTATAAACACCACAAAAAAAAAAAACGTACTTGCTTGCATGACACAACTTACAGCAGAAAATGAAAGTTTTAATTATATCTGCAATAACATTTCCTGCAATCATATTTATAAAACTTATAAGCATATAAACCAAAGATAAGCTAATAGACGAGCTTATAAGGACTTATGATAGTGCCACAAAATATTTCAGCATATTTGCTCCATCAGTTACGAGTACCTCAACAATTTTTCATTTCACCAATTTTCACGCTCATTTGGCTTTGATCGCTTTGTCTTTTTCAGATTTTTAGATTGAGTCACAATATTGATACCCGTTGAACACATAACGGTCTAATTCCATATAAGGCTTCAACACTGGTTTGTAAAGCCCGTTTTCATTAGGCGACCTTGTCGCCCGACACGAATTCTACGTTTCGGGCGACGTCGCGCGGGACATCGCCTGACATCGCAGGTGACATCTACGTGTCGCGGGTCGCGGGACATGTTGCGTGTCAACGCTCGGGTAGCGTCGACCTCGCACAACTTTGTGTCCCTCGACAGTCGCCCGACGGCATTTGGGTAGTGAGGACGCGTGTCGCTCTGTGTTCGGCAACTATCCGCGACTATGGCAGTAGTGTGGACCAACGAAACTGTATCGGACGACATCTTGGATATGTGGACGAGTGAAATATCGGTTGACTTTGTTGCCGGACAGTCGCACGTAAATGTCCAGTGACTGCTCGCGACATATCTCTCGACTTTGTCCCCTAGTGAAAACATGGCATTATAGTCCGCTTGTATTCGTCTGGACCCCGTTTCAAAAGTAACAAGTGATAGATCTGTAACTTATATAACCCACTGTCGGTGTTCTTGACTCGTTGACTTAGGTCTCGCAACAAGGTTGATCAAAGGAAAGCAACAAATTTGAGAGTAAGCAAACTTAAGAAAGGACAGACATATTATTATAATTACGGTGTAAAAGGAAAATGATACGCATTGTACCATTAGCTGGACGGCTTTTAAGGCTGTGTAAAAAAAAACAATGAGTACAGATTGCATTTTGCTATAATAATCATTTGATAACTTGCCGGCTTATTGTACTTATTACTTATCCATTAGGCTCTTTATTTTACTGACGTAAAGTATTTTTCTGATATATATTATGAACATATGTGCCATTTGGTATCTTAATACGTTATGAACATTGACCCTATTTTTTTTTTTAATAGAATCAATGTTTATGAATGAATTATTTATTGTAATTGGTTCTAATAACATTTACGATAAGAATATAATGTAGTTAAAAAGATATCCACACCAATATATAAATGTTCTCTGTTTGTTTCTTTGTTGAAAGTTGGGAGCTTTCACGCGGTAACGGCAGGACGGATTTTGATGAAATTTGGAATGGAGATAGCTTATACCCTGGAATAAAACAAAGGCTACTTTTTATCCCGGTAAATGATAAGTTTCCACGGGAAAACTGGAAAATGGTGATTACTCCCTGCCATGGAAACGTAACAATAACAAATCTGTCAAAGAGCACCAAGAGCATTTTTAGTATACTTTTGCATACTTTTTTAATATCCTAGAAGAACAAAGGATGTTTTTTACGCGATATACTGCAGTCCGCGCGAACGAAGTCGCGGGAGAAAGATAGTAATAAATAAATGAAAATTCAACAAATTAGATATCTAGGTCTTTCTTCTTGTACGATTATTTATTCTGTACTATCGTAAAGAATTCATCTTTATATTTAAGGGAATGTCTAACAAATATGTAAGTTTCCACTAAAACTATCGAATTCTCACGTTGTTGTGAAATAAATTGTATATATTACAACGACAGGCAACTATTTGAAATTACTATTGTTTTCTTAGTTTACCTAATGAAACTGATCGAAACTTAACGCTTTTTTATTTCCATCGTTTAATGCGAGTCCGCTCGCTCGCTCCACAGATCGAAATGGTCAATGCTCGATGTGATCAAATTTTATGACAATCACTCGATGTCACTTTTAGAGCAAAATTCATGATTTTAGGGGATGTTATATTATATTTTGATTGTAAAAATATTGTATAGACAGTGCGTGTAGATAACACAAAGAAAAACTCAAAACAAAGGAAGTGAAAGTGAAAAACGTATCAACGGAATCATCTTATAACAAAACGTAAAATAGTCTCTTTTTTTTAAACAAGACTCTGTGACGTACCCTGTGACCTCATTAACCCCAACATCAAACTAACCAAAAAAAACCGACCTCTTCACTTTTTAAAGCGGTTAACAAAAACCTTCCATTTAATAAAGCAGCTGACCCTAAGATAAGCCCCTTAATCCTTGCCACTCCCGTTATGGGGTAATCTTTATTTAATATGGACCCTGGCCCTAATGAACCACCTATGAAGCGTATGTACCCACATGAAATTTATTATTCCCTTCTCATGTCAGATTATACCCATTTACGCCTATGTCTTCTGTTATTTTTATGGTTAAAAATACACATTTTAAATACTTAAATATAAAATGCAGCTAAAGTAGCTAAGCTTGGTTTAAATGTACGTTGTAGTTTTAGGATTAAATTAAGACTAATTTTATGTGTATAATTTAGGGAGTTGTAACATTGGATTATTATTCTGATAACGTGTAACTCGTGATTTTGCGAGGTGCAGTTCACTAAAAGGCTTGATTTTCGAATTGTTGTTTTACTTTTAATTTTATTTTGATATATACTACAAATTCATTAAAAATAATGTTGCCTTTTGCTTAGATAGCTACTGTAGCGTAGTGGTTAGATAGGTCGATTCCTGGTTTACCTAAGCTATGTCGGAAATGACAAGTTTTTACGAGAAATCGGTAACATTTAAAGTCTAGGTTAAAATTGATAGATTCAGGCGTTATTTTGGGTAAATCCATATTTAAAATGAACAAAATAAAAATATGTAGCTTACTTCCGCCAAAACTGTAAGTCAGACAAATGATAAATGGTAAAATTAACACAAGTAAAACCCCACGCTAAACAAAACCCTACCCAAAATTGAAATAATGAAAAATATAAATGAAATGAAAGCTAAGGCCTGGAGGCCAGAAAAAACACTTATAAACAAATAATATATATAAATATATATACACAATAAAAAACCCCCAAGCTAAACAAACCCTACCCAAATACAAGTATCGTAACACTTATATATTCATATACATATAATATAAAAACACAATAAAAAACATATACCTCGATCCAAATACCAAACGTCTGACATCAATACGACACGTGTTTCGCCTCTGCACGAGGTATCTTCGGGGGTATAAGGGAATTTGTCACCATTGTTTAGTCTCTCTCAGTCCAGCACTCGACGAGTCAACATCACGAGGCATCTTCGGGTGATGTTTGGTATTTGGATCGAGGTATATGTTTTTATTGTGTTTTTATATTATATGTATGTATGTATATATATATATAAGTGTTACGATACTTGTATTTGGGTAGGGTTTGTTTAGCTTGGGGGTTTTTATTGTGTATATATATTTATATATATTATTTGTATACAAGTGTTTTTTCTGGCCTCCAGGCCTTAGCTTTCATTTCATTTATTTTTTTTAAGGTTCAATTTTGGGTAGGGTTTTGTTTAGCGTGGGGTTTTACTTGTGTTAATTTTACCATTTATCATTTGTCTGACTTACAGTTTTGGCGGAAGTAAGCTACATATTTTTATTTTGTTCATTTTAAATCTAGGTTAAAACTTAAAAATAAGAGGTAAATTCACAGGTAAATGTCCAAACGCTGGCAAGTTATAAAAACTTCGTTTAGGTATCAGCCTTGGTATCAGATCCCATACGTTACCGCCCGGGTCATAAAAGGCTTTTAAATTATTCAAAGTTGTTGAATTAGCAATGCGGTAAGCTACAAGATGACGTAACATAAGTGCATCCGTTAAGCCTGGTCTGTATAAAGCTATAGGATACGCCAATGGATATATACTAGGTACGTGGCCGTAGTATATCCCAGGCATATTAATAGCTAAGAAAGTTCACTTCACTTCTTGGTTAATTATGGATTATGTGGATGACAGCTTCAAGTGACATATTCGATCGTCCATGTATTTCTTGTATTATTGTATACATACTTTTTGTGAGTACTGAAATAAAATCGGAATTCAAAAATCTTCGCCCAGCAGTTGAGTAGATCACACCCGATCAAGCTTGAAACACCAATATTGGCACAACTTTTTGCGAGTCCTACCAGTCATGACCTACGGTGCCGAAACGTGTACACTCACAGTCAGACTAGACCACAAATTCAAGGTCGCTCAGAGAGAAAGAGAGAGGGAGAGAGAGCTATTCTTGAAGTTTCTCTCAAGGACAAGACTCGTAACGAAGTGATCCAATACAGAATCAAGGTACCCGACAGAGCTCTAACGATAAGCAAGCTGAAATGGCAATAGGCAACGGTAATCGGTTCTTTGGAAAATGTTACTAACATTTCTCAAAGAACCGATTACCGTTGCGGTAGACGAGTTTTCGAGCGGAGACTGCACCTAGGCAAACGTAGTGTAGGAAGCCCTGTGGCCAGGTAGAGTTATGAACTGCGAAAAGGGGCTGGAAAAAACTGGATGCAGAAAGCTGAAGAATGAGCTCAGTGGCGTGTATTAGGAGAAACCTACGTTTAAAAATGGACAATCATAGGCTGATGATGACAAAAATAATTTTTTGACACATTTGCTCGCGCGGCATTATAGTTTCCAATTCCTGCGACTGCCGCGCGAGCCATAATCGAAGGTTTGCCGCCAATGACCAGTTTTATCCACCTTAAAGTTCATCATCATAGCCTTTAAATTTCCACTGCTGAACATGGGTCTCTTTCATAGAACGCCACAACGAACCGTTGCTCGCTGTTACTACATAAGGGGGTTTCACCATATTCAGCTCGCGTGGCGGCGTTTTGGTGATCGCTGTAGTTGCTGACAATATACATGAAAACTTAAGCTATCCAACAATGAAAATCGCTTCGCAATCGGTTCAGTAGTTTTATTCAACCTTAATACCGCACACTTTAAAATTAATAGATGTAGGTTTATACGAAGTTGCTTGACTTTTACTCATCGGATTGAGATACCAATTTCATTACTTTTAAGGTAGAATCTAAGCTATACAACAGTGAAAATTGCATTGCAATCGGTCAAGTAGTTTTAACGTAATGCGCGAACAAAGTGTAGTAGTAAGTTTTGAAGGCAAGATTGTTTTGGGCAGTTAAATAATTAAGATACACAACCAGGTTAAATAATTATAATTGACTAACTGCGCCGCGGCTTTGCCCGCATGGATATTTTTCTGATATAAAAGTATCCTTTGAGCCAATCTAGGACCAAAAACACAATGTACATTTCATCAAAGTTTGTTCAGTTCAAATAGATTGTGATCGATTGCTCGGCTTTTATTGCATCGAGATGCAAAGTACACACGTTTTTAAGTCAAATCCTAAGCTATACAACCGTGGTTGTACAACAACAAAAAACATAAGCAATGCAATTTTGTATGATACCATGAGAGATTGCAAGCAAGGGAGACAATATAAAAAGTTTGTATTATTTATGTCTTATTGTTACTGTTCGTGAGAGAGACGTTTGTTAATTCTATCGAAAATGGAAATAAAGTTATTATAAACAATATACTTATATTACCAGTTGTTTCAAGGTAGTACAAAATAACATAATCATGCGTTTATACAGATGACGGCATCGCTTTCACGCCTACCCAGGTGGGAGATACGAAATGTTAATTCGCGCTCGCCTGCAGAGTTACCTCTACATATACGTACTCAGGGAATATACATGGGGGAGAGACGATATTTCAATTTCAATTCTTAAACGTCACAAGAACTTATTTTCATAAACACAGCAAAATTGATTGCATTCATTTCGCTCAGCGTCTCGAGATCGATACGAGAGCTAGATGAAAAAATGGTTGTCAGAAGCGATAGATCTGGCTTATATTTAAATCGACGGTCATGAATGAAACAAATCGTTCTGAGCGTAATGAATGTAAGTTTCCTTAGCATTTAAATAGGAAGATCACCAATTCATATGTTAACAACAGCAGATTTCTTGTCTCATTGTCATTGTCTTATATATTGTTAATGTTTTCTAAGGAATATGTGCTAACTTAACATCCTTGTTCTTGGTTTTTCTATGTTCAAACAAACGTTGTTATGACGCCATGATAGTCATTTGCAATCAAAGAAATCAAACATGAGCTTTTGTTCATACCAATATAAGGGCCGAAGCCGACCTTACCTAAACCACGCCCAAGGCTTCCAATTATGACCGTGTACTTAAAACGGGAGCGTACAGATGTTTCCAACAGTACTCATCGTTAATATGTGTTCGTAATTAGGGAGAGTTCATTACGGTTCTTTTGAATGGAATTATTTTGAATGGCTTTGTTAGTGGAACTAATTAACATTTTTAGTCACAGATGTGTGATCGCAACTCTGCTCATATAGATTTTAAGTTAATTAAATGGTTTATTGTGATTCTCATCCCAATTTTCTTTAATGTACCTACTATTTTAAGAAATGCTGTTTGTTTTTCTACGTGTGCAGAACATCAAACTTCAATGCGTACAGCGCTTCTGTATACATTTTTCTTCTCTTGTTTTATTAATAGCTACTCTGTAAGTATAAACAAGTGTCTCAAGTTCTCAACCCAGTTAAAGTTAAGCCAGTAAGCGCAATTCATCCTCTTTGAGTTAAAGTCTGCTTAAGCTGTCATTTGTTGAATTTAGGCCAGTCAAGGCAGTAGCATTTCTCCAAGATACAGACAGAAGAGCATACGTATCTATAGGTTGTGTATTAAGTTTAAAGAAATTTATTCTCAAAAAAGACATAGTAGTCACTTACTTGAGAACAATAATAGCTTAAGATTAATATTATTACATCGTTCGGCACATGAAGTAACAATAGTACTTAGCATTCATAAAGCATCTTGTTTTTGTTTGTGGTTAGTTTAAACACGCAACTGGGGAATGACAAAGGTCAATAGCTTTTGACAACATAAGCAAGCTTAGTTTTGAATGCATTAAATGAGCTTACGTCCTTTATGTTCGATGGTATTTTGTTGTAAAGCTGTGCACCCCCCTTTATCCCTTAGTTTGTTCTTGTTTTGGGTAGTACCAGAAAACTTGTTCGCCGCGTACATCGTTTCGTTATTTACTTTACTCGAACAAAAGATAAGTTAGTGTGGACTGTTTAATATTTTTCTTACGAGAATGCAGGTATTGAAAATGTATAACTGTTTATGTTCATTAAATTTATTTCTCTATATATTTTTTAGAGTAGGTGTTAGAAAATGGTAATGAAATAATATTTTTATAATTTTGTTTTGTAATATTTGTAGGTCAGCTATTTTTGTCTTAAAGGCGCTTTTCTATTAAATAAAGTAGGTGCGGTTTGACTAGAGAGTTATAGATAGTATAGCGTATCCGACGTGGATTACACCTAACGATGCGCCGAAGAGAGACAATTAAAGACGAGAGTTTATATCTTATGTGTGACACACACCTATCGTAGAATACTCAGATTGAATCTGAGTATTCTACGATAGGTGTGTGTCCATTCTAAGACCAAGAAATTTTTCGCATGTTTTTTCTTGCAAAACTATATTATTGATCCGCAATGGCTCATAAGGTGGAATGATTTCATTTTTTTGCCTTGAAAATAACGTACCATGTTTTTGATATATTTATTGTATGAAGGTTATTTTGGAACCACGAGAATAAAGTATTTAAATCTTCTTGAGCTTTAGAAATTATGTCTTGTATCGAAGATCTAAAATAGAACACAGATGTGTCATCCACATATAATGACTCATGACCATGCAATTCTAGTTCACGTATGTTGTTAATATATATAAAATGTAGATTATAATACATATTATAATCTAATCTATTTAAGACTTTACAACTAATATTATTACGAGCAGTCGTGTTGTATTTATTATCAGAAAATAACATAATTGATAGTAGTCTTGAGTCTTGAGATTTGCAGTTGACATCGTCATTGTGGCAGAAACGTTGCAGGACTTGCAGCAGATGTTGGACAGCCTAGCCGATTCTTCTCAAAGTTGGTCTCCGGATGAACTTGGACAAAACAAAGGTTATGTTCAACGAACCAATTGCTGTTAACGGAACTGCTCTCGAGGTTTTTCAGGAGTATGTATTTTTGGGGCAAACTTTGCAACTAGGTAAAAATAACTTCGAGAGAGAGACCCGCAGAAGAAAACAGCTGGGCTGGGCAGCATTTGCGAAACTTTATCGAGTCTTCTCATCGCCAATACCGCAAAGTTTGAAGACAAAAGTCTTCAATCAGTGTGTCCTACCAGTTATGACATACGGAACCATGTCGTGGACACTCATGGTACGACTAGTCCACCAATTTAAGGTTGCTCAGCGGGCTATGGAAAGGGCTATGCTTGGAGTTTCTCTGAAATATCGTATCCGGAATGAGGTGATACGGTAGAGAACCAAAGTTGTCGACATAGCCCTTAGGATTAGTAACCTGAAGTGGCAGTGGGCTGGTCATATCTGTCGAAGGACTGATAACCGTTGGGGTAGATGTGTTCTTGAGTGGAGACCGCGACTTGGTAAGCGTAGTGTAGAGCGCCCTCCAGCTAGGTGGAGCGACGATATACGCTAAGTGGCTGGCAGCTGTTGGAAGAGAAAAGCTGAAGATCGGGCTCAGTGGCGTGCTATGCGAGGGGCTTATGTCCAGCAGTGGACTGACACGGGCTGTGTGTGTGTGTGTGTGTGTGTGTGTGTGTGTGTGTGTGTGTGAGAGAGAGAGAGGGGGTGTGTGTGTGAGGGTGTGTCACTTAGTGTGTGTGCGTGCGTGTGTGCGCGTGTGTGTGTGTGTGTGTGTCACTTATTGTGTGTGTGTGTGTGTGTGTCACTTAGTGTGTGTGTGTGTGTGTATGTGTGTGTCACTTAGTGTGAAAAGGAGAATGAGAATCGTATCTTTCAAGCGAATAGAACAATTTAGCTGCTGTTTTTTTTCTTAGCTATATGGGGGGAGGGAGAGTTGAGAAAAGGGGGGTGAGAATCGTATCTTTCAAACGAATGGACAAATTTAGCTGCTTTTTGATTTTTTATGTAACACTGCTGCGATAAAATTCATTGTTCTTAAATGTAATCGGGGAGGGTGGGGAGGAATGGGGGTGACGACCGTAGCTCTCAAACGGATGGAGCGATTTTTATGTTTGAAAACTGATGTGATCGAGATGTTTCTTAGCTATAAAGGGGGGTGCGAAGTCATTTAATTTTTAATTTGTGCTTGTTACCCGACATTAGTGAGGTTTTCATTTTTGAACTTATGTTTTGTTTGTAAACACCTAAGTTAAACTCTCATCTATCCACGATTTTATTTCGTGTACCTACAGACAGAGCGATAAATGTTACACTAAACTACTAGACACTAGACATTAGTTACTAGATTTTATAGACATTAATACGGTATTATAATTATTCCTTGACTCTACAGTATACTATCCTAAACATCTCTTACCACAAATCCGTTTCAAATAAAATCCCATGCAGACATTCCTTGAATTATACAAAAGCAGAGCCTAACTTAGAAGTACACTTCACACATTACAAGTGGAACTCTCCCCTGGCCCGTTCAAGTTTGGTTCACAAATATCGTTTGATCTCACATTTGGGCCTTCATTTTCCTAAAACCCTAAACTATAAAGGAAAAAGTTGGCAGGAGCCGTTCCAGTCCAAATGGTAATTTTACTAAACTTTTACGATTATTGTAAATGAGACGGTCATTGCTGTCGTTTAAGTGTTGTGAATGATTAATTTCTGATGCTTATTCATGCCTTTAAAGATTTGGGATTAAGGCCAGTTCCAAATGCTAGAAAAGCTATAGAAATTATTTATATTATTATAGATTAAAACGTAAGCTTAGAACGTTCAACGTGGCAAGAAATAATTTCATTACAGCCAAAATTAGCACCATAAAGAAGAAGCCTGTTCAGCAGTGATAAGACCTCTCTTTGTAACAAAAAACAACTTCTTGAAATATTATGTAAAATTTATAAATCATTATATATAATAAAACTAAGTTGATAAAATGTGCGTGCCGATAAAACTTAAAAAGGAGTCCCGGCACAATAAAGGGACTTATATAGTGTGATAGCCCTTTATCCCCCCTCGAACAAGAAAGTTTCCGTTTTAACCTAAAGGGCGTGTTTTAAAAGATATAAGGGCTTTTCCAACCCTTCAACTTGGAATTTAAGTGTAGTGGCGTCATCTGTTGTAGAATATTTGAACTTCATTCAGAACAACGATTATTTGGGTTGCATTTCGAAAGGCGCTGCGAGCAATTGCAGCATGTGTAGTAATGGCGCGAAATTTAAAATTCCAATTTCAATAAAGTCTTAAATTACATTTGTTACTATAATAAAGTTGTTAAATTTTGTGTATTTATACAGCAGTAGCTAACTTATATTTTGGAGTTAAAGTGACATAATTTTAGTTATTCAAATTAGTTCTGAAAACATTTTAAAATTTAAGTTTTTAAATTTCGCGCCTACTATGCCTCCTTATGCTACAGCTGCAGAACCTATTGTTACGGCGGACGATAATGTCGAGAACATTCTAGAAGATGTGAGAAAGAAAATATTCTCAAACTTTCTTGAATATCCTAGAGCCTAGCTCTCTGAATATATAAGAGCCCGGTGTCGCCCGCCAGAGTTAGTTCGATTTGAACAGCGAAACAAGCGATTTCGAAACGAAAAGGAAATAAGTTATCTGTGTGCCTTTATTTTGAAGTATCACGTGTGAAGAAGAAGAAGAAAAAGTTGTCTGTGAGCCTTTATTGTGAAATATCAAATGTGAGTATTTTTAATAGTGTGTTTAATTAATTCTAATGTTTTTTTTTTCTTTTCCTTTACTTGTAATTTCCTTAACCTTCAAGCAACAAAAAGAATATCGAAGAAATGAAACGGAAAAAGAGCACGAAGCACGTTTACAAAACCACCAGGTCTCTGTTGCATGAATGGAAAAAATCTATTACCACCACTCGAAGAACCTCCGCAGGAATTTCTACATTACATGACCGGGGAAACACTAGAATCAAAACACTTTCTTCAAAATATAAAATCATACAACTCCTGCTTTCAAATGACTTCTTTCGGTGTTACTTCGACTGACACTAATAGAAATGAATTTGAATATGTATTTTCAATTCAAGGGCAAATTTATCACAAAATAGGATCGTTAGTACCAATGCCTAACGAAGACTATACATTTCTGCAAGTATATTTCATCGGAAATGATGAACAAGAAATTGATCAACGATGCACAAATTTTAATGGATTGAGACGCGAAATAATCCAAGATGTACAGAGGGTCTTACACAAATACAATCAACTGATTTACATATTCAAAACAACATTAGACCGCATGATTTCTGATGACTATAAATTGTAGTTTGAGCCGATAAAAGACCACGTGGAGAACACGAACGTAGATTGAATGCACCTCAGATAGATGAAGTTGCCATCGTAATTGTGGACAATGAAAATACAAGCCGTGAAATAATTGTACAACGAAGAAGAAAAGGACTACAACGCATTGCAGAGACACACCGTTCATATGATGCTCTTCAATATCCGTTAATATTTCTGCACGGAGAGGACGGATATAATTTCAATATAAAACAAATTCATCCTGAAACAGGCATAGAAACAAACAAAAAAGTCACTTCCAAGGAGTTCTATGCTTACCGCTTAATGATCAGAGACAATTAAATATACAATCACATACTCAACACTCGCCGTTTATTCCAACAATTTCTGGTAGATATGTACGGAAAAATAGAAGCAGAACGGATGCTTTAGATAAGACTGAATCAGAAAAAACTATGCACAGAAGAATACCTTCGAGACGCGATCATAAATGACGGCAATATTGACGATATTGGAACAATGGTAATCTTACCCTCATCATACATAGGAAGTCCAAGAAGTATGCACGAATATACTCAAGATGCCATGACCTACGTAAGAAAATATGGACGACCTGATCTCGTCATAACATTTACATGCAACTCATCATGGCCAGACATCAAAGAACAACTAAAATACGGACAAACCTCCATGGATCGACACGACATAATAGCCCGAGTTTTTCGACAAAAACAAATTAGATTTATTGAAGTCATCACAAAATACCACATCTTTGGAACCGTTAGATGCTGGATGTATAAAATTGAGTGGCGAAAACGAGGATTACCTCACTCACACAATCTCATATGGCTACACGATAAAATTTATCCCACGGATATCGACCAAATCGAATTGCCATTTCAATTTAAAAGATTGCAGTTTCCAATTAAATTAGCCTTTAGTTTTACAATTAACAAAGCGCAAGGGCAAACTTTAAAAAAATTGTGGCATCAACCTCAAAGAATCCTGCTTCTCTCACGGTCAGCTATATGTAGCTTGCTCAAGAGTAGGAAATTCGAAAAATGAATATATATATATACCCCAGACAATAAAATGAAAAATGTTGTTTATAAACAAGTAGTTTACACTAATGAGAAAATGTTTTCAATATTTTTTTACTTGTTACGTCTTAGTTTATTTTTTTATTTCAACTACCATGTAATCTCATATCAACTCCCGAGCGAAGCCGGGTATCATAGCTAGTACAGAATAACTCATTTTATAGTTTAATGGTACTTATTTGTTTATTGCTGTTTTAGGATATCCTGTAGTAGAATAGTAGTTTATCTACACTCATATCGTAAAATCCAGATTATGAACTCAATAACGGTGGCATAATGACATACTTACGGCACGTCTCCAATAAGAAAAATAAACCCATTATAACATTGTTTTTTGAACTAAACTATGTTATAATATAACTTTTTTTTCCATGAAAGCAGCGGTTTAGCTCCAACCAACGAAAGTTTTGGCCATTTATTATCTATGGCAGCGCGAATTCGCTGTGAACTGGATTTTGGCGTCATCATTTAATTTACATTAGTATCTTATCAATTTAATGTGTTTCAATTGATCAAGAGTTTTATCCTGGTTAAAAATGACCAACAGCGGTTTTAGTAAGGAAAATTCGAATTCACCTGACATCACGGAAACAGTAACGAACATGAAAACAATTAACAAAAGAGCTGTTCCAAAAATATATGAAAGCTGGTACTAAACTAAAATAATTTAAAATTCTAAACAAGATTATTAGATACTAGCTGTACCCGCGGCTTCGCACGCGTGGTCTTTTCTATAGGTTCAAATTAGGTACCATAATGTGCTATTCCAGGACCCATATACCAACATTTGAACAAAATTTCTTCAGCCGTCAAAAGTACTTTATCAATTGCTCGGCTTCTGACTCACCGAATTGAGATACCAATTACACAAGATTTAAATGAAACCCTAAGCAATCTAACAAAGAAAACCGCATCGCAATCGGTTTAGTAGTTTTTACGTGATGCGTGAACAAACAAACATACAGACAAACAGAAAGAAAGAAAAGATTAACAAAAAAAATTGTTCAATACCTTTTTTAAGCACCCAAGAGCATTTTTTTCATTTGAATTCATTTAGTAGTTTGGGTGCGATGCGCGGTCAAGATACGCATAAACAGACAGACAAAAATAAAAATTTAAACAGTTTGGCTTCAGTATCGAATATAGAGAACCATCCGAATAATAATAATAATAATAATATATTCGGGACATTTCCACACCAATTATCTAGCCCCAAACTAGTATACCCTGTGCTATGGGTACTAGAAAACGGATAAACATATATAGATAAGAATATTAACATCCATGACTCGGATACAAACATTTCTGCTCATCACACAAATGATTGCACCTTGCAGGATTCGAACCCGCGACCGTTCGATTTCGTACCTAGGATCTCTAGCCACGAGACCAAATATTTTTCTTACTTAATTATTAACGTAACTTTGGACCCATATCCCGCAGAAGCCTTTTAATTTTTCGGGATAAAACGTGTCCTCAATTTTAACACATCATATAATTTAAGACGAAGAAAAGAAGAATTTAGTATTACATATAGAACGGCCCCCAAAAAAAATTATAAAATAATCTTTACAGAATTTGGGACATTATCCCGCAGAAACCCTTTACTTTTTGGGGATAAAACGTGTCCTCAATTTTAACCCATCATATAACTTAAGGCAGTGCCAAATTGCATCAATACCCGTCCATTACTTTCAGCGTGGTATGTGTTCTTTTAAATAAGTTTCAACCCATAAATAATAACCCATAATTTTTTCGATATGTAAAGTATCCTATGTCCTACCTCGTAGTACGAACTCAAATCATACCAAGTTTCTTTTGAATTCATCCAGTACTTCCGGCGGCGTGATGCGCGGCTAAGATACAGACTGACAGACATACAGACAAAAATGAAAAATCATACAGTTTAGGCTTCATAATCGAATATAGAGTAATTTCCAAAAAAAACACTTTATCTTTAATGTACAGAATTTGAACCCATATCCCAGAGGAACCCTTTATTTTTTCGGGAAAAAATGAATCCATAATTTTCACCTATCTTATAAACTATGCCTGTGCCAAGTTGCATCAATATCCGTCGAATAGTTTCAGCGTGCTAACTGTTCTTTTAAATAATTTTCCACCCCTATCCTGCAGGAACACTTAATTTTTTCGGGATGAAAAGTATCCAATGTCCTACCTCGAAGTGTGAGCTCAAATCATACCAAATTTCATATGAATTCATTAAGTATTTTCGGCGTGGTGCGCTGCCAAGGTACAGACAGACAGATAGACAGACAGACAAAAATTAAAAAATACAGTGTTAGCTTTAGTATTGAATATAGAACGGCCTCCAAAAAAGATTTACATAATATCTTCAATTTACAGAATTTTGGACATTATCCCGAAGGAATACTTTATTGTTCGGTATAAAAAGTATCCTCAATTTTTAAACATCATATAAACTATGACTGAGCCAAGTTTTAACAAAATTCGTCAAGTAGTTTCTTTTAAATAACTTTCAACGCCTATCCTGCAGGAACCCTTTAATTTTTTGGGATGGTAAGTATCCTATGTCCTACCTCAAAGTATGAACTCAAATCATACCAAATTTTATTTGAATTCATTGAGTATTTACGGCATGATGCACTTCCAAGGTACATACATACAAACGGACAGACAGACAGACAGACAAAAATGAAAAAACACATTTGGCTTCAGTATCGAATCTAGAGTAAATTCCAAAAAAATTAAAAAATAAAATCTTCAATGTACAGAATTGGACCCGTTACAGTTTTATTATAAGTATATAGAATTGTGAACAAAGGAAATATTATTCTGATAATGAATAGCAAATGAAAACAAAAAAATACATTATTTTTTTATTTGACTTTTATTATTCGTTTAGTAGAAAGAAAAAACTTGCCACACTAGGTAACTTACCTCTGGCAACTCTGATTTGACACTACTGACGACAGTGACATTTAACACGGCACAATTAAGGTTTGCCGTGGCGGTCTCGGCTTATAATAAGACCCCCCCTAATCCTCCCGTGGATGTCGTAAGAGGCGACTAAGGGAATACACACCGGAAGATGGGCAGCAGCGTCCTCCGAGCACATATTTGTAATACTGAGGTCACCAATCCGCCTGCCAAGCGTGGTGACTATGGCAACCGTAGACCATATCCAAACGCTCCGGCAGTGTATACAGAAGACTGAAGAGTATAATTGGCCACTATGTCTAGCGTTTGTGAATTACGAGAAGGCCTTTTGATTCAGTCGAGACCTGGGCAGTGCTACAGTCATTACAGCGGTGCTCGATTGACTACCGGTACATAGAAGTGTTGAAGTGTTTGTACAGCAAGGCCACCATGAGAGTTCGCCTTCAGGATTAGAGCACGAATTCTATCCAGTTGCAAAAAGGGGTGAGACAGGGAGAAGTTATTTCTCCGAAACTGTTCACCTCTGCACTGGAAGATATATTCAAGCTTCTGAACTGGAACGGATTTAGTGTTAACATCAATGGCGAATACATCACTCACCTTCGATTTGCTGATGATATAGTCATCATGGCTGAAACCCTGGAAGACATAAGCACAATGCTCATGGGCAAGACGAACATCATGTCAAATGTCCATGTCGTACCCATGCTGGTTTATGTTGGGAACGATATTATCGAAGCTGTTGATCACAATGTCTACTTAGGTCAGACGATCCAACTGGGTAGATCCAACTTCGATAAAGAGGTCCACCGACGAATCCAACTTGGATGGACAGGATGGATATATCTTCTCGTCGCAGATACCGCAGAGCCTCAAGACGAAAGTTTATAATCAGTGCGTGTTGCCAGTGATGATATACGGCACTGAGACGTGGTCGCTAACTATTGATCTCATACACAACACAAGCTCAGAGTTGCGCAGCGCATAATGGAGAGCTATGTTCAGTGTTTCACTACATCATAGAATCCGAAATGAGGAAATCCGTAGAAGAACGAAGGTACATAGCTCTCAGATAGTTAAATATTTAAACGGGACTTAATCGCGCTGAAAACTTAATATTTATTTACCTCGACGTTTCGATCAAGTTGCATTGATCGTGGTCACGAGAAGACACGAACGTGGTAGTGGAACGTCGAGGTAAATAAATATTAAGTTTTCAGCGCGATTAAGTCCCGTTTAAATATATAACTATGTGTTCGAATCGCGAAAGTTTAAAAGTTACAATAGCTCTCAGAGTTTGCAAGTTGAACTGGCAATAGGCAGGCCATATAAGTCGCAGAACCGACAACCACTGGGGAATAAATGTTCTTGAATGGCGACCACGAAAAAGCAAGCGAAGTGTGGGGAGACCCTCCACACGATGGAATGAACGAAACTTACATTTTATGATACATATTTTTGACTTGAAACAAACACTAAAATAATATTAACGAGCTGTTCATTAAAATAATATTAACGAGCTTTCGCGAAATCGGTTATTTTGTTTTAAAAATCACATAACATGCAACCCATTTAGGCATGTCGATATGAAATAGGTTAATCGAAAAACCGATAATTTGGGTAAATAATCGATTTGTCAGATCGATTTGAACACTACATCGATTCGAATCGATCTATAAACCTTTCGAATTGCACCAATTCAAGAACTAGAGATGAAGTTTCTAAACTGGCTGTGGTATCTTATTTTATGACTTATCGCTTTTTTTTTAATTTGATCTGTTTTACATGTAATAAAAGCAAAAAAATAAAATAAAATCGTGGGGCCCGTAACCTGAGAATAGAAATTTGACTCACCCCAAGTTTTTATATATATTTTTTAGCTTTTGTACATAATTAAAAAACAGAATTACTTTAAAAAAAACTTGAGCAAGCCTCGATTCTTATTCAAATAGACGATAAACTTGATTGTGTATCACAGCTATGACATATCAAGCCAGATTCAATCAGCTACTTATCAAAGATATCAAAGATTCCCTTCTAGCTGTTCCATTGTGAATGACGGTAGTGCTCACACGATCCCAAGAGATCCGCTCTCTGAAAAAAAGAGCTCTTTGTCAATTCGATTATTGTAACATGCAGCGAAAATCTCGGCCGCACCGGGATTTCATTTCAGTTTCATATTTTCCATCTGGTTCTCCAATTTGGAAAACGTTTGTGTTGAAAGTGGTTTTCATTTCAATTTCTTTTTGTAGGTAAAAAAAGTCGTAAGCCTTGCTTCGCACGCACGGATTACGTACGTACATAAAACTTCCTTGACCGTGACATACCCAGTGACTGACTGGATAACAGACAATTCAAGTCCTAAACCAGAGGACCTACAGATATTAAATTTGGAGAAAATATTCCTTGAGTAGGCATCCATTCCTGAAAGTTATTCCATTCCTGAGGGGGTGCATGGGGGTGGCAAGGTTTGCACGTAGACAAAGCTGCGAGACGCAGCTTGTAGAGGATGTCTAAAGCCCACACATACAAACTTACTCTCATAGAAATTAATCGAGTCAAAACTTCACAAGCCCAAATAACTATGAACTGTCTATCTAAAATCTATATGGCAGGACTAAAACATACTGTGCAAAAATAAGAACAAAAGCTTCTGTATATAAAGGTTATATTTCATATGCCACTTTTTTCTGTATAAGTCGATGGTAGCTTACATAGGATATGGGCATTATAGGCTGACATAAAGAAAAAATAACTAAAGATACCTTCTTGACTTGTGCGAATACAGCAACAAATCATAATTCTGCCTGTTCTCTTAAACCCGCTGTGGGACCCTTATCAACCATCAGATCTTCCAAATCCAATCGTTTTTTTCCCTCATGATCGTGATGTGTGTTGACACAACATCGTGAGGGTAAATGGGTGTCAATACTGACCCCCAGCTCTGTACTGCCACTACAACAAATCTTTCTGAGCCTCATTTTTAGATACCTGTAAGTGACATTTATTGAAATGGGTTTATTTTGCTGTACTTGTACACATTTTTGCTTTTAATACCTGATTACTCTCATTAAACTTCACACTCAAATTTCATACCAAAGACAATAAAGCAATAAAAAAAAAAAAGCAGGGTGATGATTTTGACCTTTGATCCTCAAATCCTAATGCTGCAGGGGAATCTATCTAAACCGTGAGTCTAGTGATTCTGCTGATTTTGAATTAGTATTGTGGATATCAAGGTGCTTTTTCAATAAACTCCGGGTTTCAACATCTCAGTTTGAAGATTGGCTAATGCGTGCTTAAAACGTTAGGTCTGAGGAGCAGTAAATCTTTGTTACATAATATTTTTTTAGTTACCTAGTTTTAAATTATCGCTTGTTACGATGAATAAGCGTGCTACGCCTGCTTAGAACATTTATGCTTTCCTTCAAAACCTTTGAATATAAAGCTTGAGATATTGATATTTTTGTAAATAAAATTCAATCTGGAACAAAGTATTCCTGTAGGCTCCTGAGGTGTGTCCTGTAGCTGGTGGCCCTTTCACCGGTAGTTCTTCTTGGTCTGGATTAAAACCATATAACAGGTTAAAACACAAAATAGTCAATGTATTTATTTCAACAATATTGAAATTATTATATATTTAATTTTGCTAACTATTACAGTAATCTTTAAGAATTAGTTCCACCTTGATTTTAAAAAAGACCTCATAGCTTGGCTCATTGTATTCCCCAACAATTACTATACAAAACTGTTGCCTTTTAAAATAGTTAACCGCTAGCTAGTGGCACTCACCGCCCCGAGAGGTTACAAAGCGAGGTCGGTCTGTTAATTGAGTGGGCTTTTTTCAATCGTCCTCTCTAAAGTTTTTAGATTCTAGATAGAGCACAGGAATTAACGGGTTTTTTTCTGGAGACGTAATCGTTGAATTTATTTAGTACCGCTAGTTTTTTATATATGAGTAGGTAAAGAACCTACTCCACCTGCCGTCACCGCGACTAGCCTGCCCATAGGCTTTTTAGTTTAATTATGCTGAATCCGATGTCTACGACCTTGGTTATCCTTCAGATCTCCACATTGAAACTCTGTTGCTTAACATGATGCCTGACTTCAAGCACTCCATGGCCTGTTACGTGACTCGCTCTATGTACCGTACGTCATTCTGGCTAAGACACATGAGTTATAAAGACGAGTCTTCAGACATTTGCGGCATTTTTTAATGCTTGAGTACGTTGTCAAGTTTTCCTAACGCAGACATCTACCTTTTTTTACTTTATTATAATGCTTTCAAAAGAAAGTTAATAGTGTTAGATATTCATGATCATTTTTCTTTATCCTAATATGTGAGGCTTTTAAATAATTCATCTTTATTTATTAAAATAATAAATACAGAAAAAACTCCTCCCATTGCTTGCTTAGGGCCTTTTTCGTTAAACGCGAGTGTATTTCGCTAAATAGTATAATCAGCAACTCCACGAACTTCTCATTTCATTTGTCCGAAATGAAGCATACTTATATAACTAAATACAGCACCGCCGATCATCTCACGTTCGTCCGAAACAATAACACTCGGAAATCATAAGCTCGAACTTATTTGTTGCTTATTTGATATGTGTACGCACCCCGAGAATATTAATTTTGACTTTGAGGAAAATTGAGCAACGACCAAAAATAAACAATGTGTGGGACAATCTTACTCGTATCTTTGCGCTTGATTTTTTATTTATATTTTGCTGATCATATTTGTAATTCAGGAAACGTTTGGGTAGCTAATGAGGGTAGATTAATTATCTGTTATCCAAAGTAGAGTAGAGATTTTTAGTAATTTTAAGGCTATGTATTTTTTTTTCACATCGCTTTATCGCTTGTGACTTTTGAAATGGAACACGTAAAAACTACAAACAAAAACCTTTAAAATTGTGCAAAACTACAAAAGATAGCATTTTTTTATATATTTTTTTGTAACAAACCATTTTTATTTAACTTTGAATTTTCTCTAAAACATAGGGTATAGGTAAGTCAAATAGTAACGTGGCTCCTTGCCCCAATCGCAAATCTAACTTTGTCGATCTACAGTTAGAAATGATTGTACGGAAGTTCGATGGTGCCTGCTTCATAACTTTAACAGGAACGACAACCTCAATGTTATACTATCATGAATAACATAAGAACAACACACATTGTGGAGTTTTTTTTTACTGCTATTATAAAAAAAAGGTATTGAACATATCTATGTAAAATATCATCATGAAATCAGGCCATGTGTCAGGCAATAGTTTTATGAATGAAAAAAATATTGAACATTGTAAACCAGATGCTCTATCCGTCTGATAATTCGTTTAAGTGTATGGGATAGCGGTAGACGATGGGCCACGGGATCAGTTTCAATCAGGGCTCGAAATACCGGTAAAATGGTGTTAACGATACCCCTTAAAAACAAAGGTAACCAGATGCGTACTTATAACGTTATATGGTTTAACGTTAATCAATTGAAGTTTTAACGGTAAATCTAAGTAACTTTACAAAATTTTATAAATAAATTTTACTTTAGGTATTAACGTTATTCGGCAATCTGTCAATTTTTTCTGCTTGCGACGCTACACAAGTCTGAAAAATGGAGTTGACAAGTGCGTATTGTGTGCTGTTTTATTTGAAGTTTTTTATACATTAGGTATTCATTTATGTTATTTGATTGATGACTCTAATATTACAGACAGAAAACGATATGGTATCATACCTACCTCAGTAATCATAATCATCATCATCATCATCATCATCATCATCATCATCATCATGTCAGCCTTTAGAAGTCTACTGCTGAGCATAGGCCTCCCCCAAAGAACGCCATGACGAGCGATCTTGTACCACCTGCATCGACCGACTTCGTACCTACTAAATGTTTTGATGGATGCTGCGCATTCTAACGTCAGTAGATAATGCTGTTAAAATACCTATGTATTTCAATGTGATGGGTAGGTAATATTTTTTTTGCTAATTCGATACTGCACGCACAGCATGACATTGAACTTGACTCTGCGACCTGATATTGCACGGCTTAATATTACAAATTATAAGTAATTGGGCATTTTCCCATTCGCCGGCAGGTGCCGGTGCCGGCGCCGGGGAAGCAAAAATATATAAAAGCCGTGCCGTTGCGGCGCCGGTAAGTGGAAAACATGCCATATATTTCATACATTTTTGCTTACCCGGTTGCCGGGCTAGCGTGTCAGCGAGTGGAAAAACGCCCATTGGATTTGTAATAAAATATTTTTTTTATCACGGGTTGTGTAACCTCTCCATGGGAAACGCAGTCATTCTGGATGGCGACTTCAATACCAAGAACATCATATGGGTTGCCGCAAAACATCGGTGCATCGCCCTTAGCAAAATTCTTGTTTTCGATGTGATTCCACCCTCGGAGGGATTCACTACCCTCGATTTCCTGACCGCAATCCTGACATACTAGACATTCCGCTCCCAAAGAACATAATTAATAGTTTCCGCTCAATCGAAGTGTTCAAAGAGTTAGATTCCGACCACTGACCTGTTATTATGCGCTTAGGCCCCGACCCCACAGACTCGTCCTCCCCTCCACCGACCAAGACGGTATGGAAGCGTTTTGGGGAAGCCCTAAAAACCATCAGTTCACCCGATGTCGATCGTATCACACGACGACGTTTCTCGCTTGATCGATGCCCTCACCAGCCACCTCAGCACCGGCATCGGTGAGGCCTCTAGCCAGTCGCGTGCGCAATGGTAGATATATGGCCACCCGATGACCTACTGGTTAAGCAGGTCCCAGTGGAGGATCTCCGCCGCTGGGCCCTGTCTGAAGACGTAAGAAGGTTGGTCACGGCAAGGAACGCAGCCATTAGAGCCTACGATTCATTCCTCAACGCTGAAGGCAAAGCCACCTTGAGCTCCTACCACTGTACGTTTAGGACGCGCATTAGTGAGCTGCGTGAACAACGTTGGGGAGACTTAATGCCTCTCGCCAATCCACCCACCAGGCCTACTGGGGGTTGGCAAGAAAGCTTAAATCCGATACTATTACCATAATGCCCCCTTTCAATAGGAATCGATCTCCAGCCAGCATTCCAAGACGAAGAGAAGCCGAATGCTTGGCGGAGAGCCTCAAAGCCCAGTGCACCCCCACCAACGATCACGTTGATCCTGTTAACATCGCCGTGGTAGACCACGAACTAGACCGTAGGAACGCCCTACTCCCGACCGACCCTCCTTTCGAGCCCGTTTATGTCGCAGAGGTTGAGTCGATCATCAAGACACTCAAAGTGCGAAAGGCCCTTGGCGCTGACGGCGTCAGCAACAGGGTTATCAAGCACTTTTCCCGCTAGTTTATCTCTCAGTTAGCATCTTCAATGTAACTATGAGCAATTTCTCGTTCCCTGACGTCAGAAAGAGTGCAGACGTCATCGGCATTCACAAACCAGAAAAAAAGGCATCTGAGCCCTCTCGCTACCGCTTTATCAGTCCCCTGAGCTCTCTGGGGAAGATCTACGAGCGACTTCTTCTGAATTGACTCTGGTCCATCGCGAAATCCAAAAAACTTATCCCTGATGAGCAGTTCGGCTTTAGAACAAGACACTCCTGCCCTCAGCAAGTGCACCGCATCCCCAAACACATTCTCACGGGTTTCAATAGGAAAACACTCCCCCAAACCACGATAGCTGTCTTCTTAGACGTGGCGAAGGCTTTATACAAGGTGTGGCACGCCGAACTGATATACAAGCTGTGCAGCTTATCAATAGCTCGGAGTGCCAGATCGTCTTATGCTAGGAGCCGGAACTTCCACTATCGTGTCAAAGGCGACCGATCCACCCCGTCCCATCAGAGCCGGAGACCCTCAGGACTCCACGCTGTCTCCAATTCTGTTCTCGTTTTACACAAGCAACTTCCCACGCACTCCCAAAGTTAAGATCGCTCTCTCTGCGGACGAACCGCAATTTATTCCCCCGGATGGAAACCAAACCAATTTTAAAGAAGCATACAAAGAGCGCTCAAAGCGCTCAAAGCGCTCGAGGCATGGTTCCAACAGTGGCGAGTCTAGAAAAGAGCGTAGCAATATGTTTCACTCACGGGGTTCACCACTATTTTTCACCCGACAACTTCACGATTAATGACCGACCCATACCTCGAGAAAGGTCAATTAAATACTTAGGAGTCACCCTTGACTCTATAGTCAAGGGTGACTCGAGAGGGTGAGTAGAGTCTATACTCTACTTCGATAAGCATATCAACACCGTCCACAAAACAACGGCCTTCTACCAAGGCCTCCTCACGCTACTCCTAGGCAGACGTAGTAAAATGTCCCTTAGAAATAAGGTGACACTTTACAAAACCTGCGTCCGACCGACAATGACAAACTCATTTATAGTATTTGCTCACGCCTCCCGCCTATCCCTAAAGAAATTTCAGATTTTACAAAATAGATTCATCCGCAATGCAGTAGATGACCCCTGGTATTAGAGGAACATCGACCTGCATTGTGAACTCGAGCTTCCCTTGATCCGTCAATACATGAAGGATGCTTTTCGCCGCTACATCAATGCTGCACCCCATCACCTCAACTTTCGTCTAGTCCAGGCATCTGGCTACTCGATAGACGTGACAGACGCACAGCCCCCGCGTAGATGCGTAGATGATGATATCTCGAGCGATCCGGACGATGGAATCGCTGCCGCAATGCAGGCAGCGATAGATTCGTCCAACCCTTCCTTACCATCTGTCAACACACTTAGACACAGAAACCCGAAAAAGAAGGTCCCGTAATTAATTCTGGCTTTCATTAATTTAGTTAATCTAATGAAAAAACCTTTATATTGTTGGAATTTATTCAGCAATATAAAGGTACAAGACATTTCTAGACGATCAAGAAATAGTTTAAGAGATAATCTGGCCATTTTTTTTTAAACTTATTCGCACACAGTTATCAAAAAATCTTATATCTTGAACAAATAGAAAAAATTGTGACTGCATATTGAGTTTCGGAAATATTTTAGTGTTATTTTAACTAGAGCATGCAGGTTATTTTGATCATATTAAGTAGTTACTACCACGCCTATTAGTCTCAAATTAAGACATATTTTTTGAAAAAAAAGGAAGGTGAGGCAGTCGCTCATGAATCATTGAAATTTGAAACTGATCCCGTGTCCCATCGTCTACCGCTGTCCCCTACACTTAAACACTGTCACTCGATTACACTGCATTAGCACCAGCACCATCTATAACGGTTGTGTACTTTTCGGCGCCAAGTAGCTTTAATTAAACAATCTGCGGCACGAGCTGCCTTCATCCCTTGAATATTTATCGGCATCGGTATTCCGAATTGCAAATTTGTAAAAAGTTACGATTCTTTTTTATTACTTAGATTTCGTTTTCAATATTTAAGTGCTTTCCTAAACGAGAGGACATAATCATAACATCGATGTTATGATTATTCCTAGTTAGTCAGAACTAGAAATTTGGAATCGTTTCGATGTTGAAAATACTGAAATTATTATCTACATCTTCACTAATGTTATAAAGAGGAAAGATTTGATTGTTTGTATTTTTATTTGTTTTATTGTGAAGGACAAATTAAAAAAATGTTAAAAATTCTTTCACTTATAGAAAGCTACATTAACAGTGAGTAACATGGGTAGTATTTCTTTTCTTTTTTTTAATAGACTTTCCTGCTTAAACGAATAACACGACAAAATATCAAAATATTACATACACACACGCACACATCAACACACACACAAAAACTTTCGCCTTTATAATATTAGTGTGTCTATGTATTCGCGGTCACTTCATCTACAATCGCGGGGTCACAAGGCAGAGATGATCTAGCTGCACTATTATTAAATTTTCAGCCACTCTAATGCTATAAAGGCCCCATTAAAACAAAAAATATATCTCAAAAAAACTATTAGCGCCGCCCCATGGCTATCCGTCATTTTTTCCAAAATGTATTTTTTATTTTAAACCATTGATAACATGATTACGCGCTGTTTAATATATATGTTTGGTTTTATTTCTATTGTAACGTTCACAATTAGCGAAAATAAAATATCCTATCTGCAATTCATAAATTGTGCTGTTTGGCTGTTTGTGCTTGTTTGGCTAAACGCAATATTTTGTTCAATGGACCGCATCCAAATATCAAGCTCCGTCCTTGTATGCCCAACCACCGTCAGCCGACCAATCACAGCCGCTCGTCCGGATGTGATGCGACGCCATCTTTATTGTTTAGTTGTTTGTTATGATTTGATACTAGCCGCGCTATTGTTGAAAATTAAAGATTTTAATTAATTTAGCTGCAAAATGACAGCAACGACTAAAAAAGGATTACATGCATGGTGTATTTGATTTAGAAAGGTGAGTATACATTTTGTTCATAGTGTTTAGTTTTAGTGTCTGAATTATAACACCCGTATTCACAAACGTTACTATGAGGTTTCACAGTGCTCACGAACGCAAACGTTTATTTAACCTTCTTACCAATTGGTGGTTGATGTTATATTAGACAAATCTGTAGATATAACTGACGCGGACATGTCTATACTTGCCAAATTCACTTCGCAGAGAAAAATATTATGCAAAAAAAATACAAAGCAGACATGATTTTTACCAAAAACTTTTCCGTTGAGATTGTTGGCAAACAATGTCGAGTATTTACGACTACAGATTAACAAAATATATGTCATCGGCACAGCTGCCATATTTAAGAATAAACATAATATTACACGGACCACTCAGAGTAAAGAGTTACTTAAGTATCGTTTGTGAGTTATAAGGCTCGCAATGACGAACGCATAGTGAAATGGCTTACTTCGCATAGTGTTAAAAAAAAAAAGTTAAGTTGATATTATTTTCTGTCAAATTTGTTTTTTTTTTTCATTTTACCTGTCTCGAAGCTTCCATTTCTACTTATACCAACTATAATAAAATTAACTGGGTCGTGTATGTGGTTGTTTGGAAGACATTTTTTAGGGTTCTGTAATCAAACAAGGAAACATTATAGTTTCGTCATGTCCATCTGAACGTCTGTCCGTCTGTCCGTGTTTTCGTCTGTATGTCACAGCCATTTTTAACCCCCGGACTTCATAGAGAGGTGTACTATAAGTTTAAGGTGTGTATGCAGTGTGTCCATTTATAGTTCTGCGATGCGGTTATTTATATTTGAAGCCACCAGAGCTGTGAGGATCATAACTCTTAAACGAATTGGCGACTTTGATGCTGTTTTAATGTTTGAAAGCTGAGTTGAACAAGATGATCTAATGGGGCAAGGTAAGGGGGGGGGGGGGGGGGGGGTTGAGTATCGTAGCTCCCTAACGAATGGACCTATGAAGTTTTGGTTCTTTTTTAACCGCCGAACAATGAGACGGGTGTTATAAGTTTAGGGTGTGTTACTCTGTGTCTCTGTGTGTCTATGTGTGAGGGTGTGTGTGTGTGTGTGTGTGTGTGCGCGTGTGCGTGTGTGTGTGTGTGTGTGTGTGTATGTGTGTGTGTGTGTGTGTGTGTGTGTGTTTGTCATCGTAGCTCTGTGGTCGGGATGGTTCTTAGCTATATGGGGGAGGGGTGGGGGGAGGGGGGGGAGTCGAGAAAAAGGAAGTAAAAATAGTATTTTCCAAACGAATGGACCAATTTAGCTGTGGTTTTTATGTATGAAAACTGGTGTGATTGAGATGCTTCTTAGCTATAATGGGGGGTGGGAAGTCGGGGGTTATATATTTTGTGCTTGTTATTAAGTTTTACCTTGTAAAAGTGCTACTAGTGTAGTGTACTTTTATTATAAGTAACACTGTGTAATTGGAAGTAACACTCTGGTAAACAATAAATAATTAACAATTTCAACAATAAACAACAATTCAATAATTAATATAATTAATTTAATAAATAATTTCATACAATTTTTCGTTTCATTTCATTTCATTATTATTACATTTATTGCATTTATTATTATTATTAATATTATTTAACAAATAAATGTAAAATAAACAGGTAATTATAATATATCATTATGTGATTTATGAAACTGAATATACTGTATATCAATAATGACTGTAACGACAAACAAGCACAAAACTGAAACACAATATTAGTGCCCTATCTCCATGTCATTGTGTCCTGTGTCCATATACACAATTTTGTTTAAGGCATTTTGGCCAACCTCCAAATATAAATTAAAAATATACCGTAATAGACTTTTTTTTTATTATTAATTTATATATCCGGTAAGAAACAAACTTCAGATTCAGATTCAGATTCATTTATTTGCTTAAAATACAAGTAAAAAGATGATAAAATTATAACAATTGGATAGATCACCGTATTTTGTCTATAAAGACGTGCAAATATTAATACAAAGAAGAATAGTAAAAATTACATAACATGCACATGTCAATTATATGCTGGAGTCAATTTTACAAATATTTATTTAGATTATTAATAATTATTTTGATTTTATTTAAATAAAATATATATAATTATTTTGATCATTCATCAGATATCAATGAGATAAGTTCATACTCGTAATATAAATTTACCATTTCTTGTTCATGTCCAGAAAATCTTTCACTGAATAAAATGTTTTACCTAGTAATCACTCATATAGCTTTTTCTTTAACATTCCTGTAGGCAATAATTTAAGACTTTGAGGAAGTTTATTAAATATTTTTATTGCCATAATATAAGTACTAACCGAAGTTAGGTGTTTCCTTACTTAAGGAAGAACAAGTTTATCAGGATATCTTGTATTAAATTCCGCTACGTTTCTTAATTTTTAAAGAGATTAGGATATTTCTTAACAAACACACTGATCTCATAAATGTACATGCCTGGCAATGTAAGCACACAAATTTTGGGAAATAGTTCTCAACAAGAATGCAGGGGTGGTCAACACCTCAGATAGCTTGCACACACTTTTTTGAGCTATGAAAGCCTTATTCACCCATACACCACTACCCCAGACTATTAAGCCGTACCTTAACATAGATGCTACATAGCCATAATATGCCGTAAGAGCAACTTTTTGTGAAGAGTTTCTAGTTAATTTTTTTAAGGGATATAAACATATTAATCTTTTCGCAAAACTTGTCTGTGTGAATTTTCCATGAGCATTGGTTATCAATACTTATTCCTAAAAAGGTCACTTCGCTCTTTACTCTTATTTCTTGGCTATTACATATGATCGGTAAATAATTTTGTTTCTATTTATATAGAAATGTAAGACGTTTGTTTTGCTGACGTTTACAGTTAAGTAAATATAAGTAAATATGATGTATATGAGCCTACTCATCTGTTTGTACCTATTTAGTATCCTGGCGCGCGGGAAGCGTCGACCATAAACCAGTGTTCCTACTAAGCGGTTGTTTCTCTTGCCCTCATACACTTCATTGGCAAACGTCGTTGGAGCTACCCACGCTTTCATTTAATTATTAAAAATGACATCTTATATTGGCAATTTACAAGTTTTCGATCATAAATTAAGCGAATGGGCAATATTTAAAGGCAAGCTGTTGCAGTTTTTGAAAATCAACAGTGTAAATGAAGAGAAAAAAGTGGAATTCTTCTTACGTATCTTACTGATGAGACGTACCGCTTAGCACGTAACTTAGCGTTTCCTAATGATTTCGAGACGCTGGGTTTTACGGACCTGGTCAATTTGCTCGATAGCCATTTCAAGCCGAAACAGTGCTCATTTGTGGACAAGGCGAACTTTCATGGAGCGAACAGAAGTCCAGGCGAATTGTTAGGAGACTGGGCGACGCGACTAAGAGGTCTTGCGAGCTATTGCAACTTCGGCACCGCTTTGGAAACGAACCTGAGGGATCGTTTCGTCCTCGGCCTGGGCTCAGGCCCGAAACGCGACAAGTTATTTGAACAGAACCCGTCTACGCTAACGTTGACACGGGCTATTGAGTTGGCAGAGCAAGCGGCTTGTGCCAAGCAGGCGAAGGTCATGATGAGCGCCAGTGAAGCTGGGCCTATAAAGGAGGAGCCGGTATATCGTGCGAAATACCAAGATCAAAATGGCCGCGGTGAAGATGCGCGAAGATACCGCGCCACTGGCGCTGGTTATTCAAATTCGTCACGTTGTTCGGTTTGTGGACCTAAAAATCATATAAGTGACAAGTGCCGTACAAGTCTTATAAGTGTCTAAAATGTGGTGAAAAAGGACATCTAAAAAAAGTTTGTGTTAATGATAGTAAGTCGTGCGTTTATCATGTTGTCGACGCGGAAAAGGAATGCAAAGATAACCAGGTCAAGGACACGTCTTGTGAGGAATGCCAAAACTTTAATTTAAGGTATGTCACTAATAAGGCCATCCAAATTGATCTTAAATTAGGGAATCAGGAAATGTCGATGGAACTCGATTCAGGTTCTGGCAGCTGTGTAATTTCAGAAAAATTGTACAAAGATAAATTTATAAATTACCAGTTACAAAGAAGCCTAGTTAAAATGTGTTTGTACAACGGCCACAAAATATCTCCTTTAGGTTATTTTAATATAGAAGCTGTTTTTAACAACACAAGGAAACTTTTAAAAATATTTGTTGTTTAAAATGGAGGGCCGCCATTACTGGGAAGAGATTTCATGTCTGCATTTAAATTAATTATAACGACGGATATTAACTCTAAATAATAGTGACACAGAATTACATACTTTGTTGGAAAAGTTTTCGGATTTATGGCTTGATGAATTGGGTACGTTTACTAAATTTACAGTCAGCTTACAGTTAAAAGATAACTCTGTCCCAAAAATTTTTAAACCACGAATTGTACCTTTTGTCCTTAGAGATAAGGTCGAACAAGAGTTAAGTCGATTAGTAGGTTTAGGTATTTTAGTTCCTATTAATCATTCACTTTATGCCACCCCTATAGTGCCCGTATTGAAAGAGAATGGTCAGGTGAAAATAGCCGGTGATTTCTCAGTTACATTGAATAGGGATCTGATAATAGATAAGTACCCCCTGCCTCGAATTGAAGAGGTGTTTGCAAAAATTGGAGGAGGTGAGCGATACAGTAAAATTGATTTAAAAAATGCATCTAATCAATTTTGCTTGGAAGAATCATCTCAGGAGCTTACGGCGATTATTACACATAAGGGTCTATTTAAATATACTAGATTAGTATGCGGTCTAGCTAACGCTCCTGCAATTTTCCAAAAATCTATGGAAACACTTCTTTCGGGGATAGATGTAGTGAGCATATGGCTTGACGATATCTGTATTACGGGGGCTAATAGGACTGTCCATATGGAAAGACTAGGAAAAGTTCTAGGTAGACTAAGTGAGGCAGGATTGCGTCTGCATAAGGACAAATGCGAGTTTTTAAAGAAAGTGTGAAGTATTTGGGTTACGTTATAAGTAAAGAATGATTAACGACTTCTCCAGATAAAGTTCACGCTATAATTGATGCACCGGAGCCCACTAACGTCACCGAAGTAAAAAGGTTTTTGGGCGTAGTAAATTATTACAGGAGTTTTATTCCGAACGCATCATCCGTACTGAGCCCACTTCACGAGCTACTGCGTAGCGATGCAGTATGGGAGTGGGGCGAGCGACAGCGGCGTAGTATGGCCGCCGTGCTGCGCGAGCTGGCGTCGGAGCTCGTACTCGCACACTTCGAGCCCGCAGCGCAGCTGACACTAGCGGTGGACGCGGGGCCGGCCGGCCTCGGCGCCGTGCTCTCGCAGCGCGCCAGCGACGGCGCGGAACGCCCGCTCGCCTATGCTTCTCGTTCGCTCACAGTTATGCTGTGGTTTAAATTGCACCAATGTGCGCTATGTGTACTATCAGCTCGCACAAAGTCGGATTAAAATGCGCATTTATTCTCCACGTCGGACACATGACGTCAGGAGTGATGTCATTTTGGTGTGCACACAACGCTCACAAAAAAGAGGTAGAGCAGCGTATGCGGTAACGTCAAATTCAATTGACATATGTCATTCTGTGTTGATATATTGTTAGAACTCCCGCCAGACTGCCAGTACATATAATAATGATTATATTCTTTTAGCAGAAGCAAACGAATTAAACAGAACTTAGAGAGAAATGAGAAAACTAAAAACAAAACAAAACAACAGTAGGTAGAACAGCTGACTCAAATGACATAAGCATGCAATCGTCGGTTTAATTTGTCAGCGTGCATATGCTGACCAACAATATAAACCGATCGTTAGCAGTGTTTGCAGTCTCAGCACTGTGAGTGCAATTTAAACCACAATGTTAGTGAACGAAATTACAGCCAAATACAAAAAGAAGCGACTGCTATTATATTCGGGGTTAGACGTTTCCATCAGTATCTATACGGCCGAGAAGATCCATTTATTTTAAAAACCGACCATAGGCCTTTGGTTTCAATTTTTGATAGTAAGACAGGTATACCGGTAACAACAGCGCTGAGGCTACAAAGGTATGCTATTATATTATCCGCGTATAATTATATAGTGCAGTACGTGTCCAGCGAAAATAACTTGATAGCGGATTATTTTTCTCGTGCCCCGTTACAATGTAATAAGATGTCAGATCAAACAGATAGCGATATAGATACCTACTATGCACTCAGGTTTCTCGACGAGGTATCACCGGTGATTACAACTACAGATATTGTACAGATGACCGAACGCGACAAGACCCTAAAGACCGTCACTAGGTATTTACAACGTGGCTGGCCGCGTAATGTTAAATGTAAATCGATATTGCCATATTTTCAATGCAAATCGGATTTACAATTCGAAAAGGGTTGCTTATTTAGGGGGCATAGGGTAGTTATACCGTCGGTGCTGAAGGAAAGAATGTTACGGGAACTGCACGACTCCCATCTAGGTATAATTAAAAGCAAGAGTAACGCACGAAGTAGGATGTGGTGGCCGGGCATCGATGGCGACATCGAACGTTGGATCGGCTCATGCGAGACATGTGCTATGGCGCGCGCGGCGCCGCCGCGAGACCCGCCAGCGCCTTGGCCCGCCGCCGCGCAGCCCTGGCAGCGCGTGCATATCGACTACATGACCGTAGAACAAAGGGTATACTTGGTGGTTATAGATTCACATAGTAAATGGATGGAGTGTTTATACATGCATTATGGAACTTCAACGAGCGCGTTGATAATGAAATTAAAAGGTATTTTTTCCACTTTTGGAATACCGGCCGCGCTGGTATCCGATAATGATGTAAAAATAAATTCAGGCCAATTTAAAACGTTCTGTTCTGCTAATGGTATAAAATATATGACATCACCCATTTATCACCCGCCTAGTAATGGTCAAGCCGAAAACTCCGTCAGGACATGTAAGAAAATGTTAAAGTGTATAATTAGGGAAAATTTACCGCTGCATGAAATTCTTGAAAAATTGTTAGGATATTTGTTTAATTATAGTAATACCGTGCATTGTACCACTGGTGAAACTCCGGCTAAATTAATGTTTGGAAGACACTTACGATCTCGGCTCGATATCATAATGCCGTTGGAAATGAATCACGAGGATTTACCGGAAGTACCGGGCAAAAGACGTTTTGAGATCGGTGATTCGGTATGGACCCGATGGTACAGTGCAAGGAAGGAAACTTGGAAATTAGGGTTTATTAAGGAGAGGATAGGTAATAAAATGTACAGAATTTTTATAACCGACTTAGATGTTTACTGTATTAGACACGTCGATCAGATGCTGAAATATACTGGTAATGAGAGCAACCTCAATGACAAAAATTGTTGCTTCGTGCCTCATCAGTTTCATTCAGCACCACCCACTCGAACCAGCACCGCTGATGTTGCACCTCCACTGGAATGTTCCGCATTGTCCGCGCCCGTGAGAAATCAACCCGCGAGCGACGTTGTCGAGCGAGCGGTGGAAGGGGAACTAATGAGGCACGACTGCCACCAAATAGTGAAGGTGACGTAGATGATGTAGGAGGGGAAGAATGGGCTGATTGTGAAGGCGAGGAAAGTGAGCGAGGGTCCGCAGAGAGCGCCACCGCACAGCCACCGCCGCTCACAATCACACGGTCTAGACGCATAAGGGAAAAAGTAGATTATGCAAAATATTACAAGTAGGTAAACAAGAGTTATAAGTTGTATTATTCATATATTGTAAGTTGATTTATTTTGTTAAGTATAGTATTTATCATAATTAAATGGTGTTATGTTTTGTTACCAGGTATCAAAATTAAGTGTGGAGGAATGATGTATATGAGCCTACTCATCTGTTTGTACCTATCTAGTATCCTGGCGCGCGGGAAGCGTCGACCAGTAATAAACCAGTGTTCCTACTAAGCGGTTGTTTCTCTTGCCCTCATACACTTCAGGTTTGTCTCCATTGAACTATATTTGTTTGTCATCATTCATAAATAACCATTCGTTATGATGAAATTTTCCTGAATCAATAATCGTCTCCTGTAAAATTGTGCTGTTTGGTGGTTAGGCTATTCATGCACTAGGGCGGCGTTATAGCGAGAGATAAGAGCTTCTAAACCACTGCATTCCACTTTGTTATACCAAACCGCACTGTACCTACACCCTTATATCCTTTGACCTCAAATCTTCAAAGTCAACTACAAAGTTTCCACCACAAAATTGCGTCGAACGTTCGCTTTTCACTGAAATTGCCAAGTTCGGTCAAAATCCGGGCAAACTTTTGGCATGAAGTTAGTTTTTAAAATGCCCTGACCATTAGCGTATTATACCCTTAGGTTAATTCATTTCTTCTCATTATTATTTTTTACTTTATTTGCATGCAAGTAAAACACTAATTATAGTATTTAATGTTATACCTACAATACCTACCTACATAACTAAAACAAATACAATTTTGGATAGAAAAATAAGCAGGATTTGAACTTTTAGCCTACATAAACCCACTGTTGGGTAAAGGCCTCCATCATCTCTCATGTGAACACCACTCTTTCCGGTCCTGCACCAAGTGAATCCACTGCCGTCCTGCCACTTGATGACGTCTTTTGACCATCGTGCATATGGTCTGCCTCTTAATTTCAATCTATTAGCCGTATGGGAAAAGAAAAATCGACAAATTATTCAAAATACTCACTTTTAATCCTTACTTACTATCTCTACTCATTCATGAGTTTAAATAAATACGGAAGAAAAGAAGTGCTAAATGCTTATTTAGCATTTCATTTCACGGGTATGCATCCCGTGAAATTTCCGGTCCAGATGAGGGTTCCATGATGTCACTTCTCAACAAAGATGTAATGACTACCCATCCGAAAAATGCTATGCAAAGTAATTTCAACGGCGTCCGCGAGGATTAAGCTGAAAACTCGGATCGTTTTAAACAATAACTGTAATCCGTAACTTTTAAACGGCAACTTAATGAATTTTAAACAATCTTTAAATTAACGAAGTGTCACGAATGCAAATGAGTTTTACTAAGAAGCATTAAATGTACTGTTTACTCATACGACATCAAAATAAAAGACTGTAAATGTAATTTAAGGGAATCGATCTTTGTTTTCGTACTATTTTCAGAATTATACAAGCAAACAAAAATCAGATTCTACGAATGCAACTTATCTTATGAATGGGTTAGGAGTGGGTCGGTAGAATAAAACTGAAATGGAGCAGGAGCCAAACTTCAGTCATCATATTAAAAAACCTATTTCAAATCTCCCACCCTGTAAGTCAGCTGAGTGACTACACCCACTTATTAAAACTTTTCATGTAGTCTTCACCTGTGCCACTGTACTCTCTTAGGTGGAAAAAAAACAGTAATCCCGTCTGTAAATATACTGGGACTATTGGGAATACACCTGGGTGAGCAGGCTGCGGTGACCGCTGCCCGTAAGCGCGGCGACGACTCGACTTAAGGTCAGTGATGGCGAGTTGATCACGCGCTACAAGCTGTTCACAAGCTTTTCCAATGCCGACACGGTGCCGGGGTGATTGGTCTGTGATAACCTTAAAACAACAACAAAATTGACTAACTCCACAGTCTGGCTATAGTACCTACCTGCCCTATTTTTTTTCGTAAGATATCTTATATAAAAAATTCTGGAAATAGAATACACATCTACCTCCAAATCACTGACGCAGCCTCAACGACGAAATCATGACCCAGTCTCATTGAACTCGAAATGATATGTGATAAAAAAAACTTATTTCGAACGTAACCAACTGATTTAAAAAAAAATGCTTTTTCTTTGCTTTCAATATCTCACAAAAAGCAATATGTGCAAAATTAGACTTTGCAAATAGAACGCACGTTATTTATATTGTGATTTCTTTTTCGAATATATATTACCACAGTACATACATAATATTACTAAGCTACATCAAATAGGTACCTACTGCATTTCTGATAACTAGCATGGAGGTAGTCATGAAACAAAAAACAGTACATGATGTTTTATTCTCAACTCGACTGTTTACGTTTACACACATCTTTGGGAGTTTAGAACCATGGATGGTAATTTTGTAGTTGCAAGTTTGCTTTCAGTGTAGTAATAATCGAATAGATCAAAATTGTTTCATTTGTTTTTTATTAGTTAGTGTAATCGGGTCCGATTTCTGGACAAAAAGTACAAAAATCCCCTTCGCAGGGAATTATCGAAGGGGATTTAGGGAATAAGCCCAACAGTCATGCTCTGCGGGTCAAAAAAAAAATTGCTCCCAAAGTTTCCTTGAATGTTAGAAAAAGTTTCACCAGCATCAACATATTTATATCAAGCTTTTGACCGCATCTTCGTCCGCGTGGACTACAGTTTATCGCTTTGACATCTGTCACTTTGATACCTATGACTTTGACACCTGTTACTTTGACACCTGTCACTTTGTCACCTGTCACTTTGACCTTTATCACTTTTTCACCTATCATTTTGACATCTGTTACTTTGCCACCTGTCACTTAGCTACCTGTTACTTTGACATCGATGTGGCAATTCCCATAGATAATTAAGAATTTCGATGTTTTACGTTTAATTTTTCCTTAATCATGATGAAATGTGTACCCTATGTCTTTTTCTATTTTCCCGACAACGATTGTGCAAAAAATCATAATGCTCCGTTGAGTAGTTAATGCGTGAAACCGTAACAAACAGACAAATAAGTAAACAAACTCTTATTCGCATTTATAATATTAGTGGGATTACTTTGATTTGCTCGCGATGGTCTTTCACCACACTAATAAGGTAAAAGGACAGCTGTAGTAATGTGAATTTAAAGGCAATCAGTGTTGGTTTTTTCATCCTAACGCAACTCAGGGGCTGGACTGTTTTGTGTGATCATCAGGGCGTAATTTATATGTTTTTCGTGTTTTCTGGCGTTTACAACACATACACAACATAAGTAATACAACATATTTACTTATTGGGGAGCCAAACGTTGTAACAAACAACTCTATTCATCACCAGGCGAGTTATAAGGAACGAACGCGTAACTCACCGTTTAAATGAGTACTAACCAAAAAATATCTTCTTTTCCTAGCTTTCTGTGTGTTGCCATCCGTTTTCTGGTACCTCCATAATAAATGAGTAACCTAGATAATTTTTAGAACCAAAAATCACTCCAAATGTTTACTTACTAAAAAGCACCGGAACAATTTTCATGATATTTATTATATGGGACCACCATAAAAGGTATACCTTTTAAAATAAATGATTATCATCCAAATTGGTTTAGTTTTTTTTAATAACTGACGAATTTGTTTCATTTTGTTGTGTATTTTATAATTTTTGTACTTTTCCCTACAACCTCATTAATATTGTTATGCGTTTACTTCTCATTCATATGGACTCATAACTTTCCAGTCGATCATCGGGTGGGTGGTCACACGGTGGTCAAGTGGTCATGATACATAGTCATACTCATTTAAGGAGATCTTATTTAAGTTTCATAATGTAATTAAATAAAAACGCCAATTAACCCTCGATCTCGAAAAGAGAGGTGTGTTATAAGTTGAGGGTGTGTATCCTTGTATCTGTCTGTGGCATCAGAACCAAACGAATCTCCCAAACGAATGGACCTATTTTAATGCAGCAACTTTTTCTGTTTAAAGAGCTGATGTGATCAAGATGGTACTTAGCTATAATAGGGGGTGGGAGGGCCCTTTATCTACAAAAGTTTGCACTTACATTATTAGGAGGAAAGATTTTATTTTGTATGTTTGTAAGTTTGTTTGTAATTAGTTTGTAATGTATATACTCAAAAAAATACTAAGCCGATAAAAAACACTTATAAAAAACTACGTTATCAGCGACTAACATGGGCAGCGAAAATGGAATAATGTAACTAAAGGAATCAAAAACTTTGCCTATAAAATGCTTAATAAAATGTCGATTACTCGCTGTATAGATCGATATGACATGTTGCCGTGGAAACGAAATAATATCAAGTCTATCAAAAAGTAACACGATCGTTGCTGCCAAAGATTTTGAATTGCGCTTACTTAGTTTTTACCCATCAACAGCAAAGCACGGGAACGGTAATGAGTTAAACAGTCTATGTAAGTATATATGTATCTATGTATGTGGTTACGTGGATCTTCCACCACAGCGTCGTCCCTATTAGTGCGATTTTGACAAGCGAGGTATCAATCAATTTGTGTTCAGATACAAAGTGTCGTAGATTATATTTTTTATCCGATTACGGCGAAGCAAACGAAGGGTTATGTGTTCAAACTAAAAATTTGGTTCCATGTTGACAAGCGAGGTATCAATCGATTTGTATTCATCGCAAGAGTGTCATAGGCTATGTTTTACCTGACCTTAGTTGGGCGTTAGTTTTTGAACTTCTAATCAAACAACTTTTATATGTTTTTTTGTGAGCCATGGTTTTCCTTTAGGAAATTATTAAATAGACAAGTTTAAATAAATTAGCAATCCTTGTAAAAAACTATATGACGGCTGAACGAATTTTGAAGAAATGTAGTACAATTTTGTACTTTGTAGGTGTTTGGTCCTGGAATAACACGTGTAGGCTACTTTTAAATGAAATGAACACGCAAGCAAAGCCACGGGCACAGCTAGTATTAAAACAAAAACGCGTGCGGAGCCGCGGAAATCAGCTACTGTTAAATAAGAAACAATTACTCTTATATAAAAGCTCATCAACGTAATATCTTGATTTATTATTACTTTAGATCCTGAAATATTTCATAGGTTTTTTTTTCTTATTGTCCACGCTGCCACGCCATTATACGAATTACCTACCTGCCACGACATCCAGCATAAATATTGTGTGATGCAGAGCGTTTCAATTGGCAGACTATGAACGGTTAACATAAACTCAGCAAATTAATCATTCAATTTCACAAATGCAATTCTACCCGTAATAAATCGAATCGTTTAAAAGCAGCACAAACGAGCAGCGTCAAATACGATTGCGAAAGGAAAGAGAAAAGGATTCAAAAGGAAACAGATACGGCTTCGACCGGCTATACTTCACTCAGCACTAATTGAAAACGGCAACATATTGTGCGTAACAGTGAAAAATGATAATCCCGCATCGAGTTCGGCTTAGCTGCTGAATTACAAGCAGTGAAAAGCAGTTACAGGGTTGGATAAAAAAAAGTGTTTTATTGTCATTGAGTCAATTTTATACAGAGAGTATGTCAAGTCGAAGTTAAAGAGTAGTTGTGGTTAACGGAAGCCAAAGTTGGCGGGCGCAAGTGAGTTTGTGTATCAGATACAAAGAAATTAAGTGGAAATGGATACAGGATATTTAGATCCTTATGTTATTTATAGCCCAAATACCATTTTAAATATATCATTATGCTAAAAACCTCATAAATCCCCCTTTTCTTTAGCGTAAGCGATAAAATCTAATAGTCCATATTTGTTCTAGTTGCTGTTCTCCTCAACTTTTACTATCTAGCATTCCATATTTTGTTTTACCGAAATATTGGTAGTTTGAGGAATAAAAATACCTCAAATAAAAGTATGTTCAGAAATCATAACTTTCTAGACATAGATACTAATTATATTTTCTATTATTTATTCTGTGCTGTTATGGCATTTTTATATGATAATAAAACGTATAAACCAATGACTGAGAAATATTGTAAAAATATAATAGTTTGTAAAATTATTTATATAACAAGCTACATACATTAAAAATATTTAAAACACGCCTTCCCTGCCAAAAAATAGCTTATGCCGATCCATACCAATATATAAAAGTGAAACATTGTCTGTTTGTTTGTTTGGTTGTTTTTTTTTAATGTAATTTAGAAAACATAGGATACTTTTTAACCCGGAAAATTATAAGTTTTCACGGGAAAACTGGAAAGTGAGAACGGTTGCAATGGAAACAAAATAACAAGTTTGGCAAAAAACATCAAGAGCATTGGTATATCTACCTTTGTACTGGTTTTTAATATCCTAGAAGAAAATAGGATGTTTTTTCGCGATAAACAGTAGTCCGCGCGTACGAAATCGCGGGCGGGAAAGCTAGTAAATTATATATTTTTGGAATGTGCTCATCACGGCCTTCAATTTATTACCAAAATTTTAAAATTCGAAGTTTTTTAGCTATTCAATTTATAGCCATACTGCCGACATAATGATATTAAAAACAAATTGGCTACGTCACTCGGGATGATATAAGGATTCTAACGATACACTCCATACATACAAATCTATTCATACATCTAATAGTTATTGTGGAATAAAGAAACTCTCATGCATACATACATACAAACATACATGAACCATTAAAACATTACACTCCTTTTTTTGGGCAGTTGTGTAAAAATGACTTAGTGCGCATGATTGAATTTTTGTAGGGCTGGGCATGAGAGCATTCCCATCATAATACTTGCGTCACTTTGCTGTGCAACCGACTATTATTTTTCAGCCTCTTCAAATGTAGATTTTTGCGTATCCAAGGCTAAGTCATCGGCATAGATGAAACGCTGTGTATCTGGATAGTGAGCTGGTCGTTCAAGTGGTCCTTGAACATCCTGGATAGAATAGACCTTTACATTTTACAAAATTGACTAAGCACTGTTAATTTTTGTACGGCTGGGCATGAGAGCATTCGCATCATAATACATGAGTCAGTTTGCTGTGCAACCGACTATTTTTTTTCAGCCTCTTCAAATGTAGATTTTTGCGTATCCAAGGCTAAGTCATCGGCATAGATGAAACGATGTGTATCTGGATAGTGAGCTGGTCGTTCAAGTGGTCCTTGAACAACCTGGATAGAATAGACCTTTACATTTTACAAAATTGACTAAGCACTGTTAATTTTTGTACGGCTGGGCATGAGAGCATTCGCATCATAATACATGAGTCACTTTGCTGTTCAACCGACTATTTTTCTTCAGCCTCTTCAAATGTAGATTTTTGCGTATCCAAGGCTAAGTCATCGGCATAGATGAAACGCTGTGTATCTGGATAGTGAGCTGGTCGTTCAAGTGGTCCTTGAACATCCTGGATAGAATAGACCTTTACATTTTACAAAATTGACTAAGCACTGTTAATATTTTCAATGAAACCAGTGAAACGGCCTTAATTTCGTCGACCACACAAACGTCCACAGAAAAGAAGGAGGGCTGCTTGGAATAAAAATAGCCAATTACAGAGGAGCCAGGAAACTGAAACAAATGGTAGAACGATACGGAAGATGCCATGAACAGTCCAGATGCTGCGTCTTATATTTCAAAATCAAAAATCTAAGGCTTGTTTTCCCCTTTTTAGTTTTGTTCGCAGTTGAGTTTTTATTTTTATATTAATTCATTTTATTTGAAACTTTTAGTTTATATTTAAAAGAATTGATGAGAATGGTTGCTAACCAACTTTTAATCGTTATACTTTATATCGTCCTTAATGGTAATTCCAAATGAAAAATGATAAGAGAAACGTACATTGATTTTCAAATATGAGTACCTGTTCAATGATACTCTACGTTACATACATAGTTCGTCGACTTTATATTTTTTCTCTTTCACAATATGGTGTCTAGTTGTCGCCATATTGAATGTATTCGGCCTGACACTGTATGGCTGATTCAATTACCCTTGTCCTAGTCTCGCACTCTCCTGTCTAAGGCTGCCGATGGAAGTGGGTGCTCGGGGAAGACCAGGTTCTCAGATGACTGTAAAGGCGGCAGGGAGTAGTTACTGTCAAGCCAGCAGGTTGGACGTAGCACCCTAAATTCCGGGGTGAAATAACAACACCAAGGTCTCGCAGAACATGCAGAGACAGACAGTTTTATATATAAGATTGTTATTCACACGTTATTAGCACTCGCAATCACTGCAGAGACCAATAAAATTGACGAACGTTTGATTCAATACCTATTGGCGTGTGTGATGGCGGCGGTGTGCCGGTCGAGTCTCAACTGCTCTTAGTAACTGTTAATTAAACTGCGCTGCAGCGGATGAGTCGAGGTGCGGCAAATAAAATACGCTGTGAATTTACGGAACGTTTTGATGAATTTCAAAAGATTTTTATTTAGTACTAGCTGTATCCACGGCTTCGCACGCCTGTTCATTTCTCTAGGTTAAAAGTACTCTATGTGCTATTCCAAAACCTAAAATACGAATATACCAACATTTGATCAAAATTCTTTCAGCCGTCAAAAAGTTTTTGATTGATTGTCCGGCTTCTACTCATTGGATTGAGATACCAAGTACTGCAGTTTTTAAGTCAAACCCTAAGTTATCTAACACTGAAAACCGCATCGCAATTAGTCATGTAGTTTTTACGTGATGCACGAACAAACATACAGACAAACTAAACAGACACGCTTTTTATAAATATTATATTTGTGTTCAGTAGCATAGACTTTTTTTTATTATATGTGTAAATATTGTTTTATATATATTTTAATTAGTTGTTATTAGTTTTAAGATGATATATTTTGCAAATAATATTTCATTAATCTACACATGGACGTATAACGTTATAACATATCTTCCAGGGCATTAGTGAACAGTTTCGGAGATATAACATCCCCCTGTCTCACTTCCCTGCTCAGTTGGATATGTTTAGACTGCTGGGAAAAAGTCAAAAATTTAAATATGTGGTTATATCACAAAAAAATATTTGTACGGAACCCTCTTGGACGGGGTTTTTCTGTATTGACCTCATTAGCCACTAACAAAATTAGCGTAGTACCAAATCCTGACGTTAGAATTCATATTATGTATTTGAACCCATGTATGTTCAGCGAAGTCCATAGATTTGTACATATATATGTATATATAAATTTAGGGTTCCGGCACCTCCGAATGCAACGGAACCCTTATACGATCACTCGTATGTCTGTCTGCCCGTCTGTCATAGTCAATTTGCTCTGAATCTACTGTTTGATTAACCCAAAAACACAGACATGTAACGTAATTCCTTTTTTTTTTATATGGCTGTAAATATTATTCGTATAAAATTTTATGCACATTCATTTTGGGGAGCAAATTGGAAAATTAAACATATCAAATGTAAGGGTTTTTTGTATATGTACATTAAATAGTATTAAACTTATTTAAATAGATGAACCTAGCTGTGAAACTACTGAGCATACAATTTAGAAAAAAACACTTCTTCTTTTTTTAATTTATTTATAGTTTACAGGAGAACGTATAAGAAATCTAAATTTTGAATGTTAGGGTCACTTTTAGGAAGTTTTTTTTTTTAATAAAAAGTTTTGCATACTGTACCATGGGACATATCAAATGAAAGGTTGTTGTGGAGGTATTTTTTATAATTTTAAACAAATAGTTTTCGAGCTATAAAAGAAGGTGAAAATTTACCATCCTCCATCCCTTATCTATAAAACTAATAAGACTAAAATTTAGAAAATAATACACAAAATCGTTGTTTACTTTTATTTATAGATAACAGGAAAACCTATATGTCTAAGGTCTTAAAATAACATGATAAATATCTGAACATTGTGAGATAATATATTCATAGTCCTCACGCGAGTTCAACTCGCACACGTCCGGTTTATTATTTCAATAAACAATAGGAACGTTCAGCTTATGGTATTAACATTATTCTATTCTTAGCTCTCCTGTTGACCCTATAATATTTATCTATTATCAACATCACTACATCAATCTACAGTTAGGTATGGCAAGTATAAAATAGGCCCCCTCATGTACACGCCACTCTCCGGTCCAGTGCTTAGCGAATCCACTGACTTCCTGCCACCTTGATGACGTCGTCTGACCATCTTCTCGTATTGTTGAATGCCCTGCCCACCTCCTTTTCAGCTTTGTGATTCGTTTCCTGATACGTACGTAGATATAAGTTAGTTATGAAGTTTCTTGGTGGTGGGTATCGAGTCAGTCTAAAATTTAGCTTGGTGTTTCAAATACGTGTCTTCCTTTATTTACGGCTCCCGCAGGAATCTTACATTGACGACGAGGATTTTAAGTGACGACTTCGCGCGTGCATCGTTTATTATGCCGATCGGAAAGATAAGCGAGTTCGACGTGAAAAATGGTGCGTGGTCGTCATACGTGGATCGGTTGGAAATGTATTTTAAGGCCAATGATATCGAAGAGGGCCTTCCAACTTTAATTGCATTGATGGGCGAAGAAGCTTATGAACTGCTTCTCAATCTGGAGAGCCCCAAGAAGCCGTCGAAATTGACGTACACGGAGGCCAACGACCTATTACGTCATCACCTTCAACCGACCCCGTCAGTGCTAGCTGAGCGATATCGGTTCCGGCAGAGGAGGCAGAAGACGGAAGAAAAGATCTGTGAGTACGTGGCAGAACTAAATAGATTGGCATGGAACTGTAAATTCAACGCGGGCCTCAGCGAGAATTTACGTGACCAATTTGTGTGCGGGTTGAAAAGTGACGTCATCCGCCAACGGTTATTTGCCGAGGATGACAGTTTAACATTTGCTGGAGCGGTGAAAATTGCGACATCGCTGGAAGCAGCGGAGCGGGATGTGGCTGTGGTGGAGGCACGGGTCGTGCCGAACACGGAGGTGGTGCATGCTTTGCTTTGCAGAGCGGAGCGGGCGCACGGAACAAAAACGCAAAGAGCCCGGGCACGGTGGTGGACAACACGGGGCTGCGCCGGCGCCGGGACAAACGCGGGTGGTGTCCGCGGGAAGTACCGGCTGCAGGGGCTGCGGTGCGACGGGTCATAACTACGGAAACTGTAGGTTCCGTGATTATGTTTGCAGCTTGTGCAAACGTTGGGGACATTTGCGGCGGGTGTGCTCGGCCTGGAGCGCGCCGGGACGGATAACGAGCGAGAACCCAGTGAGGAACGGCACTGGAGACCGCGAGTTCCATTTCGGGAACGGCGATGACGAGTCGGAGGCACGCGAGGCGGAGTCTGCGGATGACCGTATTGACTTTCATCAACTCTGTTTGAGAGACTACAAGGCGGTGATTTACCGATAACCATTGACAATAAAGTCATTCCAATGGAAATAGACACGGGAACCGCTATATCGTGTATAAGTAAAGCGACGCATGAAAAACATTTTAAAAATAATAATATATTACCATACAAGTTGTGCTTAACACCATGACACCATGCTGCGCGCGGGGGTCATCGAGCCTGTGGACTGCTCCGACTGGGCCTCACCACTGGTTCCAGTAAACAAGTCGGACGGGTTTCTCAGGGTTTGCGTAGACTATAAGGCGACTTTGAATCCTGTTTTAGTGGTCGATCGTTGCCCTTTGCCTAAAATTGACGATGTACTTGTGGCGTTAAATGGGGCTCAATTTTATAGTAAAATAGATTTATCCCAATCTTACAACCAGGTCAAGTTGGATGAGTCCAAAAAGTATACCGTAATTAACACGCATCGAGTCCTATTTCGTTACAACCGGTTAGTTTTTGGATTATCGTCAAGTCCGGGCATTTTTCAACGAATAATGACTAACTCACTAAAGAACATACCTAACGTAGCAGTATTCATTGATGACGTCATAATTGGTGGTAAAAATAGACAGGAACATTTAGACGCACTGCAGTTAGTGTTCGAGCGAATGCTCGCGAGCGGTTTCCGCTTAAAAGAAAACAAATGTGTTTTTCTAGTACGAGAAGTGTCCTACCTTGGATATATTTTATCGAAAGATGGCATTAAAGTTGACCCGATGAAATTGGAGGCAGTAGTCAAAATCCCGAGACCACAAAATGTACCGGAATTACGTTCGTTCTTAGGGTTAGCTAACTTTTTCTCAAAATTTGTTAGAAATTTTAGCCGTAGATTACTCCCACTATATAACTTACTTAAGAAAGGTGTGGACTGGCATTGGTCAAATGAATGTGAAATCGCATTTAACGGGATTAAAAATGTGTAGACCAGTCCACATGTGTTAGCGCATTATAAGCCGAGTAAAGAGCTTATTGTGACTTGTGACGCAAGCGCTGCGGGTGTCGAGGGGGTGTATCACAGCCGTGCGCCAGCGGCGGGGAGCGCCCGGTGGCTTTTGTGTCGCGGACGCTGACGACCGCCGAGAGGAATTACTCACAAATACATAGGGAAGCTCTGGCTATAATTTTCTGTATGAAGAAGTTTCATCAATATCTGTATGGCAGTTCACGTTACGAACTGATCATAAGCCCTTGGTGTCTATTTTTGGTCCAAATAATGGTATTCCAACCATGACGGCGAGCCGGATGCAAAGATGGGCACTTATTTTGTCAGCTTATACGTACAATATCGAATATGTAAAAACGACGGATAACTCAGCAGACGGATTATCTCGTTTACCTATACAAAGCAAGGAACCGGTTCCGCCCGTGATACCGGAGAAAACATATTTTCATTTTGCTCAGGAAGCATTACTGTTAGACTACAACGAAATAAAAAGATGTACGATGCGAGATCCAATTCTACGTAGATTACTAGGTTTCATTCGCGACGGTTGGCCTTCGGAATGTGAAATTGTAGGTATGCAGCTGTATTATAATAGGCAAAACGAACTGTATGAAGAGTTAGGTTGTGTAATGTGGGGTCATCGGGTGGTGATACCGGAAAAATAAAGTTTTAAAAATATTACATGAGCCCCATATGGGAATAGTTAAGTCAAAATCGCTAGCAAGAAGCTATATATGGTGGGCCGGCATCGACGAGGCGGTCGAAGCGGTCTGTCGCGGATGCGCAACGTGCGCGGCGCAGTCGGATGCGCCGCTGAAGCAGACGCCGCGCCCCTGGGCCTGACCGGGCCGGCCCTGGGTGCTTACTCTTGAATACAGTTCCAGTACAGTTCCAGTTCGCAATCAAATTCTAATCCGAATCAGTTTCAATCACAATAAACAGTTATTTGGCACTCTCGAACAAAATCGAGATTTAAATTGAAATCGGGATCGCGATCGACTTCACATTGTGACTCATAGAAGAACACCACTAAAGAGGTGTTGCCATAAACAACGCAACAAAAGGTATAATTTGAAACTACCTTGCACTGTCCCTAATTTTTCAACATTTTCAACTACTAATAACCTATATTGCGAAAACTATCATGTTTTATGATTTTAAGTCATTATAAAAAAATGAGCTAGTTTGCCGACGAATATACAGTAACAATGGCTGAATGTGTACCTACGTCTTAGAAAAAAGGACTGAAAAAAAAAAGTTCCCGTTCTTATGCTCAGCTGTCTCAATTTTTCAAACAAACTTTGTAGTGGTTTGGCGGTAGGTCTGAAGCGTTTGGTTACCAATATTTTCTCAAATAATGACCAATCTGCCAACCTACCAACAACTTGAGGCTCTTGCTCATTTCCTGATTTTTGAATTGCCAAACGTCTCTGCCCTTTCCGTGGGCAGAGCCCGTGAGACCTAGCAAGAAACGAATAAGAACGGGACGAGATAGCAAGCAATATCAATGCAATAGCGGTGCACAAAAAGATGGAAAAGATTGGGCAAAGGTATCGTCGATGATAATAATTTCGTAAATAAATATAAAACTCTTTTCAAAATATAAAATATAAGTTTAGATACAAACCTTGTATCTCGTGGAGTATCACTACGACGAGTGGGCTTTGCCATTAAAGGCTCCAAATCGCTATATATAATCTCAAAAAGCATTTTTTGAACTCGTCGTCGTTCATGGCAAAAGCTTTCTCAGTGTAGCGCGCCATTCTTCTCATTATTCGCCTTTGCTAAGTGTACTCTATAGATTTCAAACATAAAAAGGTACTACTCTATTAGCATTGCCAAAAATACTAAATATGAGAGCTAAACGTCCCATTTTTTCTTTGATATTCACTAAAAATAACACAGTCGATCGCAAAAAAGTTAACTTTTAAAAACTGTTTAGACTCCATCGAAAACTCTATTCCAATTCACTCTGTTAACGTCAAAATCGCCGTACTCAAGAGTACCGAAAAAGAGAATAGCGTCGAGATAAGTCGAATTCATTTAGTTCCATAAAATTCCACCATAATCGATTCCAATCGTGCGCTAGTTTAAAACTCAAGAGTACTAAATGGCATGATTTCGATCCCAAACCCAAATTACGATTGAAATCGAGTGTCAAGAGTATTGCACCTGGTCTAGATTTCACTTAGATTTCGTTGGCTCAATTTTCGGCAAAACTTATCTCGTCATAGTGGACGCCATGTCCAAGTGGTTGGAGATATTCCAAGTACCTAGTACTGCCGCTAATTGGAGTATAGAGAAGTTGATGGAATTGTGGAGCCGCTGGGGTCTGCCAAAACAGATAGTGACGGATAACGAACCATCATTTTCAGGGTTTGAGTTTGAACCATGCGTGAAAAATGCAGGAATTGAACATATTTTTACAGCTCCATACCATCCGGCGACTAACGGCGCCGCCGAAAATGCGGTAAAAACTTTAAAACGAGTTATTAAAAAAAAGGAAAAGGAAAACGTATCAAAGACTTTGTATACGTTTTTACTTTACTATAGGAATACAGAACACGCATCTACTGGCGAAAGCCCAGCCATGATTATGCTAGGTAGGCGACTACGAACTAGGCCAGACGCGCTCAAACCGGAACGGGAGACGCGGGTGAGCCGCGTGCAGCAGCGGCAGGTGGAGGACGCTGGAGGCGCTGACCGGGACTTCAACCTCGATGACGACGTTTGGTACCGCCAATATTTAAACGGGGAAAAGTGGCTACAAGGTAAAGTAGGATGTAGATTAGGGCCATCTAACTTTAAGGTTACCAAGATAGGGAGAGATGCTCAAGTACATCGCCATGTCGACCAATTGAAACGAAGGAGTAGAAGTTATCTGGTGTGTCCAGACCTTGATCGATCTTTCCAGCAAATATCGCCAGACTTGTCGGGAGCGATAGTGGTGGAGGAAGGAGTGAACTCAGACGATCCACTTGCAATACCTACTCTGCAACCGCATACATTGAGCCCACCGCACCAGTCGGAGCAGTCGCAGCAGGTCGAGTCTCCACTCGGAACTGGTGCGCCTCAACCCCATGAACCTACCCATGATTCCCGACGTTATCACGTACCACCTGATTCTCGGCAGTTAAGACAGTGCCGGCTAAACAGGCCTAACTATAAAATGTAATAAAATAAAACATTCCTCCTCAAGATATAGAGATAAGATTTTATGTATAACTTCAATTGGAAAAAGGCTGTACAAAGAAGATAAATAAAATAAGCTCTTGGGTGCCTAGAAAAGCTATTAAACAAGAATATAACAACTTTTTGAATCGTGTCTTTCTGTATGTTTGTCTGTATGTTTGTTTGTTCACGCATCACTTAAAAACTACTAGGTCGATTGCGATGCGGTTTTCATTGAAGATAGCTTAGGGTTTGATTTAAAAACTGGTATAATTGCTATCTCAATCCGGTGAGTTAGAAGCCGAGCAATAGATAAAAGTATTTTTAACGGCTGAAGAAATTTTTGAACAAATTTTGGAATATTGGTCCTGGAAAAGCACATAATGGTACTTTGAACCTTAACTAAGCCTTTGACCAAGCCGCGGGTACAGCTAGTCATCAATAAAAATACCGATCACTCATTTGCCAAAATAAAGACAATACAGTTTGTTTTGAGAAAAAAATCCCTGCCTAGAAGCCTTCTTATAACTCAAAGTCCATTTCATTATGTCTACGCGCACTGAGCCAATATGTCTATAAACCTAGCCTCTAATACTAGAAGCTCTGTAAGCTGTAGACCTCGCGAGCACAAACTTTTTTGCAAACAATTAGCGGTGCACAATAACACCATCTAGATACCATTTTGTAAAACTTACATAAATAACTAAGGTGCTCCAACTAAGGTGCTAAGGTAACTAAGGTGGTAGAAGGTAACGGGCTGATTCCAGTGTTAAAAACATAAAAGTAAGCAATTTACTGAATTTTGTGGAGCTTTTTTCACGCCGAAGATCCTCATCGGATCTTCACAATCTTTCAAATAAAAAAAGAACCATCGAAATCGGATCTAATAATGCGGAAATTTTCAAAAGCCCCCATAAACCCTTTTTGCGAGAAGAGCCAAACAAACTTCCCCGACTATTAAAAATTCTAAAAATTCGTTAAACCTGTATACAAAGTTTCGTCTAGATCGGTTGAGAAATGCGACCTGCAGAGAAGAACCGCTGGACAGCTGGACAGGTGGACAGCTGGACAGGCAGACAGCCGGACAGGCGGACAGCCGGGCATTTGGACATCCACCGGACATACGAAAGCATTTTTGCCCAAGCTGAAATGGAGACGCTTCGCTGGCGCTTCGCGCTCGCTCGGTCAATTAACCTCTATTCGCCGAAAACGAACCGAACAAAAGTAGTGATTGTTCACACCAGTTAGAGTCTAACCTAGTACAGTATCTACCTGCTTGCATAATCTTTCTCTATTCTCTATCTTGGACAACTCACAGTCTAGCCGGTAAAGTATAACCGGAACTTTGTAATCTAGCCGTATACATACTGCAACTTATCTCGATACCTTACCTCCTTACCTAATAGTCGAAATACTATAATAAATCGTAGTATTTCGTCTATTAGGTCAAATAAATAAACACGCTACAAATCTAATTGGCACATTTATACGTCAAATCTAACGGTAATACATATTTACATTTTGATTTAATAGGTTCAGTCCTCCAAAATCAGACACTAACGCGCACTACTAAACCCTCAACACGTAGTATTTATATACTCTTTGCCCTCAACTACCATCGATCCAAAACTAAATGAATGGTACACCACTTTCACAAAGCCCGTTTTACCCTACATGACTGAACTTTCTCAATTCCTAGAACTTTGACGTTTTAATCACAGCAGGTGAGTGAATGTCGCGCCCCCTGTTGGTTGAAGAACTGCCACTTGGATGTGGTATGGTTCAGATGGGATGAAAAGGAATTAAAAGCCAACAATTTGAGCGATGCTGCGAAAACCAAAGGCTTTGGTTATTTAACTTTACCTCTTGATCCATCATTAAAGATACTTTGAAGTAATTGGGTACAAAATGGATGGCATGTTGAAGTATTGATTATGATTAGTTTTCATATTAGATGTAAGTGTTTAAAAGCGGTTGTTTGTTTTTTTGTATCCAATTAAATCTAAAGTATAAATGTAATTTATATAATGTACCCTATGAAATGAGAGCAGATGGCAAGGTGAGGTGCTTGTAAGTTTTAGGCTGAGTTGCAACCACGAACTGACAAGCGGAAGGTCGGACGCCCAGCGGCGCGATGAGTCGATGACCTCGTCACGGAAATGGCACAGATGAGGTTAGCATCCGCTCAAAAGGAGCGATTTTGACAATCGATTCATCTTCAGGTATAGAGTGCCATAGGCTATTTTATGTGTTCAAACTAAAAACTTGGTTCGATTTTGACAAGCGAGCTATCAATCGATTAATCTTAATCACGAAAAGCCTATAGGATATATGAAGTATCAAGAAAACTATTATGGCGGCTTACAGCTGCCATATTGTATTTCCGACGAAACAAAAATGACCAAAACCTATCGAGTGAGGTAGGCACCAAAGTGAAGGTCTTATTTCTATGATAATTCTATTACCTAAACAGTAGCGATTGTCTTTCAAGCTTCTTACAAAATTTTCTATTTTAGATTATTCAAGCTATGTAATGTATTACATAGCTTGAATAATCAAATGTTGCATTTGCAACTTTATAGTAAAGTAAAAGTAAAATATTTAGGTAATTAAGAAACAAAAAAACTAAGCCAGATAACCAAAGTGACTTAGGCTCGATGTTAAATTATCGCGGAAACAACTGAACAGTATTTTTATTTAAAAAAAAAGAAGCTTTTATGTGTTATTAGTTTTTTCTGGGAACTTATCAAAAATTAGTAATGAGCAAATAGAGTTTACTTTTGTAGTTATGTGACTTTCATTAGATTATGACACGGTTTATGGTCAAAGGAATAATATAACCAAGATAATTACTGAAATCTAAGATTAAACTGATATATTATGTAGGTACCTACACTTAACGATCATGTTTAATATCATTTATAAAATATTATTACATACCTACGAGTATACCTGCTATAGAAGTAGGCACTTAGATTCTCAATCTGAGAATCGAACCCTGGGCCTTCTCGGCTCTTGTCATGAGCTTGGTACCTAAACCACTGAAACGTTTAAACAACAAATAATGAATTAACGTATAAGCATAATAAAAAATACGTATCTAATATCATAAAATAATATACTGAAATGATTTCTATTAGAACTAAGATAAGCTGTAGTTTTTTTAAATCGATTTCGTTTATCGATTTATTAATAGTTTATTTGCACTTATTACGAGTTTTACTGTCAACACTATAATTCGTAATTAGTATCAATTCACAGCAATTTCCGTTCATACTATTAATTTTTTTCTTCTTTTTTTTAATAACATTTCTGCAGAATTTATTGTTTTAATAAGAATTAATTACATTATTTTATATGTTCAATAATGTGGATAGATTTCGTGTCCGCAGCATTTAACTTTTAAAAGTCTTGCGCAGCTATTTCCGGTCATTTATATTCATATTATTTGTTTTTATTTTAATAACAGTTCCAGAATGTTATTGTTTTAATAAAAATGAATTAAATTATTTTATACAGCCAATAATGTAGATTGATTTCGTGTCCGCGGCATTTAACATTTAAAAGTCTTAGAAGCCGAAAGCTGGCAGCCTCCTTTATGTTACTATTATTTTTGCGGACGGGCGGTCAGCTCGCTTTGCGTCCGTCCGCTATCGTGGCTGAAAAGCTAAAACCCACTACTTAGCTTGTGAGTTGTTTAAAATTTTATTCAATAGTTTTATTCGCAGTCGCATTTCTTGTTTTTTTTTATGATAATTATTACTTAAACTTATGTTTTGTATGTGAAAAAAAGTATGCCGTTTTACTCCTTAAACTAAACTAGACTAAATTTCTTCAAATGTAATTTAAACCTTGTCGACTTTGTAACAAGGTATTTTTGCCCCTGGCATTTATTCTAAACTTACGTCAATTTAAGCTGCACCGCTTCAAATAACGTTTTTAAAACAGGTTTTTAACACGCTGTCTAACAGCGTTTGGATAAATTCGGACACGTTCTGACACAGCAATGGACAAATTGGGACTCTCGCCCGTGGAAACAAAAATGATTTTACGCTGACAGGATTTAGTGATAGTTTAGTGAGTGAGGCATAGATGCCAGGCGAAAAAATACCTTGTTTTCGAAACAACAAGTTTTAAATTACATTTGAAGAAATTAAGTTTAGTTTAAGGGATGTCCAAATCGCTACCATTATGTGAGTTTCTAGTTAAAAGAAACGTTATGGAAGAATTCGGTATTAGGTTATTCGAAGATTTTTAATTCTCAATTTCACAGCACACTCCGCTCAACATAAACGTATACAATAGACCAATCTGCGTTTGAATAACCTGTAATTTCTTTACTTGAGATCTATATCATTTTAGTCAAGAATGCAGGGTAATTCAACTTAATGCCAAGTTAACTAAGTGTGTATGTCGTAGCCGAGCTGCGGCGCCGCGATATGTACCAATCTGTATTTATTCCCCCTCAATATAGACTTCAAGGAGATCTTCTTTGTCAGCTTTTATTGTGAGTTATCATTGCCGTGACAGCGAAGTTGAACAGGAAGAGCTTTTCAATTGCTGTGGCGGACTAAGAGTAAAGTTTGTGGGAGATTCTTAGGCAACAGCCTAACTTGATGTTCAAATTTTTGTCTGTTATATTTTCGTCAAGTAATAAGGTGGAAGAAAATGAAGCGTATAACAGCATACACATTACATATAATCAAACATTTTTGACTTAAACATTAAACTAAATACTAGCTCTTAAAGTAAGTAAAACTGAAGTTGCCCTGTTATAAGCCTGACCAGGGAAACCACAGCATTTTGTGGACGTTATTCTGCTGAATAACATCTCATTTATTTGTTTTTATTTTTATATTCCATGTACACACTTTTATTTAATTAAATCTTTTATTAGAAAACCATTCCCAACTTTTACAATAAGATATCTAACATATTGATATTTTAATACGGAAAAATATCAATATGTTAGAATTATTTAATTAGTAAATCATGTTAGAATTAAATAATTAGTTAATCCCACTCACTCCCCTTCATGAAAAGTCTTCATGAAAACCAAATCCCTAATTATAGGTAATAATGTTAATACAAGAATTAAATTGTAAGTAACTATGTTTAGAAATATTTCCCATTAAAACTATTTCATAAAGGTAGAGACGGCCAATTTGCTGTTACACCTTCGCAATGCCGTACGGCGAAAGCTCTAATTTACCAAATACCCTCCGGCGATTATCTGGTAACTATGCAAAATACCTGCGGACGTGCTGGATTAACATGAACTTATGCGCTAACATATTACACCTTCCATGTAAATTGTGTGAACTATTATCGTCGTTATACTAAAGTTAATAGAGATACTAGTATAGTGGCAGGTTAGGTTAATGTACATGTATTCCTAGGTAACTGTGTTTACCTTTCTTGACCATGTTATCACCAAGTGGGATGGTTTTCAACTGCTAGCCTATTTTTTTCGCATTCTATATTTGATCACTAACTCGCCATTTGACTATTTATATTCCTAAAATCTCGCCTGACGTGGATGTGGCCGAGGTCTAGAATATACTTACTCTAGCCTTGAAGACATACAGATTTTAGTTGTTAGGAAACAAGGAATAAGGCAGGAAATTCCAAGCGTTATTTTTTATAAATTTTGATATATTTAACTAAAATATAATGTGAGAAAGATCATTACATAAATGTATTTTTATTGATTTATAGTGTTTTTTTGTTGCACCGATATGAGACATACGAGTATATACTAAAATGTGTTGTATAATTTCCTACACTGCGCTTTATCAAAGTAAAAGGTATTGGCGTTTCTTCATCCAATAAGGCTGAAACAAGGAAGTTATATGTACTCGTACTTACGTACAAGTGGGACGATATATTCAAAGAATAAGCAGGGTATCGATTATTTGACCTTGAAAACTTAAAAATAAAAATGACGAAGAAGTCGAGCCTCTGTTATCTCTTTCTTATTAATAGTTCCAATCTCAGATAACAGCAGATATTTCGTAACACAAACAGGACAAGAACTTCTTTAATTTCCAGAATAGTATACTTGTATGAAATATCATCAGACACCAAAGAGGATGTACTATGTAAATAAATTAAATAGGTGACCTCTGTGGTACAGTTGTCTTTGTGATTATTATTTCGCAAGTTAATTTTAGTCTGTGTGAAAACTCTGAAATTTTGTACGAGAGTTAAAGAGACTTCTGATCCAACGTATACTTCCTTTTCTCGCATGTTCTTTTTAAATTTCGTTTTCAGTGAGACCACTTTTCTAAATGAGAGATATCGTTACGTAAGTACATATAACTTCCTTAGGCTGAACGTGTACGTGAGTAATAATGCAGTTGTCTATGGGCTGAACTAAGAAGGTACAAACAATTTAAATAAATTTAAAATTGAATAATAATTTTAAGTTGAACTTAGTGCAGAGGTTACAGTATAAAGTGTGGGACAAATAATGCGGAGCTAGGAAACATTCAATTACATATTAGGAAAAACAAAATTGCTGAACTATTGAACTTTTGTTGAAAAGTACAGTAAGTATAAAAAAAACATCTTTGAATAAACAACTTGGTCTCAATTTAACGGAAATATTTCATAGAATTACAAACCGAATCTTAAAATATATGGCTTTTAAGTTAAACAAACTGACTCCTGCCAAACATCGCAAAAACGTCAAAAAATTATAAAATGATGTGTACATCGATGTTTTACACTAATATTATACAGCTGTTTCCTGAATGAAGTGGTTAGCTCACATCCGACTTACGGCATACACAATTGGAGAATCCGCTCCAACAAATAAATTGGCAAAGTTACTCAGATCCTCCCCCTTCCTGAACCTTCCTGTCCCAAACTCTCACGAATAAATTTATCTTTTATTCATCCCATATCCTGGTTCTAATTACTGTTTATAAAATGGTAAGATGCGAGTGTCGCGTTCTATAGTGTCATTAAATTTCTTCGTACGCGATGTAAATGCACAACACGTAGCTGTAAGAAATACAGTATACTAGTTTTTTATATGAGTTTTTTTTATATGATATCTCTTTCATTTCAGTTTGTTTTCCTCATAATTTGTGGACATCTTTTGCTATGACAGCTGAAGTCCAAAAGTCTTGTTTTTTATATCATCACTGCTTATACCAAGTCCAAGTTGATGTAAAATGATTATTACTCGGGGCAATTGTTGTGAAACCCTGTCACTATTACAGTATCTAGTACTTATTCTACTGTATTCAGGTGGCTGCACTCGCTGCAGTACAACATCAATCTCTGATTAGCCCGCAGGAGCGATACAGCCTAGTTTATGTGACATCCGAGTAAACTCAGGGCTAACGATTGCTCAATCTGACATTATTATATTTTGGAAGCGGTTACACACGGGCTTCTAGTTTTGGGAATTGTTCAAGGAATATTCTTATTATACAAACTTAATTTATATGCTTTTCTTTTTAGACATTACATAAATAGGACAGTAATTGTTTTCGAACTGTATTGTGTAGTAGTTTAGTTATGTAATCAGCAATTTGTATTAATACCCATAAAACACATTTAAACAGTGCTAACAAAATTATATTCAGTGATAAAGAGCTGCGATAAGAAGTTAAAATAAATGAAGGAATCTTTTCCAAAAAGTTGGATCCTCGTTGAGTTACATGTGTGTAGCCTAGAAATAACGGAATACCTCCAAAGCTAAAGTTGCTTCTTTCATCCCTGGTCTAAAACAAAAATGTTTCATTCAGGTGTACCCGCAGAAACAGCTACCACAACTACTTTGAAACGGATTACCTAGATCCAACCATGTACCTAGATCGAAAGACTAACCAGCCGTGTGTCCCCCATATCTAGTGTGACTACGTCCAATACTCGCTGCATTGTGGTCAGGATGCTGAAATACAACGCACTCGCATTGTTCGACATCCCATTCACCATTTCGACGAAAAGTTTCCGTCGTATCTACGAATTCATCGTAGTAAGGTGCGCGACATTTTTATGCAGTCGTTTAGGATTCGATGCGGCTTAGTAAATATGTTTTGAAAGGCTAAAAGGTGTTATTTTTGGTAATTTTTCAGTTGAATTTGTCGTTTTTTTTTTATAAGGTTTCTAGGCTGGTGTTTTAAGTATTGGTGCTATATCTAAGTACAAAAAGTGCAAATTAATTTCGAAAACATATTTTTCGTTGACTACGCTTGGGGTAAAATAAATATAATACTTACGCCATCCTGGGGAGTATATAATTATAACACGCACGACACGATCACACAATGGGGAGTGGTGAGTGTAGTAAGTGTAGAATTAGGATCAAGACGAACAATCACGGTACCATCTTGATTTTTCTCCTCATTAATTTAACACCTGCATTATTAAAGCAATGTTCATTACTCAGTGAACTACTCGTATTAAATGTGAAATTTCTAGTTTGTAGTTTCAATCAAGCTATGGAATTGACGTTCAAGCCCTGCATTGGCATCCTGGAATGTTGCATTCCACTCCACTGGACCGCTCCTTTGTGAATTTGAGTGAATATCTTCCTAGACAAGGAGATGCAAGCTATTACATTATAAAGCACGTGTAAGGGATGCCATATGGACAGCGCTTGAAACACTGTGGTATAGACCCTAGTTAAGACCAGGCTCTGCTTTTTAATGGTTTTTTTCCATAAATATGCTGGGTCAACCACAAACCTGATAAATGTGAAACTTAACATATATATTTTTGAGATCTTTATCTCTCTAAGACTTAGACAAAAACATTATTAACAAAATTTCATTCGATACATTTTCTTATCAAAAGTTACGTTAATTTCGGTAATATTTACATTTTTCTACTCAACAATTTAAGTTTTATATCTAAAATAAATCTCACACCTAGAAAATATAGTTAATTATCTAATGCTTAGACAAAATTTATCTAATTAAATTACTAGCCTGCCAATAAAATAAATAACTTTTGAGACATACGTCATTTAGTTCCGAGCTAAATTGTGTGTTGAAATAGCGATCGCGATATTCAACCTTATTACGCAGGCATTTCAATGCTTATTAAGGGGAGCGGGTGGCCGAGTGTAGGGGAGGTGACAGGGGAGTGGGGAGTGGGAAAATGTTACCTTGGAGCCTGGCCTTAATATGAACTGGAGCTAGTAAATATGGATACGTATAGAAACGAACTGGTTACAATGTGTATTTTTGGTCATTACATGTTCCGATGCATCAGAATTTCCGATGCAGCTTGCTAATTTGGCTTCGTAATACCTAATTAATTTATTATAGAGAAATATTTTAGGAATCCAAGACTTCAGGATTCAGGCGGAATTGTAGATGAGTACTCCAAATTATTAAAAAAATAAATCGCTGAACTATGTTACAATAGACCTACGCTATATTGAGGTTGAGCAGGGTCTACAGAGTGCAATTAGAAAAGAAGACTTAAGGGAAATGATTTTGACACCGCAAGGCTTGATGTAAACGCCAAGCCATAACAATAACCATTTTTTGAAATCGGTTTTAAGAGCAGTGGCACTAGTTTCGACATCAGTTTCGACTTGAAAATAAAGCGACACATTTCGGCGAGTACACATCCGACACAAGACACAATGTAGGATGAGTGCAGTACATACATTATTCGTAAAGTTGAAACTATATTCGTTTCGAAACTCGTGATCGCCCACCTGTGCCCAGACTTTCCGGAAAATGTGTTTAGAATACCTACATAGTTTTGAAGGTTTAGAATCTGTACCTACGGATAATTAGTTACTTTACGTTTAATATTGAAAGTCTGTAACCACCTTGCACTGACGGCAGGCATCAAAACGCAGTGATCTGTCGTAGACAATTCAACGACTTACGTTTGACTGCAGTCAACTCTAAATTCAGCCTACGCTGTGCCGAAAATGACAGTGAAAGGGACAAACGCCAAAAAAATAAAAACAAATGACCAAAGTCAAAATGTCAGTGTGTCGACAGTAAACATAGAGTAACCATTTCTTACTGTCGTTGACGGTAGTCACCAATGATCCAATGGCTGACGACAACCGCATACGACTTTTTATTTTTTATAAGATCATACCTATAAGTAGGCATCACTGTTGCCTAATTTACCCACCCTTGGTTCAGATATATTTAAGTACACTCTTGCTATAAAAATAATTAAAAAGTTACATTTCACACAAAGTAAGTAGACTTTACGTAGTAAATTCGAACTTAAAGTTACCAAATCTATTGCCACCCTATTGAATACAATTTTTGAACATTCGAAGAGATCCAGATAATGGCTCTAATCAAGAACAGCTTTGAGCACGGTAATGGCGGTTGCCTTTACGGCACGCGAAACTATCTATGTCAACGAGCTCTCATATAGTTGTCTGGGACGTTAATCGTATCCTTTCCAGGATCGACGGATTGTTCAGACGCCCAATATTTATTTCGCATTACAAGCTACATAAGTGAGATCTAATCGTGTCACTTAAAGAGCGTTAAAAGGCCATTCTTTCGGATATCAATAGAGATACCCTAAATAGTACCCCATATTGCTTCTGGTAGCCACGTAAAAAATACTATGTTTCCTTAGTTTCGAATTAGAAGCAGATATAAGATATCACTATAAGTTGCGCACCGTGCAATGGAGAGAGCTCGGTGTTTCACTACGTGATAGAATCCGAAATGAGGAAATCCATAGAAGAACGAAGGTTACCGACATAGCTCTCAGATTTTGCAAGTTGAAGTGGCAATGGGCAGGCCATATAGTTCGCAGAACTGACAACCGCTGGGGAATAAAGGTTCTCGAATGGCGACCGCAAACAAGCAAGCGAAGTGTGAGGAAACCCCCCACACGATGGACCGATGACATTGTAGCCATCGCAGGAAGTCGGTGGATGGAGGTGGCACCAGATCTCTCGTCATGGCGCTCTTTGGAGGAGACCTATGTTCAGCAGAGGACTTCTAAAGGCTGCCAAGATGATCAGAGATAAGCTTTTGTTTTACTTCTTTTGACACTGATGTCTATTTCATTTTAATAACAATAACCGAGATGAGAAGCAAACTTCTCGAGCTAATTTATCTGCTTCCTTCTACGCAACAAAATTTAAGTCATTACTGGGCAAACAAAGTCGTCATCGCGTAATTTCTTTTCACCTTTTAGCGTGGTACCACAAACTACAGTATGGGTACTACTGTAACGCAATATGATATGCACAATCGTCTTCTGCTTTTAAAGGCGTTGCACACCATCACGTCGATGCAAAGTAACGCATTTAAAAGTGAGCTTTAACTGTTTTCACTTTGAGACGAGACGGTGCTGGGTCTTAATTTTATGAACGACGACGGCCCTTATAAATATTTTAATCAAATCCTTAAGATTGTCAATTCGACTGTTTTGGGATGTCAGAATATGTGTGTTTTTTTTATTTGCAAGTGTAGAGATTCAGTGTGGTGCCATATAGTTTGTATCAAAATTAGTTCAGTAGTAATGTTTGTGCTTAAAGTCATTAGAAGTATATTTTTAAGTTATATGCTTGATTACGAGGCATTGTGTATGATTGTGTGTCCACTTGTGTGACATTGAACATTCACTGAACGGCTGCTCTTAAAGAAAAACAAATAACAAAAAACCTACGCCCTCATAAGCAACATGCTAAACAAGGCGCAGGAATCGAATTTTGCAAATGTTGATTGGACAGCAATCAGCGCATGTGATTATAATGTTACTGGCTTTTCGAACTCCAACTTCTACCGCCGTACGCTGTATTGGAACTTATTTGTGAGTCAGAAACAGAATGAACGCACTTAATTGTAAGTGGTGTAATTTGATTTCATCATGCTGCCCTTACTGTGTTCAAAACTCCATAATGTTGCCTAACACGGCCTAAAAAATATTTTTAGGAAGACATAAATTACTTTAGTAAGAGTCCGCGGGTCCGCGAGCAAAATTCACTTCCGTGAAGTTTGTTATCAGTTTATTTTTGTGGGTGAAAATGGAGAGAATGGTTTACCTGTTAAGTACAGAACATACTTAAGTACATATTAGTAAAGAAATCATGTGCATTATGCACATGTGATTAATTGGTTCTTTCTTATTTAAAGAAATAGACGATATAACGTCCTGATTGATTTTAAACGCGTAGGTAAGAAAAGAAAACAATTAGTAGAAGAAAATCGACCAAGAAATACACATCATCATCATTAGCTTTTACATTCCTACTTCTGAAATACAGGCCTTTTTTCAAAGAGAGAGAGGATGGGCCCTACTCCATGCTGGCCCGCTCTGGGTTGATGAATTTCACAATACATGCTCTTGAATTTTGAGGTTCTATGACATGACGGGTTAAACGCTGAATAAATTTGAAGATAGTTAACTATGAATTCGTTTATCTACTCTAAAATTATAATAAGGAAATATTTGATTTTTTATATGTTTGTATTTTTGTTTGTTTGTAATGGATAAACATAAAAAATACTGAAACGATTTTTTTATTATTTTTCTATATTTTCAGCGAGTAACATGGACAGTAGTTTATATTTCAAAATATTAGAGATCCCTACAAAACTGCATTAATGTGACCTAATGTACCAAACATATCGATTACTCGCTGTAAGGAACGGAATTATATGTTGCCGTAGAAACGAAATAATAACAAGTCTGTTAAGTACGTGAGTAATAATGCAGTTGTCTATGGTCAAAAAGCAACACGGCTATTGCTGCCAAAGACTTTGAATTACGCTTATGGCGTTTTTTTTTAGAAGCTACTGTGGGTATAATAATGCTTAAAGTAAGAAAAATGCCGCGGTGTGAGTGCTACCCGTGCGAAGCCGGCGCGAGTCAATAGTAGTAAATTATAAATAAAAAATAAGCCGTAGAACGTAAGTAAACAAGAATCCTTAACCTCGCATAACATCTTATTAGCTGCCACAGAATAAATAATAGTACCAATGAACATCCCCGTAGAACGCCAAGACTTGAGGGAGGGGGGAGGGGTTATAAACCATAACCGTTGTCTGGGGGATCGCAGTAGTCTTACTTATTACCATAAATCTGAGAAGTATGCCAATCAGAGGTTAGAGTTTCAAAAATGAATAGAAACTCTCCTAACGAGCGGAAAACTTCGTATGCGCGATGCAGAACTCCATACGTTAGAACTGACAGTCCATACAAAACGTCATAAAATGCATAAAAAACGATAAGCGCCGATTATCTTTAGAAGTTTGTGTGTTTATGTTTGTTACTCCTTCATGCTCGACCAGCAGATGGGATTTGCATGAAATTTAGTACCAGTTTTCATCATTTATTTAATTTTATATTTAAATTGTCGACAATGAATCGGGTCGTATAAAAAAAAGTAAAAAACATGTAAAAAAAATATCAAGAGGTTTTAGCACAAACATTGTGAGTTTAAGCTTCATAAAATGATCCAGTGAAAGTACTGGACACACGTTTATTTAAAAGCCATTGTTTCAGGATATCGAGCGAACTGTCGCGCAAGATTTTCCAACCAAAGTTCTAGGAAGCACTGCAATTATTATTAGCAAGCGTGGCAAACAACCTGTTCGTTTCTTATTTAACATAATGGAATAAATTAAAATAATGTTTCTACTGCATTCTCTTTTTACCTGACTGCGGAGGACTATTCGTTTGGGTTGTACGTATGTTTGTTAGTACGTTTCTATGGCGCGTCTTATAGCCTAAACGGCTGGAAGGATTTTGATAAATGAACATTAGATTTGTCATAATTACGGGAGTGCTAAAGGATATATGAAATATTAAGAAAACTAATATGGCGGGTTACAGCTGCCATATTGTATATCCGATGGAACAAAATATGATCCAAACCTATGAGTTAGGTATCAAAAGATTATTCCAAAAATAAATAAGTGAAACTTAAAAGTTTCAAACATTAAAAAATAAACAAAAAACCCGATTGCGAGCAAAACTAAAACGATTTTAGTTTTGTACGCAGTCGGGTTTTTTGTAAAAATATATAATAAGTTATTTATATTTTTGCTTTGGATTCTTGATTTTAGAAAGATAGGGTACAGTCGGAGGCATCATGCATTTAATTTCTCCTTTGACGGGATTATTGATCCTGGCGAGCTACTCCTCATGCTTCCGACTGCATCTTATAAATATTTCAAAATCAAAAATCTAAAGCTTGTTTGTTTTGTTCTCAGTCAGGTTTTTATTTTCTTAAGATTAATTTATGTTTATTCACGCTTCTATAACTCGTTAACATGTGTCGTTTTATTCAGTCCTTACATGTGTACTCTCTAAACTGAGTTAGAACCATAGAATAACACAACTTTACTAAGAAAAGCTAAACTTTAAACATCACCATGGAACTATTAACGCATTACGCTACCCTTCCAAGAACCAAAGATTTGTGTACATACATAACTTACGCCTAGCCATGCCTAACGTAAACGTACATTATACTAACGTAATATACTTAATATAATTTATAATATATATTTTTTTAGGGCTCAACACGGTGAGAGCTTAGCGGGAAGCGGCTCACACGGTGGGTGCGGTACGAGAAGCGGGAGCGGATTAGCGGACGGGCGGGGGCGGGCTGCTCGTTATGCCGCGGATTTCGCGTGCCCTTTCGGCGTATTACTGTACTTCATACACAAAGGAAACTATATTAATACCATATCCGCGGGTGAATACCGCTCTCCGCCCCGCACCTTCAGTGTTTCAACTCTTTGTTGTCTTCTACTCACAACTACCCGTTGAATATTTCAACTAGTATCCCTTTAATTATGTACCTATACTCTGTAGAACAGAAGGGTTGGGTAAAAATTATACATTCAATTAGGCTTTTTAATAAGTTACATTTAGGTTGGAGTGTGGTTAAAGCATTATACGTGAAGGCAAACTACGTGAGCTAGGAAAATGTATCGCAGTAGATTAAATAATATACCTAGTAACTTGTCTAACATTAGTTTTCAAAGAGTTTTCATTAGTCTAACAAAGTGAAGATTTTTTCTTGTATTTTGAGTAATGCTCAAGTCATATCAAAGTTGAACAAATACATACGTGTTTTTAGATCTGTTTCTTAAAGCAGACACAACTAGGCAATTTTCGCTCGATACATTATTTAAGGAACTTTGAGATATTTTTACAAATGTAGAAAACTGACTTCTATTGCTTAGGGCTATGGCATTTTGCCATGTGGACTATTTTACAGGGGAACTTGAGCAGGGAAACTTATTACGTCGATAATTAATACTCACAATAAGAGTATGGTTTACCATAGAAGATATCTCGTATTATTCTTGAAATAAACGTAATTGATTTGAAAAGGTTTTGTTTTTTGTTTTGTTTTGTTTTATACAAATTCCTTCAAAAAACGCGCTGTATTAGTCCTTCAAAACACATATAGAAAATAATGATCGTGTGCCTCTTTTAACGAATCAACATTATACAAAAGGGAATTGGGCCTTATGTTCGACACACAAATTAGAGAGTTATAGTACAAGTACTCGGTACAAGTATAAGCATGGACGATAATATATTTCTGTTCGAATACGACGCTCTGTATGTTGTATGTTGATTTGTTACATTTAACAAAGTCATGCCATGATCTCACGTTGTACGAATAATTTTGAAACAAGCTCATCAACACTTTGTCAACCAGCAGCTCCAGTCCTTTATTCTCCTCAAAACTGGCAAGAATCTTCAAACATAGATTTATAATTTCACAAAAAAAGAGGCTGAACTTAAAAGCTGACACTTGGACTTTACTATTTCCATTCGCAAACCAGTCTCATCTCAAAACAAATCAACGGTAAAAGTTCTCAGAAAGAATATTTAGCTGTTTATCAAGTAGGCAGTTGAGAGTTGGAAGTGGGGATGCTGTGGAAATCCGGGTCCGTAACGGAAACTACTGGATTTAGGTAATTATAAAAATGCCCGTTATCGAAACCATAATAAAATTTTAAAAATGAACTGCAAAATAAAAGGACCACACGGTCCCCTTATTTTGCAGTTCATTCTGATAATGTCGAGCGAATCCAACGCCGATATTTGAGAGCCGCCTGCTGTCTGGCGTGGGTTGCCCAGCTACCACTCTCATATCAAGCATTTTAAGTTATAAACTCTCTCAAAAAGGAGGCAAGTCTCTGAATTATTCTACCTACATAGAATCATACATTCGTCAGTGGACAGTCCTCACTTAAGTTTGCTAAACATTAATGCCAATATTCGCTGCAGAGTACCCCGGATCTTTAATGTAGCACGTTCTAGAAATAAAATTTCGTATAATGGTCCCATACCTCAGATGTGCCGATCTTAAAACGTTCTAATGCGTAGTGGCGCCTGCAACCAACACTCTGGTAATGTTGTTGATGATGTGGATATATTCAGACCTAGTTTCAACCGGTTTAGAAATGAAATTTATAAGCAATTGTAATTTCTGATGCATTGCAGTGCGATACAATTCACCATCTTTGTTGTATTGTACTGCAGTGCATCATAGTATATGTATATATTGGTATGTGTAACCTATTTATATAGATGTGTAATTGTATGTATTCTAATATGTTATGTAAGTATGTTTAATTAATTTCAATATAATACTGTAATTAGTTCATATTTTAATTATTTATCAAATTATACTGTTTTATAGCATGCTGTGTGAATGTAATTTTGGATTATGAAATTGTTCGTAATTTATTGTAAACCATATTGTTATCTTTATCATGTAATTTCCGTAATTTGTTACATTTTTTTTATTACGGACTAGGCAATCGTTTGACCACGATCTCACCTGATGGAAAGCGATGATATGGTCGAAGGTGTAGCACGCTTGCCTAGTAGATACCTATTCACTCTTGACTTGAACACACCGGGGTTATAATTTACCGGAAACAGTGACGAGGGCAGGGCATTCCACTCCTTTGCATTTTTTTTTCCTTTCCTCTGAAAGGCCCATCAGAAATAGTAAAACAGTACCTAACCGTATCCGTAAACAAAATAAAATAATGTACCTATCTGAAACTAAAGTGTCGCACCTAAGGCGTTGCGGTGCAAATATGTCGGAGAAATAGATCATAATGAAAAATATTTTGTATATTTAGAGTTTAGAGAGAGAAATAAAATGCAGTCTTAGCATTAAGTCCTCCTCTGTACACTGTTTTTGTGCATAAAGTATTAAATAATAATAATAATAAAGTGACCGGAACATTAGTTTAAATGGAAGAAATTCTAATTTTGATAAACTATTAGCATACTTTTGAATAAATTGGGCATAACTTGGCCGTGGAGCAAAACTCGGAGAAATAGATCGCAGTAAAAATTAGAGATTGGTTTAGAGTTTTTAAAGAATAAGTTACTTAAAACAAATTAAAAATATATATTTTTATACAGTAGCCATGTCATGGTGATATAGCCATGCCAGTAGCCATGTCATGGTAATAACCATGTCATGGTATGTATAGAACGGGCCATCACAATTAAATGCTTTTACAACATTTCGTGTCTGTGCTGTGAACCGTTAAGGAGTTCCCTAGTCAGGACCCAACCCTGAGTGCACCAAGATGTCATAATTAAGCTTAAAAACAGTTATCAAATGCGTTCACAACGTTTCATGTTTGTACTGTGGGCCGTTGAAGAATTCCTTTATCTGAAGCTATTCCTGGATGTCGATTTAGGTAACGCTTATCATAAAAATGCATTGTCATCGGAACTTTTCAACATGCAAAACTTAAACTCAGTAAGATAATAGAAAGTGGTTCTAATTCAGCTTGCAAGATTTGATCTAAACAAACACAAATGCATACAAACATGGCAAATTAAATAAAAGCTTTTAAAATAGCCAGGTATACTCCTACTAGCTACTAGCCTTTGTTTAATTTTGACTAGCTACTAGCAATTTTTTGTACATAACATATATGAAAAAAAATAGAAATGCATACACTATTATCTATTAGAAAGTAGTGGGTTACAATGCAGTAAGACTTACGGTCACTGAAATATGTTAATTCAGCTATTAATTAATTATTTTATTTTCAAGATGGTGGCCAAATTGGTGAACTTGCGACCCAGAAAACTTATTTTAACCCAAAAGGATTAAAATAGTAGCAGTGAAAGGGTAGTGTTTTTTAACGATATTTTTTTTATGATTTTTCTGTCTTGTTTTTTTTGGGAATAAATATTATTATTATTATTATTTTTATAATAAGGTTACCTACCTAAAATACGGATAAAGGAAACGCACAGTTTTTTTTTAGATTTTTATTATACCTAGAAGTACTATTTCCAAGACCAAGACTAAAGTACCGTCAGGAACTTCGTGTTATTACAATGCTAGGAACTTTGATATAAACAACAACAGTAATGAGATCCAATCATGACTTATTAATAATTAAATTAATAGGTTTTTAATTAGAGATTCACCTCGTGGTATTCAACAAAACAATTTTTCTTTTCATTTACACACAAAAACACGTTGCAATGCGAACATTTACTATGAGGTTTCGACTGAATCTTCTTCAAACTACAAACCTCACACCTTCCCCTGTTCTCTACGAACTTAGGCCAATGGATGCTTCTGTTACCCAAGCGTACGTCTTTTTTAGTGGAATAGTCAGATTTGCGCCTTTTGGAAGGGCAACCTTTCGCAGTATTATCAGTAGAAGTCTTTCTTTTCTGACTAGCATCATTCAGTGTCATCAAGCCTTGAGTAACAGAGCGTCGAAAATCTTTTACGGTAGTCTGTTCCATTATAAATCCATGAATGACATATGAATTGACAAATGCGATTTCCAGAAGACCCTAAACAACCTGTGCCACCATTTTGGAGATTTGCGATCTATACAGTAGGCTCTCAAACGATCAGCTGTATCTACGCCGTCCATATAACTATTGTAATCTTTGACAGCTACAGGGCATGTAATGGCAGACTTCGATCCATTTTTTTCTTTACGTGACACAGTTGCCTCTTGGTTCCCATGAAAATTAGATACTAAATGAACCACTTTGTTATCTTTCCATTTCCAATATCCAATGTCTAAATTTGAAAATCGATGATCACTGTCGCCCCTTTTCATTTGAGAATCAGCGAGGATATTTCCGGCCAGTCTTTTTCTATTACTTCGGATAGTTCCATATGCCAAGGTGTTTTCAGTTTTCAGTTTCTCAAGCAAAGCAACAGACGAGAAAAAAAAAACAAAGTAAACCACCTTCCCTTTACCCCAATCTTTTTTATCCAACCGTTCCTTTCAAGTCCATATTAATAATTGTTCATCTTCTTCTAAACCAGTCCCAGCAGGGGTGCCTCAAGGATCAATCTTGGGGCCTCTCCTTTTCCTCATCTTCTTAAATGATATGCCCATACAGACACGAACAAGTTTGGCTTGTTTCGCAGACGATACTGCATCATTTACTTCATCAAAAGATATTGATTTAATCACTGATCGCTTGCAATTATCTATTGACCTTCTTCTGAATTTTTTCTTAAAGTGGAAACTTAAAATCAATGCTTCCAAAACTGAAGCCATACTATTCACCAAGCAGCGCACGCTTCCCACACGTATGTTAAAGGTTGGCGGTTGCACGATTCCGTGGAGTCGCTCTGTTAAATATTTAGGTGTTGTCCTAGATAATAAGCTTAATTGGACGGATAACACTGCAAAATAATGCATCAAAGGGATTATGGCACTTAATGCACTAACCACAGTATTAAACAGACGATCATGTCTCAGTAGCAAAACTAAGCTAAACATTTATCGCACCTTAGTTAGTCCTTGTATCACGTACGCATGTCCCGTCTGGAGCAGCACTTGCTCAACAAATGTGAAAAAACTTCAAGTTATTCAAAATAAAGCCATTAAGTATTCGTATAACACCCCCTTTTATACTAATCTCAGTAGACTACACTTAAAAATAGGCTTACCAAACATAAATACGTTTATTTATCAATTATCGAAAAGATTTTATGTATACAGTAACCCTAATAACAAGAACAAATTTATTAGAAACATTTGTAAAACACGTAAACAAGATCTCACCTTTATCGATAAATATAATCGTTACAAACTACCTCACCACTTATTCCTTGCCTGCGATGAATAGGTACAGTCGCCCGTTAACGGTGTGCGCGCGCCACTCGTCGCTGCAGCGCGCCATACTCGCCCGTATTATCTAGTGATATGAAGAGTGGGCATGGCGTGCGCGACACGTAGCAGCGCGCACGCTCCTTTCGAGGGATAGTCAACATGCATAACAAAGTTCTTGCTGCTAACTGCCTATTGTTGTGCGCTTTGCGCTTGCACTTTATTTTTGTTTAGCGCCCTAGGTTTATTATTTATTTTCAATTCAAGCCAATTAATGTATTGTTGTAACTAAAACGTGCATAAGTAATTAGTAAGATTGTAGCTTAATAGGTACATTACATTATATTTGATTTGGATAATTATAAGATATACATACCATGCATATAGATTTATGAAAGCTATGTAGTAGCTTGTAAAATGAAATATTAACATTATTACTTGTCTTCTCTAGGAAATACTTACACTAGAAATGTACAATACTTTTTCTTCATGGTTAATAAAGATAATTTGAAATATAAATATACCCCAATCTTTTAACTCCAAAACTACTTTCTCTCCCAAGCCATAGCCGGTAAATTTTGAGTTCAGTTCTTCGTCTTTCCCTTGGTAAATTTGAAACTTCTTTACATAACCCCTCTGGTCAGCAAGACACCACAACTTGTACCCCCTTTTTATAGGCTGCAAAGGTACATATTGTTTCAAGACAGACCTACCTTTAAATTAACCCATTGACTCATCTACACTCAGTTGTACCATTACTACCGATTTTAAATATGTGGTGACATACACTCCCCTACATTTGACTTTTTCACGTGTTAGTTTTAAGGCCCAGAATGGACGCGCGGAGATTTCTATTTTCACCCCACTACCCCGCGTGTATTAATCGCGATAAGCGAAAAACGGTGTCCTAAGTCCACAAGCTCCCTCTATTTAGAATTAAGAAAACTACTTTATATTCTCTAAATCTATACGTAGTAAACCGCCATCTACACGAGAACTCGGTTCGCAACACAGTATAATTTTAACTACGGTACAGCAGATAAGCAGTATCACAGTAGTATCAAATGGTAGTAAAGGTTTCAAAAATTGATATATAGGCAAATTTACGACTGACTAGCTAGGGACTATTTAATGAGAGCTGGTAGAAGATTTTTGCAGGTGGTGACCCATCAAAGTATGATGATTTAGTAGGAATAGATCTGTTTATATTAGCATACAATGTGTAATAATATTAGGTGACAATATTTAACACTAGCTGATGCCCGTGGCTTCACATACGTGGTCATTTTAATATATAGCCTATGACACTCACAAATAACGTGGCTTTATATTGGCAAAAGAATTTTCCAAATCAGTTCAGTAGATCCAGAGATTACCCCCTACAACCTCACAAACTCACAAACTTTAGTTCTTTATAATATTATATAGTATATAGTATAGATTATTATAGAAGTATAGATGTATAACGGTATTATAATAATTAACCACTTATACTATAAGACTTACTTTGAAATTACAAAAAAATACTATTCCATACATATTGCAATGTCAACTCGATTAAAATGAATGAAACAGTAGTATTTTTTTGTGACCAAAGAGCTGGTCTCATAATAAAGGAATGGCAGTTGTTGGTGTACGGCAAGTATTCGGTACTGAGATGTGGTGGCTACCTTCATTATCAAATAGAAGGTAGTAAGAAGTTGGAGCTGGTGATGGTAAGTGGTAACTCATAGTGGCAGGTGGTAAACAATGGTTATATGAGTTGGTGGCAGGAGATGTTGGTTGCTTTGTATTTGTGGTTTGTAGCTCTAGTTCATAGCAAAGAAGATGAACTAATTTATTGTAAGTCTATCAAAATAATAAAATAAAAAATATTTAAAGAATACGAATAGGCACAAAGTCAAAGTATTTTATTGTAAATAGGCAAAATAATAGCGCTTTTATAATTCAAAATTAACATCTCATGAAAAAAGAGACATACCTAAAATATTATAAATCAATAAAACTTAGGTAAACTAAGACTGCTTTGAGTTTGAAAAGGAAATTTCCCTATCATGTACCAACAGAGTTAAATCTCACAATGTAAAAGGAAATAAATACCCTTCTAAATCTACCGGTGCTTCGGAAATACACCCGTTAGAGAAGAAAGCACCAAAAAACTTTACGAGGATGTAATTTTATCCATATTTGATCATTCTTTTGATGAGATTTACTCTTCGCCCAAGTCCTCCCCAAATCCAAAACCCCGAGAGCTTTCAGTTTGAGCTCCAAAATCGCTTCCAAATCCTTACCGAATGCGATACAGTGAACGAACTAAACAACGGGCGGGTGTAAATTGTTCACGCGGTCGGGTCGGAGTTCTTTAACATCAACCGCAAAATTATAATACGGAAACTCTTTGAGCATACACTCAAACTTATGGCAGAACGAGGTGAAAAGAGGCTGCAGTCTAACAGCTAGCTTGCTTGATTTGTGTTCTTATAATATTAATTGTATTATGAATGCAACAGAACGAAACAAGGGCTATTAGGCAAAGCTTGTCGACGAAGCTGAAGACCAACAGTGGGAGCATCGTTTCGTCAAAGCCAGAGATTTTGAGTGAGCTCAGCTTAAGAGCAACAAGGCACCAGGGGAGGATGGAATATTGACAAAGCTACTGAAAGCACACCAGTATTTAAAGTCCTTCAGAGGCTGTTTAACTCGGTCATCCTCAAGGGTACTACGCCAGAGGCGTGGCACAGGAGCGTAGTGGTGTTATTATTTAAAAAATATGATAACACCCTCTTGAAGGATTAAAGGCCCATTTTGCTGCTGAACCACGTTTATAAGCTTTAGAGAGTATTAACAAACCGTAGGTTTAATGACTTTCAGCCTCCCAAACAATCTGGACTCCGGAATATTATACTACAGAAAACCGAAGAGTATAATCAACCACTATGTCTTACGTTTGTAGACTACGAGAAACTGTTCACCTCTGCACTAGAAGATATATTGAAGCTTCTAAACTGGAACGGATATGGTATCAATATCAATGGCTAAAGCATCACATCTACGGATTTCCTCATTTCGGATTCTATCACATAGTGAAACACCGAGCATAGCTCTCTCCATTGCACGCTGCGCAACTCTGAGATTGTGTATGAGACCAATAGATAGTGACCACGTCTCAGTGCCGTATGTCATCACTGGCAACACGCACTAATTATAAACTTTCGTCTTGAGGCTCTGCGATATCTGCGGCGAGAAGATATGGCGTAATTTCCCGCACGCTGCCCTTCCGAGTTGGTTTCGCTGGTTGACCTCTTTGTCGAAGTTGGATCTACCCAGTTGGATCGTCTGACCTAAGTAGACATAGTGATCAACAGCTTCGATACTATCTTTCCCAAACATAAACCAGCATGGGTACGACATGGGCATTTGACATGATGTTCGTCTTACCCATGTTCATCATAAGACCCACCTGTTGGGAAACAATATTGAGGTCACTGAGCATTGTGCTCAGGTTATCCAGGGTTTCTGCCATGATAACTATATCATCGGTAAATCGAAGGTGAGTGATGCATTCGCTATTGACCATATCCGTTCCAGTTCAGAACTTGAATATATATTCCAGTGCAAAGGTGAACAGTTTTAGAGAAATAACGTCTCCCACTTCAACACTTGTACGATGTACCGGTAGTCAATCTGGCACCGCTGTAATGAATGTAGCACTAGCCAGGTGTCGATTAAATCAAAGGCTTTCTTGAAGTCCACAAGCGCTAGACATAGTGGCCGATTATACTTTTTGGTCTTCTGTATAATCTGCCGGAGCGTATGGATGTGGTCTACAGTGCTTAAGTCTTTCCGGAATCCAGCTTGTTTGGGAGACTGAAAGTCGTCAAACCTACGAGCGAGCTGGTTTGTAACTACTCTCGAAAACAGTTTATAGACGTGGTTCAGCAGCGAAATGGGCCTATAATTCTTCAAGAGGGTGTTATCACCTTTTTTAAATTATAACAACACCACTATGCTCCTGTGCCATGCCTGTTGCGTAGTACCCTCGAGGAGGTCGGAGTTAAACAGCTTCTGAAGGACTTTAAGTACCGGTGTTCCACCCGCTTTCAGTAGCTCTTTATTCTGTCCTCCCCTGGTGCCTAGTTGCTCTTAAGCTGTTCGAGAGCCATTCTGATCTCGTATAGGCTGACGTCCGAGATATTTTCGGTATAATGTCGGGTGAAACAGGCTCTTGCATCACTAGTCGTGCTAGGAGGCCTACGCGCTAAGGTGTATAATAGCTCATAGAACTTCTCGTGCTTACTCAAAATCTCTGGCTTCGACAAACGATGATGCGACAGCCGGTCTTCAGCTGCGTCAACAGGCTTTGACCATTAGACAGATATCTTGCGAAGACTTTGGAGCCCTTGTTCCGCTCCATTACGTTCTTAATACGAACGCATTATAAGAACGCAAATCATGTCGCATCGACTTGGATATCTGTTTATTAAGCAAACTGTAACTCGACATATCCACTGAAGACTGCAGCTTCATGTCTTCTATTTTTGCGCTGGGTCTTAAAGAACACAGACCCGACCGCGTTAATAATTTCCGCTAGCCCGTTGTTTAGTTCGTGCACTGTATTGCATTCGGTAAGGATTTGAAAGCAATTTTGGCATACCAGCTCTCGGGGTTTTGGATTTGGGCACGACTTGGGCGAAGAGTAGATCTCACCAAACGAGACCTCTTAAGCTTTAAGTTGGTATTCAATGAGCCTCTTACCATGCGGTTACACGCGGCGGTATCACTGCCGGTTATAACCCTGTTGATCACAGGGACTTCATTGAATATATGCCTATTGGTCGTCAAAATTAAATTTATCTCGTGCTCATGACTACTGGGGTACAGCCACTACCATTTCCTGGACGTCGCTTATTGAAAAAAGGAGTTCATCATAAAGGGTCCCTCCTTTTTCATGAAGTCAGCCAATCGTTGATCCCTTTGGTTCCGCTGTCAAAATTCAAACTGTCCCACTCTCAGTTTATCGCCTTCCTCATGCCTAGCCGTGCGTTGAAGTCCCCCATCACTACTGTGAAGTATGTTTTTGGAGCATGTATGGCATTAGGAATGTCGTCATACATAGCCTCCACTTCATCGTCCAGGCGTTTCGAGTGTAGGACCTTCAACGAATACCGTTCGGTGATTCTGAGTATAAGGTATGCCACCCTGCTCAAAACGCTTTTGATCTTCACACTGTTGTTGACGAGGGACTTGTGGACTGGAAACCCGATACCTTGTTGGGACTGCAGGTCACCCTACTGGTAACAGAGTAAGTTGCCGAAATTGAGGATCATCGTATTCTCTCCCTCTTTTCGGACTTCTGATAACCCTATAATACCCCAGCGCAACTTACTTACTACTTCTTCCAGCTCTATCAACTTCTCATTGGTTCTCAAGGTGCACGCGTTATAGGTTGCCAGGTCCAGAGATCATGAGAGTGGATAGCTGGATCTCTTCCGGGGAATCTTAGCACCCTCTACTCCACAGTGACCGTCGCTGCTACCGGTGCCAGGAATAATGGAGCCACCACTAAAAAGACGGCCCCTAGTCCCCAGGGGCCATCTTTTTTGTGCGTTAGTAGGCACTTTTGGTCCCGGAATATCACATAGGATCCATATATCCCAGAACAATTATCAGGTGGCCAAAGTAGTACATAATATAAAGGAAAGAAGGCAAGTTCGTAGGTTTACGTACCTGAGCCACAGAAACTAGTAATTTCCGGTTTAGCGATATTTGGTTTGTCGACGATATATCGTTATTTTCAATCGGTCGTGTAAGAGTTTACACACTATTTTTATTAAACTATCCTTCTATGAGTCTCTTTACTGAGGTAGGTCACAGTACACATTAGAGGGTATACGTAGGTCTAGTTAATGTGCTCCCATTGGCTGCAGATAGTCGGCGACTGGCGCCGCGTGGTCGGCCTCGGACAAGGCAGCGTGTTGACTTGAACGCTTTCAGAGTGATACACTACATCAATTTAATATGGTTCATATCTAGGCAAAGCTATTCATTATTTTCCCGCTATTTAATTGTCTTTTTATCATGAAAATGCACTTTGATAAGAAGATCATTAGGAAGCTATTATAACAAACAAAAAATATATAAAAGGCAACCTTAAAAGGACAAAATCACTGTATTTCATAAATTGTCATTAATTTCTGACCAGGACAATGGTACACAAAAATAAAATAAGGTGAAATAAATAGAAAGGTGACAGGCAGCTATACCTTTCCCTTCTTGACTTTTACAGTAGGGATGCTATGAATATCAATATCCGAAACTATCGGATATGTGAAATACTATCTATCGATACCCGAAATATTCGTACCTACCGATATGCAGGTGTGTTATAAACACAGTTTTATACACATTCAAAAACCTAAAAGATTTGGTAGTTTATTATGATAGAACACATAAACATGAATTATGCAGCACAAGTAGTTTTTATTAATCGATTTCACAAAAGGCCTATATTAGCCTGTTTTCTTTTATTATTATTTTTTCATTAATTGCTCCATCAAATACAAAAAAACCCGACTAGGGACTAAATGATTGAATACTAGTTTTCTCGCCCGTGACTTCGTACGCGCAGACGACTGTTTATCGCGAAAAAAGCATCATAATTTTCTTCTAGGATATTAAAAACCATTGCAAAAGTAGGTATAGCACCAATGATCTTGATGTTTTTTGACAGACTTATTATTTCGTTTTCATGGTAACCACAGACCATTCTGTGATGGCAACCGAACCTTACAGTGATTTATCAACATTTTCCGGTTTTCCTGAGGATACTTTAATTTTCCGGGATAAAAAGAATCCTATGTTTTATTCTAGGGTATAGGCTGTCTCCATTCTAAATTTCATCAAAATCCGTCCAGCCGTTATCGCGTGAAAGCTCCCCAAACAAACAAACAAACAAACAAACAGACAATGTTTCACTTTTATATATTGGTATGGACGATCTGACCGCCCGAAAATTTAATCACACCAGTTATAAAGGCAAAAATTTGGATGTAAGGGTGTATGTTTGTTACTTCTTCATGCTTATACGGCTGAACGGGTTTGGATGAAACTTGGTATGGACGTAGCGTATACCCTGGATTAACACATCCTGAGGGACGCGGGCTGCAGCTAGAATTTATATACATTTCTTTTTTCTTATTTACTTACACTTTTTACTTTACTCTACTTTCGATTGCAACATTAGACTATTATACTAATGTAAATACTATTATTTACATTAACCTGAATAATCAAAAATTAAAAATTTAGTAAGAATCAAAGACTATTGCTACTGTTTAGTTAGTATAAGAATGATATATATTTGAAATGGTATTTTAAAGATCTTTAATATAATACCCCACTCGATAGGTTTTGGTAATTGTGTTTCCGTCGGAAGTACAATAGGAAGCTGTAAGCCGCAATATTCGCTTTCTTGACATTTCATATATCTATGGCACTCTCATGATCAAGAAGAATTCAAGTCCATCAAGCCTTTTAGGCTGTAGAAAGAGCCTAAAAACGTACAAAAAAACAAACAAACATACATGCAACCCAAACACGTAACCCTCCGTGCAGTCGCGTATAAATAATAAAATATTTTACCAAAAAAAAAAAACTACTTCATAATAAAAATGTTATTTTATAAACAACCACTAAAAATCTCTCCGTTTCCATAACATCCCTAGTTTACGGACGAGGCTGCGCCTAGTGTACAGGGTAAATGAGATTTTTATGTCACTTTTTATTGCAAAATGGAAGCAAAGGTGACACTTTTATTAAAATTATTTCATAAATAATAACGTGTTCTGTAAGGTGAGATGGATGGGTTTTTGTCACTGCAGTAATGGAAAACACTATGCTGACATTTCATTTGACTGCGGCTCGAGTTGTAACAAATAAATTGACCACGTATTCGTCCGAATAAAATTACAAAAGGCACACAGCCGCTTTTCCCTTGTTTATTTTTTTAATGCATTTGTTTAATTATCTGCATTTTTGCAGGCCATAGAAATGTAGCATTGCGTTATCTTGAGTAGTTTTTTTTAGGTTTGGCAAATGTCTTGTAATCGTGCTCCGCTATCAACGATACACACAATCTCGATAAATGAATGTGAATATTTTACAAACATGTGAGCCCGAAATTAGATAACATCTTTCCGAACCCGTACCTGCTTCTATTCAATATATTTAGTTCCGTAGACACTACTTCAACGGTATGGTCGCTTCGCACAATGAGCTCGATTTTACTAAACTTCTAACTTCCACAACACATCAATATATAAAATTGAAACGTTATCTAATTTTTTGTTTGAGAAAATTTCACGCCAAAACGGCTGATCCAATTTTGATGAAACTTTGTAAATAGGTAATCTATACTTATAATAAAACTGTAACGGGTCCAATTCTGTACATTGAAGATATTTAAATATTTTTTTTTGAACCTTACTCTTTATTCGATACTGAAACCAAAACTGTATTTTTTCATTTTTGTCTGTCTGTCTGTCTGTACCTTGGCTAGGCATCACGCCGAAACAATTGAATGAATTTAAATGAAACTTGGTATGATTTGAGTTCATACTACGAGGTAGGACATAAGCTACTTTTCATCCCGAATAATGAAAGGGTTCCCGCAGGATTGGGATTGAAAGTTATTTTTAAAAACACTTACTACTCTGAAACTACTAAACGGATTTTGATGCAACTTGGCACAGTCATAGTTTATACAATGGGTTAAAATTGACGATACTTTTTATCCCGAAAAAATAAAGAGTTCCTGCGGGATAATGTCCCAAATTCTGTAAATTAAAGATATTTTGTTTTTTTTTTTTGGAAGACGTTCTATGTTCAATACTTAAGCCAACACTGTATTTTTTTGTCTGTCAGTCTGACTGTCTGTCTGTCTGTACCTTGGCAGCGCACCACGCCGAAAATACTTAATGAATTCAAATAAAATTTGGTATGATTTGAGTTCACATTTCAAGGTTCATCACATTTGATACTTTCATCCCGAAAAAATTAAGTGTTCCTGCAGGATAGGGGTGAAAAATTATTTAAAAGAACACTTAGAACGCTGAAACTATTGGACGGATGTTGATGCAACTTGGCACATACATAGTTTATAAGATAGGTGAAAATTATGGATCCATTTTGTCCCGAAAATATAAAGGGTTCCTGTGGGATATGCGTCCAAATTCTGTACATTAAAGATGTAGTGTTTTTTTTTTGGATATTACTCTATATTCTATTATGAAGCCTAAACTGTATGTTTTTTCATTTTCGTCTGTATGTCTGTCAGTCTGTATCTTTGTATCTTAGCCGCGCATCAGGCCGCCGGAACTACTGGATGAATTCAAAAGAAACTTGGTATGATTTGAGTTCGTACTACGAGGTAGGACATATGATACTATACATATCGAAAAATTTATTGGTTATTATTTAAGGGTTAAAACTTTGTAACTAGGTCAAAACTTCTTTCATAATTATACTCATTTGATCTCTTAATTCTTTCATAATCCATTTCATTCCATTTAATAGTTTGACATTATTCATTCAAAATTAAAATAACCGGTCATTGGGACATTGATATTAGCAAAACCGAATTGCACAAAATAATATGTTATAAAATACTTATTAAATTTATTACTACTGGAGATTTTAAATATATATGATTAATATCTTCGTAAGCCGATGTTTATGATCATCTCCTCCTGTTCCTGTGCTCCTAATTGTTCCTGAACTTTTATGTTGTCCACTGAGGCTTGGTCCATGGGCTGGTGGAGCAATCCCAAACCCTGGACCGCCTCGTGACAACTTATTTAAAAGAACACGTACCACGCTGAAAGTCATGGACGGGTTTTGATGCAACTTGGCACTATCTTAAGTTATATGATGGGTTAAAATTGAGGACACGTTTTATCCCGAATAAGTAAAGGGTTTCTGCGGGATATGGGTCCAAAGTTATGTTAATATTTAAGTAATAAAAAATATTGTTTGGATGGTTCTCTATATTTGATACTGAAGCCAAACTGTTTTACTTTTTAATTTTGTCTGTCTGTTTGTCCGTATCTTGACCGCGCATCGCACCCAAACTACTAAATGAAATCAAATGAATAAAATGCTCTTGGGTGCATAAGAAAGGTATTGAACCAATTTTTTTTTGTTAATCGTGTCTTTCTTTTTGTTTGTCTGTATGTTTGTTTGTTCACGCATCACGTAAAAACTACGCGATCGATGGCAATCCGGTTTTCATTGTTAGATAGCTTAGGGTTTGATTTAAATCTGATGTAATTGGTATCAATCTGGTAGAGAAATTGATAAAGTATTTTTGACGGCTGAAGTATTTTTGTTTAAATGTTGGTATATTGGTCCTGGAATAGCACATTATGGTACTTTGAACCTAAAAAAAAGAACACGCGTGCGAAGCCGCAGGTACAGCTAGTGTACAATATAGAGACCAACATAGGATAATTTTTATCCTGGAAAATGGTAAGTTGCCATGATAAAACTGGAAAATGTCGATTGGTCACTGTAAAGAACGGAATGACATGTTGCCGTGGAAACGAAATAATAACAATCTGTCAAAAAGCATCAAGAGCGTTGATGCTATACTTTTGCATTGGTTTTAATATCGTAGAAGAACATAAGATGCTTAGTGGACTAAATGGATCGATTTTAATGTGGTTTTTATGATTGAAAACTGATGTGATCGAGATGGTTCTTCGCTATAATGGATGGTAATATATTTTTTTAATTTGTGCTTGTTTATTCTATTTTCTTCGTAAAGACGCTTATATTCAAATCTAATCAAAATAAATATTTCATACACCACAGATAGCATTTCATGATCAACTCGTTATGGATGTTTTGTGATTTTTGCTTATTTGGTTTTATACCCCTCACTTAGGGTTATCACATCAAAGATTGAAAAGGGCGGCTGGTCAAACAGCCGGATAAAAACCAGACATTTAAACTTTAAAGGTTTTCTAATTGAAATAATTTAAAGAAAATTTTAAACGGTTAACTCGAGAGCATTTAAAAATGACTTATTAACAACACCAGCTGTTTAATTTTATAATATTTATATGAATTTTATTTTATGATATTATTTGATGTAATATTATAATAACTGTATATACATATTATACAAAGTTTTATATTTTAGTATTCATTTCAATTAATTTATCTTTATTTTCATTTTACTGTCCATATCTCGAGTGCACGCCTATACACATCTTTCTTGCACAACCAGGATGACTGGCAGAAAATGCTGTCTTGCTTTGCATTAAGTCCTCCTCTGTACACTGTTTTAGTGCATAAAGTATTAAATAAATAAGTACCTTCTACATATTTGGTGCCATTGCGTAAAATGTTTTTATTTCATTACTGTAATGCAAAGATTTTAAGGATGCCTTTGTTATTTAAGTGAAAGTTCAGAATACCAAGAGAACACAGTTTGATAAAATAAAATGTCTGGACCAAAATACAGACGACGACGGCCAATAAGCCAAAACTTTATAGGTAATTCACTTCGTAGTTACAGATATTTCTTAAGGAAAATTCTCCTTGTTATTATAATAACTTTTTTTTTTTTGTTTCAGGTAATGCACAAGGTTTCATCAACAGTACCGTAAGTTTTCTGCTCATTAAGACCTGAACATTTGTTGACAAGTAGAACTTGAACAGGTACTAATAATCTCAACGACACATAGGAGGATCCTTTAACAGTTTCCTAAACCTAATGTGAATTTTAGGCGTGTGGACTTAGGATAGTATTATTATAGAACTTAAAACCAAGACATTAATGACGAGATGTGTTAAGTGTTGGTATGTAAAGTGTCTATAGCACAATACATCAATTTCAAATTTAGAAAGAAAAAAAAAGAGAAAAAGAAAAACATAACATTATACAACCAACAAAAACAACAATAACAAACAAAGGCACATTTGGATTTCTTGCTGAAAAAGGAGGCAATGCCATCGGCTATGCCACTTAATTGTTTTATAGATGATCTGTTCATTTATTTCTTACTGTTCCTCCCGTAGTTTTCCCGTTATCCCAAGGAAACTGTGCATTTTCTTAGGAAAAAATGAAGCATTATGGAATAGTTAGCTCTCTATCAGTGAAAGATTTTTCAGAATCAGAACAGCAGCTTAAAAAATTACCTCCTACAAACATACATACAGACAAACTTTAAATTTTGTAGTATTATGATTTATTTAATTTAATTAACACGGCTGTAATATAATATGTATGACATCTATAGTCAGAAATTATCACTTACCATAATATGGTGCCTGTTTGCCACTACAAGACAAATACCGTTGTTATTAAAAGCTTGTATTTAACTAGTATGTATGTATGTCTGTCTGTTTGTATATATGTTTAGGTCAAATAGTGCAAGCTTAATTAGAACCAATTCCTCTTATCCTACGAAGTTGAATTTTTGCAAGTTGGTTCAGTTCTGATGACATTGCATTTTTATGGTAAGCATGATCTGAATCGACACCCAGGAACAGCTCCAGATAAAAAAAAACCTCAACGGTTAACAGCACAGACACGAATTATGCTAGCCAGTTTGAAGTTTTACCATGACATGGTTGCTGCTCTCCTGGTTGGCTCCTGATTAGGGTACTCCTCAACGATTACCAACATAGACACAAAATGTTGTAAACGCATTTAATTTTGATAGCCCGTTCTAAGTTTCAAAATGACATGGTTACTGCATAACCTTTTGTTTTTAGTTTTTAGGTTAACTTATTTTTAAATTTGTTTCATATTATCAGTCTGAAGTTGAGCTACTGCATTCACTACATAATCCATACCAATATATAAAAGGAAACGTCTGTTTGTTTTTCATAAAAATCTGTCCAGCCGTTATCGCGTGAAAGCTCCCAAAACGTTTGTTTGTTTTGGGAGCTTTCACGCGATAACGGCTGGACAGATTTTTATGAAATTTGGAATGGAGATAGATAGATTCCAGGATATAAGCTTATACCCTGGAATAAAACATAGGATACTTTTTATCCCGGCAAATTGTAAGTTTCCACGGGAAAACTGGCGAGTTTTGACAACTATATGTAAGGAAAGGTTGCCATGGTAACGTGATAACAAGTCTGTCAAAAAACATCAAAAGCATTGGTGCTTTACCTAATTTTTCATTGGTTTTTAATATCCTAGAAGAATATAGTTTGTTTTTCGACATAAACAGTAGTCCGCGCGGACGAAGTTGCGGACGGGAAAGCTAGTAGTGAATATTTGAAAATTATCGCCCTAGAGCGTCCCAACTGTTTAGACACAGTTCCACCAATCTCAGTCGAGATTAGTATACATGAGGTGCTGTGGAAACCCTAAAAACGTCGAGGTTTTACTGTTCTGTGATGGTTCGCTCTTACCCGAAATAGGAGTTAGAGTATTTAAGCGATAAAGCTGAAATAGTAAGAACAAAGAAATTTTTGTATACAGGATGTCTCAGGAAGTAGTGATAAGCGGAAGTTCCGAGATAGACCACCCTAAAGTATGTTTGTTTGTTTTTGTTTGTTTCGCAATTTTTGATATTTTCGGAGTTATTCAATTATTATTTTTCACGTTATTTTAGATGTCAACACAAAATTAGTAATTTGACCAAACTAACATTAGTAGGTATTGTTTATTTAATATTGGTAGAACAGTCGTGACACTATTATAATACACCAAAATAATATTGTTAATAATAAAATATATACACCACTATTTTTAAATTACCGCAAAAAAAATTGCGCCGTTTAGTAGTGGCATTGCAATCTAAATATGCAGTCAGAACTTTTGAATACTTAACGGTGTAGAATTTAATAAATGTTAAAGTTTTCGGAAATCCTTCCATAAATTATGGACACAAACAAAAAATACTATGCAAAGAATAATGAATGAAATCACATCATGCGCGTGAGTAGTGAAAACATATCTTTCGTACTCTTTCTTCACGTTCAATTATTACCTCGTCTATCACGCTACCATTTTATCAGTGAAAGTTGTAAACAAGACACGCAAAGGTACTTGTGGTATTATTTATTCTGTGGCGAAGGCACGTAGGTACGTGGGTAAGCAAGTACCTACAAACAAAATAGAATAGGAAATGTAATATAAAAATACATTATTTGGTTAATTCAAACTTTTCCTTCATTATTTTACGGGCTTAGGCAAAATTCCTTTATTTATTAGGTTGGTAGGTATTGAATTGTGCGCTGTTTGTTTGTAGTGTCCGGTTCACTCATATAAACACACCACTTTATTTGCTCCATAGAAATAAGTCCATAGGCGGCGAGAGTGCTAATAGTCCACCACGACCATCCCAACTGTTTCCGATGTGGTCGTTTAAGTAGTTCTGATATTCTGTGTTAGTGTGGTGTTTGGCCGTCCTGCTAAAACCAAACACCTTGTAGATCGCCATTCAGCATTGACGACACCGTCGTCCGAAGAAGTTTTAAATAACTTTCTTCTCGTGTATTCACGAGGTAAAAATTGAAAAGCCATCGCAATGGTAATCAAACAGCGGCGTAGGTACGTACGATCGTAACGAAATACCCGTGACAGTGACCTCACGTGACCTGTGACGTGACCGGCGCGTGCGATGCGACTAATTAGTTTATTACATAATTGGTTACTTTCGGAAGAAAGGAATAGATAGACGACGCGGGACGCGGCGCGGCGGGTGCGGGCGGAGGTTCGTTTCCTTGAGTAATTGTGCTATCATTTATTCTGTTCCTTGAGCCTGGAAGTGTTTATATGATTACAAATCGCGCTTACTTGTACTTAGTATTATTGAATAAAATGCGAGAATTCATTTTTTGTGCGAATTAATGACGACGTTTGACCAACTATTGTGTTTTTTTGTAGGATAATCTTTAAATACAGTCTTTTATTATTTTTTCAGCATGGATGTACTGAGTATCAGCAGTAAGACACAGCTGTTTTTTTTTTGGTAATTAAAAAATAGTGGTGTATAAGAAAAATGTGTGTTTAGTTTAATAGTGCTTGCTTGCTTGTCGTATGAGGTAGTGAGGTACTCTGGTGCCAAAGATTTTCAGGCCATCCGAGGGCCTCTGGCAAGGCTTAAAAATTGCTACAAATTAATAATAAAAGGGACTGACAGCTGAACATGCACTCTAAAATATGTTTCCTCATCTAGAGCAGTGGTAGCCTAGCAGTTCACTAGTGCTACTTAGAATCCAACAACACAAGGTTCGGTCCTAGGCTCCGCACTAATTACTTTTATAAGTTATGTGAATTTTCAATCGCTCCGTGCTTCGATGGGCACGTTTCGCTCCTGGTTGTTATTGATTAATAGCTGTCGTTAAGCCACGTCATAGGACTTCGGGCAGTCTGATGAAGGCTGACACCAGAGGCAATCACTATCTCATATAACAAACAAACATCCAGCAGCTGCAGAATCAAGTCATCAGTGTTCTCCTAACTAAAGTCATATTTGATACTATATCGCATTTCATAATGCAATCCCATTTAAAATGTAAACGCCTTTCGCAGTTTTTTCTATAGCATTTTTCTGCTTCGTTTCATGCTTATTATAAATTTAATATAAATGAAGCTGTTTCGTTTCTGTTTATATTTAACTGTTTGTTACTCATTTAGGTAAAATTACAATGAAATCATTAAACGTTCACTAAACTGACCTAGATAGGTGCAATTTTAAAACTAAGTAAGTAATAGGTATAGTCTTAAAACATTTCGTATTATTTATTTTTCTGCAAAACGTGTCCATTCAGAGGACAGTTTTTAGTTATTAAAAAAAATCTAATCAAAAGTAGTTTCGTGGATAGTTTGCTGATTGGTAGATAAATAATGCACCAACAATAGTGCAGTATGGTGATAAGCGGAGCGAACGTGTCCAAGTGGATATGATAAGAGAAACTTATGAATATTGAGTCCTACCACAGAGTAACCTTTGTGCCAGAACTCAGTAGAACTCAATATTCATAAAACCTTTTTGCACAATCCGATAAGTGAGGTATTAATTTTCTTAAGTACCTAAGTTTTATACCAACCTACAAAGATCAAGTTTATCTACTTATTAGTAAGATAAACTATTAATGCTAGCCTTAATTATGTAGCTACTAATAAGAAAAGCACAAATAATAAGACAAACTAGCCCCTTCCTATTATATCTAAGGACCATCTCGATCACATCAGCTTTCAAACAAAAAAAACTCATAAAAACCGTTCCATTCGTTTGGGAATTACGATGCCACAGACAGACATACACAGTGTTGTCCAGTTATAACAGAGAGTGTGCCTTCTTACCTGCTTTATCCTTTAGGATGGGGAGTAAGAAATACGGCAGAATTATATTTAATTTGCCGCGGGCCGCTCTGCAGTAGAGGTACACAAAAGTGTTTGTATTCGGCCTGACAGTATTGTTGATTCTATTTTTCTGGTCCTGGTCCAGTACTCTCCTGTCTGGGGCCGCAGGTGGAAGTGGGCGCTCGTGGAAGACCAGGTCCTCAAGATGACTGTAAAGCCGGCTAGGAGTGGTGACCATCAAGACAGCAAGACGGACGTAGAACCCTGGAACGCGCATCAATGAACAGCGTTATGGTCTGATGGTAAACTCTTGTGAGCACCCACGGCAACGACAGAAGGGAAATACTAGGCAGTAGTTGTGTTGCCGCGGATGTTCACAATCAGATACGGATACAACAATGATTGAAATTAAATTGATTGATTTTATGAAATTGCGAGGGTGGTTATTATATAAGCCGATTTCAGAGATAGTAATGTAATGAATTCTAAATTAATTATGAAACGGCTAAGATGATGATTTCTTAAGAGATTCCCAAGCAATGAAATAAAAATTATAAGAAAAGTCACAATCCAATATTATGTGCACCTTACAATATTATGTGCACTGCTTACCCAAATTCCGGGTGAAATAACAACACCAAGGTCTCGGAGAAAGTGCAGGGACGAACAGTTTTATATAATGATTGTTGTTCATAAGTATTTTGCACTCTCGATCACAGCAGAGACCAGTAAAATTGACGTACGTTCGATTACATAAACCTATCGGCGTGTATGATGGCAGTGGTGTCTCAGCTGCTCTTAGTAACTGCTAATTAAACTGCGCTGCAGCGGCAAGGTGGGCGCAGCAAATATAAAATATTTTCACAAAAAAAAAACGACTTCATAATATAAATGTTATTTTGTAAACAACCACAAAAAGAATAAAATAAGTACAATTGAGCCAGAACAGTATCACTTTTTCGAAATTACCAACGTTATAATAAGGCATAAATACAACATAAGATAAGAAAGAGTTTTTTGAAGGCGACATTCAAGGTTCTATCTTGTTTTTCGTACAGTACATCTCCCCGAGCGATGCTGTACCAAAAGTATCGTTAGCACTCGCCTGCTAATTGAGTCAAATTAAACACACATTTTCTCGCACAAACCAGGATGAATTACGTCGTAAAGGCGTAATGATGTTGAGACTACGGTACTCGCTCCCCAAGGACAAGGGTCGGGCTAGAATAGTGCTCCTATGTTCAGTAACGAGCAATGAAAATGTAAACGTTTAAAATTTTCAGTTCTATGTTTACTTTTTTTGCGAAATATCTCTAAAAAAAAGTGTGTCAAAATAAATAACATTCCATCAACAAAACATGATTTCTTTGATTTTGAACAGAACTCTGCCCACTTATTGCAAAATTATAATCACATCACACATATAATATACGTAAATTTGAAAGTAACTCTGTCTCACTATCTGTTAGTCTTTTGACGCAAAGCAAGGGAAGGGTAATGAGTATAACAGTCTATGTATGTGGTAATGTGGATGTACCACCATAGCGTTGCCCCAATTGGTTCGATTTTAACAAAGTAAGTGTCAATCGATTCGTCTTCATCGCAAGAGTGTCATAGGCAATTTTTTACCCGACCCTAATCGGGTTTAAGTTTTTGAACTAATGTCTTGTTCACGAATAACTAACGGCTGAAAGGATCATATTAAAGTTTGACAAGGAAATATTGTGCATCATGGTGCACATAGGATATTACTTTTAGGTTTTACCCGTGGGAAATGTCCACGCGGGAATAACCGAGGGGCGCAGCTATTGTTTATAAAATCACACTGCTGGGGTGACTGTTTGTAATATTACTGTACAAAGAAAACCATTTATAAGAGTCACAATTAAAATTCAAATACAATACTTAACAAGACTGTTAAAAAAAACTGCTCAATTTAAAATTGTACCTCAATTAAATAATTTTATTGTTTAAGAATTGTAGGTAGAAATTTAACATGTTTAACTTGGAAAATGGTTTCAAAACAAAAAATTTGAAGCCTTCATCGCTTAGTCTAATAATATTAATAGTCTAAAAACAATGATTGGTTTAGTAGATATGGGGCCTTGGACATCCAGACTGAAGTCACACACGTCCAATACTCTCAATTTCAATACGTATGTTCACATAAACGTCGTTGTTATTGTACTTCAAAGAGCCAGCAAATGACTGCACTAAATAAACTTAACTGTTTTATTCATTTGTGTTGACTATATTAAGTCAGGAAAAATACTCCCAAGAAGACCATCAGACCGCTATCTGATCAAATGATATAAATAGGCATTGCTTGCTGTATATGATAGGCCTGGTCTCTGTTACCAGAGTTTTTGATGCCGTACGAGAGCCTCTGACATGGATTAACGACTGCTATTAATCATCGGCCAGGGCCGATAGCTGAACGTGTCTTTCGAAGCACGGTGCAATGGAAAACCGCACATATCTTAGAAAAGTCATTGGTGTGGAGCCGAGGACCGAGGCCGGCATTGTTGGTTTATAATACATACTACTAGGTATACCACTTGGCTTGGCTGAAACGATGATAGGCGAGTGGTTTATTAAGGAAGGATTATATAGAGTTTTATAATTTATATTTCAATAAGCGGATTTTCTTAATAATCAAGGGATATACGGATATACCCAATAAGGTAGGGATTATTATACCATTATTACTTACAAGATTGCTTTTAAGGTTGAGCCTTCATTGATAAATTTTACTGCGGCATCGCATGTAATAAGAAGTACCTACTCAAGAAAACACTCTGAAACCATATATCTTCACACTCACCACATTGTTCAGACTTCCTCGAGCGCTCACTGTGAATTCGCTTGAAGTTCGTAAAAGTGAGCATAATTACAAAAGTTGCTCAAGTCGCTCAAGTCCTCGGATGTGTTATATGTGGAGCGATGTGCGAGTAATTTAAACAAATTGTTGCTGTCTCGATGTTGTTAAGTACGTAATTTGATATGTGAGGAGGTAATTAAGTCTATTATGTAGACATGCCAGAAGCTGCCTTTAGGAAATAATTAACGCGTTAGGTAACTTTCATGGTTAAACGGTTAAATTGGTTAGATAAAATTATTTATACCTTTTTTCAGCTGGGGCGTGATCCCATCGTTAAAAACATATGAACAACTCAGTGGGAACTTTTCTTTGCTGATAAAAAAATATATAATCCTATCTTGGTACATACTGTACATACTGTAGTGTATTGGTACTTCTTCTTCTTCTTTTTTTATTGGATGGCTTCTGCGGAGGCACTGGCCTACTAGCAATTTTGCCAATGTCAAGTGTATAGTTTAAAGTAATGTCACGTCACAGTCAATTATTGTCAAAGTCACGAATCAGTAAAATGGTAGACATTTACTGAAACTTCCGAGGGAGATTTGGAAAATCACAAAATGCCATTTATTTCTGCGTTTGATTCTTTTGCCCGCACTCGTGCACGTTAATGAACACCTAATGGTTAATATTCCACCAATATTACACATTAACACTCGAAGATACACAAGATTGAGAATACAATCTAACTCTACATCACAACATTTTGAATTTTTTCAAAAAACCCGTATTGGTACTTCTTCTTCTTCTTTTTTTTATTGGATGGCTTCTGCGGAGGCACTGGCCTACTAGCAATTTCGCCAATGTCAAGTGTATTAAAGTTTAAAGTAATGTCACGTCACAGTCAATTATTGTCAAAGTCACGAATCAGTAAAATGGTGGACATTTACTGAAACTTCCGAGGGAGATTTGGAAAAATCACAAAATGCCATTTATTTCTGCGTTTGATTCTTTTGCCCGCACTCGTGCACGTTAACGAACACCTAATGGTTAATATTCCACCAATATTACACATTAACACTCGAAGATACACAAGATTGAGAATAAAATCTAACTCTACATCACAACATTTTGAATTTTTTCAAACGCCGTATTGGTACTTGTCTGAGCGCTTTGTCGCGCAGCGCGAGTTCTATCATGGAATTGTCAGTTTCGCGTCATGACATAACTGTGGTAAGATTGTCCGTAGTAGTATTGTCTGTGGTAGTTGTAGATGCATATCTGGTGTCAGCTGTCAACTGACACACAGTTATGACGTGTCAATTTCACGTCATGACATCACTGTGGTAAGATTATCTGTGGTGGTTGGTGAGTGTACGTCTTGAGAGGGACTAACAAGACGCCATTTACTGCACAGAGTACTTTGATTTACTGCGGGAACGCGGACGGAGCTAGTTATGGATGGTACGTGCGAGAACCTGACCACGTGGAAAGCATACTACGGCCTCCAGGAGCTCTGAGGTGCTACATTTCGGTGTGGCTACGTGTTCTCGTGCAACGTGCTTCAGTGCGGAGAGGCTGCGATGAGAGATACTCAACCAGGTGGTATAAAGTTCGCGAAAGGATTGCAACGAGGATTCGGATGAGTTCTATCCAGTATTAAGATAGATAATAGAACGTGCTTCGTTACGGAGAGGCTGCGATGAAACTTTATCAAACATGTGGTAAAGTTCGAGAAAGGATTGCAACAAGGAATCGGATGAGACCTATCCAGTGTTTATATAAATAATAGAACGTGCTGCTTCGTTGCGGAGAGGCTGCGATGAGAGTTTATCAACCAGACGGTAAGGTTCGAGAAAGGATTGCAACGAGGATTCGGGTGAGACCTTTCCATTGCTTAGATAGATAATAGTGATCACTATTAGATATAAGACCAAGACAAGGGTGAAATGGTGAGATTAGACTCAGTAAAGAGATAAGACCCATATAAAGATAAGACCCAGAAAAGCCGGTAAAGTTAACCTCCGGTAAGACCCCAGCAGGAGGCTTAAGATGATCGCTGCTTGCTGATTCCTTAAGCAGTGGGCTCTGAGTTCTATCCGTATGATTTGGCAGCCTTGAAGAGTCCACGTGGACGGATCCAATAAGTTGTGCTACGCCAACCGTCTCGGACTGGCCAGCTGGAACGAATCCGAGAGGCAAGGAGACGGAAGGCGTCCTGCGTGCAATACTCAGGGCCACGTGGAAGGCCCCGAGCATGAGTAGATCGCCGGATACTCGGGGTCGCTGCGGGTGGTCCATGGGTACCCGTATAAGAGCAAGCGAGGTGTGATCAACGCTCAAGACAGAAGCCAAAGACGAGCAAAAATTAGAAGACCCCGTAAGTCTAGACATAGACCAAGAACGATATATCATGAAAATGATAAGACAGCTCATTATTTCACCCAAGATTCTCGTGTAAGATTATAGTATTAATCTTTAGAACTGAGTATTGCACGAGAGGACAAGACATGACCTGATGGCGAACAGATTCTCGTGTAGGATTATTAGGGTAATCTACAGAACTAGGTAACGCACGAGTAGGACGAGACCTGACCTGATGGCGAGCAGATCCACGTGTTATTCTATATGATAATCTATAGAACTAGGTATTGCACAAGAAGGACGAAACATGAACTGATGGCGAGCAGATCCTCGTGTTAGTTTATAAGGTAATCTATAGAACTAGGTATTGCACGAGAAAGACGTGACATGGCCTGCTAACAAGCAGATGCAGATGGAGATTCATCAGGTGATCAAATGCGGATTTACTAGTATGTATTGGGATCATAGCATTTAAGCTGTTAGACTCGGACAGATCAGTTTCAGGTGCAGACCAGATCTTGCGAGGCATGAGAGGGCTATAAGGGGAGGTTGGAGGCCATTGGGGGATTCCCCTAAATTATTTATATTATTTATTATGTGGCGTACGTAATGTTAAAGAGTCAAACGTGATCAGTGATCAGACTTGACGAGTGTACGGAGTGTATATATTATTGGCGTATGCATCGAATCTAGAGTACGCCACGACACGCTTGCTGACACTTCTGGTCAGTTGATACCAACTTGATACGAACAATTGGACGGTTTGGCAGTGCGCTGCCCAGCCAACAGTGACACTGCAATGTTAAGGAATCCACAGTGGCGACGACGGGATGAACCATGAAGGAGTGAGTTTTTCTGATTATCATTATGTTCGAATTTCAAGAAAATTAGCAAGTACAAAATACAAATTACAAAATACTTATACCTACCCGCATTTAGGCAGTACCTAATTAGGGGCGCTCACGTGTGACTTTCTATCAATAATTGGACGGTAATATGAAAGAAAAAGCAATAACCCGTCTGAAATCGTTTTTCTCCAACTTTGTACGATGCTATACCTATTTTAACAGTAGTTTATAAAACGATTGCATAATAAGGGGTATTAACTCCTCGCGGGCCATGTGGGCCATTTTAGCCTTACCATCGCAGGCAAACGCCGTACGGCAATGAAGTGGTGGCTGTCGAAAAGTTAAAACACGAGAAAGTTTTTTAATAGTATCACTCGAGGGTTTTAATACCTAAGTTATGTGCCGTTTCATACACTACTTTATCTACACTCATGCAATAGGATCTTACAATGAATAAAAAAAAATGTCGTAATATTTTCTTGACTTTTCTGGTAAAAGCTCGTTCGTCATGCTCGTTGCTGTTTCCGTGATGTCAGTGGAGTCATATTCTCCTTACTAATACTGCTGTTAGACATTTGTAATCAGAATACAATTCTTGATCAACAAAAACACATTAAAGTGGTTAGGTACTAAATTGAAGTAAATTATGGCGCCAAAATCCAGTCCACAGTGAATTCGCGTGCCTACGGTCACGGTCTATCACGCGATGCCATAGATTATAAATAACAAAAACCCTCTTAGGTGAGGAGCCAACTGGTGCTATTGTGGAAAAAATATACTATAGCATCGTTTAGTTCAAAAAACAGTGTTTTTATGTAAAAAAGAACTCATTAGAGACGTGCCGTGCGTAATGTATGTCATTATACCAGCATTTTTGAGTTTATAATCCGGATTTTACGATATGAGTGTAGATTTGATGTTTGTATGATACATACATACATAAAAATAGTATCACAAAATTTTGTATCTGTGCTGTTTACCTTTCAATAGTTCCTTTATCTGGAGCTAATCCGACAGGCTGATTACCTAAGGAGTGAGGTTGAGTGATTACCATCGAACACTCATTGTGGGTGCTCTTGAAGGTCGTGAAGGAATTGGAATTTATTAAACAGTTAACGCGCACCCACCAAGCACCCACAATCAACACTAACACCGGGAAACCGGTAACTAGGCGGCAGAATTAAGCTAAACCTAGCCTACAAATACTTCTAGCAGAAATAGGACTTTTCAAATGTTGCTGGGTTTTATGTTAGAGTGTATATCGGTGAGTGGCGTGTCAGATATGAAGTATAAAAATTAATTAGCATCTTAAGTTTCTTAGTGATCTAATTATATCCCATCGCATCGCAATGTGACAAAGATCCTACCGTAAATAACCTTTTTGTAGATTATAGGTCTCTAAAATAACATCTAAATATTGATATTATTGCTCAGCAGTAATAGTATTTACCTACTTCTAATAATTAAAACTATTGCCTATTTAAAAATAGCATGTTTCTCTAGGTATAGTGACTAATATATAATGCTTCTCAACTGAGATTTTGTTGAGGTAATGTTAAACTTCAACTGAAAATAATCTTTGCCATCAAGTAAAAATGATGTTTATCAATATATCCTTCCTTGTACACTATTTTTGTGCAAAATAATTATATCAATAAATAAATAAAAGGCAAAAAACATAGAGAGAAATATACTTATTTGCGATTTCGAAATGTATTTCTAGATGATTGCTTTTTAGCTATATAAAAGTGTAATTACCTAGGTCTTAGAGACAATGTACCTTTTATTATGTATCGTTGTAGATAATGACAAATGGGAGAAATGGGATGAAGAGACGAACAAATGGGAGCTCGACAGTTGATAATGATAGCCTAGAACTTTAAACAAGTAAGTACCTAAGTATATTGAATAATGAATCTACTTGATTATACTAATAATAATATAATACATTTGTTTTATATATACTTGCCCCTCTTTGTTAGTAAAACTTCACCTAATTAGATATTAAAACCAGTAGGTATTTTTCTATTTTATGGTTAAAATCCTACTCTAGCTGGGTAATTCTCATCGAAGCTCAATTTTGATGGTCACACAGTTATATTTCCTTAACGGTATAAGATAAAAACATAATTTTTGAATTTGAGGATTAAACATTTATTAGGCTACAAAATAAATAAAGATTGTCAGAATAGAATTAAAAATAATACCAAACCAAGATTGGTTAAAGAAGCGATTTAAATTACCAAATTCAAAAACTTCAATCGTGAGGATGGATTTAAACTGTCGAGTGTCTGGGATCCATTGGTACGTCTATGTGAAAACCGAAGAATTGTCGTCCCTAAAACGCGAGGTGATACTGTTAGTGTTGTGCGTCGCGGTCTAGTTACTAACTAAAGTTTGAACAATGGTAATGGTGTCGCGCGTAATAAAGGGTGAGAAAGAGGATAGACCATTTTGTCTGCTCTTAAAAACTATTCTAACCGCAGTTTACTTCAGTTATCCGTGATCATGGCGCTTGCAACAGTGGTTAAATATCGGGAACTCAATATAAATAGTATCCATGGTAAATTTCCCGTTTCTTTTATATAAATGTTATAAATAACTTGTGACATTACAATTTAATACTAAGTACTCAAATGAAAGTGAAATGAAATCATTACATTTTTAATTTAGATAGGTACATCATTCGGTTTGTTGTTACTACATAGTAAAAATAATAATAAAAAAATGACATACTTACATAAGTACATTATTTTATTTTAGGGGGTATTTAAGAGTAATAATGTACTCTGAAATATAGGTACCTAGCTAATAAAATCACAGTAAATTTCCTATTTGTCACCTACATTAATAATGTTTATAATAAAAATCTTTTACTAAAATTGTGTAGTTTTAACTGACGTAGCATATCAGTATACCTATTTTGTTGGATGACCGAACTTAGGACCGAACTTATAATAAATTATCTCTTTTGATTACTGATACCTATCAGAAATTTGCCTGTTTAATTACAAAAAAAAACAGTTGTTATTTCATGAATATTTAGTCTCCTAAAGAGTAGTAAATTGTGAGAAAATAATGTTAGTTGAGTCACTTTCGTGGATCAACGGGTCACTTTTGTGGCATCTAAAACTTCAAAACCATTATTCTTGCAAACAAGACTCACGATTCGATTAATATACATATGAATTTACTCGTCTTATCAAGCGCTATATTTTTTTCTTCAAAAATATCTCAATTAAGCAAACATCAAAAGTTGCCACGAAGATGAGATGAGAATCTCGGCGATGAGAATTAGCTAGCTATGAAATAGATAGGTAGCTTATGAAATACCTCACACATGCATAATTAATATCTACCTTTCACAAAAACAACGCAAATTCATGGTAAGATAAAACATGAAACAAAGTGTACCTAGTCGTTAAAGTATTTGGTTCATAATAACTTTGCATTATCAATGATCCTCACAAACCAAACACTTCTAGATACTAGACGCAATCAAAACACTCGATGCTCTTTGTTTGACGAAAATTCATGGCCACTGAATTCCTTATGAATTCTGATTATGGATTGAAATTAAACAAACATTATAGGTTACTTTTAACCCAAATTACCACGCGGGCAAAGCCACGGGCATTGCTGCTGCTGGTAATAATATTTTTTTATAATTGAATTAAATAACCCTTACACACATATTCAGTAGTGCCTTCCAAGGTTCCATGTTATATGTTAGTAAGTTTATATATAAAACCTAATTATACACGTGGACACAGAGAAATAAAAATGAATACGGAGCTGGTGCCGTACCTTCCAACTTTTAATTAGATCTATTATAATTTGTAGGTAGGTACTATTGTTAATATGAAAACAAATGAAACCGTGTAAACTGATATAAATACGAGACTTCTTTCGAGGTGCCAATTTCCATTATAAAGCGAGCAAAACCCGTCAATGGCATATAAGTGCTAGGATTATACTGGATCGACCAAAAGTTCCACTACCATTTTCATTAATGGTTACATCTGAAATATAATCGAGACTTTTGGACCGCACTCTCAGTGCAATTTATCTTGACTGAGCAATTTCCGTTGCAATATCGCAACACAAAAAAATAAAAATATGGAATTACTTATTTATTTTGTAAGTTCGCTTCTGCGACAAATTAATGGTTAGAAGTGATTGCAAATGCTAGAACTGAGCGAAAAGAGCGTTTTGCTGGCTTCCTTAGTTTACACCTTTAGTCGAAAGGTGAACTAAGAAAGTGTAATTTGCAGGGTTTTGTGCTTGGTCCGATTTTGACAAACGAGGTATCAATCGATTCGCCTTCATCGCAAGAGTGTAATAGGCTATTTTTACCCGACCGTAGTCGGGTTTTAGGTTTTGAACCTAAATATTGTTATTAAGCAGCTCTAGTGATTGCTCAATGAACTGCTTGCAGTTTTTCAATACAGCCAGAGATACCTAAAGGGAGGCCAATTACTCAGATACGACCTCTCAGCTTTTTCAGGTAGTATGTACAGACGTCAAATGTTTTTTAACGATTGCTAGGCTTCTACTCATTGGGCTGAGATACCAAGTACACATGTTTTAAAGTTTAAACTTTATCTAACCAACAGTGAAAACTGTACTATTGGATAGCTTAGGTGTTGGCTTAAAATTTGTGTATTTGGTATCTCAATCCAATTAGTAAAAGCTTAGCAATCAGCAATCACTCAGTTTGTTTGGGGAGTTTTAACGCGATAAAGGCTGGACGGATTTTGATGAAATTTGAAATGGAGATATACCCTAGAATAAAATAAATGATCCTATTCATCATCATCATCATCACCATCATCATCATCATCATCATCATCATCGTCATCGTCGTCATCATCATCATACTTGACTCTCTACGGATTTTGATGAAATTTGGAATGGAGATAGCTTATACCCTGGAATAACACCTAAGATATCTTTCATCATCATCATCATCATCATCATCATCATACTTCAAACTTTCTAACGGATGAACGGATTTTGATGAAATTTAAAATGGTGATAGCTTATACACTCTTATCATCAACATCATCGTCATCATATTTCACTATCATCATCATACTTCACTCTCAAACGGCAAAACGAATTTCGATAAAATTTGGAATGGAGATAGCTCATACCCTCATATCATCATCATCATCATCATATTTCACTCTCAAACTGCTGAACGGATTTTGATGAAATTTGGAATGGAGATATTTTATGCCCTGGAATAACACATAGGATACTTTTCATCATCATCATCATCATCATCATCATCATACTTCACTCTCAAACGGATGAATGAATTTTGATAAAATTTGGATTGGAGATAGCTTTTACCCTGGAATAACAATAAGATACTTTCATCATCATCATCATCATCATCATCATCCCTCAAGTTATTCAAGTTATATGTGTGGACTTGCTATAGCTCCGTGCTTTGGAGCGTATTGAAGCCTGTTGTACCACCTGTAAACAATTGATATCTGTTCAGGATGACTGGCAAAAAATGCTGTCATAGCATTAAGTCTTTCTCTGTACACTGTTTTTATGCAAAAAGTATTAAATAATAATAATTATATCGTTAAGATCAGAGGCTCTTGCGTAATCTTAACTTATCATTTTGAAAAGTCAGCGATGTGATAGTGCCATCTTAGTAACAGCGATCTATGCTTTCGGCCGAAGATATTCTTGTGCCCGTTATAAACCTTATTTCTACACCCTTGACGTCAATCGAGATATAGAATCTACTAGGCAACAATCGTTATCGTTTCACGAAAACTGTATTTCAATCCTATCAATTGAGGAAAACTGGATGTCTAGTTTAATAGTCGACTTCAAAAGACGTGTTAATAAATAGTAATGATGATCACTCAAAATTATTACGTGTTCAACTTCTTGTTTATCGATCCAGGTGGAATTTTGCAACTCAAATATCGAGCACTCCCCAATTAGTTGAAACTTTCAAGGTAGTTCATAAATCATAGAAAAGACCATACATTTTTTTATTGAAAAAAATGTTTTTATAGATTAGTTTTTTAACGTACATTTGCTGCTTGTTATTTCATTAGTATCCCAAGAGACGGAAGTACTCAATTCGATTTTTGACTCATGATCATGATCATGTCCGATGACATCCACTGCTGAATATCCCTCCCCATTATAATAAGAGAGGTATTGCCAAAATCACAACGCATATTTTTGTCTCACATCATTGGGATTTCTAAACCGGTTTGCATCATTAAAATTGCCTCATATAGGAACATTCTCATATAGTATATCTGTCAGCTTTATGGATTTCCATTTTGAATTTAAAAAAAAAAAAAAAAGTTTTTCGGCTTTTTTTTTTTTTTTTTTTAAATCATTTACTTTTATTCGTACACACTGCATGAGTAAATATTTAAGCGATTACAGTACTGCGTAAAAAAATCTAGAGCTATTACGATCCGTAAACGCTCGAGATCTCCATTTGCGAACGAGAATTATATCTGAAATCAAGTGGAGTACCAACCCACTTGACCGCTCTTTGCATTTATAGCACCGGAAATGAAAGATCATTGTGAAAAATACAAAGCAAGCTATTCGTACGTGCACGTGGAAATACGATCTGTGTGGAGCGGGCAATCTTAAATTAAGTACCTATAGTTTGTACAACATAGCTTGATCGCCAAGACGGCTGCCAGAGTGATATTTCTAGGGTTTTAGTAGTGTAGGAAAAAAAAACGATTATCAAACGATGTTGAAAATAAATAACGATCATATAATTATGTTCCTCACTTATGTTAAATATAATATTTGTGACTTAAACTAGTACATACATTACCTATATCTATCTATTTACATCTAAACATATAATAAACCTACAAAGTGAAATCTGTACATGGAAGATAATTTAGAAAAAAATAACATTTTTATTTCAGTAAGCATATGAAAGTAGAAAAATCCAAAAACATCGTTTAGAATTTTTGTCTGTCTGTCTGTCTGTGACTTAATTACGCAATAACCACTGGATGGATTTTGATGATGTTTGCGGAACTGTATTCCTTGGAGTCCTGCGGAAGTTTTTATCTTTATTTTATCTCACGAGTATAATCTCAGTGTAGGTTCTGCTGTTTTATTTGCAGTTTTTTTTATATTTAGATTTATGACTTTATTATATGTTACTTGTATATATTTTTGAAATAAACTTATTATTATCATTATCAAAATCGGTTCATCCAAAAAGGAGTTACAGTTTTTTTTATATATACTTGCGCCACAGAATAAACAATATGGAGGTACTTCAAAAGATCGTTCAATTTTAAGATCTCTTAATTCCTCTTGTAGGTCTGTCTGTATCAATATGCCGTACAATATATTCGCTTGATGAAATGTCCTCGACATCAGACTCGTTGTAACCAATAAGCATATATTTTTTGGCTTTCTTGTACAATTTCATGCGTGACGCCAACCAATAATAGTGTTTCTGCGAGCTGTAGACCTCGCGAGTATAAACTTTTTTTGCAAACAATGTAGCGGTGCACAGTAGCGCCATCTAGTTACCTTATTGTAAAAGTAACAGTAATAACCAAGGTGCTCCATCAATTACTTAGTAGGTAAAGGGCTGATTCCACTGGTAGAAACCTAAAAGTGAGCAATTTAATGCATTTTGAGGAGCTACCCCCTCTCAATCAAAAATCCACGACCGATAAAAAATTCGCTTAACCTGTATACCAAGTTTCGTCTAGTTTGGTTGAGAAATGCGACCTGTAGAGGAGAACAGAAATCTGGACAGGTATCAGGACAGACATACGCAAGCATTATTGCCCAAGCTGAAATGGAGATGCTTTGCTCGCGTTTCGCGCGATTATATAGTTATTTAGTTAGAAACATCCACACCAATATATTAAAGTGAAAACGTACAATTGTCAAGCATCCATTTTGAAAGGTTGTACACTCTTTGTAATCCAGTGGATCGATGAATATCATAATATATTAGATATTCATAAAATATGGTAGGTAAGTATGTATTATCTTTACTTTGATGTGGTGACACATCATCTATAATCCTCATCATCAAAATCGTCAGCCCGTATTCATCCACTGCTGGACTGCCTCTCATTGTCAATGCCACTGAGCCCGATCTTCAACTCTTCTCGCCATTCGCAACTCGTCACTCCACCTAGCCAACGGTCTCACTACGTTCGCCTAATCGTGGTCTCCACACAATAAAACTCGTTTACTTCAACGGTTTTCGGTTCTTCGAGTTATTATTATTATTCGAGTCGAGTCGCGGGCGATAGCTAGTACTTGATAATTCTGTTTTCCTACTGATGCTATTTTTTTTCACTTGAGTGCTATAGAGTATAGCCCATCGAGACCAAATAAAACGTGTCATTTTGCTAGAACAAAATTAGATTAGAGCGGAATCTATTTTACGCCAGTAACCGTAATTCAAAATTTTTGCATTTTACCACAACAATAGATTCAAATTAGCTTGTGGAAACTTTTTTATGAATTTATAACGAATAAGAAAATAAAGTTATTTATATTTTCGTAATTGATTATTATAGTTTTATGGTCTGTGATTAAGATGTCGCAATGAAAATTGTACATCCCTTTCCGTCACACCAATAAAGTACGACATTGTTTTGGGTACATTTTGACTGTAAAAAATACGAAACTTCATGCGCGTTATATCGATGACAGCCGTCTTGGAGATCAAGCTATAAAAATCAAAGACAGATAGACCATAAAGGTGACGACCTGAATAGCTTTTAGAGTTTTGCTGGTCGTTTGTCTAATTTGTGGCAATCAACAAACTGCTTTGCTGTTCTTTGATTGTTTTTTTTTTTTTTATGAGAAGTAAGGTATATTTTAAATCGACATTTAAAAGGAGGTTTTCAAGTCATCTGTATTTTGTTTACCCGACTGTTATGTATTTGGGTTGAATATATATCTGTTTGCTTTTTGTGCGTTTCTTAAGCGCGTCGTACAGCATAAACGGCTTGATGGATTTTGATATATTTTTTACGGACTAGGCAATCGTTTGACCACAATCTCACCTGATGGAAAGCGATGATGTAGTCAAAGGTGTAGCACACTTGCCTAGTAGATACCTATTCACTCTTGACTTGAACACATCTGGGTATAATTTACCGGCAACACTGAGGGCAGGGCATTTCACTCCTTTGAAGTTCTTATAATAAATGAAGAAGCGTAACGTTCTCGTGCGAGATATATCAACCAAAAAAGGGTATTATTGGATTTGTCTTGATCACGAGAGTGCTATAGGATATATAAAGTGTCAAGAAAACTAATATGATGGCTTACAATTGCCATATTGTATATCTGATGGAAAAAAATGACCAAAACCTACCGAGTGAAGTAACAAAAAGACTAATTTAAAAAGATATAATTCTTATAACTAACAGTAGCAATTATTTAATAAGCTTAATAAACATTTTTCAATATCAGATTATTCAAGTTAATGTAAATACTATAGCCTAATGTTGCAATTGCAACCATTAAAGTAAAATATGCAAGTAAATAATAAACATTAAATTTATTTAGAAACCAGCCGCACCCCGCGGATTCACCCGCGTCCCTCAGGAACCGTGCTTTTTTCCGGATTAACAAGTGTTAATCCCCTAGGTTATATAATTATGTATAAGCTACCAAATCCGTTTAACCGTGAAAAAGTAACAAACATACACACACGCACACAGATACACACAAACTTTCGGCTTTATAATATTATTGTGATTATTTTTGCGTGCGGTCAGCTCGTATACAATAATTTTGTTTGCGGGCATAGCTAGTAATTATGTATAATAATATTTTTAGTGATAAATGACTGGCAGATTATATATACGTCTTGACCAAGTCACGACGAATTATATTGTCTAGGATCATGCAGATCTAGAATGATGACTATTTAGTTTTGCATTAGATGTCCTTTTCTCTCGTTAGAAAAATTGGAAGCTGTGAGGAAAACATTTGCTTTCAAGAATACAATGGGCAGTACCTCTGATGGTTTTCAAACGGGTCAGTACTTTTAAATCCCCCTTTTTGTTTCTAGATTACACACTGGTCAAAACTATTGTTTCATTTCTGCAGTGGCGAGTGCAGAAATTATATTCCCTTTTGTGCCCGTTTTTTCCACTGTGTGGCCAAGTTGCAATATTCATCTCCGTTCTGCAGCTATTATTATGAGCACTTTTATCCAGTAACCATGTAATACCACTTCTATATTCGCTTTATTTAGCTTTATGTTCATGATTGAAACTGTTTACCAATACCTAGGTATATGCTTAAAAAACGATCGTAGATTTAAAATGTTTATGCAGGAGTCGGAATACAACCAGCCTCCCCAGAAAACCGAGCAAAAAACTCGTGGGAGCCACCGTCTCGTCTGAAAAGCTACTACTACTCAGCAGCCTAAAGTGGCAGTGGCCGGTTATAGTTGTAAAAGGGCCGATAACTGATTACAAACATAATATAGCTTTAAGGTTGAGCGACGATATACACAAGGTGGTGGCGGCAGCTGGAAAGGGAGAGCCGAAAATCGACCTCGGTGACCTGCATTGGGAGAGGCCTATGTCCAGCGGTGGACTGATACAGGCTGATACTGATGATGATAAGTTGGTAGATTTTATAATGTGTGTCAAAATCTGATCAGCTTTGAATAGAAGACTGTCTTGTATAATTGGATACAAAACTAAGCTCGATAGCACTGAGCTAACAGACACAATATTTAAAAAAAGTTAGACACGTGGTCATTTATTCCACAACTAGTGCTACATTAATTTAATGTGTGCAGATTAAAAGCAACAAAAAAAAACAGTGAATCAGATATTGAACTTAAGTTAAAAAAAAAAGTATATTTTGTTTCAGACTTTCTTACCACTTCTCTTCTTCTTATTTATTATTTTGAATAATTATAGTGAACCTAATCTTATTTCACGGAATAAATAGAAGCAATGGCTGACTGGTCAGTCTAGCAATCCTTTTGAGTTCTGAGTCTAACTTGAATTCAAACTACAGTTTTTTTCTTTTTTTTTTATGTTCTTTATTATAATTGTCTCGACATCGGTAGCTGCGCTGACTGAATCTAACTGCAGTTTGGCTGCGAACCAGAGAGCTAACTCCAATGCTGTAAGAAAATAACTCGGAATTAGCGTTCTGTTAAGTTTTTAACAAGTAAGTTTTTAAGCCTGGCGGTATTCTACAGATTGTACTATGGAGAGTGTGCACAAGAACTGCCCAACCTGATTCCACCATCAACTTTCCATCACCGTACGACTAGACGATCAGCAAAGCGCCACCCTTTTATGGTTGAAATACCTCGCACAAGAACGAAGCGTTACGCTTCTTCATTTATTATAAGTACTGCAAAGGAGTGGAATGCCCTGCCCTCGTCAGTGTTTCCGGTAAATTGTAACCCAGGTGTGTTCAAGTCAAGAGTGAATAGGTATCTACTAGGCAAGCGTGCTACACCTTCGACCACATCATCGCTTTCCATCAGGTGAGATCTTGGTCAAACGATTGCCTAGACCGTAATAAAAAAAAGAAGAAGAATTTAATGCAGTTAATACTTCGTTACTCAGTTAACAAATAATCAACAAATGTAAGCGGGAATAAAATATATATATATATATATATATATATATATATATATATATATATATATTTATTTTATATATATTTAGGACAATTAACACCGATTACCTACCTACCAAACTAATTTTACCAAAATATATTCAGTACTTATAGCACAGAATTAAAAATAGTATAGCTACGAGTATGTACTAAAAAACTCATACCACTCGAAGTCAATACCACTCGAAGTCAGGTTAATCAGATTAAGTGTATGTTTTTTCGTGTTTTTCGTCATGATGGAGAATCTGAGGATAGAATCCGAAAAATCAGGCCTCATAATGAACACCAGAAAGACCAAAATTATGACCAACATCCCTGATGTCATTAATTACCAGCTTCCTGTGGATACTGTGACAGAGTACATATATTTGGGACAAAAGATTACTTTGGGTTTTGAAAACCAAACCGCGGAGGTGGAACGACGCATTGCGCAAGCCTGGGCTGCTTTCAGTGGCAATAAAGTGACATTACGTGGCAAACTACCTCTCCAACCAAAAAGTCAAAGTTTTCGAACAATGCATCATGCCCGTGCTCACATGCGGCACGAAAAACATGGCGCTCACCGAAAAGTCAGTCGAGAAGATCAGAGTTGCGCAGAGGGAAATGGAGAGAGCTATGCTTGGTATCACTCGGCGTGACCGTAAACGAAACGAATGGATTCGGAGTAAGACGAAGGCGAACGACGTAATGGTTTCAATAGCAACGAAAAAATGTGCATGGGCGGGACACATTACACGAATGGAAACGAGCCGTTGGATGAGACTACGAGTAGTTCTTGAGTGGAGACCCAAGGCCTATACCAGAGGACGAGGCCGACCGCCTCAGTGCTGGGTCGATGACATTAGAAGACACGGCGGCCAGGATTTGATGCAGCAGGCACAAGATCACTGGGAATGGAGACAAAAGGGAGAGGCCTATATCCAGGAATAATAATAATAAAGATTATTTCGTACAAAAAATATACATGCTACTGTTTTTTAATACTAGGAGACACCGAAGGAAGATTATGCTTTAAAATTAATATACTCAGAAAATTTAGTATTAAATATCAGTGAACCCTGATCCCTACAATAGGACAACCTGTGTTGTGGGAATCAGTCTCTTCTACTTTTATAAAATCTAAGCAAATATAAAACTAAAATATACAAGGAAATAGCTAAATATAAAATTGCAAGACACCCAGGTTTGGGGTAACTTTAAATGTCTGTGAAACTTGTCCTATTATTTATGCTTGTTATTATTGTTTTCCATGCAAGGTGAGAGCTGATGAGAGCGAGTGATGAAATAGAGAAATAATTCAAATTGTGAAAGGATTTTTTTGGTGAAGTGTATGTGAGGGAACATGAGTGTGAGTGAATATTAGTGGATTTGTATGACTATGCACATGGTGTGTAAGTTAAAGGGTAGAATATTTTCTATCTATCCGCCATTCAAGGATAGGTTCATCGTTTTTAATTCAGTGTTAATCCAGTAACACTAAGGATTCATCTAAGTAAGGGTCAATTCGGGTAAATCATTATACAGTCAAAATATGAGTTTATTGTGGGTATAATCAGATTCACGTGTAATGGATACGGGGGCCAGAGCTCAGCCCATCATCAGAATTTCAGACAGAAATTAGGATATTAGTAATGATGAAAGATAGCAGAGCAGGCAAGGGTAATTCTGCCTGCTAGGAAAATCGATGACTAGTCGAAGAGCAGGCCCCATATTGTCATATGTTTGTTTTGATTAAGTTCTCTGTCTCATTGTAACCTAGCGTATATAGCCAGGACACGATCTTACTTTTACATCTAAAACGCGACGCTTTTAATATGTCCATATTTCTGTACAAACGTTGGTATAGACATGGTCCTTTGTATGAAGGGATTCCGAAAAGTCCTCCATGATGATGATGATGATATGTTTTTCATCTTTTCTATTACGATTTCAATTCAAAAATAACAATAATAGTCAGTTATTGTCATTTCAGTTTATTTTTAAATTGTAAGAAGATATCACATGTTCAATATAATCAAAACATATACAACGAAAAGGGTATGTAAAATTTCAATTACTAGATTTGTCCTAAACAAACAAACAAAAATCAACAAACAGTTCAAACTAAATAAAACTTTCTAAAAACTAATTTATTAACAGGTTTCTTTTATTTGTTTCTGTTCTCTTCACAGAAACACAATAATTATGTAAATAATGAAAGATTCCCCATTTATCTACACCCCCCCGTGGTTAATTCTTATCTGAATCATTAGAGCAACTCCTTTTGTTATACAAAGCTATCTCCATTCAGATAAAGACCGGCATTCCGCTATTCCTTCAACAGTACTCGAACAAAGCGTAACAAAGAGCAAAGTTGCTTCCTTCTCCGTAGAAATTTTTGGAAAGCCTATTTCTGCAGGGCTTTGCAACCATGGCCTTTGTAGGAATTGTAGCAATCAGCCAATAATTGCTATCACAATTAATTTACCCTACAAAAACCACAGTTTTTTAAATTAGGGACGACATCAGCCGCGTTTCGTTCCAGTTTCATGCCGTCAATCGTCCGTGCGGTTTCCCGGTCCCCTATTATAAGACGCAAATTTCCTCAGTCAGGAAGTGATCAAACTTTTATTAGTATGCAGAACATTCAGCCTATTGCCCTATTACAATATCGAGAATATTTTTAACTTTCATTTCGCAAGATCCAAAGTGACTATGAGTAATTGCGGAAGCAGAAAACCGAAAGCGGAATAGATTAAAAGAAATTCCGCATTTACAAATGAGCGGAATAATAAAGTCAAAACACTGAATAGCATTATTGCCGAAAGAGTGATTTAGTGCCGGAAAAAATGAACCGGGATTACATTATGCCGCCGGGCGCGGTGGATTGAACGCGTTTTTTATATAACCATAATTTGTGGGCAACAACAAAATTCAATAATTAAGTCGAAATTATTTAACGGGATGGGCGAGGATGCGATGGAGGCGGCAAAGCGCTCTGATTAAAACTGGCGCCCTCGATCACAAATTTGCGATGTCGCTCGCGAAATGGAAGCATTACGAATTGCAAAGCGATTACGATTGAATAAAGTATGCTTAGGCTTACACAAAGGCTTTTGTATCTTTATTTCAAGATTGAATCACCAATTGGGTTCTTTTATAATTCTAGCGCCAGAGTTTTCTGTTATTTTCTCACGTCCCGGTACGTTGCTAGAATTTCGTGGGTAGATAAACTTGTTCCCTTAGTTTTGTCATTACATTCCAAAAAAAAACACACACGGATACAGAAAAAATGAAATCGGAATAATAAAGTCAGGTATAGCGGTTGGACAATTGGATTAAGTAATTAATTTCTCTATTTTTCCGTGCATAACGAGATAAAAGGAAAACAGGCCGTGAAAAGAAGGGCGTTAACGATTCCATTCGAAAGGAATACATTAAGGGCATTTTGTTAAAATTATCCCTCAAACATTGTAAATTAAAAGAAATTCCGCCCTTTATTCGTCCGGAATTTAGATCAAACCAAGATATACCATAATTTTTGTTAAAACCTTCGTCTTTAGTAGATTTACAGTAACTGCAGAGGAGCTAAGCAAATTGGAAAATTCACTGTCTGTAGAATTGGTTGAGATCTAAAGTTTATGTATTAATAGGTTTAGTTACAATATTAGTTTTATGTTTTCGTTTATTATTCTACGTGAACTAAGTTGGAATTTATTTTATTCCGCTTAGTTTTGAAACAATAGAAAATCAATTAATTAATGTAAGATTTGTCACACGTGAAACTGGACAGATTCAAATATGGCGTTCAAGGTAAATAAACCTAAAAAGAGGCAACCAACTTTATGCGAAATATAAAATGCAGTCGGATATCATGAATTTTATTTCTCCTTTGGTGAGATAGTTTTGTTCACAGTCGTTTTTTTTTTGTAATATTAATATTGTATACTAAACTTTTTAGTTTCCTTACATACGTATTAATTCGGTCAAAGAGTTTTCGTTTGAGGTCGGTTTAAATTTGTTTTTGGATCAAGGCTACATAAAGAATTATATAATTTTGGAATGTAATTTTAAAGACCTTCATATGGATAGGTACCTCACTCAATGGATTTTGGTCAGTTTTTGCACGGTTTTTGTATTAGTTTTCTTGTATCTTATGTCACTCTCGTTATTAAAACGAATCCAATGATACCTCATTTACCAAAATCCAAGAAGCTTTTTAGGTTGTACGACGCGCCAAAGGAACATACAAACATACCCACATACATACAGCCTAAAAACATAACCCTCAAAAGAAAGGGGGGGGGGGGAAAGAAGAACGGCACAATAGGTATGTTTTATAAGAAATAAAAAAACACATTCGCGTCAATCCGTCGTATATAGTTTAAAGTCTAAGCACAGGTAAGAACACAAGAATTTATTAGTTCAAGAAACCTTTCTTAAACCTTGCAACCGCAATACCGGGATTGGTAACTTCCGGGTCCATCGTAACGGTAAAGCAACCGCCAAGGTGGTACATTAATTTATTACAAAAACTCACTCCACTGTATCCCGTTAGACACCTCTCCTCTAATCAACTTAGAGGCCACCAGCTGCCATTTTGCGATGACTGGTCGTCAATCAATCATTAAAGCCTCCTGCTACCTCTTCCCGAGTAAAACCTTTCCAATGACTTCTCCGTGGGAAGCGCAGTCATTATGGCCGGCGACTTCAATAGCATAAACCCCAATTGAGGGTGCCGCAAACTCAACACCAACGGCACTAGGCTATTTGATCTTAGCGAATCTCTTGTTTTCGATATAATCACACCCTTGGAGTGGACTCATTACCCCAAATGTCCCAACCACTTACTCGACATACTAGACATACCGCTCCTAAAGAACATAAAACTAGTTTCCGCTCAATTCAAGTGTTCCAAGAGTTAGAATCCGATCACCGTCCTGTTGTCATGTGCATAGACCCCGAATCGACAAACACGACCTCCTATCTACCGACCAAGACGATAGTGGACTGGAAGCGTTTGGGGGAAGCCCTAAAAGCTATCAGTTTACCCGATCTTGATCGCATGTCCGACGACATAATCACCCCCGATGACGTTTCTCGTTCGATCGATGCCCTCACCAGCCACCTCAACACCGTCATCGGTGAGTCCTCTAGACAGGTCCCAGCTAAGGATCTCCACCGCTGGGCCCTGCCCGAAGGCCTGAAGAGGTTAGTGACGGCAAGGAACGCAGGCATTAGAGCCTACGATGTATTCCCCAATGCCGAACGCAAAGCCACCTTGTGCTGCTACCACCGCTTGGTCAGGACGCGCATTAGCAAGCTGCGTGGTCAGCGTTGGGGAGACTTAATGTCCGATATCAAACCGACCCACAAGGCGTATTGGGAGTTGGCGAGAAAACTTAAATCCGATACCATTTTAATTTTAGTAATGCCCCCTCTCAATAGAATCGACCTTCCATCAGCAATCGAAGACGAGGAGAAGGCCGTATGCTTGGCGGAGTGCCTCGAAGCGCAGTGCACCCCCTCAAACGATCACGTCGATCCTGTCAACATCGCCGCAGTGGACCGCAAACTAGAACGTAGGAATGCCCTACCCCCGACCGACCCTCCCCTCGAGCCCGTTAAAGCCGCAGAAGTTGAGTCGATCATCAATGACCTCAAAGTGCGGAAGGCTCCTGACGCTGACGGCGTCAGCAACAGGGTCCTAAAGCACCTTTCAGTCCCGTTAGTCTATCTCCTAGTCAGCATCTTCAATGCTGCTATGAGAAATCACTCCTTTCCCGACGCCTGGAAGAGTGCCGACGTCATCAGCATTCACAATCCAGGAAAGAAGACATCCAAGACTCTAGCTACCGCCCCTTCAGTCTCCTCAGCTCTTTGGGGAAGATCTACGAGCGACTCCTTCTGAATCGACTCTGGTCCATCGCGAAATCCAAAAACATCCATATATCATATTTTAAAGATAGCACACGCTTTAGAATTTTTTCTACAATGTTCGTAATTTATTTTCTTCTTTTTTTTTATTATGGACTAGGCAATAGTTTGCCCACGATCTCACCTGTTGGAAAGCGATGAAGTGGTCGAAGGTGTAGCACGCTTGCCTGGTAGATACCTATTCACTGTTAACTTGAACACACCTGGGTTTTAATTTACCGGAAACACTTTATACGGTGCCTGCCCTCGTGCTGGGCATTCCATTCCTTTGCAGTACTTATAATAAATGAAGAAGCGTAACGCTTCGTTCTTGCGAGGTATTTCAACCATAAAAAGGTGGCGCTTTGCTGATTGTCTAGTCGTACGGTGATGGGGGAATCAGGTTGTGCAGTTCTTGTGCACACTCTCCATAGTGCAATCTGTAGAATACCGACAGGCTTGCTACCTCACGTCGATGCGCCAGACTTTGAAGCTTACTCTTTACCAGAGTGTCATCCCCAATGAGCCTGATAGCACGTCTCTCAATTGAATCCCTATAGATGCTCGAGTCTATACTCGAGCTGATACTTGGCAGAACCGTCCCAGAGGTGGCAGCAGTACTCCATACAGGATCAGACCTGTACTTGATAAATATTCAAAAGCTGTCCCGGTGTGAAATACCGCCTATCCTTAGACAAAATACCAAGTTAATATAAGTAAATATTTATAAGAATTTAAAACAATACAATATGTTTATGGTTAACTTAAGTTTACTATAAAAAAACATATAGGAAATGAACAAAGGGATTCATCTAAAAATTCCTCTGAATATCGCGCATTTTTCGTGAATCACCATTGTTGCGGCCTTAAACGACAGACCATGTATATTAGAAGTCTGTGCATTAAACGCCTATTATTACTATATCGACACGCATTTTTATCATACAGTGCCAATGAAGTTATATGCACTTACGTACAACAAGAACAAATAACTTCCTTGTACAGTGCAGGTTTGATGACTTGGTATGTTTATGTTTGTCTATGCCAAATTCGATGCTAGCCCGTGTGGTATTACATTTTTACACACAATTACACAATCTATTGTTCAGTTTCCTACATGGCGGAATCCCTACCGTGACATTCTTACATCGTAGAATCCAAGGAAACACCCGCACAGATGTCAATTTGCTGGTTAAAAGTGTGCTTTAAATTGGAATCGGACGTTCGGCTAGCTAGACTCCGGGCTCGTCGGAATTGCGGTGCCTCGGGCTGGGTCATATACCGTATGCATAATATTTTCTCTGTAATGTCAATCCTAAATGAAAGCAATAAGGTTGACTTCAAAGTTAGTTTCTTGATTTAAGTAGGTTGTCCCCGCAACAAGTTCACGTTAGACCAGTGATAATTTGTATTGGTCAGCTGGGTTTTGTGGTTTACCCTCGTTTTGGAAAGCCTGAACATATTTAAGAGATACAGTACCGTGGTATTCTAATCTTGTAATCTTCGATTGATTATGTATGTGGCATAATTTCTTGGTGTTACAAAATAAACAATTATTATTATTATTATTATTATTACTGAGTGCAGTACTATATAAGTACAAATAATATGAGTAGGCAGAGACTATCTAAAAATATTGAGTATAATTTATGCGTCTTTTATTATTTGTGGAAGTGGATGAGCTACAACTGGTTGGCTGATGAGGTGTTTGTTATATAAAACAAAGTTACATCGAAGCTTGTAAAAGTATTCAAATATGTATTTTATTTCTTCCGTAAAGGACAAATACCAGAAACTTAAGAATAGATCAAATTACCGATTAATTATATCCATCCGGTTCACCCTAAATACCGCGGATTCTCGCCATTGACGGAGTCCCCGCGCCGATTGTTTCTGTTATTCAGAGGCTCGCATTGTTAACATTTTCCAGATGTTTAGGCCCACAATTTCCCACGTGGCTCGGGTAATTCGACTGCAATGGGATGCGAAATTACGACGGCATCGTCACTCTTGAACCTTGCGACGCTTCTTTAACCCCCGTGTTGCTAGGTTAGCAACTTATCACCGAATAATGGTACATTAAAATATCATATCTAACTGCAATTTTGCCCATTTTAGATTAAAACTTGATATGACCCATTTAGAGCAGTCATTTAATTTATCTCTTGAATAAGCTATTGAAAAATAAACGTAGGCACCGAAAAGGACAGATCGCTCTATGGTGGTGAATAGGTATAACCCATATATCTAGAATCTATATAGATCGATAAATAAATTAGTCGATAACACATAACTTAAAAAAAATCTAAGGAAAAAAAATGTTTACGTACGGGACTCGAACGCGCATCATCCGTGCCTCTGCGTGGCAAATTCTTTGCACCATTTCAGGCACCATGTTAACAGTCTTAGATCCAAAGGTGGTTTTGAACCCTGCGTATCCTATGAAGGCACCTCATTTACTGGCGTCGAGGCCACTGAAGCCTTTAATAATTATTTTTCAGGTGTTTTTCTTGACGAGTTGCCCTCGTTGAATCCAAATGCCTATTGTGAACAAGCTTTATGTGGCGGTTATGTAAATATGCCCCCTCTCTCACCCGATGACATTGAGTGCGGCCTTAACAAGCTGAAGCCGGGTAGTTCATGAGGACCTGATTACCTGCCTGGCTTTATCCTTAAGGCTAATAAAGAGAACTTAATTCTGCCTATTTATTATATTTTTAACCTTTCTCTCAGAAACGGCACTTACGCTACAAAGTGGAAATTATCTAGGGTGACACCTATACCCAAAAGTGGTAACGAGACCGTAGTTGAAAAATAGCGTCTCATCGCTATTTTATGTTCGCCCGCTAAGGTGTTTGAATATATAATACATAAATAAATATATGGCCAAATAAAGCAATATCTTGGGGACGAACAGCATGGATTTAGGCCGGGGCGGTCCGTCAATACGAACCTTCTTGGCCTGGCTGAATACATGTCGAATGCCATGGATTGTGGAGTGCAAGTGGATGTAGTGTACTTTGATTTTCTGAAAGCCTTTGACAGAATTGACAACGACATCCTTTTGCATAAGCTTTTTTCCATTGGTTTCACTCCCCGTCTTCTTAATTTTTTCTCTGACTATTTGAAAGACCGCCAAAAATATGTAAGACATGGAACTTACGTTTCAGAAGCATATCACACTCGATCTGGTGTGAGTCAAGGATCAGTCCTCGGACCGCTCCTTTTTTTGGTGATGATCAATGACCTAGCTAAGTGACCTACTCTAAATGTCTCTTATATGCTGACGATCTGAAGCTCATCATAGAGATTAAATCTCAGGATGACTGCCTGCATTTGCAAAATGACATTGATTCAATTTATGAATGGAGTGTGAATAATAAAATGTTATTTAATTCAGATAAATGTAATATAATGACTTTTGACCGCAAACATTATTCAATTTATTTTAATTATAATTGATACGACATTTATATTAATATAGTGACAAATATTAAAGATGTAGGAGTAATTTTTGATCGTCGCCTCACTTTTCACGTTCACAATGCAAGCATTGCCAAAGAATCTTTCCGTCGCTTGGGATTTGTTCTGCGCAATGCTAAGGATTTCCTGGATCCGCAGGTGATTCGTACCTTGTTTAAAAGCCTTGTGAGGAGCAAGTTAGAATCAAGTTCATGTGTGTGGAATCCTCACCATGTTACATCATTGTCATCAGTCTCAACTGCTGGGCGTAGACCTATAAGTAAGTACAAAGTTGGTACTAGCCCCAGACAGAAAATAGACACTCCACAGAGGCCGTCATGACACTAGCTTTATATGGCAATATCTGTTCTGCTCCTAATCCTTATCCTAAATATTGCATTTTACATTTGATGCTATGCGAGTGTACTAAAAGTGCTAATGCTCAATTGCTCACCTAAGTTGTCCAGTGCTACACGGGATAGACGGGATAGTGATGTAAAAAAAAAGATGCAATTTTTTTTTTATATTTAAGTTATATATTTTTTTTTTTTTTTTTTTACTAATTAATAAAAATAATATGAATACATACGAAGCTAGATCAAGAAAAACAGAAAACAAGTACAAATTAAAAATTTATATAACCCCTGATCCTTATTATAGCTAAGAAGTATCGAGTGTTATAATTTTAGGGTGTGTATGTGTCACTGTGTCACACACCCTAAACTTATAACACCCGTCTCTTTGTTCAGGGATTAAAAATAGCGTCTAAGCCACATTTATATCGCCAGTCTCCAAGTAACAAGTCTTACTTTAGCTTCGCAACGAGAATTATCACATTATTTCGCCGAAGTTTCACCCAAAACTCCGAATGGGGAAAAATATTCCTACATCTGGAGATTTGTCAAATTCCTTTTCCTTCTTTGGACCCTATTTTGTTAGTCCTTGAGAAAACGGCAGACTGACGAATGTCTTCATAAATAATTCTTCGACAAGTATCATTGAGATTTTCTATAGAGATGAAATGAATAAGCAGCATCTGTAGATTAAAAAACTAATCTGAAAACTACGTTATTTTGTCTCTCTTAGAATACATTGTCATCTAGTTGTGACCTACCCTGAAAGTTTCAGCCGGATAGCTAATCGAAAAGTGCTCGAAATTTGACTTGCAAGATTCCACCCGGAACGACAGACAGACAAACAAGAGTGTGACAGAATAAAAACGTGGTGAAATAGTTTCTAGTGGCGCAAAATCCAGATAAAGCTGTGGTGCTTGATACGTATCATTCTTTCAAAAATTGTTTACCCATAGTTAACGGCATATATGACCCGTCGCTTCGCTTAGGACTCTACCATTACTCGTTCGCTTCTCTCGGGAGTTAACTTTAAACTCCCTTGCTCGGGAGTTAACTCTAGCATCTTTGTGCTTTATCTCCTTGGTGTACGAGTATAATCTACTGTTTACCTACCGTGTGTATAATATCTCTTGTATGCTTTTTACCTACCATCCACACCAATATATAAAAGTGAAACGTTGTCGATTTGCTTGGGGAGCGCTCACGCGATGATGGCTGGACAAATTTTGATGAAATTTAGAATAGAGATAGCTTATACCCGGGAATAATACATAGTATTCTTTTTATTCCGTATAAGATTCCACGGGAAAACTGGAAAATGTTGATTATTTAGTTTATGGAACGAAATAATAACAACTCAAGAGCATTGGTGCCATACTTTTGTTTGGTTTTTAATATCATAGAAGAACATACGATGTTTTTTTTCGCGATAAACCGTAGTCCACCCGGACGAAGTTGCAGGCGAAAACTAGTTTTTTTATAAATTTCACCTTTGATAACGAATCCTCTAAATGGGGCTATAGGTACTTTATATTTATTTATTTTCTCGTTCCTGGGCTGGACTTTTATGACAATTTCATTGCATTATTGTGCCTTTGGTTGTATAAACTATTATAATTCTGCTGAATTTCAATGCTGATGGTTTGGCCGAACATTCTCCACATCTCTAGTCCAGACGTATGTCCCTTTGTTGTCACGTTTTAAGTGTACAAGTATTGAATTTATAGAATGAAGAGAGTTTCTGTAATAAACAAAGGGATATTGTGTCTAACATTCTAAAATGATTTGCTTTAGAAATACAGTTAATTGAAAACGTGTCAACCTGCCATAATGGGTTTATTTTCTTTGTATGAATTCTCATAATAAATATGCTTTGTTGGCGGGGAAATGCGAAATTTAGATCGTAAAATACGGCACATTTATTGTTTGTTTAGATGTCAAGATTTAATATGGGAGTCTATATAAACCATTTTTTTATTGATTGACGATAAGAGCAGGTCACTCGCCTGATTGTCACGCCTGCCCATAATAGTTGCAGTGTCACCCAGAACATTGGTGGCAAAATCTTGCGCGTCATTGCACTGCGCTCGTCTCCCTGAGACATTGGGTTTTAAGTCTCATCATCCAGTAATTTTGCTGGAAACATTGCCCTTCAAACCGATACATAGATATGTTAACACATTACTGCTTGGCAGCTGAATATCTGACAAAGGCGGAAAATATAATATAAAAAAATTTTTTTTTTGATAAATCAGCTCCATACCTCAGATCTTAATTAAACCTTATTTTTCAGGTGCTAAGTCCAGTTTTGGTGGTGGAGCTGACTCTCAACAGGTTAGAAGGGACCCAGCTGAGGGCCTTAGGGCTGCTTTCGGTCTTCGGATTCAACGTCACGTATGCTGTGAGGGCCCCCACGGATCCCCCAGGTGCTATGTCCTGCAGCGCTATTGAATGCAGGTTGCTGGGGCACTGCTATGCCAGGCAGGACTTTCAGTGAGTATTGTATTGTATCTTGTTATATCTATGTAACTGACATAGCTGTAAGGATAAGAAAGCTTAAAAAAAAAGCTTGAAAGCTGGTCAGGTTTCTCAAAGAACCTTTGGGGTAGATGAGTTCTCGAGTGGAGAACACGTTTAGGCAAACATACCGTAGGAAGCCCTGTGGCCAGGTAGAGTGACAACCTGCGAAAAGTGGCTGGCAAAAACTGGTTGCAGAGAGCTGAAGACCGAGCTTAGTGGCGTACATTAGGAGAGGCCTATGTCCAGCATTGGACAATCATGGCTGATGATTATATCTACGTTGTGACCCAAGTAAACATGATTAGATATAAATATCATTCATAACACTAGAAGTATAAACATTAGAAACGGGAAATATCCCGTTTCCGTTTCGTTGGTAAATATACCATGGATACCATTTGTATTGAATTCATGATAATATCCCAGTAAAGCGCCGCGCTCTGGTTGGACTCTAGTTAACAAGCCACAGAAAAACCTATTTATTTCAAGAAGTTTTATAAATAGGTGGAGTCCACATCGGCTAATCGAAAGTGATGCACCCAAGATATGCTGATCCCCTTGTACGTACAAGCCTCAAGCACAAACTAACACAATGTTATGCCGTTCGGCCTCCACATCGCGTCAAAATCTCGTCCTTGTTAGTCGTGTAAATTAAGTAAAGTTCTCATGAAAAAAAATATGTAGCCTTTTGTGATAAAATAATAGGTCCAATGTCGACCAAACAAATTATTCACTCACACACACAAGCATGCTTCACTCGTTAGTTCGGCGGCTTACACTTCTTCTTGTTTTAAACCTTCTTGCAATATCCATACCAATATATAAAAGTGAAACGTTGTCTGTTTGTTTGTTTGTTTGGGGGGCTTTCACGCGATAACGGCTAGACCGATTTTGATGAAATTTTGAATGGAAATAGCTTAAACCCTAGTATAAAACAAATGATACTTTTTATCCCGTTACCTATTCACTCTTGACTTGAATATACCTGGGCTATATTTTACTGGAAACACTGACGAAGGATTGCTAACCACACATGCTACCACTTGGCCAACATTGCATCTGTATAATGAATTACCCCAGATAATAATAAATTTAAGCTATTTCATTGTTCGTATAATAAATGTATTGTAACTCCAGCTATTCAGGAAACCGCCATATCCGTGTGATACGCGTCACAGAGTCAGTTATATCCAACAATCTTACGCCTGCATTAAGCCGGTCAATAGGGCGTGAACCATCACTGAAGGGAAGAAAGGAGCCAATGACAAGGGTGCTGACCTTTCCCGTGTAATAGAGCTTTTGCATGCGGAGAGCCTTCGTCTTGTATCCACTTGAGAATACGGTCCAGCCATTTTGTGGTAATTTTTGGAAAGTATAATCTGGGACATCAAACTTGAACATGTGTTAAGGTAGAGAGAACGGCGGACACTAACGACCCAATACCAAACCTGAAAGTAAAGTATTTAAATGTGAACTTTATTATTGTGTTGAGTGCAACACATATTCTTTAAATGAAAGTAGTATACGAAACGTGCGTCGCCCACGTGGAGCGTACACTATAGGCCGTTCGTGTTGAAGAAAAATTATCAAACAAACAAACAAACAGACAACATTTCACTTTTACATATTAGTGAGGATGCGTCTGATAGCGCCCAGTCCAGTGGAAATATGTATTCGTATTACCACTATAAAATAAATACGGCCAGGTGTAGGCCGTGTTTTGATGTTTTGTTGTGCTATGAACACACACTTGCTGAGATTAGTTAAGATGATATTTAAGATTACAAAAATATCAAGCAGCAAATTAAGTGGATTAAAAAACTAATCAAAAAAACTGTTTTTTTAGAGTGTACTGCTTTTTTTTTTAATTACATTTTCATCGAGTTTTGAACTACCCTGAAAGTATGAGCAAGATAGCTAATCGAGAAGTACTCGAAAATTGAGTTGCAAGGCCACCCGGAACGACAAACAAGAAAGTGACTTATAAAACGTGGTTTTAATAACCGTGCTCTTTTTAATCAATAGGTGGATTATCCTAAAGGATGTCCCACCGGGAAATGAATAGACATCAAACTAATAAAAGCTTAAGTGCTGCCTAGTGACCACAACTTGACTATAATATACCTACATACTTGCCTACATACCATGAAAATTGCACAGATTTATGAGAATGCACCAATTGGTGCTATCGCGTTTGTTTTTTAATAATGGACATGTCTTTGCAGCGAGTTCTACTGCGCATGTTTCGAGGGCTACTCCAGCGCTGACTGCGGCGTCGGCCCGCTGTGTCCGAAGACGTCCAACATGTGCAAGAACGGAGGCACCTGCAGGTAAGCTCATCCAAATGCTACTCACGTAACTTACAAAAATAACGCAAAACACTAACATAAATAAACTTGGAATCAATAAATCTATCCTTAATCACAAATTGCTGCTATCACAACCAACAGATCTATGAATACGCAACTGAAGATATAGACGAATCGAAATTGATTCTCGCTGTATGTCCAACCCCATCTTACTTCTGATAATGTGCAGCCTGTTTCAATATACTAATTGCCAAATCCCACTGGGTTCATTACTAGTCCATTTTCGTTTTATTCCAAACGGGGCTACATAATTGCTATTCATGTCCACACCAAACATTAGCGTTTATTTTCAAAATTTCCAAATGAACGCTAATAATTAATTAATCCCTTTGGCAAACAGTATTGGACATCAAATGTCCAATGACTTAATGTATTGAATATCCATTTTGGTACGTATTAAATAATAATTATCTAAATATGTAAAACCGTCGCGCATTGTATCTATTGAAACAATGGTAATGGTCGTGTAGCTACTGACTGACTGACAGTCAACGCACAGACTAATCTAGCGGTGATAGAGACGTGAAGTTTTCACAATAACTTTTTTTCTAAGAAAGGGACCACGCGGGCAAAACCACAGCGCAGGGAGAAGCTAGTATAAAATAGTCTATAATTTGTTATACCACTTATAACACTTATAACACTTATAATAGAGCGATGGTAGCCTAACGGTTCAATAATGCAACTTAGAATCCAACAATACCGGGTTCGGTCCTAAGCTTCGCACATGACTTTTGTAAGTTAAGTGCGGTTTTCCATCGCTCCATGCTTCGAAGGGCACGTTAAACTGAGAATGGATGAGGAAAGCTGAAGACCGAGTTTAGTGGCGTGCATGAGGAGAGGCCTACGTCCAGCAGTGGACAAGTATAGGCTGATGATATTGATTATGACTGACTGAAAGGTTGACTGTAAGAGATTGCTTTTAGCGATAAGTCCGTCCATTCTACTTTGGTTATAAGATTGTTTCTATGCTTTATTCTATGTATTATTTTTGTAACTGGTGTACAATAAAGTGCTATCTACCTCCCTATGATGTTAAGCTGTCGGTCACGACCGTTATTGATTAATAGCAGCCGTTAAGCCATGTCAGAGGCCCTTGGGTGGTCTGACAAACTCTGACACCAGAAGCCTTCACTACCTCACGCAACAAACAAATTTAAAGCAGTAAGCAACAAAAAGACTGTACAAATAACTGTAAAAACTTAAAATAAGCTACAGAATAAGTTTCTTTTTAATTTAATTTTGTTTTTTTTTATTTGTTCGCATCTCATAAAAACTACTGGACTGATTGCGATGCAGTTTTCACTGTAGACTTTGAATAAAAACTGGTGTACTTAAGAAGCCCAGCAACAGATAAAAAAATACGATTGTTTAAATTTTCTTGAAATGTTGTCTAAAGGTACTTTTGGTACTGGAATAACTATACTGGATGGAACTGGAATACTGGTTACTTTTAACCCAAAGAAATGAGAACGCGGGCAAAGCCGCGGGCACAGCTACAAATATCATTCAGGACAATTTGATAAGTTCCCACATTTTAGTGCGCTGATACCAATAGTTAATACTGCACTCTTAAAATACGTAATTAATCGACTTCAGAAAAGGAGACGGTTATATGTTCGTATGTATGTATGTTTTTTTATGTATGTCGGTTGATATCTTCGTCAATTGCGGACCGATTTTAAAATATATTTTTTGTCCAGGTTGGTTTCGCAGTTTTTCGACGATAAATAGTTTTGTTGAGTATATCCATTTGATTTTGTGTTTATATTGCCTTTATTTTGTGTTTATCTCTACGATTTCTAAACCGATTGAGATGATTGTTTTTTTTATTCAAAAGGGTAAACTTTCCGTGTAGTCCCATATAAACTTCATCAAAATTGGTTCGGTAGTTTTATTAGAAAATCAATTTGTTTTATAGTTTATGTTCTCTAATATCTTGGGATTTCTGAACCGAATTAGATGATTGATTTTACTTACGTAAGACGACCTCTAGTGTAGTACTGTATACATTTCATCAAAATTGGTTAGGTAGCTTTAAACAAGCTTTAATTTAATTCACTGTGTTATAGTGTTTAGGACTAGATTGCAAGCCAATTTTGAACAATTTAAGGACGTCCAAAGATGCTGAAGTTTTGCACATGGGTGTAGTTCTGATGACAATTAAAAAACTACAGTGGTAGTAGTAGTAGTCAAAGGAACTACACAATCGTATAATAGAATCACTTCAAGTTTGGGCTCATTTGGTTTGTCTTCATGAGATCATGTCTGGTTTTATTTGGTATCAAAGGTCTGATGATGGAGCCGGAAGGTAGTCACAGGAACTCAACAACAAAATGATGGAACCCCTTCGAGTTTGGGCTCATTTGGTTTGCCTTCGTAAGTTCTCTGGTTTTATGTGGTATCCAGGGTCTGATGATGGAGCCGAAAGGAAGTAACAGGAAATCAACAACAAAATGATAGAACCCTCTTCGTGTTTGGGCTCATTTTGTCTTGATGAATTCTCTGGTGTTATGTAGTATTCAGGGTCTGGCGATAGAGACGGAAGATAGTCACAGGAACTCAACACCAACATGATAGAACCCTTTCGAGTTTAGGCTAATTTAGTTTATCTTGATGAATTCTTTAGCTTTATGTGGTATCTAGTGTCTGGTGATAGAGCCGGAAGGTAGTCACAGTTACTCAACAAAATGATGGAATCCCTTCGAGATTGGGCTCATTTGGTTTGTCTTGATGAGTTCTCTGGTTTTATATGGTATCCAGGGTAGATGGAGCTGGAAGTTAGTCAAAGGAACTTGACAACAAAATAATGGAACCCTTTCGAGTTTGGACTCATTTGGTTTGCCTTGATGAGTTTTTTGGTGTTATGTGGTTTTCAAGGTCTGATGATGGACCCGGCTGGTAGTCACAGGAACGCAACAACAAAATGATGGAAAATGGTCAAAACTAATTCAGTTGTTATATATGTAGGTTTTATTCATCCTTGGTTTTGAATATAAAGTCTACTATTTTCTTTGGCATATATTCTTTCCAATGTTTGCTTAGGTCACTAAAAAAAAAAAACTACTTTATAATAAAAATGTTATTTTGTAAACAACCACTAAAAAGAATAAAATAATTATAATTGAGCCAGAATATTATCACTTCGAAATAACCAAATTAATAGAAATGCATAAATACAACATAACACAAGAAAGAGTTTTTTGAAGGCGGTGGCGGTTCAGTATTTCTTGAGTTTATCCATTACAAACAAACAAACATACATAAAGCTAAATGTGTCCTATTTATAATTATAAGTATAGATTTGAAATTAAATACTTGCTTTTCTCGCTGCTTCGCTCGCGCTGTTATTTTTTTTCGTGGTTTTCTCTTATTTAACTAGCTCACAGTTGTCAGATGGATAACGACAAACATATAAAGACGATGTTTTCTTCACACACTGCTAATGCGTGACCAGACGAGCTGCACACGCAATGCATTCGCAGATCGTGTACCTTTCCACAAATTGTTTGTTGTTTTTTGAGTTGTTTTAAATTCAAATTGTTAAAAAACCATTTGGACATTCTCCAAATTAAAATCTACCTACTAACCTACTTCCGATGGGGAGGAACTTCGTGTATAGAGAAGGTCAAGATAGGTACATCAAAATGCTTCAGCAAAGATACCTTGCGACCATATTGGAATCTGATTACCTATCGTCCCGGTCGCTTTGCAAACAAACGTACATAATCATATAGCTTGTCAATTCTCCGTTCACATAGGTATTACAACTTATGCACCGAGGGTTCCGTACCACAATACAATATAATTTTGTTATCCCTCCGCAGTCGGCTAAAAATATATTCCTTTGATTTTTAAAGTTGGAAATAAGATGGAGAAACACTGTTTGCCATCGCTATAATCTCCGGGCGGATTTTCAATCACTTCAATTAGATCTGTCATGGCGTTTTAGGAATGTATTAAAACTAATCTGCTTTCGTTCGAAAGTCATATCAACCAGTTAAACGGATTGCTTTTAGGTACGTTCGCATATTTTCTCTAGATCGTATCGCATATTTTTAGAGCATCTAGTTTACCATCTAGGTTGCCATATGAAATGTTGTAGAGTTTGTTAAAATATTCCTTGTTAATATCATTTATCAAAATCTATCAAGCCGTTTAGGCTGTAGGACAGGCCTAGTACACAGGTAAAGTGAGAATAGGATACATACATCCAAAGAGATTATCACGCTAACTGGCTTATCATTTATCTAAGGAAATTCTATTAACTATTCTAGTACAACTGGAATGTTATCTTCTATACAAGAGTGGCATTACCAAAAATGTGGTTTAAACAAGTGAAATGATTATAAACTTACAAAAAACCGGACTGAAAACATATATCATTGAATACGAGCTGACCGCCCAAAAAAATAATCATACTAATATCATAAAGGCGAAATTTGGTGTCATATGAGTTTTCCTGACACTTCATAATATATCCTATAGCACAGACAAATCCAATGATACTTCATTTATCAAAATCCATCAAGCCGTTTAGGTTATAGGACACGCCTAAGAAACGTACAAATAAACAAACATACATACAACCCAAACACAAAACCCTCCGTGCAGTCGGGTAATAACAATCAAAACCGTTGTGCGGAAATAAGGAACTATTCGAGATTACCCGGGAAAATTGAGTTCTTGTAAAAGTAATTTATCGCCCGCAGTGCTTGTTTTCTGCCTATACTATATTATATGATATTAGTTATGCCCATGGCTTTGCCCGCGGCTTTGCCCGCGTGGTCATTTTATTTAAAAGTAGCCCATAGCGTAGCGTAGCAGTTGAAGTGGCAATGGGCAGGCCATATACTTCGCAGAACCGACAACTGCTGGGGAATAAAGGTTCTCGAATGGCAACCACGAACAAGCAAGCGAAGTGTGGGGAGACCCCCCACACGATGGACCGACGACATTGTAGCCATCGCAGGAAGTCGGTGGATGGAGGTGACACAAGATCGCTCGTCATGGCGCTCTTTGGGGGAGGCCTATGTTCAGCAGTGGACTTCTTATTCTTATACGTGTTATTCCAGGACCAAAAGTACGTATAAAGTACAATATATTAAATTTCGTCAAAGTTTGTCCAGCTGTCAAATCGATGTTTATCGATTGCTCGGCATCTAATCATCGCATTAAGATACCAAGTAAGTTTTTACGTAAAACCATAAGCTATCCAACAGTGATAACAGCATCGCAATCGTTTCAGTAATTTGATGCGCGAATAAACATACACAAACTAACAGACAAACAGACAGACATGATTTAAAAAAATGTTCAATTCTTTTTCAGTAGCATATTTTAAGTACCCTAGACCATTTTTTGTTGAAATTATATTCATTGTACTGATTTTTTCGTTTTTATTGCTTTATTATAAGTACTAGCATTCGCCCGCGATTTCGTCCGCGCGGACTACAGTTTATCGCGACAAAAAAGCATTATATGTTCTTCTAGGATATAAAAAGCAATGCATAAGTAGGTATAGTACCGTAGAGAGAGAATCAAGAAAAGAGGTTTCTTTAATAATAATAATTATGCAATCGGGTTAGGCTTATACACCGTTAGCACCTGATAGTAAAAGAGAAGATGATATTTTTTTTTTCTTTACTCTATGCTCATTGTAGGCAAACAAACCGTTCAAGAGATTTTTATCATCGATATTTTTGGGTTTGAGTTCACTTGAACGTTTCTGACCGCTGTTTTATAGTGAATAATTTAAATTTGACTTACATAATGATGAATTGTTGCATTGTAGGCTGTAAAAGCCGTACGGAAAGAAAAAATGAAAAAAAAAAACCTTCCACATTTTTCTTTAGATTTTATTTTTAGTATTTTTCGATGGTTAAAGGTTTTTATTTCGAAGTATTATCCTCACAAATTGCGTGGATTGTTTTTATTTTGATATTTGTGTTTATCTTGTAGCGGTTTGAGAGAGCAGGAACGAGTTAGGAAATAAACGAAAGATCTACTACATTTCGTAGGGTTAATCTGATTTTAGGGATATCATATTTTTACCCTCAAATACTGGGTAATTTTAACTACCTATCTAATGTAAAATAATAATTGTTGTCTGTTCTGTGTGTGGGTGTTTTGATGTATAAAAAGCCTGTATTTACAATATAAAAGTATAGATCACAGTAGTGCATTTTCCAGTACCTATAATTAGTATATAGTCCATATATAAAATATAGTCCATATAGTCCATAAAATTATTTGGTCAGAATAAATAGGATTATATAATATTATACTTTTGTTGTTATTAATAAGTAGTTATAAGTTCTGTCAATAAACAATTTATTATTTATTATTATTATTATAATACAGAACTTGGTTTCAATCAGATTGTCACTTTCTTCATAGTAATTTCTACTCCATCGCAACGCATTATTGATAGTGATATTGAAAATTGGATTGAAACCAAGATAGATGATAGCACTACCGATAGCAGTTATCTAGTTACCACAGTACAAGCATTGCTAGTTTGGGGCTAAATGGTGCTGTGTGTGAAAAATCCAATAAAATATAAAATTTTACTACACAAAATGGAATTCATTTGTATCAAATTAATTATTTCTGCCAATTTTCTAATATATTCCCCTTAGTTTTTCCAGATTTCCTAAAAATCTGATCATAAGAAAGTTATGGGACAGTGACGCAGGTCTGCACGAACTGGCTTCCAACAATTTCCTCATGTATATGCTCAAAACATTTTGAATCAAAATATTTCAGAAAAACAGAAATGAAAGTGTCCTTACGAATCGTTTCTGTACTTACAATTGATGTGCATGTAAATTAATTCTATACTGTGTAGTACCAATTTCTTACAGGAACCATTTTATTTTGTTGGGATAAATAGTAGCTTATGTGTTCATCCAGGGTATGAGCTACCATTCATACCATATTTCGTCCAATTTCTTTCAGCGTGAAGGAGTATCAAACATTATATAACTCTCTCTTTTATGCACTTTTATACAATATTGGTGTGGATAGATAGACAGATAGATGACTTAAGATACTGCTGGGATTATTCGTTGTGGGATGTTTACTTTATTTATTAAAAATATGTACTTTAAGTGCTATTCCAAGACCTAAAATATCAATATACCAACACTTGATCAAATCCTTTCAACCGTCAATTTTTTTTTATCGATTTCTAGGCTTCTACTCATCGGATTGAGATACCAAGTTCCCCTTGTTTTTAAGTCAAAACCTAAGTTATCTAGAAAAAAAACTGCATCGCAATCAGTCCAGTAGATTTTACGTGATGCGCGAACAAACATACAGAAAAATAAACAGACAAACAGACACAATTTAAAAAAAAAACTTGTTTAGTAGCTTATTTTATGTACCTACCCTAGACCATTTGTTTTAAAATAATCTTCTTTGTACAGACTTTCGTTCCTATTGCTTTATTATAATGAGTAAAGATGGGAATAGTTCAACTAGGTTTTGTAGTTGATGCGGGTGTCACTGAGTCCGATCTTTGATCCTTTTGATCAAAGATCGGACTCAGTGACACGCAGTAAGAGCCGTATTCTAATCTTTGACACTATTATTTGTGATCAAGAAATAAAAAGTATTGCAATCATAAAACCAAAAAATGGGCGCACAGATGTACATACAATACGTGTTGTACGAATATTTTGCCTTACCATTGTCATTCACTCATACCATTGTATATATATATCTCATATTTTTATTCATTGGCATAAATAAAAATAAACAACATTTTGGGCAAACAGTTCATTCAACCCGTCCAATTATTTAGAAAACGTGACTACAAAAAGTGAGTTTTACTAACACAGTTGGTCCAACAAACATACCCCTTTTTACGTCGAATATCTTCAATTACTGGTCGGTATACGTTCCCGCACAAAAACGGGGATCACTAAAACGGCAGAAAGTCTCCCCGTTGAAAACGTAGGTTTATTTCAAGCAAAACATGTGAATTAATTATTGCAGAGTACCAATTTGTTCCTCCTTATTTCAAAGTTCCTCGAGTTGTGTATATCCGAAGCAATTTAGTAAGTTATTTAAACTACTAGAAAACGCCTTCCATGTGATTTAATATTAGTTGAAAGCGCAGCGTTAATATAATTATGAATTCGGGAACTTGTAAGAGAGGAATTTGCTGGTGCGGAGCTAAAATAGTGACACCAAGAAATATGGTTCTAAGGTTAATAAACAAAAATACTTCTATAATATTTAGACTTGTACTATTATTTATTCTGTGACTAATATGATGGCTTGTGTTCAAAGTGCTAGATGTCTCTCCTGCGAAATCCTACGTAATCCATTTTAAACTGCCTGTAGAAATACTTCAGAAAACTCGTTATTAACCTTATCATTTCTGGACAACTACTCAATCAAATTAAGATTCAATGCGTAGGTACTTTAGTACAGTACCTTAATATTTATTAGAACCAGGACTACATAAATACTAAGTAAAAGTTATTGTTATTTCTATGGGTTTGTGAATCAGTGACCCAACTAGCTCAATCCTATCAGAACATTCACAACTGTCTTCGCTAAAATGTAAATTTTATAATGCATACAGATGTATACATGATTATATCCGCGCCCTACCCGTGGTCCACCTACATAGATTACAGACAAACAGTAGTACAGGGGCATTTTTTTCATCCCGTGGTCCACCTCTAGATAACTGGGTGTACCAGTCGTTTTTATTTCTTTCCATGGCCCACCTTAGTTCACCTGGCTGTACCAGGGGCAATTTTTTCTTCCCGCGGTCCACCTTAGTTATTACTACACTATTTAAACTATTCAACCATTTATTATTTTGTTTTTAACAATTTTTTTACATTCATTTTTCCTTTTTTTTCGTCATCACGAAGAAGTAAAGTCATACGACAGTCAAAGAAAGTAAAAGTTACAAGTGTGACACTAATTTTTGGTAATGTAAATAGCTCCAAAATCATTTAAAAGGTGTCAGTCGATTTTCGACCTCATTGACATGAGCTAAGTAGTTGTTTTTTTAACGTATATTGACTAAATGAACACAGTTAATGCTGAATCTAACTAAATCTGATTAGTATCAATATCATCTAAAAAGGTGAAAAATTAAATAAACACAACAAACACAGTAAATACCGAATCAGACTAATGTCAACAAGAGTCAAAATCGTGTGACGCTCATTTTTGTAATGTACATAGCTTCAAAAACATTTTAAAATTAAGACTTAAGAGATGCGACTTTTGACTTGCGATAGATCGCGACTTTTGATTTGCGACTTGCGATAGATTGCGACTTTTGACTTGCGACTCGTTAGTCACGACTTTTAATATTTGACTTTCTGCCACTTTCCTCACCATCCCCCAACCTTCCCCTACCATCCCCCACCATCCCCACCTTTCCCTACCATCCCCCATTTACTCCTCACGTCCTCCCGCTTCACCCAACTTTCACCCATCTTCCCCCAACTCTATCCCACCCTTCTTTCAATTTTTTGCGATCCTCCCAACACCAACCCCCCAACTTCCCCCACCTTTCTAACTTCCCCACACCCTCCCTTCAAGTTTTTCCAACTTACCTTACCCTCCCTTCACTTCCCTCCATCCTCCCATCACTTTTTCCAGACTTACTGCACCCTCGCTTCAACTTCCCTCACCCTCTTCTCACTTCCTCCATCTTCCTCTCACTTTTTCCCAACTTCCCTTACGCTCCATTTGCTTCCCCCACTCTCCCCTCACTTTTTCCCAACTCACTCCACCCTCCCCTCAACTTCCCTATCACCTGTCACTTTGACACTATAGAATAGATATAAAACAGTAATATTATAATAATTAAGTAGTGGGGGAAATGCCACATGGTTTCATTGAAATTGTTTAAGACAATTCAATAATAACCAACCAATTCAAAAAATACTATATTTAATGTGTTCTTTTTCTCACGGAACAAGTGGGAAAAAGGTCTCACTAGTGTGACGGAACTAATGAGACAAACTAACAAAATGAGTAAAATTAACTATTGAAAGAAAATATTGCCCTTGGTACTGCTAGGTGAACTAAGGTGGACTATGGAAAGAAGTAAAAACCCCTGGTACACCCAGAAATCTTGAGGTGGACCACGGGAAGATAAAATTTCCCCAGGTAGAGCCAGGTGAACTATCTAGGTGGACCACGGGCAGGGCGCGATTATATCGTACACTAAACTTTTACTCTCACACTCTAATCCATTAGGTATCGGATACAATAGACCAGGTACCAAAAGGAAAGTACCGCGTACATGACCTAGTACCTGACCAAATCCTAGAGGGACGCGGGTAAAACTGCGGGGTGCAGCTAGTGTGTACATAAATTTAATCTTTCTTTTTTAATCACATATTTTACATTACTTTAATAGTTGCAATTGCAACATTAAACTATAGTATTTACATAAACATGAATAAACAAAAATTGAAAATTTTGTAAGAAACTTAAAAGAAAATTGCTACTTATAGTTAAAAGAATTATACACATATTTGAAATGGAAAGAAAGACCTGTATTTTGATAGGTTTTGGTAATTTTTTCTTCCATCGGAAATACAATATGGCAGCTGTAAGCCGCCATATTAGTTTTCTTGATACTTCATATGTATTTTAGTACTCTAGTGATCAAGACAAATCCAATAATACCTCATTTATGAACATCCGTCAAGCTGTTTAGGCTGTAGGACGCGCCTAAGAAACTTACAAATATACAAACACACAAATACGTACAACCCAAATACCCTCAGTCGAGTAAAAATATATAAAAAAAAGCTTATATAGCCATGTCATGGTGAAACTTAGAACGGGCTATCACAATAAAATGCGTATACAACATTTCGTGACTATGTTGTTTACCGTTGAGGCGTTCCCTAATCAGGAATCAGCCAACCAGTAGAGCAGCAACCATGTCATGGTAAAACTTCAAACTAGCTAGCATAATAAAATGCGTACACAAAATTTCGTGTCTGTGACGAACACTTGCCGCGTGCGCACGTGCAGTATGCGCACAATGAGGCGTATTGGCGATATATCGCCACCCGATCATCGACTAGCATAAAAAAACTTTTAATAATCTTGTATAATCTATACTTATAATAAATAAATAAAAATGAGAAAAACTATAGAAATATTATAAAAAATGGTCTACTCTACTCAAAATTAGCTACAATATTTTTTTAAGTCGTGTCTTTCTGTTTATCTGTATGTTTGTTCACGCATCACGTAACAGCTACTTGACCGATTGCAATGCAGTTTTCCCTGTTGGATAGCTTAGGGTTTGACTTAATCCGAATATTAGATGCCGAGTAATCGATAAAAAACTATATTGATTACGTTTTATGTACTTTATAGGTACTTTTAGACTTCGAATAACACGTTTGGGCTAGTTTTAAATGAAATGACTACGAGGACAAAGCCGCGGGTACAGCTAGTAATACAATATAAATGTACATTTACGGATTTCAATACCGCGTCTATCAAAAACATTAAATGAAAACAGCGTGACGAGAAAACCGGTATGTCTTAGAATCACAGAAGCGTGGACCAGCGTGGTGTGTTGAGGCCCACGAACTTTGACAGACAGTCATACTTTAACTCATACATACATACATTCAATGTTAAAAATTAGCCTTTAAAATAATGTTTTTATGCAGTAGCATGTGGTGGTGAAACTTAGAACTTGCTACCTTAATTAAATGCGTATAAAACATGTCAAAGTCAAAGTAAATCTATCTATATATAATAAAGCAGTAGTAACAAAAAAAAACTGAGTAAAGATAATAAAAAAAATGTTCTATCTAATGGTTTCGATATTTATTTATGAACTAGCTGGGCCCGTGGCTTAATCCGCGTGGTCATTTCTCTGGGTTAAAATTTACTTATTTGTTATTCCAAGACCAAAAGTACCTATAAAGTACATAATTACCAAAACTTTGTTCAGCCGTCAAATAGTTTTTTATCAATTGCTCGGTTTATACACATCGGATTGGGATACTAAGTACACCATTCTTTAAGTCAAAACTTAGCTTTCCAACAGTAAAAACCGCATCGCAATCGGTCAAGTAGTTTTTAATTGATGCGTGAACAAACAACCAGACATGTTTTATTCATATTCAGTAGCTTGTTTATAGAACCCTAGAGCTATATCATAGTTTTTATTTTTCCACTAGCTGTACCCGCGGCTTCGCACACGTGGTCATTTCATACCATAAGGTGTTCCAGGACCTAAAATATCAACATACCGTCATTTGATCAAAATTTCTTCATTCGTCAATTATTATTTTTTCAATTGCTCTGCTTCTAATCGCCAAATTGAGATACCATTACACCAGTTTTTAAGTTAAACCCTAAGCTTTCCTACATTGAAAACCGAATAGCAATCTGTCCAGAAGTTTTTACGTGATGCAAAAGAAATACAGACAAACACACAGAAAGTCACGAATTAAACTAAAAAACTAAACTAAAACTAAATTTTGTGTAGAGATTCTTAAAACTTTTGATCATTTCAAGTAAACTAAAAGACTTTCAGGGGACGGGTATGTTGTAATGTACATGGCCGAGAGTGGGGAAAGGGTGGGGGGAGGGAGATAATAGGGGCAGGAGGATAAGGCCGATTAGTTCCCTAATCGGAGTAATTTAGAAAAAAAGAAGGGGAGGATAAGATAAATCGAGCAAGGGTTGCGGAATGTAACGGGAGGGTAGGGAAGATGGAAAAAATTGGGGGGAAGTGAGGAGATCGTGAGGAGAAGTGAAGAGAGGGTGGGGTAAGTGAAAGGAGGGTGGGAGAAGTTGGAAAAAGTGAGGATAAGGTAGGGTAAGTCGGGAGGTAAAATACAATGGGAGGTCGGGTTTAAGTCAGAGATGGGTAAGAGGTAGTGAGGGGAGGACGAAAAAAGTCGGGAAGGATGAGGGCAAGTGAGAGGAGGGTAACGTGGAACAGGAAAAGTGAGGGGAGGATGGGGTAAATTGGGAGAGAGTTAGAAGAAGTGAGACGAGGGTGGGGAAAGTTGAAAAAATTAAAAGAGACGGTGGAGTAAGTTAGAAAAATGTAAAGGGAGGAGCGAAAAAAGGAAAAAGTAAAGGGAGTGCTAGGAAAGATGGAAAAAAAATGTGAGCGGAGAGTGGGGTAAGTTTAAAAAAGTGATGGGTTACATCCCGCACCCTTTTTTGACTTTCCCCACCATCCTCTCACTTTTTTTTACTTAACCCACCCTCACCCTCACATTTTTCCTTACTTTCCCACTTTTTCTTACTCCCCTCACCCTTTTCCGACTTTTCCCACCCTCCCCCAACTTTCCCCAACCTCCCCTCACTTTTTTTTACTTACCCAACCTCCACTCATTTTGTTATTTTTCCCACCTTCTCCTCACATCTCCTCACCCTCACTCAATTTTCCCCATCCTCCTCTCACATTTTTCCAACCTACTCCACACTCTCCCCTGCTACTCCCATCCTCCCCTTTCTTTTTCCAAACTTATATTAAATTCCCCTCATTTTTTACCAACCTACCCCCACTCCCCACACCCTCTTTTGGCTTTCCCCATATACCCTTCACATTTTTCCATCTTTTTCCAAACTCCCCCTCTAATCCCCTCCCCCCTACGAATCCCCTTCCCCGCCACCAGCCGTTCATTACACAACACTACCTCCCTCAAGTCCCTTAATTCCGTTGCAGAACTTAAATTGTATACCAACTATCATAAATTCTGTGCTTTTACTGAGCTAACTGGATGTAAACGGCTGTGTCGACAGACAAATGGGGCTGGCTGCCGTGAGCTGTGTCTGCACGCCCGGCTACACGGGTGACCTCTGCGAGTCGCAGATCGCTTCACCAGGTAAATAACGGATGTATTGACAGACAGATGGGGCCGGCTGCCATGAGCTGTGCCTGCGCGCCAAGCTACACGGGCGACCTCTGCGAGTCGCAGGTCGCTTCACAAGATAACTAACGGATGTGTGAACAGACAGATAGGGCCGGCTGCCGTGAGCTGTGTCTGCGCGCCTGGCTACACGGGCGACCTCTGCGAGTCGCAGGTCATTTCACCAGGTTACTAACGAATGTGTCGACAAACAGATGAGGCTGGCTGCCGTGAGCTGTGTTTGCGCGCCCGGCTACACGGGCGACCTCTGCGAGTCGCAGGTCGCTTCACCAGGTAACTAACGGATGTGTCGACCGACAGATGGGGCCGGCTGCTGTGGGCTGTGTCTGCGCGCCCGGCTACACGGGCAGCCTCTGCGAGTTGCAGGTGGCTTCACCAGGTAAATAACGGAGGAAATGACAGACAGATAGGGCCGGCTGCCGTGAGCTGTGTCTGCGCGCCTGGCTACACGGGCGACCTCTGCGAGTCGCAGGTCATTTCACCAGGTTACTAACGAATGTGTCGACAAACAGATGAGGCTGGCTGCCGTGAGCTGTGTTTGCGCGCCCGGCTACACGGGCGACCTCTGCGAGTCGCAGGTCGCTTCACCAGGTAACTAACGGATGTGTCGACCGACAGATGGGGCCGGCTGCTGTGGGCTGTGTCTGCGCGCCCGGCTACACGGGCAGCCTCTGCGAGTTGCAGGTGGCTTCACCAGGTAAATAACGGAGGAAATGACAGACAGATAGGGCCGGCTGCCGTGAGCTGTGTCTGCGCGCCTGGCTACACGGGCGACCTCTGCGAGTCGCAGGTCATTTCACCAGGTTACTAACGAATGTGTCGACAAACAGATGAGGCTGGCTGCCGTGAGCTGTGTTTGCGCGCCCGGCTACACGGGCGACCTCTGCGAGTCGCAGGTCGCTTCACCAGGTAACTAACGGATGTGTCGACCGACAGATGGGGCCGGCTGCTGTGAGCTGTGTCTGCGCGCCCGGCTACACGGGCAGCCTCTGCGAGTTGCAGGTGGCTTTATCAGGTAACTAAAGGATGTGTCGACAGATAGATGGGCACGGCTGCCGTGAGCAGTGTCTGCGCGCCAGGCTACACGGGCGACCTCTGCGAGTCACAGGTCACTTGACCAGGTAACTAACGGTGTTAAAAGTTAAGTTAAGTTTTTCTTTTAGTTATGCATTGTCATTGAGTTTGTCAGGTACCCTGAAAGATTCAGCTGGATAGCTAATCGGGAATTTGAAATGCAAAATTCCAGGACAAACAGAAATACATAGATAGATAGATACATACATCCATACAAGTGAAGATAAATAAAAGCTTTTAAAAAATAGCACAAATCATAGCCGTATGGCGAGACGGCAGCAAACCAGATACAAACTCAAACAAAAAAAAACTAACGGTCTGAAGATAATCTGTCACACTAAAAAAACATCAAATTATACTAAGGTCACTGAAAAAACATCTAGGTACGTTTAACATTTACGCATCCCCATCATAACCACTGCTGCGTTATCCATGAATCTGTAAGTTTCAAAGATAATAATATATTCATTACAGACCACATAGAAAGGTTTTAATAGTTGGTTAACCTACCACTCCGAACGTTACGGTCATACACGTAACAGTATACCCGACAGGTTTAGTTTTCAGATATATCGAAGCGATAACTGTACAGTTTTAACACATACACGTTCCGGTATACTTGTTCAGGTAATCTGTTTAGGTAAACCTGTCAGGTAATACCATTGCGTATGGCCACCAATACGTATTGGTCGCATATTTGCACGCCACCGAGGATAAGGTTTGGCCTCAAAAGTAAAATCAAGAGGCGATACTCAATCTAAAAGAAATACAAGTAAATAGTTGCGTATTTCCGTTTCATATTTCGCCAATTTCACCAGTGAGTCCAGCCGCGGCCGCGGTGGCTCAGAAATGCTTTTCGCACATCTGTCATCATTACCCCGTGCATTTTCGAGATGTGAGAGCATTCCCAACATATTAATAAGGATTTTGATAAAAGGGAGAGTATGACAATAATAGTTTATATATTTAAACGGGACTTAATCACACTGAAAACTTAACTTGAGACCTAATGCCTTGTTATCTCATTCTGTTTATAGGAAACCAACACACACTGACAGATACCTCAACGCCTTTTCACATCACCACCCGCGGCATTTACAATCAGTAGCCAGATCACTTTTAGACAGAGCTCATGCCCTCTGTGACCCTGAACATTTACATGCCGAAGTGTCGCATGTTCAGGAGGTACTCAAGCGAAACGGATATGTGGTGACCAGACGTTGGCGTCCTAGACGCAGATATAATAAGAGTAGGTCTGATGTCGATAGACAGCCGGCTTTCATGCCTTATTTAAAAGGAGTGACGGATAAAGTCGGTGCTTTATTAAAGGACTTTTCTATCAAGACCGTTTATACTCCTTTTTCCAAGTTAGCAAGGCATGTTAGAACACCGAAAGATGTCATACCTTTTCAAACTCCTGGCGTATATAAGATAGATTGCAGCTGCGGTAGTTCCTACATTGGACAAACCAAGCGTACTATAGCGGAAAGGGTCAAAGAACACATTGCAGCTGTAAAGAACCGCCAGATAAACAAATCTGCAATTGCTGAGCATTTGCTCGAATCGGGCCCTAATCACAGGATTGAACTCCATGACCCGAAAATCCTCTCCACGGAACGTCACTACTACTCCAGGATTGTACGTGAAGCGGTTGAAATTAAAAAGTATCCCAATTTCAACCGTGAGGATGGTTTCAAGTTGGCTGCGTCTTGGAATCCCATGATAAGCAAGTAATGCGCGTTGTTTATGTAAGAAGAAATCTGCAGATGTCGTTAGTGTCGTGTGTCGTGACAATTCTGAATTTTTACAAAATCAAATGCGGGTAGTTGGAGACAACGCTCGCCCTTCTCGACTCTGACTCCCGCTGCTTCAGTCTTCTCGTGACCACGATCAAGCAACTTGATCGAAACGTCGAGGTAAATAAATATTAAGTTTTCAGCACGATTAAGTCCCGTTTAAATATATAACTATGTGCTCGAATCGCGAAAGTTTAAACATTATGACGATAATGCAATCAATTTAGGTAATTTGCTTAAATAGTTTCTAAGAACAGCCTATATAGGTCAATCGGATAATCAGAGTCGTATCATGTTCCACCTAATATATTAATACAGATAGACACGCAAGTCTCTTCACAAAGCTCAGGTACTTTTAGCCGACTTCAAAAGAGGTGTGGTTCTCTATTCGTCTGCATTTTTATGTGTGTATCTCATTTCTCCTGTATTTCTGAACGTATTTAGATGTTTTATTTTTCATTTGAATTACACAGTAGTTATATATGGATTAAAAATAACATGGTCACAAACACTAGAAACATAAACATTAGAAACGGGATATTTACCATGGATTCTATTTTTACTGAGCCCCCGATATTTCGGCACTGTTGCAAGCGCCATGATCACGAATAACTGAAGTAACTGCGGGTGGATTAGTTTTTACGAGCAGACAAAATGGTCTACCGTCTTCCTCACTTGTTTATTACGCGCGACACCAGTACTATTGTTCACACTTTCATTAATAACTCCATCACAACACATGACACTAACAGTATCTCTTCGCGTATTTGGATCGATATTTCTTCGGTTGTCACCTACCACTGGATTCTAAACAATCGACACTTTAAACTTAGTAATTTTATATCGCTTCTCTGACCAATCTTGGTATGCAGTGGCGTCCTGAAGATATTAACGTAGGGTTATGTAACTCGACCCAGTGGTTTTTCCCGACTGCAAGGTGTGGAGCCATGGAATAATAAAAAAAAATACCTTATTACTCCCCTGGGGTACCTACTCAAGGAATATTAAGGGTTGTCTCTTAGTCAGTATGCCACGGCACTGTTTCATAAATACCTATATATTTATAGACGGTTTTTTGCTACTAAGAATTATTGAGTTCTGAGTATGATGTCTATAACTTGTACTTGTCTCTTACTATTTCTAAGCTTTACTTTTCAGGAGGGTTAATACAGGATTTAGTCCACTTTGACCCATTGGTCACTGAAATAGGGGTCAAACCCTATCCTTCGTCAGTGCGTAACGAATGAAAAAATAAAATAAATTAATTGGATTTTGTTTATTTTCAGAATGTGGTATAGAAGAGTGCTCTGAAGGCTGTAAAGAGGGAACCACTTGCGATTGCAATCCTAAAGACACTGACATTTGTAAGTACCTACTATTATTCTAATAAAAATAATTTCAAAGTATGTGTGTATGTGTGTACTACTGATCCTATTCTGAAAGTTATTTCACTAATAGAAAGCTAAACTATTGCATATTGACATAATTATGGTAAATTTTCCCCGGGAAATAGCAAAGTTTTTGTGAGATAAAGGGAAAACTATGGGCATAGTTGTAAGGCAGAGCAGTCAGTTAAATATAAAATTACACAAATTATATTTCACAAAGAAACATAAAAGTACCATCTAAATATGTGTACCAGATATTTACTAGACTGCAACGTAGAACGTTTTATGCCCTAAGGCTTATTTTTAATTGATATTAGTGGACTGTATTTGAAATCGTTAGGTAGCTGATTACACGTACGTACAATAATATATCTCGTATATTATTTGGTGTCCCAATAATAGGTATAAGAACACAGAATACTTGACAATCGCCTTGCTGTTCGTACGTCCTTTTGATGCCTCCTCAAGGTCACCACCTTGAGGAGGCATCAAAAGATACTGCTTCAACTTCAGCTGGTAACTTAACGTAATAACTTTGGCAGTGATATCACTGCCAAAGTTATTTCACCTGGTGTTTCACTCGCGGGTTTAAAAAGTGTCTTTTATATAGTTTAGATGAGTCGTGGATGAATTAATTATATGCAATATCAAGGCGGGCACGTGAAGGGTCTCGACTTTCGATTTAGGCAAGTAAGTGCGCGGCGCGTGCGACGGCCATTTCAGAGACGACTTGATGACGATTTAAGGGTGCGGCGAGTATGTTGACCTTTACGGTCTGAAGACGACTGCCCTGCCTGCCTTGTTGCCTATCGTGATGGATAGGGACAAGGAAGCAGGATGCTTTAGCTCGTAAACCAGTTCATCCACCACAAGATCATCCACAAGATAGAAAATTCTATTTGCATGATGTGGCGATAACACCATCATTTTCAAATATTATTCTTTTTTCAGCTTCAGCACTCTTCGAAACAAGGCTGCATGTTGTGGACCAACCGAACATCAACATATCTCAAGAAGTCTCTAAACAGGTGAGTAGACCGGGCGGACAGACTGCCGTGGGGTTAGAGTTGACTTTACAAACTCCTGCACCAGTACCCGGTAAAGTATTACCTCACGAGTTATGTGACGAGACGAATGCGGCTGTTGGTTACTGTCACGTCTGCTCGTTATAGCTGAAATGCCACCGCAATTATTGTTGCAATTTAAACTGGTGATTGATTAATCAACTCTTTAATAAGAAAGACCTCACACCGCGAAGAACACCCTGAGATGGTAGATAATTTGCCTTCATTGATTGGTAACTCAAGTTTTTTCAACATGTTTGCAGAATACCAGCAGCAGGTTCAGGTAACATTCAACAACAAAATGCTTTCACAAGAATAGCACAAAAACTAAACACTACTAAAGGCGTCTTCCTATTAATCATTGCAGACCTCTTGTCGACATTGAGCACTCTACATCTAATTCCATTACCAGCTTAACTTACTACAATTTTACTGGATCCGTTTCAGATAACGAGCTATCTGAAGGCATCAAATATCACTTTGGGGGATGAAATCGAAATTTTGAATATCAGGTGAGTCATTCATGGTGTTAGCATTTTGCTCAAATTCAGATATCTTTGTTTTCGGGAGTGATTCGTCAGTTCGAGATTGTCGTAACTTGTTCTTTTTTAGATTTTCATAAATCATTCTCATTTTAAAAAAAAGTAGGCATTTTCACTCACTTCTTTAAATAACAAAACATAATCAAAGTGCTAAAAATCCAACTGCGAACACAACTAAACAGAAGCAAATATTTAAGTGAGAATGGTTGCCTACCAACTATAAATCGTTAGATATAGATCCTTAATGATCAGGAAACAAAGATGATTTTCAAATACCTATTCAAAGATACCACATTAAACATAAGTAGTCGTTTTTTTCTTTTTACCAATATGCCGTCTAGTTGCCGTTATATTGAATTTTGATTACTGTCATGTCTTTAGTGACATTTACAAGATTAAGACAAATCGATTGACGTGAGAATCATCAAAATCGGCCCACTAGAGCGCCTTTACAAAGGAATAGATATACATACATTGATAAACACATTACCCTTACTGTGCCTTAGCTCAGTCGCGTAAAAAGAGGACTTTGGCTCCATAAGAGGCAAAATATTTGCCCCGTTTCAGGACGCAACTTCAGAAATGTCAGGAGAAGTTTTGGATCACAGATTTAGTGATAATCCATACCAATATATAAAAGTGAAACGTCGTCTATTTGTATGTTTGTTTGTATGTTTGTTTGGGGAGCTTTCACGCGATAACGGCTGGACGGATATTGATGAAACTTAGAAAGAAGATAGCTTATATCCTGGAAACATAGGATACTTTTTATCCCGAAAAATTGTATGTTTCCACGAGAAAACTGGAAATACTGGAAATACTGGAATAATGTTGATTACTTGCTGTAAGAAACGGTTGGCATGGAAACGAAATAACAAGTATGTCAAAAAACATCAAGAATGGTGCTATACTTACTTTTGCATTGGTCTTTAATATCCTAGAAGAAAATAGGATGCTTTTATTCGATAAACAGTAGTCCGCGCGTACGAAGTCGCGGGCGGGAAAACGAGTAAATAAATAAGATGTTGATCATGAATGCAAGTCTGAAATAGGAGCTAATAATATAGAGCCATTAAGAAATAAAGACTCGTACGAGTTCCTGAAAAAAAGGGGTTTGACTGATAGACAGACAGACGGACAACGAAGTGATTCTATAAGGGTTCCTTTTTTCCTTTTGAGGTACGGAACTCTAAATATTAAAAAAAAACTCATCGCGTCTAAAACTACATTTTTTTGTCCAGTTCTTTGGAGTCCAAAGGCGCCCGCGTAGTCTGGCTTCGAGTGTGGGGCGCCAGACGTGAGGCTGGAGCCCTGAGGGCGGCACTAGCGCAGTTGGCAGCGACCAGGTACAGGACGGACCGCCTGAGGCTGCTCCCAGCGACTCTGCACTTTGATATGCAGCCGGCGTTGAGCTTACACGTGAGTATTTTAAATATTGGATTAAACATTTAGTGAGAATAGATACGGGAAATGATCGAAGAGGGAAAATATTTTTCTATGCGTTCCCGAAATTGAAACTTAATCTTTGGGCACAGTCTAGTAAATCATTGCTGTATACCGAGATACAAAAAAAACTGTTCTTTCCTCCCTCCCACAATATATACCCAGGGATAAAAGAAATAGCTCGTATTTTCTACGTTTTCTAGGTATTCCAGGATCCATAATTATAGCGCTCTACAGTCATCCATTTGCACAAGTAGCGTTATAAAATTCGTTTAATGGAAATAACTAAGTAGTTGGTGAATTCAAAAGTGTTACAGGGTAATAAATTAAGGTCCTTGTAAAATCAACACGCATACGTATAACGGGTCTGTAGATTATCTACAATGTTAAAAAATTCTGTAAATTTACATTCAAAATTTTTACATAACACCTGTAGATATACAAAAAAAAAACATGAAAGTTCTAAAAAAAAATGAGAATATTCAGAAAATTTGAGATTTTCAGTAGTTTTACATACATTCGGTATATATTCATACTTTTGCATCCTTCTCACACAAAATATATGTAATAATAACGAACTCTCGGTTTTTTACACAAACATCCATGGCAAATGTATAATAGTGTATAATATTTCAAAAACGGAGCTAAAGTTACATCTTTTATCTATCTATATATATATTTACTTATAATAAAGCAATAAGAACGAAAAAGTCTGTACAAGGAAGATAATTTAAAAAAAAATGGTCTATGTTACTCTCCGATGACAAGAAGCCGAGCAATCGATAAAAATATTGTTATAATAAGGTACTCGACAAGAATAGAACATTTATAAAACTCGTGTTCGTCTGTCTGTTTGATTGTTAGTTTGTTTTTATTTAGGTATGTTTGTTCGCGCATCACTTAAAAACTACTGGACCAATTGCTGTTGGAAGGCTTAGGGTTCGACTCAAAAACTGGCGTACTTGGTATCTCAATCCGATGAGTAGAAGGCGAGCAATCGATAAAAATATTGTTGACGGCAGAAGAAATTTTGATCAAATGTTGGTATATTGGTATTTTAGATCCTGGAATAGCACATAGAGTACTTTTAACTTAGAGAAATGACCACGCGTGTGAAGCCGCGGGCATCAACTAGTCCTAAATAAGAAGTAACTCAATGAAAAGTATATTAGTATACAAGATTTGGAAATTTAAAATTGCTTCGTAAATTAATCTAGTTTGTAATTTTCCAGGGACCAATTTAAGCTCAAACAGTAATTTTAATCCGAATAGACTTAATTTTATAAGAATATGATGGTAAAATTGCCTAGATATATGTATAATAACAACCTTATATTATACTAGCTGTGCCTGCGGCTTTGTACGTCTGGTCATTTCTCTAGATTAAAAGTACTCATGTGCTATTTCAGGACCTAAACTACCAATATACCAACATATGACCGATTCTCCTTCGGCCGACAAATAGTTTTTAAGAATTGCTCGACATCTAATCATCGAATTGAGATACTTAGTCCCTCAATTTTTAAGTCGAACCCTAAGCTATCCAACATTGAAAACCACATTGCAATCGGTCCAGTATTTTGTATGTGATGCGCGAACAATCATGCAGACAAACAAACAGACAAACTTGTTTACATAAATTTACACATATATACAAATATTACAGTTTATATTATTTCACATTCTGATGGACTATTTTCTATAAGCTGGTAATATAACATAGCATAGCATAAAATTACCTAATATGGTAATAATGCAAAGAAAGGAGTACTTTTACATGCATACAATTTTTTTACCTAAACATAACTCGACATTTTTCATAGTAATAAAGGTAATAAATAATTACAGTGGTTACCATTTAATATTTTTCAGGCATAATATCCATCTCCAATCGTTCTAATCGCTTTAAAAATTCTTCTTAGGTAAACTTGTTACTGCTGTAGAATTTACAAAAAAAAAAAATTTTAGCTACCTCCCTTACACATAAACTGGGGATGAATATGTTTTTCGCTGACCCCGCCTTCGTAGCATTTGTAGTTTGCCAACGGTGTCCACGGTTGAGGAGAAATGGTTTGCAAGTCATTAACAAGTGTTAGATACATAACTCTTTATTGTAAACCACAGTACAAAAATTACTAAAACATTTTTCCAAAAATGTATGGTACGATGGGCGGTGTTATCGCCAAAAAGCGATCTCTTCCAGACAGCCTTTGGATGAATTAATATATACGGCAAAGACGGTGGTGCATTATAATATAATAAATAAATAAAAAAAACTGAATACAATACATTGAATACAATGAATAAATATATTAATAAAAATATACCCACCATATTCTAATATAACAACACATAAAAATGTAAATGTAGTGTAGTTTTTACCAACAAGTTATCAGCGTAGAGCCAACAGTCTAAAAGTTGCATCAGTTTCCTTACAAACGTCCAATGATGGGCCTGTCACTACTGCGGTTGGGTAAGTGTATAGAGCTTTCGTAACGGTATTGTTATTACATATATTGGGCCAATAAGAAAACGATCTACAAGGTATTAGTATAGGTTGATGAAATATTCATCAACGCAAAGTCATCGTTGGCCCAACATATATTTTTCTGTAGAGAAGTTAGTAATCTTAATCTCCAAATAGTAAGCTTCGATATACACACAAGCAGAAAATAAAAGCCAGTTTACGCAGTAGTATGTTTAGACGTAGGAAAAACTTAACCGCACTCTTAACGCCACAGAGCCTCTGTTGCTCGTACGTCGAAATTAGAGTACCACAGCAAGCAAAAGGGAAAGAGTTTAATTCTATTCACCGGCTCAACTTTGTCACTATCGCTATTTTCCAAATACACTTACAGTTCAGGGTCCACACCGAATGTCCTAGGAAGAAACGAAAGGGACCGATAATTAGCAACTTTCCAAGCAAACTAAGTAATTTAATTTAAACTATATTACAGGGGTAATTTCACTGAACTAGGTTGTAATAGAACAGAAAGAACAGGTAAATTTATTTTCAACGTCAGATAACTCACAAAAAGTCTATTTAATAACACCCATAAGACTAATAAAAGAGAAGCAATATGTAACATTACATAAATAAACTTTAAATACGCACATCGCAGCGGTAATTTCACAAAACTAGGTTGTAATAAAACCGAGATAAAAGGTAAATTTAGTTTAGTTTACAAATAATATGCTTGAAATTTACATTGATTAGGAATAAAATGATGATCAATGTTGAAATTTATAGTAGGTACACTAGTTTTCCCGCCTGCGACTTCGTACGCGCAGACTACTGTTTATCGCGAAAAAAGCATCCTATTTTCTTCTAGGATATTAAAAACCTATGCAAAAATAGGTATAGCACCACTGCTCTTGATGTTTTTTGACAAACTTGTTATTTCGTTTCCATGGCAACCACAGACCATTATATGATGGCAATCGTTCCTTACAGTGAGTAATCAAAATTTAACCAGTTTTTCCCCGGAAACTTTCAATTTTCCGGGATAATAGTATCCTATGTTTTATTCTAGGGTTTTTACCCTAGAATAAAACATAGGATACTATTACTATTTTTCTTATTAGACAGCTTTTGCTGTCTCCATTCTGAATTTTATCAAATTACGTCCATCCGTTATCGCATAAAAGCTCCCTAAACAAATAAACAAACTAACAAACAAACACACAACGTTTCACTTTTATATATTGGTATGGATTTGAGTAAAATTACTATTAAAATTACTACCAATTTTAGATATTTAAATTAATGTAAATTACTTAAGAAGTCTAATGTTGCAATGTGTAAGTAAATTTCAAACATGGAATTTATATAAATACGAGCTGTGCCCTGCGGTTTTACCCGCGTCTCTCAGGAACCATGCCTTTTTCCGGGATAAAATGTAAGCTATAAGTCAATCCAGAGTATAAACTACCGCTATACCAAATTTCATCCAAATCCGTTTAGCCGTGAAGTAATAACAAACATACAAATGTAGGTTCTTAAAGTTTGTTTCTACCCATTCCAAACTACAAAAAGGTTTTACTAAACTATAATGTTTGTAGGTCGTATGAGGTGGTGCTGGCCTCTTTTGTCAATGTTAGCCACCCGCGGGCCTCTGACATGGCTAAACGACTGATATTAATCAATTACAGCCGGGACCGACAGCTTAACGTGTCTTTCGAAGCACATAACGATAGACAACCGCACATAGCTTGAGTCATTGGTCGAACCCTGTATTGTTGGATTCTAATTTGCACTATTGAACCGTTAGGCAACCATCGCTATAATAAAATAGCTCTAGACTATAATAAAACAAACAAAAAAATCGCCTTTATAATATTATTGTGATAGCTGTAACCGCGGCTTGGCACGCGTGGTCACTTCTTTAGGTTAAACGTACTATAATGTGTTATTCCAGGACCTAAAATACCAATACACCAACATTTGATCAAAATTTCTTCAGCCATCAAAAATATTTTTCATTAATTGCTCGGATTCTACACGTCGGATTGAGAAAAAAATTACACCAGTTTTTAAGTCAAACTCTAAGCTATCCAACAGTAAACCTTATCACAATTGGTCCTACAAACTTACATACAGACAAACAGACAGACACGATTTTGTTATGTTACATTCTTATTCAGTAGCTTACTCTAAGTAGGTACCTTAGACCAATTTTATTTTTATATATCTTCTTTGTGGAGAGTTTTTCGTACTTATTACTTTATTATAATCACAAGTTGTGCCCGCGGCTTTGCCCGCGTAGTCATTTGTCTGGGATATTATAAGGATCCTGAGATATTCCAGAACAGAAAGTAGCAAAATCATTAAACTTCGTTCAGACTTCAAATGGTTTTTAGCGATTGCTCGAATTCTACTCATGTCTAATATGTCTTCAGTAGTATAAATTGACAAAGTCAGTATAACAAACACTTATGCTGACAGCAGTTTTTCCCATCAGTTCAATCAAGCCAATTCCGCGGTAAAATATTCGACGTGTCGCCCGTGTTCCCATTTAAGGTAATCGTTTTGATATTACACCTCTTGTTTGATGTACGTGTTCATAGGCGTCGATCTTGTGTAACTTTTCCGATCGCATCGTATAACACGATGCTCCTAATCAGCCCAAGGCAAGATAAGCACAAACAATACATAATCGAAAGTGCTATAAAACCAGAATGCGAACAAAACTAAAATGGTTCCTAACCAACTTTAAATTAGTTGTGGATCTTATACGGTTATTCGATATGAAAAATGAAATAAGAAACTTAAAAATAATTTTCAAATATTTACTCAATGATATACTTAACATAGTTCTTCAACTTTCATTTTTGCTTTTTCACAATATGGCGTCTGGTTGCCGCCATATTGAATTTTAATTACTTTCATGTAAAATGAACAAAATAAAAATATGTAGCTTACTTCCGCTAAAACTGTAAGTCAGACAAATGATAAATGGTAAAATTAACACAAGTAAAACCCCACGCTAAACAAAACCCTACGCCAGATTGAACTAATGAAAAATATAAATGAAAGAAAAGCTAAGGCCTGGAGGCCAGAAAAAACACTTATATACAAATAATATATACAAATATATATACACAATAAAAAACCCCCAAGCTAAACAAACCCTACCCAAATACAAGTATCGAAACACTTATATATTCATATACATATAATTTAAAAAAACACAATAAAAAACATATACCTCGATCCAAATACCAAACGTTACTTTCATGTCTAAGGAAATGTCTCTGAAGACATGACAGTAACAAGTAAAATTAAAATATATGGTAATGGGTAATGGAAAAGGTAATGGTAATGGTATATGTAATGGTAATGGTATATGTAATGGTATGGTATTTTAGGTCCTGGAATAGCACATAATTATAGTAATTTTAACCTAAAGAAATGACCACGCGTGTGTTAGATTACTACTTATTGTAAATATAGAAATGTATAAAAATAATACTTGGTACATGTAAATGTTATGTATCCAGCTTTGAGAACGAAGTATTCGTTCTGAAACGAAGTATTGACTACTATAAAGAAAAGTAAAGTACCACGTGTAAACTTACGATGTGTGTCATCCATCACTATGAAACATCTGTATTATTATGCTATAATTATTATAATGTATTCCAATACAACTATCAGACATGAATAATGTAATTAATAAAGTAAATGGTAGATCTGTTTTCAAAAGACTCAAATAGCTCGGACGATGTCGGTAGTCTTAGTCTCGGATGACTTCTGACAGCGTCGGATGTTCGAAAATCTTATATAAAGGCTCTCTCGACTTGGCAATGTTTCCAATCCAACCACCCCTGGCAACCCGCCAGGGGGTATCAACACACTTAGACACAGACACCGACCTCGCCGGCGAGGTCGAAGGTCCCATAACACATAGTCAGATAGTATTCGCCCTCGAGTTTCTTGCTGATTCTTCTCGAAGGTATATTACGAATCGGCGGTCAGTTATAAAAGTCAATAAAAGGGCACCTAGCCATTGTTCAGGGCCCCCTCGATCACTACCTAACGGTAGCGATCCAGGGGTGTTTATTTCGATACCCCCGTAATCAGACGGCCGTCCAAGCCGAGGGCCATACCCCCTGTGTACCCTCGTGCGGGTCGTCTAAATTTTAACTTTGGCGTGCGCCTTCTGCGTCACGCATTGCGGCGGAGTGCTTGTTAGCGCCCGCCCCCAATTCCGGTTCAAGCTGTAGAGGCCGATAAGGTTAGTCCTGCTTAAAAAAAAAATGCCTATGTTTAATGTTCTTGTGGCCGCCGCACCGAGAGGACCTTGGCAAGTTAAGTACTATTTATATTACTTTATTGTTCTGCTACTGTTTCCTTGTCTCATATTTACTTTGTGTATTTTGCAAATAGGTACCAAAGAGTATACAAATACTACATAGGTACTGTCGGTTCAATGTGATGTTATTATAACCAATATGGTCAATGTGATTGTGTCCGAAATGATTAGGTCAGGATCACTTTGTTTAAATGCTATTATTGAGCCAGGTGTAACTGTGGTGATTGTAAAATGATAATAAAATATAAGTATGACCAAGTATCACTTATAGGTTGTTAGTATGATAATAATAATGTGTTAATTATAATTGTAAATAATGATGATAAGAATATATTTGCTACATAGTTTCTTGCAAGTTCTTCTATGTAGTGTATTCCGAATCTGGTGGAAGAATCAATAAAAATATAACAATTACATTTCTTTGTTTCTATGAATACTCCTTAAGTTATTTATTCTGAAGCTGTAGCTACTAGGTACTATAGTTGGTGCAGATAAGTTTTATCTCCTATTCGACAAACCTAACCAACTGAAGGCCAACATTACAAAACTTAGGTTTTGGTAACCTTACAGTACGTATAATTATTATACATATGTTTATAAATCTCACACGTGCGAAGCCGCGGATACAGCTAATATGCCATAAAGGCAAAAATATGTGAACAATTATAAATAAAACAGATGACTCGAGAACCTCCTTCATTTTTGCTGAATCGTATCTGAACTATTTTTTATAAATTACATTGACTTTATATTCATTCTGGTGAAAATGTTGAGCACCAATAATCTATCCTTGTGTCTTACAATCAATGATGTTATCTATAAACTGACGACATGTACACGTAGATACGTTGTATTCCGCTCTGCGTGGTGAAGCAAACACAAGCTAATCAGCTTGTGTCGACTTAGTCCCAAACAGAGTGACAACGACGCAATAAGTAATAAATACACGCGACTTCCGAAACATGAAAAATTAATTTAAAATGCCATCTTGTGTGTTTAGATACACTGGACATTTAGCGCATTACATACACTGGGACGACTGTGAAAGGAAGGAAGGATGTGTCTCTTCATTTTTAAGTACTGTTTACGGTACATATTGAAAATGAAAAATAATTAATTTCAATTCACTCTAAATCATCTGTTGCGATGCTGCTGCTTCGCCACTTACACGAACGAGACAATTAGTGGGTTACGTATAAGAATGACAGAGAGAACGTGATAATGGCGCGCAGCGTTGTTAGTTCGTATGATGCTAGGGCATGTTGAGGCTTACCAACGGCTGACGATCGTTAAGTCTGCGCTCTGACCCATAAAGGCCAAAGCTGACGATCTTCATTCTGGGAGTCTAGCGGAGCAACCCTATTTGTATTGAATTAGGATAGAGTATTATATTTGTGTTACATATATTTGAAAACAGCTTGAAACGAGCAATTTTATTGGATGATAACGTGGTTCGGTCATAATAGTTTTTTTTGTGTGTGTTTAGGTTGTCCTATACTCTGTTCTATAATCTTAGATATTTTATGTAAACAAAGGGGAGAACAGTGAAAAAAAACTGCCTACAAATCGTGCAATCCATAATTTGATACAGTTTTATTTATTTTGAAAGAATAATATGATTGTTCTTGAATTATTTCATTGTTTTTAAGCTTTTACTTTCGCACGATAGTCATTCTAAACCAGTCTAACCTGAGCAAATATTTTTTCGTGCAATTATTTTTCTTAGACTGGGAACACTGCAAGGATTCAAAATATTTCTACCATTTTGTTATTTGTAGGAGTGGGTCTTATCATCTTCTGTCCCTAATTGGTTGTACGCAGTTTCGTGTTTAAGCGTAACTAGTTTCAAAACTCCTTATATATGTAAGTAGTTTTTTTTATGGCACATTTGTTACTTTGAGTTGTAGCATGTTAAATCATGACCCCGAGGGAGATTTGTTATAAATCCCGATTAAATAGAATATATTGGGTACAACGCCATCTGGCGAGGAGGAGCGTCTTCTCTTCGAGATCGCAAATAATGCCGGCGTTAGCCAGACCTATTGGTAGAAGCGCCATCTATTAGATCAAGGTGCGTTTTCTCCTCAAGTGGAAACCAGACTCCAAGTTTGGTAAGAAACGCCGAACGACCGTTTGCTGCGCCACTTTCTTCGATGAAGGATCAATGAAAGCATTTCTTTATTGAAGATTGAATGGTGATTTCGCCTTTCTAAAAATCAATGGATAATGGTTGAATCTGCCTCTGCAAGTAGAAGGGCAAAGTTTTCATCTCATAACTCAAAATGCTTGAAATGGTAAATCCACGCAGTGACAGCTAGTGTCGAGAAACATGAACTAGAAGGAAGGTGTAAACGATGCGGAAACATGTGTCGGAAAGTAGTGCAACTTTTTGAGGTTACCCTTATAATAAACGTTACAGGAATTATTTCAGGCCCTGGATAGCTTCAAGCAAAGGGCAAAATGTTTGGAAAATCCGGAATAAGTCGTATCCTTGATTTGGCGAACAAATCAGAAATTCAGAGGGCAGCGATTCATATGTCGAAAATAATTTACACATACAAATCGCTTGCGATGGTCACACCATGGAATGTTTTGACATATTGAGAACACACAGAAATCTTCCAGGTTATTTGTTTTTTTTTTATATGGATTTGAGTTGGTAAACAACCTTATCTAAGCGGAACTTGACTGGAATGTACCAGAGCTGGCTGGAGGACAGTGTCACGTGTAGCTAGGCCGACAGGGTCTGAATTACGATGCAAGCTGCAGTGTTGTTTCCAGAGGTTTCTGGAAAACCGGATGTAGTCTCGGGCTGAAGTTTTGCTACTCAACGTAAAGCCAGAGTCCGTATATATACAAAAGGAAGGCCTGCTGGGAGATTTTCCAATACGAATAGTGAATTAGTTGGTTTCACATAGTTGGCACGTGATTGAGATCGGCGCAGGCAGCAGAAGAATACGCAGTCTCTTGTGTGGACAAAACGACCGAGACACGCAGTCCAGAACGAAGCGCGGAAACCGTGACTACTTGGTAACCAGCAAAATAAGTAACGAGTGCAAAAGCGAGGAAGTAGTCGAACTTCGACGGTCGGCCGCTGCCGTCACCACTGCGAAGCTACTGTGCGCCAATCTCCGAGGGTCACCAGCCGGTCTCCGACGCACCATCTGTCCTGTAGAAGACACCGATCGAGAGAGACACCAGACACCGACCGTGGGAGACGCAAAAACCGTTAGAGAGGAGCGGAAGGCACCGTTCGTGGAGAGCAGGAGGAGCTGAACGAGTGGAGTGAAGGAGGCGATCTGCGGCGGCATGCGAGTCGACAGTACGGCGTCCCGGGAAGCTTCCAGGTTGGTCCACTCCAAATCATTTTCAAGTCAGCGAGCTGCGGTAGTGAGGGAAGCCTTCGCCTACTTGCGAGTTAGAATACTGTTTGAAAGATACTATCTGTTTTAAAGTTTTACATCCCTCTAGGTAACACAACTTTACACACACACTCCTGTTTGCACAAGTACTATTTTAATTTTGAACGTTCTAAGGCATAGACAAGAGTATTCCGTTGCGTTGTGACCAATATATGATGAACTGCTGAACACTGTCTCTGTAAGTTTTTACTAGCCTAGGATACTGCAGTTCTAATGTAAATTCATATCGTACAGGCCGAATTTATGTACTATTAAAGTAAGAAAATTTTGTAATCATATTTGAGCATTTAAATCTTATTATAAGAATTAGCTGTGTAGATCATATTTTGATGCATAACAAACATTGTTAAGTGAAGAAATACTTATTTTTGAATTCCTCAGTAAAGGGGAGAGTACCAAGCATTGATAACTCATGTGCTTTTTTTTCTATTTTTGTAACAAAGGTTATTGAATTAACCATCTTGTTTTAATTACCTCGCCTTTACCTGAGAAGGAGGTCCGTTTCCTTAGCCGAGCTACGGTCTTACAGAGTTATGATTATGATTGAAAGAATGAAGTATTTTTTCTGTATTATGTTCAATGATGAATCAAATTGAACTTTCCTTCATACTTTTTGCAGGCTTAGGAATGGCAGCTAAATTTATTCATGGTAAAATTACTTTGCTGTCAGAACTTCTTTTTGTTAAGTTCGATACATTTGTTATTATTCTTGTCAAATCAACATCAAAGCACAATTTGTCACCGGTAAAATAACGTGTTCGAAAAAAGTGTATCGGAAAAAGTGATGGTGATGAATGCTTATAAGCAGACATATAAGTCATGGTCTAAAGACAAATATTGGCCATTAGCAGACAGCGCCCAGAAAACTGCAGATATTTTTGGGAATAAATGCAGTAACTGTGAGTAAGATTCTTACTGAGAATAAAACTAGCGATGAATTCAGTATGCCACTGAAGACTGGGCCAATAACAAACATTATGGTAAAAATTTGATGAATTTACCTTGATTTCTATAAGACAGATTTGTTCATCGCTTTTTTCAAGACAATGAGGCTCCTACTACAGCAAAGAGAAAGAAATCTCCGTGCGAGAGTAAAGCCGGAGGAAATAGAAACAAAAATATTTTTCACAAATGAAAAATGTTTTGGGTAACTGGCATGTCACTTTGATAGTGATTTATCGTGACATTTCTTTGTTTACATAAAATATGTAAGATTATGGGACAGGATGAGATCATCGATCGCGAGTGAGTGATTGTGTTTTTTTTTTGTTTTGCTTTATTGATTTATAGCTTTTTTATTTATGTTATTACTTCTAATAATACTTTAAGGAAGATATTATAATAATTTTGTGTTTAGTGTCCCAGTGACGATTGTCACAAAGTGCTTCAAAGTGCCTCTCGTCACTTTTGGCGGGAAAAATGTTAATGTGACTATACTTTTGATAGTTTATTAATATTTTTGTCGATGTTCTTTATTGTTTTAGCTATAAAATGGTATTTAACATTATGTAATTTATACCATAAGCAATTCACAAAAATAGAAAGTTTGACGCGTTTGTCTCAAGTGTCCGGCGAACATACGGGTGTTCTCCGGGATATATATAACTATTGTTTTGATATTTGTTTTTCAAAAAAATCATTTTATTTTTGGCTTGAATAAACCCTTTATATCCATTTTGCCCCAGCTTACTCTAGCTGCTAGCTGACGCACGTGACTTCACAAGCCGTCATTGGCGGTGATTGGCGATCGGCTGCTCACTGCAACTCACTGTTACTGAGAACATATGTTTATCTCTTTCTGACGACGCGGTTCTGTATATCTCTGATCTTTTAGCCTCTTAAGTGATGCAAATATACTTGCCTATGTTTTATGTAAGTAGCTATAATACAATTTCACCGTGTTTTTAGTGTTTTATAATCGGTATGATGTCTCTATTGGTAAAATCTCATTGCTTACAATCAAGGAATTTAAATACTAAGGTAACTACGAGTATAGTAGATTACTGCATCGAGCGGAAAGTGACTCATTGCTGCACCGAGTGGTTAGATTGGAGCCCGAGCTTTAGCGAGGGCTCTCAAACCACGAGTTCAGCAAGGAGTCACTTGAGCGAGTGTAGGTAATCTGCTTTTCTTTCCACTATAAAGTAATAGCACAATTGATCACCTAAATGGCAGAGCAAATTCAGTCACTATTCAATTACCTATCTAGTGTAACACACAAGGCTTTTGAATAAGAATTATTTTCAATCTATTACTGCTTGGCGAGATTACAAAACAATATATTTAGATATGTTGCTGCTGTTTCACTGTGCAGAGAAACAGTTGTCCTATATTAGCACAAATACATTTGCAACAATTCCTACTAAATTCCACTAAATATTTTATTTACACAAACCTTTGTTTCTTTCGTATTTATTGTTCAATACTTTAACAAACACGCCCTATGTACTATTATTTATTTCACGACCTGGATGACTGGTAGATAATGCTGTTCAGCATTAAGTCCTTCCTTGTTCCTTGTTTAATGTATTATTTTTATTACACTCAAAATTACTTTGAACTATCCCCCAGGAACTCTATATTTTTTGGGGATGAAAAGAATCCGTAATTTTAATACATAATATGAACTTTGACTATGCCAAGTGACATCAAACTCCGTTTAGTAGTTTCAGCGTGATATGTGTTCTTTAAAATAACTTTCAACCCCTATCCTGCGGGAATCCGTCATTTTTTCGAGATAAAAAGTATTCTTAATGTTAATCCATAACATAAGCTATGATTGTGCCAAGTTGCATCAAAATCCGTCGGGTAGTTTCAGCGTGATGCGACAGACAGACAGACAGATACACAAAAAATGAAAAGTATACTTTTTGCATTCAATATCAATTTTGAAGTTTATCTCAATTATAATTTTAAAAAATTATTTAATGTACAGATTTATTATAGTATAGAAGATAGATAGACGTCACCTTCAGCATTTATTGAGCACCTGTATTTTCAGCATTAATCTGAATTTAAAAACTGGTGTACTTGGTATTGCAATCAGATGAATAGAAGTCGAGCAATTGCTCTAAATCATTAACGGCTGAACGAATTGGTCCTGGTATTACATTTTAGATAATCTTATGCCATAAAAATTACCACTCAGACAAAACCGCGGGAACAGCTAGTTGAAGAATAAAAAGCGTTTCCGTTGCCAGTCCAATAATGACTTTGCGAAACTTTAATTGTTTGAAATGTGAATTTTCTAGCTCTAGTTTCGAGAGCGGACGACGCCAGACTGCTGAAACTAAGACTCAGTAGGGTTGCCATTGTAAAAGAAGTAGATAATATTTTGCCATTGAAGTAGGTACTTATATAAAATCGGAGATTGAAGGTCAAACGTCTATAGTATATTTTTCCGATAGAATAATACATGGGGTTGTATTCTATGATATCGTTAGTATTGGTCGTTTATTATCGTTTGGATTTTGTGTACGGAAGGTATTTTGAAGGGCTGAGATGAGACACTTATTCTTGTGTGAGGGTGGGCAAAACTATTTATTTATAATTCATCCTAATTTTATGAGCTCAGTAAAAATAGAATACATGATATTATCATGTTTATGTTCTCGTATATTACTTACTATTATTACTACTATTTTTGTTGATTAAACCAACAAAAACTCGGTGAGTAAAATTATGTTATTCATTAGTATGTAGATTTTATAGTTTTATTTATGTGGAATACATTAAAACAAAGTTTACCTAAATTCGTTCTCAAGTAACGGAGACAATTTTGTATTATTTCTATCGTTAGAAAGAAGACCTACAAAACTGACTTAATTCTATCACGACAACCCTAATAGATGCTACGATTAACCTGACTCAGCACATTATTATAATTGCATTGTTGCCATCATCGCGCGTTGCTCTCCTGTTGAATATTAGTTGCTGGCAACAATACAGCCAAGAACGCGTGCCAGCATTGCTATGCTTCACTTTTGAGTTTGGCGGTGAGGAATCCTTATGTTTTACCTGCCTGCGGAAAAATATATGTTTGAGCTGTATTTATGTATGTTCGTTTAACGCGTACTAAATTCCTAAACGACTTGATTGTTTTGATTTATCACTGAATTCGTCACGAGAGTGACATGAGATATATGAAGTCTCAAGAAAACCAACATGGCGGCGTATTGCTGGCGTAATTAAGTATGTAAAAATGAAATAAAATGAAGATAATTAAAAGACCATTTCAAAAAAATAAAACTAAAATGTTGATAATAAAAATAAATTATTATTAAGAAAACAAAATATCAAATGTGAACAAAATTAAAAATAGGCAAACAAGCATAAGATTCTTGATAAGGAAATATAAGAAGCCCCATCCCAGATGTAGACTTCATGGCCCCTTCGTAGGTGCAGCTAACAAGATTTAGTACTTATCTTCCAAGAATTAACGTTCGAAACGTTTTTTTTTATAATGTAGTATAAGTATACTATATATTTTTATAGATGATTCATTAATCAAAAATTAATTATTGACGGATTAATGTTTTCTGTCCAGTTTTTCTTGTCAGAACATATCCAGAACGACTAATGTCTTCATCAAAAAGTCTAACATGTTCCACCGCTCTCTGTGATATACTGACAAAGCACAATATTCTTCCATCAGGGTCATGGGTTTGGGTGGCATTTATTAACTACATCTGATCTGACGACTGCTACCGCCCTAGATAATAAGATCTTCTAGTTTACCATCCTCACTCAAGCCCCACTTTTACAGGCGCTAATCGTAAACCAACGCCTAGAAGTATGGGAGGGGTCGGAGTTCATCCTAAGCTGTATAGCGTATGGATCTCCGGACATTGTCTTCACCTGGTACAAGGACGGAGTCAAGGTTAACTTCAATGGGACTACCAGGTAATTTTGGTATCTATGGCCTGTAAAATTTATTTGTTTGTCTTAGATTCTTGCCTAAGCAGGACTGTTACGCTCTCACCTTTTTTTTCTAATAATTATGTAAATACATCTAAAAAAAAAAATTGATTGCTGAACCGGATATCGGCTAGTTAATAAAGGCTAAAAACTTCGCTAGTTCGGCCACATCGAAAGAATTGGAGATCAAATTGTAAAACGTGCGTATTTGGGACGGCCGGTGGGCATTGACATAGTGAAATTCACATAGATTCGATTCACCTAATTTTCCCAATGATTTAATCCTGATAAAAATCTTTATTAACTATTTTGGGAATGCCAGAAGCAATGCAAACGTACACTAAATTCTTAATTTTTATAATGGTATTGAACAAAATGCCTGGATTAATCATTTCCGACAACACTGTTCATATTAGTCGAGTCGAGCTGAATGCTTCACTTTATTACAGGTTACTGTCTGAACACTAAACAGCTATATAATTGAGATTTGAATTATAATTGAGACTCAGAGCTACATAATTGCTCACTATGTAACTCGAGCTGAATATTTATACTATTATTTATTCTTTGGCTGAATTACATTTAATGATTTCCTGTGAAAAGGAACATTAACTTACATTATACTTCACAGCTTAATACTTAGCGATTTTGTTTACATATTGTAGTCAGGTCCCCACGTCTCAGCCCTCGCACGGTTTGTTTAAAGGAGTATTTTTTTATGGCATGGCAACCCGTCCCTGCCAATCTCAGTTACCGCCATCTTGTTCTCATTCGTGTTTCCGTGCTCATAGCCTTCGCAAGCGCTTACTCAGTCTACCTACAAAAAATAAAAAGTTGCCTTCCTTTAAATATAGCTAGGAAGAAAACGAGTACTTACAGGTGAAAAAGAATAGTATATATTCGTTCTACAATAAAAAAGTTTCATAAAAAAGCAAAATACTGCCGGGCGGTGCCATCGTTGAATTATATTCCACATCCTCGGATAGTGAAACAGCAGGTTAGTATACAAATTATTAGAATTATTTCTTACTAAAATTTTTATTTCTGTTTTTATGTACCTACCTACATAGATCTACCTAAACAAGAAATGTGATGCGTACTACCATGAAGGGGACCTACTGTCACTATATTTCTTCATATAAGAATGTTCAAAATGTGATGCTAGACGCCAGCGGGGCTATCTCGTTAACGCAAAGAAGAAATGTGATGCGCACTACCATGCAGGGTTCCTACTGTCACTATATTTCTTCATCAAAGAAAGTTCAAAAAGTGATGCAAGACGCCAGCGGGGCTATCTCTGTCATGTAAAGAAGAAAGTGATGCGCACTACGATGAAGGGTTCCTACTGTCACTATATTTTTTCATTAAGTTATGTTCAAAATGTGACATTACTATTAAATATGTTATAAAAAAGTATTGCGAGACACCATCTAAGCTATCTCTGTTACGCAAAGAAAAAGTGTATGCATACTGTATGTGTATGCGTACTTCCACGAAGGATTTCTACCGTCAAGATATAATTTCTTCATAAAAATGACCAGTTGACCACTGTTGTAATGAGGATTTACATGTGTCTGTAGTTTCGTGGTCATTTATGTAAATTTAACGCTTTTAAACCATTTGCACTGATTTTGGAAAAGTCTCAATTATCGTCCAAGATAAAGTGAAACGTTTAGTGTTGGCACTACACACTAGTCTCACAAAACCTTGGCTCCCGAATAAAATACTTAATAATGATTTTACCTAAAAACCAGAGAAGAGTCTGGAAGAGATCGCTCTGAGCGATAAGACCGCCCCTTGAAACACTCATTGTTATACTTGATTTTTATATATAATTTCTCGTTGTACTTGTCGTATCGTGTTTATATTTTTTGTATCATTTGTAACACTACACACCGCGTTCAATCAAAATCATGAAATATCAATCAATGAAGTCATGTTATACAGGTACCAGACTTGGACTTGTAGTTTTAATGCGTACAGTAGCCACTTGCACGAGCTCTCACACTTTTAAAACAAGCTCGACACGCTCAAAAGATCAAGATGACTTATTTAAGTTGTAGAAGATCACATACACAGGCATAATCTCAAACTAAAAGTCACTGAATCAAGGACGCCCTAGACAAAAGCGGACTTAACACCACTGTGTTCAGCGGACATAGTAGATAGATAACACTTTATATTAAAATGCAACTAACACTTCTTAAAGAAAAGTACAATGGATTGTCTATCGGTACATAGACAATATAATTATCGCTTTATATTAAAATTCAACTAACATTTCTTAAAGAAAAGTACAACAAGCGTTCTTATCGGTACATAGACATTATAATTCGACTTATGTCCTATAGCAACACAGAGCTATTATTACTCGACATGCAGCTACCTCTGAAGCTCGATAGATCTTCGTTGGCTGGGTGCAAATATTACAATTAAAAGAAAAATCGCAAGACGGATATTCTATTATATTTATTAAATATAATGTGTCAAGATATTGTAGATACCTACCTATTCAATTACCTATCTAGTGTAACAGACTAGGCTTTTGAATAAGAATTATTTTATATCTGTTACTGCCTGCCGAGATTACAAAACAATATATTTAGATATGTTGCTGCTGTTTCACTGTGCAGGGAAACAGTTGTCCCATATTAGCACAAATATTAAACAATTCCTTACACCAAATATTTTATTTACACAAACCCTTGTTTCTTTCGTAAGTATTTATTGTTCAATACCAACACGCCCTATGTACTATTATTTCTTTCACGACCTGGATGACTGGTAAATAATGCTGTTTAGCATTATGTCCTTCCTTGTACCTACTCTATTTTTGTGCAAAATAATTAAATAAATAATTATACCAATAAAACAACAATTCTTTACACTTCCTCCATAAACTATAATGCATTGTATTCCCTTTGCGACGAGTATAATGTTTTGTATAAAGGTTTTATATTGACGTACCATTTTGTCTATAGCACAGCCTATATTATTATTCCGTTTATCGCACGGAGGTTGAACTACGCTTACTGTTAAAAGATTTAGCGCCAGTAAACTTAATTCAACCTCCTTTGGTTTAAGAAACCGGGTGGGAAGAAAGCGTAATTCAACTTCATTTGGTTTAAAAAACTGGGTGGGAAGTATACTCTGTTGACAATTTGGACGTCAAAACCGAAAACGTCATTGTATTATATATATTTTTTTTCACCCGTTGGGCAGGAAACAAGGCCAGTTAAACCAAAGAGTATAGTTAAATATTGTAGGAAGGAAATTAAGTTACTATTTCATGATTTTTTAAGTTGATTTGTTATCCTGAGTTTTTCTAGCTTACAGGCTTCTGTAGAAATGATATGTTGAAAAAACGTAGAAAAATAATTACTTAAGTTCTGTAGAAATGATATGTCAAGACGCTGCAAGATTTGTCGCATAAAATTCCACCTATGTTCTTTATTTATAGCTAGCCATACTCCCGAACCAAAAATGATAAATTTGTTTTTGTTTTACATCTTTATACAAAATGAGAACAAGATGGCGGTACCTGAGATTGGCAGGGACTGGTTGCCATGCCATAAGAAATATACTCCTTTAAACAAACCATGCGAGGGCTGAGACGTGGGGACTACAATATGTAAACAAAATCGCTAAGAATGAAGCTGATCATAGTATATATATACTCATTGGCTGATCATATAATTATGATCGAACTTCACGTACAGGTAAGTTTCATTAATTAAATTACCCTTGATATTTTTGACTTTTTGCGCATCTTTACCACAGTTTGAGTCATTATAATTTTAAAAAGAAGTTATAAAATAAATAGTACGATACTAAAAAAAAAGAAAAGTTTTTATATTACATTTGTAACCTTATCTTTTTTTAAATGCATTGTAATTGCTTACCCTGAAATTTCCAGCCGAATAACTAATCATGAAATGCTTGAAATTTGAGTTGCAAGATTCCAGGGTTGAAATACATAGATACATACAAGTGAAGTTAAACAAAAGCCCTTAATGATTTACGTTTAATAACTGGTTTATAAGTGTTTACTAGTGTCAAGTGCGTGTAGAATCCAACGATACAGGGGTCGGTCTTCAGCTCCGCACCAATTACTTTTCTTAGTTATGTGCGGATTCCCATCGTTCTGTGTTTCAGAAGTTACTTTAAGCTGTCTGTCCCAGCAGTTACTGACTGATATCAGCCGTCAAGCCTTGTCAGATCCCCTCGCACGGCCTCTGATACCAGAGGCCAGCACTACCTCATATGAAAAGCAAGGAAGTAACTGGTATATTTATCAGTTTTTATTTGAAGTATCTAAAAAATATCTGTTTGAAAATGTATTCACTGTCCCTACACATCGCGAACTTCGTTAAATTTTCTAGCATGTCTAACATGTGAATAACCCGCCATGCACTCTGCACTGTGACCAAGTTTACCTGAATACTTTCCCTGAGCACTCGGTAAGTATTGGAGTTCCCACTTCCACTGGCCTCTGAAAACTGTGCCGACATATCCAAGGAAGTAAAAGTCCTTGTGGATAAACTTTGTCAAACTATTCGATTGGCTATTCAAAAAGGCGACCGCGTTTCGTGGGGATGGGTATAAAACGCACTTACTAACTTTTTGTCATGTACTTAAGTTTACATTTACATGTTATTTATTATGTGTATTCCATTTTCATATTGTTATGTTATGTGGGTAGCAACATTATATTTACTTACTACCTTTATTTAATAGTAATTTCCACGGTGTACTTTCTCACGTCAATCAAATTCAGTCTTGATAATACTACTTGTTTTAATCACGCATTGCAAGCTAATAAATTCCAGATAAAACACCGCACCGATACAATCCGCGAAAATGGAATCAGGAGCCTCTAGCAGAGGGCCATATATTTATTATACGTATTACACAAATCAGTGGTATGAGACACGTTTTTATTAAGTCACTTTCTTGTTTGTCTGTCGTTCAGGGTGGAATCTTGCATCTTAAATTTCGAGCACTTCCCGATTAGCTATCCGGCTGAAACTTTCTGGGTAGATCACAACTCGACAACAATGCATTAAAAAAAACTACTCCCGCATACTTCGAGATAAGTCGGTATTACTTAGCAGCTGGCTTATCTTAGGTATATTTTCATTCATTGCGTTCAGAATATTCTGCGAGTATGTTGTAAAACCGAGATTCCTTGAACAAACAAATGATAATGGCAAAAGCCTTCTGTTCGCATCTAGTGTGTTTGCTTTGACTTTTAGTTTCCGGGTGTTTCTGGATATTTCCATGTGAAGGTGCTTGAAATGTTTTTTTTTCTAACCTGTACTGTCCCACTGTTGGGCAAAGGTCTCCCCCCATATCCTTTCAAGATTCTCTTTCCTGAGCCGCTTCGTACTAACCCTCTTGGTAGGCGTCTAGGTCATCTCGCCACCTCTTTCTGGGCCGGCCTCGGTGGCGTCATCTATCTTCAGGCGTCCACTGTGTCATGAGCTTTGCCCACCGGTCGGGATGCATACGGCTAAGATGCTTGAAATAGTTATCTTGACTAAATGTTTGTATGTAAATATATTCATTCGTGAACAATGTAAACTATTTCAGAATGCCTTTGCCGTCCTCATCTATTAATAAGGCTAAATATCCAACTCTTTTTAGAGACATCTGGACTCGCACAGTGTCTGAAGACGCCCTCGGCCGGCGAATGTCAGTGCTCGGGGTGTCAGAAGCCAAGACACTGGACGGAGGGAAGTGGTCCTGTGCCGCTGATGATGTAGGGAGAAGAAGATGTAGAGCTCTAAGGCTGGCAGTGTTGAAACCACCTGATATTAGGCTTGTGCCGTCTACACTGACAGTCAATAAGGTAAGGAAACCAACTCAAAAATATAATGTAACCACATAGTCACACAACAACAAATTTATAGTTCTTTGCTTACTCAAGTGTTCCTCTTCTATTGATTATCTTGTCTCACAGTTAATACTCTCACCGTCTTATAGTTAATTATGTAAACTGGACTTAATAGCGCTAAGAACGTTATTGCTTAGATACCTCGACGTTTCGATCAAGTTGCATTGATTGTGGTCACGAGAAGACTGAAGTAGCGGGTGTCAGGTTCGAGAAGGGCGAGCGTGGTCTCCAACTACCCGTTTTTGGTTTTGTAAAAAACTAGGATTGTCACGACACTTAGTTTATATATTCTGTGACGACACACAACACGTATGACATCTATAGATTACTTCTGACATAAACCGCGACCAACAAGGTTACAATAATGTTTTAACTCTGCTATTATGACTGAATAACCAATGCAGTGTCATTTAAGGCCACAGAAGTTAGGTAGTTTACAAGGAAATATTTACTATGGGGTTCGTAAGACGCAAATCTTTTTGTAGTTCCATTTACCCAACTTGTGTTCATATTGACTATCACTTTTGTCAATGTGCAGGGTGATAACGTGAGCATCACCTGCCTAGCTGGCGCTGGTAGAGTGCACGGCGCGCTTGGGTTCAGCTGGGCGCGGGAGAGGACCCTGCTTCCACTGGCGCCGGGAAGAGAAGTCTGGGAAGACCTATTTCCGGCTGGTAGTGTGCTGAAGCTCTATAACGTTCAGGTAAATATATTCATGTTCATGAAGCTTGCTTGCTTGTCGTATGAGGTTAGTGTTGGACTCTGGCGTCAGTCTATCAGGCCGCCAGTATTCTGACTTGGCCTAACAACTGCAGTTAATCAATCACACCCAGGACCAAGAGCTAAACCTTCCGAAGCACGGGGCGATGGAAATCCGCACATAACTAAAAGTCATTGGTGCGGAGCCGAGGACCGAACCTGGTATGGTTATTTCGCTCGCCTACTATTCTAAATTAATGAGAAGTGGCTCTCAATATGCTTCCAACACTTTGTAATATATGAACACACATAATTCGTGCTACTCGTCTGTAATCTCGCGTATCCACCTGCTCGTGCATTACATACAAATGTTGTTTTATGCTATCCCACTTATGTTGTCGGTTTATTTTATTTGCCTTATGTTCTTCTTACATGAAACAAAACATAAGTTATAAAACTACAACCCGACTACAATCGGGTAATACCAGCTTAAAAGCTAAAAATACACGCCTGCCCCGCCAAAAAAGAATTTATTCCAATAAATTATATACTTGATACCCATATTATAGTAAATATCGAAGATTTTTTTTCGCCTTTTAAATGGAGTCATACTGACGACATAATAAGTTTTGTTGAAAGAGAAAATTCGCCTGTTACTCTGGGGTATGTAAGGATTCTAATAATACCTCATACGTCTAAATTTGTTTAGGCATTTAAAAGTTATGGTGGAATAAATAAACTCACATACATACAATTAATATGAATCCTAAAAACAATACACTCCTTTTTAGGGCAGTCTTGTAAAATTAGCCTATGATACGTGCGATGAAGAAAAATGGATCGATACCTTGCTATTCAAAATCGGACTAATAGATGCGACGGTATGGTGGAACATCCACATACCCACATACATATATACTCGTACACACATAGACTGTTAAACTGATTACCCTTCCCTTGCTGTAGTCGGGTAAAAAAATAAGGTTTCCTCGTTAATTTTGTTTACATAGGTATCCCCAAGTATGAAATAATAATGTTGTTCGTTTGCAGAAGTCAGGAGAGTTCCAGTGTCAGGTCTCGTCAGTAGCGGGCACTAACGCCAAAGGCGTGACCATGTGGGCACTAGCAGCCAACGACGTGGCTTGTGAATCCGACGCGTCTCACGGTCTTCGGTGGCCGAAGACTGCACCCGGAGCCCATGCTTCGGCTGCTTGTCCTCCGGGACATAATGGAGAAACTACAAGGTGAAGAAGGAACAAGTTCTCAAGAGATAGCTCAGTTAATTGAATACATTTATAATAATATCAGTTATCCATGAAAAAAAATATGAACAAACAGAAAATGTAGATTAATAACCTAATCAAAAATCAAGTATTTTTTTTATTCTTTTGAATGCGTTTTCATCGATTTGTGACCTACCCTGAAAGTTTCAGCCGGATAGCTCATCAGGAAGTGGTCAAAATCTGAGTTGCTAGATTTCACCCGGAACAACAGATATACAAAAAAACAAACAAGAAAGTGACTTAATAAAAAACGTAGTAAAGGTCGTCTGACACCATCAGATTTTCATAAAGGTGTAGGAGCATGATATGCCTATATGGAGAAATGTTTACAAATACTCCAAGGTAAATACAATCGTCTTTGTATTATTGTAACAGCACTGCTGCCCACCAAAGCTTTGAAATATTTGATACATAATGAATAGGTACAATCATTGACCCTATCTTTAATAGGATCAATGGGTACAATTCATTCCTAAACTCACTCCCTTTTGACAGCATAAAAAATACGTGCTTAAAATTCTGATTTAGTGATAGAAGAAACAATGTTTTAATGATCAAACGTGCACTTTTCTAATCAACTTTTCTAATCAACCAATCATGTATCTGTTTTCGCAAACTTTTATCGACTTTTACATTCCAGGTTCTGTGAACCGCAAACGGGACAACATGGCGTCAAATGGATGCTCCCAGACTTTTCCGGTTGTGTGGCTGATTCCCTAAAGGATATTCATGAACAGGTACCTACCTAATATATTCTTACTAAAATAACCTTCAGCACCAAATCGAAAGTGAAGCTCCCAAGATATGCCGATCTGCTCGTAAGCACACACTTACACCATGTTACGCTCATCAGCCGCCACATGGCAGCTAGGTCTCGACGTCGTCGGTCGTATTCATTCTGTCAAGATCTCATGAAAAAACAAAAACAATACCTATGCATTTTTTGTAATGAAATTGTGTATCAAAACACAAAACATCACAAACTATCCACTCACGCACGCATACAAAGCCGCCATTTGCAATGCTTTCACATAATCTGTGTGAAGCATGCAATGCTTCACATAGATTATGTGGCGGTGTGGTCTCCGTATTTTTTTACCTAGTTAAATACTCAAAGGCAAGGCCTTAGGTATTTTATTTTTATTAGCAGCTTTTATTATGACGGCAATCGGAATTTAAGTTGTCGGAGAATCTGACTCAGAATATTTTGTTATTATAGGAGAAAGGATATCTTACTTTGGAGCTCAGATAATTATTATTATAGGGCTTCAAAAACTATTAGCTCGAGCTTCGAGTTAATAGTTTTTGAATATTTTAGGTAGGTAGGACCGTGGATTTGGTATGGTAAGAGAGACGGAGCGTTCAATGGTGGAGGCAGATGTCATGCAGTAGACATCTACCCATTTGACTAATATGATGATGACTTTTGACCACACTGTTATATAACCCTATATACTTATCTACGCAGAATCCAAAAAACATTGAAGAGTTAATTGGCCTTCATCGACAACGTGTTTGACGCTTAATTTCTGACCATACGTGCCAATGTGAAATATGATTTATCATAATACATGTGTGACTAAAAAGTAGGTCTTAAAAAATGGTTTTTATATTATCTCCAGTTCGAAAAGATCTCCTACGGCTACTCCTGGGATAACATCTCCAACGTGGCTCACCAATATGGAGCAGTCCTGCGCTCTCTCCTTCCACACCCTGGCGAAGGAACCTTGCCGCTCCAACATTCTAGGGAAATGTTGCATTACCTGCTGTCCTCAGCTGGGCAGCCCGAAGACAAACTTGCCAGTACTGAGTATCTGCTGAAGATTTATGACACTCTGCTGAAGCACCCTGATGCTTTTTTGGATGAAGAGGTTAGTTAGTAAGTATGTTCTAATTTGATTTTGCTGCTGCGAAGATGAATTAGTTCCCTTTTTAATTACTTTGTTTTTTTTTTAAAGTATTAGATTTCTTACGATTTGCTGATAGAGTTTGTATTTGATCTGATTAGATTTGTATTAGAGTTCTTACCCGACTACAGCAAAGCAAGGGAGTTTAACAGTCTATGTATGTATGTATGTATGTATGTATGTATGTATGTATGTATGTATGTATGTATGTATGTATGTATGTATGTATGTATCTATGTATATATGTATCTATTTATCTATGTATCTATGTATCTGTGTCTATGTGTCTATGTATCTATGTAGGTATGTGGTTATGTGGATGTTCTACCATAGCGTCGCTCCTGTTAGTCCGATTTTTACAAGCGACGTGAAAATCGATTTGTCTTGAGGTACAGAGTGTCATAGGCTATTTATCCGACTACGGCTAAGCAAAGGAAGGGTTATATGTAAAAAAAACTGGTTTCGATTTTGACAAGCAAGGTGTCAATCGATTCGTCTTCATTTATATAGGGTCATAAGCTATTTATTTTTTACCCGACTACGGCGAGCCAAAGGAAGGTTATGGGTACCACCTAAAAACAGATTCCAATTTTGACAAGCGAGATTTAAATCTTTACAAATTTTAATACAACTTATATGGGACCACCACGAGAAATACCCATAAATTAGAAATCGGTGAATATACAAAAAAAAAACATACATACATATCACACATACACATAGAACCTCCTCCTTTTATGACGTCAATTTAAAATGTCGTCACACGTGTGGTTAGTGAATGGCCAGCAAGCCATTGATTAACCATAGTTCGAGTAACGATTCCCAATGTCTTTAGAAAATCTTCGAGCTCCAAAACGCAGTCACAGACACCGGAAGCATGAAGGACAACCTCGACCGCCGTTTTCACGAGTTCAGCATCAAGGCCAAACCAGTTCGAGAGGAAGCTGCACACTTCGAGATGCAGCCTCCAGGACACGTTGCCCTCGAGGAGTGGATCCTGGCGTCAGCTGGAGTGGAACTGGTAGCGAAGAACGGGAATGTGTCGGTGGTAGCTGTTCTGTATCACAACTTGGCTGCGAGGCTGCCGTCGTTAAAGAGGTCTATTGAGTTCAAGTGAGTTTTGTTCATGATGTGTGGAGGTAAAATTGACTTCAATGATTAGATACAGGTTAGAAAAAATATATAGGAGCAAAGACCATTGATTATTTTACTTAGAGTACAACAAATATTTTTCTTTTGTTAAATCCAGTATTGACTGAGGATACATACATTGCATTGTGTAGATAATTGATTAATAATGTTTTATTTTTTTAAATACCATTTTCTTTATCCTACATTTGTTGTTTTATTAGGGTTCCGTACCACAAATTAAGTTACCAAGATATAGGTGTTCTAACATCCAGTTTGGTAGGTGGGGCCGCATATGCATCGTACAATTTTTCATGTAATAAATTTATTGTTACATTTTATACGACTGCCCAAAAAAGAAGTTTCATGTTCTCAGGGTTCATCTATGTTTGTATGTGTGTTTGTTTATGGCTTGTTTTCATTTGCTTATAAGGAAAAATAGGAACCCTTATAGAATCACTTCGCTGTCTGTCCGACTGTCTGTCTGTCAAGACCCTTTTTCTCAGGAACGCGTATTACGTTGAAATTAATATCAAATATTCAGACTTACAATCCGTTAAAGCTGTGAAAAAAAACTTCTAAGTCAACGCAATCAAAAGATACGGCCGTATATTTTGACATTCGCAAGGGAATCAAAACCTATAGGGTACTTCCCGTTGACCTATAATCATGAAATTTGCCAAGAAGCAATTTTTTATAGCACGAGTAAAGGGAAAAATTCGAAAACCATTCATTTGTAGTTACATCACAAAAAATACGATGAACTATTTACATACCTACAAGTTTGTACGGAACCCAAAAGGTGCGCGAGTCCAACTTGCACTTGCTTTTTGAGCTACATTTACTTTTGGAGCTCATCATCATCATCATGTCAGCCTATGTTTAGCAGTGGATTTTCACTGCTGAACATAGGCCTCCCCCAAAGAGCACCATCGACTCCTGCGATGTCTACAATCGTCTGAAAACAATATCGTGTGGGGTGTTTTCCTTACATTTTGCTTGCTTGTTTGAGGTCGCCATGAATTTTTGACCTACTTATTACTAATTTATATATTGAATATAAATAAAACGGCTAAAAACTCACGAAATAGAAATTATTAATAAATAATAATGAATTATTTATATAAGTTGGTATCTCTATTTTGACATCTCATACGTCTTTCAGGAATAAGCGCGAAACGGAGTACCTGATTTCATCGCAGCAAATTGAGCTGGCTGCCAGCGGGCCAGGAGTGGACTCTTCACTGCAGCACAGCGTCAAGCTGGTGTTCACGAATGTAAAGAACTATAGCGCTGTCGGTGAGTGGACTTAGCTTCTAGGTTTTCCTTAGATAAAGAGAGTGAAATCCTGGTCTTTTCTCAACAGCTAGCTTCCAAATGCACTGCGAAGTAGATCACAAGTACTAATCTAGCGTTACTTTGAATTTGATAACTCCCATGGTGCAAGTGATATATGGCCAGACTAGGTATCTACTCGTAGCCAGGTCAACTCAAAACTTGGAGTTGCAACATTTGCAACAAATAACCATACTAACCAAAGTAAAAAAAAAGAACAAAACGTGCAATTTTTTGTTTTCATTTCCAGCAGCAAAGCTGGCTTGCGGTGTCCGCACACCGGCGGCGCCGCGCGCGTGGAGCACAGCCGCGTGCGACGTGCGAGTCACGGAGCCGAGCCACGTCACGTGTCGCTGTCGAGTACTCGGGACCTTCGCTCTCTTCACCGTTGCAAGCTCTACGCTTGTGAGTACTTTTTATTAGAGTGTAGAATTACCGGAGTCAAGAGCGCGGAAAACCAAAGGATGTAATAAAGTCAGAAAGCTGAGCCACGTAACGTGCCAGAATTGCCCACACTTTTATGTACTTAGTTTCTAGGCTACCGAATCCAAATTGGAACTACTAAGCCTACACCATCCGTGTCTGTTGGTGTGTGTCCTGTATTAGGTATTAGGATGGATATCCCCCTAACATACAAAAATAAGTAAAATATAAGGGTGGTCTCTAAACAAGTACGGAATAATCATGTGCAAACTCGCACTTAGCAGGGTTTTTTATGTGTGACTCGTCTGTTTTCATGAAGTTTTGACAAACACTTTCGAATAAATTGACAGAAGGTTCGCAGAAGCGTAACCTATCAGATATCTTCACATAAATGTGTGATGATTTCCAACAGACAGATTCTGAGAAGGACCTCCGCGGCATAGTCCAAATAACAGCCAGCATCGGAGGCGCGATGTGTTTGGCAGCTGCGGCGCTCCAGTTCTTGGCTTTAGTGCCAGGAAAGAAGGCGAGGCTGCCAGTTCTGCTTAAGATTGCCACCGCTGGAACCCATTCTGCAGCTATGCTGGCTCTTCTAGAATGTGATACAAGACAGGTCAGTCCCTTCATGCTTTATAGGAACTTATAGTCAGTCGCGCAATTTATTTAGTTGCTGCAGCATTCTGTAGTGGTAGGTCTCTTACGCAAGAGGGCGCCTGGGGAAGTACCACATCTTTGTCAGATATTCAACCGCTAAGCAATAGTGTGTAAACATTCCTGTGTTTCGGCTTGAAGGGCAATGTTTCCAGCAAAATTACTGGGCAATGAGACTTAACAACCAAAGTCTCAGGGTGCCGAGCGCAGTGCAGTGACACCCAAGAATTTGCAGCCAAAGTTCTGAGAGGCACTGCAACAGTTAAGAGCAGGCGTAACGCTTACCATATGGTGAGCAACCTACCCATCTCGTCACTCTAAGTAATTTAAAAAAACTGGCTTTTGTAACTGCCTATACTTTTTTTTGTTTGGTTTTAAGGCAGACCACTTTTTTACGATTTTTTATAGCAGTTAACTCCTGCTTAGCGTAAATAAATATAATAATTTTCTAATGGAAAAATTTGGGTCACGGACGAGATTCGAACTCGCATACTGTGCCTCAGCGCGGCACATGCCTTTACCAATTCGGCCACCGAGACCTATGCGTCGTCATCCAAATCTTTCCACTAGCTTCTTTGAACCTGCCTTATTGGGACGGTAACGCTATCTATTGGTAGTGTTACGAACTACCAACCACTCACCACCACCACCACTCAAACCACTTTTTTTCTTGCCTCTAGGCTCAACTAGTATATTTTCGTTCCATTTCTGTTTGAACTCGTTTTAAAGTGTAGTGAGGATCACACTTTGAGAAAGATCACAGCAGATTTTATTGCGATGTATCCTACAGCTGCGGTTATTCAAGTATTTCAACTCCTTGCGCTTAGAAGAAAGTAAAGAAGCTGAGAAGGCTCCAATCTCTAAAAGATACTGCCATTATTGACATTGCTGGTGTACGATCTTTTGTTATGCCGTACATGCTTTGATGATAATGTTAAAGGAAAGATTTGGTATGAGTTTTAGGTACCAGAACAAAGAGTTCAATGTACAGCTGGTTCCGTACAGCTGGCTTTTTACAATTACCTCTTGGTTAAAAAAAACAGAAGCAGAATCTAGTCGTTGTCCTCAGATAGTTGTTTGAGCTCTTTGCCCTTTGAGTATGAATGAGCTACCATTGTCAATGCAAATGAAATTTAGCTAGTCTAATGAGAGAAAATCTAGTAGTGTCGGAGTGTAACATGGTTTCTGTATAGGTAAACATGTATAAATATGACGCAGAATAACACAGAAAGTAGAATGCCTATTCTCAGCAGCGGGCGTTCAAACGCCAGTAAATATTCAAAATTGTACATATTTTTCCAGGAGGAATCCTGCCCCGGCTCTCTAGGCTGGGTGTGCGCGGCATGCTGGTGCGCGGGGTGTGCCGCTCTCTGTGCACAGCCTTTATTACTGCAAGCAGAGCTGGCGGGACGGGCGCAGAACGCTCCCTCTGTTGGATTACTTGCAGGTTTGCTGTTTTCTAGGGGGAAACCTACCCTGGCACTTTAGGCTGGGTGTGCGCGGCATGCTGGTGCGCGGGGTGCGCCGCTCTCTGTGCGCAGCCATTATTACTGCAAGCAGAGCTGGCGGGTCGGGCGCAGAATGCTCCCTCTGTGACGTTGTGCTAGTGTGACATTTTGAGAACGTGACATTGTATGCCGAGACGGTGGTATGGAACTGTAAACAAATCCCAGTTGCAGTTGGCGATAAATTAAACTGCGATGACGCAGTAAACAACCGGGACCAACGGCATACCGTGCACTGCGAAACAAGGGGCGATAGTGGTTTCGTTAGATTACAACTTAAGGGTCGTACAGATTTAAATGCCACAATGAGAAGGCTCCTGAGGTTTGGCTCCAGCCAAAACTCAGTACAAAAGCCGTTTTTTTGCGCGCGTGCGTACACGTAGGTAGATAGATAGATAATTCTTATATATCTTTCTTTTCTTTAGTAATGCTTAGAGATATATATATATATATATATTATATTAACATTTTTGTTCCAAAGTAAGTCTCCATCACTGACCGCAATGTTTATTTTAAATTCCTGTCCATCCAAAGGTTTCCTGTAAGAAATTGCAAATAGCGATAAAGCCGCCTATTGTACAACATTAGATTTTTTTGTATCATTACTGGTATCATGTTTTTTTATTGTAATGTTATCAATAAAGAGGTATTGTATTGTATAGTATTGTATATAATGATAATAGCTCTTTATTGCATAGTATGCAATTTTACAAACTTAAGTGTTATGCATACCACTTAAAAGTTTTAAGTAAATCGTACATTGTACATAATATAACTTAAGTATAGAAATACCGGTAACACAATCTGCGGTCTTATCGCTTACAGCAATCTCTTACAGACAACCTTTGGATGAACAAAAAAGATTGATTGATTGAATGGTGACTACAAATTAAGAATTACTTTTTCGGAGGAGTGAACTATATTATTGTTTAACGCGTATTAACTTTTTCGGTCATAGGTTGCTGGTTATATTAACCAACAGCAATAACTTATTCGGGGTTCAGGAACTTCGAGGATTCAACAAATGATACAATTAAACAACTTAAAAGTAATAATTTAATAAGAAAAATATGTAATAAAAATAATATTTTATGAAAGAATGCTTAACAAACTACATAAGAATATTTAAATATTGTAGTTTAAGATGTTTATATCTCATAAGAATACATTTATTCACTTACATGATAAAATAATTGGTAAGGTAAAGCCACCTAAATCCGAGGAGTTCTGGAATTAGCACCATTTTCCGAGGTATTTAGAAAAACGGCGCTTACAAGGGATTTAATAAATAAAAATGAATTCAAAATCTTTTATTCAATAGATAATATATATTTGCGTATTTATATCACCAAAAAAGTGGTTTCATGTGTAAACGGTTTGAAATAATCTGTTAATATTGCGTAAGCAGCTGGCCCGATCGCACGCTTCACACATTTTGGAGTACGTGAGTACCATGTTTTTTGAATAGAGTTTTTATCGTTATTTTTAAACTGTATGTCTACTTCTTTAGGATAAAATTATGCAAAAATTATGCTTTTAATCGAAAACACTTAACTTTTGTGGATTTTTCTGAGTTAATTAGGGTAAAAATACATTTTGAATATAAAATATTTTAGTTAGTTTCTTATTCCGATGTATGCCGCGGAATAACTATTTCATAGATTTGTTTTATTTGTGATTTTCAGGGTTGTTTTTATTCTCAGTTTGAATTTGACAACTTAAATAGTACTTAAATATTAAAATCTATTTCCGAGGTACATTTTTGCGTCACATTCAATAATTATAACATGTCATAAGTGATCAATTTGAGTATTTTATTAATTCGTTGTATGGAAAAGATAAGGTAGAAAATTAAAGTTCATACACAATCCAAGTGTTAGCAAGTATTATTATATATAGTTGCGACGAAATTGAAATTTATAATTTTCTGTACATAAAATATGCAAAAATCTTATATATTTTAGTACTCTGAATTAACGTGTTTTTTTGGTATGAAACGATATTCTGATGTACAGTAGGTCGGGAAAAGGTTCAATAAGCACGTTATTCCACGGCATAGAGAGTACTAAAATGCAGCTTTCAGATTTTTTTCAAAACTTTGTACAGGTTACTATGCAGTTTTCTTTCGTTTAATAATGCGAATACTAATTTAAAATAATAAAATTACTATTTTTCGTTTACAATAATTACACTTTTCACTTTGTATATTGTACACTCGGAATTGGGGACCAAATACATCGGAATAAGGTGCCTAGAACTTTTTTCAGATTTTATTTTATTTTGAATACAAATTTTAACCCAATAATAAACCAATTAGACTATTTAAAAAGTAAAAACAATAAAGCTTCTGATAAAATTAGCCAAACCGTCAGAAAGGTTCGGTAAATGCTTAATTTTCAACGCCCTTTCGAGTTTTAGTGAAAATACCGCGGAAATAGGTGCTTTAACCTTATACAAATATTTTTGGGCGCTACGTGACATTTATACATATAAAAAAAAAATATAGAAGGATGTAGGTAGGTGAGAAAATTTAAAAAATATAAAGGTATCCCTAAGGTCTTCCTTGCTCAACAATGCGGTATAGGTCACGTCATGTAACAATTTTTTTTATTTTTTTTTAAATACGACTTCATTATAAAAATGTTATTTTGTAGACAACCACTAAAAATAATAAAATAATTGCAATTGAGCCAGAACAGTATCATTTTTTCGAAAGTACTAATACGATAATGCATAAATACAACATAAGCTAAGAAAGAGTTTTTTGAAGGCGGTGCCAAGCCGAGCCATAATTATTAATATGGGTGGTTATTCAAAAAGATAATGTCTTAAACGGCTTGACTTGCTATATAAAATAATATGCTTTTCAAATAATTATCTATAAAAACTTTATCATTTACTAGATTGATGTATTCGTGTCAATTGTGAACGTATGAAAGTCAAAATCTGCTCGTGTGAGTCTCTTGTTTTGACTCTTCTGCGTTTCGTGCTACTGCTGCTGGTCCTACTGCTACTACTGCTACTGCTAGTACTACTACTACTACTACTACTATTACTACCGCTGCTACTACTACTACTGCTACTGCTGCTGCTGCTGCTACTACTGATGCTACTGCTGCTACTGCTGGTACTGCTACTGCTGCTACTGCTGCTAACTGCTACTGCTACTACTGCTGCCGCTGCTGCTGCCACCGCCGCTGCCGCCGCCGCCGCTGCTGCTGCTGCTACTGCTGCTATTACTACTACTACTACTGTAGTTTTTAATTGTTATCAGAACTACACCCATGTGAAAAACTTCAGCATCTTTGGACGTCCTTGTATTGTTCAAAATTGACTTGCAATCCAGTCCTAAACATTATAACACAGTAAACTAAATTAAAGCTTGTTTATAGCTACTAAACCAATTTTGATGAAATTTATACAGTACCACACTAGAGGTCTTCTTACTCAAGTAAAAATAATCATCTAATTCGGTTCAGAAATCCCAAGATATTAGAGAACATAAACTATAAAACAAATTGTTTTTCTAATAAAACTACTGAACTAATTTTGATGAAACTTATATGGAACTACACGGAAAGTTTACCCTTTTGAATAAAAAACAAAATCGGTTTAGAAATCTTAGAGATAAACACAAAATAAAGGCAATATAATCACAAAATCGAATGGATTTACTCAGAAAAACTATTTATTCTCGAAAAACTGCTAAATCCAATTTTGATACAATTTATATGGGACCACTTGGAGAGTATACCCTTACAAACAAAAAAATATTTTTTAAATCGTTCCGCAATTGACGGAAATATCGACCGACATAAATAAAAAAACAAAAAAAAAACACTTACAGCCGAAAAAATAACCGTCTCTTTTTCTTAAGTCGATTAAAAATAATGCTGGCGGTTAGGCTGCGCATTAGGAGATTTATCGGTCTATTTGGTGGTATGAGGCGCGGCGCGGGGCAGGCGGGTATATAAAGCTGCGAGCGAAAGGCTAATTTAATAATTATTTAAAACAATAGGCCTAGTACTCTTGTGCGCGAGTGTACCCACGCACAAAAACATCCCCTCGACTTTCTTCTTTTTACATGACGCGACCACGGTAATGTTATCTATACAGTATTCTATCTTCATACAAGCGGCCGGAAAGTGAGTTATACCTACGCGCCTCGTGTCGGTACCCACTCGGTACACGGCCAGTCGCGAATGCGCCGCAGCTCGGTGTAGCTTGGTAATGTCGTGGCCGCAGTGACGAACGAACGGTGTGTTTTTTTTGTAAGCAGTAAGCGTGCGATTTGTGAATATTTTACTGAAATAAGTACAAGTACTAAATTAATATGGCAAAGAGCACGAATAGACTATATTGTGCTGTTTTTGGTTGTGTGAATTCTTCAATAACGCATTCAGAGATAATTTTTTTTAAATTAACTGCAAACTCTGAAAAATTAGACAATAAAAAAAAATTATAACCTAGTACATAATTTGTTTATTTTTTTAATAGGTAGGTATTTCGCTTTTCGGGTGATACGTGATACGCGAGTACGGTATCCTCCTTGTCCATGTTTCCCAAAAGTAATTTTAATTAAACAATTTATCGGAATGCGGATTTTTATACTATTAAATTTAACAATAAAGATTTTCGTACGTCTCAGTCGAGGCGCAAATACTTTTCTGTATCAAATTTATAAGGGTGTATTTTTTTATTAAATCTACTAATTAAAAAAACACGCATGTATTTTTATTGAACACTTCCTATTTCATTCACAACGAATTTCTTTCTTTTTTACATATTAAAATATACAATCACAAAATTAAGAAGAAAATCAAGTAGGTAGATGAAATTAAAATACTGCAGGCGGGCAGCCCTTTCGCGTGTTTACGTACCACGCGGCTGTAGGTAGTTATTTCAAGGACAGAGCCGAGTCACAATACTGATAGAGAACATTACCGTGACGCGACCTATACGACCCGTATGACCGAAGATAAGCATGTTTTTACACAGGTAAGGTATCACTAGAAGTGGCATTGTGTTTGTGTTATTTTAGGGATGATTGTTCGATGTAACATTAACGTCACTGGATGGTAGACTACTACTGATAGCAAGTGGTCCGTCCTATTGTTTCAAGTTTTTTGATAGCAGTTTGACGGTTTTTGGCACTCCTTTTTGAATATTATTGTTAAATTGTCTTCACTATTCTCAGACCTGTTCTTCAGTTCTTCTGAAAAGTTCTTCAAATACTTTTGTTGCTGTGGTGTATTAAAGACCACAGCAACAAAAATGGTGGTGTAAAAGATTACTTTTATTTCTCAATATCACCATCGGTCAACGATCTCCATCGGGACCTCAAAATAAAAAAATTAAAAAGTATGCAGAAGCTCACGACCATAGACTTCATCACCATGTAAACGTAGAGGCAATCCAGCTCCTCGATCACACTGACATAGTTAGAAGATTTAAATGGACAAAACCGTTAGTTAGTGTAGTGTATATTATTGTATTAGTATAGTGTAGTGTGTAACAAGTGCTACTTATAAAGTAAACATTAACAATGTGACTTCACCTTCATAGAGACTATTACAAAAGTGTTAATGGACACATTCTTAGTATACTCAGTGTAAAAGTTTAAGTTATATTCAAATTACTTATTAGCCAAATTGTGGCTAGATTGTAATAAAATAGGGTGCGTAAGTCTTACGTACCCTAAGAATAAGGATAAAAAACTTAGTATAGCTTTGTCAGAGACCTGCGATTTAAAACCAACTTTTTGTGGACGGTTTTTGTGAGGATTGTATTTTTACCTTTTAAAGCAAATAATCTGGTTATCATCAAGTTGGGTCCGGTTGCTTTTTCTTTTTAAGAGAAGTGACTTTTTGTACGTCAACCAATTCCTGGTGTGGATTCGTGCTTGCCAAGTTTGGTTGTGAATCACTCCGTCCAGCAGCCCTTAAGCCACTTCCAGTTGGCGAGTTTAGTACATTCATGTTGATCTGTGCTTTTTTTAATCTATCTATACATATAATAAAACTGTAACGGGTCCAATTCTGTACATTGAAGATATTTTGTAATGTTTGTTTGTTTTTTGGACCGTTCTCTAGATTCTATACTGAAGCCAAAACTATATTTTTTTTCTTTTTTGTTGTCTGTCTGTCTGTCTGTCTGTCTGTCTGTCTGTATCTTGGTTAGGCATCACGCCGAAACTACTGAATGAATTTAAATGAAACTAGGTATGATTTGAGTTCATACTACGAGGTAGGACATAGGCTACTGTTCATCCCGAAAAATGAAAGGGTTCCCACAGGATAGGGGTTGAAAGTTATTTCAAAAAACACTTACCACTCTTTAACTACTGGACGAATTTTGATGCAACTTGGCACAGTTATAGTTTATATGATAGGTTAAAATTGAGCATACATTTTATTCCGAAAAAATAGAGAGTTCCTGCGGGATAATGTCCCAAATTCTGTAAATTAATTACATTTTGTTAAAAAAATTGGGGTCCGTTCTATGTTCAATACTAAAGCCAAAACAGTTTATTTTTTATTTTTGTTTGTCTGTCTGTCTGTCCGTTTGTCTGTTTGTACCTTGGAAGTGCATCATGCTGAAAATACTCAATGAATTCAAGTGAAATTTGGTATGATTTGAGTTTATGCTTTGAAGTAGGACATTGGATACTTTTCATCCCGAAAAATTAATGGGGTCCTGCAGGATAGGCGTTGAAAGTTATTTAAAAGAACACGTATCACGCTGAAACTACTCGACAGATTTTCTCAAAACTTGGCACAGTCATAGTTTATATAATGGATAAAAATTGAGGATACTTTTATCCAGAAAAATAAAGTGTTCCTTTGGGAAAAAGTCCAAAATTCTGTAAATTGAAGATATGTAATTTTTGGAAGCCGTACAATACTAAAGCCAACACTGTATTTTTTCAATATTTTTTTGTCTATATGTCTGTCCGTCTGTCTGTCTGTACCTTGGCAGCGCACCACGCCGAAAATAATTAATGAATTCGAATGAAATTTGGTATGATTTGAGTTCATAACTTTGAGGTAGAAAATTGGATAGATTTCATCCCAAAAAAATTAAGTGTTCCTGCAGGATAGGAGTGGAAAATTATTGAAAAGAACACTTAGCACGCCGAGACTATTAGACGGATGTTGATGCAACTTGGCACAGACATAGTTTATAAGATGGGTGAAATTTATGGATACATTATGTACCAAAAAAATAAATGGTTCCTGTGGGATATGGGTCCAAATTCTGTACATTAAAGATATCGTTTTGAGATTGGAAGGTACTCCATATTCAATAATGAAGCCTGTATGTATGTTTTGTCATTTTTGTCTGTATGTCTGTCAGTCTGTATCTTAGCCGCGCATCACGCCGCCGGAACTACTGGATGAATTCAAATGAAACTTGATATGATTTGAGTTTATACTACGAGGTAGGACATAGGATACTTTACATCTCGAAAAATTTATGGGTGGAGGATAGGGGTTGAAACTTATTCGAAAGAACACGTACCACGCTGAAACTAATGGATGGGTTTTGATATAATTTGGCACTATCTTAAGTTATATGATGGGTTAAAATTGAGGACATGTTTTATCCCGAAAAAGTAAAGGGTTTCTGCAGGATATGGGTCCAAAGTTATGTTAATATTTAAGTAATAAAAAATATTTTTTGTATGGATACTAAAGTCATACTTTTTTACTTTTTAATTTTGTATGTCTGTTTGTCCGTATCTTGACCGCGCATCGCACCCAATCTACTTGATGAATTCAAATGAAAAACATGCTCTTGGGTGCTTAAAAAAGGTATTGATCAACTTTTTTTTTGTCTTTCTTTCTGTTTGTTTGTTCACGCATCACGTAAAAACTACTGGACCGATTGCGATGCGGTTTTTATTGTTAGATAGCTTAGGGTTTGATTTAAAGCTGGTGTAATTGGTATCTCAATCCGGTGAGTGAGAAGCCGAGCAATTGATAAAAGTATTTATGACGGCTGAAGAAATTTTGTTTCATATGAGGACCAATATACCAACATTTGTTTGCATATTGTTCCTTGAATAGCACATTATGGTACTTTGAACCTAAAGAAAAGACCACGCGTGCGAAGCCGCGGGTACAGCTAGTACTTATAATAAAACTGTAAAAGGTCCAATTCTGTACATTGCAGATATTTTGTAATTTTTTTGGAGGCTATTCTGTTTTCCATACTGAAGCTAAAACTGTTGTTTTTTTTTCATTTTTGTCTACCTGTCTGTCTGTCTGTCTGTCTGTCTGTATCTTGGTTAGGCATCACGCCGAAACTACTAAATGAATTTAAATGCAACTTGGTATGATTTGAGTTCATACTGCGAGGTAGGACATAGGATACTTTTCATCCCAAAAATTTAAACGGTTCCCGCAGGATAGGGGTTGAGAGTTATTTAAAAAAACACTCAGTCTGAAACTACTGGACGGATTTTAATGCATCTTGGTACAGTCATAGTTTATATAATTAGTGAAAATTGAGGATACTTTTTATACCAAAAAAATAAACGGTTCTGGCGGGATATAGGTCCAAATTCTGTCCACTGAAGATATTTAGTAAAGTTTTTTTGGAGGCTGTTTCTATTATTCGTTCTGAAGCCAAACCTTTTTTTTTTCATTTTATCTGTTGTCTGTCTGTCTGTGTATTGCACGTGCATCACGCCGAAACTACTGAATGAATTCAAATAAAACTTGGCATGATTTGATTTCATACTTACTACGAGGAACATTAGATACTTTTCATACCGGTAAATTAAAGGGTCCCCGCAGGATAGAGGTATTTTATTTCAAGTTGGTATTATTTTTTTACGGTTTATAGGTACCGTAGTTCACCTCTAGGAGTATCCTATTTTCCTACAAATTTCAAATACACCGGTTTAGGCTGGGCGTTGTCTGTCAGTCAGACAGTTAGTCAGTATGTATATGTCACGGTACTGTTTTAGATGCACTTTATTATTACATTATTTTATGTAATAATTATATTATTATTTTAATATTCTGGCCATAGTTGAAGGGCATCTATACTTATAATGAAGAAGTAAATACTGAAAAAACTGTAAAAGGCACATATTATAATTAAATTAGGGCACCAAAATAAATTACAGAAAAATAATTAAAAAAAAACTTGTCTATCTGTTTGTCTGTTAGTCTGTTCACGCGTCACGTAAAAACTACTAGACCGATTGCGATGCGGTTTTCACTGTTGTATAGCTTCAGGGTCTGAATTAAAAACTGGTGTACTTATTATCTCAATCTGATGAGAAGAAGCCGAGCAATCGATAAAAACTTTTTAACGGCTGAAAGAATTTTGTTTCAATTTTGGTATTTTAGCTCTTGGAATAGTAAAAGACTTCTTTTAACCTAAAGAAATGGCCACGCGTGGGAAGCCGCGCGTACAGCTAGTTATTAATTTTTATTAATTTTACTTGAATATATAAATAAATAAACAAAAATTAACAACATCCTAAATATACAGATATATATACAATATCTTGGGGGAGTCCTATGTTCAGCAGTGGACTGCTAAAGGCTGAAATGATGATACAATATACTTATATTTATATACGTAGTATTCAATACTACTACTACTAATAATAATATGTAATGAAATAACAAAAAAAATAAGTCAGAGAGGACAGGTAATGGATAATTATAGTATTTTTGAAAATCTCTAGACGATTACAGGCAGTTTATTCCATAATCGGACCGCTTGCATAGTAAATGATTTACTGGAGAATTGTGTTTAGTGCACAGGCATCTTCAATTGAAGCGTTTCTGAGGAGCGCAAGTGTCGAGGATTGGAGAGGTGTAAGAATTGGAAACGTACAGTTTATTATAATACTCGCAGCGAATCTATATGTTTGAGAAGTTAGGCTCTGTGAACGATTGCACAGGTATGCTGTGAGAATAAATCAGTATGAAGTAAGAGCGAGATAAAATATGCGAAAAACGTAAGCTAAAGATCGAGGCAGTTATACAATGCTGTCTTAACCTTATACATTGAAATTGCGCCTGAAAAATAGCAGATTGCGCAGCGTCAAGCAGACAACTTCCGAGACGCAAACTTCCGCTGGATTAAGCGCGTCACAGACGACTAAGATACTATAATATTTTATCTTAAGATAAAATATCGCTCGCTATACATTTTATATGAACCATCACAAACGGCGAAGATAATATATATTTGCATCTTACATACAGTATCTTAAGATATCGAGCGATATGGAATTTAATAAAAGATGTCATCTTAAGATACGAAATATATCGTAAAAGATACAAAATATATATTAATATACTATCTTTTTTAACCCCTGAACAAAGAGACGGGTGTTATAAGTTTTAGGTGTGTATCACTGTGTGTGTGTTCGTGTCTGTGGCATCGTAGCTCCCAAACGAATGGACCGATTTTGATGCGTTTTTTTTTCTGTTTGAAAGCTGATATGATCGAGATGGTTCGTAGATATATGGGGAGAGGGATGGGGGAGATGAGAAAGAAAAGGGGGTGAAAATCGTAGCTTCCAAACAAATGGACCTATTTAGCTGTGGTTTTTTATGTTTGAAAGCTGGGGTAAACAAGATGATTCATAGCTATAATTTAAGGATGGAGGGGTGGGGGGGGGGGGGGGGGGGAGTGGTGAGTAAATTTAATGTGATTTTCTATTCAAATTTACAGTGCGCTAATGAAATTTGCATATCAAATTCAAAATCAGAGTCGTCGTCTGATGAGCTATCTAATAAATCTAATAGTGAAACCGTACTACTCATATTTAATCATTCTGTATATAGAAAGCGGTGAAGAAATACGTGTAGCACCTAGGACGGCCTGCGAGCGAATGAATAATTTCAATATATTATCGTATCTTAGCCGTAAGATGCTATAATATTTTATATGCAGATATCGTAACATCAAATATTATAGTATCTTAATCGTCTGTGACGCCCTTTACTGTACATTTACACAATATTATTTACTAGCTTTCCCGCCCGTGACTTCGAACGCGCGGACTACTGTTTATCGCGAAAAAAACACTCTTTTTTTATACTAGGATATTAAAAACCAATGAAAAAGTAGGTATAGCAACAATGCTCTTGATGTTTTTTGGCAGACCTGTTATTTCGTTTCCATGGCAACCACAGACCATTCTGTGATGGCACCCATTTCTTACAGTGAGTAATCAACATTTTCCAGTTTCCCCGTGGATTTTTTTTTTCTGGGATAAAAGGTATCCTATGTTTTATTCCAGGTTATAAGCTATCTCCATTCTAAATTTCATCAAAATCAGTCCAGCCGTTATCGCGTGAAAGCTTCCCAAACAAACAAACAAACAGACAACGTTTCACTTTTATAATTATATTGGTATGGATAGCCGATGTCACTCGGAATGATGTAAGGATTCTAATGATATTCCATACATCCAAATCTGTTCAGGCATTTAAAAGTTATGATGGAACAAAGAAACTCGTCTACATACATAAACCCTGAAAACAAATGGACTAAGGCGTTAGGGTTTCCTCGTGTATTTTAAATGTCATCCATTATGTATGACGGCACATGTGTAGGTACTTGGAGGATATTAGTTTATCGCTACCCGATTTTCTTTTATAACGAGCACGGTCAAGCACTTTCACAAAAACCCGACTGCGTAAAAACTAAACGAGGTTTTTTTTAGTGAGAATGGTTGCTACCCTACTTTAAATCTTTATAGATCCTAAATAGTCATTTAACATGAAAAATTATAAAAGAAACCTTTAGATAATTTTCAAATACCTATTTAATGCACACAGTGACATAGTTCGTCGACTTTCATTTTTTCTGTATCATAATATGACGTAAAAATCATCAAAATCGGTCCACGCGTTTGTTTTATATAGTGCCACAAATGAACAGGAATACATAGGTACATAGGCTGATAAACACAATGTCCTCCGCTCAGTCGTGTAAAAGAGTAGTGTTATACCACTGAATTTAATCACAGGTTAGGTAGGTTCTACAGAAATACTTACCTTTTGAAATATTTGTCTGTCTGTGGATTGGCAGCGCAGCCTCAAAAAAGTATGTATCCATTTCAATGCGGTTTCTTTAATTTGAAAGCTGGAGTTGATGAGACCCTTCTTAGATACGTTTAGAAGAAATCAGTGTAGCTGTTTGGACCAAAATTAACCTGTTTATTTTATCGTTTTTTGACGACCGGTCTAGTGGCTAGAGATCCTAGGTACGAAATTGAACGGTCGCGGGTTCGAATCCTGCAAGTTGCAATCATTTGTGTGATGAGCAGAAATTATTGTTTCCGAGTCATGGATGTAATATTCTTACCTATGTATGTTTATCCGTTATCTAGTGCCCATAGTATAGGGCATCCTAGTTTGGGGCCAGGTAATTGGTGTGGAAGTGCCCCGAATTTATTTATTATCGTTATTCCAGGAGTGTGCACTCTAGCGTGGCTCACCGCGCGTCTCTGGGGCGGAGCGCCGCTGCAACTGGGGACTGCGGCGGCGGCCGTATGTGCGGGAGGCTGCGCCCTGTTGGCAATGCTGTGTCTAGTGCTGGCGCTCTGCGCAGCCATCAGACTGCGCACCATCACGCATAAGGTGCCGGCGGAGAGAAGAAACTACCTCAAAGACAGGTGAACATTTTTCACTCTTTGAACGAATGAAGCAAGGTTGAATCAACCTTTGTATGTACTTATGTTTGTTTGTATGACGATATAATATTCGAACCGTTAATGAAACTATGAAGCTACTAGTATCACATAGACCTCTATTTTTTAATAAATAAATAGTCTCTCATCCTGGAGGGTTTGGTGGTCCGACCAGACTTGGGGCCATCGATTGGTAGCGGTAGTACATAAGTAGTACCTACTACTTTACATATTATTCTGTGCAAATCTTATGTCATAGCCTGCCAGAGTGAAACAACATGAACTTGCTGCTTAGTCCATCATATAAGAATCACTCTTACTTTAGTTTCATTTCAACCACGTCCAGAAACTATATTTGGAATAATTCAACTCATTGTATGTGTTTGTTGAATTATACTCCCGTTTTTTGCATTTTAAAAGCCGACATGTTTTTTCTCATAACATTCGGAACGCTTTGTGCGTTGTCTTTTTGTAAAGTATATATATAGGTAACTATAGATAATGGATACATTAACGATTTGTTGTGTAACCTATAACTATATTATGTACTAACTGTACCCGCGGTTTAGCACGCATGGTCATTCCTCTAGGTTAAAAGTACTATATGTACTATTTCAATACCTAAAATACCAATATACCAACATTTGATCAGAATTCCTTCAGCCGTCAAAAAGATTTGATCAATTGCTCTCGGCTTCTACTCATCGGATTGAGAGCAAGTTTTAAGTCAAATCATAAGCTCCATCCAACAGTGAAAACAAACGCACCCAACACATCGCAATTGGTCCAGATTTTTTACGTGATGCTCGAACAAACAAACATACAGACAACCAGACAGGCATGATTTAAAAAAATTACATATTCTTGTTCAGTAGCTTATTTTAAGTACACCAGACCATTTTTTTAATTCTCTTTTTACAATTTTTTGGCACTTATTGCTTTATTAAATGTATAGATATTTATTACTTCAAATTAACATAATTTTGAACCCCTATCCCTCAAAAATCCTTTATTTTTTCGGGATAAAAAGTATCCTTAATTGTAACCTATTATATAAATAAACTATGACTGTGCAAAGGTGCATCAAATTTCGTCTAGTACTTGTCACACTGAAAAGTGTGACAAGTGTTCATTTAAATAACATTCAACCCATATCCAGCGGGAACCCTTTAGTTTATCGGGATGAAAAGTATTCAATGTCCTACCTCATAGTATAAACTCAAACGTTTCCAAGTTACATTTGAATTCATTCAGTAGTTTCGGCGTGATGCGCGGTCAAGACATACAGACAGATGGACAAAATTAGCAGTTTTAGCTTCAGTATTGAATATGAAGTATCCTCCAAGAAAAATTGTTTATTACTTCAAACCTTGGACCCCTATCCCGCAAGAAACTTCTATTTGTTTCGGGATAAAAGGTATCCTCAGTTTTACCTATCATATAAATTAAGACTGGGCCAAGTTGCATTAAAATTCGTCTAATAGTTTCAGCATGGTACGTGTTCTTTTAAATAACTTTCAACCTCTATCCTATGGGATTCCTTAAATTTTTCGGGATGAAAGTATCCTTTGTTCTACCTTGTAGTATGACCTCAAATCGTATTATGTTTTATTTGATTGTTCAGTAGCTTCGGCGTGATGCGCGGCCAAGATACAGACAGACAGACAAAAATGAAAATAAAGTTATGGCTTCAGTATCCAATACTGTAGTATAGAGTACCAACCAAAAAAATATATCAAAATATCTTCATTCTACAGAATTTGATCTTTTACAGTTTTATTATAAGTATACATATCCATACCAATAAAAGTGAAACGTAGTCTGTCTGTTTGTTTGTTTGGGGAGCTTTCACGCGATAACGGCTCGACGGATTTTGATGAAATTAAGAATGGAGATAGCTTATACCCAGTAATAAAACATAGGATACTTTTTATCCCGAAAAATTCTAAGTTTCCACGGGAAAACTGGAAAATGTTGATTACTCACTGTAGATAACGGTTGTTATCACAGAATGGTCTGTGGTTGCTATGGAAACGAAATAACAAGTTTGTCAAAAACATCAAAAGCATTGCTGCTATACCTACTTTTGCATTGGTTTTTAATATCCTAGAAGAAAATTGGACGCTTATTTTTGCGATTAACCATCACATGACAAGCGTAGCCAAGTGCCCATGCAAAGGCCCCGGTGAAGGGCAGCAGAGAAGCTACGCTCTGCAATCGCCAGCTCACGTGAGTTGGCGATTATGGGCAAAACTCTCAATATAAACGACAGCAATTATTACAGCCTCCTGAGCAGGCGGAGGATTTGGCTTTTACATTATTAATATGGATAAGTAATTTATTCTTAAGCTTAAGTACAGTGACATCTCTTCACAGATTGCGCGTAGTGAGACACACGCTCACACTGCTGTGTACAACGTCGGCCGCGCAGGCAGCGGGCGTGGCGTACGCGCAGCCGGGCGAGCGGCAGGTAGTGCACGTGGCCGCACTGTCGGCCGCTGCACTCGCTAATGTGAGAAAAGCTTATTACATTTCTAGTCTTTGGATAAGTTTCATTACGTGAGAAACTGGGATTAAATCACTATGACCATTCACTCACGTAACGTGTCGCGTTACGATATCTTCGTGGTAGCGTTCAACAATTATCATAATGACGTCACACGTTTTCTGCAAGGAATTACGTGTGGCATATCGAATAAGGCTTGTTACAAACGTACCACAACCACACCACAAAGACATCACGTGGACTGGTGCTAATTTGTATGAAAATTTATACATAATTTAATTCAACCGTGGGGCGATACTGACCAGAACGTAACCACATCGACATTTTATAGTTACCACAATGCAAAGCCGCAATGATTCACACGTAACCACTGCCTTACCACGTTTTGTCGCTGCGATGTGGTGTGGTAGTTACGTCTGAATAGGCCCTAAACGCTGTGGTTACATGTCAAATCGTCTAATTTTGGCATGGTAAAGCGATCCAATTGGTTGGTTTTTAAACTGCATAAACGACACTATGTGCTTCGGCATCTTTGAACCTTCGAAGAAAATATTGCGCTTTGATTTTAGACTTTATTGTAAAAAGCATCGTTGTCCAATATTTGAATTAGAAGATAAATCATACTTCAAACTAATATCTACTTATATAAAAGTTCGATTCCATAGTACCTACTCATCAAATAACTGAGTATCTCTTCCAGGGGGCAGCAATGATAGTGTGCTACGTCATACAAGATGAAGAGTGTCTCCGGTCAGCGCGAAGAGTGCTGTCATTACCTTCCAACGAGGACTGGCAGGACTCGCCTAATGGAGATACTTCGTTAAGCTGTAAGCATATTTACTTTCTAAGCTCTCCGAGTCAGATTTTCTTTTTTGATTTTAAATTAAATTAAGCCCGCCTTCTATCTACTTACCTACTGGTAATGAATTGTAAGCTGAAGAGACCACCACTGATTTCACCAATGTTCACTCGATTCCAGCAATTTAATTAAATGTAAGGTTATTTTTGTAAAGTTAAACAGAACCCGATCTGCTTGCGATGCAGAAAGCTTCTGCATTCTTTGAATGTTTTAATTGAACCAAAGACCCGAATTCAATATGATTAACATCAAAACCATTTAACCAATTTTCATGAAATTAATACGTAAACTTTGGGCATTTTTTTGAAATGTAGGCCACATTTAAAACAATGGTTCAGTAATCAGTATATGTCTTGAAGATATGAGGAATGCAAACATATACATACTTACACACAAACATTATTCACTAGAACATCTTCCCTTTTACTGGCCTGCGCATTACCCTCATATGTGTTTATCAGCTTATGTATGTTGGTTCCTTTGTGGCACTTTACAGACCAAACGCGTGGACCGATTTTGATCATTCGTACGCCAATATTTTTTTCTTAATCTTGCGAGTGCTACTAAAGATATGACAGTAATCAAAACCACATTGTGAAAAGAAAATAATGAAAGAAAAACTATGTGGTATCATTGAATACTTAGCAAAAAAGCGTAATTCATAATCTTTGACTGAATATGTATTATGATAAAATAAAATTTAAATAAAAGTAAAAACCGACTTGAAAATGTATAAAATAATCATATACGGGAAACAGTCAAGAAAATCTCTGCCGTGGGTTTGGTTAGATTTAACCAGTTGCTTGCCGCGACGCGCACGCGCAGTATACGCGTGGTAGTGCGCAATGATAGATATATCGCCACCCGATAATCGACTGGAAGAAAATTGGGCACCGACTTTCTTAACTGTTCCCACATAAGATTATTTTATTAATTTAAGTAGGTTTTTATTTCTTTTTAAAGTTTATTTTATTTCCTTATTTTGAGTGGCGTGAACAATACATGATTCAAATGCGATTACAACAATCGCAAGTGATTTGCTGTTATCCATTGATGAGGAGTTTCTTAGTATATCCGAAGGTTTTCATCAGATCTTCACCAAATTATGTATATGTAATATGGACCTAAAGCATATCCTATTCTATAGAAAAACTTCAAAATCGACCCACATTTTACGGAGATATTGCGTCATAAAGTGGGTGAAAGTTAATAAAATTAAGTCATCCCCTAATTTTCCACCCATAGTGTCCATTTAAATGGGACTACTCCTGAGACATACCCAATCCATTAAAGAAATAATTTATAAAATCGATCCACAATTGCCGGAGATATCGCGTATCATACATACAAAAAAACATATGGGTCGAACTGAGAAATTCCCCTTGAAGTCGGTTGAAAATCATTATCATTTTTCATTTCGAATGACTATTTTGTATTTGCAACGATTTAAAGTTGGTTTCACTACCATTCTTACTTACATTTTTGCCTCTTTTTAGTTTTGTTCGCAGTCTGGTTTTTAGTACTTGCGATTATTATGTCTTGATTAAGTTGTTTAAATAAAATGATTTGTCCTTATTCAGTGTACATAAAACAAGGAGGCGAGGTAGAGAGTACAGGCGGCGTCGGCATCCTCGAAACCTCTTCCTCGCCCTTGTCTCCAATGTCGTCGTATTGGAGAGCGCACAGCCCCGAGAGTCCTGCTGGAATAAACAGGTAAAAATGTACGAGTGGTCATTTAAGATCAGCGGTTGACCTATGGTTGACCACTATACTATACGTTTAAGTTTTATGTGTGGGTGAAAGAAGTTGTAAGTATACAAGCTAACCTCAGAACGGAATTTTACAATGCTTGCTGCCGTAACACTGGGCTTAGCAACATATTTTCTGCTTGAGATACTACAAATACTGTAGACTGTTTTTAACCCCCGAACGCGAAAAGAGAGCGGTGTTATAAGTTTAAGGGTGTATGTGTGTGTATGTCTGTAGCATCGTGGCTCCAAAACCCATGAAGCGATATCGATGCGAATTATTGTGATGTGATCATTGATTGAAGATTGTTCTTAGCTATAATGAGGGTTTTAGGGGGTTGGGATTGGGATCCTATAGCTCCCAAACAAATGAACTGATTTTGATGCGTATTTTTTTCTGTGTGAAGTTAAATCACTTAGACATAGACACTGAGTTCGCCGACGAGGTTGAAGGTCCCGTAATTAAAGTCGATATTATTCGCCTTCGAGTTTCTTGCCGATTCTTCTCGAAGGTGTATTCCAAATCGTTGGTCAGCAACACAAATAATTTAAAGGGCTACAGCCATCTCTCAGAGCCCCCTCGACTACTTTCAAAAGTAGTGATCCAGGTGTGTTTAGCCAGACCCCCGTAATCACTGGCAACTGTCCAAGCTGAGGTTCGTACTCCCTGGGTGCCTTCGAGCAAGTTACCAAAACTTAGCTTTGGCGTGCGCCTTCTGCGTCATGCTCAGACCAAATATTACTAAAGGATGGACCGCAGCTATACCTGCGCCGCCTCGGTGGAAATCGTAGGCAGATGTGCTATAGCTACGTACTTCGATGTACGATCACAAATAGGGATGCCTCCAAGCGCTCGCGCGCATGTCAATAAAGAAGGCGACATGTCACGACGCGGATTCGATGGGCACGGTGCCTACCTATTACTGGCTTATAGAAATACAAAAACCTCACAGTTTCCTTTAGTAATAATATTATTAATTCGAAATTTACTCTCTTTGTACAAGCAGACCCTCTGGTCTGCTTGTTACCTTTTCACGACAAAATGACTGAGCCGATTTTGATAAAATTTGGTATAAATATATCTGTAAACATTAGCTACTTAGTTATGCATCCCGGCACCATCCTTATCAGCGCATAGCGCCCGGTCGCCCACACAATTCCGCTTAATTTAATGACTATGTTTTATTCTGTGCGATTGTTAGTTGTCGACTTGGCACTTTTGTTAGTATGTAAGGTGTTTATTATTAAGTTTAGAGGAGCTCAGTCTGTACTGAGCATTCAATCAATTAATACATCAATTTAACTTCAAATTTGTATTTTTTAAAACGTCCCTTGGGTCCGTCGCAATTTGAATGGCGCAGCCGGTAGGATATCCGTTATCCTGCTGCCGGGTTGACGCTTAAGGACCCTAAAATCGGTTGTTCGCGTCGAGTATCCTGCAGTGAATTCGGGTATCCTCGAACCAAAATAATAACTCTCCCGCGACGCGTGTGCAGCGAAAACAGTTCAATCAGTGATCGGTTTGTGCACCAGACCCGAGACGAGGCGGATTGGCCCTGGACAGACTCACGCAAGGAGGATATGGGATTGAGCAGTTTGTGAGTAAACCTCTTCACACCTGTTTTCATAATAACCTATCTTTTCCGTATTTTCCGACCCCAAATCGTTGGCCTAACTAATTACGTCTATCTGATTTTGTTTGATTCAAGTATCGTTATATTCGTAATTGTTAGTGTTTATTAATAAGTTGTGTTTATTGATTATCAAAATCAATTTAGTGATATTAATAGTTGTTTAGTGATTATTGAAATCAGTAGTAGCTAAAATGGTTAACGAACAAAATGAAACGATTAAGATGATTCCTAGGGAAATATTGTGTATAATTCCTATGTATGATGGAGACGAAAAACTACTGAACTTATTCATTACGAAATGTGAATATGTTATTAGAGCTTTTCAACTGGAAGGAAATATGTCACAAAATTTGTACGTATTTCATTCTGTAACGAGTAGACTTACGGGTAGAGCTGCGACTCTACTTAGTGAACATCAAAATTTAACATCATGGACTGAACTTAAACAAATTCTTACCCAACATTTTGGCTATCCCCGCTCAGAAGAGTGTATAGCGATTGAATTGGAAAGTTTGAAAATAAAACAAGGTGAATCACATATCCAGTTTTGCCATAGAATACAGAATGTTAGGAGTTCTTTAATTGCGAAAGTAAACATAATTACCGATGAAGGAGTTAAAGCAGCGAAAATGATTATCTATAACAATACAGCTTTGAACGTATTTCTATATAACCTTCCCAACAACAACAAGCACCCAAACCTATTAATGACCCCGATGTTTCAATGCGCACGGCACCTGTCAGACAAAATATGATCACCAATGACTTGTTTTATAGCGAGGAACCGTCAACTTACCAGGATTATTACTCCGACAACTATGACAATAACTATTATGAGTTAGCGCCTATTGATTATGTGGAGAACGCCCACGCCGATGTTGACTATTCGGATTATACTGGAAACATTGTAAATGAGGAAATTAGTGTCCCTGAAAATTTTCAAGCACCAGCCTCGAACGACGCGGTGAAATGATAAGCCTCAACTATTGCGATAGCATTTTAAAATTACCCCACATTGAAATTCCTGAAATTAATGCGAAGTTTCTTATTGACACAGGAAGCAGTAGATCATTTATAAGTCCTGCTAAAGCCAATGAATTTTTCACTGACTTCAAACGACACGAACCCTTTACAGTCGTCAGCACCCACGCCCAAAGCATTCACGATGAGGTAATATGTATACCATTATTGAAAACGTTCAAAAGTACACTTCCACACAAATTCTTCATTTATGACGTCGACAGTAGATACGATGGACTTATAGGATCTGATCTGCTTAAGAAACTGGCAGCTAACGAAGATATGGGAAATCAGATTTTACATACACTCAACACTGATATACCCATAATATATAATCCACCCTATGAAGTTATGTTAGAACCGAGGTCCGAAACACGAATTAAAATACCCACCAATTATCAAAACGGTGATGCTATTGTGGATTTTACGGAGTTTAGTGAAGGAATACGTATGCCAACTGCTCTTGTCAAATGTAGCAATTTCTTTGCTACAACAGTAATCCAGAATATCTCGAACGAAAAGGCTACGATTACTTTTACAGAACCATTTGATGTGACAGTGTTTGAAGGTGAAGAGTGCAAGCTTAATGTAGTGATTGATGACTGTGAGATCGACGCTATCCTAAAAGAGAATTTGACTAAATTAAGACTGGAACACACGAATAAAGAAGAGCATGAGAGTATTTCCAAAGTATGTTACGAGTACCGCGATATATTTTAGTGTGACAAAATCCCTCTCTCTCTCTTTCTCTTTTTCTCTTTCTCTTTCTAATCAAGTGAAACATGAAATTCGCACGGTTAATGAAAATCCAATTTATATTCGACCATATCGACATCCACATTCACAGAATGAAGAAATACAGAACCAGGTAGAAAAACTCCTCAAAGATAATGTTATACAAGAATCTTGGAGAACCAAGAACACCTTGGAGTGCGCCGGTTCACTTGGTACCCAAAAAAATAGACGCATCAGGTGAAAAGAAATTCAGAATGGTCATTGACTACCGCAGGTTAAATGAAATCACGGTAGACGACAAATACCCCTTACCAAATATAACCGACCTTTTTGATAAATTAGGTAAATCGACATATTTCAGCACAATAGATCTCGCTTCCGGGTACCACCAAATCGAGGTCAACCCCGCGGATAAACCTAAAACTGCATTTACAACCCAGTCAGGACACTTTGAATTCCAACGCATGCCCTTTGGTTTGAAGACCGCACCGGCTACATTTCAAAGGGCCATGGATAATGTGCTACGAGGCCTTCAGGGTTTACACTGCCTAGTATATCTAGATGATATTATAGTATATTCATCCAGTCTACAGGATCACATTTCAAAATTACGTAAAAAAAATTATCGTCTCAGAGAAACCAATCTTAAAGTAACACTGGACAAATGCGAATTTCTCAGGAAAGAAGTGTTGTGTTTAGGCCATACCATCACCAAAAACGGCCTTATGCCAAACAACGATAAAGTGCAAGCGGTGCTTAATTTTCCGATACCACGAACGACCACAGAAATTAAAAGTTTCCTTGGCTTGGTTGGCTACTACAGAAAATTTATCAAAGATTTCGCCAAGGTCACACAACCGTTAACCTCCTGCCTAAAAAAGCGAAATAAAATTGAGTTAACTCCGGAGTACAAAGATGCGTTTGAGAGGTGTAAGGAGCTATTAACTAACGCCCCCCTTTTACAATTCCCGGATTTTACCCGACCATTCGTTCTCACGACCGATGCATCAAACTTTGCTCTTGGTGCTGTTCTTTCACAAGGCCCAATCGGAAGTGACAAACCCGTGGCATTTGCAAGTAGGACCTTGAACGAAGCCGAGTCACGATATAGCACAATAGAGAAGGAAATGCTAGCGATCATTTGGGCCACAAAACATTTCCGTCCCTATTTATACGGAAAGAAATTTACTATATATACGGATCATAGGCCATTGGCTTGGTTGAAAACGATGGATGAACCTAATAGCAAAATTACGAGATGGAAGTTACGTTTGTCAGAATTTGATTTTGACGTTGTATATAAAAACGGAAAGCAAAACAGTAATGCGGATGCATTATCTCGTATAAGGATTAATGCGTTAGGCGGAAAGGATAATGGGTCAATGGAAGTAAATTTGGATGAAAATGAACAAAGCTCCAGCGACAATTGGAGGAAGTTATTGAGGAATTAGTACAAATAGGTAAAAAACAACACCAAAGTGATGCGTGTGAACGACCAGCGTCCCCAGTTGTAACTTTATCTGATTCAGAGAAAACCATAAGCATTATAGAATCCAACGATCGACGATCCCCATATCCAAATCCGTCTGTAAACAGTAGCACTGACACGGCGCCTGAATGGCCAAGTAATAGTAGTACGAGTACAGTTCATTCTGCACGCGACTTAGATTCAGAAGGTATACTCATCTTACAAGAGGCCATAGACACTAAGCCGAACCAAATACTCGTATATACCTGGAACAAAAACGAAATTGGAGTTAAAAACTTATCAAGACCGAAACAAAGAATACTAGAAGTCCACTTACCTGTAGATAACCCGAATCTCGTCAAACAATTCCTCATGGAATACATAAAACCCAAAGTAAAGCATTTTTTTTACTTTGAGAGTGAAATTCATCGCAAACAATTTTCCACGGTTACCGCATCACTTTTCAAAAAGGATTCTGTTAAAATTAATGAGTGCACCCAACGAATCATTTACGTAAAGGAAGAAGATGAACAACGCCAGATTGTCGATAAGTACCACACAGGTAAAAATAGCCATAGAGGTATTAAGGAAACGCTAGTACACCTTAAGCGTACGTTTTTCTGGAATAACATGGATCAGACAGTAGCTAGTATTATAAATGCATGTGACGTATGTAAAAAGATGAAGTATGACCGGAAACCATTAAAACCAGAATTACAGCTATCCCAAACGCAAACAAAACCATTTCAGGAAATATTTATCGACACCTTTACAATAGAAGGAAAAATATACCTTACCATAATTGACGCTTTTAGCAAACTGGGTCAGGCCATTGAAATTAATAACAGATCCACCCCTGAAGTTGTAAGAGCGCTAATAAAATACTTCTCCATGTACGGCATCCCAAGCAGAATAAGTTCGGACCCCGGCATGGAATTTAATAATACATTAATGAAGGAAATGTTGGCTTTTTATAAAGTTGACCTTCATATCGGCACACCCCATAACCCGAATTCGATGGGTTTAATCGAAAGATTCCACTCAACTATAATAGAAATATACCGAATAGCAAAATATGAACAAAAGATCACCGATGCTGCATCCGTTATGATATACGCAGTTATGTCATATAACCACACAATACATGCTACTACAGATTTGACACCATTCGAAGTTGTATTCGGGCACACCGAGTCCAATAGCACATTTGCGGTTGACTTTAACAAACAGTTTACACAACAGCTCGTTAAAGAACACGTTAGAAGGACTAAACATTTATACGACTATTTGACAGATAAAATTATACAAAAAAAACAATTAATGATAGAAAAACGTGGAGGTGAAACAAAATTCGCAATAAAGGACGGAGATTCAGTTTTCATTAAAGGAGCAAACACTAGGCGTAGCAAAGACAAACCGCGCTATCAAAAAGCTCAAGTCATTGGAGAGATTCGTAGAAATGTTGTACCAGTAATTACACGTGACCGAACAACTAAAGTACCTATTAAAGACATTAAGCGTCCTTCGCAGGTTAATACTTCTGGCGATCCATGCAATCCGAAGCCAGGCCCTTCAACTGCACCCGATTGACAAGAACCCCGGGCTGTTACCCATCCGGGAAGGCCAAGCTTTTGTCAGCTACGATAAATGGACCGTTATCAAGATTTTAGATTTTAAATTAGTTTATGAGGAATTAGAATTAAATATAAACAGGTACATAACGCTTAGAAACCAAGTTCACAGCTGTATTGATAGTAACGTTTTAGATTCAGATTTAATTAACGCGGAAGTTCAAACAGATTACATAATGAATATAACCATAGAAAAGTACAAGCAGTTAATTCCTTCAGCAAGGGTAAAACGTGGTTTAATAAACCCTCTTGGTTCTTTGGTAAAAATGATTACAGGAAATCTGGATAATGATGACGCCTTAATGTACGAAAAGTTAATTAATAATTTAAAACAGGACGCTGTATCTAAGAAAATGACAATTATCACTGAAATGGTGGATACCTTTACTAAAATAGCGAATTTTACTAGAAGCAACTTTATTCAGATTGAAGAAAGCATTCAAGAAATAGATTTGTATATAAATGAAACAAGGACTTACCAGAAATTCAATAAAATTATTAATAATTACGGTACATTTCTTCATAATTTTCAAATTATCTACTTTAGATTAGATGAAATTGAAACTGCCATTGCTTTTAGTAAGATTAAAGTATTGCATCAATCAATTGTTTATACGAATGAATTGTTACTACTGTTAACTGAAATAGAAAAAAAATGGTAAATTACTGTTTCCTGTTAATTTAGAAAATATTGTTAAAATAGAACAAAGTGTAGAACTGAAAGCTTACATCAAACAAAATCAGATTAAATTTATTATGAACATTCCACTAATTAGAGACGAAATTTATAACTATTATAAACTAATACCACTACCAATTTTAGACGATGCTAAAGGTCAAACTACCCTTATCCTACCTAAATATCCATATGTCCTTATGAAAGGGTTGAAAACAGTACCGCTCTCTCAACCATGTTCCGAAGCAGATGAAGACCATTTCCTGTGCTACGAGAATGACGTTTTGCCTCTGGTTAGAGATGACTGCGTCACTGAACTTCTACAGTTTACCACTAACATCTCGAGTTGCCATCCGATTCCTGTCATTATTAATGATGTCAAGGTCAATCCTGTACAGCCAAACCGCTTGATAATTTATACGAACACTGAGACACTACTTACAAAGTACTGCGAAAATGAAATAACCCAAGAAACAGTTCGCGGGACGTATCTGTTAATTATGAATGATGATTGTGGTGTCAAAATTAAAGAAGTGACCCTGAAAAGACATCAAATTAGTGGGAAAGACATAATTTACGAAAAACTGCCAATAATTCAATTACCAAAAATATCCAACGTACCGAATTCGCAAAGAAAACCAGTTAATCTCAACGGAATTAATCTCGCCGACGTCCAGTTCCTGAATTACTTATTGCAGAAAAGTGGAAGTGAGATTATTAGTGATAGTGAAAAATTTGAAAGTTTTTTTAAAAGTGTTAGCATAGGAAACATTGTAATTTGGTTAATTATAGCATTAGTAATTATAATCTTAGCCCTTAAGTATATGATTCGTAAAGCATATTGTGTGAGGAAAACTCGAGATGGTCCTTCAGACAATCTCGAACTTAGGGAGGAAGGAGTTATGCATCCCGGCACCATCCTTATCAGCGCATAGCGCCCGGTCGCCCACACAATTCCGCTTAATATAATGACTATGTTTTGTTCTGTGCGATTGTTAGTTGTCGACTTGGCACTTTTGTTAGTATGTAACGTGTTTATTATTAAGTTTAGAGGAGCTCAGTCTGTACTTAGCATTCAATCAATTAATACATCAATTTAACTTCAAATTTGTATTTTTTAAATCGTCCCTTGGGTCCGTCGCAATTTGAGTACTTTTCTCCATCGTCATTATTTTTCGTCGCTGTTGATACTGCGGGATACAGCTAGTGATACAGCAAAATAGTGAATGGAAAATAACGAACCAACTAATAAATATAGAAATTTGATTTCTGTTTTTAGATTGAAAAAAACAAAAAATTAAATAAATAATAAATAAATTGCCTTTGAAAAAGAGTCAGCTTATTGTACAGCTGCCTTTTAGTTTCCTTTAGTTTAGAATAACCCGTATCTCAACATATTTTTATGACTGCCCTCAACAAATGTATCTAGGTGATTATTGCGAGGATCTTTTTTAAAAAAGATGGGTATAGAGAGCAGATGTGTGATGATATTTGAAATTTTAATCTTAATATATGACATGTTCGTTATATTATCCCTAAGTATAAGCAGTCACTTTATATCTTGTAGTTATATCTTCGCAAGCGAAATAGTTTCAAGGATAGTTCCTTTAAGTGATCTTAAGGTATTCCCTTAAGATCACTTAAAGGAATATTATTGTAACTTTGAAACTTTCGCGATTCGAACACATAGTTAAATATTTAAACGGGACTTAATCGCGCTGAAAACTTAATATTTATTTACCTCGACGTTTCGATCAAGTTGCATTGATCGTGGTCACGAGAAGACTGAAGAGGTAAATAAATATTAAGTTTTCAGCGCGATTAAGTCCCGTTTAAATATTTAACTAGGAATATTATTGGTCTGATTTTATAATATTAAGTTGATATGTAGTAATCAGAATCAAATAGAAACATTTTAAAAATAATCATAGAAAGAAATGTCTATATACATTGTGATGAAGTTTAGGCAAGTGAAGGAGAAAGGAGAATTAGGTACCTGTAATCACAGAGATGAGATCCACAGAAGCAAAGTAGTAGTCTCTTCGTTAGGTCTGTAATCCAATTTCGGCGCTAGTGTCCTTTTGTCACAGTTAAATTATGTTTTTGATTAACACTCAGTTCAATCACTCGCGGCCGCGGTATATTAACGTTTTTGAGTTATTTTTGAATAATTTGCGAATATTTAATAAATAATTTTTTGAATGAGTGTGTGCATCAGACAGATTAAGCAATACAAATAAATATAGATAATTAAATATTCATTAAGAGCGCGCCATAACAGCGCTTCGAGTTGGACTTCATGTATTCCTTCCCCTCACGTCTCTACATTATTACGCGCTGCACCAGCACTACAGTGCGACCGAGTGCGCGTGTTCGAGTTACGCGGCAACGCGTTTTAATACTAACTAATATGTGCATGTATTGACATATACCTTTACCAACCTACATGAAATAGTTGTACTTACCTAGGTTATGTTGCAAATAAAATTCTATGAAGACCTTATGATTTTTTCGACTAATTATCTACCAATCAAGATTAGGTGCAGGTAAATCTGTGTTACAAATAAAATACTGTAGGTAGGGATATATTAAATATTTAATCTTTTATACATCTATGCAAGTAAATTAAAATTGAAGTGTCTGTTTGTAAATTTCAAAATAACAGCTTTTACTAAATGTCTATGTACGAGTATACTCGTATACGGTACTAATAACAAACACGGAACTAATAAAAAAAAACTTTGTCTGTTTGTTCCGACTAACCTCCAAAACGGCTGGACCGATATTGTTGGAACTTTCATTGGCAGATATCTGATGTTATAAGGAGGCTACTTATATTTTCGAACAAGAATTAGAGTTCCTAGCAAAATAAAAAATAAACATGAATTTTGACCACACGGGAAAAGCCGGGGGCACACCTAGTATCACTGTGTTTTTTAATTTGATATAATCAAGAAGCTACGTTGCCTGTTTGTCTGTCTGAATAAATCGTCAAGAGCGTGTCGCGCACGAATTATTTTGGGTTCCGATCTCATAATATCATGTCCACTTGCCTGTCTTTCTGTTTGTCCGAATAAATCGTCAAGTGCGTGTCACGCACGAACGTGACATTGTACGACGAGACGGAATAATTCAGGGTTCCGATCTCATATCATGTCCACTCGCATGTTCTTTTGTTTATTTGAATAAATTGCGAAGTGCGTGTCAGAGCACGAAAAATGTAGGGTTCCGATCTAATATCTTGTCTATCTGCCTATTTATCTATCGGTATTGTCTGTCTGTCTAAATTGTAGTTGTAATTACACTGATATTATAAATAAGAGATCCGTTTACTGTCATAAACAGGCTAATCAGTAAAAGAATTCTCTCTTATCGAGCGGAAAACTTCATTTGCGCGATGCTGAACTCCATACATTAGAACTGACAGTCCATACAAAACGTCATAAAATGCATAAAAACCAATTAGCGCCATCTATCTTAATATGTTTTTGTTTGTTTGTTACGCTTTCGCGTCTTTACTCAACCAACTATCATGGAATTTTGAACACACGTTGTCAGGGATGCAGAAAAGGACATAAGGTACTTTTCATCCCGAATAAGGCTAAATAATAATAAAAGAGAATCAAAATTGTTAATTTGGTATAGGAATTACAACCTCGATGTCAAAGTGATAGATATATTGAACCCTAGCGAAGAACATAGGATGCTTATTTAACTGACTTAACTTAACAACTTTCAGTTGGAACTCCAAAATCGCTTCCAAATCCTTACCAAATGCGATACAGTGGACGAACTAAACAACGGGCTAGTGGAAATTGTTCACGCGATCGGGTCGGAGTTCTTTAGGACCCAACCCAAAAATAGAACACAGAAAGTCTCTGAGCATACACTCAAACTTATATTAGAACGAGGCGAGATGAGGCTGCAGTCATCAGTGGATATATCGAGTTACTGCTTGCTCAATAAACAGATCTCCAAGTCGATGCGACACGATTTGCGTTCCTTTAATACTAATTGTAGTAAGAACGCAATAAACCGGAACAAGGGCTTCAAAGTGTTCGCAGGAGATCTATCTATTGGGAAAAGCCTGTTGACGAACTGTATTATGGACGACGAGAAGACATGACGAAGCTTGCCGAATGCTGCCCAACCCAGCTGAATTCTTCTGTGAGCTTCCTTCTCATGGTTGTTCTTACCTAATTGCAATAATTGCCTAAGGTAAACATATAGTTGAAGCATTTCAAGAGGTACACCATTGACTGCAATCGGTACCGGGTCAACAAGATCGTTAAACATGATGGTTTTATTGCATTTAAATTTTGAAATTGTTAATAAACCTAATCTGTTTTCTCCTATTAGTTCCATATTTACTATACCACAACCAAAGGTTTTCGAGTGGTTAGGCATAGTTTTTAATTCATGAAGAAATAATCTAAATCCACGATTATTCTTTCATCTAATTCTCCACTTTACTGGATGTCTCCACAACGTCGTCATGAAACCTACTGTATGAATGTTATATTATAAAATAATCAACACACATTTACAATTACAATCCGCATCATGGACAGTGGACATACTCATACTTAAACTCAATACGCAGTTTAGCTAGAATACCAACTAGGGAGCTTAATAAGAGGTAAGTCGGAATATTATGTTTTTTACATTCTCATTTTTTGCAATATAAGTTATCATTTCACGTGTTGCAAGCCCATCGCCACTTTTAGACCATGAAACCCTAAAATATTTGAGTCATATGTGCCATTTAGTATGTAGGTAGATAATATATTCCAAAAAAAACTAGATGAAACTAAGGATTTCTAGTTTGACCACGGAACACAATAAACATTGAGTCAAAGGCACTATTTAGTAATTAGGTAAGTAATTCATACATACATAAATTTGATAAAACTGTAAGGGTTCCTAGATTGATTACGGGACCCTAAAATATATTGAGTCACAGGCTAGGATAAATAATATATCATAGGTACTAATAAGTAAGATGGAGGAGGCCTACGGTGCCCGAACATACCTTATAATTAAACTTTTGTAAATTTAGCATGTTTACTAGGAATAAAGGCTTTATTATTATTTTTACTAATGAGTATGTTGGTAGGTGATTCATTCCCACTTAAACTTGATGAAACTGTAAGGGTTCCTAAATTGACTAGGGAACCCTAAAATATATTGAGGCATAGGTACTAATTAGTATGTAGGTAGGTATTTCATTCCGACATAAACTTGATGAAACTGTAAGGGTTCCTAAATTGACTAGGGAACCCTAAAATATATTGAATCAAAGCTACTAATTCGTATGTAGGTAGGAAATTCATTCCAACATAAACTTTATGAAACTGTAAGGCTTCCTATATTGGTTACGGAACCCTACAATATATTGAATCAAAGCTACTAATTAGTATGTAGGTCGGTAATTCATTCTGACATAAACTTGATGAAACTGTAAGAGCTCCTAGATAGACTTCGGAACCCTAAAATATATATTGTCATAGCACAGAATAAATAATTTTACTACTGGTCATAGGTATTATTTAGTGTGTAGGTAGGTAAGTAATACGACATAAACTTGATAAAATTGTGAGAATTCCTAGGTTGATTACGGAACTCTAAATTTTATATAGGTATTTCGGCGTGTTGACAATAGATTCTAGTAGTGGCGAGTCCTCAGCCATCATTTCCGCACTCTGTTTTGAAGACAAGGTCAGCGACCCTGCCACCGCCGTCGCTGTCTAGTTCCTGCTATCCACGCCACTTTCAGCTTCTCGAGTGCTTGAGCAGACTCGTTCGTCATCACATTCACAAACTCAATGAGTTCTGGTTTTCTGCAAATATTTAGGTTAATATTTAGTCGTATTTAGTAGGTACACATTATATTACACATATGACTTTTTGTTGGGTGACATTAGGTAAGAAAATTGAAATTGTTACATACTGTATTGTAGGTAATTAGATAATTTAGTAGGTAGGTACTTACTTATTCTTACTTTGTCTCATTTTACGGGCTTTCTACTTCAAATTATTCTTTTGCAGGCCTAATTCTTGTTTTCGCCATCTTATCTGCACTACCACAAACAAAAAAATAATTAATATTTATTCTATGCTACTACAATAAGTGCAAGAAGTTCCGCTTCGCACAAATGCCACAGGTAGACTGATTGAACAAATAGAAAGTAACAGCGTCCAATGATTCCGCATGCGAAGTAGAGACAGAGAGTGAGAGCGCGCGCGTCTTTGTAAAGGTCGTAAGCGCCAAATCAAATAATTGATTCTTACAAGAAAACTACACAATCAATCAAAAAACTAATTTACAGAACTGAAGAAGTAGTTATTATCTACGTATCAAAGTAAAAATCATCTTGAAATATTATAGCGTTCCTGAGATCCACATCAAAACGTGTGCGAAACAGAGATTTTTCATATTATTTTTTATCGAGAACTTTATTTATAATCGTGTTTCTACGTTTTTGTAATCAAAGAAAAAAATTCAAAATTTCATATTTTTGTCATTTTTAACTCTTTATCAAAATCACCTAATACGGCTTCTTAAGCAGCGCGTACAACTCCCCCGGCCTAGAGGTTCCCTCTAGAAATAACTAGACAGGGTGAATAAATTTACTTAAAATGAGGCATTTAATGTATGAGTAAGAGTTGGAGAAAATTAAAAACTATAGTATACCTAGGTATATAAAAATAAATAAATATTTATTGCAGAGGAAGGGGACAGACTCGTACAACTGGCCGTATATAATTGCCAGAAGCTGTTCTGACTTTCAAAGCGCGAATTATACCATCCTTTCCTGGATATATTGCGTCCACGACACCCAATGGCCAACACAGAGGGTGTGCGTTGCTGTCTTTTATTACTACGACTTGGTTTAGTTTTATGGGGTTGGTTATGGTATTCCCCTTTTCGCGTTGTTAGAAAGAATCTAAATATTCTACACTCCATCGACGGCAAAAGCTTTGGTCTAATTTTTTTACGAATTGATAGCAAGTCAAACGATTGTCAACTACGTTTGTCACATCCTCAGTTGGCAGAAACTTTAGGGGTGTCACGTTTAAAAAATGATTTGTTTTAAGTGTTAGGTTCGATGGGTCTAACTTAATATCTCTGCATAGCGGGCGACTATTCAATAAGCCTTCAATTTTCACCAAGATGGTGTTGAACTCTTCATATGTAAAAATTTGAAGACCTATGACTTTAAAGAGATAGGTTTTGACACAGTGGATATTTATCTCACAGAGACCATGGAAGTGCGATCCACAGGGTGGGCTATGGAGAAATTTTATGCGCTGAACGTACCTGATCAGCTATTTGTTAAAACAATATAGTTTTATGCGAATCTGATTCTAATTAAGTGTATATTTCATTGAGTTTGCGTTTTGCCCCAAAAACATGTCGCTCCGTCACTATATATAATAGCAACGGGACTTCTAGAGATGAAACGATTGAAAGCTGCGAGAAAAAAAACTGAACTTAAATCAGAGCATAGATCGATATGCATAGCTTTTGTGGTAAGGCAGCAAAAGATACAGATATACGCCTTTTGGTTTTTAGCACCACGACGGTGAATATGTGTGATGAAAAAACGACCACCATAATCTACTGCTGAGTAAACAAAATCTTTTGCTTCAAAGACTCTAAAATAAAGGAGATCGCCCATTAATGGGTTAGGTGATTTAGGGTTAAGCCTAAAACAAATATTGCATTGGTGTACTCTTTGTCGGACTAGATTCCTAGCTGCAAGTATCCAAGACTTCTGCCGAAGCAGGGAAAGTAGTAGTAGTTAGTAGTAGTATAAGTAGTGATCAACAATTAATTGCGTGAGGCGATGTTTCGATGGAAGAATTATATATTATCGGATGTTTTTATCCGTAATCAAGTTGAAAATGTGTCAGACGACCACCGAAGCGAATTATGTTTTCGTTATCAATGAAAGGGTTAAGTTTGATGAGCGATTTACTGATGTGTTTACTATTTTTAATTGCGTAGATATCTTGAGCAAAGGAAGCACATTGTACGTGGCGTATGAGATAGAGCTCAGCCTCATCCATATCGAAAGGTGTCATTAAACCGGTTGTCCGTGTAATTTTAGTAAAGCGCATACGTAAACCGTTGAGCTCAATAACTTTTTGTAAGACAACATGCGTTCTATCGAGTTATCAATCGTGTGAGTGTCTGATGAGTTAATTTCGATAGCGAGAGATACGTTTTTCATTCTAAACTGTCTTGACTAATGAAGGCTGAAATGGCTTGATTGGCGATTCAGCAATAGGGCGAGAAGCCCCTTTGCCGTGCGTGAAACCAAAGGTAATTGTTTATTAAGAGTTTAGGCGTACCGGTCGTGAGATTATGTCTGCTGGATTCTCGTTACCACTAACGTGATACCAATAAGCTGCTGGAAGCTTAGTGTTAATTTCAGTTATTCTGTTTGCTACAAAGGTATGATACTTGTATGCAGGCGAATGTATCCACGTTAATGCAACAGTTGAGTCGGAAAATGCGTAAATTGAATTTATATTGCAGCTTTCGCTAATAATATCCTGAACAGAAGCCATGAGATTAGCTAAGAGCAATGCAGCGCTTAATTCAAGGCGGGCTAATGAAATTTTCCTAAGCGGCGCGACTCGAGATTTTGAGGTGAGAAGGTTAACGACACCAGACGAATCCGCACTAGCATAAACTGTGGCGCCGTAACACCTATCGTATGAGTTAGTGTAGCCTAGGATGACTACATGAGAGCTTGCGGTAATACCTACGTGACGCGGTATGTTTATTTCCGATAAATTCGTGAGTTCACTTCTAAACTGAGTCTATTTTTGACGTTTAGAATTTGGGACTTGTTGATCCCAATCTAATTCGTGCTGCCAACACTCGTGTACTAGCAGGCCGGTCGCACTCCGCAATAAAATACAAATATTATACCTACACTTCGAGGGCGCAATATTCGGGTCAGTTCAGTAGAGTATCAAGAGTGCGCTCGATGAGTAGCGCGACATGTGCTTAGCGATAAAGTACCTACTTACTTATTGACAAATTTTATTCGTGTTTTAATTATGAATACCAAGAAGTAACCTAGAAGGTACTGCATAGCATTCGGCTGTTTGAATAGAGATAGAAATGATGACTTTCACTCATTATAAAGCAAGGAATTCAGACACCTTTATTCATCAAAGTGCAATACCTATATGATATAATCATGATCAACCAACGACTCACGTAGGTTTGTATCTCGCTAAACTTATCGGCGTTCTGAAAACGGAATAGGTTGATAGTAAAAATGAGGTAGTAGGTCTATTCTGATAAGAATGTCATTGTATGTAATAGAACTGTTATAATTTATAGTGATAAGTAATAACATAATACATTATTACTTATTTATTTTGTTACAACATCTAAATCATAACGGTTAGAGCAATGGAAGTTCTCGCGCGTTGTGATACGGTGCATTCTAGCCTGCACGTGATGGGCGAGTGCCTTCTAGGTAAATATAATTGAAAGCTCGCAGCACTGTGCGAGTTAAATTATAATTTATAGTTATATAATTTAGTTAAATTATAATGCTAATTTATATATATATAAATTGCACTTTATTGCGTTGTAGCGAGAGTCGCTATGTATTTATGACTTCACTCAGTTATCCTTCTGTACTTTTACTATTATTTATTCTGTGGTACTAGTAATTTCATGAATGCGGTTCCATATTTTCCATCGCGGAAAGTATTATGCGCTTTGTACATTTATCGGTAGCATCATCATTTATTTTATAACAGAAGACATCCTTATTAGGCTGCCACTGCATACTTATAATTTTGTGCTAACGTAACAATCCGTGTCAGAGTTAATGAGATGAAGACTTTTGTGCGATTTCGGAATTTTATCTCTGACACAGAATAAAATCCACTTGATTAATTTTAATCCCCCGGCCATAAACATATCATAGGTATAGGTACGTTCAGCTTCAACCGAACCATCCATGGATGAAACATAATATCCATAAACATTCGGTTTTCAGCTTCATGCGTGGCGATCGGAAACTTGTCGCGTTCGTCGGAGCAGAATTTCCGTACGGCTCGCATGGCGAGATAAGGCGAGCTAGATATTCTGAATGGTACCCAGTTAAACTGATAGATCGTGGAGTCCAAATCAAAGCGAAACAATATGCGTTGAAAAGGTTGATGACACGAAGCGAAATTGCCACAGAAGTACATATTTTCAATGTCTGCGGAAAGAGCGATGGCAAAAATGCGTAGATCAAATATGTTGCGTTGTTAATTGGTAAACAAGAAGTAGTTAAAAGACTTTCCAGAAGTAGTTTTACAACTCGCGTCTAAAATAATGCGAGTTTTGGAAGTTTCCTTTTCCGGTCTTTATACAGCCCTATGTGTAATAAGATAAGCGTTATCGGTACATTGTGGATTCTCGATCTCGACTTTAGATAAATGTCCACGATCGATAAAATCCTGTACCGTAGCGTTATAGTCAGTATGTATGTCTGGGTTATAGTCTACCTTTTTTTCTAAGTTACGAGTAATTAAGCATCGTTTCGCGGTTGTGTAAGAATAATCGAGTTTAGTAGCGTCTGATTTAAATGGGAGATTATAATATATGCCCCATTTTCCACACGCGAGTAGGTAGACTGGAATATATTTTCACATATTTCGTCATCAGGGTTTGTTTATTAGGAACACTTTCAAGCACCCAAAAGCGTTGCGTTAGTGATTCTAATGAAGGCGTGTCAACATTACAAAAGAATGCTTTATGCGTGAGTTAGAGTGGTCTCAATTCGCTCTACCCATAGCGATGTATCCGAGCGTGGTCTCAACACCGACGACGGAGGATCGAGGCAAACATACTTTATTGCCGCCTAGTAACAATGGAAAGAGTTTATTACCTAATAGACAGTCCACATCGGCAAGTGTGTGGAACTCGTCGTCTGCCATGGGTAAATCGCGCAAGTGCTCTAATTGAGATAAGTCTATGGGCGCATTTGGCAAGTGATCGGTGATAGAATCGAGCACCCGAGTGCTAATGGTGTATTTACACCGTTCATCAAAGCGAGAATGAATTGTTGTATGTTTATAAATGTAAACACTTTCCGACCTACCTATACCTATAATGGTAGTCGAAGATGGAATAATCTTTAAGTTTAGTCTGTCACAACATATTTTTGTAATAAAGTGGCTCATGGAAACCGTGTCGAGAAATACGCGCAATTTATGGCATTTATTATTTTCTCCGTATGCATATACAGAGGCAGTAGGTAGCAATACTGTAGTATTATTACCTACGCTGACGCTATTAGCATTCGAGGGTGTGACTGCCGAAAGCGACATGTTATTGTTACCTATCTGAGTCGAAACATACATAAATGTAAACATACATCAACAACATGCGGCTGATCGGCGTGGGAGGCTGACTGCGCACGAGCTATAGGGTATTCTGTGGCAGCGCTTGATCGAATCGATTCTTGTTGTACATAGGGCAAATGCCTTGATGAGTTTTCATATGATTTCTTTTCTTTATTTTGATTCTAGCTTATAAAATTATTTATGTGAATCAGGCTGTGAAGTTTTCTTTGATAAATCAAGCACCGATTTTGAGACTAACAATATTTTATTCTGTGAAATCCCAGGCAGTTTTGACAAAAGTTATGTTTAGCGACTAATGAGATGCGCGTGTGTGAATTCTTTTATAAATTGCTTGAGCAAATCATAGGTAGGTATTTTGTCGTTTCTATGCGTTTTTTAAAGAGTATGAGAGTATTTTTATCTAGCTTACTAAGCGCGATATGCGTGATGACAAAATCAGAGAGATCATCGATTTGTAAACGCCGTATAGCTGCTTAAAACATAAAAGCTTGTATAGTTAAATATTTAAACGGGACTTAATCGCGCTGAAAACTTAATATTTATTTACCTCGACGTTTCGATCAAGTTGCATTGATCGTGGTCACGAGAAGACTGAAGTAGCGGGTGTCAGCGTCGAGAAGGGCGAGCGTTGTCTCCAACTACCCGCATTTGGTTTTGTAAAAATTCAGAATTGTCACGACACACTGCACTAACGACATCTGCAGATATCTTCTGACATAAACCGCGACGTGAACACTTAGTAAGTCCTTTAATAAAGTCGGTGCTTTATTAAAGGACTTGTCTATCAAGACTGTTTATACTCCTTTATCCAAGTTAGCAAGGCATGTTAGAACACAGAAAGATGTCATTCCTTTTCAAACTCCTGGCGTATATAAGATAGATTGCAGCTGCGGTAGTTTCTACATTGGACAAACCAAGCGTACTATAGCGGAAAGGGTCAAAGAACACATTGCAGCTGTAAAGAACCGCCAGATAAATAAATCTGCAATCGCTGAGCATTTGCTCGAATCGGGCCCTAATCACTGGATTGAACTCCATGACCCGAAGAACCTCTCCACGGAACGTCACTACTACTCCAGGATTGTACGTGAAGCGGTTGAAATTAAAAAGTATCTCAATTTCAACCGAGAGGATGGTTTCAAGTTGGCTGCGTCCTGGAATCCCGTGATAAGCAAGTGTTCGCGTCGCGGTTTATGTCAGAAGATATCTGCAGATGTCGTTAGTGTAGTGTGTCGTGACAATTCTGAATTTTTACAAAACCAAATGCGGGTAGTTGGAGACAACGCTCGCCCTTCTCGACGCTGACACCCGCTACTTCAGTTTTCTCGTGACCACGATCAATGCAACTTGATCAAAACGTCGAGGTAAATAAATATTAAGTTTTCAGCGCGATTAAGTCCCGTTTAAATATTTAACTATGTGTTCGAATCGCGAAAGTTTAAAAGTTACAATAAAAGATTGTACATGAACACCTTCGAATTTTTCAACAATATTATTCCACAGAATTTGGTAATCTTCACCTGTATGTGGAATACCAGAGCAAATGGTGAATGCACTTCTTGAGAGTCTACCTACTAGGTACTTGGACCTTTACGGCGTCAGTGAGCATGTAATTATAATGAATTAAACTTGGCCATAAAAAAAAATGGCTAAATACATGTCACGAGGCGATCCTTGTGTTTGGGTTTGTTCCACTCGCCCAGGGACCAGACTTCAGTGGACAACATAAAAGAACAGGAACAATTAGGAGCACTTGGAGATGTTGATAAACAGAGGCTTCACCTTCATGGACTCGTTGTAGCATAAGATGACCATGTACAGATATAGCTGGCCTATCAGCAACGCTTGCAGGATTCTGCTAGTCGAGCTGGACCCTCCTTACTGAACACGAACACGCCTCAAGCTAGAAGTCAGGTCATTTTGGTGGGCATTCTATTGGCCGTTATTTTAGGTATGTGGTATTTAAGCAGTAATTTAAACTGCCAGATATAGATAGATAAAATAATAATTTATTTACCACTTTTTATCAGATATTTTATAAAAACATAATATGGACATGAGCCAAAGCAATGAATGACAATCTAAGAATGACAGGTTATTTGAATTTAGAATTAATAATGACAAACTATCAAATGGAATGAAATGGATCATGAAAGAATTTATGAAAGAGGTTTTACAAATCGTCACATACATACCATCGAATGAGACTAATTCAAGTGGCGCTAATCTTTTTTAATAATTTTAATTTGTGATTATCTGCGTTAACTTTGAGTTGCGTGATAGACTTTTCTGTTGCGAGAATATTACAATATAAATCATCAAAGGCGTTAAGTACGTTCAATGTAGGAATGGCCTGTTCCTCTATCTTCATGTATATCAAACTCAAATCATCAACAATTTCTAGGAAATCGATTCTAGTTTTCTCCAAAAAGTTAGTTTTTATTTTCATTTATGAAAAAGTTTATATTTTCTTTTTTTTCACTCTAGCAACCAAAACTTATTTTTTCGATTCCAATAAAGTAATTTTGCGTTTTAATTCTTTCTCCGCCATGATGTTGGAAAATTGAAGTAGGGATTGTATGCGTTATTTCTTCAGCGGCGCGTGAGTTGAATGAACGAGATACGTTAATACTTAGTTCATGCCACAAAATGGTGAACTTGAATGATGAAAGTTGTGCGATGGAAAGAACGAAAATTAAGTAGAAATGAGTTAAGTATGCGTTATTTAATATAATATGAGTTTATTTATGCGATAAAATACATAAATAAGTGTAGCGAGAAGATAAATATCCCTATTGCATTTTTTAATAAGTGTGGGTGCGTTTCTAACGGAATGTGGGTAGGTAAAATTATCAGTGTAATTGTATAGAAAATATGCGTGATGAGCGTTGTAAATGTCAAATTTTGGAATCAGGATCGTATAGAACTAAGAGGACTTGGATCTGGGACGTAGGACCAAGGACAAAGGAGAATTAGGTACCTGTAATCACAGAGATGAGATCCACAGATGCAAGGTAGTAGTTTCTTCCATAGGTCTGTTCTCCAATTTCGGCGCTAGTGTACTTTTATAACAGTCAAATTATGTTTTTGATTAACACTCAGTTCAATCACTCGCGGCCGCGGTATATAACGTTTTGAGTTATTTTTGAATAATTTTCGGTTGAAGCGTTTGATGCCTTTCTTTTAACGTAGCGTCGTTTTCTTTTGCTGGTTTAGGAGTGAGTGGTGGCGTGATGAAAGTAAATGAATGAATGAGTGTGTGCATGTAACAGATTAAGCAATACAAATAAATATAGATAATTAAATATTCATTAAGCGGCGCGTACATACATAACATTCCGTTTTTTACTGTATTTGTATAACATAACTAACATTAAGCTACCTACACAAAAATCTCAACATCAACATATTAGAGCATCAGAATAATTTATAACTTTGACCTCGCTTGTACGTAAAAATGCCACGCCATAATTTAGACAGCGCACACATCACTACTCGATGCGCCACGGGTGACGTGGGGGAGCATGTGGGGGGCGACACGCGACCGCACGTCTCGCGTGATCCTCACCCCCGCTATAACATAATATTAAATCCTAAAAGTATGTAAAACTGACTTACCTATGAAATGTGTAATGTTACATTTTAGTTTCGTATGTTTTCAATATCGTTTAGACAAGTTTTAACCGCACATTTCACCATCTTTCGGCAAAAAAATATTTCGAACTGACACTCCGCTCGAACGCTGATCGAGACCTGTTCGCGGTTGCCGGTTGATAGCGACGTTATTCTGACCTGTGCCTACTGTTCCCACCCGAGTAAACGCGCTCCATAGTGATGTATCCTCCTAGGCATCACGCATTGCGGCGAAGCGCTTTTGCGCCCGCCCCACCTGACTGGTGACGTTGTAGAGGTCAGTAATAGACTTACAGCATATAACATTCATAAAAAAATAAAGGAAATTAAATAAATTTAAATTGGTTCGTGTATTTTCTATTCTACTAGTTTTGCCGCCCGCGACTCTGTCCGATCGGACTACTGCTTATCACGAAAAAAAGCATCCTATGACCTTCTCGGATATTAAAAACCAATGCAAAAGTAGGTATAGCACCAATGCTCTTGATGTTTTTCACAGACTTGAACGAAACGGCGACTTGTTATTTCGTTTCCACGGCAACCTTTCCTTACAGCGAGTAATCAACATTTTCCAGTTTTCCCGTGAAAACTTGCAATTTTCTGGAACAAAAAATATCCTATGTTTTGTTCTAGGGCTATCTCCATTTCAAATTTTATGAAATCCGTCCAGCCTTTATCACGTGAAAGCTCCCCAAACAAACAAACAAACAAACAAACAGACAACATTCCACTTTTATAAATTGGTATGGATTGTAGAAAAGGTCTGGAATGAATTGAAACAGGTGGCACTAATATTATATACCTTATGAATAGTCTGTGTGAGCACTAGACACAGATCCATATGATAGACTCTATGGTAGTATGTGGTTTCTATCATGATAACAACAGTAACAATATTCAATATCTCTAAACTTGGTTTTAAATTTGGTACCCAACGTGGGGCCATCTTTGTCACTTGCTTCACAGTGCACAGGCTTATAACAAATAGGGAATTGGAAAACTATTTACTAATGAAGATATTGAACCAATAGAAACAAAGTTAATTGAGGAAATTTTCACTTTTACAGACGACAATCGAACCCTGATTGCCGCGCTGACATCGTCCGCTGCGTGGAGTACAAAAACTCTGGCCTGAGCCTCGATCGCTGTGACTCCCATCACACTCGCGCCTTCTCCGACCTCATCCCGCACGCTCCCCTCCAGCCCGAGTATATGGCGCGTGTCTGCCTCGAACTGGGGGTCCTCAAATCCCCACACACGACTCCTAGAGAATCCCCTGCCCCCCTCCTAACGTGCTCCGTCGACTTCGAGCCCTACACAGAAAAACACCGCTTCAACACGAGCAAAGAAAACTGCTCTTTTTGCGTCTTATCCAACGCCAATGTCTTCCGAAGGGGAGAGTCCTCTCCGATAAAAAGTTGCATGAAGAAAAGTAAGTCGGAATCCTCTTCAACATCTCTCCCGTCCATCGAAATAAAAAACGACAAAAAGTCGGACATCGAGCAAGTGAACAGAGAGTGGAATAAAGCGTACGATTCACCTGAAACGGATCGGATGCTAAACAAAATATCGAACGATTTGGATTTTCTACTAAACCGACAACAAAATAAAAAAAACAGCAAAATACTCGACCAAATAGAAGAAGCACCCACTTAGCAGTTATCGTTAAATACATGTAGTTAGTTGTAAGTTTGAACGAATAAAGGAAACAGGGGTGCAGAGGCAAAGGTAGGTGAAGTTTATATTTAGTGTATATATATTTGTTAATTTACATTATGTAACCAATTGTACCCACCTATAGTAAATATCACAAAGATTTTCTGCTATGAGTTTCTATACCTAAACTTAATTGAACAATAATTATTTGCGTAGATATAATTAAAGTGGGGAAGATGCGATACCGCATGCTTTAATATCACTCAAAAACATTATTAAATGCATGCAATCGCACCTACACAGCTACATTCCCACCGTCGCTCGTGATTCTTGTGCATCAACAACAAAAATAGAGACAGACATACGCAGACTTTAGCACGATGAGAGTCACTGCTAACACGTGCTACGTGTACTTCACAAACGCCACTTTGATTAAAAATAAACTAAAGAAGGCCAATCTGCGGTCCAAGAAGGTAGGTCCGTATCAGTTTTTAGAAATAAACTAGTTTAAATGGTGTTTGAGTGCAATTTAGGTATAAGTTAATATTTTAAACTGATTGTGTTACTTATTTTTTATTTATAACTAGCCCGAGTTTAGGACATGTTTTGCGGTAAGTAAATATTTTTAAAATCCATCCCCACACAAAAGCTTTTGAAATATTATAAAAATTATACTTGATACACTTTGTTGTCCTTTCTTTTTTATATTTTATTCTATAATTTGTGATGTTTAACTAACCTAAGCCTGATTCAATATACCTTTCATATGGTTTGTTTTAAAAATTATTTTTTCACATATTTATGTGAAAATATATTTTTTTAGGTTTCTAAATTAATTATATTTTACGTTAAAGCGGTTACAATATATTTTTATAGAAAATAATAAATTTTTACAATTGCTTTTTGTTTCTTTTACAATGTTATCCACAAGTATTCACGTATGTAGTCATCGCTGGAACTCTTCGTCTCCAGCTTCGCCAACTAGAGGAGATTACATAGAATTTCCCCCACACATGTTGGTGACATCCCATTTGCTTGCAAAACCTAAGGTGGATCCAACATCATGGATTTCCTAGAAAGTGAACAGATAGTAAACCACCCTCGAAGTTCCTCCACAGAACGCACTTGCAGTAGACGTCAACATGCGTTTATTATTGAATTGGCGTTCTTCTTCTTCTTCTTTTAGCCGTTTTGGGTCCATTTCTGGACATAGGCCTCTCCCAATTTCCTCCATGACACACGATCCCGTGCCTTGGCTATCCAGTCATGTCCTACGCATTCCCGTATATCGTCCTTCCAATGCTTAGGAAGACGACCGCGTGGTCTGGTGTTCGCCCACGGTCTCCATTCGAAGACTCGTCTGGTCCAACGGTCCCTGTCCATGCGAACAACATGACCGGTCCAACTCCACTTTCGCTCCGCGATTACTTGGACCACGTCCCTTACTCTCGTTTTCCGCCGGATCCACTCATTCCTCTTTCGGTCGCGCAAAGTTATCCCGAGCATAGCTCTTTCCGACGCTCTTTGCGCTACTCTGAATTTCTCGGCTGACCGTTCAGTTAGTGACATGGTTTCGGATCCATATGTGAAGACTGGCATTATGCATTCCTCGAACACTTTTGCCTTAAGTTTCAAAGACAGTTGGCCTCGAAGGAATTTCTTATTTGCACCAAATGCTGCCCAGGCTTGGGATATCCGTCTTTCTACTTCCGCTGTTTGATTTGCGCTTCGCAAAGTTATTTTGTGGCCGAGGTAAATATATTCGTTGACAAGATCCACTGGTAGTTGATAATTGTCTGCTTCTGATATGTTAGTTATTACAGAAATGTACCTTAAGAAACAGGTAGATGCGGCGTACTTTGACTTTAAAAAAAGCATTCGACCGCGTCCACAACGACGTTTTACTTAGGAAATTTGCAGCTATAGGCTTCACTCCAAATTTACTTTAAAAAAAAACAGCTACTTTTCTGACAGGTTGCAGTATGTTCAACTTTGTTCGTTCAGACTCGTTTGTGACCAGTTCTGGTGTGAGCCAGGGCAGCACGCTCGGGCCTACACAATTTTTAATAATGATGAATGATTTGCCGAATGTCGTCAGATAAGCTAGGTGCCTCATGTTTGCCGATGATTTAAAACTATTCTTGTGTATAGAAACTGTTGCCGATTGCGAGTCGTTACAGAGATACATCCACAGTATTGTCGCGTGGAGTGAGCTTAACCAACTTGCGTTCAATACATCAAAATGTAAATGTATAACTTTCAGTCGTGCCCGTTCGCCCATTTCGTACTCCTACAACATACACGACGTCCCACTGAACCGTGTGGAGCAGATTCGCAACTTAGGCCTCGCCTTACCTTTCATATCGTTGAATTGTGTGGCCGTGCCTACAAATCCCTTGGTTTTGTTATCAGGCAGTCCACTCGATTTCACGATAAGAGTACTCACTTTGTACTATACGTTTGTCAGGAGTAAGTTAGAGTACAATTCAATTATATGGGATCCGCACGAGGTCAAGTACAAACTGATGGTTGAGAAAGTTCAGAAAAGTTATACGGGTATTATCCTTACCTGTATCCGTCCCTTTTCGTAGCAGGCATGGTGGGCGTTAATACTTTGGAACTCAGGCGCAAGTGCGCGATAATGATACACTATTACCTACTTACTCAATAGTGTAATAGACAATCCGACCACTAGGGCGCTGCTCAACACACCGGACCGGCTGCGGTGGCCGTACGTGCGTCGCCTGCTCGCGCCTCCGTCGGTGCGCACGCGGACCTCTCAGTTTGCTCCCACGGCTCAAGCCGTTAATCTACTCAACGCCTTGATTGCAAGTGAACCAGATGTTGATATATTTTTCGCAAAATTCGGTATATTTGTAGCTTTGGCAATGAAATTTTTAAATTAAACATTTGTTAAATTATTATTATTATTGTATCTAATTTATATTGACTATTTTTATTATTTTCTTCATGTGCTTTATTTTATGTTACTGTTGATGTCTCGTCATACGCCTTGGAGTCGCTGTAAGTGCAGCAAGCATTTAAAATATAAATAAATAAATAGGTGAACATTTTTCTGGTAAACTAGCAGGTCCATTACAGAGCCACCAACTTATCTGTGAAATGAATGTTGGCGTAAGTGTTCCAGTCAATAAATAAGTAGACCAATCAAAAATACACAAAATGTGAATCTCTTTCGTGGCGGCTGTATTTCCCTTTTTTGCCACTTCACATATAAGTTGGTAGCACTGTTTTAAAGTGAAATGTTTGAATACAATCTGACCAACTTATCTGTGAAGTGAAAGGTGTCGACACCGTTGTTTCAGTGTCGCCTAGCTTTACCGTGCAGAAAAGTCAGGAAAGTTTGATAAGTATACAATAAGTAATGCAGGGAAAAATCGTTCTTTTTCACTCTATCAAAAAAATCAAAAAATCGCAAAATCGTTTTTTTATAGATGACGTTTATTGCTTACCATCATAATGCTTTAAGTCAACTGCACCTACACGTGGTGCATCCTGCCGAACAGTGAACGAGGCTCTGACGACCGTCGGATGGCGGTATAACCATCCCGACAAACGCGTAGTTAAATCCCACAGGCCGGTGAAGTGCAGCAGCGTGACCGGTGTAAGAAACTACGCCCTGCGGTCGCCAACCTGCGTGTCCAGTGCGACTATGGGCAAATACTTCCATGATGTAAAGTTAGCATTAATAACTAAGGTGCTCCATTTATCCCCACCTAGAAGTACCTAGGTAAAGGCTGATTCCACCGGTAGATACCTAAAGTAAATGTAGTAAATTGCCTAAACTGAGCAATTTACTGCATTTTGAGGAGCTATTCTGTTCATCACACCGTAGATCCTCATCAGATCTTCACCAATTTTCTATAAAACTAACGCAAAGTTACTACTTTTCAAATAAAAAAAGAACCATCGAAATCGAATATAATAAGGCGGAGATATTCAGTAGCCCCCTTTTTGTCTCATTTTGGGGGAAGTCTTTCTGATCCAACCAGAGACATCCGGACAAACGAAAGAATTTTTGCCTGATCTGAAACGGAGACGCTTCGCTCGCGCTTCGCGCTCGCTTAGTCAGTGAAAAATTATACTAAGTTTCCTTTGACAGATTTTTCCGTTTGGTTCCGTTTACGAAATATTTGGCTCTAAAATGTTTTTTTTTGCTGGAATGGTAGCTTTGCCCGCGTGCTCATTTCCCTATGTATTAATTTAGTACAATATACTAAAATTTCATCAAAATTCGTTCAGCTATGAAATAGTTTTTTAAGCAATGCTCGGTTTTTACTTATCGGATACAAAGTACACCAGATTTTAAGTTAAAACATCCAACAGTGAAAAACCACATTTTAATTGGTCAAGTAGATTGTACTTGGTGCGCGAACGTATAGACATACAGACAGACATATTTAATTTTTAATGATATGTTCGTGTTCGCTAGCTTATTTTAAGTCCCTTAGACAATTTCTTTTAATTATCTTCTTTGTCCAGACTTTTGTAATAAGTAGGGATAGATTAAGTTTTAAACTCTGAGATGTAAATACTATTTTACATAATATAGATATTCTGTATCATTAGAAAAATAAGCTGCCTCATCTCATCACACACTACGAAAATACTTATCAGTTCTTCTAATTGGCTAGAACAATCATTTCATATGTTTCTTTCCGTAATAACGTCACACAGCGTTAGCGTTAACGGAGCAACTAATTTGAAGACTTTTGTCAGTATTTTGCATAAAAATAAAAATAAACACTCTGTAACATGAAACTTTTAGCACATTATTTTAATTGCAAGCAAGAAAAAGAAACATGGTCATTTTTTTATAGCAAAAGAGCCGCTTATCCAACTAAGGCGAAGGTGGACCGCAAAAAAGCAAGTCCTTATATGTACCCTTTGAAGCTTCTCTAATTTCCGGGATGTACCTATAGAACTCACTGACATGCATACGTCACTTTTATATAACTTTTAATTATAAGACTAGTATGTCAAATAATAATCGTTTATGGAACCAATTGGTCGCCATTACGACTAAAACGTCGCGTGAACTTGTAATATACATGTTGCAATCTAAAACACTATAAGATTGTCGTAAAATGAAGTTTTATAAACGTTTACTTGACCTAGATATACAATTTAATCATTTATATAACTAGAATGCCGATAATACACTTCTATAGAACGATAAATAACCGTTATTAAACTTAAAGTCGTATCCACTCGAATAGACGACTGTATTTTGCTACTTGGGTTGTTTTTAAATTATCTTCATAGAAAAATAAATATATTTTAATAAAAAAGTAGATGAAGGTAAGACGTAGAAGCTCTAGTAGAGCTTCTACGTCTTACCTTCAGAAGGCGACCAATTGAATGGCGACCAATTGGTTCCATAAACGATTATTATTTGACATACTAGTCTTATAATTAAAAGTTATATAAAAGTGACGTATGCATAGTCTACACGACGAATAATATGCAATGATCATATAATGGTTTTAGTAAAAACTTCTACTTAATAAGATATAGCTTATTAAGTAGAAGTTTTTTACTTCTGAGTTCTTTTTGTCTTTTTATTCAAATGAAATACTTGACTAGCAGTTTCTACGTCGACTATTGTAAAACCTTTAAGACTTTTAGACTGCTAAAAACAATTGGTTATATAGAAGATTTTGACACTATTACCATACAAAATATTTTAAGAGTTTTATTTCAGACAATTAAATAAGTACAAGCACTGAATTGCACCTTTATGTAACTCTAATATAATTTATGGTTTCATTGAGGTTAATATGTTTACTTTTATAAATCAATTTTCTAATAATGGCGGAACATCATGGGTGACGGGTTATTCAAATAAAGTTTAACCTTTCCGGACCGGTGTTTAAGCGTTTCATTATTAAGAACAATTTATTAACGCAATATCGCATACGCACCGCGCTCGAGGGATATAACTTTTAGACATTAATTTGGTATAAAGGTCACCCTCATTACCTTAGGTCACGTAGAGGTACTCATCATAGAAATAAATAATTACAAAATTAAATTATTTATTCATATTACATATTGCAAGGAAGCATTTAAAATATCATCGTATTTCTTAAATATATTATCGAAAAACTGATACTCGCATATAACTGATATACGCATGGTAAAATAGACCCTCCACAAAGAAATAACTGTACGGGTAACATTAACTTGGTATTATATTTTTGTCTAAACATCCATTAAGTTCACAAGTTCACTACAGTAAACGTAGAAATGTTTTCGTTTGACAAGTAAATTACTTTTCAATAATACGTGTCACAAATATTCAATGATTTTACGACACTCTCGGTCAAATAACGATGCCAAAAAACAATTACTTTACAACCTTTATTACAACTTGTCACGTATTCTCAACTACTACATGACATGTTCGTTGCTTTAATTGTGTCTTAAAAACTATTATACTACATTTTAATGGTCTTGACTACAGTTCATCATCATCATCATCATGTCAGCCTTTAGAAGTCCACTGCTGAACATAGGCCTCGCCCAAAGAGCGCCATGACAAGCGATCTTGTGCCACCCCCATCCACCGACTTCCTGCGATAGCTACAATGTCGTCGGTCCATGGTGTGGGGGGTCTTCCCACACTTCGCTTGCTTGTTCGTGGTCACTATTCGAGAACCTCTATTCCCCAACGGTTGTCGGTTCTATGACTTATATGGCCTGCCCATTGCCACTTCAACTTGCAAACTCTGAGAGCTATGTCGGTAACGTTCGTTCTTCTACGGATTTCCTAATTTCAGATTCTATCTTCTAGTTAACACGCACTGATTATAAACTTTCGTCTTAAGGCTCTGCGGTATCTGCGACGAGAAGATATGGCGTAATTTCCCGAACGCTGCCCATCCGAGTTGGATTCGTCGGTTGACCTCTTTGTCAAAGTTGGATCTACCCAGTTGGATCGTCTGACCCAAGTAGACATAGTGATCAACAGTTTCGATAATATAGTTCCCAACATAAACCGGCATGGGTACGACATGGGCATTTGACATGATGTTCGTCTTGCCCATGTTCATTTTAAGACCCACCTGTTGGGAAACAATATTGAGGTCACTGAGCATTGTGGTTACTTAGGTCTTCCAGGGTTTCAGCCATGATGACTATATCGTCAGCAAAGCGAAGGTGAGTGATGTATTCGCCATTGATGTTAACATCAATACTGGAACGGATGTAAGGTACTGGAAGGGATTTGGTGTTAACACCAAATCCGTTTCAGTACAGAAGCTTAAATTTATCTTCCAGTGCAGAGGTGAACAGTTTCGGAGAAATAACGTCTCCCAGTCTCACCCCTTTTTGCAACTGGATAGAATGCGTGCTCTGATCCTGAAGACGAACTGTCGTGGTGGCCTTGCTGTACAAACACTTCAACACTTCGATGTACCGGTAATCAATCTGGCACCGCTGTAATGACTGTAGCACTGCCCAGGTTTCGACTGAATCAAAGGCTTTCTCGTAGTCCACAAATGCTAGACATAGTGGCCGATTACACTCTTTGGTCTTCTGTATAATCTGCCGGAGCGTATGGATGTGGTCTACGGTGCTAAAGCCTTTCGGAATCCAGCTTGCTCGGGAGGCTGAAAGTCGTCAAACCTACGAGCGAGACGATTTGTAACTACTCTCGAAAACAGCTTATAGACGTGACTCAGCAACGAAATGGGCCTATAATTCTTCAACAAAACCACTACGCTCCTGTGCCACGCTACTGGCGTAGTACCCTCGAGGATGACGGAGTTAAACAGCTTCTGAAGGACTTTAGGACTTTAAGTACCGGTGTTCCACCAGCTTTCAGTAGCTCTGTCGTTATTCCGTCCTCTCCTTGTCCGTGCCTTGAGGCTTTTAAGCTGTTTGAGAGCCATTCTGATCTCTTATCTTCAGTATAATGTTGGGTCAAGCGGGCTATTGCATCGCTAGACGTGTTCAGAGGACTACGCGATAAGGTGTATGTCCATAGAACTTCTCGAGCTCACTCAAAATCTCTGACTTCGACTAAACGTTGCTGCCACTGTCGGTTTTCAGCTTCGTCAACAGGCTTTGCCCAATAGACAGATCTCTTGCGAACACTTAGGAGCCAAGTAATAATAATACAAGTAGTATTATATGAACGCAAATCTTGTCGCATTGACTTGGAGATCTGTTTATTAAGCAAGCTGTAACTCGACATAACCACTGAAGACTGCAGCCTCATCTCGCCTTGTTCTGCCATAAGTTTGAGTGTATGCTCAGAGAGTTTCTGTGTTCTATTTTTGCTGGGGGTCTTAAAGAACTCCAACCCGACCGCGTGAACAATTTCCACCAGCCCGTTGTTTAGTTCATCCACTGTATCGTATTCGGTAAGGATTTAAAAGCGATTTTGGAGCTCCAAATGAAAGCTCTCGGGGTTTTGGATTTGGGCAGGACTTGGGCGAAGAGCAGATACTATCAAACGAGACCTCTCCAGCTTTACGTTGATATTCAATGAGCCTCTTACCATGAGGTGATCACTGCCGGTCTTAACCCTGTTGATCACAGAGACATCATTGAATATATGCCGATTGGTTGTCAAAATTAAATTAAATATCTCGTGCTTATGACCGCTGGGGTGCAGCCACGTCGATTTCCCGGAGGGACGCTTTTTGAAAAAGGAGTTTATCATAAAGAGTCCCTCCGTCTACATGAAGTCGGCCAATCGCTGACCCCTTTGGTTCCGCTGTCCAAAACCAAACTGCCCCACTCTCAGTCCATCGCCATTCCTCATACCCAGCCGTGCGGCGAAGGCCCCCATAACCACTGTGAAGTGTGTTTTCGGGGCATGTATGGCATTAGAAATGTCGCCATACATAGCCTCTACTTCATCGTCTGGGCGTTTCGAGTGTGGGGCGTACACCTGTATGACCAACGAATACCGTTCGGTAATTCTGAGTATAAGCTATGCCACCCTGCTCGAAACGCTTTCGATCTTCACAATGTTATTGGTCTCTGCCAGGGATTCTAAGCACCCCCTGCTCCGCCGTTACCATGGCTGCTACCGGTGCCAGGAATAACAGAGCCGCTGGGGACTGGGGCCGTCTTTGTGTTGTGTCTATCATATTGGGGGGGTTTGCATAGTCACCACGCTTGGTAGGCGGATTGGTGACCGCAGTATTACAAATATGTGCTCGGAGGACGCTGCTGCCCATCTTCCGGTATGTATTCCCTTAGTCGCCTCTTACGACATCCATAACTACAGTTATGCGACTTTAAAATAACGAACTTGGTACAGTAAACGACTGTTAAAAAATGTGTATCTGACTTTTAAGTTGTTTAAATTGGGCCTTAATCTTCGGAAACAAGGAAGTTATATCATAGTACATATATCAGTCTTTCCAGATAGTAGTGATCGAAGCATTGTTTTCGAGTTTTATGTCTATTGTCAGTCGGAGACCAATGGTTGCCACCTGTGGGTCTTTACCCGGCTACAAAAAAGGAGGGTTATGATTTTATCAGAATACCTATGTATGCATGAATGAATGAATGAATGTATGTATGTTCGTCTATTTGTATATGACCACACTTTACAGCCAACCTTTTACATTTGTAGGAATCTTCTATTAGTAAAACCAGAGTTTTTAAGCTACTTGAAAAACTTACTTACAAAAAAGGAGGCTATCAATTTCACGCGTATGTCCACACGCATATTATAAAGAGGAAAAATTTGATTTTTAGTATGTTTGTTTGTACAAACGAAAAAGATACAGAAACGATTTAAAAAAAAACTTGTATTAGGAAGCTACATTATCAGCGAGTAACATGGGCACTATTTTATTTTTCAAGAAACTAGAGATCCGTAAGAAAATTGCAATATTGTAACCAAGGAATCAATAAAAATATTTTTCCTAAAATAAAAACGACTTCGTATTGTTCTTTTCTAAACAAACACTAAAAAGAATAAAATAATTACAATATAACCAGAACACTATCACTTTAAGAAAAGTAAAAATGTAATACCGATTCAAAAATACAATTTAAAATAGAAAGAAAATAGAGTTTTAATAGTTTCTTACCCTCTTTTCTTAATTCTCACCCCAATTCCCTCTATATAGCTAAGTTTACATCACCAGTATACCCAAACAAACAAAAATAAACAAAGAAATCGGATTACATCAATAAAAAAATAAAAAATCATACAGTCGAACATAAAACCGTCTCCTTTTGTGAAGTCGATTAAAAATATACAACGGAATGACACGTTGCCATGGAAACGAAATAATAACTAGTCTGTCAAGTACGTGAGTAATGATTAGACATTTCTTAATGTCATTGAAGTAATGATGCAATTATTGTCTATGGGGAAAAAAACACCATGATCGTTGCTGCAAAAGATTTTGAACTACGCTTACTGGCGTACTTTTTTTAGAAGTTACAATGCGTATACAAATTCTAAAAGTAAGAACAATGCAACGGTGTGAGCGCTACCCGTACGAAACCGGGCTAGTATGTAATGTTGCAAAAAGTTTTTTTTGCAATTTCTTACTTTTCTAGAACTCTGACCTCAGTTGATCCCGTAAAGACTTTTGATCCTTATCAGAAACAGGATCGAATGGCATAAAAAAATGATTTTGTGTAAAGTGACCATTAGTGATTAGTGTACATCTTTTCCAAAATATGTGAATGCAGTTCAGAATATCTCAAAAATTTATGGATGATTTTGTGTGAACTTTTTCCTGTAACTATAATGGTTAAGTTACCTGCCTTACTGTCCCATCTTAAAAATCCACCTTGTATAACAAAACAAAAATAAACTAATCAAACATCAAAATCAATCAAAATAGTCATAATAATAATATTTTTATTATGTTTTTTACTTGTACTTATATGCTGTGGATACAGCTTCTCAAAATACAAGCTGTTTAGGATTTCTCTGATACAAGACCATTTTCTAAGTTTGGTAATTATAATTTTCAGGTCAAGAACTGCGTACGTGTCTTCAGCAGAACAGTCTCGGCCGCTATTTCATACACTGCTCAGTTTCGTATGTACAAATTGGTTATATTGGTTACGCTCATGTAAAATTATATCTTTTGTCAGTTTTATTTATCATTAGTGTTACATGTTATATCAGATATTAATGGCATTTATTTTTTCAGCTTTATATCCTAACGGGGAGCCAGTAAGCCGGACACTGAAAAATAAATCAGAATTTGTATCATTTATGGATGATTTATTCGATAGTGTGAATGGAGCTGCCACCATTGATAAAAAAACGAAATCTAAATGTATTCGTAGGGCTGTCACCTCAAAATCAAGACATCACAGTTTTTGGAATGAAGCTATTAAAAAACTAAGTAATAGAAAATTTATTACAAAAGAGAAAAAATATAAAAGTGTTCCATCATTAAAACCTGTAACTTTGAAAAGTTGGTTGAAGGGTCTGGAAATATTTAAGCCAGGAAAAACTTATTAAAATAATGAGACCTCACTACTTCAATTCAGACCCAATAGAAAACTTTTTTGGCCAAGTCAGGGCATACAATTATCGGAGTAATGACGCTGTGCATTTAAAAACACTTTTAAATCTTTGTTGATAACGAGATATATTAAGTTCCATTCCGACAGTTACAATTGTAAAGATAATACAGGTAAAGAATTATTGTCAATTCAGTCAATGTTCAACACAATTAATGATGAGAACAATGCACCAAATAGTGAAAGTAATACGGTTGAACCAACCATAACCCAACAACTTTCAAATAATATTGAAAATATTCAGGTCCAAGCAAGACGTGAGAGGATCAGTATACATTCGAGGCCATATACGGTTGGATGGGTAACCAGAAAAATATTACAAAAAATTAAATGCCTGAAATGTAAAGAAAAATTGGCCACATCTGATGAAGAAAGCAATGTTCACGATTGGATAAAGGCACGATATATTTATCTTTAAAAAAGAGAAAATTAAACTATCCAACCGAATCTGCTGTGAGAAATTTTGGAATTGTAATGAAGGTAACAAATGAATATTTAGAAGAAAAGGCGTATCATGACAATATCTGCAAAAATATTAAACAAAGAGTTGTATAATATTCATTTGATTTCCTCGATTGTGAATCTCATAGAGAGGTAGTACTTGAATACTTTCTAAATATATCAATAAAGCTTTTTATTTTCAATTGGTGCAATATTATAAATAAATTTTTAAAAGGAGTTGACATAATTCGCCTTGAAAGGTCATCTTTACCACAAACGCAAAATAAGGCGTTATGTAAATATAAAAAATAAATAAAAAATAAAAAAACTTAATAAGTAATTTGCTTATTAAGTTTGTTGTTTTTGTTATTACTTTCTTACCTACATTATTACTAATTTATTAGATAGGATATATATTTAGAGGCTATTATTTCATATTATTTCAATAAGACAGAAAAAAAACATCTGTCATCTTCTAAGTTTACAAACGGTACAATTTCAATGTATGACAGATGACCGTCTGATACGTAGTATCTCTGAGTAGTCTGTGCTTAGAATATTTACGCTGCCCTAGGGCAGAAGTAGCGTCGATGACGTCATTACAAATAGAAAGAACGAGCGATATACAACTTAGGCTAAGACAGAACGGGACAGAGCTATTTATCTTGCATCCCTTACGCGTAACCCTTTTTTTTGTCTGTCACAAAGTCAGCTTTGCGACAAAAAGTACGTGAGCTGTCATAACGATCGGTTGGCGAATAGTATTTTTGTGTTTTGAATGTTCTCGAATATTTTTTGGATGATAAACGGACTCCATTAGTGTAATAATAGTTTACACCTTGGTTGGGTGTAGTGTGTCTGGCCGCCAAAGCCGTAGTGAATACAAAAATCCCGGAATTAGCTTCCCCACGTAAGTATTAGTTTTCATCAAACATTTTCAATATTATGTACTACATGCTCGCCTCAAATAAATTTCCTATGTAATATTCTTCACAATAGTATTGATTTTTAATCCGTAGTCACCTTATTTCAGCAATTTAGTCGCAATCAAAAGTAATATAACTTTAAACAATAACAAGGAGAATGTTTCCATAAAATGGATGTACATTTTACCCAATTAATAGGGTAATGATTTTGTTTTGCAGTTTGCATCATGAAACATCAAAAATAAACTTAATAGGTATTTGCCGTATGTTTCAATCATGTTTTTATTAAATTTAATTAAAACGACATACAGTAGGTATTTATTATTACTATTTATTTATAACGGTATTTTTGTATGGAATAAGGAAACCGGAACGAGATTTTTATGTTTTCTTATTATTGATATTAAAATAAAACAAGAGGCATGATTACAGTATGTAATAAAATAATAAACAAAATCATTCTATTTCAGGTTTCCTTTTGATTCAATTGTAAAACAATAATGAATAAATGCAACAGGCCAAACATTATTTCATCACACAGTGACACTATCAGTTAGTTAATTCTTAGTCATTAAAAATTCATGCTGTCATTAAGTGGGTATTTTTTGTTGTTTGTATACTCAATCTTCAGAGTCTAGAGCTGCTTCCAATCAACCTATTGTTGTGGTTACTTGCAAACAACAAGAAAATGCCAGAAAACAGCTTTACGGTTGGTAATACATAATTACCTATTTAATTAAAAAACGAAACGAAAAAAAAACAAACGATTGCTTAGTCCGTAAAAAAAAAGGTACCGTTTATAAGTTCCTTTTCCAGCAGTCCAATTTTTTATATTCATATAATTCCTTCAAAATCAGAAGGTCAGAGTCAGTCTTTAATAATGTGTATAGATCGCGTCATGTAAAAAGAACGCTTGAGGAAAGTGGAGGCGGGTGTGCTCGCGGACAAAAGCACTAGGCCTATACTACTGTTTTAAATAATTATTAATCAGCTTTTCGCTCGCAGCTTCGTACTCGTATACCCGCCTACACGACGTGACCTATACCACCAAACGACATGCGTTTTTCTTATATTATTTCATGTTATTTCTTTCGAAGCCTCTAGATATGTATGATGTTGTCTCACCCATCATTTGTCTTGTGCGTAGACATTTCTTTCAAAGTTAAAGTGCACAAGTCAATCTATAATGGTTGGCACCGCAAAACAACATCAAGATTGTTCAGATACTAAAAAACAAAATGTCGTAAGGGTTATAGCATCTCATATTAAAAAAAGAATTACTACCGCTTATGTGCGAGTCTGATTTGCGTTTATAGAGTTGCGTAAAGTTTCATTTGCAATGAACAACAATTGCAAGCCTCGACCAACATCTTAAGAGGCTTTTGCTGGATGGTTGGATTAAGGGTCAGACGCAGAAGGCAGTACTTCTTGACACTACGCGTATAAGTCAGAAGGTTCCTCACTCTGCAGCCCTAGCCACCGGTAGTTTGAACCCTGCTCCGCTGCCCGTGGTACCCTAGGTTTAAAGTTTTTATAATATTTTATAGAAATACTAGCTGATGCCCGCGGCTTTGCACGCGTGGTCATTTCTGTAGGTAAAAGTACTTTTTGTGCTATTCCAGGACGAATACGAATATACCAACATTTTATCAAAATTCCTTCTGCTAAAATCTATTTTTATCGATTGCTCGGCGTATACACATCAGATTAAGATATAAAGTACCCCAGTTTTTACGTCAAAACTTAAACTATCCAACAGTGATCGCAAACTGCATCGCAATCGGTCCAGTCGTTTTTACGTGATGCGCGAACAAACATACAGACAGACACCAATTTTTAAAATGTTATATTCTTGTTCAGTATTTATTTTATGTACCCTTGACCATTTCGTTTTTAATTATCTTCTTTATATATACTTTTTCGTTCCTATTTCTTTATTATGAGTATAGATTGTAAAAAATTGAAATCTAAGATATCAAATAAATAAAGTGAAATAATAGTAATTAAAATGAATACAATATTTTCTTATTATTAGAGTTCTGTTTGTAGTATTCACACAATTTTAATAGACACTCGTGTTTTGTATGCAATTAGTAATTATTTATGTTATATTTCTTATCCTTTGTTATGCTACTTACCTTTTGTTATTTATGGTCCTATAATAAATAATTACGTAACTTTCATTATTTTGTTTAATTTATTTCATTTCAAATCATCTTTTGACAATATTGTGTCGTACGATTTAGTTCCGTTATGGGTCATTTCAGTTATAATATGGCAGCACCTAAGACAAAACTATTGCTATCTAAAAGGGGCACGCGGAGACTAATTCTACCAGTGTAAATATTCTAAGAGTCTCTGACTGTCTGTAAAGACTATTATATGTACTGTGGTTATATGTTGTTTGGAAATGTGACGTCGGAAAATGAATCTTTTGTCAACTTTTTAATGTTGGAACCACAGATTTGAGAACAAAGGGAGATTTGGCAAGGGGCGTGGCACACGCAAACGCATCTGGCCAAAAACAACCTTGTTATGAATTTCGGCCATCAGTCGTATCACCACGCATCGTACATAGGTACGATGCGTGGTACCACCGATTTTGTCAAAATGCCACGATGTTCGGGGGTTATGTGTGAATACATGAGCTCCAATGTGAAATAATCTAAAGATGGCACAAATTTCACACGTAAGTACTAGAATATTAAAGTTTTTTCTTTAAAATCAGTAATTCAAATACTGCAGTAAACAAATATTTTTGCTTAATGAAGCAAATGAAAATATTGACTTAAACACAAAGTCAATATTTTCATTACGAACAAAAACCATTGCGTGCTTAGTACAAATCAATCAACGAGTAAACTATGGAAACGCGCAATGGGTGCCGGTATCTACCGACGCTGTCACATTAACGACATGATAGTGGTGCAGCCGCTGCTCACTTCCGTGAAGTAGAGATGTGGCCTGACAAGGGTTCGCCGTGCATATTGTCGATATTCTATTCGACGCAATATAAAATAGTACCACTTATCCACTTAATGAATAATAAGATAATTATTTAAGTTATAATATGTAAATTTATAACTTAAATAATAAAAATAATATTTTAATGTATATCATATTTTGTTAGTAAACAAAATATGATATACATTTGACATTCTGCATAATAAAATGTGTGTAAGATTATTATTTATCAGAAAGTATAGGTATATATTTTTTAAAACATGGAATTTATTTCTGCTAATATTAATATGTACATTTGTTGCATAATTTGCAGTTTCGTATTCAGTATTTATAAAATCCAGACGTTTTGAGATTTTTCATTTTATGTTATTACCGACCACAAAAAAAGGAGGTTATCAATTTGACACGTATGTATGTAATATTATTCGAACTGCAAAATATTCACATATGATAATATATTAGGGTTTCCAAACAATTATTAAGCAACATTCTATTGGTGTATATTTGTATGTATGTTTGTCCACACATTTCTCCGAAACTATTGATCGGATTTTGACCATTTTGTTTTTACTGGCTTACATTTACTTAAACTTAGGGAATAGTGTAAGTTTCATCAAAATTGGTTTCGCAGTTTTTATTATATAAACTGTAACGGTTCAACTGGGCATTTCCTATTAAAGCTAAGTAATGTTCGGGCACGTTTTTCTGAAGTCGGTTTTTAGGGTGTTTTTACACTGTCGCTTGTTTTAAAGTCTTGCTGCTACTGACCAAGTGAGCGAAGCGACCAAAGCGAGTGATGCTTCAAGTTCAATCAATTTGCTTTCATGTGTCAGTTTGCTGGTACTCTTCTACAGGTCGTATTTTACAATCAATCTGGACGAAACTTGGTATACAGGTTTTACAACTTTATATTATTTTTTTGTCTTGGGAGATCTTTGATTAGATTCTTCTTCCAAAAAGGGGGCTACTGAATATCTCCGCCTTATGAGATCTGATTTATATGGTTATTTTTTACAAGGTTATAACTTTATGTTGGTCTCATAAAAAAATTGATGAAGTTCTGATGAGGATCTTTGGCGTGATGAGCAGAATAGCTCCTTAAAATGCAGTAAAGTAGTATTTCTACCAGTGGAATCGACTCTTTAACTACTAAGTAGGAATTTATGGAGCACCTAGGTTACGAGTACTAATGCTAATTTAACAATGAGGTCACTAGATGGCGGTACTTTACACTGCCGAATTGTTGCAAAAAAGTTTGTGATCATGAGGTCTACTGTTCGCAGAAGTACTAGAAGTATATACTTTTTAAATTTGTAGGTATCCAAAGGATCCTAAAATAAAAGAGAAATGGATAACAAAATATAATTCGCCATGCAAAAAACAGGATTTTTCTAAGTTCAAACCAGCAACACTTAGCGATTGGCCTTGAGCCTTGTTGATGGTTATGGCGAAAGCCAGACGCACTGGAAAATGTAATCGCTTGAAATCGAAGGTTAAATCGGTTGAAATCATTTGAATTCATGGTATCAGCAAATCTTAACCTATACATTTGCCACATTTGTGATGATTGTGGCTTCGATTAAATTCGGCTATAGTTTTTTAACAGCAAGACTTCTTCCGTTGCACAATTCCGTAGATCCACGTTGCAAATGAGCATCAACGGTGAACCAACTTTTAAAGTTAAGATGTGTGGTGGCATTCCATATGTTTCCAAAGAGTAAAGGAACTCTATTGGATAGTTGACAGCTTGTTCCTCACCTATAACTGTTTCAATCGATTTGTACTTGATAACTTCACCGGGTAGCTTCAATTGAATTTGATGGGTTATATTGTTGACATCATCATTTGAACCCCTAGGGATCACTTTGACACCTGTCATTTTGATACCTGTCATTTTGACAATTCCTTCAAAGCTTCAAAACCCTTTAAACCTTAGGATTTTTGGTCAAATTAGATTCAAAAGCTTCATTAACTTCAATTTGTATTCAAGATTTCATACGAAAAGCCGTTCCATACAAAATATATAAAAACATAACAATAAAAAACTTTTATTAATTTTGATGTAATATCTAATAATCATCTTCGCATTATTTTTTATTTCTAATAAAACCGGTTTGGGGCAAATCGGTTGGATGGTTTCAAAGTCCATAACGGACATAGGTACAATCATTTTTTGTGTTTGTATTTTATATATGTATATAGATTTTTAAAACTGTATTTATTGTATTGTATTGTTATATTAAAAATGATTTATGTGTGAATAGTTTTTTTCTTTTTCCACCAATCATTACATACTGCAGTTCTTGTGATATGAAATTACATCGTATTTTTAATCGACAACAACTTTCTATCTCTATTTCTCGATGTTTTTTTTTTACTATGAGTGAAATAAGTGGAAAGAATAAGGTGACCGTCGGTCCCGAACAATATTTTGCCAACTTCAAATCTCCTTTGTTCTCAAATCTGTGGTTGGAACCAAAACGTTGTATTAATCATTATACGAGTACGAAGTTGTTTTGCTACTAAATGATCTAGATTATTAAAATAAGCTACTGAACATGAATATAACATATTTTTTTAATCCTTTTTGTTGTTTTTCTGTATGTTTGTTCACGCATCATGTAAAAACTACTAGACCGATTGCGATGCAGTTTTCACTGTTGGACATTTTAAAGGGTTGATTGTATGGGTTTGTTGTTGATTGTATTGATTGTATGAAAAATGGGTTACTTGTATCTCAATCCGATGAGCAAAAAGCGAGAAATCGTAAAAAAAACATTTTGTCAGCTAAAGGAATTGTGATCAAAAGTTGGTATATTGGTATTTTAGGTCCGGAATAGCACATAGAGTACTTTTAACTTAGATAAATGACAACGCGTGCGTAGCCGCGGTCACAGCTAGTAACTAAATAAATAGATTGTTGTGATAATGACTATAAGATTCTGTCAGTTTCAAACAGACAGCCTGCGTTACCATACAACAATAGGGTACCGTTTGGACCCTTTGAGTAAGGAACCATATATAAACCTCAGATTTTTTATCTGAGCTACAAAGACATGCTATGGACATTCTTTTAAAAATTGTCTTGTAACTTTTCATTATCTACCCTCTCCCTTCAAAATCTTTTTTTTTGGTACATTTTCATTCATCCTACAAAGCGCGTAAAATAATAACTGCTGATTTGCAACAGTCATGTATACACTTGGCACCTCCCCTTTAGGTTTCTTATTAACAAATTTCAATTGAAATTTTACAGAGGGTGCAAGCTATTGTTTTGTTTTCAAAACTGCAACGTCAGCCCAAATTATCTTCGTTTCTTTTGTATGATTTTAATTTTTAAACAGGATTCTAAGGGATGTTTTGGAATGATCAGGTGGTTGTAAAAATGTTTTAAATTGAAAAATTGGGTTAGAGATTGAATAGACGTCATGTCTTGCAAAAATGTTTAGCAATGTTGGGTTTTGTGCAAGCCTATAGGCATGAGATTAAGTTGAAGTTTGAAAAGGAAAGAAAAATATCACTTAACATAAACCATAAACTTATTTAGAACTTAGATCAACCGCCAATTGATAATATTTCAATTAGTTACATGTCTTGTCGTACCTTTGCCTACTTACATTTTTCGCTGGCAAAAGGCCAAAAAAATACAGGTAGCATTGTTAATAACTAATTCCATAATATTTCGCAACATAGCACATTTACTGAAGAGCTTTCGACACAATCTGTGATGGGCTGCCCATCACGGGCAAGCTTAGTGTTAGCTATTATTTGTATGGACTGAGGTCGTACGTAACGAGAAGCAAACAGAACAAATTATCTGCAAATAATGGGCTGTTTGTTGTAATGGTTTCTGTATTGTTTGCTTAATCAACAAAGTAGATCTAAGCGATATAAACATAGGTTTTGTTAAGTCCTTCAGAAGGTCATGGCTGGGTTTGTAAAATTGCAACATTTGCATCGGAAGGCGAGGCGGCGGGCGCCGGCACCTGGTGAACCTCCTCGTCGGACTTTATGTAACGAGGTATATGCAGAATAATTAACCCATATCTGATTACGGATTCCGAAATGAAGAACTTCCTCCTGAAATGAGCAGTCTTGGCGTGTGTCGTAGTGCCTTAATCGGCTCCGTAAAGGTGTGGGGCAAAATATGAGTAAATGGGGCATGGCGTCACTGATCCAGCTCAAACGCATTACCATTGCGGCACACCGGTATATTGATACCGATATTATATACTCTTTGCCGATATCGATACACTGTGTCACTTCCTTTCGCATAGTTTATTTTTCTTTGACTGCTAGTTGAATAGGGAATACTATCTAAACCTAACCCGTGATTTTGTAAAATAGGATATCTAAGTACCTAGGTACCTACTTAACTATAATTGATCAATAATAGTGTGGGTGCACTAAGTGGGTAGGTATGTAGTTATATCCGATACGAGAAAAATCGGTGAACACACCTAATTCATAGTTTTTCCATTATTCTCGGTTCATTTCTTTTTCTTTCAAGAGCTTTCGCCAGTCGTGGCGTATTAAGCCGTACTTACTGTAAATCATTCTCATGTGAGTACGTAGGTACTTCGAAATTCACTCGTAGGAATTCATTCCGGCGTCTGGAAAGTCGGTACATGTAAACTTCACATTACTCGCAAGTGCACTCAGAAACATCTATGAATGATTCAAATTAACTAAGTAATAAGAACAATGCACATAGCCGTTAACTAGACACTTCCATTCCATATGTCTCAAGTGCATGGTGTTTCAAAAAATAAGAAACACAATAATCGTATTAAAATCTACTCTCAAGCAAAACGTTGAATATACGCTAAATCTAAAGCACATTACAAAATTATGCACCCGCTAGTTTTATCCGCAGTTATATCTGTGGAAATGATTAAATCACTACTCTCTCAAAAGAGCTTCTCTATTCATTCTGGTGATTCAGCACAACCGCAAAAATTAAAACCGCAATATACTCAAATTTCGACTAAAGTATGCAATAAATAATGTTTAATATCCTCTGATTTAGAGAAAAGTTTAATTCTTATCGAAATCGTGGAAGAACAACAACAACTGAACTGAATGTCGTGTCATGAAAATTTCATAGCAAAAAAGCTGTGAGGCGGCCTGGGGTATAAACGAGAAATGATGTGAATGTCCCTGGTTAATGGGTCAAGTGGTTCCATTCGCAATATAACTGACATTAAGGGCATGTTCAAGAATATTTCTCAAACCGCTCACACTTACATACACACGTCTACTACATGAAATATGAATAAATTCGCTGGACCAGTGAGACGTTCCGAAGAAGCGGTGAGCTCTTCTTCGGAGCGTCTCACTGGTCCCTGAACAGTGCATGGTATGAAACAGCTCATATCATAAACAGAAGATAATTGTCTAGAGCTCTACACTGTGTTTACAATATACAGAATTTACCCTTGTACAAAAATTCTAACAAAATAAATATAGATAGGCACCAAACTAGTATTACCACAGAAATAAAAATTAATAAATTTTGCTCTCCTTTTAGTATATTATCGAGCTCCCAAATGTGAACTTTTGAGTGTATTAGTAACAAGTGGCTCTGTGAGCTGTAGCACAGTACATAGACAGTACGGACAGTAGTGTATAAAGAATAAACGGCCGAATTGACTATCGCGGTGCGGGGTCCGGGAGGCAGGGTACTCAGAGTGGTTTTGAGAAGAAGGCTACGGGCGAGTACCGCGCATGAAGTATCTTCACGAAAAAATAGAGAAAGAGAGAGAGCGTGCTGTGCAAGTAGGATGCCAGTACCACAAATAGATTAGATCAAAGAGTATAACCTAGTAATAAAGGTATATCTATACTTACTTATAATAAAGCAATAAGTACGAAAAAGTCTGTACAAAGAAAATAATACAAAAAAATGGTCTAGGGTACCGACTTCAAATAAGCTACTGAGCAAGTTTTTTTTAAACCTTGTCTGTCTGTTTGTTTGTCTGTTTGTATGCTTGCTTTTTCGCGCATCACGTAAAAACTTTTGGACCGATTGCGATACTATTGGATAGATTATGACTTAAAAACTGGTGTACTTGGTATCTCAATCCGATGAGTAGAAGCCGAGAAACCGAAAAATAATAATTGACTACTGAAGGAATTTTGATCAAATGTTGGTATATTGATTGATGAATAGGTCTTGGAATAGTACTTAGAGTACTTTTGACCCAGAGAAATTACCACGCGGGCAAAGCCGTGGGGTACAGTTAGTATATAATTTATATACATCAGGATTGGACTTTTTAGTCCAATCTCTGTGACCCGCCTTTGGGTTTGAGATTCGAAAGAAAAAACTTAATTTTTCTGTCAAACCTTCGACAACGCATCCACTCCGTTTAAATGTCAAACATTTGTGATTATTGACATAACTATCTTTGGAATTTTTCAGGTGTTTTTTTGTTTCAGTACATGCTTGCTTTCTTCTCTCCTTTAGCGGTTCTCCTGGCATATCACCTACCTTGCCCTGCCAAAATTGCCCCTACATATTGTTGTGTTGTATGGATGTTTGAATGGCTCTAAAAACTCCCAAATATATCAGTATTATTTCTTCTACCTGACACCGAAAGAAATAAACTCTAAAAATCTAGGTATCGAATAGTTATATTATCCTCCACGGCTTTGTACGCGTGGACCTTTTTCTGGGGGAAAAGTAGCATATATATTCCACGTCCAAAAGTAGGATAATGTACAATTTACCAAATTTTGTTCCGCCGTCAAATATTTTTTCATCGATTAATCGACTCGTTGGATTGAGATACAAAGTAGGTAGGTACAAAACTTTAGGTTTCCATTATCCAACTGTGAAAACCGCATTTTAATCGGTTCAGTAGTTTTTACGTCATGCGCGAACAAACAGACACTATTTAAAAAAAATACAGGTTCAGTAGCATATTTTAAATCTTCTAGTCATTTTTTTTAATCATCTTATTTGTTACCTTTTGTTACGTACTGCTTTATTGTAAGTACTAGCTGTGCCCGCGGCTTTGCCCGCGTGGTCATTTCTTTGGGTTAAAAGTTACCTACATGTTATTGGAGGACCAAAAGTAGGTAGGTTAGGTAGGCTATAAAATACAAAATACCAAATTTCGTTCAGCCGTCGGACTGTATTTTTATCAATTGTTCGGCTGCTAAAATACACCAGTTTTTTAGTCAAACCCTAAGCTATCTAACAGTGAACCCGCATCGCACTCGGTCCAGACACAGACACGTTTTATAAAAATGTTATTAAATTATAACATTTCATAAATTATTATTATTATACTTATTACAATCTTAAGTATTCTGATAAAATCATAACCCTCCTTTTGTTGTAGCTGGGAAAAGACCCGAAGGGAACATACCTCGGTCTCCGACTGACATTAGACATCCAACTCGAAAACAATGCTTCGATACAGTACTGTCCAAAGGACTATGTATGTACTGTGGCTGTAAACGGAATGAAAAACAAAAAAAAACGAATACTGAATTGACAAAACAAAAATATTATTGACGAACCTGCTCACAAAATTTCACGAGGATTATAGAGTACTTAAAAACAAATGGCTCTAGGGTATTTAAATACACAGAAAAGTTTTCACAATACCGCTTGGCAGCTGAATATCTGACAAAAGTGTGGTACTTCCCCAGGCGGCCCCTTGCGTAAGAGGCCTACCACAACAGATTTTTTAAATAAGAATATACTTCAATCTATCTACCTATCTATCTAGCTATCTATCTATATCTATACTTATATTATATCTAATAGCTGTACCCGCCGCTTCGCATGCGTGGCCATTTCTCTAGGTGAAAAGTACTAATTCGATGACTTATGGTTTGACTTCAAAACTGGGATACTTGGTATCTTAATCCGATGAGTAGAAGCCAAGCAATTGATAAAAACTTTTTGACGGCTGAAGGAATTTTGATTAATTGTTGGTATATTGGTATTTTAGGTCTTGGAATATACACAGAATACTTTTATGCTACAGAAATGACCACGCGTGCGAAGCCGCGGGTACAGCTAGTATATAGATAAAGAAATAGGAATGAAATAGTCCGTACAAAGAAGATAATTTAAAAAAAGAAGGTCTTGGGTACCTACTTAAAATAAGCTACTGAATAAGAATATACCATTTAACCGTGTCTGTCTGTTTGTTTGTTACTTTGTCTGTATGTTTGTTCGCGCATAGGGATTGCAATCCCGCAAAACGGGATCACGCATTCCCGCGTGATCCCGCTGCTTTTATTAGTCTGCTGGATCCCGCTCCTTCAAAGCGCGGATCCGCGGACCCCGCAAATTAAAAATTTGGTGCTAAAACGTTCGCGTAAATTGCGAGTAACACGAGCCGTTCCGCACAGCGCGCCGCGCCGGCGACTAGCGGACGGTTGGCGGGAACCTATAGCTGGAACATCTGCTACTGCTACAGATCCTACTCTAACGCTAAAAGAAGAATTAGAAAAACAGGTCAACAAGAAAACGAAATATTTAAGAAAAACCCCAAACAACAAGCAAAAGGACTTTGAGAAAATTTTGAAGAAAGTAATGACGTTCTTTGAGTCCGATGGTATCAGAGGAGAGTATCGGCTCGCCTATGAATATATCCTGACGATTCAGTCTACTAGCGTAGAAGCCAAGAGAGCGTTTTCAGCATCAGGATATATTTGCAGTTCACTCAGAAGCAGGCTCGGAGATGGTACAATAAATGCCATTTGCTTCTTAAGAACGTATTTTCAAAAGTTATCACCATGAGTTGATATCATAGTAATAGCATCTATGAGAAAGTTGTGATTTGATTATTAGCCATTAACCCCCTTAATTATAAAAAGTTATGCAATGATTAAGTAATGATTAGTAATTCTGCGCAGAATTACTAATCATTGCATAACCATTGCATAACTTTTTATAAGTAAGGGGGTATGAATAATAATAAATTAAAAATAGAAAACTGTTGTTAGGAGTAAGAGTAAAATTAAACAAAACTATTAAAATTTGCCAAGCATTTAAATATGAATCTGAAAACTGATTACTAATTACTTAGACTTAATTAATAGAAAATAAATAATTTACGTTGCTTAATGTAAGAAATGTTTAATAAAAGTTGTATTTTACAGAAAAATCTGTAGTTTAAATTTGATTTTATAACATAATTTCAAAGATGCGGGATCCCGCGTAATCCCGAGCATAATTGAGTAATCCCGCATATCAATCCCGCGGGATCAGATTGAGGTACTAAGTACTGGTGTACTTAGTACCTGAATCTGATGAGTAAAATTCGAGCAATCGATAAACAACCATTTGACGTCTGAACAAAGTTGGATGATTTTGATAGTTTTGGTTCTGGATCACAGGATCCTATATATTTCAGAAAAATCAGCAAGTAGGCAAAGCCGCTGGTACAGCTAGTTAATAATAGTACAAGGTGTAGGCACAGTAGAACGTTACCTAGTTTGCTCGTGATCATGGCGTCTGCAGCGAAGCCGAAATATCGAGAACTCACAACAAATTCCTTACATGGTAAATATCTCGTCTCCAATGATAATTCTAACTTTAAATACAATCTATTTTTTTATCTCGTATCAATTTATCATTAACTAGCTATGCCCGTGGCTTTTTCCGCGTGTTCACTTCTCTGGATTAAAAGTTACATATGTGTATATGGTACAAAATATCAAATTTCGTTCAGCCGTCAAATAGTTATTTTATCGATTGCTCGGCTTCTATTCATCGGAATGAGATAACAAGTTTACCAGTTTTTAAGTCAAACCATAACCTATCCAATAGTGGAATTTACATCGCAATCGGTCCAGTCTTTTTTTGAGTACGCTCGCACCGCGGTCACGTTCGGAGCGTCTCTCCGTAATAAATTCGTTAAATGAAGACAAAATGTCTGTAAAAGCACTAGAAGTTGTAATAATCGAGCTTAAAAATACATCGCTCACATTAGTGAGTAAAGTGAGTGATTTAGAGTGTCAGTTAAGTGTACAAAACGATACAATTGCAAAGCTTTCTAAAGTGATTGAACAATCGGGCCTTCATATTCAAGACGAAAAAATACCTGCTCCTACCCGCAAGTCACTAGTTATTCTACCCGATGCACCCACATCGCTGCAGCGTTCTAAGCGCTTAGCGCATTCCAATGCCTCTGTTGCGATTGCTGCTGCATTGGATGGACCGAAGAAACGAAGCGCTAACAGCGCCAATAATTCACAATGCGAAGCATTGAAAACGACTGAGACGATCCGAGCAGGTAAGAAGGGGACGGGGTCAGCTGACCACCAGAGAGATACTACTTTAAACTCCATACCTACAGTTCGTGATACTAAGCATAATAACAATGCGAAAGACGAAAACAAGCTTATCATGATGAAGGCAGCGACACAAAAAGCAGGCGATGTCAAAATGAATAAAGCATTGAACACTGCAGACAATGAATGGCAAACAGTTAGCCATAAGACACTTAAAAAAACACGACCAGTGTCGGTAGGAACTGGACAAGAAGATGACGAGTTACAAATAATTGAGCGGCTGAAATTTATTCAAGCGTGGTCGTTTAGGCCAGAAACGACAAAGACAAACATTCTTAATTTTCTGAATAAAGTTGAAAAATCTGTCGATTATACCGTCGAGAAGCGGGAGATTCGTACCAATAGGCAGGCCGCTTATGCGACCCAAGTAAGTGGCCGCCTGGAGTCAAGTTCGCTGAGTGGTTTCCCGGGAGGCCTCGCTCGCAGCGAGGCAGCGAGCCCGACCGACGACGTGACCCGGCTACTAGTACAGCGGCAACAACAAAGAGTGCTTCCGCGCGATGATGCTGATATGACAATTGTCATTTGTCTGCAAAACGTAGCTTCCTTGGATAAAAGGACGCACCGGGTTGAAGTATTGTTGCGTAACGAACTACAATGTCACGTATTAGGAATCACTGAACATTGGCTTAGTGGCGATAACCTCAAATGTGTTAATATAGACGGTTACACTTTAACATCAAGCTACTGTAGAAGTACATTGGGGCACGGTGGTTCCTGTCTATTTATAAAAAACGGTGTTAGGGCGATTGAACGTCTCGACTATGTACAGCTATCAACTGAGCGATATTGTGAAGTTTCCGCGATTGAGCTAGTAGATTTAATATTGTAGTGTTGTGTATTTACCGAACTAATAAAATAAGTACCATTAGCTTTCTTATGCATTTTGAGAGTCTTCTCGAACGAGCCAGTGAAAGTGACAAAGAATTTTTAATCATGGGTGATTTTAATATTAACTGGTTAAAAAATAAATGTTCCGAGCAAAATCAGCTAAGCGATATGCTGTCGGCCTATAGTTTCACCAACGTTTTTGACTTTCCGACGCGAGTTACTGCTGAATCCTCGACCTGTCTGGACCATGTGTACAGCAACAGGCAGCGGGGGACGGTAGTACCGACTCCGGTGGTAACCCACCTCAGTGACCACCACGCGGTGCGCGTGGCGGTGACGTGCCAGCCACGGCAGCCGCCGCCGCGCACCTGCCGCGTCAGAGACTTCTCTGAGGTGATTCGACTGAACTTCAGCTCAGCTGTAATAAGTGTAGACTGGGAAAACATTTTTGTGAAATACCAAGATTCCGTAGAAGCCCTAGCTACCGCCATAATAAATATATTAACGAATAAGGTTCACATATGTTTCCCACTAAAGCGTAAAAATATCACGAACAAATCCTGGGTTACCGATGAAGTCGTTATGCTGAAAACTATGTTGTTTGAAACTGTCCAACTGTCAAAAAAATATCCTAATAATGATCATCTATTAGCATTAACCGCGGAACTAAATCTAATGTATGATAAAACTATAAAAGTTAATAAAACAGGTTTTTACAATAGAATGTTATCGAACAGTTCAAACACTTCTAAGGCAGTGTGGGAAGTTGTCAACAAAGAAAGGGGCATATTGAGGCGATCACCTGTTGGCTTCACTGACATTGCTAAAGATGCGATAGGGAATAGATTCAAGACAAAAAAAGCGGCAGCTGATGCTATGAACTCCAGGTTTATATGTGCTGCGGCGACGTGCGGAGCGCCGCGCGCGAACGTATCGCTGGTTAGTGCCGCGCTCGGCGCCACGCGCCCTTGCGCCAACCGCAGCTTAAGGCTCACTAGATTTACACCGGATGAAGTCTATACGATCATAGCATCACGTATCCCGCGAAAGCCAACCAAAGATGTTTATGACATATCTATGGAGATTATTTACCTAGCTCTGACCACATTGGCGCCATGCTTAGCTGTCTTATTTAATCGCTGTGTTAGTGCTGGTGTGTACCCGGTAGCGATGAAGCTGAGTAAAATATCACCGCTGTTTAAAGGGAAAGGAAAACGTGAGGATATCGATGGATACAGGCCTGTGTCGATCATCCCCGCAGTTGCCAAGATCTTGGAAAATGGACTGAGCGCTCGTCTCACCGACTATCTGACCTCCACTGGGGCGTTGTCCGAGCGGCAATTTGCATACCGGGAGGGCCGCTCTACCATATCCCTTACACGTGAGGTGATCAGGCGCGTACTTGACGCTTGCGAGCGTAAGCAGCAGGTCGCCGTCCTCTGCTGCGATTTATCGAAAGCTTTCGACGTCGCAGACCACGGCGTCCTCGCTGCCAAACTCAAGCATTACGGCATAAGTGGTCCTGCCCATGCACTGCTGACGGATTTGCTGCGGAACAGATCCCAGGTGGTGGTCAGTGACGGAGGTGAGACGAGATCAGATCCTTTATTTACCGCGATGGGGGTTGCGCAGGGTTCATCGGTATCCAATATACTTTTCTCCCTGCTACTTAATGATTTGCCAGACTACATTACATCCGGTGAGATTTTCATGTACGCTGATGACATCGCAGCGATAGTTACCGCACGCAATCCCGATGAACTTGAACAGCGTCTGAATGAGACAGCAGGTGATTTGGCACAGTGGTTCAGACTAAATGGCCTCGTCCTAAACTTGAAGAAGACCCACTTCCTTCAGTTTTCCATCTCAGGGCGGCCAGTGAGGAAGCTACAGGTTCTTGTAAACGGGGAGTCAATAGAGCAAGTTGACTCCACCACGTTTCTGGGCTTCGTGATCGATCGTGGTATTACCTGGTCTTCGCACATCGATAAAATCTGTAAAAGTTTGGGTAGTGCCTGCTACGCGCTGAGTAGACTTTCGCGAGTGGTGGACGCTGATGTTGTTCGCACCTGTTATTTTGCAACCGTGCATTCAATCCTGCAATACGGCACTGAGCTCTGGGGGTGTGCAGCAGACAGACTGCGTGCCTTCAGAATGCAGAAAAGGGCAGTGAGGGCAATTGCACGGGTGTCACGATTAACATCAGCTAAACCTTACTTCAAGTCGCTCGGGATACTCACGTTGCCCTCCCTTTTAATATTCCAAGTGGCCATCTTCGTAAGGCAAAACTTGGACATGTTTGAGAAGCAAGGAGACAGACACTCGTATAACACACGCGGCGCACACAAGCTCGCGGCTGTGTCCAGAAGACTCGTACGGTCAAACAAGCTGTCACACGTGCTAGGGCCGACGGTGTATAATCGGCTACCAGAGCAAATTAAAAGCGCATCAAGTGTAAACGTGTTTAAACGTAAGCTTAGGACCTGCCTCGTCGAGAAGACTTTTTACACGATTGACGAGTTCCTAGATAGGAACAATAAATTTTAGTCTTAGGTTTAATACAATTTTATTGAATAGTGTATTTGAATGTATTTTATTGAACAATTTTATTGACTTCGATTGAATGACTATTGTACTAGACTATTGTATATTTTTGTGTATAATATTTTTAGACATGGCAATGGAAGTAATGAAGAGTTTAATTATTATTAAATTAATTATTTTTATGATGCAATGTAATTGACCTATAATGTAATGATTATCAATAAAATGTTTATCTGTTTATCTGTTTTTTACGTGATGCGCGAACAGACATGCAGACAAACAGACAAACCGACACACTTTTTTTTTTTTAAATGTTATCTTCTTGTTCTTTAGCTAATTTAAAGTGCCCTTGACCATTATCTTCCGTGAACAGTTTTTTTCGGTATTTACTGCTTTGTTATAAGTATAAATAGATAGATATATGGTGGAATCATACTGATTAAATTTGTTTGAAAAAAAAAACCGGCCTATCCTGCTATAACATCCACATTAGGGTATCTATGTCTAAAAGTACCAATAGTTCGCGAGCGCCATCCTAAACATACCCGACCACAACTGTATGGGGAGTTTCTACATGAGACATTTTTTTTTAGGATAAATGCGTATGGGGGAACAAGATATAGGTACGTTCAAAAACTTAAACCAGACTAGGTTTGGGTAAAAAATTGGCCATGACACTCTTGCAATGAAGACGAATCGATTGACACCTCGCTTGTCAAAATCGGATCAATAGGAACTCTATGGTGGAACATCCACTTATCCATATACATACACTGTTAAACTCATTACCCTTCCCTTGTTTTGCTATAGTCGGGTAATAAAAATAATGGATAATAAACCATCCGTCCATCCATCATATAAGGTGCTGGCTGCTCCTTTCGCACGGTGCATCTTTTTGACTAAGTAGTTAGGCCAGTTTTGACTTGAGAAGACCTAGATCATTTAATTAAATATAACTAGCTGCCCACCGCGGCTTCGTACGCGTATTTGTTCCCTCCCCCCTCGCTTTTAACCTCTCACCCCTTTCCCCCCTCTCCACCATTGTCTCTATCCCCGTGCTTTCTAAAACTCCTACCGATAAATCCCGACTCCCCTCCACAAATCCCCCTTCATTTCATCGTAATCAGTCAATCCGTTCTCGAGATATCATCAAAAAAGCAGTTCCATACAAAATAAATGAGAAAATGAATTTACTTCTCCGAGGCGGAGTCAAATCCGACAAATAGTCCAGCTGTTCTTGAGTGCAACTAAATAGACTTTTTATATATATTTGACTCAGTTGCAAATATCAATAAATTATAATTTCATTTATGGTCATTAGGTGTATTGAATGCAAACCAAGATACAAATTAATCTTGTAAAAACATCATTCTATATCAAATCCGATAGATTAAAAGCTGAAAGTACGAACTATGCTCGATTAAAAATGGATTTATCCAATTTAGCTCCATTATTCATTTTCTAACTGCTTGAGAAAGTGGATGGTTGAATTCATAAAGGGTCTCTTCAACTATTTTGTTAATTCGTAGAATATTTTTGGTTTGTTACAAAATATAACAGTTTACCTATATTAGCACAATAACATCTAATGGCCCCGTTACATGATCGGCGATGATCGTTACTCGTGTCGGCTGTCATCGGCAAGGTAATCGTACGATTATCGTGCAAGCATCCACATGATCGTCCGTGATCATTTGTTGATCGGCAATCCTTGAAGATGGTCGTGTTTATACCTGCTGCTACCATTCATACTACTTCAGTATACTTACAAACATTTTGATAATATAATACAACGAAAAATGATAAAAAAAATTGAAGAGAAGAATATTGTTTTAAGCATTTATCGTAATTATTTTTCAGTCATCTTCGTCCCACTGCTGGAAAATGGCCTCCCTTCCCTAATCGTAATATAACAAAGTAAAAATGTATTAACCTTTTTGAGACGTATAATAGACCAATGAATCGCCCCAGCTTTGCACGAGTAGCTAAGGGTTATTCTTTATTTGTACACGATTCTACCCGTGTTTTGACTAATTTGAAAATAAAAAACCTTATTGTGAGTTAATTTAGTTAGACATAAGCCTCGCGGACTTTTTTGTGGGTATCTAATGATGAGTAATATAAATATGTAGTACATTATTATATGTATCATCAATAGTTTTTGCAGCGCACGCAAACTAATTAACTAATTTATTCTGTGCTTTTACAGTCAAACTTTTGATACCTTGGATTATCTTATTGCAATTTTTGTTGGGACATCCACACTTGTCACTTGTTTGTTCGTTTGTTTGTTTGGGGAATTGTATGGCCAAAATTGATCAGATTTTGATGAAACTTTGTAATTAGCTTCTGTATAATATAAAGACCAACATAGGATACTTTTTGTCACGGAAAATGGTAAGTTTCCAAGGGTAAACCCGAAAATTACGATTACTCGCTGTAAGGAAAGGTTGCCATGGAAACGAAATAATAACAAGTCTTTCAAACAATATCAACAGCGTTGGTGCTATAATTTTGAATTGGTTTTTAATATCCTAGAAGAAAATAGTTTTTGTTTTTGCAAGAAACTAGTCCTTGCGGACGAGGTCATGGGCGAAAGCTTGTATAATATAATTTAAAAAAAAACATCCATTGTTACTCACTAATAATGTAAATTTCTACGTTTAAATCAGTTAAGTATTTTTTTAGTTAATCCATTACACACAAAATTACAAAAAAAAACTTTTCTCTGAATATTATTTTTCATTATTTGGGGATTTCTGGGTGGTTCTGATAATGTTTTTTTCATTTTACCACCCAGTATTGCACTCCCAATAAATAAAGGATTAAAATCAAAACAACATCGCGATTCCGCGAAACGCACGAACGGCTTCGCTGTCCTCCGGTGAATGAATGATCAGTGATCGTATGAGCACGCACACGCAACTACACGCGAATTCCCTTTGATGCGTCCCAAAAAAACCGACAAGTCACCGATCACCGCGATCACTATGGCGATTATAGACGATCATCAGCGACTACAAGCGAGTAAGCCCTCCACATGATCGTGTTCGCGTGTAATCGTCTATGGTCGCCGATCATGAAGAGGCACCATAACATTTTTGTTTTAAGTTTATTAGTGAATGTTGTGTATTTTTAGTTGAGACGAGCAGGGGAAATTTTTCCATATAGGTAGGTAGGTATGTTATAAAATATATTTAAGTAGGTAAGTACCGACTGTTTTGACTTTGAGTCGCAGAAAAAACGACAAAATATATTTAAAAAAAACTGGTAGTTTTAACCGAAAGATCGCAAAAAAACAATTCAAGAAAATTCGCCCTACATTGACTAAATTTATATAAAATACTTATTTATTATACTTTAAACCCTTTTGAATCAATCTACGCCTAGGTAAAATAGGAATAAAATTGGTTAAGTATTTTCTGAGATACGATACGATACGATACGAAATACTTTATTATATACCAAAACAAAGAACAAACAATATATTTGTGGACAGACAGGAAGATAGACGCATTTGGTGACTTTCTTTTATTATATGTTGTAGGCGCAGTGGCGTTCAAATTACAGAGTTCTGCTACCAGAGACCTTTTCGTTGGTTGGTCTCAAACCATGTAGATAGGGGGAAGGCAACAATGAGGGGAAGGAAAGATTATAAGGACTTACGGGATTGTCGTCCGACGTTCCGTGTTTTCAATTGCGTCGCGCTCTGGCGACCTGACGATGGGAATACCGGCTGGGAGGCGCGCTTCCACTGCGCACTCCTGCGCATCCAGGGGAATGCCCTTTACAGGCGTTGCAAAGTTCAGTTCTTTCATTTGTCACTCGCGGGCCGGCACGGTTAGGTAAAAACACTTTATTTTATATGGTTCAGGTAAAGTTCACAGTTTCTTCCACATGCGTAGTCTCCCTTTTTGGAAGGACTTTTCACCGTACAAACAGGCACACGTTTCGGGGGGTAGACTCAATCGAAAGCCGAGGGTAGGGATTCCAAAAAACTAGAAGATCGTGCACAGGTCCGCTTCGGTGCACTGATCAACGACGACTGGAGGTCAAGGGAGGGATGAGAATATTAAGGAAATGAATTAGGGATGGGAAATTATTGTTGGAAAATGCTAGTCGAGTTTTTAGGGATGTGGCGTATACATATGTAGTCACAGAACAATATATTATGTTCTGTGTATTTTTTCTTTGTTATTATTAAATTGCACATTCATTTACAATTTAAAAAACACTTTTCCATCTAAAGGTTGACTGAAAGAGATCACTTTTAGCGAGAATGCCGCCCATTGTAACACTTCTTTTAAAACTAGTGTTCCTAAACCTTGACTACTTGTAAGGAGAATACCTACATTTTTTTTTTGTATTAATGTTTGCATGTTTTCATAGACAAAATTCGGAGATCTATCTAATTGTCATAATTTTGTCATCTTTTTTCCTGTATTTTAAGCAAATAAATGAATCTGAATTACCTATGTGTTCATCTATATTTGTATTAATTATGTATTCTACTTCTAAACACTATAGTCGTAAATTATACGAGTTACATCGTTATTCTAGTCAGAGCAGAGCTACCCAACAAACTATTTCAAATGTTGGCCCACGCTACCCCACAAACTTAATGAAAATCGGAATTGTTTATGCTATGGTCACATTGAATAAAGTAGTTTACAAATAAACTTTTAATTAGAATTTCGTACGAATTTAGTTAAATTAGTTGACTATGTTCTTTGTTGTCGATGGTGACATTCAACCGCTGTTTCTGTGGGTTAGGTACCAGGTGTATTAGGTATACAGTGTGTCCAGGACAGGCCGAAGCCAATGAGCGGCCGACATCCATCGCGGATGAATTGTCGTGTTCCTTGCTCTCCGCGTCAAATAATTTATTTATGAGATTTTGGTATGAATTAAGTTTAATTAGTTGACTATTACTAAATTGATTTCAGTGTTCCCTGATCTGTCCACAACACTTAAAATTTACCTCACATTGCCAGTCACTATAGCACACAGCGAAAGATCATTTTCTAGACTAAAGATGATTCAAAACTATCTCAGATCAACTTTGTTGCAAAGGAGATTGAGTTTGTCGCTTACTAGCTGTACACGCGGCTTTGCCTGCGTGGTCATTTCATTTAAAAGTAGCCCTTACGTGCTATTCTAGGACCAAAAGTACTTAAAAAGTACAAAATACTATATATTTTTCAAAATTCGTTCAGCAGTCAAATAGTTTTTATCGATTGCTCAGCAATCAGAACTAAGTGATATCGTTAATGATTTTGCTAATGCAAAAGCATGATAAGTATTTTTTGTAAATATATTTGTGATAACGTGATAATAAAATGATTTTATCATCTATGTGTATAATTAATTGTCCAAGGAAATAAAGATTAGACTGCGAAACACAGTGTTTCAGAAACACTGTAATTATGGATAATTTGCACTCAAATTTTACACTCACTAAAGTTAGCAATGTGAACTCTTTTATGTGTGTGTCTGTGAAATTTGATCCATACCTACCGTGTCTTGTGATTTACATTTAGATATAAATTAAATATTTTTGAATTAACTATAAAGCTATGCTTTTAAACCCCGACCGCAAAAAGAGAGGGGTTTTATAAGTTTAATGTCTGTCTGTGGCATCGTAGATCCCAAACGAATGGACCGATTTCAATAAGTTTTTTTTTCTGTTTGAAATCTGATGTGGTCGAGATTGTTCTTAGCCATAATTTATGAGTCAGGGTTATAGTTTTCTTATTTCACTTGTTTATTCTTGTAAGGCCTGCCTTCCTAAAAATACTATTTACTGTCGAGTCTACCCCGCGGGTCCACAGGGGCGTACCGCAAGCGAAGTACATAGCGAAGGTTCCCAACATTATTTTTAATAGCACCATTTCTTTGCACCCGAATTTCCGACCACTGGGGAAAATATAATGTTGTATTCCATTTTGATTGCGCGCCTACTAAAGGGCGCCAGGGCGCCGCAAGCTTGAGCGCTCCGCCGCAATGCGTGACGCAGGAGGCGCACGCCAATGTTTAAATTTTGCGACCTGCACATGGGCAACCTTGGCTTGGATCGGCGTTTTCATCGGACCGGCATAATATTTCAAAAACTGTGAACGTATCATTGTGAAGTATCATTGTGGTCATATTTCTTAAAGTGTTATGTTTGTCGTATGAGGTAGCTGGCACACTACCTCATACAAACATACGACATAAGGCCACTCTGGTGTCAAAGTTTATCAAGCCGCCTAAGGGCCTCTGGCATGGCTTTACGACTGCTATTTATCAATAACAGCCAGGACCGACAGCTTAACATGCCCTCCGAAGCACGGAGCGATAGAAAACCGCACACAACTCAGAAAAGTCATTGGTGCGGAGCGTAGGTTTTTAACTTGGTATCGTTGGATTCTAAATTGCACTATAGAACCGTTAGGCCACCATCGCTCAGTGTTCTGTACCACTATTACGAGTTGCAGTAGAAAACGCTCTTGACGTTACAACTCATGTAAAAGTATCTACGTGACTGACCGGCTAGACAATACAGTGGGTAGAGTCCGACTTATGAAAGAAGTCTCACAGACGCGGCGCTAGTTTCATTGTAAAAGCGAAAAATGATTAGTTCCTCTTATCGCCGCTACTTCTTTCGTGAGATTTTTGGTATTATGGGTCACTATTTCTACAATGGCTATCGTCAGTTAACGCTGCTGCAGTAGTTATGTCACTCACTGCCATTTATCATCGTGAGTGAGTGGGGCTGGGTTACATTATTACAATTTTTGTAAGAATTGATATTTTTTTGTAAAATAAAATGAAGACCCTCGCTCGTGTTACTCGCTGATAATGTAGCTTTATATAGGTGAAAGAATGTTTAAAATCGGTTCAGTATTTTTTGAGTTTACCCATTATTTTTTTGTCACTATAATAGTATTTTACTTTATTTAAACAGATTAGATTTTTGTTTTTGACAAATATTCAAACAAACAAAAAAAAACAAATCTGTTTACTCTAAAATGGAAAACACAATCGCTTGCTCGATGAAGACTTTTACAACGCCATCTATCTGGATACAACAAATGGACAAAAATGTCAATGCGTTTGCTAGCCGCTGTTTTTTCTCAGTCTTTTTCATATATTTAGAAACAGACAAATGCTAAGAAGGCACCTGCTTGACGGCGCAATATCTACAGTTTCTCACGTATTGACTATTTCTATTGATGTAGAGTTAGCCAAACTCATAATAGAGCTAAAGATTTATAGTGACGAATAGTTCCGCTAGTTGCGCTGCGCTGGATTTCATACAAAAATGTTACGATACTCGATAGCGAGTACAGATTTGAGCGTTTAATTGAACTCATAATAGAGGTACTGATGTCAAATGTTATAGTATTGATATGTGATTCATCAACAACCTATATATACTAGTCCACTGCTGGACATAGGCCTCTCCCAAGGCGCGCCACTGTCCCGATCTTTGGCTGTTCTCTTCCAGTGACTACCAGCTACATTGCGCAGATCGTTGCTTCATCTAGCAGGAGGGCGTCCTACACTACATTTGCCGATTCACGGTCTTCACTCTAGAACCCGTCTACCCCAACGGTTATCGGTTTTATGACAAATGTGACCAGCCCATTGCCACTTCAGCTTGCTTATTCTCTGAGCTATGTCAGTTATCTTAGTTCTCTAACGAATCACCTCATTTCGGATTCGATCTCTCAAAGAATCTCGGAGCATAGCTCGTTCCATATCTCGCTGTGCGACCTTGAGCCTGTGGATCAGTCGCACCGTCATTGTCCACGTTTCGGCTTCGTTTGTATATGTGTGTCTATATATAAGTGTATGCCGGTTTATGTTGGGAACGATATTATCGAAGCTGTTGATCACTATGTCTACTTGGGTCAGACGATCCAATTGGGTAGATCCAACTTCATCAAAGAGGTCAACCGACGAATCCAACTCGGATGGGCAGCGTTCGGGAAATTAGGCCATATCTACTCGTCGCAGGTACCGCAGAGCCTCAAGACGAAAGTTTATAATCAGTGCGTGTTGCTAGTGATGACATACGGCACTGAGACGTGGTCGCTAACTATTAGTCTCATACAAAAGCTCAGAGTTGCGCAGCATGCAATGGAGAGAGTTATGCTAGGTGTTTCACTACGTGATAGAATCAGAAATGAGGAAATCCGTAGAAGAACGAAGCACAGTCTCTTCTGCTGCCTTTACTCGATTATGCCGACGCCTGCTATTTGGACTTAACCGAAGAACAGCTAAATAAGCTAGAGCTCTTACAAAACTTTTGCATTCGGTTTGTTTTTGGCTTACGCAAGTATGACCGTGTATCTGATTTTCGCACAAAGCTCAAATGGTTACCAATCCGACGTCGCCGGGATACTCATGCCCTCTCTCTTCTGTACAGTGTCCTATTTAATCCATCGACCCCTCCCTATCTCAAAGAGCGATTTGAGTTCCTTCATCTTTCCCATTCCCGTATTCTTCGTTCCACCAATACTCTGCAGTTGAAAGTGCCTGACCAATCTACGATGTGTTATCACAACTCTTTTACTAAACGGGCTGTAAGACTGTGGAATGCTTTGCCCATCAACATTAGAAAAGCTAAGTCGATAGCTGTCTTCAAAGACATGGTGAAGAAGCACTACCTGTCATAAAGCAGGATACTATGTTATTCATACATAATTTATACACTATTCCTTTGTGAACATGCTATTTATTTATGTATATTATGTTATAAATTTGCCAATATATATGTTATATTATTTAATTATAGTATATATATATTTATGTGTTTAACAAAATTTAAGATAACACATTATGTAAGTATGTATACAAATATTAAGTTATATAGTTGTATATAGTTATACTCGTATAGTTGTTATTTATCTATTAACTTTTTTGTTCCAAAGTAAGTCTCCATCGCTGACTGCAATGTTTATTTTATATTCCTGTCCATCCAAAGGTTGCCTGTAAGAAATTGCAAATAGCGATAAGGCCGCCTATTGTAAAACATTAGATTTTATATATAATTACTGTTATGTTGTTTTTTTATTGTAATGTGTTCAATAAAGAGTTATTGTATTGTTACCGACATAGCTCTCAGAGTTTGCAAGTTGAAGTGGCAATGGGTAGGCCATATAGTTCGCAGAACCGACAACCGGTGGGGAATAAAGGTTCTCGGATGGCGATCACGAACAAGCAAGCGAAGTGTGGAGAGACCCCCCACACGATGGACCGACGACATTGCAGCCATCGCAGGAAGTTGGTGGATGGAGGTGGCACAAGATCGCTCGTCATGGCGCTCTTTGGGGGAGGCCTATGTTCAGCAGTGGACTTCTAAAGGCTGACATGATGATGATGATGATGATATATGTGATTAAATCTGTAATATTAAGTTTTGGCTTATGAAGACAATGTTTTTTTTTATTTTCACCGACTACCGTATTGATGGACCCCAAAGGTTTTGGGTCCATCATTGGGCCGGTCCAACAATAACAACTTTTTTTTTAATTTGAAATCTTTAGAGTATTTTGCTTTTTGAAAGGTGTCATGTTTTTTATTGTTCCTCACTATACTATTTTCTATCATTTACCATGAATAACTATAATAATTGTTATTCCAGAATGGCGACCGAAAAAAGAAAATATTCTGCATGGAATGAAGCTAGTATGAACCTTACTATTGAATCAGTAAGCAAGAAAAACGTTGGTTTAAATGAGGCAAGTAGAATGTATGGAGTCCCGAAGGCTACACTAAAACAAAGAGTAGATGGAGTTAATCAAAAAGCCAAAGAACATGTGCAAATAGTAAGGTCGGAAGGTGATCTCTCTCCAAAATTAGAAACTAAACTATGTGAACACATTCTTAAAATGGAGAGTAAGTTGTATGGCATTACTCCTATAGATAGTAGACGACTAGCATTTGAGTAAAGAAATAAAATCAAACATCGCTTTAACAAAGAAAAGAAAATTGCTGGCAAAAAATAGTACTATGGATTTATGAAGCGGCATCCCCAGTTGAGTTTGCGGCAGCCAAGAGCTCCTTTCATGAGCAGGGCTACCGGATTTAATACGCCAACAGTTAATGACTTTTTTAATAAATTGGAGGCAGTCATGGATAAACATGACATAAAAGACGCTCAGCGCGTATACAATATGGATGAGACGGGCTTGTCAACGGTGCCGAGAAAGACACGAAAAGTATTAGCGCTAAAAAGCAAATGCCAAGTCGGAGCCATCATTAGTGGAGAACGCGGTGTGACAACAACCGCTGTATGTTGTGCTATTACTGCTGGTAATTTTGTGCCACCGCTCATAAATTTTAAGCGCAAGAGGGCAAAAGATGAGCTGACAGATGGAGCACTACCTTGCGCCATATTTGCCTTCAATCCAGACAGTGGTTATATTAACTAGGAAATATTTACTCTGTGGTTGCAACATTTTGTTGATTGCATTAAACCAACTCTCGAAAAAAAAGTTTTGCTCTTGATGAACGGTCATGCAAGCCATACTAAAAATCTAGACGCTATAGCGTATGCAAAAAGACATGGCGTGGTTATGCTTTCTATTCCAGCACACATAACTCACCGATTGCAATCTCTTGACGTGTTATTCTTCAAACCGCTGAGCTTTTATTATATAGACGAAACAGAATAATGGCTGCGACAAAATCCTGGATAAACAGCGACTGTTTTTCAGGTGTCTATGCTTTTCGGAGAAGCCTATTCTCGAGCAGCTTCTGTAGGCACCGTTGCAAATGGATTTTTGAAAACAGGAATTCATCTTTTCAATAAAGATGTGGTTTTTTTTTGGGGGGTATTAAAATTATTAATTTGTGCTTGCAAATACATATATGAGCTGTTAAGTATCTACAAGCGCCATATATATATTATTCTCATAGAGGGGGATGAATAGTAGAGTTTATCACTCGGGCGAAAAAATATTTTACCTCGGGCGACGTATATAGAATTCTTCACTCCGCTCTGTATTCATAATAGCGCCTTCGTCAGCAAAATATTATTTCGCTCCCTAGTAACACAATCTACTATTCCGACCCTAGGCTCTACTGCGAGGATCAACTAGTTGAGCCGTTTGGATTTTCTTTCCGTAGCCGCAACTAGTTGTGTTTGGTTTAAATGCCCGCAACCTCCGCAACAAAGACACGAAAATGACAGTCTCCGATAATACTCAACTTAACTTAACTTTAGAATCAACCTTATACAAGTATAAGGTTGATTTCTAACTATTTTATTTATAGTGTAAGCACTATAAATAAAATAGTTATCAGGCAATGGAATATTTCATTCCATTCAGTGACAAGACTCTTTTCAGCAAAGCTCAGCCTTGGTTTGGTTCCAGCTGTGGTCATGCTGTGGCTCTAAAGCGTGCGGCATATCTAGACTGGGCTGATGCTCGAAAGCGCAAGTCTTCTGATATTCGGGCTAAGAAGAGAAAATTTAACGTTGCCGCTAAGACCTGCAAGCAGATACTTAGGAAGGCCCATTTTGATCACGTAAGTCGAATTGGGGCCAAACTGGCTTCATACCCCGCGGGTAGCAAAGCTTTTTGGTCCCTGGCCAAGTCGGTCGAAATAAACTTCTGCCGCCGCTCACTGCCATCATTGCTGAAACCTGATGGATCACTAGCTCACACTGCTGGAAACAAAGCGAATTTATTTGCTTCTCTTTTTGCAGAAGCCTCGCATTTAGATGCTTCTGGCAAGACACCTTCCTGCCTTCCTCATTGCGGGGTTTTTAAGCCCGAAATTCGCATTCGCCAGAAGGAGGTTCTCAGAACGCTTCGAGCTCTAGATGTGAACAAGGCCAGTGGTCCTGATGGTATTCCAGCGATTGTGTTGAAAAACTGTGCGCCCGAATTGTCTCCCATCTTAACGCGTTTGTACCGCCTCTCTCTTTACTCAGGTTAAGTTCCGAAGAGCTGGAAGCTTGCCAATGTACAACCAGTACCAAAGAAGAGTAGTCGTGCTGATCCGGCCAATTATCGTCCCATCACGATTACCTCCTTACTCTGTAAGTGTATGGAGCGTGTCATAAACATAAGGCTCTTGGCATACCTTGAAGACAATGATATTCTCAGTGACCGACAATACGGATTTCGCCGAAACCGGTCTACTGGGGATCTTCTCGCGTATACCACTCACGTACTGAGCAAAGCCATAGAGATGCATGGTGAGGCGCTTGCCGTCTCCCTTGACATATCGAAGGCATTTGATCGGGTCTGGCATGATGGCATTTTAAACCAGCTTCCCTCATATGGTTTACCTGTTGGCTTTTGCAATTGGATAGTTGATTTCTTGAGGGAACGATCTATTTGAGTAGTCTTAGAGGGCTGCTCGTCTGATCAAATGGCTATCAATGCCGGTGTACCTCAGGGATCGGTTCTCTCGGCTACACTGTTTTTACTGCACATTAATGACCTTCTGAAGCCCGGTACCTTTGGGTATGCTGATGACAGTACTGTAGTTGAGAGATACACTTCCAATGCTCAAGCCAGCTGTGACGCTGTCCAGTTTCAGAGAGAGGATATGGTAGACCATTTAAATTTAGTCTTAAAAGCCGTGTCCGATTGGGGCAATGCTAACCTGGTTATGTTTAATACTACTAAAACGCAAGCGTGTTTGTTTTCTGCTAAAAAAGAGTCCTCTACACCGATCTCCGTCTTTCCAAAGTGTAACAATACCAATAGGCGACCATTTGGAGCTTTTGGGTGTCGAACTCACATCAAACCTGAATTTTGGGTCTTATATTGAATCCAAAGCCAAGGTAGCTGCAAAAAACTTAGTATTTTGTCTAAGGTTAGGCGGTACTTCACACCGGGACAGCTTTTGAATCTTTATCAAGCACAGGTCCGATCTTGTATGGAGTACTGCTGCCACCTCTGGGACGGTTCTGCCAAGTATCAGCTCGAGTCTTTGGATTCAATTGAGAGACGTGCTATCAGGCTCATTGGGGATGACACTCTGGTAAAGAGTAAGCTTCAAAGTCTGGCGCATCGACATGAGGTAGCAAGCCTGGCGGTATTCTATAGATTGCACTATGGAGAGTGTGCACAAGAACTGCACAACCTGATTCCCCCATCACCTTTCCATCACCGTACGACTAGACGATCAGCAAAGAGCCACTCTTTCATGGTTGAAATACCTCGCACAAGAACGAAGCGTTACGCTTCTTCATTTATTATAAGAACTGCAAAGGAGTGGAATGCCCTGCCCTCGTCAGTGTTTCCGGTAAATTATAACCCCGCTGTGTTCAAGTCAAGAGTGAATAGGTATCTACTAGGCAAGCGTGCTACACCTTCGACCACGTCATCGCTTTCCATCAGGTGAGATCGTGGTCAAACGATTGCCTAGTCAGTAATAAAAAAAAAAAGGTCCAAAATAAAGCCACAACGCTCGTGACCGACTAGCTAGAGTTAGTCATAACCATTATTGTGAGTTGGAAATTACCGTTGTGGTTTTATTTTGGACCATGTACCACTGAAGTCATGACCATCTAGGAAGAGCGTGCTCAATCCACGGCCAATAAATAGTTCATAACAAAATTCAACAATCACACCCAATGCCAGCTTATCATAGCCAGACGCGGCAAACTGGCTTGTCTGTATAAGTGGGCAGAATCTGGTCCCTTCTACGATGCTCCCTAGCTGTCGGTATGTACAATGCGGTTGGTACAACTTGGTGCATTGAAGTTATATGAGTGATGAATATATGTACTTTGCTAACTGGGTAGTGGATTTCAATGGTTGTGTTATTATGTATTTATGAATATTTAGCTCAATTGCAACATTGATTTCAAAGTAAATCCAAGTTAAGCCAAGCCACCATCAGAGAAACACCAGTGAGTGACTGACAACTTGACAACACTACTAAATTGTCGTGTCCATTATTATTATCCATACCATATTAGCAGCGAAAGTAACTCTGTCTGTTTGTTTGTTCTCTTTTCACAATAAAACTGCTGAGCCGATCTTATTGAAATTTGTTAAAGGTATAGTTTGAAACCTGGGGAAGGACAAACGTTACTTTTTATCGCGATAAACAGAAGCTCGCACGAACGAAGTCGCGGGAAACAGCTAGTTATTCATATAATCGTATCGCATTAGGTTAATATCTTTTCTAAAGTTCTTAGACGTAGCGTCATCAGTAAATAAGTTTTGGCTAATCACTCTGAATATTATTTTGAAAAGTTAGCTATTTAAAGTATAATTAATCAGTTTCTCTTAAGAAAGTTTTGATGTGTATAGGAGGCGATATTAGAAAAGCTTTGTTACATTGTAGATCTAATCGCAACGCAGTACACGTTAATAAATTTTCGTCCGCAATCAGTCGAGGACAAAATCAAGACCATGAATCGTTCCAGTTTAGCTGGCTGTGTAATAGAATTGCAGCGTTTCTTTACTTGTAAAAAAGCAGAACCTATTTAAACGAGCAAGACGGATCGTGTAATATCTGCCAAGAAGATATTTTAATTAAAGCTACTACTACTTTTACCACTACTTTCTTTTGCAATTCCTTCATTGTTGCAATGTATATATCGCAGGGAGATAGCTTAATCCGCGTTCAATTAACTGCCAGTATGATATACTGCTATTCAATCAAACAGCTAGGCTAGGCGAATGACTTGGATCCATAACGTTTAACTACTTGCCGTTCAATCACATTTATAAATATTCATCTGTTTGCAAACTACTATGTTTGATAGAATTGCACCTTAAAAACTAGGTAGATTTGGTAAGTTGAACATGAAAACTGTTTATAAACAATTGCTAGTTTGCAAACTACTATTATAGAATTGCCCCCAAAAAAACTGGGTAGGTTGAACATGAAAACTGTTTCTGAATTTGTCTGTTTGCAAACTATTATATTTGATAGGATTGTGTCTTTTTTGTCACGTGGTCATACTATTGTATGAATGGCCTATGCAATCAGCCAGCCAGTTCATTAAATGTTGTGTTAGACGCTACGGCTGCATATCATTCAGGTAGATAATAGAATAGTGCCGTTTATTAAAAAGACATACCAAATGCCGCCCATCCCAGCTGAATTCTACAGTCGACTTCCTTCTCGAAGTGGTTTCCACTTCATTGCACAGTTTTCCCGAGGTAGGCGTACTGCTGAACAACTTCAAGGGGTACACCATTAACATCAACAGGTCTCGGGGTAACAAGGTTGTTGAACATAACCTTGGTTTAGTCCATATTCATCTCGAGACCAAAACGTCTGGAGGAGTTAGCTAGGTCAGTCAGCATTCGTTCGAGAGCCTGTGGTGACTCTGCCTTAAGTACGATGTCATCGGCAAATCGTAGATGAACCTGTGGCAACTCTGCCTTAAGTACGATGTCATCAGCAAATCTTAGATATGAGATGTACTCGCCATTAACGTTTATGCCCGTTTCATTCCAATCCAGCGTCTTAAAAACTTCTTCCAGGGCATTAGTGAGCAATAACATCCCCTGCCTCACTCCCCTTTGCAGCTGGATATGCTTAGTCTGCTGGTTCTGTACTTGAACAGACATAGTCGCGGCGTCATACAAGCATCTCATCACCTCGATGTATAGCCAGTCGACCTGGCATCGCTGCAAAGACTCGAGAACAGCCCCAGTTTCGATGGAGTCAAAGGCTTGAAATTCATCAAGTATTCTCGCTAGACAATTCAAGACTACCCTCAAAAACAGCTTGTAGACGAGGCTCAGAAGCGAGATGGGTCTGAAGTTTTCAAAGAGTTTTTGCCATGCTTCTGTTCCACGTCCTTGGAGTTCTCCCATAATTCAGTGCAGATTTCAACAACTTTTTCTGCTGCTTTCAAGAGCTCCAAAGTAACTCCGTCTGCTGGGGCTTGTCTGTTTTTAAGCTGTTTGAGAGCTATCTAGATCTCATCTAGGCTGACCTCCGGCAAATCGACGGTATAGTGGCTGGTTAGAGTGGCTCTGGAATCCTCCGTGCTGGGTTTGGGTCATGGAGCATGCGAGTCGTACAGTCGGCCATAGAAGTCCTCTATCTCGACGAGAATCTCCGGCTTCGAGGTGACGGTTTTGCCAGATGATATTTTCAGCTTCATCAGATGGGGCCTTATCATTCACTCCCCTAACTTCTTACACTCCCCTCACTTTGTTCACACTCCCCTCACTTCCTCAACAGTCTCCCCCAAATACCCCTCACTTCCCTCAGAGTCCACTTACTTCCCCCACACACCCTTTACTTTCCCCCACCCTTCCCTTAAATTCTCCCTTCACTTTTCTCAACTTATCCCACCATCCCCTTACCTTTTCTCAACTTCCTCTATCCTCCCCTCACATCCCCCATAACCACACCGTCCCCTCAACTTCACTTTGATACCTGTCACATTAAAATGTCTTATTACCTACTCAGTAGATATTTTTTTTATGTCCTATCTGTTCTATCGTAGAAAGGCATGGACGTGGACGGCCAATACAAAATTTGTTCGGATCCAATATAATGTCATATTGCTCAGTAGAACAGATTGTTTTTTTTTGTCCAATCTGCTCTATAGTAGATAAAATAGTAGAACCAGTTGGGCTAACCCGATATATTCTATTCATATAATATAGAAATTGGTTGCTAGCATTAGAACTAATGGGACGAAATGGTCTCGTTAGTTCCATTCTTCAAAAAACAGTAAGTAATGGAACTACTTGGACAAAAAAGTCCAGCTAGCTCTATCAATGGAACAACCAATAGAATTAGTGAGAACTAATCCAAAAATCTCGGAGAGATATGAATAAACATACACTTTTTCTTTAAACGTACAGCTAATTTGAGAACCTCGTGTTGAAAGTCGATCAAAAAATAAACATGAGTCTCAGAGGAACACCCTGAACTTTGGATTCGTAATAATTTGCAATCCAAAGTTCAGGGATCGCTGCCATGTCTGCAATTGTCAGCGGCTCCCCGCGACTCTCGCCAGGTCGTCCACCTCGTGAAGGGGCCGTCCTAACCTTCGTCTCCGGGTCGCCATTCGAGAACCTTTTTTACCCGATGGTTATAGGTTTTACGCGCTAGAGGCCTGCCCATTGCCACTTCAACTTAAGCTAAGTCGGAAAAAATACCTATTGAAATTTTCAACACGTCAGCTTCACCATTTCACGACTGCTCTAGACAGGAACGTTCCTAGCAAGTCCATACCAATATATAAAAGTAAATCGTTGTCTGTTTGTTTGTTTGTTTGGGGAGCTTTCACGCGATAACGGCTGGACAGATTTTGATGAAATTTGGAGACAGCTTATACCCTGACATAAAACATAGAATACTTTGTATCCCGGAAAATTGTAAGTTTCCACGAGAAAACTTTGATTACGCTGTAAGGAAAGGTTGCCATGGAAACGAAAGTACAAGTCTGTCAAAGAACATCAAGAGCGTTGGAGCTATTTATTCCTACTTATGCATTCGTTTTTAAAATCCTAGAAGAACATGTGATGCTTTTTTCGCGATAAATTGTAGTCTGCGCGGACGAAGTCGCGGGCGGTTGAGCTAGTACTTAATATGTACTACAAGGCACGGTTCCAGAAGACTTGGGCCACTATTCTCTATGAACAGTCACATGCGTAACGTGTCTCGCTATGGAATCGTTCGGAAAAGTACGGCAATTCTCGAACATGCACAAACAATTCCACGCAGATATCTTAACGCGGCGCGTTTCGTGGCCGAGTGGCAATGGAGAATAAGGTCCCTGAGGTGCGGTAATAACGTCCGACATAGGTCGCTCCGCCCCTCGCGCGTGCTCGGGCTGTAAATTTGCCATGACGCTTCCACTTCCACCGTGGAAGCCCTACTATCGCTTTTCCAGTCAGGTGCTTAGTTTGCATGCTCAGAGCAAGACTTTCATGAGGTAGTGATGAACCAACAAACTCACAAAACACAACCATTGAGCAAGTTATTCGGGGTTACCTATTGTACTTAGTACTGTTGTTTTTTTTTCCAACGAATGTTGTTTTACCGAAATATTTCTACTTTTTATTGTTTCCCATTTTTAGTTTCACGAAAACACGGTTGCATTTTTTTTTAAGGTTAGATACTCTCCCGTTTTAGGGTTCTATACCTCAAAAGGAAAAAATAACCCTTATAGGATCACTTTGTTGATCCGTCCGTCTGTCTGTCAAGATCCTTTTCCCAGAAACGCGTGGAGATACCGTAAATTTGTAAATACATCAATAAAAAAAATAAAAAAAATCGTGACTTGTTTCCCGTGATAGACAAATTATTACATACCTATAAACTTGTACGGAACCCTCGGAGCGCGAGGCCGACTCATTGGTCTTTTTTTTTCTATTCTCTAATGAAAACTTATATTTCCGCTAATAGTTTTCCCTGGTATTGAGAATTTCAAATGATTGTTTGTCCTTCATGCTTGTTAACTTGCTTGTTCTTATGTTGCCTCTCGCCATAACTCTCGTTTACATAAAACTATAACTAAGGGCTGCTCCAACTAAAGTCATTCGGTACGTTATCCGGCGTTGTAACCTTTGTGATTTTGAGCAAAGTACCAAAACCCTGCGGCTGTATTCGCAACTGAATCTATGTTAGTGAAATGTGGACTTGAAATTTTATTTTAAGACGAAGAAGCTTTGACAAAATCTATTCAGAGGTAATAGGGTCTGTATGATAAGTATTTTCGGAGACCTTTAAGGCTACTTTCTGATGATTGACTTGCTCAAAAAGTACTGAAATAGATAAAGTTAATTAAGCTCTCATGATCCATGTAGGTTGGTCTCCATTCCTTTTTAAATTAGTTTTCGGCTCTGGGCTTGCACGTACCAAACATTGGTGATTTTATACATAGTGGTTCTCTTCGACATATTCCTATGGTTATTTTTTATCGAATTTAAACTTATTTTAGATTTACGTATGTACTATTAACTTGTTTATTGTAATTCTCATGTAAACCGTTTGTTTTGCCAATTCAAAGAAGGACATGTTCCTTCTGGATAAATATCCAAATCTTTCCAGTTATCTCTCATTTTTGCAAGTTCAAGCAAACGTCTTCAAAAATCATCGCTCATCTATCTATATCTAAGTACTAGTTGTGCTCGCCGCTTCGCACGCGTGGTCATTTCTCTAGATTAAAGTATTCAGTCAACAGTGAAAACTGCATTGCAATCGGTTCAATATTTTTTACGTGATGCGCAAACAAAAATACAGATAAACAAACGTACAGACTTTAAAAAATGATACATTTTTGTTCAGTAGCTTATTTTAAGTACTCTAGACCATTTTACTTTGTATTATTTACATTGTACAGACTTTTTCGTTCCCGCTTATCTCCAAAACAATTTGAGCCTAAAATTTTGGAATAAGTAAAGATTATTACAAAAAAAATAAACAGTTTTTACTTTTAGATTACAGGACCCACGCGAGTTCAACTCGCACTTGTCCGGTTTTCCAAAACCACGAGAAAGCTTTCCTCTACCTCAAACTACCTTTTTTCAAGTCACAACTTCACAAGTGATAGCTTACAACCGCTTGGTTCCTTTACCGTAATGGAGATGCTCTACATATGAAAGCCTTCATTTTCTTTGCTTTCCAAAACTTTTCCTGTAACGGTGTCCTTGTTTTTTTTTTTCTTTTACATTAACCAGTTTATAAGCCTTTTTTCCTCAATAGAAATGAATGTTTGGACCCTTCCGAGAGGGAGATGTAAGACCCTCAAGTACATTACGAAGTTAAATAATCTGTACCAAACAGTACGCGGATCTAGCTTTGAAACCCGTTTAATGGTTCCTGTTCATGAGCTGTAAAATTTCACAATGCCAAGAAATAGGAACATTGCAATTTAATATGCTAGAGGCGTTCGAGAGCTTTTTATCTTATCGTGTAAATCCGCAACGCAAACTTAAAAATGAATGATAAATTTTCATCCCAAGTGTTGATGCGAGCAATTGGGAGCAGCGGAACGCGTGCGTGGGAAGTTTTCTCACTTTTCAGCTTCAGGGAGGTTGGATGTTCAGTACCCCGGCATCCGCCGTCGTGTCGTGACGTGTGGGTTGTGTCCGCCGTGATCAGTTCGCGAGTGAATGATATTACGAGTGTCGCATTTAATTCATTGTGTGAATACTTTAGTGTCCGAGATCTGTGGTGTGAATAGTGAGTGTTCTGTGTACCAAGGATAGAGTTTGCAGCGATGCCCCTAAAATGTAAGTGGGTTATTAAACGAAGTTTTGTGCATTATTAACAGGATTCTGAAATAAATGTCATCGTTAATTATTACGTAAAATTATGCTAATAATTATGCCACTAAAAAAAACACTCTATAGTAACCTGAAGTGTTGCCTTTCTGTGGAAGTAGGCCTCAAAGATCGCGAATGTAGTCGTATACGCTATCTTTGAGCTCCAACATCACAGAAACGCGACACGTCAGGATATTATTATAGTGTGACAACATTGTTTGTTCGTACTGAAGTCCTCTATCCATTAATTAAGGTTAAGACTTCATCAGGGCAGCATTTTTTTGTTTTTCATTTGCTGGTTGCTCTATAGCAAAATATAAGGGCCCCTTTACCATTACTGGCATACAACGTTTTAAAACATTCCATTGTTATCCTAAATCCATGAGCTCTGTGAACTGTAGACCTCGCGCGTACAAACTTTTTTGCAAATAATCTAGCAGTGCACAGTTACTCGTACCTTATTGTAAAACTAACATTTATAACCAAGGTGCTCCATCAATCCCTACCTAGTAGGTAAAGGGCTGATTCCACTGGTAGAAATAAGTTTCTAGAAAGTGAGAAATTTACTGCATTTTGAGGAGCTATTCTGCTCATCATGCCAAAGATCCTCATCAGATCTTCACCAAGTTTGTATGAGAGCAATTTTAAGTTACTACCTTTCAAATAAAAAAAAAACATTGAAATCGGATGTAATAAGGCGTAGATATTCAGTAGCCCGCTTTTTACCCCATTTTTGCGAGGTCCCCAATAAAAAATCCCCAACGAATAAAAATTCAAAAAATCGTTTACTTAACCTGTATACCTACCAAGTTTCATCTAGATCGGTTGAGAATGAGACATAATAGTTCATAGAACAGAGATTCAGACATCCGGACATCCGGACATACGAAAGCATTTTTGCCTAAGCTAAAACGGAGACGCTTCGCGCTCGCTCGGTCAATTAGAACACCATTTAGGTTCAAGAGTTGGTACCAGACTAACAGGAAAAAGCAGCAAGTTAATTTATGATATACAATATTATGTATTATGTAGGTACTTACTATAATCATCATCACCAGCCTGCGCTTGTCCACTGCTGGACGTGGGCCTCTCTTGACGCACGCCACTGCGCTCGCTCTTCAGCCGTCCGCATCTAGTTTGTGCCAGCCGCCGTCACTCCGCTGTGAAGGCATGTAACAAGACATAAGTTTCTCGCTCTGGCGGTGGAAGCAACCAGACGTGTGTTTAAGTTCCTAATCTATCATTAAATTTTATAATTATTTGCCAATCAATAAAAGTTCATGAAACAATATCGCTAAAGTGCAACAACGATCCTAGAACGAGCCTACCAGGCACGCGAAACAACAACAGCGCGGCTGCAGCGTCCCTCGCCGCTCAGGAAGGAAATAACGGTTCCTATTTTTCGTCGCGCTCTCGCTACAAGCAACGCACCGCACAGCTGGCACATTGACACAGCGCAATCGGTCGAGTAATACGTACGTACCTTTAAGTTAGTTACACAAACAGTAAAATGAGCGTACAGAGAACTCCGCCAAGTGGCGCGAGCGCATCATTGCTAAGCGGCTGTGGGAATGCTGGCGGCGGCTCCGCGCCGAATTTATCTAGTCTCATGCATGAAGAGCTTTATTCTAATGTTAGCACAAGGAAAAGAAAGGAGCGCAGTGAGGAACAAGACTTTAAAAATGATTTTATGGATTTTCGTACAGATATAATGTCATTTTTCGAAGGTTTTGCTAAAACCCAAAATGAAAACGTCCCAGGTAAGAGAACAAGTGTTTGAGATTTAAGAAGAAAAAAGGCAATAAAATCGGCTACGGATAATCTATTCTCTCAGTATATTACAATAAATAACGAGATGGAAATTCTAAAATCAGACAACTCTAAAACCCAAAATATAATAAAGCACATAGAAACCGAAATATCACAACTAAAAATCTACAAAATAATGACGTGACGTTATTACACCTGGCCACTTCTGAGGCCCTGCTATCTGAGTTTAAAGACCGATGCGAACGAGAGAAGAACATCGTTGTAATAGGAGTTTCAGAGAAGTTTGTTAAGGACTTCATTTCTAGACAAAATCATGATGATGGCGAAGTCACAAAAATATTAAAAGTCATGTGCGAAGAATGCCCGAAACCGATAAAGTGCATGAGGTTGGGAAAGTACACTCCTAATAAGGTTCGCTCCTTAAAAGTCTCCTTTAATAACACAAACACGCCAAGACTTCTGTTTCGAAACAAATCTATATTATCTAAGGATCTCTTGATCTACTCCAATAAAACTCCAACACAGAAACAATACCTACAAACTTTGAAAGAAGAAATGACGGTCCGCAAAGAAAATGGTCAGCAAGGCCTCGATATCAAATATATAAAAGGGATACCCAAGATTACACAAATTAAAATTACCAAAAAAACTAGTCAACGCTACTCCACTTTTTCATAGCCTTACGGACGAGCCAGGTAGGCTAACATAGCCATTACATTGCATAGTAAATAAATACGAAGATCTCCCAGTGAATTCCTCGTCCTTGCGCTTCTTTTACGCTAACCTTCATAGCATACGGAAGGCAGACAAGTTTGATGAGATAATGTATATAATCAAAGCCATACCGAGTACTACTCACATCATAGTTTTTCTGAGACATGGATTACATCAGAAAAGTATGCAAAACTATATAATCTGCGAGTATATATTATATTTGCAGCCAACCAGTAGAGGAGGAGGAGTGTCAATTTTTGTACACAACAATATAAGGTAGGAGAAAACGACGAATGTTTTTGAAAATGGAAACCATTCTTTATGGATATATATAAATAAACTATCTTTAAACATCGGAGGAATCTACAAACCAGAAGAAACAGAAAACAAAAAAATTATCGAAATATTTTCTTCGCAATTGGAACAAAGAGACGAGCTGTGGTCTTCGAATATTTTAATATCGACTTGCTCAGCACAGATAACCATATTAAACACTATGTTTATAATGTCAAAGAAACTGGATATGAAATACTGAATAAAATCGATAGCAGATATTGCACTAGATAAACTAACCATACAAAAACAATCCTGGACCATGTTTACAATAACACTGATAACCATTCCTTCAGTATGTCAATAATTGAGTCGTTATTAGCGGATCATAAACAAATATTTCTGGAAATATCTAAGCTAGCGCCAACCATGAAGAAAAAATCTCTGTGAAGCCCTCAATTATGGAAGTTTATACAAAAATGCGACTGAAGCTCTACATTAATGATGATATTGACTCTACACAATGACTTTGATTATCTAAGTGAATTCATCAAACAACATGTAGCAAGCAATAAAATACATAAGACTAAAATACTGAACTTGCCTCAAAATGATTGGATTAATAAAAAGATAATTGATCCTATTAACTTACGCAATATACTTTGGCAACAGACTAAAACAGATCCGAAGAAAGAAGAATTAATGAAGAAATTTTGTAAGGAGCAAAAGTAAACCAGTGCAATGATAAAATCACACTAAAAGAACTACTATTATGCTATCTTTCAAGAATGTTACAGTGATCCTAAGAAAATATGGGAATTTATCAATAGTTTGGCTCGAAATAGAATAAAGAACACCTGTGCTTCTCCAAAATTGATGTCGGATTCAGGTTACTTAACTGAAGGTCGTCAATTTAATTCATTTTTCTCTTCTGTTGGTGCAGAACTAGCTAACAAAATACCAAATAAATATCAAATAGGCTCTGGTAATATTTTAATGTACGATGATGACCATTTGCAAGACATAATACTATCCAATTTAAAACCTTGTAGTACACATGACATTTTTAAAATTATTAATGAGCTTGACACTAACACTAGCACAGGAGTTGATGAAATTAGTACTAAAACTATCAAATGCATCAGAGATATCATTGTTGAAAAACTCGCAAACTGTATAAATAGGTGGTCTGAAGAGTGGTATATTTCCTGACACTCTCAAGGTTGCGAAAGTTAGCCTTATATATAAATCCGGGAAAAAAACAGATCCTAGTAATTATAGGCCTGTGTCTGTTTTACCGATAATATCCAAAGTATTCGAAAGAATTTTGCATACCCGCTTAAATGAATATCTTACTGAGAAAAAAAAACTTATTGATCAACAATATGGCTTTCGTTCTAAACAAGTACACTCTCGGCTGCTATTGATTTAATAACAAAAATAAAAACAAACATTGAAAAAAAAACATTGCGTTGGGTATTTTTACCGATTTAAAAAAAGTATTTGACACTGTTAGTCACACAAAATTAATACAAAAAATTTAAAAACATTGGTATCACAGGACAGGCACTAGATATTTTTAAGTCTTACCTACAAAATCGTCAGCAAATGGTCAAGATAGATAGTTTCAAAAGTTATCCACGAAAAATTACATATGGGATTTCTCGAGGCTCAATTTTGGGCCCCCTGTACTTTTTGATATATGTTAATAATATAAACAACATAGGATTAATTGGTCACCTTACACTATATGCAGATGATATCTGCCTCTTTTATTTTGGTCCATCCATCCAAGATATGATTACTGCCGCACAAAAGGACGTAGACACGCTCACCGAATGGCTTTCATACAATTTATTAACAATAAACACTTCTAAAACATCATATATGAATAGCTTTAAGGCTCAAGTCAAAAACTTCTACCTTTCCACTGAAGCTTTGATTTAATATATTTTTTTCTCCATACTTTAACTGATATATTTATGCTAGGCATTAATTATTATATTTAAGTATATGTATGTATAGTTCTATAAAGTATGTATTGTAGTTGTATTTACCTTATGAAAGTATGGTTTATGTAGTTTATTAAATATGTGGGTATAGTAATTTTTGCATGATTTATTGTATTGTTTTGCACCACCATCCTGTTTTTAATTCGTAATTTCTGTCCATCCAAAGGTTGTCTGGAAGAGATCGCTCTTAGCGATAAGGCCGCCCATTGGGCCGTATTTTAAAAACAAGTTATTGTATTTGTTCCTTATATGGTGTAATAAAGTGTTTATTATTATTTATATGATATTTAAAGCAAAAAATAAAAATATCACAGATTTTACTTCACTCACTATAAGCAATGCCATAATACAGCGGTCAAATCAAGAAAAATATCTTGGCCTATGGACACAGAATAAATAATAGTACAAGTACAGAAGGATAACTGAGTAAAGTCATTTAAATAAATAGCGACTCTGGCTACAATGCTATAAAGTGCAATTGAACTCGCACAGCGCTGCGATCTTTCAATTATATTTACCTAGAAGGCGCTCGCCCATCGCGTGCAGGCTAGAATGCACCGTATCACAACGCGCGAGAACTTCCATTGCTCTAACCGTTTCAGAATCGCTGTCCCTTTTTCGTTCGGTAGGGTTGTATTAAGATATGACTGGGTACTTGTACTACTAATTATTCTGTGATATGTTATGACTATTGTAACAGAATAAATAAGTAATAATGTATTATGTTATTACTTATTATTATAAATTAAAATAGTTCTATTACATATAATGACATTCTTATCAGAAGAGACCTATTACCTCATTTTTACTACCTACCTATCCCGTTTTCAGAACGCCGATAAGTTTAGTAAGATACCTACCTACGTATAAGTGTCGTTGGTTGATAACGATTATATCCTATAGGTATAGCACTTTGATGAATAAAGGTGTCTGAATTCCTTGCTTTATAATGAGTGAAAGTCGTCATTTCTATCACTATTCAAACAGCCGAATGCTATGCAGTACCTTCTAGGTTACTTCTTGGTACTCATAATTAAAACACGAATAAAATTTGTCAATAACTTTACGTAAGTAGGTACTTTATCGCTAAGTACAAGGCGCGCGACTCATCGAGCGCACGCTTGACACTCGACTGAACGGACCCGAATATTGCGCCCTCGAATTTATTTGTACTTGTTGCGGAGTGCGACCGCCCTGCTATGAATAGATGACGAACTGAACTGGAAATTACACATTGAGCTATCTGATGCGCGGACACACAGACAAACATAGGTACACACAAACATCCATTTTTAAATGTTATATGCTTCATCATCAGCCTATATCTGTCTACTGCTGGACGTAAGCCTCTCCTAATGCACGCCACTGAGCTCGGGCTTCAGCTCTTCCCATCCATTTTCTGCCAGCCGCTTTTCGCAGGTCGTCACTTCACCTGGCCACAAGGCGTCCTACACTAAGTTTGCCTAAACGTGGCCTCCACTCGAGAACTCGTCTACCCCAACGGTTATCGGTTCTTCGGGAAATGTGACCAGCTCACTGCCACGTCAGCTTGCTTATCCTTTGAGATATGTCGGTTACCTTGGTTCTCCGTCGGATATCTTCATTATGAATCTTGTCCTTCAGAGAAACTCCAAGCATAGCTCTCTCCATAGCTCATACTCGTAGTTATATGCTTGTTCGGTAGCTATTTTAAGTAACCCAGACCTTTGTGTTTATCAGTTAGAGGCTGATAAACACAATACCCTCCGCTCAGGCGGGTAATAATATGTCAGTACATATACAACAGAGTTTTTACGTTTATCATTGGTATTGTAACAATTATTATTACCAATGATATGAGTATTGTAATAATCGTTTAGTAAGGTTACGAAGCTCAGAGTGAATATCGTCCATTGCTAAGTCTGTCCGGTCGTGCTGTTGTACGGTACAGCTTGGCCTCTCAAAGCTGACACCCAGAAACGTCTCGAAGCCTTCGAGATGTAGTACTGACTTAGAATGCTCCGCATCAGCTGGACTTAGCCGGTGTCAAATGTGAAGGTCTCCAACGCGTCTGTAAGAGTCGGATCTACTACAAACCATCCAGAAAATAAAGATTGGGTATCTGTTCGCCCAGCAATCCTCAACATAAAATATAGAAACCATTCTCAATTTATATTCTCAATGATGATCAATCACTAGAATCAAATTTGAAGGTCTCCAACGCGTCTGTAAGAGTCGGATCTACTACAAACCATCCAGAAAATAAAGATTGGGTATCTGTTCGCCCAGCAATCCTCAACATAAAATATAGAAACCATTCTCAATTTATATTCTCAATGATGATCAATCACTAGAATCAAATGTGAAGGTCTCCAACGCGTCTGTAAGAGTCGGATCGACTACAAACCATCCAGAAAATAAAGATTGGGTATCTGTTGGCCCAGCAATCCTCAACATAAAATATAGAAACCATTCTCAATTTATATTCTCAATGATGATTAATCACTAGAATCGTGACTACCAACATTGTAACATTTGTAAATAGTCGAGTCCAGCTAGGCAAACCTTGAAAGGGCTAGTACAAGCTATTCTGCAAACTATTGCCAACAATTGTACTAGTTTGGCAGCTTTACAATACTGGCTTTGCTTACGCAATCGCGTCATCTTTCAGTACAGAACCTGCATTCTACAGCAAACAATGGATTGCAGTCAATAATTTCCGTAAGGGTACTTAATACTTGTAATGACGAATACCACTGATAGAGACCGGGACAAGTGGCGATGTTTATTTATGAGTAAACAAGGAGTACTGAGGCCGTTATATTTTGCAAACAAGACTGCGCTTTAGTACACAAGAATGCCTTCGTATTCTGAGACTGCGAAAGGCGTGTATAACTCAGTTTTTGTATGCAACTGGCAAACTCATTAGCAATTGCGGCTCAGAAACTTGGATTGCGAAATCCTAGTTCTACGATGGTTCAGTTGCAATACAAAACAATACATAAATTCAATAACTAAAAACCAACTACGGTCGGGTAAAAAATTGTCTATGACACTCTTGCGATGAAGACGAATTGTGTGTCAAAATTGGACCAATAGAGGCGACGCTATGATAAAACATCCACATACCTACATACATAGCATGTTAACCTCATAACCCTTCCCTTGTTTCGCCGTACTCAGGTAAAAATATGGAAGTAAAGCACTCAAGATAAGCCGATTCGCTCGTACGCACAAATCTCACGCACGCACTTACACTTTGTTATACTGATCAGCATCCACATCCCAGCAAGATTCGACCTTGGCAGGCCGCCCAAGGCCAGGCCCTTGGGCGGCCTGCCAAGGTCGAATCTTGCTGCTTAACGAATGCTACTAACTGTTGGCAACTGGGAGCGGCGTGCCTATATTTAACCAAAACTCAAAACCACGGAAAAAAACTATAAATTTTAGAGGTTAACGTGCCAAAGTCATTAAAGTCATCGTTAAAGTCATTGGCAGGGCCGAGGATCGAACTCGGTGTCTTTGGATCACAAAGCGCAAATGATACCGCTCGGCCTCCATCGCTCTATTTAATGTTTAGGATTTTCTCCATCTAACAATATATAATTTCAAAAACTAAAACCCTACTACGGCCGGGTAAAAATTTAAATGCCTATGACATCCTTGCGATAAATACGAATAGACTAATACCTTGCTTGTCAAAATTGGACCAAATTTTTAGTTTGAACACATAACTCTTCCACTGCTTAACCGTAGTGGGATAGAAAAAAATAGCCTATAGATGAAGACGAATCGATTGACACCTCGCTTATCAAAATCGGACTAATAGGGTCGACGCTATAGTCTATAGTGGAACATCCGCATACATATATATACAAACATGGACTGTTAGTCCAGGGCTAAAGGGTACAATCCAGCAATAGAGTTAAAAAAAACATAATCGTATTAGTTAAAACTTATTATGGAGCGATGCGGGATTTTCCACGGAAAATAATTGAGAAGTATGATGTTTTGTGGGTTTTTAACATTAATCAATAGTTTGACATGAGTGATGGCAGCGGTTTACAAGTGCGAGATAGAATACAACAATACTGGGTTCGGCCCTCGGCTCCGCACCAATGACTTTTGTAAGGGCTCGGGCGGCCTGACCAACTCTGACACCAGAGGCCAGCACTACCTCATACGACAAACAAACAGATTTGATATATCTTAGGGATGATCATGACACCCCAGTCTCAACTCAAGGTGCGTGATTTCTAATTGCAATATGATATAACATTTACCATATTATGTAACTCAAGGCGGCTGACATTTATTTTTCCCACTGTATGAACGGCCTCCACAGCGTCAGCGCTGCCGACCTGCGTGTGAGCAACAGTTGTTGGCGGTTCAAATAAACACGCTCGTCACTTAGTTGGCATTTTCGTGGTACCTTTTGTTTTCCTATAATACATAGGTAGGTAGGTACATATTTAAACTAAATAGTTTCTATTTTAATTCCCATTTTACTATTCAAACTGAGATAGAAAATCTAAGCACAACTTCTACTCATTTATTTATCTATAAGAAGTTAAGCTTGCGACTTAAATATTTGACCTTTTATTGTTTGTTGGTTTCTCTGAATTAAGCCAACATCAAAGATAAGCGTGTCTTTAATTTTTCAGGTTCTTTTACGAAATGTATTTATCATCATAATTATTTATTTTATTTATCTGTTCATCATTAATTATTTTATTTATATGTAAGAGCGACGATCAAAACTGGATCCGATAGCCATAGAACCCAGGCGAATGGTATGAAAATATGAAGTCTATCTTGACGTTAGTGGGTTTTCAGAGGATATTATTGCTTTACCTCTTAAATAATAATATGATATATTGTTTTTAAAAATAGATAGTCTTGAAATGATGAGTTAATGTTTGTTATGATTGTGATCGTATCTCTCAAATGAATGGACCGATTTTGATGCGGTTTTTTTGTTTAAAAGCTGACGCTTTTTATCTATAATGAAGTTTGGGGGGTCGAGGGTTATACATAATACACATTTATTAATGTTTTTTTTTGTGTTGCGTACAAAAAAAAACACAAAAAAAACATCATCTCGACCCGATCTGTCTCGATGCGTGTTAATTACGGTATACTAAGATTGAGCTAAATCTATTTTGTTATAAAATTGAGGCCCATTAAACGCCACAAGTACATCGTCAATCTCAGGCAAAGCGCAGCATAGTGGGCAGCTCTGTGTCGAGCCGCTCGCGCAGCGCACGGCATCGGGTACTCGGGCACCGCACCTTCACGTCCTGCAGGGCGGCCCGGACCCCCATCCAACCATCACACACTCCAGTCAAACATTTCCTTATACCTGTTTAATAAAACATTTATTTCATTATCAATATTTCCAATATGGTGACAATGAAAATCTGGCACTTTTATTTCTAACTCTTTAACCACTGTCTGCCTAAAAGCGAGGTAGTGCCTCCCTCTATCACAAACAATTCGTGCTGCCTGACTTTATCATTATATTTGACAACTAGCTTTCGCCCACGACTTCGGCCGTGCGGAGTACAGTTACTCGCGAAAAAAGCATCCTATGTTGTTCTAGGATATTAAAAATAAACGCAAGAGAATAGCAAAAAAAAAAAAACAAATTGGCAACACCACAATAGTATAGCACCAACGTATTGTATTCTATTTGGCACCAACGCTGTTGTTGCTTTTTAACAGACTTGTTACTATTTAGTTTTCATGGCAACCGTTCCTTACAGCATCTATATTTTGTGCCATGCTTTATTATAAGTATAGATATTGCTGTTCCCGTGTTTATTTTCATTGGAATAACTTTATTGTCAGTGGATATCGGCAAACTCACCGCCTTGTAGTCTCTCAAGCACAGGTGATGAAGGCCAATGCGGTCATCCGCAGACTCCGCCTCGCGTTCCTCCGACTCGTCATCGCCGTTTCCGAGTCAGTGCCGTTCCGTGCCATGCCGTTCACCATCTGTCCCGGCGCGCTCCAGAAGTTTGCACAGGCTGCAAACGTAATCACGGAACCTACAGTTCCTGTAGTCGTGACTCGTCGCACCGAAGCCCCCTCAGTAAGAACTTCCCAAGGACACCACCCGCGTTTTTCGCTGCACGGCACCGTGTTGGCCGCGGTCGCCTTGCCAGCGCTCTTGGCACGTTTGTTCCGTGCGCCCTCCCTTCCACAGAGCATGCACCGCCTCCGGCAAGACCCGTGATTCCATCGCAGCCGCATCCAGCGCCACTGCTTCCAGTGATGTCGCAATTTTTACTGCTCCAGCAAAAAATAAACTGTCGTCCTCAGCGAATAACCATTGGCGGATGACGTCACTCTTCAAACCGCACACAAATTGGTTGTACGACCACGCACCATTTTTCACGTCAAACTCGCTTATCTTCCCGATCGGCATAATAAACTGACATAAAAAACATAATGTTTGCGCGAACTATGCACCTCCAGTCCTCGTTAGCCAATGTGTGGTTCTTGCGGGAGCCCTAGATAAGACAAGACGCGTAGTTGGAACACAGCTATATTTCGACTGGCACAGTCCTTTCACCAAGAAAACTTAATAACTAAACTTATATCTACCCCCCATTTTGCAAGAAGCCTACCCACATATAAAACAGTTTTCGTACCTAATTTCGTCATTAATCAATCAATCCTATAGCTTCACAATACTATGTAATTTTTCAAGCCAAATGAAGTAACATTAAATCTGTGCCACAAACAATACGATGAAGTAGGTATCTAATTACCTAAGTAACACTAGCATTATCATAATCCTTATGAAATAACTGTTTAAACGGGGACACGATAATATCACTTTATACCTACCTCTGTAGGAAAACTTGTTTTTATGAAGGCCAATGCAAGTTCCTTTTAAGTTATACCTAGCTCTAGACTAGACATATAATTATTGAGGCTTAATTGTGAGTTTCGTAACACATTTAGACGGACTTAGCTGCGGATCTTATATAGCAATTGCATGCATTCCTGTACTCACTAACCGGCAGTTACGGCTTTTGATAGCATCGGTACTAGAGAATTTAAGAAATAGGTACCTGTTAATGTGAGGTTGCGGTATGGTAATAACCGATTAAGTGCGTACACACACGCATCAGCTTAAAATTTCGCAGACTTCGCAAAACATTACAACTTGAATCTATTCTTCATACATTTGACACCGAGTTAGGTGGTCAACCACATTCATGTAGTAAAAGTTATTGACGAAAGTCTCTTCTCTTTTTCTTAAACGTCTCCATTTCTCTCGATTTTGGGCCGTGAGAGTCCACTTTCTACCTGACACTTTGTAGACGTCATCCTTCCTGCTTATTTGTGGTCATTCCTCTGGCCGTTAATGTTTTTTTATTGCTATGATTAGTTGCCACTCCAGCAACAGTTTGCATTTTGTGTCCCGGCTGTCCTGTCCACTCTCACATGAGTTTTGCAATTCATGTACTTATAACAGACGCTTAGCTTTTTCACCTAAGCCACTTATTGGTTTAACTTACCTTTCACACCGCCTTCTTCTCTTAACCTTCTTAGCTTTACTTTCCATTCACGATAGTAACAAAAACTAATTTCAGTTTTATTTATTTCGAAATACTTTTATACCCGTTGGCATAAAAAGTTTTAGGTGGGGGCGATGGATAGTAATGTTCTCTGAAAAATACATTAGCGGACTTATTATTTGGAAAACCATTCTGAATTCTGAAATGTCCAGAGGTAACCTTATCTGCAACCACGTAACGTATTGTACAGCGATTAGTTCAATGAGCTCCATTGTGTGATACTTCGTTTCTATAGAAACCTGTCTGCGGACAGAAGCTAAATAATACGAAAGCTTATAATGTAATAATAGTATTGTCCTTTAATACATTACATTGTGCGATATATTGAAGTAAAGTTTGCTGCTTTGTGCGTCAAGAATATTAAATGTATTTCGTCCTTTGTCTAACAAAGAATACAGACGAAAAGTGATAATTCAGGGATAATTCAGCATCATCATCAACCAGCAGAAGAGAAGGCCTGTGTCTTCTCTTTTTATGTGAGTGGGACATTTTCCTCCACACCGTGTTTCGCGAGTCCCACAGCAGGTATTAATAAAAATAATTCCCACAAATCCACAACAAAACACTTAAATCTAAGTAAAGTTCAGTGTTAACGTTTTTACAATAGCAATTTGTTAAAACAAAATGACTCTCTAAAATTTCTCTCGGAATTTATAGATTCGTTTTTCTTGAGGCCCGTGAAGGCTCGGCACCGTAAAATAATACGACTTTGAAAATTATGTATCAACCTCGCAAATCTTTTGAAGGGTGGAGATAGGGTAGGAGAGTATTAATGCTAATTTGGGCGTAAAATATCGATGTGGAGAGGTGATTTGTTATTTAAAATATTTGGTGGTCGTTAAAGTATGGCCCAAAAATGAAACGACGAAAAAGGGGCTATGTTGTGACGTCACTTTGTAGCAAACATTTTGTAATGAATGAATATCATTGTATTTAAAACAAAAGGGAGAAAGCTAAAGTCCGTGGTAATATGGGCTTAAAAATTACAAAATCGTATATAATACAAGATGTGACCGAGTCTGTGCCCGCGAGCTTATATTTTTCGTATAAAAGTATCCCACATATTTAATGACTATTACCTATAAAGTAAATATAAGTACTACATTTCATCACAACTCGTTAGCCGTCAAATAGATGATTATATCGATGGCTCGGCTTTTAATCATCGGATTCAGATAGTACATCAGTTTTTATTCGCTCCAAAGCTATCCAACAGTGAAAACCACATCGCAATCGGTCCAGTAGTTTCAACGTGATGCGTGAACAGAACAGCAGACAGACTTCATTTAAAAATCACACTAATATTATAAATGCGAAAGTTTGTATGTTTGTGTGTGTGTTGTGTGTGTGGTGTGTGTGTGTGTGTGTTTGTTGCTCCTTCACGCTCGAATGGCTGGACGGATTTAGTTAAAATTTGGTACCAGGATAGCTATATCCTGGATTAACACATAGGCTACTTTTTATCTCGAAATAGGAGAAAAAAAATATTATCGTTTTTTATAAAACTTGAAAAAAAAAACGAAAAAAATAATGAAAAAAAAATATTTCAAGTACCAGGAGAGCATAAGCACTTAAGAAGTTGGAGATATAAAATTGACAAATAATGTTATTAAAAGTGAGTATACTTAGCTCCCAATGAACATTAAATGGTGTGGTTATATTAAAATAAGTATTTCTGAGTACCAGGAGAAAGAAACACTTAAGATGTTGGAGACATAATATTGAAAAATAGTTTTTCTAAGTACCAGGAGAAAAGAAACACCTGAAGTTGGATATATGACATTGACAAATAAAGCTATTAAAAGAGAGTATATCTCCCCATGAACATTAAATAGTGTTATTATATTTTTTTAAGTATTTCAAAGTACCAAAGAGCAGAAACGCCTAAGAAGTTGGAGATATGACTGACAAATAAGGTTAATTATTAAAAGTGAGTTTACCTCCCCATGAACATTAAATAGTATAATTATCACACTAATCACACTAATATTATAAATGCGAAAGTTTGTAAGTTTGTGTGTGTGTGTGTGTGTGTTTGTTGCTCCTTCACGCTCGAACGGCTGGACGGATTTGGATAAAATTTGGTACCAAAATAGCTTATATCCTGGATTAACACATAGGCTACTTATTATCCCGAAATAGGAGAAAAAAATATTATCGTTTTCTTTAAGACTTAAAAAATAACGAAAAAAATTATTAAAAAATATATTTCTAAGTACCAGGAGAGCATAAGCAGTAAGCACTTAAGAAGTTGGAGATACTAAATTGACACATAAAGTTATTAAAAGTACTTACCTCCCCATGAACATTAAATGTTGTGATTATATTAAAAAAGTATATCTGAGTTCCAGGAGACTTAAGACACTTAAGTCTCCTGGACACTTAAGGACTTTAGGACACTTAAGATGTTGGAGACATAATATTGAAAAATAAAGTAATTTAAAGTGAGTAGTATACCTTTCCCATGAACATTAAATAGTGTGATTATAATTTAAAAAAAAACTATGTACCAGGAGAGTAGAAACACTTAAGAAGTTGGAGATACAAAATTGACAAATAAAGTTATTAAAAGTGATTGATTATACCTCCCCGTGAACATAAAATGGTGTGATTATATTTTAAAAAATATTTCTAAGTACCAGGAGAAAAGAAACACCTGTAGTTGGATATATGACATTGACAAATAAAGTTATTAAAAGTAAGTATACCTCCCCATGAACATTAAATAGTGTGATTATATTAAAAAAAGTATTTCTAAGTACCAGGAGAGCAGAAACACTTAAGAAGTTGGAGATACAAAATTGACAAATAAAGTTATTAAAAGTGAGTATAACCTCCCCATGAACATTAAATAGTGTGAATATATTAAAAAAAAAACAAAGTACCAGGAGAGCAGAAAAACTTAAGAAGTTGGAGATATGACATTGAGAAATAAATTTATTTAAAGTGAGTATACCTCCCCACGAACACTAAATAGTGTGATTATATTGAAAAAAGGATTTTAAAGTTCCAGGAGAGCAGAAACACTTTAGAAGTTGGAGATATGACATTGAAAAATAAAGTTTTAAAAGTGAGTATACCTACCTCCTCAAGAGTGTAGTAGCCGAAGATCTGGCTCAGTGGCGTGCTTTTGAAAATGCGTATGTCCAGCAGTGGACTGACACGGGCTGATGATGACGATGATGATGATACCTCCCCATGAACGTTAAATAGTGTGATTATATTTAAAAATAAGTATTTCAAAGTACCAGCAGAATGTATCATCAATAATATATTTTTGCAAATTCTTTGTCAAAGTGACATGGCGGGGGTGGGGGTTTAGGGTTGTTGGTAGAGGATTTAAAGGGGACGGGGCCAGGGGGAGGAGGATGGGACCAAAATAAGAAAGAAAATGGAAGCTTTGAAGGAATTTTTAAAATGATAAGTGTCAAAGTGACAGGTGTCAAAGTCACAGGTGTCAAAGTGACAGGTGTCAAAGTGACAGGTGTCAAAGTGACATCCTAGGGATGCAAAAAGGAGGGATTTTTTTAATGTATTTTCTAATGTGGCGGGAGTGGCAAAGAGTGTTCGCGATTGTGTGTGTGTGTTGTTGCTTCTTCACGCTCGAACAGTTGAACGGATTTGGATGAAATTTGGTACCAGGATAGCTTAAGTTAGAGATACAAAATTGACAAATAAAGTTATTAGATTATACCTCCCTATCAACATTAAATTCTGTGATTATGTATGCACTATGACGCTGCGTTTATAATAGAATGTTTTTAATAGAAATACAAATATAAATAAACAGTATTAGTTTATCAAAACTTTTTCTTTAATTGATAAAGTCTTGCAATTGGCAATGCATTTTGTATTCAGCAGAGCTTTTGTGTGTTTCAATAAACAAAGTAGATAAATGAGATTATATTATTATTTCTCTTAAAAAAGTGTTTTCATTCAAAATTAATGATTCCTTGAGTATCCAAGAAGGTTACTTAGAAAGGTTTTATTGAAATTCCAGCCTTATGGGAGTGACTCCCATTTGCAATTACTAAACAAGGCGCAGGGGTAATCACTACAAGTTTAAGGATTAAATTTGGAAAATACATGCTCCTCACATGGTCAATTGTTATGTGCCGTGCTTACGTGTTGGGAAACCGTCAGACCTATTCGTGTAACTACTCACAAGACGGAAAATATTTTTTTATCAAAAAACTTCAATATATATAATATATACCACCAAAATTCTTTTAAATTATGTGACATGATTGTAACGCTAACTGTATTATTTTTAAATAGGATGGGGGAGAAGATTGCACGCGGGCAAAGCCGCGGGGCGCAGCTAGTATGTTATATTCTTGATCAGTACCTTCATTGTACAGAGTTTTTGTTATCTGCTGCTTTATTATAAGTAAAGATATATAGGTACGTTAGGTTCTTAGCCAGAAAAAAAATACATAACGAAAACAAACGTAAGTACGAATACATCTGCCATCTCTTGCCATTTGCGAAAATGCTGGCATATTTATATATTATTTGGGGGAGGCGTATGTGCAGCCGTGGAATTCTAAAGGCTGACATGATGATGATATATTATAGTGGTAAGATGACCAGCGGAAAGCGGCTGGCTGACACTAGATATGGACGGCTGAAGACTGAGCTCAGTGTTGTGCCTTAAGAGACGTCCAGCAGTGGACAAACATTGGCTCGTGATGATGATGATGATGATAGTAGGTTACATATTCAGCCTAGTACATACTCCTGAATTTACATGATGTTCTTAAGTCAGTTACTAGTATTATTTTTTTTTTTTTTTTTTTTCGTAATGTTATTACTCGTAAGTTATAGTTACAAGTTAGTGCTGGCCTCTGACATCAGAGGCCAGCACTAACTCATACGACAAACAAACAAACAAGTTAAAGAGTTATTTATTATCGCTGGTTTGAACACCAGCCTGGTCATGTTGGGGAAAATGGTATTTAAACTTCATTTTATTTTTTTCCAAAACCAACACTCGAGGACGGCCAGGTACCCACCTGACCGTAGCTAAAACTCATCTCCAGGCCGCACTCGGGACTTGATGGAGCAGAATCATCTTTAAATACGATACCTGTGATTGAGCGATGACCGATGACCCTAACTTTCCGAAAACATTGTGGAATGCGACCGGAAGATTCCTATTATTTTGTAGGAATTGCTGCGCGGAGACGGATCATTTTTCTGCTTGTTGCATTTATTTGTACTGTTAGGGCTATTAAAGAAAATCGTAACTTAAACTCACTCTGATAAAATGAAGAGCAAAGACATGAGGAAAATTATTATGTAATGTACCGCAGTTATAGCAATCGACTTGAAAATCACCTCCTTTGAAAAATAATGTATATGCAAGGAAATGCGTAAAATCTTTTTCTCAATTTAGTTAAGATGGAAAAAGTGAAGAGCTTAGCTAACACGAAGTTGTTAACATAACTGAAGCACCTCCACGGTACTTACCAGCATATGTCGAGGTTCTATGAAGAAACAAACTTTATTAATTTTCCTGACGACATAATATTTATTTAGGCGATGCTCCCCAAAACTCTGAAAAACAAACAAACAAAAAAAACTTTAAAGAATTGAGTTTGTAACAGAATTTTATATTAGATCATAGCTTAGCAACGTTTTTTGTGGTCGTATAACCATTGAAACTTGATGATCTGTATAAGTAAGTATGCGGTTTTCAAAACTAATTGAAATACTGAAAGGTCTTTCCATTTATTTGTCATAGGTATATTTAAATTCGTAAAATTTTGCTGATTATTTAATATAAAATTTTGCACACCCTTATAAGCTACTTGACCGATTGCAATGCAGTTTTCATTGTCGAATAGCTCAAGGTTTGACTTAAAAACAGGTGTACTTGGTATCTCAATCCGATGAGGAGAACCTGAGAAATCGATAAAAAATACTGAAGGCTGAAAGAAATCTGGTATTTTATATTTTTAGGGTACTTTTGATCCTGGCATTTACTTTAGATGACACTTAACCACAGAGTATATTTTCATACCAAGTAGAAGTACGATTGTTGTTGTATGACTAAACGTAATGAAATGTTGGCTTTAAAGGAATGCCGCCATAAGACATTTTTCACAGTCGCTGACAGGAAATAGTGATGTATCCACGCCCTTAGAAGGAAAATATAGCCACTTTATAATAATTAATCTATTTAATTTAGTAAATTTTATTTGAAGTATTTTGACGACAAAGAACGAAATATGAACCTACACTAACTTTAAAGTTCCGTTACAATCTTTCTTTGTACTAATAAATACTCGTACATCTAATAGTAGCTGAACATATTTTCATACTCGTAGCTACTGTTTTTACTTTATTGAATGCCAATTAAAACGTCCAGAGCTCGTCTTAAACGATACCAGGTTAGTGCAACTTAGAATCCAACTATACCGGGTTCGGTACTACCAATGACTTTTCTAAGTTATGAGCTGTTTTCCATCGCTACGTTCTTCGGAGGGCACGTTAAGCTGTCAGTCCCGGCTGATATTGATTAATAGCAGTCGTTAAGCCACATCAGAGGCACTCGGGTGGCCTGACAAACTCTGACACCAGAGGCCTTCATACGAAAAACAAAAAACAACAACAATTAGGTAGTGCCGACACTGCTGACCTCGGTTCTGGTAACAGTATTTGTTAGGCTGCCCAAGAGCCCTGATATGGCTTAACGACTGCCATAAATTGTAAGAAACTAGGACCAACGGCTTAACGATATCAACATTTAACATTGTGATTACCTTCTTTACTAGTGGTCTAACCCAATCTGCAATATGTTGTGAAGTATAGAGGCCTCACTATTTTGAACACATTTAAAACTATGATTAGACTCGTCAATTTTAAAATATAAAAATATAGTAATTTTCTTTGTATACGAATGCCCAAAAAAACAAGTGTAATGTTTGTAGGATTCATGTATAATGTTATTGAAAAATTTTTAGAGGAGAAAAAAGTTTGTACAACTGTGTTTCTAGATGTAGCGCAAGCATTCGATAAAGTTTGGCATAAAGGTCTGCTGCACAAATTAAGAAAAATGCTGCCTAAACAGTTTTCAGATATTCTAGAGTCTTATCTAACACATATAATGTTCAGAGTAAGGCAAGAAGATGCGTATTCAGAACTTAAGCAAATAAAAGCTGGAGTACCACAAGGGAGTGTCTTAGGTCCGTTCCTGTACTTATTGTACACTTGCGATATCCCAAATTTAGAAAATAATACCATTGCCACCTTTGCTGATGATACAGCAATGTTTGCTGTGGCGATCGGGGCTACTCAAGAGGAAGCGATCGAGAAAGTGCAAACAGCCGTCAATACCATTCTCGATTGGACTAAAAAATGCCGTATAAAACTTAACCAATCAAAATCCACACATGTAGATTTTACAAACAAGAAACCGAATTATCATTCTGTAAACGATCAAGTAATACCACACGAAAATACGGCCAAGTATCATGGTATGACATTAGACGCAAAGCTTCGCTGGAAGGCCCATGTCAAAAAGAAACGCGATGAAATGGAGCTTCGCTACACAAAAATGTATTGGCTTATGGGAAAACATTCTTCGTTGTCAGTTTGCAATAAATTACTTTTATACAAGCAAGTCCTCATGCCAATATGGACTTACGGTATCCAGCTATGGGGCTGTACCAAATCCACTAATATACAGATCATTCAACGTTTCCAAAATAAAGTACTCAGAGGCATTGTTAATGCACCGTGGTACATCAGAAGTAACGACCTCCATCGAGACCTGAAGGTGGATCTCGTTACTAAGGTTATTAAAAAAGTTGCCGAAGCTCACGAACGAAGGCTTCATCATCATGTGAACGTCGAGGCTATCCAGCTCCTCGACAACACGGGCATCGTGAGAAGACTCAAACGGACAAAACCATTTGAGTTAGTTAGTTGATTTGCACTAATTGATACTACATTGTCACTATCATATCACTAATAATAGTGACAATGTAGTATCAAATAAACACAAGAACAAAGTGACTTCCCCTTAAATAGTGACATTAAGAAAAGTGTTATTGGACACATTCTTAGTTTATACTCTACTTAGCAACTTAGGTTAAAGTAAAATTACTTATTAGTCTTAAGGGCTCGATTGTAATTTTAATGAGGCACCACAATCCCGTGGTAAGTCATTACAAAAAAAAAAAAAAGAAAGAAAAGTATATTTGTATGTATGTATGTTCGTATGTATTTTTACATGTATGTTTATTTGTATGTTTTTGTGTGTATGTTTGTATGTATATATGTATGTGAGATTCTTTATTTCACCATAACTTTTAAATGCCTGAACAGATATAGACGTTTGGGTATCGTTAGAATCCTTACATATCCAAATGGCTGCTTAATTCAATATGGTTAATTCAAAATTTAATATGGTTAAAGCAAAATTATTATGTTGCATTTCAAAATTTCCATTTTGAAATGCAACATAATAATTTTGCTTCGAATTTTACAATAAGGGTATCAAATTTAAAAGAACTTATTGGCATAAGTTCATTTTTAGCAGGGCAGGCGTATTTATTTTATAGCTTTAAAAGCTAGTTTATTTGAATTGTACAGATTATGTTTTCGAAATTTTATGTCGAAGGTTATTGCCGAAAACAAACAAAACGCCGGTAAATTTGGAGATCTTGCTTGATTTGCTCGATCAATTTGAACAAAAACCAATCAAAGGTCTGACTACTAAGGTTCCTTCACTAATCTCTACACTTCGGCCACCCTAATCAATCTGAACCGGAATAATCTCTTAGGGATCCCTTACATACTACATACACATTTTAACATATTTGCTGCCCCCATGAGAACACTCCATTAGTGAGGCGTTGGATTATTTACCCGGATCCCTTCAAATCTCTGCGCATTTAATAACTGGTTTCGTACTTAATTAACTTGCTGTGCCCGCGGCTTTGCCCGCGTGGTCAAAATCCATGGGGTTTTGTGCGCGGAAACCTAATACTTTAAAAAAATAAAAGTAGCTTATGTTACTCCTAATAACATCAGCTATCTTTCAGTGAAAGTCCAATCAAAATCGGTCCAGCCTTTTCGTTGACTAGCGGGAATAAACAGACAGACAAAAACTTAAATAAAAACTTAGTATATTCTTTCATATGCATTTAGTAAAAAGCTGTTATTTTGACGTTAAAAACAGACACTTAAATTTTTTTTATATCTACAAGTACTATATTATAATAAGACTGTAACTGGGCTAAATCTGTACAATAAATAATTTTTGAAAATTTTAATTGGGATAAACTTCAAAATCGATATGGAGTGCAAAAAGGTTATTTTTTTTATTTTTTGTTTGTCTGTCTGTCTGTCTGTCTCTTTGAACACGCATCACGCTGAAACTACCACACGGATTTTGATGCAACTTAGCACAATCATAGCTTATGTTATAGATTAACATTTAGAATACTTTTTATCCCGAAAAAAACATAAGTTCCTGCAGGATAGGGGATGAAAGTTATTTAAAAGAATACATATTACGCTGAAACTACTGGACGGAGTTTTATGTAAATTGGCACAGTCAAAGTTCATATAATGCATTAAAATTACACATTGTTTTTATCCCGAAAAAATATAGGATTCCTGCGGGATAGGTGTTAAAAGTTATGTTAATTTGAATGTAATAAAAATCACACATTAAAACGGTATCATAATTTCGACTCTCTCACCATGCAGCTATGTGACGAAGTCAGACCATGTCAGCCTTCCAACCCAGAGGTCCGGGATCAAAATCACGTGCATCTTAAAATGTTTAGCTCCATATTTTTAAGCATTTACATATTTTATGCGTTATTTTTACATTTTCCTTGATATTTTTAATGTAATTTCCTGAAGTAAACCTTCAAATCGTTACAACAACATAGGTTACAATAATTCCAATTTGGATAATTTAGAATAAAACTCAAAAACAGAAAATAATTCTGTCAATTTACTTCTTTTTTTTTTACTTTGTAAATTTGTTAGTTTTATCTGAAGTGCATGTATAAACAAGAAGTAAATTATCATTTATAATTTTACAATACCTCAAAAAAGCGCTCTCTTGCGGCTGTTTTTATTGGTAACCAAATTTGCCCTGCGTGAGGGCGAGCAACGCGAGTCACTGGACGAGCTGAGATCGGGTATACTTTACTTCCTTAACACGGGCGTATTTTTATTGCAGGATCTAGTGTAGAGGCACTAGAGAGCGTAGTATCTGAACGTATAATAAAGCAATAAGAACGTACTTACTTACGTACTTACGTACTTGGTATCTTAGGCCTTGCGTGCACTGCCTTGCGGTGGAACGCGGTGCGTTTATTCTATATGCGTTTATTTCACCGCAATACGTGCACTTCTATGACACTCCGTACTTCACAGAATATGTTTTATAAAAACGCAAGACAGTGCGCGCTAGCCTTATTCCGATAATTTGATGCCGAGTCATCAATAAAAATCTATTTGACAGCTTAACGAATTTTGAAGAAATGTAGTATATTGTAATTTGTAGGTACTTTTGGTCCTGGAATAACACGTGTGGGCTACATTTAAATGAAATGAGTACGCGGGCAAAGCCACAGGCACAGCTAGTGTCTAGATAAAACTCTCATTAGACTTAGTGCACCTATTTATGTGGAACTGGTCATAAACAAGTACTATATGCAAAATGAAATTTTAAATTGTGCGATATCGACTTTTCACCGGATTCAAGGACAAATATTATTATATTATTATTATTATTAGCTCGAAACGCTAATAATCTGTTCAAATTATCTTTATAAACAACTTAAATTGCTAAAACTTGATAAAATTATAACACCCAGTTAACATTTCGCTCCAGATTAAAAACTTCTGCAGACTAATAACCGCGTTACTTTTCTTGACCCAAATACAAAGTTTGGCAACCTCAGCCGGCTCGGATAAACGTCCAAGTTGTTCCGCTGCTGACCCTCCTGTCCTGGCGGATACACTTATGCACTTACGGCAGCACGGTAGTGTAGCCGTCATTGTTTTATTACTTTCCTCAACATTTAGATTCTAGCGGACCAGATAAGTGAATAAGTACCAACTGAATAAGTTAACGTTTTTGTAAATAGTGATTTTCTGTTTGCTCATCACGTAACTGAATCCATTGGGATGCAGTTTTCATTGTTGGATAGCTTAGGGTTTGACTTAAAAACTGGTGTACTTGATATCTCAATCCGATGAGTAGAGAGCAATCGATAGAATGGAGCGCTAAGTTAACTAATTTATACTTTTATATGTTTTTGGGCTGTATGTATGTTTCTTTGGCGCGTCCTACATCCCAAACGGCGTGATGGATTTTGATAAATTTATTGTATTTGTCATAATCGACTTGACTTCTTGGTTTTCTGTCCCTGTTCAATGTCAGTGATGATATTTTAATAAACTATGGTGATGGTGTTTTCTAATTATAGGGTCGGTATCTTTAGGAAAGTGATCGGTGGTGTTGATGGCGTATCACATATAATTTTGGAAAAACATCATAATTTAAAACTATTAATATTTATAAATTTACATAATATATAACTAATTAAGGGGTTAAAGGTAAGGGATAAAATACACTTGAATGGAGTAGAACGGGGGATAGCTAGAGGGAGAATATCATAACAATTCAATTTTAAGTCGCAATTTTGAGCAATTAAAGAATATGTGGTCCACGTTTCCTTCGTACAGACCAGACATTCACATATAGAATGATTCTTAATCCTTAGTTGGCCAAATGAACAGGAGTACATTAAATAATCCAATCGTAGATGACATACTCGTAATTTTGGAGATGGTAGTTTTGTTAGCCTTGCGAAATTTGAAAAACCACTGAACTTTAGGGATCTCCAGTTGAATCTCGCCATAGTGTTTGCCCTTCTGTTTTTTAGAAGTTTTCCAATACTTCGACCAATAATCTTTGAGGTGTACTTTAGGGAGAAGACAAAGATCATGAGATTATATTTTAAAATGTTCAATAGAGCCAATAGGGGCGAAGCTATGGTGGAACATCCACATATATACATTCATATATACATACATACATACATAGACTGTTAACTTCATTACCCTTCCCTTGCTTCGCCGTGCTCGGCCAAATGTGGAGAGACGAAGAAAATCGGACATATATAAGGGCGACGCTATGGTGGAACGTCCACATATATACATACATACATACACATACATACATACATACATACATACATACATACATACATACATACATACATACATACATACATACATACATACATACATACATACATACATACATACATACATACATACATACATACATACATACATACATACTCTTAACTTCATTACCCTTCTCTTGCTTCGCCGTGCTCGGGTAAAAAAGTAAACACCACAAGAAATAAAATATTTTCCCAAAAAAATTTAAATCGACTTCATAATAAAAATGTTATTTTGTAAACAACCACTAAAAAGAATGAAATAATTTACAATTGAGCCAGAACAGTATCACTTTTTCGAAATTATCAACGTAATAATAATGCATAAATACAACATAAAATAAGAAAGAGTTTTTTGAAGGCGGTGCCAAACCCAGGCTTCATTTATATCTAATATGAGAACTCACAACACTTGAGAACTCACCAAGATGAGCCCATGTGTCCATCATTTCGTTGTTGAGTTCCTGTGACTACCTTCCGGCTCCATCATCAGACCCTTGATACCACATGAAACCAGACATGATCTCATCAAGACAAACCAAATGAGCCCAAACTCGAAGGGAGTCCATCATTCGAGTGTGTAGTTATTTTATATACTACTACTACTACTACTACTGCTACTGCTGCTGCTGCTGCTGCTGCTGCTGCTGCTGCTGCTACTGCTACTACTGTAGTTTTTAATTGTCATCAGAACTACACCCAGGTGCAAAACTTCAGCATCTTTGGACGTCCTTAAATTGATTTGCAATCCAGTCCTAAACATTATTACACAAAGAATTAAATTAAAGGTCGTTAAAAGCTAATAAACAAATTTTGATGAAATTTATACAGTTCCACACGAGAGGTCTTCTTACTCAAGTAAAAACAATCATCTAATTTAGTTCAGAAATCCCAGGATATTAGAGAAAATTAACTATAACACAAATTTATTTCATAATAAAACTACTGAACCAACTTTCATGAAATTTGTATGGGACTACACAGAAAGTTTACCCTTTTGAATAAAAAAACAAACAACCATCTAAATTGGTTGAGATATCTCAGAGATAAACACAAAATAAAGGCAATATAAACACAAAATAGAATGGATTTCCTCAACAAAACTATTTATTCTCGAAAAGCTGCTGAACCAATTTTGATACAATTTATATGGGACCATTTGAAAAGTATACCCTTTCAAACAAAAAAATATTTTTTAAAATCGGTCCATAATTGACGGAGATATCAACTGACATACATAAAAAAAAAAAAAAAAAAAAAACATACAGCCGAACATATAACCGTCTCCTTTTGTGAAGTCGATTAAAAAGACAAATTAAGACAACACACAACATTGAGTAAGTCCATTTTTTCTTTTTGAAACGAGACTGCACATTCTTCCACGAGAGTTCAGGACCGACTGTAATTTTAGCTTGCCTCTAAATAAAATTTCCCAATAATTTATATTGTTAGAGTTGAATAATCCACTTATCTGACCTCAAATAACATTCATTTAAAAATGTTATCTCAATTTCCTGCGAGAAACAAACTACTTATACTTCATTTGAGTTTCGTAAAACACGAAAGCATCTTGTAGGTGAATTTGCATAAGTATAATAAAAATCTAAAATAAGAAATGAAAATTAACGATACAATATTTTAAGCAAATTTCTCCCCGCCTTATTGACGACGCTGGTGACAAGAGGGCTGGCTCATTTCTCGCACAGATAATAGCTATTGCTATTCAACGCGGAAATGCAGCTAGTGTTCTTGGAATCATGCCACATGAACACCAATTATTTTTAGATTATTAGTTTAGTTTTTTGGTTTAGATGTAGGTTTAATTGTTTATGTTGGTTTAGGTTTATTGCTTTTTTATATTTCAAATGTAAAATTATATTTAATAATTTCAAATTGATGTAATAAAAAATGAAATGACAATACTATTGTTAAAAACCGTCAACTTGCTACTCAGTTAGTCAGATTAATAACCTATCAAATCTGTCAGTCCAACATTCAAAATAGTTGGGAAGGAAGTTTTTAGAGTAGCATTGATGATTCTCTCTGAAATTAGATTAGGCGCCAAACGCACGGTTGATGCCCTGTAACAGTGATCACCATATAAACCTACTTGCTCCGCACATTACCTTACTAATGAAATCAGGGCCACAGTAGTGACAACTGACACAGTATCACGAATCCTGTGTCATTACCATATCTACGTTGTGGCGACTACGTTACACGTGCTGCGCATCTACGTATTTACGTACCGGAGAGATAGCAAATATGTTACCGCGGCTCCCTACGCTTTCGCATAAACAGACGATGTAATGTGTTAGGAGTCGAGCTGTTGGTCTTTATGAGTAAGAGCGCTTACAAATCAGCAAAGCATTGCAAGTTGTTCCAGTAATTATTATTTTTTAATAATCGGACCTGTTTAGCTTTATTTATACCTCCAAAACAGTACCGTTATATAACCAGTGACTGACTGACTGACTGATACACAATCTGAACAGGTGGATCTCGAGATTTGAAATTTGGAAGAGATATTCCATATTATTCTTATTTATTTCCTTGAGTATCCTAGAGGTGCACTAAGGAAGGATTTTTCGAAATTACATCCCTAAGAAGGATAACGGAGGTTGCCACCTCCGTAAGCTTGCACGCGGGCAGAGCCGCGGGGCGAAGGTAATTAATAATATGTGTGGACGTTATCCGCGGAACCAATGCAATATCAGCACTACACGAGTAACATTTACGACAATTTGAGCAACTTGCCCGCGTTACTGATGTCTCCAAGAACCTGTACAAGTATAAAATTTTACTCGTATTTACGATGAAAAAAACTAGGACAGTTATGATTCCTAGATTAAACGTTGTCATATTTCAATTTACGACCGAGAATTAAGACACCTTATTTGGCCGGACAGGCAGCTCCTGTTTCGATATAATGTATGCCCTGCTACCCTCATTATACGGCCGTTGTCAGCTGTAATTACGGCAAATAAACTTGAGAAAGCATCAGAACGGCTACAGATCGACACGGGCGACGTGTTAATGAATGATAAAGAAAACGTAATGAGCCAGCAAAAGGGTTGCGTTTCTTCAGGTCATTAATTTTTTTTTAGAAATCCTTTTGCTGTTTTGGGGTTAAGTATTTCGGATATTAAGGTTTCTAATGAGCCATTTATTTTTAGCTTTAGCCGTAATAACTGTCAGTAAAGTTTTTACTGACAGTTAAAAATTTTACCGCTTTTTTTTTAAATTGTGTGACGGCCTGTATAGAAATCTCTTTGAATCAAATAATCAACTTCAATGGGTTGAGTAAAAAACTACTGAAGTCCTTTATTTATTTAAAACTTTCATTCCAAATAAAAATAAACATCCATATTGGTTTAGAAATACCTGATAATTATATTGGGATTAACATAACACGGAAGGAAATGTGTAATATATTAATGTACAGAATATTTAATAAAAATATTTTTTAAACAAATAATGCTATTTGCTGATAACAAAAACATCTAAACAATGCAATTTGTTTGGACGCTTCCATGAAATATTGAAATGAAATGAAATGCTCATTATGGTAACTAAAAAACCAAACCGAATATTTCTACGATATATATGTTAATTATATTCGAATAGAAAAACATACTCATTGAATATATATAATACATATATGAGAATGAACAATCTGTTTTGGTTGCATAGGTCAGTTACATGATTAAAATAAGTTAAAGTATTATAAAAATACTAAAACCCGACTGCGAACAAAATTATTGAATAAGTACGAGCCGACCACCCGCAAAAATAAACATACTAATATTATATAAAGGCAAAAGTGTGTACACATCGTAGGGTTAAGTGAATTCAGAAGAGACCCTCTCTTCTGAATCTGAGGATTCAGTAACCCTGGAATCGGGCCACCTATTCTACTTCCGAGAAGGCGATCAGCAGTCTCAGGGTGGCGTGGGGTTCCTCGTCAACAAAGTCCTCATTAGTAATGTTGTAGAAATATCCAGTGTGTTGACCAGGGTGCGTACCTGGTTCTTAAGCTGACCGAAAGGTATAGCCTTAAGATCGTACAGGTTTACGCACAGACCTCGGCACACTCGAATGATGAGGTAGAAGATATGTTTGATGATATATCTTCGGCCTTATATAACACCACAAGGGCCCATTACAACATTATCACGGGAGACTTTAACGCCAAAGTGAGAGTACAGACTTGCTGTGAGTCGAAAATAGTGTCCAATAGTCTCCATAGCCGTGTGGACACACGGCTATGGAGACAGAAATCACAGGGGGCAAATGCTAGTTCACAATTCGGAAAAAAGAGATTCTTTATGATGAACTCTTTCTTCATGAAGCAACCCCGGAGGAAGTGAACTTGGCAAAGTCCCGATGGTGTGACTTAAAATGAGATTGACTTCATCATGACGGACAATAAGCACATATTCAGGGATGTCTCAGTGATTGCAAGGTTTATTACCGGTAGTGATCACCGACTTGTCTGAGGCTCCTTGAATATTAACCACAAGCTTGAAAGATGTCGTCTGGTGAAGTCTACGCTCTGACCCAAACTGCTGGATCAGAACAGTTTCAACTCAAGTTGGAAAATCGATTCGCTGCCTTAGAAAACACAAATAACGAGGAACTCCAAAAAGTTGTGGGAATCCTTAGAGTGGAAGGCACTAGATTTTGTCTGCTGCAGCGTACGGGCAAAGTCTAAAATCTCAGATGAGGCTCTTCAGCTTATGGACGAGAGACGGGAGCAACAGCAAGCTACACCGTCATAGAAAAGGGAGCTCAATAAAAAGATCAGCAAACTGGTGCGACGTGACCTCCGATGCTCAAATACACGCTGAATAGAAAAGACAATTGAGCAAAATCGGGGGTCAAAAGTCTTCGCCCAGCAATTGAGTAGATCCCATCTGACGAAGCTCAAGACCAATAATGGCATAACCATTGTCTCTAAGCCGGATATCCTTTCTGAGATTGAAGACTTTTATGGCCGATTGTACGACCCGCATGCTTTTAGACCCGAACCCAGCACAAAGGATTCCCACGCAAAACTGACCCGCCACTACACTGACGAACTGCCCGACGTCAACCTAGACGAGATTGAGATGGCGCTCAAACCACATAAGAATGGAAAGGCCCCCGATGAGGAAAGTACAACTTCGGAGCTCTTGAAAGCAGGGGGGAGACCCTTACTTTGAGAGTTTCAGGGGTTATTTAGCACCGTTCATAACAGTGGGAGAACTCCAGAGACGTGGAGCAGGAGTTTGGTAGTACTCTTCTTTAAAAAGGGCATAAAACCCTTTTAAAGAACTACTGACCTATTTCACTCTTGAGCCATGTCTATAAGTTGTTTTCGAGGGTCATCGTCTCGCAAGAAGACTTGACGAAATCCAACCTCCTGAACAGGCCGGGTTTCGCGAAGGATTTAGCACCATAAACCACAATGAAGCAGGTTATACAGAAAGTCTGAAGATCATAACCAGCCCCTGTGTCTTGCTTTTGTAGACTATGAGAAGGCCTTTGAATCCGTAGAAACCTGGGTGGTTCTGGAGTCTTTGCAGCGTCGTCATGTGGACAACTCGTTATACTTCTGTATGACGCGAATGACCTCAGCACTTCGATGTATTGCCATACATCGAAGTGCTGAAGTTTCTGTATGACGCCGCGACTATGAATGTCTAAGTACAGAACCAGCAATCTAAACATATCCAACTGCATAGGGGAGTGAGACAGGGGGATGTAATATCCCCGTTACTGTTCATTAATGTCCTGGAAGATATGTTAAAGTCGCTGGATTGGAACGGAATGGGCATTAATATCGATGGCGAGAACAAGTCACACTTACGATTTTCCGATGATATCGTCTTAAAGGCGGAGTTGCTGCAAGACTTGCAAAGTATGCTGACCAACCTATATGATGCTTCTGGACGGATCGGTCTCGGAATGAACATAGATAAGACCAAGATCATGTTTAACAATCTTATTGACCTGGAACCGATTGCAGTTAATAGTGTGCCTCTTGAAGTTGTCCAACAATATGTTTACCTTGGGCAAATATTGCAATTGGGTAAGAATAACTTTCAGAAGGAAGCCAACAGAAGAAATCAGCTGGGTTGGCCAGCATTCGGCAAGCTGCGTCAAGTCGAGAAGACTTCGTCTATACCACAGTGCCTGAAGACAAAGGTCTTCAATCAGTGCTTCGTACCAGTCATGACCTACGGTGCAAAAACGTGGACACTCACAGTCAAACTAGTCCACAAATTTAAGGTCGTTCAGCGAGCTATTGAGAGAGCTATGTTTAGAGTTTCTCTGAAACTCTGAGTCTATCCGACGGAGAACCATGGTAACCGACATAGCTCAAAAGATAAGCAAGCTGAAGTGGCTGTGGGCTAGTCACATTACCCGAAGAACCGATAACCGTTGGGGTAGACGAGTTCTCGAGTGGAGACCACGTTTAGGCAAACGTAGTGTAGGATGCCCTGTGGCTAGATGGAGTGACGACCTGCGAAAAGCAGCTGGCAGAAAATGGACGAGGAGAGCTGAAGACCGAGCTCAGTGGCGTGCATTAGGAGAGGCTTACGTCCAGCAGTAGACAGATATAAGCTGATGATGATAATGAAAAGTGTGTTTGTATATGTGTGCGCGTTTGTGTGTGTGTGTATGTTTTTGTTACTTCTTCATGCTTAAACGGCTGGACGGATTTGGATGAAATTTAGTACGGGGGTAGCTTATAACCCAAAGGCTAATTTTTATCCCGGAAAAATGTATGGTTTCTGAGGGACGCGGGTGAAACCGTAGGGTGCACCTAGTATTTATATAAATTTAATGTTTCTTAATTACTTACATATTTTTCTTTACTTTAATAGTTGAAATTGCAACATTAGATTATAGTCTTTATAATATATATTTATCGGAGCAACGAAGTTGTTGATACCATCGTCAGACACCATAGAGGCGTATAGCTAGGGTGATCGAGCATACGAGAAACAGCGAGTACACAAAACACGTTTATTGTCTTTTAACAATTACTTAGCACTTATTACACAGAAAACGAAACGAATGACAATTCTTAGAATGGAGGTACTGTACGCCTAGTACGGGTTTGCACATTAAGAAAACGGAAAAAAGTTTCGTGAGCTCGCTAAACTAACAGTTTTGGGTGTAATCGGTAGGACGAGTTCATGTTTTCAAATGAAGTTCACACGATAAAAAAAAAACGAAGAGCTCGATTGAACGAAGTTCACACTTCATATTTCTATCTCTCTTCCCCACAAGCAAAAGAAAAGAGACAAAATGTAGTCCACCGTATTGGTGTTTGACGTTTTGTTTTTCGTATGTCGTTTATATCTGTGGTTTTAAAGGAAAAAAAATGATTACCGATTTACGTTTAATTGATGTGATGATTGGAAAGAACGTATTTTTCTGATTCTTCCGGTACCTTTGGTCTTTAATTTCGTTCAGTACTAACGAAGTTACAGACTAAAGTAATCTAACAAAACCTAGTTATTTTATATTGAGTTTATGCCTCAAGTACGACATCTAACTTCAATGTAATACTTGATTTTTGATAAATACTAGTTGGGAATCCTGAATTAGGTGTTTGTTTCATCAATTGAGTCATATTTGGCGAAATAGAAATCACGACATCATGACGTGACGTCATCACGACATTGAAATTGTAAAGTAGGTAGATTGGTAGTGTTTCGCACTACAATTCATGTAATTTTTTGGAAGTATTATTGTAAAAATACAAAATATAAGTTCAAAATAAGATAAAGTATCTATAGATATGAGTAGGTACTTAGGTACCTAACTATTAACTTACCTTGGTCTCTAGATGGTCTCTAGAGGGATTCTTTGAGAGTTCCTGAGATTTCCGCAGAGTATTAAGAGATAGACAAAACCTTCTTTAGAGAGCCCGTGAGCCGATACCGTTGCACAAGGTTAGTGTAACAGATGTGACTGGGTGTAATTAATCTCCACCTACGTCAAGCTCCTGTCGCTCCCCTTCACGACGGTCAGCTCCTACAGCCTCCAAGCATAACATCCACGGAAAATACCGTCTCGTTATCATAATAAAATAAAAAATCGCAAGATCTCATGAAGCTCTCACGAAAATTTATCTAACGAGTAACAATACTTTGAAAATGATCGAATTTGTCAACGTTTACTACGACTAACTTGTCAAAGTGGCAACTCGTACTGCTAAAATGCAAACAATACTCGAAAACTATATTTCGAATTCGAATACTACCATTTGATAAAACCCGACCTACCAATTTTAGTTCCTACAAGTTTTGAATTTGAATTTGAGGCGCTGACAGTAAATGTATGGAACTAGGCGAAATTACATTTCGTTTCATAAACTATAAAAACTTGTACTAGGGGTACTGATCTCCAAGAAGGCCGGTTGGTAAGTGAGCGTCGTCTCCGCGCACCTCCGTCGGCTAGGCTCCGTCGTAGCACGAAGTTAGCCGAGTTCTGACGTCATCGCGATGGTGCTGCCACCTCTCGGGAATCGTGCCGCGCTTCATTTTGCTACCATACCAATGACCGTCTCCGACATATTTCTTTATAACTTGAATAATCTAAAATTGAAAATTTTGGAAGCAGCTTAAAAGAAAATTGCTAATGTTTAGTTATAGGAATTATGTAATTTTGTAATGGTCTTTTATAGACCTGTATTTCGATACCTCACTCAATAGGTTTTGGTAATTTTCTGTTCTGTTAGAAATACAATATGGCAGCTGTAAGACGCCATATTAGTTTTCTTGACACTTTATAAATATCCTATAGCACTCTTGTGACCAAGGCGAATCCAATGATGCCTAATTTATCAAAATCCATCAATCCGTTTAGGCTGAAGAACGCGCCTAAGTAACGTACAAACAAACAAACATACAAACAAACAAACAAACATACATACAACCCAAACACATAACCCTCCTCAGTTGGGTAAAAAAATAAAAGAAGTTAAATTCAAAGAGGGATTGAGTTGGAAATTCAGGCGAAATATTTGATTCAGCACTTTACGAGAATAGTCAATATTTGATTCGGCACTTTACGAGAAATGTCAATATTTGATTCGGCACTTTACGAGAAATGTCAATATTTTAACAACAACACATAAGTTCAATAAATAAAATCTGACTACAGACGGTTAAAAATTAGCCTATGACACTCTTGTGATGAAGAGGATTTGATTGACACTTTGCTTGTAAAAATCGGACCAAGTTTTTAGTTTGAACACATAACCTTCATTTGCTTCGCAGTAGTCACGTATAAAAAAAGGCTATGACACTTTATATCTAAAGACGAATCGATTGACAACTCGATTGTCAAAATCGGACCAATAAGGGCGACGCTATGGTGGAACATCCCATATACATAGATACATACATACATACATAGACTGTTAAACTCATTACCCTTCCCTTGTTTCGCCATAGTCGGGTTAAAAGTGCTGTATTAATCATGTATTTTGCACAACCAAAGAAAATATAGAGTAACACATTTTGCAATATCCTCTAAATACAGCGTGGCACTGCCCATGCGCTCGTCAAAATGAAACAATAATGTTTGCGAGTACTCTCTTTGGTGTCTCAATGGTTAATGCTGCCTATTCTCTGTCTTTCTGAACAGTGTCCAATAACAACTGGCAGCAGTACATCATTACATGGAACTCTGAACACGTCAAGAGGAAAGTGTCTGGCCAACAAAACGCCCTGCATTTTGAGCATTTTTACCCGACTACAGCAAAGCAAGGGAAGGGTAATGAGTTTAACAGTCTGTGTATGTATGTATCTGTTTATGTGGGTGGATATCCCACAATAGCGTCGCTCCTATTAGTTCGATTTTGAAACAATTAAATTTTACAAGCAAGGTGTCAATCGAGTCGTCTTTAAGTATAAAGTATCATAATCTTTTTGTAAGGGTTATGTGTTTAAATTAAAAACTTGGTCTTATTTTAACAAAATAGGCATCAATCGATTTGTCTTCATCGCATGAGTGTCATGGACTATTTTTTACCCCAATAGTCGGGTTTTTTTTTAACCTATGTCTTGTTAACTTCAAACACCAATAGCCCATTATTAATTCGGTAAAGTTTCCAGTTTGGATAACAAGCGTCAACACCCCAATCAATAATTAAAAGTTTCGCAATACAAAAAGTTTGGAATAACTTTGTCTGGAGCAATGGGGCTTATATTTGAATTTCCCAATGGGCGACTCCTTCGGGTTAGTGTACAGGCTGGAGACAGTACATAAGTTTCGTTATTTGTAAATATCGAAATCGAACATGAGTATCATTATTTCCAAACAAAGCATTGACAGACTCAGGCTCAGTTAAAAATTATAGGTGTAGTAAAGAAGGATTCAGGATGTCATGGAAAGCTCACCTGATTCAATAAGACACACTATTACGAAAGCTTCAAGAAACCGCTGATGGGGACCATTAGATGAGACTAACACAACATCACATCATAATACAAAATTATAGATTTGATTATTTATTTATACTTGTGTTGACTTTTTTATTTCACAACCTGGAAGACAAGTATATTATAATAGTATGTTGCGAGTAAACGCCGTAAAGTCTTTTCTGTTCTGTACATATTTGTACATATACCATGACTAAATTGTACAGCAAGAACGCTCCGGAAAGTACTTCAGAAAGTTAGTTCTATAGTTGGACATGTGTGTGTGATTTGCTAGATCCACATGTCAGAACCCTAGACTCTGCTACACTCCGTGTCCGGGATTTACAAAGTTCTAGTTGGGAAAAACATAATTTGCATTTGGCACGAAAAGGAGGAGGGAAGTTGGTGCAGCTTCGATTGTGGAGGGGGCTCACTGGGCCGCGCTCGACAAATACAGGACTTTTGGTGTTAGGTTTTGATTTAGGTTTCATCTTGCGTTTTCTGAATAGGCACATATGAAAAAAAATATAAGCCCCCCCCCCCCTCCCCCTAGCTACCTCCATACCAAATGGATAAAATTTGATATGGAGGTAGCTTATAACCTGGATTAACACATAGGCTACTTTTTACCCCGGAAATGCACGGGTCCTGAGGGACGCGGGTGAAACCCCGGGGCGCAGCTAGTATACCTATAATTTATTTTACACACTACCTAATTGTATATATGATCATAAAATCAAAATTATAAGACAATTATTTTAAAATCAATCTCAAAACAAGAATAAATAAAGGTTAACAACAACAATTGTTGCCAACTGTTGAATCGTCTTTTGGTTTTTATTTTTTCGTCATACTGGTAGCTTCTGCGAAGAAGAAGAGAACTGCTTCTATGTGATGCAATCTAATTTATGTGAAGCAAAGGATTCTGGTTGTGAAACTTCTCCACCTATTAAGTAATTCATTCCAATTTATTAAATACTAGTTGCCGTGCCTTTCGTCACTACGCGTAGTGTTTCTGTTATCCCACGGAAACTTTGCGATGAAAAATGTAGTCTATGCCCATCGGAAATAGTATATATTTCTATCAGTGAAAGAATTTTCAGATTTGGAACAGCAGTTTCAGAGAATAGCTTTAACAAACAAATTTACTACAAACTTTACCTCTTCATAATATTAGTTTAGATGTAGACATTTACAATTTTATATACTTTAAATTAAACCAACCTAGCAAGACAAAACAAATATGTAATATCTTTTAAGTGAATGAAAATGATATGAACATATAATAACTTCTACAATTAATATACCATTTATGTAACATGACTAGTTTAAATATAGTTCATAGTGTTCTTGTAATAACATGAGTCTTTAGCATTTTAAGTGAATATTTTAAACATGAAAACCTTTTGTTGGCTTACCTTTACAATCTCAAGTTGATGTATACGAGCACTTGTTAGAAATAAGATCAACACATAGGTGTTATAATTATTAGTAATATTACAATAATTAAATCTTACAACGCTGCAATGTTTGCTAAATGGAGGCATACATGATTGCTCAAATATACAGATAATAACGACTACACACTGCTCTACCTGCAATACAGTGAGATCTTTATCGTATAGTTCTAACTAGCTTGTCCTTAAATCCAGATTTCCGGTTCCTCTACTCTACAGATCGCACTTCTTATCCGATCTAGACGAAACTTGGTATACAGGTTAAGTGAATTTTTATATTTTTTATGTTCGGAGATTTTTGATTGCGGGTTACTTCTTCCAAAAAAAAGGGTAAAAAAGGGGGCTATTGAATATCTCCGCTATAATAAATCCGATTTCGATTGTACTTTTTTCATTTGTAAGATAGTAACATTAAGTTAGTATCATTATTCGGTAAAGATCTGACGAGGATCTTCGGCGTGATGAGCAGAATAGCTCCTCAAAATGCAGTAAATTTCTCACTGTTAGGTTTCTACCAGCGAAATCATCCCTTAACCTACTAGGTAGGGATGGATGGAGCACCTTGGTTATTAGTGGTAGTTGTACAATAATATAACTAGGTGGCGCTACTGTGCACCGCTAGGTTGTTTGCAAAAAAGTTTGTACGCGCGAGGTAGCTTACAGAGCCACTAGTTTTTAATGTTTTTGAATTAACTTATTAGCAGTAAAAGCATGTAACTTGTTTCTGCCTGAATCAAAATTTGATCACGTTATTCTCATGATGATCTTAGTATTACCAAAGTCATCTACAGTCTGTTCGTAAAGCTTAGATAAAATAAAATATTTCTAACCAATCTATCTAGAATCTGAAATAGGCAATGCAACACGAGTGAAAGATATATAGAACCAATCGATTAGAATGGACACCAGATCTTTTCAAAGCATTGTTCAAAGGATCATCACGATCATTTGTAATTGCATACCTTTATAATCCATACCAATATATAAAAAGTGAAGTTATAAAGTATTGTTTGTTTATTTGGGGAGCTTTCAAGCGATAACGGCTGGACGGATTTTGATGAAATTTGGAATGGATAGCTTATAGGTACGCTGGAATAAAATACCGTAAAACGGGGTGTCTTTGAAAACCGGGGTGATATTGATGATTACTAAAAAAATAGGTTGTATTTTAATTTTCTCAGTGAAACGGAACCCAGGGTATTTTTTTTTCGGTGCTGGCCAGACTGATATTTCGACCATATTTTCCCAAAGTGTCAGAGCAAAGAGGTTAGTATAAGTTAAATAAAAATATAATTAAACTCCTTTATGAAAAAGGGAAGAATTTTCGACTCACAAAACTTTAACTGCCTTATTTATAAAAAGTTAAGTAATACTTTGCACTACAATATTGTAGTACTAATTGACGTTTATAAACTTTTTATAAATAAGGCCGTAAAAATGGACAATCGTAAGTATTCGCTTGTTATTCACAGTAAATGTTATGTATTACTATACGTTTCCTTGCGAATAAAAACTTATGTCATCCCGCCAGAGCCGCCATTTTGGTTTCATTAACTACTTTTACAATCAGGGGCTACATTGATAGAGTACACGAGGCAACATTGTTAGTTATCAATCTAGCCCCAGTGCGTGATGTATAACTAGCATTTAGAGTAAATGTTCACCTCATCAATCTGACCCCGTAATTTTTTTTCATAGGTTCGTCATTGTTCGATCATATAAAAGGACTGCAGTTACCCGAAATTACAAAAAAATACTATTCACACGAAACTCTAGAAGAAGCTATAGAGAAGATAACAAATGATGAATTAAATATAAATGCTGTTTCGCTACAGTACCAAATTCCATTTGGGACAATAATTAAATTAAATGATGACCGACTTATTTAAGTACTAATTATTACGTTCTACTAAATAAAGATAGTTATTAATGTATAATTATTTCATTATCTGACCTAGATCACTATTACCGGAACTAACTTCAATTTTGAAACAATTATTCATCATTATCAAAGAAGCCCCTTGCATCATAGTCGCCCCCAAAGTATTAAATCATTTATATTTATAAAAGTATAAGTCTCACTTTTTATATTTTTTCCGTTTGTATTCCTAGTCGGGGTGTCTTTCAATATCAACTAAAATAACAGGTAGTTTCAAAGTAGCGCCCCATACGTAATATTACTTTGATTACAAGGTTTTAATTGGTTTTCTTACAAAATATCTAAAAAAAATATGTTATTGTCATAGATTCTAAAAGTACTTTTAAAGTCCATCTTATTTATTTATTTTTAATATTTTTAAGGTAAATCAAACATTTTTATTTCAAAATTAATCAATGTCACCCCGTTTTACGGTATAGGATATTTTTTATGCCAATGAATTGGAAATTTGTACAGGAAAACTGGAAAATGTTGATTACTCGCTGTAAAAAACGGTTGACATGGAAACGAAATAACAAGTCTATCAAAAAACATCAAGAGCATTGGTGCTATACCTACTTTTGCATTGGTTTTTAATATCCTAGAAGAAAATAAGATGCTTTTTTTCGCGATACTGTGGTTTGTGCGGACGAAGTCACGGGCGAAATCTAGTTATTTATAACGCTATGCAATTATATACTGTTTCCACGATACATATACATATTTGACATGTTCATCTATCGCACGACAGGATCGAGTTTATACAGTTTTTGCAGTAGACACCTACATACAAACACACTTTACTAAACAGCTCCAGTTTAACAAACAAGCGCGTCACATTTTTTAACCGCCGAACAAAGAGACAAAGGTATAAGTTTAGATATAGGGTATAGGTGCGTGTGTACAAGGATGTGTGTGTGTGTGTTTGTGTGTGTGTGTGTGTGTGTGTGTGTGTGTGTATGTGTGTGTCTGTCTGTCTGTGGCATCATAGCTCTCAAACGAATGCACCGATTTTGACGTGTTTTTTTGTTTGTTTGAAAGCTGATGTGATCGAGAAGCTTCTTAGCTATAATGGGAGGTGGGGGTAGGGGGTAATATAAATTTTTAATTTGCACTTGTTTAGTGATTCGAAATAATTGATTGAATCGTATAAATGTACTTAATACAATCATATGATATATATATATATATATATATATATATATATATATATATAATAGATCTCTACCGTATGAAACCGTTTCTGAAAGAAGACTTACGTATCCAAGTAGTGGAGTCTCTAGTATTGTCCAAATTAAATTATATGGATGCTGTTTTTGGCCCCAGACTTTTAGTACGGACAGAAAAACTCATACATAAGATACAAAACGCCTGTGCTCGTTTCTGCTTTGAGATTCCGTTTAGAGCTCATGTTACATCCTTACCTCAATAAATATTCCATTCTTAAAATGAAACATCGTCGCAAGTTACACCTGGCTTGTTTACTTTTTGGTATTCTAAAATATAAACAGCCTTCCTATCTTTATGAGAAATTGTCCTGGATATCCAGCCATAGGTCCCAAGAGTCTCGTCAGTGCGCATCACGGCTTTCCATGCCACGCCATAGCTCAGCCGCTTTCAGGGGCAGTTTCCGCTACGCAGCTACCAAATGTTGGAATAACATCCCGCCACCGGTGAGGAACCTGCAAAATGTTCATAGTTTTAGAGTTAAACTTAGATATTTTATTACTACACATCAACAGCGACAGGAAGCTCTCAAACTTGATACGAGCGCAATATAAGCCATACCTACCAGAAAATTGATTATCCTTACTTTGTTTTTACTTCCTCTATCGTCACGAGTAACTGTTGTGTCGTCTAGTGGTATACATACTATAGTTATCTATAATAATAGCACATTTGTTGCGTTTTTTTATTTTTTACCTTAACTTCTAACTTATTTAAATTGTAAGTTTTGTATTGTATAATTTTTAATTGCAAGTTGTTTAATTTAGTTGTTTTATGTGTAGTTAATACCTTTTTAATTATTTTTTTTTGTGTATGAGTTTGGTTGTACTGTAGTTTGTTTTTTCTTATCATGATTATTTTCTTTATTTTTTTATGCAGTTGTACTGTGTGTATGTGAAACGTGACATCACCAAACGGCTCCAACGGAAGACCAGCGCTGGTTAACTGCCAGCATTATGCTGAGTTGGGGCCGATTTGTGACATATTATGCAAATTTTTAATTTCTTTGTGCTGTTTTATCATGTACCTACTTGTCACAAATAAACTTTTATTCTATTCTATTCTATATATTTTTAAGTCTTCAGTTGATAACAAATCATTTTTTGATGTCAAAATCAATAGAGAAAAGGTGGTCAAAATTGTGATGTTTCCGAGTATTAACATATATCAATGTCATTTTCCCTAGCAGAGATATGAATTTGTACCAACTCCAAATTAGTCTCAAAAACAGCACTGGTTTTTTTTTTAGCTATCACCAGCAATTTTTATGCCCCTAAGGAATTCAAATAACCAGCAAATTCTATAGTCCATGTTCTATCATTTTTACGAAATTATGAATGAAAATGTCGATGTGTCTGTATGTTATTTGAGTTACAAAAAAGGTTATATTTTGTTATTTCATAAAAAAACTAAAGGTTTTGTTAGAAAATTGCGAGGGAAATGTTAATTAACCATATTTAGTTCCCAAAACAAGTTATTTATTCAAATGTTTTGGTTGCTAGGCAAATAACAAACTTGTTGCCATATACATAACAAAATAAATCCTTTATGATTGTAAATCATTCATTACTATCATCGCTACAAATAATTCATAAAAGTGATACTGTCTGTATGTCTGTCTGTTTGTTTTTGTTTGTGTAATATCCGAACTGACTTTGTTTCGGTTTTCATGAAAGCGTAGTTTGATTGCTGATGACGTTTTAAAGTATCCTGACTAATAATGTATACTATAAACGCTAGTTAGTGTGTAAGTATGTATGCTTTATACCACTCAACTCCGTAACAGCTGAACTAAGCCGACCGGATGATAATGGAGTCGACAAAATGACAAAATGCTCTGTAATGCCCGCCATACACGACTAATGGATGGATCTCGGATATGTTACAAATTTGTATGTGCAAATATTAACATATCTTCAGCCACCAATCTTTACGCATATTTTTGCCTTTGTTTTTTCTTGACTGTTAGTAAAAGTACAACTAGGGCCAGAGCACGGTCGTCCGTAATTAAAAAATCTGAATTTTGTTCTGACTGAATTGTGGCTATCAACTGACTCGGTCGACGACACAAATTGGGATCGAATTCAGCCACATCTCTCGAACACCATTCCGATTCAATCACGATCCCAACATTGCAATTCAGCTAGAAAAGTTAACCTGCACTGCAATTTGATTGTTACCGGTGTGGCAAAATGTCTGCCATCTTGGTTTAAAAAAAAAAACATCCTTCCTCACCTTTCTCCCACCCATCCCCCTATTATGAAATAACAAAATATGACCTATTTGTTACTCAAATAACATACAGAAACATCTAGGAAACATCAAGATTTTCATTCATAATTTCGTAAAAACGATAGTCATGCTCCCTGGCAGGGACTATGAAAATTGCTGGTTGTTCGAATTCCTAAGGGCTTACAAATTTGTTTGTCGTAAGACAAAAAACAAAAAAGGGCGCTTTTTTTGAAATTAATATGGAGTCCGTACAAATCTATGTCCCTGCTAGGAAGTATGATACCATATATCAATATCTAAATTGTAAAAATATTATTGTCACCCGTTCAAAGATCTCATGCTTCAGCTTGCTGTACTCTGAGAAGTATTTGGGACGAGACAGATATGGATCAGCTCAAAGCAGTGTATTGTGCGTTAGTGGAATCGAACTCGGGTACAGCGTTCAGGTTCAAGTTATTAGGTGCTGGAGAACTATCTATCTATACTTATAATAAAGCAAGATTAACGAAAAAAAACTGTACAATGAAGATAATAAAAAAAGGTCTAGGGTACTTAAAATAAGCTTCAGTAGCTTTAGTAGCTAAGAATATAAAAAAACGTGTCTGTCTGTTTGTTTGTCTGTATGTTTGTTCGCATATCACGTTAAAACAACTGGACCGATTTGGGTAGCTTAGGGTATGAATTAAAAACAAAAAAAAACGACAAATTAGATGCCGAGCAATCGATAATAAAAGCTGACTGAACGAATTTTAAAGAAGTGTAGTTTTTGGACCTGAAATAGCACGTGTTGGATTTAAAATGAAATAACCACACGGGCAAAGCCGCAAGAAAAGCTAGCATAAAATAAAAAAGCAACTTTGCTTAAGGTGTTCCTACTCCATGGGGATTACCACACCGTTAAGGCTGTGTAATTTTGTGCTTTTTTTAAGTTTTCTTGACTCCCTACTGAATTAATACTATTTGCTAATTCTATTTTTTTTGTGTTGAAATGTTAATTTGCTCTGCATTAATATTAAACCCCTCCCCCTCCTCCACGATCTCAGGACCTGGCATTTTATAACGCACGCACCTTGAGGACCGATAAGAAGTTGATAGAGCTCGAAGAAGTAAGTAAGTTGCGCTGGGGTATTATAGGGTTATCAGAAATCCGAAGAGAGGGAGAGGAAAGATACGATAACCCTCAATTCCGTCAACTTACTGTATTTCCGGGAGGGCGATCAGCAGCCCCACCACGGTATTGAGTTTATCGTCCACAAATCCCTCGTCAACAAAATTGTGAAGATCGAAAGCGTTTCGAGCAGGGAAGTATACCTTATACTCAGAATTACCGAGCGGTATTCGTTGAAGGCCATAAAGATGTACGCTCACAATTAGAAACACCCAAACGATGAACTGGAGGCTATGTACGACGACATTTCTGATGTCATACATGCCCGAAAACACACTTCACAGTGGTGAAGGGGGACTTCAACGCACGCAAGGCATGAGAAATGGTGATGAAATGAGAGTGGGGTAGTTTGGATTTGGACAACGGAACCAAAGGGGTCCGGGTTTCGGTTTCATTTGGGTGACTTCATGGAGAAGGAGGGACCCTTTATGATGAACTCCTTTTTCAAAAAGCGCTCGTGCAGGAAATGGCCGTGGCAGCGCCCCGCTGGTCATAAACGCGAGATAGATTTCATTTTGACAACCAACAGGCATATATTCAATTATATATCTGTGATCAACAGGGTTAACACTGGCAGTGATCACCATATGGTAAGAGAAATTGAAATCACCACCTCATTGAATGTCAACGTAATGCTGTAAAAGTCTCGTTTGATGAGATTTTCTGTTCGCCCAAATCCAATACCCCAAGAACTTTCAGTTGGAACGCCAAAATTGCTTCCAAATTTTTACCGAATGCAATACAGTGGACAAACTAAAGAACGGGCTGGTGGAAATTATTCACGCGGTAGGGTCGGAGTTCTATGAGACCCACTGCAAAAATAAAACAAAGAAACTCTGTGAGCATACACTCAAACTTATGACAGAACGAGCCTGCAGTCTTCAGTGGATAATACAGTCAGCTTGCTTAATAAACAAATCTCTAAGTCGATGCGACACGATTTGCGTTCTTATCATATTAATTGTATTAAGAACACAATAGAGCGGAACAAGGGCTCCAAGTTGTTTGCAAAAGATCTGTCTATTGGGCAAAGCTGAAGACCAACAGTGGCAGCATCATTTCATCAAAGCCAAAGATTTTGAGTGAGTTCGAAAAGTTTTATAGGCAATTATTACACCTCATCTCATAGTCCTTCTAGCGCGACTAGTGATGCAAAATCCCGTTTGACCCGACATTATACCGAAGATATCCCAAACGTTAGCCTATACGAGATCAGAATGGTTCTCAAACAGCTTAAGAACAACAAGGCACCAGGGGAGGACGGAATAACGACAGAGCTATTGAAAGTGCGTGGAGCACCGGCACTTAAAGTCATTCAGAGGCTGTTTAACTCGGTCATCCTCAAGGGTACTACGCCAGAGGCTTGGTACAGGAGCTTAGTGGTGTTGTTCTTTAAGAAAGGTAATAAAACTCTCTTGAAGAATTAAAGGCCCATTTCGCTGCTGCGCCATGTCTATAAGCTGTTTTCGAGAGTAGTAGTTACAAATCATCTTGCTAGTAGGTTCGACCATTTTCAGCCTCCCGAACAAGCTGGATTCCAGAAGGGCTTTAGCACTGTAGACCATATCCATGCGCTCCGGCAGATTATACAGAAGACCGAACGGTATAATTGGCGACTATGTCTAGCGTTTGTGCGAGAAATCCTTAGATTCAGTCGAGACCTGGGCAGTGTTAAAGACATTAAAGCGTTGCCAGATTGACGACCGGTACTTCAAATTGTTGACGTGTTTGTATAGCAAGGCCACCATGACTGTCCGTCTCCAAGATTAGAGCATGAATTCTATCGAATTGAAAAAAGGGATGAGATAGGGAGACGTTATTTCTCCGAACTTCGACAAAGAGATCAACCGACGAATACAACTCGGATAGGCAGCGTTCGGGAAATTACGCCATATCTTCTTGTCACAGATACCGCAGTGCCTCAAGACGAATGTTTATAATCAGTGCGTGTTGCCAGTGATGACATACGGCACTCATACGTGGTCGTTAACAATTGGTCTCATACATAAGCTCAAAGTTGCACAGCGTGCTATGGAGAGAGCTATGCTCTGCGGTTCATTTCGTGATAAGATCCGTAACAAGGAAATCCGTAGAATAACCAAATTCATCCACATAGCTCTCAGAATTTGGAAGTTGAAGTGGCAATGGGCAGGCCATATAGTTCGCAGAGCCAACAACCACTGGGGAATAAAAGTTCTCGAATGGCGACCACGAACAAGCAAGCGAAGTGTATGGAGTCCCCGCACATGATGGACTGACGACATTGTAGCCATCGCAGGGAGTCGGTGGATGGAGGCGGCACAAGACCGTTCGTTGTGGCGCACTTTGGGGGAGGCCTATGTTCAGCAGTGGACTGCTAAAGGCTGAATTCAGATATGATGTAAAAAACGTTATTTAATTATTGCATTGAATAAAATTTTTAGTCGTAAAAATTTTAAGCTTTTCATATGGAGGACAAAACATTTGAATGCAAAAAATCAATCACAAACCAACGTAGTTAATAAATTTAACGTATGCAACAGTGGTTATTGTCAATGGAATGATATGCATCACACCTCGAATTTTGATGAGGTTCCGACGTTCGGCTATTACAAGTTCACAACGCACCGTGCATCTGCATGCGGAATATCAGCCACACGCAAATTAATATTAAATCTACGGATGGTGCGTATATTGTTAGGGTTGTAACTGTTGTGAGCGTTTTGAAAAACTTAGTTGCTAACACGACTAATAATCATGTTATAATATCAAACTCAAATTTATTTATTACATATTTATTTTTCTTTGTAGTTTGGTATTGGCTTTGTGGTATTGTATTGGTGTCCACCAATCATTTCACATACTTAGCCGTGAAATCTTTGCAATTCTTGTAAGTAATCTAGTTAGTTAACATTACTTTCTTGAATTCAAATATAACCACTGAACATAATTTTTGTTTGAATTCTGAAAGAGAGTAATATTTTTTTCCTAAATGAATTTCTCTTTGTTAGTACACGATTTTACCCATGTTTTGATTGACTAATTTGAATAAAAAACAGAGGCAGCGTGTTTCAAATCTTTGGCAGCAACGCTCGTGGAGCTTTTTGATAGACTTGTTATTATTTATTGTCCACGGCAACATGTCCTTCCGTTCATAACAGAGACTAATCGACATTTTGATAGGCAAATTTTTGATATCTTAGATTCTATTATTGCAATTTTTACAGGGATATCAATTTTTTGAAAAATATTTTTTTTCCCAGTTTACTGCTTTCTATAGGTAAAAGAATGAAAATCCCTTCCGTATTTTTGAGTTTATCCATTACAAACAAACAAAGAAACATACAAAAAAAAGTGTAGATTTCTTAAACAAAACATGGCCGTTCTTTAATTCACATAAAATCAAATAAAACTTCATATCTTATGGAGATATTTACTAAAAATTATATATATTATAAATGATTACCACCAATGACAGTTAAATTGATATTAAGTACCAAATTAAGATTAGGATCATTCGATTTTTGGAAATAAATAGTTGCTCATGTTTTTCATTTATTGAACTTTTAAAATAAAAGTGTTATTCAAATTTGACAACCCTGCGGCCGCTCAAGCTTTTGTACACAAAATACGCTCAATAAATTATTAGCGGCCGCTTTGCTACCGAATGGGTTTTAATTACATTGCGGATTTTATAACAGTTGTTTCAGGTGAAAAATAATGTGTCGGGTGCTGAGGTTTATGATGAGCCCGGCTGATTAGACTCCTTCGTAGGCATTTGATTGTGCTGGCAATTTTTTAGTATACTGGTAATTTTATTTATTTTCATTACCGTGTTAGGTTGTAACTTTACGTCGAAGCTATAGTTGTATGACTCTTGAACTATTAAGTACACATGTAGAGACTCGTAGTCCGTACATTTTGACACGAATTACTTGATGATGCAGTCAGGAGAAAAAGAACATAATATGGGAACTCTTCATCAATAAAATGCTAGTAAACAGTGCTTGTGCAAAAAATACAAATCGCCAAACATTCAACGAAGCCGACAGGCGCACGCACCAAACATAATGCGTGGGCACAACACAAGCGCGTAAGCGTAATTACAATTTTCCTGCGTCAATAAAATAAATTTCTCGTATATACGCGGATTTTTAACGATATGTAAATTTGTAACACAAAACTCGCGGCTCGCAGCCATTAGTCGGAGCTGGCTGCGGCGAACTGCCGCCAAGCGGAATAAATGCAGCCTCCGTGTTTGTACCACTTTATTGCCGAACGATGCCTATAAATGCGCTGAGTGTCCGTTATATTTTAAGGTAGATTTTGGATTTATACGGTTAACATTTAAGTGTTTATAATTCGCTCGCAAGGTGCGTAGGCAAATACGCGTCTCATACAATGGGAACGCAGTATCCATGACACAAACTTACGTAAAAGTCTACAAAATTATACCCATTCACATCGTTACTGTCTATAATACTAAGGACGTCTTTGCGGCAGCATAATTTTATTAAAATAAGAAACAGGGACGTCTGACTGTAGTATCGATAATTATTGATGAATTAATTGGGGAACATTCACACCCATATATAAAAGTTTGTTTGTTTGTTTGGGAAGTTTTATCGTGATAATAACGGCTGGAAGAATTTTGATTAAATTTGGAATGGAACGGCTTTAGAAACTTAGACCACATCCATACGCTCCTGCAGATTATACAGAAGACCGAAGAGTATAATCAGCCACTATGTCTAGCGTTTGTGGATTACGAGAAAGCCTTTGGTTCAGTCGAGACCTGGGCAGTGCTACAGTCATTACAGCATTTCCAGATTGACTACCGGTACATCGAAGTGTTGAAGTGTTTGTATAGCAAGGCCACCATGACTGTCCGCCGTGTCAGGATCAGAGCACGAATTCTATCCAGGTGCAAAAAGTGGTGAGACAGGGAGACGTTATTTTTCAGAAACTGTTCACCTCTGCACTGGAAGATGTATTCAAGCTTCTGAACTGGAACGGATATGGTGTTAATATCAATGGCGAATTCATCACTCACCTTCGATTTGCCGATGATATAGTCATCATGGCAGAAACCCCGGAAGACCTAAATTGTGCTTAGGTCTCAGTGACCTCAATATTGTTTCCCACAAGGTAGGTTTTCAAATGAACATGGGTAAGACGAATGATAATATCGAAGCTGTTGATCACTATGTCTACTTAGGTCAGACAATCCAACTGGGTAGATCCAACCCGGGTGGGCAGCGTTCGGGAAATTACGCCATATCTTTTCGTCACAGATACCGCAAAGCCTCAAGACGAAAGTTTATAATCAGTGCCGGTTACCAGTGATGACATACGGCACTGAGACGTGGTCGCTAACTATTGGTCTCATACACAAGCTCAGAGCGTGCAATGGAGAGAGCTATGCTCGTTGTTTCACTACGTGATAGAATCTGAAATGAGGAAATCCGTAGAAGAACCAAGGTTACGACATAGCTCTCAGAGTTTGCAAGTTGAAGTAGCAATGGGCAGGACATATAGTTCGCAGAACCGACAACCACTGGGAAATAAAGATTCTCAAATGGTGGCCACGAACAAGCAAGCAAAGTGTGGGGAGACCCCCCACACGATGGACCGGCGACATTGTAGCCATCGCAGGAAGTCGGTGGATGGAGGTGGCACAAGATCGCTCATCATGGAGCTCTTTGGGGGAGGCTTATGTTCAGAATGATGATGATGATGATGTCCTCATTTCTCAAGTAAAAATAATCATGTAATTCAGAAATCCCGAAGAAAAAATTAAAACAAATAGATGTTCTAATAAAAAATTTACGTTACCAATTTTGATGAAGTTTATATGAGACTTCACTGAAATTCTACCCTAATGAATAAAATCTTGGAGATTAAAGGCAATATAAACACAATTTACGAAAAATCTATTTAATTTCAAAAAACTACTTAACCAATTTTGATGCAATTTATATGAGACCACCTCGTGAGTATACCCTTAATAATTTTCAAAATCGGTCTGTAATTGACGGAGAAATCGGAGAACATACACAAAAAAAACACACAATAGAACATCTTTAGAACTTATAACCGCCTCCTATTGTAAAGTCGATTACAAATTTAAAAGCTGACTTTAGTTAGTTGCGGTCCGGGACGGGTCGGAAAAGTAGCAGGCGATTTGAATCTTGTGTTTTCTTTGGGGGACCAAAGAGCGCCATGACGGCCTATGTTTAGCAGTGGACTTCTAAAGGCTGACATGATGATGATGATGATGAAGTATTCGTTGAAATAACTTCAAATAACGTAGATTTTTCTACCCCTATCCTGCGGGAACCCTTTAATTTTTCGACATGAAATGTATCCCATGACCTACATCAAAGTATGAACTCAAGGTGTGATGCGCGTCCAAGATACAGACAGACTGACAAAAGAAAAAAAAGAAACGAAACATCTTCAATGTACTGAAATTGGACCCTATCCCGCAGGAACCGTTTATTGTTTCGGGATAAAAAGTACCCTCAATTTTTACCCATGATATAAACTATGACTGTGCTAAGACGCATAAAAATTCGTCCAGTAGTTTCAGAGTAGTCCGGTTTTTTTAAATAAGTATTAACCCCTATCCTGTGGCAACCAATCAATTTTTCGGGATGAAAAGTATCCTATGTCCTACCTCGTAGTATGAACTCAAATCATACCAAGTTTCAATTAAATTCATTCAGTAGTTTCGGCGTGATACCTTGCCAAGATACAGACAGACAGACAGACAAAAAAAAGAAAAAAATACAGTTTTGGCTTAAGTACGGAAAAAGCCTCCAAAAAAAACTTACAAAATATCTTTAATGTACAGAATTGGACCAGTTACAGTTCTATTATAAATATATATATTAGTATATAAATTCATTGGTTTAATTAAATCCTCGAATGGTCACACTGACTACATTATTTCTCAACGACATCTATTACAATCTTTTAATAATGTTTTTTTTTTTGATCTGTCAGAAAATCCTCCATTATATAGAGATATTTGTGTAATGCAAAACCCAAAACGGAAACCTAAAATGGAACGAATTTAAAATTAAATTTGTTTCTCGCTGGCTCTTGGACTATTGCGAAAACGATGTCGCTTTTGTCGGTAACAGGTGAAATAAAATAAATCGAATTTGTTCCGGTCTTGCCAACTTTCCTACTTTTAATATTGTTTTGTAATTTCAGTACAGCGTTTTCATAAAAAGATACATTATTAAAATATCCTTATACTTTAAGTAGATACACAATTATTAAGAATTTAGGTTAATATCATGCTTTTGAGTTGGTTGACATCTTGCAGAATTAATAACATAGTTACACACTTTGCAGTGTATTATAGTGCATGCGTCACCTGCTGTTCCCAAAGGAAGTTGTTTTCAACCAGCATTATGCTGAGCTGGGGCCGGCTTGTGGTAAAAAACTATTATTAAGTTACACGTATTTTCCTATTTTTTACACGACTGCCCAATAACGTGTGTAATGTCTTCAGGGTTCATGTTTGTATGTAAGTGTATTTATTCAACCATACATTTTAAATGTCTGAACTGATTTGAATGTATGATATCGTTAGAATCCTTAGATCTTCCCGAGTAACATAGGGTTTTTTTTAATGTTCAATTTGGCATAATTTTCAAAGGAGAATAATTATTTTTTTTGAAGGCCTTGATGAGCACATTTCAACAATATAGAACCTATAATTTTATGGTTTTTTTATAGCAACGGCTTTGCGTATACATCTATCCATCGACTGGATGTATTTTAATGAAATTTGGAATGGAGATAGCTTTTACCCTAGAATAAAACATAGGATACATTTAATCCCGGAAAATTGTAAGATTCCACAGGAAAACGGGAAAATATTAATTACTCGGTGTAAGGAACGGTTGCCATGGAAAAGAAAAAACAAGTCTGTCAAAAAACTTAACGAGCATTGATGCTTGCATTAGTTTTTAATGTCTAACAAGAACATAGGATGCTTTGTTTCGCGATAAACAGTAGTCCGCGCGGACGAAGTCGCGGACGAAGTCGCGGGCAGGAAATCTAGTACTTATAATAAAGCAGTAAGAACGAAAAAGTCTGTACAATGAAGATAATTAATAAAAAACTACTTAATTAAGCAAGTGAACAAGAATTAAAAAAAAAAGTGTGTTTGTTTGTTTTTTTTTTGTTTCGCGCAAGATATATAAACTACTGAACCGATTGTAATGCGGTTTTCATTGTTGGATAGCATAGGGTTTGCCTTAAAAACTGGTGTACTTGGTATCTCAATTCGATCAGTAGAAGCCGAGAAATCGATAAAAAACAATTGACAGCTGAAGGAATATTGATCAAATGTTGGTATATCGGTATTTTACGTCTTGGAAACTATTCCAAGACGTACATAAGATTACTTTTTACCTCGAGAAATGACCTCGTGTGCGCAGCCTCGGGCACAGCTAGTATACTTTTTTTTTATAATATAACTACGGTCACTGAATAGCCTTATATGTACTTAGCAGGTTTGTTTCGATCAAGCATGTAAATTCGTTTACGTGTGCAATGGTTGAATACATGGTATTTAAAATTCCCATACAAAAGTAAAAAAATAATATTGCGACTGCCCTAAATGTTTGTTATCAACTTATCACACAGCACAAAAAGTAGGTATTTACATACAAACTGCTCCATCTTCGGATTCAGGATGCTAGGCCTCTCTTCGCTTGCGCGCTGGTGGAAATACGTTCGAGTTGAGATTTCACCAGTACGAGCAGATGTGGGTCGAGCCAGCCTATTGTCTTTCAGCACGCTGTTACATTATAGCTGCAGAAAAAGCTCGCAGGCTTAAGAAACGAAAATGTTAGGTAACAGTTGAAACTGATCACAAACCTATATATCTATTATGGCATTTCAATATGGTCGGACTGTCCCGAGTCTGCCGCGGGGAACATGCTGGGCATAAGTGATGGAACTTTTTCGGCTGCCGCTTGGCCACCGCTGGCACGAGGAAATACCCATCGTGGTACTCCCGCTACACCCTCTCGCGGTCGTACAACTTCCCTTTGTCACCTTCAGGAACTCCAAAAGCCTCGAGTAACTGAATGCCTGCTGCCTGTCCCTCAAATTCCTCCTCCTCTCTTCAATCACGGGATCTATGATCTCATCCTCGTCGATACGATGATCCAAATCTTTAGGTCGTCGAACGTTCTGTACAGAGAGTGCACCGAACGTGAACTCATCTCAGTGAGGCTTCGGCTCTATCTTGTTCAAGTAATCGCCCGCGCCGTATTCAAACCGCTTCACTTCATCCCGTTTTCTCCCGACTCTTGGAAGAAAAGATTCACTTCCAACAAAATAATAAAGAAAATTTTATTGGACGTAAGTTCTGTCAAAGTTGTCAAACAGAGTACAGTCCGACCAACTTATCTGTGAAATGGCAAAAAAAGGAACTACAGCCACCATAAATGCGGTTCACATTTTCTGTATTTTTACTTGACTATGGCGAAACAGGGGAAGGGTAAAGAGTTTAACAGTCTATGTATGAATGTTTGTATCCGTGTATGTGGGTATGTGGATGTTCTACCATAGCGTCGCCCCTATTGGTCCGATTTTGACAAGTGAGGTGTCAATCGGTTCGTCTTCAGGTATAATGTTATAGGCTATATTTTATACCAGGCTACGGCAAAGTAAAGAAAGGGTTATGTGTTCAAACTAAAAACTTGGTCCGTTTTTGATAAGCGGGGTTCCAATAAATTCGTTTGCATATAATGAGTGTCATTTGCCATTTTTTTACCCGACTACGGCTAACCATAGGAAGGGTTATGTGGTCAAACTAAAAACTTGGTTGGTTTGATTTTGACAAGTGAGGTATCAATCGATTCGTCTTCATCGCAAAAGTGTGATCTATATTTTACCCGATCGTAGTTTTAGTTTTAGAACTTAAAAGTCTTGTTCTGTTTTTTGTTTGGTCTACTTATCGATTGACTGGAACACTCACGCCACCATTCAGTTCACAGATAATATGGTGGCACTGTAGCACAAATTCAAGGTTATGGGCGGTATTGATGTTTTTCCAGCTGATTACTAGGAAGTACTATTATAATATTTTATACTACTACAGAAAATCTTTAAACGTAAAATTTATGAATGAAAAATTTCGAAATCTCAAAGGTCGTAAAATTAACTTTACTCGCTAAGCCACAACACATACCCCAGCCCGGTATTGAATAGGTATTATGTTACAACCTGTATAATATATTGGCATAGTCTTTTTAGTAGGGCAGTCGTGATTTTTATAGGATATAGTTTTTTGCTTTTATTTATCTATTTTTTGCCACTAATAAATGTATGTCTATGTCTATGTATAAATTACTGGGCATGAGCTTTAAAATCCAATTTGTCCGGGAGACTAGCACAGTACAGTGACACGATTTTGAAATCTTAGTTCTAGTGACACTGGAATTGTTTTGGGTAGTCGTGTTGCTTGCCATTTTGCGAGCGACCTGCTCATCTCATCAATCAAGTGTAAAAAATTTGAGTCAATATGCTAAACCAAGAAATTCGATGTTGCCTTCTCAATTTACTATTCATGATAACTAGATCATGATTTGTGCAAATCTTGTGTCCACATAATTGAGACACGATGACAATGCTATTTTTTTACCTGACCTGATGATGCAGACAAGAGTGACTACATGTGGAAACTCCAAGACATTAAGTACTAACATGTCTTAGTTAGTAGGGACCACGTGCATATGAGGGTGCAACATCTTAGTAACACTTAAAATTTTATCCTATTTTTTTGTTCTCGTTATTTGGTTATACGACTATGGACTATGGACTATGGTTGCCGATAATTATGTTATCGTGGTATTATGTACTACCTTACGGTTACAATCATTTGTTACGGCTATAGTTTAAATCTTTATTTTATACGAAAACTTAAAAATAAATACAACCGTGTGGCAAAAAATACGATCATTAGCTTGATTTATACCATCACAAAAACGGCATTGTGTAAACTACATCTAGTAATGAAGCAGAAATGAAAATATGTATTCTTTCGCCAAAGTAAATGTTGTGAGTGAAACTTTTGGCTGACCTTTTGGTCTAGTGAAAATAAAAATATGCCTTATTACATATTTATGACTTTGTTTGGAAATATTATGGTGCAAGGGCCAGATACGAGTACGTTTATTGTTCTTACAATTCTTTGCTTGTAGTGTGTTGTAGTGTACGTATGTATCATTCTAGGCACTTATAAATCCGGTCTAAGGTTAAATACTTAAATAGTCTTTATTGAAGCCATTGTATAGCGATTAAGGGCAATATTTATTGTTTTTCTCATGCCAAAATTATGCCCCTTTTAAACTTTATTAGTTTCTTATTCAGCTTCAAGGTAAAAACCAACTATAAACCGGAAACTCCTGAGGGAGGTAGTTCAAGTAGGTGCTTCTTATGCAGCTTTTTAGAGGTCCCAGTGTCCCATTTAGACAGGCGTTAGTCTCGCTCCTGAAATTTTGGTTTAGTATATATCCATACCAATATATAAAAGTGAAACGTTTTCTGTTTGTTTGTTTGGGGAGATTTCACGCGATAACGGCTCAACGGATTTTGATGAAACTTGGAATGGAGATAGCTTATACCCTGAAATAAAATATAGGATACTTTTATCCCGGAAAATTGTAAGTTTCCACGGAAAAACTGGAAAAACTGGAAAAATGTTGACAACTCGCTGTAAGAAACGGTTGCAATGGAAACGAAATAACAAGTATGTCAAAAAACATCAAGAGAGGTGCTATAATATCTTAGAAGAACAAGGATGCTTTTTTTCGCGATAGATATTAATCCGCGCGGACGAAGTCGCGGGCAGGAAAACTAGTATTTGCATAAAACAAAGCTTATCATAATTTATTCTGCCTAATTTGGGTAGCTAGGGTAAGAAAGAGTAGGTATAATATATCACATAACCTAAATTAGTGGTATCGTAGTATTTTGCTTTACGAGGTGCATACTTGTAGTGTAATAATGAGGCAGTACAAAATATTAAAAGAGTTCCTCAAGAATCACACTAATCACACTTTAATATTATAAAGGGAAAAGTATGTATGTAATCATGTGTGTGTGTGTGTGTGTGTGTGTGTGAGAGGGTGTTTATATGTGTGTTCATATGTTAGTAACTCCTTCACGCTCAAATGGCTGCACGGATTTTGATGAAATTTGGCATGTAGATACTTTAAGTCCTGAAATAACACATAGATTACTTATTTTCATCATTCCATTATCACAGTCAATTTGCAATGTTCAAGTGACAGGTGTCAAATGAATAGGTGTCAAAGGTAGGTGACAGGTGTTAACGTGATAGGTGTCAAAGTTACACATTACCATGTCAACCCAAGAGGTGCAATAAGTAGGGTTTTTTGAAACTTCTTTCTTAAAATAGTGACGTGGTGGCAATTAGCTAAGCGACCAATTAGGCAATTAGTCGCAAAATACTTCAGATCCTGCACCTTCATTCTGATGTCAAATAGCATTATCAACTTCAGTACATTGCCACCTCAAGAGAAATTCAAGCACAAAATTGAAAGCTAATCTCTGAAACAGGAATTGAAATCGCACCGATAGGATGAAATGTCTCAACTTTATAAGCAAATCCGCCATTTTGGACTAAACGAGCGAAACGATATCATTATCTCGCCAACATTAATCTCCTCACTGATGAGCTCGTAGTTTCTTTTAATTAGAACACTCTGTTGTAATTATAACGAGATTTATTCGCTGGATTCATCATAAAACATTAAATAAATTAGATGATATAATTTGTAGCTGCAGTGTCAAGCTTGCAATATTCCCTGGGTTTTTTTCAGGTAAATGCTTTCTATGAAAATCTGGGATATACATGTGAAATCTTATTTAAATAAATTTTTAATCAATTTAGTATGATACAAAGAAGGATGTGCAACTCCTTTCGCTAGCTTTTTTGTTGGAATCCTATACACCTATTTCAATTTGTGAAATTATTTTACCTCCTTGTAAAGATTAATTCAATTTATATCATTGATCGTGATTCACGTACAGGTGTGTTCAAGTCAAGAGTGAATAGATATCTACTTGGAAAGCGTGCTACATCTTCTACCACATCATTGCTTTCCATCAGGTGAGATCATGGTCAAACGATTGCCTAGCTCGTAATTATAAAAAAAGCATAATCTTCGAATTTGTTCTTTAAATTTAATACACGTAAAGTATATTCAGCTTTCAAATAAATTTTTTGAGCTTATTCTTAGTAAGACCATTAATTTAATAATATATTTTATTTGACCTTACGTTAAATGTGTACAGAAAACATTCCGTAGCTAAAAATAATATGAACGAGATAGAACGTAAGGGAAGTTTAATGAAGGTTTAACGTTAATTTTCGTTCGCTGTTTGTAGAGCTTTGTATACAAATCCTAGGCCTGTAGTCTCGACATCGACAGCGATTGCTTTACAAACAAAATCAGTGGCCAAGTACGATTATAACAATATTTGGTAGTCTCTGCCAAATATCGATGTCAATCGTAGAAGCGAGTATGTAATCTTTCTACGATTTCAATCATGATCAATGTCAGTACAGACACAGAATATCTAATAATGTACAGATAGCGATGAAAATCGATAGCTTTTGACAGCTAACAGTTGTCATCGGTATGTACCGATTTCGGTTGTAAAGCAATCACTATCGATATGTCGAGACTGCAGGCCCTGGGCATACATTTGGCAAAGTTTTGCGTCGCTATAAATGCAAATTTCGCGATCCACAGAGCTCATAAACAGCGCGGCGTCGAGGAAACTGGGAAAGCTCCCAGTAACACTAATTTCTGAAAAATGGAAGATAATAGGAGTGGAAAGGATGGGTTTACCCACTTTAGGGTGTAAGTTTGTTATAATGCATAGTGTTTGAGAAGATTTAGTACCTAAATGCCAATTTTTTTTTATTTCACAGCACAAAAAATTTACACTTACCTGTAAAAGAGCAACAAAATATATTTTTACTGTATAATAATATCTAAGCCCAATCGCAGCAAGAGTTTTTGTGCTTCAGTGAGTTTAAGTAGAGTTCATGTGCTCGAGTTTGTGCCCGTGCGAGAGGCATCCGCTTGAATAGACAGATCACATAACATTGTCGCAAGGCCCAAGTGCGAAGCTTAACCGCGCACCGTGGCGGCAGGCGGCATGCGGCAGCGTTGTGTGAGATCCGCCTTAGTATGTCTCTTGTGCCCTTGCGAGAAGCATCCGCGTATACAGACAGATCACATAACATTTATGCACAGCCCAACTGACTAAGTACTACGACTAAGTATGGTCCGCTAGACCACGTGCCGCGGCGGCAGGCGGCAGGCGGCAGCGTTGTGTGAGATCTGCCTTACTATGTCTATTGTGCCCTTGCGAGAAGCATCCGCGTATACAGACAGATCACATAACATTTATGCACAGCCCAAGTGCGAAGTATGGTCCGCTAGACCACGTGCCGCGGCGGCAGGCGGCAGGCGGCAGGCGGCAGGCGGCAGGCGGCAGGCGGCAGCGTTGTGTAAGATCCACCTTACTATTTCTCTTGTGCCCTTGAGAGAGGCATCCGCGTGTACAGACAGATCACATAACATTTATGCACAGCCCAAGTGCGAAGTGTGGTCCGCTAGACCACGTGACGCGGTGGCAGGCGGCAGGTGGAAGCGTTGTATCAGTTCCGCCTTACTATGTCTCTTTAGTTTAATTAGTGTTCATGTGCTCGGGTTTGTGCCTGTGCGAGAGGCATCCGCGTGTACAGACAGATCACATAACATTGTCGCACGGCCCAAGTGCGAAGTGTGGTCCGCGAAACCACGCGCTGCGGTGGCAGGTGGCAGGTTGTGTGAGATCCGCCTTACTATGTACCTTGAAGACGAATCGATTGACACCTCGCTTGATAAAATCGAACCAATAGGAGCGAAGCTATGGTGGAACATCCACATAAGCACATAAATAGATACATACATACATACATAGACTGTGAAACTCATTACCCTTCCTTTGCTTTGCTGTAGTTGGGTAAAAAAGCCATGTTAAGTTGTCTAATTAAAAAGTTAAATTTGAAGTAGGCAGTTACAATTCAACTGGCAGTAGACCCAATAAAAATTGGCTTATTCTCACTCGGTACGTTCCAAACAAGGTACACAAAAAAAAGTTTCAGTACGTAAGGTAAATGTCCCATACTTACGACTTTAAGATTTTTCAAATATATTACTAAACATAAACATGATATCAGGTTGAAAGCATTTGTATGATGAATATTGGTATTCTGCCAGTAGGTAATTTATTGATTTCACTATGTAGTTTTAATTCTTTTTTTTTTATAATTTATTTGTGAACCTCTTGTTTGAACCCTATTACGTGATAAAATTTTGCTCTGTTTCTAAGTTCGTGAGTTCGTGGCCCCTGTTTCGGGATAAAGCTTTTTACAGTGAATTATGATAATTTATAATAAAACACAAAAAAAGGGTTTATTAACTTAGAACACTGAAAAAGATGTAGTAGGGAAATTCAGCTTAATGACAGTAAATAAAGATTGTATTACTCACAATTTTATATTAACAAAAATTAACCTTTTTAATCTAATCGAAGATCATTTTTAAATTATGTAAATAAACCATTAACTACCCTAAGCATAATATAAATATACAAAAATAAATAAATTCAATAGTATAACAAACAAAATTATGCTGGTAGTAGGAACCTATGCGAATTTACCTTAAATATGTAAATACAGGTCACCTTCAAAGTCGAACTGTAAGAATTATATTAAACAAAACATACACCGAATTTAGCTTGTAAGAAACTAAATTTAATACATAATGGCAGCAATTTGGTCATTAAACTCTTAACTAAACTTGACAAAAAAAAAACAAATGTAATTTAAACCTTGTCGACCTTGTAACAAGGTCTTTTTGCCCCTGGCGTCTATTCTAAACTTACGTCACTTTAAACTGCACCGCTTAAAATAACGTAATTAAAACAGGTTTTTAACACGCTGTCTAACAGCGTTTCGATAAATTCAGACACGTTCTGAGACAGCGTTTGGACAAATTGGGACTCTCGCCGCGTGGAAACAAAGTTGATTTTACGCTGGCAGGCTTTAGTGCTAGTTTAATGAGTGAGGATTAGATGCCAGGGGAAAAAATACCTTGTTACGAAGCCAACAAGGTTTAAATGACTTTTGAAGAAATTAAGTTTAGCTCAGGGGGTGTCCGAATCACTACCAATACCTATGTTTTTTAATTTACTTTAACATTATCTCAATTATTATATAAATACACTAGCAACAAAAATGTATCTAGAATATTCCTGATTCAGTAGTGACATGAACTAGAGGACACACGAAAAATAAAATGAGTGCTATTTCGTGAGTCGATTTATTGCAATTAAAAAAAAACTATGCTTGCATATAACTTTTTTCTAAGTCAAATAAATTGCTAAGTTACACAAAAGACCAGTTACACAAAAGACCACCATTAAAAGTTTTATTCTAATGGATTTATTTACCTTTGCCTTTCCGTAAGCTTTTGAAGTACGAGCGCTAACCTTACGGTGATAAGGAAGAAACGCACGCCGCATAACTATTAGTGGCTGACTGAGGGTTTTGAGCGTCGCATTGCTCTCATTTTAGTCACCAAAATATTGGTACTTATTTTCTTAGAAACTGAAAATGAGAGATTTTGTAGTTATGTATAATTTAAATAAATAACATTTATATTGCTTATTATTTGCGCCAGAAACAAAACTAACGAATAACTTGGGCCCTTAACCTTAGTACTATTATTGATTCTGTGGTTTTAGTCAATTTTGGAACTAGTCCTACCGTTTTTTACTACTCTAAAATCCGGAACTAATGTTATTGACCTACTCAGTAATGAACAGGATTTTGATTGTGATTAATTATTATCGTTCTGGAAAATTAATATATATTACTAATTTTACGGATAAAAGACTTGGGAATTCAAAATCAACTGGTTTATTACTTTTTCTTCACAGCGGTAATCTTATTTTTGAACAATCAATAGATCCAGTATGGATCTTAGTACTGGATCTAACGAGAATGATCCACTGTTCTTGACTCAAAGGCAAGAAGCGAATTGACTATATGTTCGGACTCAACGACGTAAAAAAATGTCAATGGTCCGCTGACCTGCTTTCTACCCAACTGGGGAGGGTTATTTGAAAATTTTTAAAGGCCATCCAGACAAACTCACAAATAAAAATAAACTTGCGAAACATGAGAACCAAAACTTTTTTTTTTTTTTCATAAACTTATTCCAGAACTTAGTTATAATTCTCGTATCTCATTAGCGAGCACACCCAGCCCTTCTTTCGAAAACCAGTCTTTTCACTAAGAATTTTAATTAGTGAAGCATTTCTTTCAATAGACTTCGCGTAATTTCAGACCCTGCTTCTCATATTTATCGTGATTTGTTGAATATGGATGAGAAAAGGCCTTAGATATAAGGCCCCGAGGACGGAAGAGCCCTCTGTTATTGTCGCATTCAGTTGAAAGTAGGTCTGTACTGTTATGGTGCACTTTGTGCTATGGTGGATAATTATATGCCTGCTCATCAGGTTTGTTATACGAGGCTGAAGAGAGTTGCAAAGTCTTGTTAGTTGCCTGGAAACTATTTTAGTTCATACAATACATAATGATTATAACCTCTGTAGGGGTTAGACGCTCGAAATTAAAGAGTTTGAGGTAACTTAGCAGCCGCGGCAACGCTGCGGAGCGGATTCTCAAAATTGGTACAAGCGTGATCAAAATTGATAACTACGTTATGTCAGTGAAAGCGTTGACTAATAATTGAACGAGTTTTAAGGGTTAGGATTAAAACAATAACTTCCTACATTTTTTTTAATGGTATCCCAGCTACGTCCGTGTAAAAAATCCATAAAAAAAATATCTATACTTATAATAAAACTGTAACAGGTCCAATTCTGTACATTGAAGATATTTAGTAAATTTGGGGGGGGGGGGGGGGGGGGGGCGTTCTATATTTGATACTAAAGCCAAAACTGTATTTTTTTTTCATTTTTGTCTGTATGTCTGTCTGTCTGTATCTTGGCTAGGCATCACGCCGAAACTACTGAATGAATTCAAATGAAACTTGGCATAATTTGAGTTCATACTACGAGGTAGAATATAGGCTACTTTTCATCCCGAAAAGTTAAAGGGTTCCCGCAGAAAAGGGGTTGAAAGATTTTTATAATAACACGTATCACGCTGATACTACTGGACGGATTTTGATGCAATTTAGCACAGTTATAGTTTATATGATGATTGAAAATTAAGGATACTTTTTATCCCGAAAATATAAAGAGATCCTGTGTGATAGGGGTCCAAATACTGTCAATTAAAGAATATTGGTAATTTTTTTTTTTTTTTTTTTGTCGGCCTATCTGTCCGTCTGTCTGTATCTTGGCATAGCATCACGCCGAAACTACACAATGATTTCAAATGAAATTTGGTATGATTTGAGTTTATACTTCGAGGTAGGAAGGACATTGGATACTTTTCATCTCGAAAACTTTAAGGGTTCCCGCAGGATAGGCGTGGAAAGGTATTTAAAAGAACACGTATCACGCTGAAACTAATGGACGTATTTTGATGCAACTTGGCACAGTTATATTTTATATAATGATTGAAAATTAAAATAACTTTTTATCCCGAAAATATAAAGAGTTCCTGTGGAATAGGGGTCCAAATTCTGCAAATTAAATAAATTTATTTAAAAAAAATTGAGTCTGTTTTATGTCAGATACTGAAGCCAAAACTGTTTTATTTTTCTTTTTATTCTGTCGGTCTGTCTGTCCGTCCATCTGTATCTTGGCATAGCATCACGCCGAAACTATTCAATGAATTCATATGAAACTTGGTATGATTTGAGTTCATACTTCGAGATAGGAAGGACATTTAATACTTTTCATTCAGAAAAATTTAATGGTTCCCGCAGGATAGGGGTGGAAAGGTATTTAAAAGAACACGTATCACGCTGAAACTAATGGATGGATTTTGATGCAAGTTTATATGATGTCATATGAGTCATATGAGTCATAGTTTATATGATGGATGAAAATTAAAGATACTTTTGATCCCGAAAACATAAAGGGTTCTTGCTGTATAGGGGTCCAAAATCTGACAATTGAAGAAATAATGTAATTATTTTTGGAGTCTGTTTTATATTCAGTACTGAAGCCAAAACTGTTTTTTTTTTCATTTTTGACTCTCTGGCTGTGTGTCCTTCTGTCTGTCTGTATCTTGGCAGCGCATCATGCCGAAACTACACAATGAATTCAAATGAAACTTGGTACGATTTGAGTTCATACTTTGAGGTAGGACATTGTATACTTTTAATCCCGAAAAATTAAAGAGTTCCCGCAAGATATGGGTTTTAAGTTATTTAAAAGAAAATGTATCACGCTGAAACTACTGGACGGATTTTGGTGCAACTTGGAACAGTCATAGTTTATATGATGGGTGAAAATTAAGGATACATTTTAATCCTTCGGGATATGGTTTCAAGTTCTGTACATAGAAGACATTTGTTTTTTTTATGTTTCGCAGTATTCTATATTCAAACCAAAACTGTTATTATTTTTTCATTTTTGTCTCTCTGTCTGTATCTTGGCCGCGAATCACGCCGCTGGAACTACTGAATGAATTTAAATGAAACTTTATATGATTTGAGTTGATACTACGAGGTAGGACATAGAAAAAAAAATACAAATAGGAAATAGTAAATATTAAAGTGGTTCCGCAGGATAGGGGTAGAAAGTTATTTGAAAGAACACGTATCACGCTGTAACTACTGGGCGGATTTTGATGCAACTTGGCACAGTCATCTATCTATACTTCTAATAAAGCAATAGCTACGAAAAAGACTGTATAAAGTATTCAAATTTAAAAAATGGTCTAGTGTACCCTAAAATAAGCTACAGAACATATTTTTTTATTTTAATTCGCGTCTTTCTGTCTGTTTGTCTGTATTTTTGTGCATCACATAAAAACTACTGGACCGATTGCTATGTGGTTTTCAATGTACAATAGCTTTGACTTAAAAACTTGTGTAATTGGTATTTGACGATTAGAAGCCGAGCAATTGAGAAAAATATTTTTGACGTCTGAAGAAATTTTGATCAAATGTTGTTATATTGGTATTTTAGGTCCTGGAATAGCACATTATGGTACTTTTAATCTAAAGAAATGACCACGCGTGCGAAGCAGCGATTACAGCTAGTATAAAATAAAACTGATTATTTTTTCACATATATGTATTCGAATTTTGATGAAATTTGGAATGGAGTTAGCTTATACCCTGGCATAACACATAGGATACTTTTCATCATCATCATCATACTTCATTCTCAAACGGCATACTGTTTTTTTTTTAAAGTTCGGAATGGAGATAGCTTATACCAAAGAATAACAAACACATAGGATACTTTTCATCATCATCATCATACTTCACTCTCAAACGGCATACTGTTTTTTTTTTAAAGTTCGGAATGGAGATAGCTTATACCAAAGAATAACAAACACATAGGATACTTTTCATCATCATCATCATACTTCACTCTCAAACGGCATACTGTTTTTTTTTTAAAGTTCGGAATGGAGATAGCTTATACCAAAGAATAACAAACACATAGGATACTTTTCATCATCATCATCATACTTCACTCTCAAATGGCATACTGTTTTTTTTTAAAGTTCGGAATGGAGATAGCTTATACCAAAGAATAACAAACACATAGGATACTTTTCATCATCATCATCATACTTCACTCTCAAACGGCATACTGTTTTTTTTTAAAGTTCGGAATGTAGATAGCTTATACCAAAGAATAACAAACACATAGGATACTTTTCATCATCATCATCATACTTCACTCTCAAACGGCATACTGTTTTTTTTTAAAGTTCGGAATGGAGATAGCTTATACCAAAGAATAACAAACACATAGGATACTTTTCATCATCATCATCATACTTCACTCTCAAACGGCATACTGTTTTTTTTTTAAGTTCGGAATGGAGATAGCTTATACCAAAGAATAACAAACACATAGGATACTTTTCATCATCATCATCATACTTCACTCTCAAACGGCATACTGTTTTTTTTTAAAGTTCGGAATGGAGATAGCTTATACCAAAGAATAACAAACACATAGGATACTTTTCATCATCATCATCATACTTCACTCTCAAACGGCATACTGTTTTTTTTTAAAGTTCGGAATGGAGATAGCTTATACCAAAGAATAACAAACACATAGGATACTTTTCATCATCATCATCATACTTCACTCTCAAACGGCATACTGTTTTTTTTTAAAGTTCGGAATGGAGATAGCTTATACCAAAGAATAACAAACACATAGGATACTTTTCATCATCATCATCATACTTCACTCTCAAACGTCTGTATGGATTTAAATGAAAAATCAAACCTATAAGTCAATGTAATCAAAAAATACGGCTGTCAAGGCCTCATATTTTAACACTCGCAAGGGAATCAAAACCTAAAGAGGTACATCAAATTTGGCAAGAAGCAGTGCAAAGTAAATGTAAAGGGAATATCCATAAATTTATACTTATAATATAACTGTAACGGGTCCTATTCTGTACATTGAAGTTTTTTTTTGTAGAATACTCTGAATTCGATATTCCAAAACTATTTTTTATCAACATCGTAGTACAATTTGCATCAAAAAAACCTTTCTGTAGTTTCAGCGTGATACGTTTTCTTATTAATAACTTTAAACCCCTATCTTGCGGAAACCCTTTACTTTTTCTGGATGAAAAGTATCCAATGTCCTACCTCGTAGCATGAACTCAAATCATACGAAGTTTTATTTAAATTCATTCAGTAGTTTTGGCGCAATTCTCGGTCATGATACAGACAAACAGAAAGACAAAAATTAAATTTTGGCATTTTTGGCTTCACTAACGAATATAGAGAACCCTCCAAAAATATATAAATATAATATAAATAAATATATTCGGGACATTTACACACCAATTATCTAGTCCCAAACTAGGATACACTGTGCTATGGGCACTAGATAACGGATAAACATACATAGATAAGAATATTACATCCATGACTCGGAAACAAACATTTCTGCTCATCACACAAATGATTGGACCTTGCAGGATTCGAACCCGCGACCGTACGATTTCGTACCTAGGATCTCTAGCCACGAGACCAACCAGTCGTCAATATATATATTATAGTATTATTTATTAATTCAAAATACACTTAACTTTGGACCCCTATCCCAAAAAAACCCTTTATTTTTTCGGGATAAAACGTGTCATCGGATAATTCCGTTGGCGTGATGCATGTCCAAGATACAGACAAACAGACACAAAGTCAAACATAATAAAAAAACAGTTTTAGCTTCATTATAAAATATAGAGTAAACTCCAAAAAAAAAATCACATTGTCTTTAATGTACAGAATTTGGACCCATATCCCGCAGGAACCCTTTATTTTTTCGAGACATAAAGTATCCTCAATATTCACCCATCTTATAAACTATGTGCCAAGTTGCATCAACATCCGCCTAATAGTTTCAGCATGCTACGTGTTTTTCTTAAATAATTTTCCACGCCTATCCTGCGAGAACCCTTTAATTTTTCGGGATGAAAAGTATCCAATGTCCTATCTTGAAGTATGAACTCAAATCATACCAACTTTAATTTTAATTACTTGAGTATTTTTGGCGTGGTGCACTGCCAAGATACAGACAGACAGTCGGACATACAGACACACAGACAGACAAAAATGAAAAATAAACAGTTTGGCTTCAATATTGAATATAGAACAGCCTCCAAAAAAGTTTACTAAATATTTTCAATGTACAGAATTTGGGACATTATTCCCCAGGAACTCTTCATTTTCTCGGCATAAAAAGTACCCTCAATTTTAACCCATCAAATAATCTATAACTGTGCTAAGTGTCATCAAAATCAGTCCAGTAGTTTCAGCGTGGTAAGTGTTCTTTTAAATAACTTTCAACCCCTATCCTGCGGGAACCCTTTATTTTTTCGGAATTAATAGTATCTTATGTCGTATTTCGTAGTATGAACTCGAATCATATCAAGTTTCATTTAAATTCATTCAGGCGTTTCGGCGTGATGCTTAGCCAAGACACAGACAGACAGACAGACAACAATGAAAAAATAACAGTATCGAATATGGAGTAACCTCCAAAAAAAAAAACTTCAATGTACAGAATTGGACCCGTCACAGTTTTATTATAAGTATAGATATAAATAAAACATTGAGATTAAACATTACTAAAATGTTCCTTTGAGTGTGTCGAAAAGGGCTTATACTCAGCATAATGCCATTTTTATTATTTATCTACTCATATCGTAAAATCCGGAATATGAACTCAGAAATGGTGGAATGGTATATACATTCCGCACGGCACTTCTCTTTTAAGAAAAATACATTATAACACTGGTTTTATCAACTAAACAGTGTTATAATATAACTTTTTTCCCATAAAAGCACCGGTTTGGCTCTGCACTACGAGAGTTTCCGCCATTTATTGTCTATGGTAGCGCGTGTAAATTCGTAAGTGCGCGAAGTTGCTGTGAATTCGATTTTGGCACCATAATTTACTTTATATTAGTACCTATCCAATTTAATGTGTTACCTGTGTTTACGTTGATTAAAAGTTATATCCTGATTTGAAATGTCCGACAGCAGTGTTAGTGAGGAGAATTTGACTCCACCTGACATCACTTAAAGAGCAAGAAAATATGACGACATTTTATTTTCTCATTTAAAGTAAATTTATATTGCATGAGTATAAAGTATTCTATGAAACGGCACATAACTAGGTCTTAAAACACTCTCGTTACGTTTTAACCCTCTTTATGCAATCGTTTTTTTAAACTAGTATTACTTGATTAAACGGACAAGTGCCTTTATTAACTTACAACTACCTACTACAAAATAAAACTAGCTAACGACTACATGAGACAGTTGGGTAAACCACATGTCATTACAGGCTTATATAGGTAGTCCAAATGTTCTAGGCCACTACCAGTTGGCAGCAACATGCTGGCGGCATTATGCCGCTGAATTGCAATGCTAATTCGATGAGCCAAATAGGTATTGTTTATTATTGACTAGATGTACCCGCGACTTCACACGCGTGGTCATTTGTCTAGGTTCATAATCAGCCTATATTTGTCCACTGCTGAATGTAGGCATCTCTTAATGCACGCCCCTAAGCATGAAGAGTTCTTCAACTCCCCTCATCCATTTTCTTCTAGCCCCTTTTTGCAGGTCGTCACTCCACCTGGCCACAGGGCATCCTACATTAAGTTTTCTTAAACGTGGCGTCCACTCGAGAACTCGTCCACCCCAACGGTTATCCGTTCTTCAAGAAAAGTTACTAGCCCACTGCCACTTTACCTTGTTTATCCTAAGAGCTAGGTTTTCTCTGAGTTAAAAGTACTCTTTGTACAATTCCAAAGCTAAAATACCATCATTTGATCAAAATTCCTTAAGCCGCCAAAAACTGTTTATCGATTGCTCGGCTTCTACTCGTCCGATTGAGATACCAAGTACCCCAGTTTTTAAGTCAAACCCAACAGTGAAAACCGCATTGCAATCGGTCCAGTAGTTTTTACGTGATGCCCGAACAAACAAACATACAGACAGACAGACACGATTTTATTAAATGTTATTTTCTTGTTCAGTATTTTAAGAGCCCTATACATTTTTTTTTAATAAGTATATTTTTTGTACGGACTATTTCGTACATATTGCTTTATTATAAGTATATATCTCAAATGATTTACGTCGTAGCTGCAGATGACTGTCTAGTTTATAAGATCTCTGTTTTATTTGTACCCATCCACGTATATCCAAAATCTTTAGAAACGAGATATTTACCGTGTAATTTATTTGTTTTGAGTTCTCGTTATATCGTTTCGCTCCGTTGCAGGCGCCATGATCACAAGCAAACTGATGTTCTTGCGAGTGGGTAGGTTTAAGGGCAGACATATCGATCTACCCCCCTATTTATTCGTTTTTTACGTCTCGTTTCGAATGGTAATTACAGATAGTGACCATGTTAGTTTAAAATCTTATATTCATAATCATATTTCACAAAAAAAAGTTCTGCCCTAAAGAGAAGTTGCCATAACCAATGTTTGAGAAAACTAGTGCTTTTGAATACTTCTGTGGCTATTAAAAAGAATGCAAATGAACCCCGTACTTGCAGAATTCTCTAGTTAGTGTTTTCAGAGCTCAAGCCTTAACTCCAGAATTCGAATGCTGTACCTACTTGAAATTGGAAATTGAAGTCGGCAAGGATTTTAATTCTCGTTAACTATTCTATAGTGATATTGATTGTTGCATTTAAGAAATGTGTTTTATAGAAAAATACGATTTGCAGTAAAACTTCATGGAATTGTTTTATTCACTGTTCTGTGTGGGTGTTGTGTATGTGTGCTTGTGGAAACGGCGTTCGTAAGTCTCAACTATTGAACCGTTGCTTGAGTACATCATATTTGTTAATGGATAAAAGTACCTAATGGTATTTGCAATATATTTATGACCTAAATCGGTCTGGTGTTATTAAGAACTGAGGTTACATAAATACAAATTGAAGCAATCAGAATTACCACAAGAAGCCAGAACTAATACAAACTCATCAACTATACAAAAGTATTGGCAAATAAGGGACAACCTAGGTCTCACACACCGCCGTCCTGGTGGCATTGCCGCGTTGAATTTCAATGCTTTATGATATGTACAATACGAGTCAAGTAAGAAATAGCGCATGAGCATATAGCCAGATGAAAAACTAATACAAAAATTACTAGATAGGTAGGAACTGGCTAAGTATAAACATGTGTATATTTATCCCGTTAGTTAGGTTCCGTTAGGTAGGTATATCTGTATTTCGCTTATTCTTTTTCATTTATTTTCCTGGGCTTACTTAAAAGACAAAGTTTGTCTACTACTCAGAAAGCTAAAAAGACTCTGGAAATAGGCTTTCTAGCCTAGCACTGTGGTATAAAAATAGGTTATCTTTTTAGGACAACCTGTATTTTTGTAAGAACTTATTTTGTGCTAAAACTTTTGCTTGACTTTTTTTGAGGCTTAATTGGTGTTTATAAAAGGTCAAACCAAAAAAAGTGTACATAGCTAATTATTAAAGACCATCCGAATGAATGTCTACGTGAGCAAAGCTGAGGGATGCAGCTAGTTTTAAATAGCATAATAATAGTTGATAGGCACAGGCGTTACTTTGCGGAAATCCTTATTTAAAATGAACGAAGTCAAAATAAGTAGCTTACTTTCACCAATCATTTGTCTGACTTTCAGTCAGTATGGCGAAAGTAAGCTAGGTACATATTATTTAGAAGTGGGTATTAATGAATTAAACATATAGTAAATATCTTCTGGTAACGATAAGTTTGAGTATTTTTGCCTATTAAGGTATCCCAACAACTGTTATTAATGTTACGTTTCGCCATTACTAGCAAAAGTTAAAAAAAACGACACGGTAAGCAACTAAATGCAAGCGCGCGGCGGCCTCGACTGATTTGTAACGCCACCGTCGGCGGTGTCGCGCTGTAGCTGATTAACTCGCGTAAGTAGGTAGAGTGACGGATGCCTGGTAGTACTTACAAAGTTCCGCTTCCGTATGTAGTTTTTCCACAGCAGCAGCCATAGCTGCTGGCCACCCGCTCCAGGCTGGCACATTACTGAACAAGATAACGTGAACGGGTGCTGCTTTTGGGGTCTGGTCCGGCCTGGTTTCTTATTAATCATTGTATATTTAAACGGTTTTATTTAGATTGACCTATTTTTTGATTTTTGTTTACTTGTTTATTTGATTATTTGTTTATATCAAATCTAGAAATTGAAATTTTACCCCTTTCCTGTTGTCCGATTGTTTTGAAATTTGGTATACGCCTTTAGTTTTGATAACAATACAATGATGTATATTCAATATTATTGTAAATCTAAGATGGCCGCTTTCACAAAATGGCGAATTACATATATTTTTTCAAACCCCTCAATATGGATATCAAATGAAAGGGCTTAACTAGTAGAATACACCATGAAAATTCTAAATCCAAGATGGCCGCCACCTTAAAATGGCGGATTACTTTTCTTTTTTTTAAATCTCTTCAATATGGGTATCAAATGAAAGGGCTTGACAAGTAGAAGAAGTTCACTTTAGAAATAACTAAACAACAAACTAAAAAATATATAATAATATATGTATATTATTTTTAAATCTTTATATTTATTAAAAGCTAACAAAATAAAATTATATCGTGGGGTGAGTTGAATCATAGCGTAACCTTAGTAACAGAAATTTGACTCGCCCGATGATTTTATTTTATTTATTAGCTATAAAATTAAAATAAAAATGTACTAATAAACTGCATATGAAATCGTAGATCTTTTTTTTGTCTATTTTTATTAATAATGCATAGTTTGATTATAAAACTAAAAACCGATAATCGATCGAAGAAAAACAAAGATTAGTGACGAAATAAAAATAAATTTATATAACAAAATAAGTAAAACACAAAAAATTTAAATTAAAACAAAGGTTATATTGCTTCTTTTTTTTTGTTGCTTTGTAACTTTTACGTTTTGAAGTTTTTTTTTATCCCATTCTCACAATTTTTAATTTTTGGATTTTCTCTTTTAAAACTTTTCTTCTTCTTTTTTTTTATTTTTATTGCATTTTCATTTGTTTGTGAGCTGCCCTGTAAGTTTCAGCCAGATAGGTAATAGGGAAAAGCTCGAAATTTGAATTTCAAGTTTCTAGGACAGACAAAATACATACATAGATACATACATAGATAGATACATATTTGCTACAAGTGAATCTAAATAAAAGCTTTTAAAAACGTACTCTCTAATGGAGCTAAAGTAATTTAAAAAGCCGAATACTTTTATTATTGTAATTGCATCGGATAATTGATCACAATCATCAAATCGTTCCTGTCGAGACATTAATTCTCAAAATAACACAAAAAATGGCAAACTAATTCGTACAATTCATAATTTGTCTTTGTTTTACGAAACTATACCTATGTTTACAAAAACTTCTCAGTGCTGCTCGTTAGTGAAAAATAATTGGATCTGTATGTAACGAGTTTTAAAGGAGAAGCCACATTTTAATGAAACAAAGTAAATTAGGGCTCGTGCGTTCCACTGCCCGGTTTGATGACTGTCAATTTATTGTAGGTTGCTAAAGCATCTCGGTCTAATGTATATCGACGGTAATAGTCGGTATAAAGTATAATACTAATTTCACCAAATCTGTCACGTAATCAAGAGTAGGATATTTCGAAAACTAACTTTTATCCGACTGCGAAATGTTTTTATGTTTTTAGGCTGTTCTCGTATGTATGAGATTATGTTGGTATGATCCTTTGGTACGTTTTACAGCCTAAATAGCTTGATGGATTTTGATAAATGAGGCATCATTGGATTGGTCATAGTCTTAAGAGTGACATAGGATATATATGGTAGTGTCAAGAAAACTAATATGGTGGTTTACAGCTTACAGCAGACCAAAACCTATTGACTGAGGTATGACAAAATTTATAAGATCACTAGCTTTCCGACCCGCGACTTCGTACTCGCGGACTACTGTTTATCGTAAAAAATAGCATCCTATGTTCTTCTAGGATATTAAAAACCAATGCAAAAGTAGGTATGCCAATGCTCTTTGAAGTTTTATTTTGACAGACTTGTTATTTTGTTTCCATGGCAACCGTTCCTTACAGCGAGTTACCAATGTTTTCCCGTTCCGTGAAAACTTATGTATATGCAGAACGCATTATGTTTTCCTAGTAAAGCATTTTAAAAATATTTTTACGTTTCTTTCGCAATTTGAACTTAAATTTTAGATTTTAATCATGCTGCTTTTGTTTTGCGACAAGTTTAACTGTAGAATTGTAATAAGTGCTTCCCATAAAAAACCTTTCATTTTAGACGAGAGGTTGCGTGAACTGGGCATCTTGCCTAACAGGCGTTTTGTTTTTAACCGACTTCAAAAAAAGGAGGAGGTCCTCAATTCGACCCGCATGTTTAATTTTTTACCTCAGAGCTCCGTAATTTGTGAACCGATTTATAAAATTATTTTTTTGTTTATAAGTGGTCTTTCAGATTGGTCCCATAGAAATTTTATCAAAATTGGTTCAGTAGTTTTTTAACCAGTTCTAAGAATAAGAAAAATTTGGTTTGAGCGTTCGCGAAATACGAGTGTTTAAATTTGGTTGTTCACGTTTTTGTCAAAAAATAATTATTATTATGTCGAGCGATTTGGAACGTTCCTACGCCATTATTAACAGACAAAAGGACCAAAGACTGTCAGTCCACCGACAAATTTTCTTGACAACTGAACGACTATGAAGAAGTGAATTTACGTTTTTCTTTTCACCAATCATCGATGTTGAGTTCCATTAGAGAAGCATAATGTCACAAAACGTGTTCATTTGTCTTCACTGGGTTCCCGCGTTCAAAATTTATTTCTTTCCGTTTTTGTTGGCAGTTCATTCAGATGTTGACTTAATTTTGAGTTTGTCGCGGTGGCTTTGTTTGGTGGGATGTTGAAAAATAATTGTCTGATAATACAGTTACCCACGTAATTTTTCTATTTAAATTAACTTATGCCATATGGAATAAAAGAGTTTTGGAGTGGAGACCGCGAACTGGCAAGGGTAGTGTAGTGTAGGTTGCCTTCCAGCTAGATGGAGTGACGATGTGCGCAACGTAGCTGGCAGTCATTGGTTGAGAAAAACTGAAAATCGGGCTCAGTGGCGCACCTTGGGGGAGGTATATGTCCAGCAGTGGCCGAATGTAGACTGTTGTTGATGATGATGCCCAGTAACCTTCTGATTTCGTATCTAATATCGAACAAAAAAACATATTAAAAAAAATTACACTTACGTTAATAGTATCTTGGGGAATAGCACTTGAACTTGCATTGTAACAGGTCTATTCGTTTTATATCACACAAATGTGTTCGTAAAACTTGTTAGCTACTTTGTAAATAGAGTTGTTGTCACGAAAAGTCAAATTTAATCTGATTAGTGTTTTTTACACGACTGCCCAAAACAAGGAGAGCGACGTTTTTTTGAATTCATGTATGTCTGTATGTGTGTATGTTTGTAAATATGGTTGTATGTATGTGAGTTTCTTTATTCCACCGTAACTTTTAAATGCCTGAACAGATTTAGACGTTAGAATTCTTACATCCCCCGAGTCCATCACATGAGCTATGTTTTTTTGAAAAAAAAAAAAAACTATGTTTCGGCAGTATGGCACAATTTTCAAAAGCGAAATAAAATAATATCTTCGACGGATCGTACAATATGGGTATCAAATTGAAGGCCTTGATTGATACACATATGCCAACAATATATAATTTATTGGCATAAGTCCTTTTTTGGCAGGGCAGGCGTATTTTTTAGCTCCTAAGCTAGTTAAACACGAATTGTATTCAAAATTTCAATTGTGCTTTATTGACCGTAGACCTAATTTTTTAGATAACCCTAAAATGAAAAAAAAACTGCTAGCTTTTGGTTCATTCTCACTGTATGTTTCAATTAGTCCATATTAAAATAAAAAGTAGAAGTATCTTTAAGAAAAGTATTGTTACGAGCTGGAGTTCGCATAAAATTAATGTATGCCAATTAAACCAGGTTTAATCACCTTTATCCGAAAAACCACAAAAAGAAATTTAACCGACAAATAAGTCTCACACTCTATTTAACTCGACTGTACACATCAATCAATTATCACTGAATACTAGCTTCGAATCACCGTCTCCTTCCAAATGCCAAGTCAAGACTGTTCCAGGCAGCCCATGCGCGCCCTATTTATACCGCGACGGAAGTTTCCAGAAGGTTTGTTTGTTTTTTTATAATAATAATAATAATAATATTTATTGACAGTATAAAAAGATTACAAAATACATGATTTATCATATGATATAGTGCTGGCCTCTGATGTCAGATTTTATCAGGCCGCCCGAGGGCCTCTAACATGGCTTATCTACTGCTATTAATCAATAACAGCCGAGACCGACACCTTAACGTGCCCTCCGAAGCACGGAGTGATGGAAAACCGCACATAACTTCGAAAAGTCATTGGCCTAGGTTTTGAACCCGGTATCATTGGATTCTAAATTGCACTATAGAACTATTAGGACAGTATCACTCTTCCACCACTTCCAGAAGGTTCTCGTATGTACTAGCAGTAGTCGGCAGGTACTTGAACTTTCAAGATCGGCGGTGCTTTTTATGTTACCGCTTTGCGACGCACCTGTAGGTACCTGAGGCCGGTGGTGCCTTTGATTTTGCCGCGCCGCACCCGTATGTATCTACCTACCGCGTGCTCTGGAAACTTCTGTAGATACCTACGCCTCGCTGTTGTGTTCCAGAATGTTCCTTTAAATGTAGGTATTACGTCATCCAACCACGGTTCTCGAACATTTTAGTACCTACTGTTTTTCTAAGAATCTTTTTTTTTGTAGTGTGTTGCATACCATTAGCACACTCAAATAACGTCCATTAACATTCTATTCAACGTCTTTTTTCTTTTCTTATTTTCTTTATTTATTTATATAAGGTTTTATGGAGTGGCCTGTTCTAAAATCTAAAAATCGCCTTTGCAAGATGTAAATTTAGTACAAACTTATAAAAACGTGCAGTATTCAAAAATATACTTTCCTCAAGCGACGTGAACGAATATATAAAAACTTTATTTTTCCACGTCTCTGACATTTTTATAGTAAGTCTAGTTGAAGAGCCCTTTGGATACATTGATGATTTAACCTGTGAAGTTCATGTGACGAGAGGGATGAGCTCTTGACGGTACCAACTTTGTGTAATTCTAACATAAACCTTTTTGTTTCAGGTAAGCTACAAGCGGAGTCGCGGATGAATCAATGGATCAACGAACCCGGCTTGACTGTTCTGTTTTGCTGTTCGTAACGTGTTGAACAAATCGTTGCTGTATTGAAAAACTAAATAACAAATATATTTTGCGAAATCAACTTTATTGCATTTCCATAAAGACTAATTTAAGCTGTATATTTCTGTGTTAATAAAGTATTATCAAAATATTATATGAAAATAACATCATAATTTATGCAGTAGCCATGTCATGATGAAACTTAGAACAATAAAATGCGTATACAACATTTCGTGTCTATGCTGTTAACTGTTGAGGAGTTCCCTAATCACGAGCTAACCCGGAGAGCAGCAACCATGTTATGATAAAACTTCAAATCAGCTAGCATAATATAATGCGTATACTTAAATCTTACGATTTATGGTTATTGATTTCTATTATTGATTGAGCTTTGCTTCTTGCCAAATTTCAAGATTCTAGGTCAATGGGAAGTACCCTACAGACTGTTATTTATTCTGTGGCTATAAGTATTGCTTCTCTAGCAAGACAGTGTCAAAATATGCGGCATAAACCGCCGTATATTTTGATTGCGTTGACTTGATAAGTTTATTTTTTTCACAACTCCAAAGGATTGCAGACTTGATAATTTGATATTAGTTTCAACTTGATACCTCCAGCAAGCGTTCCTGAGAAAAAGGTTATTGACAGACAGACATATATAAGGGTTCCTTTAATCCTTTTAAAATACGGAATCTTAAAAACAAAGCTTTCAATGGTGATGGGATGACAAAGTAAAAAATTATAAAACAGGACTACAGCTTCTAAACAGTGTTTAATTAAACAAATTAAAATACAGTCGACTTGAGAACCTCTTCCATTTATGAAGTCGATTTTTAAAACCGCTTCTTCTTTTCTTATTCAGATGGTACAATGAATTACTTCAAAGGCTTGTGAAATCTGCCTGCATGATGAGCCTGTGTGCTGGATTATGGACTTTACTTCCACTGTTTATTGCTGAAGAAGACCAGAACCCCAACATTGGGACCGTTATGAACTTACTTTATTTAAATACACCTCAATTAATCTCGCGTGTTGGTTAAATGTCATTTTATAAAAAATACTATGCGCAATTTATAAAGCAGTCCAATTCTGTGCACTCATTATTTAATAATGACTTGGTTTGTATTGTATTCACATTACAGTAGCTGGTAATATTCATTGTCAGGAATGGGAAATTCCAGCATCACGATGAAATCATATATACTTAGTATGTCTAATTATTTATAGGATAACCAAGTTTTTATCTTACGTTTGGTTTGCATACTACTCTTTGTCCAGTTTCATTTGAAATGTGCCTCTTAAATTATGTTTGAATAAATTAGAGCCTCTCTTTGGGCACCAGTTTTAGTACTCGTTCTATGAAAACATCGTATAAATTTATGAAACATTAAAATTATTATACTAGCTTCTAATATCGATAACTTTGTGTCATACACGTTATTATTTACATTGGGTTGAGTATACAGTGAACATACAAGCCAGTCATATTAGGCCCGCTTTGGGTGACAAATTTACAATTTACCACAGTACCCCAGCTCTGAGAATACCAGAATAAGTTTCACACGAACTCAACACGGAGCACACAGACATTAGGGGAAACCTTTTCCAACATCAACTCGCTAAAGGTAATCAATAAATCCTCGAAGCAACGAAGTAATAAAAATATGTATCAAGTAGAACGACAAGTTCAAGTAGAAGTCAGTAATATGGGGGTTAGTGTTCACGCTCCAGCAGCATCGGATTTTTAGTTGTAGAGCGTTTGGTGTGCTGTTCGCCGTTAGTGATCCGTGAAAAACCCCTATGAGGAATTTTCGATACACGCGCTGTTCCGCTTCATTTCATTAAGTGAGCCAAAGAGAATTGGTTGAAAAACAATATTAAATAAAAACAGATAACGAACGGTAAAGCAGTAAAGAGCGTGGAGTGAAGTGGGATTGCAAACTCATATTTTATTGCTCGAGCGCTTTTGAGACTGTGAAAGAATATGAATATTGCGTAATAAATTCAAAAAAAATATGCGCGTAAAATTACAATATCAGCTTCATGCCTCCTTATCAATTTTTATTGTCCCATGAAACGACAGTCACTTTTCACGGCAACAAAGCGTCCGTAATAAACCACCCGAAACATAATTCTATAGCATGGAGTACCACAGCCTCACCGTAGTCCCTTGGAGTAATTGTTTCGCCATAATATTCAATAAAACCCCAATAAATTGAGTTCCTCTCTAAATTATAAGTTTCTGATAAAGTGTGGTACATTTTTCCTGTGTCGCGCGCACGAGTCCGTATCGAAGGAAATTTAACGTCTTCATAGAAAGGAAATATGGTGGTCCGAGGTGTTTATTGATGGAAATTACTATGTTATGAGGTGTAGACTTGGGCGGGAAGAGCCGAGCATTTGTATTTATGTATATATGTGGGTGTGTGGATGCTCCGCCATAGCATCGCCCATATTGGTTTGATTTTGACGAGCAAGGCGTCAATCGATTCGTCTTCAGAAATAAAGTGTCATGGGCTATGTTTTAATCAAGGATTTTTTATTACTTTAGTATATAAGTTCCTTGGTTTTACTACAGTGAAGCAAAGAAAGGGTAATAATGTGTTCAATCTGAAAACTTGATCCAATTTTGACAAGCGAGGTGTCAATCGTTTTGTCTTCATTTATAGAGTGTCATAGGCTATTTTTTATCTGATCGAAGTTGGAATTTAGTTTTTGATCGTGTCTTGTTAGTAGTAGACCAGGTATATAGGTAGGTAGGTATGTTGTGTGTATGTTTGTTTACTAATGTGAAAAGGATCAAGACAAAATTCGAATTTGTTTACCACATCATCGGCTGCGGTACAGAGTATCTACATTATTTTAAGGTGTGTATTGCATTAATACAATACGCGAGTACGCTATATATCAAATTTGATAAAAAGTGACCTATCGAAAGTGAGTATTTCGGGGATACCTACCTTAAAAAACCCGAAAGTAATTTGTAATTTTGTATTCCATTGATTGACGTGTCGAGCAAGTCACTTGACTGAAGGTAAGCGTCACGCCTGCTCATAGCAGTAGCAGTGCCACCCAGAAAGTTGAATTCAAAACCTTCCTCGTCAAGGCACTGCGTTCGTCACCAGGAGACATTGGATATTAAGGCCCGTATAAATAAATCGCTCTTGGTGGAACTCTCACTTGCGATATCAACTGATACGCTCTAGTTGTGATCAGCATCTTAAAATCGTCGCTGATTAATAAAGATATATCAAGAGCATCTCAGATCATGTCGCTTTCAAGAGCCGCATCTCAAGATGCTACGTCACGAACCAGAACTTGAGAGCAAGATTGAATGAACTACGAATGAACAATTTATTTTCTTTAGTTAAAGTTCGGTTTTTGCTTAATTAAAGATATAATGATAAGTTAAAATGTATTATTGCGATGTAATTAAATTAAATGCGATTATATTAGATGTAAAGTTTACTTTCTACTTAATTATTATTACCTTACCTGTATCTGTGACTGTGACTGTGTCTGTGTCTGTGTCTGTGGCTGTGTATGTGTATGTGTATGTGTATGTGTATGTGTATGTGTCTGTGTCTGTCTCTGTGTCTTATGTCTGTGTTCTGTGTCGGTGTCCTGTGTCCGTGTCTTGTGTTGGTGTCCTGTGTTGGCGTCTTGTGTCATATTGGTGTCCTATGTCGGTGTCTTGTTCGATGTCCGTATCGGTGTCGGTGTAATTCTTTATTTCCGGTACTTACTTTTTGATCGGTATATTGTATATACCGTAAGTAACAAGAAAGAAAGAGTTACACCAACAGGTAACGGTTACCTAATATTAGGTTAATTTTACCTATTATTAGGTAATGGTTACCTACTATTAGGGTAATGTTTAAATACCTATCAGAACATGCATTGAAAATACAAGACCGCGTCGATGTTTCTAGGTTCTACTAGCTTACGAGATATACTCGTAGCTGACCAAGATAATGCATTCTATTCCATGATAATTTTGGATTATTTATTACGTGTCAATTAACTAGTATTAGTTCATGGTTATCTACTATTAGGTAAAGGTTACCCACTATTTGATAATGATAACCACTATTAGGTAATAATGGTAACCAATATAAGGTACGGATACCTACTAGTAGGCAACGATACCTACTATTAGGTAACGGTAACCTACTATTGGGTAACGGTTACCTGTTATAAGGTAACGGTACCTAATATTAGGTAATGGTTTCCTATTACTAGGTAATCTGTTTGAAAAAAATAAGCTATTATTCGGTAATGGTATCCACAAATAAAAATAGGTACGATTACTTACTATTGGATAACGGTTACCTACTATTACGTAACGGTTACCTACTATTAGTCAACGGTACCTTCTGTTAGGTAACGAAACCTACTGTTAGGTAACGGTTACCTATTATTAGGTGTTACGTTTGAAAGAAAACTATTATTTGGTTTTTAACGTGTTTGTAACAGACCTACTATTAGGTGACAGTTACCTATTATTAGGTATTACGTCTTAAAATTATCTACTAGTAGGTGATAATAACCTACTGATAGGTGTAACTTGGTTTTTATCGTGTCAGTAACATACCTACTATTAGGTGATAATAACCTAATATTAGGTATTACGAGTGAACATTACCTACTATTAGGTTACAGTTACCTATTATTAAGGATTACGTCTTAACAGTACCTACTATTCGGTGATAATAACCTAATGTTAGGTGTTTGAAAGAAACCTATTATCAGGTTATAACCGTATTATTAATATACCTACTATTAGATGATAATACCTTATTATTGGATATTACGTGTGAACATTAACTTATGTTTGGTGACAATAACCTATTATAAGATGTTACGTGTGTAAGTTACCCATTATTAGGTATAACCGTGTTATTAATCTACTTCCTATTAGGTGACAATAACCTTTTATTAGGTACTATGTGTTAACATTGACTACTATTAGGTGACATTAACCTATTATCAGGTGATACGTGTGTAAATTACCTATTGTAAAAAAATTAACGTGTTATTGCTCTTTCTCTTATTAACTGACAATAGCCTAATATTAGGTAATACGTGCGAACATTACCTTCAATTACTTGTCAATAATCTATTATCAGGTGTAACGTGAGAACATTACCTACTATTACGTCACAATAACCTATTATTAGGTGAAACGTGTTATTTTAACTAACGTCTGCTATGCACATTTAGCTTTACGTTAAGTTTTTACTGCGTGTTCCTCTTACGTGACTGCTATAACCTATTAATTTCGTATCTATGAAGCAATCAATAGGTTATTAAGGAGTCAATACACGTTATAATTAGTTAAATGCTTTACATGTACAACGATTAGGTAGATGTAAATGTAAAAAACAAAAAAAGTGTTATATTAACCTACTCTGTTTTGCATCTTTACCTCATACATTAGGTTTTCACGGCAAAGACCTTATATATGGTTGTTATGACATAGTGGCAAGGTTAATTTCACCTACTGGGAATAGCTTACGGTAACCTTAAAATATGTTAATGTATAGTAGGTATTTACTACCTAATTTATAGGTTAAAGTGACCTACTGCTATGTTACGGTAACCTCATTCACAAGGTTTATTTAACCTTACTATTTGTTTAAAGTTATGCAAAATTAATATATTAGGTCATATTAGGTCATTGTTCCGTTTACGTCGCAATTAGGTAAAAAATTAGGTATCCTTAACCTAAAATAGGTAACGGTAACCTAATGAACTGAAGTACCAGCATGTTATGTAGAATTTACCTACTACTAGGTAAAATGTTTTACCTACATTAGGTTATGGTAACCTAAATACGGTAAAATTCACCTCATTTTTGCATTACCTACATTATTAGGTAAATGCAAACCAATCTTTTTGCTCAGTGTATTTACAGAATTTCATCAACATTGGATCTGCCAAACTAAAGCTAAAGCCCTAAACAAACAAACAAACAGACAACTTTTCACTTTTATATATTGGTATGGACGAAGTGAATTCTACAGGTATATCTGAAAAGGAAGAGTATAAGAGGCATTCGAAAGAATTTGCTCGTCATACTGTAACTTCACAACCTCACTCAACTTAAAAGTCTTCGTCCAATTTATGTTTTAAGACCAATCATTCATTTTTTTTATTATAATTTAATAAGGGAAGCATCAATGGATAAGGCCCCGCCACCGCCATTATCAGTGATCTCGTCTCCGTACGGGCCAACCTCCTATGCTTTCTTATTGAGATTTTGTAAGATCAATTTAAATTAATTAATCGTCCATTGTCACTAGTATGTCTTAGGTAGGTCGCAAAAACAAAGAGGGACAAGAGGGCATAATTTTTTATCAAAATGTAATGTACATAAGTTTGTCAACACATTCAAGGAAACTTTACTTTAAAATATAATTATAAAATCCAAATCCTCGCTGTTCAAAACAGATGCGACTCAATAAAACGCATTTTACCTGTTTGAACCACATACTTCATCGCCTATGTGTTTTCATTTCGGAATTTTCCCAAACCTCCCAGATTTAGGAAAATTCCTATTCCCCAAAATTATTGTAACCTAAACCTATTTATTATACTAGATTATATAATATGAACTAAATTCCTTATAGCCGGGCTGTGATCGTCAAGGATCCATACATGAAGGACGTTATCCATATAACCCTTTGGTCCTTTTAGAGGTACGTATTGAGATATAATAGTTCCTTTATATATAATTTTATAGTCAATTTTAAATTAGGTTAAGCTGAAATCAGTACAATTTCAAGATAGGTACTTTAACTGCCAGATAAGTTAATCATGAAACACATCTAACACACAGAGATGTATTGAGATCTGTACCCAAGGTACTTGCAACATAAAACAATGTACAAGGGTACAAAATATTTGAATCGAAAATTTAATAAAATAATAATAAATAACTTTGACATAGCATGTACTTGCTAGTACATAACTAGATCAGTGAATAAAATGAACCTACCAAAGTAGGCATAAATGTTGTACAGTGTACCAACAATGTATATAGTAAGGTACGTCATGAAGTATACTGTAAATTGTACTAGGTACAAATAATATAAATAATAGATTTTATTCAAAATCTATCGAATAGCTTTGAGTTAGTGCGTACTTGATAGTACGTTAACTAAATCGGTGGATAAAGTGAATCTATCAAAGTAGGCATAAATGTTGTACAGTGTACAAACAATGTATATGGTGAAGTAACTCCTGACATGAAGTATACTGTAAATTGTACTAGGTACAAATAATATAAGTAATATATTTTATTCAAAATCTATCGAATAGCTTTGAGTTAGTGCGTACTTGATAGTACGTTAACTAAATTAGTGAATAAAGTGAATCTACCAAAGTAGGTATAGGTAAATGTTGTACTGCGTACAAACAATGCTTTGATCCAAATTTAACCCATCCACAATATTTGATGGTGATATAATTACTCACAAGTGAATACTCATCAATGAAATTACTTGTTCAAGTATATTTATCCTTAAATAAGGAATGTGAGTATTAGGTAAGTAAGTGTACATTTACTCAGGCTACTATATTAGTAAACCTAGTTCATCCAACTTAGTTTTGTTGAATATTATAATATTTAGACAGGTAATGTTAATTGCAAGAACTGTCGACCTAACTCCCAATAGAATCCGACAAGGAAAGCTAAGCCAAAGGTTGAATCAAAATTGAAACAACAGCAAAATTAGTCGTGCAATCTCAATAACCTACTCCTGCTGACCAAAGACCAAACAGGAATCCAGCATTAAGAAGCATTCCCAATTTCCTCTCCACCGGACTGTAATTAGGTATCAAAAGCCTGTTCAGATGTTTGCAAAACGACACTGCCAAATACCATAATAGGTATATGTTTATAGATAAATATGAAAAGCTTTGCATGAGCCAAGCTCGCCAACATAGCAGCCAGGTCCTTTTTTTCATACTTCAAAGGATAAGTTCAAAGTAGATATTAACTTCTTAAATTTGCACATAGGTCAAACAAGGTAACTTCACTGACTAATGAATAACTTGGGTTCAGTTATAAGAAATACTTATTTAATTTGAATCAAACCAACAACATGTATATTGGAATACTAGGTATTCCGTTAAGTACTCAAAACATGTATCTACCAATCAGTTCAATAGTCAAGTTATATTAGATCCGATATCACGGAATAAAACGCCTGTAGGTACAAACGATGTGTTAGAATTTCATTTTAAAACTCCAAATAATAAACCTAATTGCAATTCTATTTTGTATTACCTCTGTAATTCGTTAATAAATTGTCAACATACTTTTAATCATGAAGGTCAAAGGACCTAAATAAATGTATAATAGGTACAACTTAGTTTCATTAACGCCTACATAAGTCATATAGGTATGCAAAAATAGAACATTAGTTCACGCAATGGAAGTGTTTATTTTAGGCATTTACGCATCTATCTCTATAACTTGAAGAACAGACTGTTATACCTAATGTTAAATGAGTGTATCTATAATATTATATAAATAATAATATATTGTTTTCGGGACAATTCTACACCCAGTCCCAAACCAGGACATCCCGCACCATGAGCACCGGACAACGGACAAACGCACACCAATACGAAAACTACACCATAACCCGGAAACCAACACTTGCGCTCATCACACAAATGATTGATCCCTGTAGGATTCGAACCCGCGACCGTTCTACTTCGCGCACAGGGTCTCCAGCCACTAGACCAACCATCCGTCTACCGGTTGGCTTGTCTACGTAATAGACTGTCATTCCTAATGTTAAATAAATGTATCTATAATATTAAATAAATACTATTCGGGACCATGTCACACCAATTACCTAGTCCAACCAGGACACCCTGCACTATGGGCACCAGATAACGGATAAACACACAAATACGAGCATCGCCTCCATGACTCGGAAACAAACATTTCCCATCACACAAGAGACTACACCTTGCAGGATTCGAACCCGCGACACTATGATTTCGCTCCCAGGGTTCTCTAGTTACTAGAACAACCGATCTAGATCTACTAATATGTGTTTCTTGTGGCTATTCATCTCCACATGCATTGAAAGCACTTCACTGCTGTAGACCCAGCTGCCACCATTCTCCAGCAGTCGCCAGTAGATTCAGATATCCCGTCAACCTCCAACACCAGAGGTCAGCACCAACACACACGACAGCAAACATCTATTTCTCTTCGATCAGTTCAGTAGCCATGTTTACATACATAAATACAATATCTCATAAAATGTCTATACGACAACAAAGACAAATTTCATCCCATTTTGACACTTGCTAATAATAAATATTTAGGACAAATCCACACCAACTGCCCTGCCTAACCTAGGTCATCTAGTGCCACGGCACCAGATAACGGATAACCATACCTAGACAAAAATATCACATCCATGTCCCGGAAACACGTACTTCCGCTCTTCCCACATGCCACTGAATTCTGCAGGACTCGAACCCGCAACCGTCCAACCGGTTGTTATAGACTACTCATAATTCGGTTGACGCCAACTCTAAACTTACAGAACAAGACTGGACTTATTAGATTATAGTTCAACATATAATTTTTCGCCCTCAACTGATTAAAAATACCGCAGGAATTGAACCCGTTCCAAAGGCCTTCTAACCCATGGCCTTAGTGTGATAAATAAATAACGAAACTAACAAGCTTCTACCTATTCTATAGAATCAGAGAAAGCTACCTAGGTAGACACATTTATAGTCGGGTTGACGCCTACATAAAGAGCTAAAAGCATAAATGGACATACCTACCTATAATTTGCGCCCTCAACTGTTTAAGGATTCCACAGGAATTGAACCTGCATAAAAGGTTTTGTTCTATTGATTTAGTATGACTAATAAAAAAACAAGTTAACAAGTTTATACGTATAGATATATAATCAAAGAAAGTAACATAGACCTATACCATAGAATAAATAATAGCACATGTACCTATACTCATAATTGGGTCGACGCCTACACGGAAAGTTGTTGCAATGAAATTGTTTTATCACACCTTATCTACACTTAATACCTACCTGGTTAGGATGGTGAAAGCAAAACAATGTTTAACTCTCTTATTTTCTTTAAATACCTTAAAGGGTAAGTAATTTGTTATAATTTACGACTCGCTCTATACTGATTCATGATTCCGCAGGAATTGAACCTGCTCCAAATGCAGTCTTGATGCTTTAGTGTAACAAATAAATAGATAAACTAACACACTTCTACCTAAATAGAATCAAAGAAAGCTTCATAGGTAGACATATTTATAGTTGGGTTGTCGCCTACATAAAAGCTAAAAGCATAAATGAACTTATATGATTTGCGCCCTCGACTGATTAGAGATTCCGCAGGAATTGAACCTGCTTAAAGGGGTTATTCTATGGTTTTAGTATGACTAATAGTAACAAAGTTAACACGTTTATACCTATATGTATATAATCAAAGAAAGTAACATAGACCTATACCACAGAATAAATAATAGTAGATGTACCTATACTCTTTGGATCGACGCCCTCACGGAAAGCTGTTGCAATGAAATAGTTTTATCACACCTGTTCAATACAGAACATAATAAAATTGTTATTCTCTTTCTCATATTATTTAGATCTGTATTTTAGTTTCGTTCATCATTCAAATTTCATTCATTGTACTAGCTTCGTTCATAATGTTCGCTCTCTTCCATATTTTTCCTGTACGATACAAAAAGTGTTACATCGAAATAAATCTATATTTATTATTATAACAGTTTTCATGCCTTTCATTTACATAAGGCAAGTGGTCCTTCAAGTAGTAGAATCAGTGCTAGTGATTTTCTTCGCCGTGCGATCATTATTTCGTGTTTTCGGCGACTTGCAATATCAAGTCGACCGGCATCACGTACGCCATTTTTGTGTTTCGGCCGCCCGGTCGGAACTTGCGAGTCCATATCTCGCACAATTCGTACTATATGCGAGTTGCGGGAAACCCATTTCGATGCTATATCGTCGAATTATTGGGATTTCATCGAGTTTCGTCGAGAAGAAAATCATCAATTTGTCGCTTGGCCATAGACAAGTGACGCCTCTCGCTATAAATCGGCGGGAAGAACGGCTTCGTCGGTCATTGTACGTCGGAGTTTGTTTGGTTTGATAAACCAAATCAGGTACGACTTCAGTTCATTCTTCAAACGTCATACGTCTGTGTCGTCTAAGTGTAAACGTCAATCAAATTATACGTCAGTGTGGTGTATTTGTAAACAAAGTGATCAATTTCGTTTATTTTTCCCAAAAACTTGCGATTTCTAGTCCTCTCTAATCACAAAAAGTGCAGTGAAGTGTAAAAATGTAAGCAGTGCTTACTTATTGTGTAACTTTACGGTTCATAAAGAAATACAGACTTTGTGAGGTTATATACGTGCGTATAGTTCGACCACAAGTTGTCAACAATGGCTACTTCAGAATTAGATCTGAAACGACTACGCACGCAACGAGGACAATGTAAATCAACAATTACTCGAATCGAGAACTTTATGAGTGATCCCATAAACATCACTTCATCGTCGATAGACACTTTGGAAGCGCGAAGGGAAAAACTTTTGAGTACTCTCAAAGTTTATGAAAGTGTTCATTTGGATATTCAAAGCTTAGATGAAAGAGACAAAGAGGAGGTAGGTGAAATTGAAGATAAATATTTTTTTGTATTGGGCAAACTTAATGAAGCCATAAGGCAACTAAAAACAAAGGTAGACTCAGAGAGGCATTCCATCTCAACATGTAAATTACCAAGCATAGAAATTTCGACATATGACGGCAAAGATTACACTAAATACAAGCCATTCATAGATTTATTTAATGCAGTCATAGAGAAAAATCAGTCGTTGTCTAACGTTCAAAAACTATTCTATTTAAGAAAATATTTAACAGAAGATGCCTTATCTGTCATTGTTAACCTACCACTTGTCAATGACTCTTACCCTCAAGCCATTCAATTATTAGAAAAACGTTTTGACAATGTATCACGTATAATTTCAAATCACATAAACCTTCTTTTGGACATCCCTCAAATGCAAAAGGGAACTGCATCTAGCATCAGATCCTTTGTATCTAATGTACGTCAACAGCTCCATGCGTTGAAAAATCTTAAACAACCTGTTGAGAATTGGGATATGTTGTTGATATCTATATTATCACGCAAGCTTGATAGCTATACTAGTCGTGCATACCATCTCGACAGGACTTCAGACAATTTACCCACTATCGATGTATTTTATCTTATTTGGAAAAAAGAGCAGTAGGTTTGGAAGACAGTTCTCCTATGAAGAACACCTGCTATGAAGGTAAGTCCAGTCCAAACTTTCAAAATTTCAACAAAAACAAAGTCTCCTATATAGTGACTAATAATAATAAAACGAACAATTCAAAAATAACTTGTCCATTTTGTAGCAATGATCATCCTGTATATTCATGCCCTAAATTTAAATTGGCTCCAGTTTCACAGCGTATAAAGTTTGTGGCTGACAACAAATTATGCACAACATGTCTTAGAAGTCACACTGATAATAAATGCAAGTATTCATTTAAGTGCTATGTGTGCAAAAACAATCACAACAGCTTATTACATGAGGGCAAGCCAAAAGAAGGTGAGGTCATAAGTTTATATTCCAATTTACCAACAAGTCAAACAAATATTTTATTACCCACTATAAAGGTAAAACTCATTGACAAATCTGGTCAAGAATTTTATGCAAAGGCTCTGCTCGATAGCGGTAGCCAAGTATGCATTATCAAACGTTATCTTGTAAATAAATTGAACTTGACGCCTGTGGCACAAGATTCAAACATTGTTGGTTTGGGCAATACACCAAACAAAGTAAATGCATCTGTAAATATATTATTACAGTCATCTCTATATGATGTTAAATTTTCAGTGAAATGTCTCATTGTTGATACGATTACCAATAATTTACCACAAAATTTTATTGATTTAAGCAAATGTAAGCTTCCCAACAATATTCAACTGGCCGATGATCAGTTCTATGAACCATCACAAATTTCCTTGCTATTGGGAGTTGGTTTCTATTCAAAGGTCATAATAGATGGTGTTATAAAATTAGAAAATGGTATTTTATTGCAGAATACATTATTCGGCCATGTAATTACAGGTACTATTGAAAATGAATGTAATGCCTACACATCAAATGTGAATTTAGTCTCAAATTTTATTGTTCAAGAGAAAGTTGATAACAGTTTAGAAAATATTATGAAAAATTTCTGGTCATCAGAGAAGATACCAGAAGAGTCAAATATTCAGGAAATTGAGTTTCAAAAGGCTTGTTCAGCATGTTTTCAAAATTCAGTAAAATTAGAAAATAACCAGTTTTCTGTTGACATTCCATTAAATACCCCATTAAAAGAATTAAAATTAGGCGATTCTTTCACGCCTGCTTTACAAAGGTTTCACTCTCTTGAAAGGAAATTTGAGGCAAATTCCGAATACTTTCAAAAGTATAAACAATTTATTGACGAGTTTATAGGGCTGGGGCATGCCAGGGAGGTTGACATAAGTCAATATGATGTCTATAATGATCCAATCTATTTTCTTGCACATCATGCAATTTTTAATAATAATAGTAGCACAACAAAGGTACGTGTAGTATTTGGAGGAAATATGCGATCTAAAAATGGTCTCTCCATAAATGATGTAATGTTAAATGGACCTATAGTTCAAAATGACCTTTTTAGTATACTAATACTTTTTCGCACTTACCAATATACACTCATGTGTGATGTAGAAAAAATGTTTCGGATGTGCTTGATTAATGAAAATTTCAGACCGTTGCAAAACATTTTATGGCGTGACAACACTAGTAAACCTATCATGTGTCTTCAATTACAGAGAGTCACATATGGACTTAAGGCTTCGACTTTTTTAAGTACGAGGTGTCTAGTAGAACTTGCTCAGCTCTATAAGGGTGAGTTCCCATTGGCTGCTCAGGCGCTTCAGCTAAACACATATGTCGACGATGTCATATGTGGAGCTGACAGTATGGAAACTTTACATGAATTAAAAAGGCAGCTTATAGAGTTACTCAAATTAGGCGGTTTCAATTTACACAAATGGTGTTCTAACTCTCCAGACTCTCTCAATGATATTCTTGATAATAAAAAATACTTAAGACAAATTGACTTCAATAAAGACAATATTGTAAAAACATTAGGTATGAAGTATGATATACATACTGACCATTTTTTGTTTTCATGCCCTATCACTGAGGAAAATTCTTCTCTCCAATCTAAAAGAAAAGTTTTAAGTTTTATTGGAAAACTATATGACCCTAATGGCCTAGTTGGACCTGTGATTGTCAAAGCAAAATTATTGATGCAAGAAATTTGGAAAACAAAAATTGACTGGGACTCTATATTACCTAGTAATTTGCTACAAAACTGGAGAGATTTTATTAGAGGTTTAAAAGACATGGGCACAATTCAAATACCTAGATCCATTGTCAATTTTAGTATGGAAAATGTAATGTCAGTGGAACTTGTTGGTTATTCCGATGCCTCTATAAATTCGGTAGGTTGTTGTCTTTATCTTAGAGTCTTATCTAATGATGGCCAAGTCAAGGTCAATTTAATAGTTTCAAGATCCCGTGTCGCTCCTCTCAGTAGAAAACTTACCATTCCAAATTTAGAGCTCAATGGTGCTGTCCTTGTGGCGGAACTTGCTAATAAAATCTGTAAAACTCTACAGCATAGATATTTACATATAAAAGTTGTTTTATACACAGACTCACAAGTAGTTTTATCTTGGTTATATTCCAACAATTTAAAAGACATCTATGTCTCCAATAGAGTCAAGAAGATAAAAGACTTGACAAAAGCTTTCAAATGGTCACATGTAAGTGGGGTACACAATCCTGCTGACCTTTTAACAAAGAGTATTTCTCCTAAGAAATTAAAGGACAACCCTCTATGGTGGTTTGGTCCATCTTCACTATCAGATTATAATTATCAGCACAATATTGCTAGTTCGAGCTCTGATAAATCTGAGCACAATATTGCTACTTCTGATTCTGAAAATTCAGAGTCCTCTGCTATATCAGAGAATGTATGTCAATTACAGCAAACTCAAAATATTTTACAATTAAATGATGTTTTTGATAGATATTCAGAATATAATAAACTTCAAAGAGTTATTGCCCTGCTTTTACGTTTCAAACATAATAGTTTAAATTCTAAAGATAGATTAATTGGGTCATTATCGCCACAAGAGTTAAATTCTTCTAATTTGATCATTATAAAGCATGTTCAGCACAAGGCATTTTCAAAGGAAATTGAGACCTTAGATAAAGGGAATCAATTGAAGTCTCATATGTCTAGTCTGCACCCTTTCCTAGATAGCAATACTGTTCTACGAGTTGGTGGTAGATTGCAGAATGCACTCAATTTGTCCTATGACAAAAAGCACCCAATTATTCTTCCAAAGTCTAACCGTATAACTGATATGATTATAGAAAAAGAACATTTGCGTCTTTTACATGCAGGAGCTAAGTTGGTTTTAAGTTCCCTCTCTCAAAAATATTGGCTTTTGAACGGCATTCGAGAAGTTAAAAAGATTGTCCACAAATGTATCAAATGTTTCCGTCTTAAAGCAGTAGCGGCTAAACAGCTTATGGGTTCTCTACCTTCTCAAAGAGTTTCAATGTCCAGGGCATTCCAGGTCACAGGTGTCGATTTCTGCGGACCGTTTGACTTAAAAGTTGCACGCATTAGGAAACCAATTATAAAGAAGGGATATATAGCGGTCTTTGTTTGTTTTACAACTAAAGCAATTCACCTGGAACTTGTAAGCGATATGACTACTGCAGCATTCATGGCATGTTTACAGCGCTTTATAGCTCGTAGAGGTTTACCAACTTCCATATTCTGTGACAATGCAAAAACGTTCAAAGGAACTTAAAACAAGTTAAAATTATTGTATGATCTACATTCTAAAAAATCTCATATCGAGGATGTAGAAAAATTTTGTTCCACAAATCTTGTTAAATTCAAATATATCCCTAGTTACTCCCCGGAATTTGGTGGCCTTTGGGAAGCTGGTGTAAAAAGTACCAAACACCACATTCGGAGAGTAATTGGTAATTTATCTTTAACATTTGAAGAGTTCAATACGGTACTTGTACAAATAGAGTCTATATTAAATTCAAGACCGATTCTTCCGATGAGTAGTGAAATTTCTAGCTTAAATTCTTTATCGCCAGGTCATTTCCTAATCGGTGCTCCATTAACAAGCTATCCTGAGTTGGATGTAACTAATACAAATATTAATAGACTTAAATTTTGGGACCTATGTTCCAAACTTAAACAAGATTTCTGGAAGCTATGGTCCAGAGATTATTTAACTTCGCTTCAAAATAGACCGAAGTGGAAATATGACAGTGTAAACCTCAAAGAAGGTGATCTTGTAATTGTCAGGCAAGACAATATTGCACCTTTATGCTGGCCTATGGGACGTATTGTGAAAACGTTCCCTGGACCAGATGGTAGAGTTAGAGTAGCCGAGGTGAGAATGGGGCCCAAAAACAAATCATATATAAGGTCTTATACCAAACTGTGTCCTCTACCAATAATTGAAAATGTTGATTAAGTAATTATAATTAAGTTTAAGAAGAAGTTCAATTAATTTATAAGTTTAAAAAGAAGTTTCAGTTATTGTTTTTTTGTTAACAATAAAAATAAATTAGTTTCAGTTTATTATTTGTTATAAAGTTAATTGTTAAAAATATCTAGTTGATAGAAAAGGAAAAAATAGTTTATATCCATTAAGTAAAAGAATAATGTTAAAGTTAAAGTTAAAATTAAAATAGGTAAAAATATTCATATTGCTAAAAATATTAAAATATATTTTCAAAGTAGTATACATGAAAATTAGTTACTTGTAAAAACAAATGTTAAAAGCTATATTATAATATTTATATAAAAAAGTATATGTAAACTTAAAATTTCAGTTTGTTACACAACTAATAGTTCTTAATTGTTGGTGGCACCTTTGCCTGCCCCAACTTATGTTCAATACAGAACATAATAAAATTGTTATTCTCTTTCTCATATTATTTAGATCTGTATTTTAGTTTCGTTCATCATTCAAATTTCATTCATTGTACTAGCTTCGTTCATAATGTTCGCTCTCTTCCATATTTTTCCTGTACGATACAAAAAGTGTTACATCGAAATAAATCTATATTTATTATTATAACAGTTTTCATGCCTTTCATTTACAACACCTTTATCTACACATAATACCTACCTAGTTATGATGTTGAAAGCAAAACGAATGTTTAATTTTCTTCCTTTCTTTAAACACCCTGAAGGATAAGTAATTTGTTATAATTTACGACTTGCTCTATACTGATTCATGATTCCGCAGGAATTGAACCTGCTCCAAATGCAGTCTTGATGCTTTAGTGTAACAAATAAATAGATAAACTAACACACTTCTACCTAAATAGATTCATAGGAAACTACATAGATAGACATATTTATAGTTGGGTTGACGCCTACATAAAAAGTTAAAGCAACAAGAAGTAAACATACAGGCCCATCTATAATAATTATGAAAGGAGTTACTCGGTGATATTTTATTATGCTTATCTAGGAGATCTAGATTTATCTAGGTTGGGGAACCTTTGAATACTAGAAATTCTGTTGAATACCTAAACCGTGTTGTTTATCAATAAGTTTAATAGTCATGTCGAAATATCTAAGTAAAAATCGTATTCCCAAAACGTCTGTAAAACAATGTAGGGATTAAGGTTTTATCTTGTTTTGATATTATTTGCTCTCCACTGATTAATAATCCCACAGGAATTGAACCTGACTCAAAGGCTTATTCTAAGCATATGCACTAGTGTGTCAAATACATAGCGATTATTATAACTGAAAGTGACCAGCACTAACTACCTCATAACTAATAATCAATACCTACTTAAGTATATTATACCTTTTGATATGAAAATTTCAGCACGTAAGTATACATATTTATTTATTAAAAGAACTTATGTAATCATATTTTTAGTCTTGTTGACGTAACCCTGTACACAATTTACACGACCATTCTTTCCCAAAATCTAGTGAAGTGACTTTGAATAATAATAAAACAATTATTACCTAATAATCACAATTAAAATTTAATATTACACATCACAACCTAATCATTACTAATCATTTATGTATCTTCAAGGGCCTATAAAAAAATATCCAATACTAGTTAACTAACCAAAAAGTTTAAAAATTTCCCGGTTAAAATGACCTTAAAGTTCACGAATAAAACGCTTGCGTGTTTCAGGTACTTGCAACGCCATCTAGTTCAACTTGGTGAACCATACAAGACAATGTCACTTTAGTAAAGGCAAAGACAATGCAAGCTTTGTCTATTCGTTGTAGATTTACTCTTGGAACAAGGAGAAGCAATTCAAGCGTCAATACGCTTTAAAATTACATTATTTCTCAAATGCCTTTCTAAATACAAAAAGGAAATTTACGGAATAATCATAAGTTTCATATAAATACCTACCTGCCTACAATGACTGATTTATCAAATTGGGTACCTACTCACATCAATACTTAGCTTGAAGTCATATTGGGCCTAGATTTTTTTTTATTGTTTTTATTTTGTAATATAAAAGTGGGTTCATAATTTACGATCAGGAATGAGATAGGTACGTCAAGTAGAATTATATACCTATTTTGTCTTATATTAAATCCATTTAACATTTTATATAACCTAGGTACCGATAAATAGGTACACTTTATGTAAATAAAATTATTAATTTCATGAATCTGGAACAACACGTAAGTTTCTTTCCAAATACCTGAATTACCATAAAATACACCAGTTATCACCAACATTCTACCTCACTTCAATGGACCTTCTTGGAAACAAGTAAGTTTCTTTAAAAATCCCTGAAGCTACTCATACAGGTCCAAAGACACTTTAATTACCGTACTCTAATATTTTCTAGCATGAATCCAAAACCTATAAAAATAAAATTCGTTCAAGATAAACAAGACAATATCGCTAAGCAATTTATATTAGACATAGACCCATCAACGTACCTACCTATAACCTAATAGTGTCTAGCATGAATCCTAAACCCTAAAAGCCTATGAAAATATTAAAATTCATTCAAGATCGCACAGCATTTTAAAAATCCTAACCACAAAAAACCCAATACCAGCCGAAATCTTTCCAATAACTAGGTAGTGTCTGCTTGTTATGGAATTACTTAGGTACCTAGGTACTTCGACAAAATATAAAGTATCAACCCAAGCGATCATTAATTAAATATTTATTCAGATTCTTGGACAAAAATTTGCTGGTAGTGAAGTCTTTATTCCTAACCCTTTTGAGAAAAACCACTCTACTTACGTGCCTCGAAGAATAAACCTTACTCAATTATTCACAGACACAATCACAAAGAGGCCATAGAAGTCACTGAAATTAAATAAAACTTGAACTGAAGCGACACCTATATAAAACAAACTACGGTTTATGGTATATTACGAAACATCTGATTTTATTTTATTGCGACACTTTAAACTAGACTCTAGTAATCTTATAACAGAAGATTAACAAATACGCGTCCTATCAGATGTTTTAAACTTAAGTAGGTAGGTATATTCCGATCAGCAGTGGCGGTAGTCGCTTAAAGTCCAGCTGTTAAATTCGCGTAGCTACGGTAGATGCCCTATAGGTACTAATGACCCGGGAACCAGCCATGTGGTTCCTGAACAAGGTCAATGAACTTTCAGGCACAACCGACTTTTTACAGTCAGCTGGAACCTTCCAGTTCTGGGAAGAGCCAGCAGTCTTACGACCAGCTGTTTACAACTCGACCCGATGTGTGCTTAGGGCCCATTTTTTTAGAAAGGATATGTGCTGTTGGTCTATAACTGACCTCTACAGCGTCACCGGACGGTGGGGCGGGCGCAAAAGCGCTCCGCCGCAATGCGTGACGCAGAAGGCGCACGCCAAAGTTAAGTTTTTGGCCACTTGCTCAAGGGCACCCAGGGGGTACGAACCTCGGCTTGGACAGTTGCCATTGATTACTTGGGGAGTATCGAACTAAACACCCCTCGATCTCTACTGTTAGGTAGTGATCGAGAGGGCCCTCATGAAATGGCTGGAGCCCTTTAAATGAATTGCATAACTGACCACCGATTCGGAATACACCTTCGAGAAGAATCGGCAAGAAACTCGAAGGCGAATAAAGTCGACATTAATTACGGGACCTTCGACCTCGCATCCGGCGAGGTCGGTGTCTGTGTCTAATTGTAGTGTCCCGAATTTCTTTGAGTTCTGCCTTTATAAGGTTCCTAGACACTCTCGAACAATGGGAATTTGGAAGGAGAACTTAGGGATGGAAAGTCGCAAAAGATCTTTCTGTGCCGATCCCAGGTTCATTTTTAGGTTTCGACTTTTTACTCAACAATTTTATCTATAAAAAACTAATTTCTTTTCAAGAACTGTAGTCAAATTGGCCTGGCTTCATATTCCAGTATTTGTAATTATAGATTCAAGTCCCGTTTATTAAATAACGCCTAGGGCTTTGTATACACACTAACCATATCCTAAAAAAAAACACACTTTTCACATCTCTAGTAGTTTTTACAAGAATTTTTCGAGTATACCAACTTATAAAGTTTTACCCTATTTTTTAGGGAATTTAATGTTAAAAAAAAACCGATTCATTTTATTATTCTTATTATGTTTATGTAAAAAAAAACCCGAGTATAAGTTACTCCAAGAATCCGATAATAACCTCTCTTGTATATTTTTTTTTATAAATAAAAATCACAAATTATCCCCTCTTCTCCCAATTTAAGTTACAGTGTGTTATTCCATCAATTAGGCAGAAAATAATCATCGAATAAAAAATCTGACATATAATTCCCGCTTAGTAATGTATTTATTTCAAAATTAAAGGCCTCTGAATTATTTCGCTCGGTGTAAAATTCAGCCCAGTAATTTAGTACTTTGTGTGTATTTCCCCTGGTATATAGAAAAATATATTTTAATCTATTCTCTGATGTATCAATTTAGTTATTTAACACAAGATAACCTAATTCTAATAAAAATAATATATTTCAATTTGTAATTTCAGTTAGCTTTGATAATACGTATGGCGACATTTTAATCTTTCATATTTAACCTCACAAAATGTTTGTGTATTTTGTTAAATAATATTACAACATTATCTCTATTTCTCCATCTCCGAATCATTGCTAACAAGTGACCATCTACCTGTTCCGATGGAAATCGAAGACACAAATACCCCTAGTTTATGCGGAACGGCTTCTGTAGAATTTGTATATACCTTTCGCCTGCTTTCGTTGTAACTCAAGCAAAATCAAGGTATTTACCCATATACTGTGAAACCATACTCTAACTCAAGCTACATCAAAGTATTTACCCATTTCAATGAACTTGACATGTAACAGGTGTTTACCTATCTATTTCTTTATTCCAGCTCTGCGGTGAATTCAAATGTGAAACAATATTTTACCTTCTTCTGTACATATTATGGTACAAGAGCTTGGTGTAATTGAATAAAATGTAGCAGGTACCTATCTATCTAAACACATCTCACTTAATCGTTCAAATCTTTATAATTTAGTAATTTTATCAATTTTCTTTATTCCAGCTCTGCGGTGAATTCAAATGTGAAACAATATTTTACCTTCTTCTGTACATATTATGGTACAAGACCTTGGTATAATTGAATGAAATGTAGCAGGTACTTATCTATCTAAACACATCTCCCTTAATCGTTCAAATCTTTATAAATTTAGTAATTTTATCAATTTTATTTATTCCAGCTCTGCGGTGAATTCAAATGTGAAACAATATTTTACCTTATTCTGTACATATTATGGTACAAGAGCTTGGTGTAATTGAATAAAATGTAGCAGGTACTTATCTATCTAAACACATCTCCCTTAATCGTTCAAATCTTTATAATTTAGTAATTTTATCAATTTTTCTATTTCCAGTTCTGCGGCAAACCAAAACTATGAAAATATACCTAACCAAATGTGAAATCATTCAGCACATAGCATGGTATAAGACCTTGGACCACCTGAATTAAGGAGTAACCCTTTGAAATACAACTGGATGATGCAAAACACATTTTTATGTGATTTCCACTTTTTCTACTCCGCATTTCAACTAAATATGATAAAATGTTATGTAATTTATTTGTGTGAAAATCTGCATTTTAGTCTAACAATAAAGAAAAGTATTTTTTTTCATTTCTTCTGGCTCACATACAAACAATTACAAGATAAGGATTTCTTTTCGTTTAAAAGGTGTTATTGTATTTCCATACTGTATGGGCAAAATGAATGGAATCTCTCTGTTTGTCATTTTAATGCAATCAAAATTTAGCACATACGCAACTAAATTCCTGTTTTTTTTTTATATATTATTTTCCTCATAATTACCTACTTTGCTCTTGCAAGCAAGCTATACTAATCTCTTAGTATTATTTCAAACCATTAATTTGTAACAGAACCATCTGCTGGGCCTTCTTAAAACTAATTAGTTAATGATAAGTCATCGATTTAGTGAATCAACATAATTCAGATCAATTCGCATAGGTGGCGCTAATCCTAACCAATTCACGCAATCGTTAGAGATTCTACTATACACGGATAGGTGGTGCTTACTTAAAATTAAAACCATACTTTGTTATGTTACAATACCATGGCGTGAAATCATTCTTCATTTCATGGCATGGCAGACAAAATTGATACTCTTTTATATAATGTTTAGTAGCCAATGCTGGTTGTGGCTGAGAGATAACATAAAATATCTCATTGTACATGCACAATACAAAACTTCGCAAGTTTGAAAATAATGAGTATTGCGGTGAGTTCATATTTTCTGCCACTTGAGATAAGAACAAAGTTGGACAGATTAGCGGACAGCGACTATAACATAGTTGCTTACAACGCAAGCCAAATATTATTTAGCTGACTTCAAACTTGATTATGAAAACGTATATTTTAGTCTCTAGGTTCCACATTCGTTGGGAGTGTTTACCGTGCTTAGCTACCTATCATCTTTGCTAGTTAATATTTAAATGTAAAGCAATAGTTTTAGTGTGGTTTAAATATTTACTGTGTTCACATTTTGAAGAACATTGTTTATGCAGTAATTAACTTATACACACCACTGTGTTGCAGATGCAATGGCTTGGAGACAACACACCACAAACATCCAAGACCCGGGAACTAACATTACAACCCCAAATTGATTCAGCTCCTATAAGTTCAACAAAAAAATATATATTATACCAAATCGGATACATAAAGTTATCGACAAACAAATATAGGACGAGTAACTTCACACAAATGCCAAGTCATTCAAGTTGGTTTGGAAAGTTCGCTTCGCTCGGTCAATAATTAAAATTATTCTTTCCTGTCCCGGATCTACCTCTACTCCGCTCAACAGTCACTGTTCAGTAAACTCGGTTAAATGAAGGAACTTCTCAGTCACTGGAGAGTTCTTAATTGTTGTCTGCACAACTTTTGCCTGTTTGTAGCCGTCGGATGAGTTATACAAACATCGAGTCTTTTCTCTCGTGATTTAGGATTTATTCTTCCTGAGTTTGTGATTTTTCCCGAGTTTGTGTCTAAAAGTAAACTGTGTAACTGAATTAAAACTGCTTTTGATACGAAAAAAAACAGTGCGGTCCATTTGAATTAGGTAAGAATATTATAATGAAAAGCTACCTGTTTAAATAGGCCCACTCCACTATGATCACCTGGGTAATCATAGGCAACTCTTTAGTGTCCTTCGATCACCCGCGAATGTAATCACCTAGGTGATCATAGTCGACTCCATAGCTCGCCAAAGCAACAGACCACCTTCATGTTTTTTTATTAGGTGGGCCCAAATCCACCTTGACAGCCCAGTGCGGCTTTGTGGAAGTCACAGTACATGTCATAGAATTTTTCTAGGTCCTTGGACTCACGACGTTTTTCTTCAGCGTTTTTTTTGAGCGTTGGCTTCAAAATGGCCTCATAATACACACACCCAATACATGATATTTTATGGAGAGCACAATGAAAATTGTTTTTACATTGGTGGTGATTTCATTAGTTTAAAATAAAAATCGATTATTACAAAAAACAAAAAACCTTACAAGCTAAAAAGACGAGATATTAGATTTTTAATTTTGAAATATAAGATACAGTCGGAGGCATGAAGAGTTAGCTCTCCAGGTTCTAGGTCATCTCGTAAAAGGAGAAATTAAATGCACGATGTATCTTATATTTCAAATTCTAAAATCTAAAGTTGTTTGCCTCTTTTTAATTTTGATAGAAATAAATCACGGAATTTATTTTTTCAAAAAATGTTTTTTTTTCTCGTCGGTGTGGCTGAATAGCGATTCCAGATTTATCAAAAATGAAAAATTTCCGATACAAAACGGCAAGTTTATGTATCCAAACGTTCAAATTCCAAAAGAAACAAGTAAAATTATTATAAAATACAAAAACCCGACTGCGTACAAAATTATTGAATACGAGCTGACCGCCCGCAAAAATAATCACACTAATATTACAAAGGCGAAAGTTTGTATGTATGCAAAGGTGTGTATGTTTGTTACTTTTTCACGCCTAAACGGCTCAACGGATTTGGATGAAATTTAGTACATTGGTAGCTTATAACCTGGATTAACATATAGGCTAATTTTTATCCCGGAAAATGTATGCTTCCTGAGGGACGCGGGTGAAACCGCGGCGCGGAGCTAGTATTTATATGGATTTCATGTTTCTTTTTTACTTACATATTTTACTTTACTTTAATAGTTGCAATTGCAACATTAGACTATAGCACTAAATTAACTTGAATAATCTAAAATTGTTTATTTTGTAAGAAGTTTAAAAGAAAATTGCTACTGTAAAGTTATAAGAAGTGGTGTTTTAAATACCCGTATTTTGATACCTCACTCGATAGGTGTCGGTAATTTTTTGTTCCGTCGCAAAAACAAAATATGGCAGATATGGCAGCTGTAAGCCGCCATATTAATTTTCTTGACACTTCATATATTTTTTAGCACTCTCGTGATCAAAACGAATCCAATAATACCTCATTTATCAAAATCCATCAAGCCGTTTAGGCAACAGGACGCGCCTAAGGAACGTACAAACATACATACAACCCAAACACATAACCCTCCTCAGTTGGGTAAAAAATACGGTAACCATTGGACGACCTTAGTAAACTACACGCACGAAAAACAATAAAGTAATGTGTGGTTTTGAACTCATTATTTAGCAATACGCCCGATACCTGGCTACCCTAAGGGTAAGTGGTAGGTAATTCAATTTCCAACATACTGAATGTCTTCCATTAGCTAGAGATGTATCTAAAGACAGAATCAATTTTATCCCAGTACAGAAAGCTCACCTTGAATAAACTAGAAAAGCATCGTGCTCGTAGATCCTAAAGAACACCTTGAAACAACAAAAACTTCTCTATGGTCTACACCTCCGTCTTGCCTGCGCGCATTCCTTTAGAAACCTCTTTACACATGTGTGCGTGAGGATAGCAGAACGGCTAGCAGACAATGGAAACGTAACTATGGCTTGATTATTATACTTATTTTATATGAATGTCATGACAGTCTTAGTATAGAATACTAGCTGCGCCCCTCAGCTCCGCTCGCGTGCAAACTTTTCCATCCCCGTTCACACCCTTAGGGAAGGAATATTGTCCTTACGACAATGTTAACACGTCAGCTAATCCATACCAATATATAAAATTGAAACTATGTCAGTTTGTTTGCTTGTTTGTTTGGGGAGCTTTCACGTGATAACAGCTGGACGGATTTTGATGAAATTTAGAACGGAGATAGCTTATATTCTGGAATAAATCATAAGATACTTTCTATCCCGGGAAATTGTAAGTTTCTACGGGAAAATTGGAAAAAAACTGGAAAATATTTGATTACTCGCTGTAAGAAACGGTTGCCATGGAAACGAAATAACAAGTATGTAAAAAACATCAAGAGCATTGGTGCTATACCTACTTTTGCATTGGTTTTTAATATCATAGAAGAACATAGGATGCATTTTTTCGATAAACAGTAGTCCGCGCGGAAATCTTGTTGTTTATATTGTACCAATAAGTATTTATCCGGTTAAAACATTTTGAACCTGACAACCGGGCTAAGCCGCGGGCACAGCTAGTAACTTTAATATGGGTACAATGCCACGGGTAGCTGATTCAAAACAGATTATGTAAGACTGTGTAAGGAAGAGGACAACGACGTGTGTACTATTCAGCACCTGCCGGTAATGGGCCATCACAGATCATTGAAGCAGGCTGTTCGCGGTGCCTTAATAATTTCAGCACAATATAAGAACTAAGTGTTGCTGTGGTTTTAGTCTATAGACTATGACTGAAATAACTAGCTTAAATGCTAAAAAAACCCTGCCAAAAAAGAGCGTTAGCCAATAAATTATATACTGTTGGAATGTGCTTATCAAGGCCTTCAATTTGATACCCATATTATAATTTTCTTATTTTTAATTGTTACTTGGTATTGTTGCCATACTGCCACTACAAAGAATATTTTCAAAAAATATATAGCCTATGTTACTCGGGGGAGTGTAAGGATTCTAACGATACCCCACACGTCTAAATGTGTTCAGGCATTTAAAAGTTATGGTGGAATAAAGTAACTCACATTCATATATGAATTCTAAACACGATACACTACTTTTTTGTCGTCGACAAAGGAGGAACAGAACAATTTTTTAACGTTTTATGACGAAGTTAAGCATCCTCAGTGTGTACGAATAAATAAAGACAGATTTTAATTCGTCCGTCTCAGATCCCTGACAGAACATAGATGTTTCTACCCGCATAAAGAGTCTAACGGTTGGCAATAGGCGTACCTATTTGTTAGGATTACTCAGCGTCGCGTCGGTGGCCGCCCGCATTGAATCTGGAGGGATACTTTGAGGATTATTGCTGTACTTCCTCGCAGTTCTTTCTAGACACTATTGCCACAGATAAAGCGCAGTGGGTTTCTGAATTATCCGATTCGTAAATTAGTATAAACACAATGGTAGTGTTTGAATGCCTTTTGGCGTAGTTAATGATGAGCCACTGCGAAGCGTGAGGATATAGGTCGATTCCCCTGCAGAGTATACTCGTATATTGAATTTTGTGCTGTGAGTTTTGGAGTTTCTGGGACTACCACTTTACAGATTTGAAATTAGCGGATCTCTTGGTAGCACCTAATCCTACCTAATCCTAATCTACTTCTAATGTTCCAACTTCTTGTTTTGTTTTTTTAATAGTATAAGGCTACAGAATAAATAATAGTACATGGTAAGGCATCGTAGTGCAACGGGCGGTCAGGCAGGAATGACGTGCAGGGTGCAGCTGAAGCGAAGAAAATACGTAGTTCGTATAAGTAACGTATATTTATTTGTGCAGAATAGGTAGATCTATATACATATATTCGATATCATCTGGACTCCGGACAATAGGCAGTTCAACACAACTTCCAGTCGCAAGGGCTTGAGAGCTGGAGGTCGCGCTAAGGCAAAGTGCCACAGCTTGTGTGAGCCGAACTACCACTTTACAGATTTAAAAGTACCGGGACTTTTGGTTGCAATTATAACATCAATCAACGCCATTTAGTTAAATCGGAGAAAGAACCTTGAATGCGTTTGGTATATGCGCTTGAGTTGTTGATGCTGGTAAATTATGTAGTGTTAAAGTCTCCCAAGAAGATGGTTGCTTATTTCTTTGCACAGGCTCGTCTTCGTCTTGTAGGGGCAGTTGCAACACTGGCAGCATGGTTGACGTATCTGATGCCAAAGGTTCTGGACCAGGGAATAGTTCCCTGGTATGAGGTGATATTTCTATGTCCAGCACATGAATGTTTCACAAATGCACAAAGCATCGCGCATTTCTCAAATCGTTTTCACTATCATTAGGATTCCGTAGCTCCCTTCCGGAAGTTAGGTAGACATGATTATATTCAGTGGAGGCACAGGTTGCACTATTCATTGCAAAGCAGACACGAATGTTGCTCTGGAAATCGGCGTTGATTATCTTCCACAAGTATAGCCAGCTGAGTGATGAGTTCCCTATTTCTGCGTTCTACAGGGCTAGCCTTTGGATGGTAGACTGGTGTAAACAAGAATAGAATAAAAATAAGAATAATATTTATTTGCATAAAATGTTGGTAATATAACAGATACAATAGCTATTATTATACAGTTCTAGAAACATTTTACCGCATTGCAACGTGCAAATATTTTAAAACATGCTAAATTCAAAATTAAATCATCTAAGTATCTGTATAGCTAATAGAAGAATAATAGGTATGTCAATTTATAAATCATCAATGTCAAATACTTATTTTAAATAAAAATCTATTCATTACAAACACAAAAAAGTTAAACAGTTATTTTATTAAATCTGAGACTGAATAAAAACATTTCTCCATTAGCCACAAATTAAGTTTTCCACAAAATCTACTGTTTGGCAATTTTTTTAATTCTTGTGGAATAGAATTGTAAATGCGTCCACACATAGTATTACAGTTCTTTGAAAACATTGCAGTTTTTGGTATCTGTGACAAAACAATTCTATCCGGATTCCTTGCAAAAAGGCTCTTTGAACGTCTGTAGAGTTCCCCCACAGTATAAGACCGTAGTTTAGAACGTAGTTCGCATAAGTTACGTATATTTATTTGTGCAGAATAGGATGCAATTCAATTCAACAGACAACTTCCATTCCAGTCACCAGTTGCAAGGGCTTGAGTACTGGACGTCGTGCTGAGGCAAGGCGCTTTAGCTAGTGTGAGCCGAACTACCACCTTGCAGATTTGAAATTAGGGTGAGGATCGTAGCTCCCTAACGAATGGACCAAGTTTGATGCGGTTTTTATGTTTGAAAACTGATGTGATCGAGAGAGATGCTGACCGATTTTGATGCGTATTTATGTTTGAAAAGTGATGTGATCAAAATTCTTCTTTGTTATAATGGGGGTGGGTGGTCTGGGGTTATATATTTTTTTCATTTGTGCTTGTTAAACTAAAGCACTACTTTTGACCTAATGAAAAACCATGCAAAAAATTGATATAATCAACTGAAACAAGCGAGCTGAAATGACTAAACGTGATTCTTGCCATCAGGTTTACTATAAGTATTTTAGACAAGATAAAAGGAACTTAAGTAGACCAGCAGATTCCCTTGCAGCATCAGCGATCGATGGTTGAAATTATGTGATGTCGCATTACGAGTATCATAGGGACTGAATTCATGTGTAAAATTTCATGAGAATCGTTTAAGACTCTATACCACAATACATATTAAGGACTATATATGTACTGTGTCTCTAGTCTAGACTGTGTAAATGACAGGCACTGATTAGGTATTTCACTGTGCTGCGCTAGTTGTGTGCGCCGTCACCGCAAGTTTACTCGGTCCGCTCAAGGGGTTGCGCGAGAAAAGAGATAACTCAAGAATTTTGATATAATGGTAGTCCAACAGTTTGGAGATACAAGCGGTTTTGAATTATATGTATAACACAAAATAATGAAAAAAGACGTTAAAAACAACTTCACTTAGACTAGTGGAAGAGGAAATAACAATTTAATTTAATAATGGAGGAAACAGTATAAACTTATTTGTTGGCAATTTATGTATGTAATTTTTTACAACAAGATCCTTGATTTACCTATCAGTACAGTACAGTCGGTACCTAAAAGGAATAAGATAATTAGAAGTTTTTACTACTCCATCATAGCTGATGCTATGATCTACGAGCGAAGCTCGACTAAACAGGTACTGAAAATAATAATTTGTATGTTTCTTCCTTCTTTTCTAGACAACAAAAAATGCCTATAAAATATGATAAGTCACGTCAAGTGGTGAGGGCTTAGATAGGGATGCCTGAACCGTATACATATTGATGTAAGGTTCAAATTTACTACCACGATAAAGGAAAACTACAAGCTTCACAATGAAAAGCTTGATATGAACTTATATATGACTAGCTGTGCCCGCGGCTTTGTCCGCGTGGTATCACATATCATTTAAAAGTAGCCCATACGTATTATTCCAGGACGAAAAGTAACTACATTGTACAATATACTACATTTCTTCAAAAAATGTCATCATCATCATCATCATCGTCATCATCATCATCATCATCATCATCTCAACAGCCTGTATTAGTCCACTGCAGGACATAGGCCTCTCCAAATGCGCGCCACTGAGCCTGATCTTCGGCTCTTCTCATGTAATTGCTGCCAGCTACTTTGCGTAAATCGTCACTCCATCTGGCAGGAGGGCGTCCTACACTACGTTTGCCTATTCGTGGTCTCCACTCAAGAACTCGTCTACCCCACCGGTTATCGGTTCTTCGACTAATGTGACCAGTCCATTGCCACTTCAGTTTGCTAATTCTTTGAGCTATGTCGATGACTTTCGTTATCTGCCGAATCACCTCGTTTCGGATGTGATCCCTTATTGAAACTCCAAGCATAGCACGTTCCATAGCTCACTGAGCGACCTGAAACTTGTGGACCAATCTTACAGTCACGTTTCTGCTCCGTATGTCATTACGGGTAGGACGAACTGGTCGAAGACTTTCGTCTTTAGGCACTGTGGGATGGGCGACGAGAAGACATGACGAAGTTTCCCAAATGCTTGTCCAGCCGAATCCGCCTTTCGGCTTCCTTCTCAAAGTTGTTTCTGCCCAACATAAGAGTTTGTGTTGGTAGACATACTCCTTCACAAATTCGAGAAGCATGCCACTAACGACTATTAGTTCCGGTGTTATGTGTTGATTTGTCATCAATTTTGTTTTGTCGATGTTAATGCGGAGGCCAATACATGAGGCATCTGATAGGCTGGTCAGCATTTGTTGCAACTCTTGCAGCGACTCTGTAATAAGGACAATATCGTCTGCGCATCTCAAGTGTGAGATGTACTCGCCGTTTATGTTGATGCCCATTCCATTCCAATACAAAATTTTGAACATATCCTCCATTGCGTTCGTAAACAGTTTCGGGTATATGACATCCCCTTGTCGTACAATTGGATATGTTCAGTTTGCCGGTGTTGGATTTGGACGGACATCATAGTAGCGTCACACAAGCATCTCAACACATGAATAAATCGCCAGTTCACTTGGCATCGCTGCAAAGAGTCCAGAACAGACCAGGTTTCGATGGAGTCAAAGGCCTTCTCGTAGTCGACAAAAACCAAACACAGCGGCCTATTATACTCTTTTGACTTTGGATAATATGGCGCACTGTGTAAATGTGGTCTACGGTGCTACGAGTATATCCACCGCGAAACCCGCAGCCGTCAAATAGTTTTTTATCAATTGCTCGGTAATTAATCATCGGATTAAGATACCAAGTAGCCCAGTTTTTAAGTCAAACCCTAAGCTATCCAACAGTGAAAACCGCATTGCAATCGGTCCATTAGTTTTTACGTGATGCGCAAACAAACACACAAACTAACTAACAAACAGACAGATACGATTATTAAAACTGTTACATTCTTGTTTAGTGACTTATTACCCTATACCATTTTTTTAATTATCTTCTTTGTACAGACTTTTTCGTTCTTATTGCTTTCAATAAGTATAGATAGAAGATATACTCGTAGATAGATAGATAACCTATACTTAGTAATTTTCTTAATATTGTATGTTTTTGTATGGCGGTCATCTTGAAAATGGTTACACTTAAAATCTGACTTAGTAATCTAAATGACTTATTCTGGGAACCCTCAGTCTTACCGCTTTTATCGAAAATTAGACCTTACTCTTACCCAGCGAACGCTGCACAGCGTCACGGTACATAATATATAGTCAAATTCATCACGAGATGTAGTAGTAATGAGTACGTAAAGGGCTCAAACACAGATTAGGGTAATAGGTACGCTCACGGTGCGACGTGCTCTCAGCTCTCGGAGACCCGTGTTATTTTGGCAGTAGATCGTGTATTTATACCGCTAATTTTTTAATAGAAAAAATGAATGGAAATTTATTGATGCCATTTTCTTGCCTTTATTTTATTGGTACCAATAACATCTAAAAAAACTTTATATATTAAAGGAAAGATACAATATTTTAGTTAATGTTCTAATACTTTTACATTTGATTTGTAATATTATTTTTCCAAACGGCTTAAATTCGCACGCTCATTTTTTGTGACATTTCTCCAGTCATTTAATAAAAAACTACACAAAGTATTGTAAAATTAAACTTGGTATAGTGTTGATAGGTTATTCATTAAACTTTGTGTTTTATATTACATTTAGTTTAGAGGAATCTTTAATCCGGTAAACCTCTAATTTAGCTAATTCCGCGAAACGCAGAAAATCTGTCGCAAGAATGGAAGCCAATACCTTTATAATACAAAAGCCTGTGTGTAATTATGTAAGTATGTTTGTTGCTATTCAGCTCCGTATACCTCCAGGCGGAGTCTTTTAACAGCTGAGTACGATAACCGTTACAGATAGGAAGATGTGTTCATAGAAGTCAATCTAGAAGGTTTCAAAACTTTTATTTGTAAAATTGTTTTTTCTACCAAAAAACGATTAACGTTACCCAATTGAGCTTTTCGAACTTACTTGTACGTCTGTACCTATAAAACATTACTGTAAAGGTAGTATAAAGGTAAGCGTGAATCCAAATTTTTGAGCAGTTCCGTGAAATATTGTCTGACTGACAGATAACGAACAGCCTAAACCGGTGGGCCTAGAAATTTGAAATATGTAGTAAATGTTCCTTGTGTACCCTAGGGGTGCAATAAGGAGGGACTTTTTTGAAATTCCTAACTTAATGGGATGACCGGGGGTGACAGAGTATGCAAAACAACGGGCAAGCTAGTGTCAAATATTTACTTACAATCATTATGATCATAATACAGTTGTTAAAAGTTTATCTGGCAGCGTTTTTTCTTAAAAACCAGGTAACCTCTTTTTTCAACCCGATCCAGATCTAGCAACCTTCAGGCAAAGCAGGAAATTATGACGACTGTTGCCTCTCGCACCATTGTTGTTCACGATGCGATATGAAACGAGGACAATGGGAGTACGACAATTTTCAGAATATATACTTTGGAAACAGTATTCAAACTCTGTATATAGGTACTATTGATATATTTAGTAAATGGTGTCAAATCAATTTTGTTTACATGAAGCTTTATTTAGATTTATCATAGTTTATTGTGGCTCGGTTGAGAATGAGGGTAAAATTTTGTTGCTGGAGTGATTGAGAGGTTCGTTCAGGCACACGCAATACTAGAACATACATAATGGCGTTGTCACAATTCGATTTAAATATTTATTTCACATACAAACAAAATAGTAAAAAAAAACTGAATATATAATATTTCAAAACACTATTCAAAGTTTAATTTATTATAAAATACTGAATCAAAAGTCAAGATTCTAAAATAATGATAATTTCAACATAAAAATAAAAATCGCAAAACAAAGTTATACAGTAAAATGTTAGGTACAAATTGTAATACCGCAGTAATATATCCAAATGCATACTCCTACGAATATGATCCATAAAATATTTATAATGCAGATTGTCCACCGCAAACAATAACGATAACCGAATCGTCTTGCGTCAAACGATTTATCTTAATCTTGCGAGTGCTTCTATAGACATGACAGTAATCAAAATTCAATATGGCGACAACCAGACTCCATATTTTAAAAAGAAAAAACTGAAAGTCGACAAACTATGTCAATAAGGCTATATCATTGAATAGGTATTTGAAAATCATTACCATGTTTCTCTTATCATTTTTCGTTTCGAATGAACATTTAGGATCTTTAACGATTTAAAGTTGATTAGCAACCATTCTCACTAATTTTTATAAATAATATAAACTAAAAAGTAGCTAGCGAGCTAACTCTTTATGCCTCCGACTGCATCTTATATTTCTAAATCAAAAGTTTAAAGCTTGTTTGCCTCTTTAAAGTTTGAGTCGCAGTCTCGTTTTTTATTTTTATAATAATTCATTTATTTGTATCCACTATTTGGAATGAAAGCTTCTGACCGTGTAGTAGTGTTTCGGGGGTTTTAATTCGTATAGTATTTTTAGGGTAGATTATCGAGAAAAATATGAAAACAGTGCCACAGCCACGTGCGGCTTTGATTGTGCTTATCAAAATACTGGGTAGCACTGCGATTGTTATGGGTAGGAGTGGCGCTTACCATCAGGCGAACGACCAACTCGTCACTCAACTGAACTTGTCGTCAGTCTTATACAGGTCGCAGTAGCTTAATCCACCGTTAATTTAATGCCTAGCCTTTTAATTGAATTTTGTCATTGAACTGACGGCCTGAATGATATTCAGCCTTTCAATCAAACACCTAGGCAAATGATTTGGATTGATTCTGTTTGTTTAAGTACTTGTCATTTGAATTGCACATTTTAATTGAGGTCCACTTTGTGCCACCTGGTGCCGAAGTCCATACACTGTCAATATAAGTAGTATCGTCACCTAGTCTGTGGTCTACATGGCATGGGCATGCAATAATATTATTGGTGTTTCTCACAGATTGATTGCGTTAACGCAAAAAATATATGTAAGAACAATGGAAGAGTATTGTGACAAAAAAAGTGACTAGTCTGTTTGCAAACTACTATATTAATAGAATGGTGCCTAAAAAGTTAGGTAGGTTTGTTAGATTGAACATGAAAACTGTTTATAAACATTTATCTGTTTGCAAATTACTGTTTGATACAATTGCGTTTTTGTAAACGGTTCTTTTATCACATGGTCACCCTATTGTATGAATGGCCTAACTAAGCAATCAGCCAACCGGTTCATTAAAAATCATACAGCTGAATATCATTCTGGCCGTTAATTTAATAGCACCATTCAATCAAATGTATAGACAGTTAAATAAACGGCGGAATAAACTATTTGCCTGCGTCCTAAACATGACATAAGCTTAAAAATTAAATCCCGACTACGGTCGGGTAAAAATAGCCTCTGACACTCTTGCAATGAAGACGAATCGATTGATATCTCGCTTGTCAAAATCAGACCAAGTTTTTAGTTCGAACACATAACGCTTCCTTTGTTTCACCGTAGTCGGGTAATAAATAGCCTATCCCACTCTATAAATGAAGATGAATCGATTGATACATCGCATAATGTTGTATAATGTTGAATCATCAGCATAAACTGTCCACTGATAAACGTAGGCCTCTCCTAATGCACGACACTGAGCTCAGTCTTCAGATCTTCTCATCCATTTTCTTCCAACCGCATTTCGCAGGTCGCCACTCCCCCTGGCCACAGGGCGTCCTAGACTACGTTTGCCTAAACGTGGTCTCCACTCTAGAACTCGTCAACCCAACGGTTATCGGTACTTCGGGAAATATAACGAACCCACTGCCACTTTAGATTGCTTATCCTTTGAGCTTTGGCGAGTACCTAAGTTCTCCGTCGGATGTCTTCATTACGAATCTTGTCCCTCAGAGAAATACCAAGCATAGCTCTCTCCATAGCTCGCTAAATGACCTTAAATTTGTGGACTACTTTGACCGTGAGTGTCCTTGTTTTGGCACTGTAGGTCATGACTGTTAGGACGCACTGATTAAAGACTGTTGTCTTCGAGCACTACGGCATGGACCACGAGAAAAATTGACGAAGCTTGCCGAATACTGCCCAACCCAGCTGATTTCTTCTGTTCGTTTCCTTTTCAAAGTTGTTTTTATCTAATTGCAATACTTGCCCAAGGTAAACATACTTTTGGTCAATTTCAAGAGGTGCACCATTGACTGCAATCAGTTCCGGGTGAATAAGATCGTTAAACATGATCTTGGTCTTATATAATATGTTCATTCCGAGAAAGATGCATCGAGAAACATCAACTAGGTTGGTCAGCATACTTTCCAAGTCTTGCAGTGTATCCGCTATTAGGACTATGTCATCGGCAAATCTTAAGTCTAATTTGTTCTAGCCATTGATATTAATGCCTATACCTTTCCAATCCAGCGTCTTAAACATATCTTCCAAGGCATTCATGAACAGTTTTGAGGATATAACATCCCCCTGACTCACTCCCCTGCGCAGTTGAATATGGTTAGACTGCTGGTTTTGTACTTGGACACACATAGTCGCGGCATCATACAGAAACCTCAGCAGTTCGATGTATTGCCAGTCCATATGACAACCATATGACAGCCAGTCCATATAGTTATACTCTTCAGACTTCTGTATAACCTGCCTCACTGTTTTTGTGGTCTTTGTTGCTCCTCCACGAAACCTGGCCTGTTCCGGAGGTTGGAATTAGTCAAGTCTTCATGCAAGATGATTTGAGATGACCCTCGAAAACAACTTCTAAAGGTGGCTCTAGAGTGCAAAAAGTAGGTAGTTCTTTAACTAACTTTATGCACTTTTCAAAGAAAAGTATTACCAAACTCCTGTCCTGATCTCCTACTGTTAAGGATAGTGCTAAATAATCCCTGAAGCTCCCAAAGTCCTGGGTCCCGGGTCCCCCCCCCCCTACCTTCAAGAGCTCTGAAGTTATATCATCCTCATTATTCTTAAGTTGTTTGAGCGCCATCTCAATCTCGTCTAGGCTGAAGCCGAGCAATTCATCAGTGAAGTGGCGGGTCAGTATTGCGCGGGAATCTTCTGTGCTAAGTTTGGGTCTTGAAGCATGCGAGGCGTACAATCAGCCATAGAAGTTTTCGAACTCAGAAAGGATCTCTGGCTTAGAGACGACGGTTGTGCCATTATTCTTCTTAAGCTTCGTCAGATGGGATATACTCAATTGCTGGGCGAAGACTTTTAAACCACGATTTTGCTCAATTGCCTTTTCTATTCGGCTTATATTTGAGCATCGGAGGTCACGTCGCACCAGTTTACTGATCCTTTGTAACTTTTAAACTTTCGCGATTCGAACACATAGTTATATATTTAAACGGGACTTAATCGCGCTGAAAACTTAATATTTATTTACCTCGACGTTTCGATAAGTTGCATTGATCGTGGTCACGAGAAGACTGAAGGAGCGGGTGTCAGCGTTGAGAAGGGCGAGCGTTGTCTCCGACTACCCGCATTTGGTTTTGTAAAAATTCAGAATTGTCACGACACACGACACTAACGACATCTGCAGATTTCATCTGACATAAACCGTGACGCGAACACTTGCTTATCACGGGAATCCAGGACGCAGCCAACTACAGGCCAGTCGCACTTCGCAACAAGTATAAATATTATACCTACACTTTGCGGCCGCAATATTGCGGTGAATTTAGTCGAGTGCCAAGCATGCGGTCGTCGACTCGCGCGCCGTGTGCTTACGATAAAGTACTTTCTTACGTAAAGTTATTCTCAAATTTTATTCTTTTCTTTATTATGAGTACCAAGAAGAAACCTAGAATGTACTGCATAGGATTCGGTCTGACAAGTAAAATACCTACATACTGACATTTTATTACGTAGGGAGCCTTTTCTTTTTCATTCATTAATAAGCATGGAATTCAGACAGTCACCTTTTATTCATCAAAGTGCAATAACTACCCATTAAGTTCAAATAATGAGGTACTAGGTCTATTCTGATAAGAATGTCATTATTTGTAGTTAATAGAACTATCAACAATTAATACATAAAAAAAAAATACTTTATTACATAATTGTTTATTCATTTACAATATCTAAGTCATATCATATCACAGAATAATTACTAGTACAAGTACCTAGTTATATCTTGATACAACCCTACCGAGCGAAAAAGTGACAGCGATTCTGAAACGGTTATAGCAATGGAAGCTCTCGCGCGTTTTGATACGGTACATTCTAGCCTGCACGCAATGGCTGAGCGCCTTCTAGGTAAATATAATTGAAAGATCGCAGCGCTGTGCGAGTTAAATAGCACTTTATTGCGTTGTTGCGAGAGTTGCTATGTATTTAAATGACTTTACTCAGTTATCCTTCTGTACTTGTACTATTATATATTCTGTGGTATAATCTAAAAGCCAGCCAGGGGAAAAGGAGTGGATTTCGTAACATAATTATGAAAGTGATTCTTATACATGTTATTTAATACTTTGACTCAAAAGAACATGGTCTTTTGTTGTTTTTTTTTCTTGGAAGTAAGTTTTAATGTATCCTTCAATAAAATAAATGGGTTGGTGTCGATAAGTTAAAAATTAGTTTAAATAAAAATATGAATAATTATTATTATAACTATACGATTTTGGTAAAACTGATTAATAAAATCCATATTCGTAATCACAGTTCACACTAAAGTGCAGCCTTGGTGTTTGCTAAACTAAAAGGAAAAAATATATATACTACATACGTTTCCAGATCGCTGGTACTTTGTGTACGCTAGCCGCGACCAAGTAGACACTTGGCAAGCGCTGCTGAAATCAACTTATCGAGTGACGAGCTGGATATTTATTGAAGTTGGTTGCAGGCGGCGGTCAGCGGACCCTCTTGTGATTGTTTCCGTGGATTAAGGGCTTGATTCAGCGGAAAAATAAATAAGTTGTACCTATGTAGTCGACTTCCAAAAGGAGGATACTCATAATCGGATTGTTTTTTACTTACTACAGCGAAGCAAGTGATGGTAATGAGTTTAACAGTCTATGTATCTATTTATATATGTATTTATGTATATATAATATGTATGTGTGTAAGTGGGTATTCCGCCATAGCGTCGCCCCTATTGGTCCGATTATGACAAGCGGATGTCAATCAATTTGTCTTCAGGTATAGTCATATACCTGAAGACAAATCAATATATATGGTATGTGTCATAGGTTTTTTTTTACCCGACTATGGCATAGCAAAGGAAGGGTTATGTGTTCATACTATAAACCTGGTCCGATTTTGACAAACAAGGTATCAATCGATTCGTCTTCATCGCAAGAGTTTCATAAGCTAATTTTACCCGACGAAGTCGGATTTTTTTTGTTGCCCGAGTGAGGAGGGTTGTATGTTTGTTTGGGTTGTATGTTTGTTTGTTTGTTTGTTTGTTTGTACGCTTCTTAGGCACATCCTACAACCTAAACAGCTTGATGGATTTTGATAAACGAGGTATCTTGTGATTCGTTTTAATTCGTATTAACCACGAGAGTGCTAAATAATATATGAAGTTTCAAGAAAACAAATATGGCGGCTTACAGATGCCATATTGTATAACATATTATACAATATGGCAGCTGTAAGCCACCATATTTGTTTTTTGAACAAATAGTTAACAAAATCAATCGAGTGAGGTATCAAAATGGACGCCTTGTTATACGCTTTATATTAGCTTCACTTGTATGTTTGTATGTTTGTAACTGACTCGTTTGGACGCTATTTTGACCCACTTTAAACGGTCAGATTTCATTCAAATTTTGCACAACTGTCAAAGACCGATGACAATGCAATAATTCGGAAAAAAAAACTAAAAAGTAGAAAATAAATAGTAGTTTAAATAAACTAAAAAACAAGCTTTATATAGAAAACCAAACTAAAAAATAGAAAATAAATTTTAATAGTGTAAATATGAAAAAAAAACTGAAATAAAACCTTTTTTTTCTTTTTTTTATAGTTTTTTTAAACTACTACTACTACGGGCAAGCAATTTCAAGTCTTTCAACTTTCTTACAAAATATCCAGTTTTAGATTATTCAAGTTATGTAAGTACAGTGTTATAATCGCAAATATTAAAGTAAAGTAAAATAAGTAAGTACATATGAAAAGAAAAAAAAAACGCTATTAATGTTGCAGGCGGTGCGTCCGTGTCTGTCCGCTATCGCGGCTGAAAAGCGAGAACCCGAGCATAATGTTTGCGTCGTGCGGTCCGTGCCTCCCGCCTGCACTCCTGTCTTTTTTTTCTTAATAATGTTTACTTGTTGAACTTATGTCTTGTTAAAAGCTTTTATTTCACTTGCAATGTATGTTTGTTTGTTTGTTTAGGTCAAATCTTGCAAGCTGAATTAGAACTACTTCCTCTTATCCTACGGAGTTGAATTTTTGAATATTGGTTCAATTCCAATGACAATGCATTTCTATGGTAAGCATGACCTGAATACCCACAGGATTACATCCAGTACAGCACAGTCACGAAATATTGTGTACGCTTTTTATTATAATAGCCTGTTTTCAGTTTTACCATGATATGTTTGCTGCAACAAGGTTGGCTCCTGACTAGGAAACTCCTCAACGGTTAACAGCACAGACACGAAAATAGTGTATAGTGCATTTAATTGTGATAGCCTTTTCTAAGTTTCACTATGTCATGGCTATTGCATACAAGTTTTTTAGTAAACTCATTTTTAATTATCTTATTTGTGTGTATGTTCTCTCATATCTCCGGGATATTTGTTTTTTTTTATTTGAATGGATAATATTTAGCAGGTAGGTATTGTCCCGTATAAACATGAATGTAAGTTTAGTAGATTTTTTGTAAATCCATTTTGTAGTACCTTGATTTTTATTCAAATAAGTTATGAAACTGCGTTCGTGAAAACCCGCTTGGAAAATAATGAAGGATGATCATGATTGTTTCCATAACCTAAAGCCTAGTATCTATTAAAAAATACATCAAAATCCAGTCAGCCGTTTCAGCGCTAAGCGGTATTAAACATACATACTTACAAATGTTTGCATTTATAATATAAGTGGGATAGTAAGATTAGATACATTGAACACAATCAAACGTTAAAAACAAATCCTCTCTCTTTGAAATCTGATTTATTTATTGAAATGATATATTTTACTATCCTATGAAGATAAAACCCTGTGATATTTAGATGGTAGGAAGCCTATGAAGATGGATAGCTAAAGAGACAGTAAATTTTAATAAATGATTACTTAATTTGAATTAATTATCATAATTACTTAAATGATTACTTAATTAGAGCGATGGTGGCCTAACGGTTCTTTAGTGCAAATTAGAATCCAACGATACCGGGTTCAAAACCTAGGCCCCGCACCAATGACTTTTCTAAGCTAAGTGCGGTTTTCCATCGCTCCGTGCTTCGGAGGGCACGTTACACTGTCAGTCCCGGCTGTTATTGATTAATAGCAGTCGTTAAGCCATGTCAGAGGCCCTCGGGCGACTTGACGAACTCTGACATCAGAGGCCAGCACTACCTCATACGACAAACACACAAACAAACTTAATTTGAACAGAGTAAGGCAACGTTATATCCTTCTACAGATTGCCCTTTTTTCTACTAAATCTTCGTAAAATCGACAGAGATTTTGGCAAGCACCGTTGCCGTTGAAATAAGATTATCGAGTGATGTCACTTTATTGCAATGGGACCCGGACCACAGAATAAATAGTAATATAATAAGACGCGCAGAAGACGCGTCGCGCCAGAGCAACGTGACATTCTCGTTAGTATTCGAAAACTACTAAATCTGAATCATTAAACGTTTGACGTTAGAATCATACTTGTAAAACATCCGAGAATGGACCGAGAATGCGAGTGCCACCGGATTACTTCACGTGGCATCGCATCAATCTAGATAATAACATAGACGCAGAGCTGACTTCCAACTTTAACTAGTTGCAGAGATATCACAAAAAGAAGATACTAGAACACAAACGAACAAATCTTCCACGTGATATATGATTTCGAAATAGTCAAGCAAATTAACAGGAACATGTATCTAAATTTTACGTACGTGGAACTAGTAATAATAGATTTCCATATGTATATTATAGCAAGTATATTTGAAAGCTAATCTAAAAATTAATCGACGCACCCATGAGAAGGCTTCGTATGTGATTCTGGAGCACTGTTGGTAATACAATCGTTTGAACAGATTTTAAAAGGCAATGTTCGAATTGATTATTAATTTATGAATGTATAATTACGATTTGTTACTGAAACAAAAGGTTAAACGAAAACAAAATCTGAGGTAGGTACCACTCACACTTGCACAGCTATATGGATTGCTACAACTACCGTGCCCGCCCTAGTATTTTCCAAAATTAACATCAAATCGAAGCCGAAAAATCAAGCCGCCTATATTTTCACTACCTTTGAAATCAAATATTATTTACGCATTTTTTTATGTTAAACAGTGCCCTCGTTTGGCGCAGTCTTCCTTTTGATCCCCTCCAACAACAAGTTAAATAAATAAAGGCAAATTATGTCGTTGAGATCAAAGGATGGGGAAAAACGGATATGTGTGGTTAGGTACCTCTACCAATTTCATAGAGCAACAGAATCCTAACCTAAATAAGTAAAAGTGTGTAGGTATGTGTTTTTTACTAAATACTCAGCTCCGTAACACGGATTTTGATGAAATATATAGATAACTTGTTGTTGCCCATGGCTTCGCTTGCCCGTTATTACGACAAAGACTATCCCATGTACCCATTGTTACTTCCAAATTATCTCCATAACAAATTCTAGCAAGATTTGTTTAGCTGTTTAGGCCGAGCTATACTTTCGCATTTATAGTAGTAGCGTGTTAGTGTAGCGTCTTTGTTTGATGGCTTTATATAAATACTTCATATATTATACACAATGAAAAACTTTAAAAAATGCTAACTAAGGAAAGCATATTTTTTTATTACATCCTTTTTTTTACAATTACTTAGTTTTTTGAATAAATTTTTAACGATGAACGCGGTTATAAATGTTTTGGTGCTGGTGCTATAGTGCCCTTTGCTGTCATTGTGGTGCTGCAAGTGATCAGCTCTGTCATCGCCGCCTCTCTTGATTCAGAACTACTGGTCGAATTTAACGTTACGTCAGTCTTAACGATATCTTTCAGCGGCTTCTACCAGCGCTTATGTGGCGCCAGTTCTCGAGCCGAATGGTCTGATGCCCGAAGACGATAAAGACCTGACGCTCTGACACTTATTCCTTGGAACATTGCCTCTATTATGGCACGCGTTGACATTCTGGCACCTTCATATGTTTCTGAGACTCAGAGTATGCCTGGCGCCGTGTGCTAACCTTGGTACATATTTTAGCTATTTGGTGTGATGACGTTGGGACCGTTGGAACCGGGAGCTCATTCGAATTAGAATTGCAATTCAGCGGGGCAATGCCGCCCGCATTATTTTGGGTACAGTGCAAATTACCTAGAATATTTGGGCTACCTTTAAACCTGTAATGGCATATAGGTTGTCCAACAGCATAGTAGTTAGAGCTAATTGTATTTTTAGTAGCACATTAGTTAATAAAGGTTTGAAAAAAATACAAACGTAAATTACTCAAAAAAAACGGGGAACAGCTAGTAATAACAACAGATCAAGGAACCCCTTCCGAGCCATAACCACAAAATTTAATGGTGGGTCGCATTTATAAGGTTAACTTCGAGTTGTATATATTGAGCTCCTCTGAACGCCACAAAAAAATACTCTGTTGGGTATTCCAATGACAGCAAGTTGCGTGGGAAACAGCCGTTATCCCGGGCACGGTAATGTTATCTATACAATTATATCTTCATACATGCGGCTGGAAAGTGAGTTATACCTATGCGCCTCGTGTCGGTACCCACTCGGTACACAGCCAGTCGCGAATGCGCCGCAGCTCGGTGTGGCTCGGTAATGTCGTGGCCGCAGTGACGAACGAACGGTGTGTTTTTTTGTAAGCAGTAAGCGTGCGATTTGTGAATATTTTACTGAATTAAGTACAAGTACTAACTTAATATGGCAAAGAGCACGAATAGACTATATTGTGCTGTTTTTGGTTGTTTGAATTCTTCAATAACGCATCCAGAAATAACATTTTTTAAATAACCTGCAAATTCTGAAAGGTTAGACTATAAAAAAAAATTATAACCTAGTACGTAATTTGTTTCTTTTTTTAATAGGTAGGTATTTCGCTTTCGGGGTGATACGTTGCGAGTACGGTATCCTCCTTGTCCATGTTTCCCAAAAGTATTTTTAATTAAAGTATTTATCCGAATGCGGATTTTTTATACTATTAAATTTAACAATAAAGCTTTTCGTACGTCTCAGTCGAGGCGCAAATACTTTTCTGTATCAAATTTATAAGGGTGTATTTTTTTTATGAAATCTACTAATTAAAAAAACACCCATGTATTCTTATTGAACACTTCCTATTTCATTCACAACGATTTTCTTTATTTTTACATATTAAAATATACAATCACAAAACTAGAAAGATATTCAAGTAGGTAGATGAAATAAAAATACTGCAGGCGGGCAGCCCTATCGCGTGTTTACGACCACGCGGCTGTAGGTAGTTATTACAAGGACAGAGCCAAGTCACAATACTGATAGATAACATTACCGTGTCTCGGGCGTCGTTATATTCACGGGAAAAATATGTGGTGGGACTTTTTGACAAAAACCTGAAATATGATGTGATATATTAGTATTATTTATTTACCTACCAACGTCGCCATACCTACTGTGTTCATAAACGTGCATAATAATTACAAAGTAATATTCTACTACCATTGACCACGATCAGTCAAAATCATATTTCCATATAGAATTGTCCCGCTTTTGTCTTTTAAAGGAAAGTGGTTAATAAGGTAGGTTAGTTTAAATAGAAACATTGTAATCTTTATGACTGCTTTAATTTTCTGTACTTAAATAAATATTATTACACTAGCTAATGCCCGGTGGTGCGAACTACTACTTACTACCTCTACTTTCATACTTATTTAAGTTCTTCCTGTGTATCTTTTTTAATAGTTTTTTTTTTGGTAAGCGCTAATACATACTACAACACATCAAAGTAATTTCGTAATCGGATAAAAGGTAGAAGACCAACAAACACACAACATTTTTATATAGTCGAATGGCTAAAAAGGTCATGATTTTCCAGTCTCCCGGAAAGATAGTGAGAAGTTTTAGTGAAGTTTAATTTTTCATACGGTTTTTATAATCAAAATACCTTACGTATAACACAAGACATGTGGTTAGATCAAATAAGAATAATATCTAAAACCTAAATCCTAGTTGTACCTACACCAGTACTATCTACACTTTGACGTCACAGGCCACTTAAAATCAGTCCATTTCCTTCAGTCGTGGCATTTAGGCCCTACGTGTCTACATCAGAACACTTTCAATGCCCCCTCGTAAGGCCCTGTCCGCACCGCGAGATTTCACCGCGCGATTTTTTTTCCGCAATTCTGTAACACATACGGGAGTAGCCGCACAGGCGCGGGCGGTTAAAAATTCGCGCGGAAAAAAACTGTGATTTGATGCAAATTGAACGCGATGCGGTGCGGATTTATTTTCGCGCGATTTTTTTGTACAGTATAAAGTAGTATGGCTATGGCCGCACTGCGAAATAAAATTCACGCGTTTCGCTCAGCCGTGCACCGTGGCCGTAAATGGGATCCAATATTCATCTTTTGCCGCCGTCGTAGTATCAGGTTTTCAATTTTTTAACCGCAAGTGCGGCTACTCCCGTGTGATTCTATGTGTTACTGAATTGCGGAAAAAAAATCGCGAGGTGATTTATCGCGTTGCGAACAGGGCCTTAGCCAACCACTCGTGTTAGCTCTTGTTACAATCATAATAATATGATTTTAGTTATAAATCTTGTCAACGGCTATAATGCTATAGAAAATACTGTAATATTTTTTATTTCATTTTATTATTTCGATGGCCCAACAGTTCTGATTTAGTTTAGTTTTTTAGTTTTTTAGTTTTTGTAGCTTGTCATTGTCCATATTTAAGTCGTAACGCTCATTTCGCAAGGTGTCGTTAAAATCTTTAAGAAAATACTTGTTTGCCATGGTCACCAACTCCTTTTTGATCTATCAACAAAAGTTCCTTTAAAATTTTGTAGTATATCACTTTTCACTGAGTTTAGTTTCACGCCCAAGATAGACTTCATTTGCTCAACAAATTCATTCACGGTGCCCGTTACTGTGGTGGCAGCGCAGACGCCTGGTGCAATCGTCGACAGCGGCGGTGCGGGCTGGTTAGCCGGGGGCTTGCTAGGCTGTAACTTCGCCCCTGCGCTGGCGGCGGCAGCGGTGTCCTTTCGCCTGGATTGTACCAGGCTTATAGTTTCGAACGGGCGTGTTTGAGTTGTCGCGTCCTTCATGCCGAAGCAGCGACACAGGTTGGGCACACTCCACAGAGATCTCGAGAATATGTAAATAAATGGTACACATCAAGTGTACCGTATACCTATGCTTCGGAGTCACAGTTATAGTGGCCCTACAGGCTTTACACTGCCCAGACAACTTTGTAACAGCAGTCAACGAGAACAAACTAAGTTAATTATAGTAATATAAGTCACAAAAAACAAATATAGTGAGAACAAATTACGAATGATCAAATCCGTGGGTAGGAAGGAATAAAAATGTTTGGTATTCTCAAGTCACTATTAATTTTATAAATATTCGTTCCAAAACTATGTTTCAGTTCATGCGAACTATGTACAGTCTTAGGCATATAGCAACTGCCTTGCACTAAACTTTGATAATTCAGTACTGTTTATTATTTATTTCGGAAGGACAAAAGAAAGCACAACAGTACGAAACTTTTTTTTGTGTATTAAATTATCATAATAAACAAAAAAGTTTTGTAACATTAATAAACGTCAGAATTTAGGTCGTGTTTTTCGTCGAGAAAACCCGTTAGCTCCAAACAATTAATAGTTTGTTTAAATAATAGGCAGATCTAAAATAATTATATTTTATTACTATTTTTTGGAAAAATAATACGAATAATCAACTCATTTTCAATTGCATCCAATGTACCGAGCAGTTTTTAATGTTTGAGTGATAGCGCTATATTTTAACAGCTGTGACCTGAACATGTGTCTTTGTTTACCGAAAACTCATGGTCATTTAGCAAGGCTGCGTGGATTTAAGAAATAGATACCATAAAAAGCAAATAATCCTCATTCTTTGTAGTCCAGACATAGACAGCTTTAGCACAAGGCATCGGTCATCGGCAATGTAATGTATTTTATTTCTACTTAACAATATTATACAAGTGGATACACAAGAATTTGTATAAGTACAAGTTTTTTAACACCACCGGCTTCAATACTCCACCAACCTGTAACTTTGCCATAAACACACTTCTCACGTAACAAGAGAAGGTATCAAAACATTAATATATTCAACCTCATCAAAAGCGGCTTCATATTTAAAATGCATGTTGATCTCGGATTTACCGTGTAACGAGTCGTTAGTGAGTTATAACGCTGTTTGATTAGGGCTTAGCTCCGATTTCCGTTTTTCTATGTTTCAAAAAAATAAATAATAATGTTTTGAAACTTGTGTGACATTAATCTTTGGCTGTGATGTTCAAACCTCACAACTCTCCCTTCCCCTCCACCAGACGCTTCACCCTCCCCCTCACTGTGATATGTGTCCCATTTACTGTCTTTTTCTTTTTTTTATGAAAACCATTACAGACATTGCAAAACATTCTGAAGCCTATAACATGAGTTTGTTACACCTCTTATATTTCACGTCAGTAGAATTAATTATTTATTATTATCAGCTGAATAAAAAAATACCCTTCTCTGACTAACGAGTATGTACTCTTTGTCTGTTTTAATAATTTTATTGTTATCGAGCAGCTACGGTATTACGGGTGCGGCTGCAGACTCGTAGTAATAATACCTACTCAGATTTTTATGATCAAAGATCTTTTTATTTTGCACAATTTAGTGTAATTCTCTGAAATCCATGTCAATTGTTTTTATCTACCTAGTAGGGAAGACCAAATGCGAAATTAGTAAGTAGGTGTTTTTTTACAACAAGCTGTGCCCGCGATTGCCCGCGTGGTCAGTGTTCTGGGATATAGGAATCCTATGTATTTCAAAACTGGAAGTTAGTATCAATACCAAATTTCCTTAAACTTTGTTAAGACGTCAAGTTTTTTGACCGAGGAGCGCGAAGCGCGATCGTAGCGTCTACGTTTCAGCTTGGGCAAAAATGATTTTGTAAGTCTGTCCGGCTGTTCTCCTCTACAGGTCGCTTTTCTCAACCGATCTAGACGAGACTTTGTACACAGGCTTAACGAATTTTAAGTCTTTAAAATTCGTTAAGACTGTGTAATTTTAATTTTAAGATTATTTTTTTACTCGTCGTGGTTTTTTTTAATTTTTACTTCTTCCAAAAAGGGGACTACTCAATATCTCCGCCTTTTTAGATCGGTTTCGGTGATTCTTTTTTATTTGAAAGTTTATGTTAGTCTCATAAACAATTGGTGAAGATCTGATGAGGATTTTCGGAGTGCCATATAGCAAAATAGCTCTCGTATATCGCAATAATAGTAAATTACTCACTTTTAGGTATCTACCCGTGGTATCAGCCCTCTGCCAACTAGGTAAGGATTGATTTAGAACCTTGGTTATTAATGTTAGTTTTACAATAAGGTAACTAGATGGCACTACTGTGCACCGCTAGATTGTTTGCATAAAAGTTTGTGCTCGCGAGGTCTACAGCTCATAAAGCCATTACTTATAATTTATAAGTGTACATAGATGGATAGATGAAGTTTTAACGATTTATGTGAAAGCTGTCGTGGTTCCAGCCCACAGCCTAAGCTAGCAAACGTAGTGGTGAGGTTTGCGGCTAGTTTTGAAGTCGTGGGGAACTTTGTCGATAGTTTAGAGTTTGAGCAAGGCTATCGACTGGTATTATAGGTACAACTACATAACCACGAAGGGGAAACAAGCAATGAATAAGGTCATAGTAGCAACTAAATAGGGATCAAGAGTAGAGAAAATAATATATTATTCAATTATTACAAATTCAAGAGTCGTGTAAACCACGTCTAACGATATCAATTTAGAAAAAAAGTAAGAGGCGAATTCAAATAAATATTAGTATTCTATACCAAAAACAGTACCGTGACTACCTACCTATTGACTGACAAACTACGCACAGCGTAAACCGGTGTACGTAGAGAATTGTATTTTGGGGGAATATTCCTTGAGTACCAAATATTATTTATTTTTAATTATTTTTTTATTTTTTAGTTGCATATGGGTATATGCAACTAAAAAAAAAATAAGGAGGTATTTTTTGTATTTCCATCCATAAAGTTTGCACGCGGGCGAAGCACCTAGTTTACTAATATAATAAAGAGAAAAGACTTGTTTTTTTTGTATGTTTGTTTGTTTGTATGTAAAAGTAAAAAAAAAAAAGATTTAAAACATATTTCGCCAGTAGAAAGCTACATTATTAGTGAGAACACAGGCTTAACAAAATTGACATCCCTACGAAAATTGCAATAATTTATACCAAAGTATCAAAAATTTGCCTAAAGTAATTATTTGGCATGTGCTGCGAATACTACAAGTTTGTAGTACTTAAAATTACCCACAAAAAAGTCAGGCTATATATCTAACTATTACAGTTAAGTCACAATGACTGGTTTTTGTTCAAATTAGTCAATTAAAACACGGGTAGAATCGTGTACAAATATATAATAAATAAATCATGTATATCGGTCGAATGAAGTAGTTTGTTAACCTTGGGTGTCAGAGTTTGTCCGGCCGCTCTAGACCTCTGTTGTATAACGACGCGAATCGGTTGTTCTTCGTAGCACGAAGCTCTGGCAAATCCGAACCTCACGTCTTATCATTGGTCAAATAGACCTTTTCATTTCCGCTATGCGCGTCACGCATGCGAGATGCGTAAAAAGTAAAAAATAAAAAAAAGGTACTTAAATAGTTTATCTATCTAATTACTTACTACAAAAAATAGTGCATATCAGCGATTAACTAGTATAGATATCCTGTTCGTAATGGGGTGTCCATAAACTACGTGAGACGTTTTGGGGGAGTTGGAGGTGATCAAGCCGAATCTCACCAAATCTCACGTTGGTTTTGACAAATCTAACTAGTCTTTACTGTTTACTGTTTCAATCAAAACTTCTAACAACAAAAGCATTTTTAAGAAACTAGTTCATGCACATTTTGTTAATAAGGTTCACAATAAATAAATAATTTTCCTGTATTTTTCTGCTTGTCTCTTACATTTTAATAATTTCTCACCTTATTATTCGTATAATATGAAATAGATAGCTTTCCCACCCGCGACTTTGTCCGCGAGGACTAATGTTTATCCCAAAAAAAAAGCATCCTATGTTCTTCTAGGATTTGCTAGGAGGTGCAAATCGAGAGTATATAGGGCTGTTGGTAACAAAACAATTATCAAAACTGAAAAAAATAACAATAGAAGTCTAAAAACCGATACCAAAATATTTTTATTATTCACCTAACTATGTTGGTTCTAAACTCGGACACTCAAAGTTGTAGCGTCGTACAGACATCTCACCACTTCGATATATTGCCATTCTACTTGACATCGCTGCAGGGATTCCTCCTATACAGCACATGTTTCAATGGACTCATAGTCCATAAAAGCAAGACTCAGGGAATGGTTAATATTTATTATTTATTTATTTTTATTTATTCGGAAAACTTACAGTGTTAATATGTAAATATGGTTGATATGGTATGGTATGTAGTTAATATGGTTATAATCCTCTTTCTTCTGTCCAAAGTGAATCCTTAGATCTCCAGTCTATTAGTCATAATATAGAATCAAAATTCATCTCATCCCTAGAGTCATAACATACATGTGAACCAGTTGATTATCATTCGTGCTAGCGTGCAATTAATGTGCTAGCTTATAAGCGCGTCAAGAGACACCAACGTGCTGATGCCCCTCTACATACGGCGCATCACAGTTCCTTCATATCTGTCAACCGTGCGGCCGTGACTGTCACTCCCGTATCATTAATCAATCAAAAATCTTTGAACGAAAAGTACCAACTCCGCAACTGACGCTGATTAAATCATCTTTCGTAGGTAAATTTATCTAATTTACATCCCATGTACTTAATTAATTAAGCCGGTAACACGAGATCACAAATAAAACGTAATATAAGACGGCCTTTCACAACCCATCGTATAAAGGGCGCCAAAATTAAACATTATCTTCGGATACTATCTCGAATCTGCTAACCAAATTAACACTCATGCTTACAACGCCTGAACACTCATATATTCAAGTATGCCGGTATCCATACAGGGTGTAAGTACCGGCATACCTGAATACTGGAATGACGGTTTACCTATCAACTCAACCTTGAACCTTTCAGTTATCATCAGTGAATTCCATTCCCGCGTTTTATGAACGCCCAACTTCTAGGTCTGTGGTTCTCAATCAGAGCAGTCTTTCAGTAATTATAAATGTTCACACACTTTACTTACATAGAAAGAATGGGAAAACATGTTAAGTGCGTACGAGTACTTGAGACGGTATAGTGGCCAACGTCACGCTAAGTCTTATTTGAGGTAGGCAGAGTGGGGGAATGTCTTTTCATTATTCTGAATATCTTTATCTATCTATATTTCTTCGCCTAGTTTAATTTAATAATGATAAAAATCATTTAATTATAGCATAAAAATAAAAATAATTCATTGTTGATTAAAAATTTTTTGCTATACAGTTCCAAAAATTGCAACGACAGAATTTGAATTGCCTCTACAGTCTTCCTCTCCTTTACAAATTTGGGACAGCTAATCGGAATCGTCCTTCGTTTAATTCCGTGAACATATTACTTCAACACAAGCTGTGGAAATACTGTCATCCAAATAGCCATTCAAAGCTTGCAGCAATATGAACGCAGTCTTGTTGTCGACCTCTAAATGTTTGATTTCCACTGCCTTAGAAAATTACGCAGGCCGGAAATTAACTGGACCGTTGCAAGCGAAGGTTTATTAATACTGAACGCGGACCCCTAAAAAAGAGCCGCCGTTCTGATGACTGCCAGATTGAGTTCGGTATCAGGTTCTGGCAAGGATGATAGCCATTTTGTTCAAATGAGATACGGACTGTTTGAAATTAATGAAGATCTAGTCATCGAATGTGCTAGAATATCCAGATCTTAATCTAACTTAGACAATGTTGTTACCTTTCTTACATAGAATTAAAAATTGCATAGAAAAACAAATAACAACAGAAAACAATTGAATGTCCGAAAACAAACGAATATCAGAAAAACAATTGAGTGTAGGGAGAAGTGACAGTTGGTGGGGAAATTTCGAAAAAGTGATAGTGTTCTGGCTCAATTGTAATTATTTTATTCATCTAAGTGGTTGTTTACAAAATAACATATTTATTATGAAGTCGTTTTTTTTTGGAAAATATTTTATTAAATTTCTCTATTTATCTTATTTCTTATGTTGTGTCACAAGCTGCTAGATTCATTGCACCGCGTTCTAATAAGTTATAACATGACACCGATCTACAGGAAGATAGTCGTGATTTCATGGAAACCAAGGTCACGAATTTCGAGAGTCAGATTGATTGTTCACGACTCAGCTTCATGTATCTCTGCGTAGGATGGCCACCCCAGTAACTATACTATTCTGTGGACACAATTCAAATCCGACCACACACAAGAAATACAAACACTTTGAAGGTTTAAAGAAAAAGTTCACAATTTTATTTTTCAACGGCTGTATTTTAATATGTACACATATTACAATACAGCCACTCCGAGAACACATAAAAAGTAAACGCGTCTTTTTTGTTTATAACTTTTATGGCCCTTATAAAAGTATTGAAGTTTGCGATAGTTTCCGAAACTGTACCAAGTGTTTTCAGCCTTTATGAATACTGTATCGTCCACTGCATAATACAGGAGGCTATTTACATTGTTGGTTTTATTCTGCATTAGTTGTTAAAGTGGGTCAAATTTTCGCTGAGAAGCGTGTACTGTGAAAAGATTTAAAGTAAATTCTTGTTCTGCGCATAACAAATGCTTAGTCAACTTGTAAGTTTCCTATTTACGTCCGAGCTAAGTCGCACAAAGCTCAAAGAGCTGGTGTATTGCAAGTGGTTTGGTTCATTAGACATGAAACTGTTTCAATTTTACTTACTAGGAGCTGCGGTTACGTCGCGTTAACTAGTGTAACAGTATGCTAGGGAGTAATGCTTTGTGTCAAGCTACCACTTACCTTTCACGCTTCTAACCAGGTGAATCAATGCCTTTTCTAGTCACCTCCTTTATCTATAGACTTTTTCATCAGCAACTTTGGGCATGCGTGATCGCGATGGGCTGGGATGTTGGCTTCAAACTGTGTACGCGTTTTCTCAATATATATAATTAAAAGGTAGTTTAATTGTTCATCTGAAATTACCGTATTGCCTCCGTTGTTCCTTTCCGTGCACGGTTGTCTGGAAGATATCGCTCTGAGCGATAAGACCGCCCATTGCGACACTTTATTATTAAGTTTGTTTTTTTTAGTTGTAAGATTTGTTCAATAAAGAGTTATCTATATATCTATCTATCTACCATGAGACTTAACAACTAATGCCTCAGGGTAACGAGTGCAGTGCAGTGACGCGCAAGATTTTGCAACCAAATTTCTGGGTGGCTATGTAACTGTTATAGGCATAGGCAGGCATGATGCTTACCATCAGACGAGCTTCTTGCCAGTCTCGTCAGCTAAAGTAATAAATAATAACTATCTAATAACTACAAAATACTATTTCAATTCAGCAATTATCTGAAAGCTTTCCGGATCGTAAATGTACTAGTTAGTTTCTTTGACCTATTCAAATATCTTGAACTCCCGACGCCATTTAAATTGACTTCTTATTCCCTTTTTTTGCTTGTGCTTGTTTGGCACAGTTTCACAGCGGATATTCAATAGCTACTATTAAGACAGGTACTCCTTGATCATATCATGAGTATGTATTTATTATATACATACAAATATACCAAATTAGTTCAATGTTTCTTCAGCCGTCGAAAAGATTACTACTTATTTTTTAGATTTTTAAATAGACACAACTACAGGCGAACACACACACAAAGTTACACTTCCACCGTCGTGCTTCATTGCATCAACAACATAGATAGAGAGACAAATGCAGTCTGTAGCGCGAATGAGAGTCACTGCTAACACGTGCTACATAAACGCCACCCTGATTGTAACTAAGGTCAAAGAAGATCAATTGTGTGCGTTGCACCTAATTTATATGGTCCACGCCCGATGAGATGGTTCCTAATCAGCTCACTTTTAATTATACTCGTATCTGTGTCTTTATACAGACTTTTTTACTGCTTTATTTATAGATAGATGAGAAGATAATTTCACCATAATATAACTAACTCTATGAAATATATTTTACACAAAGGGTTTTTTTTTTCAATTCCTTTTATTTACTTTTTTTTACATTTTTCGTACAGCCTGAAGCAGAAATGGAGACGACTCGTAAATAGTTAGGACAGATGCGGGCTGTTGTGTGCAAATACGGTGCTGACTTGGCAAAGTGTTTCTTGAGTTCGCCTCCGATTTCAAGTATACTGAAATAGAGCTTTGGGTGATTTTCCTGACAGAAGAATAGATGGCCTTGATTAAAGTCATACATTAAGCCATTTCTGAATAGACACTAAAAAGAGTGAACATAAACATCTTTTTTAGGAATAACATGAACTAAAAAAATGTTTTACTTAATAGCAGGAAGAACTCTGGAGTGTCCTGTGAACTGAACACTTAGGATTCAGCTGGGCTGGGTTTCTTTTGGAGAATTTCGTCGTCTTCACGTCGCCCATTCCACAATTCCTGAAGACAAAAGTCTTCAACCAGTCTTCATTCTGTATAATCCCATATATAAATAACATCAATACATCGTTATCATAGTTACTAGGAATATTGTATTGATAAGTTCCGTTACATTTTCTGTGAAAACTCGTGAACATATTGTTTTGTTTCTAAATATTAACCAGATGGCGCTGTCTATCCTTAAAACTCTCAAACGTTTCATTCACTTGATCATACTATGCCGCGAATATTTATAAGCTCGCCAACTCAACTAAGAGGAAAGTAACAAATAAAGAGGTTTTATTTAACGCTTGTTTATTGCAAAATTTAATGTATGTGGGTCGTTGACGGTTTCTCATTAAGTAAGAGGATTCGATACCAAACAGTTTCCGTTGTAGATTCCTTTGAGATTTGCCGCTCGTGAGATTAATAGGTACTTTTTTGAAAGTCTTCAACCAATGCGTCCTACCCGTAATGACATACGGAGCTGAAACGTGGACACTGACTGTGAAACTGGTCCACAAGCTTAAGGTCGCTCAGCGAGGTATGGAACGAGCTATGCTTGGAGTTTCCCTGAGAGATCGAATCCAAAATGAGGTGATTCGGCAGGTAACCGCCATAGCTCAGAGAATGAGCAAGCTGAAGTGGCAAGGGGCTGGTCACATTTGTCGTAGAACCGATAACCGTTGAGGTAAACGAGTTCTTGAGTGAAGAACGCGAATTGGCAAACGTAGTGTAGGACGCCCTCCATGTAGATGGAGCGTCGATCTGCGCAATATAGCTGGCAGTCATTACAAGAGAAGGTCCGAAGATCGGGCTCAGTGGCACGCCTTGAGAGAGGCCTTTGTCCAGCAGTGGACTAGTATTAAGGTTGTTGATGCCTTAACCTATTCTGCTACGGTGACCACTACAAAGCTATCCAATTTTTTTCCTCCAGTTTCCAATAATTTATCGTATTTCGGGCGCGGTTGATGCGGGTTCAAGTCCCGTCCGTGATTCGTGTTTCTATAAAATCATTATTAGATAAGTTCTCGCTGTGTAAGCGTTGCTAATACAAGCACACATTAAATATATATACAGGTTGAATTTTTTAAGTGGGCGTGGTTGGCTAAATCAGAAACTATGAGTAATAGTGAAAAGTACTCAAAGGAGTCTCGGGCTCAATTTTGATGAAAACTAAAACTGCATTTAAAAAAAAAAACTATATACCTAGGCAGGAATCGAACACGTTGATTTTGGAAAAAAAAAGCACACACTGTATTATTACACCATTCGATAGTGTCGCTAATAAGGATTGAATTATGGGAAGAAATGACATACGCCAAACATAAGGAAAGAGCTCATTTTTAACGAAAATAGTTAAACCATAACTGATTAATTGTTCAAAATGATGACCATTGTTTTCAATACATAGCTGGATTCGACGTATCAAGAAATGTACTGCATTCAGTATTAAAATATTATTGATTCCGCTTAGAATATTTTCCAAAGTTCGTTTCAAGTCATCAATTGCATTATACGTGTATTTGTAGATTTCGTTTTTTACATACCCCCAGAGAAAATAATCTAAGGGGGTAAGATCCGGTGACCTCGCTGGCCACGGCACAGGACCATAGATTACCATAAAATGTTCACCAAACTGCTGAATCAACATCTCTTTTACTATACGACTATTAATACGAAACAGTACGCAAACAGTTGGTAATAATCAACGAAACGTGGAACAAAATCTAAATTATTGGGACCAATTTACTCTACGTTCTAATTTCAATTGTTTACATTTTTTTCTTTTACTGTGGCCTTTAACCACGAAGACATAATAAAAATTTGAAATAAGTACATAATGTTGTGAAGATGACCGCGCTGCGGGTCTGTGTTGAGAAAAATATTGAGCATCATTTCGGACAAGGAACAGGTAATGCAGGTATGAATTAAAACAGTACTTTAAAATATGAATCAGTTTATTAAAATACAACATTTTCCTTAAGTTTGCCGTATGTCATTTCTTTGCAGAATTCTATCCTTATTAGCAACACTATCGAATGTTGTAATACAGTATGTGTTTTTTTTTTCCAAAATCAACGTGTTCGATTCCTGCCTAAAAATATTGTTTTTTTTTTTCAAAAATCCAAAGTTGCAGTTTTAGTTTTCATCAAAATCGGGCCCGAGTACTTTTAGCCATCCACGCCCACTTGAAAAACTCACGCTGTATATATATGTATAGCTAAGAAGCGTCTCGATCACATAAGTTTCAAACATAAAAATCATCCCATCCGTTTGGGAGCTACGATCCTCACCCCCAACATATATATATCTTTATTGTGTTCTTAGACTAACTCTTAGAACACAACAAATCTAATCTCTAAATATAATCTTCTCTTGCAAGTCTTGCAACTGATTCTTATTTAGTCAAGAAACTATAGACTTAACTGCCATTTAGTCCATCACAAACGGTTTACCACCTTCTTATTTAAATTTAAAATGCTACATGGCTCGCTGAGTCGGTTGACAGTAAATAAATATGTCATCCAATAAGCCAGGGGAATCTCGTAAAAAATGAAGGACTTACTGTCGGCGACAAATAAGGTACGTACGCATTTGTGAAATATCCATTTCACTGCGTAGAGAAAGTATCTCGGAAATTAATTCTGAATGAAGGTTTTTTGTATAATTGCGCGAGGATGGTTTACTTTTCCGTGCTTGTAGCTGTAAAATATGATAAAATACTTTTTTAAATTAAGAATATCTCGATTGTTTTAGCGGAATTCTAGCTATTGGATACGAATAACAACTGACACTTCATAGGATTAATTAGTTTTGTTGCTCTAAATTACTACTATTATATAATTATGTTGCGGGATGGTCAGGAAGGTCAAGCGCTGCGTCAAGAAGGTTAGATGCCGCGTCAGAATCATCGATGTTGGTGTCCCTAGTTGTGGATGCTTTGTGTGTAGGTTTAATAAATCGGAGGCACTGACGGTTGTTATAGAAACACTGGCTTGAATCACACGTTTAATATGAACAGATTCAAGGCATAAGTTCAAAAACTAAAACCCAGCTACGGTCGGGTCAAAAAATAGCTTGACACTTGTTGATGCAGACTCTCGCGTAGGTGCGGGGTCCCAGTTGAGAGATAATGAGACTTCTTCGAGCACAGGACGTACGTTCAGGAATCATATGAAGAGAAACACAGTTCGGTGACACTTTATAGATGGTTTATTGTCTTCAACAATAAACTATCACGACATTCAACATACAACATGGATTATATTAGAATTTACAGCATAGCCCGGTTACAGAGTTTGGCTATCGGAGCCCTGATTTACTATTGTGCAATGTACTGAATGCCTACGTTATGGTCACTTGTAGGATCACTTCTTGTTTTCGACTGCTTCAGCGAACGGGAACTGATGAATGCACGATAATTCTTAGAAGTATGGGTTTTCATAGTTTACCTTAAACGAGAGAAGCTCTCCTATTGGGCGATTTATTCTACTTTATTCATTACATACGTAATAAATAAACCCCTGTTTTCTTGATCTAAATACTCCCTCGCTCGAAAACAAGCATAAAAAGTGTTTCCATAAGTTCGCTACGGTCGTACCTCAAATCTTCACCACGAAGAAAGCCAAATTTTTATGGCCTTGCCACGGATGCGAGGAAAACTTCCGATCTTGTGATTTCCTCGCACCCGTACAAAACCCGTACGGTACCCAAACTTTAGGCATGTTTCTAAAAGTTTGTCACTCATCTGATCCAGCTTGTTTAAGCTTGTTTTGAGACAATTTGAACAAGAAAACATTATCTTATTTCACATAATTGCATAGAACTTATTAAAGGAAGAAGATGCAGCATCCTTTAATATCACGTCAACAAAAACTTAAATGGATACAACTACAGAAAAACACACCCACACAGCTACAATCCCACAGTTGTGCTTCATATAAATCAACAACAAATATAAAGAGAGATACACATATGCGAATAAGAGTCACTTCTTACGCGTGCTACACAAACGCGACTTCGATTGTGACTAAGGCCAAAGAAGTCAATCGTGTATACTGCACCTAAATGATGCGGTCCACGCCCGACCGAGCTGGGACCTAATCTTTCTACGTTTAATTAGATCTATGTGAAAGCGGTCTGAATCAAAATCGAATGGTTAAGTTTCACAGAGTGACAGTTACAAAAAGTTAATAGAGCTGTACATTTTTTTGAATTTTGACGTTGACTAAACGCTGCAACTGTTCCTGTTTAATTGAAATCCGATGCAAAAAGAAGTGTTCATCTATTAGCTAGTAACTTGCCGCGTGCGCACGCTTAGTATGCGCGCAATGAGGCGTGTTGGCATTATATCGCAACCCGATCATTGATTACAAACTAACAAAAAAATTACAAAAAGTAAATATTACCTATTGGTTTATAGGCAACTCTGTTCAAATACTAACCCATATTATTGATCCACGATGGAACTGAGGTTTCGAATCGAAGTTTTTTTGGAATTGAGGTTTTTTGATAAATATATTGATGTTGCTTCCATCTCATCACTAAATTGAGTATGGCAAAGTAATATTCTAACATCACCAAATTATATGATCCTTTTATTTCTTGAAACCAGAATGAGTTCAATATGAAAAAATGTAGTGCTCTGTATGCTCAACTACTTATCGAAAAGAACATTACGAGCGTGTGAATGTTGTGTTGCCGAGTTTCGGTTAAATGGAACATCGATTGACTGATTCTGGACGAACGAGTCGGTTGAACACTTGGAATTGGTTCTGCCAAGTTAGGTGCAAGCATAAACTGTTTGGTGGTAACGGTTGGTTTAAGTAATAGTCCTTATATTTTCAACTTCAAAAAGAAGGTAGTTCTCTATCGAACTATTTGTTTTTGGTTGATACTTCATATCTGCAGGATTACAAAACTAATTTAATTATATTTAGATAAAGGTAGATTTTTAGGGTTTCATATTTTTTCATGAGAAATAACCAGTAGTTTTTATATAATCGATTTGCAGATGGGCTTTTATTAGCTAATTCCACAAATTTATGCAAATTAAATCTTTTTTTTATAGAAAAGCCTTTGATAACTCTTAGTTAATATCCTTAACATTAACGTTAAATTAACATTTCAAATGTTGTAAATAACATATACTGTTTTTAGTAAACTTACATTTTACTCTATGGGGTTAGCGACTCCTTCATGGATTAAAGCTTCCTCCAACTTCTTCCATGAAACTTAAGGTAACGTAATGCATTCAAGAATAATAAATAGTTACAACTCTAGCAGTGTGCCTTAGAATGATTAAATAATAAACTTTAAAAGTAAAGTTTAATTTAGGAAAAGAGGAGGGTAACAACAACAAATAATTAAAAAAATACTGCTTATAGAGTGTACAGGAGAAGAAAGCAAAAGTTGTTTCATTGAGACATAAGCAAAAGCACAGTATTTATGTTTACACTTTACGGCTTTCTGCAGATATTGCCGTAGTGGTTCCCACGCTGATGGATAGATAGATAGATAACTCATTATTATACACCAAAAATTTACATGAACTAAAACTAAGAAATATTATTGTACAATGGGCGGTCTTATCGTTAAAAAGCGATCTCTTCCAGACAACCTTTGGATGGAGAGGAAATAAATACGACAACAGACGGTGGTGTACTCATAGGTATCATAAAAATATGCTAATTAAACTAAAATAAATTATATAACTAATAAAACTACATACCAATACAATAAAATAAATATCTAATTATATATAATAAATACCATATACAAAATAAAATTTATAAAATATATATGGATCGATTATAAATACATTTATATCAATATCATATATTCATAAAGCTAATTCAAGAAAAATAATGACAAGACAGGGGCAAGTGAAATCAGATTGAAAATATATAGTTTTTTACTTTATCTTTAAAATAATTTGGAGACTGTGCACATTTGATCGTAAGCGGCATTGCATTTTTCAAAGCAAACAGCTTGGACACTGAACGATTTGTATTAAAATGAGCTACCGTGCAGTGGAAACTTTAGGATGAGATTTTCTGATAACCTGAGTGAACGAGTATTAGAATCGTAAAGGAAATTGAAGCGTTCCTTAAAATAGCACAGGGAAGATGGATTAATAGTATTATAAAGAAGAGAGAGTATGTAAGAATTCCGGCAAGGATATATAGGAAGCCACTTGAGTTTAATGCGATACTGGGATACATGATCATATTTGCGTAAACTAAATATAAATCTTATACAGAAATTTTAAAGTCGCTCAAGTTTATTAAGCTGGTCTTCCGTATGATCTAGATATCAGGCTTCGGCATAGTCAAACAGGAAGCAGAAGAGATTACGCAAGCGCAACTAAGTGGCGTTAGGCAGCGGAGTCTTCTGAGGGAACCTGCAGACGCAAATAATTTGCGACTTACAGCCTCAATATGAGGACCCCAGGTAAGACATTGATCCATGATTATACCTAGATTCTTGATATTCTGGGTGGATCCACCGAACCCAATTTTGGGAAGCGTTGACCTGTCAACTTTCAATATCATTTTAGAACCGCGAAGAATCAATTGAGAGATGTGCTATCAGGCTCGTTGGGGACGACACTCTGGTAAAGAGTAAGCTTCAAAGTCTGGCGCATCGACGTGAGGTAGCAAGCCTAGCGGTATTCTACAGATTGCACTATGGAGAGTGTGCACAAGAACTGCACAACCTGATTCCCCCTTCACCTTTCCATCACCGTATGACTAGACGATCAGCAAACCGCCACCCTTTCATGGTTGAAATACCTCGCGCAATAACGAAGCGTTACGCTTCTTCATTTATTATAAGAACTGCAAAGGAGTGGAATGCCCTGCCCTCGTCAGCGTTTCCGGTAAATTATAACCCCGGTGTATTCAAGTCAAGAGTGAATAAGCCCTAAGCTTTAATTATACATATGAACTGTGATGTAAAAACTTGTTTCAACTATATTAAATTAAAAATTAAAACTTCACAATTTTAACTAGGTGTTGTTATTTACAACTACCCGCCCCAAAAACTGATGCTGCTGATGTACTCTCGCACAAGAAGTTGGACCAAACCATGAGCTTGAGCCTGATCTGGTAAGTTAGACTACATTTAACCAACGCCATAACTGTAGCAGTTAGCTACGCCGTAGCCGTAGTGATGAGCTACGCTGCCAGAGCACTAAGCTACAGATTACTAAGTAGTAACAAGGTAAACTAGGCTACTATTCATGAGTTAGTAATAATAATAATCTAAACATTATAATAAAGAAATGACTAACAAAGTGTCTGTACAAGGAAGATTATAATGAAATGGTCTAGGAGACTACTGACCAAAAATATAGCATTTGAAAAAAGTTGTCTATCTGTTAATTTATCTGTCTTTTTATTCTTTCATCACGTAAAATCTACTGCGCCGATTGCGATGCAGTTTTTACTGTTGGATAAATAAGGCTTGATTAAAAACTGATATACTTGGTATCTCAATCCAATGATTAAAAGCCAAGCAATCAATAAAAACTATTTGACGTCAGAATGAAGTTTGATAAAATAAAGTATATTGATACTTTTTGTTCCAGAATTAATCTTACGATTCTCATATCCCAGAAAAATTACTACGTGGGCAAAGCCGCAGGCACAGCTAGAATAATAATACATTCAATTGCTCCCCGCAGTCAGTGCAATCGTTCCGAAACTGCGACGTACCCCTAACACACATGGGTTCTTGGAAATTTGAAGCTTAAAGAAATTACTTTTACTTCAGCTACTAAATTTGTTCAGATCATAATAAATGTTTATACCACTCCAACTTTGTTTAACTTCTATTTACAATACTAATTGTTCGAATAAAAATGGAGTTTAACTAACAAAATATGAAGAAATTTAGATAATAACTAGCTGATGCCCGCAGCTTCGCACGTGTGGTCATTTATCTAGGTTAACAGTACTCTTTGTGCTATTCCAGGACCCTAAATACCAATATACCAACATTTGATCAAAATTCCTTCAGCGGTTAAAATATTTTTATCGATTGCTCGGCTTCTACTCATCGAATTTAGATACCAAGTACACCAGTTTTTAAGTCAAACCATAAGCTATCTAACAGTGAATTCGCATTGCAATCGGTTTAGTAGTTTTTACGTTATGTGCGAACAAACATACAGAAAAACAGACAGAAACGAATTTTAAAAATGTTGTAGTCTTGTTCAGTAGCTTATTTTAAGTATCCTAGACCATTTTTCTTTAAATTATCTTCTTTGTACAGATTATTTAGTTCCTGTTGCTTTATTATAAGTATAGATATGGGACCATATAGAAAACATCTCCTTTAATTATCTACACAATTTTTTAATGAGGAAAGTTTTTATTTTTTGTATGTATGTTTCTAAAAAAAACCCATAATGTACTGCACCGATAAAAAAATACTGTCACTATTTGAAAGTTACATTATCAGCAAATAACATGAGCTGTAATTTATTATTCAAAAATATTAGAGACCTCTAATATTAACTACTTACTTTTTTTATTATTTTATTTTATTATTCTATTATTTCCCTACGAAAATTGCAATGACCACCAATGTATCAAAAATTTGCAAAAACTCCGATTACTCGTTATAAGGAACGGAATGATGTTGCCGTGGAAACGAAATAATAAAAAGTCTATGGTCAAAAATCACTGCTATGGTCAAAAGACGGGTATATAAATACTAAATGTAAGAAATATGCCACAGTGCGAGTGCTTCCGTGTGAAGACGGTGCGAGACACCAATTTAAAATAAAAAATTATGAAGATTCAAAAAAAAAAAAAAGTTCCATCTGATTTCGTCAAAGGAGAAATGAAATGAATGAGACGGGTTTTTTGACTTATTTTCTATATTTTTTTGGTCTAAAGTTTTTTACTTTCCATTACAAATTTTTGGGATGGTCTTCCAAAGACCATCACTTTGAGACCTCATTCGATAGGTTTTAGTTTTTTTGTTCCGTCGGAAATACAATATGGCAGCTGTAAGGCGCCATGTTAATTTTCTTGACACGTCATATATCTAGCACTCGTACGATTAACCTTTAGGCCACCATTGCTCCAAATAATAATAATAAATAAGTATAATTAAAAAATATATATATTAAAAAAAAAGCTTTTACGGGTTCTTTTTCTTTGTGAATTTTACGTTTCTAAGTTATTTTTCCTTTTCGCTTTTAATAATCTTTCCTACTTGTTTAATTTTATTTTCCTTTTTTTTTGCTTTTCACTTTTAACAACCTTTTTTCTTTTAAGTTTTTTTAAATATTTTAATGCATTTTCATCGGTTTGTAAGCTATCCTGAAAGTTTCAGCCAGATAGCTAATCTGAAAGTTCTCGAAGTTTGAATTGCAAGATTCCAGGACAGACAAAATACATACAAAGATGCTTACATAGATAGACAAGCGAAGTTAAATAAAAGCTTTTAAAATATAATTTTGAAGTGCGATATTTCGCACTTCAAAATTATGCGCTTCATTTTTTTAAGGGCTATTAGCATTGAGCTTTGAGTAGCATTGAGTATGAACTCATTAATTTTTTATCAGTCAAAACTGAGGGTTCAAGTAGTAGTCTGGTCTGGTAAAAATAGGTCTCTAACTACCTGTGTTTAAAAATCATATTTGAACCAAGTGCAATCAATTCGATGTTGACATAATATGTAAAGTATACCTACCGATAGTTTATCTAGAATAATTAATTACCTTAGTACATTATCATACAGGAGTACTAAGTTCAGTTATGTAAACTTTTTACTTAAACTAAATCTACAACTAAATAATATTAAAAATCTTGATTTGGTTCAAAGCTAAATATATTGGGAATGCTGCAATCAATGCCACGAGGGGATTGCTTACGTAACGGGGTGAAGTGTTCATATAGCGGGGTGAATACGTACCTGAGCCAAGACTTTAAAGTCAAGCTCATAAAAGGCAGTGCGATGCGGTAAAAGCAAATGGATGTACAACGATGATAGCGTGGAGTAATTTCAGGTTTATAACTCACTTCACCTGCAAGGTATTCAAGAGAAAATAGACAAAATAAAAAAAACTGAGAAAAACTGTGCAACTTCGGGTCAGTAAACAAACAAGTACATTTATGCAAAATTAAACAATGAACCCAATACAGACGAATTTCCATACTGATAATTATCAATCAGTCTGAATCGTTTAAACCATCTTTTGAACAAACAAAAAATGCATTTATATTGATTTATCCGTTTAGGAGCTACGATACCCATGTCACTACCGACAAAAGCAAATATTTAACTGTAGACTTATATTGTAATAACCCTCTGTGCCGAGTTGGCAAAAAGCTATCCCTATACAGGGAATTAAACTCGGGCCCCCTAGCCAAAAGCCCGAAACATATTTTTTTCAAGACTCCGCAATGCAAAGGCCAGGTAATGTGTTTATCAGCCTATGTATATATGTATATCTGTTCCTTTGTGGCACTATAAAGACCAAACGCGTGGACTGATTTTGATTATTCCTACGTCAATCAATTTGTCTTAATCTCGCGAGCGTCACTAAGGACATGACATTATTTTAAATTCAATATGGCGACAACCAGACACCACATTGTAAAAAAGAAAAATAATGTTGTCTAACTATGTTAAGAGGTATCATTGAATAAGTATTTGAAAATCATTTTTAGGTTTCTTTATAATATTTCATTTCGAATGACTATTTAGGATCTATAAAGATTTAAAGTTGGTTAGCAACCATTCTCAGTTAAATTTTTGCTAAGGCAAAAATTTAACTGATTAATAAACTAACCAAACTAAAATAACTTATTTTAGTTTGGTTCGCACTCTGTTTTTCTTGTGTAAGTTGTTGTTGTTCACAGTATTCAAAATGGAGAGTGCGGTAGGAGCCTGAACCAGATTTCATGTACGGTTTCTCTTTAAAAAAGTCAAGAAAAACGTATAAATATGAATTATTGTCGCTTGGCTAGGCTCCAAGCTTTATATTAAGTTTTTTTTACGACGCTGATGTGTTTGTACTTCTAATGTATCTTTTAGAAAGACATGATCTTTTTATCATACGCCTATTTTTTTTATTAAATCGTTTCCAAAAGCCTTATTTAACAATCTTGACTGCTCCATTGAAATCAGGTGAGAAGCTTGCATAAGTAGACTCATTTATATTATTTAAGACGTTTTCAATTTGTTTTAAATACCACTTTTATTGTTAAGCTCAAAGATATAGAAGAAGGTGTTGTTAACATTTGTTCCTGGATATTTGCCATTAGAATATGAACCTTAGGGAAAGGTCTATCACACAATATATTGTTTTTGATAAAATCGTTTTTAAAGAAAGAAAGAAAGAAAGAAAGAAAATACATTTATTCAACACACACAAAAATAAAAGATACAAATATTTAGAAAAATTAAGTAGGAACAATAGAAAAGGAAAACAAAGAAAAGGTAAAAGTAGATACTACTTCCAAACTACTTTTACTTCTACTTACTACTTTACTTTACTTTTACTTTTCTACTTTTACTTTTACTTATACTTCTTTTTATTACTTCCAAACGAATTGAAACCACGTAGTTTGAAGGACTAATTATGGACCATGCTATTTTCGGCGGTTTGGTAGTGGAGCGAGTTCCCAAAGTACATAAGACGAAAGTTAAAAGTTGCCAAATGGTTAACAAAGCTGAAGACGGTAAGATGGATGATGAACTAGGGCAGTGCAGGAATGGTGACCAAGAGATAGTCGGAGGTTAAGAGGAGACCACACCTGCCCTGTGGTCAAAATACGTTATCAACCGACCGGATAGAGGTGCGTGAAAAGGATATAGGCCTTACATTGGGTAGATGTGGTTTGAAACAGAAATAAGCGTGCTTAGATTCAAAAGTTATCAACTGTTGCTTTTTTAAATAAACGGACAACTGCACTTAAGACTTAAGTTACAATGTATATATATATATATATTTATCTAATTATAGCTCGTATCCACCCACTGCTGAGTAGGTATAGGCCTCCTCTCGTTGACGCTAGTCTTTCCGGTCTTGTCCGCTCTCATCCTTTGGTCTCCAGCGTTATTCACTATGTAATCTGACCATCGGGTAGGTGGTCTGCCTTGAGATCTTAGCGCATCTCTTGGATTGATTCGATGATTGCCTTGGTCCATTTCGTGCATATTTTCATCCCTTCTTGCCAAATGCCTTGCCCGTTTCCACTTTAACCTGGCAATTTGCTTACGTTTAACTTACATTATTACATTAATTTGCTTATCTTAAGCAAATTAATGTAATTGAATAGACTTAGTTAACAAACTGTTAAGAAGTTATTGCAATATCAATTTCATTCTGTCTGCTAGCTACTAAAAACAAGAGCTTCAACATTTTTCAAATTTAATATACTCTCCAAACTATCAAATTATCCAATTCAAACTTCGTGAACTTTTAACGAGACTCTTAAGTGACTGCTTTCGGAATCATAATCGACCTTTTAACCGTATGAATCACTTTGAAACAATTTCACCTGAAATTGTTCAAGCCTCTGCATTTTAAAGTTTTTCGAGAATAACTTGATTTTTCGATCTACGGATGTAAAAAGAAAACTGATATTGCATGCATCGTCGGCACAGAATACCTAATAATTGTCGTCGGTTCAGTTTTGGTTTAAATACTTTGGCAAATACTTCAAAATATTGCATAAATAATATGACTTTAAAGCTATTACTTAATTATACTTAATTGTATAGGAATTTGTTACAAATATATTTAAAGTAACTAGCTTAAAAGCTAAAAAAACACGCCTGCCCTGTTAAAAAAGAGCTTTTGCTAATAAATTATCTACTGTTAGAATGTGCTCATCAAAGCTTTCAATTTGATACCCATATTATAAATTTCGAAGTTTTTTTCGAGGTTTTGTTATTGTTTTCAAAAAAAAATATAACCTGTGTTACTCGGGAGGATGTAAGAAGTCTACCTCATACGTCTAAATCCGTTCAGGTATTTAAAAGTTCTGGTGGAATAAAGAAACTCACACACATACATACATACATGAATGCTAAAAAAATACTTTCTTTTTTTGGGCAGTCGTATAAGGTCAATTTTAAATGGAATAGTAAATATGGATGGATTTTAGGAGTTTCGACAACGTTGAATACCATAATATAGTAAAAAATTCTATAATATTGTATCAATAAGTTACATAAGTTTGTTTTTATTTTTCATTTCAATGTCAGTCCAATGAAATCCACATAAAATTAAGCAACTTCCACACTAAAATCTTACGTCACCAAGACTAAAACAACTTGACCGGACGTCCAGAATTACTGACTTAATTGCTCGCCCCGCCACTGCAGGAAAGCGTTCGCTTTCTAACACTAAGTGTTATTCAGTTATTTACGAGTGTTACGGACAGCCCTACCCATTAGGAAGGTCTCGTTAACGCCCGCGTAAACAAAATCAACGGCATATTAAAATGTGTTGCCATAACTTAAACAGGAAATTTCGAGGAACTTTAAATGTTATGTTTTGTTAATGAAAACGATTAATTAAAGTTTCTTCTGGAGTTGAAAATGCTTTCTGTGCGTTCTGTGCTCAATACGAGCGATAATTGTGGTTACCAAATTAATAGTGTTTTTATTAACTTGCTTAGCTCCTACTCATTGGATTGAGATACCAAGTGCACCAGTTTTTAAATCAAACCCTAGACTATCTAATAGTGAAAATAATAATAAGTGCAATCAGTCGAGTAGTTTTGACGTGATGCGCGAACAGTCATTTTTTTAACATCTTTATTGTACAGACTTTTTGGTACTTATTGCTTAATTATCAGTAAATATTAGTATTTATAGCCTTGTTTCTCTTGTGTTACACTTCTCTAGTCGGTTTCTGTCATGAAATGTAGAACATAATTTTTCTTAGCCCATTTATTAGTTTTATAATCGTATGACACTCATACACATCTATATATACTTATAATAAAACTGTAACGGGTCCAATTCTGTACATTCAAGTTTTTTTTTTTTTTTTTTGGAATTTACTCTATATTCGATACTGAAGCCAAAACTGTTTTTGTTTTCATTTTTGTCTGTCTGTCTCTCTGTCTGTCTGTATCTTGGCTAGGCATCACGCCGAAACTACTGAATGAATTTAAATGAAACTTGGTATGATTTGAGTTCATACTAAGAGGTAGGACATAGGCTACTTTTCATCCCGAAAAATGAAATGAAAGGGTTCCCCCAGGATTGGGGTTGAAAGTTATTTCAAAAAATACTTACCACTCTAAAACTACTAGACGGATTTTGATGCAACTTGGCACAGTAATAGTTTATATGATGGATTAAAATTGAGGATACTTTTTATCCCGAAAAAATAATTGTTCCTGCAGGATAATGTCCCAAATTCTGTAAATTAAAGATATTTAGTATTTTTTTTGGGGGCCGTTCTATTTTCAATACTAAAGCCAAAACTGTATTTTTAATTTTTTTGTCTTTCCGTCTGTCTGTCCGTCTGTCTGTCTGCACCTTAGAAGTGCATCACGCCGAAAATACTCAATGAATTCAAATGAAATTTGGTATGATTTGAGTTCATACTTTGAGGTAGGACATAGGATACTTTTCATCCCGGAAAATTAAAAGGTTCCTGCAGGATAGGCGTTGAAAGTTATTTAAAAGAACACCTATCACGCTGAAACTACTTGACGGATTTTGTTGAAACTTGGCACAGTCATAGTTTATACTAGCTGAACCCGCGGCTTTGCACGCGTGTTCTTTTCTTTAGGTTCAAAGTACCTTTACCTTTTGTTCAAATGATGGTACCTATATTGGTCCTGGAATAGCACATTAACAGAATTTTGGACATTATCCCAAACATTTAAGGAACATTTATTTTTCGGGATAAAAAGTATCTTCCATTTTTAGCCATTATCTATATACTTATAATAAAACTCTAACGGGTCCAATTCTGTACTTTTTTTTTTGGAACTTGCTCTATATTCGATACTGAAGCCAAAACTGTTTTTTTTTTTCATTTTTGTCTGTCTGTCTGTCTGTCTGTATCTTGGCTAGGCATCACGCCAAAACTACTGAATGAATTTAAATGAAACTTGGTATGATTTGAGTTCATACTACGAGGTAGGACATACGCTACTTCTTATCCCGAAAAAAAATATGGGTTATTATTTAGGGGTTGAAACTTATTTAACAGAACACGTACCACGCTGAAAGTAATGGACGGGTTTTGATGCAACTTGGCACTGTCTTTAGTTACATGATGGGTTAAAACTGAGGACACGTTTTATCTCGAAACTGAGAACACGTTTTATCCCGAATAATTAAAGGGTTTCTGCGGGATATGGGTCTAAAGTTATGTTAATATTTAAGTTATAAAAAATATTTTTTGGATGGTTCTCTATATTCGATACTGAAGCCAAACTGTTTTACTTTTTAATTTTGTCCGTCTGTTTATCCGTATTTTGACCGCGCATCGCACCCAAACTACTAAATGAATTCAAATGAAAAAAAAGCTCTTGGGTGCTTTTAAAAAAGTATTGAACAATATATTTTTTTGTTAATCGTGTCTTTCTTTCTGTATGTATGTATGTTTGTTCACGCATCACGTAAAAACTACGCGACCGATTGCAATGTGGTTTTAATTGTTAGATAGCTTAGGGTTTGATTTAAATCTGGTGTGATTGGTATCTCAATCCGGTGAGTTAGAAGCCGAGCAATTTGATAAAGTATTTATGACGGCTTAAGAAATTTTGTTCAAATTTTGGTACCTATATTGGTCCTGGAATAGCACATTATGGTACTTTGAACCTAAAGAAAAGAAAAGGCGTGCGAAGCCGTGGGTACAGCTAGTATCATATAAAGCTCTTTCATATTCCTCGCTTCAGATATTTTGTCTAATAACTGCTGAATATAGGAGTACTAACAATAACGCTACCGCCGCCGTGACTATTTGTCGATATTACGCTGGGAAGGAACCGTTATTACCTCGGCTATTATGTTTAGAGACTGATATTAGTAAATGTTTGTGTGTAGTTTGCTCGAGTCTCGTGTGAAATCTGAGAAACGATAAAGACAAGTTTTTATTACATATTTATTATAAGAATATAAATAAAACGGCTAAAAACTCACGAAATAAAAGACCGACCAGTTTCGAAATATTTTGAAGTCCTTCATCTGGGAGTGTTATGCTGACAAGCCGCGACGAGCGCTACGAACATCAGGGGCCTAATTCTCAAATTTTAAGATGCCAATTCCATGCCAATTCTACGCCGCCTGTGTGGAATTTGTTCGTGATATCTGCTCGTCTCTTAGCTGATTAAAATCTTGAAAACAAGCAGGAAATGTAGATCACAAAACTAACCAAAAACCATGTCGTTTTAGCATCCTTTTTATTTTTTTCAAAATGCGCGACATTCTATAACATACCTACTCTGTACTGCGTACACACAAATATATACAGAACTAATGTTATTGAATCAAAGTTAATAAGGTGAACAGATTTGAGAGCCCCTTTGAGAATCCCTATACTGGGAATCAGGACACAAATCTTCATAACTATAGAGAAAGAATTGGTTTTGGAGATAAAAATGTTTATGGCTTAAATTTTGAGCAATTCCAGTAGTAACCCAGACATAATTCTAGGCTTATGTTCCGGAAACTCTTACGAACTGAATTCCTTACTTATTTTCAGCGCAATTAAAGGAGATTAAAACAGACACAGATTCTTCTTATCATCAAAACTATCAAATGAGGATTAATTATTAGAATTAGGCCAGTGATGATCACAACAGCGATGTCTGTGGTTTGCTTGTCGTATAAAGCAGTGCTGGCCTCTGAGGTCAGAGTTTGTGAGGCCACCCGACTGCTATAAATCAATAACAGCCGGAACGGATGGCTTAACGTAATTGAGATTAACTTCATTACCGATATGTAGGCCAAACAGTTTTTTTTGTCTTTCTGTCCGTATCTGTGCCCTCCGAAGCACGGAGCGATTGAAAACCATAACTTAGAAAAGTTATTGGTGTGGAGCCTAGGATCGAACCCGGTATCATTTGATTCAAAGTCGCACTAGTATACCACTAGGCTACCATCGCTTATACAAATGACAATTTCATATTTAGTCGCAGCAGTGTAAAGGTGCAGATAAACGATGCGTGATAACGCGAGTCGAGCCGAGCCGCGCCTTCCATGTAGGTTCGGCTCGACTTCTGCATGGGAGCTTACTATGTTGACTGACTGAGTCGAAGCTTATTGTATAAATAATAATATAACATATAATATTGTATAATTGTGCTTATTGCACAATAGGCTCAGTAAAACGTAAATCAAGCCAAACCAAGCCATAAGTGTTAAAGGGCGCGCGGTGCGGCGCGCTCCGAACCGAGCCCGGCTCGGCTCTCGTTATCATGCGTCGTTTAGACCATCATTTTTTACAACATTAAATCGGGTGGCCCAGCTAGTAATCGTATAAACATGCTTATGTCGCCATTACTCAGTTTTATTTAAAAAAAACACTGTAAAATTAAAACCAAACACAGAATATCCCAAGAACTCCTTGGAATAATATGAACATAGCTTTCATTATGCAAGGTTAGTTTTACCATTGTAACAACCATAGTTTTCATTACAAACCTTCCTTAAAAAGGAAAGGGTTTGAACACCGGACCCTTTCAAATGTAGGGCAGATAGGCAATATTTTGTATCTGGTTTGTTCTTGGAAATAGATCGTGGTAGAATGGCCAACATTGACCAGAATCATGTACTTGAAAACTTTGAAGTAAAGGTGTTTTATTTTACACACCATCTGAAAACTAGTTAAATATAGAAAACCTAAGCATATTTTTAGGGTTCCGTATTTAAACAAGGAACCCTTACCGTTTTGCCTATCCGTCTGTCCATCCGTCTGTCGTATGTCACATCCATTTATTCAGAAACTATGAACACTACTATGTTGAAATTTGGCAAGTATGTATAGATATGTACAGATATTTATAACCGCTACTACATAGTTGTATATATATATTTTTGATTAACAAACACATGTATTTTTTTTCTATTTGTAAGAAGTGAAGAAGAATAAAAAAATGTTGTATTCTATCACGTGGGATCTCGCTGAATAGGTATTTAAAAATATTTATTTTAAATTCTTTCGACATTTTTTTTTGTATTTGGGTATCTTAAAGTCCTGGAATCGGAACGGAATCCTAAGTCTATGTGGGTCCGCACACAATTTTTATAACTTCATCCAATGCTTTAATTACGGCTGCTAGGCTGCTACCTAGTGGCTGGTTTTAAAAGTTTGTTATACCAAAAACATTAATAATAATAAAATGTATTTATTGCAAACAAACAAACAAAAACAATGAACACAATAAAAAAAATTAGATATTCCACGATAACATGACTCGCGACAATTAGTAACATTAAATTTACCGTGCCGCGCGTCACACGCCTTGTTTGCTCGATGGCTATTTCTACATTGATTTAAGTCTGCCATAATTTTCCCACACCCACATCCCGTGCAAATGTTGCAGATCTAAATGATTTTTCTTAGTTTCGGGAAAACGTACAACACAAATAAGGTTTTGTTGTTGCTCTGGTTTTGTTTATCTGGTTATCTGGGAGAGGGCGGAAACCTACTGAGATTGTCATAGACATATATAATTTTGATTGTATTTTCGTTAGTGGATTGGGTTTAGAAGATAGAATCTAGCCGATTTATTTTTCAGTTTAATTTTTGGAAGCTACAGTTTGACTTCTCAGTAAGCGTTGATTTTGTCGAAGCTGGAAAATACACTAAGACGGGAATAGAAAAAGCTCAAAATAAAAATGATTTATTTCATATAAATTTACTGCTTGATTTTTTAGCGTATGCTACTTAAGAATATAATGAAAAATGAATGAGCCTATAACTGGCTATCGTGAACGACAAGTCAGTAAAGAAAAGTATAGTTATAGCTATAATTATTACTCCAATTTAATTTTAATAACATAGCAAGATATTATAAAACATATCATCAAGATTTCAAATAGAACACCAACACAACACCTAAAATATATTGGAATGTTTTGAAAACAATTGTATCATCCATTTCATACATTAGCACTAAAATCAAGTATTTTAAATATGATTTTAACTCGAAACTAAATGGCACGTGCCTTTACCAATTCGGCTACAGTGACAGTTACAACGCCATAAAAAAATCTCATTAAAAAAAATATTAGATATGTTCTCGATAAGCAGGCGTAATTTCTAAAAATCATATCAACATTAAACTATGAAATGTCGAATAAGAGTGAAACATGGTAAAAAAACATCCCGTGGCAGGTGCTACTGAATCGCTTGGTCGTTCTACCGTTCTATCTGTCAGCATTTAATGGTGATTGTCTCTACAAGCTCAATATTTTTCATCAAAATCTTTGCAGTTTTATATTTTTTTTATTTAATATATTATTTTTATTTGACAGTCACTATATTAGTTTCACGTTGTTTATTTTAAAATAATACTTTTGGTTAATGCTGCGTACTATGTTTTAGTTATCTAATTTCACAAGATGTAATTTATAATTACTTATGTTTAGTTGTATAAGTAGTAATGTAATAACTGCTTTAGTACCATCAGATATAAATAAATCTAAAGGTACTTCAGTTTAATAAAGCAGTAAGTACCAAAAAGTATGTACAATGAAGTTCATTAAAAATAATAATTAGGAGATGGTCAAGGGTAGGTACTTAAAATAAGTTACTGAACAAGAATATAAATAATTAAAAAAAGCGTACACACCACAAAATTTCATGTCTGTGCTGTTGATCTTTGAAGAGTTCCTTTATCTAGAGCTAATCTTGGAACTGAACCAATAAGTAAAAATTCAACTCCGTAGGATAAGAGGAAGTTTCCACCTAAAAACACATCTATACATTGCAAGTTAAATAAATGCTTAAATACCAAATTTCTTTCAGCCGTAAAATATTTTATGTGTTATTTTGATACTAGTAAAAGAAACGTTAATTAGAAAAATATATTTTAGCAAAGTAAAACAAAAGGAAAAAATTACATCAGTAGAATAACCCCAGTTTAAAACGACATTTCACTCGATTTTTTGATCTTCAATCACTAACAAATTTGAAGGTTCAAAGAAACCGATTAATAACAATTAAGCTAACTCATTCGCCGACACTTCACCTAGGGTGAGGTTCATTAATATTAATAAGTTTAAGATTACCAGCGCTTGCCACCCTTAACTTATCTTATACCTTTTAATTGCGTTTTTCGAGAGTTATAAATCGACAAAGGATAAAATTACGCCAAATCTTACAGGCCTTATCCACCGCTGTTTCTTTTTCTGACTGACTAGAGTGATGGAGCGTGTTTTTTTTTTACTTAATCAAGTGGAGAAGCGAGCAGGCCGTTCATTAAAAAAAATGGACTACACCGAGTTAAACTCGCGTGGAGAGAGTTCTATACGATAAAATATTACCTCTCAATATTGACAGATTCATCATGTTATTTTATGACCATAAACTTATTACAGGTTTCCTGTAATCTATAACCAAAGAAATATTTTCTGTATTGTTTCAAAATTGTAGGCCTATTAGTTTTGGAGGTAAAGGTGGGGTGGGGGGTGGTTTGGCCAATTTTCAGCTATTTTTATAAATATCTTTATAACTTTATACATAAAAAAATATATTAGACCCATACAACAAGCCTATTTTTCCTTTCCATATTCAAAATGTATTTATTTGCTGGACTATGTGGATAGACAGATACGAATCATCCTATACGGGTTACGTTTTTTTTTTTTTCATTTGGACCTACAGAACCCTAAAAATATAGTCAACATGGACATAATACGATCCCACGGCTGAGACTCAGGGATTTTCACACAAAAAGGGTCGGGTTTAGTTTTTGTTCCTCTGCGATAATGAAAATAGTGAACCACAGAATTATTAAACACGGCAGTTTTAAGCCTTATTTGTCCATTTATTTCCCCACTATTAGTGTTTTTATTCGTTTGAGTAACGAGTCGAGCAGGTTGCTCATCTGACGGTAAGCGTCACGCCTGCACATAACAGTTGCAGTGCCACTCAGATTATGATTGTAAGATCTTGCGTGTCACTGCACTGCGCTCGTCACCCGGACACTTTGATTTTTTAGACTCATTTCCCAGTAATTGCACTGGCAACATTTCCCTTCAATCAGAAATAGACATGTTTACTTACTACTGCTTGGCAGTTGAATATCTGACATATGTGTGGTCGTCCCCAGGCATACTCTGGCGTAAGAGACTTATCACATATTTTTTTATATAAATGATGAAAAAATAAAGTATTATATAACGGACCCGCCTGATTCACTTCCGTGGGTCGGCGCTCTCCTGCCAGCGCGAGTAGTGACACAGTCGGCGGTGTTAGCTCTGGAACCGTCAGCCGAAAAGGGGTCGACCATAGTAATTTCCCATTTTCTTCCAGCTGCTTTTCGCAGGTCGTCACTCATATCAAGGATATAAAGAAAAACCCCCGGCCCCCATTATAGCTAGAAAGCATCTCGACCACATCAGTTTTCAGACATAAAAACCGCATCAAAAACGGTCCATTTGTTAGGGAGCTACGATCCTCACCCTAATTTCAAATCTGCAAGGTGGTAGTTCGGCTCACACAATAGGTCCATTCGTTTGGAAGCTACGCTTCTCCCCCCCTTTTCTCACCCCCCCCTTCCCCCCCTTTTCTCCCCCCTTTTCTCCCCCCCCTTTGTCTCCCCCCCCTTCCCCATTATATCTCAAAACCATCTCAACTACACAACACATCAGCTTACAAACAGAAAAAATCGCAACAAAATCGGTGCATTTGCTTGGGAGCTATGATGCCACAGACACACACACAAAATCACACACACACACACACACACTAACACACACTGAGTGTCAAATCCGTCCAGTAGTTTCAGCATGATACGTGTTCTTTTAAATAACTTTCAACCCTTTTCCTGCAGGAACCCTTTATTTTTTCGGGATAAAAAGTATTCTAAATGTTAATGTAAACCCATAATCTGGTAGTTTCAGCGTGATGTGCGTTCAAAGAGACATACAGACAGACAGACAAAAAAAAAAAAAACCTTTTTGCGCTCCATATCGATTTTGAAGTTTATCTCAATTATAATTTTCAAAAAATATTTAATGTTCAGATTTAGCCCAGTTGCAGTTTTAATAGAGTATATATAGATGTCTCGACGTCAAACCAATTGTGAAGAGCGCAGTGCAGTGGCCAAGTTCTGGATGGCACTGCAACTGTAATGCGTAAACGTGATGCTTACCGCTTACCTGCTCGTCTCGTCACTCAATCAAATAAAAAATATATATCACACATATTTTCAGGGTGGGCCTACAGTTTAGTTGCATTGAAATTTCATCAAAATTGGTTCAGTCGTTTTTTTTAGTGAATCCATAGAAGTATTGACAAGTATTAAATCAATAATAGTAAGTTTAACTTATTATTATTGTTTTAATGCGTGACTTATGCCGTGGCATGGCTCGCCTCACAAAACTTTATTTTTAAACATGCGATCACATAGCTGTGCGCCACAGTAGATCAAGTAGAGCTGCCCAGCGTGATTATGTGAGAAAACCATAGACCACGAGGTCGTGGTCGTTGGAGAAAGCTTAATTGTATCGTATAGAGATTTACTGTCTTGGCGCTTTAGGTACGTCGAGCTCTAGGCGCATTTTCTCAGCAGAGTTAAAATATATGTTGCTTCTATTACGTTAGTCCTCCATACAAGTTTGTAGTCTATTCCATAAATATATCAAAACACAAATCATCTCGGGAGTAAAAAATTATCAAACCAAATGGTGTAGTTTTACAATATACATAAGTAGCAAGCTTGAAACAACAATGCACTTGAAGCTCGTCCCTACAGAGTGGGGGCAATCAATCTAATTGGGCCAACTTCTGAAAGCAAAAAACAAACAAATCACTTAAGTAAAGCCTTTCCATAGCAATCAAATAACATAGAATGGCTAGTAAAGTTGTATACGATGCTGTAAGTCATGTTTATGGTGGCCGTCAACGTCGGCGCTGCATCGATGTCAAAAGTAGAAAGAGATGGAGAATTTGTTTCTCGTCGATTCTGGTATACGTTTCTTTTTTTATTGTGTCTCTCTGTCTGTTTGTTCTTGCTTAACCTATAAAAAATTGGAGTGATTGAAATATATGGTTTTCACTGTTGGATAGTTCAGGATTTCACTTAAAATCTACTTTGCATCTCAACACGATGAGTAGAAACCGAGCAATCGATAAAACAATTTGACAGCTGAACTAATTATGATAAAAGGTATACATTTGTCAATAGATATAGGATAACTTTAACATATAAAGGGCAACTTGAAAAGTAATCACGCGGGCATAGTCGTAGCAAAGGACATTTTAAGAAAGGTTAATTTGAGAAAATTACATTATTAGATTTATTTATTTTGACAAAAGAACATTTCGAGAAACGGACATCATGAGCTGTGATGATTTTTATTTGATTTTCTAATCTAAACCGATGCTATTTTGTGGTTCGTGAAATAAGTCTTAAAATTATAGAAATAGGTATTTGATGTCCGGAACCCTGAATAGACGGGACATGACTCAAAACTTTTCCGACTGTTATAGTTATTATTTCGTGGTTTCTCCTTAATGAATTCCATTCCACAACAATGAAGCAAGCCAGAAAGGCCAGTAAGCATGTCAACTTTGCTGTATCTCTTATCTATAGGCGCGTAAAATAGGTTTGACCTAATTTTCTTGTTTCAATCAAATTGAGATGGATACATTTGAGCCTTTGCATACTAATATATAAATTAAGTGAAATATTATTTGGTTTAATTTAGTTTGGTTGGTGTTGATTGTTAAGTCAGAGTTTTGGATTTTAATTTAATTATAAGTTGAAGCGTGTAAATTATATAAAGTTTATGAACAAAGGTTTGCCCTCAATTTATTTAACTGTGCTGTCTCGTAGGATTAAGATTTAATAAGGTACTATAATATAAATTCGTTTTGAAACCTCGCTGCAGTTTTTTATTCACCAAAGATGTGATATTTATAAATCTATCTTTCTCACGCGATATAATGTCTACAGTATGTTTCCCCCCCGTACCTCAACAAAAGATTGAATCCTCTTTTCTTATTTCATTACCCATAATTTAGACAGTGGCAAGCATAAATTCTTCATTACGCCCATCTGATTTATGCCCGTGTTAACAAAACGACAAACATTTGTTAAAAATCGGTCTTGCTGAAAGTATTTTTTCAGCCTGACATTAAGGGTGTCCAAGGACCTCAAGTTTGAAAGTTGATGGTCCAGTCATTACCCACAAATGAAGTTGTGTTCAGAAAAGGGATTAATAAGAAGGTCTCAGGGTTTATTTTTCAATTCCCGTGAGTGAATTCGGTAGTTTTGAGGAAGGATTGATTTACAAAACGTAGGTAGTTCTTTTGAGGAATAAAAACTGGTGGGTCTGTAATACCTAAAATATAGCTGTCTCGTTTTCTGAACATCAGCTATGTGTCCTAAAATCTACTATTAGTTTTTCATTGCAGTAATGCCAGCTTAACGAAAACATAACATTATAAGATACAGTTCCGATCGGAAAGGTGTACGAGATGATCCCTCGAGGTATGATGACTCTTTGTCATTGTGACGAAACTACTTATGCTTAAAATATGTTTTTGTGATGCTGATCTAGATTAAGAACTTTAAAGCTAGGCAATTTTTTTCGTATTTGGATTTAGTTTTGTAATGACTGTTATATTTACAACCGTCACAATACTACGTTTTGACGACCGGTTGGTCTCGTGGCTAGAGATTCTAGGTACGAAATCTGTCGGTCGCAGGTTCGAATCCTGCAAGGTGCAATCATTTGTGTGATGAGCAGAAACGTTTGTTTCCGAGTCATGGATGTAATATTGTTATATATGTATGTTTATCCGTTATCTAGTGCCCATAGCACAGGGTATCCTAGTTTGGGGCTAGGTAATTGGTATGGAAATGTCCCGAATATACTATATTATACTACTATTTATTTTTATTTGCAGCTTACAAAAAAAAACTCAATTTTCATATAAATAAGGGTCAGAAGCAGCATAAAACTTAAATAAAATAATTCAAAGTACTTGAAATACCTAAGTTGAGTTTGGGGTGAGACGATCCTTCTGCTTGCATACAATATGATCTCTCAGAATTACCTGCTATACATAAATATTTTATTTGTTTACAAATTAGTAACGCATAATTATAACAGAATAGCCAAACATTGAGCGTAGGTTGAAAATCAGACTGATTATTTCGTTATAAATATGGTATCAACGTATATATTCTTTGAAATTTGTCCCTAATAGCACTTTTACAAGTCAAAATTTAACATGTTATGAACAAAGAGAAAAACATAAATTAATATCATCATCATCATCATCATCATCATCATGTCAGCCTTTAGAAGTCCACTGCTGAACATAGGCCTCCCCCAAAGAGCGCCATGACGAGCGATCTTGTGCCACCTCCATCCACCGACTTCCTGCGATGGCTACAATGTCGTCGGTCCATCGTGTGGAGGGTCTCCCCACACAACGCTTGCTTGTTCGTGGTCTCCATTCGAGAACCTGTATTCTCCAGCGGTTGTCGGTTCTGCGAACTATATGGCCTGCCCATTGCCACTTCAACTTGCAAACTTTGAGAGCTATGTCAGTAATTTCCTCATTTCTGATTCTATCACGTAGTGAAACACCTAGCATAGCTCTCTCCATTGCACGCTGCGCAACTCTGAGCTTTTTTATGAGACCAATAGTTAGCGACCACGTCTCAGTGCCGTATGTCATCACTGGCAACACGCACTGATTATAAACTTCCGTCTTGAGGCTCTGCGGTATCTGCGACGAGAAGATATGGCGTAATTTCCCGAACGCTGGCCATCCGAGTTGGATTCGTCGGTTGACCTCTTTGTCGAAGTTGGATCTACCTAGTTGGATCGTCTGACCCAAGTAGACATAGTGATCAACAGCTTCGATAATATCGTTCCCAACATAAACCGGCATGGGTACGACATGGGCATTTGACATGATGTTCGTCTTGCCCATGTTCATTTTAATACCCACCTGTTGGGAAACAATATTGAGGTCACGGAGCATTGACTTTCCAGGGTTTCAGCCATGATGACTATATCATCAGCAAATCGAAGGTGAGTGATGTATTCGCCATTGATGTTAACACCAAATCCGTAATTTCATTGATGTTAACACCAAATTTGTAATGGATAAACTCAAAAAATACTTCACCGATTTTAAAAATTCTTTCGCCTATAGATAGGTACATTATCCTGGAGTAACATGGGCAGTATTTTATTTTTCAAAAAAAAAGATGTCCCTACGTAAATAACAGTAATGTAATCTAAGGTATCAAATATACAGAACTGAATGACATTCCTATGAAAACGAAATAACAATTACACGTTGCCATGGAAACGAAATAATTAAAAGTCTGTCAAGTACGTGAGTAATAATGCAGTTGTCTATGGTCAAAAATCATCACGATCGTTGCTGTCAATGATTTTGATTACTGGCGTATTTTTGTAGAAGTTATATAAAAATGCTAAGTTAGAAAAATGCCGCGGTGTGTACACGTGGCACTACCCGTACGAAGCCGGGGCGAGTCTATAGTCGATAATAATCTTCTATATTAAAATAATAACTAGCTTGAAACCTAAAAAAACACGACTGCCCTGCTAAAAAAGAACTTATGCCAATAAATTATATACCTACTGTTGGAATGTGCTTATCAAGGCCTCAAATTGATACTCATATTGTAAAATAAGTTTTATTTTCTTCGCAATTTGAAATGGAGTCACATTGACTTTTTAAAAGAAATACTCTATGTAACTCGGGGGTATGTAAGGATTCTAACGATACCCCACACGTCTTAATCTGTTCAGGGATTTTAATTTCAAAGTTATGGTGGAATAAAGAAACTCACATACATACATACAATCCTAAAGACATTATACTCCTTTTTTTGGGCAATCGTGTAAGAAGGACTTTCCGGTCAAATTATAGCAACATCTAACCTCTGTATTTTCTTTGAATTATACCAAATTACAACAACACGTAGCAGTTTTAAACGTCTTTTGTTTCCAGCGCTAACTGCATCGTTTGCAAACATTACCAGACAATGTTGTTTGGCTACGAGAAGGAAAATTGTAAAAACTGTTAGACCAATCTTGTTGACAATTCCGAATTCAATTTCAAGGCATTTCCAGAAGTAATACGAATTTGGATGGCGAATATTTTTAGTCGAAGTAGTTGAAATAATCGAGGGATCCGATTCCACAAAATAAAAAATATATATATTTGAACAGTCTTCTAATTTACTTTTGTCTTGTCTTTGTCTTTTAATTTTTTTTATTTATTTTTTTAACAACGTGATCATTACGAGTATGTTATACATTTGTGCAGTAGTTTGAAAATACGGGATAGGGTTTTTACAGTAGCTCATAAAACTTAGGTTAGTTCATATATCGGTGACACCACATTCTGAATAAAAACACGTTTTTACTAAGTCACTTTCTTGTTTGTCTGTCGTTCCGGGTGGAAACTTGCAATTCAGCACATCCTGATAGCTATCCGGCTCAAATTTTTAGGGTAGCTCACAAATCAATGCAAATGCATCATAAAAAACGTGGTTTTTAGATCAGTTTTTTAATCTACAATTGCTGATCGTTAAAAAACATATAGTTTATTGTGACTTTTTGTTACTTACTTCTTTATTATAAGTAAGTAGGTATAGAAGAAATTATTCATCATTAATTGTATGATTCCAACAGAAGAAAAACGCTCTCATGCCTTCTTGATAAATATCAATAATAAGTAGTACGTTCATGAACCCAAAGAAGACTTTACCAGAATATTTGGTTGGATTACTGTACTGCTGATGTGCTAATGTATCCTAAATATTGGTTGAGATTTGGTCAGATTACTGATAAAAATATTTTCAATATTATCAAAATATATCTTACTATGCTCGGTGTTTCTCTACGTGATAGAATCCGAAACGAGGAAATCCGTAGAAGAACCAAGCTGACTGACATAGCTCTAAGAGTTTGCAAGTTGAAAAGGCAATGAGCAGGCCATATAGTTCGCAGAACCGACAACCGCTGGGGAATAAAGGTTCTCAAATGGCGACCACGAACAAGCAAGCGAAGTGTGGGGAAACTCCCCACACGATAGACCGACGACATTGTAGCCATCGCAGGAAGTCGATGGATGGCACAAGATCGCTCGTCGTGGCACTCTTTGGGGGAGGACTATGTTCAGCAGTGGACTTCTAAGGGCTGGCATGATGGATATTCATGTAAGAACTAAAGTTACACATAGCTCTTACAATTAGCAAATTGAAGTGGCTATAATGGGCAGTTAGGCCACATAGAACCGAACCGATAACCACGTTGGGTTCTATGTGGCTTTTATAGATATATTGGTATGGATAATAATAAACAAAGACTTTACCTCTACAACCGCAAGGCTGCCTTTTGTATATGGAAATCGTGTGAAGTATGTACTCACTGGGGCTGGAGTGGGCGCCCGTCACATTCAGAATGTTTCGACGAATTTTGTTGCGGCTCTATGTCAAAAACGGTTTGACTTAGAAAATTAAAATAGTTTACAAAATCGAGTCAAACTTAATAATTCCGCATAAGATACTAAAAACTTGTACATTATTGAATAGATTATTCTAATACCAACTCAATTTTTGGATATTCCTGAAATAAGTCTTTCATCATCATCATCACCATCATGTCAGCCTTCAGAAGTCCACTGCTGAACATTGGCCTCCTCCAAAGAGCGCCATGACGAGCGATCTTGTACCGCCTCCATCCACCGACTCTCTGCGATGGCTACAATGTATGGGGGGTCTCCTTACACTTAAGTTGCTTGTTCGTGGTTGCCATTCGAGAATCTTTATTCCCCAGTGGTTGTCGGTTCTATAAACTATATGGCCTGCCCATTGCCACTTTAACTTGCAAACTCTGAGAGCTATGTCGATAACCTTGGTTCTTCTACGGATTTCCTCGTTTCAAATTTTATCACGAAGTGAAACACCGAGCATATAGCTCTCTCCATTGCACGCTGCGTGAATGAGTCTATAAGTCTACAGAAATATGGTCTGTAAATTACGGAAAATGCGAAGCATGACACGAACCAATTTGTTTTTGAAACACCGTTTACACGAAGTATTAAGATCGTAATCAATGTTCTCCTTTGTTACAGGTAAGCATATTTCTGGAGGAAAGTAAAAGGAAATTAAGTGTTCCGTGACAGCGCCGGAACAAAGTTAATGAGGAAAAGAAAGTTAAGGTAAAATATTATTATTTCTGAATTGGGTTGTTTAAGACTCATTTTACTAGGTCGTCTATATATGGAATTAAGACCATAAATACGTACCTATCCTGTTAGAGTAAACTCTACAAGCTCTGGTTAGCATCTTGAGTGTGGTGGTGCTCTATAAAACTGGTCACACCCTTGGCCATTCTTATTATCCACAGCTGAGCCGCTACAAGCTGCAAACATTATGTATCAACTAAGCTCCACACATATTCTGCGTTTGGAGTCGCTCTTAGTCTAAAGCCACAATCTAGGATAAAAAGGGTTGCTGACTCGAGGTCACCCCGATTTGTCACTGAGGCTGAGAATAAGCGCTTGCGTCAAAGCCAGAGTTCTAAGTATATTTATTGTACATAGGCAAAATAATATAGAAATTTACAAGTCAAAAAACTTAACATCTCACTAACACAAAGAAATATATGTTTTTGGATGCACTTTCAGATGCCATTAATAGGGCAAAGGGCTCAACTTCCTTGGTCATCAGTGTAAAACAGAGTTCAAGGTTTTGTTAAACATCTTGATCACACGGCGTCTACTTTTACGGACAAGTTGGTTGAGCACGTCTTATAGTACATTTTTACGGTGTGTGTTTTAGTGTGGTGTTATACCTAAAAATCCTTACTTATAAAGTACTACACTACTTAATAATTGACATGATATTTTAACATGTTCTGACGATATAATCATTGTTTAGGTATATTTAGAGCTAGCTCGACTTCTGACGAAGCAAAAATAAATAAAAAATAGCAAACGTAATTAAAAAAACAACCTGTGCGCCGTGTACCTAAAAAAAAAGCAGTGCTACTGTAGCTATTATTACATAAGTAACAATAACAATTCTCTTGAAACCCCTTACAATCTCTCTAGTTCTTTTGTATACCTTCTCCATTTTCTTCACTGCACTACTGCCGGCATCTTTATTGGGACCTTACGTACTGTACAGATAAAATTCCACAATTCAAGTTTTGTTAACGATTGTCTAAGTACCAAAGTATCTTAAGGTTGCAGGGTTCCGTATAACGGAATCAGATACACAAGTAAGTTATTGTTAGTTTGGCTACTTGGAGGCCTTGGGTATATTCTCGGTAAAGTGTTTGTTGCAGTAACTTAAATCTAAACGCACTGTGAGCAGCAAAAGCCCTAGATTTGTTAAGCCCACGGGGTATTTATTCTGGCATATACGGATCCTACGAGTTATTTCAGACCAAATTATGAATATCAACAAATTTTCTTCAGACGACAAATCGGTTTTGTCGTTTTCGCAACTTCTTTTCACCGGATTGAGATATCAAGTACACCAATTTTTAAATCAAACTCTAAGCTATCCAACAGTGAAACCGCATCGCAATTGGTCCAGTAGGTTTTAGGTGATGCGCGAACAAATAATAAAAACAAGGCTTAAACAAATAACTTTTTAGTAGCTTATTTTAAGTATCCTATTTTTTTATAATGTCCATTGTACAGTTGGAAAATGTAATTATTATCCAGTCACAACGCATTTTTTTTAAGTTACTAGCTACGCTCCGCGGCTTTGCTTGCGTACAAATTCGCTGACATTCGTCGTCCATATTGGTCCCATTTTGACAAGTAAGATATCAATCGATTCATCTTCAGGTCACAGGCAAATTCTATGGTCACAGGCTATATTTTTATTCCACTACGGCGAATCAAAGGAAGGGTTAAGTGTTAAAACTTTTTTTTTTCTGAAAATTACAAGCGAGGTATCAATCGCTTCGTCTTCATCGCAAGAATGTCATAGACAAAAAAAATTACCAGACTACGGCAAAGCAAACCAAGGGTTAAGTGTTCAAACTAAAAAAAATGGTCCGGTTTTGGCAAGCGAGGTATCAATCAATTTGTCTTCATCGCAAAAGTACCATTGGCTGTTTTATATCCGACCGTATTCAGGTTTTAGTTTTTGAACTTATATTTTGTTAAGTAGCAGTATCTTATTCTAGACACGATTGTAGTAATTAGTAAGTAACATAAAATTACATTACAATAAAATTTATAAAAATATTTCATTAAATTGTAGGCAAACATCATTGGCCTCTATAAACAGCAACAGAACTTCTCTCATAATCTCACACAAATTATTTCGGACGGATTCCCTTCCATTGTACAATCTCGGCTCAAGTATTAACTTGATAATAATCTGAGCCGCGGTGTTCCGCAAACAAAATTAACACCGCTGCGTCTTAGCGTATCTCTGCGAGCAATCTAGCGCAGAATAATAAATGTGACCTATACGATATAACAGAGAATACAATAAAACTGACTTTTGTTAAATATTACTAGCGTAATTTGATGTATCAATTTTTTTTCAAATTTTCAAATTTTAGTATTACTTTGTTTAAGGTTAGCAATAGCATAGTTTTTGGGTTTTTTAAAGTCCTTTCGTTCTTTTGAATAAAGTTTATAATTATTTAATTGAAACATATAATTAAACAAAAATAGTTTTGAAGAGTATAAACAAAGACAGAGCCCGCTTGTATACTTTTTTCAATTTTAGCCCCCTTTTGGACTCCATGTCTCAGCTCCATGTGACTGTGTCTGCCCTGAATGCGAACTTTCAAATCACATTATTGTATTATTATTAACCTCGGCTAAAGGATTGATAGCATTGTCGATAAAGCATACACACCTATGCCGATCATCCAAGTACTTGGGATTCGGGACTTCTATATATTCCTTCCCAAACAGCTTCTTTTTTTAGGATTGATAAGTGCTGTTGGTATCAACCGACCTCCACTACTTCACCGGACTGGGGGGCGGGTGCGAAAGCGCTTCGCGGCAATACGTGGCACAGAAGGCGTATTTAATTTTTGGCAACCGGCACAAGAGCACCTAGAGGGTACTTACCTCGGCTTGGCCGGTCGCCTAGATTACAGGGATTGGACTTATCCCACGCAGCAAAAGATGTCATAGGTATTTTTAACAAAACGATAAAATACGCTAGGAACACGAGGCTAGTTTGTGAGTCAGCTCAGTTTGTGAACTGACTCGCAAACAGGCCTTGTATCTCGAGGCTACTAGTTAAATACATATAAAATTAGTAAACTTTTTTCAGATTCCTCAGGAAGGGTCGACTATTTATTCGTCATTAATACGTGTCGTATTTAAAACGTTTACTTTATGAATTTATATGATCATTAAGGCATTATCTAGGTATTATTCTGGTATCTGGCAAAGCCTCTCTAAAATGTCTTTTTTGTTGAATGATATTTCACATTTTCGATTCCAGGTCGGAGAGAAGCGCAATATTATGCAGATTAAGAAGATTTTCGGTCGGAGCGGTACACATATGTACCGCTCCGACCGAAAATCTTCTTTCTCCACTAAACCACAGATTACTGTTTCAATTTACCTCAGTAAACTGTTTCGTATTCATATGATTTTTATAGCAGTTTTTATAGCCTGCTTAGCGTAAATATGAGTATAATATCTCGTCCGTGACCCAAATTTTTCCATTACAAAATTGTTATATATGTTTCGTATTCGTCGGCTATGTGTGGAGTTTATATACTGTATGATACTGACACTATGCCAAAAGTCGTATAGGAGCTTTGATTATCTCTAGGAATCGAGTAACAAGAAAGCGACTATTACCCAACATGGAATTACCTGTTCCTGACTGCCATAGTTTCGATTACAACGTCAAAATATATGCCGATGCCTGCACCGCAGAGTATGAGTTGAATTTTGGTCAATTTTACAGTAAACATCAATAAAATTTTGAGAAAAACTCCTGTGGCACAGGCTTGTGGCTGTGCCACGTCTTAATTTGTTATAATTATGTCGATTGGTTACTAAATACATATTGTATTATTGTTAATAACATTTGTTTTTTACTTACATTTTATTAACATTTTTTTAATTTTCTCTTACCAAAGATACTCGTACAATTGTGTTAATTGCATTAATTACGTTGAAATTGATGCAGTACTATCAAAGTTCAGACTGCGACAAGTTTTATCTGCTTTTTTAAGCAAGCGCTATAGTTTTATATACCTAGCTATAACCACAGTACATATATAGGACTATAATTATGTACAGTGCTATAACTTTCGGCACGGATCTTGAGAGCTCGGCGAAAGAGTGGGGGTTCGCGCGTCGTACACTTCTAGCAAAATAAATAAGACAAACATTTTCTTTTCACAAAAGAAGGATATTCTCAAGGCATCTGTATTTTCTTGTATGTTTGTTAACTCATATCTATATACTTCTGAATTGATTCGCTTTTTTATTTTACATAACTCCGATGAGATCCAATTTAAAAAATAAATAAATCTGTTCTGTTGTGTTTTATTGGGAGGATAAGAATGCAGGATTTCTTAACCAATTTGAACTATTCTCTTATGATGGCTTGTAAAAGTTTGCTTTATTTATTTTTAAATTCAAGCATTCCTATTCAGTAATCGCTTTTACAAGTATTCAATCTTTAGTTTTAATTTGCCAACAATTTCTCGTAATTTTACTTGTTTTAGCTGGCGTATATACCTTCTAAAGTTTGCTTAGGCCAATAATATATATATATATATATATATATATATATATATATATAAATATACTTCATATTCAAATGTTTATGTGACAAACACTAAAATTAATAAAATTAAGAACAATATCACTTTTTCGAAATAAAACAAGTACATCATCAAAGTTAGAGAAAAAAACGACTGCACTGGTAAAAACAAGCTTTTCATTATTTTTTATAGCCTTTGTTACTCGACTTAATGTTAGGATTCTAACGATACCCCGTAAATACAAATCTGTAAATACATTTAAAAGTTATGGTGAAACAAAGAAACTCACATACATACATACATGAAACCTGAAAACATTGGCTTCATCCACTCCACTCCACGAAATCTTGGACATGGCTCGAGGAGCCATGACCATGTTTTGGGGGTTTATTGTTTGCTCGCGTCCATAAGATTCAGCCCTCGATGTCTTACACGTGACCCTCGGGTGGTGCCAAAAGAGCAACCGAATCACCTGGTGGTAGGCTTCGGCCGCCGGCTTTTTATATTACCACCCTCTGGACTAAGTCTTGATGCCAAACGATTTGTCGAATTCCATCATGATGTTCAGGGAAGCCGTCCGGATGAGTTGTAGGATGCAGTTGTGTTGGAAGGGTGAACCGTGATCGGAATCATGGTGTTTCTGCGTCGGAGGCCTTGCTTTGTAGGGTAGCGGGATTCGAAGCCAGTGTTCTCTGATGGCTGACCGCAAGTTGTAGAGGGCCCAAGTAGTAGTTTAGCCAGCTACGAAAAGCTGCCCCGCCGCAGTTGAAAAATCCTGAAATGATCCATTGGACCGGCTGGCGACCGGATGTGAGGAACTGATGAATTATTTCAGGGGGGTTCGGGCGTCCCCGCAGTCTTGGAATATTCGCGGGATTCACTCCAATCTCCAACCGGTCTATTATCATCTGGAGACCTCTAAGCCCCACTTGTTCTTCTTGTCGGAGACGCAGATAGGATGTCCAGCTGATACAGCATATTTAGATTACCCAGGTTGGATTACTCAGGCTATATCTTGGAGCATCTATTTATCCCAAATGCCAGAGTTTGTGTATACGCCCGTGATGACATTTGCTGTGTGTGTCTCCGAAATCTTGAGCATCCTAACTTCTCGGTGATTTGGGTGCTGGTGGACACGGGCATAGAGAAAATTATTTATGCTTGTGAGTACCGCTCACACAGCGGAGATCGGGGGACGACTTTATTGGTAGACTATCTAGGTAAGGCGACAAGGTGTGGCCCAACAGCATTACCCATCTGCTCAATTGGTGTTTTTGGGGGATTTTAACGCCCACCACAAGGAGTGGCTTGTCCCATACCAAAAAACCAACCACGCTGGTAGAGAGACGCGGAAGCTTGCTCTGGCGTTAGATCTATCTCAGCTGGTGCAGGAGCCGACACGGGTACCTGACCATGACGGTGACACTGCCAACTGTCTCGACCTGTTGATGACGACTGAACCAGACCGATACTCTGTATCAGTATCCCCCCCGCTTTTTAGCACTGATCACTGCCTGGTTAAGTCCGTCTCAGTGTATTCCCCACCTGATCCTAGCTTTAAGGGTAATAGGCGCGTGTGGAGATACAACTCAGCAGATTGGGACGAGATGTAAATCTTTTGGAATGTTGTGTCGCTGCTTGTAATTTAATACTGTACTGCGAGCCTTCTTTTCAATGTTGAGAGAGTTTTGCTTTACTGGGCCAAGCTAATTAATATTTCAATGCTAGTGGGTTTAGAAGGCTTTTAATTGTGTTGCCGCTGCAGTTCTGTTTGTATGAATGTCAATGTAATTAAATTGAATTTAACAATGTATTTAGACCTTTTTCAAGTCCAGTTTTAACTCCAGAATTATACAAAACATACAGAATTTGAATACTAGCACAAGATAAGGGCTGTGAACATTTGCTATGTATGACGATTCAGACACGTAACCCGTCGTGTTTTGATATCTTCGTGGAAGTGTTTGTGAATTGTCGTAATGACGTAACAAGTTTTCAGCAAGTAATTTCGTGAGGCGTAGCGAATATGTGCCAAAGTCTATTTTTTGACTTAGTAAGTGTAAATAATAGCTTGATCTTGCTAGACTGAACCGAGAGGCACATCTAAAGGCTCCAAGCAACAATGTCCACGCCATAACTTAGATACTAACTTTGCGTCCATTGTGCTAGGCACTCCATTAAGGATCTCTCCAGGCGTCATTCCCAACAGACGTTTGAGCGACAGATGTCGCGTTTTATTGCCTCTGATTTTAATGGTTATCATCAGCATTTAGCAGTCTGTAGCATTTTTGAATAAATGCATTGGTGCAATAGTGCGCATGGTTCCTAGTGAGACGATTTGAATTCATTAAATATTTTAGTCCTTTTTACCTGACTGAGCGGAAGTTATTGTGTTTATCAGTCTATATATGTATGTATGTATGAATATGTATGTCTATTCCTTTGTGATTTTCACTATAAAGATCGCGTGGACTGATTTTGAACATTCTTACGTCAATCGATTTGTCTTAATCTTGTAAGTGCTACCACAGTACATATATTAGTTCTGGAAAGACTAATATATGTACTGTGGTGCTACCTAATACATGACAGTAAACAAAATGTAATATGGCGACAACCAGACGTGTTTTTGAAATGGAACAAAAAAAAAGTCAACGAACTATATTAAGTGGGGTATTATTAAATAGCTTTGTGAAAATCATATTTAGATTTATAATGATTTAAAGTTGGTTAGCAACCATTCTCACAGAAATTTTTGACTCTTGTTTTTCTGTCTGTATTTTGTGAAGGTACTTGACCGTGCTTGTGAGCGTAATTAAGCTTAAACTGGGTTTGTTTCATTAATATTGTTGACACTTAACAAGAGTTAAGGGAGCGGTGGTAGCCTAGCGGTTTACTGATGAATTTTCTAAGTTGTGTACAGTTTTCCATCGCTCCGTGCGGAGGGCACGTTCAGCTGTTGGTCCAGGCAGTTATGTATTGATTAAAAGCAGTCATTAAGCCATGTTTAAGGCCCTTGGGTGGCCTGACAAACTGACATCAGAGGCCAGCACTACCTCACACGACTTGCAAGCAACTTAATCTTTGTAGGTTTTCACATATTTTTGTCTCAAACCAGTCATGGGATATTGACATAAGTAATATATTTTTCGCTTATATAGGAGCCTTATATCATTTTGCTCAGATATTAGGCAAATTTCAGTAAGGTACACATTATTATTCTCAAGCAGGCAAATGAGCAAAATAAGCATAATCAATTCATGAAATATGCACTGCGGCATACTTACATCTCATTGTCTACCAATCGGAAACTGGGCCATAGGTATTTGCATTTAATCATAAACAATGTTCATCATCAAGAATACAAAATTGTCTTCGAACGGCAAAGACATTTAGTTTATTTATGGCATCTGGATTGGAATAATTCATTCCATATTCATCAAGTGTTTCTCTTGTACAGGCCGTCTCGTCCTCGTTGATGCGAAGTTTATACCAAATATTTTATGGCATACCAGCGCCGCCCCGCGGTTTTATCCGCGTGGATACAATACAATACAATACAATACAATACAATACAATACAATACAATACAATACAATACAATACAATACAATACAATACAATACAATACAATACAATACAATACAATACAATACAATACAATACAATACAATACAATACAATACAATACAATACAATACAATACAATACAATACAATACAATACAATACAATACAATACAATACAATACAATACAATACAATACAATACAATACAATACAATACAATACAATACAATACAATACAATACAATACAATACAATACAATACAACACTTTAATGCACACCAAAAAGATGGCAATATATAGGATAAACTCAAATAAATGAAAGGTACAACGGGCGGCCTTATTGCTATATAGTAATCTCTCCAGGCAACTTTTGGATGGAAAGGATTACTTAGATATCAAAGTCATCGGTCGGTGGTGCGTAATAAATAAAATAAAATACAAAACATTAATAAACAAGAAATTATACCTACTAAATAAAAATACATACCTACACACAAGAAATATACTATTTACATATTAATAAATATACATATATACAAGTTCAATAATAATAAACATACAACTATAATACAAGCTACACTACACACACAATAAGTTCTAATCAACAAGGCACGTCTTCAGATAAGTACAAGTTTTTAACCAACAGCTTGAAAGTTGTCAGGGACTGTGCTCGTCTTATTGGAAGTGGAAGGACATTCCAAAGTCGTACAGCTTGCACTGTGAAAGAACCGTCGTAAAAAATACTACGGTGCACAGATAATGACGATGACGAAAATGTTCTTATGTCTCTCTCTGGAACTTGAGGTATACCTGTGCAAAAAAGTGACATCAACCCGTAACGCACTGAAACCTTCAAACGAAGAGTGAAATTTGCTACTATTTAATTGTGGTTGGAACCGCATTCAGCGCCATGGAACGTTTTTACGTTTGAAACAGAAGTTCTCCAGCAGGTACTTATCAAAATATAATCAATTTAATTCCTAAACCTGTCGCCTGGGGACTTCCACGTATACAGGCGCCTGGGATGGTGTTGGTAGCAAGTATTGAGAATAGTAAACTTTCCATTAGTACAGATATTAATAAATCTCTCGCCACGCTCATTTCTGTCACTAAGGCCAAATCTTTCTTTCCACTATATCTCTGCATGTGGTCGTCCGCCGTCATGTCACCAACATTGGCATTCCAATTACGTAGAATCATAGTTATCTCCCGATTAGGTATTATGTCAACTGTATCCTCAAGCTGTCTATAAAAACTATACATGTCTTCATTACTGATCTGTGCGGTAGGAGCATACACTTGCATAATGTTCAGAGTACAAGGTTTGGTGTCAATCTTCTTTGTTATAATGCGTTCCGAGACCAGATTGTATCTGAGCACATGTCCGGTCATCTTTGATGGCAGTGAAATTCTAACTCCACGTAAACTAGAATAAACGGAACCCGAAAAGTATACGATATTGCTCATGACGGTCTTGAAATGGCCACTTCCACGCACATGGGTCTCAATCAAGCCCAGTAATTTGAGCCTGTGACTTTCCATCTCCTAGCCTGAGCTTGCCTGGTTTAAGTAAGCCTCTGACGTTCTAAGCAGCAATACTTTGATGTTCAAGTATTGATGTTATGTTCGCTGTCGACCGTTTTTTGCTGCCGGTTGTAATTCCTCCACTGATGAAGGCATCGGTGGCATATTTCACACCAGCCGGCCCAGGTACCGGATAGCGCCGAGTGGTCGTCCAACATAAATGTCTCTTTTATATATTTTTCCATAGTGAGGGGTTTTTCTTGGGACTATATTCACCATGGGCTCCCTCTTTCCGTACCAGATTTTTAGAAGAGATTTAGTCCTCTCGGTCTCTGGTTACTGCTTCATGTGCGCTGGTTGGCCATGGTGTTGTCAGACTATTTACCGCCGTCTGAGGCACGGCGTTAAATTTTTATGGTAGGTTTGGTCGGTCCTCCTGAGCAACTCTCCTCCTTCTGCATCCAGGCTTGGGACCGGGAATGGAGGAGTTATTACGACGAGTCGCTAGTAATTGAAAAATAAAAGCTGTAATTTTTTTTGTGTTTAAATACTTAATGGCTTTACTTGTCAATATTATTACTAAAAACCCATTTGTATCTAACCACAAATCATACATTTTTCAGTAAAAATTATTAAATTGCCTACTCGGTGCGAGTAAACACCAACTACGAACCTTTATTACAATTCTAAATTATTTATTAGCTATTCAACTAGCGTACTGGCATTTTCAGTACCTTTATTTGAGCAGGAGTTTCTTTATATAGTGTTCTCTCGTAAAATTTAAGTCATTTCATTTTCAATAGTTTTTTTTAAATAAAATTAACAAAGCTCACAACAAACGTCTAAACATCATTAAAATGATATCTTCTACGCTAATATATCATCTCCCGTAAAGTAAAGCCTAATATTAAAAATATGTATTAACCGTTACCGCCTCGTTATTATAGTATTTCTTATAATTATACAATGGACAGACTTATCGCTAAAAGCTATGTTTTCCAGTTAATATTTTGGATTTAAAGAAATATTACTAATATTATAATGATACGTGATTTATAATAAGTCCAGCCAATGAGAATATATAACATCATTGAGTCCAGCGCAATAGCTTAGAGATCTCGTTAGCATGACAATATTAACAATAAAAAACATAAATTTGTAAAGCTCTACCATTTTTCCTAGCATTGACAACAGATTTCCAAATTTCACACCCATTGCAAATTTTGGATGAGAGTTCAACTTGCGACTCTTTTTTCTTCCATATTAGAGTAGAAATGAATGTGCTGTAAGGGGTAAAGTTCGTTATTATAATGGGGTGGAAGTTCGTTTGAAACCAATTACATATCCGACACCTGCGGACGAGTATGTGTGAAGTTGAATAAATGTTTTGAGCATAATGAGTTCAATTTTCACGTTTATTGCTGTTACTTGGATAATATGGAAGCATCAGGGTGAATAAGGGTGTTACGAAAATTTTGGCGTAAATTTGTTTGGTGCGTAGAAGTATGGGACAAGGCTCCCTTTCAATTATTGTTAATTGCACACAGCGGGCCGGATGGGATCTGGCGGCTTGTTTTTATTATTTAAAATTTATGATAATTAATATAGGGTTGGTTAAGAGACAAATTTATTTGCGACAATAGAAAAACCATCTCCAAACCGCAATAGGTACTCCATCAACATCATCTTATATTTGTCCACTGCTGGAGGCCTCTCCTAATGCACGCCACTGAGATCGATCTTCATCTCTTTACATCCATACTTTTCCAGACTCTTTTTGCAAGTCGTCACTGCACCTGGCAAACGAACCGAACTCTACCGCATTCGTACTCCCCCAGCAGGCCGCGCGGCGCCAAATTGCCGTCCCGGCTCGCCCGCAGTGTGACGGCAGCTTTGCAGTTCAACTGCTCAAAAGTACTTTAGTACTATTAATCATCTTGATAATAAAAATATTTGGACATCTTTCTTACCGTTCCATTCGTAAAGAAAAAATATCAATTAAAACTTCTGCCTAGAAAATACATTTTCACATTTCGTCCCCTATTCTATAGCTATCCACGGAATCTCGTTTTAACTTGCGTGACCCTATTCCGTCCAAGCACCGTCCCGTTACGTGACCGGGCGAATGGTCAGCCAGCACCTTTACTTCCAATACAAATAAGCACTCTCTTGGCTCACTGGACAAAAAACCTGCAGTTGGTTTTTACAGTTTACGATAATTGCGAGTGGTGAAAATGTTGTTTTTGAACTTATTTTTACCGTTTCGTAGTTTATCTATCTACTAACTGTGCCCGCGGCTTTTTACGCCTGGTCACTTCATTTAAAAAAATCCCATACCTGTTATTACAGGATTCTGGTCCTATAAAGTACAAAATACTACATTTCTTCAAAGTTCGCCTAGCCGTCAAATCGTATCGATTGCTCGACATCTGATCATCGGATTAAGATACTACCTCCCCAGTTTTTAAGTAAGACTTTAACCTATCCAAAAATGAAAACCGCATTGCAATCGGTCTAGTAGTTTTTACGTGATGTGCGAATACATACTGACAAACAAACTAACAAACTTATAAACAGAATGACACAATTTAAAAAAAATGTTATATTCTTGTTCAGTAGCTTATTTTAAGTACACTAGACCGTTTTTTAAAAATTATCTTCATTGTACAGACTTTTTCGTTTATAATGCTTTATTATAAGTAAAGATATAACTGTTTGTCTGTATGTTTGTTCGCGCATCGCGTAAAAACTACTGGACAGATTGCGATGTGGTTTTCACTGTTGGATAGCTTGGGGTTTGACTTAAAAACTGGAGTAACTACTTTGTATCTCAATCCAATGAGTAGACGCCGAGCAATCGATAAAAATATATTTGACAGCTGAAGGAATTTTGACCAAATGTTGGTACGAGTACATTTATATATTAGGTCCTGGAATAGCACATATAGTACTTTTAATCTAAAGAAATGACCACACGTGTAAAGCCGGGGGCATCAGTCAGTAGGTTAATATTTCCTCAGCTATCTATTGTAGTTAATTTTGGTCTGCAATCCCCCAGAGGTACGCAATTGTCTCACTTAATCCTCGCTGCAACTTACAATACACATTTATTTACTGTATTTTTTTTATTACAGTGATAAATCTTGCCATGTTGCTGGGTAGTTTGTAGAGCAACAATAACCATGAATCAAATTTTGATTATACCGCTACCATTGCATGGTATTGGCACTATGAAGGTACATTGCAAAGCGGGTAGAATACATTGAATCTAGCTGGAGCAAGCTCCTGATAATGCGCCAGCAACAAAGCCGTTTGTAAATCACGAGCTGCGCGTAAACTGAGCCTTTCGGGTCATGGGTTAATGTAGAAACAGCAACAATTTAGCAACATTGTATATTCAGTATAAGCTATAGAATACAATAAAATGCACAAAGCACACCGTTAGGAAAATTGCGTTAGCGTTAAAATAACAAAATTAAAAATCAATGGTGACGTTAAGGTTAAATCTTTCGTCATAAAAATACGCTTCTATTCCTGGGATTTCTGTATTCTCAGAGAAAGAAGGGGAGATAGAGAAAAAATGAGATATACAAACCTAGCGCAGGTTTGCCATCACATATCCTTGAATTAAATACTTGGACATGTCATGTTATCTTGCTGTCTCTTTGGCCGAATGGACCATAAATACTTATCGTGCGGATAAATTTATCAAACCTATGATGCCAGCCTAAACCATCTACCATTGAAATGTCCTGTTCGGCGTCAATACAAATCTACGATATCGAAAAAACGCTCTCATGCTTGGTTAATTTTAACCCTGAGTAATAACCACGCGGGCAATACCGCGGACGCCGCTACTACTATAATATGGTGTATCAGTGTACAATTCAACACAGAAAGTGCAAGTAAACTAAAAAATGAAGTAGAGATGTTGTATGTGTCAAGACTATATGACATAAAATCAATAATAGAAACAGGATATAATTTACCACATATTCGGTTGTGTTTTATACACATTACCCGCATAATTTTATACTGTGTACTTACTTCAATGTATTTCTTTTGTTTTGTTTTTATTTCCCGATATTTCTGCACTGTTGCTGACGCCCGTTTGATGACGGAAAAACTGAAGCAAAAGCGGTGGGGACATCTTCCTACGAACATGCAAAACCCAATAACCCGTTTCTTATGTTGACTAAAGTGACCAAGTTAGTATAAAAAGTTGTAATATGAACTTATTTCAGACTACAAGTTATCAAACTTCCTGCTTTTTCACGCCATTCGAGTTACTTAGGCGATTAAGATTCTCATTACAACTGTTTGGCGCTCGGAACTGGAGAAGCATTGCAAGAGAGCCACTCGCAGCTCGTTGTGTTCACACGTGACTGCATCGTGAGAGACGTCTTGGGGCTCACAGGTTCGTTCTATTGCAAGAAAGTTACTCGCAGCTCGTTGTGTTCACACGTGACTGCATCATGAGAGACGTCTTGGGGCTCGCAGGTTGGTTCTATTGCAAGAAAGCTACTCGCAGCTCGTTGTGTTCACACTTGATTGAATCGTGAGAGACGTCTTGGGGCTCGCAGGTTGGTTCTATTACAAGAAAGCTACTCGCAGCTCGTTGTGTTCACACGTGACTGCATCGTGAGAGACGTCTTGGGGCTCGCAGGTTGGTTCTATTGCAAGAAAGCTACTCGCAGCTTGTTGTGTTCACACGTAACTGCATCGTGAGTGACGTCTTGGGGCTCGCAGGTTGGTTCTATTGCAAGAAAGCCACTCGCAGCTCGTTGTGTTAACATAAGGCAAACAAATATCCAACTCAGGTATTAATTTTGAATCTTGGTTTTGTGGAATCGTAGCTTTAGATTCCCTGAATCTAAGCTTCTTCATGATCTAGTAAAAGCACACATTCAAAAATTATATCTAATAACCATACCTGCTAAATAGCGATACCACGTACTTACTCAAGTCAGCAGTCATTTGTGTTTAGGGTGCCGTAGTCCAACAAAAACTCTTTTTAATCGTCCACGTTTGCTCGCTCTTAAACATTGCTGGACCACGCTCGATGACATAAGTAGTAGCGTATTATGTCATCGAGCGTCTTCGAACGACGATTACGAACGTAGCTCAGACTGTCCGTTTGTCTGTACGTCTATCCGTCACCATTTGTTACAGATACTACTAAAATGTGCGCAGCTTGCTGAAAAAAGTATTAATACAGAGCTATGTAACTACTGTTTTTTACAAGGATATTTCAGGAGTTCGTACCAAAACCACAATTAAATAAAAACTCATTAATTTTCTTTTTTTGATATCTGTAAATTCTCTTGGTAACTTGAGCGTAACCAAAATATAGCAAAATTTAAACAGCGCACATGTTATATCGTTGAATCAAGGTCTTAAGCGAACATTATAAGAATTTCGCTACATTAGATAGACTTCAAGATTTAAGATAGTGCGTTGTGCGATCTCAATGAATTTATTATTTAAAATATCTCATTGAGTGAAATGTGTCAAGCAAACACCAAACGAAGGCATCGTGTCGGTACTTTTTTCTGTTATAAAACAAAAGCTAAACAGAAGAATTTTATTGAAAAATCTCAAATCAGAATTTTGCGTGAAATGTTGGATAACCACCGCTATTGCTTTGTGCAAGATCGTCTGCCCGTAATCGATATTTCTGTATAAAAGACACTGCAAACCTCAACCCACAATAGTGTTAGATAGATGATTCAATAATTCGAAGGATTGTCCCGTTATTTCAATCCTTTTATTCGCGTGATGGAGTTGGGCCAGTAATGCTTCACGATTTATAGCCAGAGACGTGACAGTGGTAATATTTTTCAAGTTTACTCGATAGTGAATTTGCAAAGTACTATTGAAGTCAGCCGAGCAGTTGATTGAGGAGCATAATGGATGAGGAATATAAAAAATCTGGAGGAGTTGCTGTACAGATTTTCTTGATCGGTTTTTAAAATTAATGAAACAAATGAGAATATTCGTGTAATAGTGTTTACTGTTGCACATTAGTATGAACATATTTCTCAATACCCATAGGTATTCTATTTATATTGGGGCATTCGATGTCTCTCTTCGTGTATGCCGTTCATCCCGAGTCACTATCCCACTAATATTATAGCTAAATAATAAAAAGAAATACTAACCCACACACACAGTGGGTTAGTAGGTAATAATAATAGTAATAATAAACACTTTATTACACCATACAAAGAACAAATACAAGAATTTATATTTAAAAAATATTCACAATGGGCGGTCTGTGGTATGGTAGGTATCTATGTTAAAGCTGAAACGGCTGTACAGAAGGTATAATATGTCGTAGCGATATCTTAAAGTTTATCATTTCATGAAATGGTTGGCCACATCATGAAACATTATTATTTCATGAAATTATCGGTGACATCATGAAATGGGTTGGCCAGATGAATGAATGATTAGCGTTTGAAGATATGAACAACTATACGCACTTCTACTTCAAGATAAAGATTAGTGATCATACGAGCAAACCCTAAGCTATACAACAGTGGAAACCATATCGCAATCGGTCTAGTAGTTTTTACGTGATGCATATCGTAAAAAAAACAAAAAAACACCGCCAGAGGCGCCAGGCGGAAGCCCATCTTGGCCGTGAAAGGTTACAAGGGCGTGTTTTTTTTAATCTTGAGAGCTCATACGTTTGTACACCTTTGGTATCATGAAAACCCTACATTAATGATATTTGTTTATGTGGCCAAACGTAAACATATCATTAAATATATAAATATGGCAATTATCGACCATTTCAAGAAACGATCAAGTCTACAATATCGCCACGACATATACAATTAGATCCTGGATATGTAGGCTATTTCTGATCATCGTCCACGCGAGCAAAGCCACTGGATATAACTATATTTATCTATTATTTCCCATTATCATCGGTATGTTGTTACTTATTGGGTAATCTTTCTTGACTCCATCATAAAACTATGTGTTATCATGAAAAATCTGCTTCCCTACAACAGTCTAATCTATCCCGGCGTAATACGTAAAAGTCTAGCTACAAAAAAGCTAAAGGCATCCTCACCGCGACTCGTGGGCGTTAGTAATTTAACGGTGTTGTGCTTCCCAGATTTAAGCACTTCATTTTATGGCAACCTCTTCCCATTTTGGAAGACTTTTTATATAACATCGCTTAGGGCAGAGTAAAGGAGTCATAAACTTGTGCCGTAAAGCATCCTTAAAAGATTATTAATTTCAACATTAGTTTTAATAAATCTATTTTCTTGTTTCTTTGTAGAATGAACGCATATGTTTGAAAACTGTTTGAGGAAGTAGTGAAACTGACAGCGTGCTAGTGGTGAAGTTTCCTAAGCCGTTAATAGTTAAACTGTTAAAACTAGCCGTACCTATTCTTTTTGGTCATACTTCTTTACTTTGCTTTGCCGTAGGTGGTGTTCCTACTTCTTAGTTTAAGTTTTTTGTCATCTAAAGAACAGAGACACCTAGAGTAGTGAAACATTATAAATAAAAGCTAAGTAAGAGACCGACATCACATGTATAATAAATTAAGCTAGACTTAAAAGATGTAGTCCAAAATAGATAATAGTTAGTCAACTTTTTGTGTTTTTAATCGCGAAAGTTTAAAAAATACAAGATACAGTTAATAGAGATAATAAAAAAAAACAAAAAAACGAGTTCATATTAATAATGTTATTTTGTAAACAACCACAAAAAAAAATTGGGCCAGATAAGTATCACTTTTTCGAAATCACCAACGTCATAATAATGCAAAATACAACATAAGATAAGAAAGTTTTTTTGAAGGCGGTGCCAAACCGAGCCATAATTATTAATATAGTTGATCTTATTCAAAAAGATAATGTCTTAAACGGCTTAACGTGCTATATAAGCTTTTAAAGTAATTATCTACAAAAACTTTATCATTACTAGATTGCTGTATTCGTGTCAATCGGTTTGTAAAAGTGTGAAAGTCAAAATATGCTCGTGTGAGTTTCTTGTATTGTCTCTTATAAGTTTCGTGTTGCGTTTGCACGCCATGCAATTAAATTTTGTATAGGAGTTGCCACTTTGATGTTAAGGTGTCAGAAAGCTTGAATCTTGGGGAGGAGCATAGGGCGCCTTTCGCTTTATACTGTAGTGGGCGCGAACAAAGTCGCAGGCAAAAGCTAACATTCAAGAAACATTTACCGTTCCACAACACAACTGTAAGGTTGATTCAAACAGCCGTGACCATCGCTTGAAAATTGTTCCAGAATGTTCAAAATTAGTCAGTATATAACCTTCACCACAGAGACTTTACAAAAATAATGAAATTTACGGCCCTGTTACTCATACGAATTCTTCATCATGGCGCCAGCGTCAGCTTTCTTCCAGCTTCTTCAGCATGGCGTTGCGACGGCGCCTGCTTTCGCCCAACTCCCCACTCGTAGTGGAGGCCACCCAGCGTAATTTCACGCACGGTGCGGCATCAGCGCACGGTGCCTGCGGTCGCCCGGCTGCCCACTCGCATCACGTTGGCATCGCGTCGGCGTCTGTTTTCACCCACCAGGGTGCATCTATGGATGCGGTTCAACTGAATGCATTGCACTGCTTGCTCTGGACCACACCTTAGGATAAACTGTCCATGGGTGCGGTTTGACAGTACCACACCTTAGGACAAACCGTCATAGACATTGTCATTGTCGCTGCTGCGGCAAATACGCAAACCGCATCGCACTGATGTGGCAACTGTGCAGCGCGCATTGTGCTGCTCCGGCAACTGTGAACACTTCAAACAAAGATGCACATTGCATAAGCAATGGTGGCTTCCTTGAATCACCTGTGAACGTAAAAACAAAGATACCCATTACACAAACAATGGTAGCTTCCTTGTAATTAAACAAATTGGCACCAAAATGGTACAGAGAAGAAGATGTTTACCAAAACGTCTACTTTCCGACTCGGCCACAGCTGACCTTAGGCTATGTAAGCACTCACGGTCTCGATTGATCCTCTCGCAATAAATAGTTAACTGGATTGGTCTTACTCGAGCCAAAGGCGACGATCTTCCGACAAACGAGCGTGACACATGGTGGCTGCATGATGCTCGTCGCTCGGCTGCAGCGGCTGCACGTCGCTTGGCTGTGGCAGCTGTGCGCTACTCGGTTGCGGCGATTGCATGCCAAGCCGTTGCGAAGACTGCACGCCACGCTGTTGGTGAATGCGCAACGTGCACTGCAAACCGCGCTGCACTGCTATGGCGAATGCGCAACGTGCATCACGCTGCAGCAACTGCGCAACGCACATGGCACTGCTGTGGAGACTGCGTGGCGGCTTGACGGTTGCGGACGTGGAGTATGCTTCCGTAACAGGCCGCGCGAGCGCTGACCATCGTCCTCGTGGGTGTCCACTGCGTGAACATCGTCTCAACGGACTGCGTGGATGCTACCCACGCAGGCATTGTTGCACTTGGTATCAGAAAAGAGATACACGCACCAAATATAAACACAAAACAGCACACAAAACTAAAAAGTTACACAGAAAATGTGATAACCTCACTTTACACGAGCACGTGCTTTACGGACGTTTAATGTTTCTTTTTCCGTTGTACGATTTTATTATCCCACTTCTGATTTTAGGAAGTAGAAGCGGGTTTATTAAAAAACATGTCAGGTGACACACACTTTTACTATTTTCCTCGATAATCACATTAAGTTTAAGAGGGGAAATAATTACACAAATTTGAAAAAGTAGAAATACTTTTAAGGGCACAAAGTAACACTCAGACACGATCTACAGAACAGTACAAAGAGACTTCATTATTAAACGACATGCTTAATAAATCCGTACCTTAACCACTATCACAAACTTTTTCAAATAAAAATACGAGCACTCCTCAATCGTGTCAATAATGTAAACAAATAGACGTGAACTCGTTGCTGCATGCACAGAATAGAACTTGCTCAATGGTGCAAATGGGCGGTCGCGCCCCTCTCATTCCCAGCAAGCGTTAGGTACACTCCCGCGCATAGTGTTGCTAATTTTGATGAAAAATATATATGATTCATTAATGTAGTTGTTGAATAAAAAAGTTTTGATGGCTAATTTTGAGCTGGAATTTGATTTTATTAGCAGACAGATGTTGTATCTCTAAAATATATAAAGTAGCCCACTTACAACATTAGTCACTGAGTTATCAATTCAGAAGTAAACATATTTATCGGTTGCTCTGACTCACATTAATTTACGTTCGTTAATTGAAGTTAGTTTTTTGATATTCTGTTGGAATAGTAAAGCTGATAAATTAATATAATAGAACCTGTTCTTGAACATACGTCACATGCCTACATACAAAAAAAGTCGTGGAGTTGCAGGTGCTAAAGAACACTTTTCTTGCTGCACTCATATTTTCCCTTTAATTTCTATTTATGAACTTAAACCGAAGTTTACTTAACCTTAATTAACTGAAGGAGTTAATGAATTTTTATACATTCATAAATTAAAACTTACGTTATTTTATCTGATAATATTAAATTTTAGCTACCTACATTAAATTAAACCTCGGCGTTACAGTTCTGAAAACTTGACTTTCTAATGAGCTAGTCTTAAACTTAAGAAATTACAATTTTTTATTAAAATTTATGTCACCTTGAAAACATTTAGAGTTATCCACACCAATATATAAAAGTGAAACGTCTGTTTGTTTGTATGTTTGGGGAGTTTTAACGCAATAACAACTGGACGAATTTTGATAAAACTTTAATTAAGTACTATACATGTACTGTACAATAAAGAAACGTTGGTTTCTTCAGGATACATTTTATCCCGGAAAATGGTAAGTTTCCACGGGAAAACTGGAAAATGACGATTATACACTGTAAATAACGGTTGCCATGGAAACAAAATAATAACAAGTTTCTCAAAAGGTATCAAGAGCATTGGTGCTATATTATTGCTATATTGATGCCTTTGCATTGGTTTTTAATATCCTATAAGAACATAGGATGTTTTTTTTGCGATAAACTGAAGTTCACGCGGACAGGACGGTCGCACTCCGCAACAAGTACAAACTTCGGGGCCGTAATATTGGGGCTCATTCAGTAGAGTGTCAAGCGTGCGCTTGATGAGTCGCGCGCCGTGTGCTTAACGATAAAGTACCTACTTACGTAAACTTACGTAAAGTTTTTGTCAAATTTTATTCATTTCTTAATTATGAATACCAAGAAGACTGTTATTAACCTAAAAAGTACTGCATAGCATTGGGTCTGACAAATCTCGTAAATTACCTACATACTGACATTTTATTACGTAGGTAGCCATTTATTTTTCATTCATTATTAAGCATCGAAGTCAGACAGGCCTTTATTCATCAAAGTGTAACCTATTATGATATAATCAAATAATGAAGTACTAGGTCTATTCTGATAAGAATGTCATTATAAGTAGTTAATAGAACTATCAACATTTATAACAAAAAGTAATAAAATAATACATTATTACATAATTGTTTAATCGGTAACAATATCTAAGTCATATTATATCACAGAATAATTACTAGTACAAGTACCTAGTCATATCTTGATACAACCCTACCGAGCGTAAAAGTGACAGAGCGATTCTGAAACAGTTAGAGCAATGGAAGCTCTCGCGCGTTGTGATACGGTGCATTCTAGCTTGCACGCAATGTGTGAGCGCCTTCTAGGTAAATATAATTGAAAGCTCACAGCGCTGTGCGAGTTAAATTGCACTTTATTGCGTTGTAGCGAGAGTTGCTATGTATTTAAATGACTTTACTCAGTTATCCTTCTGTACTTGTACTATTATTTATTCTGTGACGCGGACGAAGTCGCCGGCTATCTTTCGCCGGCGACTTCGTTCGCGTGAACTTTAAAATGTATCGACATCGAAATACAATAGTCTATCCCGAATCCCTTATCAATATTTACACCGCATCGTATCGCGTCATAAATATCTCCACGGGAGGGTAGTTAGCTAGCAAATTACGTCGTAAAGTATAGCCTAATATGTTTAATGTTAGAATTAGTTAATGTTAGAATTTGTTAATTGTTTAATGTTTCTCATATCACCCCCATCTGTCGGCATCCGACACTTGTTTAATCTATGTGATTTATGGAATATTATTCTGGAATAATAATTCTAATTGTGAACCCTAACCTCTGGTAATAAGAGTGCAAGTTGTCCGTTATATAACGTCATTTATTAAGACGTCTTGTTTGAGGGCATCGATTATTCCACTTGATTAGTGCGAGTCCAAGGGGTGCGAGTTAGTGGTATGGAGGTAGATTATAGTCTGTAGGTTCAAGATAAAGGTCTTAATAGTGATTTAGCATTTCAAATGTAGTGGAAGGGATACATACCTGTTACTTCAAATATTCCAGCATTTGTCAAATTGGATCTTAGTTTTTCTCAACCGATTCTCGTGAAATTTTGTGAGCAGCTTCCATAATTATATTGAATTTTTGTGTCAATTCAGATTTTTGAAATTATTCTAAATGGCGGATATGGGGTACTAAGATAAAAAAAAACATTTTTCAGCCATTTCGAAAAATGTTCAAAAATGTACCAAAACTTTATTATTACCCTTATTAAGACGCATAAACTTCAAGTGGTCAGGGATGTGCGAGGGGTGGAAAATAATGAAAAAAAATACGCATACAGACTCATGAGGTCTACAGTTCACAGAGCCACTAGAATAGCTAAAATTGTGTATGGAGCCAGTTGCCTTTAAAAGCTTGATAAGGCAACTTTATCATCATCATTATTATCAGCCGAAAGAAGTCCACAGATGCACATAAACACTCATCAGGTCATTGGTCCACCTCGTTGGGGGCCTTCCTACCCTCCTTATCCGGGTCCGTGGTCGTCATTCGAGAATCTTTCTTCCCCAACGCGTTTATCGGTTCGGTTCTATGTGGCCTAACTGCCCATTATTGCCACTTCAATTTGCTAACAATAAGAGCTATGTGTAACTTTAGCTCTTACGTGAATATCCATCATGACAGCCCATAGAAATCCACTGCTGAACAAAGTGAAGTGAACTCCTTCCCCCAAAGAGTGCCATGACGAGCGATCTTGTGCCACCTCCATCCACCGACTTCCTGCGATGGCTACAATGTCGTCGGTCCATCGTGTGGGGGGTCTCCCCTCACTTCGCTTGCTTGTCCGTGGCCGCCATTCGAGAATCTTTATTCTCCAATGCATTTAAGTGGCAATGGGCAGGCCTGCCCATAGCCACTTCAACTTGCAAACTCCAAAAACACCGAGCGTAGTTCTCTTCATTCCGGATCCACATTCCAGATTTTATGTCGTTTTAGATCGTTGAGTGATTTTGAGTTTATGAATTAGCCTAATAGTTAGTGACAACGTTTCAGTCACGTATGTCATCACAACGCTTAAAGCATAAACGTATTAAACTGTACCTACTGGGCAGCTAAAAAAATAATATGAATACAAACATAATTGTAACAATTTTAATAACATTGTATCTGCGAGTATTCTCTCCTAATAGTATAGACAGAGGGGTTTTCCTTGAGTCGTCACGCGAAATTTCCTCAACTGCTACTCTATGTTCCCTAGAAAACAGCACCTTAACTTATTGGCTTGAGATAACTGACAGTCTCTGCGCACAAGGTTACTTTTTCTAACTCAAATGATAATGTATTATTGTGTACCTAATGAGAAGTACCTATACTATGATATTAACTTTACTTAATTTATTGATTTACCCATTCGCATAAGTAAGGACTTATAAAAAGTTATGCAATGATTAAGTAATGATTATGATATGATAATGATGATTCAGATAATTTGAAAAAATAATAAAGCTAATAGTTCTTTGAATAAAACCAATAGTTCAAAAGGATATACAAAAAAAAAAACTACTGACCCAATGAGCGAGTACAGTTGTTACTTGTTACTGGTGCGACTGAAAATACATCTATACCAGGTTCAGTCCTCAGCCACCCTTACTTTTCTAAGTTATGTGCGGTTTTCCATCGCTCTGTGCTTCGCAGGGCACGTTAAACCGGTTGGTATTGATAAATATAGCAGTCATTAAGCGATGTAAGAGGCCATCAGGCGGCATGACATACTGACACCACCTCATACGACAAGCAAGCAACTGGGACAATTTTGATTTAGCCGTTGCTATAGCTGTGTGTATCAACTTAGATACACACCTAGTTACTATGATGGAAGTCGTGTAGTGTAGCCAGTAAGCGCGGTGAATAATTAAGATAACCATTTTGATGAAGGCAAGCGCTTCTAGATTGCGCTCTCGCGGCTTGATTTATTTGGGAAAAGTGACTTCTCGTTAAGCTAGGATAAAGATTTATTTTTAGAAACTTTTAGTGGGGTTACATACCAGATGACATATTCCATATTAAAATATTCCGAAAGTCAATCAATTTTACCAGGTGATATCCAATGCCCGCTTTCCTATTCACAATCGGAGCGGTATTTTTTTCGTAAACGGGTCGCAAGTTTTCCCCGCATTAAACATTTAATAGCGCCCGTAATACGGAGTGATTGTTTGTTTTTAATAGTTATGTTTGCTTTTGGCCTTCACTGGCCTCTACAGTTTGAACCGGGCTGGAGGGTGGGCGCAAGAGCAATCCGCCTCAATGTGTGATGCAGAAGGCACACGCCAATTTTAAATTTATGACGACCGGCACAAGGGCACCCAGGGGGTACGGCTTGGACGGTCGTCTTGATTACGAGAATATCGAACTAAACACCCCTGGATCGCTAGTGTTAGTAGTAATCGAGGGGACCCTGATAAAATGGCTAGGAGCCTTTTGATTGAATTTTATAACTGACCGCTGATTCGTAATACACCTTCGAGGAGAATCGGCAAGAAACTCGAAGGTGAATAATCTGATTATATACTAATAACTGATTATGAATTACGGGACCTTCGACCTTGCCGGTGAGGTCAGTGTGTGTGTCTAAGTGTTGATATTCCCCCTTGCGGGTGTCGTGAAACTCCATCTCTATGACCCTTCGCTGACCTTTGCTTTGTGATAGATGTCAATAACTTGTGGTTTCATCTAAGACAGACTGGTACTCTTCCCTACAGCAAATCGTGTCGTCCGTCGGTGGCAAACCGAACTTCTACCATCTGCTGCGACGCTGTAGGCGGCGACCGTCGTCGTGATTCTGCCGCCCCCGGTTCGCCCGGCTGCCACCCGACGGACACGTAACACAGCGATACAACTTTATAGATTAATTACCACGACACGGGTTGCCAGAGGTAGAAGGATTGGGCGAGGCCTCGCTGCCAATACTTTGGCTGCGAAGGCGTCGTCCGGATCGTTCAGTGTCGTGTAGTTCGCGGTTTTGCGTCAAAGTAGCGGCGAGAGGCATCTTTCATGAATTGACTGATCGAGAGAAGCTCAATATCACGTGGCGTTCCTCTGATACCAGGGAAACCTACTGCATTGCGAAGGAATTTATTTTGTATTATCTGGAGTGGTTCCAGTATTGACGGGGGTGCATGCGCGAATGCTACGGAGCTATGTTCGGTGTTTCACTACGTGATAGAATCAGAAATGAGGAAATCCGTAGAAGATCGAAGGTAACCAACATAGCTCTCAGAGTTTGCAAGTTGAAGTGGCAATGGGCAGGCCATATAGTTCGCAGAACCGACAACCGCTGGGGAATAAAGGTTTTCGAATGTTGACCACGAACAAGCAAGCGAAGTGTGAGGAGTGTGTCCACACAATGGACCGACAACATTTTAGCCATCGCAGGAAGTCAGTCGATGGAGATGGCATAAGATCGCTCGTCATGGCGCTCTTTGGGGGAGGCCTATATTCAGCAGTGAACTTCTAAAGGCTGACATGATGATGATGATGATGAGATGACAATGCATTTTTATGGTAAGCATAACTTGATCAGCTCCAGATAAAAGAACTCTTCAGCGATCAAAAGCACAGTCACAAAATTTTGTGTACACGTTTTATTATGCTAGACAGTTTGAAGTTTTACCATGACATGGCTGCTGCACTCCAGGTTGGGTCCTGACTAGGGAACTTCTCAACGGTTAACAGCATAGACACGAAATGTTGTATACGCATTTAAATATGATAGCCCATTCTAAATTTCACTACTTCACTATTACACTATTGCAGTGCATAAAAGGTTTTTATTACGTTATTTACCAATCAATTTTAGCCAAATATTTTTAGCCAATCATGTACATGACTTCGCATTCCGTGAGCTTCTGACTTATACAAAAGTAATCTATGAGAGACAAAATCAAAGGCAAGGCTCATATCAAAGAACACCACTGTGTGGCTACCTACGCGCTGTGTATGGTAGGATTCCGACGTATAAATAAGACACGCAGGCTCCACATAAAAGTTCGGTTTATTCACTAACAGAATAGCAGAAGGCGTAGAAAAATAGATAGGCGATAGTTTAAAGAAGCACTGAACACAAGGCGAAAGTTGGAAGAGAGAAAAGAAGTGAAATAGGGAAGACAGTTCATAGAATAAAAGATCGCGCAAAGGGCGGCGCTGCGTGCGTAGGCGCAAACGACGTAGGTTCAACGCTGGAGCCGGTTGGCGGAGCACTGGCCGGCAGCGATGCGAATGCCGGGCGCCGCGCCGGGCTGGTCGGCTGCCCCGCGCGTCACACCTCAGCGTCCCGTTGTCTGGACGGGGTTTCAATGCGCGAGCGCCACTTGTCATGCGTGCGCCACACCACTCCCCCTGGAGAACTAATGTCCAGAGACCTGGAAAAATTTGGCGAAATTAACACGACGGCCCGAACTTGTAACATAAGGGCTATCTTTCTGTATGCAACCAAACGTCGCCTCCTGTGCTTTTTCTGCCATTACGTATGCTGGCTTAACTCTGTTGATAGAGACGGTGACAGGTCCTCGGCGTAAATCAATCGTTATAGTTTTATCAGTCCTACTTGTGACTTTATGTGGACCAGTATATGGAGGTTCCAGAGCACCTCGTAATGCATCTTTGCGTAAAAAGACGTGTGTGGCTGTTTTGAGGTCTTCGTGTACAAATACAGATTTGTTAAAATGGCTTGGGGCTGGACTAGGCTTCAAACGTGTTATGTGTTCTCTGAGCTGTGTAACGAAGTTTGTATCGGTTGTAAATGTAGGTATATGAGTGTCAAAGAACTCACCAGGCATCCTCAAGGTCTCACCTTATACCATTTCGGCAGCTGAACTCTGTATATCCGGCTTCCACGCTGCTCGTATGCCGAGAAGAACAAACGGCAAGGCTTCTGTCCATCTTGTTCCCTCATGCGCCATGATAGCTGCTTTCAAAGTCCGGTGTAGTCTCTCAATCATGCCGTTCGCCGCTGATGATAGGCTGTCGTATGACGCATTTGGACACCGCACATATCTGTCAATGATTTAAAAAGGCGAGAGTTGAATTGTCGTCCTAAATCTGTCGTCAGCGTTTCTGGAGATCCAAATCTCGTTATCCAGGTCTCGAAGAAAGCTGTCGCCACGGTTTCCGCTGTAATATCCTGCAGGGGAGTGACTTCAGGCCAGCGAGTAAATCTATCTATCGCAGTCAAGCAGTACCTGAAGTCTGACGATGGTGGTAATGGGCCAATGCCATAGTCACTACGCTTGGAAGGTGGATTAGTGACCGCAGTGTAGCAAATATGTGCTCGGAGGACGCTGCTGCCCATCTTCCGGTGTGTAATCTCTTAGTCACCTCTTACGACATCCACGGGAGAATTGGGAGGGGTCTTCTTCTAAGCCGAGACCACCACGGCCAACCATTGACGTAATGGCAAAATTTTACTCTGAACTTTGATGGTAAGCATTTGACCCGTATTATGATCTTATAGGCCTAGAGGAAGCACTACTCCTTTGGCGTCATGAATGTTACTTATGATTTGATCAATGCACGCCGCTAATCGCGTCAGCTCCGTAATATGTATTTTTAGATTGTAGTTTTGTACTATTCTTTGAAACTTTGTTAAAGCTTCGGAACATTTCAACAAGTCTATGTTAAAGTCACCAGCAATTATCACTTTCTTTTTTGTTTTATTTCTTAATTTTGTAAGTACCATAGTTCTAAGTTATTAAGGAAGATATTATTATCGGACATTGGTATTCTGTAGTTACAAATAACAATATTTGTATACAGGTATTTCAATTCCACAACAATCAAATGAGAGTTCTCCACAAAATTTTATTAAATATTTTTTTTAATTCTATATTCTCCTTTGTAAAAATACATACACCAGCGCGACGTTGCTTGCTTCTGGAATACCAATCGGCTAGATTAAAATTTCTTAATTTCATACTGAGTTCATTTCCAGCTTTTATAAACGTTTCGGAGAGACACAATACATCTACTGCTTTATTTTCATCCGACAATTGACTGAGGGTGATTTCAAGAATATCCTTTTTGCTAAGAATGCCAGCTATATTTTGATGTACATTAAAGTCACCTGTTCATTAATAACGAAAACATTTTACACGGTCATTGCAGATAGGGGTGATTTTTGGAAAATAATCCAGAATAGTTTTTTTATTAGGTTTTACACTTACACTTGGAGCTAAACTCGAAACTGATGAAATATAGTCCAATATAGTAGATTGTCTTGCATTGCGTTTTGACTTCGTATGAGTGTTCTGATAAGTCACGGCAGCGAAATTTGGTCTGTTATCTGTTATCCGGACATTCTTCAGTATGTTACTATGTGAAATTCTCACTCTGCAATCATTTGTTGTAAGCTTCAATCAATCTGCTATGTCTCAAAAAGGTGTTATCGTAATCAATACAATCTATCAAGTAATTAAGTTTTGAGCATGTATCCAGAAGAGTATTTACACGATTAGAATTAGTTTTAACATAATGGCTCAAAGGCTGGAAAACTACTCGGTTTCGAACCTAACTTTAATCGATTACAGTCATTTTCACCTACACATATTACAATTTTATCTGTGGCCCCGTACATAACGTTATTACACGATTTCAGAGTTTTTGCTAGTACATTAAATTAAATAGGTATATTCTATACTGACTGGGCTGCCCCCGATTCAGAACCTTCCGATCGCCAGTATTATATTCATCTATGCTTTCGTTAACGCACCGAAACGATTTGATTCGTCGCCGATTCGATATTGTGAATGAAAATTGAATTGAATTGAACGATTTGAAACCAAATCCACAGAATAAATAATACCAATCGATCGACAACAGCAGTGATATTACGCAATGTTGATCATATCGGTTTCAAGCCGTTAAATTCATTAATGCTTTGCGATAGAGTTGAATTTGACGGCTATGATGCAGCTAGCAACCATTTAATGTTTCAGTTTTGATTCATTTTTGAAAATAGTGTTGTTACGATTTGATACTCTGAAAATAAATCGATTTTGTTTGAAGATCAATCTGTTATATGATTGACTGCCAATGCATTTGTGAACGGTTTAGTAATGGCAGTCACGCTGTATTTTTGATACTGGTTATTACACCTGGAATGCGACAATGCTGATCCCAAACCAGCGCACTGCTGGGTGCCAATAATCCATATTTTATTGGGTACAGCAGCATCCGAATAATTGTAGATATCTTGAAGCTTTAATGCTCTGATTCTGCCTACTTTTTAAGCACCTAAGAGCATTTTTCTTTTCTTCTTTGTACAGTCTTTTTCGTACCTATTGCTTTAATATAAGTATAGACATATGACTGTGTCAGTATGCATAAAAAAATCCGTCCAGTAATTTCAGCGTGAGAAGTGTTCTTTTTGATAATTTTCAACCCATATCTTGCTGAAACCCTTTAATTTTTCGGGGTGAAAAGTATCCAATGTCCTACGAACTCAAGAACTGTAGTATGAACTCATATTATACCAAGTTTTATTTGAATTCATTCAGTAGTATCGGTGAGATGCGCTGCCAAGGTACAGACAGACAGACGGAGAGACAGAAAAACAAAAAATAAAGGAATACCGTCTTTGCTTTAGTATTGAATATAGAACGGCCTCCAATAAAAAATACAAAAGATCTTCAATTTACAGAATTTGTGACATTATCCCGCAGGAACTCTTTATTTTTTTCGGGATATAAAATATCCTAAATTTTTACTTAAGTGGTCTTGTGGATGCAGCATCAAGAGAACTCCACTGCCAGCGCCTTGATCGAGTTCACCAAGCCTCGGTACCATAGTCGTTCTTATCTGGATCGAAGATCGGCCGCGCAAGTGCACCGTTCCGATGATTGTTGCGAATCTGCCTTAGAACTATGTTAAGTAGTTCCATGGTCATTCGCCAGGACCTGTATGTAAAAAAGTGTATATATGTGTGTAGTTAGGCAATTCAGGATGGTGAACGGTATCCTACTTCTGATGTGAGATAATATAAACTTTTAAGATATAATATTTACTAGGAAATCCAAACTAGATAAGTCAAATGGATTTGCAACTTATTTACTTACCTACCTAACCTAGTTTAGATTTAACCAAGGTTTTTGGGTCAAAAGAAAACATTAAGCAGTTTTAACCACATAATATTGTATTTCATTAATAGCGACAGATCCAACAAGTATAAAGAAACAGGAAAATATGAGCAAAAAGAAAGGTTAGAAAAATTGTATTATTAACACATTGATACACAGTAGCTATAACGAAACTCAAGTTTTATACATTTGAACATAGAAACAGTGAATACTTATCTCAATTTTTAAACCGATGCGATGTGGTAATGGAACGTGGCAAAGGTACCATCTCTGGTTCTGGTTGGGCAGTGAAAAAGAGCTTTATGGCGGGGCGGTCTTCTGTCACCTCCCCGCTCAATTTTCAATCCTTATTTATGAACTTGTTGATAACTGATTTCTTTAATTAGTTTTAATTTAATATAATTACTAATTCGTTTTTTAAAACCAGTCTTTCAACGTATTTTAATATATACAATTAATTTTGTGGTACTTCCTGTAAGAAACGAATGACTTTAAATATTACAGGTAAATTTGACCCCCTATAATTTAGTACTTCCTGTACAAAACGGATATAACTCTAAATAACAGTTAATTTAGAAACTAATAAGTTATCTAACACACTCGTGTTAAAAGTCCAATATCGGGGGAATTGTGTCAATAAGAAAGCTAACATTTGGGAATAAGGCAACACTTTCGCGCAACGGGTTTGCGTTATACCATAGACTTTCATAATGTAGAAAGGTTCTTAGTGTTAACCTACTCTGTGTCACAGTACATAAATATATAGACTATAATATGTACTGTGTCTGTGTTTTAACAGGCTTTTGTCGTTATTTCTCTATAACAAGCACTTATTAAATATTTATATTACCCCCGACCTCCCATCCCCCCATTATAGCTAAGAAGTATTTTGATTACATCAGCTTTCAAAAATAAAAAAACTCATGAAAATTGGTTCATTCGTTTAGGAGCTACGATGCCACAGACAGACACACGCACGACACACACACACACACACACACACACACACACACACACACACACACCCTAACACACAGTGATACACATCCTAAACTTATAACACCCGTATTTCTCAACTCCCCCTCTGCTCCTTCTCCTCAAATTCCCCCCCACTCCCACTTTTTCTGAACTTTCCCCCTCATATAGCTAAGAAACATCTCAATCACATCAGTATTCAAAAAAAAAAGAAACCGACCCCCCATTAAATCAAAGAACCATCCTGTTTACCTCAACTTTGAAACATAAAAAAACCGCTGCTAAATCGGTCTATTTTTGTTTAAGTTTGGAAGCTACGATTCTCACCCATTGTACTTCAGTACGTTGCTACGTATATCATCTTGTTGCTTAGTCAGTCTACATTTGCTATGCCAGCCTTCGTTGCTAAAATCAGCTATCATCTCTATGCTATCCTACATCGCTACGCAAGTTGCTACGCTAGCCTACGCTGCTACGGTTAAAATATGGTTGCCAGTCTTTTAGAAACTAAACAATAAATATTTCAGTTTCATTTGAACACAGTGTTTATGTAGTAATTCCTTTTCTCCCCGATCGAAAACAAACATTTAGGATCACATTCGGTATATTCGTCAATAAATCTTGTTTGTCATACCGCGGTGAGGGATGGCGGGTTTTCAGCTGGCGGGTAACATATTGTGGTATTACTCTTGTCGATGTACTGCCGTGAATGAGGGGGTTGAATAGAGTAGTTACTTGAAGTGTGATGGCAGGGTCAATATATAACTTCTTTTTTTTTGAGTAGTTTGTATGCGCTGTGAAGTGATATTTTTAGAATGTCTATTTTGCAACTTAGGCTGCCGCGTTCATTCTTTAAAATAAGATGACCGCAGAGGCATAAAATATTCCACAGATGTTTGAGTGTTTTGCATATATTAGCACTGCTGGGTTTCAAGATATCCTTCTCAGATGTAAAGGAAATTCGAACACTTCAAGAAGTCAAAAATGTCTATAATATTCATGATATTTTGCTACTTTAAAGTCATCAAATCCAAAACTCATTTCGACTCAAATAATTATCTCTGCAAAATACGTAACTAGGTTTCGTTCATGTGTCTATAAATGACTTAATACCCTATTTTAGGCTTAAAAGAGCGCGCACTTAATTTCAGTGTATACAGAGTGGTATTTTGAGATGGGGCAGGCCCTCTGAGTAACATATGGTACTCAGAACTCAGTCGGTCCGGTAGAGACTTTTGATCCTTATAAGAAACAGGATCGATTGGCAACAATTTTTTTTTAAGTAAACTGCCCATTTCTAGATGACTGTACATTTTTTCAAATACCTTTGAACGCAGGTCAACATATCTCCAAAATCTTCAAAGAATGTTTTCCTGTAACTACAACGGATAAGGTACAAAATTACGAATTAAGTATGGAAAAACTTTTACACTATTTCTGACATATCTAGTACTTAAACCTCAGTCAGTCCGCTAGATACTTTTGATCCTTTTATGAGACATAATCGTTTGGCATCAAAACAAGTTTTTGTGTAACATGACCATTTTCTTGCTGACTGTACATGTTTTCCTAAATCTGTCAGTGCTGGTCAAAATTCTTTCAATAATTATAGACAGTTCTAATATAAGAACGTTTTCCTGTAGCTACAATGGTTAAGGTACCTGCTCTTACTGCCATATCTCACAAAAACATCCTGTATAGCTGTATAGCTGTGCCCGTGGCAATTACCTGAGTTATAAGTAACCTATGTGTTATTCCAGAACCAAAAGTACCTTTAAAGAACATTAGTGGCTCTGTGAGCTATAGATCTCGCCAGCGCAAACATTTTTGCAAACAATCTAGCCATGCCCCGTAGCGCCATCTAGTTACCTTATTGTAAAATTAACATTATGTAAGACATAGAACTTACGTTTCAGAACCAAATTTTAGTGAGACCAATTTGAAATAACTAACTTTCAAATCAAAATAATCTAATAAGGCGGAGATATTCAGTAGCCCCCTTTTTGCCTCTTTTTGTAGGAAGTATTATTCGTTAAACCTGTATATCAAGTTTCGTCTAGATCGGCTGAAAAATGCGACCTAAAGAGGAGAATAGCTGGACATCCGGACATCCACAGCACATAAGAAAGCATTTTATCCCCAGCTAAAACGGAGACGCTTCGCTCACGCTTCCCGCTTGCTCGGTCAATATTAAGAGTATTTATTTTTAATGCTTTTATGGATGTTTTCTGTACAGATTATTCCTTTCATTAGCAAATTCGTTGTGCTTATTACATAATAACCTCCCTTTTTGAAGTCTGTTAAAAAAGTTAGAAAATAAAAGCTCATTGGCTAGTTAATTCGTGTAAGGCTAACTTAAACTAAAATTTGAATCTTGGTTATAACACAGACAACTTGATATATATAATTTTTAACCGGGCTCAATAAAGGAGATTATGAAGTTGGTGTGTATGTTATAAAAAAGGCGTAAAATTCATATATTATGTGTATCTACAAAATTTTCCACATTTTGTGAATGTATATATGTATGAAAAAAAAAGTCTGTCTGTTCTTTCGCGCCTAAGTCAAAACCATTGAACCGATGACAGTGCTGTTTTCACTGTTGGATAGCTTAAAACTACTGATGTACTTGGTACATATCTCAATCTGATGAGTAGAAGCCGAGCAATTGGTAAATAACTTTCATAAAAGCTAAAAAAAAACACGCCTGCCCTGCCAAAAAATAGCTAATGCCAATACATTATATACTGTTGAAATTTCAAGGCCTTCAGTTTGATGCCCATATTGTAAAATACGAAGTAAACTTTATTTTTGCCTTTGAAAATGGATCCATACCGCCAACATATTTCTACTTTTCTTTTTTCAAAAATTGAATAGTGTATGTTACTCGGGGGATGTAAGGATTCTAACGATACCCCATACGTCTAAATCTGTTCCGGCATTTAAAAGTTATGGTAGAATAAAGAAACTCACATACATACAAACATACACACAAACATACATACAAATACACATACAAACATACATACAAACATACATGAATCCTAAAAATATTACATTTCTTTTTTGGCCAGTCGTGTAAAAACGATTTGAACGAAGTTTGATGTAATTTGGTATTTTGGTACGTTAGTATAATTTCCGGACAATCCACTCCAATTACATAGGTCCCAAGTTAGGATACCCTAAGCTACTAAACAACGGACAAACATACATACATACGAATATTACATCTTTAAATTTCAGCTCGTCAAACAAACGCTTACGTATGTTATGTATATCCATACATAACATACGTAAGCGTTTGCCCCCTGGTGTTCATCAAAATCCCTGGCTGGAGGAATTTTGATGAAATTTGGTATGGAAATAACAAGTCTGTTTGTATGATTGTTTGTTTGTATGTGTGTTTGTTAAATTGTAACAGATAAACTCAAAAAATACTAAACTGATTGAAAACATTATTTTACCTGTTGTAGAAAGCTACATTATCAGAGAGTAACATTGGCTGTTTTTTTTTAAATGAGATCCCTACGAAAATAGCAATAATGTAACCCAAGGTATCAATAATTTGTAAAAATATCAACTACTTGTTGTAAGAATTGGGATGACATATTGCCGTGGAAACGAAATAATAACAAGTCTATCAAGTACGTGAGTAATAAAACCAATGATTAAATAAAACAGTAAGCGTTATTCAATCTCCTTGGTAATAATGAGGTTGTCTATGATCAAAATGCACCACGATAGTTGCTGCCAAAGATTTTTAATTACGTTAACTGGCGTTTTTTTAGAAGTTACGACGGGTATCAAACTGGCATGCTGCTCCCATGCGTAGCCGAGGCGAGTCAATAGTATAAAATAAAGCAGAAAATCAAATACATATTTTATTGTTATCTTAGCTCGACGAGCTGACCTACTACGGTAGCCCGTGAAGTTGCGTACGCATGTGTCACGTCCTAGGCGGTACTAGAGTTTGTTCCACTAGCCCAGGGACCAAACCTCAGTGGACACAAAAGTAAAGGAACAATAGGAGCACACTGAGATGTTGATAAACAGAGATCTTGCACTCGACTATTCTATTCAGTCTTCTCTCAATTTAATATATTTGGTAAGAGTGTACCCTTGGGACTCTAGTATAGTTATTGTCACATACTTTTCGTACTTCAATAAAACGTATTAAAACAACCACGAACGAAAGAACTATCATATATAATTATTTAAAGGACTCCACATGTAATAAACTTATTAAGGTATTTTATAACATATTATTTCGTAATATTGCAGTTTTACTAATCCCATGACAATATGGGAATGACAGGTCATTTGAATTTAGAATTAATAATGACAAACTATTAAATGGAATCCATTTCGGATTATGAAAGAATTAAGAATTTATGAAAGAGGTTTCACATCGTCACAATACGCGCAATACCTTCGTTGCGAGACCATGCCGCGTAAAACCAAAAGTCAGCTATTTTAAATCGCAGCCAATGCATCTAGGTACTTAATAACAATAATAATAATAAACAGTTCATTGCACCAGAATTAAAAAAAAAATATATACAAGAAATCATTTAAAAAACAGGCACAGTGGGTGGTCTTATCGCTATAAGCGATCTCTTCCAGACAACCTTTGCATGGAAGAGATCGCTACTTCTGTACTACTACTACAAGATGCTACTATAGCTGTACTTCTGTTTTATTAAACGCCTTCAGCAGGCCGCTGTAAAGGACGCTTCTTTGTGCATCATCTACCAAAATTGGCCACTGAAAAGTAACTAGTAATTATTCTGTGGCTGCTAGGAGAGTATTGAAGCCATTAATTAAACACCTGAACCAATTTTCCGCCGACATTCAACAACACCATGTCAGGATGGGTACAGGTTTGGCCGGATAGCCGGATACTATAAACCAATAAAAATAAATGATTCAAATTTCAATTTCATAATATTAATTGCGAGTAATCTAGGAGTAATCACAATTTCTTGACTAAATTCTAATTATAATAAGTACATTGTCTTTGCAAGGTTGGGCCAAGTCCCAAGTTTTTATCTCTTAAATTGGTACTGATCTACTTTGTAGTAGGCCTTCTGTGTGAGTATTTATTTTACTGTCTTTTTGAATGTTGTTTTATTTAATTTTAGAACTTCAAGAGGAATTTTGGGCCGTGACCCGTCCACCCACTGGCTTCACCCACTAGTGGGTGCACGGGTAATTTGCATTTACCCCTCCACCAGTGTACTGGAGTTGGAAACTAATGAAAAAATAATTGACATTTATGAAGAAAACAACATGATTGTATTAATAGATAGTAAGATATTTTAATGTGGCAGGTGTCAAAGTGACAGGTATCAAAATGACAATTTTCAAAGTGACAGATGTCAAAGTGAAGTTGAGTGGAGGGTGGGGAAAGTTAGGGAGGGTGAGGGATGTGAGAGGAGTGAAGGAAACGTTGAGAAAAGGTGAGAGGAGGATGGGATTAAGTGATGATAGGGATTAAGTGATGCGGAGGAAGATTGAGGGAGGGTGAAAAGATGTGATGGGAAGATGGGGGAAGGTGAAGGAAGTTGAAGAAAAGGGAGGTGAAGTTAGGGGAATTGATTACTTTTTTTTTTGTTGTTTAAGTGTCTTCTACCCATATATTCAACTATCAACCTGCGCGGAAACTTTGAAAATAAAACAAAATGGCAGGCGGGTCTATCTGTCAAAGGTTCTATCCCCTTTGTACTGTGTCCATGCGACCGACCGACTCCAGAAAGAGGAGTAGCCGCGTGCGGTCCTCCACAAGTCGAAGCGAGCAACCCTAGCAATAGCGGCGCGCAGCTATTGAGTAAAGTGGTTCAGTGTAATGTTAACGTTTTCCCATACGCTCAGGGTATAAATTGGCTTGCACTAGTGAGATGCCTGCATCCAGTTTTTCGTACATTTTTATGTATATTTATTTCCACTCAATTATTTTAGGCATTTTTGAACCGATTTTAATGTTTTTTATTTTATTGAAATAACAACCCTCCAGTATTATTCAATTTTTCTATACAAATACAATAGTTTAACTTTAAGAAAATGTGTTATTTGTCGACTGAGAAGGGTTATGTGTTTAGGTTGTATGTATGTTTGTGTTTGTTTGTTTATTTTTTTGTACGTTTTTTACAGCCTAAACGGCTTGATAGATATGGATTTGTATTAATCACGGGAGTGCTATAGAATATAATGAAGGGTTAATAAATCTAATATGGCGGCTTACAGCTGCCATATTTCGAGTGGGGTATCAAAATGAAGGTCTTTAAAAGTCCATTCCAAAAATATATAATTCTTTTACCTAAACAGTAGCAATTGTCTTTCAAGCTTCTTTCATGACTATTCATGTTAAGTAAGTATCATAGTCCAATGTTTCAATTGCAACTATTAAAGTAAAGTAATGAAACGTTAAAATTATATTACTACTAGCGACCCGCCCTGGCTTCGCACGGGTAGTTTTTTTTTTTTATATGAAATAAAGATAAAATGATAGATATGTATAGAAAGATAAAATTAATAGCTACTTTATTTGGACAAATAGAACAACAACAATTTCTTACACAAAATGTTTATTTGCACATATAAAGTAAGGACGATTCCTTACATTAAATACTTAATTTTCTCAAATATTTTGCAACAATTCCTAACACTTAATACTTTATTTACACTAACTTAAATGTAACAACAATGCCTTACTACTATGTACCAGTTATTTATTCTGTGCTCTTACTTCCCGTATCTCCTAGTTTGTGCTAGTATTATTCTGTTTAACATATGGAGGTTGAATAAAGGTTACTGTTAAAAGGTTTAAAACGCCAGATAGCGTAATTCAACCTCTTTGGGTTTAAATAACTGGATGGGGCTGTGTCGAGTTTTTGTGTCGTAAAACGGATAAGCCACGTACAAATCCCGAGTTATACCGAATTAAAGATCACATTAACATCAATTTGTTACTACAAACCAACAAACATACAATAATTAAATCTTTTCTTATCTTAGGTTTAACAATATTCAAATCTGTGTAAGGGTGCATGCCTGTTTGTTTTTCATGAAACGTCTACGCTACGTCTAGAATTATTAAAATCGGTTATTAATTTTGAGTTTATTGGCAGTTTGCTTACTTTTAGCATTATTATTCCAGTCATAACTTCAAATAAAAAAACACCAGTAAGCGTAATTCAAAATCATTGGCAGCAGTAGTTTTGACCATAGACAAATGCATTATTGCTCACGTACTTGACAGACTTGTTATTATTTAGTGTATTAATAGCATAGAGAATTTCCTACGTCAATGATTATTAGATGCTATGTGATTTCGTTTCCATGGCAACGTTCCCTATTCAAAGTAATCAAGATTTTTGCAAAATTTGATACCTCGGGATACATTATTGCAATTTTCAAAGGGAACTCTAATTTTTTGAAAAATAAAATTCTGCTAGTGTACTTGCTAATAATTTAGCTTTCTACATGTAGAAGAATTTTTAAAATCTGGACAGTATTTTTTGAGTTTATCCATTACAAATAAACAAACAAACAATCAAATCTTTCCTCTTTATAATATAAGTGTAGATTATTTTAGCGGGCGGTGCGTCCGTTCACTATCGCGGCTAAAAAGTAAAAACCCTAGTGCGTCGTGCGTTCCACGCCCCACGTCAGTCGGGTTTTTGTATTTTTAAATCATTTTGAACCCCCGAACAAAGAGACGGGTGTTATAAGTTTAGGGTGTGTATCACTGTGTCACTCACTTTGTTTGTGTGTGTGTGTCTGTCTGTCTGTGGAATCGTAGCTCCCATAAGATGCAGTTTTTTTCTATTTGAAAGCTGATAAGATCGAGATGGTGCTTAGCTATATGGGGGAGGGGTGGAGAGAGGGAAGTGAAAAAAAGGGGGTGAGAATCATATCATTTTTTATGTTTGAACGAGATGGTTCTTAGCTATATGGGGGGTGGGGGATCGGGGGTAATATAAATTTTTATTTTGTGGTTCTCACTTATTAAAAATAATATTTTGATTCAATTAAAATAATCTTTTATTGTATGTACACGTATTACTTTCTCCAATATGTTTTTTTTTTAATTGTATTCTCTCCAGGCAGTATATTTTACCAAATTTTTTTCAGCATTTTATTGAACATCTTGGATTTATTTGTTCAGTAATTAATAAGACTGTAATATTACCCTCAAGTGGCTTGTTGGCTCAGACTAATAATGGAAGCCGGTTCAACGTTAGTTTGCGTGTAGTACCAGATGTTCTGATTTTTTTTATAGCTAATTTGGAGTATCCGTATACGCACATTATTTTATCAAAAGTGGCCGGAATCCAGCACATCTCTACTGCGAAGTAATTAGTTTTCCGCTTATTAACTACGATCAGCACATGTAGCATGTTCCTGTTGTTAGGTATACAATAGTTTAATCAATAATCATTATAATGGTAGAAATGTGGTCTATTATATGATTAACAAATTGTAATTACAATATCTATAATAGGTGGGTACCTATTGAATAAGAAACATTAGGGACTATGTAAGTTTGGTGGAAAATTAGGTCAATAGGTATATAAGGAAAATAGAAAAATTTGCAAATTACCGTTTTTTAATATTTTTTACAGGTACTTCTCACTTTAAAGATTTTAAATTATAATTGTCTGTATCTAAATAGCATTTTTTTTTATTTTATTCATTACAAGCACGGCTTTGCACGCGTAAAACTTTTGCACCTTCCACTCCCTACCCATCCCTCTCCTCTTCTTCTTCCACTACCCTTGCTCCCTAACCACCCCATCCCCTCCCCACCCATCCCCTTTAAAACCTTAAAACCCAACAATCCCCGACAAACACAACTCATTTTTCGAGATATTAAAAAAGATGTTCCTTGCAAAATGTATTATTTCTGTATTGTTTTAATATTTATTTTGTGTTCGGGGTAGGCACAATATAACAAAGCAAAAAAAAACTTAAAAATAGGCCCAGCCTTTTTTGAGCTATAAATGTTGTAACTAACCCGACTTTGTTTATATCTATTTACATTTTGTGAAAAAGATTCAATTTGTTCTAACATTTTTCTTCTTTTTCTTTATATTATTTTAATTCAACAGCTTATTGCAACTTTAGCACTTACCACGATATACAGGTTGGAATTTTTTAAACACACCCGGAGGGAAAGTACTCTAAATACTAAAGATAGAAAATTTTACGCAAAGGATATATTCCTTTATATTTAAAAAGAAACAAATCTGCATTCAAATATTTTTGCAAACTCGCTTGCCACACTCGGGAATCGAACCGGCTAAAACCGAAAAAATAACTTCCTGTACTCTTATGGCATCAATCGATAGGGTCAATCATAATCAACAAACATTATAAACAAAATAAAAAAAAAACATAAAATCTTAACTTATTTTAATTGAATGAAAAAAAAGGTAATCTCACTAATTAGTTGCTCGAAATGGCTAGTTCAGCAATTCGTCCCACAACAAAGTCATCCCAATAGGATGAGTTACTGAATATAAAAAATATTATTTTTTCTTTTCAGTAACTCGACCCACTGATTTTATCCTAAAAATCTGAACGGAGTTAGTACAGTCGACAACATAATCTTTAAATAATTAATGTTCTGTACCTATAAAACAGTAACGTGACACACTGACTGACAGATAACGCACAGCCTAAACTGATGAACCTAGTTTGAAATTGAGAGGAAATATTGAGTAATTTAAAGGTTTACTAAGGAGGGTAGTAAAGATTTTATGATACATTGATACATTAACGTCTTGAATTAATCTCAAGGTTGAATGGGGGATGGCGTATTCTTGTATGAAGAAACATTAACGGATTTGGATGAAATTTGATACCTCAGGTCCTGGAAAAACACATATTCGAGTGAAACCGCGGGGCGCAGCTAGTGGATTAATAAAAGTCTAGATAAAGTTTTGCTTAAAATATGTGTATTAAAAACAAAATCATATGCAATTTATTTTTCTCACTAATTACATAATTATATGATCACAAAATCAACATTATACCACAATTATTTTAAAATATCTAACAAGCTTGTTCTTAAGTCGTTTGTCTTAAAGTGCGACACCAACCAAGCGATGCGAGGAAAAGTAGTGCTGACTCTTTTTTATGTAATAATATTCTATTGCTATTAAATAAGTCATGTTCCTATTGATATCAAATAAACGAATCCTAACTAATAAACAATTTATAAATAAACTTCAAACATTTTTGTTGGTGACATTTCTTAGTATATATAATGTTGAAAAAAATGGAGGATAAATCAATGGGACGAGTGACTGAACCGTTGTTTTTATATTCAGTAACTCGTCCTATTGGGACGACTTTGTTCTGGGACGAGTTGCTGAACTAGCCCTCGAAATGAGCTCCATTTTGTTGGATATGATTTAATAATGGGAAGAGTTTTTTTTTTAATAGAGTTTATTTACAAACACATGCAAATTGAAATCTAAATAGGTCTTCGTCATTTTAATAAAACAATGGCGTACAAAGATAATTTAATTGTTAATAAGGTACTAACATAAGTAATTTGATCGACCTTTGAGTAATAGTGCTTTATCTTGTCCCATTGAATTTATAAGTTTAGATTTCATGGTTTTACTTTTATTCAACCTTTTACCATATTTGTTAAAGAGAATTGATCCTTATGATTGACCCTATCGATTGATGCCATAAAAGTACAAAATGTATTTTTTTCGGATTTTAGCAGGTTCGATTGCCGAGTGTGGCAAGCGTGTTTTCATAAATCATTGAATGCAGATTGATTTCTTTTCATAAATAAAGGAAAGTTTCCTTCGAGTAAAATTTGATATCTCTCGTATTTAGAGTACTTTCTTTCCGGGTGTGGTTAAAAAAATCCATTCTGTATATCATTTGAATTATTTTAGGAGGTCATTTTATTAAAATGAGTTATTTAAGTATTTTAGATTTGCCTTTTGACACAGTTTACTATTCATGAACAACATCAATCTTACAAAATAGCAAGTTACCGATATAAACAGTTCTTCAAAAGGACCCAATATTTCAACTATCTCATTTTATTGCCGACATTTGGAAGAGTCACATAATTTTATCGAGTTATCTATAATCAAAGAAAAACAGTTTTTAACAGCCGGTAAAATCTAAATAACACCTATTGCTCTATTTAAGAACTGCAACAGGAGTTAAACCGCGGCATCCTCGAAATTACGGTGAATTTTGGCAATATAAATGTATCAAATGAATGGCGACATTCGAATACGCTTAAGGAAAGTGAAGGGGTGGCATTTGGCGGAAGCACAAACAAACGCTCACGGTACTCTGATTACATTAGTATCTTCATTGGCCTTGGGGTTAGGAAGCGTTGCAGCTGAGCGACAGCGATGAGCGAAAAGAACACAATATAATTTATATGTATTATGTGTTTTTTTCATGTTTTAACTAGCTTTTTCAGTTATAGCAAAAAAAAACTGAAATCTTACTGCATTTAATTGAAATATCAACACTTTTATTAATTGTCGAAAAAGAAAATATTCGATTGTAGTCTCAGTTGATGTTTGTTTGTTTGTCGTATGAGGCAGTGCTGGCCTCTGATGTCTGAGTTTGTCAGGCTGCCCGAGGACCTCTGACATGGCATAACGACTATTTAAACAATAACAGCTAGGACCGACAGCTTAACGTGCCCTCCGAAGTACGGAGCACCATCGCTCTATCTCAGTTGTAGTAAATGTCGACTTTGACCGTCTTCCAAATTATAGAAATCGGGAAACAAAGACGCCAGTAGGGTTCCATTCCTTCGTCTTAGAAATGAGGATGCAAATTGTTTTATATGGATTGGAGAAACCTGTACATGCACTTTTATTCAAACGGTTGCAACTAATCGATACCAAAAAATGAACAGAAGGACTGTGATATTTGAAATAATCGCTGTGTTTGTCGCTCAGTTTGTATCGTTAATTAAGACTTTAATAAAATTACTTTGAAGGCCCAATAAAGTTGCACTGGAAAAGGCTGCGATTCTGTTAATCTAGCTTGACGCTACAAAAGAAGACAAACTAACTATAAATAATATGTTTTTGGAATGGTGGACCAAAATACTAAGTCGCTGGTTATTAACAGATTGATTAGAATACCGAATAGAAAATCGTTATTCAGTATTATAATTAATCTAATAAAGCGTTTGGCGAGATCTATCTCGCCTACTGGAAAATAATAATGATTCACTTATGTGTCTTAATTATTCAGAATTTTCATTTTCAGATAGTAATCTGAAACATTCTATTTACTGAATAACTCTATACGAAAACACTAGATTATAGATTGTCACTCTGACACCTGTCACTGTGACACCTGTCACTAAGACATCTGTCACTGTGACACCTGTCACTAAGACACCTGTTACTTTGACACCTAAAACTTTTACAACTGTCACTAAGACATTAAAGTACCAAAAATTATCACGTTTATTAGTAAACTAGCTAATGCCCGCGGCTTCGTACTCGTGGTCATTTCTCTAGGTTAAAAGTACTCTATGTACTATTCCAAAACCTAAAATACCATTTTATCAAAATTCCTTCAGCCATCAAAAAGTTTTTATCGATTGCTCGGCTTCCACTTTCTTTCGGCTGAAGGAATTTTAACCAAATGTTGGTATATTGTTATTTTAGGTCCTGGACTTTTAAATTAGAGAAATAACCACGCTTGGGAAGCCGCGAACACACAACTAGTACACAGCTAGAATATAAATATAATAAAAAACCTATTAGAGACAAGATGAGCATGTATTTCATTTGATGATAACGACTGTGTAAAAACATAACATAAACTTAACCAGCTTACAGCGGTTAAATCTTCAACGAAGCATATTTATTGTAAGTATTATAATAACAAGCAATATAGTTAACAAGAACAAATTCTAAATGTATATAACCCATGGCCCCTCCCCCCAACCGCATCAAAATCGGTCCATTTGTTTGGGACCGAGGTGGTTCTTAGCTATAATGGGAGGGTTAGGTTAGGTTAGCTTAAATGCAAAGCTTAGAATTTAAAGCTAAGCTTAGAATTTAAATAGCTTAGAACCACTTCGGTCATATCAGCTTTCAAACAGAAAAAAAACACATGAAAATCGGTCTATTCGTTTGGAAGATACGATGCCACAGACAGACACACAGCGATACATACATACCCTAAAGCATAACACTCTCTTTTCGAGTTCGGGGGTCACAAAAAATACACGCTCGTCATCTGGTAAAATGAATAGAGTTCGTAAAGACAAATATTATAAGCCAACCAACTCACCCACCCAGCTCCAACATCAGACCAGCTCAATGATACCATATTATTGTACTAGCTGTGCCCGTGGCTTTCGCCTTGGTCATTGCTCTAAGTTATAAGTACATGTGCTATTCCAGAACGTAAAAAATACCAATATACCATAATACTTATATGATCAAAATTCCTTCAGCCGTCAACAATATATTTATCGATTGCTCGGCTTCTACTCATCGGATTGAGATACCAAGTACCCCAGTTTTTAAGTCAAACCCAAAACTATCCAAAAGTGCATCGCAATCGGTCCAGTATTTTTTCGTTATGCGCGAACAAATATACGGACAATTAAACTAACAAACAGACAGATAAGATTTAAAAAAACATATATACCATACCATTGCCATTTTTTTTATTTGCTTCTGTGTACAGACTATTTTGCTATTTCGTTCCTATTATTTTATTATACGATTAAGTACTTGCTATACCAGCGGTTTTGCTCGAGTGGTCATTTTATTTAAAAGTAGCACATACGTGTTATTTTTGAACCAAAAGTACCTATAAAGTACAATATACAACATTTCTTAAAAAAATGTTTAGCCGTCAAATAGTTTTTTATTGATTGCTCGGCACCTAATCACCGGATTAAGATGCCAAGTACCCCAGTTACAATTTAAGTCAAACCCTAAGCTATCCAACAGTGGAAACAGCATCGCAATCGGTCTAGTATTTTTTACGTGATGTACGTACAAACATACAGACAAACTAAAAAACAAACAGACAGACATGATTTAAAAAAATGTTCTATTCTTGTTCAGTAGCTTATTTTAAGTAACCTAGACATATATATTTTTATATTATCTTTATTTTACACTTTTTCGTTTTTATTGCTTTATTAGTGGTATAGTTAAATATATTGTCATCAGAATTGTAATGGATATCAAATCCATATTCCTTTTTTTTAGTTATTACGCAAAGGCCTGATCTGTATTGAAACTTTCCAAAACCAACACGTGCTAAACAGTTTAAAATAGACAAAGGCGCGAACAGCAATTTGTTATTTCAAAAGAACATTAATTAATGAAATGTCTTTTTTCTAGCTAAACTGTCATAATTTAAAAGAAATAATAATATTTCTTTTAAATTGTTACAAATAATCTGCAGTTTTACGGTATGCACGTGTTGTTGAAATTGTTGTTTGTGAACAAAGCGTTTCTCGGTAAAGGCTCGTAATTATTGGCAGGCTAAACATTTTACACTACTACGCAGAAACGAAGGAGTGTAATGTTTTAACGGTTTAAATGCTGAATTGTAAACGTACTGACTGCATGCCTTGCTTCCTATAGTTATATCAGGGTTGTGAATGAATTGAAGTTGACTACTCATTGTTAAAACATGTATATGAGTTAAAGTGGTTACAATCATGTAGATTAAATTGATAATATGATTTAAATAACAAAAGGGACGAATTGTGTCAATATAGGCGCCATATTGACTCATGCAGTTCTAGTATTAAACCAAATTTATAACAAATTCTTATGACTGTCTTTGATTGTATCCACTCTATGAAATAGCATATACACATAATAAGTGACCCTTTATGTACACAAATTATTCTGTACGATTTCATATCTTGGAGCGAGCGACACTGGATGACGGTCTACCTACAGCCGTGCGCGAGCGCGTTGGGCGTGGCTTGCGTGCTGATTGAGATCAACGACCAATCACAGGTCCAAGTTCATGTGTCCAGACACTGGGCAAGATAGAAGAAAGGGAAGGTCGATCGTCGATTTCGAAGGGCAGTGGTGTTTTACCCGAGCTTTCAAGGCGTCGTGTTTTGGTTCTACCCACGATCGAGGGAGTCCTAGTTATTTGCCTTAACCTTCCGTAGAAGTTAATCTAAAAGTGTTGAAAGATATTATTGTAAATTCAGTGTTACATAAACAGACAATATCGTGTCAGTGAAAAGGGGCTTGTCACCGATCACAGCTAATATAGCTAAACAGCTGAGTTTATGTACATAATATAATCTTGTTTATCTTCTTTATTCTTCCTTTTTTACGATTTATGATATCGTAGCTATTAATATTCATTGTATTATAGAAAGTAAGAAATCATTCTGAAAAGAACGCTTTCCAGTTTCTTTGCCCTTTCTTCTGGATAAGCTTGTAACTTTCGGGAAACGGGTGGTCAATAAAAAAATACTTAAATTTACTTTACTCGTTTGATTAATTCCTTATTGCCTAACAAAGTCTTACATGATAAATATATAAGCTAGGTAGCAGTTACGAGGGTATAGCATGCTATGTTATACTCTGCTTTTATCGCCAGTGAACAAGAGAGGTTTGACAGTTGATACAGAAAGAATAACTGATTAGATTGATTTATGCAATTAACGTCTCGTGCCATGCACTATAAATAACTCATATTAGTCGAGTAAAATTAAAGGGGGCTTGACAGCTTAATTGCACAGGTAGTGGCGATAAGTGATCATCAGATGAACACTTTATTTCAAAGGAATCCCACAAATATTATTATTATTACACAGGCCTTTGTAACGCTAAATAAACCGTGTTCTGGAGCGGCAGCGAATCTTTAAAAGACATCTGATTTAAATCAGACGATACACAAATATAAAATATACAAAGAGATACACACATACGCCACTTTAAAGTATACTGTTGACAACTAAGTTGAGTTCTATAGAATAGATGTTAGTACCGCTACCCCGCAAAATACCGGGAATACAGCTAATTATGGTTGTGAGCGACACACCTGTTTCGACCACAATCCGCCCACATTGAACTTACTATTTCAGCTTTCAAACCTCGCTTATATGCATTAAAATTATGTCGATCTTAACCTATTACAAATGCATTTTGAATGTCATAGTCAATACAGTTAGCTATCACAAGTTCAATACATAACAATCCCAGAAACAAAGGAGACCATCGAAGTCGTAAGTATATACCTGCAGGCACATCTATGTTAATATACGCTAAAGGTATATTGTTGAAAGGGGCTGGGTCCATTACAGAATGACATACATTTGCAACGTATCAAATTGGTACGACCACTAGAAGCGGGTGAAATAATTTCTCTAAAGTCAGTTCATTGCAATCGGAATGACATACACTTGCAATGTATCCAATTGATACGAATACTACGAGTAGAAGCGGGTGAAATAATTTCACTAAAATTCAGTTCATTGCAATTGGAATGACATACATTTGCAACGTATCAAATTGGTACGACCACTAGAAGCTGGTGAAATAATTTCACTAAAATTCAGTTCATTGCAATTGGAATGACATACATTTGCAACGTATCAAAATGGTACGACCACTAGAAGCGGGTGAAATAAATTCACTAAAATTCAGTTCATTGCAATAGTTATAGGTTGACGTCATAAAAAGGTGTTAAAAATGATTGATTAATTCCACACTCAATAAATTACCTATTCCAAACTCATTGTGATTAAAACTTCAGGAACTACGATTAAATTTATCTCCATAACAGAAATGTAATCTGAGCGAACTTTACTTCGCTCCTTTCGCTCGCACAGAACGTGCTTTCCAGTGTTCACATCACGGCTCTATCCCTAGAGGTGGAAGTGATCCATTACTTGTAACAAAGGTCATCTCTGGAGATCACATTGTAGGATAAAATTTTCACTCCTTTGCATTTACCGACGGTTTTAAAGTTTAATGTATGTGTAAAGGAATGATTAACTGCTTTAAATGTTTTTCTGTTTTTTTTATATATTCTTGGAATATTATTGTACTCTGAGATAGATACTTCTCATTCCTTTGATTTTGAGTAGCTTCAAAATGTGTATATTATATAACAAACATTTTGTTTTGGTTATGCAACGTAAAGTAGATTTTTATTATTTGGAACTTAACCTCACTGTAAAGCATTTTTTCATATTAGGATTGAAAATGTGATGTCCACAGGAATGCTGTTGGTTCACAATAACTGCAAGGTACAAAAGAATCTTGGAAAATAAATATAATCCAGAGTAAGATTTTGTTTGTATCTGTTTGTAGATGGACCATTTACTTTCAAAGAACTTGGAGCGCAAGGTATCAACATCAGATCAAATGCATTGAATTTCTTAAAAAAGTATCACTGCATATTTCATAGCCAGATGAGACGTGGCACTTACTAGGTTAACGACCTTCTTGTATCGTGCTTTGGAAGAATAAAAGAACTAAATATGACATGTATATCATTCTGAGTAAACTGCAGACCAAAGATAATGTTACGGTTTACTCGTTGAAATTTTTCTGTGGGTCTCGATATGTCCAATATAGCCAAAATTCCGCACATAGGACGTGGTCGTATTAGGTTAAATCAAGCGTGCATTGCTCTATTGAACTTTTATTGGTATTCTCTAAGGGAAACTATTGTTGAGTAACCTAATGCGGATGGGGAAAAAACAATATTGATTTAATTTGCCTCATGTCATCTGCTGTTTCTTTGTGGACGCGTGGATCGATTTTGATGATTCTTACGTCTATCGTTTTTTCTTAATCTTGTGAGTGCTACTAAAGGCATGAAATTAAGCAAAACATAATATTGCGACAACCAGTCGCTATAAAGCGAAAAAAAAAGTCGACGAATTATGTCAAGTGGTATATCATTAAACAGACATTTGAAAAAAAACACTTTAAATTGGAATCAGCCCTTTACCTACTAGGTAGGGATTGATGGTGCACCTTGGCTATTACTGTTAGTTTTACAATAAGGTAACTAGATGGCGCTACTGTGCACCACTAGATTGTTTGCAAAAAAATGTGCTCGCGAGGTCTACACTCACAGAGCCACTAGTTTATTCTGTGGTTCTACATTCAAAGCAATTTTTTTTATTGGTTGGCTAGTATCCTGCTATCCAGCCAAATCTGTGCCGATCTTTATAACCTATAATAGGTACATGATGTTGTTAAACGTCGGCGGAAAATTGGTTCAGGTGTTTAATTAATGGCTTCAATACTCTACGTGTAGCCACAGAATAATTATTAGTTACTTTACAGCAGCTTATTTTTGTGGATAATGTTTTACGATGCATGGCAATACAGCGTCCTTTACAGTGTCCTGCCATAGAATAAATAATAGTACAAGCACAGAAGTTGCACTACTTTGATCTTGAAGAAAGCCACCGATTTAATAGCCTACAAACGTAGGTACGTATTACGTAGGTATTCATACATCGAGCGTGCATGCTAAATTGCACTTAATAGTCGCGCGTTAGAGTTTATACTACTTTGTTCCAACTCTATTCCATCAAATACCTACGCCGATCACTCGAATGATAGGGTTGTCTGCATAGAAAAATGAAATACCGTACAATGTATTTTAACATTTGTTAAACTAAAACTGTGACTTAAGGTATGGGCGATAGATTTGCCCCTATGCGTACGTTCCTAAATATGTCCATGTAGCACAGAAAAACGTCGCAGCCGAGCCGTAGGGGCGCCACTTTGCAAAAGTGCGATTGTTCTGCTGAACTTGCCACATTGTTCTCAAAAAAAGTAGGTATTTAGGTAGTACGGAAACTAGATAAGCTCATAAAAACTAATACAATTTCTTACTACTAAGCTTTATACGATTAGAAGTCTTCATTTTTATTTGTTATTATATCTTACTTTTCTTCGTTAAAAAACGGGCTAAGAAAATAAAGTACCTACTCCTAGACCATACTGGAAACAGTGAACAGTCAATATCTTTTAAAATACTGAACGGATTTTGATGAATTTATTCCCTAAGTTGAAAGATACTGTAACTACTAGAAAAATAATTATTGCAAGCGGAGTTATAGTTTCCGAGAAATACGTGGACAAACGCGATATTATTCGCGTGATATTTCGCGAAATTTTGAGTATTTGTTCAGACACTCATATAGATTAACAGAATTTTATGAAAATTACACATTTTCAACAATATTACATAAATCATACACATCAACTTGAGAACCTACTTTTTATTGAAGTCGGTTAAAATATATCTAGTGGTCAAACGCCACATAACAAAAATAATGTAAGTACCCATCTAGGCACAAACTTATGAACTCCGCTTGTAAAATCGCGTGCAAAACACAGTACACCTATAAATATGTACTATAGTTTTTTTTAATCCATTTAGTAGACAGTTTTGTACAACTTTTTAATGAGAGTGTGAAAAGGATACAAAAAAAAATAACAAAAAAAACTTTGAATCTTTTTGCCAACTAACCACACAACAATTTGCATTACAGAATGCAAGCGCGTGGCGGCCTCGCCTGATTTGTCGGGGATCAGCGCGTTTAGGTTATTAACTCGCGTAACTAGGTAGTTACGGACACCTGGTCCTGCTGGGTCTGCGTTTGGAGTTGTCAGCAATGAGCAATGATCCATACCAATATATAAAAGTGAAACATTATTTCTTTGTTTGGGGAGTTTTAAAACGATAACGACTGGACGGATTTTGATTAAATTTGGAATGGAGTTAGCCTATACCGTGGAATAATACATAGGGTATATTTTATCCCGGAAAATGGTTAGTTTCCACGGGAAAACTGGAAAATGATGATTACGTGCTGTAAGGAATGGTTGCCATGGAAACGAAATAATAACAAGTCTGTCAAAATACATCAAGAGCGCAAAAACAAACTTCTCATTGTTTCTCAGAAATCATAAAAGGATAATGTAAAATAACATTTCGATGAGCAGACTCTCTTAAACACCCTGTTTATCAAAATAACTCACCGGCGGTTCATTTTACGTCAGAAATGACAAAAGCAAGGTTATAAAGAAGGTAAAATTACTTTCATTTTTGCTTAGCACTTTTTTTCCGTCCGATTACTAGATAGATAACTCTTTATTGCACAAGAAATGAAATTGATGATATAATAATCAAGTTTTGACATGGAACATTTGGCGGCCTTAACACTAAGCAGCGATCTCTTCCAGGCAACCGTAGGCTGAATAGAGACACATAGGCTGTTACAATAGATGGTAGTGTGCAGAATTATAAAAATATTCCTACATATACAATGAATAATACAAATTACATAAATATTGTTATTGTTGTTGTACTAATCAGTTACAACGGCGAAAAGATGAACTTTTTACCAAAAATCCCCCAATTCTAGGTATTTTCCTAAAAAAAACGTGTTTATACATAAAATAATAAAATTTACTCTCATTAACTTTGCCTTTCACTTAATGAACCGTAGGTGAATTGTTTTAGGATTTATTTGGTATCGATAGAATCCTTTCATCCCCCCAAGTAAAAAAATATGTATTTAATTAATATCTTTTACTTGCTGTAAGGCTCAATTTCCAAACGTGAAAAAAAATTACTTTGAGTTTTACAATATGGGTATCAAATTGAAGGTCTTAAATATATAAGGACATTCCAACAGTATATAATTTATGGGTGTAAGTTTTTTTTAGCAGGCAATTATCTGTCTACTTATTGGCGTATATACCTTAATTAGATATCTACTTCATCAATATCGGTGTGTATTTCCATTGCTGCGACTTGGCCCTCAATAAATGTAGTATGTACGATTGTGGTAGGTAGGGGAACCAAAAGCCTACGAATACCGGGATCACTATCGTGTATATTCCTCAATTTTTGATATTTACGAAGACGATTTTTTTCCCCTTTTTGACACAAAACTCCAGATTTCATCACACATCAAGTAATTTTGACCAAACTAATACTATAAGTATTGATTTTAATTTATGTCTTTAAAATAACTATTTAAATTATACAAAATTTCTTTTAATTGGCTATTTAAAGGTTTTCGTTTTCTTCGTTTATTTGTTTTGGCAGCCATTTTACTAATATATCAAACACAAAAACAAAATATTAAGAATTAAACACGTCGCGCTGCTACCAGTACAAGAAAGAGGTGAAGTGTGGAAGGTGCGCGGCGGAGTTACTTCGCGCGAGGGACGCACCGCGCCTCAGGCTGGTTGCCAAAAAACAGTTTAAACCAATTTAAACCAAGAAAATGATGCACCGCGCCTCAGGCAGGTTATCACACCTACACTATCTATGTACACTCACACAAATGCAAAGCCCAGCTTACGCCTCGCGGACTGTACCTACCTGGTCACAGGGAGAGCTGGGGTGCAAGGACAATTACAACGGTTCTTGTATTTTTTGGCAAAAACTTATTGGCATCGTTCTTTAATTGTTTTACTACTTACGGCCTTTACTTTGTCGGCGCATTTCGCGTGTTATTATTCTAAAAATTGTGGGAATGTAGCTGTACTTAGTCTACTCTACAGTCTACTACCATCGCTAAGGGCTCCTGTAATAAAAAAATTACGCATTGCATTGTCTAACAAGCTTAAATCATAAACATTTGGCGCTTTTATCTATTTCTAACCTAACGGAGGTTTTTTCCCTAACGGTAACTTTATTATTTATCTTCCTTAAATTACACGTTAAATCTACCTACTTACTCTAGGTTCACTATTATTTAATCTTATTCTAGTTTTATACAAAATAACTGAAGCGAAGCCTTGTAGCCGAAGTGCTGACACGTCGGTTGGTTGGTCGGTCGCAGTCCCTTTGCTCTGGGCGGCGATTCCCGATGACTAATTACATATTCGCGGTCACGTGATCTATGATCGTGGGGTCACGCGGCATCTGGGAGGTGGACAGGCTCGCTGTCCTCAACAGTCATGTTCTGCTGAAATCTAATAAAACTAAATACCACTCATTCTATAGCAGAGTTCAATATATGAGTAGCAAGACTGGATATTGTATACAGAGTAGATAGTGAAAATTATCATCCCCTTGTCAGTTGCAAAGACTTCTAAGTTAAGCAAAGACTTCCATGTTTATACATGGAAGTCTTCTGGTCTGCCAAGTTATCATTGAATACGCGGGCAAAACTGCTGGCCACAGATAGTATTATACGTAGCCCGCCTTGCACTCTCTCAAAATCTTGCACTCATGCGCTACTTAGCGAAATAAGAATAATAAAATAAAATGTTGGTATCAATGTTTTTCAAATTACTCAGCTGCTGAATTTGTATTCTGATCGGTCTAGATCTAGAGGTCCCGATTTTAAACGAACAGATGTTGCCTTTTACAGAAAATAGAATAACAGACATATGTCTCAGAAAGGTGTCTGCATTTTTTCTTGCGACTATAATATAAACATTTTATACACTGTCCCTCTGCTCGGCAAAGGCATCCCCCATGTCCTTCCAAGCATCCCTATCCATGGCCTAGTCAGCCTAATCCCATACTTACTTACTTCTACTACTTACATACTTATAATGAATTCAGATTAAAGGTATTGCAGCGTCGGAGCGAATATACTCGTAGTTACAGTAAACCGATAATGTTGATATCGGACTGTCGAATCTGCACTGAAAACGGACACGTGGCTTGCCAACAAATGATTGTTTAACTAGTTGAATATATCATTTAAGTCAAGAAATTTTAGTACTCATTAATCTGAAACTGCAATTCAAAAGCTTGTTGCTCCACATGAGCTGCATAATTCATACGCATTCATGCTGCGTTACGATATCTTCGTGGAATTTTCATAATAACCTCACACGTTTTCTACAAGCTAATAAGCGCCCTGGGCCTACAGTCTCGTCATGGACAACGATTGCTGTACAACTGAAGTCGGTCACAAAGTCTCATTATAACGATATTTGGTAGTCTCTGCCAAATATCGATGTCAATCATGATCAAGTTCAATACAGATACCGATGACAATCGATAGATTTTGACAATAACTGTCTAAGCGAATAATTGTCATCGATACGTTCTGATTTCTGTTGTAACTATCTATATATTGAGACTGCAGGCCCAGCAGGGCCCGCAGTGTCGATATTGACAGCGATTGCTTTACAACCGAAATCAGTCGCAAAGTCCGATTATAACGATATATGGTAGCCTCTGCCAAATATCGATGTCAATTATGACCAATGTCAGGACAGATACCGATGACAATCGAAAGCTTTGATAATAACTGTCAAAGCTAAAGATTGTCATCGATATGTACTGATTTTGGTTATAGAGCAATGGATATCTATATGTCGAGACTGCATGCCCTGTATTCGAAATCATGTCACAACAAAATTCAATGCCAGACTAATAAACACTTGTGACATAGTCAACAATACATATAATGAAACGACAAAACTTCTCCAACAATAAATAATTGGTTAAAATTATGATAGGTATAAAGTATAACCTTTATTTTTTGGGATAGACCTCAGCCCAACTATGAGTTTTATTTTGTTATCAAATAATTACTCTTACGTCAGTTCCAAGACTTTCTGCGCCATATTACGTCTAGTAGCATTAGCCGAATTTTACTAGAGTCATAAATGTAAATCAATGTTGATTTTATTTTTATCTCTTCGGACTTCGGACTTTAACGATGTCAAAGTTTAGTTCAAAATTTACACTAAAACATTTATTGTCACAGACCTTAAATTACGAACCATAAAAACGGGGCTTTGGACTTATGTTCCTTGTCAGATTCGGGTAAAATTATATTCGCTGCGACCCTTATTAAATCAAGTTAAACTACGTATCTGTATGTCAATGTGGATTGGAAATTGTAAATTTCCACAAACTGTTATATATATTATTATTTTCATTTATTTAGTGGTCAAGCCTTCTAATGGCAAACCCGTTTACTAGGATATATTATAAAGACTTAGAAGCATGCTTTTTACCTCAGGATAAATAATAGATTTTATCTATATCAACGCTCAGATTGAATATCGAGCTCAAGCGTATTATATAAGTGGATATCTCCAGGATAAAATAAAATAAAGTCGATTCTATTTCAATGTGTTACTTTGAGTCGAGTAGATATGATTTGAACACGCATGCGATGCCCCGATCATCATAGCTCCCAAACGAAAAGACCGATTTTGATGCGGATCTTTTTGTTTGAAAGCTGATGTGATCGAGATGGTTTTAGCCATAATTTTTGAATCCGTAGCACCCAAACGAATTGACCGATTTTGAAGCGGTTTTTTTTTAAAGCTGATATGATCGAGATGGTCTATAATGTGGGGTAGGACCGTAGGTTATATCGGGGATTATATACATTTTTAATTCGTACTTGTTGCCAGAAAAAGTTGATGCAACAAATGGTGTCCATGTTAATTTTAATAACGTGAGAATTACAATTTTAAAATAGAAATATTTTTATGTGAATAATCCACTAGACATTGTTGACAAATAACATATATGTGCAAGAATGTAGGGCAAGTGATGTCGTGCCGAGTTCCGGCAAACAACTGCAAAATATTCAACGGTTTTATTTGAACGTGGAAAAATGATATTGTATTTCTAATATGGTTTTATACGGCTGTTTTCGATGATATTTCTTTAAAATTGTGTGTACTTATAGTAAAACAGAAACTAAAAATCTGTACAAGGAACATACCTACTATAAAAAATGGTCTAGGGGAATTAAAATAAGCTTAACAATCATGTTTTATATAAATAATGAGAGTCTTGTTGTTATTGCAGCACGTAAAAACTATTGAGCCGATTTAAATTCAGTTTGCACGGTAATTTGATAACTTAGGATTTCACTTATAATCTATTATGCTTTCCATCTCAATGCGACGAGCAGAAGCCTAGCGGTTGATAAAAACTATTTTGAAGGCAGTACCTATTTTTATGAAATTTGGTGTATAACTATGATCATTAATTGCAATGTGACCGTCACTGAGCCCGATCTTCGATTCTCCTCATCCAGTCGCTACCAGCCGCCTTTTTCAAGATGCTCCAGCTGACCGGCGCAGCCTAAACGCGGTCTCCACTCCAGAACTCGTTTACCCCAAAGGTTGTCGGTTCTTCGAGTTATATGACTGCCCCATTGCCACTTTAGCTTGCTGATTGTTTGAGTTATGTTGATCAACTTGGTTATTTGGCCTACGATCACCTCATTTTTGATTCCGTCCTCAAATGTAAAAAATAAAAAACGAAAATTATTTAAATACTTCAATTAGCTGTATTAATCACCACATACTTTTATTAGGTTCCTGTGATCTCTTCTGTGTTGATTTTACATGTTTGTGCCACATGGCATACCTACGTTAATATTAAAATAATAGATATTTTCAATGTTTCTATGTTTTTAAATAGTCGTTGTAGAGCGAGTCACTAAAGTGATATTTTTAGGCAAAATGAGCCAATGATGTCAAAGTGTTTTTAAACCCATTGTTAACGAGCGCAATAACATCTGATCTATATAGCTATAAATAAAGGTATATATATATATATATATATATATATATATATATACCTTTACTAACAACCTTTACTAGCAATAACATCTGATCTATATAGCTATAAATAAAGGTATATATATATATATATATATATATATATATATACCTTTACTTATAGCTATATAGATCAGATGTTATTCACGGCATATATATATATATATATATACGCAGGGTAGCCATGTACAGAATCTTAGAACTTAAGCTATTGAAAAGTTAAACGCAATAATCAGAAAATGGGAACACAGTTGGATAGGCATAGGTATTGCGAACACTTTGCGCTATTTAGCATGTAAGCAAATTAATGCATAAGCGAGATAAATATTATTTTGTATGGGCCTAGAAAATAGGAAAACGTAGTGTTGAATCTGCGTGCCATCACGTATGACATCTAAAGAATACGGGATGGCCGCGTACCTCTTTAGGAAATACTTATGAATATGCAGCCACAGAGAGACTGAAACTCTCTGTTGATGCATGGGATTACAGGTACAGGTTAGCTCAGGAATGCCGCGCTCTGTAAAAGGTACTTATTTACAAGCAAAGTACTCCTGAGCCAACCTAAGGTAAAATTAACAAGGTATCAGTTAGAAACAAATAAAACTTAGATAGTAAGAGCGAGAGGAAGCTCACTGGGAGAAACGTTTCTAGAATCGGCAGTATGTTGACTTTCGATGAGTCACACATAGGAATGTTTCTAAGCTGGACAAACTTTTAGGAACATGCCTAAAGTTTGGGTATCGTCTTCGTACGGGTGCGAGCAGATCACAAGATCGCAAGTTCTCCTCGCACCCATAGCAAAGCCATAAAAATTAGGCTTTCTTCATGGTGAGGATTAGAAGTACAAGCGTAGGGAACTTATGGGACAACTTTTTGTACCTGTTTACGAGCGTGGGAAAATTAGGAACAAAAACAAAGGGGTGAGCTTATGTAGCGAATAAGATAGCATAAATCACCCAATAGGAGAGCTTCGCTTGTTTTAGGAAAAATATAAAAGCCCATACTTCAAAGAATATTCGTGCATTCGTCAAATTTCCATTCGCTGAAGCAGTCGAAGACAAGACGCTCTCCTACAAGTGACCAATATTGCATTAGAAGCACCACGAAAGTCTATTAAGGCTCCGATATTTGCCAAGATTTGTAACCGGGATAACAGAAACTGAATTCTGTATTATTATCCTTGTTTACAAGTTGTGATAATATACCAGCTAAAGTGTCAACAAGTGCGTTTTCGTTTCACCCTCCTATCCTGAGCTCAACTTAGTCTCATGTTCTCTGCAACTGGGACCCCGCACCTACGCCAGAGTCTGGAACACCCATTATATACCTTATGGAAAGATAATAGAGCTGTATTTTAATATTTCCGATAATACAACGATGTCCGAAGTACTTATATACTCGTCTAACAAAAAAATCTGTCAAAATTAACTAACGTTACTTGATTAATTTTGCAGAGGATAAAACTTTGAATAAAATGAAATTCTGTTGTCCGGTAAAAGTCACCCACAGAATTTATATGAAGATAATCACACGTTTTTCGGTCTTTATGTTCTCCGAAATCTAACTTAAGTTTATTAATTTAAGTAAAACCAAGGTTTTGTTTTTTGGATATGCTAGAAATAACTATATTACTTTTTAATATTATATTCTACTACTACTATATACCTCAGTAACATAGATTTTTTTTATAATTTTTTTCAGTACAAAAATATCATTATTTTGTTCTAATAACCATTTTAGTAACAATAACCGTTGATCAGTTGTGCCAATTGTAAGAATATAAAAACTTAAATGCGATTATCAACAAACTAGCTTTTTGCACTTATGACGTCTCGCTGGCCAACGACGAAATAATGACTTAACAATATCTCGTACAAGAAGCTGGATATGTTCTCCAAATTACATTACAAAAAGCGAAACAATTCGAGTAAATTCGAGGGATTAAGATTTCGAAATTCCTTTCTTGGAATCCTAAGTGAAATAAGTGAGGTCTCGTAAGTAATAAAGTAGAGTTATTTTATTGATGCTACTAGGATCACAATAATTTGAATTACTTGTACAAAATGAACAAGATAATACATTGGGAGACTTCACAGTGTGTTTTTGAAACGTATGTACAGAGAAGTATCTTTGTCTGAGACTAAAAATAATTTGGCAGTCCCAACCGCTTAAGGTACAACGACCGCTGGAAAGGAAAACATAGAATCGTTATTACAAAATAACAACAGCATTACATAGATAACTGGTTTCACGGTTTCATGATAGTGTTTAAGAATTTAACAAATTCCATTTAAACAGTTTTTTTATTTTTTGTTAATGTTTGTAGGTTCTTAGGACTAAATTGGTATTAGCAAACTCCAAAACTCTACATTAAACATAGTGTATTTTTTTCTCTAAATTACTGTCACGTACAAAAATCCAGTGTAGCCAGCCATTATATATTTATATGGAATTCTTCTACATTTTTATGTGAAATGGATACCATTACCATGAGGTTTGGTCATTGTTTTCGGAGAAAAGCTAGGAAAATCATATAGTTCTAGCGTAGGTAGTACTTGTCTAGTACTTAACACAGAGTTGTTATTCTATTTTGGTCTTATTTTGGTAATACTGAGAGAAAATGGAAGAGAAGAAGAGAGAAGCCAGTACACTATTGTCGTTATTTTCTTAAGAATAGGACCTATCAAATCACTAAAATCTGGTTAAAAAAAGGGTTTTATTCCCGTAATAATATTATTATTGTCTTGGACCGCCCGAAGCGCGCGCGATGCGTGCAGCCCCAGAATATATAGTAGTTGGTACCACGGCCGGCTGATAGGCAGACAGGCAAGGCACAGAGCACTGTCCAGGGAGAGGGTAATTTATCAAATATATTTTAGATATTTAATTAGGTTTTTATTTAGCGCCATCCTTTTATGGTTAAAATACCTCGCACAAGAACGAAGCGTTACGCTTCTTCATTTATTATAAGAACTAAGGAGTGGAATGCCCTGCCTTTGTTAGTGTTTCCGGTAAAATTTAACCAAGGTGTGTTCAAGTCAAGAGTGAATAGGTATCTACTAGTCAAGCGTGCTACACCTTCGACTACATCATCGCTTTCCATCAGGTGAGATCGTGGTTAAACGATTGCCTGGACCGTAATACAAAAATAAAAATAAATTTAGATTTGTTGGTTGGTTTGGTTTGATTTGGTTGTTTGTTTCATTTGAAGTAATTTTAGTTTCCTGGTCGAGATGATATAAGTAGGTTACCTACTTATAGAAAGTAATTTAGGATCATAGGTTAGAATTTTGTTTATGGGTTAGTTACGTTTAAAGGTATTATTTATTTGAAGTTGTAATTCAAGTTTTCCGGTTTATTCTTCCATAGTGCACCTCTAGGATACTCAAAAAATATTTTCTCCAAATTTCAAAACACTGGGTCTACCAGTTTAGGCTGTGCGTTGTCTGTCAGTAAGCGCGGATCCAGCCGTCTTAAAAGGTTGTGTTCACGACCACCCCAATCAGCCAAATGCGAGTCGGACTACGGACTCGTTCACGATGGATACATTGCATTTCTACAAAGGAGACGCATACAAAATGTATACAAGTACAAAGTGTACAATGCCAGGCTTGCCAAGACCTTTTATCATAATTGTTCTCCGTATAGAACAACTTGGGAAAACCTGAGAGGCAAACAGTAGTTTAAAATATTATTGAACAATATGATAAAAGTTAAAAAATGTATGTCTGAGAGTGACGAGCGCAGTGCAGTGACGCGCAAGATTTTGCAACCAAAGTTATGGGTGACACTGTGACTGTGACTGCAACTGTTATGAGGAAGCGTAACAATTACCTTCAGACGAGTGGCATGCCCGGCTCGTAATAAAATAAAAATTTAAGACAAAATTACAAATATGTGACGTTCAAATGCTTTTTTCTTTTTTCAAAATGTCTTTCAGTTTCAAACCTTCAACTCTTTCCTTGTTACAGGCTAACCATGCAACGGCTACTTAGCATCACACTCATCACCATTGCAGTAGACCGCGTCTGCTCCCAAGAAGACCGAGAGCACCAAGGGCCGCAGACTTGCGGAGGTCGACTCCGGGGCCCTGTTGGGGTTATCCAGACCCCAAACTTCCCCAACCCGTTCCCCGTCCCCATCAAGTGCCGATGGATCATAGAACATGACATAGTGAATGGAACTATTAGTATATACTTTACTCAGCAGTATACTACGAGTGGACTGACTTTTACAGAGTATACGTATTATGATGATACTTATAAATTGGAGGAGAGAAGAGCGCTGACTGTCACGGAAGAGAACATTACGAGGATTAAATGGCTTCAGGTTAGTTTTATTTTGAAATTTAAATACATTATTCCAACAGACATAATATATTATAAGATCTTAAAATCTATTTTAGGACCTAATTAATGTGTAAAGTTTACGAACAGATATGATTGATTTATTAAAAAAAACTTTCTTGAGGATATCTTGCATTAGTTACAAATTGTAAGCCAAAAATAAATACATGAAATAGCTAAAATTACTATAATAAGATAACCCTACCTAGTAGGTAATGGGCTGATTCCACTGGATTGGATATTCAGTAGCCCCCTTTTTGGAGGAAGTAATGCCCTCCCCCCTCCCCCAATCAATAGTCCCCGATGACAAAGAAAAAACTCATTAAACCTGTATACCAAGTTTCATCTAGATCAGAAATGCGACCTGTAGACAGGCTGATCGCACTCCGCAACAAGTACATATATTATACCTACACTTTGAGGCCGCAATACTGGGGTTAATTCAGTCAAATGTCAAGCGTACTGTTATATGGATTTTTGGAAAAGGCTTTTAAAAAAAACTGTATTTAAACTTAAACTATTTCATTCAGCTTGAAGAAACGTGTATAAATTTAAACAATATTTCTTTAATAATTTCTATAGGCAACCGCTCTGGACGGTAGGTCGAGTCAGACTGAATTTAATTATTATTAAAAGGAGCAATAACCAGCAAGATTGCTGATCAGGCTTAATGGAACTGCAGGATAGCACTAGGGCTAACAAGGTTGGGGTGTAACACCTCCCAACTTTGGGGTTGAATCAAAGTCTCTGTTAAACTCTAGTTCTAAGTGAGGCGACGGGGCGGGTTAATTCTATTTCAGGGTTTTGTCCGTCTGTGATGTTTGTTGTTTTCTGAGAAGATTGCGAAGGTGGTTTATCAATGTTGAATTTAAAACGGAAAGCGCAGTTGCTGCCAGATCTACTAAGAATATTAAAAACAATATTAATATTAAAATTATAAGAATGGAATAATGTGTCCCATATTTTACAATGTGCGGACTTTGCGGGTGTTCCAAAGTATTTAAATTGTTTAGGAGAGACTTTAGTTTTATTATATTTCCAGAGTTAAAATCGTCTAGATCAATATTATGTAAGTGAACAGGAGACACATTATTTAGCTTTACTTGGTTATAACAAGTGTCGTTGATTTGCCATTTGCTTGACTTAATTGAATAAGTATTAAACACGGTTAAGTTTATGTTGACTTTCTCGAAGTTACTTCTTGAACTGGAACCGGCAGGAGAGGTACCTTATTTATTTATTTATTATTTAGCACACAAATACAATGTACTAGGAGGATTTAATGATAAATAGCATTTTTTACCAGTTAACCTAGAAGTGCAAGAAAAATGGTAGCGGTGCAGTAAAAAGAATATCGAAAGTGAATAGAAATAGGTAGCTATAAACTAAAATTTGAAGAATAAATAAAATAAAACATAAGAATATTATAAGTAATACACTAATATATAAAAAATATATAATCAAAATATTATCATTAATCATTATGTACGACAGGGGAAAAAAATAGGATAAACAAAAATAATTAAAAAAACAGTATGTAAAGAATCCATATTATATCTAGGAACAAATTAAAAAAAATATGTAAGAAATTATGAATGATGAAAACACAAAAGTTTTCGACAAAAGTTGCGAACTTGGCGCTTGAACATACCCTTAGAAGTTGCCTTTTTTACGTCTATTGGCAACGCATTCCACAGTCTTACCGCTATAACGGAGAAGGAGTTGTCCAGAAAGGAGGAAAGGTGCTTAGGAGTAGAAAGAAGTAGGTTACTGGAGGACCTAAGATGTCGCTCGTGAGTGTTACTAAGGTATTGAAAAGATTCTTTGAGATACCTAGGAGTATTGGGATCATTAAGTACCGAAAAAAGAAGGCCAAGAATCCGAACATTTCTTCGCTCACGAATAGCTAACCACCGAAGTTTCGCTCTGTATTCAGAAATGTGGTCGTACTTACGTAGACCAAAGATAAATCTTATGCACGTGTTCAAGAGACGATCTATCTTGTTGAGAAGTACAGAGTTAAGGTCGACAAGGCAAACGTCAGCATAATCTATAAGAGGCACGAGAAGGGAATTGAGGCGGATGATTTTGGTAGTAATAGAAAGGAAGTTTTTAAGCCGAATAATAGAGTGAAAGGAAGAGAAAAATTTACGAGAAATTTATTTTACATGTTCCGACCTGCAAAAACTGGAGTCAATGATGACACCCAAGTCTTTGACAGTGGAAGAGAAAGGAATTATGCAGCCATTGTAAGAAAGAGAAGGAAGATCAGATACATTGACTTTGACAAGCTGACGCGAGCTGCCGACAATAGTGGCTTGGCCTTTTTTGGGTTAACTGCAATCCCGTAGCTGTCAGACCATGTGTGAAAATTAAATAGATCAGCATTGAGCCTGTCTATGACACTATTGAGATCCTCAACAGGTGCGGCGCAGTAAAGTTGAAGGTCCTCAGCGTACATATGGTAGTGACTTTTGATGGCAGGAGAAAGTAGATTGATAAATAAGGAGAACAGGAGCGGAGACAAAATACCTGCTTCAACATCGTGCCAGTCCGAAAAATCTTGGCCATTTCGGGTTGCCTGCCTACGACCTTGAAGATATGAAGAGAACCAATTTACGGTGGTTGAAGAGAAATTAAGACGAGGAAGCATGGCCAGAAGCAGGTCATGGTCTACCTACGGCGTTAAAGGCATTGCTAAAATCAACTAGAACAAGAACAGTAACTAACATGTTCTCCATGTTACAACGCATGTCTTCAGTTACTTTCAGGAGAGCAGTCGTTGTACTGTGGCCGGCTCTAAAGCCCGATTGAAGAGAATTAAAGAGGATAGCATTGGAAAGAAACTCTGTAGCTTGTCTACGAACTTCGGACTCAATTACCTTTGATAAAAAGGGAAGTATGGAAATGGGGAAAACTGATTAGGGAGAGTAGGACTAGGGACTTTGGGAAGTGGAATGACTTGTGGCTTTACGCCACACGTCGGGAAATTGGCCTGAAGAAAATGAGAAATTAACAATGTGGGCGATGACATGGAGAATCGGAATTAAAATGTGCATTAACATTATACGCCCAACATCGTAACTGCCTTGGATTTGAGAGAACCTATGATCTTTCTTACCCTATCCTGACTTACTTAAAGAAAGTTAAAAGAATCAATGTCTGGTATTGAAATTGCTTGAATTTTTATAAGGGTATCATGCTTAGTTGTGGGGATGAGCTTAGAAGAGATGGACAAATTAACATTGAGACAGTTAAGGTCGAGAGTGATTTTAGAATCAAACGATAAGTCGTTAAAACCTAGTCAGTAACCTAGTCGGTAAGTCGTTGGACTTACCTAGTCCAAGAGTGCAAAGAAATTTCCAAAAGACAAAAGACCAGCTGGAGTGGATAATTCAATTTGTTCCACGATGTAGCGGCGCTTAGCGTTGTGGACTAATTTATTGCATATATTTCGCAGGTTTTTGTAAGCAGACCAGTTACTGTCAGACCTAGAATGCTTGTACTTCCGAAAAGAACGATCTTTTCTAGCCATAGCCTTACGAATAGTGCTATTAAGCCACGGTGAAAGCGGATGCTTAAGTTTAACTGGACGAATGGGTGCATGTTTATCGAAAAGTTTGGTTATTGAAAAATTGAATTTATTTACTTTTTCATCTGGAAAGAAGTATTTCAGACCAGTCGACATCAGCAGCATCTTTGGATAGCTTATCAATATCTAGACGTGCAAAAGTTACGTTGATTTAGGACAACAGGCTTAGGTTTAGGGGTTCTGATTTTGAATGACGTAAAGATAGGGTCATGATGTTAAAAGGCTGGAGCAGGTACTTGACCATGGCTGGCCACTAAGTCAGAATGAGAGGTAATTATAAGGTCTAAAAGAGTGTCAGATAAACCAGTATGATGAGGAAAGAGATCTAGTCAGTTCAAATTCACGGATTGTAATAAATTACAAAGCTTAGAACTTCGCTGATTTACATTCAGTAAACAGGTAATAAAGTCCCCCATGATCAAAAAATGGATATCCTCCAATTTGGAGAAATAGTCCACACCCGGAGGACAATAAACTACACCCAAAATTAGTTTAATCCCAAAATCAACCTCAATAAATACATATTCGGCGCCTGCGCTGTAGACGGATGGTGACTGCAGTACAATTTTAAAGGAGAGATGGCTTTTTATATAAATTGCTACACCTCCTGCCCTTTTCCCGGTCCGGTCATTCCACACCAACACAAAACCTGGAATGGGAAAGGAAATGGAAGGGAGGGATGGTTTGAGCCAGCTCTCTGAAATGAGAACAGCGTGAAGATGGGGAGAGTTAAAAGAAACGTGAATATCTGGGAAATGTGAAGGGATGCTTTGAGCATTTACGTGGCAGACGTTGAAATTTTTAGCAAACGATATCAATACATTACTAAAGACTTCACCCAATGTAACATCATCATCAAAGCTATCATAAGAACTAATGCTCGATTCTGCAGTTTTAAATTAGTCATAATTACTAGAACTACAAGACATTGATAAATGATATGAATATATAAATTAACAAATTTAAAGTAAAAGAAGACTTAAATTCCTACAAATAAACACATTTTTATTGCACTTCCTACTGGCAATTACAAAAATAAAATAATAGTAAGTAAAACAAATCTTACAAAAAGGATTAACTAACTGGAATATACATAACAATTATGCAGATATATGTACTACATAGAATTTACATAAAACTTTGAACTAAAAACACTATTTGCAAGAATAATAAAATTAAGGAAACCATATCTACCTACTATGATTCGAAGCTAGGTTATGTGAAAACTTCCAAAGGCAAAACATGTAATGCACCCACTGCTATACATACTTCATTTAACTATATCTCTGCCAGAAATAGCTAGCAGTAACGGCAATAATTATATATATGTACTAAGATTAAAATATTAATTTTGTATACAATGGTGCGAGCAAAGCCTGGCAGAACCTGCGATACCTACGTGTAATTGCTTCAAGTGAAAATTAAAAAGTAATATACTTTTGATTTTGAGTAAATAATAGTATATAAACTTACCTATGCAATGACTGCACCCAGAAAAGTAAGGCTACATTATTAAATTTCATTATTGAATATCACCTACTAAATTTTACTATTAAATATGAAAAGCGCAATTTGACCGAAAAAGTGTGTGAAACAATATAGGTGTACTCTGTGGGTACTGAATAAAATTAGGTACAAAATTGGTACGGGAAAGCTCAGCCTCAGCATAAGCTTACAGTAACTATAAGTGGCCGGTTATACATTAATTTCAAGACATACTAATAATAAGTTTAATTAGTATATATAATAGGTAGATCATTCAATAGAAAATAAAAGATTAAAGCAAATAAAAGGAAAAAAAATGTAGCTGGCCTAATGAGTGTTGCAAAAGATTTCATAAACAGTTATAGTTACACCCACATGCTAGTCGCAGCAAGACGTGACACTCTGAGATTCAGCAATTTCATTACATACGGCATAAAAAAGAACAACAGTAGGTACTGCATAGTTTAAGCCTAAACAAAAAAGTAGATTGTGTAATTATTAATAAAAGTCATTTACGTATAGGTACAAAAAGCAACAAAATAATAAACAGAAAAAACAGTAGGTAAGTATTTCAAAGAGTCACAGTCCACCCAAGCTGTCAATAAATATAAAAATATACAAAGAAACAATCTTCTAATGGCAAACATAACAAAAAATACTAGGTATCAACTTTAATTTGCTTATCATGAACAAAACCATCAAAGTTATATTTTTATTTTGGTATGATAAGAACTCAACATAATTTTAAAATACTTACACCAAGAATGCTCTTGTATGATTGAAAAGATAGTAGATATTATGTAAAACACTACTATGTTGGGTAGGGACTAAACTCAAAAAAAAAAAAAAAAACAAAAAGGAATGTGAGAAGTTACTTAGGTGTTTTGGTGGCTTTGGTCTTCAATCCCCCAGCCACGCGACTCGGAAGAGGCTCGGCAGCCACCACCGGCGCTGGTCCAGCATGAGAGCGATAATCTAATGTGGTTTTATTAATAGTTGACGGGAACTTAGCCATCAGCTGATTGAGCTCATCTGATGATGAGATGCGCTTGCGGCCGTTATTAGGCAACTTAACAAAAACTTTTCCATCTCTTGTCCAGCAACGGGTGATACCAAAATGCTTTCGGGCTGTACTAAACATAACTTGTCGTGTTTTAGTTAAAAACTCACTCAGAACTGTTGGCGAAGCCTTGAGCCGCTTCTTTTCGTTCCAAACTAGATTGCGAGCAAGTATGTCAGCAAACCTAACCAGAATGGGACGGCTACGTGAGCTGTTTCTAGTGCCCAGACGATGACATGACATAATTGCTGTTGCTTGGATATCTCCGAGGTTCATTTCATTTCAGTTCGGAACTGGAACTGGCAGGAGAGGTACCTTATTATTAATTTTCTAAGCGGCTTACTCTCACTCTACACTATTATTTCGAAAATTTCCAAGTAGGTAAATTGACGTTGTGTAGCCTACTATAAAGGCCATGTTCATTACTATCCGAATAAAATACTTCAACGAGGCTATACAATAAACGCAGGCCATTCTCACAAATTTTAATACAACTGACTGATACGACATGCAGGACGTTTGCCTTGTGGTAAGCGCAAAGCCTGCACTTATAAATTGCAGTGTTCTGTTTTTTAAAGGTTTCCTTATGATATTAAAAAAGCAGTTATAAAGTTATACCAACATTAAATAGTATTTTCAGCCATAGCCAGCTACGCAGTTTTAGAAGCGTCAAATTATAAGTTTTAGCAGTACAATCCTGGATGCATAAATTCCCTCGCACAAAAACTACTTATTATTATTTACAAGAAACATAACAAAAATCTTTCTGTTAACTTGTGAAACAAAATGAAACAGGAAAACAGTTTCCCTACTTTCGTTGTCAGACACTTTCTCGTCACGTGACACTGACACATGTCACGCCGCTGTCACTTAAGCTATCACTTGGGGTGACTTTAGTGAATTAGATGGTATTTTCCTGTGGTAACGTCTATTGCTCTCTTTCAATTTTTAGAGCCAAAATGTTGAGCTGGCGGATAATAACAGCCCGGTCTTTTGTTAACTTTATTTTAGGACCATTCAGATAATTTTGGATAATATATAATATAATGGATGCGTTATTGCCATTAAAAATAATAATAAAGAGCTCGTTATTTCAAAATTGATTTAACTATGAAGCTAATGAAAATTTATTTAGCTGCACACGCTTATCTTATGCTTAACAAATAAGTACCTACACTTATGGAATATCCCTACTTTAGATAACTTTTTAATATATTTCCAATTTTATTGGTCATTATAAATACCTACCATGGTTAAGGTTAGTACGGTGAACTTTAACCTTGTTGAGTTTCAATGTTTTATTCATGAATTTTGTATGTTAACCTTCATTTGAACCCCACAGATTGACCACTACATCTCCACCAATCACATCCTTTGCAGTATCATAATAATGATATTGTATTTTGCTCCATGAAAACGTCGTGGTCTCCAATCAGGTGGCAGAAACCATCCGCCCGTCTCTGTTAAAGTTCTGACGCCTTCTTATTTCAAGCCTTAGCCCCCTGTTGCTTTAATCGCATGCGCTGCCACAGAAGAAATAATAGTACTAAGCGGCGGTGTGGCCCGCCGTGTGAGGCAAGACACTTTCGCGAGCGTGCCGCACACACCTTGAGAAAGACCACCAGATGTGGTTGTTCAAAAATAATCCAACTAGTATACATGAGTAACTCCCGTTTTTGCATTTTGAAATGTTTAACCACGTTCGTTTTCATAATAATAATTTAAACACCACAAAAAACAGTTACAGCAGGATAATAAAGTTTAATGATATTTGCAAAACCATTTCCTGCAATCATATCTATAAAACTGAAAAGCCTATAAACCGTAAATAAGCTAATAGACGAGCTTATAAGGATCTATTATAGTGCCATAAAATATGTCAGCATATTTGCTCTCAGTTAGCTCAACAGTTTTTCGATTCACCAATTTTCACGCACATCACTTTCAATTTGGCTTTGATCGCTTTGTCTTTTTTGTCTGATTTGTAGATTAAATCGCAATATTGATACCCGTTGAACACATTTGTATTGTTTTTATTTGATAATTAGCTGTAACCACGGTTTCGCACGCGTAGCCATTTCTGTAGGATAAAAAAACTCTATTATTACTGTTCCAAGACCTATACCAATATACCTACCAACATTTTAACAACATTCATTTAGCCGTCAATAAGTTTTTATCGATTGCTCGGCTTCTACTCATCGGATTGAGATAATAAGTACACCAGTTTTTAAGTCGAACCTAAAGCTATCCAACAGTGATGAAACCGCATCGCAATCAGTGCAGAAGTTTTTACGTGAAGTGTGAAAGACTAACAGACAAACAAAAAGTCACAAATAAAAAATGTTTTTTTTTTTCTTTTTCCGGTGCTTATTTTTAGTACCCTATGTCTTTTTTTAAATATTTTACCTTTACAGATTTTTTGGTACTTATTGCTTTATTATATGTATAGATGCCCTTCACTTTTGGGCACATTAATAAAAATATGAGTTTTATTACATTATTTTAATCATGCCTAAAAAACAGTACTTTGACATACCTACTGACTGACTGACTGACTGACTGACTGACTGACAGACAACGCCCGACCTAAACCGGTGGACCTAGGAATAAACTATATATTGAACAAATCATATCTCAGATGTGGGGGGAGATCAAATATGGAGGAATTTTTCTTGAGTATCCTAGAGATGAACTACGGAAGTAGCTATAAACCGTAAAACATGAATACCAACTCCAAAGAAAAATACCCCTATCCTTTAATTTACCGGTATGAAAAGTATCCAATGTCCTACCTCGTAGTATGAACTCAAATCATGCGAAATTTTATATGAATTAATTTAGTAGTTTCAGCGTGATACCCTCCCAAGATACAGATAGACAGACAGGCAGACAGACATCAGTCAAAAACGAAAAAAGGAAACATTTTTGGCTTCAGTATGAATAATAGAACCGCCTTTAAAAAAAATTACAAAATATATTCAATGTACAGAATTTAGACCCATATCCCGTAGGAACCCTTTATTTATTCGGTATAAAAAGTATCCTCAATTTTCAGACATCATTCATACTTATAATAAAACTGTAACAGGTCCCATTCTGTGCATTGAAGATAATTAGTAAAATTTTTTGGAGTCTTTTCTGTATTCCGTACTGAAGACAAAACTGTTTTTTTTTTTTTCATTTTTGTCTTTATGTCTGTCTATCTATTTGTCTGTCTATCTGTTTGTACCTTGGCTAGGCATCACGCCAAAACTACTGAATGAATTTAAATGAAACTTGGTATGATTTGAGTTCATACTACGAGGTAAGACATAGGGTACTTTCATCCCGAAAAAATAAAAAATAGTCCTGCGGGAACCCTTTAATTTATCGGCATGAAAACTAACCTATGTCGTAGTATGAATTCAAATCATGCCAAGTTTCATTTGAATTCATTCAGTAGTTTAAGTGTCATGCGCGTCCAAGATACAGTACAGTATCCTCAATTTACACCCATCATATAAATTTATGACTGTGCTATGGTGCATCAAAATCCATCCAGTAGTTTCAGAGTGGTAAGTGTTTTTCTAAATAACTTTCAACCCCTGTCCTGCAGGAACAGTTTAATTTTTCGGGATGAAATGTATCCTATGTCCTACCTCGTAGAATGAGCTCAAATGATACCAAGTTTCATTTAAATTCATTCAGTGGTTTCGGCGTGATGCCTAGCCAAGATACAGACAAATATACAGACACAAAAATGAAAAAAAAACAGTTTTGGCTTCAGTATGCAATACAGAAAAACCTCCAAAAAAATAACTTGATTGTGCAGAATTGGATCTGTTACAGTTTTATTATAAGTACAGATAAAACATAATTTTCCCAAAAATTGACCTCAAATTTAAAATGTTATTTTGTAAACTACCACTAAACAGAATAAAATAATTCCAATTGAGCCAGAACAGTATCACTTTTTCAAAATTACCAACGTAATAACACTGTAAAAATACAACATAAGATATGAAAGAGTTTCTTGATGGCGGTGCCAAACCGAGTCATAATTATTAATATAGTTGACCTTATTCAAAAACCCAATTTCTAAAATGGCTTTACGTACTATATAAAATAATAAGCAAAAACTACAAAACTACAAAAACTTTATCATTTACTAGATTATTGTATTCGTTTCAATCGGTTTGTTAACGTGTGACAGTCAAAATTTGTGTGTGTGAGTCTCTTGTTTTGTCTTTTCTGCGTTATTAAATGGCGTGATTAAAATAATGTAATATAATACATATTTTTATTATTCTGCCCAAAAGTGAAGGGAATACTTATAATAAAGCAGTTAGTACCAAAAAACACGTTAAAGGAAGATAGTAAAAAAAAACTAGGGTACTAAAAATAAGCTACTGAAAACGAAAAAAAAACTTTTTACTGTTGGATAGCTTTTTGGAAGGTTTTACTTAAAAACCGGTGTTCTTATTATCTCCATCCGATGAGTAGAAGCCGAGCAATCGATAAAAACTTTTTTGACTGTTGAAGGAATTTTGTTTAAATGTTGGTATATTGGTCTTGGAATAGTAAAAGAGTTATTTTAACCTAGAAAAATGGCCACGCGTGCGAAGCCGCGGGTACAACTAGTCTCAAATAAAAACTTCTTTATGAATGAATTATTAAATGTTGCCTGCTCCAGGAGAGCGAAATGGTCAATTCTCGCTGTGATAAAATTTTATGACCAATACTTGAACTCACTTTTACTGCAACATTGTATGATGTTAAAGGGTCTTATATTTAATTTTGATTTTAAAAATATTGTATAGGCATTGCGTGTAGAGCACAAAAAACACAGTCAAAACAAATCAAGTGAAACTGCAAAACGTAATAACGGAGTAATCTATTAACAAAACGAAAAATAGACACTCAATTTTTCAAACCACAACCTCATGCTATCTAACCTTTATTTATATATGACCTCGTTAACCCCAACATCATACCTACCAATATAAAAAACGATCTCATAAATTTTTAAAGCTGGATACAAAAACCTTCCATTTAATAAAGCAGCTGACCCTAAGATAATTCCCTGTAATCCTTGCCACTCTCGTTATGGGGTAATCTTTATTATATAGGGACCCTGGCCCTTATGAATAACCTATATAGCGTATGTACCCACACAAAATGTATTATTCCTAACTTATGTCAGATTGTAACCTTTTACGCGCAAGTCTTCTGTTATTTTTGATGATGAAAATACACAGTTTTACTACTGAAACTTATAATGCGTCTAGGGTAGTTAAGCTTGGTCTAAATGTACGGTGTCTTTATAGGGTTAAACTAGCTGTGCCCGTGGCTGTGCCCGCGTGGTCATTTAATTTAAAAGTAACTAATACGTGTTATTCCAGGACCAAAAGTACCTATAGTGTACAAATACTAAATTTCTTGAAAATTCGTTCAGCCGTCAATTAGTTTTTTATCGTTTGCTCGGCATTTAATCATCGGATTAAGATACTAAATACCCCAGTATTTAAGTCAAACCCTAAGCTATCCAACATTGAAAACCGCATTGCAATTGCATCGCAAGTAGTTTTTACGTGATGCGCGAACAAACACGCAGACAAACTAACAAACAAACAGACAAACAGATAGACACGATTTTTCAAATTGTCCTATTCTTGTTCAGTAGCTTATTTTAAGTACCCTAGACCATATTTTTTTTAAATTATCTTCTTTGAATAGTCTTTTTCGTTCGTATTGCTTTGTTACAAGTATAGATAGATTATTAGATTACTAAGTTGTGTGTAATACATATAAAAAAGTACCGTGACACACCTACTTACTGGCTGGCAACGCTTAGTCTAAACCAGCCGGTGGACCGAGAGATTTCTAATTTGGAGGGAATATTTCTTGAGTAACATCCCTTGTAACGAAGTGACCTCATAATATGGGAAAGGACGGAAATTATTTTGTCAAAACAGCATTGGCAACATTTTAGGATGTTACGTCACACATATATTCATATATTATTGAATAGTTTTGCATAAACTATAGCTAATAGATTCCCATTTGCTAGTATAGTAAGATTTAATTGCCTTTACACGATATTTTTAGTATTTTTCGACGGCTAAAGGTTCATTTCGAAGTATTTATTAATCCTCACAAATTGCGTGGCTTGTTTTATTTTGACATTTATGTTCATCTCGCTCTAACATAATGTGGTTTGAGTGACCTGGAACGAGTAAGGACATAAACGATGAATCTCCTACATTTCTTAGGGTTAATATGATTTTAGGGATACCATATCTTGACCCTCAAATGCTGGGTAATTGTAGGAACGTATCTAATGTAAAATAATAATTGTTGTTTGTTCTGTGTGTGGGTGTTTTGCAAGGAATTTATATACTAATAGCTGTGCCCGCGGCTTTGCCCGCGTGGTCATTTCATTTAAAAGTAGCCCACACGTTACACGTTATTCCAGGACCAAAAGAACCTGCTACATTTCTTCAAAACTCGTTCAGCCGTCAAGTAGTTTTTTGCCGATTGCTCGGCATCTAATCATCGGAGTAAGGCTAGCGCTCACTGCCTTGCATTTTTATAACGTATATTCTGTTAAGTACGGAGTGTCATAGAAGTGCACGTATTGCGGTGAAATAAACGAATATAATACAATATGAAATAAATGGTAGAATAAATGCACCGCGTTCCACCGCAAGGCAGTGCGCGCAAAGCCTAAGATACCAAGTACCCCAGTTTTTAAATCAAACCTTTGTACAGACTTTTTTGTTATTATTGCTTTATTATAAGTACAGATACTACGCTCTCTAGTGTAGAGGTCCTACACTAAAAATACTTAAGCCCGTGATAGGGAAGTAGAATTCTCCATTGTGCTATACTCTTATATATATATAACCGTTTTAGGCTCTTTATGCGCGATGCCTTAAAAATAATATCTATGTTGCATTGTAGTGACGTAGTGTGGAGGTATATTTTCAAAATACGCCTCGCAAAATCTTAAATTCGAAAGTATATACAATCTCAGCTCGGCCAATGACTCGCGTTGCTCGCCCTCACGCACTGCTATGACAGTTCTATTAGTACAAAATTTAAAACAGTAAGCAGTTTGGTTACCAATAAAAACAGCCGCAAGAGGGTGCTTTTGTGCAAGGAGGTCAGAATAATGATACCATTTTAATATACTATTTTTATTACATTCAAATTAGGTAACATAACTTTGAACATCTATCCCGCAGGAACCCTATATTTTTTCGGGATAAAAAGAATACGTTATTTAAATACATAATATGAACTTTGACTGTGCCAAGTAACATCAAACTCTGTTCAATAGTTTTAGCGTGATATGTGTTATTTTAAATAACTTTCAAGCTCTATCCTGCGGGAACTTAATGATTTTTTCGGGATAAAAAGTATTCTAAATTTTAATCCATAACATAAGCTATGATCGTTCCAAGCCGTTCCATTTGGGAGCTACGATGTCACAGACAGACACACAAACACATATACACACACACACACACACACACACCCTCACCTTCACACAAACACACTCACACAGTGATACACACCCTAAACTTATAACACCCGTCTCTTTGTTCGGGGGTTAAAAATAGTGTTGTTTTTTGCTTACCTAAGTACTGTAGCGTAGTAGTTTGATAGGTCGACTCCTGGTTTACCTATGCTATGTCGGAAAATGACGAGTTCCTAAAATAAATCGGTAATATTTGAAGTCTTTGTTAAAACTTTAAAGTGCGAGGTATATTCACTGGTAAATTTACATACGCAGGCAAGCTATAGAAACTTTATTAGGTATTAGCCTCGGTATCAGGTCTCAAACGTAACCACCCGGGGGCACAAGAGGTTTAAGCTTTCAAATTATATTCAAAGTTGTTAAATTAGCAATACGGTAAGCTACAGTATTTTAAATGTTGACGTAACATAAGTGCATAATTTGGTCATTATTTCGACTGATCACATTTCCCATTTTTTTTGGTTTTCCGTTGCGGTAGACGAGTTCTCGAGTGGAGACCGTGTTTAGGAAAACGTAGTGTGGCCTCTAGCTATATGGGGTTACGATCTGCGAAAATTGGCCCGAAAAACACAGCATGCAGAGAGCTTCAGACCGAGCTCAGTGGCGGGCATTAAGAGAAGCCTACGTTTAACAGTGGACAAGTATAAGCTGATGATGATAAAAAATACTTTTCATCCCATCTATTTAAAAAAAACTGATTAGTTCCTGGAAAAGTGGGAGCTAAGTATGTATTTTCTGTTCAAGATTTTCAGAGAGGGCAGTAATGAATTTCCGTGGCTCATCGGCTCTTTCCGCCTTAGCTGGGCCATACTCAAGTTATAAGCCATCAAATTTTATTTTTTTTGTGCAAAATGTAAACACTCCAGTTGGGATTTGAGCTCTGGTACTAAAGATCCAAAGTCAAAGTATGTCCCGTGGAAGCTATCCAGAAATATATTACTAGGCCGAAAAGTTAGTATATACCTATCACGAAATAAATGAATGCTTGAACAATTAGAACGCGCGGTGCAAATTGAGTCACGTAGCGCGGGCGCGGTGAGAATCGTAAGCTTTCAAACAAATTGACCAATTTAGATGCGGTTTTTTATGTTTGAAAGCTGGCGTAAACGAAATGGTTCTTAGCTAGAATGGGGTAAGGAGGGAAGGGATCAGAGGGGGGGGGGGGGGTGGAGGGGGGGTATCATAGCAAATTTATATGCGTTATTTTATGTTTCGAAGCTGAGGTAATCGAGATGGTTCTTATTCAACAATAGGGGAAGAGGCCAGGGGGGAGGGGAGGTGGGGGGGGGGGGGTGAGAATCTTAGCTTCCAAACGAACAGACCGATTTAGATGCGGTTTTTATGTTTCAAAGCTGAAGTAATCGAGATGGTTCTTAGCCATAATGAGGCCAGGGGAGAGGGGGGGGGGGTGAGGATTAGCTCCCAAACTCCATACAAACGAAAACTAATACTAACTACTCGTATTTTCGTATACTGATTTAAATGCGGTTTTTTATATTTGAAAGCTGAGGTAAGATGGTTCTTAACCTTAATGGGGAGTGGGAGTGAGGGGGGGGGGGGGGGGGTTATATAAATTTTTAATTTGTGCTTGTAAATAAATATATGAGATGTAAAGTATTTACAAGTGCCTCTTATTAATTTTTCTCATAAAGGGGGATAAAAAGTAGAGTGTAGCACTCGGGCGCAAAATTATTGGAGGAAATGAGATCATTACAAAATAACCAGTTTATTTACGTTGAAAAGTGGAGATTAACTGACAGGACTCGAGCCCGCATCGTCCGTTTCTCTGCGTTGCACCAGTTCAATCACCGTGACCAGTTGACCACTGTTGTAATGGGGATTTACATGTGTTTGCAGTTTCGTGGTCATTAATGTAAATTTAACGCTTTTAAACCATTTGCACTGATTTTGGAAAAGTCTCAATTATCGTCCAAGATAATGTTAAAGGTATAGTGGTGGCACTACACACTAGTCTCACAAAACCTTGGTTCCCGAATAAAATACTAAACTATGACCTAGGAAAACTCTTACCTAGGAACCATAGAAAAAAGAAGGATTAAAAAAAATATATGAAACTCAAGTTGTACTTATATGTTTTTTTTGTATCGTTTGTAACTACACACCACGTTCAATCAAAATCATGATTTATGATGATGATGATTTAATCAAGTCATGTTATACAGATACCAGACTTGGACTTGTAGTTTTAATGCGTACAGTTGCCACTTGCACGAGCTCTCACAGTTTTAAAACAAGCTCGTCACGCTCAAAATATCAAGATTACTTATTTAAGTTATAAAAGATCACATACACAGGCATAATCTCAAACTATAAGTCACTGAATCAAGGACGCCCTAGACAAAAGCGGACGTAACACCACTGTGTTCAGTGGACATAGAAGATAGATAGATAACACTTTATATTAAAATGCAAATAACACTTCTTAAAGAAAAGTACAATGGACTGTATATCGGTTAACGCTTTATATAAAAATTCAATCAACATTACTTAAAGAAAAGTACAACAGGCGGTCTTATCGGTACATAGATATTATAATTCGACTTTTGTCCGATAACGTGACAGAACTGTTATAACTCGACCTCTGCAGCTCGATAGATCCTCGTTGGCTGGGTGCGAATACTACAAATAAAAGAAGAACCGCAAGATGGATATTCTGTTTTCGCTATGACTTAATAACAAATAACTAAGTAATCTAAGTTAAAGGTTTATATTTTAGAAGAATATGAAAGAATATTGTTTATCAATTATCATTACTATAACACCTATGACTATGACTCATAAGACTCATAAAAAGCATGACTTACTCTTTAAAATGTTTAATATGTAAACTTTAGGTGTTTTTTAAATAAATACTTCTACTATAATAGTAACCCAAAAATTATAATAATATAGAAGGTAGACACTGTCTAGTGAAGTTATAAGTATAGCTTAATATATATATATATATTTAATTAATGTTATAAATTATGAGGATACAAAAACAAATAATGAGGATAAACTTCACATCTTATTTCTCTAAACATCCTACAATATGTAAACAAAGTCGCTAAGAATTAAGCTGAGAAATATAATTAATGATCAAACGAACTTACCTGTACGTGAAGTTCGATCATAATTATATGATCAGCTTCATTCTTAGCGATTTATACTTACTTCCCTAAATTTATCTATAGCTAGCTATACTCCCGACCCAAAAATGATAAATTTGTTTTCATTTTACATCTTTATACAAAATGAGAACAAGATGGCGGTACCTGAGATTGGCAGGGACGGGTTGCCATGCCATAAGAAAAATATTCCTTTAAACAAACCGTGCGAGGGCTGAGACGTAGGGACCTGACTACAATATGTAAACAAAATCGCTAAGAATGAAGCTGATCATATAATTATGATCGAACTTAACGTACAGGTAAGTTCGTTTGATCATTAATTATACCACCATGACAGTCGCTTGCGATCAAAGAAATCAAACATGAGCTTTTGATCATAATTATCCAAAACAAGGGCGAGGGCGCCCTTACCTTAACCACGCCTAAGACTTCTTGTTAAATTTAACGTGCTTAAAACGGGAGCGTTTAATTACAGTTTTACAGATGTTTCCCACAATATTGTAATTAGGGAGAGTTCATTACGAGCACCCCTATACTCATTTCTGGACTGCTTTTGAAAGGAATTATTTTGAATAGCTTTGTTAGCGGAAATCCATACCAATATATAAAAAGTGAAATGTTCTGTTTGTTTGTTTCTTTGTTTGTTTGGGGAGCTTTCACGCGATAACGGCTGGACGGATTGTGATGATTACTTTTTATCCCGGAAAAATGTAAGTTTCCACGGGGAAACAGGGAAATGTTGATTACTCTTTGTAAGGAATGGTTTCCAGGAAACGAAATAACAATTCTGTAAATAAACATCAAGAGCGTTGGCGCTAAACCTACAGTTAGTGCATTAGTTTTTAATATTCTAGAAAAATAATGGATGTGTTTTTTCGCGATAAACTGTAATCCGCTTGGACGAAGTCGCGGGCGGGAAAGCTAGTAAATACATAAACACAGAAAGAAAGAAAAACCGTATCGTACCTATTATTGGCTAAGCACATTCTGAAGGAAGTCCACTGTTTACCGATAAATTCCTTATTTATTCGATCAAAAACCAAACAGAAGCATCTTTCCCTCGATATAACATTATTTTCAGATGGAAAAAAATATGTTTAATCCGAAAAGTATCATATAAAACAACTTAAGCATTACTTACATTCCCCGAGAGGAGCATTTGTCAACTTTGCGTCTGCGGATGACGAACGAGCGTTAGGTATGCTATCAATAATTGTAACAATATACATAAGTACGCCAGCATTCGCTTTGTAATATTTTGAAGGAGTCCTTGTTTTAAGCTTAGAAGTTTAGTTATCCAACTAGGTATACCTGTGTCCGCATTTCGCTGGAGACGGCCAGCGAAATGCAGACACAGGTACGATGTACGATGTTAAAATAAAAGCACCTAGGTGGCTAAGATTGTTTCTGTAATCAAAGCCAGTGTATTTCAACAACACAAGTTCTTCAACTGTTTACCTACATTCTGACAAATAAAATGATTTGCTTTGATTTAATTTGATTTGACAACCGTTTGGACATGACATACTTGTATCAAGGATATAAATGTGTGTTGTGTTTGGACATACTCGTACCAACAAGCAAACAGACAACGTTTGGCTTTTTTTAATTCGTCGGGAAGAGATCATGGAAGGTATAAAGATTAGAACCCCTTACTTACTTTTTCACACGTCTACAGCAAACCAAGGGAAAGGTAATGAGTTTAACAGTCTATGTATTTATGTATCTATGTATGTGGGCATGTGGATGTTCCACCATAGCGAGGTGTCAATGGATTCATCTTCCTTCATTGCATAAGTGTCATAGGCAATTTTTTACTCGACGTTAGTCGGGTTTTAGTTTTTGAATTTTATTTATATATATATATTTGGGACAATTCTACACCAATTATTTAGCCCCAAACTAGGATACCCTGTACTATGGGCACTAGATAATGGACAAACATACATAATGGATGCAATGTGGCAATGGATCTAATAATGGAAAATCCAAACTTGGCAAGTGCCTAATTTTTGTCTGAGTTTCTGTACTAAATTATTAGTGTAAATGTGTATTAATTGTGTGTGTTATTTGTTTGTTAAATAATTTTTTGGTGTACTTGCTCTTGATCCTTGGGTGGGTGAATTGGGAAACTGTAATGCCCACCCACAGGAATGTTAGAATAAATAAATAAATACCAGTGGCGAGGCGTGGAAATTAGAAGAAGGGAAGCCGTTTAAAAAAAAACTCTCACCACTAACAGCAAGAAAAACTATTCCACTGCTCTTTGAAGAGAAAGGCCCCACCTTCATTATACATGGAAGCACCAATGTTTTAATAAGTTGTAAAAATGAAGTTTCGTACCTAATTAAACTTCAATACAATTCGAGACAATTAAGATACTTTCAAACACACATAACTATTGGCCTCATACACAAGCTCAGAGCTGCGCAGCGTGCAATGGAGACAGCTATGATCGGAGTTTCACGACGTGATAAGATCCATATCCAATCCAACCAAGGTTACACATAGCTCTCAGTATTTGCAAGTTGGAGTAGCAATGGGCAGGCCATATAGTTCGCAGAGCCAACAACCGCTGGGGAATAAAGGTTCTCGAATGGCGACCACGAACAAGCAAGCGAAGTGTAGGGAGACCCCCCACACGACATTGTAGCAATCGCAGAGAGTCGGTGGATGGAGGCGGCAACAAGACCGTTTGTCGTGGTCTCTTTGGGGGAGGCCTATGTTCAGTAGTGGACTGCTAAAGGCTGAAATGATGATGGTGATGATGATGAAACACATTTAGTTCCTTTCTCCGTCTTATTTTCAACTTGTTGTCATAATATCAAAACATTTTTTTAAAATAAAATATCATCCAAACGAAATAAGATGCATGAGGTATTTCCGTAGACAGGCGAGACGCGCTTTCTTTGTCATAATTCGGCCATCGTCCGGCTTATTTGGCGCTTTGAACCCGTGAGAACGAGCGAGATAGATTGAATTAAAATTTTCATAGGAGTGAAAGGGATAGCGGTTTGTATTGAAATTTGTTATAATAATAATAATAAGTTTTATTGAAATAAGCTCCGGTAACATAACATAACAATCGTTGGTCCCCAAAGTAGGTTAACCTGTATCTTGGGGACACCCTTCTTAGATGACACAATTCTTTATGGAACCCTAAATTACATAAATGAAGCGATGCTTCCAATTGAAACACGCAAAAGTAAGGGAATGTGTATGCAATGTGTGTGTGTGTGTGTGTGTGTGTGTGTGTGTGTGTGTGTGTGTGTGTGTGTGTGTGTGTGTGTGTGTGTGTGTGTGTTGAATGTGAATTAACATTACCTATGAGGTAGCCGAAAGAGCTCAATACCCTACCTAAGTAAGGTAATGAATTCCTCCGTCTTCTCAAAGTTCAAAGTTAATAACCATGTATATATTTTAAATTTACTTTCCGAGTGAGTGAGTTCATAAATAATATTAATTTTGTTAATTTTATTGAACATGAAGTTAGACATATATGAGGTCTGGTGTTGAAAATAAGCTGTACGAGATCGAGCAATAGCACAAACTTTTTCCTTTCTCCTTTTGTTTTGGTGTTATTTTATGTTTCCTAAGTACTGTATGTAATAATATGTAAGTCTGTCTTATACTTAAAAGTTGACATTCGCTACAAAGTTGTTCCGTTGAAAATTTGAATGGCTTCGAGAACATGACTTTCAGAATACGTCTTTGGGCTCTTTCTAGTTTCAGCAAATGGGTTTTAATGCGTTCCTCCCCATATAGATATGCAGTACTGAAAGATTGACTGACAAATAGCTTTATAAATCATAATAATTAAATCATTTTTAGCTATATATCTCAACTTCCTGAAGACCCTCGATAACTTACGTACCCTAGTAGCAATGAGATCAACATGTAGATTACACTTACAAAGATCATCAATAATAACTCCTAGGTATCTTAAATCCCCAATTCTTGCAATTTCCATACATTTGCAGGTTTGATCCGAGACAAGCCCACATTTGTGAACCTGTAGTTTGAAGTCCTTATGTGGCTTCGAGGAGTTTGTGATAGCAAATGTCATAAATTTGGTTTTGTTGAGATTTAAAGTCAGGAGATTGTGGTTTAGCCACTTAGATACTATCTCAATGCCTTTTTCCGCGAAAGGGCGCGCCTCAGTCCAAGCCTTCCCATGAAAAATGAAAGCGGTGTCATCAGCAAAACTAATGACCGTACCATTCTGTAATGACATATTACTTATTTTGTTAGAACTAACTGTGATTTTATCTACGGTACAAGTAACCCAAAATAATACAGGATTGTTTCGTAGGCAGCTTGCGTAAATACGAGCTCCGCGTTGCGCCTGTTTATATTAGGTACAACTTCTGTTTATATTAGGTAACTTTTCTTTCGCAACTGGGATGAATTTTACGTAGGTATTCAAAAGGCGTTGTTTTACACAATTGTGTTGCTATTTAAATATACGAGGGGTAGTTTAAAAACAAAGTTTTGTATGAAGTACTTATACGTATTATAAAAATATTGATGATCAATAGATCTGGTGAGGGAAGCCGATGACAATTGGTTTGTAGGGACCCTTTCCTACTGATAGATACCAATATTACATCCATGACTCGGAAACAAACATCTGCTCATCACACAAATGATAGCACCTTGCAGGATTCGAACCCGCGACCGTTTGATTTCGTACCTAGGGTCTCTAGCCACTAGACCAACTGGTCGTGTTATGTCTTGTTTGTAAAAACCTAAGTTAAACTCTCATCTATCCATGATTTTATTTCGTGTACCTACCTAACAGACAGAGCGATAAATGTTACACTAAATTACGAGACACTAGATTTTATAGACATTAATACACTCTACGGTATTATAATTATTCCTTGACTTTACAGTATATTATCATCAACAGAAGTCCGTTTCAACTAAAATCCCAGAAAAACGTTCCTTGAATTATAGAAATTCAGAACCTAACTTAGAAGTACACTTAGCACATCACAAGTAGAACTCTACCCTGGCCCATTCACGTTTCGTTCACTAATGTCGTTTGATCTCACATCATTTGGGCCTTCATTATCCTAAAACCCTAAACTATAAAGCGAAAAGTTGGCAGGAGCCGTTCCGGTCCAAATGGTAATTTCACTAAAATTTTACGATTATTGCAAATGAGACGGTCATTGGAGTTGTTTATGTGTATTGAAGGATTAATCTCTGATGCTCATTCGTGCCTTTAAAAAATTGGGATTAGGGCCAGTTCCAAAGGCTAGAAAAGCTATAGCAATTACTTATATTATGATAAATTAAAACTATTTAAAACGTAAGCTTAGAACGTCGAACGTTGCAAGAAATAATTTCATTACAGGCAAATTTAGCACCATAAAGAAGCAGTCGTTCCAGCAGTGAATAGACCTCTCTTTGTAACAAAAAACAACTTCTTGAAATATTATAAAAAATATAAATAAATAAAAAAAACACACATTTAGCCACAAAACTACGGTCGAATGTTTCAAAGTAGATTTTTAGAGGTTGATGATGATATTGAATAGTTACGGAAGTAAACACTTTATTTTACTCGTAGTTTGTTAAATATTTTTGGATAGGCAAAATCAAATTAAAAACGGGATTAATGCGTCGTTGTTTTTTATTTTGAGTTTCCAATGTTTGTCCACTGTTGAAATTGCAAGCGGCTAATTTATGATAATCTTGGCTTTAGCGCCAGTGACCAATAAGAATAGAAGTTCATAATTGTTCTATTTGGGTGTGGTAGAATTATATTTTGTTACGAGATGTGCCTCGTCGTTTCAACTGCGTGGGTGAAACAACGCGGGATAGCTTAGTACCTGTGCTAATTTTAGACGGATAGTACTTTTATAAACTCTAGTAAGAATTAAAGGCTATGTTGGTATCGGATGTAAAGGTATTGGATAGTTATTTTTATCGTATCCGTCACATAGCTCAACCTGCCTTGTGATCAGGATAAGGCCAATTTTCTTCGCTAATGTGGCTATTGGAAAGATTACTTCGAAAAGTTATTGATTAAATGGCTTCCTACAAGCATGTATCGGGTCATTCAAAAATAGTACGCAATATACGATATATAACGAGGTAACCCTATCAAAGGTGTATGGGGTATTATGGGGTATCTTTGAGAAAAGGAACTTTTGCCTTGGCCCATTAGGCTCAACTCTCACCGGGATGGCAAAACTAAACCTCAAATTTTGTGTATAACAATGCGATGGACAGATACGGGGCCAAAGAGTAATCTCGTTTTATGTCTCATATTTTATGGAACAGTTTAGCCGGTGGGATTTGATCTTAAAGTAAAGGGCTCAAGGGAGTACAAATTTCACAAGATATCTAGGAGGCGGTATGAGAATATGATATAACATAATTTTATTGAGAGGATTTCTATGTTCTTCCAATCTACACTCCACGCTATGATAGATAATATATAAAATTAATCATAGAGTATTTTAATGCTACTTATTTGCTTATTGCTTTAGACTATTCTGTAGTAGAATAGTAGTTTATCTACACTATATCGTAAAATCCGGATTATGAACTCAAAAATGGTGGCATAATGAAATACTTTACACACGGCACGTATCCAATAAGAATAAAAAAACACTATAACACTGTTTTTTGAACTAAACAATGTTATAATATGACTTTTTCAAGCACTGGTTTGGCTCCAATGTTATATAAAAACTGAGTTAGATAAGTTGTACCCAACACTGCGTGGCGAAGTAAACACAAGCTAATCAGCCTGTGTCGACTTAGTCCCAAACAGTGGCAACGACGTAACACGTAAATACACGCGCCTTCCAAAACATGAAAATTTTATCAAAAATGCCATCTTGTGTGTTTATAAAGCGCACTACATACACTGAGACGACTGTGAAAGGCAGGAAGGAGTTATTTCATTTTTAAATACTGTTTTCGGTATTGAAAATGGAAAATAATAAATTTCATTTTACTCTTAATCAACTGTTGCGATGTTGTCGCTTCGCCACCTATACGAACGCGACAAGTAGCGGGTTACGTGTAAGAGTGACAGAGAGAACGCGATAATGGCGCGCAGCGTTGTTAGTTTGTATTATCCTAGGGGATGTTGGGGCTTACCAACGGCTGACTATCGTCAGTCGGGGAGTATAGCGGAGTTGTGATCCTATTTGTATTGGATTAGGATAGAGTATTGTATATGTGTTACATATATTAGAAATGAGCGTTTTTTTTGGATAATAGAGTATTTCAGTCCCAATCTTCTTTTTTGTGAGTTCAGGCATTTAGAACATGAAACTTGACCGAGCGAGTTCATCGACCGCGTAGTGAGTGATTGTGATTGTTTATTTGTTTTGTTTTTAGTGATTTATGGCTTGTATTTTGTGTTTGTCATCATGTCAGCCTTTAGAAGTTCACTTCTGAACATAGGCCTCCCCAAAGAGCACCATGACGAGCGATCTTGTGCCACCTCCACCCACCGTATTTTGTGTTATTTTGTCTAATAATACTGTAAGGAACATATTCAAATAATTTTGTGTTTAGTGTTCCGCGAGTGACAATTGTCACAAAGTGCTTCAAAGTGGCTTTCGTCACTTTTGACGGGCAAATGTTAACGTGAGTATATTTTTGATAGTTTATTAGTATTTTTTTAATTTTATTTATATCGTTTTAGCTATAAAATGGTATATAACATTGTGTAATTTATTCTATAAGCAATTCACAAACAAAAAGTTTTACGCGTGGGTCTCAACTGTCCGGCAAACATACGGGTGTTCTCCGGGATATATAGAACTATTATTATGAAAGTATTTGTTTTTAAAAAAAATAGTTTTATTATTATCTTGAATAAACTCTTCTATCCATTTTGCCCCAGTTTACTCTAACTCACTGTAACTGAGAACATATGTTTATCTCTTTTTGACGACGCGGTTCTGTATATCTCTGTGATCTTTTAGCCTCTTCAGTGAAATATAGTTGCTTTAGTTCTATGTAAGTAGTATAGTACAATTTCGCCGTGTTTTTAGTGTTTTATAAAAGGGTATGACGTCTCTATTGGTAAAATCTCATTTTTTAGCTCCAATCAACGAGTGTTTTGGCCAAACACTCGTTGATTGGAGCCAAGTTAGTGAGGGGAATTTGAATCCACCTGACTACACGGATACATGAAAACAATTAACAAAGCTCGACTATTAAAAAAAACTAGTACTTACCTAACTACTCAAAATAAACGTACCTTTTACGTTACTTTTTTCTGTTGACTTGAAACAAACACTTTTCATTTCGGTACAATAAAATAAAATGTACGAGAATTCGCGAAAACGTTTATTTTGTTTCAAATATAACATAACAGAAATCGGTTAATCAAAAAATCGATAATATGGGTAAATAATCGATTTTTCAGATCGATTTAGAACACTACATCGATTCGATGAATCGATCCATAAACCTCTCGAATCGGACCGATTCAAGAACTAGCGCTGAAGTTCCTAAAATGGCTGTGGTATCTTAGTTTTTAATCATGTGTTTTTTTTTAATTTTTTAATTTGTTTTATGTATACTAAACGTTTAAAAATAAAATAAAATCGTGGGGCAAGTCGTATTGATTATTTTACTTTATTTAAAAAACTTGGTCAATCCTCGATTCTCATTCAAATAGACGATAAGCTTGATCGTGTATCTCAGTTAGGACATATCAAGCCAGATTCAATCAGCTGCTTATTCAAAGATTCCCTTCTAGCTGTTCCACTGTGACCGAGGGTAGTGCTCACACGGTCCCAAGAGAAAAATAGAGCTCTTTGTCATTTCGATTATTGAAATATGCAGCGAAAATCTTGGCCGCGCTGGGATTTCATTTCAGTTTCATATTTTCCAACCTGATTCTCCAATTTGGAAAACGTTTGTGTTGAAAGTGGTTTTCATTTCAATTTTGGCTTAACTGTTTTTTTTTTTGTAGGCAAACACAATCGTAAGCCTTGCTTCGCACGCACGGATTCTTCTAAGCTCAATCTTCTTGATTGAATATGCATTATCTATACTTATGAAACATTACCGTGACCAAGGTTGTTGTATGTACTATTAACGTTAGTGCATAGAATTTCCTTGACCGTGACATACCTACTGACTGACTGGCTGACAAACAACGCACATTCTAAACCAATGGTCTAGATATTTTAAATTTGGAGAAAATATTCCTTGAGTAGGTATACTAGGGATGCTCAGGGCGTTATTTTTATTCCATTCTTGAGAGCGTGGATTGGGGTGGCTAGGTTTGCACGCAGGCAAAGCTGCGGGGTACCGCTAGTAGAGGATGTCTAAAGTCCATACACACACAAACTCACTCTCGTACAAATAAATCGAGTCGAACTTCTACAATCCCAAATAACTGTGAACTGTCTATCTACAATCTATATGGTAGGACTAAAACAAACACTGCAAAAATAAGAACAAAGGCTTCTGTATATTTGTGTCATATTTCATATGCCCCTTTTTTCCATCTAAGTCTATGGTAGCTTAAGTAGGATATAGGGCATTCTAGGTAAACATAAAAAAAGGAAAACTACAAACAACTTCCTGACTTGTGCGAATTCAGCAACAAATCATAATTCTGCCTGTTCATATCTTAAATCGCCTGTGGGACCCTTATCAACCGTCAGATCTTCCAAGTCGAATCGTTTACTCTCACGATCGTAATATGTGTTGGCACAACATCGTGAGGGTAAAAGGGTGTCGATACTGTCCTCCAACTATGTACTGCCACTACAACAAATCTTTCTGAGCCTCATTGTAACACTTAGAAATATTTGCAAGTGACATTTATAAATAATGGGTTTATTTCACTGTACTTGTACATATTTTTGCTTTTAATACCTGATTACTACTCATTAAACTTCGCACACGAATTTCATACCGAAGGCAATAAAGTAGTTTAATAATTTCAACCTTCGATCCTCAAATCCTAATACTGCAGAGGAATCTATTTAAACCACTGATTCTGCTGATTTTGAATTAATATTGTGGATACCAAGCTGAGACTTATTCATTAAACTCCGGGTTTCTACATCTAAGTTTGATGATTGGCTAATGCGTGCCTTAACCGTAAGGTTTGAGGAGCAATAAAACTTTTTCTACTGGGGATGTATGGGAGCGGAAATAATCTCATACTCCAAACCAACCTCACATGCACGCGGTCATCCTGCTGGATAACGAACGAGGCTCTGGCGACCGACAGATGGCGGTATAACCATCCCAAAAACAAGCGTAGCTAAATGACACAGGCCGGTGACGGGCAGCAGCGTCACTGGTGCGAAAAGCTACGCCCTGCGATCACCAACCCGCATGCCCAGAGTGGCAATTATGGACAAACCCTCCTTATGAATGGCACAAACAAGAAATGGCCCCCAGTTCCTGGTCACCCTGCTAGTCCTGACCAAGGTGGCGGTCAAGGAAATGGGAAATGGCTGGGCAGGGGATAGAATCCCCGGGCTACCGTAGGCCACCCGAAACAAAAACAACTGACCCTGGCTACTTACAACGGACGAACAATTAGGGTTGAAGATCACATGGCGCAACTCAAGACGGAGTTTACCAAAATAAGATGGCACATCCTAGGGTTAAGTGAAGTCCGAAAAGAGGGGGAGGATACAGTAACCCTGGAATCGGAACACCTATTCTACTTCCGAGAGGGTGATCAGCAGTCTCAGGGTGGCGTGGGGTTCCTCGTCAACAAAATCCTAATTGATAATGTTGTAGTAATATCCAGTGTGTCGACCAGGGTAGCGTACCTGGTTCTTAAGCTGACCGAAAGGTATAGCCTTAAGATCGTACAGGCTTAAGCACCGATCTCGGCACAATCGGATGGTGAGGTATTTGATTGATGATATATCTTCGGCTCTACCACAAGGGCCCACTACAATGTTATCATGGGAGACTTTAACGCCAAAGTAGGAGTACAGACATGTAGTGAATTGGAAATAGGTCCACATGGCTATGAATACAGGAATCACTGGGGGCAAATGCTTGTTCACTTTTTGGAAAAGGCGGAGCTATTTTTGATGAACTCTTTCTTCAAAAAATAACCCCAGAGGAAGTGGACTTGGCAAAGTCCCGATGGTGTGACTAAAAATGAGATTGATTTCATCATGACGGATAAGCACATATTCAGGGATGTCTCAGTGATAGCAAGGATTAATACCGGTAGTGATGACCGACATGTCCGAGGCTCCTTGAATATCAACCGCAAGCTTGAAAGATGCGGTCTGGTGAGGCCGCTGTTGGATCAGAATAGTTTCAACTCAAGTTGGTTAATCGATTCACTGCCTTGGAAACCACCAATGACGTGAACGAGAAACTCCAAAAAGTTGTGGGAATTCTTAGGGAAGGCACTAGATTTTATCATCGTACGGGCACGAAGTCTAAGTTCTCAAATGTGGCTCTTCGACTTATGGACGAGCGACGGGAGCAACAGCAAGCCAAACCGTCAGAAAAAAGGGAACCCAATCGAAAAATCAGTTAGCTGGTGTGACGTAACCTCCAATGCTCAAATACACGCCAAATAGAAAAGGCAATTGAGCAAAATCGGGGGACAAAGTCTTCGCCCAGCAATTGAGTTGATCCCATCTGACAAAGCTCAAGACCAATAATAGCACAACCGTCGTCTCTAAGCCGGAGATCTATTTTAAGATTTAAGACTTTTACTACTTGCACGACTGTACGACTGTATGATTGTACGACTTGCATGCTTCTAGACCCGAACCCAGCACAGAAGATACCCGCGCAATACTGACCCGCCACTACGCCGATGAACTGCCCGGTGTCAGCCTAGACGAGATTGAGATGGCGCTCAAACAACTTAAGAATGGAGGGGCCTATTCTCGCAAGAAGACTTGACGAATTCCAGCCTCTTGAGCAGGCCAGGTTTCGCCGGGGATTTAGACCACATACACACAATGAGGCAGGTTATACAGAAGTCTGAAGAGTATAACCATATGGACTGGCTGTCATATGGTTGTCATATGGACTGGCAATACATCGAAGCGCTGAGGTTTCTGTATGACGCTGCGACGATGAGTGTCCATGTACAAAACCAGCAGTCTAAACATATTCAACTGCGCAAGGGAGTGAGACAGGGGGATGTTATATTCCCGAAACTGTTCAGTTATGCCCTAGAAGATATGTTTAAGACGCTGGATTGGAAAATGGGCATTAATATATTGATGGCGAGATCATCTCGCACTTACGATTTGCCGATGATATCATCCTAATGGCGGAGTCGCTGCAAGACTTTAAAAGTATGCTGACCAAACTAGATGATGCTCCTCGACGGATCGGTCTCGGAATGAACATAGATAAGACCAAGATCATGTTCAAAGATCTTATTACTTTGGGAAAATATTGCAATTGGGTAAGAACAGCGCAGCAAGGTTGGACAGCATTCGGCAAGCTTCGTCAAGTCTTGTCAAGTCTTCTCATCGTCCATACCACAGTGCTTGAAGACAAAAGTTTTCAATCAGTGCGTCCTACCAGTCATGACCTACGGTGTCAAAATGTGGACACTCACGGTCAAACTAGTCCACAAATTAAAGGTCGCTCAGAGAGCTATGAAGAGAGCTATGCTCGGAGTTTCTCTGAAGGACAAGATTCGTGATGAAGATATCCGATGGATAAGCAAGGTAACCGACATAGCTGAAAGGATAAGCAAACTGAAGTGGAAGTGGGCTGGTCACATTTCCCGAAGAACCGATAACCGTTGGGGTAGACGAGTTCTCGAGTGGAGACCACGTTTAGGCATACGTAGTGTAGGACTCCCTGTGGCCAGGTGGAGTGATGGCCTACGAAAAACGGCTGGCAGAAAATGGATGAGGACAGCTGAAGACCGAGCTCAGTGGCGTGCAATGGTTTTTTTTTCGTCCAACATCACTATTGCGTCAACACGTACTAAGCTGTCACTAATCGAAAATATTCAAATATTTTTTTTAAAGTTCTAAATCACTCAAGCTACAGTGTGCAAAGTATAAACAAAGTGAATGAGTGTGTATTCTCATTTTTTTTTTTTTTTAAAAACCAGTGGATTAACGTAAATTAACTCAAATCAAATTCATAAGTTTCACCGCCCCGTTTATCTGTCACGTAGGTCTAGCGTACGGAAGGTGTAGATACAGAAATCGCGTAGCCCGGACCCAAGTTCAATTCCAACTGAAGGCTCACTTTTTGCACTTTTATTTTTTTTATTTCTTAATCCTTGAAGAATTAACTATAATATTGGCCTTTACATGTGGGGGTTGTAAGGAGGAGATAAAACGTTATCGGGTTTAGTGTCCGAAATGTAAATCTGACTTTCACCAGACGTGTCAATTATCAGGGTACCAGAGCACTTCCATCAACGAGAATTGCTGAAGGATGGTTATGTCCAGATTAAGTGAGGTGGTGAAAACTCAAGCACCCCTATTAAGCCCGCGCCGTCTCCGGAATGCCAATCTAGCGACGGCGACGATGTTGATTATATCCATGTGGCACTAGATGTGAATACTTCGATTTCTTCAGGCGCTAATATAAAAGATGTACCCGTCTCCATGAGAGTATTAGTCATCTTTTCGACTTTAAGTTTTGGCCTGATTCTTTATTTATGTCAAATTTACGTTCTGCGCTTAAGAAGGACGTGGAAAAAATGGTAACTGCGTAGGTGAATCGGGCTGTTGAGGGGATGACGGTTGATTTTATGACTTCTACGGACTTCATCGCTGCTGAGCAGAAAGAGATCAGATTGGACATTGCTATTTTAATCTGATCTAATGCAATAAGCAATGTCTAATCTGATCTCTATCTGCACAGCAGCGATGACCGGATTAAGCTACTTGAGTCGGAGCTTGCTTGAACTACAGTTGAGAAGATCTCACGTGACTTAAATATAGAAATACATATGATACCGGAATGTAAAAATGAGGACCTTATGGCTTTATTTAAGAGACTGTGTGAGTGCCTGCAGGTTGTTGTCTTCGATAGTGATATTTTGCCATATCGTCGAATCGCGAAAATGAACAAGGATTCAAAAAGACCACGGAACATTCTTATTTTTTTTTCTTCGCAGTGCCTTCTCAATGTTCTTCTTTCTGCAGTCACTCGTTTCAACAAAGCTCATTCGAGCAATAAGCTGTGCACAACTCATAACGGCATTACTGGAGCAGTTTCACGGATATACCTAGCTGAACATTTGTCTCCAGAAGCTACAGAGTTGCATCATTTAGCAAGAAAATTTTGCACAGTTAAAAATTATTAGTTTGTATGGGTGCGTTACGGTCAAATTTATATAAGAAAAGTGAAAAGTGTCCTGCTATTATTGTCAAAAATGTTGAAACTTTAATAAATTAAGTAATGAGTAGTTGCGCAGTAGTAAGAAAGCAAATTAGATAGCTTTATAGTTTAAGTATTTTTAATTGTGTAAGCTCATTTTAAGAGTAAGATTAATTATGGTTGTAATCTATTACCAAAATGTTAATAGAATTCGAAGCAAGCTGCTACAGTTTAATTTATATTTGTTAAATTATATTTATGATATTGTTTGCCTGACGGAAACCAATTTAAACAAAGGTGTTTTTGACGTTGAAGTTGTGGATACCCGTTACAATGTTTTTAGAAGGGATCGCGAAGATACATGCTCTCACAAACGTGACGGAGGTGGCGTCTTGATAGCCATTCGTAAAAAATATCAGGTTATCCGTCAGGCGTCATGGGACAGTGAAATGGAGGATATCTGGGTAACAGTTATATCTGAACTACACGACTCTTCTCGTTTAAATATATGTGTGTGTTATTTACCTCCCGATATGGGATGTGATAAGTTAGAAGAATTTTATGCTCGTTGTCAGAAATTAATACCTACTGATTTTCCAATTGATAACTTACAATAAAAACAAAAAAAAAATAGTAAACATCTGAACATCTGTTCTGTATAAATGAACTAATTGCATTATGTGATCTGAAAAGATATAATAATGTCATAAACTTTAATCGTCGATTGTTGGATTTGGTTCTTTCTAGTCTTGACAATATTTTGGTTAGTGAAAGGCTTGCACTGAGTCTCTTGGACAAACATCATTCCGCTATAATGATTAATTTATCTTTTTTTGCTATAAACATTATCTTATCCTATTTGGTATAGCAAACCTTTAATTACATGTAATGAAGAAAAAAAAAACATAGTCTTTACAAAAAAAAACCCTAGATTATGACACCTTTTTGCTGCTTCGTAATAGATGCAAAATTCTTACTGAGGAATGTTTCAATAAGTATCTATCGTCTATTGAGGATAGTATTAAAGATATAATTTTTTTCTGGAAATTTATCAGTAACAAAAAAGGCCATAGGTACTTCTATTCCGCATGCCACATGTCTATTGGAAATAACTCTTCATCTAATGGAAATGGAATTTGTGTTTTTTTTTCACTTTACTTTGGTTCAGTCTTTGAGGTGTGTTTTAATCTGGATTCTGGCACTGTTAACGAGAACCTAAGAGACAATTTTGACAAATATATTTTGAACTCATTGTCTCATGTTATTTTAGAAGTAAATGATATACAAATAAAACAATTGTACAAAAATAATACCAGCACCGGATTTGATTCTCCCGTTGTTTGTCAAGCATTAAGGCAGTGAATTAGCTGTTCTACTGTCCATTATATTCAATAAATCTCTAAGGTGTGGCGTTTTCCCAAAGCGATGGAAAACCGCTCATGTCATTCCCATATATAAATGCGGCGATATGTATCATTGCGAAAATTACCGACCCATAAGTATACTGTCTTGCTTTGCGAAATTATTTGAGTCCTTGGTCTACAGTCACTTGTACAGTCACATCAAACCAAGTATCTCTGACAAAGAACATGGTTTTGTTAAAAATCTATCGACGGTTAGCAGTTTGCTCCAGTACAAACATCACCTTTGTCGGGCCTTTGGTAGTGGTGGCCTAAGTTGACTATATCTATACTGATTTTTCAAAGGCCTTTGATAAGGTCAGTCACAAATTACTGTGTCATAAACTTTGGTCATATGGTGTTCACGGGAGCTTGTATCATTGGTTTTGTTCGTACCTTAGTAACAGAAGTCAGCTAGTGGCTTTGAAAGGTTTTATTTCCTCACCTGAGCCTGTAACTTCAGGGATTCCACAGGGATCCCATTTGGGGCCCTCTTTTTTGTTATTTTTATAAATGATTTAATTCCGCGCCTGTCTTGTAAGTGTCTTTTGTACGTTGATGATTTAAAGATAGCGTAATATCAGCGTAATATCAAAAGTTGATGCTTTTCAAGCTCTACAAAATGATTTGAACACTGTAACTGAGTGGTGTACAACAAACCATATGAATTTAAATATTAATAAGTGTTTTACCATTTCGTTTACAAATAAACATCATAAAATCATTAATGACCATAACATCAATGACCACGTGCTAAATCGTTCATGCATTGCTAAAGATTTGGGCGTTTTTTTTCACGATAAGCTTTCATTTCGTGCGCACTATCAATACATTGTATCAAAAGCCAACCAACTTCTGGGTTTCGTCTTCAGGTCAACAAAAGGTTTTAAAAATTCTCGTACTTTGTTGTACCTTTTCTTTGCTCTGGTAAGAAGTGTTTTAGAATATGGTAGTCCAATATGGTCTCCAAACTATAAGGTTCATACCAATGAAGTTGAACGAATTCAGAACAAATGCCTTAGAATGTTAAGCTATCGACAGAAACCAGGGGCCTAATTCCGTAGAGTTAAAATGCGGTTTGGTTAATGCCACTTGGACCATTCATTGCCACCGATCACTCGTTTCAAAGTTCATCTTTTCCATGTAAGTAGTATGTAATGTCTTTGTCCTCAACCTAGCTTGGAACATGTTTATACCAGTCTTGCCTGTTATGGTTGCTCTGATTATCTGTATGTATTTATGTTGCAATCTAGATCAAAACTGTATTTTTGTTATTTCATGTTATTTTTTCATTGTAATGTGTTTTGTGCGTCTAAATAAATAAATAAAATAAAATAAATAAATTAGGAGAGGCCTACGTCCAGCAGTGGACAGACATAGGCTGATGATGATGTTTTTTTTCACATAATAGTGTTAAGTTACCTAGTTTTATATTATCAAACAAGCAACGCTTTGCCCGATGAATAAGCGTGCTATGCCTGTTTAGAACATTTATGATTTCCATCAAATCCTTTGAATATAAATCCCATTTTCCCATTTTACCACCTTGAGATATCGATCTTTTGGTAAGTAAAATTCAATCTGGAACAAAGTATGCCTGTAGGATTCTGAGGTATGTCCTATGGCTGGTGACCCTTTCACCGGTAGCTCTCCTTGGTCGGGATTAAAAGCTTAAAATAGGCTATAACGCAAAATAGTCAATGTAATTTTTCTACAACACGTTTCCAACAGTATTGATATTAATAAACATTTAATAAAATTTAATAACATAAATTTTTTGCTAACAATTAGAAATTGTAATATAATAATAATATTTAAAAATTAGTTCCATCTTGATTTTTAAAATGACCTCATCGCTTGCCCCGTCGTTTTCCCCAACAATTACTATACAAAACTGCTGCCTTTTAAAATGGTTAACCGCGAGCTAGTGGCACTCACCACCCCGAGAGGTAACAAAGAGGGGTCGGACTGTTAATTGAATGGGCTTTTTTCAATGGTCCTCTCTACAGTTTTTAGATTCTAGAGCACAGGAATTAACGGGTTTTTTCTGGAGACATAATCGTTTTTTTGTATCAACATACATAGCTCATTTTCATCCACTGCAGGGCATAAGCCTTCTTTTACGCCATTCATCCTGGTTTTGAGTCAAACTTGGCCGGGTCTTTCCTTCCACTTTTTTACAGAGTCGTCGACCCATCGTGCCAAAGGTCTTGTATGGCTGCGCTGTCCTATGCATGGCCACTATTCTGTAAAAGGTGGGGTAGGTAAAGAACCTACTCCACCTGCCGTCACCGCGTCTAGCCTGCCCATCGCCACTTGAGTTTAATTATGCTGGAACCGATGTCTATGACCTTGGTTCTCCTTCAGATCTCCGTATTTAAACTTGACACATTGGTTATAAAGATGAGTCTTCACAAATTTGCGGCATTTTTAATGCTGGAGTACGTTGTCATGTTTTCCTAACGCAGCCATCTACCTTTTTTTTCGTTATTATAATGCTTTCAAAAGTTAATAAGTGTCAAACATTCATGATTATTTTTTCTTTACCGTAATAAATAATGCTTTTAAATAATTAATTTAATTTTTAATAATATAATAATTACAGAAAATACTCCTCCGATTGCATTCTTAGGGCCGGTTTCGTTACACGCGAGTGTATTTCGCTCAATAGTATCATCGGCAACTCCACGAACTTCTCATTTCATTTGTCCGTAAATAGGCAAACTTATCTAATTAAATACAGCACCGCCGATCATCTCACGTTCGTCCGAACAAATAACATTCGGCAATCGCAAGGTCGAACTTATTTGTTGCTTATTTGATTTGTGAGCCCGAGAATATTAATCTTGTCGTTGAGGAAAACTGAGCATCGACCAAAGATTTATATGTGTAGGACAAAGTTAGCTTTGCGCTGTTTTTGTTTTCAAGATTTTGTGCTTGGTTTTTTATTTTTAAGCGACTTCAGAAAAGGAGTCGGTTATATGTTCGACAGTATGTCCTTTTTTTGTATGTATGTTGATATCTCCGTCAATTGCGGACTAATTTTTTTTTTTTTTTTTTTGGAATGGTATACTCTTCAGGTGGTCCCATATAAATTGTATCGAAATTGGTTTAGCAGTTTTTCGGGAATAAATAGTTTTTTGAGTAAATCCATTCCATTTTGTGTTTATATTGCCTTGATTTTGTGTTTATCTCTAAGATTTCTAAATCGATTTAGATGGTTGTTATTTTATTCAAAAGGGTAAACTTTTTGTGTAGTTCCATATAAACTTCCTCAAAATTTGGTCAATAGTTTTGTAACGAGGTCAAACCTCTCTCGTAATAATACTCATTTGATCTCTTAATTCTTTCATAATCCATTTCATTCCATTTGATAGTTTGTCATTATTAATTCTAAGTTCAAATAACCTGTTATTTCGGATATTGATTTATAGCAAAACTGAAATTGTTATAAAATACCAATAATAAGATTATTACAACTGGACTCTTTTAAAATACATAAGATAATACCTTCTTTAGTGGTTTTTAAGCCGTATCGTCGAAGTACGAAAAGTCGGTGATAACGAGCTCCTAATTGTTCTTGACATTTTATGTTGTCCACTGAGGCTTGGTCCCTGGGCTAGTGGAACAAACACAAAGTTCTGGACCGCCTCGTGACAATTGTCAATAGTTTTATAAGAAAATCTATTTGTTTTATAGTTTATGTTCTCTAATATCTTGGGATTTCTGAACCGAATTAGATGATTGTTTTTAATTGGTAAGAAGACCTCTAGTGTGGTACTGTATAAGTTTCATCAAAATTGGCTTAGACAAGCTTTAATTTAATTCACTGTGTTATAATGTTAAGGACTGGATTGCAAGTCAATTTTGAACAATTTATGGACGTCCAAAGATGCTGAAGTTTTGCACATAGGTATAGTTCTGATGACAATTAAAAAACTACAGTAGTAGTAGTAGTAGTAGTAGTAGTCAAAGGAACTCAACAAAAAATGATGGAACCCCCTTCGAGTTTGGGCTCATTTGGTTTTTCTTGATGAATTCTCTGGTGTTATGTGGTATCCAGGGTCTGATGATGGAGCCAAAAGGTAGTCACAGGAACTTAACAACAAAATGATGGAAACCTTTCAAGTTTGGGCTCATTTGTTTTTTTTGTGATGAGTTCTCTGGTATCATGTAGTATCCAGGGTCTGATGATGGAACAGGATGGTAGTCACAGGAACTTAACAACAAAATAAAGGAACCCTTTCGAGTTTGGGCTCATTTGGTTTGTCTTGATGAATTCTTTGGTGTTATGTGGTATCCAGGGTCTGATGATGGACCTGGAAGGTATTCAAAGGTACTCAACAATAAAATAACGAAAGTTCTAAATCCATTTGTTTTAGGTTTATGTTTCCTCATATCTACGAGATGTGTTACCATTTTTCTAAAGAGTTCCATTTCATTCTTGTGAAATCATAGATATTTTTCGTTAAACTAATTCAGTTGTTATATATGTAGGTTTATTCATCCTTGCTTTCAATTTACCAAGGTTTTGAGTGTAAAGTGAGTTATTGCTACTATTTTCTTTGACATATATTCTTTCCAATGTTTGCTTAGGCCACAGAAAATCAAAAAATACAATAGTTATCCAAAAAAAAAAAGACTTCATAATAAAAATGTTATTTTGTAAACAACCACTAAGAAGAATAAAATAATTACAATTGAGCCAAAACAGTATCACTTTTTCGAAATTACCAACGTAATAATAATGCAAAAATACAACATAAGATAAGAGAGTTAAGAGTATTAAGAGAGTTAAGAGTTTTTGAAGGCGGTGCCAAACCCAGGCATCATTTAAATTTAATATTTTTACAAAATTAATACATACGTACAAATTAATGCAGTTACTATGACGCACCCTAATACAAAACACAAAACGCAGATGAGACAAAACAAGAGACTCACACGAGCAGATTTTGACTTTCACACGTTCTCAAAACGATTGACACGAATACAGCAATCTAGGAATTGATAAAGTTATGTAGATAATAACTTTAATAGCTTATTATTTTATATAGCAAGTCAAGCCGTTTAAGACATTATCTTTTTGAATAAGCTCAACCATATTAATAATTATGGCTCGGTTTGGCACCGCCTTCAAAAAACTCTTTGTTATCTTATGTTGTATTTTTGCATTATTATCACGTTGGTAATTTTGAAAAAGTGATACTGTTCTGGCTCAATTGTAATTATTATATTCTTTTTAGTGGTTGTTTACAAAATAACATTTTTATTATGAAGTCTTTTTTTTGTTTTGGAAAAATATTTTATGTTTTGCTGATCATTTGTAATTCAGGAAACGTTTGGGTTACTAATGAGGGTCGATTCATCATTTGTTATCCAAAATAGGGTAGAGATTTATGGTAATTTTAAGACTATGTATTTCAGCGCGATTAAGTCCCGTTTAAATATTTAACTATATGTATTTTTAATCACATCACTTTATCGCTTGCGACTTTTAATATGGAACATGTAAATTCTACAAATAAAAAACTACAAAATCGTGCAAAACTAAAAAAGACAGCATTATGTATTTTTTTTTCTAACAAGCAGATTTTATTCAACTTTGAAATTTCTCTAAAACATAGAGTATAGATAAGTCAAATAGTAACGTGGCTCCTAGCCCCAATGGCAAATCTTACTTTGTCGATATACAGTAAGAGATGATACGGAAGTTCATGTTTGCAATTAACTAAAGATGGTGCCTGTTTCTTAACATCAACAGGAAAGACAAGCTCAATGTTATACTTTCATGAATAACATACGAACAACACACATTGTGGAGATTTTTGTTTACTGCTATTATATTTAAAAAAACAGTATTGTAAATTTTCTTTTTGAATATTTCTATGTAAAATGCCATCATCAAATCAGGCCATGTGTCAGGCAATCGTTTTATGAATGAACCAAGAATTGAACATTGTAAATCAGACGCTCTATCCGTCTGATAATTCATTTGGTAGTAAAACTAACCAAACAAGTATCGATAAAAAGATAAATAAATGTTCATCAATGTTGTATAATATCAAGACGTGTTATTTTTATGTTAATGGAAAACGAATTATATTCATCTTCTTGTATATTTAAACGAGATTGTTTCCCTCTAGTTTAAATTAGCTGTTTGAGTGGGATGTTAACGTGAAACGCCTTGTCCGCAATTTTCACCATTTATATACAAATTACCATAATAGCTTACTTAAAATCCGCCATTTTTACGAGATTTCTGGGCCATAAATGAAACTAGAACTACACTAGAACAGAAACTAAACGAAAAATGATGCGGGTGAAGCCGCGGGCAAAGCTACTATAAAATAAAACTTAACAGCAGACCAAACGATCAAACCGAGCAAAGTGTTAAATATGCAATCGTTTTAGTGCTAACACAAAGGACGATTCGCGAATGAGACGGTTTTTCGTCCACAAAGACTCTTTCCAAGACCGTTTCTTTGAGGAGTAGGTAATATGCGGTTAGCGCATTTCCCTGAGGACATGACTGGGAAAGAATTTATGATTTCTTTACCTACTTAAAAGGTTTTTTTAGAACTTTCGGGTTCTACGATGGGACATGGAATTCGTTTTAATGTTTAACGGTGCTGATATGAAAGGTTTGGTACTATTATTTATTCTGAAGTTAGAGATAGGGTCAACTCTGTAGATAAAAGTAAGTAAATTCAATGGTGGTGCAAAGGTGCAGATAAACGACGCTTGTTAAGGCACGGATAAGCGGCGCGCCGCACCACGTGCCGTTAACCCGATTATGGCGAAGCAAGGGAAGGGTAATGAGTTTAACAGTCTATGTATGTATGTAGATGTTCCACCATAGCGTCACCCCAATTGGTCCAATTTTGACAAGTGAGGTATCAATCGATTCGTCAACGGCGAACAAAGAAAGGGTTTATCCTTGAAATGTCGAATGTTGAATGTTGACGCACACACGGTGTTCTTACATCATGAGCATTTTCATTTTGTGACATAAAATGCCTGGTTCGGCTTGACTCGTGCTAGCACGCGCCGTTTTACTGATCCTATTGTGTTCCACGTTCCATGTAACATAGTAGGCTCGCGTCCAGATTAAGACGAGCCGAGCCTCTACGGACGGTGCGGCACGGCTCGGCTTGCGTTATCACGCGTCATCACGCCTCATTTATCTGCACCTTTTGGAGATTTATTAACAACAATTTCATCTCAATAATTATTGGGATTTGAGACGAAATATACCTGGCAAATTATCGGGAAGACTCAATCGATTAGAAAATTATATTGGGAACCAACATCTATTCCCGTTTTATTTATTCTTTTGAGAGTCAAGACGAGCAGGTCACTCATCTGATGGTAAGCGTCACGCCTACCCGTAACAATTGCAGTGCCACCCAGAATATTGGTTGCAAAATGATGCACGGCACGGCACTACGCTCATACCGGAGACATTGGCACAGAAATAACACGTTGGTTTTAAGTCAAATGCTTTAACACTACTACTTGACGGTTGAATATCTGACAAAGGATGTGGTACTTCCCTAGTCGGAGTCTTGCGTAAGAGGCCTACCACTAATACACACACATACACACACTAATACTTCCACTTCAACATTTATTCATTACTAGCATTGCCCGCGTGGTCATTTTTGTGGCTTAAAAGTTAACCTGCGGTATTTCAGGACCAAAAGTAAACGACCAAAATACCACGTTCAGCCGTCATATACTTTTTTTCAATTTTCGGCTTCTACTCATCGTATTAAGACAACAGTTTTTAAGTCTTAACCTAAACTATCCAACAATAAAAATCGCATTGCAATCGGTTCAGTACTTTTTACGTGATGAGCGAATAAACAGCCAGACAATAAATAAAAAAAAATGTTTACATTAAATACCCTAACAATTTCGCACCTGGATGAAAGGATAGTGAGATCAAACTTTGAAAAATTATATTTACCGCATAAAATCCGTTTCTATGCACCCCTCGTTGTCGCACGTCCAAAACCAATGAAAAATAAATTTTGTTGATTCGATGGTCAGTAGCCCCGAGTGTCCCGACAAAACGACCACGCACCTAGTTACTACTACGGAGCGCCGTAAGTAATTTTGATTTTATGGAGCATTTTCAATGAATTAGTTAATGTTTTTGATTTGTTTTCTCACAATTGAATGTCAACAACTAATGTATAACTACCCAATGATCAGTAATTACTTAATTATGTTAACTTAAAATAGGAAACGCACACGCGTGAGCTCAAGGTTTCATTCTACCTACTCACATGCATGTGTTTGCTATTTTTTCCATGTTTTCTTATGGTTTTATTCGTGCTTTTCTAATTTCAGGGGTGCGCCTAACTAATGACATGCTTCTCAATCTTTAAATTGCTCAGATCTCGATATAGATGAGGCCGAGGACGAATTTGTTCACCCGCTACCTACGATCAAAGATGAAGCATTTTGCTAAAAAATTATAATTGTTACTATTTTGTTACAGACGTTACAGTTAGAAGGGCATTTTTAAATTGTTTCATGTATATTTTAGGTTGCTTACAATATTTATAACGTTCATTATTATATTATAAGTATTGATACTTGAACATCATTGTTGCAAAACTAGTATTTAACTTTTTTGTAATCACAGTTTGATCAGATTAACACAGCTTTTTATTTAAAAAAGCTGTGTTAATCTGATCAAACTGTGATTCAAAGAAATAAAAAGTTGATTTTTTGAACATCTAAATGCCTTTGGACTTGATAGAAATAAAAATTTCCAATATTTAGAAGAAAAGAGCTCTTAAAATATCATATTCCTCATAAAATCATGTATTAAACTGCAAACTCATGAGCATTAGTACATACAAGTATGACCTCACTAACGTGCGCTGTGCATTCGAAAAGTTGGGCAACGGGTGGATTTCACTATTTTTCCCATTAACTATGAGCCCAATGTAACAATATTTTATAAAAATATAATATATTCTTAATAAAAAAAAACTCGGGTGCGAAAATGCTAACCTATTTTATGTTTAATTACTCGTATCTTCAATGCACAGCCTTTTGTACATATTGTTTTATTATAAGTATAGAAGGAAGCACATAAAGCATTTCGAAAAAACATATTTATATCAGAGATATATCTCACCTTTCTCCTTAATTTGGACTCCGTAGAATATTTATTTATTTAAATTAACAAAAAAAAACATTATATAATTATTTTTATATGGATTTCGAAGAACTAGGATAGTTACCTACCCGATTCATCACTAGGATTGCCAGTAGTCAGTTGTCAGTAATCCTCGGATGAACCAAATCAGTAGTCCGCCTGTCATGCGTCGATGATTGATGCTTTGTACTTGTGGAATACGTAATTGGTCCATTGGGTGGTTGTAAAGTTACGTACGTCAAAAAAATAAACCTTAATACAAAACTTAGATAAACACGTGCCCACAAAAATAACAATGAAATCATAAACAGGAAGTCCATTTAGGTGATTCTTGCGTGGAGATAAAACATGCTGACACTCGTAACTATTTAATAATCTGTGCTCATATGGTTATGTTTTATTATTACAATTGTAGCCTTGATAAATAAATAAATTAAAATCACGTAAACAAGGAATTTAAGGAACTCATAAACACACACAGCTAGTTCTACTTAATTATTTGAAAAATTCAGATCACACTTACTGGATCATATTTTTTTATTGTGTTCATTTCATTATTTTGTAGAACTTCTGTTATAAATATTTTGTTTCAATAGCGCTTTAGCTCAAGTACAGTTATGTGTACAACATAATATTGTATCAAAATCTCGTTAACCTTTTCTCCAATAAATAAAATTATTTTACTGTAGCTATGTATTCAACGCACGGCTGGGCATGAGGAATGGCGATGAACTGAGAGTGGGGCAGTTAGGATTTGGACAGCGGAACCAAAGGGGACAGCGATTGGTCGACTTCATGTAGAAGGATGAAGGATGATCTTTATGATGAACTCCTTATTCAAGAAAAGCCCGTCCAGGAAATGGACGTAGCTGTACCCCGGCGGTCATGAGCACGAGATGGATTTCATTTTGACGACCAATAAGCATATATTCAATGATGTCTCTGTGATCAACAGGGTTAAGACCGGCAGTGATCACCACGTGGTAAGAGGCTCATTGAATATCAACATAAAGCTGGCGAGGTCTCGTTTGATGAGATCTACTCTTCGCCCAAGTCCTGTCCAAATCCAAAACCCCGAGAGTTTTCAGTTGGAGCTTCAAATCGCTTCCAAATCCTTACCGAATATACAGTGGACAAACTAAATAACGTGCTGGTAGAAATTATCCACGCGGTTGGGTCAGAGTTCTTTAAGACTCTCCGCAAAAAAAAAGAACACAGAACTCTCTGAGCATACACTCAAACTTATGGCAGAACGAAGCGAGATAAGGCTGCAGTCTTGCTTGCAGTGGATATGTCGAATTACAGCTAGCTTAATAAACAGATCTCCAAGTCAATGCGACACCATTTGCGTTCCTATAATACTACTTGTATTAAGAACGCAATAGAGCGGAACAAGGGCTCCAAAGTGTTTGCAAGAGATCTTTCTATTGGGCAAAGCCTGTTGACAAAGCTGAAAACCGACAGTGGCAGGATCGTTTCGTCGAAGCCAGAGATTTTGAGTGAGCTCGAGAAGTTATATGGACAATTATACACCTAAACGCGTAGTCCTCCTAGCATGACTCGCGATGCAAGAGCCCGTTTGACCCGACATTATACCGAAGATATCCCGGACGTCCGCCTATACGAGATCAGAATGGCTCTCAAACAGCTTATGAGCAACAAGGCACCAGGGGAGTACGGAATAACGACAGAGCTACTGAAAGCGTGTGGGACACCGGTACTTAAAGTCCTTCAGAAGCTGTTTAACTCCGACATCCTCGAGGGTACTACGCCAGAGGCGTGCCTCAAGAGCGTAGTGATTTTGTTCTTTAAGAAAGGTGATAAAACCCTCTTGAAGAATTATAGGCCCATTTCGCTGCTGAGCCACATCTATAAGCTGTTTTCGAGAGTAGTTACAAACCGCCTCGCTCGTAGATTTGACGACTTTCAGCCTCCCAAACAAGCTGGATTCCGGAAAGGCTTTAGCACCGTAGACCACATCCATACGCTCCGGCAGATTATACAGAAGACTGAAGAGTATAATCGGCAACCATGTCTAGCGTTTGTGGACTACGAGAAAGCCTTTGATTCAGTCGAGACCTGGGCAGTGCTACAGTCATTACAGTGGTGCCAGATTGATTGGTATATCGAAGTGATGAAGTGTTTGTACAGCAAGGCCACCATGACAGTTCGTCTTCAGGATCAGAGCACGGAATTCTATCCAGCTCCAAAAAGGGGTAAAACAGGGAGACGTTATTTCTACGAAACTATTCACCTCTGACTGTTCACTGGAAGATATATTCAAGCTTCTGAACTGGAACGGATTTGGTGTTAACATCAATGGCGAATACATCACTCACCTTTGATTTGCTGATGATATAGTCATCATGGCTTGAACCCTGGAAGACCTAAGCACAATGCTCAGTGACCTCAATATTGTTTCACAACAGGTGGGTCTTAAAATGAACATGGGCAAGACAAACATCATGTCAAATGCCCATCTCGTACCCATGCCGGTTTATGTTGGGAACGATATTATCGAAGCTGTTGATCACTATGTTTACTTGGGTCAGATGATCCAACTGGGTAGATCCAACTTCGACAAAGAGGTCAACCGACGAATTTAACTCGGATGAGCAGCGTTCGGGAAATTACGCCATATCTTCTCGTCACAGATACCGCAGAGCCTCAAGACGAAAGTTTGTAATCAGTGCGTGTTTCCAGTGATGACATACGGCACTGAGACGTGGTCACTAACTATTGGTCTCATACACAAGCTCATAGTTGCGCAGTGTGCAATGGAGAGAGCTATGCTCGGTGTATCGCTACGTGATAGAATCAGAAATGAGGAAATCCGTAGAAGAACGAAGGTTACTGACATAGCTATCAGAGTTTGCAAGTTGAAGTGGCAATGGGCAGGCCATATAGTTCGCAGAACCGACAACCGCTGGTGAATAAATGTTCTCGAATGGTGACCACGAACAAGCAAGCGAAGTGTGGGGAGACCCCCCACGCGATGGACCGACAATATTGTAGCCATCGCAGGAAGTCAGTGGATGGAAATGGCCTAAGATCGCTCGTCATGGCGCTCTTTGGGGGAGGCCTATGTTCAGCAATGGACTTCTAAAGGCGGACATGCTGATGATGATGATGATGATGATGTACCCGTTTTTTTATGATTTCAACAATTAAGTGTCAAATTAATACCACTTGACATTACAATTATTTAATGATACATATATTAATATGGTAAGAGATAAAATATTTCATAATCAAAATAATTATAATAATCCAGATAATATAAATATTTCATTGCATAATTTTGTACTAAGTTCAATATTCATATCTCCGATTTCAGTCGATAAGGTATGTAAAATACTTAATAATAATAAAAAACACGTCTAGTGTTGGTTATGATGAAATATCGACCACAATACTTAAAAATGTTTTACGCAACTGTCAAATCACCTACGTTACATAATAAACTAAGCCCAACTTAAAGGTACTTATCCTGAGAGACTTAAATTAACAATTTTTAAGCTGCTATTTAAAAAAAGGGTTAAATATCTCTTTGAAAATTACCGTCCAATAGCGTTAATTCCAGTCATTTCAAAAATCTTCAAAAGAGTAATTTATGACAAATTGTATAACTTTCTAGAAAAAAATAACATACTTCTTATCGAGCAACATGGTTTTAGAAGATATAAATCCACTAACACTGCTATGTACGATCATATGAAAAAAGTTCCAGAGTGCTTAAATAAGCTATACACCAATAGCTTCAATTTTAATGGATATGACAAAGGCATTTGACTTTGTACGCCATAAAACTCTCCTCGGAAAATTGTTTTCGTATGTTGTCCGGGGGCCTGCTCATGATTTAATTAAAAGTTATTTAGGCAACCGACAACAATATACGGAGATCACATTTGTAGATACTAATCGAACCCAGAGTAAGGCAAGATCTGCTACATAAGCAGTCGAATATAGGTTACCACAAGGTATTATATTGGGACCACTTCTATTCATTTTGTATATAAACAACATGCCCTCCTGTTCTGATCATAAAATGACTTTGTTTGCAGATGATTCAACCATTCTAATAAAATGTACAAATCCATTAAATTTTGAAAGTGAAATAAATTGTGCTCTTTTTAATGCTATAAATTGGATGAAAAATAATAATTTAATGATTAATCTTGACAAAACAAAATGAATGCAATTTTATTTACCACAACAGCGCCAGCTCTCAATCGACGTTACATTTAATGACACAAAGTATTCAATTGGATTGTCACGCAAATTGGAGCTCACATAGCTTATCTCTGTAAAAAAATAATAGTCGTTTAATAAAACTATTTTTGGTTTATTTTTTTATGTGTTTCATTAATTTGTTTAGTTATGCATGCAGATACTCGTACTTAATACATAGTATTTTTACTTTGCACACCTCATTTATAAGGTATGTAACAGCGCTCATCTTTATTATAACACCATATTTATTACCTGTAATAATGCAATAAATGGATTGACTTTGACGTTGACATTGAATAAATCTAATATCTTGAACAAATAGAAATAAATCTGACTGCATATTGAGTTTCGAAAATATTTTGATGTTATTTCAACTAGAACATGCTGGTAATTTTGATCATATTAGAAGGTCTACGCCTCTTAGTCATGAAGTTAGACTAATTTTTTTAAATGGTGGAGGTGGCAGTCGCTCATGAAGCATTGAAACTGATCGCGTCTCCCATCGTCTACCGCTATCCCATACACTTAAGCACTGTCTCTCGATCACACTGCGTTAGCACCAGCACCATGCATAACGGTTGTGTACTGTCCGGCGCCAAGTAGCATTAATTAAACATTCGGCCGCACGAGCTGCCCTCATCCCTTGAATAATTGTCGGCATCGGTATTCCGAATTGCAAATTTGTAAAAGGTTACGCTCATTTTTACTACTCATATTTCGTTTACAATTTTCAAGTGCTTACATAAAACCGAGAGGACATAATCATAAGATCATGACCTCTCAGAATTAGGAATTTGGAATCGTTTCAATGTTGAAAATACTGAAAATATTATCTACATCTATACTAATGTTATGAAGAGGAAAGATTTGATTGTTTTTGTGATGAATAAACTCAAAATATACTGAACAGATTTAAAAAAAAAACACTTATTAGTGAAAGAATGTAGCGTTCTAAGCGTTTTATAGAACGCTACATTATCAGCAAGTAACATGGGTAGTATTTCTTCTTATTTTTTATAACACGACAAAATATCAAAATATTACACACACATACACACCAACATACACATAAAAACTTTCGTCTTTACAATAATAGTGCGACTACGTATTTGCGGTCACGTGATCTATAATCGCAAGGTCAAATGGCAGAAATGATCTAGCTGCACTATTATTTAATATTCAGCACTCTAATGCTATTAAGACCCTATTAAATAAAAAATACTATTATAGAGAGAGAAAAGGGCTTCTTAATCACTGCATTCCACTTTTTTATATCAAACCGCACTGTATCTACACTCTTACATTCTTTGACCTCAAATCCGAAAGGCATAAAGTTCAAAGTCAACTAAAAAGTTTCCCCCACAACATTGCGTTGAACGGTTGCTTCACTGTAATTGCCAAGTTCGGTCAAAATCCGGGCAATAATTGGCACGAAGTTTGTATTTAAAATGATCATTTACATATATTATCGTTTAGTTAATTAATTTCTTCTCATTATTATGTTTTACTTTATTTTCAAGCATGCAAAACACTAATTATAGCATAATAATTTTCTAATGGAAAAAATTGGGTCTTTGACGAGATTCGAACTCGTATATCTACTGTGCCTCAGCGCGGCACATGCCTTTACCAATTCGGCGACTAAGACCATAGAACGCCAAATCCAAAATCCAAATCAATCATCCAAATTTTTCCACTAGCTTCTTTGAACACGTCTTATGGGGAAGGTAACGCTATCTATTGGTAGTATTACGAACTGCCAACCAAACACGGCAAATATTGAATAACTTCGTGTCAAATAGATAACGCCTCCCAAATCTATATTTTTATGTTTTTTATAGCAGTTAACGCTTAGCTTAGCTTAGATAACGCCTGCTTAGTATATATATATATATATATATATATATATATATATATATATATATATATATAGTATATATATATATATAATATAATTTAATGGAAAAATTTGGGTCACGGACGAGATTCGAACTCGCATACTGTGCCTGAGCGCGGCACATGCCTTTACCAATTCCGCCACCGAGACCGATGAGTCGTTATTCAAATCTTTCCACTAGCTTCTTTGAACCCGTCTTATGGGGACGGTCCATTAGATAATTATTATATATATTTACGCTAAGCAGGCGTTAACTGATATAAAAAAACATAAAAATACTAATTATAGTACTAAAAGTTATACCTACAATACTTACAGACATAACAAACACAGATACAATTTTGGATAAAAAAAGAAGCAGGATTTGAATTTTTAGCCTACATCAACCCACTGTTGGGCATAGACCTCCTACCAACTTCCTACCACCTACACCTCTACCTACTTCCGGTCCTCCACCAAGCGGATCCACTGCCATCGTTTGACCATTGTGCATATGGTCTGCCTCTTAATCTCCATTTGATAGACGTACAGGAAAAGAAAAATCAACGAATTATTCAAAATACCCACATGTAATCCCTACTTACTATCTTTACTCGTTCATGAGTATTTTTCTCCGAAAAATACTTATATCTTTACTCATTCATGAGTATTTTTCTTTGAACAATACTTCATATTATATCCCAAATAAATGCGGTTGCATCTGCTCATTAAATAATGACCTTCAGTTTTTTAGTTAGTTTTTAGTTAACCCGTGAAAATTCCGGCCCATATGAGGGCTCCATGATGTCACTTCTCAACAAAGATGTAATGACTACCCATCCGAAAAATGCTATGCAAAATAATTTCAACGGTGTCCCAGAAGATTAAGCAGAAAACTCGGAAAGTTTGAAACAAAAACTGTAATCCGTAACTTTTAAATGGCAGCTTAATGAATTTGGACCTTTTCAGTAAACAAAGTGTCATGAATGCACATGAGTTTTACTAAAAAGGAATAAAAGTACTGTTTATTTATAAGACATTAAAATAAACAGTCAATGTAATTTAAGGGAATCGATCTTTGTTTTCGTACTATTTTCAATATTATACAAGCAAACATAAATCAGAAATGGAGCAGGAGCCAAACATAAGTCACCATATTAAAAACCTATTTTAAATCTTCCGCCCTGTAAGTCGGCTGAGTTACTCCACCAATTTTGTCTTAAGTCTTAAGTGCCACTGTACTCTTTGAGGCAGAAAAAAAAACAGTAGTGCCATCCGTAATTATAGCAGGACTATTGTTAATACACCTGGGTGAGCAGGCCGCGGTGACCGAGAGCCGTAGCAGCGGTGACCGCGAGCCGTAGCAGCAGTGATTACGAGCCGTAAGTGCGGTGACGATTCGACGTAAGCTCGGTGACGGCGAGTTGACTACGCGCCGCAAGCTGTTCATAAGCTTTTCCCGGGGCGATGCCGTTACGGTGCTGGGGTGGTTGGTGTGCGATAACCTTAAAACAACAATCAAATTGACTAACTTCACAGTCTGGCTATAGTAAAATATACGCAGCCTCATTGACCAAATCATGACCGACCCAGTCTCAATAGAACTCAAAAGGATATTTGACTAGTGGCTCTGTGAGCTGTATTCCTCGTGCGTTTAAACTTTTTTGCAAACAATAAAAACAAATAGCGCCATCTAGTTTCATTATTGTAAAACTAACATTAATAAACTTATTAATAACCAAGGTTATTAATGTTAGTTTTACATCATCAATCCCTATCTAGTTGGTAAAGGGCTGATTCTATATTTGATACTTTTCACTTTGCCACCTGTCACTTTGCTACCTGTTACTTTGACATCGATGTGGCAATTCCCATAAATAATTAAGAACGTCGATGTTGTACTTTTTTTTCCTTAATCGTGATGAAATGTATCCTGTCTGTTTCCGTACCCCTGACAACGTTAGTGCTAGTAGTAGTAGTAGTAGTAGTAGTAGTAGTAGCAACGTTAGTGTTAGTAGCAACGTTAGTGTTAGTGTTAGTAAATTTTATAATGCTCGGTTGAGCAGTTAATGCGTGAAAGCGTGAAACAAACAAACAAAAAACTCACTTTCGCATTTATAATATTATTAAGTAAGATTACTTGGATTTGCTCGCGATGGTCTTTCTGCACACTATTAAGGTAAACGTCCAGCTGCATTACTATGAATTTAAAGGCGATCAGTGTTGGTTTTTTCATCCTAACGCATCTCAGGGGCTGGGCTGTTTTGTGTGATCACGAGGGCGTAGTTTATGTGTTTTTCGTATTTTCTTACTCATGGATTTTCTTGAGTTTTATTCGTGGATCTTAAGGTGGTAATAAAACAAATTTACATATTAGGGAGCCAAATGTTGTAACAAACAACCCTATTCATCATCAGGCAACAATAAGTTATCAGGAACCAACGTGTGACTTACCGCTTCAATAAGTACTAACCAAACAGATATCATTTTTTCCTAGCTTTCTGTGTCTGCTTCCTGGTATAAATGCGTACTATATAATTCCTTGAACCAAAAAACACTCTAAATGGGTTAACTCCAAAAAAAAGTACGTGGAAAATTTGACGTAGTTTATCGAAATAAATCCAATCCATACAACCACCGAAAATTAGTAAAGTATGCCAAAGTAGTTCTTTAGTTCCATACTTTATGACCAGCAAAATATTTCCAGCAAAATAAATAATTTTGACATTTTTAGCTACCTAAAGTACCAACCCACATCTATAGCAGGCGTTTACTTTAGTTTGCCAGTAACAATTGAATCTTCTTGGATCATTATAGAAAAATGCTCAGTCAGAGAAACAAGACAATAATCATTTTAACAAAAATATTCCAATTTGTTTTGATTGTATTTGAAAAATCTCATATATTTGATTTCAGTACACTCTCAAAAAACAAAAGAGATCCAAAATGCGTAGATTATTTTTGCTAAATTCATATTTATTTTATTTTAAAGCATTCCTTAAAACCCAAAACGATCCAAAATGTATGGAGTCTTTCAGTTGAATTCATATTTAGTTGATTTCGAAGCACTCCTGAAAAGCCAAAACGGTCCAAAATGCGTGGATTATTTTTGATGAATTCATATTTATTTGATTTCAAAGCACTCTTTAAAACCCAAAACAATCCAAAATGCATGGATTATTTTTGTTGAATTCATATCAACTTGATTTTAAATATGACGTATTTAACGAAATAGATTCAATCAATACAGTCACTTTTGAGTAATGAAGTTTTGAAGTCTAAAAATGATTATTTGATCATAACTATAGTTATGAAATTATTTTCTTTTATTATAGTAAGCATGCATTTTTTGTATATTAAAGTTTCATTTCGTATACTTATATATTGATCAAGATATGTAGGTAAATATGGGCTGTGATCTATTTTTTGCAAAATACTATTTTTAATGACACCAACTCTAAATCAAGTTCCACAATAAGGATCTGCTTAATTATTTTTGAGTAACTTACAAGTAAAAAGGATTAATTTGAATAAAACTATTGGTAAAAGATATGAAAATAGTTTATATTACTACCCTGGGATATGAATAAGAACATTATGAGTACAATTTTTACCATATATACTAAATATTATTATTGCCAGACGTCTTAATCTAATCATTTTACTAAAGACAAAATCAGTCAGTCTTATATGCCTAGTATTATAGGGTGCCTACACAAGTATTTAGTCTATATCCGTTAATACCATATCCGCTTCAGTTCAGAAGCTTGAATATATCTTCCTATGCAGAGGTGAACAGTTGTTTCGGTGAAATAACGTCTCGCTGTCTCGCCTCTTTTTGCAATTCGATAGAACCCGTGCTCCGATCTTGGATGGATAGTCATGTTGGCCTGGCTATACAAACACTTCAAAACTTCGATGTACCGGTAGTCAATCTGATACCACTGTAATGACTGTAATACTGCCTAGGTATCGACTGAATCAGTCTTTCTCGTAGTCCATAAACGCTAGACATAGTGGCCGATTATACTCTTTGGTCTTCTGCATAATCTGCCGGAGCGTATTATTTTTAGATTAATACTTAGTATTACTATTGCAAAACTTAAATCTTATCATTTTGACTAAAAACAAAATCAATCAGTCTTTTATGTCTAGTATTACGGGGTAGTATGTTTAATATCCTACACAAGTAGATAGTCATTACGATCACTGTTTAACACATATTGTGCTCAATCATCAATAAAAATGATCCTTAATGATGAATATCTTAATGCAATAAGAAAAATTATAATGTTTCAATGGAATATTTGTAAGGTTAAACGATACATATTTTTTTTAATGACGTTAGTGGTCTTTCACCGGTCTTTTCCTTATAGAAAAGTTTTGGATTTATTTTGCAGCTGACAAAAAATTATCAACAGTACCACCTCTGCGATGGCGATGGCATTGACAATGATTCATACGAAAGTTTTTTTTTGTCACAAACTGAGTTCTGCAAGCAATTTGTCACGGGTTTTATGCTTTGAGGATGATGACACTCAAATACTTAGAATCAGGACATTCATTTTTACTTAATGACACAATTTTTTCCATAATAGACGACTAAATACTTGTGTAGGAACCCCATAATACTAGGCAAGTGCTGAGATGCTTGCATAACGCGGCTACTATGACTGTCCAAATCCAGGACAAACTGACTAAACATGTCAACCTGCGTCGAGGAGTGAGACAAGGGGATGTGATATCCGACATATCCCAAAGGATTAGTATGCTGAAGTGGCAGTGGTCTGGTCATATTTGCCAAAAGACCTATAACCGCTGGTGAAGCCGTGTTCTTGAGAGGAGACCGCGACTCAGCAACCATAATGTAGGACATACGCAAGAGATGAGAGAGGCTACATACGCAAGATGGCTGGCGGCGGTTGGAAAAAAGAACCGAAGATCGGGCTGAGTGGCCTATGTCCAGCAGTTGACTGTTGCGGGCTGATAATGATGAAAATCATTAGATTTAAGTCTTGCAATAGTTATATGAGTAAAAATCTAAAGATATCGATCTTATAATGTTCTTATTCATAATATCCAAGTAAAAATAGATAAATTATATAAATCACATAGAGATAGTTCACTGTAAATGAACACATTAGAGTACGAACGATTGTGTTGTTATTATTGGTTGTAATAATGTGTCCCTTATAGAATATTCATCCTTTAGGATCATTTTAATTGATGATTGAGCACAATATATGTTAAACGGCAAATATCTTGTCAAATGTTTAAGTACACGTAATGGAACTTTTAAATATATATAAATGCATGCTTACAATATTGAAAATTAAAAAAAGAAATTAAAAACTATGGCCATCAACAAAGAAACATTCAAACCTTCATAACTCAAAAATTGACATTGTGTGGACTGAATCTTTGTCGTTAAACTACGTCCAATTTATATGGGACCACCATAGAGGTTAACCTTTTAAAATAAATAATAATCACCAAAATCGGTTAAGAAATTACATTCGTTTTTTATAAAACGATAGTCAAATTTCATTCATTCTGATAAACGTTTTATAATTTTTGTACTTTTTCATAACAACCTCATTTATATTGTTATGAATTTACTTCTTATTCATATGGACTCATTTACTTATATAGTCACACGGTGGTCAAGTGGTCATCATACATAGTATATTATAATCATTTAAGACCAGGTTCCAATATTTAAGGGTTTTTTCCATAAATATTCTGAGTCAACCACAAATCTGATAGATGTGATACTTATCATATAAATTTTTGAGATCTTAATCTCTCCCTGATCAAGACAAAAACGTGATTAACAGAATTTCATTCGATACATTTTCTTATCAAAAGTTACGTTATTTTCAGTAATATATTTCATTATTTGAAGCCCGGTACCTTTGGGTATGCAGATGACAGTACTGTGGTTGAGAGATACAGTTCCAATGCTCAAGTCAACTGCGACGCTGTCTAGCTTCAGAGAGAGGCTACGGTGGACCGTTTGAATTTAGCCTTAGAAGCCGTGTCCGATTGGGGCGATGCTAACCTGGTTAATTTTAATGCTACTAAAACGCAGGCGTGTTTTTTCTCTGCTGAAAAAGTCCTCTTAACCGATCTCCGTCTTCCCGTAGCGTAACAATACCATTAGACGACCATCTGGAGCTTCTGGGTGTCAAACTCACATCGAACTGAATTTTGGGTCTAACATTGAATCCAAAGCCAAGGTAGCTGCAAATAAACTTGGTATTTTGTCTAAAGTTAGGCGGTACTTCACGCCGGGACAGCTTTTGAATCTTTGCCAAGCACAGGTCCGATCTTGTATGGAGTACTGCTGCCACCTCTGGGACGGTTCTGCCAAGTATCAGCTCGAGGATTTGGATTCAATTGAGAAACGTGCTATGAGGCTCATTGGAGATAACACTCTGATGATTTTATTGTTGAAATACCTCGCACAAGTACGATGCGTTACGCTTCTTCATTTATTAAAAGAACTTCTAAGGAGTGTGTTCAAGTCAAGAGTATCTACCAGACAATCGTGCTACACCTTCGACCACATCGTCGCTTTCCATCAGATGAGATCGTGGTAAAACGATTGCCTAGCTAGACCGTTATAAAAAAAGAAAAAGAAAAATAAAGTAATATTTTCTTTTTTCCACTCAACTCAACACTCAAGGTTTTGTCTCTAAAATAAATCTGACAGCAAGAAAATATAGTTTATTATCCACTGTCAAAACAAAATTTATCTTACTAAATTATTAGCCTGGCAATAAAATAAATAACTTTTGAGACTTACGTCATTTAGATCCGAGCTAAATCATGTGTTCAAACAGCGCTCGCGATATTCAAACTTGTTACGCAGGCACTTCAGTGCTCGTTGCGGGTAGTGGGTGGCAGAGTATAGAGGAGGAGCGCTAGCGTGGGAAATGCATTAATGGAGCCTGGCCTTAACGAGACGTTTTTAAGTTTCAATCATGCTTTTTTAAATGATTTTAGCATTAACGTCTGCTTAGCGAGTATTTGTTTTTCCTTAAGAAAATTATTAGATAAGTTTCATTTAATTTTAACAAACAACCTCAACTGCCTACATAATAACCATTGTATTATCAACTAGCTACGGCCCGTGGATTTCTGTGCGTGGTTATTTTTCCGGTGTATAAAGGCTCACTACACCACGGTCATGGTACAACCAAAACTCAGTACATTTTCACAATTTATAACATTAGGGTTATGCGATGATGTACATACGCAACTTCAGAAAATTATTTTAATATATTATTAATAAATCCGTATAAGAACCAAAGTTATCGACATAGCTCTCAGAATTTGCAAGTTCAAGTGGTAATGGGCAGGACATATAGTTCGCAGAGCCGACAACTGCTGCGTAATAAAGGTTCTGGAATGGCGACCACAAACAAGCAAGCGAAGTGTAGGGAGTGGGGGGTCCACAATGGACGGACGACATTGTAGCCATCGCAGGGAGTCGGGGGATCGAGGCAGCACAAGACCACATCGTGGCGCTCTTTGGAGGTTGCCTATGTTCAGCAGTGGACTTCTAAAGGCTGAAAAGATGATGATGATGATGATGATGGTGATTAAGACACTTACACAATGCCATCACAATGACACTGAATCTAGCCATCGAACACACCGAAATGCTGCGAACCAAACTAGCCCAGTGTCGCCTGTTGATTATTCGAACGATGGGAATGACCCAGAAATTGCACAAAAAACTTCTCATCACGTTTATTACTCTTATTAAAATCTATAAATGCCATTCGTCTCATAAGAATAGGGCAATATGGATTTTTTCTTCTCTATGGTGGAACAAAATTAGTAAGCATGCACCAAATATAGCAATTTCTTGTAGGTAGTAGGTTCGTAACAGATTGGTACTATATAACCTAGCGAAACCGATACGTGTAGTAAGAAAGAAAGACGGGTGGTTGGTGAATCAGATATATTCCGTTATTTGTTGGAACAAATCGGTTTGGGTTACCTCGCACCATCACAATTTTAGTTAAATATACCTCTAAACTCAGTCCAAACCAAGATATTGAGGTTTACATAGGTAGGTCGGTGGCACAATTCTATTTTCGTGCGTTCATCAATGAAACATGGAATTATCAATTCTAGAAAGTAAAAAAAAAAACAACTCGTGCAACGAAAAGTATACCAAAAGAAACAACAGGCTTACATATTTGTAGGTAGGTGGCGAATTTCTATTTTCGCGCAACCATCAATGAAACATAGAATTATCAATTTTAGACAGTGTAACAAATAAAACATACTATGTAAAGAATACCTCTAAACTCAGTTGAACCTAGATAATGATGTTTAAATATATGTAGGCAGGTGATGCATTTCTATTTTTGCACGGCTATCAATGAAATATAGAGTTATCAATTCTAGACAGTGCAAAAAAAACAAAACATACTATGACATGTATACCTCTAAACTCAGTCTGAACCGAGGTAATGAGGTTTACATATTAGTAGGCAGGTGGCGCATTTCTATTTTCACGCGACCATCAATGAAACATGGAATTCACAGAACTGAATTTTCTAGACAAAGATACTATTATACTATATATCTATTATATATTCTGTGCTGTTATACAATTTTTGGCTTATCGTGGCTTGCTGACTCTAGATCTACTTAGTTCTAGCATAAAATAACTATATAATATGTAACTGTATAATATGTAATGTGTATGCACAAAATATGGTATTCTGATGCTTCTAGCTCGCACTTTGCCACTCGTTGCCTAGGTTGACCGGGTTTGACGCAAGAAGTCCTTCAGCATCCTGGATAGAATAGATCTTCACTTTTGTACAATCCTGACTACGCACTGACAGTCTTTTCAACCAACTCAGTGAAACGGCCTTAATTTCGTCGACCACACAAACGTGCATCAAAAGGAAGGAAAGCTGTCCGGAATAGGAATAGACGATTACAGAGCCGCCGGGAAACGGAAACAAATGGTAGAACGTATTGGAAGATGCTAGAAACGGTCCAAGTCCTGATAGACCGAGCTGGAAATACATTTTCTTTTGTTTATGTTTAAATTATTTGACAAGAAGTTCATTACTCTCGAGCTGGGGAAATATATCCGTGTTATGATGGTGGTGAATTTTTTTTTTTAATTAAGGAATGTGTTGGATATTTAGTAAAACAGTTTGCAAACTTCTTGGAAAAATTGAGAGTAATGTTGATTCTATTGCCTTTTGTTTTTTACTCGACTGAGGAAGGTTGTGTGTTTGGGTTGTATGTATGTCTGTTTGTACATTTTGAACCTCACAGCAAAGTCTGTGTTTATATTAGGCACAAAATAAGTAATAATCACTGTGGGCAAATTGGCGCGAAAATATTCTTGTCGCTGCGGTCCCGTAAAACTTATTTTCCATTCCTTGCTCAATGGTTTGGCGCAATCGTACAAAACTCGGCCTGTGATTAGCTGAATATATGTTGCCACTGACAAACCGTACCAAAGACTTATGAAATTATTATGTATTGAAATACATAATATAAAAATATGAAGACAAAAATGGGGAGATTTTCCAGAAAAAATATTGTATCTTGGAAATAAGATCTATGACACCCTGTTAGTATGTTTTTTTTAAAATATAACATGATCATATACATATCTATATGTATAATAACATTAAAATATCAACACAGTTTAACTATAATTTTTTTTTGAACTATAATTAAACTAGTTGTGTTACATATAAGTAGTATGTTCATTGTAGAAGTTATTTTATTTTCATATCATGTTCATTCTTGTTACAGATATAACATATTTATTTTGTCTTGCTAGGAGAAATGGGTTGGTTTAAACTATTTAAAATAAAAATTTAGTTGTTTACATCTACACTAACAATACAAAGAGCTAAAGTTTGTTATATATTTGTTTGTTACAGCTAATTTCTGAATCAGCAGATCCGATTCTGACAATTCTTTCAGACTACACTATTCAAGGTGGACATAGGCTACTTCTTTCCTCAGGCAAACGCTAAGTTTCCGTGGGATAACGGGAACACTACGGACAGGGACATAGGGCACGGTACCTAGTAATTAATAAATTGGAATGAATTTTATAATAATTATCAAAATTTATGAAAACGTTCCTATTATTATTTTTTCATAATTTATCATAAGTAGCCGTTTGATACAGTACACTATATCCATTACTTCTATGAAATACGTTAAGAAAACAAAATGGTGCCCATCATCATTATAAATGATCTAACTACCATTTTTTTTTGATAAATTCTTTTATAAATAATGTTTTGAAGTGTTTCATATTTGTTAATGAAACTATTTTATACCTTAATATAGATGTTGTAAGTGCAGCTAGGTACAAAATGTTTTTTTACGTCCCGACGCGCACTGCGGGCTGCTGCCCGCTGTGAGCGGCGCGTGAGATAACCTAGGTCGATGTTTTCGACTATATACACGTGAGTCATAGCCGGTAGTGATATTTAAAATTATGAATCATCTTGTTTACCCCAGCTTTCAAACATAAAAAACCACAGCTGAATAGGTCCATTTGTTTGAAAGCTACTATTTTCACCCCTCTTTTCTTTCTCACCTCCCCCCTCTATCTCTCCATATATCTAAGAACCATCTCGATCATATCAGCTTTCGAACAGAAAAAAACCGCATTAAAATCGGTCTATTCGTTTGGGACCTACGATTTTTACCAACACACACAAATACACGCACACACATACACACAGTGATACACACCCTAAACATAGAACACCAGTCTCTTTGTTTAGGGGTTAAATAAAACGTCACGTATTCAAAACAGAGCAACCTGTAGAGCATTTACGATATATTTTCTATTACTATATATTTCGTATCAAGATGGCATCTATTAGTAAATCCCATATCGCTCGATATCTTAAGATACTGTAAAATGCAAATATATCTTATCTTCGCCGTTTGTGATGGTTCATATAAATTGTATAGCGAGCGATATTTTATCTTAAGACAAAATATTATCGTATCTTAGTCGTCTGTGACGCGCTTTACCTTGCAGTAAAGAGACGCGTCTAATTACACTGTTCTTAAATACCGAGTAAGTGGGTAGTCCTAAATTAATATCATATTATAACCACTAGTATCCGACCCTCAAGTTTCTATGGTGTTTGAGAAATGCATTGATCTTCCGACCACCCGACATGTCGGTCGTGTTTGACAGTTGCCTTACTCAAACTAGCCATCCGGTTTTGTCGGTCTAAAAGAGGTAATTAAAACCACCTGTTGCATTTTGACAATGCAATTTTTTTTTTTGTTTTTTCTAGTTTGGGCTTAATAATCTCTCCACAGATGGAGTACTAGAACATTAACTAGTGTCCGCAATAACTACTAAACAACTTTAAACCAAAGCTCGTTAACAAAATGTTATAAGTTTCATACAACTAAAACTAAACAGAACCACAGAATAAGTAATAGTTCAAGTGCAGAATAATATCTGAGTGAAGTCATTTAAATACATAGCGACTCTCGCTGCATTGCTATGAAGTGCAATTTAACTCGCACAGCGCTGCGATCTTACAATTAACTTTACCTACTAGCTGTGCCCGCGGCTTTACCCGCGTGGTCAAAATTCATGGATTTTATTTATTGTGCGATTTTATTCTCTATTTTAAAACTTAAAAAACGTAGCCTTTGTTAATCCTTATAACATCAGCTATCTTCCAGTAAAAGTCCCATCAAAATCAGTCCAGAGATTAGCGAGAACAATCAAACAACACAGACAGACAGACAAAAACTTAAAAAAAGGGTTTTTGTTATAAGTACCGTATATACTTTCATACGCATTTAGTAAAAAGCTGTTATTTTGACATTACAAACAGACACCTTTTTATTTGTCTTGTTCTAGACAAGGCGCTCGCTCATCGCGTACAGGCTAGAATGTAGGGTATTATGATTACTACTAGGTACTGGTACTATTAACTATTCTGTGATATGATATGACTTAGAATTTAGATTAGTAACACAATAAACACGTAATAATGTAAGTACTATGTTATTATTTATTAATATACATTTTGATAGTTCTATATGGTTCTATTACATATTACAATGACATTGGTTCTTATCAGAATAGACCTAGTAGCACTAGTAGGTGGTAGTGCGATACCTAGGTACGTTTTAAATGTCGTTGGTTCATTATATCATAATAGGTATTGCACTTTGTCGAATAAAGGTGCCGGTCTGAATTCCATGCTTAATAATGTGTGAAAAAGAAATGGCTATCTACGTAATAAAATTTCGGTACAAAAAAGTACCGACATTTTACTTTGTATGTATTTAAAGTAGGTACTTTATTGCTAAACACAAGGCGCGCGTCTAATCGAGCGCACGCTTGACAGCCTACTGAATTATCCCCAATATTGCGGCGTCGAAGTATAGGTATAATACTCGTATATTTTTACTTGTCGCGGAGTGCGACCGGCCTGACAGAACAGAGAAAATTGTCCTCTGAATGCAAATAATCTTAGTCTAGGAAACTTAGTACTCTCGTCGGGATTGGTAAGTTTAAAGTTATATAAGCGTTAGCGTACCGACTTCAGAATGGTGGAAGTTTTCAATTTGATTGTATTTTTTTCAGAGATTTTCTCTAATTTATGTGTTTTTCTTGTTATAACATTATCTCCAGGATTTCATAACCGATTTCAATTTTTCTTCGAAATAAATAAATATATTCGGGACAATTCCACACCAATTGCCTTGCCCCAAACTAGGATACCCTGTACTAAGGGCACTAGATAACGAATAAACCCTCCTTTCCTCAAGCATCAGGGGCGGGCGGATCCGGTTCTTGTCACAGACTGTATTAAAGTCTATTTGATTTTCATTAAAATAGTATTTTCGTTTTGATATACATTAAGATTGACAGTCCGCTTCAGAGTTATTAGGTACCTATGTCGGTAATTAAAGAAAAGGAACATTGATAGGCTATTAAATATTTTACTAATTTAGAGCCCCGAGAACCTAGAAAACATGTATTTTTTTCTGTTTCAGGTAATTATCGTTTTAATAATAACCGAGCTATGAAAGCTAGCAGTGTCAACGAGAAGAAGCAATCTAATCGAAGGTAATTGACCATTGGGTGTGATAGAGAGCAGTAAATATTTATGTTTTTGTCCTGCTCCTCCATATATACAATTTGAGCGGGAAATGAGAATATTTTTTTAAGGATATACAGCATGAACCGAAAAATTGATATAAACAAAAAACTAGATCAACAAACATCTAAAAAATCATACAAAAGGACGTTCCGTTTCAATATTTAAAACAGTTTTGGAGTAATAATCTATTAGTTTAATAGCGAAGGAATAATGAAATAAGAAATACGTAGTTAAGAAATACGTTATTTTTTCATTAAAAAATTAAGTTTAATCTACTCATAGCTCAAAGCTTGGTGTCAGTCCAAGATCTGGGCGCTTATTCACTATGCCGCATGAAATTCCTTGCCGAAAACGTGTGACGTCAGTACGGCAATTGCCGTACGATTCCACGCAGACATCTTAACGCGGCGCGTGACGTGTTTTATTGGCAATAGAGAATAATGGCTCAGGATTGGAGTATTGCGCCTATACCGTTGCTCATAGGAGATAAACAGTTATATCCCTGAAAAAAAACAACCTCAATGGAGGATACGTTTAGGACGCTGGATTGGAAAGGGGTGGGCACAAACATTAACGGCAGGTACATTTCACACTTGCGATTCTTAGATGATATCGTCCTTATGACGGAAGTGCTGACTAGCTTGGCTACTTAAATGCCTCACGACGAATTGGTATTCGCATGAACAAAGACAAAAAAAACATGATCAATTACCGTATTATACCGTAACCAATAGTATTCCATGGCATGACACTCGAAATTGTAAAATAGTAACCTTGGACAAATAGTTAAACTAGGTAGAAACAATTACGAGAAAAAAACTAGCAGGAGGATTCAGCTTGGCTGGGCAGCTTTTGGAAAACTTCGTCAAGTCTTCTCATCGCCCGATCCACAATATACCTGCGCGTCCTTTCCGTAATGAGATACGAAGCCGAAAAGTGTGAGACTGATCTACCTAAAAGCTCAAGGATGCCCAGTGAGCTATGCTCTGAGGTTCTCTAAGGTATTGAATCCGAAACGAGGTGATTCTGCAGAGATTTAAGGTAGCCGACATAGCTCAGAGAATAAGCAAGCTGAAGTGGGAATGGGCTGGTTACATATTTCTTGAAACCGATAACCGTTGGGGTAGACGAGTTCGAGTGGAGACCGTGAATCAGAAAACGTAGTTAAGGACGCCATCCGGCTACATGGAGCGACGATCTGTGCAAAGTAGCTAGCAGTCATTGGAAGTATAGGTAGTATATGTTGACAGCTCAGAAATTAAAATGGATCACCTTGAGAGACCCTATTGAAAATACGTAATTATTATAAATCTCCTTTTCCATCGATTTCAGGTTATATTGACTGGTCATATCTACACCACGGTAGGTACATTTCCTATACCTAGTCACTTTATGCTTGCTTGTCGTATGAAGTAGTGCTAGCCCCTGGTATGAGATTTTGTCAGGCCGCCCGATGGCTTCTGACATGGCTTAACGACTGGTTTTAATCAATAATAGCCGGGACTTACAGTTTAACGTGCCCTCGGAATCACGGAGCGATGGAAAACCGCACTTATCTAACAATAACAATAACTTAGAAAAGGCGTTGTCGGTGCGGAGCCTATGACCGAACCCTGTATCGTTTAATTCTAAGTCGCACTAGTATTCTGCTAGGCTACCACACTAGCTTGGATACACTCTCTACCTCTATAATATAAAGCCAATATAACGAAACACGTAGTCATCCATCTACTAATTAAAAGGTCGAATCATAGAAGTCAAGTACATTCACGAAATTTAAGCCATTCAAACGTTGCCATCGTACGACGCTCGCGCGGTCAGTGCTCTGAGTCAGGTGATAGAGATAAAAGCATTTTTTTAATTTAAAATTACAATTTGCGCGTTGAAATCATGCCACAACAAAACAGAATAGCAGTTTATGAGTTCTGGTGTGACATTCCACAAGTAAGCCATTAATTTTCTTGCATAAATCGTCTAAAATACCAAAAATTGTGAAAACAAATTACTCCCTCTTAGTTCGGGCAGAGTGTTGCCAGCTTTATACCAGTTTTATTTGTACGTTGCTTAGGTATGTTTTTTTTTTTTTTTTTACTAAACTTCTGTACAAAAAAAGAGTATTATGTTTTCAGGGCTCATGTATACTTTAATAAAACTGTAACAGGTTCAATTCTGTATAAGTGTGAATCTTCGGTGTGATTCTTCACGCGTAACAGGCCGCCCAAGGGTCACACTTGGGTGGCCTGGAATTTTAATATGAGAATTATAACAAAGGTGACCGACATAGCTCAAAGAATTAGCAAACTAAATTGGCAATGGGCCAATTACATAATTCGTAGAACCGACAACCATTGGGGTAAACTAGTTCTGGAGTGGAGACCGCGTTTATGCAAACGTAGTGTAAGACGTCCGCCAGCCAGGTGTAGTGACGATTTGCCGAAGGTGGCTAGCAGTGACTGGAAGAGTAGAGCCAAAGATCGGGCTAGTGGCGTTCACTAGGAGACTACGTCTAGCAGTTGACTACTACTGGCTGATGATGATGAATAATATGAATTGATCCGTAAGATTTAAGAAACGATTAAATTCAGCATCTAAGAAAACGAATAAAAATATTATTTATCCGAGACCTACATAAAACTGACTTCTGGGTTAAATCCCGAATTCCCTTTTTGAGATGTAGCCATAACAAAATTCGTTGAAAAAACTCTATAATCAAATTGCTCTTTTCTACGTACCAATTCAAAACTAAAGCCCGTGAATGCAGACAGACGGACAGTGTTTCATCAACAATTACAGGGTTCTTTTTTTACGTACGGTACTAAAAAGATCGTCGACCATTACAGATCAAAGAACTTTCTTCATCAATAAATGAAACGATCACTCATTTGCCAAAATAAAGGCAATAAAGTTTTTTTAAGGAAAAAAGTCTGTTAAGAAGCCATCTTATAACTCAAAGCCATTCCATTTCATTCGGTCTATGGGCACGGAGCCAACTAGTTTATAAAGCTAGCCTTTAATATAAGCCATAATTCCTACATAGCCAATAAAATCTATAAATGGAATGTAGACATGAGAGGCTTTTGGCCAAATAAAGTGCAAAAAATAGAACTAGATTATTGTAATGTTTTGATCTTGTATTTCTGTAATAACTTTTCATAGGTTTCTTGGAACTCTATTGCTTACAACTAAGATTAACCTCTATTTGCCGAACACGAACCGAACACAAGCAATGACTATTTTCACCAACTAGAGTCTAACCCAGGCCCCAGTACAGTACGTACCTGCTTGCATAATGTTTTTATATTCTCTATCTTGGACAACTCACGGTCTACGCCGGTAAAGTATAACCGGAACTTTGTAATCTAGCCGGATACATAGAGCAACTCTAACAAACCTCGAGAAATCCTAGTAGTTCGTCTGTTAGGTCGAATAAATAAACACGCTACAAATCTAATTCGCACATTTATACGTCAAATCAAACGGTAATACTTACTTACGTTTTTATTTATTTTTCCTTTCCGTTTATTATTATCAGACAGCCATTTAGTGAGCTGCGACGAGTCTGGACGACAATAAACAGACTTTATGTCTTCGCGTGAAAGTGAATACACACAAAAGTTATGACTTACGCGCAAAAAACTCCACCTGATCATTCCTTAATCAACTTTGATCTTTATGGCTTTGAAAATAAATGCTGCATGTCTTCCGGGAGAGGAATGTTGACGGAAAATTCATGTTTTGGGACCTTTTGTTGCAGAGTCATCGAACTGTCGCAAGTCTATTGTTGATTTATTTGTATTGTGCACCTTCACTTATTGCTGATTAGCTTTTAGAGCTCTCTTTAAATGGGACAAGGGCTTGAGGTTTTATTTCGTCGAATGTTTAGTGTTATACAAATAGGCACCTACATTCTGCCTACTAATGAGTTATTAGTTAGTTAGTCTAATGAGTTATTCGCTTATACTCGTATTATCGCGTTAACTAAATAAAATAATTGCCTGTAAAGACTTGTTTTACATAAGTAGTAAATAAACAAAAAAATAATAATACAGTACTCGAAAAATATTCTTTTAAATACGAGTACACCCGAGTTTGTTTGTCGTATGAGATAGCGCATACGGGACACAGGTAAGACACACGGCCAGAAGAAGCAGCGAGATGGGCCGCGACGGTCCGCGACGATATTGGATCGTGCGTCGAACCTGGATCCAATTGGCACAGTCCGCCCAATGGCTTCTGACATAGTTTCATAATAGCCAAGACTGACAACTTAACGTTCTCTCCGAAGCACGGAGTGATCGAAATCAGCACATAACTTGTCATTAGTGCGGAGCCAAGTTAAGGTGGCACCATCTATCTTCTGATGAAAACGTTTGATGATAAGCAATTTTGCAGACTAAGATGGAGCACGCGAATCCATGAGGTGTATCTCGATGACGCACATTATAGTAGCGGCGGCCAGTTGATTAGTCTAGCTCTACTAAGCATACTCAATGTCGATCAGGTCCGTGACGTCACAAGCGTTTCCACGAGATATATTTAGCAATAACACTGTTCCTCAGTGGCATTAAAGGTATAATCACATTAACGCAGATCAGCCAGCTGGTCGTCTGGCTCCGGCGATGCTGACAAGCGACGAATTTACGATGTCATAACTTACCGGCCGCCAGTGGGGCGCTGGCGGCGTTTGTAATTACTTGCTTACTAGTTTACTAGCCTCTACTTGCGGAAGCTTTGAGCATTGAAGTGAATGATCTGGTTTCTCGACACTCGAAGTCAAGTGTTAATTATGAACCAATTACATACATAGACTTTAATACCTGAAATGGTGAGGAATTCTGATAAGCTTTTAGGTGCTTTGAGGTGATAAGTCGGTGTTTAGGCGTATTGCTGGAAACATACACAGTTTTTATTTTGGTATCTAAAAACCGTAATACAAGAAACTTAGAAACTTTGAACTTTTGTATCAAGATTTACAAAATTTCCAACGGCGACAACCTGTATAGAGAAATGTCACGAAACTCCGATCAAGAATCACAAAATAGGTAAGCAGCAGAAATGGAATTGGATCAGCCGCACTTAGCGAGACTTCAGTTCTTGTCTAAAATGGAACCCACAAGGCAAAAGACAGCAAAGCTGCTTGAAGCAGGATGTGGAAACGTTCCGTATTGGCAAAGGTTAAGGAAATCGGCAAGACTAGGTCTAAAGTCAAGCGTGAAGCCAAATACAGAAGGAGATGGATGAACACTATGGAAGCTTTAAAATAGATCACTTGAATGAATGAAAAGAGTCATTGAAATCTATTTAGAAATTCCAGACATAAAAAAGTCGACATAAGGACCTCTTGCTGTTGTGGAAGTCGCTTTAATATCTTAAACCTTCTACGATCAGGAAATAAACAGCATAACGGAGAGAAGATACGGGACGCAAAAACTAGACTAGATACAAGTACAGGCACACACACCCACACAGCTATATTTCCAATGTCGTGCAACGTGCTTCATGTGCACCAACAACAAAGATAGAGACACAATATTACACAGACTGTCGCGCATGAGATAACGATAATTATTATTATCATTAGCTGTGCTACTCAAACGCCATTTCGAGAGTGACTGGGGCCAATTATGTGCGTAGCATTTAATTTAAGCGTTCAACGCCCGAACAGCTAGAAAATAATTTCCCATTTTTATTTAGATCTATATGTGTACCTCATAATAATACACAATTCACCTAAAAATGTTTATATTTAAAAGACACTTATTTCATTAATAATCAATTCCAATCGAGCCTTTTCATTAAACAGGACAAATAATACCAGTAAAGTAACAAAACAAATATAAGGCCGCATATTTTACGCGCCGTCAAAGAGCGTAATTCAGGAGGGCAATTCGTCCCATTAAATGCGTGTTGTAGGCAGATGCCTCAATATGATGCAATTCATGAAATGCCTAATTGTCTTTGAGGGATTAATATTATCTATATCTATGTATCTATCTATACTTATAATAAAGAAATAAGAACGAAAAAGTCTGTACAAGACTTTTTCGATATTTGAGAAAAAATGGTCTAGCTCAAAATAAGATACTGAACAAGAATAAAATTATTTTTCATAATATTGTCTGTCTGTCTGTATGTTTGCTCACGCATCACGTAAAAACTACTGGACTGATTGCGATAGGGTTTTCATTATTGTAAAGCTTAGGATTTGACTTAAAACTGGAGTACTTGGTATCTTAATTCGATGATTAGATGCCTAGCAATCGATAAAACACTATTTGACAGCTAAACTAGTTTTAAGAAATCTAGTATATAGTACCTGGAATAATACGTACGCTACTTTAAAATGAAATGACCACGCGAGCAAAGCCACGGGTACAAGCTAGTAATTAATAATTCCTAAATAGCTCGCATGGTATTACTATGTACGTACTTACTAAACCACTGTAAATCATTAGTTTTTTATATGTCAAAAGATCTCATAACTAAGAACACACAATAATTTTACATAGATACATATAAACACTATGTAGAATGTGTTATTTTAAATAGTACATATGTGTGTGAAAAGAACAGTAAAACAAAACATAGTCATATGACAAATGCTTGCTTGTTGTATGAGGTAGTGCTGGCCTCTACTATGGCGTTAGAGTATGTCAGAAATGACTGCCATTATATATCAATAACAGCCACAAAAATAAATAATAGTTTAAAAAAACTAAAAAACACGCTTTATATAGAAAACCAAACTAAAAAATAGAAAATAAATGTTAATAGTGTAAATAAGAAAAAAATGTTTCATTTCAAAAAAATCGTGGGGTGCATGGGTCAATAGTTATAAATATTTCATAGACAGATATGAGAAGAAGGATTATCATTTCGATAATATCTTAAAAAGCACCCCACGCTTTTTTTAAAATAAATCATTTTTTTCTTATTTCCAATATTAAAATTTATTTTCTATTTTTTAGTTTGGTTTTCTATATAAAGCGTGTTTTTTAGTTTTTTTAAACTATTATTTATTTTCTACTTTTTAGTTTGGTTTATTTATAAGAGCGTTTTTTCGAATTATTGCATTGTCATCGGTCTTTGACAGGTGTGCAAAATTTGAATGAAATCTGACCGTTTCAAGTGGGTCAAAATAGCATCCAAAGGAGTCGGTTACAAAAATACAAACATACAAGTGAAGCTAATATAAAGCGTATAAAAAAAACAGCCGGGACCGACAGCTTAACGTGCCCTCCAAACCACAGTCAATTTAAGTCGGCACACTAATAGGATATTTAGTTAATGGTAAAAATTTAAGGGACCTCTTTCAATCGAATCCTTTTTGCGAGACTGTCCATACAATTTAGACATTACAAGGGGTGCCACATAACACCGTCTGTCTGTCTACCACATATTTTACACAGTTATAAGTGATTTGTATGTATGAGGGTATACTCTCGTTGATTGATTGCTTTTGTTTTGAGCCTCATGGGCACGAAAATGTATGTATGAAATGTTGCGTAGACTCCCCACGAAGTGATAAATTGTGTGATCATTCGAGTTACGCGTATCTGGGGAGTTGTGGAATAATTCATCAATAGATCCATTGTTGTTTTAGCATGTATATATTTTTATAATGCTGTGACAGGATTATTAGATTGTTTCTCTGTATTTTTCTGGGTCATCAGCTTACAAATCTTAATTTCGACTTTTATTTTCATAGAAAACGTTAAATTTTGTTATAAATAAAATTTGGTGACGAAATTGTGAGATCATATCGTTCAAAATGTAAAAAGATTAAGGAAAATAAATGATATATCGATATTTTTGTTATTTTTTTCTAAGTTGTGATGATATTTTTAACCATATATCATCCCGGGCGTCGTCCAGAAGACCCTGCCAAAGTTTCGCAACAATCCGTTAAATAGTTTAGAAGCGCATCGCGCACAGACAAACCTACACACATTCATTTTTATATTAGTTCCTGCCCCCTGGCGTACTATGCATAGTACAAAGAAATTCAAAATTCTCACAAAAGTCAATTGTTTTTTTCTAAACATTCGTTGTTTATGAGCGTCATTTTTAGAAAAAAAATACTTTTACTTTATGAATAGTTTTTTTTGCAAAATGGATGACAGGCGCTTCACTCAGTGCAAAGCAAGTAAGCCGTATTTATATATTATACGTTTAACGAATATTTTGTAAATGATAATATTTACACAGTATTTTGTGGTTTGTCGTCAACATTTTTTCACTGGAAGCTCAAATGCTTTGATGTACCATACTATACATAGTACATCGGTAGTCAGTTAAGATACTTTTTTAAGTCTTCTCTTCATCCAGTCCATAGTGCCTGAAGTCTTTAATGCGTGCGTTCTACCAGCTGTGTCTTACGGAACCGAGACGTAGACACTAACACTGGGACTTGTCCACAAATTTAAAGTCGCTCAGCGAGCTATGGAGAGAGCTATGCTCTGGTTTTCTCTGAAGGATAAAATTAGAAACGAGGTAATCCGCCACATAACCAAAGTCACCGTTATAGCTCAAATGATTAGCAAGCTGAAGTGGCAATGGGCTGGTCACATTTCTTGAAGGACGGACAGCCGCTGGGGTAGACTTGTCCTCGAGTGGAGACCGCATCTTGGGAAACGTAGTGTAGGACGCCCACGGGCCAGGTGGAGTGACGACCTGCGAAAGGTAACCGGAAGAAACTGGATGAGAAGAGCCGAAGATCGGGCTCTGTGGCATTCATTGGGAGAGGCCTATGTCAAGCAGCGGACGAACTCAAGCTGTTGATGATGATGATGATGATGAACATGACAAAAGTTCAAAAACTAAAACTCTTCTACGGTTGGATAAATTTTGCCTATGATACTCTTTCGATGAAGACGAATCGATTGATACCCCGATTGTTAAAATCGGACCAAGTTTTTAGTTCAAACACATTGCCCTTCATTTGTTTTGCCGAAGACTGATAAATTAAATCTTAGGATACTCTATAAATGAAGACAAATCGATTGATACCTCAGTTGTCAAAATCAGACCAAGTTGTAAGTTTGTACTCACAACCCTTCCTTTGCTTCGCTGTAGTCGGGTAAAAAGCAATGTTGAGACATTATACCCAGGAAGACCGGAGGCCCATACTTATTTTCAAAAATCTACCAGGGTGCCTGATCGATGTTTCGCGTGATCACAATCTTGGTACTTATTTGGCTCATCAAATTAGCATTGCAACTCAGCGGGGCAATGCCGCCAGCATGTTGGATACACTGCCAACTGGTAATGGGCTAGGACTAGCTATAAGCATGTATGGCATGTGTGTTGCCCAACTGTTTGGAGTAGTAAGATTTTATTAATTTGTAGTAGTTAGATTATAGTAAAAAAGAAATATATTAAGCTATGTATTTTTCTACTTAAAATAAATAGTTTGTGTAAGAACTCAACATAAAATGGTTGAAGTGATTGAGAAAACCATTGAACCACAGATAATATCTTCATAAAAATGTATATGTACCTTCGCAGACAACTAGATTGTTTGTCATGCGCGTCTACAATGACACTGAAGTAGCAAATATTATTCCATCTTCCGTCGGGTGTCAGCAGAGAGACCCTCTTGGTCCAGCATCTTTTAGTCTGCCACCCAACCGATCATTCAACGTCTCCAGTCCATGAATATGATTGGTAGTTGGATGATGAAACCTTGGGAGGAGATGTGAAGCTTTTGGCGTAGGTAAATTAAGACTTACCAGGTAGTCTTAATTTACCTACGACACTACGCTCCTATTTATGGGACATCGGTTAAAATTATTATATCATAGGTAGATACTATTATCCCGCAGTATTTTCGCAGACTACTGGCACTATACAAGTCCTTTGTAATACAGCCTTACACCACAATCACACGTGTCAAATTAGATTTAGAGTGGTTGGTTTTGGATTTGCTAGGTGCAGCGGCGATATACGCAAAGTGGCTGGCAGCAGTTGCAAGAGAAGAGCCGAAGATCGGGCTCAGTGGCGTGCTTTGAGAGAGGCCTATGTCCAGCAGTGGACTGACACGGGCTGATGATGATCGTCATTCAAAAATAATCTACACCATATAAATAATAAGAAGGAAAGATTTGATTTTTGTATGTATGTTTGTTTGAAATAAACACTAAAAATAATAAACTGATTTTAAAAATTCTTTCAACTATGGAAAGCAACATTATCAGCAAATGACAAGGGCAAAAAAATTGAGAACCCTATGAAAATTGCAATAATGTAACCCAGGGTATCAAATATTTGCCAATAAAAATGTCGATTCACTGTACGGAACGGAATGACATATTGCCGTGGAAACGAAATAATAACAAATCTATCGAAAAGCACGACGAGCATAGCTGGCAATTTTTTTGAATAAATTTAACTCAATTTTTTGTTCAAATTTGTCAATCAAAACACGGGTACAGATGTGTACTAATAAAGAGAAACTCTTAGCAACCCGTGCGAAGCCGGGGCGAGTCACTGGTGTAACATCAATCCCTTAAGGCCATTCAAAGAAATTTATTTAATGACACAAACATCTTTGACGGCATAGTTTTTTCTCGAACAAAGTCCGTTGGTATTGCCTCGTTCGTTTACTTTTTCCTCAAATAAAACAAAAGTTGTAAGTCCATACGCACAATGCTGTAATCGGCTAAAGCGGACCACAGAAAAAGTAAAATAGTGGCCATTTATTATTGTTTAAAACTTCCTTATCCCGTATTTAAGTTTTCCGCTTAAATTCAACAACTGTTTTTCCACTGGAAGGGTAAGAAAGGATGAGGGGGGGGGTAGGGAGAGTAATGCCAAGAGAGGAAATGAAAAAGTTATGCCAATTCTGTATTCAACAAACTTATTTCGTTTATTTATAAAATCAGCAGTTCATACTCGTATAATTTAGGTTTAGTAATAGCTCCCACAGCATGTGGCAGATTAAGTCCCATTAGGAGACAAACATTGCGGTCTTTTTTCAACCAATTTTGTGGCGTATGAGATGCTTCAATTCGTTATTATTAGTATCACTACAACTATTGTAAGAATACGTTGCGTTCACAATTTTATGCAGGCATCATCTCGTCCCATTACATACCTACTTAATTTTAATTAATTCTTCTGCTTCTCATATTTTCAGAAATAATTATTACATGTAAAATGATAATGAAAGATCACAGCGGGAAGTTGCAAATTATCAAGACATTATTCATTTAGGCGCTGTAGAACGGCTCAATTAAGCTTCTAATGAGTCTTGTGTAACATTGAATACAAATTAGCTTAGATGCCTCAAAAATAAATAATTATTTTTGCATGATGATACGTTAGGGTCTGTTTCAGTATGTCCGAGTAAAGTTCTAGATAAGCTATGTGTAACTTTTCTAATAGATAAACATTGTTCTTCCATTTCGAATCACTGAAAATGGTTAAGCTTATCTTAGTCCGATCAAGTGGCATGTAACAAGTTATTCCATGGGATACGGAGTTTGAAACATAATAAGAATTATATTATGATTACTTTCAACTAAACTTGCAACAAAAACAAAAAATAACTACATTTGCAACTTTCATTCTTATATTAGTTTAGCGATTTATTTTACTACAGTGCTGCCGAAGATTTTGAATTAAGTTTACTGTTTTATTTTATTTTTGAAGTTACGACTCGAATATATTAGAAGAATGCCGAGGTGTGATCGCTACCCTTGCGAAGCCGCGGCGTGTCACTAGTAATATCAAATGTTGTTAAAGTTACTGGTTTAGCCACATTAAAGTTAAGTCTATGTCTGTCTTTGTAAGTTTTATGTAATGTAGAAGTTGTGAAATAAAATTGTTCGCCCTAGCCTGCAGACATAATAAACTACAAGTGACCGTAAAACTTTCCAAGTCGCACAAACATTCAAAGAGAATTTAACGATGTACTGAAAGCGAACTAAATGCTTTCGCACGCAGTCGCCGAATAGTTTTAATGCCAGTCCTCTTAAATGTTGTGTAGGTAGCATAGATCTAATTTAACTAAGTCCATCTGCGGTCGTTAGGTTTAATTACTGCAGTTAGTGAAAGGTGAGTGTTATACCTAACTTGTAATTCACATAATTCATGGTTTAGTGCTGGCCTCTTTATTACGTTTTATCTTTTACAGGGTGTTTTTTGAGACCGGGCAGTAAGTGCAGGTACTTTAACCATTGTAGCTACAGGAAATCATTTTTAGGAGACTGCCATAATTTTTGCAGATATGTTGAACTGCATTCACAGGTTTTGGAAAAGTTACAGTTATGAAGAAAATGGGCAATTTACACAAAAACGTTTTTTGATGCCAATCGATACTGTTTCTTATGAGGATCAAAAGTCTCTATTGGATCAATTGAGGTTAGAGTACCTACTAGAAATGTCAGGAATCGCGTAAACCTTTTTCCATACATTATGTATGATATAACAATATGTATGATATAACAATATGTATGTAATAATTTCCGAGCTATTAGTACCTAAGCTGCTCATAAATACTGTAGTCCGTGCTTGCGTGTCGCCATTACTAACAAGAATTAGCCATCGCGTAAAGATTAAACATTAGATCAAGTGGCAAGTAATTATATGAGACCAACGGTTAACAAACTATTATGCATATCTATATATAATAATAATATAACATATTAAATATAGGAATTAAAATTTATTTGGTTTCGCTGTCAAAATATATTTAAGGGATTACTTACTTACAAATAATTGTGAAACGCGATATAAGATGACCAAAAAGTTTATCTTCAACATAATGGTCAACTTATGCGCAATGCTCTAATGGCACATTTTGAAACGAACCCTTACAAAATATGTAAACAATATTGCAAAACAAATATAAAAAATTGAACAACAGAGAAAAAAATTGCATAAATTTCGGTAGAAACTGTCACATGCAACTCATCCCTGTCTGCTGTCCCTGTCGAATATTATTTCCGGAGTCTATCCCTTTATTCTAAGCTAGTTGTGCCCGCGGCTTTGCCCGCGTAGTCATTTTTCTAAAATAAAAGTATCCTGTATGTTTTTCCAGGACGAAAAGTACCTAGTAATACCAAACATTGTTCAGCCCCAGAAGAAATAATAGTACTAAGTTCAGCCGTCAAATATATTTTTATCGATTGTTCGGCTACTACTCTTCGGATTAAGATACTGTACACCAGTTTTAAAGTCAAAACCTAAACCATCCATCAGTAAAAACCACATCTGTTTTTTTTAAACTGTTTTACCTACATGTTTTACTATTATATCTGACTAGTGACCCGCCTGGCATCTCAAGAGTGTGATTTATAAAAAAATGAGAAATATTTGAATTTCTCGCACACTCGACCTTCACTCCAACTTCCCCCGAACTCTCTTTTCAGAAAGGGGTGTTGAAGACGAATGGTCCTTATATTGATGAGGTTTTTTTTCTGTTTGAAAGCTGATGTGATTGAGTTGGTTCTTTGCTATAATTTGCATTATAGTTATTATAAGGCATTGGGGGTTATATAATTATTAACTTTGTTCTTGTTCTCTTTCAAATATACAATACATAACATTATATTTTTAACAGGCATGTCTAACAGTCTAATAAATGGCCTCATAATTTTAACGGTTCCATTTTTGTCATTTAGCTGTGGATTTTTTTAAAGGAACAGGATAAACATCATCAGAAGAAAACGGCAATGCCATCCGGTCCATACTTATGCAAATAAGGAAAATAATTTGAACCGTTCTGCCTTGACTTCTTTTTTCCTTTACATTTCATGTGTCCCAGTTTCAGCAATGGGCGGGCGGGACTACCGGGCTTTATGTATAACTAGCTGTGCCCGCGGCTTTGCCCGCGTGATCATTTTTCTGGGATATAAGGATCCTATGTGTTATTTCAGACTCAAATGTACGAATATCATCCTACTTTGTTTTCATTTGACATCTATTGCTCGAACTCATCTGATTGAGATAGCAATTTTTACTGCAATTTTAAGTCAATTTTGAACCTATATAACGGTGAAAACAGCATCGAAATCTATTCAGTAGTTTTTCAGTGATACGCAATCAAACAGACAGACAGACACGATTATTAAAATTGTTATGTTCTTGTTAAGTAGCTTATAGCGCTATTAGCGTTTCCTGAGTTGGGACCTGTTTGTGACAGCCCGTAGCTTAATTATTATATTACCTATTTCTTTGTTTTATTTTGTTCGTCATTATTTATAATGTTCTGTGTTGTTATAAATGAATGTATTTTCTTTCTTTGTTTTTTTCTTATTTTGAGTCCCTTGTTAAACTGTTGCATTGTATGCAAATTGTGCATACAATGCAATAGTTTGGAAACAATAACTTCATAACTACCAGGAACATTTCTTATATTAATTTGAAGAGAGTTGATGCGCGAAGCTTTTGCCATTACAACATGTGAGGTTTTGAAAACGAACTATAAACAATGTCATGTCACATTGATGTTTTCATTTTTGCTGAGTGGTTGTAATTTAAGTTAAGGTGTTTCATCGTTGGTGTTTAACATTTTTAGAAGTCAATTATTCGACTGATATTCATTTCAAAATACTTAAATAAAGAATACACACTGGTGTGCCTACCATAGAGATGAACTCAGTAGTTGGCTACATGGGTTTTCATACCAACAGCCACTGAAGCATAAGAGCGTACGCATAACAAAGTTACGGTCCAATAAACTTTGCATCGTCACTTTGAAACATGAGTATTCATGTCTCTGCTCAGTAATTACTCAAACAATGTCCTTCAAATCGAAGCACTACGTACACATTGTCCACAATATTATATTAACTTCAGAATTATTGGCAAAGTGAAATAATAGTCCAGTCAGTGTGACACAATATACTACCCGTAATAGTATCTTTTTCATACAATGATAATTGTAGATTTGAGATACTGCTACCAGCTTTAACTTAGCTCTCACTTGTTGTTACTGCGACAACCGAAGTTAAGTAAACGTATGAAAGTATCTACAGTAGCGTTGCTTATCTGGTTTCCTAGCTCTTGTTGCAAAGTTAACACGTCTTCGGTGCATTTCAATGTGGGCTGTCTTAAAACTTGGTGATGCATACGGATTAAGGAAAGGACTTGATGAATGTCTTGGAAACAGTACAAAAATAATACTTTTAGTTAGATTAACTGAGTGACAATGAGCAGCTAGTTTGCCAAGACTCTATGCCCAGATTCTATATACTGGATACGTGTGTTTCAAACCTTTACTTATATTTGCCCACTACTGCTTAGCGGTTGAATACAGAAGGAATGACCCTGTTTTGATAAAGCATATAAAAAAACGAATACACCTAGTTTTTTTGTATTACGGTCCGAATACCATTATTACATGAAGTTTTGAATACCACTTTAGCAAGATGGTGGTCTTCAGCAGCAACACACTGATGTAGTATATTTCTGAAGTTTTAGGCTGTTAGTTAACAGTCTCCAGCTGGCCGTTACGGAAAACTTGTTTGAGCCACTATCGCAACAATTGAGTGATGAAACTAATCTGGCAGATCTGTGGTTCCAACGAGATGGGACTAAAGTATAAACACACAGCTCAGATTTCTGTGGCCACATGGAGACAAATATTCCCGCTCGACGTGTGTCCCCGAGGTGACGCGTGGTGGCCAGCGCGCTCACCATGTTTAAGCATGTGCTACTTTTTACACGATTGCCCAAAAAAAGGAGTGAAATGTTATTAAGATTTATGTATGTTTGTATTTATGTATGTATGTAAGTTTCTTTAGTCCACCATAACGTTTAAATGCCTGAACGGATTTAAACGTATAGGGTATCGTTAGAATCCTTACATCCCCCCGAGTTACATACGCTATTTTTATTAAGTCTTTTTTGCTGCAGTATGGCTCCATTATCAAGTGCGAAAAAATATTTTTTGCTTCTTGTTTTACAATATGTACAAAATTCCAATAGTATATTATTTATAGGCATAAGTTCTTTTTTGGCAGGGCAGGCGTGTTTATTTTAGCTATTAAGCTAGTTATTTTAGTGGGATTAAATGAAGGAGGAAATTTTCAAACATCGCTCATCTAAACTTTAGAAGAGCTGAAGACCCGAACTAGAACCATCCGCCATACCCCTTTAAATGTGCAGAAAAGGAGCACAAAACTCCAGTAATATAATTACTGTATTATCGGCTGAAGGCCGCCATTTTGCTGAAGTGGTGTTAAAACTAAATGCAAAAAATGGGATTATACACAGATCATGTCCCGAGAGACATACCTACGGGGGAGCCATGCGCACGCGCGTGGAGGTTAAGACTCCTCAAAATCGGATCATTATTTCTACCCTACCCTGTATTAGCAAGTTCGTAATTGGCTGTAACTTATAATTATCACCTACTAGCTGTGCCCCGCGGTCCTACCCGCAGTGAAAAAGTAGCCTCTGTGTTAATGCAGGATATAAGCACCCTGGTACCAAATGTCATCCAAATCCATTTAGCCGTTTGAAAGTGAAGGAGTAACAAACATATACACACTCGCAAACAAACAACACACTCGAAATACATAAAAACTTTCCCCTTTATAATATAAGAGTGTGACAACATGGCCATTTCAACACAACATTTGGGTGACGGCAAACATGCAGCGAACTGAAAACAAACCTTGAATCCTTCTCCAATCTTTGTATATTATTGCGATTGAGATAAAGTTTAACGTTAACTTAAGTTGTCAGTTTGTGTAGCCATCGCGTGGCTCATGGAAATATCTTGCTTTACGTATCGCCACAGAATAGCAATACATACTACTAGCGACTCGCTCCGGCTTCGCACGGGTAGCAAGGTTTCCCTTTATTTGTACACGATTCTACCCTTGTTTTGATTGACTATAAGAACAAAAAAAAGGTTTTTGTGACATATCTATGTAAAGCCTGATTTTTATATATATTTTTTATTGGCAAAAAGACGTTAGGTCTAATTCCACATATATTAAAAACTTGTTGTACATTAATTGTTTTATTCTAATAATGTACCTGTGTCTTTTATGTCTCTTTTATACTGTTTTTCCTATTTTAATAAATGTGTAATTTGACCATTCTTATCGTCTCATTTCTCTCCGTTCTACCCCACTGGCCAGGCAGGTCACATACAGTAGTTCAGCGTTATTTTAACCCTAACTAAGGTTTAGATAACGTTAACTCTATTAAAACGTTACAACTATATGGACAAGAAAAATGGGAAAAGGTGATAACGACTGACTTACGCGTGATCATTTGATATAATGCTGTTTTCTCAATGGCGTTGGTTTCGGTGCGTCAGGCTAATTTTCTCTTCCACGTTCCTAGATGTGTTGCTAATTTTCTTGTATTATTGGTTCTTGAAGTTTGCAGATTGATAACGCGGTAAAATGATCCGAGCTCATTTACTGGCGATAAACTGATTTTCGATGACCGGAGTCGCAACAATTTCGGACGGACGGTGGACGCGCAAGCAAAGCAATGCATGTCGCTCGTCTGACGTTTGGAAGTAAGGAATTTGGAAAGGTGTAGGTACCCCCCAAACGCAGTTAAATTGAGCAGCTTGATACCCTCGAGATAAAGTTATAGATGCGTCTTGTACTATTATTTATTCTGTTAATGCGTTCTAGATTAATTAACCACTATAATTGTTAGACATATAGCCGTGGGGCCTTTTTTGTGGGTTATGATGAGTATTATAAACATATCGTACATTATTTTATGTATTATCAAAAGTTTTACAAATAATGACTTTAATAGGCAAATGTTTGATACCTACAGTTACATTATTGCAATATTCGTGGGGATCTTTATTTTTTCTAAAATAATATACGGCCCATATAAGTAGCTGATAATGCAGCTTTCTATATAGGTGAAACAATTTTTAAAAACTTTTATTAAAAAAAAACCATGATGAACAAACAAACACAAACATTTAAACAAAAACAAATCTTTTCTCATGTACTTATTAGTGTAGATAGACTAGCTGTGCCCGCGGCTTTGCCCGCAAAGACTTTTTTATAAGTAAGAAGTATCTCTCATGTTATTCCAGGACTAAAAGTACCTACAATATACTAAATTTAGTTTAGCCGTCCAATAGATTTTTATCGATTGCCAGCTTCTACTCATATCGGATTGAGTTATCAAGTACCTCAGTTTTTAAGTCAAAACCTAAGCTACCCAACAGTGAAAACCACATCGCAATCATCCCAGTAGTTTTTACATGATGCGCGAACAGACAAATGATAAACAGACAGACAGAGCTATTAGTTAAAAAAGCGTTTATAAGCGCATGTGATTAATATAGACAATTTTTTCCTATACATTTTATGACTTAATTTCACTGCTACTTCATCAGTTCAACTGTTGCATAGCTTTGATTGTGATCTTGATGCCACCTGAATGGCATGTATGCTAATATTTTCATTAGGCCTCCAAAATACAGGATACAGCTCGGACATAGGGGCCGATTTATATTGGACGTATAATAGGGATTGAAATGGAAACCGGAAATGTTCGGCTTTAGATAAAGCGATATACATTTGCCTTCTGAATTGTAGGTAATGGGAGATCCTATGTCATTGATATATTGTCTTAATTTGGGAGAAGAGATTTGGTGTCAAGCCATAGAGAACAAACGTAACGACGCGCATACAAAACAAACTGTAAGTTGATTGGCTGTACACGCAACTTATCTATACCTATAATAAAACTGTAACGGGTCCAATTCTGTACATTGAAGAAATTTAGAAATATTTTTTGGACCTTACTCTAGATTCGATACTGAAGCCAAAACTGTTTTTTTTTCTTTTTTGTCTTTCTGTCTGTCTGTCTGTCTGTCTGTCTGTTTGTCTGTCTGTCTGTCTGTATCTTGGCTAGGCATCACGCCGAAACTACTGAATGAATTTTAATGAAACTTGGTATGATTTTAGTTCATACTACGAGGTAGGACATAGGCTACTTTACATCCCGAAAAATGAAAGGGTTTCCGCAGGATAGGGGTTGAAAGTTATTTCAAAAAACACTTGCCACTTTTAAACTACAAGACGGATTTTGATGCAACTTGGCACAGTCGTAGTTTATATGATGGGTAAAATTGAGGATACTTTTTATCCCGGAAAAATGAAGAGTGCCTCAGAGATACTGTCCCAAATTCTGAAAATTAAAGATATTTTGTAAAAAAAATTGGGGGCCATTCTATGTTCAATTCTAAAGCCAAAACAGTTTATTTTTTTATTTTTGTCTGTCTGCCCGTCTGTCTGTCTGTACCTTGTAAGTGCATCACGCCGAAAATACTCAATGAATTCAAATGAAATTTGGTATGATTTGAGTTCATACTTCGAGGTAGGACATTGGATACTTTTCATCCCGAAAAATTAAAGGGTTCCAGCAGGATAGGCGTTGAAAGTTATTTAAAAGAACACGTATCACGCTGAAACTACAAGACGGATTTTGTTGAAACTTGGCAGTCATAGTTTATATAATAAGTAAAAATTGAGGATACTTTTTATCCCAAAAAATAAAGTGTTCCTGCGGGATAGTGTCCAAAATTTTGTAAATTGAAAATATAATGTATTTTTTTTGGAGGCCGTTCTATATTCCATACTAAAGCCAACACTGTATTTCTTTAATTTTTGTCTGTCTGTTTGTCTGTCTGTCTATCCGTCTGTCTGTTTGTACTTTGGCAGCGCACCACGCCGAAAATGATCAATGAATTCGAATGAAATTTGGTATAATTTGAGTTCATACTTCGAGGTAGGACATTGGATACTTTTCATCCCGAAAAAATTAAGTGTTCCTGCAGGATAAGAGTGGAAATTATTTAAAAGAACACATAGCGCGCTGAAACTATTGGACGGATGTTGATGCAACTTGGCACAGATATAATTTATAAGATGGGTGAAAATTATGGATACATTATGTCCCGAAAAAATAAAGTGTTCCTGTGGGATATGGGTCCAAATTCTGTACATTAAAGATATTGTGTTATTTTTTTGACAGTTACTCTATATTCTATCATGAAGCCTAAACTGTATGTTTTTTTTTTCATTTTTGTATGTATGTCAGTCTGTATCTTAGCTGCGCATCACGCCGCCGGAACTACTGGATGAATTCAAATGAAACATGGTATGATTTGAGTTCATACTACGAGGTAGGACATAGGACACTTTACATCTCGAAAAAAAAATTATGGGTTCGTGCAGTATAGGGGTTGAAACTTATTTAAAAGAACACGTACCACGCTGAAACTAATGGACGGGTTTTGATGCAACTTGATACTGTCTTAAGATATATGATGGGTTAAAATTGAGGACACGTTTTATCCCGAAAAAGTAAAGGGTTTCTCTGGGATATGGATCCAAAGTTATTAATATTTAAGTAATAAAAAATATTTTTTGAATGGTTCTCTATATTCGATACTGAAGCCAAACTGTTTTACTTTTTAATTTTGTCGGTCTGTTTGTCCGTATCATGACCGCGCATCGCACCCAAACTACTAAATGAATTCAAATGAAAAAAAATATCTTGGGTGCGTAAAAAAAGGTATTGAACAACTTTTTTTTGTTTTCGTGTCTTTCTTTCTCTTTGTCTGTATGTTTGTTTGTTCACGCATCACGTAAAAACTACTGGACCGATTGCAATGCGGTATTCATTGTTAGGGTTTGATTTAAATCTGGTGTAATTGGTATCTCAATCCGCTGAGTTAGAAGCCGAGCAATTGATAAAAGTATTTTTGATGGCTGAAGAAATTTTGTTCATTTCAGGACCAATATACCAACATTTGTTGGTATATTGTTCCTTGAATAGCACATTATGGTACTTTGAACCTAAAGAAAAGCCGCGGGTACAGCTAGTGAGCAATAAGTGCTGACATTGATGAGTTTCTGGCTTACCCACTCATGCTTATCATATTAATTATAGCATGTCAACCATCAGCTAAATAAAGTATTATTTTTCGTAATGTCTTTATTTTTTTATTGCAAGTGCCATTTTTATTTCATTTTTGTCACTTTCGACATTAGATTAGATCAATAACACTTGCGCATCCTACAGCTGTTTAAGCTGTATGATGTGCCAAACAAACAAAGCATACACACGAAAAACATACCTAACCAGTCGCAGTCGGTTAAAAATGAATTCAACTTAACATTCCAGTTCACGATCTTCAAAAGGTCAACGGTCATATCTTGTCGTTCCTCACAAGACCATTGAGCAGTAAATCCGAGTTAAACCGAAGTCGAACTGCGACAGTCGTAAATCTCAACCGTGACCAGCAATTCACGTAACTCATTGATACATTCCGTCTCACCGAGTTGTTACAATGTTTAGGAGCTTCAGTGGCCTGAGAACCGGTCGCCTTGTGTCTTGCAGAAGCTAATATTATAATCATTATATATTCCGATAGTGACGGATGTATGCCTGATAGCATGGTTATGCAATGATAGGTGTATTATAATACACCTATCATTGCAGGTGTGAAGGGAACCTGCAGTCCGTTCGCCTATACAATGCATTTAAAATACCTACCTATATTGTGGAATAGTGCTTGCAACTTTAGCTATCAGTATTAATCTTTATGGCAACATCGCTGTTTTTTTTATTGATGCCGTGTGCACATATTGATTGGACTATGGAATCAATCGCATAATTTACCATTTTATTATCATATGTTATATGTCTGTAATCTGTTTTGTGCACCTAATAAATAAATAAATAAATAAGTTCAGAATCAGCCTATATTCAGTTAAGTATAATAAACTAGTGTCTAATCAAATTTTCAAAAGGAGTAGGTTCTATGTTCGACTGTACGTTTTTTTTTTTATGTAGGTTCCATATTATGTAGGTTCACTTATATCTCCGTCAATAGAGGACCGTTTATAAAATTCTATTTTATTTTAAAGAGTAGATCTTCAGGTTCGTCTCATATTTTTGGACCTTACTCTAGATAATTTTTTTTTTGTTATTATTGTCGAAGTCGATTTTTTGTACTATGCTGAAACATTTTGTACAGCACTTAAGATATAGCTGACTAAGACTATTCCTTGACTCCATTAAGTTTACACATATTTTTCTACATAAAGGGTCCTCGTAGCCTAGTGACATAACATGCTAGAGGCTACCGTGAGATCGTTAGGTATCCATCGCACGCGCTACAAGTCAAATAAAACACTTGAGCTTGGTTACCTTAGACAAAGCGACAACGCCACTAGTCTAACTCTAAATATATTGAGGCTGGAATCTATCAGCGTTCGTTTTAATACCTGTCATGACGAAGGTGAATCGATTTTGTGACGAGGCTGGAATGTCGTATAGTCTTTGTAGTTAAGAAATTACCAGGTCTGCGTTCATATTTAGTTGATATTGGAAGAAAAGTATAAAATTTATAAATTGACTAACTTTAGTGATATATAATAGACAGTTTTATTACTGAAAAGCTTTCTCTTCCAAATATTCTTACCATACCTTACGGTAAATCCGGCATCACTATGAAATTTGGATTTTTCCATTTCGTCACATCGTCGTTTACCATCCAACGAGATAACGGTCAAACGTCAGCTGTAGAAAAAAAATGAGCCGTCGCAGGACGCGTGGCAGATGTTTAACATCGAATATCGCTGAGCTGAGGCGGAAGGACGAGCCACAAGCCGCGCGTCGCCACGCCCGTGTCAATCGATCGCCACGCCAAGAGTCGGTCTTACTCTCGTACCGCGCCATTAATGTTACACATGAAAAATATTTTGCTTATCGTATCAGGTAGGGCTGGCCTCTGGTGTTACTGTTTGTCAGGCCGCCCGAGGTCCTCTGACTTGGCTTAACGACTGTTATCAATCAATAATAGCCGGGACCACGAAGGGAGACGAAGACGATCAAACTCCGTATCGTTGGATTATCGTTGGATCGCTGGTATAGCGCTCTGCGACCATCCCTAGAGAAGCTATAAACATATATGCGGTTTTTTCTGTTCGAAAGCTGATGTGGTCGAGATGGTTCTTAGATATATGGGGAGGGGGTAGGGGGAGGGTGGAAATCGGTTTCAAACAAATAGACCGATTTAGCTGTGGTTTTTTATGTTTGAAAGCTGGGGTAAACGAGATGGTTCATAGCTATAATTGGGGGATGGAGGGGGGGGGGGGGAGCGGTGCAAATCATAGCTTTCGAACTAATGGACCGATTTAGCTGCGGTTTTTTATGTTTCATAGTTGAGGTAAACGAGATGCTTCTTAGCTATAATGGAGGGGAGTGTGGGGGGGAATAGGGTTGATGACCGTAGCTCTCAAACGGATGGATATATTTTTATGTTTGAAAACTGATGTGATCGAGATGCTTCTTAGCTGTAATGGGGGGTGGGAAGTAGCGGATTACATACATTTTTAAATTGTGCTTATTATTATCTAAACAAAATGTGTCAAACTGAAACCAGATTTCATTTTTCCACGAATATTATCTTCTTAAAAAAGAATTCATTAATTAAAACAAGCATTTTTATATCGTTTAAAACAAGAATTCACGATCAAAGTCGAGAAGGGATTTTCGCTTCACACAAATTACTCGGGGCGCTGTTTTTTATTTACCTAATAAAGCGTTTTTGGATTTTATTTTAAGATTAACTTGAAACATTTGAACTGGCTGGTTCAGGGTTTAATAATAAGCTTTCGTTATTTAATAACTGGCTTCCGCTTATGAGTTAATTCGCTTTTATGTTGTTAATATGTCCGGGGGTGTTTTTAAAGTGATACCAGTTTTTGTCTGTGGATTTATTTATTTTGTTCAGGTGTACAACTTTTTGAAGTAACATTGAGAAGACTTGACTAAAATATCCATATTGTAGCTACAAGTAGCATCTCTGAGGCTGAGTTATACCATGTATAGACAGACGATATTTAAGCAGATGCTAAGCAAAAGTATCTACGTGCCTTGTATGATTTTAGACATCGCTGTTCCTTAACTTTTAGAAGCATTTATTAACTTGCAAGTAATATATAAGTATTTATGTATGTCTGTATACATTTTTGTATGAATGTGTGTCCGTATGTATGTTAGTTTAGGTCAAATTTTGAAAACTGAATTAGAACCACTTCCTCTTGTGACGAGGTCAAAACCTCTTTCATAATAATACTCTTTTGATCTCTTAATTCTTTCATAATCCATTTCTTTTCATTTTGATAGTTGGCCATTATTCATTCTAAATACAAATATCCTGTCATTCACACTTTGATTTTTGGAGAAAAAGGGAAATATGATATAAAATACATAAATAAGTTTATAACCAGTTGAATTACTCTTGTAAATATATAAACGATAATACCTACATAAGAGGTTATTTTAATCCGCATCGTCAAAGCACAAAAGTCTGATCATCTCCTGTTCCTGTGCTTCCAATAGTTCCTGTAATTCTGTGTCACTGAGGTTTGGGTCCTGGGCTAGTGGGAGCAACCCAAAGCCTGGGACCGCCTCGTGACACTCTTATCCTACGGAGTTGAATTTTTGCATGTTGATTCAATTCCGATGACATTTCATTTATATGGTAAGCATGACTTGAATTGACTTCCAGGAACAGCTCCATATAAAGGAACTCTTCGACTGTAAACAGCAGTCACGTTTTTTTGTACACATTTTATTATGATAGCCGTTTCGAAGTTTCACCATGACATGCTGCTACACTCCGGGTTGGCTCCTGACTAAGGAACTCCACAATGGTTAACAGTACAGATACAACATTTTGTGTACGCATTTTATAATGATAGCCGGTTTGAAGATTTTCCATTACACGGTTGCTGCTCTCCGGGTCGGCTCCTAATTAGGGAACTCTCAACTGTTAACAGCATAGACACGAAATGTTGTATACGCATTTAATTGTGATAGCCCGTTCTAAGTTTCATCATGAAATGGCAAATGAATAAAACTTTTTTTAAACGTTTTTATATAAACTTATTACATTATTTATTTGCATAAATATTTCGTGAGCCTAAGCTTTTCAAAAAGATAGAATATACTTATTTGTCAGTTAAAAGTAACGTTATATTTAAGTACTTTTTCTTTAAGCTCATTGCTTTTGCAAGATGGGAGCATCAGCCTGTATTTGTCTGCAGCTGGACGTAGGCCTCTCCTAATGCACTGAGCTCGGTCTTCAGCTCTCCTCGTCCAGTTTCTGTCAGCCGTTTCCCTTATAGGAGAATTAATAAACAGGTTTATTTGATTCGTTCTTTAATTACATCCAGACGCTGAGCCTGAGAACAGCATTGAATTAAATTTTATACATAAAATATTCGATGTCCCTTAGATATTAACTTAAGGTTATTATTTTAAATGCAATCTCTTGCAAGAAAATGTAACTGCGTATGAACCAGCGGGCAAAAACCAGTCATAATATTTATTTATTACGAAAAAACATATATTTTTCTTGGTTGTAATGAGAACGCACATAATAGGTATGATACCAGCTAACACGTTGTTGGTTGATATGTATCAACTAATTATGATATCTCAATCGTCTCTTCGTCTCTTTATTCTATATGTGATACTGTCCATCCAAAGGTTGTCTAGAAGAGATCGCTTTAAGCGATAAGACCGCCTATTGTACAACCATAGTTTTATAATAATTATATTGTGTATGTTTTATAGAAATACTGGTATTTACAATAAAGAGTTTCGTATCGTATCGTATAATCATGCCTACCAGACATTATGGAAGTTAATGTTTATGCCGTTTCTGACATTTGTAATTTATTATGATTTCTCGTTTTATGAAATAGAGCCCAGTCAGTCATAAGTCTAGTCAATTTCAAAGTGTTTGTTGTAGGATCCACACATTGGGAGTAATTTTGAGGAAAAAACCTAGTTTTTTTTTTAAAAAAGTCAGACTAAAAAAAAAAGTATTTATACGAATATGTAAATAATTTAACCCTCTGTACATTTTCCATTGACATTTTTAATCCACTTCATTAACGTAAAATGAACAGTTAGTGAATTATTTTTATGATTTTTTATAGCAGTTAACGCCTGCTTAGCGTAAATATACAGGTGAATTTTTCAAGTGGGCGTGGTTGGCTAAATCAGAAACTATGAGGTTTAGCGAAAAGTACTCAAAGGAGTCTCGGGCCCGATTTTGATGAAAACTAAAACTGCATATTTGGATTTTTTTAAAAACAATATTCCTAGGCAGGAATCGAACACGTTGATTTTGGAGAAAAAAGAAACACATACTGTATTATTACACCATTCGATAGTGTCGCTAATAAGGATTGAATTCTGGGAAGAAATGACATACGGCAAACTTAAGGAAAAAGCTCATTTTTAACGAAAATAGTTAAACCATAACTGATTAATTGTTCAAAATGATGACCGTTGTTTTCAATACATCGAACCCAGCTAGGATTCGACGACTCAAGGATTGTACTGCATTCAGTATTAAAATATTATTGATTCCACTTAGAATATTTTCCAAAGTTCGTCTCAAGTCATCAATTGCATTATACGTGTCTTTGTAGATTTCGTTTTTTACATACCACCAGAGAAAATAATCTAAGGGGGTAAATCCGGTGACCTCGCTGGCCACGGCACAGGACCATAAATTGCGATAAAATGTTCACCAAACTGCTGAATCAACATCTCTTCTACTATACGACTATTAATACGAAACAGTACGCAAACAGTTAGTAATAATCAACGAAACGTGGAACAAAATCTAAATTATTGGCACCAATTTACTCTACGTTCTAATTTCAATTGTTTACATTTTTTTTCTTTTACTGTACCTGCGGGTCTGCGTTGAGAAAAATATTGAGCATCATTTCGGACAAGGAACAGGTAATGCAGGTATGAATTAAAGCAGTACTTTAAAATATGAATCAGTTTATTAAAATACAACATTTTTCTCAAGTTTGCCGTATGTCTTTTTTTCCCAGAATTCAATCCTTATTAGCGACACTATCGAATGGTGTAATAATACTATGTGTTTTTTTTCCAAAATCAACGTGTTCGATTCCTGCCTAGGAATATTGTTTTTTTTTTCAAAAATCCAAAGATACAGTTTTAGTTTTCATCAAAATCGGGCCCGGGACTCCTTTGAGAACTTTTCGCTATTCCTCATAGTTTCTGATTTAGCCATCCACGCCCACTTGAAAAATTCACTCTGTATATAATAATTTTTGACGTAAAATGAAACGTTCGTCAAATATTTTGATTTAACCAATTTTTCACACCTTTAAACCAAGATGGCGGCTTGCGCTTCTTCCCACCAAGGTCAAAAACTTGGATTTTTCATCAAAATCTAGACCTAAACAACGTTGAAAATCATGACTCCACCAACTTTGGCAAGGCAAATTTCTCTACTTACTGGTAACGGCGGGAATCAAGCGAATCTAAAATTTTAATAAAGCATCGAGTAACAAAAAGTGTACTGAAAATAATTTAAATAAATACTGGTGATTTATAAAAATAAGCTACTTAACAAGAACATTTTATTTAAAATTGTGTCTGTCTGTCTGCTTGTTTGTCTGATTGTAAAAACTATTAGACCGATAGCGATAAGGTTTTCATTGTTGGGTAGCTTAGCTTTTAACTTAAAAACTGGACTGCTTGGTTAAGATACCGTACCCCAGTTTTTAAGGCCAAACCTCAGCTAAGAGATTATGTAATCTGATTACTAGAAGCCGAGCAATCGATAAAAAAATATCAGACGGCTGAACGAAATTTGGTGTTAAAGGTACGAGTATACTTTTGGTCTTTGAATATCACGTAGATTACTTTAACCCAGAGAAATAAAAACGCGAGCAAAGCCGCGGGCATAGCTAGTATTTAAATAAAATGTGTTATATTACCTTCATCTTGAGTATTTTTTTATTAACCAATACCTTGCCACGTGCGCACGCGCAGTATGTTTAGATGAGTTCTGTATGATGTTTTTTTTTATGATGTTTATATGTACTCATAAATTGTATAGTCATTAGCGTGAGCGTGAGTAGTGAGTTTGCGTGTGTAGACTTGTCAGTTCTAGGACAAGTTTTCAAAAGATTTCAGCGTTCATTCTAGGTCCGATTTCGGAACAATTAAAAGCAGTTGTTACACTATAATAGACGGAAGAATTGCCCGCGGATTTTAATACAAACGACAGCCGTTGCCGGTGCCGTGCAGTTGCCGTACTATAGTGGAAAACCGCACGGCCCTGAAATTGGTACAAACTGTCGAGCAGATTGATGCAATAAAATGTTTTATGTTTATGGCTACTGTAAATGGACTAAATACCTACTTGTAATAATAAGCTTGTCACCGACGATGTTTCCTAAAAAGCGTACATACGAGACATTGCTCATTCTTTCTTTAGGGTTCTGATAGCTAAATAGCAAAAGTTCTAGAGAGATTCCAACTGTCGTTTAATGGATTCACTGAAACGGACGAAGCCGTGCGCAAAAGGCAAATCATTTAGAAACATTTGTTGCTAAAACATCTGATCGTTACATGCATGTACGAATGTACTATCCAATTTTCTGCAAGCAACATTCAACAATCACATTTCGGACGCAAACACCTTTTGAAGATGTTATTTACGAGGCAATTTTAGTACGCATTCCGAGAAATTGCAGAACCACATGTCCATCTACTTGTATTATATGTTTGTATGCAGATATATGCTACAAAAGCCTTCTTAGAGATGTCCAAATAAAGGCTTTGACCGATTGGATCTTTTGATTTACTTCTACTATTTAACACAAGCATAAATTAAAAATACATATAGTCTCTAAGACCCCACTATAGCTAAGAACCATTTCGATCACGTCAGCTTTCAAACATAAAAAACCGCATCAAAATCGGTTTTTTCGTTTGGGAGTTACATACGATGCCACAGACAGATACACTATACAGTGATACATACAGACCCTAAACTTATGACCCCCTCTCGTTTGAGACCAGTAGTATTAAAATACTGATCTTCTCAAATAGTGCCGGGCTATGCATAAAAAGGTTTGTTAGTTCTCCTGTACTATTATTTATTCTGTGGTTCTACGTCTATGGCACAGACACAAGTTCAGTAAAGCTCCACCACTTTACTGAAACGTGACTTTGACTGTGACTTTTGACTACCTGACTGTTTGGGATTCGTCAATTAGACTATTACATGCAACTTTTAGTAAAAAACCTTAAAGCTTGTAATATCTCTTTACTTGACGCTGGCTAAATGCACTATTCGTGCGGAGCCAATCAAAATAATACTAATAAAAGTTCTCAATTGCAAGTCTTTTGCATTTTTACGTTTTAAGCAATGTATCAGACGCAAAAATTGTTAATTTCATGTTTCGGACAGCAATAACAAACAAATAATGTTCCCATATTTTTTCTTTTAAAAACTTAATCTAAAGCCTAATCTTATCTAAAGCGTCTAATAAATTGTAAACTAAACGTAATCTAACAACTACCAATAGATAACGTTTAAACTAACTTCCAATAGAAATGCCCACAGCAGACAACAGGGGCCCGACCACAGAACTTGGCTTCAATCGGATTGTCAATATCGCTATCACTAATACCTTGCGATAGAGTCGAAATTGCTATGAAAAAAGTGATATCCGATTGTAACCAAGTTCTGTAATAGGGCTACAGGTATCAAACAAGAGTTGCCTTTCCCAACTTTTCCACAGATTGTGTGCAGTGGGTGTAAGTCCTAGATCGCGATAGCCTCGCGAACCGGGATTTAGCTATTTGAAAACGTTCAGCCGATGGAAACGCAATACAAACGGAAGTATAAAGGATTGACCGGATTCCTCGAAGGCGCTCGGGGATTTTGTGGAACTTAAAGCTCTTTGTTACAAGTATTCTTTCGCATTCCTTGCCGATTTGTTTTCAGTTGATGTGGCATTTACATTGAAACTAGAGAGAATCTGTTGGGGGAAGATATTGCAATATAATTAATTTTATTCTCTTATTTTCCTTTTCTATCATGATCATTAGTAGGTGGTCAGTGTTTCCGATAAAATATAACCCAGATTTGTTCAAGTCAAGAGTGAATAGGTAGGTAACTACTAGGCAAGCAACCTACACCCTCGACCACATCATCGCTTTCCATCAGGTGAGATCGTGGCCAAACGATTGCTTTACGCGTAATAAAAAAAATGAAGTTTTTAACTACTTGAACTCTCGTGATATGTGTTATAAGCAGTTACATGAAAGTTATTATGATCTTGGTCGAATTCAATTAAGGAGTAAGTTGCGCCTGTCTGAAGTTGGATTTACGTTCTTGAGGTCATCACTTAAGCATTTACTTGGCTCTCGATAATAGAATAGTGAGTTCCTACTATTCGTTTTTAGAACACAAGTTGGTAAATGCGGCATTACATAAAATGCATACAATATATTCTCGTAAAATGTACCCAATATAGGTAGGTACAGAGATAATCCTGGATCCCATCACAATGGATAACTATTGAGATGGGTCAGTATGTAAGAACTGAAAGAAATTGAAAATGTTTTTAAAAACCAACACACCCGAACACTCATGGTCAGAGTAGGCCACAAAAATAAAGTTGCTCTGCCAGCTATGGAGGGGCTTTGCTTGGAGTTTCTCTAAAGGACAAGATTAATGAAGTCCGAGAACCAAAGAAACCGACATAGCTCTCAGGATAAGCAAGCTGAAATTACAATGGGTTGGTCAAATATCCTGAAGAACCGACAACCGTCGGGGTAGATAGAGTTCTCGAGTGGAGACTATCAAAGGCGGCTGGCAGAAACTGGATGCAGAAGACAGAAGACCAAGCTAAGTGTCCTTTATTAGTAGAGGCCTATGTCCAGCAGTGGACAAGTATATGCTGATGACGAAAAAAAACTGCTTGCTTCTGGAACCATATATCAAAAAATAATTGAATAGTCTACTTAAAATCTAACACTGACCGCACTTGACTAAACCCTTTGATCATCTGATATCATAGATCTAGTTAAAGGGGGGGAAACACGCACGCTGTAATATCAAGTAAACAAAAACTAGACTAGATACAACTCCACACACATCCACATAGCTACATTCCTTCCGTCGTGCTTCATGTGGTACAACAACAAAGATACAGATAGCACAATGAGAGTCACTACTAACACGTGATACACAGATGCCACTCTGATTGTGACTAAGGCCAAAGAAGGCCGATTGCGTGCGTTGCACCTAATGTATGCGTGTAATGTGTCCATGCCCGAGGAGCTGGTACCTAATCTTTCCATTTTTAATTAGACCTACGTCTTATAGCTAATAATAACCCAAAACTTTTCAAAAAAGCGCCACGTATTCAAACGTATTCACTATGTAAATACCACATCGATAAGTGGTAACAGTTAGCTCTAATTCCGAGCTGCTAACGTGTCCTGCCACGGCCATTGCACTTCCCATTATGATAAACGATCACCTTGTTACAGACAGCGTAGTTATAACTGCTGTTAAAATAGCATGGTACAAAAAATCGATCCAATTTTAATTTTACTTATAATGGGACTAAACTGGAGGCCAAGATTTCAAATAAAAAAAGAATTGTCAAAATCTTAATTGGTTAACATACATTAAAAAAAACATGCAGTCGAACATAGAACCTCCTCCTATGTGAAGTCTAATAATAGTGTTCTTAGCTATCTTCATTAAACAAAGCATTATGTTAAGACCACTCACATGTCGCGGCGCACACTTTCATTCGTACAAAAACAGATAACGTTAAAGGATTAAGTTCCTAACTGAAGTTGCAAGTGAACTTTGAGACGTACACACGTCCAAAATTATGCCTAATCCATCGACGTGTCCTGCCACATCCTGCCACATCATCCGAGAATTTCCTACTTCCACGTCGCTAAGTTTAATTTACCAAGCATTCAACGGCCAAGCGGTAGTGTGCAAACTTTACTGTGTTCCGGGTTGAAGGGCAATGTTTCCAGCGAATTTACATGATGTCATGGGCGAGTGCAGTGCAGTTCCGCGCAATATTTTGCAATTCAAAGTTATGGGTGGCACTGCAATAGGTAAGGCGAGCGACCTGCTAGACTCGTTCTCAATTGAATGAAAATTTGTCAATTTTAAAATAGCGTGGGTCAAAAGTTTGTTCAGTTACTTACTGTACTTACTATAGTTACTGTACAAATTGTTTTGATTAATATCATTTCTACGTAAACTGGTGTTTATTCATAGCTACCATTACTTAAAAAACATAGGGCATTGAAATATTATATTCGCAAAAAGCCCTGTGATAATGGTAAGCAAAAGGTTCAGCACACAAAATAAATAATTAGTTGGCAACAAAAACATAAAATTGACCAGAACGAAAATGACTGTTTTTTTTTTTTTAATTTTTAAATTAAAATATTATACTGGTTTTTGGCACCCCAACTCAATTATTTATTTGCAGTGCAAATTTATTTAATTTGTACAAATAACATAAGAGGTATCCAACATTATTTGCTTGTCAATTTTGTTGGGTTTGCTGACCTCGAGTTACTGTCCAAATGCATTAATTTTGGCTGGATAATAATATTTTAGAGTGACTGTGCAAATGCCAATTAGAACAGGTAGACAGGAGCTTTGTTATCATAATATTAAAAGAGGGCTGTAATTACAATCTTTTCTTCCACTGTCTACAACTTCTTGAAGACCATACACTGTCATAAACTCCGCAGCGGCTAATCTACTCCCGCGGTAACTTTGTAACGGGATCGGATCAAACTTAGCTATCCCAGTTCAGTCCAGTTGAACTTAGTAAAATGATATTTAAGATATAACTGCTATGGAGAATTAAACAAGCCATTTTCATTCATTATAGTATATAGTAGATTTCATAAGTTTGGCAATACTATCACTACATACTCGCATGCTTGTACCTTATCCCATATGCAACTCCCTCACACACAAACACACATAAACAGTTATCTTCATCAGCCGGAAACCATCCAGTGCTGGATCACAGCCTCCCCAATAGAAAGCCACAACCCAGTATTATATTCTCAAGAAAATTAAATAAGTTAAATTAAAAACACTTAATTTAACTAGAAATATAAGCTTCTATGCAGTAGCCATGTCATGGTGAAACTTAGAATGGGCTATCACAACTAAATGAATACACAAATTATACAACCTTTTGTGTCAGTGCTGCTAACAGTTGAAGACTTCCCTAGCCAAGATCAAACCCTGAGTGCAGCAACCATGTCATGGTAAAACTTAAAGCAGGCTATCATAATAATATGAGTACACAACATTTCGTGTCTGTGCTATTGACCGTTGAAGAGTTCCTTTATCTGGTATCCAACCCTGAGCACAATAGCCATGTCATGGTAAAGTAAGAACGACCTATCACAATTGAAATTGTGCTTACAACAATTCGTGTCTGTGCTTTTAACCGTTGAAGAGTTCCATTATCTGGAGCTGTTCTTGGATGTCGACTCAGGTCATGTCTACCATAAAAATGTATTGTCATCAGATCTGAACCAACACGAAAAAATTCAAATCCGTAGGATGATAGGAAGTGGTTCTGATTCAGCTTGCAAGATTTGACCTAAACTAACAGACATACAAACATTGCACGTCAAATAAAAGCTTCTAAAGAGAGATAGAGTCCACACCGCCAACCAAACGAGTGAAACAACTGGCGGCTGCGTGTGTGTAATATTACATAAACATTATCATAGTAAATGGGTTAACAATATGCGAGGCTCCAAAAAAAAAACGTTCAGCCGTCTAATAGATTTTTATCGATTACTCGGCATGTAATCATCAGATTAAGATACAAAGTACCCCATTTTTTAAGTCAATCCCTAAGCTATTCAACAGTGAAACCCGCATCGCAATCAATCAAGTAGTTTTTATGTGATGCGTGAACAAACATGCAGAAGAAAAACAAACAAAAAGACAAGATTTTTAATAATGTTATATTCTGTTCAGTAGCTTATTTTTTGTACCCATTTTTGTAAACTATCTTCTAGGTACAGACTTTTTCGTTCATATTGCTTTATTACAACTATAGATAACAAAACTACGTAAATTTGGGCAAAAATGACAAAGCTTCAAGTAAATTTGGATACTTAACTCTAGAATTTTATCCCAAACTTCGTTTAAGGAAACATAATGTATAAACAACAATTTTTGGTACTTACATTTTGAATTTATGTTGTAGTATTGTTGGAAACCCAAAATATAAATTGATTTCGTACACACGGGCGATGTGTTGTCAAAATAACCGCCAAGCGATAATGTGCGCCATTTTACACCCGATACCCAACGTTAATAAGTCCAACTTTGCTTGACGCAATATCAAGTTGCTTGAAATACACACGACATCCTCTTAACATGACATAAGTTCAAAAACTTAAATCTCGAAAAAAAACATCGCTCACTAAATCTCCTCGCTTGTTAAAATCGGACTAAGTTATTAGTTTGAACACACATTCTTTCCTTTGCTTCGCCGTATTTGGGTAAAAAATATAGCCTATGACATTCTATACATGAAAACGAATCGTTTGATATCTCGTTTGCCAAAAACGGACCAAGTTTTAAAATGAACACATAACCCTTACTTAGCATTGCCGTAGTCGAATAAACATACAGCCTTTGACACTCTTTACCTGAAGACAAAACGATTGACCTTGCTTGTCAAAATCGAACCAATAGGGGCGACGCTATGGTGGAATATCCTCATAGCCACACACATACATAGATACATACTTACGTAGACTGTTAAACTCATTACCCTTCCTTTGCTTTGCTGTAGTCGGCTTTAAAATAGCCTGTCAAAAGCGGACCAAGTTTTTAGTTTCAACACATATCCCTTACTTTGATTCAACGTAGTCGGGTAAAAAAAATAGCATATAACACTCTATATCTGAAGACGAATCGATTGACTTCTTTACCGTTCCCTTGCTTCGCCTTAGTCGGGTAAAAAGAGCACTTAGGCGATTCACACCGTGTCCCGAACTGCAATGGAGGGAAACGCCCCAGCACCCAAAAATAAATAAATATCCGTTCATCCAAGATGTGGACCCGAACGCTGTTGAAAAAGAGGAATTCTGAGACTTCGAAAAAGGACAACTTCAGAATACATACGACAACACGGTTCCGGCGTTCTGTTCCCCGAACAGGGAAAGAAGGCTAATTACTGCTCTGTTCACAAGGGACTTTTGGTTTGATATCATGGCATAAAAAATACGTACTTGACAACAGTGATTGATTTATTGGAGCGAAGTGAATATTTGCGTTCGTAAATCTAAGGTATATTCACTTAGTTTTATGAACCTTTTACAACCATACTAAGCTTTATTTTTTTAATGTATTTCTAAACATTTTAAATGATGTTTTCTAGCTTCAATATTAGTGCTGATCAAACTTGTCAATAGACGATAAAAAACTACATACGAGTTACCTTCGTCATAATAAAGTTAAATCTTTTCTGGCGCAAGACTCGTTGCAGGAGGCTTCGATTATATCGAGTGGCATTTAGATTCGCATATTCACCGCATGCTAAGGTTTACGCACTCATACTCCGCACTAGGATTCCCCGTGTTGGGTGCCACGGACGGACACCAACAACTTCCAAGACCCGTGAACATACATTTATGCACATCACAAAAATGTTTGCCCGGCCTGGGTTCAAACCTGTGCCTGGAGCACTAGCAACTGCGTCGGAATGTTGACAGAACGATGTGGAAATTAGGGGTTTCATGCAATCGTAGCTTTTCAAGTTACATCACACAACCAAAACATCGAAACCAAGCTGCGTAGATACGAGTATACTAAGCTATGCCGTATCCAGATATCCAGCGTTTTATTTTTACTTAAATAATAAAAAATCCTGACGAAATTTGATCGTAATTACAACAAAAACACAAAATTTTAATTACCACCTACATTGTTTGTATTTCTTGTTTCAAAACACCAAATCCGTGGTATTCTCCTGAACATAAGTGTACCACTACTGACGGCCACGGCTCCAAGGCGAGTTTCCCCCTGAGCCAAATATTTAAGGTATACATGCTTGTGCGCATGCTTCAGATGTTTACTTGAGTACTGCGCCCAGCACGACTGAATAAACAGGCTTACGTTTCAAAGTCAAAAGCCAAAGTAAAAATGTTTATTCACGTAATCTAATATAATTCACTGGGTAATTTTTTCTTAATTACGTACCTTCATTAAGTCTTTAATTACGTACCACAAAAAAAAGGCCCAACACATTTAGGGTATTATTTCATGTGGCCTCTGTCACAGAAATAACCAGTTATTATCACATCACGAATAGCTTATCCTTTGCCTATTCAATAGTAAATTACTCTGACTACGACCAGATAAAACTGTTAACTGTTTTCGTAATATCACAACATTTTAGGCTAGCCAGAAACAGCTTAGGTAATAGCTTATAGTGTGTGATGTGGTTAAATGATATGAATAATTAGGAAGATGAAATTTATTACTATATTATAATACTCCATACGAGGTAGGCTTTGGAAGCTTATTTTTTTGGGTTGGTTAAAATATTTTAGTGGCGTGATTAAAAAAACTTGTTATTTACCTCATCAAGATTTTGATTCATTTTGACTCAACATTTCAGCCTTTCGAAGTCCACTGCTGAACATAGGCCTCCCCCAAAGAGCGCCATGACGAGCAATCTTGTGCCACCTCCATCCACCGACTTCCTGCGATGGCTACAATGTCGTCGGTCCATCGTGTGGGGGGTCTCCCTACATTTCGATTGCTTGTTCGTGGTCGCCATTTGAGAACCTTTATTCCACAGCTCTTGTCGATTCTGTGAACCATATAGCCTGCCCATTGCCATTTCAACTTGCAAACTCTGAGAGCTACGTCGGAAACCTTGGGTCTTCTACAGATTTCCTCGTTAAGGATTCTTTCACATAGTGAAACACCAAGCATAGCTCTCTCCATTGCACGCTGCGTGACTTTGAGCTTGTGTATGAGACCAATAGTTAGCGTCCAAGTCTCAGTGCCGTATGTCATCACTGGCATAACGCACTGACTATAAACTGTCGTCTTATATCGGAGGTATCTGCAACGAGAAGATATGGCGTAATTTCCCGAATGCTGCCCATACAAGTTGGATTCGTCGGTTGACCTCTTTGTCGAAGTTGGATATACTCAGTTGAATCGTCTGACCTAAGTAGACATAGTGATCAACAGCTTCGATAATATCGTTCCCAACATAAACCGGCATGGGTACGACATAGGCATTTGACATGATGTTCGTCATGTTCATTTTAAAACCCACCTGTTGGGAAACAATATTGAGGTTACTGAGCATTGTGCTTAGGTCTTCCAGGGTTTCTGCCATGATGACTATATTATAAGCAAATTGAAGGTGAGTGATGTATTCACCATTGATGTTAATACCATATCCATTTCAGTTCAGAAGCTTGTATATATCTTCCAGTGCAGAGGTGAACAGTTTCGGAGAAATAACGTCTCCCTGTCTCACCCCTTTTTGCACGTGGATAGAATTCATGCTCTGATCCTGAAGACGGACTGTCATGGTGGCCTTGCTGTACAAATACTTAAACACTTCGATGTACCGGTAATCAATCTGGCACCGCTGTAATGACTGTAGCACTGCCCAGGTCTCGACTGAATCAAAGGCTTTTTCGTAATCCACAAACGCTAGACATAGTGGCCGATTATACTCTTCGGTCTTCTGTATAATCTGCCGGATCGTATGAATGTGGTCTACGGTGCTAAAGCTTTTCCGGAATCCAGCTTGTTTGGGAGGCTGAAAGTCGTCAAACCTACGAGCGAGACGGTTTGTAACTACTCTCAAAAACAGCTTATAGACGTGGCTCAGCAGCAAAATGGTCATATAATTCTTCAAGAGGGTTTTATCACCTTTCTTAACTACTATCTTGTTTGCGCGCGAAAAAGCTACCAGGCGCAAGACCACGCAAAACAAAAAACAAAACCACTACGCTCCTGTGCCATGCCTCTGGCGTAGTACCCTTGAGGATGACGGAGTTAAACAGCTTCTGAAGGACTTTAAGAACCGGTTTTCCACCCGCTTTCAGTAGCTTTGTCGTTACTCCGTCCTCCCCTGGTGCCTTGTTGCTCTTAAGCTGTTTGAGAGCCATTCTGATCTCGTATAGGCTGACGTCCAGGACATCTTCGGTATACTGTCGGGTTAAACGGGCTCTTGCATCGCAAGTCGTGCTAGGAGGACTACGCGATGAGGTGTATAATTGTCCATAGAACTTCTCGAGCTCACTCAAAATCTCTGGCTTCGACGAAACGATGCTGCCACTGTCGGTTTTCAGCTTCTTCAACAGGCTTTGCCCAATAGACAGATCTCTTGCGAACACTTTGGAGCCCTTGTTCCGCTATATTGCATTCTTAATACAAGTAGTATTATAGGAACGCAAATCGTGTCGTATTGACTTAGAGATCTGTTTATTAAGCAAGCTGTAACTCGACATATCCACTGAAGACTGCAGCCTCATTTTGCTTCGTTCTGCCATAAGTTTGAGTGTATGCTCTGTGTTCTATTTTTGCGGGGGGTCTTAATCAACTCCGACCCGACCACGTGGACAATTGCCACCAGCCCGTTGTTTAGTTCGTCCACTGTATTGCATTCAGTAAGGATTTGGAAGTGATTTTGGAGCTCCAACTGAAAGCTCTCGGGGTTTTGGATTTGGGCAGGACTTGGGCAAAGAGTAGATCTCATCTAACGTGAACTCTCCAGCTTTGCGTTGATATTTAATGAGCCTCTTACCATGCTGTGATCACTGCCGGTCTTAACCCTGTTGATCACAGAGACATCATTGAATATATGCTTATTGGTCGTCAAAATTAAATCTATCTCGTGCTTATGGCCGCTGGGTTGTAGCCACGTCCATTTCCTGGACGAGCGCTTCTTGAAAAAGGAGTTCATCATAAAGAGTCCCTCCTTCTCCATGAAGTCGGCCAAAAGCTGACCCCTTTGGTTCCGCTGTCCAAATCCAAACTGCCCCACTCTCAGTTCATCGCCATTCCCAACCGTGCGTTGAAGTCCCCCATCACCACTGTGAAGTGTGTTTTCGGGGCATGTATGGCATTAGAAATGTCGTCATGCATGGCCTTCACTTCATCGTCTAGGCGTTTCGAGTGTGGGGCGTACACCTCTATGACCTTCAACGAATACCCCTCGGTAATACTGAGTATAAGGTATGCCACTCTGCTCGAAACGCTTTCGATCTTCACAATGTTGTTGATGAGGGGCTTGTGGACGAGAAACCCAATACCGTGTTGGGACTGCTGGTCGCCCTCCCGGTAATAGAGTAAGTTGCCGGAATTGAGGTTCATCGTTTCCTCTAACTCTGTTCGGACTTCTGATAACCCTATAATACCCCAGCGCAACTTACTTACTACTTCTTCCATCAACTATCAACTTCTCATCGGTCTTCAAGGTGCGTGCGTTATAAGTTGCCAGGTCCAGAGATCGTGGGGATTGGTAACTGGGTCTCTGCTGGGGATTCTTAGCACCCCCTGCTCCACCGTTACCATGGCTGCTACCGGTGCCAGGAATAACGGAGCCACCGGGGACTGGGGGCCGTCGTTTTGGTGTGTCTATTATATTAGGGGGTTGCCATAGTCACCACGCTTGGCAGGCGGATTGGTGACGGCAGTGTAGCAAATATGTGCTCGGAGGACGCTGCTGCCCATCTTCCGGTGTGTAATCCATTAGTCGCCTCTTACGACATCCACGGGAGGATTGGGTGGGGTCTTATTCTAAGCCGAGACCGCCACGGCAATGATTAGTACTATAAATAATTATATACTACATTATTGTATGTACCATCAATAGTTTTCGCAGCGTCTTTCGCAGCCAAATAATGACTTTTTTAGGCAAGTTTTTATTGCAATTTCTGCAGAGGCCTAATTTTTTGGAAAAATTAAATACTTCCCTTATTACTCACTGATAATGTAGCTTTGTACGGGTGAAATATTTTTTAATACGGTTAAGTATTTTTTGAGTTTATCCATTACACACAAACAAACATACAAAAAACATATATTTTCTCTTTAAAATATTAGAAATACCTAATAGTAATATAGTGAATAGTTTTTTTGTATTATTTAAAAACCGATAATGGCTGGTCATGGGTTCTTTTTTCAAAAACTCGACTATTGTTCAAACGTTATTGATGAAGACATTTATGTTTTTAAATAATTAATAACGCTCACGTATGTAATATTTTTATTATTATTATTATATAAATGCTCCCGAGCAATAATATAAACTAACTTTTGCAATACGCTTACAATTTCTTATATATTTAGTAAAAGCATTCCACACGTTTTCAGTAAAAATACACATTCTTGCATATACTTAACTTCCGGCAACATCAACAAGATTACATACCAATATATATAAATACTCGTAGCACCTATATATCACCAATAAGTTACTCAGCACTTAATAGAATTTGAATCCCGATCCACCGCCGAACACAATTACTTCCATCTTGATTCAATTATAGTGTACACTTCCTTTGTAGATGGCACCGTAATTGGAAAATTTCACTATAGTGTTTGTAATAATGTTTGTTCGTAATACCTCGTAATAATAAGTTTGTACTAGACAGCGGTTACTTTGGCAATACCAGCAAAGTTTCAGGGTTGTGTGTACACAAAATCAAAGAAGCCGGTATTTATAAATAATGTTATGTAAACAATGAATATTATTGTATTTATTGTACCTTATTTTAACCTTACGAGAAATCATTGCGACTGCGTCAGTAGATTAATGAATGCTACGCGACAACTACTATTGCTTATTCGTAGTAGGAAGTTATCGAGTGCAGTTAGTAGCCATTTTGTAGTACTTCTTAATTTTACGACAAGATCGAATTCATTAATTTGTTGTGTAAAGTCAAAATCAAAGTAATTTATTGTATTTAGTCAAAATAATAGCACTTTTACAATAAAAAAAAATTAACAAAGAGATATATATAAAACGTGCTGTGCCAGTTTCGGCTTAGAATAAGACCCCTCCCAATTCTCCCCTGGATGTCATAAGAGGCGACTAAGGGAATACACACCGGAAGATGGGCAGCAGCGTCCTCCGAGTACATATTTGATACACTGCGGTCACCAATCCACCTACCAAGCGTGGTGACTATGGCAAACCCCCCCTTTGGGGGAGGCCCATGTTCAGCAGTGGACTGCTAAAGGCTGAACTTATGGTACATAATATTTTTAAAATATTATAAATGGATCAAATCAATAAAATTTTGGTAAACTAAATATAATTTGAGTTTGAAAAGAAATTATCTCTATAAAAAAATGCTAATATATATTTATACTTATAATAAAGCAGCAAGCAAAAAAATTATGTACAAAGAAGATAATTGATAAAAAAAGTATAGGACTGTACATAGCAGGAAAATAACATTTTTCTAAATAGTGTCTGTCTATTTTTTTGCGCATCACGTATAAACTACTGGATGATTGCGATGTGGTTTTTACTGATGGATAGCTTAAGGCTTAACCTAAAAACTGGGGTACTGTGGGGACACAAGTTATTAATAGTAATGCGAACTAAGCAAATCGCGCCCTCCGCGGCGCCAGTTGCCTTACCACCTTAGTGTCGAATACGTGTCCGCATGTCACGCCTTGTCTTATATTTTTGTATCGTGTGACTGTGTAACTAATCAGAATATAGAGTGCTAATTGGACTGAAGACAAACTCTTTCATTTCCTTTCCGGTAGTTTGGACATTGAATAATAGTTAGGTAAATTGGTGACCCCGACGTGATTTGAACACGCAACCTTCAAGGTGGTAAAACGGTTGGATAAAGGTTTTATTATACAATTTCCGAACCGTCAGTCTCTTGTATCGATCGATCGTTTGAAACCTGCATATGTGCTCAACTTTGAGTCAACCGGTACAGACCCGGGTCAAAGTTGTAGCAAAAATATAATCGATAGTGATAAGTTTGTTAAAGTAAACCCGTTAGGGAAAACTAGTGTAGATAAAGCGCCGATTCCGCAGCGCACTACGCGGTCAGGCCGCGTCGTCAAGGTGCCAGTTAGATTCGTACTAGATTAAGTTAAAGCGAACACATCACTTTAGGTTGCACTATGTACTTAAACCCAATACTTTAGGTAATAAAACAAATTGAAAATCAAGTAAAGTTCATAGAAACTGTTACAATTGGAGTTTTGGCAGTTTTCATTATCTTTATCGCATTTTGGTTACGTAGAAGATGCCATAAGAGCGCATAAGATTGGGTAGTGAAACATGTAAACGCCAGTAACGGAGAGTTAGCAACTGTGTCGCGAAGCCCGCAACCGGTCGTGTTTTCAAGCTGTAACTAAAGTGATGGGATTTCGCACCAATACCGTCAGTGATCATTGCTAGATTAAGTGATCTGATTGTATTATTTAGAGTTTCAAATGTGTGAATGTATAAAACAAACAAACCAGTAGAGTATTAATTACATATTTTATTTTGTATACCAGTGTTAATATACCAACCATTTAAAAATGTTATATAATTTTTAATTGACATTTGATAGTTTTATTGAATTGAAAGTTATGTTACTGTTTTAAAGTATATTGTGTTAGAAGTTAATACAGACCATTGTCGTGACCAAGTTCATTGAAATGTAATACGATCACTTTGTTTTGTTATCAGACGAACAGAGGCAGCATTATACTCGTATTTATGTAGATAGATGTCTATGATTGAATATTGTTTGATGCGACTGATGTTCTGACGGCAAATTTTGTACCAAAATTCTTTTAAAAAGAAGGGGGTTGATGTGGGGACACAAGTTATTAATAGTAATGCGAACTAAGCAAATCGCGCCCTCCGCGGCGCCAGTTGCCTTACCATCTCAGTGTCGAATACGTGTCCGCATGTCACGCCTTGTCTTATATTTTTGTATTGTGTGACTGTATAACTAATCAGAATATAGAGAGCTAATTGGACTGAAGATAAACTCTTTCATTTCCTTTCCGGTAGTTTGGACATTGAATAATAGTTAGGTAAAGTACTTAACTATCTTAATTCGAGGATAAGATTGATTAGTATCGATAAAATGATACTAATCAATCTTATTACTATTTGATGGCAGAACGGTACATTGTACCGTATGGGTACTTCTGGTCCTGTAATAACACATTGGTTACTTTTAACCCAGAGAAATGACCACTCGGGCCAAGTCATGGACATAGCTTGTCACGCAATATAAATAAAGTTTAATGACCACTTTGGACACAACAAGTAGATTCGGACAAAGTGATTAAGCTAAAAACCCTACTACAAAATCAAACGGTCCTGGGTTCGAATCCGCTAGGTGCAATCATTTGTGTAATGAGCAGAAATGATTGTTATTGAGTCATGGATGTAGTATTCGTATATATGTATGTTTATCCGTTTTCTAGTGCCCATAGCACAGGGTATTCTAGTTTGGGCAGGGATCCGTCTCTCTACCTACTTACACGAGTTAATCACCTACAGAGCGCTGCGCCCTGGCCGCATAAATCAGGCGAGGCTGCTGCGCTCTTGAATTCAGACGCTTACCGTGTCGCTTGTTTGAACTTTTGCTAGTAATTGCGAAACGTAATAATAATAATAACAATTTTTGTGTGAAGAGATGCCTCAATAGGCAAACAGACTCAAAACTTTGTTTTTTTTATCATTGTCGCACTAACATTATTAAGATATCACTGACCCGCGTGAGGAATAATGATGATGATGATTGTGATGAAAAGTATCCCATTTGTTATTTCAGGGTATAAGCTATCTCCATTCCAAATTTCATAAAAATCTGCACAGCCGTTTGAGAATACATTATAATGATGATGATGATGATGATGATAATGATGTTGATGGAAAGTATCCTGTGTTTTACAAAGGCAATTAATGTATCACCAATCCAAATTTCATCTAACTCCGTTTGGGAGTTGAAGTATGATGACGATGATGATAAAAGTATTCCATAAGTAAGCCCATAGAAAAAGCTATCTCAATTTCAAATTTCATCAAAATCCTTCAGCCGTTTGAGAGTGAAGTATGATGATGATGCTGGAAAGTATCCTGTGTTATTCCAAGGCTTAATGTATCACCAATCCAAATTTCATCAAAATCCGTTCAGCCGTTTGAGAGTAAAGTATGTTGATGAAAAGTATCATATAAGTAAGTACAGGGTATAAGCTATCTCCATTCCAAATTTTATCATAATCCGTTGAGCCGTTTGAGAATGAAGTATTGTCACGAGGCGGTCCTAGGGTTTGGGTTTGTTCCACTAGCTCAGGGACCAAACCTCAGTGACACAAAATTACAGGAACAATAGGAGCATAGACTTTTCGTGCTACAACAATTTGGATCCAAAACAACCACTTACGAAGGTATCTCATATATATCTAAAAGACTCCTATATATTTGTAATAAACTTATGTAGGTAATTTATCACATATTATTTCGTAAAATTCGGTTTTGCTCAAAATTAATATCGGAATGACAGGTTATTTGAACTTAGAATTAATAATGACAAACTATCAAATGGAATGAAATGGATTATGAAAGAATTAAAAGATCAAATGAGTATTATTACTTAAGAGGTTTTACCTCGTCACAATATGATGATGATAATGATGATGATTATGATGAAGATTGTGATGAAAAGTATCAAATGTGTTATTCCAAGGTATAAGCTATCTCCATTCCAAATTTCATCAAAATCCGTTTATCCGTTTGAGCGTGAAGTATGATGATGATGATGATGATGATAACAAGTATTAATTTGTTATTCCAGGGTATTAAGCTATCACCGTTCCATTTTAAAAGCTTTTATTTCACTTCACTTGTATATGCGTATCTATGTATTTCTGTCCGTCCTGGATCGTACCCGACTAGCTGTCCTGCTGAAACTTTCACGGTAGCTCACAAATCAAAGACAATGCAAAAAAATATAAATGATAAATAATAAAAAAGAAGTGAAAAAGCACAAAAAGTGTGAATGCATTAAAATATAATAATTCAGAAGTTTATTTATTATTAATATTTTAATTATACTTATTTCATGTAAATCCGTTCAGCCATTTGAGAGTGAAGTATGATGATGATGAGCAATCGATAAAAAACTATTTAACGGCTGAACAAATTTTGAAGAAATGTAATATATTATACTATGTAGGTACTTTTGGTCCTGGAATAACACGTGTGTGAAATGACCACGCGAGTAAAGCCGCGGGTACAGCTACTACTGAAATACAAATGTTTTTTCTAAATTCTGTTCCATGTACAGATTTCACCTTGGTTACAGTTCTATTATATTACTAGCTTTCGCCCGCGACTTCGTCCGCACGTACTGCGTTTATAGCGAAAAGAAGCATCATATGTTCTTCTAAGATATTAAAAACTAATGCAAAAGTACGCTATTGATGTTTTTTTTGACAATCTTTTTAATATTTCGTTTCAATGGCAACCGTTCCTTAAAACGAGTAATCAACATTTTCTAGTTTTCCCGTCATCAAAATAAAAAAAAAACATTCATCCCAATCATTTAATAAAAACTAAATCGTTATTGCGTGAGTTCCGTTGTTATAAGATACGATGAGGTAATAGTTCGGTATTACGTTATTCAAAAAAAATATTTCTTTATTCGCAAACGCAATTCCTTGCAGAAAACGTGTGACGTTGTTAAGACTATGAACCAACGCTATGACGAAGATATCGTAACGCGAAGCGTTACGTATCAGCATGGTCATAATGAATAATGGCCCACTTTCCCTTCGAATAACATGTAATTTCTCAGATTGTTATCTAAATCAACTAAGCGAAGAATGCAGGGCACATCTAGTTTAATGCCAAGTTAAATATAAGGGTGTAAATTATGGCCGAGCTGCGGCGCGACGATACGTACAAATCTTTATTTATTCCCCCCTCAATAGAGACTCCACGGAGATCTTCTCTGTCAGCTTTTATTGTGAGTTAGCGTTGCTGTGACGGGTGTTGAACATGGAAGTAGCTTTGAAATTTCTGTGGTACTTTTAGAGTACCTATATTCTATGGCAGGTTCTTGGGCGACAGTCTAACTTGATGGGTATTGTTTTGCCTGTTTTAATTCCGCCAAGTAAGAGGGTGAAAGATACTGAAGCGTAAAGTAGCAAATACAGTACAAAAAAACAAAAATGTTTGATCTTAACATTAACCTAAGCACTAGCTCTAAAAGTAAGTAAAACCAAGGTCGTCCTAGCCTGACCAGTGAAAACTTCAGCATGGTTGCGGACGTTATTCTGCGAAATAACATCTCTTTTTTTATATTCCAATTACACACTTTTGATTTAATTAAATCATTTATTAAAAAAACAATTCCCCAATCTTACAATAAGGCATTATACCTTATTGTAAGATTGGGATCAAACATTAAACAAGATGGCTGATGAAACCAATTTCCAAATTACAATAATGTTAATATAAATATTAAATTGTAATTAAGATAGCTAAGAATCAATTGCCACTAAAACTATTTCATAAAGGTGGAGATGGCTAATTTGCCGTAACACTTTCACTTTGCCATACGGAGAAAGCTCCAATTTATCAAAATACCCTCCGGTAATTATCTGGTAATAATACAAAATACCCACGGACGGGCCGGATTAACATGAACGTTAGCGCATATGGACTTCGTGGTTTGGTATCGATTTTGTATTATAAGGCATAAAAAAATATTTTTAATAAACAAGCTGGTCTCAATTTAACTCTATTTTCACCAAGATATTATTTCCAGACTAACTTACCAAACCAAATTGTAAAATATTGAAAAATATGACTTACACTACTTAAACAAAGTTTTACCGACTCCTACGACACGTCGGAAAGCGCTGTTTTACACTAACACTGTACAAGTTTTTCCTAAGTGATGTGGTTACCTCACATCTGACTCACGGAAAACACAATTGGAGCAACCGCGAGCTCTAACATATAAATTGTCAGTTACTCAGATCCTCCCCCTTCCTGTACATCCCCCCCTCTCGCGAATAAATTTCTCGTTTATTCATCTCACGTCCCGGTTTCAGTCACTGTTTAAAAATGGGAAGATGCGAGTGCTGCGTACTATAAGGTAATTAAATTTCTTTATTCGCGATAGAAATGCACAACATGTATTTGTAAGAAATACAGTTCACTAAGATTTTAATCAGGGTACTATATCTCTTTCATTTCAGTTTATTTTTCTCCCTTTTATTTTGTAAACATCTTTTGCCATGACAGCTAAGGTTCAAAAGTCTTGTTTTTTGTATCATCACTGCTTATACCAAAGTCCAAGTTAATTCAAAATTATGATTACACAGGGCATTTGTCCCAAAGCCGTGTCAATAACAGCATCTAATAATCATTCTACCGTACTCGCTTGGCTACACTCGCTGCAGTACAACATCAATCTCTGATTAGCCCGGAGGAGCGATACAGCCTAGTTTATGTGACGTCCGAGTAAACTCGGGGCTAACGATTGTTCAATCTGACATTATTATATTTTGAAAGCGGTTACATACGAGCATCTAGTTTTGGGGATTGTTCAAGGAATATTCTTACTAAGATTTGATGAATTAGATAAAATTGATTTATACGCTTGTCTCTCTAGACATTACAAATATCGGACAATAATGGTTGTGCAACTGTTTTGTGTAGTAGTTATATATGTTGGATTTTGTATTAACATTTAACACAAACACATTTAAACAATGCTCACATATGTAATTATACTTAGTGACGTTATTGGGAACAAGGAGCTGCAATAAAAAGTTGACAAGTAACATTATTATTAAATACAAAAAACATGACTGCGAACAAAATTATTGAATACGAGCTGACCGCCCTCTAAAATAATCACACTAACATTATAACGGCGAAAGTTTTCATGTATGTAAGGATGAGTGCGTGTGCGTGTGTGTTTGTGTGTGTGTGTGTGTATATATATATCTATGTTTGATACTTCTTCATGCTTAAACGGCTGAACGGATTTGGATAAAATTTGGTATAGAGGTAGCTTATACCCTGGATACATAGACTACTTTTTATCCCGTAAAATGCAAGGTTCCTGAGGAACGCGGGTGAAACCGTAGGGCGCAGCTAGTATTGATAATTAACTGTTTTTTTTACTTACATATTTCACTTTACTTTAATAGTTGCAATTGCATCATTAGACAATAGTGTACATACATTAACTTGAATAATCTAAAATTTAAAATTTTGTAATAAACCTAAAAGACAATTGCTACTGTTAAAAAATTATATACATATTTTTGAAATGGTCTTTTCAAGACATTTATTTTGATACCCCACTCGATAGGTTTTGGTCATTTTTGTTCCGTCGGAAATACAATATGGCAGCTGTAAGCCGCCAAATCAGTTTTCTTGACACTTCATATATAGTATAGCACTTTCGTAATCAAGATGAATCCAATGATACCTCATTTATCAAAATTCATCAAGCCATTTAGGTCGGAGGATGTGTCTAAGAAACGTACAAACAAACATACATACAACCCAAACACATAACCCTCTTCAGTCGGGTAAAAATAAATGAGGGAATCTTTTATAAAAAGTTCTATCTTCGTTGAGTAGCATGTGTGTAATATACAGGAATCCTAAAAATGACGGAATGCCTCCAAAGCTAAAATAGCTCCGATCATCCCTCTAAAATCAAAAATGTTTCAATGATATGTACACGCAGAAACAGCAACCGCAACTTCTTTTAAAACGGAGTATAGTCCAAGCATGTACCTAGATCGAAGGACCGACCAGCCGTGTGTCCCCACATCTAGTGTGACTACGTCCGATACTCGCTGCATTGTGGTCAGGATGCTAAAATACAACGTATTCGCATTGTTCGACGTCCCATTCACCATTTCGACGAAAAGTTTCCACCTTATCTTCGAATTTATCGCTTATGGCGCGCGACATCTTTATGCGGTCGTTTAGGATGCTATGCAGCTTTGTAAATATTATTTGAATTTGTATGATGACGGTGATTTTTTTGGTAATTTTTCAGTCGATTTTGTTGAAGTATTTTTTCGACAAGATTTCGCTGGTATTATAATTTTGTTATTTCTTAGTACAACAAAATACAAATGAACTTCGGAGATATGTTTTTTCATCCCATTTATTCGAAAAACGCTGATTGGTTCCTCGAAAAGTGGGAGCAAACTAGGTCTTTTCTGTTCCAGATTTTCAGAGAGGGCAAGTTTTGAATTTGGAACATGATTTTTGTTCATTGGGTTGCGTTCCTTGCTATCTGCATATAAAAAAAAACATATGTATGTACAGAGAGGAGGAAAAATTAAAAGCACGCAAATTACGATATCATCGTCACGGAGACAAGGAATATTGACAGTGCAAAAACACAATAATTTCACAAAAATGAGTTCATCAAGTTCAAGTAGCGAAAATATTACTTTTACTTACACCTGAAAATTTAAGAAACTACGCAATAAATGCTGATACTACTACAAAACAAAAATACAAAAAAATAAAAAAAAATTATTACCTACTAAATCCCGGTAAAAATATTTGAAAGCTAATTACAATTTTATCGAGTGGGAAATGAAAAATGAGCGAAGTGTTTTTCGGAAACTACGTATTTTCAAGAATTACCCAAATGTAAGCAATCTTCACACTTTGGAGGTCAATGCCAATAATTACATTCAAATTGAGATCTACAAAAAATAAATTATAACACAATACACAACAGATGAACAGATTGGTCTGAAGGAAATAAATCAAAGAAGTCCAAAGTGACTACTATAAATGTTTAGTTACCTAGTTAATTTTAAGTTGTTTATTTTTAGGAGTTGTAAAATATCTAAAAGAGCTTTTCATTTCTTTTTCTCATAGAAGGGGATGAAAAGTTGAGTGTATCAATCGGACGCAAAATTATTTTTCTTCGGGCGACGTATATTGAATCCCTCGCTACGTTCAGGATAGCACCCTTGCCATCAAAATATAATTTTGCTCCCTTGTAATACAATCTACTCTTGCGTAGTACGTATATGACGACGCAAAGTAAATAATGGATTCCCAGGTTCGCGTAAGTATTATCTATACTTATAATAAAGCAATAGGAACTAAAAAGTCTGTACAAAGAAGATAATAAAAAAAGAAATGGTCTAGGGCAATTATGTTATATATATCGAAGAAGAAGATAAGGTTATATTTTTAAAAAGCGCAGAACCGCTGACCTTAGGGGCCATCGGTTCTGCACAGGAAAGGTCTTCATCAGCTTCGGGACATGGTTGAGAGAGCGGTACTGTTTTCATCCCCTTCATCAGGACATATGGATATTTAGGTAGGATAAGGGTAGTTTGACCTTTAGTATCGTCTAAAATTGCTAGTGGTATTAGTTTATAATAGTTATAAAGTTCGTCTCTAATTAGTGGAATGTTCATAATAAATTTAATCTGATTTTGTTTGATGTAAGCTTTCAGTTCTACACTTTGTTCTATTTTAACAATATTTTCTAAATTAACAGGAAACAGTAATTTACCATATTTTTCTATTTCAATTAACAGTAGTAACAATTCATCCGTATCAACAATTGATTGATGCAATACTTTAATCTTACTAAAAGCAATGGCAGTTTCAATTTCAACTAATCTAAAGTAGATAGTTTGAAAATTGTGAAGAAATGTACCTTAATTATTAATAATTTTATTGAATTTCTGGTAAGTCCTTGTTTCATTTAAATACAAATCTATTTCTTGAATGCTTTCTTCAATCTGAATAAAGTTGCTTCTAGCTATTTTAGTAAAGATACCTACCATTCCAGTGATAATTGTCATTTTCTTAGATACAGCGTCCTGTTTCGATTTTAAATTATTAATTAACTTTTCGTACATTAAGGGGTCATCATTATCCAGATTTCCTGTAATCATTTTTACCAAAGAACCCAGAGGGTTTATTAAACCACGTTTTACCCTTGCTGAAGGAATTAACTGCTTGTACTTTTCTATGGTTATACTCATTATGTAATCTGTTTGAACTTCCGCGTTAATTAAATCTGAATCTAAAACGTTACTGTCAATACAGCTGTGAACTTGGTTTCTAAGCGTTATGTACCTGTTTATATTTAATTCTAGTTCCTCATAAACTAATTTTAATTCTAAAATCTTGATAACAGTCCATTTATCGTAGCTGACAAAAGCTTGGCCTTCCCGGATGGGTAACAGCCCGGGGTTCTTGTCAATCGGGTGCAGTTGAAGGGCCTGGCTTCGGATCGCATGGATCGCTAGAAGTATTAACCTGCGAAGGACGCTTAATGTCTTTAATAGGTACTTTAGTTGTTCGGTCACGTGTACAACATTTCTACGAATCTCTCCAATGACTTGAGGTTTTTGATAGCGCGGTTTGTCTTTGCTACGCCTAGTGTTTGCTCCTTTAATGAAAACTGAATCTCCTTCCTTTATTGCGAATTTTGTTTCACCTCGACGTTTTTTTATCATATTTTTTTTTGTATAATTTTATCTGTCAAATAGTCGTATAAATGTTTAGTCCTACTAACTTGTTTTCTAACGTTAGTAGGACTAAACATTTGCAGTTGTACACAACAGCTGTTGTGTAAACTGTTTGTTAAAGTCAACTGCAAATGTGATTTGGACTCGGTGTGCCCAAATACAACTTCGAATGGTGTCAAATCTGTAGTAGCATGTATTGTGTGGTTATATGACATAACTGCGTTTATCATAACGGATGCAGCATCGGTGATCTTTTGTTCATATTTTGCTATTCGGTATATTTCTATTATAGTTGAGTGGAATTTTTCGATTAAACCCATCGAATTCGGGTTATGGGGTGTGCCGATATGAAGGTCAACTTTATAAAAAGCCAACATTTCCTTCATTAATGTATTATTTAATTCCATGCCGGGGTCCGAACTTATCCTGCTTGGGATGGCCGTACATGGAGAAGTATTTTATTAGCGCTCTTACAACCTCAGGGGTGGATCTGTTATTAATTTCAATGGCCTGACCCAGTTTGCTAAAAGCGTCAATTATGGTAAGGTATATTTTTCCTTCTATTGTAAAGGTGTCAATAAATATTTCCTGAAATTGTAATTCTGGCTTTAATGGTTTCCGGTCATACTTCATCTGTTTACATACGTCACATGCATTTATAATACTAGCTACTGTCTGATCCATGTTATTCCAGAAAAACGTACGCTTAAGGTGTACTAGCGTTTCCTTAATACCTCTATGGCTATTTTTACCTGTGTGGTACTTATCGAAAATCTGGCGTTGTTCATCTTCTTCCTCTACGTAAATAATTCGTTGGGTGCACTCATAAATTTTAACAGAATCCTAAGTGATGCGGTAACCGTGGAAAATTGTATGCGATGAATTTCACTCTCAAAGTAAAAAAAATGGTTTACTTGGGGTTTTATGTATTCCAGGAGGAATTGTTTGATGAAATTCGGGTTATCTACAGGTAAGTGGACTTCTAGTATTCTTTGTTTCGGTCTTGATAAGTTTTAACTCCAATTTCGTTTATGTTCCAGGTATATACGAGTATTTGGTTCGGCTTAGTTTCTATGGCCTCTTGTAAGATGAGTATACCTTCTGAATCTAAGTCGCGTGCAGAATGAACTGTATTCGTACTACTATTACTTGGCCTTTCAGCGCCGTGTCGGTGCTGCTGATTACAGACGGAATCGGATATGGGGATCGTCGATCGTTGGGTTCTATAACGCTTATGGTTTCCTCTAAATCAGATAAAGTTACAACCGGGGACGCTGGTCGTTCACACGCATCACTTTGGTGTTGCTTTTTACCTATTTATACTAATTCCTCAATAACTTCATCCAATTGTCGCTGAAGCTTTTGTTCATTTTTATCCAAATTTACTTCCATTGACTCATTATCCTTTCCGCCTAACGCATTAATCCTTATACGAGATAATGCATCCGTATTACTGTTTTGCTTTCCGTTTTTTTATATACAACGTCAAAATCAAATTCTGACAAACGCAACTTCCACCTCGTAATTTTGCTATTAGGTTTATCCATCGTTTTCAACCAAGCCAACGGCCTATGATCTGTATATATAGTAAATTTATTTCCGTATAAATAGGGACGGAAATGTTTTATGGCCCAAATGATCGCTAGCATTTCCTTCTCTATTGTGCTATAACGTGACTCGGCTTCGTTCAAGGTCCTACTTGCAAATGCCACGGGTTTGTCACTTCCGATTGGGCCTTGTGAAAGAACAGCACCAAGAGCAAAGTTTGATGCATCGGTCGTGAGAACGAATGGTCGGGTAAAATCCGGGAATTGTAAAAGGGGGGCGTTAGTTAATAGCTCCTTACACCTCTCAAACGCATCTATGTATTCCGGAGTTAACTCCATTTTATTTCGCTTTTTTAGGCAGGAGGTTAACGGCTGTGTGACCTTGGCGAAATCTTTGATAAATTTCTGTAGTAGCCAACCAAGCCAAGCAAACTTTTAATTTCTGTGGTTGTTCGTGGTATCGGAAAATTAAGCACCGCTTGCACTTTATCGTTGTTTGGCATAAGGCCGTTTTTGGTGATGGTATGGCCACTTGGTACAACATTTATTTCCTGAGAAATTCGCATTTGTCCAGTGTTACTTTAAGATTGGTTTCTCTGAGACGATCAAAAATTTTACGTAATTTTGAAATGTGATCCTGTAGACTGGATGAATATACTATAATATCGTCTAAATATACTAGGCAGTGTAAACCCTGAAGGCCCGTAGCACATTATCCATGGCCCTTTGAAATGTAGCCGGTGCGGTCTTCAAACCAAAGGGCATTCGTTGGAATTCAAAGTGTCCTGACTGGGTTGTAAACGCAGTTTTAGGTTTATCCGCGGGGTTGTCCTCAATTTGGTGGTACCCGGAAGCGAGATCTATTGTGCTGAAATATGTCGATTTACCTAATTTATCAAAAAGGTTGGTTATATTTGGTAAGGGGTATTTGTCGTCTATCGTGATTTCATTTAACCGGCGGTAGTCAATGACCATTCTGAATTTCTTTTCACCTGATGCGTCTGTTTTTTTTGGGTACCAAGTGAACCCGGCGCACTCCAAGGTGAGTGGGATTCTTGTATAACATTATCTTTGAGGAGTTTCTCTACCTGGTTCTGTATTTCTTCATTCTGTGAATGTGGATGTTGATATGGTTGAATATAAATTGGATTTTCATTAACCGTGCGAATTTCATGTTTAACTTGATTAGAAAAAGAGAGAGGGATTTTGTCACAATAAAATATATCGCGGTACTCGTAACATAATTTGGGAATACTCTTCTTTATTCGTGTGTTCCAGTCTTAATTTAGTCAAGTTCTCTTTTAGGATAGCGTCGATCTTACAGTCATCAATCACTACATTTAGCTTGCACTCTTCACCTTCAAACACTGTCACATCAAATGGTTCTGTAAAAGTAATCGTAGCCTTTTCTTTCAAGATATTCTGGATTACTAAACCGTTATTACTATTACGTTACCGTTGTAGCAAAGAAATTGCTACATTTGACAAGAGCAGTTAGCATACGTATTCCTTCACTAAACTCCGTAAAATCCACAATAGCATCGCCGTTTTGATAATTGGTGGGTATTTTAATTCGTGTTTCGGACCTCGGTTGTAACATAACTTCATAGGGTGGATTATATATTATGGGTATATTAGTGTTGAGTGTATATAAAATCTGATTTCCCATATCTACGTTAGCTGCCAGTTTCTTAAGCAGATCAGATCCTATAAGTCCATCGTATCTACTGTCGACGTCATAAATGAAGAATTTGTGTGGAAGTGTACTTTTGAACGTTTTCAATAATAGTATACATATTACCTCATCGTGAATGCTTTGGGCGTGGGTGCTGAAGACTGCAAAGGGTTCGTGTTGTTTGAAGTCAGTGAAAAATTCATTGGCTTTAGCAGGACTTATAAATGATCTACTGCTTCCTGTGTCAATAAGAAACTTCGCATTAATTTCAGGAATTTCAATGTGGGGTAATTTTAAAATGCTATCGCAATAGTTGAGACTTATCATTTCTCCGCGTCGTTCGAGGCTGGTGCCTGAAAATTTTCAGGGACACTAATTTCCTCATTTACAATGTTTCCAGTTTAATCCGGATAGTCCACATCAACGTGGGCGTTCTCCACATAATCAATAGGCGCTAAGTCATAATAGTTATTGTCATAGTTGTCGGAGTAATAATCCTGGTAAGTTGACGGTTCCTCGCTATAAAATAAGTCATTGGTGATCATATTTTGTCTGACAGGTGCCGTGCGCATTGAAACATCGGGGTCATTAATAGGTTTGGGTGCTTGTTGTTGATGGTGTTGAATACCAAATTTAAACTGATTTGTGTTTTGCTGCTGTTGGTTAGGGATACCATATTTAAAATGTTGTTGTTGAGGAATGCCAAATCGAAAACCACCTTGTTGGAATGGAGGGCGTAGCTGTTGAGTAGGCCCCTGATTAAAATTTCGTTGGGGCATATTTGGTTGCACACCGAACCGATAACCTTGAGGGGGTGCAAACCTATTTGGCTGGATGAAATTTGGCCTGAATCCGGGAAAGTTCTGGTTTTATGGAATGCCAAACTTAAAGTTAGGTTGATTAGGCATTTGGCTTAACGATGGCCTAAAATCGTTCAGAGATCTCAGTGAATTTTGTGGGTTTGGTTGTAGCAATGTGGCCGGTTTCACTTTGTAATTTTTTGCGTTCTATTGTTGCAGAAAATTGATTTCCTCGATAACTACGCTTTATGCATTTTCAAGGGTAGAGCAACCCTTCAATCGCACTATACGAATCATATCTTCGGGAGGTTATATAGAAACACGTTCAAAGCTGTATTGTTATAGATAATCATTTTCGCTGCTTTAATTCCTTCATCGGTAATTATGTTTACTTTCGCAATTAAAGAACTCCTAACATTCTGTATTCTATGGCAAAACTGGATATGTGATTCACCTTGTTTTATTTTCAAACTTTCCAATTCAATCGCTATACACTCTTCTGAGCGGGGATCGCCAAAATGTTGGGTAAGAATTTGTTTTAGTTCAGTCCATGATGTTAAATTTTGATGTTCACTAAGTAGAGTCGCAGCTCTACCCGTAAGTCTAATCATTACAGAATGAAATACGTACAAATTTTGTGACGTATTTCCTTCCAGTTGAAAAGCTCTAATAACATATTCACATTCCGTAATGAATAAGTTCAGTAGTTTTTCGTCTCCATCATACATAGGAATTATACACAATATTTCCCTAGGAATCATCTTAATCGTTTCATTTTGTTAGTTAACCATTTTAGCTACTACTGATTTCAATAATCACTAAACAACTATAAATATCACTAAATTGATTTCGATAATCAATAAACACAACTTATTAATAAACACTAACAATTACGAATATAACGATACTTGAATCAAACAAAATCAGATAGACGTAATTAGTTAGGCCAAGATTTGGGGTCGGAAAATACGGAAAAGATAGGTTATTATGAAAACAGGTGTGAAGAGGTTTACTCACAAACTGCTCAATCCCATATCCTCCTTGCGTGAGTCTGTCCAGGGCCAATCCGCCTCGTCTCGGGTCTGGTGCACAAACCGATCACTGATTGAACTGTTTTCGCTGCACACGCGTCGCGGGAGAGTTATTATTTTGGTTCGAGGATACTCGAATTCACTGCAGGATACTCGAAGCAAACAACCAATTTTAGGGTCCTTAAGCGTCAACCCGGCAGCAGGATAACGGATATCCTACCGGCTGCGCCACTCAAATTGCGACGGACCCAAGGGACGTTTTAAAAAATACATTAATTTAAAGTTAAATTGATGTATTAATTGTTTGAATGCTAAGTACAGACTGAGCTCCTCTGAACTTAATAATAAACACCTTACATACTAACAAAAGTGCCAAGTCGACAACTAACAATCGCACAGAATAAAACATAGTCATTGAATTAAGCGGAATTGTGTGGGCGACCGGGCGCTATGCGCTGATAAGGATGGTGCCGGGATTCATAACTAGGGTTCGACTTACAGATAATTCAGCTCGAAAATCCAACGCAAAGTGAGCTCTCCGCTCAGTTTTCAAGCGCCTGCGCGCCGCCATGTTCCCGCCACTCGGCTCCACGCAAAAGTCGGCGTCAAAGAACAGGTGGCGTCAAAAGCACTTGAATTTACTAATAAATCAGCAATAATGATAATAACTATTTACAAAGCTATTTCTAAATTAATTTACAATTTATTAAAGCCTAATAACAAGCAATCAAAGCCCAGAAAAGCATTGGATGATCATAAATAAACTTACTTCGGAACACCATTACAATTTGAAGTCAAATTAAAGAATCATTAAAATAATAATTGAACTATTTACAAAACCATGACTTAACTTGATGTTTAAATAATATTCTAAGATTTTAGAGATAAAATAGTACTTACGCTGAATCAGTTCATAATTATAATCAGATAAATCTTCATATTTGCTTCATTGAAGAAACTTCGCGGCGACATACGAGTATATAAACTGAGGTAGATACGTTGTACTCCGTTCTGCGTGGCAAAGCAAACACAAGTAAATCAGCTTGTGTCCACTTAGTCCCAAACAGCAACGACGCAACACGTAAATACACGCGACTTCCGAAACATGGAAAATTAATCAAAAATTCCATCTTGTGTGTTTAGAACGTGCACTACATACACTGGGACGACTGTGAAAGGCAGGAAAGATGTGTCTTTTCATTATTAAGTATTGTTTATGGTATTGAAAATGGAAAATAATAAATTTCTTTTTACTCTAAATCAACTGTTGTGATGCTGCCGCTTCGCCACTTCCACGAACGAGACAAGTAGCGGGTTACGTGTAAGAGCGACAGATAGAACGTGATAATGGCGCGGACCGTTGTTAGTTCGTATGATGCTAGGGGATGTTGGGGCTTACCAACGGCTGACGATGATCAGTCTGCGCTCCGACCCGTAAAGGCCATGGCTGACGATCTTCAGTCGGGGAGTTTACTCAATACTTAATCTTTTATTGCCATAATATGTTTAGAAAAGATCTTAATAATTCATTGGTAGAATGACACATTACCCTCATAGGGTGTAGCAATGTAAAGTACGAGTGGACCGAACCATTTAAAAACTCATTCCTGTTGAATAATGTATTAGACTAAATTAGTCATTCATAAAATCATTTAAATTATCATAACATTTTTTAATATTTTTTTTTTAATTTTTTTATAAAAACTAAGTTAACTAGCGGAGTTGCAACCTTATTTGTATTGAATTAGGATAGAGTATTGTATTTGTGTTACATATATTAGAAAACAGCTTGAAACGAGCAATTTTATTGGATAATAAAGTGGTTCGGCCCTTATCGTTTTTTCACTGTCTAGGCAATCGTTTGACCACGATCTCACAAAAGCGATGATGTGGTTGAAGGTGTAGCACGTTTGCCTAGTAGATATCTATTCATTCTTGATTTGAACACACCAGGGTTATATTTTACCGGAAACACTGACGAGGGCAGGGCATTCCACTCTGTTCTGTTGTTTTAAGTGATTTACAGCTTATATTTTTTGTTATTACGTCTAATAATACTGTAAGGAAGATATTAAAATAATTTTGAGTTTAGTGTCCCGCGAGTGACGATTCTCACAAAGTGCTTCAAAGTGCCGTTCGTCTTTTTTGGCGGGAAAATATTAACGTAAATTTTTTTTGTTTAATAATATTTTTCCAAAGTTCTTTATTATTTTAGCTATAAAATGGTATATAATATTATGTAATTTATACCATAAGAATATCACAAAAAAAAAGTTTTACGTGCGTGTCTTAAGTGTCTGGCGAACATACGGCTGTTCTGCGGGATATATTATGAAAGTATTTGTTTATCAAAAAATTCATTTTATTTTCGGTTTGAATAAACCCTTCTATCTATTTTTCCCCAGTTTACTCTAGCTGCTAGCTGACGCACGTTTCGTGACTTCACAGGCCGTCATCGGCGGTGATTGGCGATCGGCCGCTCACTGCAACTCACTGTTACTGAGAACATATGTTTATCTCTTTCTTACGACGCGGTTCTGTATATCTCTGTGATTGTTTAGCCTCTTCAGTGATGCAAATATAGTTGCCTAAGTTCTATGTAAGTAGCTATAGTACAATTTTGTCGTGTTTTTAGTATATACCCCAGCGCAATTTACTTACTACTTCTTCCAGCTCTACCAACTTCTCAACGGTCCTCAAGGTGCGTGCGTTATAAGTTTCCAGGTCCAGAGATCGTAGGGGTTGGTAGCTTGGTCTCTGCCGGGGATTCTTAGCACTCCCTGCTCCATCGTTACCGTGGCTGCTACCGGAGCCAGGAATAACGGAGCCGCCGGTGACTGGGGGCCGTCTTTGCGGTGTGTCTATTATATTGGGGGGATTTGCCATAGTCACCACGCTTGGCAGGCGGATTGGTGACCGCAGTGTTACAAATATGTGCTCGGTGGACGCTGTTGCTCATCTTCCGGTGTGTATTCCCTTAGTCGCCTCTTACGACATCCACGGGAGGATTGGGTGGGGTATTATTCTAAACCGAGACCGCCCAGGCTTTGTAATGGATAAACTTAAAAAATACTAAACCGATTCTAACAATTATTTCATATATAGAAAGCTATGTTATTAGCGAGTAACATGGACAGTATTATATTTTTTTAAATAAGTAATATAGATTACGAAAATTACATTAATGTAACCAAAGTATCAACAATTTTCAAAAATATCGGTTACTCGCTGTAAGGAAAGGAATTACATGTTGCCGTGGAAAGGAAATAATAATAAGTCTGTTAATTACGCGAGTAATAATACAGTTGTCTATGGTGAAAAGCAACACGGTCGCTGCAGCCAAAAAAATAATGAATTACGCATACTGGAGTATTTTTTTAGAAGCTACTGCGGGAATAATAATGCTATATGTAAGAAAAATGCCACGGTGTAAGCGCTACCCGTGCAAAGCCGAGGCTAGTCACTAATATCTAGGATAAACACAAAGGCTACTCTTTATCATCATCCATGATCATAACCCACGCGGATGAAACCGCGCGGTAATAAAACACAAGAAAATGCTACTACCCAATTCCTGTAGATTTAAACTTAAATTTAGTATGTAACTATTTATCCGCAAATATTGAGAAAACCTATCAAGCACTCCTTCATCAATTATTTGCGTACCTGTCTACCCTATTTTTGTACGAAAGTAAAAAGTGTAAAAGTGTAAAGTTTGGTTTTCCTAACGTTTTTCACAAATACATCTTTGTAACAAAGTTCGAACTCCGAGTCAACGGTGGCTTAAGGAATATTATAGGTATTTTCCCGTGTGCCTCGGAGGAAAACTTTTATAAATTAGTTCTCAACTGTTGAAACTTGCTTTGAGGCAGATAAAATAACTTGTTAAACGATCTGCGTGATAAAACTTTTTTGTGTTGAAATGCCTTATAATCTTACTTGGTTACATGTTTTAATTTATTGAGAGATAAACAATTCTTCTAATCAAAAGATTGTTTTAGGGGCAAATTAGGGCAAGCTTGCAAAAAACCCCGACTGCGAACAAAATTAAAACGAGACAAACAAGCTTTAGATTCTTGATTTAGAAATATAAGGTACAGTCGCAGGCATCATGTCTCCTTTGACGGGATCAGCTAGAACCTGGCGAGCTACTCCTCAAGCCTCCGACTGCATCTTTTATTTCAAAATCAGGAATCTAAAGCTTGCTTGTCTCTTTTTAGTTTTGTTCGCAGTTGGGAACTAAGTATTTATATTTTGTTCGCGTGTCTATTTTTATTCAATATTAGTTTTCCCGCCCGCACGTACTACTGTTTATCGCAAAAAAGCATCCTTACTTCCTCTAGGATATTAAAAATCAATGAAAAAGTAGGTATAGCGCCAATGCTATTGATGATTATATTTTTGTTATTTCGCTTCCTTGGCAACCGTTCCTTACAGCGAGTAATCAACATTTTCAAGTTTTCCCGAAGAAACTTACCAGTTTCCGGGATAAAAAGTATTCATTGTTTTATTCCGGGTTATAAGCTATCTCCATTCCAAATTTCATCAAAATCCGTTTAGCCGTTATTGCGTGAAAGCTCCCCAAATAATCAAATAAACAGACAACGTTTGACTTTTATATATTGGTACGGATTTGTCATTTTGTTCGGTCCTTACATGTGTACTCTCTTTTGTTATGTTAAGGTAGAGTTAGAACCCTTGCCACGCGCGCACGCGCATGTATGCGCTCAGTACTGCGCAATGTTAGATTTAGCGCCACCCGATGATCATGTACATAGAATAACAAAACTCCACTAAGAGAAGCCAAACTTTAAACATCACTATTATTCATGTTCTAGGTAATCGTTTGCGGCTAGCAGCACCACGAAACTATTACCCCATGACGCTACCCTTCCAAGAACCAAATAATTGTGCACATACATAACTAATGCCTAAAGATGCCTAACGTAAACGTACGTTAAACTAACGTTAACCTATTTAGGGCTCAACACGGTGAGCGCTGGGCGGGAAACGGCTCACACGGTGGGCGCGGTGCGAGAAGCGGGAGCGGATTAGCAGACGTTCGGGCGGCCTGCTCGTCACGTCACGTGGATTTCGCGTGCCCTTTCCGCGTATAACTGTAATTCATACAGAAAATAAACTAAATATATTATTACCATATACGCGGGCGGATTCCGCTCTCCGCCTCGCTCCACCAGTGTTTCAAGTCTTAGTTCTCATCTACTCGCACCTACCTGTTGAATATTTGAAGCTGTATCCCTTTAAATATGTACCTTTACTCTGTAGAATAGAAGGGTCGGGTAATTACTTGCAAATTATACATTCAATTAGGCTATTTAATAAGTTAGATGTAGATTGGAGTGTGGTTAAAGTATTAAACGTGTAGTCAATTTCGCTACCCTAAGTGTAAGTTTTTCAACTTTAGTAAACTTTGGTCGCGGCATTCCACACGTGGACATTTTTCCGGGAGAGCTTGAGTAGGTACTTATTATGTTGAAAAAAAAAATACAGTACGAAAGTTTTGTTTACCAAAGAAGATATACATATCGCGTATTCTCTTGAAATAAACGTAGTTAATTGAAATAGTTAGTTATGTTCCAGCCACAGGGTCGAGTCATCCAAGTACATCCATAAAGTGCAGCGTTGCACTTTCGGGTGGTGCGACCGCTCCAATGTGTGTGGGCGATGTTTAGACTAGAGCTTAGCGATAAGGATTGTTCGTAAGGCGAAATGTAACTTTTAATTTCATTAATTAAATCAGTCGTCTTCCAACTCAGACGTCTCTTCATTTTCGTTTCAATGTTTAGTTTTTAAAAAACCTACCTTCGAGCGCTTCCTCAAACTTGACTGGCGCAGCCGGTAGGATTGCTACAGGCTGTGTCGGAATCTCGAGTTTAAAGTGTACAATTTCACCGATTTCCGTGATTTCCGCGTTATACAGTACGGCGATCCCACGAACCAAACAAATTCGTCAAGAAGGAACAATGGTGCTTGTGGCCGGCTGGTGAGTAAGCCTTTTCACCTTCCTAACCTTCCTGTTGTGTTTTGTGTAATTTTGTTATTGTGTTATCTGATTTTCGCATACATTTCTGTGGAAATTTATAGGTTAATTAAATAAGTAATTTGGTTTTAAGTTTTAGTAGGAATACATTTCATTGTGTGTTTATTTCTAAGATGTATTAGCTAGCGTTTAGAAAATGGAAGCCAAAAAGCAAATAACACTTATACCAAATGAATTATTGAAACTAATTCCATTGTTTGACGGTGATAAGAAAACTCTTAACTTGTATTTGAAGAAAGCCGAATACATAATTAACAAATATAACGGCAGTCTGACCCAAAATGAGTATCTTATGCACTCACTTACTAGTAGACTCATTGGAAAAGCCGCCGCACTTGTCAGTGAACGCAAAGTCATCGAAACTTGGGCTCAATTTAAAGATTTACTAATTCAACATTTTGGAGATCCGCGCAGTGAAGGATTCATAGCCATCGAACTAGAATCCTTGAAAATTGCACACAACGAGAGCTACTTAGATTTTTGTAATAGAATACAGTCTGTGCGATCAGTATTAATATCAAAAGTCAATCAATTACCAGATGCTAATTTAAAACAGAGCAAAATAACTATATATAATAACACCTCCTCGAACGTATTTCTTTACAACTTACCAGAAAGTATGATCCGAATAGTGAGGTTGAAAACACCGAAAACTCTTGAGGATGCGTTAAGCACTGTGATGGAGGAAGTAGACTTCCATGAACAGTACTCACAACGCAACAAATTAAATAGGCCTCAGTTGACAAATACCCCCAATACGAACAATACTTTTAAATTTAATGCTCCAAATATGCCCTTGCAGCCTATTAGTTTTAGGCCAAACCTGCCGCCACCAAAATTCAATTTTGGCGTTCCCCAAAATCAGCAGAGAAACGTACCTTATGCATTAAACCAGGGTCATAACTTTGGCTATCGTCCACCTCAAACTACAGGCTTTAGGCCACCACAGCCGACAGGTTATCGACTACCACAGCCAATAGGTTACCGACCTCCTCAGTTTGGGTACAAACCTCCATTTGGGTATCAACCCCAATATCCTATGCGACTTCAACATTTTGGAATGCGTCCCCAAAATTATGGAGAAGCACCCCAACAATTTAATAATAAATTTCGAGCTCCTCATGATAATCGAGTGAACCCTTCTGGTGATATTTCAATGAGGACAGCACTACCCCTGAAAACTCAACAAGGTTTCAAATTAAATGAAATAGAGTTGGATCAAGATGAGCCTGAAATGTACTATAACGATGACTCATACAATGACATGTATTATTATCATATATGACTATGTCATAGTCATTTATTCATAACAATATAAGTTACATGTCAAAAGGGCAAATATTACCAATAATAATATCAAATTAATGGAATACAATTTCGACTGACTAATAATAATAAATAGGTACATCTAAAGTACCTTACAATCATAACATTAATTGAACAATTATTGATTTTTAAAAGTAAATAAAAATATTAAAACACAAGTAACTAAAAATAATAATAATAATTGAGTACATATGTAGTCAAAATAAAACTAAAATTAAATGAAAATAGTCACAATAATTATATTTTTTAAATGTCATCAAACACATAAAATGACTGGTCAACAAGCCAATATTTTAATTTCAATTTAAATGATTCCCTCGAAGTTGCACCTTTAACGTTATATGGCAGATGACACTTACGATTACCCTGAAGCGCACTTGCCAATCGATGACGTCACGCCTGTAGAGACACACGGTGATTCTTATGACACTAATAATGTAGCTGCCACAGCCCCTGGACAGTTGAAAATTTTCACATACAAAGCCTCCACTCAGTCAAGAAGTGATAGAGATCAACAATATTGACCCTAACTTAAAACTACCCTATATATACATACCTGAGATAGACTCCAAATTCATGATTGACACGGGTAGCATGCGATCTTTCATTAATCCTGAAAAAGCCTATCATTATTTCTCAAACGCAATAGGCGTCACGAACCGTTTAAAGTAATAAGTACCCACGCATCTAGCTCACACAATGAGGTTATAGAGATTCACGCATTACCAACGTTTAACAACTCAGAAAATCAAAATCTCTATCTATATAAAGTAGACCCACGATATGACGGTGTATTAGGTGACGACCTGTTACGTAATAAGGGTGCCGTGATTGATCTGAAACAGAACATTTAAAAAACGGATGCCACAACTATACCTATTGACTAGTTTGGTTTTCAATTTACACAGAGTAAGTATTAGTAATACCTGCTCTGAGGTTTATACATATTTCTTTTAAAAGTCGCTCACTATTATTAGCCATTCAAAACACAAATAAAATAACAGTTTATCACGTGCCCCTTTTAACGAATTAGATTATAGAAAAGGGGTTCCTTATAATTAAGCACTAGCTGTGCCCGTGGCATTGCATACGTTTTCAATTTTCTGGGCTATAAGGATTTTGTGATATTCCAGAACCAAAAGTACCAAAATCATCAAACTTTGTTCAGACTTCAAAAGTTTTTTTATAGATTGCTCGACTTCTTTTCATAATATTAAGATACCAAGTACATCAGTTATTATGTCAAAACCCTAAGCTATCCAACAATGAAAACCACATTGCAATCGGCCCTGTCACAGATTCATCATCATCATCATGTCAGCCTTTAGAAGTCCACTGCTGAACATAGGCCTCCCCCAAAGAGCGCCATGACGAGCGATCTTGTGCCACCTCCATCCACCGACTTCCTGCGACAGAAAAAAAAACTTCCTTCCTGACACAGATTTGAGAACAAAAATCTAAATATATTTTCGTCCGTGCTTGTACTTGTACCGAGTTCTGAGTATCTGATCTCACGTAGTCCCAATAATTTTGCAACAAGCTTATTAACACTTTGACAACAAGCACGTCCAGTCCTCCACTCTCCTCAAAACTGGCAAAAATCTTCCAACATCGCTTCTAATTTCATAAAAAAGAGATTGAACCTAAAAGATGACAAACACTTGGACTTTACCATTGCCATTTGCAAACCAGTCTCATCTCAAAATAAATCAACGGTAAAAGTTCTCAGAAAGAATATTCCGCTGTTTATAAAAAAGGCAGTTGAGTTGAAAGTAGGGATGCGATGGAAAATCAGATCCGTAACAGAAACATCGTACACTAGAAATAAAAAATAATAATAATAGAAGCCGAAATAAAAATTGCGGATTTGTGCCGGTTATATTTAAGTTCCCTAACTTGATGGTGAGAATTCACTGTCAAAGATGCAGAAAGACCATCATGTCCATCATGTCAGTGATGCTCGATATTTTATTGAAAACACAATGTCCATCATGACCAGTTAGTGATGCTCGATATTTTATTGAAAACACAAGCTCTTAGAGCTTGATTAATTTAATTCCCCTTGTTTTACTTTTGATTTTACTCGTTATGTGATCGATTTCTGGAACAGAAATAGTAAATGCAAACATCCGCAACCGAAATTATCTAAAACTCGAATAATCTTATCTGAATAAAACATTTGTAACCGAAATAAAATAATTAATCCGAAACTGAAGTGTCGCACCCCTAGCAACCTTAGTTGAAAGGTATTACGTAGTGCTCGCAGTCTCTTTGATCCTGAAGTTCCGCGCCGGAGGCGTCGCATCGCGGTGCAAATCTCTCGGAGAAATAGATTGTAATAAAAAGTGTTTTGTAGACTTAGATTTTAGCAAGGTAGTTCTATGTACTTGCGTTGTACGTAACTACATAATAAAAATAATAAATTTATGTTATTGCAAAAAAAAACTTATGTCTAGATACATACTTATACTTTGCAAATTCAATTAAATATTTCATAATTATACATTTAAATGGATTCGCCAGCTACCGTGGTAGGATTCCCTGAGTTTGCGGTAACTAGTACTCTTCTAAGGTAATATGATCTAATGCACATCAATTTAATTTAGAAAATAGAATTAGAATTAAGATTATACAATACAAATTAAAGTGAAGAGTGTAAACGTGTATAAGTAGAAACAATTATTCAAGCAACTTCAAAATATAAGTTCTGATATGAACGTACGAATGTAAGTAGTGTTATGGAATTACGAGTTTGTAAACGTGCTAATATGTAAGAGCAATGTTCCTGCTTAGACATTTAAATATTATATTTATATTTGCTACGCAGGTAATAGGGTTGCAATCTTAGGATCAGGTTCAGGTTTCCTGTTCATGCTGAATACATATAACTTCCTTGGATTTTATAGAGAGAGAGAAAGTAGCCGGAACATTCGTTGCAATTGAAGGAATCCGTATTTTGATTAATTAGCAAAATGTTGGAAAACTGGGTACAGCAAAAAGTCAACAGTATTATATAACACTTCACAGTTTAGAAATTCTAAAGAACAAGACTTATGATCAAAACCGACTACGATCGGATAAAAAATAGCATAGGACATTCTTGCAATGAAGACGAATCTGATGAGGGGATTAAAATATCCCTGAAAAAAAAATACGTTTTCTAAACGGCAACTGACATATATTGACACTTTATTTTTCTAGACAACACAAAACATAGATAAGAGAATAACCTCCTTTAACAGAATTTATTGATACCTCGCTTGTCAAAATCTGACTAGAGAAGCTCCACAGGTATACTGAAACAAGACGGGTATAAAGTACCAACAATTTTAGGGTTACCCGCTTTGTAAAATAAATACCCTGACGAACAAGAATATTTAACTGCAAATTTATATTTAGCCCAAATTATAAAGTTAGTGTACAAGAATAAAAATATACTCGATTTTTGAGGTTTTGATTAATAGTACTAAATAGTTTTCCTGGTAAAAAAAAGGATGTTAATAAAACAAAATATATAATATATTCAGTACAATTCCGCACCAATTACCTAGCCACAAACTAGGATACCCTGTACTATGGGCACTAGATAACGGATAAACATACATACGAGTAGATACGAATATTAACATCCATAACTCGGAAACAAACATTTCTGCTCATCACACAAATGATTACATCTTGCAGGGTTCGAACCCGCAACCGTTTGATTTCATATCTCCGTTTGGTCTCAAGCCACTAGACCAAAAATGGAATGGTGCAAAGTACACGAAAAATATAGATCACACTAATATTATAAATGTGAAAGTTTGTCGGTGTGTGTGTGTGAGAGAGAGATAGAGAGAGAGAGAGAGAGAGAGAGAGAGAGAGAGAGAGAGAGAGTTATAGTATGTTTGATACTCCTTCACACTGAAAGGATTTCGATGAAATTTGGTATGAATTTAAATGAAATTAAATGAAATACTGCGCAGTCCAGTTACAGATTCATGATTTAAACTGACTGGTCTCCATTGTGTGACAGTTGACATTTGTAACTTCCGGTTGAAGGCTTTCGTTCAGTCACAGAATACCTAATAATACTGCGTACAGTGTAACAGTTAAATGTAACAACAGTAATTAGTATAACACAATATTATGTTACATCAATAAGATTCGTGCAACCAAAAGTTGTCTTGAAGGGATCGCTTTCAGAGGTTATATCACCTATACCTACTAATTTTAAGTGTTTTATGCGTATTGTCTATTTATGTACAATAATTATCTATCTATGAAAGATCAGAAATAACTTCGATTGAAAAAATAATTAGAATTACAAATAGTTACGCATACGTTTTTTTTTTCAATTTCTCCGTTTCCATAACATCCCTAGTTTACAAAGGAGGCTGCTCTTAGTAATAATACAGGGTAAATGAGATTTTATGTCACATTTTTAACATTATGGCAGCATAGATGACACTTATGAAAATTATTTCATAAATAACAACGTGTTTTGTAAGGTAAAGGTGGATGGGTGGGTTTTTTTGTGACAGCTTTACCTAATGGAAATGACTCAGGTCGTATTTCTTTTGACTGCGGCTCGAGTTTTAACAAATAAATCGTATATTTTGATCACAAATTCGTCCGAATTAAATTTCAAAAGGCAAAAATAGTCAAAGCCGCTTATCCCTTGTTTTTTTTTAATGTTTTTTTTTATTATCTGCCGTTTTGATGGCAATAGAGAAAGCGTAGCATTGCGTACTCGTATTTAAATTAAATTTACTAAAAAAGTAGACAAAAGTCTTATAATCGTAATACACTAACATCGTTATACCAATTCTTATTAAAAATATGTGAATATTTTACAAACGTGTACCTAAGTCCGAAATTAGATAAAAATCTTTCCGAACCCGTAGGTACCCTGTCGATTCTATTCAATTCATTTAGTCCTGAAGATATTACTCCAACAGTATGGACGCTTCGTAGAATGAGTTCGATTTTACTAAATTCGTCTTCCTACTTATATTATAAACTAGTTTTCCCACCCCGGCAAACAGTAGGCACACGCGGGCTACTGTTTATCGCGAAAAAAGCATCCTATTGTCTTCTAGGATATTAAAAACCAATGCAAAAGTAGGTATAGCACCACTCTTGATGTTTTTTTGACAGACTTGTTATTTCGTTTCCATGGACCACAGACCATTCTGTGATGGCAACCATTCCTTACAGTAAGTAATTAACATTTTCCAGTTTTCCCTTGAAAACTTACAATTTTCCGGGATAAAAAGTATCCTATGTTTTATTCCAGGTTATAAGCTATCTCCGTTCTAAATTTCAACAAAATCTGTCCAGCCGTTACCGCGTGAAAGCTCCCCAAACAAACAAACAAACAAACAAACAAACAAACAAACAAACAAACAAACAAACAAACAGACAGACAACGTTTCACTTTTATATATTGGTATGGATAAGAAGTCTGTGTATATGTAATGTGTATGTATGTTCGAGAAAGAAACCAAATCTATTTAAATTGAGAAGCAACGTGTTCAATTAGCGAAAGCAAAAAAAAAACAGTTTTTGAAGGAAGGGAGCGGGGAGGAAATTATAGGTTTTCCAAAGAAAAACACAAGCAGCACATTGGTAAGTAATTTAAATATATATTTCTCTGAGCATTAATTCATATCTCAAACTTGAATTGATTGTTAATGGCTCGATATTGGCATTTTTATTTATGGATGATCAATAAATTGAAACCTATCTTGAACTCATTTTTTACCATAACAAAGTATTTTTTCTTTTTCTTTTTAGTGTAAATTCAACGTTGATATCATCCACACCAATATTTAAAAGTGAAACGTCTGTTTGTTTGTTTTTTTGGGGAGTTTAAACGCCAAAACGGCTGATCAGATTTTTATGAAACTTTGTAAATAGGCACTATACTCGTACAATATACATACCAACATAGAAAACTTTATATATGCCTAAAAATGGTAACTTTCCACGGGAAAACTAGAAAATGTTCATTACTCGTTCTATAATAACTAGTAAGTCAAAAATCATCAAGAGCATTGGTACTAGACTTTTGCATTGGTTTTTAAACTCTTAGAAGAACATAAGAACATAAGGTGCTTTTTTTTGCGATAAACTGTAATCTGCGAGGACAAAGTCACGGGCGAAAGCTAGTATTTACTAAAAGCATTTCCTTAATTAGAATAAAATACAAACAAATAGCAATGCATATTATTCTAAAAAGTTAGTAAGTATCCTTACTGTTCATGGCATGTTTCGACGGTTTGCGAGTCACTCGACTCATTGGTTCCGATCCGAACACCCAAATTAATTTCACTCGCGGTCGGAACTAATTGTGATATCAAGTGAAATCAGTTTTGGGTTCCAACTGGCCGATTGTAATATTTGATAGCTTCATGGCTTCGTTTGCGAGTTTGACGTCAGGAGGGTATGTTTTAGGGTTCTGTAGTCTAGCAAGGAAACCATTTAAGGTTGTCCATGCCATCCGTCCATCTGTCCCATTCTGCCAAAGACTTCTAGAGTTATGTTAAACAAAATATTTAATTGTATGCTAGAAATTTAAATTTAAGCACAGATAAATAATAAATAATAAAAATGTCAAAGACGTCGGAGGGTCGATTTTTGAACTCACGCACGTGACTAGATAGAGTGAAAACAGGTGGAGCAAAACGTTGACGAGTGGTGGCCAAGAACGGGCAACAGAAGCGTCGGTCGTCCAGGACGAGATGGGTCAACGACAAAGTGAAGACAGTGGGTTGGACATGGGTGGCGCACAGCACAGGATCGAGATGGGTGGCGTACAAAGAGAGAGGCCTAAGCTCAACGGTGGGCGGACACAGGCTGAAAATGATAAAGATGATAATTTAAAATTTGATTTCAATAAAATTTCGAAACAAACCGTTACTTTTTTACCATCCATACGTGTCGGTATAAACCTTTTTTTAGTGCACGAGGTACACATAAAAAAAAGGAATGAAATAAAAATCATTTATTATTGTTTTTGACAGATGATTTAAGGAATTTTGATGAAATTCTGTATTATTTTATGACTTTTACATTACTTTATTTATTTATTTTATTGGAAGACCAACAACATTTAAATATTACAGGAAGCTACAGCCGAATGGCTATTTTTAAATAAAATGCATTATTCTAGTAATGCCCTACATCCAACAACCCAAAATACCTATCTAATCGTACACTTTACCATTATCGCAGAATACTTAACCAAAGTAGACCACCGACAAGGAGTGCGCGTCGCAGATAAGAGGATCGGATGGAAATGGGGACATTTGGTTAACTCTGGAGGCTTGTGGCGGTTGTGGCGCGTGTCGAGCTTTTCGAACTAATATTGGTTCGATTGAAAGACTGGGCTTCGATGAAACGAATGTATTAATGATTATGTTACGGTTACAATCGTGTGAGTCCGGATCAGTAAGGACCACTCCTCACCCCGCGGCTTCTGTGAGAAGTATTTTGTAGTGTATTAACATCTACTGCGATAACCAAAAACTCTGCCAACAAATGTGGTAATTACGGCAAATCCCCCCAATGACGGGAGAGGCCCATATTCAGAATTGCACGTCTTCGGGCTGATGAGAAGACATGACGACGTTTCCCAAATGCTGCCCAGCCCAGCCGAATCCACCTATTAGCTTCTCTCTCAAAGTAGAATTTAATAAACTTAACTTTACTTTTAGTGAACAGTATACCACAGCACAATTTATATAGGTACTCCTTGGACTATATAATTATTATGTACTTTTAAAGTACTGTAAACCCGCGTATTTACCACATATTTATTATATTTAAATAGGACTCTAAAAGCCTTCCAAAGGCCTTCCGCCAGAGTCAAACGGTGTTTTCTTTTCATGTGTCAGATTCAACGCTAATAAATCAGCACACAGGAAATTTCCTTTTCAAACTCAATCTACAGTTACTCTAATCATTAGACTATATCCACAGTATTTTATAACACAGTACTTTTCCTATTTTATTTAGGATGAGATTCAGCAAAATATTCACTGCGCTCACTAGGATCCACGATCAAGCTCCACACGTGGATCTGTTGGTACATCTTCCGCCTCTTCTATCTACATGTGGATATATTGTTATTATTTTTTGACGATGGCGAATCTATAGTTAGTTTTTGCCCAACTAAGGAGGGTTATATGTTTGGGTTATATGTAAGTTTGTTTGTTTGAATGTTTGTACGTTTCTTAGGCGCTCTACAGCCTAACGGCTTGATAGATTTTGATAAAAGATCATTGGATTCGTCTTGATCACGAGTTTACTATGGGATATTTGAAGTGTCAAGTGAGTCAAGAAAACGAATATAGCGACTTGCAGCTGCCACATTGTATTTCCGACGGAAAATAAAATGACCAAACCTATCGAGTGAAGTATTAAAATACAGGTCTTTATAGACCATTTCAAAAATATGTAATTCTTATAACTAAACAGTAGCAATTTTTATGAGCTTCTTTTAAAATTTTCTATTTTATATTATTCAAGTTAAAGTAAATACTATAGTTTATTGTTGCAATTGCAACTTTTAAAGAAAAGTAAAATATGATTCTCTCCATACTAAGGTTGTCTGGAATAAATCGCTCTTTAGCGATAAGACCGCCAATTGTATTCTTTAATTTATAAGTTGTATCTTTATTTGTATTATTTTTTGGTGTGCAATAAAGTGTATTTGTATTTGTAAGTAAAAAAGAAACAACTTTTTTTTATAAATACTAGCTGCACCCCGTGGTTTCACCCGCGTCCCTCAGGAACCATATATTTTTCCGGGATATGAAGTAGCCTATGTGTTAATCCAGGGTATAAGCCGTACCAAAAGAAGTAACAAACATATATACACGCACACACACACACACACACACAAACGCACACACACAAACACACAATCTTTAGCCTTTATAATATTAGTGTGTTTTTTTTTGCGGGCGGTCAGGTCGTATTCAATCATTTGGTTCGTAGTCGGGATTTTATTATTACCTAACTGTGTTCTAAACATAGTTCTAATGTTGGCGAACTTCATCCTTTACCATCCTTAATTCTTCTGTTTCAAATAGAGAAGAAGATGAACAAGTCTCTAGTTTACTTTGCCGTCCATAACAATAAACAGATAAAGAATTAATGGAAATTCCGTAGCTACCCCGAATTCATTATGAAATCTGTATCACCCTGGATATAATTACATAGGCTAAGTTACACCTTTCCGCAGTTCCCACTTCCCACCCTTGATTTTCCGCACTTTGATATTAATTGTCTAATATTTAGAAAGACCTACGGGGGGCTCTACAAGCGGTAGTATCGCCGCGAATATGTCGCAATATTGGAGTGAAAAATGCCATGTTGGATATCGGGCCATGCTTTATACAGTTCCGAAATCATAAGAGAGGGGTGTTATAAGTTTAGGGTGTGTCTGTATGTATAGTTGTATCATTGTATCTGAGGCCTCGTAGTTGCCAAACGAATGTAATGATTTCGATGTGGCTTTTTTCTTTTTGAAAACTGTTGTAAGCGAGATGGTTCTTAGCTATATTTTGTCGGGATCGTAGCTCCCGAACTATAATGGACCGATTTTGATGCGATTTTTTATGTTTGAAAGCTGATGTGATCGAAATGTTTCTTAGCTATAATGGGGATGGGGGGTCGGGGGTTATATTAATTTTTAATTTGTTCTTGTAGTTGGTGGCTAAGTACGAGAAACCAAACGTGCTATTTTCTTTCCTCGTACTTAGGGTTATCATATCAAAGTTTGAAATGTGCGGCCGGTCGATAAGCCGGATAAAAGCCGGACATTGAAACATTAAAGATTTTCTGATTGAAATAAGTATTGGTACAATTGCATACAATAATTTTATTTTATTACTGTTATATAAAGATTTTGAAAATACCTTTGTTATTTCATTGAAAATTCAGACTCCCAAAAACTCCTGACAAAGTTTGATAACATAAAATGTCTAGACTAAAATGGTAGTTCATTTCGAAGTTACATATATTTCTTAAAGAAAATTCTCCTGGCTATTATTATAATGATTATGTTTCTTTGGTTTCAGGTAATGCACAAGTTTTCATCAAAAAGTACTTAAACAGGTACTAGTAAGCTGAACTAAGTGACATAGGATCCGTTCCCAGTTTCCTAGCCTACTGTGAATCTTCGGCGGTTGGGCTTGAACTCAGGATAGTAAAAACTAGCTTAAAAGCTAAAAAAAACACGCCTGCAATGCCAAAAAAGAGCTTTTGGCAATAATCTGTTGAAATGTGCTTATCAAGGCCTTGAATTTGGTACCCATATCGTAAAATTCGAAGTTTTTTATTCGAATTTGAAAATGTCGCCATACTATCGCCATTTAGAAAGTTTTCAAAAAATAATATAGCCTATGTTGCTCGGGGGATGCAAGGATTCTAATGATATCCGTATGTATAAACTTGTTCGGGCATTTAAAAGTGATGGTGAAATAAAGAAACTCACATACAAACATACATACATGAATGCTAAAAACATTACACTCCTTTTTTTGGGCGGTCGTGTAATTATTATAGAGCTTAAGGCCAGGACATCAATGACGAGAAGTGTTGGTAGGTATGTAGTGTCTGTAGCACAATACATCAAAGTCAGCAGAAACGCACGTTCAAATTAAGAAAGAAAAGAAAGAAAAATTAACATTTATTTATGACAACACACAACATTATACCATAAACAATAACAGCAGAAGAAATAATAATAAACGAACGAAAATAATGATACGTGTTGCCACAAACAGGACCCTACTCACCAAACGCTGAGGCAGCAGGCCTTATCACTGATTTTCTGCCGGAACCACGGAATTAAATTATCGAAAGATTTAAAATTCTATTAAAAAAAACAGTCAAACCATAGCTGCGAGGTACTAGTTAGTAGTTTCCTAATGAGGCTGGAGTTAACCAACACTCAAACGGTGGTTTAAACAAGTTATGTTAAATGACGAGTACATCCAGCCTAAACTGTAACGAACAAAGTCTGCTGATAAAGGCAGGCAACGCCGCCGGCTATGCCACTTTTTAATTGTTTTAATGATGATCCGTTAATTGATTTCTTACTGTTCCTCCAGATTTTTCCCGTAATCTCGCGGAAACTGCAATTTCCCGGGAAAAAGAAGCATTATGTCCATTTGGAATAGTTTAGCTTTCTATAAGTAAAAGAATTTTCAGAATCGGATCAGTAGTTCAAAAAATTACCTTCTACAAACATAGACAAATTTGGCAGATGGGGGATACGATCGTAGCTCCCAAAGGAATGGACCGATTTTGATGAGGATTTTTATGTTTGAAAACTGAGGTGATCGAGATGGTTCTTAGCCATATATAGAAGGGGGAGTTGAGAAAAGGGGGTGATAATCGTATTTTCCAAACCAACCAATTATTATTTTCCGATCATTTTAGTTGCGGTTTTTCATGTTTCATAGCTGAGATAAACGAAATGATACTTAGCTATAATGAGGGGAGTGACGATCGTAGTCCCCAATGGATGGAACGATTTTTATGTGTGTAAACTGATTTGGTTGAGATGCTTCTTAGCTATAATGGGGGGTGGGGAGTCGGGTGTAATATACATTTTTAATTTGTGCTTGTTGTGGACTACTGTTTATCGCGAATAAAAGCATCCTATTTTATTGTAGGATATTAAAAACCAATGCAAAAGTAGGTATAGTACCAATGCTCTTGATGTTTTTTGACATGCTTGTTATTTCGTTTCCATGGCAACAACAGACCATTCTGTGGAGGCAACCGTTCCTTACAGTAAGTAATCAACATTTTCCAGTTTTTCCCGTGAAAACTTTGAGTTTTCCGGGATAAAAAATTATCCTATGTTTTATTCCAGAGTATAAGCTATCTCCATTCTAAATTTCGTCAAAAGCTCCCCAAACAAACAAACAAACAGACAACGTTTTACCTTTATATATCGGTATGGATGTCAGCTTGGATCATCAGTTTTTGATGTCAAATTTATTTTAGATGTTTTTTAGTTTTTGATTTGTGTATTTTGAAAAAGCATAGTTGTTTTTTATGAAGTATTTTTTATTATGTTTTTTATGTTACATGCTTTTTTCGAAAGCATGTTTTCAGTGAGTAAACAACTACTGATTATAAAACATTTTTACAAAAAAAAACTACTTCTTAATAAAAAAAAAATTTTGTAAACAACCACTAAAATGAATAAAATAATTACAATTGAGCGTCTACGTAGTTATATGTACCACAAACCCACCGTTGTTTACCGAAGTCCAATTGCGACATATTTAATCATACAAGTAGGTACTTCCTTTGATTGTGAAAGTACCAATTAAGCACTTTTTGTACTTATGTTGTTTTTCTATGAATAATGCGCAGTAGAGGTACTCTACATGTTGATTTGATTTAATTGCGCATAGCTGAATAAGCATTTATGTACTTAGATGTTTTTCTCGCTAAAGTATGAGAAATGTAACTACTTAGTTGTTTATTACAATGAAGAATGTACTAGAAATCGCCAACGCATTTATAAAAGTTATATAAGGAAGTTACTAAGTACAAATTGTCATTATTTTATCTTCGCTTGTGGTGCCGTTCTCATTGTCAAGTAAAGATGTGACAATGAGAACGGCACCACAAAAGCCAAACCATCTTCACGTAATAAATGAAGATAATAAAAATAATAATAAAATGACTATTCCAAATAAGGTTTTTTTTTATATGAGGGCCTCAAAAGAGCATCCTCCGATATAGAAACTATAAATTTAAATTGTAACTCTTATTTAAAATTACCAAGTATAAATTTTAAAAATCTGAACTCCATATTTTTAATTGACACAGGGAGTAATCGTTCTTTTATTAATCCAGAATTAGCAGAAAAATATTTTAAAGATTTCAAATATCAAGAAACATTTCAAGTTGTAAGTACACATGGTACAAGTACTCATCATGAAGTAATTTTTATACCATTACCTGATGAATTTAAAAATGATAATTGGTACAAATTTTATATTTATAAAGTCGATGGAAGATACGACGGTTTAATAGGAACAGAATTATTATCTTTGTTAGGAGCTAGTATTGATATGAAAAATCAACTTCTTCTAACACCTGAAACTGCAATTCCTATTAATTATAATCCACCATATGAGATAAAACTTATTCCTCGATGTGAAATGAAAGTTAAAGTTCCAGTAAATCTTATATCAGACTCAGGAATTTTAAACTTTTATGAATTTTATCCTGGCGTTAGAATGCCACCAGTTATAGTAAATTGTAAAAATTCATTTGCTGAAACTATAATACAAAATACTACAAATACTCTACATACGATTACTTTTAACGAACCTCTTAATGTTGAAAAATTTAATTTTGATGAAATACAAGTAAATAATATAGTTGAAAAAATGGAAACAGATTGTGAATTAGACGAAATATTGTCAGAAAATCTAACAAAACTGAGATTAAATCATATGAATGAAGAAGAAAGAAATGCAATTTTTAATTTATGCAATCAATATAAAGATATATTCTATTGTGAAAAATTACCCTTTTCATTTACAAATGATGTTAAACATAAAATAAGAACTACTAATGAGGATCCAATATATATTCGACCTTATAGGCAACCTCAAACAATTAATGATGAAATAAACAACCAAGTTGAAAAGTTATTAAAAGATAACATAATTCAAGAATCATATTCACCATGGAATTTTCCAGTTCATATAGTTCCAAAAAAAGATGACGCATCTGGTAAAAAGAAATATAGAATGGTAATTGATTATAGACGATTAAATGATATAACAACGGATGATAAATATCCTCTACCTAATATAACAGATTTATTTGATAAATTGGGAGAATCCACTTATTTTTCAACTTTAGATTTAGCAAGTGGATATCATCAAATCGAAATGGATAAAAATGATAGACAGAAAACAGCTTTTAGTACTCAGTCTGGACAAAATGAATTTTTAAAAATGCCTTTTGGTTTAAAAACAGCCCCAGCTACATTCCAAAGAACAATGGATAATGTACTGCGTGGACTACAAGGTATTCATTGTCTTGTTTATTTAGACGACATAATTATATACTCATCCAGTTTACAAGAACATATAAATAAACTTAAAAAATTTTTTGAACAGTTGAGAAAAACAAATTTAAAAGTTCAACTTGATAAATCAGAATTTTTGCGAAAAGAAGTCTTATATCTTGGACATTCAATTACAAAAAATGGTTTGAAACCTAATAATGATAAAATAAAAGCAGTATTATATTTTCCTTTGCCTAAAACGCAAACAGAAATTAAAAGCTTTTTAGGATTGGTTGGATATTACAGAAAATTTATAAAAGATTTTGCGAAGTTAACAAAGCCTCTTACTAAATGTTTAAAGAAAAATCAAAAAGTAATAATAAATGAAGAATATGTATCGTCATTTGAAAAATGTAAAGAATTATTAACCAATGCACAACTTTTACAATTTCCTGATTTTGAAAAACCTTTTATTTTAACTACGGACGCTTCAAATTATGCAATCGGTGCAGTACTATCTCAAGGAACTGTTGGTAGTGATAAACCTATTGCATATGCAAGTAGAACACTCAATAGTGCAGAAATACGTTATAGTACTATAGAAAAAGAACTCCTTGCCATTGTATGGGCAACAAAACATTTTAGACCTTATTTATATGGTAAAAAGTTTTATATTTATACAGACCATAGACCACTAGCATGGTTGAATTCAATAAATGAACCAAATAGTAAATTGACACGATGGAAATTACGATTAGCTGAATTTGATTTTGAAATAACATATAAAAGTGGGAAACAAAATAAAAATGCGGACGCTTTATCGAGATTAAAAGTAAATGCACTAGGAGATGATGATAATCTCTCAATGAAAGTTAATATTGATAAAAAAGAAAACAAATTAACAAATAAAATTTCCAAAAAAGGAAAACAAATAAGATCAACTTCTCCAATTACAATATCTTCTGATTCAGAAAAAACTTTAAGTATTTCTAGAAGGTCACCTTATTCAATACCTTCATTTGATAGTAGTACAATTACGGCATCTGATATTCCTGAAAATTCTAGTACTGAAACAGCACATTCTCATGAAAATATGGATATGGAAAGCATACCTATTTTACATGAAGCAATTGATACAAAACCAAATCAAATATTAATTTACTCGTGGAATTTAAATAAAATGTCTGTAAAAGATATTTCAAGAAATAAACAAAAAGTTTTAGAAGTACATATGCCAGTAAATAATACAAATTTAGTAAAAGAATTTTTAAAAGGTTACATAAGACCTAAAATTAAATATTTTATATATTTTGAAGAAGAAGCACACAGAAAAGATTTTGCTTCAGTTGTCACTACTTTATTTAAAAAGGATTCAGTAAAATTATTTGAATGCACATTAAGAGTAGTATATGTCGAAGATGAAAACGAACAACGTGAAATAATTTTAAAATATCATGAAGGAATTACAAGTCATAAAGGTATAAAAGAAACACTGGCACATTTAAAAAGAACATATTATTGGAATAATATGGATCAAACAGTTGCAAGCGTTATAAATTCTTGTCAATTATGTAAACGTATGAAATATGATCGTAAACCAATTAAACCTGAATTGCAATTAACGCAAACCCTAATAAAACCCTTTCAAGAAATATTTATAGATACTTTTACTATTGAAAATAAATCATTTTTGACCATAATTGATGCATTCAGCAAGTTAGGTCAAGCAATTGAAATAAATACAAAGTCTACCCCTGAAATAATAAGAGCATTAATAAAATATTTTTCATATTATGGAACACCAAGTAAAATTAGTTCAGAGCCAGGTTCTGAATTTAATAATACTTTAATGAAAGAAATGTTATCTTTTTATAAAATAGATTTACATATAGGAACGCCACATAATCCAAATTCAATGGGATTAATTGAAAGGTTTCATTCAACAATTATAGAAATTTATAGACTTGCTAAATATGAGCAAAAATCTACTGATGCCGCATCTATAATGACATATGCAGTATTGTCATATAACCAAACGATACATTCGACAACAAATCTAACACCATTTGAAGTAGTATTTGGACATACGGATTCAAGTAGTATGTTTGCTGTAAACTTTGATAAATATTTTACTCAGCAATTAGTTAAAGAGCACGCACAAAGAACAAAATATCTTTATAAATATCTAACGGAAAAGTTAGTTGAAAAGGAAGAAAGAATTAAAGAAAAACGAGACGGAGAAAATAAATTTAATATAAAAGTAGGCGATAAAGTTTTTATAAAAGGAGTTAATACTAGGCGAAGTAAAGATAGTCCTAGATATCAAAAAGCACAAGTGACAGGAGAAATAGTACGTAATACTGTCCCTGTAAAAATAAATGGTCGTAAAACTAAGGTTCCAATAAAAGATATTAAACGTCCACAGATTCGTCATCCTGACACTGATGACCCAAGGACTAGCTATTCAGCTACAAAGGATTGAAAATAATCCTGGAATATTGCCTGTTAAAAAAGGAAATGCAATTTTAGAATATGATAAATGAAAGTTAATTAAGGTATTAGACTTAAGTTTAATTAAAGATGATTTATATTTAAACATAAATAAGTTGAAAGATTTAAACATATATTTAAAAGATAAAGTTAATTATACGATTAATTTTAATGATGATAAAATACAAACTGAATTTATTAAAAACATAACTTTAGAGAGGTATGAGCAATTAGTCCCAACTTTACGTGTTAAAAGAGGACTTATAAATCCTTTAGGATCAATAATTTAATTGATAACTGGAAATATGGATAATGATGACGCAATCAAATATCTTGAATTAATTAATCAAATTAAAACTAAGCAAGATGCTATTTTAAAGAAAGTTACTTTGGTTGCAGAAATGGTTGATAGTTTTGTAAATTTTACTAATACTTCTTATTATAATTTTATACAATTTGAGAATAATTTAATTGATATAGAGAAAGCATTGAATAGAAGTAAAATAAATGATTTTGAAAATAAAGTATCTCATGCTTATAGTTTGTTAACTCATAATTTTCAAATAATTCTTTCTAAGTTAGATGAGATTGATACAGCAATCGCATTAAGTAAAAATAAGATATTACATAGATCAATAATTGATACTAATGAATTATTTGAATTGTTAAAAAATATTGAGAGAACAGATAAGTTAATTTTCCCTGTTAATTATGAAAATTTAGTAAACATAGAGCAAAATATAGAGATAAAAGCTTATATTAAGGGTAGGCAAATTACATATGTACTGGCAATTCCAATTGTACGCAAAAACACTTACAAATATTACCAGTTATTCCCCTTACCTATCCTTGATACTTCTAATAATATTACATCCTTGATACTTCCTAAATATCCTTTTATCCTCGTGAAGGATTTGAACTCTATTACATTGCTCTCCAAGCCATGCGACGAGACTGATGAGAAATTATTTCTTTGTAAAGAAAGTTGTGCAGTCGTATTGGAACAAGATAAATGTATAACTGATTTAATGAAATTTACGTTGAATATTACGTCGTGTTCTCCAATTTTAATCGAAACTTCAGAGATAAAAGTTCAACAAATTGAAATGAACATATGGATAATTTTTGCAAGTTACCAAACGTACTTGACAAAAACCTGTGAAAATGAGATTACTCGAGAGAAAATCCTTGGTACTTATATTTTAACCTTGGATGATAATTGTAAAATACAAGTTGAAGATATTACTGAAAAGTTGAAGAAATTGTTCAGAGGAATGAACTTACATATTCCTAAACTACCATTGATAAATTTACCAAGTGTTCCAGTTACAAATAATTTCAAAAGGAAACCTGTTAACTTAGATGGAGTAAATATGGAAAATCTACAAATGCTGAATTATATTTTGAAGAAAAGTGAAAACAGTGAATATAGTGAAATGAGTGAAATGGTCAATAAAGTGCATATAAAAAGTGTTAGTTTATGGACATTAATACTTTATATTATAATGATTTTTACTATTGTATACTTTATTATAAAATATAAAAATGAGATTTTGAAATTATGTAAAATTGAAAATAATCTGACTTCAGAAAATGAACTTTCAGATAATTTTCAATCTCAGGGTGGAGAAGTTATATGTACCACAAACCCACCGTTGTTTACCGAAGTCCAATTGCGACATATTTAATCATACAAGTAGGTACTTCCTTTGATTGTGAAAGTACCAATTAAGCACTTTTTATACTTATGTTGTTTTTCTATGAATAATGCGCAGTAGAGGTACTCTACATGTTGATTTGATTTAATTGCGCATAGCTGAATAAGCATTTATGTACTTAGATGTTTTTCTCGCTAAAGTATGAGAAATGTAACTACTTAGTTGTTTATTACAATGAAGAATGTACCAGAAATCGCCTACGCATTTATAAAAGTTATATAAGGAAGTTACTAAGTACAAATTGTCATTATTTTAACTTCGCTTGAAATGTACGGTCAAAAGTAAGACCAATAAAATTAACTTCAAATTTAATTTGTTGTTTATTTTATTAAAATCTCGGCTCCGTCCAATTTGTCTACGTAGCGTAAGTGCGTGAAGTGACACTTTACACTCAAAGCGTTGGTAAAATAAAACCAAGGATTTATAAACTACATAATTATATAACAACTGAATCAGTTTTGACGAAAATGATCTGTGATTTTACTGGAATAAAATGGAACTCTTTAAAAAAATGGTTACACATTTCGTAGATATGAGGAAATATAAACCCAAAACAAATGGATTTATAAGCATCATTTTGTTGTTGAGTTCCTGTAACTACCTTTCGGCTCCCTCATCAGACTTTGGATACAACATAAAACCAGAGAACTCATCAAGACAAACCAAATGAGCCCAATTTCGAAGGGGTTCCAATATTTTGTTGTTGAGTTCCTGTAACTTCCTTCCGGCTCCATCATCAGACCCTGGATGCCACATAACACCAGAGAATTCATCAAGACAAACCAAATGAGCCCAAACTTGAAGGGGGTTCCATCATTTTGTTGTTGAGTTCCTGTGACTACCTTCTGTCTCCATCATCTGACCCTGGATACCACATAACACCAGAAAATTCATCAAGACAAACCAAATAAACCCAAACTTGAAGGGAGTTTCATCATTTTGTTGTTGAGTTCCTGTAACTCCCTTCCGGCTCCATCATCAGACCCTGGATACCACATAACTCCAGAGAATTCATCAAGACAAACCAAATGAGCCCAAACTCGAAGGGATTCCATCATCCGATTGTGTAGTTCCTTCGACTACTACTACTACTACTACTACTACTACTACTACTACTACTACTACTACTACTACTACTACTACTACTGTAGTTTTTTAATTGTCATCAGACCTACTACACCCATGTGCAAAACTTCATTATCTTTGGACGTCCTTAAATTGTTCAAAATTGGCTTCCAATCCAGTCCTAAACATTATAACACAGTGAATTGAATTAAAGCTTGTTAAGACCGAACGGCACCCACGCAGCTTTTACAGGTTTTGCCATACATTTCCGTGAAATTTGCGTTTTGGGAGAAAACGTTTCTACCATACTAAACCATAACCAAATCCAATAATTCAGGTCTCTTTTTATTAATCACAGAATAAACTACGTTTGTAGATTTTATTTATTCTTAATTTTTTATTATTTTTCATTTAAACAGTACACAAACTTGAGAGAAAATATCGGTTTTAAATCACTCATTAATTCAAATTGTTTACAAATAATGATAAAAAAAACTACAAACATAGTTTATTCTGTGGTTAATAAAAAGAGTCCTGAATTATTGGATTTGGTTATGGTTTAGTATGGTAGAAACGGTTTCTCCCAAAACGCAAATGTATGGCAAAACCTGTAGAACCCGCGTGTGTGCCCTATCCTCTTAAAGCTACTAAACCAATTTTGATAAAATTTATACAGTACTACACTAGAGGACTTCTTACTCGAATAAAAACATTTAGCTGTGGTCTTTTATGTTTGAAAGCTGGGGTAAACGAGATGGTTCATCGCTATAATGGGGGGAGGAGTGGGGGTGAATGGGGATGAGAATCGTAGCTCCCAAACGAATAGACCGATATTGATGAGGTTTTGTAATGTTTAAACATTGATGTGATCGAGATGGTTCTTAGCTATATAGAGGGAGGGGGAGTTAAAAAAGAGGGTAATAATCGTAAACGAATAGACCAGTTAAGCTGACATTTTGCGCTGCTTAATTGCTGCGCCCCCCCCCCCCCCCCCCCCCGCAGCAATTAAGAATGGGGGATACGATCGTAGCTCCCAAAGGAATGGACTGATTTTGATGGGGTTTTTTATGTTTGAAAACTGATGTGATAGAGATGGATCTTAGCCATATATATAGAAGGGGGGGGGGGTGGAGTTGAGAAAAGGGGGGTGAGAATCGTAGTTTCCAAACGAATGGACCAATTTAGCTGCGGTTTTTCATGTTTCAAAGCTGAGGTAAATGAGATGGTTCTTAGCTATAATAGGGGGAGGGGTGGGATGGAGGGTTACAACCGTGGCTCTCAAACGTTTCAAAACTAATGTGATCGACATGCTTCTTATCTATAATGGGGGTGGGAAGTCGGGGGTCATAGAAATTTCTACTTTGTGCTTGTTTCTATAGGTTATTGCTGTTTTGAATTTGTTACCCGACTACAGCGAAGCAAGGGAAGGGTAATGAAGTTCAGGGTCTGATGTATTTATGTATATATGTATGTATGGTATGTGGATGTCCCACCATAGCGTCTCCCATATTGTTTTAGGCAATTTTTTTACCCAACTACTTCGAAGCAAAGGAATGGTTACATGTTCAAATGGTGACATGTTCAAGTTCAAAATTTGGTCCAATTTTCACAAGTTAATCGATTCGTCTTCATGTATAGTGTCATATGCTATGTGTTTTACCCGACTACGGTAAAGAAAAGTAAAGTATATACGTTCAAACTAAAACATTTGTCAGATTTTGACAAGAGATGCGTCTATCGATTCTTCTTCATCGCAAGGGTGTCATAGGCAATTTTTTTCCCCAAACGTAGTTGGATTTCAGTTTTGAACTTATACCTTGTTAATTTAATAAAATAGACGCTTTCGTCTCAGTCTATATTTACCTGTTTGTTACATATTTTCAGTATATTACAATGAAATAACTAAACCTTCACTGAAACGACCGCGGTTGGTAGAATTTTAGAAATAAGTAGGTAATTTGATTTTGAAAACTAACGCGAGTGAAATTCATATTTAATATAAATAAAACGGCTAAAAACTCACGAAATAGAAGATCAAAATAGTTCGAAACTGGTCGGAGTATTTCCGATCTTCTATTTCGTGAGTTTTTAGCCGTTTTATTTATATTTAATAAGTAGTTAATGGGTATAGTCTCAAAACTCTTCGTGATTATTTTCTGCAAAACTTATCATCTGTACTATATTCAGCTAAATACGCTAGAGTATTAATGCTAGTAATATTGAGATGAACATTTATGCCGAATATGAAGATGATGATGATTAGACGACCGGTTGGCCAAGTGGCTAGTTACCCTGGCTAGTCGCAAAGTCAGCGATCGCGGGTTTGAATCTCGCAAGGCGCAATCGTTTATGCGATGACCAAAAATTATTGTTTCCAAATCATGTATGTATATAACATTCATATTTATGTATGTATCCTTTGTCTAGTATCCATAGCACAGGGTATTTTAGTTTGGGGCTAAAATAACCTAGCCCCAAATTGGGATAATGGTAAGAATTGTCCTGAATATTTATTTATTTATTTTTCACGCCAAAACGCCTGATAAAATTACCTGCCTTTTTGCCATCACAATCCGTGATGAATTTTGGTATATGCGTAAATACTTGATCTGAAATTACATAAGAACGATACTTTTCGTGAAACCCCAGTGCAAAACTAGTTTATCATAGCTCCGTCTCCCAGATGCACCTGAACCTTAAACAGACTTAGACTACATAAAATCGCTTAAGCTCGTCGCTACATACCAGCCCTACCTTTAGATCCTCTCAGAGTGCGGTGCTTCTATTTCCACTCGAGCGGAATGCTACTGGAGCCGTCTAAGGTCATTAGGGCCTGACTCTACCTCCATTATGCAAGACTGTAGTGGAACTAACAGCTTTAGTGTAGTGTGTTTGCCTGTACTTTATTTGGGTAGTATCGGATGCAGTTACATTAACTGTACTAACAAATAAGTGATCCTTGAGTATTCGGTGAGTATATGTACTGCCGTGCAGTCCCTAAAATGCAAATCCTTCATATTTTGTCGTTTTTGAACTAAAAATACATCCTTGATGCCCATAGCCTAGCGGATCTAATTATGTATCAGGTTTGAAAATCGAATATATAAAAGTGTCAAAAAAATGGTATCGAACACGAACCTCTCCAATTTTATGCAATAATGTCGAGAAACACCAACTAAAGTGCAGTAATGATAGTTACGTCTACTACGGTGCGTCACTTTGCCAAGTAAACGCAGCAACTTTGCGTTCTTATGGAATAAAACTGTTTACTTCTCTGTAAAACATTAATTCGAGATAAAGCTAAAATGCGGTAAATAAGAAATGTAGGCAAAATATTTTTACTGCTTTATGCAAAACCTTGAAAAAAAACTTAATAATGCAGATTAAAATGCAGTTATTTGTTGATATATTTCATTTTACAATGTAAAAAGACTAATTTTAACAAAAGTTAAACCGACTAAAGTGCAGTTAATAACAAGTTACTGCATTTTAGTTGTTATTTTCAATGAATTCAAAAAGCAAAATGCAGATTAAATCGCAGTTTTTACATTATATACTGCGGAATAGATGGTACGAGTATAATCCTAACAATTGTTATAGTAATTTGCAAACAAAATTGCCGTATATCTTGTTGTTGCTGCATTTTATTTAGTTATTTAAACAGATTTGTAAAGCTTTACCAGTTTTGTTGCACTGTTTACTGCATTTTAAATACGTGTCTCGCTTTCCTACTTTCAGTCGTGTCGCGGACGCCGCGCAGTGAGTACATAAGTTACGACAAAAGGCTTAGAAAAATAAATTATAAATTGTGATAATGATGAGAATGATTCAAGACCCGTTCAATCTCATCAAGATCACAAAGTAGATAATAACTCTAGTCATATCAAGGTAAACAAATTGTGGCAACCAACTGAAAAAGATAAAATTGATGACAGATCAATTTGGTCGCTGCCTGTGACGTTGCAGGATATGAATAAAATTGAAAATATGAAATTTGAATATCAAAATTAGTTTGAATTCATTCAGGATATTGAAGTTCACCAACTGGCCACGTCCAAAACCACGAAAACCCAGTGTAACAATTCAGCGAAGACAGCTTGCGATCCAGCTAAATTTGTTCCAGTAAAATCTCCTACAATCCTTGCTGTGCTACAAACAGTCTAGACAAACTCAGTCCCAGTGCAGTGCACAACTTAAGAACATACAGCTTTATCCCATTCAGCTTCGCCATGTCAGCCAGCTTGCTCCATTACAAACAACTCAAGATGAACTTGAAACCGTTTTTAATATATTGTGCAATGAACAAAATGTACCGTCCTCAACAGACCCATTGCAGAGTGGACAAGAACCTCCACCTACATCGCTAAACTTAGCTGAAATATCTTTTCATTTTGGCTCAGATGATTCTGTGAAAGACAAGGACTATGTTTCATCTACCTGTACTTCTGAACTTCCATTAGACAGTACTCCTGAAGCTAACCTTATTGTAGAAAGCATACAAGTAGGCCCAAGTAAAACAGCACGAAACAAGAAAAGAAAAATGAATTCAATTGATTACATCTTGAAAAAGAAATTAAAAGCAAACCTACAAAAATATAAAATAAAACCACCTTGTCACAACCTTTGTAAAAATCTATGTTCTATTAACTTTACTGAAGATGAAAAAATTACTATTGCTAATTATTTGGCAATAAATTGGGAAACTAGAGGGGTGTTTTCAAAAGGTTTGACAGATACTCAGAAATGTAAAAATCCAAGAGTCAAGAACGCAAAAAAGAAACGCACTGCAACAAACACTTATCATTTTCAAAAACATATCCAAAGAACAGAAGTCTGCAAAACTATTTTTCGCGGTACTTTAGGCTATGACATAAAAATGATCGACGCGTTCTGTCAGCGTTAAAAAAGAAACATCTAACCAAAAAGACCAAAAAGATGGGCGTAATTTAAAGATAGTCGCGGTCAATAAAGATGTGCTTATGGGGCATGTAAATAAGTTCAAACCATGCGTACATCATTACAGAAGAGCACATGCACCAAACAAAAAATATTTCCCTAGTGACCTAACAATAAGGATGATGCATGAAGACTTCAAGAAAGAGCATCCAGATGTTAATAGTTGTTTCGAGACATATCGAAATCACGTCACAAATGTAATGAATATCTCATTCGCAAAACTCGGTCATGAAGAGTGCGAGACGTGTGAAAGATTTGATCTTCATGACGATAAACATGTAAAACAGGGTTTTGATCTTGACTGCGAATCATGTCAAGAGTTATCAAACATAAAGAAAGATACACCAAGGCACGGAAATCGTATGATCACGATAAAATAAACTCAGATATGGATAACATTTACGTATCAGCAGACCTCGAAAAGGTCATAATGCTCCCCAGGTTAGACTTATTCAAAAGTGCTATTTTTTGTCCGAGGATAGTAGCATACAATGAAACGTTTGTGCCTCTTCAAAAGTATACTACAAATAATCGAGTATATGCTGTAGTGTGGCACGAAGCGATTTCAGGCAGAAAACAAGAGGACCTTGTTAGTACTTTTAACGCTTTTTTATACGCTTTATATTAGCTTCACTTGTATGTTTGTATGTTTGTAACCGACTCCTTTGGACGCTATTTTGACCCACTTTAAAGGTCAGATTTCATTCAAATTTTGCACACATTTAAATTTTGAGGAAAAAAAACATGTTTTTTTTGAGGTTAAGTATGAAAAACCGTACGTAATAAAATGGGAAGGACTTCAGTATTCGGGAAGGACTAAAGTATGACTTTGGCCGCGGCGCAGATGTGTGGTCACTGTTCTAACCTTTTTTTTTGTGACGTGTGTAATCGGTATATGTAAATATACACTTAGGGGAAGGGAGGGGGAGGAAGAAGGAGGGGGCTAACCATCCCACTGTAAGGGGGGGATGGAGAGTGGCGGAAATCCATAGTTTATGAGGAAACTCACAAAAACATATGTTTATTACGAAAAAAAATACGAAATGAAATGGGAAGGTCTTCAGTATTTGGCTGTTGGTTCGGTTAAATTGCATGTTCCCCACGTCACTAAAAAAAAAAGGTTAGAACAGTGACCACACATCTGCGCCGCGGCCAAAGTTATACTTAGACTTTAGACTTTGGCCGCGGCGCAGATGTGTGGTCACTGTGTAAGAATTGTAGGTAGAAAATTTACATTGTTTTACGTTAATGTTACTGTCGTAAAAATAGATTTAAAACTGAAAACTCAAGGCCCTTATCGCTTACTCTAAAAATTGTTATAAGTCTAAAAACAATTATTAGTTTAGTAATATTGGGCCCCGAAACATCCAGACAGGTCACAGACGTCTCACTACTCTCAATTGCAATACATATATTCACATAACTATATACTGAGGAACGTGGATGCGCCAGCAAATGACTGCACTAAATAAACTAAATTTTTAATTCATATGTGTTGACTATTTTAAGTCAGGAAGAATACTCCCAGGAAGATCAGACCGCTTTCTGATCAAATTACATAAATAAGCATCGCTTGCTTGTCGTATGAGGTAGTGCTGCCCTCCTGTGTCAGCGATTGTAAGGCCGTTCGAGATCCTCTGACATGGTTTAACGACTACTATTAATCATCAACCAGGGCCGAAAGCTTAACGTGCCCTCCGAAGCACGGTGCGATGGAAATTTGCACATATCTTAGAAAAGTCATTGGTGCGGTAACAAGGAACCAGGTCCGGTGTTGTTGGATTCCAACGCAAACTTGTAGGTAGCACTTGGCTCGGCTGAAGCGATGGCAAGAGTAAAAAGAAGGAGTAAAAAAAGACAATTTATATTGAAATAGCGGAATTTCGAAACAATCAAGGGATATACGGATATAGTTAGTACCTAGCAATATAGGGATTATTATACCATTATGACCTTCAGTGCCTGCTGTTAAAGTTGAGCTTTCTTTGGTAATTTTTTCATGTAACAAGAAGTACATACCCAAGGAACCATACCATACCATACCATACTATACCATAGAATAAAAATCTCTAGAGACTCTGAAACAATTATCTTCACAGTCACCACATTGTGCACTTCCTCGATCGCATACTTAACTTGCTCGAAGTTCGTACAAGTGAGCATAATTACAAAAGTAGCTCAAGCCACTCAAGCCCTCGGATGAGTTATATGCGGAGCGAAGTGCGAGTAATTTATACAAATTATTACTGCCTCAATGTTGTTAAGTACATAAGTTGATATGTGAGGAGGTAATGAACTCTAATATGTTTATATGCCAGAAAGCTGCTTTTAGAATATAATTAACGTTAGGTGACTTCCATGATGAAGCGGTAAAATTCGTTGGGCAAAAGAGTGAAACATGTGTTTAGCTAGAGCACACTACATAATTATAAAGTCCTATATATTCTGAGGCTAGGGCCTGATCCCACCGTATCAAACGAATGAACAACTCAGTGGAAACTTTGTTGACATAAAAAAACCTTACTTCTTTCGGCCCTACAACCCTTTTTACATTTTTAAATTCAAATAAAATATTTTTTATTTTTATTTTATTTTTCAGAACAATAATTTAAATTTCATCAAATTCATGATTTGGTCATATTATTTTGGTTCATATTATGGGTCTTGGCCTCCCCAACGTTTTTTTCATTTTTCTCTCTCACTCGCCTCCCGTCTCCAAGATGTTGCCTATGTTGGAATGTATCCTAAGACTATACTGTCAGTGTCACCTGTAAGTAAACCTGACATTTGAAAGTTGTATCAGCTTTCTCGCTCTCTCTCTCTTGCTGATTGAATATCCGTTCATGGCCGACTGTGTGATTTTTCTTTTACCTTAGGCAATTAATTATATCCATTTAATATAAAGCCAATCTTTCCTTTTTCTGCCCATAACTCATCAGGTCATAGACCTAGGGACGATATCTGCGCCCTGCTACATATATTTAACTAATTGGATTATAAGACACGAGCCGGCCATCATCAATCGCGTGCGTGCGTACTTATAATTTTATGGCGCCAGTACCATGGCGTCTACGAGTACTGGCGGAACTATGTCCATCGAGAACTGCATTGAGAATTACAATAATTGGAAGTTCCTGATCAAGATGTTACTCATACATGAAGATTTGCACGAATGCATTCTAACTAAAGAAGGTTAAGAAGATGAAAAGAAAAATCAAAAGGCTCTGGGAAAAATCTGCTTGTCAGTAGGATCGTCCGCGTTAGTTTATGTCAAGAAAGCGAAAACTCCATACGAGGCGTGGACAGCGCTGCAACAAGCCTATGAAGACAAAGGCCTAGGTCGAAGGTTGGGATTATTACGGTCACTGTTTAGGGTCAGGCTTGGCATGGAAGGAATGCAGAGCTACCTGACCAAAATAACGGAGCTCGGACAGCAGTTATCTGATATAGATGCACTTCTAGCAGAGGAATTCATCGCTATAATAATGCTGAGTGGCTTACCAAATGAATTTGATCTACTAATTATGGCTTTGGAGAACTCTAACGCGACGCTCAGTAGCACAACCGTGAAGTCAAAATTCATGCAGGAACAAATCCGTCGAGACTACAAATCTGAATGTTCCCAGTTAAATGCACTAGCTGCGAAGAGAATATTCAAGTATTTTAAATGCAATAAGCCTGGACTTCAAGAAAGACTGCCCTTTAAATGCAAATAGAAGCAATAACTGGGTTCCCAAGGAATCGTTACTAGCGGCACTTTCAGTCAGCATGCGTAACAACTCGTGGTATATTGATTCGGGGGCTATAAATCATATATGTAACAACAAGGACATGAAATATGATTTTCAGAATTCAAAAGCACAAGCTGTGAATGTTGCAAATGGTGAAAAATTGATGACTGCAGGACACGGTACAGTCTTAGTGAATTTCAAAGGTAGTGTTAAGACTATAAGTGATGTTTTCTACGTACCAAATCTTTCCGGAAACCTACTATCAGTAAGTGAGATAGGTAGATAAGGTTACATTGTAAAATTCAATGCAAAAGAGTGTAAAATTTGAGATGGTTCTAAAACAATAGCTTCAAGTACATACTTCAATGGAGTATATCAACTTGACATTGTAGAGAGTTCACTAAGCTGCGAGGTACAGTCGGAGATTGCCATGAACTCTATCTGTGAGAAATCAGCAACAGGTGAGTCACTACCAGCGCTGAAAAAGACTAAAAATATGATATGGGCCGAGATTGTTGCTACTCAGGAACTGTGGCATAAAATACTTGGTCATCTCAACTCAAGAAGTATGAATCTAATGAAGAATGAATTAGTAATATTACATATAGTCCTTTTGTAGCTTGTATTAAGGAAAAACAGGAAAAGTAATAGCAGGTCTAGTGAGAAGCTAGGGCTGGTGCACACTGATGTGTGTGTACCTATGCAGTCAAATTCAATAAATGGTGCACGTTACTTTGTAAAATTTATTGATGACTATACTAGAAAGACATATCCATTTCATGAAAAATAATTCTCTTTATAAGTGCGCAGTAATTATCTTTGCTTTGAATTTAGAACATCTTAGTGTTCAGCGCCAAAGAAATTGAACGCAAATATTGTTTGAATAAAGACTGGCAGATACGACGGCCCATAGTCGCGCAGCCGGCTGAATAAAAAAAAAGAAATCAAATTAAAAACGCGCGAACTACAGCCCGCGTTTTCGTAAATTTTCACGGATTGCTCGATTGTTAGAAATTCATGATTTGTATTGAAAAATGAGTTCTTCAAGTGACAATTAAAGTATAGAATTAACTCCTGAAAGTATTAGAACTGACGCAAGAAATGTGATGGATAATCTATTTCCTGCAAAATCCCGGGAGAAATATATGAAAGCCTATGATAATTTTATTGAATGGAGAAATGCAAGAGGCGCCAAGATTTTTTTAGAATCTGTGTTTTTGGCCTACTTCCAGTACTTAGCCAAAACTAAACAACCTTCCACTCTTTGGAGTACCTACTCTATTTAAGTTTTTAGTTGTTTTATTATGAGATACTATTTAATTTCAATTTAGTTGTTACTCTATGTTTTATTAAATAATAATATTACAACAAAATATGAGGCACCTTTTACTTTCTCATAGTGGGTGATGAAAAGTAGAGTGTATCACTCGGGCGCAAAATATATTTTTGGCTCGGGCGACGTACTTTGAATCCCTTGCTACGTTTAGGATTCTACTAATACGCTCGGGATTCTACTCTAGAATCCTTCACTCCGCTCTGGATTGAAAATAGAGCCCTCGCCGGCATAATATATTTTTTCTCCCTAGTAATACAATCTACTATTATAATTCTTGTAGATACGAAGGAACATAAACACTAAAATAACTAGCTTAAAGGCTAAAAAAACACGCCTGCCCTGCCAAAAAATTATATATTGTTGGAATGGGGTTATCCTATACCTTCAATTTGATACCCATATTGTAAATTCCGAAGGTTTTTTTTTCGAATTCGAAAATGGTGCCATACTGCCCCGCCCTATTGAATGTTTTCAAAAAAATATATAGCCTATGTTACTCGAGGGTATGTAAGAATTCTAACGATACCCTATACATCTAAATCGGTTCAGGCATTTAAAAGTTATGATGGAATAAAGAAACTCACATACAAACTACAAATATACATGAATGCTAAAAACATAACACTCCTTTTTTTGGGCAGTCGTGCAATAAATGAATTTCTTAATTTATATGTTTAATCTATAAAAATACTAGGTAGGTATGTCTTTCTACGGTAGGTATATACATTTTACAATTAAGAATTAAAAAATTCATCGATGCGGTTTTCACTATTGGATAGCTTAGGTTGTTACAAAAAACTGGGGTACTTGGTATCTCAATGTACCAGTAGAAGCCGAGCATTCGATAAAAAGCTATTTGACGGATGAACAAATTTTGACGAAATGTATTATATTGTACGTTATAGGAATTTTTAGTCCTGGAATAATATATAGGTAGCTTTATACACAGACAAATGACCACGAGGGGAAAGCCACGGGCACAGCTAGTAATTATAAATTTTATAATTATAATATTTAATGCTCTCTTCCCTCACACAAATATTCTGTAGTGCCCACATGGTTGCATGTTTTAAGTTACTAAGTTTATATTTAAAAGCTAATTATACATGTGGAAACAGAGAAATAAAAATGAATATGAATATGGAGCTGGTGCCGTACCTTACACTTTTAATTAGATCTTTGGTTTGTAGGAACTATTGTATTTATCAAACCGAATGAAAACCGTGCAAACTGATATGAATTCAAGATTTCTTTCAAGTATAATTTCCATTATAAAGCGAGCAAGAACCGTCAATGGCATTTAAGTGGATATACTGGATGGACCAAAAGTTCCACTACTACTTTCAATAATGGTTACATCAGAAAAAAAAGAAGATTTTTGGACCGCACACTCGTTGCAGTTTATCTCTATAAATTTTCGTTGCAATTTAGAAACTTTAAAATAATTATGGTATTTATTATTTTGTTTTTTTTTCCTTGAGGAATTAACGGTTAGAAGTAAAAAAAGAAAGAAAGAAAGAAAGAAAATACATTTATTTCTGACAACACACAACATTAAACATATGTAAGTAATTAATAATAATTAGAAATAATAATAATAATTAGTAATTGCAAATGCTAGAACTGAGCGAAATGAGCGGTTTGATACGGAGCAACAGTAAACCCAGCGTGTATTAACATTACTGTCGCTCCGTGCTTTAGAGGGCATGAAGCTTTTGGTCCCAGTTGCAACAATTGATACCATTCGTTACGATCAAGGCCCTTGGGCGCTCTGACAAACTGTGAAACCTTCGACATACGTAGCAGTATATATACAAAAAACAGGAACGAAACTAATCTTGTCATTTTAAAAAGTCAGCGATGTGAAAGTGCCATCCTAGTGATAGAGATCGTTGCCTTTCAGCCGAAGATTTCCGTGTGCCCTTTATGACCCTTATCTCTACACCCTTGGCATCAATCGAGAGATAGAATTGGTTACGCGACCATCGTTATCGTTTCACGAAATCTGTATTTCATTCTCAAGCCTATTGAGGAAAACTGGATGTCTAGTTTAATAATGTACTTCAAAATGGAGTTGGACGCGTAATTATTTTGAGTGATAATCATAACTTTTTCTTCTATTATTCGACTCTCAAAAGACGGAGGTACTCAATTGGATTTTTGTCTCATGATTATCATCATCATCATCACCAGTCTGAAGACGTCCACTGCTGAATATCCCTTCCCCTTGTATTAAGGGTTTTTTTTCCACAATCACCACGTATATTTTTGTCTCATATCTAAGGGATTTCTTAATCAATTTGCATCATTTTAATTTCCTCATATAGAAACATCCCCAGATCATATAAATCTGTGTCAGCTTTATGGCTTTCCATTTTTGTATTTACCTACTTAATAAATTTTTAACCATAGGTTTTTTTTTTAGTACCACATTACAAAATCATTTGTTTTTATTCGTATACACTGCATGCGTATTTTTTTAAGCAATTACAGAACTGCGTAAAAGAATTCTAGAGCCATCACGATCCGTAAACGCTCGAGATCTCCATTTGCGACGCGAATTATATCTGAAATCAAGTGGAAGTGGAGTACCGAGTGAGAGAGAACCGATCCAAAATAGCGCCGCTCTTTGCATTTATAGCACCGAAAATGAAAGATCGTTGTGAAAATTAGAAAGCAATCTATTTGTATGTGCACGTAGAAATACGGTCTGCGTGGAGCGGGCAATCTTATATTACCTAGTTAGGCCATAAAGGTCGTCACCTTTTTTTGCCGGTAGTTTGATTTGTGACAATCAACAAACAACTTTTGCAGAACTTGGTCTTGGTCTATTGTTATTCTTTGATTTATTTAATGATCTCTTTTATGAAAAGTAAGGTTTATTTTCAATCGATATCTAAAAGCTGGAAGTTTTCAAGTCTTTTTCTCTCGTTATAAAAAATTGGAAGCAATGTGAGAAGAAACATATATTTTTAAGAATACAGTGGGCAGCAACTCTAATAGTTTTCAACGTTTCAATAAATTTAAATCTCCCTTTTCGTTCTAGACTACATTCTGATCAAAACTACTGTTTCATTTCTACTGTGGCGAGTGCAGAAATTATACTCCCTTTGTGCCCGTTTTTTCCACTGTGTGGCCAAGTTCCTATATTCATCTGTGCTCTACGGCTGTTAATCAGAACAACTTACAACATGTATTATTATAGCACTTTATAGTAAAAAAACACCATGCACCGCCACTTAATTTTTGCAGTTTATTTAGCTTCATGTTCATGTTTGAAACTGAATTAATACGAGTGCTTTGAAAAAAGACTCTAGATTTAAAATGTTTATACCAGTTTCGGAATACAACCAGCCTCTCCTGAAGAACTAGCAAGAAACTCATGTGACTGCAGTATTTCGAGCAAAACTATAACTACTTGGCAGCCTAAAGTGGTAGTGCCCTGGTTATATTTGCAGAAGGACCGATATCCGTTGGCGTAGACTTGTTTTTCAGTGGAGACTGCATCTCGGCAAACATAGTATGCCTATAAGTTTGTGTCGTGAAATGCGATTTTAGAAAGTAAAATTATTGAATTTGCTTTGGATTTTCTTCTGGAGTCGGGAATATTGCGAACTGCTATTTGAGAACGTAAAATTATTGAACCGATTCTTGAATCAATCTGTGCTGACTTCATTGTACCTTTCCTAATGAGAAATGAAAGGTACCTACCCACAAAAAGAACGTGATTTGACTTGCTGACAAAAGAAGTCCCAACAAGTTTGCCTGGTGGCGGTAGACAGTCTAGAACAGCGTTTTTTAGCGCTGATGGTCGGGAGTTGAGACCGGCAATGTAGCAAGTTATACCTTGAAGGGTATAAAGTTTAAACTACTAAACTATGACTGTATGTGCAGTGTAAGTACTGACAAAGGGAAGTGAAGGAACTAACGAAGGTGCCAAGAAGAAATAACCTTGGTGCCACACCAGACTTACGGAAGAGAAGGCTGGTCCGAGTGTGGTGATGTTCGAAGAAGGTACCAGCGGTGAATGTGGTGAGATTTTTCCATACTATTAAACTAAAATAGCGAATGCCAACCAACATGCTTGAAGGCACAGGGTGGCTGTACGGAAGTAATACCACTGGTCAGTCACCGCCCAAATACATTTCATCATCAGCCTATATTCGTCCACTGCTGGACGTAGGCATCTCCTAATGAACGCTGTAGTGTTCATGGAGGTTGTGCCCATAGTCACCACGCTAGGTATGCGGGATGGCGGCCACAGAGCGTAGCTTCTCGCACCGGGCATTGACGGGCAGCAGTCACTGGTCTGTGGAATTTAGCTACGACATTGTTGTGATGGTTATATCACCATCAATTGGTCTTCAGAGCCTCATTTGTTGTTAGGCAGGCTGCACCGCGCACAGGTGAGGTTGACTTGGAGCTTTTAGATGGTAGTTCGACCCCTTACATCCGAATTATAAATCCCTTAATTCCAAATACCTATAATAAACCTATATCTAGATTAGGAAAATCAGGGAATCCATACCAATATATAAAAGTGAAACGTTGTCTGTTCTTTGTTTGTTTGTTCGTTTGTTGGTTTATTTGGGGAGCTTTCACGTGATAACGGCTGAACAGATTATGATGATATTTGGAATGTAGATAGCTTATACCCTGGAATAAAACAAGATACTTTTTAACCCGGAAAATTGAAAGTTTCCACGGGAAAGCTGGAAAATGTTGATACTCGCTTTGAGGAACGGTTGCCATGGAAACGAAATAACAAGTCTGTCAAATAACATCAATAGCATTGGTCCTTCTTTTCAATTGGCTTTTAATATCCTAGAAGAACTAAAGATGTTTTTTTTTTCACCATAAACAGTAGTCCGCCCGGACAAAGTCGTGGGCGGGAAAGCTAGTAAGACATATAGGTAATATGAATCACTTGGAATAAAATGGCACACAATGTAATCCGAATGAAATGAGCTCGTGATGGAATGAGTAGGACCAAAGAGGAGTGTGGAGGTCCTTCTTAGAGAATTTAAGTCCTGAAACTGTAAGGAACGTGAACAATGTTGTAGTACACGTTCTTGTAGGCGGAATAAGCCTCAAAATGCCTTACTACCGGTTAACCTACTGTAATGTATTAAAGAAAGGGTCGTAAACTGTTTAAATAATGGGATTCCTTTTAATTTTTATCAATAGACTCAGCAGTTTTACGATATGCACATGTTATAATTATGTTAAAAGCTTAATAGTGTGTCTATGCAATTCTCGGTAAAAGCCTGGAATTGCAGGCAGCTGCACGTGTTAGGGCGGAATGGCGAGAGAAATAACTTCATTTAATTTGTTTATGTAGGGATTTACATAATACTATATTGGCTATGTGCATGTATGTGGGTCATAGTGGTTTTAATCAATGTCTATAAATAAAATTGATCTTACACATTGATATGGCGAAAAGAATTGATCCGGCTAACATTAGCGCTATGTTGGTCTGATTAGACTTCTTGTGTTATATTTAATCTAAAACCTTATGACTGTCTTTGGTTATATTTACTATGTGTAATAGCATACATAATAATATATGATCTTTATTAAGTACACCTTATTTTGTACGATTTCATATCTTGGTGCCAGCGTCACGGGAGGGCAAACTACCTGCTAGCCTGCGCGGGTGCGTTGGGCCGTGGCTTGCGTTCTGATTCAGATCAACGAACAATCACTGGAAGTTCATGAGTTCAGGCACTGGGCATGCCAGTAGAGAAGGGGAGATCGATCGTCGATCTCTAAGGGGCAGTTGTGTTTTATCCGCGCTTATATGTGGTCGAATGTTTTCTTTGACTTCCGTAGAAGTTAATATAAAAGTGTGTGTAAGTGTAAATTCTGTGAATCCCGTTCTACAAAAATAGACAATACCGTGTCGGTGAAAAGGGGGCTTGTCGCCGATCACAGCGAATGTAGCTAGACAGCAGAGTTTATCTAATGTCGAATACATCTAGACCTTTTTTGATTCCTTTTTAGATAAACAAAAGGTACCTATATTTTTATGGACAGACAAAGTCTGAAAGTCTAGATCGGATGTTAACTCCTTACTTGATCAAAACAGCGTATAAATACTGAGGTTTCGTACATAATATAATCTTGTTTGTCGTCTCGATTCGTCCTTTTTAAGATTTATGATAACATAGCTATTAATAATCATTGTATTATAGAAAGTAAGAAATCATTTTGAAAAGAACGCTTTCCAGTTTCTTTGCCCTTTCCTCTGGATTGGCTTGTAACTTTCGAGAAACGAGTGGTCAATAAAAAATACTTAAATTTACTTTACTCGTTTGATTAATTCCTTATTGCCTAACAAAGTCTTACATGATAACTATATAAGCTAAGTAGCAGTTCTAAGGGTATAATAGCATGCAATGTAATACTCTGCTTTTATCGTCAGTAAACGAGAGAGGTTCAACATCTGATACAGAATAACTGCTTTTTATTTATGCAACTAGCATCTCGTGCCATGCACTATAAATAACTCATCTTAGTTGAGTTAAAGTTAAAAGGGGCTTGACAGCTTACTTGCAGAGGTAGTGGCGATCAGTGGTCATCATATGATCACTTGATCTCTAAGAAATTCCACAAATATTATTAAATAAACCGTGTTCTGGAGCGGTAGCGAACTTTAAAAGACATCTGCTTTAAAACAGACGATACACAATTATAAAATATACAAAGAGAGACACACATACGCCACCTTAAAGTATACTGTTGACAATTAAGTTGAGTTCTCTAGAGCAGACGCAAGAAATCGCTATCCCGTAAAATACCAGATTTGCAGAAATTTTGTTGTGAGCGACACGCCTTTTTTCGACCAAAATCTCGAATCTCGCTTTTAATGCATTAAAATTAGGTCACTCTTAATCTGTTACAAATACATTTTGAATGTCATAGTCAACAGTACACTAAGCTTTAACAAGTTCAATACATTACAATCGCAGAAACAAAGGTCTATCGAAGTCGTAAGTATATGCCTGCGGGCATATCTATGTTAATAGACGCACAGGTATATTGAAGGGGGCTGGGTCCATTACATATATATACATCCATTACATATGTATGTAGTGGAATTGATAGAAAAATGGTAGCTTAAAGGTCTACTAGCGCGGCTTAAAATCCAACAGTACAGGGTTCAGTCCTAGGCTCCACACCAATGACCTTTCTAAGCTACGTGCGGATTTCCATCGCTCCGTGCTTTGGAGGGCACGTTAAGCTTTCGGTCCCAGCTATTATTGATTAATATCGGTCGTTAAGCCATGTCAAAGGCCCTTGGGCAGCTTGACAAACTCTGACACCAAAAGCCAGCACTACATCATACGACGAACAAAAACAAGTGAAATTAAGATCTTGTCACTATTGAGCTTTGGGAGAAGCTTATGTACAGCAGTGGACTGATGCAGGCTGATGATGATGAATGGTAGCCAAATTTTATAACGATACAAAATCTGTGTGACAAAATGTGTATCCGCTTTGTACAGCGGACTGTCTTGTAACTATAATTAGACACAAAACTAAAACTTAATCTGAAAATCACTGCACTGACAGGAAAATAACGTTAAAAAATGTAATAAATTAAATCTTCATATTAGAAATGAACTTTAGTAAACTACCAATAAAAAGAATAAAATAATTACAACACAACCACAAAAGTATCACATTTTCAAAATAAAAAATGTTACACCAATAAAAAAATACAACATTCTTTGAAGTTGGTAGTTTGGCCTAAGTAAACATCGAAAGGAAAATACTCTAACTAAAATAGTTAAACTTACTTTATGAAGACGTTTGTAAACATAAACCAAAGATACGTAGTACGATTATTTATTCTGTGCCAAAGATGAATTACTTATAAAATTACTTAATCAGCTTTGATGAAAAAATAAGAAATCTCGTAGATATGAGGGAACATAAAGACAAAAACAAATGGATTTACTAATTATATAATTTTTTTACAAAAAAAATATTTGAAAGCAGCTTTTACAAGCCATCACCAGTAAAGTGCTGAGAACTTTTCGATAACAATCAAATAAGCATAAACTCGAAAGGTTTTCGTTATTTGATTGGGTAATGGGTTCCTGTGACTACCTTCCAGCTCCATCATCAGACCAGTTTAATAGTACCATAATTTTGTATTGTCATCAGAGCTACACCCGTGTGCAAAACTTCACCTTCATTGGACGTCGTTAAATGGTTCAAAATTGTCCCAAGCATAATGATCAATGAATTAAGTATATACAAGTTTGTAAATGACTATTAAACTAATTTTGATGAAATTTATACAGTACCCGACGGGAGGTTTACTTTTCAAGTACAAATAACCATTTTATTCGATTCAGAAATCCTGAATATATGAGAGAAGTACAACAAATAAAAACAAATAGATTTTCTTCTAAAAATATACTGAACCAATTTTGATGAAATTTATATAGGACTATACTGAAAACTTACACTTTTAAATAAATTAACTATCATCCAAACCGGTTTAAAAATCTAAGAGATATGAGGCAATATAAAACACAAACTCTAATAGATATTCTAAAAAACGATTTATTTTCGGAAAGCGTCTATACCAATTTTGATTAGAAAAAAAATTCCATTTCCATTTTTTTTCCTTTCAGACGAAAAAAGAATTATCCAAATCGGTTTAGAAGTTTAAGAGATATGAGGTTACACACATAGAAAAAAAATGAAATAAGTAGTCGAAGAGATGAAACGGATACCTGTTTAGCCGGATACTGGATATCCGGTCAATCCTAAAGACGGATCGGCCGAACATTGCCGATTAGCGCATCGTAACGAGCGGGCTCGGGTGAATTCGTGTCTTTTCGTTCATGATCGATGTTAGCAAGTGTTTCATGGGCTTGTTGAATTGATTGCAAACACGGTCACTTGAGGTTATTTCATATTTGCTATTGTAGTTTGAGGTTATAATAAAAAAAATAAAAAAAATGTTATGTGGATAAAGTACCTTAATCTTTTACTTTTTACTAAAACACGGAATCCGGCCGAATACTCGCTTATTATCCGGTATCCGGACGGATAGTAAATTTAGGTTGGAGAGGCCGGATACCGGATAGTTATCAGATATCCGCTTCATCTCTACGTATGTTTTTATATACATATAGACGACTTGAAAACTTTCTCCTTGTAGAAGTTGATTACAAAAATAGACAACCACCTTGACTTGAGAACCAACTCCTTAGAGAAGTCGATAAAAAAATACGACTTGAGAACCACCTTCTTTTAAAAGTCGATTAAAAATTAGTTAGGCTGTAAATTATTTCATTACTAGTGCTATGTTAATTTAATGTATGCAGATTAACAATAAAAACTAAAGCGAATCAAAAATTAAACGTAAGTTAAAATGAGTAAAATAATTAATGGTATATTTTGTTTCAAGCTTCGCACCACTTATATTGTTTTGTATAATGATAATGAACTTAGTATTATTTCACGGAATAAATATAAGTAATGCCAGGCTTGGTCAGCGTAGCAGTCCTTCTGAGTTCTGACACTAACTTCAAGTCAAACTACAGTTTAATTTATAAAGTATTTTTTTAAATATTCTGTGATATGATTTAGTCTCTGACATTGGTAGCTGCGCTGATTGAATGAAACTGGGGTTTAACTGCGATCCAGGGAGCTAATCCCACTGGTGAAGGAACTCGGAATTGGCATTCGGTTGCAGTTTTTAACAATAATTTATTCAAGAAAATACGTGCAATAAGTGACAGTATTGTTGTAATTAAATCTAATACATTCGTTTTCTTTAATCAAATAACGAGTTATTGAAGAATTAAGGCACGAATAAAATGTAAATAAATCAATTTATATATTTAGGATAATTCACACCAATTACCTAGCCCCAAGCTTGGATACCCTGTACTCGTACTATGGGTATATTATAAAATGTATTCTCTGCTATATATACTTGACAACCCATTCTACAAGCATTCAGGTTAATGAGATAAAGTATGTCGGTTAGGTAGGAAAGTTTTTCTTTTTTATTACGATTTCGATAAAATAAATAACAATCATGTTCATGCATTGTCCTTTCCGTTTATTTTTAAATTGTAAGTAGACAGATATCACATGTTCAAAATATTTACAAAAGCACCTATACGAAGGAAAACAAATTTAATAAAAGGTTCCTTTTTTTTTCTTTCTGTTCTCTTTACCGAAACACAATTATGTAAATAATCAAAGCTCCCACATTTATCTACACCGAACGGTTAATTCTAATCTACTTACTCTCTTGGTCATTAGCGCCATTGGAAAGTATTTTATTCAACAAAGTTGTCTCCATTTAGGTATAGACCAGCATTCGCCTATTCCTTCAACAGTACTCGAAAAAAAGTCTTAATAATGATCAAAGTTGCTTCCTTAGCTGTACAAAATATTGGAAAGCTTATTTCCGCAGGGCTTTGTAACCGTGGCCTTTAAAGGAATTGTAGCAAACAACCAATAATTTCTATCACAATTAACTTACCCTACCATAACTACAGTTTTCCGTCAGTCTCAATTAGAGACGACATCTGCCCGGCTTCGTCCCAGTTTGATGCCGTCAATTAACTGAGCAGTTTCCTGGCCCCCTATTATGTAACGCAAACTTCTTCAGAGTCAGGAAGTGAGAAAACTTATTAGTATTCAGAAAGTTCAGCCTATTGCCCCGATTCCAATATCGAGAATAATTTTAACTTTCATTTTGCAAGTTCCAAAGTGACCATGAGAAAATGCGAAAGCAAAAAACCGAAAGCGGAATGGAAAAAAAAACCGCATATACTAATGAGCGGCATAGTAAAATCAAAACACTGAATAGCATTATTGCCGAAAGAGTGATTTAGCACCGGAAAAACGAACCGGGGATTTCATTATGCTGCCGGGCGCGGTGGACTGAACGCGTTTTTTTTATAACCACAACTTGTGGGCAACAACAAAATTCAATAAAACGAGTAGTAATTATTTAACCGGATGAGTGAGGGTGCGATGGAAATACGAGGCGGAGTTTTAAAACAAATTGCATTGGTAAAACTGACAAATTCAAATTCACGCTTTTGCTCGCGAAATGGGAGCATTAAATAACGAATAAATAATTGAATAAATTATTGACTGCGAAGTGATAACGATTGAATAAAGTATGGATGGCAATGCTTACACAAAGGCCCTTTGTATCTGTAGTGTAAGATTGAATCATCAATTGGGTTCTTTTTCTAGAGTATTCAGTTATTATTTTTACGTCCTAATAGACAAGCGTTGCAAGAATTTCGTGGGAAGATAGACTAAATACACACAACGGATTCCCATTCAGATGAAATGTAATCGGAATAATATAGTCAAGTAAAGCAGTTAGACAAGTGGATTAAGCAATCAATTCCTCAATTTCTTCTTGAATAATAAGGAAAAGGAAAACAGGTCGTGAAAAGAAGGGCGTTAGCGATTTTATACGAAAGGAGTACATTAAGGACGTTTTAGTAAAATTATCCCTAAACCATTGTAAATTAGAGGAAATGCCACCCTTTATTCGTGCGGATTTTGGATCAAACGGGAATATTAATATGAATTTTGTTAAAATCTTCATATTCTGTACATAGAGCAAATTGAAAAATGCACTGTCTGTAGGATTGGTTGAGAATATATTTATGAGTAATAGATTTATTAACACTTTTAGTTTTATGTTTTCGTTTATTATTTCTACATGAAATTTACGTTGGAATTTATGTTGTTTCACAAATTTCTGAAACAAGAGAAAAACAATGAATTAATGTGCGATTTAAACAGTGAAAAGGCCAGATTAATGAAATCCGATCAATGGTAACTAGAACCTGGCGAGCTAACTCTTTATGTATCCGACTACATCTTATATTTCAAAATCAATAATTTAAAGCTTGTTTTCCTCTTTTTAGTTTTGTTCGCATTCGGGTTTTTTGTTTTTTATAATAATTTATTTATATTAAAAGCTTTTACTGATCAAGTGAGCGTGAAGCGCGAGCGAGGCGTCTCCGTTTCAGCTTGGGCAAACATTCTTTAGTATGTCTTTTCGACTGTTCTCCTCTACATGTCGCAATTTTTTTCTTCGTCGGGTATTTTTAATTGAACTAAAAGGGGGTAAAAGGGGGCTACTGAATATCTCCGCCTTATCTACTACCTTGTTACGAGTGCGCATGCACTATATGCGCGTGGTCGTGCGCTTTTTCGCGCGCGAGCAAGGTAGTATTAGATCCGATTTCGAGGGTTCTTTTTTTTTGACAGATAGTATCTTCAAATTGGTTTTCTAACAATGTTGATGATTTGATGAGGATTTTCGGCGTGATGAGCAGAATAGCTCCTCAAATTGCAATAAATTTCTTACATGTAGGTTTCTACCAGTGAAATCAGCCCTTTACCTACCTTGTGGCCGGAGCCCCCCCGAGGGTGTCTACCAGCTCAAAGGGACTCCTTGCTCACAATAATTTATAACAGGTGTAGAAGAAACTTCATGGTGCGAGCCTTCATTTTTCAACGGGCAGCGGAGGCTTCGTAACTGCAAGTCTTCATACGTACACCTGCGCAGTTACAAGGCGTATATTCTGTCTACTGAATTCTATTTACATACGTTTCCTTCAGCTATATTCAGCAAACTTAGGTTTTGAAATGAAATATATTTAGGTAGGTATATGTTACGTGTGTATTCTGTTTTTAAAAAACACAGACTTGAGCGAATCAATGACAATTTAAGAATGACAGGTTATTTGTATTTAGAATTAATAATCAAATGGAATGAAATTGATTATGAAAGAATTAAGAGATCAAATGAGTACTATTACGAAAGAGGTTTGACCTCGTTACAACCTACCAGCTAGAAATCGATGGAGGACCTTGGTTATTAATGTTAGTTGTACAATAAACTAGATGGCGTTATTGTGCACCAAAAGACTGTTTGAAAAAAAAAACAGAAAATTTTGTGATCGCGATGTCTACAGTGGCCCAATTACAGAACTTGGTTACAATCGGATTATCACTTTTTTCATAGCAATTTCGACTCTATCGCAAGGCATTAGTGGTTGCGATATTGAGAATTCGATAGAAGCCAAGTTATGTGGTCGGGCCGCAGCTCACAGATACACTTGTTTAACTTGCAATGTATGTTAGTTAAGGTGGAATAGTGCGAGCTGAAAAACTTCATATTATACTACGGAGTTGAATGTCCGGAGTTGTTTTGCATGTTGGTTCAGTTCCGATGACAATGCATTTTTATGGTACGCATGACCTGAATTGAGATTCAGGATTAGCTCAAGATAAAGGGACTCTTCAACGGTCAACAGCTCAGACACGAAATTTCGTGTAAGCATTTTATGATGATAGTCGGTTTCAATTTTACCATGACATGGTTACGGCATAAAAGTATTTTTTTATGTTTTTTTGAAATTAACTTATTATACAGGATGGATTTTTGAGACGGGAAAGTTAGGGCAGGTACCCTAACTGTTACAGTTACAAGAAAACGTTCCTAGGAGACCACACCTTTTAAAATATTTTGATCTGCATTCACAGATTTTAGAAAAAATGTACAGTCAGTAAAATAATGGTCACTTTACACAGAAAACTTTTTTGATGCCAATCGATCCTGTTTATTATTAGGATTAAAAGTCTCTATGGGACCAACTGAGGTTTAAGTACTAGAAATGTATGAAACTGCGTAAAACTTTTTCCATACATTTCGTAGGAAATTACCTTAACCGTATTAGCTAAAGGAAAAGTTCTAAGGAGGCTGTCCTCAACTTTTAAAGATATTTTCAACAGAATTCAAAGATTTCCTTAAGAATTTTGAGCCATCGAGAGAATAGGCAATTTACACCTAGGCGCCGTGCTGGCACAGCGTCAGCCGGACGGCAGTGAGCTCGTCGTAGCTTACGCGTCGCCTTCTCTTTCCAAAGCCGAGACCAATTATGCGCAGATTCAAAAGGAAGCTACCTCTATCGTGTATGGTATTATAAAAAACACCATTACGTGTATGGCGGGACAGTTCCATTCATATTACGCACCGAGCACAAACTACTATTGACCATTTTCGGAAACAAAAAGGCGTGCCTATTTTAGCAGCTATAAAAGGTTACAAAGGTACGCATTATTTCTGACGGCTTATAATTTTGAAATAGAATATGTGAAAAGTGATGATATCGTAGCCGATTTATTATTGTGTTCTATTAACTCACAAATAATGAATGATTAAAAATTAATGTAATAATATAATGATATAAATTTCATTGGGGAAACAATTTTGCCTCCAATCATGATAGATGACATAAGAAGAGGAACCCAAAATGACCCGCAATTACACAATGTGAGTGAATTTATAGCAAAGGGTTGGACTTCAAAGATGAATAATACCCTATTAAAACCGTTTTTTCTTTGTCGTAATGAACATACTGTAGAAAACGGCTGAATGTTACGTGGACAGAGTCGTTATTCCATCACAGTTTAGGGAAACGCTATTAGATGAATTGCATAATTCTCATTTCAGAGTAGTCAAAACTAAGTCAGACGCAAGATCCCGCATGTGGTGGCCCAATATTGACAAAGACATAGAAGAAAAATTTGGTTCATGTAGCGTGTGTAACACGATGGGAAACAACTCGCCACGGGCGCCGCTTGCACCGTGGCCATACCCCGAGCGTGTTTGGGAACGCTTACATTTAGACATGTTCATGTTAGGCGGTAAACAATATTTAATCGCAGTCGATGCACACTCTAAGTGGGTTTAATGTTATTCAATGCAAAAAACGAATAGTGAATCAGTCATCAGTAGATTATGCGAATTATTTGCTAGATTAGGCTTAGTGCATTTAATAGGGACTGAAAATGCATAAAATTTTACGTCATTGGAATTTGAAACATTTTGCCGGATAAATGGTATTAAACAATTGACAATCGCTCCTTATTATCGGGCATCAAATGGTCAAGCGGAAAGTAGCGTCAAAACGGTTAAACAGGGTCTGAAAGTAATATTGGCCGGAAGTAATGACCCAAAAATTATAGCTTCAAAGCCTATTCAAAGCTTAACAAATTTTTGTTTGACTGTAGAAATTTCGTCCATTTAACTACAGGCTTTTCGCCTGCCCAATTGATGTTGGGAAAACTGCTGCGATGTCGGCTTTACTTATTATGAGCTCCGAAGTAGTGCATTCGTCGTCTTCAACCACGGCCTATAATAATGTTATAAGAAAACAGGTTTCTTACAGTAAGCACTACGGAGGACAAAGAAATGTAAATTTTGCAATTAAAGACAAAGTTCTAGTTAAACATAATAATAATAATGGTAATAAACATTCATGGAAATATGGAGTAGTGGAAAGCCTTATAGGCTCTCGAATGTTAACTGTCTATATACCTGAATTGAATACTATTGTTAAGACGTTTGTCAGCCGATGCAGATGATGATATAAGCTGCTGCGGTTTTGAGGAGTGCACAGACTTGGGACCGGCTCCGGAGCCCGAGACGAGGGGTGGCCCGCCGGCAGCAAGCCCGACTGGTGCGTGCACCCTGGAGCCGAGCGCGGTGAACGTGCCGTCCTCGCCAACTACTTCCACGCCGTCCTCGCCAACTACTTCCGCACCGCGCGCTCAATCTCCAGAGGGGGAGGAGAATAGTTCGGAAGACGAATTTTTGGATGCTTCACCTTCTAAGAAGGATTCAAATAATGACTCTGAAACAGTATTTGTACGCTGGTATCCAGTTAGTAAGACTAGAAATGAAGTAAATTATAAACTTTGATGTATGGTCTTAGTTATATTTTCTGTATAGTCGGGGAGGGATATGATATATACATATACTGAGTTGTATAACTATGCCCATAGACTGAATAAGGTGTATATCTAACCCCGTTGGCTATAACCTTATAAGTTATAACAGAGATCTGTAAAATGACAAACAATCATGTGGTCGCGATTAAAGGATAACGTTGTACTCCGTGTTTTAATTATTGTAATAGCCCACAAATAGGATACCTGTATACATACACACACACACACACACACACACCCTCACATACAAACAAACTTTCGCATTAATAATATTAGTGCGATTATTTTTGCGTATTCAATAATTTTGTTCGCAGTCGGGTTTTTTGTATCTTTATTATAATTTTACTTGTTAAATTTGATTTGATTGGAACAAAATGCTTCATCGAATTACATTCTACGCATCTAGTTGGTCCGTTCAGTTGGTCGGAGTGTAATGACTGTTTAAATTGTGTATAGACACATGCCGAATCACCAAACTTCAACATATAACAATAAAATATACGAATCAAGAACTGCACTGGCTTCTTAGTAAAAAGCTGTGTAGTTGATTACACATTGATCTTTCGGTGCTGTGGGCCAGCAATTTGGGGATAATTCGGTAGGCTCTGAGCGCATGAAATATTCAGTGCGCTGTTTGGAGGGTAGATATTCTATTGAGAGAGGCTAAGAGCGGCAGATGTTACGTTTCTTGTACACGGTCTTTGGTTGGATGGGTTAAATAAAAGTGGAAGTACTGAAACCTATAATTGTTAAGCCTCTCAAATACGGGCTACATATTTGCCGCAATTGTATACCCAGCCAAAAAGCTACTGCATCATACACCAACAATGTTGGGGTACACTCTGCATAAACTATTATATTGCACTGGCTAAGCAATTGCGGCAATAATGGTCAAAATACTAGCCCGTTTCTGTGAATCTTTATGACTGTTATGTACTAAGCAAGTGAAGCAACTAAAATTAAATGAGTAGTTCCAAAGAGAGCATGAATAGCAGAACGGTAACTCGAGCATTTTATGTTGATTTGTTGAGCGACAACATCGAAGACGACACTCTGGCGTAGTTGATAGTGCAGCTGCCCTCTCCTACAGGTCTTCTTTCGGAGAGGGAGAGAGGGAGAGAGGAGTTCGCCACGCTGGCCCAGTGCGGGCTAGTGGATGAAATAAAACTTTGAATTTTGAGCTTCTTGGAAATGTCGGTTTCTTCACCATGTTTTCCTTTACCATTTATGATCGATGGCATAGAAAATCGCACATATAAAGTAGTCTGGTCTCTGTTGTCAAAGTTTGTAAGGCCGCCCAAGGGCCTCTGAGCAGTCGGGACCGCCAGCTAAGTGCCCTCCGAAGCACAAAGCGAGGGAAATTCATAACATAACTTACTACTGGTGAAGTTTTTATGATTTGGCATGTTCCAGTTTGGCGCCAACATCTAGGCTAGAACTTATTACACGACCTCTTGTTCAGTTCCCTGCATGGCGGAATCCCCACCGTGACATTGTTACATCGTAGAATCCAAGAAAATACCCGCATAGATGTAAATTGTCTGGTTAAAAGTGTGCTTTAAATTGAAATCGGACGTCGGCTAACTAGACTCGGAGCTCATTTAAATTACGGTGCCTCGGGTTCGGGCATATATCGTATGGATAACTCATTCTTCTTATTTCAATCCTAAGTCAAAGCTATAAGGTTGACAATCGCTCCTTATTATGCCATCGTATTGGAAATCCTGAACATATTTAAGAGATGCAGTACCGTGGCCATTCTAATCTTATAATCATCTATTTACTGAGTGTTTACTATATAGTTACAAATAATATGAGTAGGTATCTAAAAATATTATATGAGTAATGATTTATGTGTGTTTTATTATATGTGGAAATCGATGAGCTACAACTAGTTGGCTGATGTGGTGTTTGTTAAATAAGAGTTACATTGAATCTTGTAAAAGTAATAATAAAGTAGGTATTTTAACTCTTCCGCAAAGGACAAATGTCAGAAACTTAACTACTGTCTGTTTTTGATAACACTTCTCTCCATCTATTAACAACTGTTCGTATAATACGGTTCACCAGATTTCCCTAAATACCCTGGATTCTCGCCATCGACGGAGAGTCACCGCGCCGATTGTCTCAGTTATTCAGAGGCTTGGATTATTAACATTTACCAGAGGTTTCTTGGAGGCCCACAATTTCCCACGTGTTTCGGGTAATTGGACTGCGCTGGGATGCAAAATGACGATGACGTCGTCTCACTCCCTTGAACCTTGGAACGTTTCTTTAACCCCCGTGTTGCAATTTTATCACCAAATAATGCTACATTAAAATAGCATAGGTAACTGCTGTTTTTTTTCCATTTTAGATTAAAACTTGATATTATGACCCAACTAAAGCAGTCATTTAATTTATCTCTTGAATAAGGTATTGAATAATAAACTTAGGTGCCGAAAAAAACAGACCGTTCTATGATGATGAGTAAGTTTAATCCATATTGACTGGAAAAATCTTGATTACTCGCTGTAAGAAATGGTTGCCATGGAAACGAAATATCAAGTCTGTCAAAAAACATCAAGAGCACTAGTGCTATACCTACTTTTGCATTAGTTTTAATATCCTAGAAGAACATAGGATTCTTTTTTTCACGATAAGCAGTAGTCCGCGCGGACGAAGTCACGTGCGGGAAAGCTAGTACTAGCTAAAACGTAGAGGAAAAAAAAGTAAAAACAAACAAGTTAAACTGTTTTAAATGTACTAAAAGCTACAAAATAAAGTTAAATCGTGGGGCGAGTCGAATTTCTATCATTCAGGTTACGCTGCGCCCTATACTTCTTTTATTATGTATTAACGCTGGGATTTGTGAACCTATTTGAATTAGAAATTTGAGAGGATATACCTACTCAAGTGTGGTCCAGTTCAACATAAATTTCCTCAAAACAGGCATAAATGTGTGTGCAGCCCGATTCCAATTCTCAATGAACTTTGACACTACCACATTATTCAGAGAGCATACTGTCGGTGAGACTGGGTAAAACCATATCCCGCAGTACACGTCGAGTCGCTCATCTCAGTCCCGGCATTCTACCTCTAGAGCCCGCCGCATTGAGTGCGGTACTGTTATTGTCTACTCCTGTGCAAAGGCTGTCAACTTCTGACAAAACTTTAAGGAACGAGAATGATACAATGTATTCTAGTGTCTTGCTTGGGTGTAGATCTGCGAGGAGCTAATTTTAATAATTCATTTTAATCTGGTCTTGGAGAAAATGGACAACATATTATTATCTTCTAATTCTACGAATGTTCTACAATTTTTCTAGGTACGCTTATAAAGTATCTTCGAAGCATTTCATATTTCAATATTAAGACATAAAAATGCTAAATACTAAGAACCTCTTGAATACATACGTAATTGTTTAGAAATCGTTTCAGGCGAACCTCAAGCCGTAGCTTCATGAATAAATCATAAGTTTTACCAAAAACAAGGGTAGCGTCTTGGATCCTGAAACAGCATAAGATCATGTTAATGCAAACATAATCCACGGCAGTCAGGTAAGTATTACAGCTATATTTGTTTATAAAGTAATTGTCTGTTTCGAGTCAAAATATAAGCATTATGACATGCAAGGGACAGCTTTATTTTGTATTCAATATTAAAATTCAGAATAGGCATTTTATTCTCTAACCTCATGTAAAATAATGCAGCGCACCCCTAGCTTAGGTATTGCAAAGCTTTCTGCTATTCGTTTAGCTGATTACATAGCCTTCTATGATATTCTAAATCTTATACATCAACCGTAATGAACACGCGCGCATTAGGTACGTGCACGGTAAAGCTGTGCCTACTTTATTGTCTTTTTACCAGACTGGTTTAACTACATCTTTATCATCGTCATCAGCCTATATTAGTCCACTGCTGGATGTATACCTTTAAGTAAGTACAAAGTAGGTACTAGCCACAGATATAAAATAGACACTCAACAGAGGCCGTCATGAAACTCGCTTTCTATGTCAATAGCAGTTCTGGTCCTAATCCTAATCCTAAATATTGAATTTTACATTAGATTATATGCGAGAGTACTAAAAGGGCCAGTGCTACGGGATAGACCCCGCGAGTGATGTCAAAAAACAGGTGCGAATTTATTTTAATCTATAGCTGTACCCGCGGCTTCGCCTAAAAACCTAAAATACAAATATACCAACATCAAAATTCATGTTCAAAATTCCTTACGCCCCGTCAAAAATATACTAACCGTTTGCTTGGTTTTTTCTCATCAGATTGAGATATCAAGTACCCCAGTTTTTAAGTCAAACCTTATCCAACAAAAAAAAGCATCGCGATCGGTCTAGTAGTTTTTACGTGATGCGCGAACAAACAAACATACAGGCAAACAGACACGTTTATTTTAAATGTTATATTCTTGTTCAGTAGCTTATTTTAAATAGGTACCCTAGCCCTGGACCATTGTTTTATCTTCTTTGTACAGACTTTTTCGTACTTATTGCTTGATTATAAGTTTAGATATTTTTTACATTAAAATTAACATAACTTTGGACCCCAATCCCGCAAGATCCCTTTTTTTAAGGGATAAAAAGTATGCCCAATTTTAACCCATCATATAACTATAACTGTGTTAAGTTGCATCAAAATCCGTCCAATAGATTCAGCGTAATACGTATTCTTTTAAATAACTTTCAACAATATCCTGCGGGAACCCTTTAATTTTAACCAATTTTAACCCATCATATAACTATAACTGTGTTAAGTTGCATCAAAATCCGTCCAATAGATTCAGCGTAATACGTATTCTTTTAAATAACTTTCAACAATATCCTGCGGGAACCCTTTAATTTTAACCAATTTTAACCCATCATATAACTATAACTGTGTTAAGTTGCATCAAAATCCGTCCAATAGATTCAGCGTAATACGTATTCTTTTAAATAACTTTCAACAATATCCTGCGGGAACCCTTTAATTTTAACCAATTTTAACCCATCATATAACTATAACTGTGTTAAGTTGCATCAAAATCCGTCCAATAGATTCAGCGTAATACGTATTCTTTTAAATAACTTTCAACAATATCCTGCAGGAACCCTTTAATTTTTCGGGATGAAAAATACCCAATGTCCTACTTCGTAGTATGAACTCAAATCATACTAATTTTCAGTTGTGTAGTTTCGGCGTGATGCACGGTCAAGATACAGACAGGTAGACATACAGATAAAAATGAAAATAAGTAAATTAAAGAGCGTTTTAAAATGATATAATAAAATGCATACGCGAAATTTTGTGTCTCTGCTGTAAACTTTTAAAGATTTCCTTTGTCCGGAGCTAATACTGGATGTCGATTCAGGTCAGGCTTACCATAAAAATACATTGTCATTGAAAATTAACCAACATGTAAAAATTCAACTCCGTGGGATAAGAGGAAGTGGTTCTAATTCATCTTTCAAGACTTGACCTAAGCAAACACACATACGTTTGTATGTTTGTGTGTTCGTTTGTGTGTTTTAAAAGTTTTTATTTAATTTGCAATGTTTATTGCAGGTTAAATGAAAGCTTTTAAAACTTTTACTACTTTTTTTTACAAATTTCGCCTTCGATCACGAATCCACTAAATGGTAATATAGGTACTTTATATATAAAAAAAAACGTCCTGGGCTGGATTTTTATGTTAATTATTTCATTGTATTATAGATACAATCTATAAACTATTTAATCCGGCTGAATTTCAATGCTGATACTTTGGCAAGAGACGAAGGCAAAAAAAAGGTAAGATCCGTTGCTCCGCCCAGACGTATGTCCCCTTGTTGTCACATTTTAAGTGTTCAAGTACCTACCTATTGAATTTATAGGATGAAAAGGGTTTCTGTAAACAACGAAGGGATGATCGAACAACGAACGTAAAATTCTAGAACGATTTGCTTTAGAAATACCGTTCATTGAAAATGTGCTAAAGTTCTCTACTGGGTTTATTTTCTCTTTATATTCTCCTAGTAAATATGCTTTGTTGTCGGGACCTGTGTGACGGTTTTCAAGACCTCGAGATTTCAAGGGAGTATATAATATACAATTATTTATTTGATTGATTGACGATAAGAGCTGGGCCCGATTCTGTTCACTATTGAACCGCAATAACGCAAGTCGATCGCTAGATTTTTTTGCGATTATTTCTCATTTACCACTTAAATGTGATAGAAGCGATTTTAAGTGATAAATGAGAAAATTTCACAAAAAAATTCAAGCGATCGACTTGCGTTATCACGGTTCAATAGCTAACAGAATTGGGGCCCAGGTCACGCCTGATTGTCACGCCTGCCATATAGTTGCAGTGTCACTCAGAACATTGGTCACAACATTTTGCGCATCACTGCACTGCTCTTACAGATATCCCTTTGATATCTGTGACTGCTCTCGTCACCCTGAGACATTGTTTTTTTAAGCCTCATTGCCCAGTGATTTTGCTGGAAACATTGGCCTTCATACCGAAACTTAGAAATGTTTACGCACTACTGCTTGGCGGTTGAATATCTGACAAAAGTACTTCCTCAGGCGGACTCTTGCGTAAGAGGTCTACCACTACATTTTAGCAGAACCTACATCTAAAGCGTGGGTCGAACGGCATGCAGCGCAGCTCATGCAGCGTAGGGAATATTATGGGAAATGGCACACCAAACGCACGATGCTGTACAGCGCTGCGCAACTACGTGCGTCACCACATATCAAGCCTCGCAGAGAAGAACCGACTGCGTGAACGCAGCAAGCGGTCTGGAAACATCGCGCGCGCCTTGTGCCCTGATGACGTTTTATTAGGTATATAACTTTATGTACTTAGTTAATGTCACACCGCAGACGACAACGCGCGTGGACGGTGGACGTGCAGCTTTGTGCGACATCGTGCTGCACGGAAACGGTGATTTGCATTCAAATACAAAAATAGATGCGAAATTTAAAGAAAAAATAATTAATTTCTTCATCAGACGAGAAAACAAAAGTGGCAGATATCCAGAACGTTGCAGCGTAGAGCGTTCACCACATCAGCACATCACCGGTGCGGTGTGAAATCCTACGCAACGCGATGCACTGCAACGCTCTGCGCTGCAACGCACACGCATCCGGTTTGACCCACGCTTGAAGCTGCTGTGTTGCCACTTGAGAATGAAGTATCAATGCCATCTTTATTGCATGGTTTATATTGTTAATAACTGCATTGGCATGCCACACTGACGATATAAGTCCCTAAATCAAAAAAATATTAAAAAAGACTATTTAAATTATACAATAAAAAAATCAGCACCTCATATCTTAATTAAACTTTATTTTTCAGGTGCAAAGTCCAGTTTTGGTGGTGGAGCTGACTCTCGACAGGTTAGAAGGGACCCAGCTCAGGGCCTTAGGGCTGCTGTCGGTGTTCGGCTTCAACGTCACGTATGCTGTGAGGACCCCCACGGACCCCCCAGGTGCTACGTCCTGCAGCGCTATTGAATGCAGGTTGCTCGGGCACTGCTATACTAGGCAGGACTTTCAGTGAGTATTGTATTGTATCTTGTTATATCTACTTAACTGACATAGCTATAAGCATAAGCAAGCTTAAGTGGTAGTGGGCTAGTTATGTTTCCCGAAGAACCATTGGGGTAGATGAGTTCTCGAGTAGAGACCACGTTCAGGTAAACGTTATGTAGGATACTGTGACCAGGTGGAGTGATGACCTACGAAAAGCGGCTCGAAGAGAATGGACGAGTAGAGCTAAAGATCAAGCTCAGTGGGGTACATCAGGAGAGGCCTACGTCCAGCAGTGAACATATATAGACTGATGATGATAATGATGACGATTATGACTAATGTATTTCGATGTATTCGCTCAAAAACTTTGAAAGAAAACAACGTGAGGAAACTGGTATGTCCAAGAACTACAAAAATCAAGGACACGTGACATCCTGCACTGGGCCAGCGTGGTGGATTGAGGCCCACTGTCTTTCTATTTCTCTATCTCTCTCTCTCTCTCTCTCTCTCTCTGTCTCTTTCTCTCTCTCTCTCTCTCTCTCTGAGAAGACCTGATGAGTCTGGCTATAGCTACCAAATATATCGCAAAGCATTTTTCGGACAGTTTTGGCAGAAGTCCTTGAGAGTCAGACCCATACTTTCATCATCATCATTATTTAACATTTTAAAACGCCTACTTTCGGTACATAACGTTGTAAATAAGCCTAAACACCTCTAATCTACTGTTTGTAACTTAATAGTTCCATTGCTTGCCTTTTTTCTCATCATTAGATGTATTTTAATGTCAATTTTGAGTCTGCTTGTAACAAGTATGAAATCACTTGTAACTTTACTACTGACTCTCATTTTATATCTCGAATACACAAACACGGACACGTTCACCATACGCACCACAGCTACGCTCACGTACATATCACTACACAACACTCACACAGCCTTCTCGCCGCTCGGAATAAATATGTAGCTATGTTTATTATTTTTCTTCTACCCACAAAATTAAATAATTGTTTATTTAGGATGGGGATGCCAAGATAATTTTCTTCCCGCGAGAGGGGATCCTGGTGACCTGTACTACAGGTTTTTTTTAAACCTATTTCAGGCACCAGCTCCTCACAAAGCTGGGTTTGTTTTTACTTCTGTCTGATCGCAATTACTGTGTAACCATTTGTGAGGAAAAATAAATAAACTTTTGATTTGATTCAGACCACATTCGTCCACTGCTGGATGTAGGCCTCTCTCCTGGACGGCTAATTTAAATAATTGATTTAATTTAAACTTAAGCGAGAAACTTCATTTTTTAACAGTTGTTTTAAGATAAATCGTGTTCTAATCAACTGCAGACTAGTATTACAATTTTGATATATATCTTTTCAATTGAAATATAACTAGTTTAAAAGCTAAAAAAAACACGCCTGTTAACGCCTGCGTTTTTATGAATAGCTTCCGCACTGTCCCGTAGGTTACCCATTTATATTTTTAAGAAACTTTTTTATCCGCCGCCCCTTCTCATATATGCATTCTGCGAGTGAAACATTGGTCATATCTTTAAATCCCAAATTAATGTAAAACCAAGCAATACACGAGTACAAGTACAGTACACAGTACAGTACAGTTTCGGGAGTTTTCATTACATCCCCTGCGTGATGTACACGCCTGCCCTGCCAAAAAATAATTTTTGCCGATAAATTATATACTGTTGGAATGTGCTTATCAAGGCCTTCAATTTGATACCCACATTGTCAAATTGGAAGAAAAAAATATTTTTCGCGTTTGAAAATGGACCAATACAGCCGAAAAAATAAAATTAAAAAAACATATATCCTTTGTTACTCATGGGATGTAAGGATTCTAACGATACGTCTAAATCTGGTCAGGCATTTAAAAGTTATGGTATATGGTGGAATAAAGAAACTCACAAACATACAATCATACAAACATAAATGAATCCTAAAAACATTACACTCCTTTTTTGGGCATTCGTGTAATAAGTAGGTTTTACAATTTGGATAGGCATACTCACAGATTGAATAATACCGTTTTAGTCCCAGTAAAGCGCCGCGCTCTGATTGGACTCTAGTCACAGCTATAGTTTACAAGCCATTGCCACAGAAAAAACTATTTACTTCGAGAAGGTTCAAAAGTAGGCCGAGTCCACACCGCCAAATTGAAAGTGAAGCACCCAAGATATGCCGATCCGCTTGTACGCATAAGCCTCACGCACAAACTAATACCATGTTATGCCGTTGGGCCTCCACGTCGCGTCAAAATCTCGTCATTGTTAGTCGTGTAAATTATGTCAAGTTCTCATGAAAAATCAAATAAAATGTATTCTTTTGTGACGAAATTTTGTATCAACCACAAGCAGATTCACAAAAACTTCTAAGTCATTTTACGAATTGGTCCATTGTCGACTAAACAAATTATCCACTCACATACACATAAGCAGCCGCCATTTGCTATGCTTCACTCGTTTGTTCGGCGGTCACCTGGGTTATATTTTACCGGAAACACTGACGAGGGTAAGCCATTCCACTTCTTTGCAGTTCTTAAATGTACCTAAAATGATCCTGTTTCATAAACTTGAACAATGTATGTAATAAGGTATGTAGAATTAGGTACACTAAATGCCAACTTCTGGTGTCAGAGTTCGTTCGGCCGGCCAAGGGCGCTAGGCGTGGCTTAACTTATTTATCAATTGTCGGCAACCAGACCTGCTTAACGTCTCATCTGAAGCACAGAGCGATCGCAAACCTGTCTATAGTTATTAAATGTCATTGATTGACTGAGGATCGAACCCAGTTTTCGTTGGATTGCAAACCACACATGTTACCTTTCGGCCAACATTGCATCTGAATAATGAAATGCCCCAGATTATAATAAATCTAAGCTATTTCATTGTTCGTATAGTAAATTTGTTGTAACTTCGGCTATTCAGGAAACCGCAATATCCGTGTGATACGTGTTACAGGGTCGGTTATCTCCAACAATCTAAAGCAAGCATTAGGCCGGCCAATAGGGCGTGAACCGTAACTGTAGGGAAGAAAGGAGCCAATGACAAGGATGCTGCCCTTTCCCGAGTAATGGAGCTTTTGCATGCGGAGTGCCTTTTATTTTGTATCCACTTGAGAATACGGTCCGACCCTTTTGTGGTGATTTTTGGCAATTTCCATTCCTGCTGTACAAGGCGTTGTACACCTGGTCGTAAAACTATCATTGTGGCGGTACAGGGCTTATTAAACCTTGTAACGTTTAAGAAACTAAAACTCTTTTTTTGGCTTCATGTAAAAATATATATGATTTTTTGCTTTGAATATTAACAGTAATGAATTAATTGACATGAACCTGAAGGCGTACGTCAACAGCTTCTTTTGTTTAAAAGTTATAGCTATAATAAAATACAGGGTCTTACGCATCCTGTGCCGCACTGAATAAGGGAAGTTTTCTGCATATTTTAGGGATAAAAATAAAAATATATTGTCTCCACTGTCTTCACGAACATCGTAGTTTATTTTTTTACGGCACCTTTTCGTCGGTCTTGACGCCATGTCGACGCGTGCATTTCACTCAAATGCGATACAACACTAGCCGCGCGAAGCTAGCGTGGGGTGCGGTACAAGGTGCGCGGGATACCAGGTGCATTCAACCTGTTTTCGCACTGTGATGAAATTTTATCTCTTCTGTGCGGTACCTGGCCGAAGAAATCTGGTATGAAGGTAGCCACACCAATGGACTCTATTTTAATAACACATCTTAGATACATATTCATCTCTTTCGTACACCGAACCAAATTGAATTTATGCCTTTCGCACGACAAAGAGTTCTATACTTTTCTTAGTCGCACTGTAAGGGAGGCATAGACAAGGTGTTTCAGATCTGTTTTCGCACTCAACGTGTTAAGGTAGAGTGGCCGACGGACACTAACGACCCAATACATAACCTGAAATTACGAAACGTGCATCGCCGTGACGCGGGGCGTACACTATTAAGCCGTTCGTGTTAAGCAAAATTATCAAATAAACAAACCAACAAACAAACAAACAGACAACATTTCACTTTTATATATTAGTGGGGATGCGTCTGATAGCGCCCAGTCCAGTGGAAATCTGTATTCGTATTACCACTATAAAATAAATACGGCTAGGGTTGCATTGTGTTGATGTTTTGCTGTGCTCTGCATACACAATAGCTGAGATTAGTTAAGATGAAATATGATATTACAAAAATATCAAGTAGCAAATTATGTAGATTAAAAACTAATCTTAAAACCAGTTTTTAGAATAAATTTTTTATTGCATTTATATTGATTTGTGAGTTACCCTGAAAGTTTCAGCCAGATATCTAAACGGGAAGTGCTCCAAATTTGTGTTGCAAGATACCACCCGGAAAGACAAATAAGAAAGTGACATAATAAAAACGTGGTTTTAATAACTATGCTATTTGTATTCGATAGAGATGGATTATCTATAAGGATGTCACCGGGAAATGAATAGACATCATACTGTTAAAAGCACACACACACACACACACACACACACACACACACACACGCACACGCACACACACACGCACGCACGCACGCACGCACGCACGCACGCACGCACGCACGCACGCACACACACACACACACATACTACTACACGACTACATACTTGGTATATATGATGAAAATTGCACAGATTTATGAGTAATGCACCAATTGGTGCTATCGCGTTCGTTTTTTAATAATGGACATGTCTTTGCAGCGAGTTCTACTGCGCATGTTTCGAGGGCTACTCTGGCGCTGACTGCGGCGTCGGCCCGCTGTGTCCGAAGACGTCCAACATGTGCCAGAACGGAGGCACCTGCAGGTAAGCATATCCAAATGCTACTCACGCAACTTACAAAAATAACGCAAAACACTAACATAAATAAACTTGGAATCAATAAATCTATCCCTAGCCACAAATTGCTGCAAAATACAATCAGTAGATGTATGAATACGCAACTGATGAAATAGACGAATCGAAAATGATTCTCTCTGTATGTCCGACCCTATCTCACTTCTGATGCAGCCGATTTCAATATACTAATTGGCAAATCCCACTGGGTTCATTACTAGTCTATTTTAGTTTTATTCTAAACGAGGCTGCATAGTTGCTATTCATGTTCATAAAGAACATTAGCGTTTATTTACCAAATTTCCAAATGAACGCTAATGTTTAATTAATCCCTTAGCAAAACAGCATTGGACATTAAATGTCCAATGACTTATGGCCGGTTCCTATATCTTAAAACGATCAGTTGTTGCTTACTGTCCGTCAGTTTTTAACATAAACGCCATACAGAAAACGACAAAAAGTAACGAGACGTTGGAAAAACGACTCGTTTCATTTTTATAGGAATGGGAGGTTAATGAATTGAATATCCATTTTGGTACGTATCTTCTATCTATCTATATCTATACTTATAATAAAGCAATAGGAACGAAATAGTCTGTACAAAGAAGATTATGAAAAAAAAAAGTTTTACGACTTAAAATAAGCCACTGAACAAGAATATAACATTTTTAAAATTCGTATCCGTCTATTTGTTTGTTCATTAGTTTGTCTGTATGTTTGTTCACGCATCACGTAAAACTACTAGACCTATTGCGATGCGGTTCACATTTGGATATCTTAAGGTTTGACTTAAAAACTGGGGTACTTGATACCTTAATCCGATGATTAGATGCCGAGCAATCGATTAAATACTATTTGTCGGCTGGACGAACTTTGAAGAAATGTAGTATATTGTACTTTATAGGTGCATTTGGTCCTGGAATAAAAAGTATGAGCTACTTTTAAATGAAATGACCACGCGCGTCGTATCCATTGAAACAATGGCAATGATCGTATCGCTAATTACCAACAGACTGACAGTCAACGCACAGCCTAAACTAGCGGTGTTAGAGACCTGAAGTTTTCAGGGCAGCTTCCTTTGGTAGTGTAATATGTGTAGTGGGAAAACCGCAGCGCAGTTAGTAGCTAGTATAAAATAATCTATAATTTGTTATATTTATAGCACTTATAATAGGGCGATGGTAGCCTAAATGTTCAATAATGCAACTTAGAATCCAACAATACCGGGTTCGGTCCTAAGCTTCGCCAATGACTTTTGTAAGTTATGTGCGGTTTTCCATCGATCCGTGCTTCGAAGGGCACGTTATGCTGAAAATGGATGAGGAAAGCTGAAGACCGAGCTCAGTGGCATCAGAGCTCATTAGGAGAGGCCTGCAGTGAACAAGTATAGGCTGAAGATAATGATGATGACTGACTGAAAGGTTGTCTGGAAGAGATTGCTTTTAGCGATAAGACCGCCCATTCTACTTTAGTTATAAGATTGTTTATATGCATTGTATTCTTTTTGTAAACTGGTGTCTATTAAAGTACTAGATAGCACTTGATTAACACTTGTGTATAATAAACTAACTTACTTGTGTATAATAAAGTGCTAGAAAGCACTTTATTAAACAGCAGTTTACAAAAAGAATATGCTGAGAATCTATACATCATAGGTAGAAAGATGATGATATGATGATGATAGACCTAGGATGTAAAGCTGTTGGTTCCGATCGTTATTGATTCATAGCAGTCGTTAAGCCAAGTTAGAGGCCCTCGGGTGGCCTGACAAACTCTGACACCAGGAGCCTTCACTACCTAGATAATATAAAGCAACTAGGAAAGCCTAGTAATTTAATTAACAAGAAGGTTACTTTAGTGATAGGTACTCGATAACAGGCTCATTTGTAAGCAACACCAATTCAAAAACTCTATTATTATCGAGCACCAGCCTTTTAATAGTCAATATTGTTATTAGGTTGCCTCATTATATGGTCACAAGATGTCCTAAATAGGTAGTAGATACCAATGTAGATATTTTGCTGCTTCGTGTGCCTTAACTAGTGTTAAGATCTAAGAGTATCAACGAATTTTCACAATTATCAAGTTCAAAAGAAGAAAACATGTTTGCTCTGCTTTCATTTACCTTAATAATGCCACTGAAATTTGACAGTTCTTTTAGAATTTTCGATGCTCGTTGAATAGAACTTAACTGATGCAAGTTTATTACACATCACCAATATCATCCACAGTCTTTATCGTCCCTATGCTGGGTATAGCACTTGTACTATTATTTATTCTATGGTATAGGCCTCTCTGTTAGTATGCCACTCGCCTGTGCCATTCCGATACAGGTTCGACACGCGATCTTAACAATACCTTCAGCCCATCTTATTGCTGGACGACCAATGTTTCGCTTTCTATATCTCTAGGTACACATATTTATAGATAATCTGTTTCTGATGAGTCGATATCTGGATTTTCGGCGGTCAATGTTCAAGTTTAATTATGATGCTAACTTTGTAGGCGTCCATTTGGAAAAGCGTGTCCTTTGTTTTATCAATCTCTGATTCAAAAATAAAACTACCACTGATTTTGCTTTGAATAGAAGGCGTTGATGTAGATGATGGTTCATAACCCTTTTGCATGTATACACTTTGTTCATTATAAAGTTTGTTCGAAGTTTTTTTCTTATGTACACAATAGTGATTCACGGGTAGCGCTAACACCGGCTCATTTTTCTTACTGTTAGTGGTATTTTTTGACCATAGACATCTGCATTAGTACTTGACAGACTTGTTATTATTTTGTTTCAACGGCAACATGTCATTCCGTTCCTTACAGCGAGTAAACGACATTTTAACAAATTTTGACATATTATTGTTTTTTTTAGTAAAATAAAATGCAGCCTTTGTTACTCGCTGATAATGTAGCTTTCTATAGCTGAAAGATTTGTTAAAATCGGTTCAGTTTTTCTTGAGTTTATCCATTACAAACAAACAAACATACAAAAAAGCCAAATCTGTCCTGTTTATAATTATTAGTATAGATTTGAAATTAAATACTAGCTTTTGCCCACGGCTTCGCACGCGCTGTTATTGTTTTTTCGTGGTTTTCTCTTATTTAACTAGCTCACAGGTGTTAGAAGGATAATGACGAACATAACAATATACAAACGATGATTTCCTCACGCGCTGCTAATGCGCGATCACACACACTGCAAACGCAATGCATTCACAGCACGTGTACCTGTCCACACGTGAAATTCACATCGTTAAAAAACATTTTCCTTTGGACATTCTCCAAATTAAAATCTAAATGTACCTACTTCCGACGGGGAGAAACTTCTTGAATAGAGAAGGTCAAGATAGGTACATCAAAATGCTTCAGCAGAGATACCTTGCGACTGGATTGGAATCTGATTACCTATCGTCCCGGTCGCTTTGCAGTACAAACGTACATATTCGTATAGCTTGTCAATTTTCCGTTCACATAGGTATCGCACCGAGGGTTCCGTACCACAAGACAGTATAATTTTGTTATCCCAACGCAGTTGGCTAAAATTATATTCATTTGAATATTAAAGTTGTAAATAAAATAGAGAAACACAGTTAGCCGTCGCTATAACCTCCAGGCAGATTTTCAATCACTTTCGTTCGATCTGCCTCGGCGTTTTAGGAATGTATCAAAAACAAATCTACTTTCGTTCAAAAATCATATCAACCTGCTAAATGGATCGCTCTTAGTTGGTACGTTTGTATATTTTCCCTAGAGCGTAGAGTATCTACTTTACCATCTAGGTTGCCATTTGAAATGTTGTAGAGTTTTTTAAAAACATTCCTTGTTAATATATTTTATCAAAATCCATCAAGCCTTTTAGTCTGTAGGACACGCCTAGTACATAGGTAAAGTGAAAATGGGATACATTCATCGGGTTGGGTCTAGAATCAAGGGGCAGTATTTGGGGGGGGGTTAGGGTGGGGGTGGTCGAGGACTACCCCCTGGTACCTCTCCTCCCCCGCGGAGAACCTTAGCGCCGCGGCAGCGGCCGGCAAGCCCCAAAGTCAACTTACGGGTGACCAAACATCCGATTTTGAACAAACTGTGTTACGGTTGTTTGGTCGCCTTGGGTGATAAACTTATTTTTATTAAGTGTGCGCCGAAGTCAACTTACAATTTTGAACAAACTGTGTTACGGCTGTTACGACCTCTACGCGGGGGGAGAGGAGGATACCAGGGGGTAACCCTCTACTTGTCTCGCCCCCTCCACTTGTCCCGCCCCCTCCGCCGACCCCGCCCTCCCAAATCCTTGTTTTTTTCTAAACTTTAAACTGTAATATCTCTTAAACTAGGCCTCTCCACGAGGGGGGGGGGGTATCAGGGGGTAGCCCCTCCTCCCCCACCCCTCTCTCCCGCTCCACCCCCACCCCCAACTCCTGCCCCTCGATTCTAGATCAATCCCCAATTGGAATATTATCTCCTATACAAGAGTGAAATTACCAAAAATGTTGTTTAAATAAGTGAAATTATAATAAAAATAATGTAAAAATACAAAAAACACGACTGAAAACATAGATTATTGAATACGTGCTGACCGCCCGCAAAAATAATCGCACTAATATTATTATCATCGTCATCATCATGTCAGCAAGAGCGCCATGACGAACGATCTTGTGCCACCTCCATCCACCTTCCTGCGATGGCTACAATGTCGTTGGTCCATCGTGTGGGGGGTCTCCCCACACTTCGCTTGCTCACATAGTGATCAACAGCTTCGACAATATCGTTCCCAACATAAACCGGGATGGGTACGACATGGGCATTTGACATGATGCTCGTCTTACCCATGTTCATTTTAGGACCCACCTGTTGGCAAACAATATTGAAGTCGTTGATCATAGTCTTAGGTCTTCCAGGGTTTCTGCCATGATGACTTTATCATCAGCAAATCGAAGGTGTATTCGCCATTAATGTTAACACCATATCCGTTCCAGTTCAGAAGCTTGAATATAAATCTTCCAGTGCAGAGGTGAACAGTTTCGGAGAAATAACGTCTCCCTGTCTCATCCCTCATCATCTTAATTATAAAGGCAAAAATTTGTATGTATATAAGGGTGTCATAATAGTTTTTTTGACACTTCATATCCTATAGCACTCTCGTGATCAAGACAAATCTAATGATACCTCATTTATCAAAATCCATCAAGCCGTTTAGGCTGTAGGGCACGCCTTAGAAACGTACAAACAAACAAACATACATACAACCCAAACACATAACCCTCCGTGCAGTCGGGCATAACAAGCAAACCCGTTGTGCGGAAATACGGAACTATTCGAGATTACCCGGGAAAATTGAGTTCTTGTAAAAGTGATTTATCGCCCGCAGTGCTTCTTTTGTGCCTTTATATATTATGATATTAGCCCGCGTGGTCAGTTTATTTAATAGTAGCCCATACGTGTTATTCTAGGACCAAAAGTATCTATTAAGTACAATATACCTATTACATTTGTTCAAAGTTCGTCCAGCCGTCAATTAGTTTTTTATGGATTCTAGTAGTTTTTACGTGATGCACGAACAAACATACTAAAAAACTAACAAACTAACAAACAAACAAACAGACAGAAACGATTAAAAAAATGATCTATTTTTGTTTAGTAACTTAGTAATCTAGACTTTTTTTTAAATTATCTTCAATGTACAGACATGTTCGGTCTTATTGCTTTATTATAAGTACTAGTATGGTACTAGCTTTCGCCCGCGACTTCGTCCGCGCGGACCTCTGTTTATCGCGACAAAAAGCATCCTATGTTCTTCTAGGATATTAAAAACCAATGCAAAAGTAGGTATAACACCAACGCTTTTGACGTTTTTTGACAAACTTGTTATTTCGTTTCCATGGCAACCATTCCTTACGGCGAGTAATCAATATTTTCTAGTTTTCCCGTGTTTTATTCCAGGGTACAAGCTAGCTTCATTCCAAATTGCCGTTATTGCGTTAAAACTCACCTAACAAACGTTTTCAATTTTATATTTTGGTGTGGATAGATAGATAGATAGATGACTGCTGGATATTGCTGGAGTTATTTGTTCTGGGATGTTTGTATCATTTATTACTAGCTGTGCCCGTGGCTTCGCACGCGTGGTCATTTCTCTAGGTTAAAAGTATTTTATGTGCTATTCCAACACCTAAAATACCAATAATCCAACCGTCAAATTGTTTTTTATCGATTGCTTGGCTTCTACTCAACGGATTGAGATAACAAGTACCCTTGTTTTAAGTCAAAACCTATGCTATCCAACAGTAAAAACCGAATCGCAATCAGCGAACGAAATTATTGAATACGAGCTGACCGCCCGCAAAAATAATCACACTACTATTTAAAGGCGAAAATTTGTATGTATGTAAAGGTTTTGTGTGGTGTGTGTGTGTGTGTGTGAGCGTGTGGGTGTGTGAGAGGGTGTGTGTATGTTGTTTCTTCTTCACGCTTAAACTGCTGAAGGGATTTGAATGAAATTTGGAGATAACCCTGGATCATCACTTTTTATCCCGGAAAAAAGTATAGCAATTCCTGAGGGACGCGGGTGAAAACGCGGGGCGCTGCTAGTATTTATATAAATTTTATGTTTCTTTTTTACTTGCATATTTTTTACTTTTGTAGCACATTAGACTGGAGTATATACATTAACTTTAATAATTTGAAATTAAATTTTTTGTAAGAAGATTAAAAGACAATTGCTTACAGTAGCATTAGTTATATGAATTACATATTTTTGAAATGGCCTTGTGAAGAATATTACTTTGATACCTCACTCGATAGGTATTGGTCTATTTTTTTTCCTTCGGAAATACAATATAGCAGCTTACTAACCTGCCATATTAGTTTCCTTGACACTTCATATCGTCTATAATACTCTCGTTATTAAGACGAATCCATATGACATCTCATTTATCAAAATCCATAAAACCGTTTAGGCTGTAGGACGCGCCTAAGAAATATACAAATCAACAAACAAACAAACACACATACATACAACCCAAACACATAACCCTCCGTGCAGACGGGTAAAAAGCAAAAAATTCTCTATTTGTTCGTCCTAATTTCAAAGGTCTTTGATTTGTATATATCCGAAGCTGTTCAGTAATTTGTTTGCCTTGTTAGTAAACTACAAGGGGAACGCCTTCCATGTGAATTATTAATATTAGTTGAAAGCGCAGCGTTCATATAATTATGAATTCGGGAACTTATATGAGAGGAATTTGCTGGTACGGAGCTAAAACAGTGACACCCAGAAATAGGGTTTTAGGGTTAATAAACAAAAATACTTCCAGATAAATATTCTGGAAGTATTTTTGTTTATTAACCCTACTATTATTTATTCTGTTACTTATATGCAGAGACCTTTTTCAGGATATATGCTTATATGTCTTGGCTTCAAAGCGCCAGATGTCTCTAGCGGTTCTAAATGAAAAAAAATAAAAAACCGCCTCGGTTGATGCTCGGATGTCGGATGAGTCAAAGTCCCGAAGTATACACGTGGCCGTACAACCAGGCACGGGAGATGTCACTCTAGCAGAAGTTATGTTACGATCCGTTTCATAGCAACTTGCATATATACTCGTATGTACATACTCGTACATACTTACATGTAAAGGCTGAAGTCTTTACAAACAGAAAAAAACGCATAAAAATTGGTCCATTCGTTTGGGAGCTACGATGCCACCGACAGACACATGAATACATATATACATACATACACACAAACCATAAACTTATAACACCCCTCTCTTTTCGAGTTTGGTGGTTAATACAGACGTTATAATAAATCTTTAAGTAAAAAAATGTACAAAAAAGAGAATATAAACAAGTACAGTACTCGGCACGTAAGTTGAACCAAAATGGCGGTCATCCGCTCAGGCATAATTATGGAAAAAAAGTGTCAGAGGCGTACTCCGCGGTTGCTCGGGAAATTCAAAAATCTCTATGGAAAAACTGTCAATTCGTCGTATTTAAATATAGTTTTATGAAGTGTGATAATGGAGTGAAGTAGTTTAATAAAGGAAAAGCGGAAAATCATATTTCATTAAAATAATTTCGGATTTTCTTTCAAATTATTGTATTTTTCGAACAACTGTGGCGTGGGAAGTGGTCGTTAAGTATTAACTGCTCGAATCAGGACCCCTGATTGTTGCATATTTTTGTACCAAATTTGCAAATGTATTTTCGCGTGTTTTATTTGATATTAAATTTATAAACTAACCTCTTTGTTGTATTATATTTATAAAAGGATAGTCTGGCATGGTCACGTAATAATGAACATGAATCAAACATTTCTGTTTGTTTGTTCGCCTATCACTTGAAAACTACTGGACCGAATGCAATGCGGGTTTTACTGTTGGATAGCTAGGTTTTGCCTTAAAATTTGGTATACTTGGTATATAAATTCGATGTCTAGAAAAGCCGAGCAATCGATAAAAACTATTTGATGGCTGAACAAAGTTTTGGTAATTTTCTACTTTATAGGTACTTTTGGTCCTGGAATAAATACATAGGTAACTTTTAACCCAGATAAATGACCATGCGGACAAAGCCACGGGCACAGCTAGTAAACAAATAAATGAGGTTTAAATCCTCATTAGGAGTCCTTGTGTCGCAGGTGGCTTGCAAACAAACATCGACTGTTTAGATTTTTGATTTTGAAATATAAGATGCAGTGGGAGGCATGAAGAGTCAGCTCGCCAGGTTCTAGCTGATCCCGTCAAAGTAGAAATTAAATGCATGATGCCTCCGAATGCATGTTATATTTCTAAATCTAAAAAATGTATATTTGATTCACAGACTGGATTTTGTTTTTTGAAATAATTTATTTTTATTCTATACTTTTTAGTGTACGTTTATAAGAATTAGTGATTGCTAATCAACTTTAAATTAATAAAGATCATAAATGGTCATTCGAAACGAAATTAATTTTGTTTTACCTATTCAATTCAATAGATGATTTTTAAATACCCATTCAATAATACCCCACATATAACAAAGTTTGTCGACTTTCAAAGCTAAGGTAGCTGCAAAAATACTTGGTGTTTTGTCTAAAGTGAGGCGGGTGGTGACCGGGACAGTTTTTGAATCTTTATCAAGCACAGGTCCGATCTTGGATGGAGAACTGCTGCCACCTCTGGGACGGTTCTGCCAAGTATCAGCTCGAGTCTTTGGATTCAATTGAGAGACATGCTATCAGGCTCATTGGGGATACATTCCAGTAAAGAGTAAGCTTCAAAGTCTGGCGCATCGACGTGAGGTAGCAAGCCTGTCGGTATACTACAGATTGCACTATGGAAAGTGTGCACAAGAACTGCACAATCTGATTCCCCCATCACCTTTCCATCACCGTACGACTAGACAATCAGCAAAGTGCCACCCTTTTATGGTTGAAATACCTCGCACAAGAACGAAGCGTTACGCTTCTTCATTTATTATAAGAACTGCAAAGGAGTGGAATGCCCTGCCCTTGTCAGTGTTTCCGGTAAATTATAACCCAGGTGTGTTCAAGTCAAGAGTGAATAGGTATCTTCTAGGCAAGCGTGCTACACCTTCGACCACATCATCGCTTTCCATCAGGTGGGATCGTGGTCAAACGATTGCCTAGTTTCACACCTCGATGCAGGGGGATATGCTTAGTCTGTTGGTTCTGTACTTTGACGGTCATTGTTGCGGTGTCATACAGACATCTCAACACTTGGATATACCACCAGTTGACTTGGCATCGTTGCAGGGACTCCAAAACAGACCAAATCTCGATAGAGTCAAAAGCTTTCTCATAGTACACAAACGCCAGGCACAGGGGCTGATTATACTCTTCTGTCTTCTGTATAATCTGCCGCACTGTATGGATTTGGTCTATGGTGCCGTATCCTCCCCGAAACCCGGCCTGCTCTGTTGGCTGGAATTCGTCGAATTTCCGCGCAAGACGATTCATGATGACTCTTGAAAATAGCTTGTAGACATGGCTCAGGAGGGAAATGGGCCGATAGTTTTTCAAAAGGGTCTTGTCACCCTTTTTGAAATACAGGACGACCACACTCTTGTTCCATGCCTTTGGAGTTCTCAACAGAAGAGGACAGAATTAAACATACGCTGAAGTTCTTTAACCGTGTGAGTCCTCATGCCTTCAGGAAATCCGTTGTAATTTCGTCCTCGCACGGGGCTTTTCCATTTTTGAGCTGTTTGAGAGCCATCTCGACTTCGTCAAGGCTGACGACTGGCAGATCTTCGATATAGTGGCTAGAGTGGCCCTGGAATTTTCCATATTGGGTTTGAGTTGCGACGCGTGTGACATGTACAGTTGGCCATAAAAATCTTCAACTTCCGCGAGAATCTCCGGCTTAGAAACGACAACTTTCCCGCTTGATGTGGTCAACTTCGTCAGATGGCTTCGACCAAGCTGTTGTACGAAGACTTTTGACACCCAATTTCACTTTATCGCTTCTTCTATAGCGCTTCTATTGGAGTGTCGGAGGTCTCGCCTTACCAGCTTTGATATTTGCTTATTCAAAGCCCGCTGATCTGACGAAGTGACAGCTGGATCTTCAATTCGTTTCTCAATGAGCTGCAGAGTTTCCAACGAAAGTTTTGATTTTTTGCCTGTACGCCGCATCTCGCAGACCTTCGTTCCCTCTTCCCTCAGGATTCCTACCACATCTTCAAGTTCCTTTTCAATGTCAATTTATTAATATAGCTATCAAATTACTTTCAGTGGGTTGCCAGACTATCCTTTTATAAATATAATACAACAAAGAGGTTAGTTTATAAATTTAATATCAAATAAAACACGCGAAAATACATTTGCAAATTTGGTACAAAAATATGCAACAATCAGGGGTCCTGATTCGAGCAGTTAATACTTAACGACCACTTCCCACGCCACAGTTGTTCGAAAAATACAATAATTTGAAAGAAAATCCGAAATTATTTTAATGAAATATGATTTTCCGCTTTTCCTTTATTAAACTACTTCACTCCATTATCACACTTCATAAAACTATATTTAAATACGACGAATTGACAGTTTTTCCATAGAGATTTTTGAATTTCCCGAGCAACCGCGGAGTACGCCTCTGACACTTTTTTTCCATAATTATGCCTGAGCGGATGACCGCCATTTTGGTTCAACTTACGTGCCGAGTACTGTACTTGTTTATATTCTCTTTTTTGTACATTTTTTTACTTAAAGATTTATTATAACATCTGTATTAACCACCAAACTCGAAAAGAGAGGGGTGTTATAAGTTTATGGTTTGTGTGTATGTATGTATGTATGTATTCATGTGTCTGTCGGTGGCATCGTAGCTCCCAAACGAATGGACCAATTTTTATGCGTTTTTTTCTGTTTGTAAAGACTTCAGCCTTTACATGTAAGTATGTACGAGTATGTACATACGAGTATATATGCAAGTTGCTATGAAACGGATCGTAACATAACTTCTGCTAGAGTGACATCTCCCGTGCCTGGTTGTACGGCCACGTGTATACTTCGGGACTTTGACTCATCCGACATCCGAGCATCAACCGAGGCGGTTTTTTATTTTTTTTCATTTAGAACCGCTAGAGACATCTGGCGCTTTGAAGCCAAGACATATAAGCATATATCCTGAAAAAGGTCTCTGCATATAAGTAACAGAATAAATAATAGTAGGGTTAATAAACAAAAATACTTCCAGAATATTTATCTGGAAGTATTTTTGTTTATTAACCCTAAAACCCTATTTCTGGGTGTCACTGTTTTAGCTCCGTACCAGCAAATTCCTCTCATATAAGTTCCCGAATTCATAATTATATGAACGCTGCGCTTTCAACTAATATTAATAATTCACATGGAAGGCGTTCCCCTTGTAGTTTACTAACAAGGCAAACAAATTACTGAACAGCTTCGGATATATACAAATCAAAGACCTTTGAAATTAGGACGAACAAATAGGCACTCTGCGATAATTTATTCAGACTTCTTGCATTACATAAACCTACGTTTTCATCGCGGAGACTTTCTGCCGTTTTAGTGAACCTTTTTTTTGTCCAGGAACGTATGTCAGTAATTGAGAATATTCTACGTAACAAGGGTTATGTTTGTTGGACCAACAGCCACGAAATCCCGAAAGAGCCAAAACAAGCGTTAGTGAAACTCACTTTTTGTATCAAAATATTTAGACGGGTCAAATTGTTTGGGTTAAAATTGAGAATACCTTTTATCCCGAAAAAATAAAGAGTTCCTGGGGTATATGGGTCCAAATTCTGTACATTAAAGATATAGTGTTTTTTTTGGAAGTTACTCTATATTCGAGAAGCCTAAACTGTATGTTTTTTCATTTTTGTCTATATGTCTGTCAGTCTGTATCTTAGCCGCGCATCACGCCGCCGGAACTACTGGATAAATTCAAAAGAAACTTGGTATGATTTGAGTTCGTACTACGAGGTATACATAGGATACTTTACATATCGAAAAATTTATGGGTTATTATTTAAAAGAACACGTACCACGCTGAAAGTAATGGACGGGTTTTGATGCAACTTGGCACTGTCTTAGGTTATATGATGGGTTAAAATTGAGGACACGTTTTATCCCGAAAAAGTAAAGGGTTTCTGCGGGATATGGGTCCAAAGTTATGATAATATTTAAGTAATAAAAAATATTTTTTGGATGGTGCTCTATATCCGATAATGAAGCCAAACTGTTTTACTTTTGAATTTTGTCTGTCTGTTTGTCCGTATCTTGACCGCGCATCGCACCCAAACAAATAAATGAATTCAATTGAAAAAAATGCTCTTGGGTGCTTTAAAAAGGTATAGAACAACTTTTTATTTTCGTTTCTTTCTGTTTGTCTGTATGTTTGTTTGTTCACGCATCACGTAAAAGCTACTGGACCGATTGCAATGCGGTTTTCATTGTTCGATAGCTTAGGGTTTGATTTAAATCTGGTGTAATTGGTATCTCAATCCGGTGAGTTAGAAGCCGAGCAATTGATAAAAGTATTTTTGACGGCTGATGAAATTTTGTTCATTTCAGGACCAATATATCAACATTTGTTGGTATATTGTTCCTTGAATAGCACATTATAGTACTTTGAACCTAAAGAAAAGATCACGCGTGCGAAGCTGCGGGTACAGCTAGTAAGTAATAAAATAATAAATTTTTACATAATTGATAATTACTAGTACAAGTACCTAGTCATATCTTGATACAACCCTACCGAGCGTAAAAGTGACAGAGCGATTCTGAAACGATTAGAGCAATGGAAGCTCTCGCGCGTTGTGATACGGTACATTCTAGCCTGTACGCAATGGGTGAGCGCCGTCTAGGTAAATATAATTGAAAGCTCGCATCGCTGTACGAGTTAAATTGCACTTTATTGCGTTGTAGCGAGAGTTGCTATATATTTAAATGACTTTACTCAGTTATCCTTCTGTACTTGTACTATTATTTATTCTGTGCCTACTTGTAGAACAATAATAATAAACACTGTATTACACCAGAATTATGGAACAAATATGCAAGAATTTATTTAAAAAAATTGGCACAAGGGATAGTCTTATCGCTAAAAGCGATCTCCTCCAGGACAACCTCTGGATGGACAGAAATTATGAATTAAAAAAGGACTGTGGTGCAAAACAATACAATAAATCATGCAAAATAAAAATGACTATACATACATATTTAATAAACTACACAAACCATACTTACTTACATGTCACATGCAAATAAAGTAATGATTGAAAAAAGTGGTAAGTACATACACATAATGGAATAAGAAAAAAAAATGACATATAGCTATGTTTTTAGTAGCGTAGGTGTTATAAAACAGCATAAAGTAAGAGCGAGATAGAATATGCGAAAAACGTTAGCGAGTGAGCGAGGCGGTTATACAATGCTGTCTTCACTTTCACATTGAGATTGCGCCTGAAAAATAGCAGTTTGCACAGCGACTAGCAGACAACTTCAGAGACACAAACTTCCGCTGCGACTACTGTACTAGCTTCTATGAAAAACACCTACACTACACTGTAAATTAGCGTCGACGCTTAACGCTTAACCTAGTTATTATTTTTTAACCAATCATAAAATTATGTTAACATACGTCAACACAATAATATTAATGTCGGAATATGTTGATATTGTGTTCGTGCATTGTACCTATTGGTTGTTGATGTAGCCTGCACACAAGCACAACCATGGCGGGCGCGCTCGGGTTACAGTGGGCTAAAGAGATGGTTTGCCCCAGCTTCTCACCTATCCAAAGCCCGCTTACACGTTAAATTAGCTATTACGCAGCGCCTTGCGCCTAACTTCACAGCCTCCATAAAGATTGGTTCCTACTATACTCAATATCGTTTTGTGCCTTTACCATACCTACTATTATTAATTTTGTGCCTTTACTGACCTAACTGAATATTAACGGATGTGTCGACAGACAGATGGGGCCGGCTGCCGTGAGCTGTGTCTGCGCGCCCGGGTACACGGGCGACCTCTGCGAGGCGCATATCGCTTCACCAGGTAACTAACGGATGTATCGACAGACAGATGGGGCCGGCTGCCGTGAGCTGTGTCTGCGCGGCCGGCTACATGGGCGACCTGTGCGAGGTGAAGGTCGCTTCACTAGGTAACTAACGGATGTGCCGACAGACAGATGGGGCTGGCTGCCATGAGCTGTGTCTGTGCGCCCGGCAACACGGGCGACCTTTGTGAGTCGCAGATTGCTTCACCAGGTAACTTAACGGATGTGTCGATAGACAGATGGGGCCGGCTGCCGTGAGCTGTGTCTGCGCGCCCGACTACACGGGCGACTTCTGCGAGACGCACCAGGTAACTAACACTTTTATTTTACTTCCAGTCGTGCGTGCTCGACGTTTTTATGTTTAATTTAAACTTGTAATATTAGGTAATCTGTGGTTTAATCAAGCAAATGTAGCCCATTGTTAAGACTTAAATTATTACACAAAATGACAAAACCAAAGATGTACTCGTACCTTACACTTCAAGAGTTTGGTCGGTGATATATTATAGCAAGACGAGCCAGCCTAATTCATTGACCCGAAAAGAATCACATCAAATGGACCGAATAATTTTTCATAAAATATATTTAATGGAACCACTTTTTTGAAGCCGCGTAATGATTTTTAACGGTATTTTGCATTATTTTTGGGTAACGTTACGCTGAAATCGGAAATACATATTATCGATAGTTTTGAGGGTAATTTGTAAAAAATAATTTATTTTTGTTGAATCATTTCTATCTGGTAGTTGCTATTTGTATTCACCCACCAGTTCTCAAGCTACGTCGTCCTGTGAAGCTCGCAAAAGATTCTCAGCGTTCTCGCATCGTTGTTTTTTTTTTTTAGGAATGTTATATGCTGTTTGTCTATAACTAACCTCTACAGCGTCACCTGTAGAGGTCAATTAGTGGCGGGCGCGAAACCGCTCTGCTGCAATGCGTGACGCAAAATAACTCCATCAGCCGCTTTAGACATTATTCTGGGTCTGACCCAGCTGCATTAACATATCCAGCAGGAGGCAATAGCTTCAGCACTAAGGATCAAATCTACAAATCAGTGGAAGGTCACCGGGCCCGTTACAAACCACTCAAAAGTTTTAGATAAAGCAAAGAGAATAATCCCAGAAGCATGTCAGGGCACGGACAAAGTAGCTAGCATACACCTAGATAAAAAGATGTATGCCATAACATTTACAATGTTTTCACCGATGGTGCGAAAAACAAAACGGGGGTCGGTTGTGGTTTCTACTCTCCGGAGCTAGGAATCGCACAATCGAAAGCCCTTAATAAAACCACATCAGTATTTCAGGCAGAAGCTATGGGACTACTGACGGCAAGAGCAATATCTATGATCAATGCACCTTCACCTGGTACAAATAGTGACTGTAAACTCCTTACTTTCATCACAGATAGTGCAGCCATCATCTACGCACTAAAGAAACCTATAACTAGGTCGAGGGTTGTATCAGAATGTCATGAGGCTCTACAAAACTTATCTGAAAGGTATAAAATTAAAGTCAAATGGACGAAAAGCCACGGCTCATGTCCAGAAAGTACCAAGGCAGACATGCTCGCCAAGGAAGGAGCTAAGAAAAATATCGGAGATGCGGTAAAGCTCTGTAAACCCACCGCAATGGAAGTAAGAAACCTACTTGTTCAATACACAGAGAGGGAGCATAAAAATTGGTGGAACAAGAAAACGGATTGCAGAAATGCAAAAGTTATGTTTCCATCCCCAAACAGGAAAATCACCAACAATCTGCTAAGGTTGACTAGGCAAGACCTTCATTTCATGGTAGGACCTTCATGTCACGGGTCATTGCAACCTAAACTACCACCTGCATAAAACTGGAGCCACAAACAGTCCTCTGTGCCGTGGATGTATGCAGGAGGAGGAGACTGTGGAGCATGTGCTTTTGCTTTGTGAAGCCACGGAAGAGATAAGATTAAAAACTGGACTTTTACAACACGGAAAAGTGGATTCAAAGGCTCAACGAAATTCTAACTCCAATATTAGTAATTTAACACCATCTACAGCGACATCACTGGAACAGCTGTGCCAGCGACCTAGAGCCGTGCTCCGGTACATAAAGGAGCTTGAGTGGCTTGGGTAGAGGCTGGCAGGGGGAAATGCACAATACACCCCAAGCGGAACGTCAGTGCAGGCCTTACCGCCCCCATCTCGAATAAGAATAAGAATAAGAATGCGTGACGCAGAAGGCGCACGCAAAAGTTAAGTTTTGGCGGCTTGCTCAAGGGCACCCAGGGGGTACGAACCTCGGCTTGGACAGTTGCCATTGATTACGGTGGTCTGACTTCACACCACTGGATCGCTACTTTTGGTAGTGATCGAAGGGCCCTAAGAAATGGCTGGAACCCTTTGATTTATTTGCATAACTGACCACCGATTCGGAATACACCTTCAAGAGAATCGGCAAGAAACTTGAAGGTGAATAACCGTATAAGGATTCTAACGATATCCCATACGTATAAATCTGTTCAGCTTGTTCAGTGATGGTGAAATAAAGAAACTCACATACTTACATACATACAAACATATACACATACAATAACACATACAAACACGGAATACTTAGGGTTGTCTCTCAGTCAATATGTCACGGCACTGTTTTTGAGTTCTGAGTTCGATGTTTATAGCTTCTACTTACCTCTTACTATTACTAAGCTTTACTTTTCACGAGGGTTAATACAGCATCTATTCTACTTCGTCACTGAAATAGGAGTCAAACCTTACCAAACTCTATCCTTTGTTAGTGGGTAACGAATGAAAAAATAACCTAAATTTATTGGAATTTGTTTATTTCAGAATGTGGTATAGAAGAATGCTCTGAAGGCTGTAAAGACGGAGCCACTTGCGATTGCAATCCTAAAGACACTGATATCTGTAAGTGCACTGATATCTATAATTCTAATAACAATATTTTCAAATTATGTGTGTATGTGTGTACTACTGATCCGATTCTGAAAGTTATTTCACTGATAGAAAGCTAAACTATTCCATATGGACATGATTATAGTACATTTTTCCGGAAAAAAGGAAAGTTTTCGCTTTATCTCACGAAATAGTTGTAGGGCAGAGCAGTCAGTTAAATATAGAATTACACAAATAAAATATGAATTATTATATTTTTCACAAAAAAAAACATAAAAGAACCAACTAAATATATTTGTACCGGATATTTACCTACAGTGTTTTCCCATCATTTTCAAATGTTTTTTTTTCAGCTACAGCACGCTTTGAAACAAGGCTGCAGATTGTGGACCAACCGAACATCAACATATCTCAAGAAGTATCTAAACAGGTGAGTAGACTTGGCGGGGGGACCCTGCCGTGAGATTAGAACCGACTTTGCAATCTTCTTTACCTGGCAAAATGTTATCTCACGAGTTTGTTTTGACGACCGATTGGTCTAGAGGCTAGAGACCTTACTACGAAATCAAACGGTCGGGGGTTCGAATCCCGCAAGGTGTAATCATTTGTGTGCTATGCAGAAATGTTTGTTTCCGAGTCATGGATGTAATATTGGTATCTAGGTATGTTTATCCGTTATCTAGTGCCCATAGTACAGGGTATCCTAATTTGGGGCTAGGTTAATTGTCCAGAATATATTTATATATTTATGTGACGAGACGAATGCGCCTGATGGTTACTATAACGTCTGCTCGTTATATCTGAAATGCCAACATTATTAATGTTGCAATTCAAACTGGTGATACTCAACTCTTTGAATTAGAAAGATCTCACACCGCGGTCAACACCCTGAGATAGTAGGTAGTTTTCTAGTGCACCTTGATTGTATTATAAAATTGATTTTATAATTCAAGCTTTAAGTTTGAAGAATACCATCAGCAGGTTCAGAACAAAAGCAAATTTAAAAAAAAGTTCTTCACAAGAATAGCACAAAAACTAAATACAACGAAAACCATCATCCTAGTAACCATTCCAGACTCGACGACATTCGGCACTCCTCACCCACTTCCATCACCAGTTTCACTTACTAAAATTTTATTGGATCCGTTTCAGATAACGAGCTACCTGAAGGCATCAAACATCACTTTGGAGGATGAAATCGAAATTTTGAATATCAGGTGAGTCATACGCGTTAAGGTTTTCCCCAAATTCAGAAGCCTATTTAAGGAGTGATTCGTCGTCAATACGATTTTGTCGTAACTTTGTCTTTTTAAGTTTTCATAAATCAGACTCATATTAAAATTTATCATAACCATTTGCACACACTCCTTTATTTAACAAGACATAATCGAAAGTGCTAAAAACCCAACCGCGAACACAACTAAACAGAGGCATAAATCGTTATAGATCCTAAATGGTCAGGAAACCTAAAGTTGCTTTCCAATAAATACCTATTCAATGATACCACACATATTTTTTTCTTTTTCACAATATGGCGTCTGGTTGTCGCCATATTGAATTTCGATTACAGTCATGTCTTTAGTAACATTCTCCATTGAAGTAAGAAGAATCAAAATCGGCCGCGTGTGTGGTCTCTAGAGCGCCATCACAAAATAACAGACGTAGAATAAAATAATAACATTACCCACAGCTCAGGCGGGTATTTTGTCTCTTGTAAAACCAAAATGTTTGCCCCGTGTAGGGGCTAACATTACCATGTCAGAAGAGGTTTAGGATTTAACGATAATAGGTACGGGAAGTTGATCATGAATGCATGCCCGAAATAGGTGCTATGTTATGAAGGTTTATAATGTTTACGTTAATTTTTTTGGGAAAACCTTGACTCTCATTTCCTATTCATTGGTTTGTTACACGACTGCCCAAAATATTGTGTTATGTTTTTAGCATTCATGTATTTTTGTATGTTTGTATATTTGTATGTTTGTATGTGAGTTTCTTTATTCCACCATAACTTTTAAATGCCTGAACAGATTTAGATGTATGGGGTATCGTTAGAATCCTTACATCCCCCGAGTAACATAGGCTATATATATATATTTTTGAAAACATTTAATATAGTGCAGTAAGTCACCATTTTCAAACTCGAAAAAAATATTTTTTCTTCGAAATTTACAATATGGGTATCAAATTGAAGGTCTTGATATTCCCATTGGCCCATTCATTAACTTTTTTTTCTTTGTTGTATAGTTTAGGGTTTGACTTAAAAACTGGGGTACTTGGTATCTCAATCCGATGTTTCGAAGCGAGCAAGTTTTCGATAGCCGAAGGAATATTGATAAAATGTTGGTATATTGGTAGTTAGGCACATACAACGCTTATAATCTAGAGAAATGACCACGCGTGCGAAGCCGCGGGCACAGCTAGTACTTATAATAAAGCAATAGGAAGAAATAGTCTGTACAAAAAAGATAATAAAAAAATAGTCTAGGTTACTTCACCAGCTACTAAACAAGTTTTTTTTAATATTGTGTCTGTTTGTTTGTTTATTTTTCTGCATTTTTGTTCCCGCATCACGTAAAAACTACTGGACCAATTGCGATGCAGTTTTTACAGTTGTTTAGTTTAGGTTTGTACATAAAACTGGGGTGTTTGGTATCTCAATCCGATGAGTAGAAGCCAAGCAATCAATAAAAAGCTTTTTGATGTCTAAACTAATTTTGAAGAAATGTAGTAGGTATGTAGTCTATGTGTGGGTAGTTGTGTATGTGTGTGTGTGTTTTTGTACTGTAGTATGTGTGTGTGTATGTGTATTGTACTTTATAGGTACTTTTGATCCTGGAATTACACGTATGGGCTACTTTTATACGAAATAACTACGCGGGCAAGGCCGCGGGCACAGCTAGTTAGTGATAATAAGTAAAAACTTGGCCAAGTGCGAGTTGGACTCACGCACCGAGAGTTCCGTACAAACTTGTAGTTATGAACCTAAATAGTTCGTCCGTTACGGGAATCGAGCCTAGACGAAAAAAGCTTATTATTTTGTGACATAACTCAAAATATAAATTTTGATTTTGATTATTTTAAATTTTTGGTTTTCAGATTTTTCACTTTATCTACTAAACTTGTGCTATAAGACATTGAGGACTTGAGACTTGTGCTACTTGAGGTCAATGGAAAGTATCTGTTTTTTTTATGGGCTTTAATTGCCTTGCGAGTATCACAATATTCGGCATAAATGGGCGTAACTTTTGATTGAGTTGACATAGAATTGTGTGTTTTTTCACAACTCTAATAACCTGACTAATTGATATTAATTTCAACTTGGTACCTTTACGCGGTCCTAAGAAAAAAAAAATTGACAGATAGACAGACAGACGTGTAACGAAGTGATCCTATAAGGGTTCCGTTTTTCCTTTTGTGGTACGGAACTCTAAAAATAAATAAAAGCATCATCGCGTCTGAAATTACATTTGTTTCTCCAGTTCAGTGGAGTCCAACGGCACCCGCGTAGTCTGGCTTCGAGTGTGGGGCGCCAGACTTGAGGCTGGAGCCCTGAGGACAGCACTAGGGCGGCTGGCCGCCACCAGAACCAGAATGGACCACCTGAGGCTGCTTTCAACGACGATGCACTTTGATATGCAGCCAGCATTGAGCTTACACGTGAGTATTTCGAGTGTGGAGCGCCAGACGTGAGGCTGGAGCCCTGATGGCAGCACTAGGGCGGCTGGCCGCCACCAGAACCAGAATGGACCACCTGAGGCTGCTTTCAACGACGATGCACTTTGATATGCAGCCAGCATTGAGCTTACACGTGAGTATTTCGAGTGTGGAGCGCCAGACGTGAGGCTGGAGCCCTGATGGCAGCCCTAGCGCGGCTGGCTGCCACCAGAACCAGGGCGGACCGCATGAGGCTGCTCCCAGCGACGCTGCACTTTGATATGCAGCCAGTGTTGAGCTTACACGTGAGTATTTCGAGTGTGGAGCGCCAGACGTGAGGCTGGAGCCCTGATGGCAGCACTAGGGCGGCTGGCCGCCACCAGAACCAGGGCGGACCGCATGAGGCTGCTCCCAGCGACGCTGCACTTTGATATGCAGCCAGTGTTGAGCTTACACGTGAGTACTTTAAATATTGGATCATACATTTAGTGAGAGTAGTTAAGGTAAATTGCTTATCAGTGCGTATCCGAAATTGAAGCTAAATCTAAACGAACTTACTTTACTAATTAAGGCTGGTGATGGTTGCTTTTTTTACCCATTAATATGGGCAAAATATTTCCCCTAGCAACTCTTTACGCTACGTCATAAACTAATGCTATCCCTTACCTTTACGCTCATAGCAATTCTATTGGTATAATCTTTCTATGGTTTTAAAGGTTTTATATTGACGTACAATTTTGTAATTAGTATTAATCTATTTAACGCAAGGAGGTTGAATTAAAATTCAAAATCTTTGGCAGCAGTGCTTTTGACTATAGACAACCGCATTATTACTCATGTACTTGACAGACTTGTTATTATTTCGTGTAGGTACTTTGCTGTTCTGTGATATCGTTTCCATGGCAACGTTCCATACACAAAGTAATCAAGATTTTTGAAAATGTTTAATTCCTCGGGTTACATTATTACAATTTTCGAAAGGAACTCTAATTTACGAAAAATAAAATACTACTCGTGTTACTTTGTGATAATTTAGCTTTCTATAGGTGAAATATTTTTAAATCAGTTTTTGTGTGTTGTTTAAATGACGACAAAGACGACCCGGTATGGAAGCTCGCATCGCATAAACACATTTATTACGGAAAAAATATACACGTGACAGCAACAGCTCAATTAGCAGTGCGCATCACATTTAACCTTGAATAAGAAGTTAGGTAGGCATTAACGCAGGGTACTTACTCGTATATGTGGATTCGTCATAGGACGATGACAAGTTAACTATTACCCGACGACGTCTGGTCTTTCTTTTTAATTTTTCTTCTAATTTTCTTATTTTCTCATCATAATCTTCCATCTTCCTTTTGTTGCCCATGATGACTTTCACTTCGAGCTCCTGTGACGTGCGAAGGCTTGGAGCACGGAACACGGAATCACAAATTCTTAGAATACTAAGGCTGCGTAAATATTCTAAGCACAAATTATAAAGTATTATGTACACGAAATGAAAAATATTCCACAGCCGCAAGAATAAGGTTATACTATACTCTTTGAAGGTTAAGGTGACCATAGACAGACCAAGGAGGGTAGCAAAAAAAAGAAGTTAAATAAACAAACCGTGCAAGGCTAACGGGTCGGGATGCTACTACACCATGTAAACATAAAAAATCGCAAAGAATGAAGCTGTGAAACATAATATTTATTTTTGTATATGGTTGATTAACCAAAAAATAATTATTAACAGATTAATGTTTTCTGTCCAGCCTTTCTTGTCAGAAAGTATCCAGAAAGACTGATGTCACCATCAAAAAGTCTAACATGCTCTACCGCCCTCTCACAAAGCACAATATTCTTACTTCAGAGTCATGGGTATGGGTGGCATTAATTAAATACATCTGAATTGATGACTCAGATCAGCTACCACCCTAGATAAAAGATCTAAGTTTACTATCCTCACTCAAGCCCCTCTTTTTCAGGCGCTAATCGTAAACCAACGTCCAGAAGTATGGGAGGGGTCGGAGTTCATCCTAAGCTGTATGGCGTACGGATCTCCGGACATCGCCTTCACCTGGTACAAGGACGGAGTCAAGGTCAACTTCAATGGGACTATCAGGTAATTTTGGTATCCATAATATGGCCTGTACGTTCTCATTGTTTTTTTTCTAATATTTAAGTAAATACATCTATGAAATTAAATAGGTTGCCGAACTGGGTATTGGCGAGTTAATAAAGACTCAGAAACTTCGCTAGTTCGGCCACATCGAAAGAATCGGTGATTAAATTATAAAACGTGCGTATTTTGGACGGCCGGTCGGCGTGGGTGAAGTAAAAATCACAAAGATTCGACTCGCCTAATGTTCCCGATGATTTAATCCTGATAAAAATTGTTATAAACGATTTCTGGTAGTTTCTGGCATTCTGGCATTTCGGGAATGCCAGAAGCAATGCAAACATTCAGTAAATTCTTAGGTTTTATAATGCCTTTAAAGGTCTTCATACAGTCAAGTCAAGCTGACGCTTCACATTATTACAGGTCTGATCTACGATCTGAATACTAAACAGCTATATAATTGTGACTCAAAGCTACATCCTTGCTAAATATGTAACTGGAGTTGAATATATGTACTATTATTTATTCTGTGGTTGAATTACATTATTGGTTTCTTGTGAAAAGGAACGTTATCAACTAGAATTAACTTACCTTTGACATTATTGACTTCCACATCAACATTGACTCATCATTTAATCGTCATCATTTATTGACTTGCGCATCTTTACCACAGTTAGTCATTTTAATTTTATAAGGAAGTTATAAAAAAAGTAAAATATAAAAAATATTAGTTTTTATAGGATTTTATGTGATATTTGTTACCTTATTTTTTTGAATGCATTGTCATTATTTTCCCTGAAAGTTTCAGCAAGCTAATCGGGAATTGCGTGAATTTTAAGTTGCAAGATTCCAGGACAGAAATACATAGATAATCATAGAATTGTCAAGTGAAGTTAAATAAAAGGTTTTAATGATTTCTGTTTAGCAACTGGTTTCTTAGTGCTTAATTGTGCCAAGTGCGCGTAGAATTCAATGATACCAGGTTCGGTCTTCGGCTGCGCACTTTCGGTCTTTTTTCGGTATTTTCTATGTCTGAAGCACAGAACGATAGGAATACGCCTATCGTTCTGTGCTTTAGAGGTTACGTTAAGCTGTCTGTCCAAGCAGTTTCTGACTGATATCAGTCGTCAAGCCATGTCAGAGGCTCTCATATGCCCAGATTAACTCTGATACCAGAAGCCAGCACTACCTCATAAACAAGCAAGCAAGTTACTGGTATATTTATCAGTTTTTATTAGAAGTAAAGTAGGGATCTAAAAAATCAGCTATTATCGCTAGCTTTGTTAAATTTTCTAACATGTCTATATCACGTGAATAACCCTGCATGACCAAGTTTACCTGAATACTTTCCTGAGGCTCTCAGTAGGTATCGGAGTTCCCACTTCCATTTAGCTCTAAATCTGTACTGAAATTTCCGAGGCAGTAAAACTCTTTGTGGATAAACTTTGTAAAACTATTCGATTGGCGATTCAAAAAGGCGACCGCGTTTCGTGAGGACGGGCACGGGGTTGAAAACGCACTTACTAACTAGCTTTTTGTCATGTACTTAGCTTTACATTTATATTTATGATGTGATTTCCATTTGCGTGGATTGTATGGATGTAACATAACCATAACTACCTACTGTTATGGTTTGTGGGTAGCAACATCATATTCACTTACTATTTCTATGGTGTACTTTCTCACGTCAATAAAAGTCAGTCTCGATAATAGTACTTGTTTTAATCACGCATTGCGAGCTAATTAATTCCAGATAAAACATCTACAATCTGCGAAAATGTAATCAGGAGCCTCTAGCAGAGGGCCATAATTATATTATAGCGTTTGCTTGCTGCCTACAATCGCGTTGTGCTTAAATGTCATTTCAAATAATCGTTTGGACTAAGTAACTATTCGTCTATGTCGCCATAAGTCTATTTCTTAAATATCAGTACGACTATTTCGTTAATGATATATTTCATACATTGTCCATTTCGCAATATGACTGTTTCGTCATTTGTATAATTCTTATATTGACCATTTCGCGATACAACCATGCCGCTACTAGCCTGTTTCTTACAAAGGATTTTAGCCTGATTCGCGTTATGTTAAACTAATTCATTACAAACTCCTTTCTAATCTATTTTTTGTCTCTTTTATTACTGGCCACTACAAATCAAAGTATTGCGAGTCAACGATTCATAATATAAACTAGCTGTGCCCAGCGGCCTTACAATCGTACAAGTTTTGCTCCCCCCTCCACCCTTCTTCTCGTGAAAATGTTTCGGCTGGGCCTATCTTGATGAAATTTGTTATGGACATAGTTGAGACCTTGAGGATGGACACTTTTCAACCGACTTAAAAAGTTTTCATCGTGCGAGTGAAACTGCGGGCGCAGCTAGTAAACAATAAAGTCATATTTCGTTCTTGAACTTAAACTCAATGAACCTATGTCTCACATAGTCTATCTCGCTCTTGAACTAAAAATTAATGGCTTTAAGTCTCACTGGATCTATCTCACTCATGAACTAAAAATTAATGGCTCTAAGTCTCACTGGATCTATCTCACTCATGAACTACAAATCAATGTACCTAAGTCGCACAGGGTTTATCTAGCTCTTGTACTAAAACTCAGTAAACCTAAATCTCAATATGCCTACATCGCGTTTGGTTTAGGCACAACGCGATTAAGGCACACTGCGTTTTGGTACGCAGCTAGCAAACGTATTATAGGTAAGTATCTATAACACAAAACAGTGGTAAGAGGCCGGACTAATAATTGGTATTCAAAAGAATACCAATTATTAGTTATTATTCCCATTTAAACACGTCCTATAACATTTAAACACGTTTTTATTAAGTCACTTTCTTGCTTGTCTGTCGTTCCGGGTGGAATCTTAGAACTCAAATTTCGAGCACTTCCCGATTAGCTACCCGGCTGAAACTTTCAGGGTAACTCACAAATCGATGAGAACGCAATTAAAAAAACGGCTTTTTAGATTAATTTTCAATCTACATTATTGCTTGTTTTATAAATTACTAGCTGATGCCCACGGCTTCGCACGCGTGGTCATTTTAATATATAACCTATGACACTCACAAATAAGTGGCTTTCTATTGGTTAAAGAATTTTCAAAATCGGTTCAGTAGGTTCAGAGATTACCCCCTACAACCTCAACCACTCACAAACTTTACGTCTTTATAATATTAGTATAGAAGTATACTCGTAGATTTCGTCTAAAGTTTCACATTACTACGTTTCCACTGTACTCGCGTACTTCGAGATAAGTCGGTATCACTCAGCAGCTGAAGCTTATCTTATATTATTCGTACTTTCAGATTATTCTGCGAATAAGTTGTACACCGGGATCCCTTGTACAAACAAACCATAATGGCAAAAGCCTTCTTTACATCTAGTGTGTTTGCTTTGACTTATAATTTCCGGGTGTGTCTGGATATTTCCATGTGTGGTTATTTTGACTAAATGTTTGTATGTAAACATATTCATTAAATAAACATAACATTCGTGAACAATGTAAACTATTTTATAATGCCATTGCCATCTTAATCTTGTAATAAGGCTAAATATCTTCCAACTGTTTTAAGAGACATATGGACTCGCACAGTGTCTGAAGATGCCCTCGGCCGGCGAATGTCAGTGCTGGGGGTGTCAGAAGCCAAGGCACCAGACGGAGGGAAGTGGTCCTGCGCCGCTGATGATGGGGGCAGAAGAAGATGTAGAGCTCTAAGGCTGGCAGTGCTGAAACCACCTGATGTTAGGCTGGTGCCGTCTACAATGACGGTCAATAAGGTGAGAAAATAACCTGAAAAATATTATCGTCATATAATACCAGGTGAGGGGGGCCAAACGATAGCCTAGCAACAATTTTATAAAATAAAACTTACTAAATAAAAATGTGGTCGATGAGTGGATTTGCCAAAGACCCTTACACAAAGAGTTTAAAACATCCAAGTTCTTTGCTTACACAAAGTGTTCTCCTTATCTTGTCTCACAGTTAATAATCATAATATCTTATAGTTAATTATCTAACCGGGACTTCCTCGGGTTTCTGAAACGTTTGTTAACTTTGACAACAGATTAATTCTAATGCTGCCTTTAACTGGCACTGAATAAATGACAAGGATAGCAATAGACTTAATCTGCTGTCAAGGTTAACAAACGTTTCAGAAACCCGAGGTTAATAGCGCTAAGAACGTTATTATTATTAGGTACCTCGATGTTAAGATCAAGTTGTATTGATTGTGTAGTACCTAACGTGTATCAGCGTCGAGAAGGGCGAGCGTTGTCTACAACTTACCGCGTTTGATCTTATACACACAACACTATTGACGTCTGTCTGATTTCTTCTGACATAAACCGCGACGAATAATGTTTTTATGTTACAATATTGTCTTACCTCTGCTTCTATGAATGTATAACCAATGCAGTGTGGTTTGAGGCCACAGTAGAATAGTAATTTAAAAAATGTACGCAATTAAATAGTTACTACATACGCTATGTTTCCATAGAAGCAAATTTCTTTGTAGCTCCATTTACCCAAATTGAGTCCATATTGACTTTGACTTTTGTCAATGTGCAGGGTGATAACGTGAGCATCACCTGCCTAGCTGGCGCTGGTAGAGTGCACGGCGCGCTTGGCTTCAGCTGGGCGCGGGAGAGGACCCTGCTCCCGCTGGTGCCCGGGAGAGAAGTCTGGGAAGATCTCTTTCCGGCTGGCAGTGTGCTGAAACTGTATAACGTTCAGGTAAATATATTATGTTCATGAAGCTTGCTTGCCGTAAGAGGTAGTGCTGGCCTCTAGTGTCAGAGTCTTTAAGGCCGCTTGAAGGCCTCTGACATGGTTTAACGACTGCGGTTAATCAATAACAGCCGGGACCGACAGCTAAACGTTCCTTCCGAAGCACGGAACGATGGAAATCCACACATAATTTAAGATATTTGTGCGAGCTGAAGTCCGAACCCGGTATCGTTGAATTCTAATGCACACTAGTAAATCACTCGCCTACTATTCTAAATTAATGTGAAGTGGCTGTCAATATGCTTCCAACACTGATGTATAACTTTAACTACACATAATTCGTCATGCTTGTTTGTAATATCGCGTATCTACCTTCACTACCCTCTCCCTGATCCTCTACATCGTAGGTTGTCGTGCAGAGCCGGGGGGACTGAGCCCGGTTTCGTTGAATTCTAATGCACACTTGTAAATCACTGGCCTACTATTCTAAATTAATGTGAAATGGCTGTCAATGTGCTTTCCAACACTAATGTATAATTTTAACTACACATAATTCGTCCTGCTTGTTTGTAATATCGCGTATCTACCTTCACTACCCTCTCCCTGATCCTCTCCATCGTAGGTTGTCGTGCAGAGCCGGGGGGACTGAGCCCGGTTTCGTTGAATTCTAATGCACACTTGTAAATCACTCGCCTACTATTCTAAATTAATGTGAAATGGCTGTCAATGTGCTTCCAATACTGTAATCTCGCGTGTCTACCTACGATTACATTACCCTATCCCTGACCTTCTCCATCCTAGGTTGTATGGAAGTGATCGCTCTTTAGCGATAAGTGATCGACTGTATTATTTTGGGGTGCAATAAAGTGTATTTGTAATGTATTACATAAATTATTTTAGGCTATCCCAATTAATGTCATCAGGTAACATTTTTTTTGCCTTACATTAATATAAAAACCTTATTATGGGTATACTTCTTTATGTGGTTGAAAGGTATCCCCGAAAATAAATTAATAATTTTCTTCGTTTGCAGAAGTCAGGAGAGTTCCGGTGCCAGGTCTCATCAGTAGCGGGCACTAACGCCAAAGGCGTGACCATGTGGGCACTAGGAGCCAACGACGTGGCTTGTGACTCCGACACGTCTCACGGTCTTCGGTGGCCGAGGACTGCACCCGGAGCACATGCTTCGGCTTCTTGTCCTCCGGGACATAATGGAGAGACTACACGGTGAGGAAGGAACAAGTGCATGAAGACAGATCAATGACATATGTGCTTAATGAAATCTGTTAGTCTTGAACAATATAACGATTCTCTGATACCTATCATCCTCTTTTCATAAAGGTATATGAGCAATAAACCTATGTACATAGAGAAACATTTACAAATGCTATAAGATGATGAACCACAATCTCATCATCAGCCTGTACCACTAAGCCCGGTCTATGTAATATTTGCGTATAGGTACAACTTTATTCATTGTGTCATTAATATAAGAAGTTTTTTTTAGACCACTCATGCGTTACCTGTAGGCAGTTTTTTTATAATGTTATGCAACAGCCAAATAAACGTAACTATTTAATTTGAATTAAGTCTACCTATCAACCATCTATCGAGTTATACCCTTTTTCTTATATTACAAAATCTAACAGTGATAAAGATTAATAATAAACCAGAAATAAAAAAAAACTTACATTGTTAGGGTTTTGTAATAATATTTAATGATAAAATTGTTATCAATGGCTTAATTATCATATCTGATAATCAAATGTGCATTGTTCTGTTAAATTTCCAATTATGTTTTATTCGCAAATTTTTAACGACTCTTACATTACACATCTCATTCTTTTTCTTTTCACATTCTTTAGGTTCTGTGAACCGCAAACGGGTCAACATGGGGTCAAATGGATGCTCCCAGACTTTTCCCGTTGTGTGGCTGATACCTTAAGAGATATTTATGAACAGGTACCAATTTTCATGAAAATACCACTTATTTTCTTTTAATTTGCATCTTTTACTATAGCGGCAATTGACGGCATCCGTAATTCGTTTATTTGGCTGAAGGATCTGACTCAAAATATTTTTAACCCGTGATCTCCAAAGAGAGGAGTGTTAAAAGTTTAGGAGGTGTATGTATGGATCACTGTATTACTGTATCCGTGTGTCTGTCTTTGTCATCGTAGCTCCAAAACGTATGGACTGATTTTGATGCGTTTTTTTTAATGTTTGAAAGCTGATATGATCGAAATGGTTCTTAGCTATAATGGGGGAAAGGGAGAGGGGGGTTTAAGAACGTAGCTCCCAAATGAATGGACCTAATTTGGTGCGATTTTTTGAATATTCAAAAGCTGAAGTGATTGCGATGCTTCTTAGCTTTGGGGTCGGGGCTTATATAAATTTCTAATTTGTGCTTCTGTTATTGTATGACAATGGATGGCGTTCTTACTTTGTTTCTTAGGTTGCGGGGAGTCACTTGAAGCAAATAGTTAGCAACTGATCTTTGTGCTGTTTTATGGGGGAGGCCCATGTTTTGCATTGTATATCTTTCCGGCGACATTGCTAGAACGGGCCAATTTTCTTTGATATGTTATCTTCCGTATACTTATCTAGGTACGCAGACTAAAGAGTCAAGTAGCCCTCATCAACAACGTGTTAACACTTAAATCCTCACCATACATACTCATATGAAATAGGATTCACTATAAACACATTTAGGAAGAAAAACTAGGTCTCAAAACATGTGTTTTTAATTTTCTCCAGTTCGCAAAGATCTCCTACGGCTACTCCTGGGGTAACATCTCCAACGTGGCTCACCAATATGGAGAAGTCCTGCACTCCCTCCCTTCACATCCCGGCGAAGGAACCCTGCCACTCCACCATTCCAGGGAAATGGTGTATTACCTTCTGTCTACAGCTGGGCAACTCAAAGACAGACAGGCCAGTACTGAGCATCTGCTAAAGATCTATGACACGCTGCTAAAGCACCCTGATGCTTTTTTGGATGAAGAGGTTAGTTAGTTAGTAGGTTATAATTTGATTTTGCTGCTGTGAAAATGAAGCAGTTAGTTATTTTTTCATTCTTCCACCTTTTTTTTCTAATGGTGGCCAAGAATTCTTACGATTTGCTATCTTAGGTTTTGACATCCATAAATGACAGTCAGACAACTGAATGTCTGTGGCAGTATTCGATAAGGCATTAAGACCAACGAAGCAAACCTGCTTCATATATGTCATTGACCCAGATAATAACGTCAATGATATTTGTAGAAATACCTTTTCCCTAGTCGAAAAATGTCGTCAAACGCAAGCAAGTGATTGTTTAACCATAGCTCGAATAACCATTCCCAATTTCTTTAGAAAATCTTCGACCTCCAAAATGCAGTCACAGACACTGGAAGCATGAAGGACAACCTTGACCACCGTTTTCACGAGTTCAGCATAAAGTCCAAACCAGTTCGAGAGGGAGCTGCACACTTCGAGTTACAGCCTCCAAGACACGCTGCCCTCGAGGAGTGGGTCTTGGCCTCGGCTGGAGTGGAACTGGTAGCGAAGAACGGGAATGTGTCGGTGGTAGCTGTTCTGTATCACAACTTGGCTGCGAGGCTGCCGTCGTTGAGGATGTCTATTGAGTTCAAGTGAGTTTTGTTCATGGTGTGTAGAGGTAAAATTGACTTTGATGATTAGAGTATAGGTTAGGGAAAAGATATAAGAGCAAAGATAATGATTATTTTACGTAGAGTCGTAAATCCATACCAATATATTAAAGTGAAACGATGTCTGATTGTTTGTTTGGATGTTTATTTGTTTAAGCTCCCCTTTCACGCAATAACGGCTGGACAAATTTTGATTAAATTTAGAATGACGATAGTTTATAACCAGGAATTAAACATGGAATACTTTTTACCCCTCTTTGGGGGAGGCCTATGTTCTGCAGTGGACTTCGAAAGGCTGAAATGATGATGATGATGAATCATATATATTTCATTGTGTAGATAAATATATTTGTTTAATATTGTAATATTTTTATTTCTTTACAAATGTCCACACCTCTAGCATTTTCTTTATACATGATTTCTTAATTTGTTACTTTCTGCTTATGTACTTTTACTATCAACGTCATAAACATATATATCAACGTACATTTAATTTTGAACTTAATTTTTCCCAATATATTTTGTTAGTATCTCTATTTTGACTTTCAAGTAGCCATATGTCTTTCAGGAACGGGCGCGAGACGGAGTACCTGATCTCCTCGCAGCAGATTCAGCTGGCTGCCAGCGGGACAGGAGTGGACACTTCGCTACAGCACAGCGTCAAGCTCGTGTTCACGCATGTCAAGAACTATAGCGCTGTCGGTGAGTGGACTTAGCTTCCAGATTTTCCTTAGACAAAGAAAGTGAAAGCCTGGTCTTTTCTCAACAGTTATCTGCCAAATGCACTGCGAAGTAGATAACAAGTACTAGCCCGGCGTTAATTTGAATTTGACAACTCTCATGGTGCAAGTGATATATGATGTGATATATCTAGCTTAGTCAACTCATAACTTAGAATTGCAAAATTTGCAACAAATACCTATAATTCTAAATTTAAAAAAAACACGATGAAAAAGTGTAATTTTGAGTTTTCATTTTCAGCAGCAAAGCTGGCTTGCAGTCTCCGCACACCATCAGAACCACGCGCGTGGAGCACCGCCGCATGCGAGGTGCGAGTCACGGAGCCGAGCCACGTAACGTGTCGGTGTCGAGGACTCGGGACCTTCGCACTCTTGACTATCGCAAGGTCTACGCTTGTGAGTACTTTGTATTAGAGTGTAGAACCACCGGAGTTAAGAGCGACGAGAACCAAGGGATGTACAGTCATAAAGTTGAGCCACGCAACGTGTCAGAATCGCCCATACTTCTATGTACTTACTTTCCGAATTCAAAGGATCCAAAAAGAGTACTACTAAGCCTACGCCATCCGTCTTGTCTGTCGGTGTGTCTTGTAATAGGTATTAGGGTGGATATCCCTCTAACAGATAATAAAAAGTACAAAAATAAGGGTGAACAATAAAGGTGTCTGTTTTCATGAAGTTTCTGTCAATTTATCCGAAAGTTTGAAAATATTTTCGGATAAATTGACAGAGATTTTGCAGAAGCGAAACTTACCTGATATTTTCACATTAATGTGTGATGATTTCCAATAGACAGATGCTGAGAAGGATCTCCACGGCATAGTCAAGATCACAGCCAGCGTCGGAGGCGCGATGTGTTTGGCAGCTGCGGCGCTCCAGCTGTTGGCGTTAGTACCAGGGAGGAAGGCGAGGCTGCCAGTTCTGCTCAAGGCTGCCACCGCTGGAACCCATTCTGCAGCTATGCTGGCTCTTCTAGAGTGTGATACAAGTCAGGTCAGTCCCATTATGCCTTATAGGAACTTATAGTCAGTCTAGGAGGCGCAATGTATTTAGTTGCTGCAGCATTTTGGCTTACTTGATTCTTAATGCGCGGCCACTTTTCCGCACTTGTCGGCCCTTTTTGCGTGATGGGTGTGCTGCTAGTCATTGCAGCCACCCGATGTCCTCCAAGAAGGCTAGCAGTTCCTGTATTCTGGTGCAGGCTTTCTGTAAGGTTCCCGGTGCTCCCAGTAAAAGCACTGTCTGATTCGCCACGCTACTGCACTCCAAGAGCACATGCGTGGCTGTTTCTTCAGCCTCCATGCATCCTCTGCACAGGGGGCTGTCTGTAATGCCTATGGTAAATAGTTGATTATTAAGGGCACAATGGCCGGTGATTATTCCGACGACTTGTCGGAGCTTATCCCTATTAAGGTTTAGGAGTTTACGGGATAATCTAGGATTTAACTCCGGGAATGCCTTTCTCGCCTGCCTGCAGTCCTTTATACTTGCCCAGTAGTTTTGATGCAGGTTATTTGTTTTCTGACGGATGGTTGTTTGTTATCGCGCGCAAGTCCGAGCCTCGCATCACCAGGTCATCAGCCGCATCGTTATCCCTAGATCCGCTGTGCCCCTTTATCCATTGGAGAGTGACATGGTTGTTTATACTAACCACCTTCAGTAGACTATAGCACTGTGTAATTAGCCCTGAGGAGTGAACTTTCCGTTGAAGAACTCGGAGAACTGCAACACTGTGTGAGAGTATTCTGATATTAAAGTCAGTTACCTTTCTTCGTAATACTGCAGTTACCGCCTGAAAGATGGAGTTGTATGAACCCAGGGTTGCTGCTATGTGTATGTTTAGATCGTCCGAGAACGCACCCGTTCCCGATCCTGTTTACATTTTGGAGCCGTCCGTGTAAATCCTAACTTCATGTGTCCTCATATAGTTGTACTTTATAGCTTTTGACGAATTGATGTTGTTTTGGCACCCTATCGTAGATGAAGAGTATGAATGGGTTTCCCTCTGCATACTCCTTTATGATGTTCGTGTGTGATGCCTGTTTGTTTTGCTTCCAGAGACTGAGTGCCCTAAGCCTGTAAGCAGATGCAGCAGCTTCCTGTTGGATATGAAGCTGTAGCGGCTGCAATCCAAGTTATGCCGCAAGTGCTTCCGTAGGGGCAGTTCTCATACATCCAGCATTCCGGCTTTTGCCAATACCTATACTTTTTTGTTGTTGTTTGAGTACAAGGCATGCCACTTTCTTCTTGGCTTTAGGCTCAACTAATATCTCTTCGTACCATTTCTGACATTAGGAACTCGTTTTAAAGTGTATTGAACATCACAGCTGTTTTTATTGGGATGTGTCCTACAGCTGCGGTTCTTCAAGTACTTCAACTTCTCACGCTTAGAAAGAGATCAAGATGTTGAAGGCTCCAATCTCTAAAAGACACTGCTATTATGCTGACTTTTGTCAATGACCTCGTGGTTAAAGAAAAAAGAAACAGAATCGAGTCGTTCTCCTTACTTAACTGGAGCTCTTTGCCCTTTGAGTATGAATCAGCTAACATTGTGAATGCTCAAAATTGTACGTATTCTCCAGGAGGAAGCTTGCTTCGGCACTCTAGGCTGGGTGTGCGCGACGTGCTGGTGCGCGGGGTGTGCCGCTCTCTGTGCGCAGCCCTTGTTACTGCAAGCAGAGCTGGCAGGACGGGCGCAGAAAGCTCCCTCTGTTGGATTACTTGCAGGTTTGTTGTTTGGTCAGCATTTTCAGTCTTCTTTCCGTCGTGTAGATGATTTAACCTTTATGGGATGGGACTGTAAACAAATCCCAGTTGCAGTTGGCGATAAATTAAACTACGATGACGTATTAAGCAACCTTGACCAACGGCTTACCGTGCCCTGCAAAGCAAAGAGTGATAGTGGTTTCGTTAGATTGCCGATTCGTACCGATTTAAATGTCACAATGAGAAGGCTCCTGAGTTTTGACTTCAGCCAAATCTACTAGTACAAGAACTGGTTTATTACATTTACAAAATATTATTTATTTATTTATTTTGGTAATCAGTTTTTAATATTTCATTTTTAATTCATGTACGAAAGAAGCATTTATCACACATTAAAAAAACACTAAAATCAAAATGTATAAGAGGTGCCTAAGGCCCTAAGTTGGGTAAGATGGGGTACACAAGAACAGAGCTACTCTTGATCGTCAAACTCGCAAGTAAATGTTATATAATAAATTAAACACTCACACACACACACACACACACAAAATGTAAATATACTCAATTGTAAAAAAATTATACCTAGGTGTACCTATTATGTAACTTGTTCCTTTCATAAGGCATGTTGTTATTCGACGAGAGTCCTGGCTCCTATAGTACGGGGTTCGAGCCTAGTGTGGGAACCAGGTGCTCCGCTAATATGTATGTTCCTATAAGCCTTTTTCAAATAAATATTTCTTATATACCAGCACATCTGCAGTGTGCCCATTTTCCATAACATTTGAAGTCTTTGTCTGTCTTTGGCATTGGCATTGGCATCCTATAGCCTCGAAAAGGATGTACCTATCGATTTCAATGCGGTTTCTTTAATTTGAAAGCTGGAGTTTATGAGATGCTTCTTAAATATGTTTGGAAGAAATCAGTGTAGCCGTTTATTATATCGTTTTTCCAGGAGTGTGCACTCTAGCGTGGCTCACCGCGCGTCTCTGGGGCGGAGCACCGCTGCAAGTGGGGACTGCGGCGGCGGCCGTCTGTGCGGGAGGCTGCGCCATGTTGGCCTTGCTCTGTCTAACGCTGGCGCTCTGCGCAGCCCTCAGACTGCGCACCATCACGCATAAGGTGCCGGCGGAGAGAAGAAACTACCTCAAAGACAGGTGAGCATTACTTACATTTTGAACGAGTGAAGCGAGGATGAATTGACCTTTGTACTTACTTATGTTTGTTTGTGTGTCGCGCAGATGCACGGATGATTCTGGTCGAGTCACACATCATTTTTTTCTATATATTATATGTACAAAAATTATAAATTATGACGTAAGGTTTAAATCTGTGGGAGCCTAGATTATTTAGTACTAGCTTATTCCCGTAAAGTCTTCGGCGCGAAGTACATTTTATCCTGATAAAAAGTATCAATGTCCTTTCCTAGCGTTCAAACAATTCCATACCAAATTTCTTAAAATTTGTGTCGTTGATTCGTGAAAAGGTAACGAACTGACAGAGTGTAAAGACGACCTATTCGCTATTGCTGCAAGGTTCGATTTCCTACGGGAAGACTTGGAAGCAATAAAAAGACGTGTGGTGTTAACGGTGGTTTATTGGCAACTAAAGTACAGCTATGCAGTGGACTGTATGGTTAAACTTAGCTATATGTGTATATGCACTGTACATTACATCGAAGTTGGTTTCTATCTATACTTTCGGTATGTAGGATGAATTTGGTCCATAAAATACCTAACACAGAGTTATCTACGCTTTTACAATATTAGTAAGTATGGATAGTAATTAATGCTCTTACTAAAGTAAAGGTGAGACCGCACTAAGCAGAACTGCACGGCAACGGAGCGACGCCACACGTAGTGACACTATTTAGTATACCGCACTTGAACTGCAGCGCCGTGACAGTTTGCAGCAAATTTTGACTGTCAGTCGTTGGCCAATTTCTGAGGAGGATGGAAGAAACTGATATGAACGTTATTTTGAGACAGATGGACGAAAATTACTTGGATATTATAATAGTATCTTTGCTTTGTGAGGAAGTATTATCCTTCCAAATGTTGTTTTTTCTAAGAGTATTCATGTAATGTTAATTTTGCAGGTCATATATCTCAGGATACTAACTGACTAATACAATTTATTTATTTTCGTCGAACGCAATTTTCGAACTGCGTACCAAACACGTTGTAACATTAATAAAGTGAAGTGTCGCGTCGCTTGCTATACCGCACTAACGGCAGCGGAACTGCACTTCGCGTGGCGGCGCGTCAGATTTGATGAGTTGGTCACCTTTGTCACGCAGTGTCGCGGCGCGTAGTTCCGCTGCTGCGTATAGTGCGTTATGCCTCATACAATATCTTCTAAAGAATATTTGGTCGCTACGTGTCGCGTCGCTCCGCTGACGTGAAGTTCCGCTTAGTGCGGTCTTACCTTAAATGTGTCATCTCTTCACAGAGGGCGTGTAGTGAGACACACGCTCACACTGCTGTGTACAACGTCGGCCGCGCAGGCGGCGGGCGTGGCGTACGCGCAGCCGGGCGAGCGGCAGTTAGTGCACGTGGCCGCACTGTCGGCCGCTGCACTCGCTAATGTGAGTAAATGTGTCATCTCTTCACAGAGTGCGTGTAGTGAGACACACGCTCACACTGCTGTGTACAACGTCGGCCGCGCAGGCGGCAGACGTGGCGTACGCGCAGCCTGGCGAGCGGCAGGTAGTGCACGTGGCCGCACTGTCGGCCGCTGCACTCGCTAATGTAAGGAAAACTTATCACATTTATAGCTCTTGTACCTTTTACTTAGGTTTCCTTAAAAGAGAAATTGGGAAAGTTTAATTCACACGGACCACATTCTACCTTCAAATTCAACCGTGTGGGCGATACCGACCACATCGCAACCACAACGCAACCACCAGCGACACCGCGTACTAGCGGCCGGCCATATTGCAAACACAACGTTCCGAAACGTAACCACATCGCCATTTTGTAATTACCACATCGAAACTGCAAAAAGCCACTGCGGCCAATGAGATTTTACTAACAGAGATGTCATACCCATTATAAAACACTTAAAACACGGCGAAATTGTACTATAGCAACTTACATAGAACTCAAGCAACTATATTTTCATCACGGAAGAGGCTAAAAGATCACAGAGATATACAGAACCGCGTCGTCAGAAAGAGATACACATATGTTCTCAGTTACAGAGAGTTGCAGTAAGCGGCCGATCGCCAATCACCGCCGATGACAGCCTGTGAAGTTACGTGTGCGCTAGCAGCTAGAGTAAACTGGGGCAAAATGGATGGAAGGGTTTATTCAAGATGAAAATAAAATGATATTTTTGAAAAACAAATACTTTTATAATAATCCATACCAATATGTAAAAGTGAAAAGTTGTCTGTTTGTTTGTTTGGGGAGCTTTCACGCGATTACGGCTGGACGAATTTTGATTAAACTTGGAATGAAGTTAGCTTCTACCCTAGAATAAAACATAGGATACTTTTTATCCCGGAAAATTGAACTTTTCTACGGGAAAACTGGAAATTTTTTGATTACTCGCTGTAAGAAGTGGTTGCCATGGAAATGAAATAACAAGTATGTCAAAAAACATCAAGAACCGTGCTTTAAGTACCTACGTTTGCATTGGTTTTTAATAGATATATCTACAAGTACATAGAATGTTTTTTTTTCACGATAAACATTAGTCCGCGCGGACGAAGTCACGGGCCGGAAAACTGGTAGTTCTATATATCACGGAGAACACCCGTATATTCACCGGACACTTGAGAAACGCGCGTAAAACTTTTTTATATTGCAAATTGCTTATAAAATAAATTACATAATGTTATACACCACTTTATAGCTAAAACAATAAAGAACATCGAAAAAGATACTATTAAACTATCAAAACTCACGTTAACATTTTCCAGCCAAAAGTGATGAAAGGCACTTTGAAGCACTTTGTGGCAATCGCCACTCGCGGGACACTAAACACAAAATTATTTGTGTCATACTCCGCAGCAGTGCCACCATAATTTAAAGGGATCAATCATAGCGGAAAGTAATGTACGTTGGACGTACGTCATGTGCGTAAGTCGATAATTTCTGTGCATAGAACAGAAAACGAAATAATAAACATACTTAGAATTCGTACTACGCAATATTATTAGAAACTATTTAATAATGAAAACTAGTGTACGTACTGTTGTGAGGGCCTATTAGTATATCTTAAAAAAAAACAACTTTTCGGGCACACACTAACATTTATTTTTATTTTTCTTCAGAAAGTCTTTACAGCTAATACAACAATTATGATACTGTATTGTTGCTGCACTTCTGTCTATTTGGGCAGAGGTTCCACCTGACTGTGCTTAGTCCAAGCTGACCGGCAGACCTAAGACCCGGTCCGTAGTCAGGTGGCTTCATAGAGCGATTAAGGAAAAAGCCTCGAATACTATAAATCGCGGATTATATACCTTTGCATATTGCTGACAGTGAATTGAATGGTTATTGGGGGTTATCTCTTAGGTCAGCAATATGCGCAGTGTAACACCTTCCTCTTTTAAAACGCAACATCCAAAATAAAATAAGGATGTGAGTAGAAATGGAAGAGCTAAGTAGAAATTGAAAGGAAGTTGTAATTGACTTGAAACGGAAAACAAAATATAAAGACGATGAAGTGCAGAAACCAGAACGTAGTACAATGTAGAAAACAAAATAGAATACAATATACAGTAGTAGCAGTAATGGTTACAATAAACACAAGGATAAAATTAGACAAAACACAATAGCAGTGGAGTACACAGTTAAACATAACAATCAATATGAAAAAATTACATTAATTACTGAAACATGTAAAACAGGTTAGACAATTTATTTGATTAGACTTAGAAAATAATTAATATTAGGACATTGTATAAAATGTGTAAAAAGAAATAGAACTTAGTAAATAAATCTTGAATAAGGATTTAGGATTAAGATTTAGTAATTAGTATTAAGGATTAGGAAATAAGTTTACGATCTAGAACTAAGTAATAGAAATTAAGATTAGGAATTAGTTAATTAAATTTAGTAGTTTAGATTTCTTCTGAAAGATTTAGGAGATGGTGATGAATCTTCAGAACTGAGTTCAACATCTGTCATTTCAATACTAGTTTTACTTTTGACTCTAGTATTCGACTTAGTATTACAACTGTTGAATATTTGAATGCAACAGTTAGCTTTCGCGTCGTTACTTGTACAAAAGCAACGATATAATTTGTACAGAATATAAGAAAATACAGAAATGGAAAGGAGAGTTGTAAGGAAACTAAAGTAATATCCATAAGTTATATAATATGGTTGGTTCTGAATTTTATCTAATTCATCAACACTTTGATCAAGTTTATGGGAGGCGTACTGCAGTGAATCCAGATTGATATGCAATAATTTTACTGGAGTAAGAAATGGAATGCTCTTATTAAAATTTTGTCTAGAGCAGCAGTCATCCTCGATTATATTGAAGTTAGGAGAAGGTAAATGTATACTTAACGTAAATTCATTTGAAGGAAGAAATTGTAGTAGTTTATGATACGCCTTGCAATTTTTAGGAACTGTAAGAATACCTGAACCAACTATATCGTAGTCGTGGATATACTCTTTATTACAGTTAGTTTAGTTATATCAGACTGTACATTTAACCATCTATTATTGGTTATCTTTTGCCATATATCTATGCTACCTAAAATTAGTTTATAATTACAAGAACTGGGAATTTCACGTATGTGTTCTGTTATGATAGACACTTCACAAGTAGGTTTAGAGACGCTAGATTCAATATTGTTCAGTTTACACACATAGTAGTTATTAAGGATCACTTTACACTCACTTAAGTCATTGGACATAGAATACGTTAATTTATCGTCAGTTATTGCTAAAAACTTTGTGTTTGGACTTATCATTGCAAAGGTATTTGGATTTAGAACATCATGTGGAGTTGGAAGAGCATAGACATGAAATAGATTATATTCGGTTAGTGAAACTAAGGGTTTTTTTTTTTTTTAACAAATACGATTTTATTATCAACAGCAAAGGATGCGACATCTGCGATATCAAGAAAAGTGTGAATGTTATCAATGGAAACTGAGACAGGAAAGTTACGATTCATATTGTTGGAATTAGAAGACAATTCATGGAATAGCTGAATGGGACTTAGAATCGATGGATGAACAATATTTATTTTACCAAATAGAATAGCATCGATTAGATCTTTAAGATTAGAGTTTAGGATCACAAGTGAGCTTTCAAGAGCACTAAACGTCATTGCAAGATGAGTATTAATATCTAATTTATTAGTATTTTCAGATATCGTTTCTAAAATTTTATTGAGCTTTTCCATATTGTCGCTAAGAGTTAACTCGTTATCGTTGAGTTTATTTATGGTTTGATTAAATGTGGTAATGGTTGATGAGATGACGTGAATGTTATCTTTCATAAGACCAGCCAAGTGTCTTTGATCATCTTGGACACTATTAATGACATCGGTGAATGATTTGGCATCATCTTCATCAAGAGAACCAAACATTTGTTTTAGGATTGGGCCACCGAAACCAAACCATGTGGCTCTTTTAAATCTGGTAGAATTAGTAGTCGTTAAATGAGACAGAGAGAAGAAATTGTCAGTCACAGTATTAAGCATGGTTTATAAGGGACTTAAAATGTTATTGCAGTCTGAACGCATTTGATATGAAGGATAAGTTGAGCAAATTAATTTGGAAGTATCTAGATTGGATTTGAGAATGTCGAGGTGTGGTTTGAAATATGAAACATCGGAGAAGGTTATGACATTGTAGAAATCGTTATGATATTTTACTGTTCCGATGGGGTCGAAGTAGAGACCAGGGCTATTGATGATCGGAGTCGTCAGGTTTAATGGATAGGTCATTATTCCTGGCGCGAGGGCCCTGCAAGAGAATGTTCATGAGCAAGCTTGATTTCATCGAAATGGTAGCGCATGTGTTTACGGTTAATGAGGATCGTGACGTTATGATTATTGTGAACTTTGACGATTCTGTACGGGCCTTTCCAGACTGGTGATAATGCTTTACGCAGCCTATGATGCCATTTCACGTAAACCATTTCTCCAACATCGTATGATACTTTGCGGGTTTGTTTGTCATAGTATGATTTTGATCTTTCTTTACTTCTAAGAATGTTTTCTCAAGCTAAGTTTCGGGACATAGTGAGTTTGTGTTTCAAGTTCTTGATGTAATAGGGGTAATTGACGTCAGGGGAAATGTCGTATATTAAACTTGGGATATGAGGTTTGCAACCAAATAATTGTTCGTGGGGAGTAAAGTGAGTCGAAGAATGGACGTTTGAATTGTAGGATATAAGAGCAGTAGGAAGGAACTTGTGCCAATCGTTTTGGTTCTCGTTGACGTAGGATTTTAGGTATTCCTTGAGAGTAGCATGGCTCCTTTCAAGAGCACCATTCGTTTGAGGTGAAAAAAGATGTTTTATCTTAAAGAAAGACGTGATCTGCTTGTAAACTTCTGCAATGAAGTGGACACCTTGATCAGACAGGAGAATTTTTGGAATACCAAAATGGGAAATGAATTTGATGAGACAGTTGGAAGTTTGTTCGGCGGTAGAATGAACAATAGGATAGGCCATTGAGTACTTAGCTAGGTCATCTTGAAAAGTAACGATGTACCTAAACTTTTCAGAGACAGATTCTGGTAATGGACCAACGATATCAGTAGCAATTCATTGAAGGGGTTCGTGAAATGTGGAAGTTATTTCCATGGGAGCTCTATTATTAGCTCTTAGAGCTTTATTTTGTTGACACTGAGAACAATGTTTAACATAGGACTCAACTTCGGATCTCATGTTCTTCCAGTAGTACGAATCTTTTAGTTTGTTGTACATACGGGCTGTTCCTACATGACCACCGATAGGAGAGTCGTGATTGTCTTTGAGAATGGTAAGGACTTCGTTTGGACAAGGATATATGACCTTATTATGGTAAAGGTTGATCTTGATATTAGTCTTGTTAAAGAGATAAGTAATTATTTCGTAAATGAGGATGAATTTCAGTTTATCGATGGAATTGGTAAAATCTGATATAGAAACTTCTTTGACATTGGGATAGAAAATTATCAATTGATTACGTAGTTCTTTGAGAACAGTAAAAACATCTTTGTAAGATGCAGAGTCGAAATGATGTACTTTCGTGAAAAGATGGAAGAAAGTTCTATAGTTGACTTTGGAAACTTTAACACGGTTTAGTTCCTTTTCAGACATTATGAAGTCTTCTTTGTCTTCTAGAAGTTCAAGAATGTCTTCACAATAAAGATTTGAACTATCGAGATCTATGGAAGTTGGATAGGCAATAGCAGGACATGAAGTTTTTAAGAGACTTTGATTATGTTCAACGATTTGAGTATCAGATGCAGTAGGACTGGAACGGGACTTTAGGAAAAATTCATAGGTCAGGTTAATAGTTAAGTTAACGTCAATGTCGTCGATGGCGTTGATTGGAGGACGAGACAAACCGCCAGCGTTTGAGTTTATTCGACCTGGTTTGTATAAGATTTCGTAGTCGAACTCTTCGAGTTTTAGTCTCCAGCGAACAAGTTTACTACTTGGGTCTTTGCAATTGAACAACCAAACAAGAGGACGATGGTCCGTGACAATTTTGAACTTCCTACCGTAGGGATAGGGTCTGAATGTTTTAACACCGTAAATTATACCTAAGAGTTCTTTCTCTGTAGTACTGTAGTTTCCTTCAGCACTATTTAAGGTTCGCGAGGCATAGGCAATGGGAAGGTCTTTACCTATTTCACCTTGTGAAAGAACAGCGCCTATGGCATGATTGAATGCATCGGTGGTGAGGATGAATTCTTTGGAGAAATCGGGGTATTGGAGCAAGGAGCACTAGTCAATAAGGATTTAAGAGTATCAAATGCTTGAATTTGATCTTTGGACCAGATGAATTCAGAGTCTTTCTTTAGGAGAAAAGTCAGAGGTTTGGTAAGTTTGGAAAAGTCTTTTATGAATTTCCGATAATAGCCTACAAGGCCAAGAAACGCTTTGATGTGTTTCGGATTTTTGGGGACAGGGTAGGAGGCAACAGCTTTGACTTTATCCGGATTGGGAGAGACGCCTTTATCAGTAATAGTATGACCAAGATAAGCGACCTCACGACGGAGAAATTCGCATTTATCTGGTTGGAGTTTGAGGTTATGTTGTCTTAGGGCTTTGAAAACAAGCTCCAGCTTTTCGTGACTATATATGATGACGTCATCAAGATATATAAAACAATGTAAGCCCTGGAGACCTGAGAGAACCGTATTCATCAGTCTTTGAAAGGTTGCAGGTGCATTTTTCAGACCAAATGGCATTCTGGTGTATTCAAAATGGCCATTAGGGACAGAGAAAGCTGTTTTCGCTGCGTCAGCGTCATTCATCTTAATCTGGTGGAAGCCAGAGGCTAAATCAAGAGTCGAAAAGTACTTGCTGTGTCCTAGCTGGTCAAGGATTTCGTTGATATTAGGAATGGGATATGAATCACCTATCGTAACGTCGTTGAGCTTCCTATAATCGATTACGATACGCCATTTCTTTTGGCCGGAAGCGTCTTGTTTTTTGGGAACTACCCAGATGGGGGAGGACCATGGAGAATTGGAAGGCTTAATAATCTTCTGATCAAGCATTTTTGAAATTTGCTTGTTGACCTCTTCTTTGTGAACTTCAGGATATCGATTGCCAATACTTAGAACGTTACTCTCATAGTCAATTTTTGCATTTACAGATTTCATAAAATCGCTACCAATGATTCCATCAAAGTTTATGGCGATAGAGTCTGGTATCAAATTAAAAACACCGAGGTGTGATCTGAGAAATTGATATCAAATTTGAACTGTCCATAACTTTCAATATAGTCCGCCTTTTTATCAATGCCTTTGAATTTGATCACCTTTGGTATCAATTCTGGTTCGGCTTGCAAGGAAGATTTTTTTAGAAGAGATATAGCAGCACCAGAATCTACTAAGAGCACCAGTGGCTTATCGGAGTACTGAGATCTGACATATACATGAGGTAGATGGACCTTCTTGTTCTATTTGATTTCGTAAACAGCATGATATGATCTGGAGTCTGGGATAGGGTGATGAGACTAGATGTTAGGCTTTGAATGCAAGTTTGAATGCTTGGATTTAGAAGATTCAGTGGGTTTGGTAAACTTAGAATACTTGGTAGATTTATTTGACTTAGAAGATTCAGTGGACTTGGTAGACTTGTGTGTAGAGTTTGTTTGTTTACGGTTCGGGGATTTAGAAGAAGAGTTTGTAATTTTCGATTGAGGCGATTGAGACGATTGAGTCGATTGAGGCGATTGAGACGATTGAGTCAATTGAGGCGATTGAGACGATTGAGACAATTGAGGCGATTGAGGCGATTGAGACGATTGAGGCGATTGAGGCGATTGAGACGATTGAGATGATTGAGGCGATTGAGGCGATTGAGACGATTGAAACGATAGGGACGATTGAGGCGATTGAGACGATTGAGGCGATTGAGACGATTGAGGCGATTGAGACGATTGAGGCGATAGAGACAATTGAGAGGATCGAGGCGATTGAGACGATTGAGGCAATTGAGACGATTGAAGCGTTTGAGCCGATTGCGACGATTGAGACGATTGAGGCGATTGAGACGATTGATACGATTGAGACGATTGAGGCGATTGAGACGATTGAGGCAATTGACAGGATTGAGACGATAGAGACGGATTTTTATGACATAGAGTCGAGTTAGTATGAGATTGAGTCGAGTTAGTAAGAGATTGAGTCGAGTTAGTACGAGATTGAGTCAAGTTTGGTTTAGGTTGTGTCGAGATAGAATTTCTGAAAAGAAGATTAGGGTTAGCGGATACAGAGGACATGGAAATAAATTCATTAATTGATCTATTGTATGTCACGTCGGTTTGTGTAGATGATTCCGAACGACGTGCAACCGGAATCTTCTCTAGTTTAAACCACTATCTGATTTATAGTCGTCGGAAACTTCGTTATAATAATGGACTTTATTTTGAGACTGAGAAGAGTTCGGTTGTAGTCTTTGACGTGCATTATTATTATATTGGCGCTTACGACATTCGTCGTGGCCAATATTTTTGCAGTATCTGCAAATTATGGAATTCGAATTAGCATGACGTGGTGAGTTGGAAGTTGATGGCATTGGGTGCTGCGGTTGCGATACTGAGTGAATAGGGCGTCGCTGGAGGAAAGAACTCCTTTCGGAGTGTCCTGGTTTACCGCATGTTCTGCACAATATTTTACTTGACCTCAGTTCAGTATGTTTTGTGGACTGGACATAATTGTGCAGCTTCTCTTGTATCGCAATATTAATCGCGTCATGTAAATTTGACGGATTCCTACATCTAACGATAGTTGAGATATGGTTTGGGAGACCTTGCAGGAAGGTATGTAAGGCTAAGTCTTCAGTACTGGCTATACAACCTTTCAGTTCGTCTTGTTCGCGTGTGGAATGGGCAATGTCAGTTTGTAGGCGAGTTAGGCAAGTTTCTAATCGAAGGCTGTACTGTGAAACCGACTCTGATGATATAATTTTACAATTTTGAAGGTCTGACAAGAGGTGATCTCTGTATTTTGTTTCATCAAACGTAGACTTCAAAAACAATTTCAGGTCTTGCCAGTTATCAAAAACTTTAAGGCAGCAAGCTAATTCTGCTTTGCCTTGTAATTGCGACAATATGAATTTAAACAGTAAGTCTGTTTGGGAAATTGAAGCTAGGTTTATCCCATTATCGCAGTTTTTAAGGAAAGGAGATAGTTTTTGTCTATCTCCATCGAAAGGTTTGATAAACTTCATATGGACATTGAATTGAATGTTTTCCATTATTGCCTGGTTAGGTACAGAGAGCCTTTCTACTTTAGTTCTGTCTACAGACATTATTGTTTGCAATGATAATGACTGACACAAGAAATAGCAATATAACGGTTATAAAATGTACAAAGTCACTCACAAGAATGCGAATAAGTAGGTCGGCATCTGACACGTAGTTGCGCGTCAACGTTTTCGGGTACCGTGCGGCGGGTCTGGCACGGAGCGATAAACTTTGTTGTCCACCGGGTCGACTCGTCTTGGATTCTGCTTGGCTGATGATGGCTCGGCTCTCGGTCGGTGGTGACCAAGGGCAGATGGAGCTCGGGCAGCAGGCGGGTATGCTCGGCGTCTGGTCGAAGACCAGAAACAGTGGAGCTGGTGGTGGTGGGGTTGAGCTGCCTTGGCACTCGGGCAGAAAGCTCAAGCACAGCGGAGCTCAAGCAGCAGCGGTGACAGGCAGCACTCGTCTTTGTTGTGGGCCAGTGGCAGCAGGCAGCTGAACATCACTAGGTCCTCCAGAAGGACAGGGTGGCAGTAGACAGCAGCGAGGCAGGGACAGCAGTGACTTGCTTGAAGAAGGACGACCTCGTCAGGGAAGGGCGGCCAAGGGACTAGATCCCCTTTGATTCTGACACCAAATGTTGTGTGGGCCTATTAGTTTGTCTTAAAAAAAAACTTTTCGGGCACACACTAACATTTATTTTTTATTTTTCTTCAGCAAGTCTTTACAGCTAATACAACAATTATGATACTGTATTGTTGCTGCACTTCTGTCTATTTGGGCAGAGGTTCCACCTGACTGTGCTTAGTCCAAGCTGACCGGCAGGCCTAAGACCAGGTCCGTAGTCAGGCTTCAGAGAGCGATTAAGGAAAAAGCCTCGAGTACTATAAATCGCGGATTATATACCTTTGGTTATTGGGGGTTATCCCTTAGGTCAGCAATATGCGCAGTGTAACAGTACGCTCCTTATAGTGTACGTGCTGAAAATATTATGATTTAGTAGTATTTAATGCATTTAATTACATTGGGAAAAAAACAGGTAAGCAAAATCTTCTTTGACAGGATTTGAGTAGCCATAGATATAGATCAAACTAGATACCTAATAGGTGCACTTTTAATTGCTTCCAAATTATTATCGATATCATTCAATCCTCCCGCCACACGTCATTAACGTTTGCCGCGATGTTATAAAGGAAATGGAAAAAATATATTTAATAATTTACCTATTGTACCTACATAATAAAGATGGTCCCCATTGATATTACAATCTAGCCTTTACACAATAAAATGTTTATTATTTCGTTTTCTGTTCTATGCACAGCAATTACTTCGACTTACGCACATGACGTACGTTCAACGTACATTACTTTCCGCTATGATTGATCCCTCTAAGTCTAAATTATGGTGGCGCTGCTGCGGAGCATGATACAATTATTTTGCAAAAAAACAAATATGTCTAACTTAGACGGCCATTTGACGGCCGGTTGGTCTAGTGGCTAGAGATCCTACGAACGAAATCAAACGGTCGCGGGTTCGAGTCCTGCAAGGTGCAATCATTTGTGTGATGAGCAGAAATGTTTGTTTCCGAGTCATGGATGTTGACATTCGTATTTATGTATATTTATCCATTATCTAGTGTTCAAATTACAGGGTATCTTAGTTTGGGGCTAGGTAATTGGTGTGGAATTGTCCAGAATATTATTATTATTATTATTATTATACATTTTCGTCTTTTGCATTGCCACTGTATATTTTCCTTATAATTATTTTCTTTTAGTTTAGTTAAATGATACAAACTTATCTGGTAAATTTGCACTCGAGCCGCAAGATACAGGCCTCGTGCTAGTTTGGGGTTCGTCGACAATCTGTTTGATGTTTCACCGTTTGTTATTTGTTTCCTATTTGTTTTTACTTTTATTAATCTTCTTTTGGCGATAAAAATTAATTGATCATTATCATTTTAATATGTTCCTTGCAGTATTATTAGACGTAATAACACAAAATACAAGCTGTAAATCACTAAACAAAAAATCACAATCACTCACTACGCGGTCGATGAACCCGCTAGGACAACCTGAACTCACAAAAAAAAACTGTTGCGACTTACTACCAACTTACTCACTTTATTATCCAATAAAATCGCTCTTTTCAAGCTGTTTTCAAATAATTATGTAACACAAATACAATACTTTATCCTAATCCAATACAAATAGGGTTGCAACTCCGCTAGACTCCCCGGCTGAAGACGGACCCGGCTCCGGACTTCCCGGTTTTTCTTGTGCAATAAAGAGTTATCTATCTATCTATCGTCAGCCGTGGCCATTACGAGTCGGAGCGCAGACTGACGATTATCAGGCGTTGGTAAGACCCAACATCCCCTAGCATCATACGAACTACAAACGCTACTCGCCATTATCGCGTTCTCTCTGTCGCTCTTACACGTAACCCGCTACTTGTCTCGTTCGTGTAGGTGGCGAAGCGGCAACATAGCAACAGTTGATTTGGGGTAAAATTAAATTTATTATTTTCCATTTTCAATACCGTAACTGACCGTGACTTTAACAGTCGTCCCAGTGTATATAGTGCGCTTTCTAAACACACAAGATGGCATTTTTGATTAATTTTTAATGTTTCGGGAGTCGCTTGTATTTACGTGTTGCGTCGTTGCCACTCTGTTTGGGACTAAGTCGACACAGGCTGGGCCCTATTTCATAAAGCGACAAATCATAATAAACCTACAAATGTCAGTCGAATACGCAAAACCTGCGTTTCATATAACAAAAATGTACTACATTTCGATAGTTTGACTGACAATTGTCGGTTCGATTGACATTTGTCAGTGTACTATAGTTTTATGAAATAGGGCCCTGATTAGCTTGTGTTTACTTTGCCACGCAGAGCGGGGTACAACCACAGTACATATATTAGTCTTTACAGACAGTAGTGTATGGAGGAGTAAACGGCCGATTTGACGCACGCGGTGTGTGGGCCGGGAGGCACGGGTTTCAGCGTGGTTTTGAAAAGAACGCTACGAGCGAGTTTCGCGCATGAAGTATCTTCACGTAAAAATACGAGAAAGAAAGATTATTTTCTGCGAGTAGGATGCCAGTACCACAAATAGATTGCATCAAAGAGTATAGTAATACGAGGGCTGTTTGACAAGTCCTTTTAAAAACTATTTATAAAACTTTTTTTCTGGTAAATGGCATTAACACTGGCAGGCACAATCTTTCAAATGAAGACTGCTTAAAATTCAGCAAAAAAAAAACAAGTTTTTGTCAGTTTAACCATTGTTTAACTGTGATCACTCGTAAATTTTCAACAACTATGGAAAAATCTGAATTTTGTGCCGTTATAAAACATTTTTTTATGAAGGGTTGCAGTGCTACCACAATAAAAACTGAACTTGATTCTGTTCATGGCACTAACGCACCAACTTTGCAGACTGTTTATAAAAATAAATGATTTTAAACGTGGTCGGTCAAGCACATCTGATGCTCCACGCTCTGGTCGCCCAATCGAAGTCACTACTGAGGATGTTGTTGAAGAAGTCCATAATATTGTACTCGACGACTGCCGAGTGAAGGTGCGTGAAATAGCTGAGAACACACCTACCTCCGTGCGATTATTACCTATTCCCAAATCTGAAAAGATGGCTTGGATGGCAAAAAAATTGACAAATGAGGACTGCATCGCAGGTGTAAACGGCTATTTTGAAGACGTAGTTTTTGGAGGGGATAAAAAAATTTGAAACTCGCTGGAACAAGTGCTTAGCCCTCAAAGGAGACTATGTTGGGAAATAAATGTAAATTGTTTAAAAAAAAATATTTTTTTTACTTTTTAAAACGACTTATCAAACAGCCCTCGTATAAGTATATATCAAGACTCTTTAGTTTAATTTCGAACCACTATTGGGATCCGAAAAATAAATAACTTCTCTAATTACAGACTAAACGGCTAAATGGATTTTGTTAAATGAGGTATCATTGGATTCGTCTTAACCGCGAGAGTGCTATTGGAAATATGCAGTATCAAGCGGCTTACAACTACAATTTTATTTCCGACGGAAAGTTTTTTTTGAATAACTGTAAAAACTCACAAAATATACCTTCGTCTTGCAAAAATAAACGTAAGATAAGAATAAACTAAAATAATATAGGTATAGAGTAGTTTTATATTATCCGCCGCGGCTGTACTATTATTTATTTTGTGCCGTGGCTTTGCCCGCGTGGACATTTTTCTGGGGAAAATGTAGCCTATGTATTCCAGAACCAAAAGTAAAAATTACCAAATTTCGTTCAGTCGTCAAATATTATTTCATCGTTGGACGGGCTTCTCTAATCATCGGATTGAGATACAAAGTAGTAACATTCGCTTAGATACCTATTACCTACCCATATAGACTAACATAATATGAATACTACTAATAAGTACCAATTTTTTACAATATTACATACTAGCCCGGGAGGGGGTTTCGCACGGGTAATTGAGAAAAGGGGGGTAAGAAACTATAACCACTCTTTTTATTTTAAATTGTACTCTTGCATCGGTATTACATTTTTATTTTTCTTAAAGTGATAGTTTTCTGATTCTATTGTAATTATTTTATTCTTTTTAGTGTTTGTTTAGAAAAGAACATTTGAATACGAAGACTTTTTTTTGGAAACTTATTCTTTTGGTTCCTTGGGTTACAATATTGCAATTTTTCTTCTTTTTTTTTTATTACGGACTAGGCAATCGTTTGACCACGATCTCACCTGATGGAAAGCGATGATGTGGTCGAAGGTGTAGCACGCTTGCCTAGTAGATACCTATCCACTCTTGACTTGAACACACCGGGGTTATAATTTACCGGAAACACTGACGAGGGCAGGGGACTTTCTTCAAAAATAAAATAGTGCCCATGGTACTCGCTGATAACGTAGCTTTCTAATACGTGAAATATATTTTTTAAATAGGTTCCATATCTTTTTCGTTTGTTCATTACAAACAAAGATACAAAAATACAAACATACAAAAAATCAAATCTTTCCTCTTTATAATATGAGTGTAGATATACGCGTGAAATCGATAGCCTCCTTTTTGTAAGTAGCTTAAAAACTCTGGTTTTACTAATATAAGATTCCTACAAATTTAAACGGTTGGCTGTTAAGTGTGGTCATGTACAAACAGACGAACATACATACATACATACATTGATTCATGCAAACATAGGTATTCTGATAAAATCATAACCCTCCTTTTTTGTAGCCGGGTAAAGACCCACAGGTGGCAACCATCGTTCTCCGACTGACAGTAGACATCAAACTCGTAAACAATGCTTCGATACACTACTGTCTGGAAAGACGAATATGTGCACTGTGGTACAAAGTATCTACCTCAGTTTATATATCACATCATTGACTGCGACACTATTGACAAGTAACCACTGCTTCACCACATGTCGCTGCGGTGTGGAGTGCTGTGGTTGTGGTACGTCTGAATATTCGCTAAGCACCCTGGTTACATGTAAAATCTTCTAATTACGGCAAGAAAAAGCGATCCTATTGATTGTTTTTTAAACATCGTACATTTAAACAAAATTTTGCGCTCTGTTTTTCGTCATTATTATCATGGATCATGATCCAATATTTGAATTAAAAGATAAAATAAATCACACTTGAAACTAATATCTACATATAAATGTTACGTGACTTACCTACTGACTGACTGACAACGCCCAGCCTAAACCGCTGGACCTGGAGATTTGAAATTTGCAGGGAATTTTACTCGAGTAACTTATGGGCGCACTAAAAAGGTTTTAAATACCTTCCCTGGTGATAGGGGCTGGCAAATTTTGATCTCGGGTGAAGCTAGTTAGATATAAATGCGAAATTTTGTTTATTTATTCCTCTTTCACACATCAACTACGCGACGGAGATTAATGTATTTTTTTTATTACGAGTATTTTAAGGACCGGGGAATGAAATAGCCTCATTATCATCAACAACGCAGGTGAACCTGCAGGTCGCATCTAGTAGAGTGTTTTCCGTAGTGCTGGAATCACCGAAGTGGGAAGTGGTCGGAAGCCTGCGAACCAAGTTTTGTATGAAGCCTAGCGTGGGCTGATGCATATTCGAAAAATATATTGACGCACAAATTACACACATATATATAACTAGCCCCGGCTTCGCACGGGTAGATATATAGAAAGATAAAATTAGTAGGTACTTTATTTGGACAAATAGAACATATCAACAATTAAGTACATGTACAAAAAAAAATTGCACAATTATAACATGAGAATGAGATTCCTTACACTAAATACTTTATTTTGACAGATAGAACATAACAACAATTTCTGACCCTAAATACTGAATTTTCACAAATATATACTGTGGTTTAAATTGCACCAATGTGCGCTATGTGTACTATCAGCGCGCACAAAGTCGGATTAAAATGCGCATTTATTCTCCACGTCGGACACATGGCGTCAGGAGTGACGTCATTTTGGTGTGCACACAACGCTCACAAAAAAGAGGTAGAGCAGCGTATGCGGTAACGTCAAATTCAATTGACATATGTCATTCTGTGTTGATATATTGTTGGAACTCCCGCCAGACTGCCAGTACATATAATAATTATTATATTCTTTTAGCAGAAGCAAACGAATTAAACAGAACTAAGAGAGAAATGAGACAACTAAAAACAAAACAAAACAACAGTAGGTAGAACAGCTGACTCAAATGACATAAGCATGCAATTGTCGGTTTAATTTGTTAGCGTGCATATGCTGACCAACAATATAAACCGATCGTTAGCAGTGTTTGCAGTCTCAGCACTGTGAGTGCAATTTAAACCACAATGATAATATGAGTAAAAACCATTCCTTACACTAAATACTTTATTTACACAAACATAGCCTAACAACAATTTCTTATACTTAACAATTTCTTATCCATAAACTATTGTATTCTCTTTGCTATAATGTTTTGATTATAAGTTTTATATTGACGTACTATTTTGTTTTTAGTATTATACTGTTTAACGCAAGGAGGTTGATTTACCTACGCTTACTGTTATTTAAGGTTTAACGCCAGTAAGCGTACCTCCTTTGGCTTAAAAAAACGGGTAGGAAGTAAGTGTAATTCCACCTCCTTTTGTTCATAAATCCGGATGGGGCTCTGTCGGGGCCAAACAAACTTAGAAACAACAAATCTTATCTATTTAGAATAGTTAAGGTCTATTTGCCATTGAACGTAATTCAACCTCCTTTGGTTTAAAAATCTGGGTGGGCCTGTGTCGGGCGCACGGCTGTTTGTTTATCGTGAGACGTCTACGCCACATCTATAATTATTAAAATCGGTTATGTATAGAGATTGTAGAGATTGTAGAAATCTCTTGCGTTTATAGAGATTATCGGTAATTTCTTAATTTTAGCATTTTTACACACGTCACAACTTCTAAAAGAAAACGCCAATAAGCGTAGTTCAAAATCATTGTCAACAGTGCCTATTAAGTGTTCTGTGGCAGTACTTTTTGACCATAGACAACTGCATTACTCACGTACTCGAGACTTGTTATTATATCGTTTCTATGGCAACGTTCCATACACAAAGTAAGGTAATCGTCATATTCGCAAATTTTTGATACCTCGGGTTACATTATTGCAATTTTTGTAAGGACATCTATCTTTTTAAAAAATAAAATACTGCCCATGTTACTTGCTTGCTGAAACTTGATAATAGATCGTCCACTTTTGAAACCATCATCAGGGCCAGCAACTTAACCATTCTGCCACTTAACGCTACACATCATTTCCCTCATTCAGTCCCCTCTCTTCTTGACCTTATTCTAGTCTCTTCCCAAAATCTCGTTGGTAAGCATGGTCAGTGTTCAGCGGACGCTTTCTTTCATCATGATTTGCTTTTCCTTTCTTATAAAAACCGTCCGCCGAAAGCGAAACCCAAAGTTCTTCTGCTGCGTAATTTTGGTGGTATGGATTTGGAATGCTTGCGCAATGATGCTCAGGAGTTGGACTGGTCAGCTGTCTTAGATGGAGTATCAATTGAAGACAAAGTTGAGGGTTTCAATCGTACTTTGACAAAATTATATGATGTACATGCACCTATCCGACCTGTCAAGTTAAAACATCTCCCTGCACCTTGGCTTACAAGTGAGTTAAGATCTTTAATGCACAAAAAGTTTGTAGCCAAGGCCAAGCTTAGATGTTGCCCAACCGAGTACAATAAAGAAAAATACATTGAACGCCGAAATCACTGCAACAGAGTTTGTAGGAATGCACAGTGCCGACATTTCCATGACTCAGTAGAAAATGAAGACCCCGCTAAATTTTGGAAATTCCTTAGGTTGATGGGAGTTGGAAAGTCACGACAAGATAATATTCCTTATAACTTAATAAATATTGATCTCTTAAATAGACACTTTTCCTCTTCCTCCAACTTTGATGGACCTACAAAACTTGTTACGCTTAACTATCTTTCTTCATTTCCACCTCCCGACCACCCTTCTTTTATTTTCATTCAATTTACCGATTGTGACGTTAAGAGAGGCATTGCTTCTATTTCATCTCACGCGGTTGGTAGTGATAGCATTAGTCGTAAGATGATCCTACCCATAATTGATGAAGTCATCCCTGTTATCCGATACATCCTCAATTTTTCTATATCCAGTGGTACATTCCCATCTTTATGGAAAGAAGCCCTAATAACTCCTCTCTCCAAAAAGTCTAATCCTTCTTCTCTCTCAGAATTTCGCTCTATCTCCATTCTTTCTTTTTTATCAAAAGTGCTCGAGCGCCTTGTTCATCAGCAAATGTCTTCCTTTCTTAACCGAGACTCTCTCCTTAATAATTTCCAATCTGGTTTCCGTCCTGGGCATAGCACTGTCTCCGCATTAGTTAAAATTACTGACGACATCCAATATGGCATGGGTAACGGAAAACTGACTGTTTTATCACTACTTGACTTCAGTAACGCTTTTAACAACGTTGATTTCGATATTCTTCTTGGACTTCTTCGCTCTCTTAACGTATCTCCAGCGGCTATTGATTGGTTCCGTAGTTACCTGTATGGTCGCCGGCAGCGTGTTCGCATTGATGATAACTTATCATCCTGGTGTTGTACATCTGCTGGCGTTCCTCAGGGCGGCGTATTATCTCCTTTACTTTTTGCTATTTTCATAAACTCACCAAATATCTTCTTCCTACCATCTCTATGCAGATGATTTGCAAATTTATACACAAGCTCCTTTAGACCAGTTGCATACAGCTATTGAAACAATCAATTATGACCTCAAACGTATTTCAGACTGGAGTAAATCATATGGCCTTAGTGTAAATCCCTTAAAGACCCAAGTTATTGTAATCGGTAATTCAAGACTAATATCTAAGATTGTCTGGTTTCATCTCCCACAAGTTCTTTTCGATGGCACACATATCAAAATAAGTGAAACTGTTAAAAACTTGGGTGTGCTTATTGATAGACAACTATCTTGGGGACCTCAGTTAAGTGAGGTAAGCCGTAAAGTTTATGCGTCAGCGGGTTCACTTAGAAGACTGCGCAATTTTCTTCCCACTACCACCAAACTTGCTCTAGCACAGTCTCTTCTGCTGCCTTTACTCGACTACGCCGACGCCTGCTATTTGGACTTAACCGAAGAACAGCTAAATAAGCTAGAGCGCTTACAAAACTTTTGCATTCGGTTTGTTTTTGGCTTACGCAAGTATGACCATGTATCTGATTTTCGCACAAAGCTCAAATGGTTACCAATCCGACGTCGCCGGGATACTCATGCCCTCTCTCTTCTGTACAGTGTCCTATTTAATCCATCGACACCTCACTATCTCAAAGAGCGATTTGAGTTCCTTCATCTTTCCCATTCCCGTATTCTTCTTTCCACCAATAAATACTCTGCAGTTGAAAGTGCCTGACCAATTTACGATGTGTTATCACAACTCTTATACTAAACGGGCTGTAAGACTGTGGAATGCTTTGCCCATCAACATTAGAAAAGCTAAGTCGAGAGCTGTCTTCAAAGACATGGTGAAGAAGCACTACCTGTCATAAAGCTGGATACTATGTTATTCATACATAATTTATACACTATTCCTTTGTGAACATGCTATTTATTTATGAATATTATATTATAAATTTGCCAATATATATATGTTATATTATTTAATTATAGTATATATATTTATGTGTTTAACAAAATTTATGATAACACATTATGTAAGTATGTATACAAATATTAAGTTATATAGTTGTATATAGTTATATAGTTTATATAGTTGTTATTTATCTATTAACTTTTTTGTTCCAAAGTAAGTCTCCATCACTGACCGCAATGTTTATTTTATATTCCTGTCCATCCAAAGGTTGCCTGTAAGAAATTGCAAATAGCGATAAGGCCGCGTATTGTGCAACATTAGATTTTATATATAATTACTATTATGTTGTTTTTTGATTGTAATGTGTTCAATAAAAAGTTATTGTATTGAATTGTATTGTTACTCGCTGATAATGTAGCTTTCTATAGGTGACAGAATTTTTAATATCGGTTCAGTATTTTTTGAGTTTATCCATTACAAACAAACAAACAAACATTAAAATATTTCCTCATTATAATATTAGTGTAGATAATTCTCCTTATCATCACGTTTATTACTATTTTAAAAGTTATATTGATTTTTATGAAGTTAAATCTCAATATACCTTATTATGGGAAATACGGATGATTTCCTTTCGCGTCTTAACAAAAAGTTTCTAGTCACTTTGCACGAATATGAACATTGAGACATATCGCGGCAATTAAACAAAAAATAAAACTTATCTATGGTAGTAATACTATACAGACGAGAGGTAGATTGATTAAATTGATTTCAGTACCTACTCATCAAATAACTGAGGATCTCTTCCAGGGGGCAGCAATGATAGTATGCTACGTGTTACGAGACAAAGAGTGTCTCCGGTCAGCGCGAAAAATGCTGTCGTTACCAGCCAACGAGGACTGGCAGGACTCGCCTAATGGAGATACTTCATTAAGCTGTAAGCATAGCTACCTACTCAGCTTTCCGTCGGATTTTCTTTTTTGATTTATAATTATATTCAGCCCGCCTTTTACATAGGTATTGGTAATGAATTGTAAGCGGAACAGACCACCACCAATTTCATCAGTCTTCACTTGTTTTCGCAACTAAAATTAAATTGAAAGTTGCAAGTTAAACACAGTCCGTATGGAGCCTGCTCTGCTTGCAATGGAGACAGCTGCTGCATATTTTCAGCATTTAAAAAAAAACAAATACCTGATTTCATGTTGATTTACATCAAAACGGCTAAACCATTTTCCAATTAATTAATATGCAACTTCTTAGTCAGGGCTGTTCCTTTTTATTTTATTAATTGGTTCAGAAATCTTGGAGATATCAGGAAAGCAAACATACACATACCCACATACAAAACTCAGTCGCTGGAACAAATTCCTTTTGTTAAATAACATTATTTTTCGTTATTTAGTGTACATAAAACAAGGTGACGAGGTGCAGAACAGAGGCGGCGTCGGCATCTTCGAAACCTCTTCCTCGCCCGAGTCTCCAGTGTCGTCATATTGGAGAGCACGCGGTCCCGAGAGTCCTGCTGGGTTAAACAGGTAAATAAACTCAACGCTCTATTAAAAAGATCTCTATTAGACCTTCCGTTCATTCTGGACCAGCGGTTAACCACTAATTTCTTAAGTTTTCTGTGCACATATAAACTGAATCGCACGTATATTGATTGAAGTTATATTCGCACCTAGTCCTCCATATTGATATATAAACACATGCAGTATCGCCACCCGGCCCCACCATTTTATGCACAATTTGAGAGTAAAAAAAAAAAAATCTTTGCTTAACATTTGCACTTGAAATAAAAATATTTTATTTATTTTCTTGTCTATAAGGTGTTTCTTCCAAGTTAAACAGGCAAATATGCCTAGGTGCGTAAAATAAACGCTCCTAAAAATATATATTGGCATATCAAGACATCAGGCGGTGTTTGCCTATAGATATGATGACGACTATTTCCTTCTGCAACACATTACAGCCAGGTATTTTCATTAAATGAAGTTCCAGTTTTTTGATCTTTTCACATCATGAAAAAGCATATTTTCGCTACGATGAGAATGCATTCTGACCTGTCGGGACTGACCAGTCTGGGACATTTCGCTGCATCGATGAAAGGTTGGCGTTACTTCCGCTCCGGGGAGAATACCTAATCTGATATTATTTTCTTGGCTTGCGTTCTTTTCATTGGGAAATTAATCTTGCTATAGAAACATCACAAGCAGTTCCTGCTCTATTGTTACAATCCTTTACTTATACCTATTTAGGTAAATTCCATGTTTGACTTAAGTCATAGAACATAAAATATGAAGTACTTACGTGACACTGGTAAATTTCGACTTACCGAAATATTTTGTATTATATTGAATTGTCATCATGATAATATTTTTAAATAATTGCGATTTAATTCCATGTTTGACTATGTATCTATCTATTCTATAATATAACTGTAAATGGGCTAAATCTGTAATTTAAATATTTTTGAAAATTATCTTTGAGACAAAGTTATTAATATAGAGTGCATAAGGGTTTATTTTTTATTTTTTGTCTCTCTGTCTCTTTGAACACGCATCACGAACTACCCGACCAAACACGATCACGAACACAACGATTTTTTCACGATCTTTGAACTACCCGACGGATTTTGATGCAACTTGGCACAATCATAGCTTATGTTATGGATTAACATTTAGAATTCTTTTTATGCCGAAAAAAACATGAGTGCCCGGAGGATAGGGTTTTGAAAGTTATTTAAAAGAACACATATTACGCTGAAACTACTGCATGGAGTTTGATGTAACTTGGCACAGTCAAAGTTCATATTATGTATTAAAATGACGGATTATTTTTATCCCCAAAAAATAAAGGGTTCCTGCGGGATAGGTATTCAAAAAATGTTATATAATTAAAACATTAAAATGGTATCATAATTTCGACCTTCTCGCCACGATACTGTGTAGCACAGTGGGAACATGCCAGCTTTCCAACTCAGACGTGCGTGGATCAAAATCACGCACTTATTGCTTTTTGTTTGTGTGTGTTTCTGTGGCATCGTAGCTCCCAAACGAATGGTCCGATTTTGATGCGTTTTTTTTTTGTTTGAAAGGAAATGTAATCAAGATGGTTTTTAGCTATATGGGGAGGGGGAGGGGGAGGTGAGAAATGGGAGTTAGGATCGTTGCTCTCAAACGAAAGGACCAATTTTGATGCGGTTTTTTATATTTGAAAGCTGAGGTAAACGAAATGGTTCTTAGCTATATGGGGGGGAGGCGGCGGCGATAAAAGGGGGGAGTTTCGATGAAAAGGGGGAGTTTCGATGAAAAGGGGGAGTTTCGATGAAAAGGGGGGAGTTTAGATAAAAAGGGGATAAGAATCGTACTTTTCAAACGAATCGACTAATTTAGCTGCGGTTTTTTATGTTTCAAAGCTAAGGTAAACAATATTTGTCTTTTCGTAGCTCCCAAACGAATGGACCCATTTCAGTTTTTCAGGTTTAAAAATGGTTTGACACAAAAATCCAATAATTAGATGCCGAGCAATCGATAAAAAACTTTAAAAAACGGCTGGAGGAATTTTGATCAAATGTTTATTTTATGTTTTGGAATAGCACATAGAGTACTTTTACCTCTTACCTTTACCTACCTTTTACGTTTACCTAGAGAAATGACCACGCAAGTGAAGCCGTGGGCACAGCTAGTAGAATATAAAACATGAAGTATTTACGTCGAGATTTACTGAGATTAACGAGGATAATGTCAAGGAGCCTCACCAATGACCTTGCGTTTTCTAACAGATCTAGATCCAGCAGTTCTCTCATTTTATGAAAATGACGTTCAAATAAAATACCTTACCTTGAAGATACCTGCCTGGAGCCAGAGACCAATGTACAAGAATATATTCAGAACTGAGGAATAATCTTAAAACTAAAGTACAATGGACGGATTTATCGCTAAAATCTATGTTTTCCAGTTAACATTTTGGATGTAAAGAAATAATACTAATATTTATAATATTTAATTCTTCATTGACGTTAGTTCAATTATTAATATTATCATCACAAATTAATTTGTGATAAAAATGTACTATGGAAGTACAAACTTCTGCATTGATGATATTACCGTTATCTCTCAAGGTCTACATGTGTTTATATATCAATCTGGAGGACTAGGTGCAAATATAATTATTGATTAAACGAACTTACCTATAAGTGAAGTTCTATCATAATTATATGAGCGAGTCTGAAGAGATTGATAGCCTCCCTATATTTCATTTTCCCAGTCTAAAGATTCTAGCGGTAATGTTATCAATTACAGCAGGTTTTCCAGATCTAAACAAAATGACTTAACTAGAAATAGGAAAATACGGGAAGGTTTTACTGAAGCGAGGAGGTTTTCTTTAACTTTTTACTCTCAACTTGTTCATAAAATGGTGAAGCGGGGTGGCGATACTACATATGTTTATATATCAATCTCTTTGGACTAGGCACTCACATAATTATGAGAGAACTTCACTTACAGGTAAGTTCGTTTAATCAATAAATATATACCTACACAGCTAACCGCAGAACGGGATTGTTCAAGGCTTTAGTGACATCTTTTCTAATTGACTATACTGTAAGCTGTTTTATTGTCTAGTGTTGTAGAAAAGGACTGGAATGGTTTGAACTAATATTACTAATGACACTGTCAATTATATTATTGTCTAGTGATCTGTTTTTAATTTTGGCGCCTAAGTTTGGAGCCATCTTTGTTATTTGCCCCACGATTCACAGGCTAAGAATAAATATGTAGGGAGCTCGAAGATATTTATCTTAGAAAACTATTTACTTGCAGATATTGAAGCGATAGAAATAAAGTTAATTGAGGATTTTTCTCTTTTACAGACGTCAATCGAACCCTGATTGCCGCGCTGACATCGTCCGCTGCGTGGAGTACAAAGACTCTGCCCTGAGCCCCCATCGCTACGACTTGCACCAAACTCGCGCTGTCTGCGACCTCATCCCACATGCCCCCCTCCAGCCTGAGTACATGGCGCGTGTCTGCCTCGAACTGGGGGTCCTCAACTCCCCACACACGCCCCCCAGAGTATCCCCTGCCCCACTCTTAACGTGCTCCGTTGATTTCGAGCCCTACACAGAAAAACACCGCTTCGACACGAGCAAAGAAAACTGCTCCTATTGCGTCCAATCCAACCCCGATGTCTCCCAAGTGGGTACTCGGGAGACATCGACATACAGACATCGGTCTCCTCCGATAAAAAGTTGCATGAATAAAAGCAAGTTGGAATTAACTTCGACATCTCTCCCGTCCATCGAAAAGAAAAACGACAACAAGGCGGACATCGAACGAGTGAACAGAGAGTGGAATAAAGCATACGATTCGCCCAAAACGGATCGGATGCTCAACAAAATAACGAAAGATCTAGATTTTCTACTAAACCTAACTCAAGACAACAGTAAAATACTCGACCAAATAGAAGAAGCACCAACTTAGAAGTAATAGTTAAATAAATGTAAGTAGTTGTAAGTTTAAACGAATAATAATTATTTGCATAGAACTAGTTAAAGAGGGGAAGATGCAATACCGCATGATTTAATTTCACTGAAACATAAACATAACCGGATGCAACTGCATGCAATCGCACCCACACAGCTACATTCCCACCGTCGTGATTCTTGTGTATCAACAACAAAAATAGAGACATACGCAGACTGTAGCACAGTGAGAGTCACTTCTGACACGTGCTACGCGTACTACACAAATCTGAGGTCCAAGGAGCTATATGACTACATGTAGCAGTTTATAGAAGTAAAGTAGTTCAATTATGTTTGAGTGTAATTAAGGTATAGGTGAATATTTTAAACTGATTGTGATAAATATTCTACACTTATTTTGTATGTATTAATAACTAGCCCGAGTTTAAGACATGTTTTGGCATAATAAATATTTTAAAATACATCCCCTCGCCTGATCATCAATATATCTGATACACTTTATTGACATTTCTCTTTTATATTTCATTCCATAATTTGTAATTTATAACTAAACTGAACCTGATCCAATAAACCTTTCAAATCGTTTGTTTGTAATAAAACATTTGTAAGTATACATAAAGTGTAAATAGTAATTTTTAAGGTTCCAAATGAATTATATTTTACGTTAAAACGGGTACGATATATTTTTATTTACAATAATAAATTTTTACATATGTTTTTTTTTTGTTTCTTTTTCAAACTCATCCACAGGTACCTACGTATGTAGTCATTCCGGGAACCCCCACCAGCTTCCCCAAATAAAGGAGATTCTAGAAGGTATTACATAGAATCCCCAGTACGCACGATGGTTTGATCCCATAGAAAAGGTTGGACAAACAAAAAAGAAAAAGAAACTACATTCCTTTTTATTTTTTAAAAACTAATAAATCTTTATCAAATTTTTCCACAAATCTGACACTTCTGCTATTTGTTCTTCTTTAACATTTTTTATTGCCTTCAGAACTTTTCCGTCTCTTTCGAGTTTTTGGTTTCTGTTATTTGTCTATTCCGGACTTTTATTTTTATTTTTTTTTGCTTCGCATCAGTCTTTTTTTGTAGTTTTCACATTTTTTCTTTAACTTATCGTTTTCGACTTGGAGCTTCTTGTTATCTCTGTATACTTTTGATCTGTCCTTCTTCACTCTCATTTGTCCTAGTTGTCGATATGCAATTGATGGAGCTGGTGAAGCAGGTGATGTTAGGTCTACTGGAAGATCTTGCTCTCTGGGAACAGGAGAACTCAGCGGAGTTCCATGTAAAATGCTTACAAATTTTTCTTGTTCTTCCTATACTCTCTTTGCCTTATCTTCCAAATAAATTTGCCTTTTTTTCTCAGTCGGGGTGAAATCTTTTGCAAGTTTCTTAATTTCGTGGTAAAAGAGCTAAAAGAAAAGCTAAGCTAAGCTAAAAGAAAACATCGTGCGCACACGATGTTTTCTTTTAGCTTCTTCATATTTTTCGGTGTTTTGCTCTCTATATCTTTTTTGTTTTTCAACAGCTGTAAGCCGTGCAAATTTATTTTTATGATCATTTTCAGACGATCTTAGTCTGAAAATGATCATAAAAATAAATTTGACAAAAAATATACATAGATGCATTCAAAATCATTTGTCAACGTTTATTTAATTCACGGAGCATAGGCGGGGAAATGAACAGACATTGTAGTTTTTTTTTATTATTTTGGTGTTTCTTCGTGTCATAACGTGTAATTATGATAGTTAATTAACCGTTAAGTGTTCATAAACGTGCGCGAGTGTAGCCAAGTGATACAATGTTGCAAGGCGTTGCGTGGCTTTTCATATTTTCCACTATGCTCCATAGAAGCTTCCAGTAAAATTACCACCACTTATTACTGAGGCAAGAAGGAAGTAGGAGGAAGCGTTTTTTTTCTTAGCTTTTCAGAAAATATGAAAAACCATAATCGTATTAAAATCCACTCTCGAGCAAAATGTTGAATATCCGCTAAATCTAAACATATTGCTTATAAACCTTGTAGATTTATCCACAGTCATATCTGTGGAAATGATTGCATCACCGAGTGATGATGCAAAAACTATAACTATTTTCCATTTTCGACTAATGTGTCCAATAAATAAAGTTTAATATCCTCTGATTTAGAGAAAATTTACTTCTTATCGGAACTGAGAAAGACGCATTGTCAACTTTGCGGCGATTTATACAAAAATATGCACCGCTACTGAAAGTCGTTTCATGAAAATTTTATAGCAAAAAGCTTTGAGGCTGCCTGGGGTCTAAACGAGAAATGATGTGAATGTCCCTTGTTAGTGGGTCAAGTGGTTCCATTCACACTTTAACTGACAGTAAGGATATATCCAAGAATATTTCTCATTCCACTCACATACGTGCACTACATTAAATATGAACAAATTCGCTGGACCAGTGAGACGTTCCGAAGATGTGAGGAGTATGAAACAGCTCATTTCGAAAACAGTAGATACTGATCTACGACTCGTTATTGTGCTTACAATACACATTATTTACCCATTTACAAATTTTCAAAACTATCAAATTAAATCTAGGTAAGTACTAAACTACTGTTAGCAATGATATAATATATTATTTTTAATTTACACACTTTTTTATTCTATTATCAAGCTTCGAAATGTGAACTTTTGAGTGTAGTAAATGGGTAATTCTCATCGAAGCTCAATTTTGATGGTCACACAGTTATATTTCCTTAACGGTATAAGATAGAAACAGAATTTTTGAATTGGAGGATTAAACATTTATTAGGCTACAAAATAAATAAAGCTTGTCAGAAAATAATACCAAAAATTAACACGAATGGTCACAAACGGGGCCATTTTTCGTATTCTCATCGAGTCACACTTCCCTTTGCGGTAAAACATTTGGTTACTGCTTCACCAAATTTCAGTATATTTGTATGTTACTTATACTAAAGTCATCGTTACACCTAATAGTCTAAGAAAAATCTTTTGATCATAATTTTGAATTTATATCTACATATGCGTCGGTCATACGATTTTAGATGCTTTATATTTGCGTAGTTTAGCGGCTGGCAGTTGAACACAACATTAGCAATCAAACACAAAGTTCGATTTAGTCGGACGTCTGTCGTGTTCCGGCATCGCAAAAGTGAAAAGTGCGGCTAATCATGCCGTGAGTTTATTTTTATGTGTAATTTTATATTTATTCATAGATACCGATCACTTGCATGGACAACATTTTTATGCATTGTATTTTAGCAATTGAAATCAAAGTTAGCTCATCGAAACCCCAAAATGTGCGGGATATTTATGTAGTATTTAATTTAAAACGTTACACCAAAGCATTGCAGCAATTCATAAAAAAGGTATATTTTCGTCACCTTTGTGGCATCACCATCATGGCGATTTATCCATGAAGGTGATTTTATGGCACGAAAGTGATTATTTGCATATGTTTCATTCAGAAGTATAGCTATTGGTGGTGTATTTACAAACTTTTTAAAGACTCGTATGCTTCTTAGTTAGGAAAAACTTCATATTACGACAAATTAGGCCTTATTTATGTTTTTTATTTTTTATCACTTTAGACTGATTATTTGTAAATGTCTTAAATTACAATTTAATAAGTACTCAAATGAACGTGAAATGAAATCATTATATTTTAAGTTTAGATACGTACATCATTTCGGTTTGTTGTTATAGTTTAAAAGAAAACACATAAATAAGTATGTGATAATATTTGATTTTAGATTAAAAATATACTCTGAAATATAAGTACCTGGTTAATGAAATCACAGTAAAGTTCCTATTTGTCACCTATATTAATAATGTTTATATTAAAAACTTTTCACTAAAATTGTGTAGTTTTAATTGACGTAGCGTATCAGTATACCTATTTCGTTGGATGATTGAACTTAGGACTGAACTGATAATAAATTATTAATTTTGATTACTGTTACCTATCATATATTTGCCTGTTTAATTATGAAAAAAGAATTAAGTTGTTATTTCATGAATATTTAGTCTCATAAATAGTAGTAAATTGTGAGAAAATAATGTCTGTAAAGTTGTCACTCACAAGTTGTCACTTTCGTGGATCATCGCGTCATTTTCGCGGAATTTAGAACTCCAAAATTATTATTCTTCCAAACAAGACTCACAAGTCGATTAATTTACATATTAATTTACTCGTCTTATCAAGCGCTATAAGTTTTTTTACAAAAATAGTTCATATAAGCAAAAAAAAAATTTGCTTCGTAAAATTTGAAACGATGAGAATCGTGGCGATGAGAATTAGCCAAATACAAACCGAGTTTATAGTGCTAGTCCCAGCTAACTTTGTCCAAGTAGAAACATTTCCTAAGCGTCCTTACTGTTAGTAGGTACGTATATTATGTTGCGGTCTATTGATAGAGGACGACACGCTCAGCGAGCCTTCGCGGGTTATATTCTAAAAATTGTGGGCCTTTTGGACGCCTAAAGGGAAAACTTAAAATGTTTTACGCTGTGCTTAGCTTAACTTGTAACGTTTTCATATTCACTATAACTGCCTTCTACCACTATAGCCTTTAGTACTAGGAATAAGCAAATAATCTATACTACTAATAAAGCAATAAGAACGAAATAGTCTGTACAATGATTAAGAACAAAATGGTCTAGGGTACCTAAAATAAGCTACTGGACAAGAATAGAACATTTTTTAAATTCGTGTCTGTCTATTTGTTTGTTTGATTGTTTGTTAGTTTGTCTGTATGTTTGTTCGCGCATCACGTGAAAACTACTGGACCATTATGCATTTTCACTGTTGGATAGCTTAGGGTTTGACTGAAAAACTAGTGTACTTAGTATCTCAATCTGATCAGTAGAAGCCGAGCTATCAATAGGTAAGTCCGGAATATATGCCCAAGCGGGATAGACACCGCAGTGCAATTGTGTGAAATGTGAACAAAAAAATACCTTATGATACCCCCTCCCTCACTTCAGTCTGCCATAAAAAGTTGGCGTGTGCGATTGTGCGTGTAAGCGCCAGTGGCAGTGACATCTGTGACATCAGAGAGTCATACAGTCGTGATTTTACTTTGTGGGTGATTTTTAGCTCTCTATAACTTTGTAGTTTACAAATAAGTTTATTTCTTTTTACTTCTGAATAAGGAGTAGGGTATTTAGATTATTATAATTTTTTTAGGATAAAATAAACGTATTAACCAAATTTTTTGTCAAGTGTATCTATCCCTGTGAAAAGGGATATATGCCCCAATACGTTTTGGAATAGTCGCCCCTAAGGGCATCTATCCCTTACCGTACTTTAATGTACCTATGCTATATGATTGTTGTTTTATGTTAAGTTTTGCAGTTTTCATGACAATTATATTTTAGTACCGTAAATGATTGATGTCTTTATTATTTTACTTGAAATGTTTATTTTTGTCTATGTTTAGTAAATTAGTTATATATTTAAACGGGACTTAATCGCGCTGAAAACTTAATATTTATTTACCTCTTCTCCCTCCTCCTCCTCCTCTTCTTCATTTTTATTTTTTTATTTTTTTTTGAGTCTTCTCCTGAGCTCGATCAATGCAACTACATAAATCGAAACGTCGAGGTAAATAAATATTAAGTTTTTAGCGCGATTAAGTCCCGTTTATATATATAACTATGTGTTCGAATCGCTAAAGTTTAAAAATTACAATTTAGTAAATTAGTTAATTACTCAATGGTTAAATAGTTTGGCAGTATTATTTAAAAAAAAAAAAGTTGGGCATATATCCCGAATTTACCCTAAAAACTTTTTGACGGCTGAAGGAATTTTGATCATAATATGTTGGTATATTGGTATTTTAGGTCTTGGAATAGTACATAGAGTACTTTTAACCTAGAAAAATGACCACGCGTGCGAAGCCAGCTACAGCTAGTAATAAATAATAGTACAAGGTATAGGCACAGGAGAACATCAGTTTGCTCGTGGCAAAAGAGCCGAAATATCGAGAAGTTAAATCTCGTTCCTAATGATAATTCTAACGTTTAACATACTCTATTTTGTAATCTTTTATCAATTATTCACTAATAAACGGTAGGAAAAGGAATTTCTTCCACATTTGATTCATTTTATTTGATTAATTTAAACGACCTACTCTGCTGTAACATCCAAATTCGGGTACCTATGTTTAGGAGTTCCAATATCTCACGAGCTCTTATGCGGATGCGGAGAAAAGACTTTTAAAAAAGGATTTTAATTTGCACAAGATAGTTTAATTGAACTTTAAACTTGAATTAAAATATAATAAAATAAACCGGCGTGGATTGAGTTGGGAATCTGACTGAAGGTAGGTACTCGTATATGGGAAGGGAGGTGAGACAATACGAAAATAGAGACTATGGCAGATTTATGTATAGGTATGCAGAAGGACAAGAGGAAGTAGGGCATAACAACCACCCGAAGTGTAAACTTACCGTAAAAAATAAGTTTACAGAAAATATTCAAATGAGTTGGTAAGTGGGTCAGTAAGTAAGGTGAGTGAGTCAGTAAGTAAGGTAAAGTATACTAAGTTATGGTAAAAGAATAGGATGCGCCTTTAGATTTAACACATTTTGAACTTATATAGTAATTACTTAAACTATTTTTTTTTTTTGACGACCGATTGGTCTCGTGGCTAGTGATCCTAGGTACGTAATCAAACGGTCGCGGGTTCGAATCATGCAAGGTGAAATCATTTGTGTGATGAGCAGAAATGTTTGTTTCCAAGTCATGGATGTTAAATATTCGTATCTATGTATGTTTATCCGTTATCTAGTACCCATAGTACAGGGTATCCTCGTTTAGGGCTAGGTAATTGGTGTGGAATTGTCCCGAATATATTGTTTTTATTATTATACTTAATCTAGGTAAAGGAATTTCTTCCACATTTGAATGTAAAGTAGGTTTTTAATAATATAATATTGGCATTACAATAGAAGGGAATCAGAAAGCAGTAACAGACAATATTAAAATAATGGTAAGAATAGGAACACTGATATGATTTGGTAAAATATTATTATTATTGTTTATGAAACTGTCTATGTCTTTACTCCCTAGTAAAGTAGTGTAGTCTAGTCCTGCGAGGTTTTTCAAATTTTTGAGATTGTCTAAGTTAACATTGTAGTATTTAATTGAGTACTTCAACGCACGGCTGGGCATGAGGAATGGCGATGAACTAAGAGTGGGGCAGTTTGGATTTGGACAGCGGAACCAAAGGGTTCAGTAATTGGCTGACTTCATGGAGAAAGAGGGACTCTTTATGATGAACTCCATTTTCAAGAAGCGCCCGTCCAGGAAATGGACGTGGCTGCACCCTGGCGGTCATAAGCACGAGATAGATTTCATTTTGACGACCAATAAGCATATATTCAATTATTGGTATGGTGTGTAAATAGCCTATACCGTGTGTACTCGCGTACCGTTATGACTGAAAAAACTATTTGAAAATTCCTATTGGAAAACACTCGTATCTCCACTATATGCAGTAAATTAATACGCCCACTCGCCACTTCATTAATCCAGGCACACCTGCAGCTCCTCGAGGTACGAATTACAGCAGATGTACGTCTCCGAAGACTGGCGGGTGGGTGCTCCAACAATATTCGAAGATAAAAACAGCATTTCCAAGCGTGAAGGCACTGTACACTTATAGTTCTCCAAATCGTCAGACACTGCAGTGTTAATAGTAGTAGTTTTCACAAGACCTTCAAGTCTTTTCAATTAAATATGATTATGTTTCCGAGGGAAGTAATTTATCACAACGGAGATTGAGAAGCATCCATTGCGACTCGACCAATCACTCGCCAGCTTCGAATGCATAAACATGCATGCGAAATGACTGCTAACGCCATCTCTCAGAGTTTTGGATGAAACCAAAGATATAACATCCATGAGAGCGGGCGCCTGCACTATATACGACTGTTTTCCATATGGTTATTAATTTATAATATAAATAATCAATGAAAAATGTTCTAACTAATTTTTAGGCATTGACGCTTCACCAATTATGTCTCTGTGATCAACAGGGTTAAGACCGGTTAGGCCCTTTTAAGTTTGACAACTGTCATCCAAAGTGAAGATATCTATCACTTCTGTAAAGAAACTACTAGTCTAGGATCGTTAGTTGCAGAGTTATAGCCCTTTTAAGTTTGACAACTGTCATCGAAAGTGAAGATATCGATAAGATCTATCACTTCTGTAAAAAACTACTAGTCTAGGATCGTTAGTTGCAGAGTTATAGCCCTTTTAAGTTTGACAGCTGTCATCCAAAATGAAGATATCGATAAGATCTATCACTTCTGTAAAAAAACTACTAGTCTAGGATCGTTAGTTGCAGAGTTATAGCCCTTTTAAGTTTGACAGCTGTCATCCAAAATGAAGATATCGATAAGATCTATCACTTCTGTAAAAAAACTACTAGTCTAGGATCGTTAGTTGCAGAGTTATAGCCCTTTTAAGTTTGACAGCTGTCATCCAAAATGAAGATATCGATAAGATCTATCACTTCTGTAAAAAAACTACTAGTCTAGGATCGTTAGTTGCAGAGTTATAGCCCTTTTAAGTTTGACAGCTGTCATCCAAAATGAAGATATCGATAAGATCTATCACTTCTGTAAAAAAAACTACTAGTCAACGATCAATAGTTTCCGAGTAATAGCTTTTTTTAAGTTTGACAACTGTCATTGACTTAAAAAGGAATCTGACGTAGAAAGAATTCCGTTTTTGTCATTAAAAAAAACAGATGAGATCGTGGTCAAAGGATTGCCTAGTCTGTAATAATAAAAAAATGATCTCGATTCGATCCCTTATGTACAGAACAGTACAGATCCCTTATGTACAGAAACTACTAGTCTAGGATCAATAGTTTCCGAGATAAAGCCCTTTTAAGTAAGTTAATAAGTTTGCATAATTACACAATAACAAAGAAGGAAAATTAATAAATTTACAGTAATATTTGACTACTCAACAGTACTCGTAAACAAAGGATAATAATTCCTCGTGGCCGAATCAGTTAGGCTGACTAGTTAGGCCACGAGGAAATGCCCGATAAATCTCCTAATGCGCAGCCTAATTGCCAGCGTTCGTTTTACATGACGCGACCTGTATCTAGATATTAGCTTTACTTGTATTGTATGTATGTACCGATGTATCTATGTATACATGTATTTTGTCCTGGAATCTTGAGCAAATTTCGAGCACTTCTCGATTAGCTATCCGGCTGAAACTTACCGAATTCTTATTCCCTTTAGTATTTGCGTATCTTCGTAAATCTTCATGAATTCTATTTATGTATCAATTTTTAATTGTTTTATCTGTTTTAAATTAAACTGGTACAGGGCCTTATTCTCATTGACACTGTGCTATGGCTATGACCATTTGGACAGGTACGATATCTTCGTGGAATTGTCATTTTGAACACGTTTTTTCAAAGGAATTTCATGTTGAAGCGCCCAGTCTATACTTATAATAAAATTGTTACAGGTCAAATTCTGTACATAGAAGATATTTAGAATTTATTTTCAATGGTTCTCTATATTCGTTTTTTTCATTTTTGTCTGTCTGTCTGTCTGTATCTTGACCGTGCATCACGCCGACACTACTGAATGAATTCAAATGAAGCTTGGTATGATTTGAGTTTGAGGTAGGACATTGGATTCTTTTCATCCCGACCAATTAAAGGGTTTCCGCAGGATAGGGGTTGAAAGTTATTTATAGAACACGTATCACGCTGAAACTACTGGACGGATTTTGATGCAGCTTGGCATAGTCACAGTTTATATATTATATAGTATATGGTTATAGTTTATATAGTATATGATGTGTTAAAATTGAGAATACTCTTTATCCCGAAAACAAGGAGGGTTCCTGTGGGATAGGGACCAAAATTATATTATTTTGAAGTAACCTATACTTATAATAAAGCAATAAGTACAAAAAGTCTGCACAGAGGCAATTTAAAAAAATAATGGTCTAACGTACTTAAAATAAGCTACAGAACAAGAATATAACATTTTGAAAAATCATGTTTGTTTGTTCGCGAATCACATTAATACTACTGACATATTGAAATGCAGTTTTCATTGTTGGATAGCTTATGGATTGACTTAAAAACTGGTGTACTTGGTATCTCAATCCGATGTGTAGAAGCCGAGCATTCGATTAAATCTTTTTGACGGCTGAAGGAATATTTTAGGTCTTGGAAATAGTACATAGAGTACTTTAACCTAGAGAAATTTACCGTACAGCTAGCTATATAATAAAACCCTTCAGTAAATCTTATTTATTTGGCCTATGTCAGGGATAAATAAACAAAAAAGTATTTGAAAAAGAAACTATCATTTTCCTGTTATGTTGTGAGCAAGGAATTAAGGGATCAAGGCCATTTTCGGACATAGGGCATTATTTCAAATTTAGTACCGTTTGTATCGATATCCTTGAACCGTATGAAAAACAAATAATCGAAAAAAAGGTCGTAAAAAACTAGAGATGGATGTTCGAATCATAAATTATCCAGCAGCAGATTAATGGAGCCAACAAAGTTGCCGATAAACATCATTTTTTGAAAGCTTTTATTCTCTTCACTTGTATGTATCTATGTATTTTGTCTGTCCTGGAATCTTGTGATTCAAATTTCGAGCACTTCCCGATTATCCAAGGTCGATCACAAACCGATGAAAAGCCAAATAAAAAGAAAAAAAAATCAAAGAGGTTTCTCTTTCTTTAAAAAATAAAGTTCAAAATGTAAAAGTTACACTAGGAAAAAACAAAAAAAAAACTTTTTATTAATTTAATTTTACAATTTATACTTATTTTAAAAGAAGAATGAAGGCTTAGGGTCTGAGCAGACTTAACGCCCCGGCAACGGATCGGCACCGGAACGCCTCGCTTACGGCTGGTTGACGGCTAGGCATCCACCCGGCTACGGCGCGGCGATGCCTCTCTTACGGCAAGGCGGCCTGGCTGATATCTAGACTTAGTTTATTCCCAGTAGTCCCGCTATGGTTGTTCAGTATATTTTTACGTATTTTTTTCCCCAGATGTTACATTAACTGGACTGCTGGGATTTTAATTCTCTAAAGTCCCATGTTTCTTATAAATGATTCACAGAAGCACAAACGTGTAATTTGGTACAAATAGGCAAATTAATATAATCTGATTAATGTCAATAATGTACATAGCTCCAAAACCATTTAGACGGTATCAAACGATTTTCAATTTTATTGATATGAACAAAGTACCTTGTTATTTCAACGTATTGTTACTAAATGAACACAGTAAATATTGAATCTGACTTAATCTCACTAATGTCGATAAGGGTCAAATCGTGCGACGCAATTTTTTGGAAAGTATATAGTTCCAAAACCATTTAAAAGTATCAAATGTTTTTCGACCTTACTGACATGAACTAAGTACCTTGTTTTTTCAACGTATTTTGACTAAATGAACACAGTAAATGCAGAATCTTACTAAATATGATTAATGATCTGAATATGATCTTATTGATATGAAGAAAGTAGGTACCTTGATTTTAGATGCTTTTGGACTAAATGAACAACGTAGAAAATTACTTTGCATTATATTGCAACCTATTTATTAGGTAAAACAGATAGCATAGATAGCATAGGCATAGATAGTAAAAAATGTGAATTGTACTAACTCTATTCCTACTGAAGAATGTTATAAGATTAAATTCTTACCATGAAAGTAATATTCAAAAACTGCTACACTTAGAAGAGCAGTAAAGTTTGCCTAAACTGGTGTTGATCAGGTTAAATTAAAAATAATTGTTTTCGTACATTTTTTACAAATACTCTCTTCTTTTATGTGTACCTCATTTTTCCAATACTGTGCGTGGGTGAGCAGGCCGCTAGGTGCAAGTGGAGCCCGCCAGCCGTAGCTACGGTGACCGCGAGACGTAAACGCGGTGACGGCGCGGTGACGGTGGGTTGACCACGTGCCGTAAGCACAGAATACTAAATAGTTAAAATATAGAGGGTCACTTGCGGGGGAAAACTGAAAATTAAAAAAAAAATGATTTGCTGGCTGTAGTACTGTACCGCATATCTAATGAAAGGGTGAAGGTCTACATTTTTTTTCTTAATTTTAATATAAATAATTTTCAAGTTAGAGGTATAATAAAATAGATGAAAATTGTCTATTCCCCCCTTTATCCCCGAAACTAATGAGTTGTTTTCAATAAATATGAACGTCACAAAATTTACAGTAAAATGTTTCGTCAGGAAACGTCAAGAAATAGAAACGATTCGGCAGGAAATGTCAAGAATTGGTAAAAATAAGGCACTGTTTACAATATTAAAATATTTATTAGCCCCCGAACAAAGAGACAGGTGTTATAAGTTTAGGGTATGTATCACTGAGTGTGTGTGCGTGTGTGTCTTTGGCATCGTAGCTCCCAAACGAATGGACCGCTTCTGATACTGTTTTTTCTGTTTGTAAGCTGATGTGATCGAGATGGTTTTTAGCTATATGGGGGAGAAGGGGGAGGTGAAAAAAGTGGGGTGAGAATCGTAGCTTCCAAACGAATGGACCGATTTTACTTCGGTTTTTTATGTATGAAAGCTGGGGTATGTGATATTGTTCTTAGCTATAATAGGGAGAAGGAGGTAAGGAGGGGGTGAGAATAGTAGCTCCCAAACGAATGGACCGATTTTGATGCGATTTTTTCTGTTTGTAAGCTGATGTAATCGTGATGGTTCTTAGCTATATGGGGGAGGGGGCAGGTGAGAAAGGGGGGTGAGAATCGTAGCTTCCAAACGAATGAACCGATTTAGCTGTGTTTTTTTATGTTTGAAAGCTGAGGTAAACAAGATGGTTCTTAGATATGAAGGGGGAAGGGGGGGGGGTGAGAATCGTAACTTCCAAACGAATGGATCGAATTAAATGCGGTTTTTTTATGTTTTGAAGCTGAGGTAATCGAGATTTTCTTAGCTATTATGAGGGGAAGGAGGAAAGGGGAGGAGGGGCTGATAATAGTAGCTTCCAAACAAATGGATCGATTTAGCTGCGGTTTTTTATGTTTGATAGCTGAGGTAAAAGAGATGGTTCTTAGCTATATGGGGGGTGGGAGAAAAGAGGGGTGGAAATTGTAGCTTCCAAACGAATGGACCGATTAAGTTGCGGTTTTTTAAATGTTTCAAAGCTGAGGTAAACGTGATGATAATGGGGGGGGAATGGGGGTGAGGATCGTAGCTCCCAAACAAATGGACCCATTTTGATGCGGTTTTTATATTTGAAAACTCATGTGATCGAGATACTTCTTAGCTATAAAAGGGGGTGGGGGGCCAGGGGTAATAAAAATAAACTAGTTATCAAAGCTAATGAAAATTCAAACCAGGAACATTATTTTGTAAAACAGATGAGTATGTCCAGCAGTGAACATCTAGCAGCTGGTGATGATGAAGCTAATGAGTCAACTAGATGCCTACCTGCTTTACTTATATAAATGAAAATACATTGAGAATACACCTTTACCACCCACAATTAACTGACGTCAGGTAATGTCAATGTCTACTATGTTGCCTTACGTGTGGTAGCCGTTGCTTTAATCAGCCCCTGGCCGAATGTTGGTGCACTCGGCCATTTGGTCTATTTGTGGAGGCTGTTTTTGGCTTTTTGCTTATTTTTTTGTGTAAATTTAGCTAAGGTAGCTGTAAGCCACCCGAACATCAATAAAATAAAAATAAAATAAATAAATAAAATTGTGGCGTCAACGCAATGGTCTGTCCATTTCATGACAATATCAGTGTTGCCAATCGCAAAAGTTACTTTGAAAAAACTAATATAATTCACTTCTGTTTGAGAGGTCACTCAGAAAAACTGGTGATGCAGTGTGAGGGGACACAACTTTTCCAAGTTAACTGTGCTAGATACCTAGGTTTCATGTTAGATTCGGAGTTAAAGGGATAATCACATAGACTATCTTTGCGGCAAACAAAGCAAAGCGTGTTTTGCTATCTCTAGATTGGTATGTATTTTAAACCCATCGGTAGTAAAAAAACCTACTTTGCTTACTTTCAATGGCTGCTTTCATATGGTATCGACTTTTGGGGTCAAGCAACGGATTGCCAACTTGTTTTTGTCCTTCAGAAGCGTGCCTTTAGGATAATGTGCCATGTACCATGGGATACTCCTGCTCGTGAGCTCTTCATTAAGCTGGACATATTAACAATGCCCTCGCTTTACATTCTCGAAATAAGCAAATTTATAAGAGCCAATATCGCAGAATTTCAAACTTTCGGTGACATAATATATAACCGTAACGTTCACATCAAAGACAAATTAAAAATCCCTAAAAACGCACACAAATGTTACCAATCGGTATGGTATGTCAGACCTAAAATTTACAATTAAATAATGAACACAATTAGAGCAATAGAGTCAAATGATAGGTTTACAATACAATACAATACAATACAATACAATACAATACAATACAATACAATACAATACAATACAATACAATACAATACAATACAATACAATACAATAAAATACAATACAATACAATACCATACAATATAATACAATACAACAACACTTTATTGCACACCAAGAAGAAGGTAATATATAGGATAAAATCATGAAATGAAAGGTACAATGGGCGGCCTTATTGCTATATAGCAATCTCTTCCAGGCAACCTTTGGATGGAAAGGATTACTTAGATATCAAAGTCATCGTGGTGCGTAATAAATAAAATAAAATACAAAACATTAATAAACAAGAAATTATACCTACTAAATAAAAATACATACCTACACACAAGTAATATACTATTTACACATAAATAAATATACATATATACAAGTTTAATAATAATAAACATATAACTATAATACCAGCTACACTACACTCACAATAAGTTCTAATCAACAAGGCACGTCTTCAGATAAGTACAAGTTTTTAACCAACAGCTTGAAAGTTGTCAGAGACTGTGCTCGTCTTATTGGAAGTGGAAGGGCATTCCAAAGTCGTACAGCTTGCACTGTGAAAGAACCGTCGTAAAAAATACTACGGTGCACAGGAGTTTTTAGTGTTAAATGAGAAGCTGAAATGAGACGGATGTTGCGTCATCCATGTTCACAATATTTATTATTATTATTCACTTCATTTATTTTCAATCTCAGATTTAAGTATTTTTTAAATATAGTTATATATAAAATCAAGATACAAAAATACAACTTTTATTATTTTTTATTATTTTTCTTTAATTTTTGTTATTACATCTAACTAAATTAAGTTTAGTTTTTTACATCATCATCATCATCATCAACCTATATCTGTCCACTGCTGGACGTAGGCCTCTCCTAATGCACGCCACTGAGCTCGGTCTTCAGCTCTCCTCATCCGTTTTCTTCCAGCCGCTTTTCGCAGGTCGTCACTCCACCTGGCCACAGGGGGTCTTACACTACGTTTGCCTAAACGTGGTCTCCACTCGAGAACTCATCTACCCCCGTATAGCCCAACGGTTATCGATTCTTCGGGAAATGTGACCTTAGCCCACTTTAGCTTGCTTATCCTTAGAGCTATCTCGGTTACCTTGGTTCTCCGTCGGATATCTTCATCCTTCAGAGAAACTCCAAGCATAGCTCTCTCCGTAGCTCGCTGAGCGAACTTAAATTTGTGGACTAGTTTAACCGTGAGTGTCCACGTTTCGGCACCGTAGGACTGGTAGGACGCACTGATTGAAGACTTTTGTCTTCAGGCACTGTGGTATGGACGACGAGAAGACTTTACGAAGCTTGCCGAATGCTGCGCAACCCAGCTGAATTCTTCTGTTGGCTTCCTTCTCAAAGTTGTGCTTACCCAATTGCAATATTTGCCCAAGGTACACATATTGTTGGACAACTTCAAGAGGCACATAATCAACTGCAATTGGTTCCGGGTCAATAAGATCGTTGAACATTATTTTGGTCTTATCCATGTTGATTCCGAGACTGATCCTTCGAAAAGCATCATCTAGGTTGGTCAGCATACTTTTTAAGTCATTTTTAGTTTGTATTTAATTGAATTGATCTATAAAAACTTGTTATTAATAAAGATGATATTTTATAAGGTTATATAGTTCGAAGAACCGACAGGACCGCTAGGGAATAAAGGTTCTTGAATGGCGACCATGAACAAGCAAGCGAAGTGTAGGGAGACCCCCCACACGTTGGACCGACGACATTGTAGCCATCACAGGTAGTCGATGGATGGAGGTGGCACAAGATCGCTCTTCATGGCGCTCTTTGGGGGAGGCCTATGTTCAGCAGTGGACTTATAAAGGCTGACATGATGATGATGATGATGATGAAAGATAATATTGATATCGTACTTACTTAACTTGAATAATCTAAAATAGAAAATTCGTAAGATGCTTGAATGACTATTTAGGTAAAATAATTATATATTTTTAGAATGGTATTTTAAAGATCTTCATTTTGATATCTCACTCAATAGGTTTTGGTATTTTTTTTGTTTTTTTGGTAATACAATATGACAGTTGTAAGCCGCTATATTAGTTTTCTTGACACTTCATAATATATCATATAGCACACTCGTGACTAATATGAATCCAATTATCATTTATCAAAACCCATCCAGCCGTTTAGGTTGTAGGATGCGCCTAAGAAACGTACATACATACATGCCACCCAAACACAAAACCCTGCCAGTCGGGTAAAAACTGGACTAGATACAAATCACAAATCACTACAATGTTTAATCATGTCATGCGCTAATTAGCAAAGTTGTGGGAACAGACGAAAAACGTTTCTCATCCTTAAATCTCACAAAAAAATACTTGCAAAATTCAACATTGAATTGAATAAATTACGGACTACAAAAAATAATGGAAATCTACCAAATAATAATAGTTTTATAAATGGAATAACTTTATCTATACATATAATAAAACTGTCCAATTCTGTATATTGAAGATATTTTGAAATTTTCTTTTGGAGGGTACTCTATATTTGATACTGAAGCCAAAACTGTATTTTTTCCATTTTTGTCTGTCTGTCTGTCTATCTGTCTGTATCTTGGCTAGGCATCACGCCAAAACTATTCAATGAATTTAAATGAAACTTGGTATGATTTGAGTTCATACTACGAGGTAGGACATAAATAAATAAATATATTTGGATACATAGGATACTTTTAATCCCGAAATATTAAAGGGTTCCCGCAGGATAGGCGTTGAAAGTTATTTAAAAGAACACGTGTCACGCTGAAACTATTGGACGGATTTTGTTGCAACTTGGCACAGTCATAGTTTATATAATGGGTAAAAATTGAGGATAATTTTTATCCCGAAAAAATAAAGAACTCCTGCGGGATAATGTCCCAAATTCTGTAAATTGAAGATATTTTGTAATTTTTTGTATTTTTTTTTTGTTTTATATTCAATACCAAAGCCAAAACTGTATTTTTGTAATTTTTGTCTGGCTGTCTGCCTGTCCGTCTGTCTGTCTGTCTGTACCTTGACAGCGCATCAAGCCGAAAATACTCACCGAATTCAAATGAAATTTGGTATGATTTGAGTTCATACTTCGAGGTAGGACATTGGATATTTTTCATCCCGAAAAATTAAAGAGTTCCTGCAAGATATGTGTGGAAAATTATTTAAAAGAACACGTAGCACATATGATACTTTACATCCAGAAAAAATAATGGGTTCTCGCAGGATAGGGGTTGAAACTTATTTAAAAGAACACGTACCACGCTGAAACTAATGGACGGGTTTTGATGCAACTTGGCACCGTCTTAATTTATATGATGGATTAAAATTGAGGACACGTTTTATCCCGAAAAATTAAAGGGGTTCTGCGGGATATGGGTCCAAAGTTATGTTAATATTTAAGTAATAAATAATATTTTTTGGATGGTAGATATAGAGAATATAGAGAATATTCGATACTGAACCCAAAACTGTTTTACTTTTTATTTTTGTCTGTCTGTTTGTTCGTATCTTTCATCGCACAAAAAGTACTGAATAAATTAAAATGAAACTTGGTATACTTTGAGTTCATACTACGAGGTAGGACATTGGATACTTTTCATCCCGAAATACTCAAATACTCAAATACTCATTTATTGATAAATATTATTACACGTCAACAAAGCTAATTATTCAGAATATAGTAAAAAAAAAAGTATTAATCACTATTATAGTACAATAAGTTGGTATACAGTGTGTATACATCCAGAATACAACAAATATTCATCAAGCAACAATATGTCAACTTTTTTTTTAAACAGAAACAAAAATTAACATACAAAATTATGTCATAAATTATGTCAGACAAATACAACATAAATCAAAATAAAATCAATACAAACATAAAGTATGAATGTCAAAATTAAACACAGAACATAATACAAAATACATAATAATGTCATACTAACATAAATTCCTCAAAACTATAGAACGTTTGCTCAATAAGCCAGCGTTTCAGTCTGGATTTAAAACAGTCCACACTAGGAGCAGCAATAATATCCGCAGGAAGTCGGTTATAGACCGCTGGACCCATCACACGAGTCAGCTTGCTGGAATATTAAAGGGTTTCCGCAATATAGGGGTTGAAAGTTATTAAAAAGAACACTTATCACGCTGAAACTAATAGAAGGATTATTTGATGCAAATTGACACAGTCATATATCTATACTTATAATAAAGCAATAGGTACGAAAAAGGCTGTAAAAAGAAGATAAATAAATAAAAGCTCTTGGGTGGTTAAAAAGGGTATTGAACACGAATATATATATTTTTTAATCGTGCCGCTCTGTCTGTTTGTCTGTATGCTTGTTAGTTCACGCATCAGGTAAAAACTATTGGACCGATTGCAATGCGGTTTTCATTGTTAGATAGCTTAGGCTTTTGATTGAAAAACTGGTGTATTTGGTATCACAATCTGCAGGTCGATCGCGGATGAGCGATAGTTATGGTTTTATTTACGTTTACGTTTACCATTGACGATTACTGTCGAATAAAAATTGGTACCGCGATGAGTAATCGTATTGTAATGGTTTATTGAACGAATAAATAGTTTCAATCGTCTGCAGGGCGACCGCCGATACGCAAAAACCACAAACCTCTATATTAGTACTGACTTTCGGCGAGAAACGAAATCGAAACGGGTGTTTTGCTTTGTTTTATTTCTCAAACTGCAGGGCGACAGGCGACAGCGGATACGCAAAGTAAACGTAAACGTTATCAATTTGTCATTTTAAAACCACAAACCTCTATATTAGTACTGACTTTCGGCGAGAAACGAAATCGAAACGGGTGTTTTGCTTTGTTTTATTTCTCAAACTGCAGGGCGACAGGCGACAGCGGATACGCAAAGTAAACGTAAACGTTATCAATTTGTCATTTTAAAACCACAAACCTCTATATTAGTACTGACTTTCGGCGAGAAACGAAATCGAAACGGGTGTTTTGCTTTGTTTTATTTCTCAAACTGCAGGGCGATAGACGACAGCGAATACGCAAAGTAAACGTAAACGTTTTCAATTTGTCATTTTAAAACCACAAATTATTAAACGATTATACCATTATCAAGGCCATAACCAAGAAAGTTTATAACATTAAGTAGTACTTACTTTCGGCGGGAATCGAAATCGAAACGGGTGTTTAACTTTTTATTATTTTCTAAACTTGTGTATCTTCGAGTGTTAATGTGTAATATTGGTGGAATATTAACCGTAAGGTATTCAGTAACGTGCACTAGTGTAGGTAAATGATTACAAGCGTGCCATTTCGTGTTCTTTCCGGAACTCCCTAGGAAGTTTTAGTAAAGCTCCACCACTTTACTGAATAGTGACATGACTAGACTTTTGACTATCTGACTGACTGAGACTAGACATTTTGAAAATCTGTTGAAAAAACATACAATTTGCTATATCTCTTTACCTGGCACTGGCTAAATGCACTGGTCGTGCAGAACCAAATAATAAATATACAATAATAATTTAGTACCGCCAAACTGTCGCCGGTACCAGTTGGGGAATTATTTTCTCGAACAACCATTGAAATAAACCCTTACTAAGTCTGTAATTGGCCCTATAATGTTCTTTCGGCAGTTACAATGGGTGGTTGAGATCGCGTAAGACATACACGCCTCTTTCTATGAGCTGCCTTCTGACGCTCCTCCTCTGCAGCCCCATGCAAATAGGCTCTTGCCGCCACTTAGAAAGAACTAAAATTGATTTATAGATCACTTTTCATTTAGGTAGTAGATACTAATACTACTAGGTACTTTATTTAATAACTGGGTCTATGTTTAGACTTAACATAATCTCAAACCAATAACATAATCTAAAATGAAAACAATGACTTCGTATAAAAATCACAATCAATGTGTATATTCAAAGTATTAACTTGATAGTATGTAGCATAAAAGGTTGCTCATTAGTCACCGTTTTCAACAATCACCATTACGATCGTTTTCAAAGCCGCGAAGGCGTTCGCGGTACCCTTTTTTTGTAACAACTGTAATTTCGTAGGAAATCATTCGTTCAATAGTTTTCCACCAAAAGTTTTTTTCGTAATCGTTTTTCAATGGTAAACGCGACAGTTTGGCGGTACTAAATTAATGGTTTATTGTTTTAAAATGACAAATTGAAAACGTTTACGTTAACTTTGCGTATCCGCGGTCGCCCTGCTGGTGAGTTAGAAGCCAAGCAATTGATGAAAGTATTTTTGATGGCTAAAGAAATGTTGATCAAATGTAGGTATATTGGTCCTGGAATAGCACATTATGGTTCTATGAACCTAAAGAAAAGACCACGCGTGCAAAGCCGCGGGTACAGCTAGTGTTGAAATAAAAATGCTAAAACTTGCGTTAAAATTTGTATGTTGACGTAAAATCAACATTATGACAGCAATAATTTGGAGCAAATTGTTGCTGTCTTAATGTTGATTTTACTTGTTGATTAAACTCGTTTTATGCTTTATTACGCTAAATGACAAATTTACACCGCAAGTTAAAAATAATGGGATTGCACTCTCTCACTCAAAAATACTTAGTATGTTATTCGTTTTGCAATTTTTTATAGCGATCCGTTGTACTTAAAATATATTCTTGTGTATACCTATAAAATGAAATTGGTTTTGCGGAAACGGCTCTAACGATTTAAATGTTTTTATTTATTTAGATTTATATATTCAAAAAATTACATAAGTAGTAAAAAACTCAATAAAAATAATACTTAAACCTCTTTTTATACGCTTTATATTAGCTTCACTTGTATGTTTGTATGTTTGTATATTTCTATATTTGTAACCGACTCCTTTGGACGCTATTTCGACCCATTTTAAACGGTCAGATTTCATTAAAATTTTGCACACCTGTCAAAGACCGATGACAATGCAATAATTCGAAAAAAAGACAAAAAAAAACTAAAAAGTAGAAAATAAATAATAGTTTAAAAAAATAAAAAAACACGCTTTATATAGAAAACCAAACTAAAAAATAGAAAATAAATTTTAATAGTGTAAATAAGAAAAAAAGATTTATTTTCTATATAAAGCGTGTTTTTTTAGGTATTTAAACTATTATTTATTCCTATTACCTATAAATTTAAGGTAAATAAAAAAACTCCATTTTGCAAGCACCAAAGAGTTTTTTTTATATAGAATATTTATCCAACTTCAAAACTTAATTTTGGGGTGCCCCTCTCAAATAAATTTGTTTTAGTACGATAAATACGATTATAATTTTTGGCCAAGGATTTACTAATTATGAGTCAATTATTGTTGTCAATTGTTGTTGTAGTTGCTGTTATTTTTTAATTTTAACTTTTGTCTCCTAGGTATCTTATTTCTTTGAGAGAAGTTTCCGGCAGACGGATGGAAAGACGGACGGAAAGGTGGACGTGTGAACGAAACAGCATTGCCACAACAGTACGGTTCAGTTTGATTATTTTGAGTTATCTCATAATTTTGCAATGCAGTGTACGTACAGCAAGTTTATATATAGTAATTAAAAAATCTAAAGATAAAATCAAAACAACATAGAAATTAATAAATACCGAATCCGGCAAAATTAAACCTCGAGACCGGAATGTTATTCTAACCATCGGCAATAAATTAATTTCCAAAGATCACGAAGTTGCCGATGCATTTGAAAATTTCTTTATAAAAATACTAATTGTAACTACCCAGTCTTTAAAATCATCCTCAGTTGAGGCTTCTTGTATGCTCTCAAGTAATATTGAAAAGTGTGATGTTATATATGAATTTAAGCACATTAATATTAATTCGATTGTGACATTTAAATCGCTTAACATAAAAAAATACTGTTTTTTTAATTCTATTATTGGTATAATTGCTCCATGTTTAGTAATTATTTTGATTAATGTGCTGATGAAGGAGTTTTTCCCGACACTATGAAAAATAGTAAACTTATTCCCTTATTCAAGTCAGGCAGTAAAAATGATCCGACTAACTACATACCCATTTCTATACTTCCCGCTCTAAGTAATTTTTTTGAGAAAGTAATATTAAACCAGTTATTGAAAAACTTCAATCTCAATGGTCTGTTTCATAATGAACAATATGGCTTCACTAAAGGGCGTTCAACTACAGACGCAGGCACAAGGCTCCTAGAGCACACAGATGCTGATGATGCACGATGCTTGGGAGAAATCACAGGAAGCAATTGTGCGTCTTCTGTGATTTATCAAATTTTAATACTACAAATAAAAATGAACTGAAAGTGTCTGGATTTCGGTTAAATAAAGTTAGTTGTTCATTGTGTACGCTTTTTTAATAAGTTACCTGATGGCAATGATCAATTATCAATGCATAGGTTTAACAGTTTTGTTAAAGTAAATCTCATAAAGAAAGCGTATTATAATGTAAATGATTAGACTCAAACTAATTTCTTTTGTAATTCCTTAATTATTGCAAGGTATAAATTTATATAAAAGGAATAAATAAAGGTATAAAGGTATAAATAGGGTACAAATGGATGGTATAAATGGTACAAGGTATGATGGAGGTGGCACAAGATCGCTCGTCATGACGCTCTTTGGGGGAGGCCTATATTCAGCAGTGGATTTCTAAAGGCTGACATGATGATGAAATATATATAAAAATAAATTATTATAAAAATGAAAATCGCGACTGCGAACGAAACTAAAAAGAGGCAAACAAGCTTTAGATTTTAAAATATAAGATGCAGTCGCAGGCATCACGCATTTCATTTTTCCTTTGACGGGATCAGCTAGGACCTGGCGAGCTTCCTTCATGCCTCCGACTGTATCTTATATTAAATAAGCAAAAATCTAAAGCTAGTTTGCTTCATTTTAGTTTAGTTCGCAGTCGGGTTTTTGTTTTTATAATAATTTATTTTTATATATATATATGTACACCTTGCAACAATTAAGGAATTATAAAAGAAAGTAGTTTGGGTCTACCGAGATAACCATGAATTTGAATGTGATCACTGTTACCTACCCCTGCTTCATTTATTTCCCTGATTACGACCCTTGCTGTAAGTACCTAGTAGCTCTAATTAAAATATCTTCTTTTACACGATCCGTCTAGCTCACATTAGCTTCGGTTTTTTTAGAAGAAAAAAACGCTGCATTTGGTCTCAGTATTTTTATTACACAGCGAGTTAACCCGTCCAAGGTTATCCGGGCGATTAAACTATAACGATTCATGACACCAATTTTGTCTTGAGTCATTGCGGAGGAAAACGTATTTGCGTATTGCGTTGCGACTATACCTACTATGTTACAAAGAATTTTCTAATAGAGACTCGCCCCTTATACACACCCTCAAAGCTTTCTTATGAGAAACTGATTATCATACTTTTAATAGCTAAGAGTGATTAGCATAAACTTCTTTACTGCTGACGTTTCGTCTGAGAACATTAGGAAAGGTCATTCATTACTTTACGCGACACGATCATATAAAGCTGTTTCCCGCGACTTCGTCCGCGCTGATTACAGTTTATCGCGATTATAGGTAACATATGTGCTTCTCCAGAAATCAAACTATCTCCTTACCAAATTTCATCAAGATCGGTTCAGCATTTTAGTGTGAAAAGGAAACAAACAGACAGACAGTTGCTGTCGCTGTTCATTAGTAGTATGGATAGTATGGATAATGATGATGGTTATGAGACTAGTAGTGTTGTTACTTTGTCAGTCACTCACTGGTGTTTCTCTCATGGTGGCTTGGCTTACTTGGAAATCAATTTTATGCAATTGAGCTAAATATTCGTAAATACACAACAACACAACCATTCAACCCAGTAAACAAAATACATTTAATTTTATTCATCGTTCTTAATTGAACTATGCGACGCTGTAGGTAATAACTTCACTGCACCAAGTCGTACCAACAACCGCATTGTACATACCGACAGCATCGTATAAGGTGCCAGATTCCACTCACGTATACAGATAAGCCGGTTTGCCGCTCTGGCTATGATAAGCAGGCATTGGGTGTGATTGTCGAGGTTTGTTATGAGCCGTTTACTGGCCGCGGATTGGGCACGCTCTTCCTAGATTGTCGTGACTTCAGTGGTACCTACATCTAATAGCTAGTTGGTCATGACCGTTGTGGCTTACGGACATATGAGGTATTTTGGACCTTATGATTATTATATTTATAGTGTACTAGCTGCACTCCGTGGCTTTGTCCGCATGTACAATTTTCCGGGATAAAAAGTATCCTATGTTGATTTCTATGGTATACAGCATCTACGTACAAAATTTCATTAAATTCGGTCCAGCCGTTATGCCCCAAACAATCAAACGTAACACTTTACATATTACTAGCTTTCGCCTTCGACTTCATCCGCGCGGGCTACAAAAAAATATCATAAAAAAAAAGTTCATCTAGGATATTAAAAACCAATGCAAAAGTATAGCATCAACGCTTCTTGATGCTCTTTGACAGACTTATTATTATTTCCTTTCCACGGCAACCGTCCCTTACACCGAGTCATCAACATTTTCTAGTTTTCCCCTGGCAACTTACCATTTTCCGGAATAAAATGTATCTTATGTTGGTCTCTATATTGCACAGTACCTATTTACAAAGTTTCATCAAAATCGGATCAGCCGTTTTGACGTGAAAGCTCCCCAAAAAACAAACAGACAACGTTTCACTTTTATAATTATATTGGTGTGGGTAAGGTTGATTTTAATGTTAACTATGATTTTAAAGTCAAGCCAAAGCTGTAATACTATCTGCCTTTCATGCCGTTTCGCTCTAATTGAGAAGTACGAAGAGAGTACATTTTATAATCTACTTTCGCTAGCAGCTTAACCGTTTAACCATACATGCGTATTATACATACTGTAATATCATTTTAGACATTCATATGATAGTCATCGGTTAACTTACTTATCAGGTTCAGCGACTCATTTGAGAAACTCATACTAATAAAATCAATAAAATGATATCGTAGGATAGGAAACTTGACGTGACGAGACATGACGACATCAGACTATTTATGCATTGCAAAAGCAGTTAACCTAGCGACCCTAAACAAAAAGCATTAGATATGCTTTTTGTTTTTGTTTGTTTAAGCCAGGTCTGACTTATAAGAGTGCCCGACTGAGGATGAGGAGAAGTTTCGACTCGAGCTTCGATACTGAGCAGATTTATTACCCTGCAATCCAAACCAAGCACAATTATGGAAGTTCTGTGGATCCTTCTCTTCAACAGTCCACAACTTTTCGAGTTTGAATAAATCTTTAATATTTATGAAGAATATGAATACATCATGGACGTTCAGCTTTTGAATTGACCCTGGGTGTGTATTAGTCGCGAGAGCAAACCCATAATATAGGAGCATGAACCACAGAAGTAGGTTTGCTCGTAGTAGATACCGCATTTTTCTAATTTGAATATTAGTGCTAGTTGGAGCCACCACTCGGAACTTCAAAAGTTTACGTCATGTTGACATTTAAAATATTTATTAATTTTACAACAATGAGGAACACTAAAACTAATTTATTCATAAACAAATTATTCAAAATATCCAACGGCGGAATCATCAAAAAACATCGGTAATAATTCGCGTCCCTGGCAATTTGAATATTATACCATTTTAACTAATAGGAATTCGCAATGAGTAGCAGTTTGTGCGGCAGACAAATTGTGAACAAATAATAGTCGTTGTTTAGAAGACGATTTGCAATATTAACTAAACATTCTCAGCTAGCCTGGTTCTCAATATTCGTCTTAAAGTACTCGTTTAAATATTATACCAGACGAATTACTACACAAAAATGATACACCAGACAAATTGCAGAAATCAGACAAATTGAATGAGACAAACCGCGAAACAACCAAATGAATGTCTTTTCAAATAAATCATAACAGATGCCCATTTGGAAGATATGCGACACTACGCCAATATAATCCATACCAATGTATAAAAGTGAAACGTTGTCTGTTTGTTTGGGGAGCTTTCACGCAATAACGGCTGGACAGATTTTGATGAAATTTAGAATGGAGACAGCTTATACCCTAGAATAAAACATAGAATACATTTTATCACGGAAAATTGAAAGTTTGCACGGGAAAACGTTGATTACTCACTGTAAGGAACGGTTGCCATCACAGAACGGTCTGTGGTTGCCATGGAAACGAAATAACGAGTCTGTCAAAAAACATCAAGAGCATTGGTGCTATACCTACTTTTGCATTGGTTTTTAATATTCTAGAAGAAAATAGAATACTTATTTTCGCGATTAACAGAAGTCTGCGCGTAAGAAGTCGCGGGCGGGAAAACTAGTTTTTAATATCTGATGGCTGATTTCACGTTGAAACAATTGTGTAGACTGTAGAGGGTAGCAAAATATGTCAAAATTATTTTTATTTTTAATGGAGACGCTTCTGGTGGTCTGAAATAAAATGGGCGCATGGTCTTTGTAGGCTTCGCAAGCGGCGGGCGCGCGGGCGATCGATCCCCTAAGCCCTTGCGCCCGTGTGTACCGCACACCCTGCACCATAGGTAAAGTGCTGTGATTCATGTTCCTTTGTCTGTTTGTTCTCTCGACCAATTCACTCCCAGGTCCTTTACCTATCTAATGATGTTATATAACGTAAGTATATATATAACATCATTGGAGTAAGTAGAGCAATCAGTCATAACAGTCACAACAAAAAATAAAAAGGTTTATTTCACTTCTTTTGTTATATGAGAATGCTTGAGAGCCGTCCAAAAGAAGTAAAATGAACCTTATTTCAATAATCCAAAACTCTATTACAAACGCGATTGATAACTGGTCTCTATCTCTATCTGGCTCGTCTACTCCGGACTGTTCGCGTCCGGATACACTGAACTACAGAAACAGCGGTCGAATGTCACCATCGACAACAAAGAACATAGTTAACTAATTAAACTAAATCCATACGACATTCTCATTATTACTTTATTTCTAAACTTCAGGCGCGGAGAGCAAGGAACACGACAATTCATTCGCGACGGACGGACTTGTCGTCTGCTTATTGGCTCCGAACCGGAGAGTCGCACTGTATCAGATACCCACAGAAACAGCGGTCGAATGTCACCAGCAAAAACATAGTCAAATAATTAAACTAATCCATACGAAATTCATTCAGGGGTGTAAGGGAGTGCTTATCATCATAATGCTCCGAGTCAACCTCACCTGTCCGTGGTGCATCCTGCCGAACAGCGAACGAGGCTCTGATGAACGACGGATGGCGGTATAACCAACACGATAATGGCGTTAATAAGGCCGGTGACGGGCAGCAGCGTCACCGGACTATGGGCAAATACCTCCATGATATGAGCACAAAAAATAAACGGCCCCTAGTTCCCGGTAGCCCTGTTATTCCTGGCCAAGGTAGCGGTCATGGTAACGGCAGGGTGGGGAGGTGCGAAGAATCTCCGGGTCACGGTAGACTTTGGCAACTTACAACGGACGAACGCTCAGGCTTGACGACCGTATGGCACAGCTTGAAACGGAACTAGTAATGATAAGGTGGCATATTCTGGGGTTATACGAAGTCCGACAAGAGGGCAAGGATACCATAACTCTAGAATCGGGCCACCTTATGGGCTTACTATCAGGAGGGTGACCAACAATCCCAAGGTGGCTTAGGGTTCCTCGTCCATAAAGTCCACGCTGACAACGTTGTGGAGATCTCTAGTGTATCGACCAGGGTAGCGTACCCCATAATAAGGCTGGCTAAGAGGTATAGTTTTAAGGTCAAGCAGGTATAAGCACCAACGCCGGCACACTCGGATGCCGCAGTAGAGGAGATGTATGAAGACATCTCTTCAGCTTTTCCCAAGACTACGAAGACGCACTACAGCGTTGTCATGGGGGATTTCAACGCTAAAGTGGGAGTACAGAACAGTAGCAAATTGAAGGTTTGTCCACACGATAATGGAAGCAGAAACCACAAGGGGCAAATGCTTGACAACTTTTTAGAGAAAGAGGGACTCTTCTTATTCGTTCTATAAGGAGCAGCCCCAAACGAAGTGGACGGAAAGATCCCGTCTCATGAAGTCTACGCTCCGACCAAACCAACTCCAAACCGTCATGGGATCATCAGAACAGTTTCAACTTCATCTGGAAAACCAATTTTCTGCTCTGGAAACCTTGAAAATGACGTTGACGAGGCTCTGGCACAAGTGTTAGGTATCCTAAGGCAAGAAGGGTCGAAGTTCTGCCAGGTGCAGCGTATAGGTACAAAGTCCAAACTCTCGGCAGAGACTCTTCAGCTAATGGATGTGAGACGGGATGATGTACAGGCCACTTCGTCAGAGAAGTGGGCCCTCAATCAAAATATCAGAAAGCTGGTGTGACTGGGCCCCCGATACTCCAACACACACCGTATAGAGAAGGCTATCGAGCAAAATCGGGGGACCAAAGTTTTTGCCCAGCAATTGAGAAGGCCCCATCTGACGAAGCTAAAAACATCATCTGGCAATACGATCACAGCCGGAGATTCTCGGCTAGATAGAGGACTTCTATGGCCAACTATACGACTCGCTTGCTCTACGCAAACCCAGCAATGAGGATTCCCGAGCCACATTGACCCGCCACTATAACAACTACCTGCCGGAAATCAGCCTAGACGAGATCGAGATAGCCCTCAAGCAGCTTAAAAATGGGAAAGCCCCAGGGGAAGACGGAGCTACTTTGGAACTTTGAAAGTGGCAGGAAGACATGTACTTAGAAAGTTCCATGAGTTGTTTAACTCTGCTCTGAACGGGAGAACTCCAAAGTCATGGAACAGAAGCATTGTAAAAGCGTTTTATCTCCTTTTTCAAAAAAAGGAGATAAAACGCTCCTTAAAAACTACAGGCCCATCTTGCTTCTGAGCCACGTCTATAAGCTGTTTTCGAGGGTAGTCTTGAATCATCTAGCGAGAAGACTCGATGAGTGTCAGCCTCCGGAGCAGGCTGGATTTTGAGAGGGTACGGGACCATGGACTACATCCACACAGTGTGGCAGGTTATACAGAAGACTGAAGAGTATAACCAGCCCCTGTGTCTTGCTTTTGTGCATTATGAGATAGCCTTTGACTCTGTCTAAACCTGGGCTGTTCTCAAACCCCTGTAGCGAAGCCAAGTGGACTGGCGATACACTGAGTTGATGAGGTGCTTGTATGATGCCGCGACTATGTCCGTTCATATCCAGAACCGGCAGACTAAACCTATTCAGCTGCGCAGGGGAGTGAGACAGGGGGATATCATATCCCCGAAACTTTTCACTAGCGCCCTGGAAGATATGTCTAAGACTCCAGACTGGACTGGAAAGGGCATTAACATAAATAACTATTAAATCTCACCTCCATTCGCTGATGATATTGTCCCTACAGCGGAATCGCTGCAGGATCTTGAGAAAATGCTGACCAACCTAGCTTACGCCTCTAGTCGTATCGATCTCGGGATGAACATGGGTAAAACCAAGGTTATGTTTAATAACTTTATTACCCCGCAAACGATCATCGTTAGCGGTGTCTCCCTTGAAGTTTTTCAGAAATGTTTACCTCAAGCAGACTATGCAATTGGGTAGGAGCAACATCGAAAGGGAATCCGATAGGAGGATTCAGCTGGGATGGGCAGCATTTGGTAAACTACGTCAAATCTTATCGTCGTTCATACCATAGTGCCTAAAGACAAAAGTCTATAACGAGTATGTTCTGCCAGTTATGACCTACGGAGCCAAAACATAACACTCACGGTGGGGCTACTCCACAAATTTAAAGTCGCTCAGTGAGCTACGGAGGGAGCTATGCTTCGAGTTGCTCTAAAGGACATAGCTCAATAAATTAGCAAGCTGAAGTAGCAATGTGCCTGTCACATAGCTCGAAGAACCGACAACCGTTGGAGTAAACGAGTTCTAGAGTAGAGACCGCGCTTAGGAAATACGTAGTGATGACTTGCGGATGGCGGTCGGTAGCGACTGGATGAGGATAGCTGAAGATCGGGCTCAGTGGCGTTCACAAGGAGAGTCCTACGTCCAGCAGTGGACGAATACGGGCTGATGATGATGATGATGATACAAAATTCTAATTAAAAGTTTATTTCTAAACTCCGTTAGTCAATATGAACATAACTTAAACAATTCCGACATTCAAAAAGTGTGTGGGTTGTGTGGGCGCCACTATTTGAAATAGTTTGTTAGGTAGTTCTGCCCTGATTAGAATAACGATGTAACTCATATAATTTACGACAATAGTGTATAAACGTAGAATAACTAATACAAAGATAGATTAAACACATAGGTAAGGATAGGTTGTGATTCGCAGATGATTTCGTCCTTATGGCGGAGTCGCTGCAAGAGCTGCGACAGATGCTGACTAGCCTAACTGACGCCTCACGACAAATTGGTCTTGGTCGCATGAACATAGACAAATCAAAAATCATGGTCAATGACAATATTATACTGGCACCAGTAAGTAGTAATAGCATACCTCTCGAAATTGTACAGGAGGTATATTTAACTAGGACAAATTGTTAAACTGGATACGAACAATTTTGAGAAGGAAGCCAATTGAAGGATTCAGCTAGGCTGGGCAGCTTTAGAAAAAATTGGTCAAGTCTTCTCGTCACCCATTCCACAATGCCTGAAGACAAAAGTCTTCAACCAGTGCGTCCTACCCGTAATGACATACGGAGCCAAAACGTGGATACTGACTGTGAAACTGGTCCACAAGCTTAAGGTCGTTCAGCGAGCTATGCAACGAGCTATGCTCGGAGTTTTCTTTGAGAGTTCGAATCCGAAACGAGGTGATTCGGCAGAGAGCTAAGGTGACCGACATAGCTCAGAGAATTAGCAAGCTGAAGTGACAATGGGCTGGTCACATTTGTCGTAGAACCGATAACCGTTGGGGCAGGTAGACGAGTTCTAGAGTGGAGACCGTGAATCGGCAAACGTAGTGTAGGATGCCCTCCGGCTAGATGGAGCGACATTCTGCGCAATGTAGCTGGCAGTCATTGGAAGAGAAGAGCCAAAGATCGGGCTCAGTGGCGTGCCTTGGGAGAAGCTTATGTCCAGCAGTGGACTAATTTATAGGTTGTTGATGATGATAATGATGATGATGAAGTATAGACTCCCTCCAGCGAATAATCACTATTGCTTCACTATCGTTTCACTATCGCTTCACTATCGCTTCACTATCGCTTCACTATCGCTTCACTATCGCTTCACTATCGCTTCACTATCGCTTCACTATCGCTTCACTGTCGCTTCACTATCGCTTCACTATTTCTTTACTATTGCTTTACTATCGCTTCACTATCACTTCACTATCTTTTCACTATCGCTTCACTATCGCTTCACTATCGCTTCACTATCACTTCACTACATCGCTTCACTATCACTATCATCACTACATATAATAAAAGATAGTTTAGATTTAGAAAAAAAATATTGAAAATTGATAGTGTTTTGCCAATTCGATATCAAATTCGATTTTCTTAATTTATTCCGAATGTATAAAAATTAATAAAATTAATAGAATCAATTATTTGTGGGGGGGATCGGGGGTTGTAATTAGGAGTTTTAGAGAGGTGGGGAGGGGGGAGTGGAGGGGTGGTGGTAAAGTTGTGCCCGATGTAAAAGTAATCAAATATTTGAAACCAAAATGTTAGATTTTATTGTGCTAATATCATTAATTGTTAAATTTTGTTACAAATGAACATTATACGAATTACCAAAATAGTTTAAGACCCTTACGAATATATGACTCCCTTATGTTTGACCCTTTACGAATATAAATTCAACGATCCACTAACTTTCTCAAGCAGTTATAAAAGGAGTAATGGAGCTTAATTGGATATATCCATACCAATATATAAAAGTGAAACGTTGGCTGTTTGTTTGTTTGTTTAAGGAGCTTTCACACGATAACGGCTGGACGGATTTTGATGAAATTTGGAATGGAGACAGCTTATACCCTGGAATAAAACATAGGATACTTTTATCCTGGAAAATTGTAAGTTTCCACGAGGAAACAGGAAAATATTGATTACTCGCTGCAATGAACGGTTGCCATGGAAACGAAATAATAAATCTGTAAAAAACATCAAGAGCATTTGTGCTATACCTACTATTGCATTAGTTTTTAATATCCTAGAAGAACATAGGATGCTTTTTTTCGCTATAAACAGTAGTCCGGACGAAGTCACGGGCAGGAAAGCTAGTCTACACTAATATTATAAAGAGGAAAGATTTGATTGTTTGTTTGTAATGGATACACTCAAAAAATAATGACGCTATTTTAAAAATTCTTTCACATAAAGAAAGCTATATTATCAGAGAGTAACACTATTGATTTTATTTTTCAAAAAAATTGAGTGCCCTTTCATAATTGCAATAATGTAACCCAAGGTATCAAATTTTGCAAAAATTCGATCAGTTTGTTTACGGAACGTTGCCATGGGAACGAAATCACAGAACATCTAATAATCATTGACGTAGGAAAAATGCTCTATGCTAATAATACACGAAATAATAACAAGTCTGTCAAGTACGTGAGTAATAATGTAGTTGTCTATGGTCAAAATTACTGCTGCCAATGATTTTGAATTACGCTTGCTGGCGTTTTTTTTTAGAAGTTACGACGGGTAGATATAAAAATGCTAAAGTAAGAAAATTGCCGTGGGTTGAACGCAACCGATATACTCAAAAAATACTAACCGAATTTAAAAATTCTAGACGTAGCGTAGACGATTCACAACAAACAAACGGCCGTGGGCCCTGACACAGACCCAATCGGTTTAATATTATTCTGTTTAACCCAAGGAGGTTGAATTACTCTTACTGGCGTTAAACCTTTTAACAGTAACCGTAATTCAACCTCCTTGCGTTAAACAGAATAATATTATAGACAAAATGGTACGTCAGTATAATATAAAACTTAAAAACAAAACATTATACATATCAAATGCATTATAGTTTAGGGAGGAAGCACAAACTAATTCATAGATCTAATTAAAGGAGATGCGGGAAAGGGAGTAAAAAAAATGGGGGTAAATAATTGGTACATAATAGTAAGGAATTGTTGTTACATTTAAGTTTGTGTAAATACAGTATTAGTGAAAGATTTTTTCAAAATATTTGTGTAAATTAAGTGTTTAATGTAAGGAATTTAGATCTAATTAAAGGAGATGCGGGAAAGGATTAAAAAAATGGGGGTAAATAATTGGTACATAATAGTAAGGAATTGTTGTTACATTTAAGTTTGTGTAAATACAGTAAAAGTGAAAGTTTTTTTTTCAAAATATTTGTGTAAATTAAGTGTTTAATGTAAGGAATTGTTCTTACGTTATATTTGTGCAAATAAACATTTTGTTTAAGAAATTATTGTTGTTCTATTTGTCCAAATAAAGTACCTCTATTTTTGATCGCGCATCATCGCTACTTTCAGCTTCAGCTTTTGATCTGACGAATTTGAAATGCAATGATGATCTTACTATAGTTTGTTAAATATAGCTTGATAACTACTTTTTTTCAACACCGTTCGATAATCGTTTGTTTCCTACAATACTCCAAATTATTTCGTATGTCCGGACGTCTATCGGGCTGTTCTCCTCTACAGGTCGCATTTCTCAACCGATCTAGACGAAACTTGGTATACATGTTAAGCGAATTTTTAGAAGTTTTTAGTCGTCAGGGATTTTTGGGGGTACTTCCCCCAAAAGGTAAAACAGGAGCTACTGAATATCCTTATTAAATCCGATTTCGATGGTTGTTTTTTTTATTTGAAAGGTAGTAACTTTAAGTTAGTCTCATAAAAAAACAAAATGTGCCACCTTATAATTGCCAGTTCCGTTTCGATCTGTACCAAACGGTCGCCAAACCTTAGCGTTCATACGTTGTAAGTAGCCAAAGTCAGTTTTTGTTGGTGGCGGCCTACCGTAGACCGGGGATTATTCGCACTCCCCACCCTGCTGTCACCATGACCGACACCTTGGCCAGGAATAACAGGGCTACCGGGAACTAGGGGCCGTTTATTTTTTGTGTTCATATCATGGAGGTATTTACCCATAGTCCGCTGACGCTGCTGCCCGTAACCGGCCTGTGGGATTTAATTACGCCATTATCGTGATGGTTATACCGCATATAGCAGCCCTGCTATTCCTGGCCAAGGTGGCCCTTGGCAGAATAGCAGGGCTGCTAGGAACTAGGGCCGTTTATTTTTTGTAAGTACCTACCAATTATTTATAACATCATTGGTACCTACCGTTTATTACTGATTAACAGATAAAAAAATTGATTATGTGTAACGTTAGTTATCCGTGAGTTATCTTACGCCATGATCATGAGCAAACTGATGTTCTCCTGTGCCTAAACCCATTACCCTGATACTATTATTTACCTAGCGAGAGCGAAGCGCGAGCGAAGTGTCTTCTTTTCAGCTTAGGCAAAAACATTTATTTAGTTTGAAGCTATGCAAAGACAGACTCGCGATGTCCTAGTTCTAAAAGCTATAGTGGTAGAAGGCAGTTATAGTGAGTATGAAAACGCTAAGCACACGGTAAAACATTTTAAGAATTCCCTTTAAGCGTCCAAAAGGCCCACAATTCCTTAGGACATGTCCCGCGAATCTAGGGCTCGCTGGTGGATCGTCCTCCATCAATAGACCGCAACATAATATACTCACCTACTAACAGTAAGGACGCTTAGGAAATGATTCTACTTGGACATCGTTCTGGGACTAGCACCATAAACTCCTTCGTAATTACTTCACTCAAAAGTTCACATTTCAATGCTCGATAATTTAATAAAATGTGAGCAAAACTAATATTTTTTGTTATATCTGCGCTAGCAGTTTTTGGTATCTATCTAGATTGACTTTGTTAGTTTTGCAAATTTTTACAAAGATTAATTCGGCGTATTGTAAGCACAATAAAGAGCCGTAGATCTACTGTGTACGATATGAGCTCTTTTATACTCACCGCTTCTTCGGAGCGTCTCACTTTCCAGCGAATTTGTTCATAATTCAAGTAAGGTGAGTGAGCCATGTAAGGCCGCGTTCTTTGTAAGGCCAATTATTAAAAAATCGAAGTTAATATCATATGTCCGCAAATATGCTCCACACACACAAAGATCCGACCAATCCAAAGCCACAGACGCGGCGCCGTATTGCTCAAGCCGCCATTTTGTCAGTGCAGGCCTTCACTTCGTTGGGGTTGGTATTGTGACGCTGTCATACTAATTCCCGCGCGGAAAGAAACGTAAGTTTTTAATTATTATATTTGCATTTTCTGCTTGATTCTTATCCTGCATTGATATATACTGGCTGTACTTCGGTATTAAAGTTGTAATTTGTTACTTTTATTTCATTTTAGTTAGAAAAGTGGTAGCGTTCATAGGAAAGCCAATAAGCTCCTTGTAAGGCCGATGAAAAAGTTGACGGTTGGCCTTGCAAGGACATACTGGCTTTACTAGGAACATTTTCCCAAAATTATAAAACAGTTTAATGTAAAAGTATGTGTTGGCAAGGTTAAAACAATGTAAGCGCATTAAAATACACTGTTTTTTTTTATTATTATTGTTTGGTTTACTTATAATATTTAAGTCGTTGTAATATTGATTGTCGCTTGCTTAACTAAGTACTGAAATAATTAACTAAATAAGATCTATTAATTAATTATTAGCTCACTTTTGCATTAAATTATTTATATTAAAAACTTAAATATATTAGATACCTACATTATTTTGCTTAGCTCATTGTTTTTTTTTTTCATTGCCTGAAATATGACTTTGGTCATTGAATATTCAACTGCACCAATTTCAGATTTTATTTTAGCTTAAATAAGGCTTTAGCTTTTCTTGATCCTGTTAATAATTTTAGTTATCATCCTAGGTTTCAAGAATGTCCGAACCAAGACCTAGAAAAAGAGGCAGTACTTGGAACGAAGAGAGTTTGCAACGTGCCATGGAAGCGGTACAAACAAATCAACTCAACCCGAGTGCTGCAGCGATAAGGTTCAATATTCCCAGACGCACTCTCAGGAACCATTTGCTAACTGGTAAGACTTCAAAAATCATTGGAAAGGCTACAGTTCTAACAAAACAGCAAGAAGAAGACCTAGCAGAGAGAATCAAACGTTTCGCTAAGTTGGGTATACCACTGACCCCTAAATTTATTCGAAAGCAAGCCTTTTTATTTTGTGAAAGATTCAAAATTAAGCACTCTTTCAGTCTTTCTTCGAGAATGGCTGGTCGGAAATGGTTGAAGATGTTTCTTAGGCGGAATCCATCAATTTCAAAGAGAAAACCTCAAATATTGAACCCAGCCAGGGCTCAAAAGTTGAATAAGCCCTTAGTTAAACAACATTTTCAAGAGGTCAAAAAACTTTATCAAGAGCTGGACATTTTTACACACCCAGAACGCTTATACAATATGGACGAGAAGGGGTGCAGAATCACAGTTCACAGCCAAAAAGTAGTTCTGGCTGAGAAGGGGAATACCAGAGTTCATCTTGTTGCTCCGGAGCACGCGGAGAACGTAACAATAGCAATGTGTGTTAACGCGATAGGTAGCAGTATACCGCCTATGATTCTCTTCAAGGGTGTACGATTCAGACCAGAATTAAAAGAAAACTTACCCGCTGGATCTAAAGTACGGATGGCCCCCAAAGGCAGTATGACCAGTAACTTGTTTGTAGAGTTTATTCAACATTTAGCACAACACAAAGCTCCCGGCAAATGTCTGCTTATTTTTGATGGAGCTAAGTGCCATCTATCTTATGAGGCTCTGGAAGAAGCAGATAAAAATAATATAGTACTATACTGCTTACCTTCCAACACAACCCACGAACTTCAACCTCTCGATAAGTCTGTAAACAGATCGTATGAGCACCACTGGGATGAAGAGGTCTTGAACTATCTGTGCAATTCTCAGGATAGGAGTTTAAACAAAGCTGCATTTAATCGCATTTTCTCGCGAACATGGCCAAAGTGTATGACGCAGACAAATATAGTGAACGGGTTCAGAGCTACGGGCTTATACCCTCTTGATGCTGATGCGATTCCAGAAGATGCATATGCTCCTTCAATTCTAACGTTAAGGCCCTTGCCAGAAACATTTCAAGAGAAGAGCGCATCCCAATCGCCTTTATCTTGTCATGGGTCACCGACCATGGTTCGTTCCTATGAAGTGCCAGAATTGTCCTCTCCAGCTCATATAGAAATGAGAAGACCTATTCTTGTTTCTTATAGTTCTTCCACTGATGCTTCTGAAATGGACATGGACGATACCCTCAATGATCGTCAAGACAACAAACTGCTCAACTCGGCAGAAAATAACGAGTTGCATAGCGACTCAGGGACAAGAAATGACCCTCAGGTATCTTTATACGATGATCCTATTCCAAGTACATCTAGACTACAAAAAAATATCGTTGATCATAGCTCTGGATCTGATCTTGATTTGAATCTCAGCGAGTCCTTTGTTCAAAATTATTCCATCAGCAAATTTTACGCAACAGATTTTTACACTTTTTCATCAGATGATGAGAATCCCAAAGAAAAAGGAGAAACAACGCCAGAAAAACAAGTAATGAGACCAAAAACAAAAGCCCAAATGAAGAGTCACGAGATAAACAAAGCCACAAGTTCTTCGGAAGATGACGAACCGTTGGTTAATTTAAAACCGGTCGAAGAAGCATCGTTTCACAAATTTTTGCCTACACCTAATTATGCTATCACAAAGTCTACACGCCCACGTCAAAAAGCTATGAATTATAAGGGACAAAGAATAACAAAGCATTTATTTAAGACTGAGGAAAAAAAGGAAGATTTAGACATTAAAAGGAAGAAGAAAAATGTAAGGACAGCAAGTAAGAAGGATAAAAAAAAGCAAAATCTCCATAGCAAAAATGGCCCCAAAATAGTACTGAAAACAAAAACACACACAGGATCAGGAAAGACAAAAAAACAAGACGAAGGTGAAAGATGGTACTGCAATGCATGTTGCGAATGCAAAATGGAAGATATGAGGGAATGCACTAAATGCCAAAAGTGGTACCATGAAGAGTGTGTGGGCCTCACTAAAGATGACCCACAATTTGTTTGCCCAGATTGTGATTGAAATAATAATTGATTTATGGCCCGTAAGTTTGTTTCATAGTAAAATACATTTTAATTGTTATTTTTGCTACTATTTTATTGTTCTAAGACGTATTTTTAAACGATGTTTGCCAAAAATATCAGACAGGCTTGTCGCTCAACAATAATAATTATAAGACTGATTATGTGCCATCAAGGGTTGTGATTAGCGTAGACGACTAACCTTTTTATTAATTGTTTTGTCAATTATATAATTAAGAAAACAGCTTACTTACAATAATCAATGCAAAGTATAATACACATTGTCAACCTTTAATTTAAATTGTAAAATTTGTGATCTGCTATTTATTTTGTCTGAACTAATTGCTTGCTCAATAGTAAGTAGATGGCGAATTATAAATTTAATCTATTTAGTATCGAGCAAAGAATTCAAATGTTATTGTAATAGTACTACTGCACCAAGTTTCATAATTTTATTTAGCGCATTTATGTCTATGGCCTTCTTAGGAACATTTCGGCTTTACAAGGCACAGACCCCTAGGAACGCCGATTTGGTGTTTTCGAAAAATTTATTATTTCATTACAAAAGTTGTTTGCGTGTAATCTGATATCGATGTAATACTCACAAAAGCGTTTTATTTTATGTTGTCTCTAACATATTCTTAGTTTTACTATCGCGTTCTAGTGTTGCTTAGTGAAATAATTTTAGGTGAAAATATTCTCATAAGTGTTTGTTATTTTGTGTAACAAAAGATTATAAACGTAGTTTATAAGAAAACACAGTATTTGATTTTTATAATGTTAGTTTTAAGCACAATGACTGACTTACCAAATCGGGCTTATTTGGAGCCCTGTTTCTTGCAAGGCCGATTGGAAGAGCTTTGTTAAACTCAAATTTAATAAAGATTTATTAGCCCTTTTAAAGATGTTTTTGTTGTTTATGTTAAATAATGAAACGAAGTGTTATTCAACACATAGTTTGTTATTTTTTGTCCAGGAAATAAAATAATAATATTATTTAACGTTAGGGTGGCCTTCCATGGTCCACCTACCTTAGTAGAATTGTGAGTGGAATGAGAAATATTCATGGACATGTCCTTACTGCTACTTAAATTGTGAATGGAACCACTTGACCCACTAACCAGGGACTTTCACATCATTTCTCGTTTAGACCCCAGGCAGCCTCAAAGCTTTTTGGCATAAAATTTTCATGAAACGACTTCAAGTTGCGGCGCACATCTTTTAAAAATCGCCGCAATGTTGATACTGCGTCTTTCTCGATTCCGATAAGAACTAATTTTTTTCTAAATCAGGGGATATTAAACTTTATTTATTGGATACTTTAGTCGAAATTGGAGTATGTTGCGTTTATAGTTTTTGCGGTTGTGCTGAATCATCAGAAGGAAAGCGAAGCTCTTTTAGGGGAGTGGTGATGCAATCATTTTGATATAATTGCGGATATACTAGCGGCCGCATAATTTTGTAATGTGCTTTAGATTTCAAGCGGATATTCAACGTTTTGCTCGAGAGTGGTATTTAATACGATTATGAGTTTTCATATTTTCTGAAATGCTGAAAAAGAATATAACAAGATCGCTCGGCTGTGGTAAATGCATTTGAGACCTTAACTTGAGACATAAGAATATGTGCAATGTTCCTCTTACTTAGTTAATTTGAATCACTCATAGACGTTTCTGAGTGCCCTTTCGAGAACTTCCAGACGCCCGGAATGAAATCCTACGAGTGAATTTCGAAGTACCTACGTACTCCTAAGCGAATGATTTATAGTTAGTACGGCTTAATGCGTCGCGACTCTTGAAAGAAAAGGAAATGAACTGAAAATAATGGAAACGGAAAAAGTATGAATTTGGTGTGTTCAGAGATTTTTCTCGTATCGGATATAACTAATAACTATCTATATACCTACTTACCTAGATAGTGCACCCACACTATGGATCTATTATAGTTAAGTAGGTACCTACGTACTTTGATATCCTATTTACAAAATTATGGGATTGGTTTAGCGGTGGTGCAGAGCATTATTGTGCTCTTTGGAATCCAACGGCACCGGGTTCGATCCTCGCAGCAAAGTTACCAATGATATTTAATAAGTTGGTTCGGGTTTGTCAAAGCTCCGTACTTCGGAAGGACATGGTAAACCATCACTCTGCCTTGTTTGTTTGGTTGTCGTACGAGGTAGTGCCGAGATCTGGGGTCAGAGATTGTCAGGCCGCGCGAGGGCTTCTTAACGACTGCTATTCATCAATTACAGACGGGACCTCTGAAGCACGGAGCGATGGAAAACCGCACATAACATTACATAACAGAAAAGTCATTGGTGCGGAACTTAGAACCGAACCCGATATCGTTAGATTCTAAGATGATTGAACTGTTAGGCTACCATCGCTTTGCAAAAAATCGATAGCAGTGTCAGAGGCCCTTGGGCGGCCTGACAGACTCTGACACCAGAGATCGACACAACCTCATATTACTGAGTTCAGTTAAGAGTTTGGACAGTTGAGCCTAAGCCCATACAACAAATATACCTGCAATAGAAGTTGTTAAACTAACATGGTCACTAATACTGTAGTCAACATTACAAACGGGATATTTACCGAGTATTTTCTTTTGTTTTGAGTTCCCGATATTTCGGCAATGTAGCTAGCGCTATGATCACGGTTAAACTGAAGTAAATGTAGCTAGCGCTATGATCACGGTTAAACTGAAGTAAATGCGGGTGGGTATTTCTACGAACAGACAAAATGTGGGTCCCAAAGGCAACAAGATATAAGTCCAAAAACTAAAAACGGACTACGGCCGGGTAAAAAATAGCCCATGACACTCTTGCAATGAAGTCGAATCGAATGACACCTTGCTTGTGATAATCGTACCAAGTTTTTAGTTTGGGCTTGTGCTATTATTTATTCTGTGGTTTGTGTATGTGGAGGTTCCACCATAGCGTCGCCCTGTCGGTCCAAATTTGGGTATGTGGAGGTTTGAGTATGTGGATGTTCCACCATAGATAGAGTCGCCCTGTCGGTCCAAATTTGGGTATGTGGAGGTTCCACTATAGCGTCGCCCTGCCGGTCCAAATTTGGGTATGTGGAGGTTTGGGTATGTGGAGGTTCCACCATTGCGTCGCCCTGTCGGTCCAAATATGGATATGTGGAGGTTTGGGTATGTGGAGGTTCCACCATACCGTCGCCCTGTCGGTCCAAATTTGGCAAGCTAGGTATCAATCGATTTGTCCTCAGGTATAGAATGTCATAGGCAATAGTTTTTTACCCGACTACGGTGAAGCAAAGGAAGGGTTACCAACAAAAAACTTGGTCCTATTTCGACAATCTAGTTTTCGATATCAATCGATTAGTCTTCATCGCAAATGTAATTTGTGTGCTATTGTTTCCCTGACTGTAATCGGTTTTTATTTTTAACTTATGTTGTTAATTTGTGTACACCGCCCCGCCCCACACCTTTACGGAACCGATATAGGCACTTCGACACACTCCAAGACTGGTCATGTTCAGGAGGAAGGGCTTATTTTTGGAAACCGTAATCAGATGGTGGGGGGTAATTATTCTGCATAGCAACCTCTACCAGAGAGCAAACTTTACCGCTTTAACTTTTACGTTGAGGTGTACCTCTTACCTTAGAGTTGTCGTAGATCCGCCAGGTGACTGCGCCCGTCGGCCCGACCGCCGCCCGATGCGTTGCAAATGTTGATTAGGTACCAGCTCTTCAGGCATGGACCGCATCAATTAGGTGCAAATAATTGGCCTTCTTTGGTCTTAGTTACAATCGTAACGGCTTTTGTGTAGCACGTGTTAACAGTGAGTCATATTCGTGCTACAGTCTACGTATGTCTCTAGCTTTGTTTTTGATGCACATGAAGCACGACTGTGGGATTGTATCTGTGTGGGTTTGTTTGCCTGTAGTTGTAGCTGGTCCAATTTTAGTTTACGTGTTATTAAAAAAAAAACTTGATCTATGGACCCAGCCAAGACCTTCTGAAGGACTAAACAAAACCTATGTTTATATCGCTTAGATCTACTTTGTAGATTAAACAAACAATACAGAACCCATTACAACAAACAGCCCGTTATTTGCAGGTAATTTGTTCTGTTTATGTCTCGTTACGTACGACCTCCGTCTATACAAATAATGACCTAGCACTAAGTTGCCCATCACAGATTGTGTCGAGAGCTCTTCAATAAATGTGCTATGTTGCGAAATAATATGGAATTTGTTATCTGGCGTAACAATACTACCTTAAGTAATAAGTTTATTTTTTATCGTCATGGCATTCACCCTGCGTTGCTAACTTTCATGAATTTGTCAAAATGCCTAAAATCAAGCTTGGCAGGATTTCAGACATGTTTGTTTGTCGCAAACTATATTCCGACCGCGATTTCATTGTCTATTATCAATGTCAACGACGGAACTGCATTCCGCAGGTCGCAGGTTTATGTCCTGCGTCTTGATCGTTTTGTTTTTCTTTTTCAACTTCAAATTAATCTCATGCTTATAGGCTTGCTCAAATAGCTACCATTGGTTCTTTTTTTGCAAGACATGGCGTCTATTCAATCTTTGCCCCAATTTTCCAATATAATAGCATCTTCACAACACCCTTAAGGAACACCACCTGATCATTACAAAACATCGCTTTTATTCCAGTTTAAAATTATTTTAAATCATGAAGAAAGAAACGATAATAATTTGGGCTGACGTAGCAGTTTTGAAAAAAAATACAATAACACGCACCCTCTGTGAAATTTCAATTGAAATTTATTAAAAATAAACACAAAGGGTAGGTGCAAAGTGAATACATGACTAATGCAAATCACCCGTCATTATTTTTACATGTTTTGTAGCATGAATGAAAATGTACCAAGAAAAGATATTGAAGGGAGAGGGTAGAGAAATAAAAGTTACAAGATAATATATTTTAAAAGAACGTCTTGTAAAAACGAAAACAGAAGATAGCACAGAAGATGTTTGTAGCTCAGATAAGAAAATTTGAAGTTTATAGGGTTCCGTAATCAAAGGGTCCAAATGGAACCCTATTGTTGTGGGGCAATGCAGTCTGTCTGCTGGTTTGACTTAGAAACTAGAATCTCAATTTTCGAAACTAATCATACTTATAAACTTTTGCGCTTCAATATATTAAATTAGTTATTTTTATTTAAAAAAAGTAGATGAGGGTAAGACCTAGAAGCTCTAGGTGGTCTGTCAGTTCTATAGATACACTAGATACACCCCGGTAAATCAAGGAGCTTCAAAGGGTAGGGACTCGCTATGTTTTGCAGTCCACCTAAGTCAGCATCGCCTCAGTTCTCTATTATCTTTTCTTAAGTACCTAGATTTCCGCTTTGGCTTTCCGCTTTGGGCTAAACATGTACCTCTGCTCAAATGTGCAGTCATTCGCAAAACCATACTGAGTAAAAGCAGGTAGGTGGTGTGCAGAAGGAAAAGAGTTGCGGAGAGTACAGACCCTTGAGGAACCCCGGCATTACGTACCTAATGGCCAGCTGATCGGACGTGTAGCCACCAATGACTGATCTAATCGATCTCCCCTGAAGAAGTCGGCGATTCAACTTAATCAAAATGAGGGATGCAAAAGTAATAATAAATACTATAAGCTTAATTAGTATAATCGCTTAATAGAAAGGATCTCCTGTCAATTCTTCTGTAGTCGTAGTTGGTTTAGTTGTTGTAACTGTCGTTAGAGTTGACGCCTCTATCACAACAGTAGGACAAATCAGTAGGTCTCGCTTCATCAGCCACTTTGATGCTCGCTTCGGCAGCCGCTTTGTTGCTCGTTTCAGTAGCCACTTTGTCACTCGCTTCAGCAGCCGTTTTGTTGATCATTTGAGGAACCACTTTATCACTCGTTTCTGCAGCGACTTTGTTGCTCACTTCAGCGCCACTTTATTACTGGCCTCAGCAGACGCTTTCTTGATTGTTTCAGCAGCCACTAGTAGCTCACTTCGTCTGTTACTTTATTGCTTGCTTCAGCTACTTACTTCAGTCTGTTACTGACTTTGAACTTACACCAAACAAGTAACCGACCAGCGGATAGAGATACTCTATTGCTACTTGCATAGACATGTTGGTTGTTTCAACCGCTGCAATTGACCTTAGACCAACACCAAACAAGTAACCGTCCAGCGGATAGAGTTGCTACTTGCATAGACATGTTGGTAGCTTCAACCGCTGTAATTGATCTTAGACCAACACCAAACAAGTAAGCGCCCAGCGTATCAAAATTGTCATAGTCACTGACACAGTCACAGTAGATACATTCATTGAGTTTGGTATCCAGGTAAAATTAAGCCTTGTAAATAATAATAATTTCTATCACATTAACTTCTATTACATACTTTTAACTTATAATACCAAAACCTCATAGAGCATAGTGATAACGAGGGTTCTCTAAATGTTTGTACCAGTAAACTACTGCATAAATCGAAGAAAGCGTTTTATCATTATGTTTTGAAGTTTCAAACGATAGTTTCGATTTAATTAATTCTAATTATCAAACGTTGCAAGATTTTACTAAACATTTGTAAACATAACAACAACATAACATATTTGTAACATTTGTTTTTTTTTTTTTTTTTGGTTTTTTTTTTGTGTTTTTTTTTTGGACTTTAACCCGCTTGGCCAATCTTGACATTTTACATAAAATACTTGGGTCAACTATTGTAATCATTTTTGACTATCTCAGTTAATTTACTGAGTAATTAATGGTATTATACGACATGGAAACTAACATTTAACTAGTCATTAGATTCAACTCCTTCACCGGGTGCAGAAGAAACTGACCCTGCCCTTTGCCTAATGATATATTATCTTATGCAGCGTTAGTTATGGCTTTGAATAAATTATTCTGTTGTAAATTTGTTTACAGAACTATATTTAATACTAGCTTTCCCGCCCGCGACTTCGTACGCGCGGACTACTGTTTATTGCGAAAAAAGCATGCTATGTCCTTCTAGGATGCAACAGTAGGTATAGCACTATGTATAGCGCCAATGTTCTGGAAGTTTATTGACAGACTTGTTATTTCGTTTCCATTGCAACCGTTCCTTACAGCGAGTAATCAATATTTTACAGTTTTCCGATGAAAACTAACAAATTTCCGGGATAAAAAGTATCCTATGTTTTATTCTAGGTTATAAGCTATCTCCATTCCAAATTTCATTAAAATCCGTCCAGCCATTATTATATATTTCATTATTATTATATTACCCAGTGAAAGCTCCCCAAACAAACAAACAGACAACGTTTCACTTTTATATATTGGTACGGATTACTCTTGTTTTGCTTATTTCCCGACGATTGTGTGTATTTGAGAGAAAGTTTAATACTTATTGGGGTAGTTTTTTTTGGGTAGGTTACTTAGTTTTATCTCCATAATGATACGAAAACTATATATATGGTATCGTCCTTTGCCTAATATGTTATCTTTTGCTGCATTAGTTAGGACTTTAAATAACTTTCTTTCATTTGTAAATTTGCCTATCCATACCAATACAACAGATTTCGAAGGCCTAATCTACTGTACACACCCCGAGTCAAATTCAACTATAAGAAAAATAGCTACCTTATCAGAGCTGGCAGGTGTTATAACAACCTCTCAAAAGTATTTAGATGTGGATATCTTTGTTACTTCCGCATCTAAATTTAAAAGACTTTATACCAACAATTATTTCACCATATATATTTTCTGTAAGTAAACAATTTAAACTTCTTACTTTATTGTATCTGATTGTTACCTTTTATTTTAATTTGCGTGCTCTTTATTATTGTATACTTCTCTAACATATCAGTGAAAATTTGTAAGTGGCCTTCTGTTAAATATCCTTGCTACTTATTACTGTATCTAGCTGTTAGTTTTCCCAATACAACAAAATAAAATAAAATAAAATAAAAATATATCAAAGTGAAACCTTTTTTGTTTGTTTGTTTGGGGAGCTTTCACGCGATAACGCCAGGACGGATTTTGATGAAACTTGGAATGGAGATAGCTTATACCCTGGAATAAAACATAGGATACGTTATATCCTGGAAAATTGAAAGTTTCCGCGGGAAAACTGGAAAATGTTGATTACTCACTGTAAGGAACGGTTGGCATAACAGAATTGTCTGTGGTTGCCATGGAAACGAAATAACAAGTCTGTCAAAAAACATCAAGAGCATTGCTATATTGGTCGAAGGGTGCTTCACCTACTTTTGCTTTTTTTTTAACATCCTAGAAGAAAATAGGATGCCTTTTTTCGCGATAAACAGTAGTCCGTGCGGACGAAGTCGCGGGCGGGAAAACTAGTAAAACTATTATATATATTATATATATATATATATAACTATTATATATATATATATATATTATTATTATCGTTTTGCTTATATCCCGACGATTGTGTGTATTTGGCAAAAAGTTTAATCTTTTTTGGGGTAGATTTCACAGAGTTAGTCTTATCTCCATATTGATACGAAAACATTGTACCGAGGTTCACACTGTTTTCAATAGATTTCTTTATAACGCTGAGAGCACAGATTATCTGTGGCTGAGAGGCATCCAATGGCTAGGCAGGTTGGCTTCAATGGGGCTACTACCGTAAACAACCATATCTTTCTTGGGGTCGGGCCATGCTCCATTTGTGGGTCGACAGGAAGCCATTAAATGAAGGTATAGCGATAATATGCGCACAAATAAATTATGCGTTATAAAGCTAGCGTGGTGAATATACTCGAACGTAACTACGTGATATTTGTATGGCTGTTTTACGAAAGGTGTGGAAATTCATCCTCTCATAAAAACGTAGTTTTGAAATCTAAGTTTTTTTAAATAATTGGTCATTAAAATGTCAGAGCTAATTAAAGTTTAGTACATAAAATTAAAACTTGCTGAGAATATTTTTAAACCTGGAATATTATTATTGCCTCTAAAGTCAACAACGGTAGCAGTTTCGAATCCTGCAAGGTGCAATCATTTGTGTGATGAGCAGATATATTATGTTTGTTTCCGAGTCACGGATGTAATACTCGTCGTATTTATTGCTGTGGTTTAAATTGCACTTACAGTGCTGAGACTGCAAACACTGCTAACTGTCGGTTTAAATTGTTGGTCAGCATATGCACGCTAACAAATAAAACCGACGATTGCGTACTTATATCATTTGAGTCAGCTGTTCTGTGAATCTACCTACTGTTGTTTTGTTTTGTTTATAGTTTTCTCATTTATCTCTTAGTTCTGTTGAATTTGTTTGCTTCTGCTAAAAGAATATAATCATTATTATATGTACTGGCAGTCTGGCGGGAGTTCCAACAACATATCAACACAGAATAACATATTATGTCAATTGAATTTGACGTTACCGCATACGCTGCTCTACCTCTTTTTTTGTGAGCGTTGTGTGCACACCAAAATAACGTCACTCTTGACGTCATGTGACCGACGAGGAGAATAAATGCGCATTTTAATCCGACTTTGTGCGTGCTGACAGTACATATAGCGCATATTGGTTCAATTTAAACCACAGCATATGTATGTTTATCCGTTGTCTACAACCCGTTGTACAGGGTATACTAGTTTTGGGCTAGTTAATTGGTGTGAATTGTCCCGAATATATTTATTTATTTATATTACATCGATATGGCTTAGCCTATTTTGACTAAGTACTTAGGTACAACATTTTATATAAAACAAATTTTTAGTTTTATGTAAAATAGAAACTTCGTTTTATGGGACTTATCCGGTTATAAATTCTATTATGTGAAAGGTTAACAACTTTGAGGATTGGCTAACATCTATTCTACCTATCAAGACTACACTTAAAGTTTTTATAAAGTTAGTAGGTATAGGAGCAATTTTTAATCGAAAAAGGAGGAGGTTTTCATGTCGTCCGTTTTCTTTCTTTTTTGTTATGTGTGTGTATGTTACGAACGAAACTTACTAGCGACCATAGAAATGAGAAGAGGAAAGATGTTGGGCCATCATATACAACATGACAACTTTATACAAACCATCATATAAGGGAAGGTACAAGAGAAGAGAGGAAGAGGCGGACCTAGAAGGAAATTTACAGATCTTATACGAAAGAGAAGAGAGAGAGAGAGAAGATAATAATTATCGTATAGGGAAGTCAAATCTTTGACCGAAGATATTGAACGCTGGAGATTACTCCACCGACAAGATCTCTAAAATAATAAGAAAGAGAAGTGTATGTTACATTGACATAGTACCAAATGTTACCTCATATTATTATATCCGTTTTTTATGAACCGATCTAGATGATCACTGTTGCATTCGACGAACAGATATTCAGAAAAGTCCATTCAAATTTAATCTAAATTTATTAATTAATCCATTTTGAGTAACTCAATATGTTATTTTGTTTGTACCTTCATACCTCCAGGATTTATTTACAGATTTGGATGTTTCATTTTTAATTTGATAGCTTATACCTTCACATCTCTATGAGTCTGCACTCCGAGTTGGATGTTATCTCGAAGGTTAACAATCTGTAATCTATGCCAATAAAACAGTATCGTAACATATATATTGACTGACAGACAACGCACTTCCTAAACCAGTGGACCTAGAGATTTATTTGGAGGGAATATTACATGATTGTTTTTTTTATTCTGTATATGAGAGAGTGAACGGGGTGGCAGTTTTCACTCGGACGAAGCTGCGGGGCGCATCTAGTAGCATGTATAAATAGAAGAGTATTTAAACTAAATTCTAATTTTCATCACAAACTTGTACATTATATGAGATTAGCGTAAGTGAAAACGACAAATCGTAGTTCTAGATGTAAGTGAAATGTCATATGAAATGAAATGTCAAAACACATTATCTGACACACATTAACCGCATTATCTGTGGCATGTAGCCACAGATAATGCGGTTTTGACCATCAGTTACATTATTTTCGCGGAAGTTTTATATATATGATGTGCCCGCAGCTTAGCCCACGTAGTCATGGGTTTTATTTATATTGCGCGCAACCCTAATTCTATTCAAAAATAAAAATAGCCTGTGTAGGCGATTGTCGGGAACGCTAAATAAGCATATTTCGCGTGCGGCATCGACGCCGCCCCTAGCACCGACAGTCGTCTCCCAACTCCCGCGCATAACACTTGTAATAGTCGTGTAGCCATACTAATATCGTGTGAACCTAATAAAAGGTATTATAACATAGCCCTATGCGTTTCTCAATGAGCACCCCCCCTCACACACCGTTTCTCACAACCGTTTCACCCATCGATGTTTTTAAAAGTGCTCAAATCTATACTTATAATAAAACTGTAACGGGTCCACTTCTGTACATTGAAGCTATTTTAAAAAAATGTTTTGTTTTGTACTCTATATTCGATCATCATCATCATCATCATCATCATGTCAGCCTTTAGAAGTCCACTGCTGAACATAGGCCTCCCCCAAAGAGCGCCATGACGAGCGATCCTGTGCCACCTCCATCCACCGACTTCCTGCGATGGCTACAATGTCGTCGGTCCATCGTGTGGGGGGTCTCCACACACTTCGCTTGCTTGTTCGTGGTCGCCATTCGAGAACCTTTATTCCCCAGCGGTTGTCGGTTCTATATTCGATACTAAAGCCAAATCTGTTTTTTTTTCTGTCTGTCTTTCTGTCTGTCTGTATCTTGGCTAGGCACCACGCCGAAACTACTGAATGAATTTAAATGAAACTTGGTATGATTTGAGTTCATACAACAAGGTACATAGCTACATAGGATACTTTCATCCCGAAAAACTAAACGGTTCCCGCAGGATAAGGGTTGAAAATTATTTAAAAAAACACATACAGTAGTCGCAGCCAATGTATATGTTTGTGAAGTTAGGCTCTGTGACGATTGCGCAGGTACTGCTGTGGGGACAAAATAGCATTGAGTAAAAGCGAGATAGAATATGCAAAAACGTAAGCGAGTGAGCGAGGCAGTTATACAATTCTGTCTTCACCTTCAACATTAGGATTGCGCCTGAAAAATAGTAGTTTGCGCAGCCACTAGCAGATAACTTCCGAGACACATACTTTCGCTGCGCCTACTATACCACTCTGAAACTACTGAACGGATTTTAATGAACCTTGGCATAGTCATAGTTTATATAAAAGGTGAAAATTGGGGATACTTTTTATCCTGAAAAAATAAAGGGTTCCTGCAGGAAAGAAGTCCAAATTCTTTACATTGAAAATATTAAGTAAATTTTTTTGGAGGCTGTTCTATATTCGTACTGAGGCCAAAAATTTTTTTTAACCTGTTTTTTCTTTTGTCTGGCTTTCTGACTATATCATTCACGCGCATCACGCCGAAACTAGTGAATAAATTTAAATTAAACTTGGCATGATTTGTGTCCATACTACGAGGTAGGACATTGTGGAAACTTTTCATCCCGATAAATTAAAGGGTTCCCGCAAGATAGGAATTGAAAGTTATTTAAAAGAAAACGTATCACGCTAAAACTGCACGGATTTTGATGCAACTTGGAACAGTCATAGTTTATATTGTTTGTTGTTATTTAGTTTATATGAGTGAAAATTGAGTTACCTTTTAGACTGAAAAATAAAGGGTTCCTGCGGGATATGGGTCCAAATTCTGTACATTTAAGATATTTAGAAATTTACTTTTTTGGAGGCGGTTCTATTGTTCGTACTGAAACCAAAACTGTTTTTTTTTCATCAGAAAATGAAAATATAAAAATTCTTACCAATGACGACTTTGTTATAGTTTTGGGAGGCTTAAATGATAAGATGCCGTATGAGTTTCAGTTTTATCTCGGTAGTTGGTTAAGCAATATTAAAAATACCAATGCCTTAGTTTCGGAAACTCCAAACAATAAATACTTAAGTGAGCAAGAGTTGAACAAAACTCTTCGATTTTTATGCTCAAGATTTAGGAACGCATCGTTCATTGATATGAATTATGACAGACAGCGACCTAATCGCACTTCTTTTGCTCTTAATGCTTGTCAGTTTTTGCTCAGAGAAATGTTACATATAACTTATGGTATAAGACATGACGAATATATACGTAAAGTGCACTCAAGAATTCACAGTTTCCCAGACGTTATTGATAAATCGACTCAGACAGACGACTCCTTAGAAACCTCTCACGAGACCAATGCCGTGCATTCTCCTAATCCTTCTCCTAATCTTTTTCGTGTATAAATATATCCATATCTTGCATCAAAATATAAATGGTCTCATTAATAAATCTAATCTTCTTACTGTATCTGTGGATTCTCTTATAAATGAGGGAAGACCGGCAGATGTCCTTTGTATCACTGAGCATAATATGGTCCAAAATGATACCGCCTTATTAAACATTCCAAACTATCGCCTTGCATCGTTTTTTGCACGGAAAAGTCGCCACGGTGGCGCATGTATATTGGTACAGAATAACCATCACTTTAATGCTATACAAACCATAGTAAAAAAGAGTATTCCCAGAGTCATGGAGTGATGTGCAGTTGAACTTGTAGAGCATGAACTGGTAATAATTTGTATATATAGGCCTCCAAGGAGCACGCGTACAGATCTAGAAACGTTTTTTATTACTATGAATTCGATATTTCATGAATTCTGTTGCAAGAAAAATAAAGTTATTTTATGTGGAGATTTCAACATAAATATTCTGGAAAAGACTAAAGACGTAGAAAGTTTTAAAGAACTATTACAAATATATAACTTTAAGTACGCCATAAATGAACCTTCTAGGCCAATCAGTGGTACTTGCCTCGACAATTTTTTGCATAATGTAAGGGGTTGTAAAGGTAAAGTTTTTGAATTCGCTTTATCGGATCATACAGCACAGTTATTATCATGTCCGGTTAAGAAAAGTTGCTCACTGAGTCACTGGTATATCGAAAAGAGAGACTATAGTAGAGAAAATGTTGCCAAATTTGCGGAATCCCTAAGTTCATTAACTTTTAATGAAACATACAGCTCATGTGAACCTGAAGAAGCTTTTAACAGCTTCCATGATTTATTCACTTTGTTTTATCGCCTGTGTTTTCCTATAATGCAACAAAAAGTTAGTACACGCAAAGAAAACTAAGTGGATAACGAAAGGCATCAAGCTATGTTATAAGCGCAAACGAGATCTTTTATGGAACTATAGGAAAAATCGAAAAAATCGCAAGCAAAAAGCAAATACAAGACTTACTCTGCACGTTTCAGCCGTATAATTAAATTGATACAAAAGGCTCAGAACGATTATCTGAATAAAACTGCCATAAACAAATCCAGGGCAGTAATAAATAATACTAAAAGTAATTTGCCAAAAGAAAACATTAAACAAATAAATGTAAATGGTAAAATAATCGATAATCCAGCTGATATAGCACAAGCATTCAATGATTTTTATATTGACCAAGTAAAACCCGACATTAACGCCAAATTAAATTTAATGACATCAAATAATAATTATTCTAAATCTATGTTTATGAACCTGACTAATCCATTTGACGTTAATGGAATAACTCAGAATTTAAAAAATACTAACAGTACTGGATATGATGAAGTGTGTACTAAAGTCATAAAACAAGTATCGACTATCATCTCTCCAATTTTGAGCCATATTATAAACTTATCAATACTAAATGGTACTTTCCCTAATAAGCTAAAAATAACAATTGTTAAACCCATATTTTAACTTTTTGAATCGTGTCTTTCTGTCTGTTTGTCTGTATGTTTGTTTATTCCAAATCACGTAAAAACTACTGGACCGATTGCTATGCGGTTTTCATTGTTTGAAAGCTTAAGGTTTGATTTAAAAACTGGTGGTTTTTGAGGGCTCAAGAAATCTTGATCAAATTCAAAATTAAAATTATTTTTTTGTAATAAGGACGGTGAGACCAATTAAACATTATTACACAATAGTTTACCAAAAAATTTATAAACATATTTCAAATCAATTAAGAAAATTATAACATAAAGTATTACAAATAAAATAATCAAATGTCAAAAATCTTAAAAATCAAATATAAACTATAAATTAAATGTCAGCAGATGTCAGGTCAAAATTAAAATATATAATCAATAACACAATGATCAGTCATGGATTAAATCAAAAGACAAACAAAGGGACAGAACAGTTTTCCACTTGTTAAAAAATAAGTCAATATCAGGGTTGATAACCACAAGTGCATTGAGGTTACTCAGGGACCGGCACAGGGGGGGAATTGTCTCGGGCCCGGTGCGGCAGCCAGAGACAGCGAACAGCCTATGTCTTCTGCTGGGCCTGTGTCGCACATAATTGTCCGGAACGAACAACCTGCACAGATGATCGTGCAAGTCAGTGGAGTCTACGGACCCTCTTAGAACCTTGCAGCAAATTGTGAGCTGGTCTGATAACCTTCTCACTTCAAGTGAATTAAAACCAAGCTGACCAAGCTGATTAAATGTTGGTATATTGGTCCTGGAATAGCACATTGTGGTAATTTGACCCTAAAGAAAAGGCCACGCGTGCGAAGCCGCGGGCACAGCTAGTGTTAAATACGATTAATCATTAAGAAGAACTTGATACATTAAAGTTACCTATTTTTTACTTACCTTCAGAGCCGGATCTTACCGGGATCAGAGCTTTTTAGATAATTATACAAGAAGACCAAAACTAGTTTCTTTATAGCCGTAACAGACGTTCTGACGGCTAGTTCAGCGACTCGTCCCACAACACATTCATACCAATGGGATGAGTTACTGAATTTAAAAATTATTATTTTTCTGTTCAGTAAGTCGTCCCATTAATTTTATTATAATTTTCTTCATAAAAAGCTATACCATGTAATGTCAGCAACAAAAAAGTTTATTTATTACTAGTGATCCGCCCCGGCTTCGCACGGGTATATATATAGATAGATAAAATTAGTAGGTACTGTATTTGGACAAATAGAACATTACAACAATTTCTTACACAAAATACTTTATTTACACAAACATAACCTAACAACAATTCCTTACTACCGTAGTATTATTAGGTATTCTGTGCTACTACTTCTTAACTCGTATCCAAAGAGTATATTTAACAAAGAATATAGTTACTCTCTACCGAGAGATATTGAATAAAGGGGCCTGTATCTCCTATTTAGTTTATGTTTCGTCCTTAAAACAACCATTAACTATAATGCATTGTATTCTCTTTGCAAGGTATAATGTTTTGTGTAAAGGTTTTATATTGACTTACCATTTTGTCTATAGTATTATTTTGCTTCACGCAAGGAGGTTGAATTACTATTACCTACTGTTAAAAGGTTTAACTCCAGTAAGCATAATTCAACATTCTTTGATTTAAAAAACCGGATGGGAAGTAACCGTAATTGAACCATCTTGGGTTTAAAAACCATATATCTACGCCACGTCTAGAATTTTTGAAACAGGTTATTATTTCGTGTATCTGTTCTGTGATTTCATTTCCATGGCAAGGTCCATACACAAAGTAATCCAGATTATTGAAAATTTTTACTATCTCGGTTTATATTATTGCAATATTAGAAAGGAACTCAAATTATTTGAAAAATAAAACGCTGCTCTTGTTATTTTCTGATAACTTAGTTTTCTATAGGTGAAAGTTTTTTTTTAAATCGGGTCAGTATTATTTGAGTTTATCCATTACAAACAAACAAACATTCAAATATCATTCATTATTAGTGTAGAAAAATGTATTAGTTAGGTTTCGTTTATTTCATTTAAATATATAATTACAAAAAGAAACAGACAGCACTACATTTCCACGCAGCACATGGTTGGTGTCGCACTTTTAGACAAAGGATTTAAGGACAAGAACCCTTGAATTTATATAAACAAGATGAATTTAATTTGATTGCTTCACATTTTCTTCGCAGAGGCTACCAAAATAACAAAAACATAAAAAACAAAAGAAGATTCAACTAGTTGGCAACAATTGTTTTTGTTATCCTTTATTTATTTAGTTATTTACTGATTTTAAAATAATTGTATTATAATGTTGCTTTTGTGTAATAAGTGTGTAAAATAAATTAAATATGATTTTGTTTTTAATACACATTTGTTATACAAAACTATATTCAGACTTTTATTAATCATGGGCCATGTGGTTTCACTCGAATATGTGATTTTCCAGGACCTTAAGTATCAAGTTTCATCGAAATCCGTTAATGTTTCTTCATACAAGAACCACTTCCTATTCCCTATTCCTATCCTATTCCTATTCAACCCTCAGATTCATTTTTGCAGTCAATTTTAAAAAAGAAACTTTACTACCCATCTTTTCTTAGAATTTAATTACCTCCTTTAAATTACTCAATATTTCCTCTCAATTTCAAATCTCTAGTTTCATCAGTTTAGGTTGTGCATTATCTGTCAGTCAGTCAGTCAGTGTGCTACTGTTTTATAGGTATAGAAAATTAATCATTTAAAGATGATGTTGTCGACTGTACTAAATCCATTTAGCTTTTTACGATTTAATCAATGGGACTAGTGTCTTGTGGGACGGGTTGCTGAACTAGCTGTTCTGATTTGGCTAACACGACTAATTACCTACTTCAGACAGGCCGGTCGCACTCCGCAACAAGTACAAATATTATACCTAAACTTCGGGGCCGCAATATTCGGGTTAATTCAGTAGAGTGTCAAGAGTGCGCTCGATGAGATGCGCGCCGTGTGCTCAACGTTAAAGTACCTACTTACTTAAACTTGTGACGATGTCAAAACCTCTTTCATCATAATACTCATTTGATCTCTTAATTCTTTCATAATCCATTTCATTCCATTTGATAGTTTGTCATTATTAATTCTAAGTTCAAATAACTTGTCACTCCGATATTGATTTTTAGTAAAACCGAATTTTGCGAAATAATGTGATAAATTACCTAAATAAGTTATTTTACAACTGGAGTCTCTTAATTATATATGATAATACCATCGTTAGTGGTCGTTTTGTTCCATATTGGTGAAGCCACTGTTTATTGAAATCTCCAAATGCTCCAATAGTTCCTGTAATTTTGTGTCACTGAGGTTTGGTCCCTGGGCTAGTGGAACTAACCCAAACCCTGGACCGCCTCGTGACAAACTTACGTATAGTTTTTGTTAAATTTTATTATTTTCTTAATTATGAATACCAAGAAGAAACCTAGAAGGTACTGCATAGCATTCGGTCTGACAAATCTCGTAAAATACCTACATACTGACATTTTATTTCGTAGGTAGCCATTTTTTTTCATTCATTATTAAGCATCGAAGTCAGACAGGCACCTTTCATCAAAGTGTAACCTATTATAATATAATCAAATAATGTGGTACTAGGTCTGTTCTGATAAGAATGTCATTACATGTAGTTAATAGAGCTATCAACTTTTATAACAATAAGTAATAAAATAATACATTATTACATAATTGTTTATTCAGTTACAATATCTAAGTCATATTATATCACAGAATAATTGCTAGTACAAGTATCTAGTCATATCTTGATACAACCCTACCGAGCGTAAAAGTGACAGCGATTCTAAACCGATTAGAGCAATGGAAGCTCTCGCGCGTTGTGATACGGTACATTCTAGCCTGCACGTAGTGGGTGAGCGCCTTCTAGGTAAATATAATTGAAAGCTCGCAGCGCTGTGCGAGTTAAATTGCACTTTATTGCGTTGTAACGAGAGTTGCTATGTATTTAAATGACTTCATTATTTATTTTATGCTTCAGATAACGAACAATCACATCACTGCAACTTGAATGGACTAGATACTCCTATTATTTAATCTGTGATTAGGGCTAGAACATCTGATTGGTCGGTATCCTAAGTAGGTACTTAGTCGTGTCAGCCATGTTGGAACGTCTGTTACGGCTATTATCCTTATTTAGGTAGGTACTGTGGCTTGCGTCAAATTGCCGCCAACATATTTTTTAATTTCGGTATGTAGGTTCTGGTAAACAGCCGTTAACAAGGTAGGTATAGTTAGAATATTATTAGTCTAGTTATTATTGGTATGGGGGAATCCTGGGGAATGGCTTTCATTAACTGGAATTAACTTTCTACTCCTTTAGTATTTAGTAGAAATGTTAATAAATAACATTAGTTCAAATTTTAAGTAACAAACGTAATACAATAAAACGTTGCCATAGCTAACTAGAAGGAGCAATCAAAAAAAATTGCTTTGACCACCATTATCTCCAAAGGGGTAATAGCGATCAATGCTAATAATTAATTATTTCACTTTTATGATACACTTTCATTAAAGAAATGTTAATTATTGATGGTACTACGCTACATTCATTATATTAATTTCAATTTAAAATATCTATCACCACAGCAAGCAAATGTCGACTAATTAACAAATTTTCATTTTTACGTGTATAAATTGCAGGCGTATTCACAAAATCTATCCAAAGCTCACAGCTATGCAGTGCAGCGAAACCAAAGTCTTACTTTCCTCTACATAACTCACATTTTTACATAGTTTGTTCTCAATTTCATCGCTACCTTCCAGTTCTTTGTCACCATCGTCTTTGTACAAACTCTAATCCTCTTCACCTTCAAAATCTGAAGAACTTTCTTGCAATATTATGCATATACAGCGGTAGTTCTTTATTGATTTCTAGGCATATCTATTAATAAAATTACTAATAATTATTACTTGTGGATAATGGCGGTCACATGAACGCTATTACCTACCCCAAAATATCGGTCTACAATTCGAGTCAAAATCCACAACTTTCAGATATAAATGCTCTTATTAATACATATTATCATGATAAAGAATGTTCGAACAAAATTAATATGTTCTACAAATAAGTATTTAAAATTTGTACTTACCGAAGAAATTATGCCACCGAATATCAGATCAAAATGTGTGCTTACAGATAAACGCACCTATTTCTCTCTCTCTCGCTCTCTCTTTCTCTCTCTCTCAAGTGGTGTTAAAACCCGAATCAAGCTCATCGGTGCTTGCAATTTGTTTACATCTTTTTCCCTTTACACCACAAAATATTGTGTCTACGTATCGTATTTTTTGCGTAATTGGACTGACCGCCATTACCCAGTGATCGTCATTCCCCTGCTTTCTGTAGTTAGAAAAGTTTTCATTTGTAGTTTGAATAAAGTCTATTGTTTAAGTACCTACTATCTACTTAACGGAAAAGGATTCGTACAAAAATTATACAACTTTATTACCTAGTGTCTTTTTAGGATCCGACTGCCCAAAAAAGGAGTGTAATGATTTCAGGGTTCATGTATGTATGAGTATGAACGTATGTATGTGAGTTTCTTTATTCCAACATAACTTTTAATTGCCTGAACAAATGTAGATGTATGGGCCATTGTTAGAATCCTTACATCATCCCGAGTGACATGAGCATACATGAAATTTTTTCAATTCATTGTTGCTGCTGTAGGGCTCCATTTCCAAATGCGAACAAAAACTTCGAATTTTAAAATATGGGTATCTAATTGAAGGTCTTGATGAGCACATTCCAACAATATATAATTTATTGTCATAAAAACTTTTTTAGAGTTCCTTTTTTGACAAGGCAGTCGTGTTTTTTTACTTAATATATTTCTATTATTGGTTTACAATATTATAAGAGTAATTATTCCTTTTTATGTGTAGGTACATTATTCTGGTAGTTCGATTACAACTGTCCGTTTCCAATGTGATTCATCATAGTGTCATTTTTAGCAGGTACAGAAGTTAAAAATATAAAGAAGTTAAAACTTGCAATGTTTGAATAATGTATGTCTATATGTATGTTTGTTTATCCTACGGAGTTGTTTTTTTGCATGTTGATTTAGTTCCATGACAATGCATTTTTATGGTAAACATGACCTGTCACACAAAATGTCTGTCCTGTCAACAGCACAGACATTTTGTGTACGCATTATATTATGATGGCCGGTTTGAAGTTTTACCATGACATGGTTGCTGCTCTCCTGATTGGCTCCTGATTAGGGAACTCCTCAACGGTTAACAGCATAGACACTAAATGTTGTATACGCATTTAAATTGTAATAGCCCGTTCTAAGTTCCATCAAGACATTACACTTACAAACTTTTTTTTTTTAATTAGTTCAGCAAAGAACCATAAAAATGTACCTAAATTAATTCGTTATAATGAACAAATCGCAACCAGTTCTTGATGTGGCTATGTATGGCCGGCCCTATGATCATTCACGACTGTGAACGGGCGGCAATGACTTGTGCCCGTGCAGAAATTATAATTTGGAAAAATATGTAGGTACGATGATTAACTGAAAATAATAATGGAATCCAACTTAACTGGCTTCAATAACACTCTAGTACATGTGATAGAGTTGATTAATGTTACAACGAATGACACAGTGAACAATAGTGATTTTGATAAAAATGTTGCGCCTATCAATGACTTGTATGAAGAATATAGTAAAAATGAAAAATCTAGTCTTTTAGTGTACAGATTCATGGCTTATATAATAGCGGTGTTGATAATATTGAGCAATTTATGTGTTGTTGTTTCCAGTGGATTGATTTTGAAAAAAGGTTGGTACTAACTATATCCAGGGCATTATTATTAATGATAAACAACCTATATAGAATAACGTGTTTGGTGTACCTGTCTATACTCTGGGCCGCAAAAAAAAGCAGGTCGGTTATAATAATGCGATAACATTTAAATATTTGAGCAATCCTTTTACAATCAAAACTAAATTAAGGTTTATTTCATCTATCTATCTATACTTATAATAAAGCAATAGGAACGAAAAAGTCTGTACAAAGAAGATTATTAAAAAAGAAATGGTCTAGGGTACATAAAATAAACAACTGAACAAGAATATAACTTTTGAACTGTTTGTTTGTTTCTCTGAATGTTTGCTCGCGCATCATGTAAAACTACTGGACCGATTGCGATGCGATTTTCACTGATGGATAGCTTGGGGTTTGACTTTAAAACTGGTGTACTTGGTATCTCAATCCGATGAGTAGAAGCCGAGCAATCTTTGGTTCTCTGTCGGATCACTTCGTTGTGAATTTTGTCCATTAGATAAACTCCAAGTACAGCTATCTTAATAGTTCGCTGAGCGACCTTGAATTTGTGGACAAGTCTGACCATGAGTGTCCACGTTTCGGCCCATAGGTCATGACTTATAGAACGCACTGATTGAAGTCTTTTGTCTTGGGGGACTATGGTATGGACGCAATGAAGAATCGGGTGTATATATTATCATACGAGTATTAGATAGATAGATAGATAGATAGATAGATTAACTCTTCATTGGACACCACAAGTACAACGAGAAATTATATCTAAAAATAAAGTATAACAATGAGTGTCACAAGGGGCGGTCTTATCGCGCAGAGCGATCTCTTCCAGACAACCGTGCACGGAGAGGAATAACGATAAGTACGACGTAAGGGATGGTGGTTATCAGTAAATAAATCAATAACCAATAAAATATATAAATGTAATGCAATATACAAAAAATAATTAACATACTTATAAATATCAATAAATACATATATGTATATATATATATATATATATATATATATATATATATATACCTACACAAATAACAATAACAGAAATTGAGACGTAGCAGCTCAGCTAGTGTTAAGATACTGTAAGATGCAAATATATATCAGTAAATAAATGAATAACATACCTACAATATGTGGAAACTTTTGTAAGCTGCGTGTATAACCATAGTTTTTTCCTAAGTACTATCCGTGGCTGTAGTTTTCCTAAGAAAATAAAATAAAATACACCATAAAATATGTAAATGTAATGTAATATGCAAAAAATAATAAACATATTTACTAATATCAATAAATTTATAGCTACACAAATAACAATAACAGAAATTGAGACGTAGCAGCTCAGCTAGTGCGATAAATAAAACATTTTAACTTGATGTTATGTTGGGGGACAATGGGAAAAAGCGGCCAGTGCTAAAGATGATAATAGTGATACATTTTATTTTTTTGATATATTAGATAAATATTAATTATTACCCATATAAGTCATTGACGAGATGAAATTATGATGAGATTAAGGTATATACGTAGTCCGGCGGCAGCGTCCCAAGTAGGCGGCCTGTGCTTGTAATATTATACCTAAGTAAAGGTAATGTGGCAAAGTAGATTACAAGAATGATAATTCACCCAAATACTCTCATCATTTCACCCAACGAGAACCGCGAGTCATGGCCTGCTGGCGAGCAGATACATGATTCATTAGCTGATGAAATGCGGATCAACTAGTGTGTATGGGGATCATATTAGCAGTTAAACTGTTAGATTCGCACAGATCAATTTCAAGTGCAGACCAGATTTTACGGAGCTTGGGATGGCTTTATGGGGTTGAGATAGGAGGCCATATTGCAACTATAGCCTACATACTAAGTAAACTTTATGCTAAGTATATACTCAAGCTATATACAAAGTATTATTTATTCTGTAAAATAAGTATTCAATATACAGAGAGTCAAACGTGATCAGAGATCAGACTTGACGATTATATAAGACGTTCGCGGTGAACCCAAAGAGTTCGTCGCAACAGGGAATGCCGTGCCGTGTTTCTACAAGTATTTCAAATTATTGCGGCATAATCTCTCCTGCCTGTGGGATACTGTGGGTGCCTACTTAGCAGCACGAGCGTCTGAGTTGCTTTGAAAAATCAAAACAATCGACACATTTGTTAACAAATTACAGCGACATCTGTAAACTTAAGTTAGTTTTTGTTGTATTTTAGCCGATGTACATTATAATCATCGTGTTCAAACCGCAGGAAAGCAAAAAGTTAAAAAACATATTTTGTTTTGTACTCAACCTTTAATTTTAGATAATTATAGGTAGAATAATATAAATCCTCTGAGACCCTTTGAACATGTTGGCACCTTGACAGGGAAGTCCTTGTAAACTGGTTTATATATAAAGAGTTTCTTGGTGCTCTCTTCTCTAACGGGCGTATTTCTGAAGCACCGGTAGAGTCAGAAGGGTATTTCCTTTTCCAGTGTGAGATTTAACTCTGTTGGCACATGAAAGGGAAATTTCCTTTTCAAACTCAAAGAATACTTAGTTTATCTAAATTTGGATTGATTTGATCTTTTTATAATATTTTATGTAAATCTCTTTGTTCAGGAGATGTTAATTTTGACTTGTAAAAGTGCTATTATTTTTGCCTATTTACAATAAAATACTTTGACTTTGACTTTGAATTAGTTTGATTATCTGTACTTATAATGAAGCAATAGGAACGAAAAAGTCTGTACAAAGAAGATAATTATAAAAGAAATAGTCTAGGGTATATAAAATAAGCTACTGAACAAGAATATAACATTTTAAAAATCCGTGTCTGTCTGTTTGTCTGTATGTTTGTTCACGCATCACGTTAAAACTACTGGACCGATTGGATAGTTTATGTTTTGACTTAAAAACTGGGGTACTTTATATCTCAATCCGATGAGTAGAAGCAAAGATAAAAATAATTTTGACGGCTGAAGGAATTTTGATCAAATGTTGGTAGGTATATTAGTATTTTAGATCCTGGAATAGCACAAAGAGAAATGACCACGCGTGCGATGCCGCGGGCATCAGCTAGTAATCAATAACCGATTGCGAATCACTGTTAGATAGCTTAGGGTTTGACTTAAAAACTGGGGTACCTTATATCTCAATCCGATGAGTAGAAGCCGAGCAATCGGTAAAAATATTTGATCAAATGTTGGTATATTGGTATCTTAGGTCCTGAAATAGTACAAAGAGTACTTTTAACCTACAGAAATGACCACGCGTGCGAAGCCGCGGGCATCAGCTAGTTAGTAATATACCGCCCGCGACTTCGTACGCGCGGACTACAGTTTGTCGCTAAAAAAAGCATCCTATTTTCTTCTAGGATATTAAAAACCAATGCAAAAGTGTATACTCTTTGGGTATAGCACCAAATATATATGTCTATGATAGCACCACTCTTGATGTGTTTAGACAGACTTGTTATTTCATTTCCATGGCAACCACAGACCATTCTGTGATAGCAACCGTTCCTTACAGTGAGTAATCAACATTTTCCAATTTTCCTGTGGAAACTTACAATTTTCCGGGATAAAAAGTATCCTATGTTTTATTCCAGGGTATAAGCTATCAACATTATAAATTTCATCAAAATCCGTCCAGCCGTTATCGCGTGGAAGCTCCTCAAACAAACAAACAAACATACAACGTTTTACTTATATATGTATGGATTATAGATTAAATAGTATCTTATTCATTAACACGTTCACTGTGTCGGTACTTGAAATCTAATCCGTACGTGTAAACTAAATTTTTGTATTTATATTGTACGTCACACGTGTAAGTTAGTAAAAATAGCACAGATAATACTCTACGTCAAAATTTTCAAAGGCTTTAAAGTTCTATCATATGTGTAAGGATGTATTACCTCCTAGCTAACCCGCCCGCGACTTCGTCCACGCGGACTACAGTTTATCGCGAAAAAAGTATCCTACTTACGTTCTTCTAGGTTATTAAAAACCAATGCAAAAGTAGACTTAGACTTCTTGGTTCTGGCCTCCGTGGCTTGTTGACTTAATCTGTGGCACCAACGCTCTTCTTAATGATTTTTGACGGACTTGTTATTTCGTTTCCATGGCAACCGTTCCTTACAGCGAGTATTCAACATTTACATTTCTAGTTTTCCCGTAGAAACTTCCACGGAATTCGTGGAATTTTCCGGGATAAAAAGTATCCTATGTTTTATTTTAGGGTATAAGCTATCTCCATTCCAAATTTCATTGAAATCCGTCCAGCGGTTACCGTGTGAAAGCTCCCCAAACAAACTAACAAACAGACAACGTTTCACTTTTATATATTGGTATGGACGGATATGGTTCTATGGAGCAGTGCTCCGTATGAGTTACACACAAGTATCGTAAACGCCTATCAATGCCCACAAAGTGAACGCGTTAATGACCACGTAAATGACAGAAATGTAAGTATTTTCTATCCATAGATCTAATTCATTTAACTACTTTAAGGGTTCTATCCCTATAAAAATGCTTCAACTCTACATTTTACCATAACACTTTAAATTAAATATTTTCGGGCAAAACACATATTTGGTAATAGGTACTCTTATATATGAGTTCAATGAAAAATATGTACTTAGGTACTACAGTCCAATTACTCTACTTTTTTTTTCTTTTTATAGGTCAGAAACCTAAGAGCACCTATATCCTTCTGGGAAACGTGTCTCTAGCCGACACCATCGTGGGATTCTCCATCATTTATGGTCTCACCATCGAGTACACATTAAATAATAACGCTATGTGCATTTTCCAAATGGGTAAGTAAAAAAAACAATGTATATGATACCTTACTTCGCTTCTACTTTTAAGGGTTCCGTAGTCAAACAAGGAACCCTTATTATTTTGCCACGTCCGTCTGTCCGTCGTCTGACCGTCCATCTATCCATCAGTCTATCTGTATGTCACAGCCATTTTATTAAAAACTATTTACACAACAAAGTTAAAATTTGGATTAGGTATTGAATTTTGTTTTTTATCACATGATATTTATAATCGCTATTATAAATGTTAAAAAAAAACTCCCATGTGAGTTTTTTTTTATAAATACTGTTGACTCATTAAAAGAGAAGAAAAAGAAAATAATTTGTTTGTAGCCCATCGAGTGGGGTCCCAATGAATAAAAAAAAAAACCAAAAAAAAACGGAAAAAAGAAGAAGTGACACGTTGTCTCTGTTTGTTTGTCTGTTGGATTGTTTGTTTGTTTGGCGAGCTTTCATGCAATAACGGCTGGACCGAATTTAATTAAATTTTCAGTGTAGATGCTGTATGCCAAACCAACATACTTTTTCTCCGCAAAATTGTACCTGCGGGCAAAGCCGCGGAGTGCAGCTAGTATCATATAAAACTGAAAAAAAAGCCCTACTGGAAACAGTTAACAGTCCATATCTTTTACAGAACCGATTTTGATGAAACTTAAAATATTCCCTAAGTTGAAAGATACTGAAACTGTAACAACTATTGCAATCAGTCTTGTAGTTTCCGAGAAATATGTGGACAAACATACTTACAACAACACCTTTTTTTTAAGTCGGTTAATTTAAAAAGAGGGCTATCTAGTGTTTACTAATTTACGAGATATAAACCTACACAGATATAAACCTACCAAGATAAGTACATTACGCCCGCGTCAACTCAGAACATATTCCGTAGTGAAAGACATAATCAAACCGTCAAAATAATGTAAAAAAAACTACAGGGCATGCAGTCTCTACATCGACAGCGATTGCTTTACAACCGAAATCGGTCGCAAAGTCCGATTATAACGACGTTAGGTAGTCTCTGCCAAATATCGAAGTCAATCATGATCAATGTCAGTACAGATACCGATGACCATTTTGACAATAACTGACAAAGCTAACGATCATCATCGGTAGATACCGCTTTAAGTTGTAAAGCAATCACTATCTGTTTTGTTAAATGGATGTATAGATAAAATATGTATTCGATGAGTCGTAATATATTAAATGAAAATAGGTGAAACGTGTTTCGAAGTGGCGTAGTGAACCCATATGTCGAGACTGCAGGCCCTGGACTGATTGCAATGCGTTTTTCACAGTTGGGTAGCTTAGGGTCTTGGATACGGCACCCGAAGTCTATGCTTGTTCGAGTCGCACTTGGCCGGGTTTATCATAATAAAGATGTTAGTAGGTTAGGTGCGCATTTTTCTGCTCCTAAGCTTTAACTTTGTTTTACTTTAAGCACAAAATCTATACTTATAATAAAGCAATAGAAACGAAAAAGTTTTTTCAAAGAAGATAATTAAAAAATTAATGGTCTAGTGGGTACATAAAATAAACCTACTGAACAAGAATATAATATTTTAAAAATTCGTGTCTGGTTGTATGTTTGTCTGTTTGTCTGTCTGTATGTTTGTTCGCGCATCACGTAAAAACTACTGGACCGATCGGATAGTTTATGTTTTGACTTAAAAACTGGGGTACTTTATATCTCAATCCGATGAGTAGAAGCAAAGATAAAAATAATTTTGACGGCTGAAGGAATTTTGATCAAATGTTGGTAGGTATATTAGTATTTTAGATCCTGGAATAGCACAAAGAGAAATGACCACGCGTGCGATGCCGCGGGCATCAGCTAGTAATCAATAACAGTACTACGCTATTAGGTACCTACCTACTTACTTCCAAAACTTATACACCTTATCTGATCAATCTGATCATTCACAATGTATACTTAGATATTCGTTATTTCATTAGATGGTAGATACTTATTTGTGTAACCTTATATTACTTACTAGTAGCACAGAATAAATAATAGTACAAGCTAGTAGTTGGATTATGCTAGTAGTTAGATATGATCCAGAGTACCTATTTTGTTTTTCGTAACAAAATATTAAACATATTTAATGATAATACTTTTAAAAACACGATCTAGATACTTCCGTGGCCTTGGCAATCTCACAAATAACACACGTCATCGTTATAATTTATTCACTTGACCTGCTTAATTATTCACTAGTTCACTACCGTGCTAGGTAAGTATGTACCTATAAGCTAGATATCTACAAAACCGTACCTACCACAATGAGATTTTACCAATAGAGACGTCATGTCGACTAGAGCTAGAGTAAACTGGGGCAAAATGGATAGAAGGGTTTATTCAAGCCGAAAATAGTTTTTTTTTTAAAACAAGTTCGTTCATAATAATAGTTCTATATATCCCGGAGAAATCCCGTATGCTCGCCGGACACTTGAGACACGCGCGTTTTTTTTTGTGAATTGCTTATAGAATAAATTACAAAAAAACAATACAAAATATCTTCAATGAACCTACAGAATTGGACCTGTTACAGTTTTATTATAAGTATATATAATAAAACTGTAACAGGTATATATATATATATACTATTTGCATAGGCATATAGATATTTCGCAACTCGTTAAGAAGGTATGTTATTATTTTTGCAGGAATGCTGGTGTGTCCAACTATGGTGTCCGTCTACAGCGTCGGCCTCATAGCCATTGACCGCTACTTATACATACTGCACGGACTTTACTACGAAAGGTGGTTCAACACAACCAGGGTCAGAATAGGAATCCTCATAATATGGATTATCAGTAAGCTGTTTGCCTTGATTATTAAACCTACTGCTTTGGAATGTATTTGTCAAGATCACAATTTTGGATGTGTTTGCAACATCTCGTTGTACTGCAAGCCATTCATTGAATTAATATTCACACAATTTTATTTTTTATGAATAGTGTAATATTGGGCATTCTAGACCACCTTTCGTTCGCTTCGCTCTCTCCACCAGGGATCTAGAACCACCCAATATCACATTACAGGTTTGCGGTCAATCGATCCATAACAGATTTGTGGCTAATAAAATCAAGTAAAGATATAGGAGGGGTAAAACTACCTAATATTACTGGTTTGCGTAGAATAAAATCAAACACTTAACACAGTAAAGAAATACTGCTAGGTAAATGTACGTGGTCGCTATTAATCTCTTACACAAGCTCAAAGTCACGCAGCGTGCAATGGAGAGAGCTACGAGTATGCTCGGTGTTTCACTACGTGATGGAATCCGAAACGAGGAAATCCGTAGAAGAACGCAGGTTACCGTCATAGCTCTGAGAGTTTACAAGTTGAAGTGGCAATGGGCAGGCCATATAGTTCCCAGAACGGACAACCGCAAAGTCAAAGTCAAAGAATTTATTGTAAATAGGCAAAATAATAGCACTTTTACCAGTCAAAATTAATATATCATGAACAAGGAGAAATACATAAAATGTTATAGTAAAATCAAATCAATAAAATTTTGGTAAACTACGTGAGCCTTTTTTTTGTTTGAAAAGGAAATTTCCCTTTCATATGCCAACAGAGTTAAATCTCACACTGGAAATGGAAACACCCTTCTGACTCTACCGGTGCTTCAGAAATACGTCCGTTAGAGAAGAGAGCACCAAGAAACTCTACGGGGCTTTTTTTCCATATTTGTTAGTGTTATATATTTTTTTCAAATGTCACTATGTGTCTACCAATATATAAAAGTGAAACGTTGTCTATTTGTTTGTTTGGGGAGCTTTCACGCGATAACGGTTGGACGGATTTTGATGAAATTTAGAACGGAGACAGCTTATACTCTAGAATAAAACATAGGATACTTTTTATCCCGGAAAACTGAAAGTTTCTGCGGGAAAACTGGAAAATGTTGATTACTCACTGTTAGGAACGGTTGCCATCACAGAATGGTCTGTGGTTGCCATGGAAACGAAATAACAAGTCTGTCAAAAAACACCAAGAGTATTGGTGCTATACCTACTTTTGGTTTTTAATATCCTAGAAGAAAATAGGATGCTTTTTTTCGCGATAAACCATAGTCTGCGAACACGAAGTCGCGGGCAGGAAAACTAGTTTAAGCGAAGTGTGTGGAGACCCCCAGTGTGAGGAGATTTTCAGCAAAAATTGATGGTACAGTGTAGGTTTAAGTTAAATGTACAAATGTCTGTTTAACAAACAACATGTTTGAGTTATTTGGCTATTGGAACAAAAATGAATAAATTCAAACTATAAAGTTTGAATATTTGTTTGTAAAACAGGGTTGCTTTATATCAAAATTATTATTATTATGGATTGATTGAACGCAAACCCGTTATAAAATATTGGGTAGTTTCTGGTCTAGAATGCCCAATATTACACTACTTTTATGTCAAAATGTTATTTATTATGTAACTAATGATTAGGTATATTGTGATGAGAAGAAAACGTATTGACCCAATTTAAAAGTCAATATCCGCAGATGTTCTTATTTTACTTGCAATGTACGAGTATGTATGTATGTTTGTTGTTATATATGTAGGTCAAATCTTGCAAGCTGAATAAAACACGAAATTTTGAGTAGGTACGCATTTTATTATAATAGCCGGTTTAAATTTTTACCATGACATGGTCACCAGACAATGGAACTTTTCAACGGTCAACAGCACAAGAACGAAATGTTGTATATGCATTTAATTGTGATAGCCTGTTCTAAGTTTCACCATGCCATGGCTACTGCATAAAAGCTGTATTTTTAACGTTTTTTAACTAACTTATTTATGACTAAATTCATTAATATCTAATTTTACAACATCTCATTTTTTTCAGGTATTACACTAAGCTTCATGCCAGCTACTGGATGGGTCAACCATGAACTTACCTCGACTGGATGTTTCGTTGTTGATCTCTTCCCAGGGCCACTAATAATACTAAACTCTGTACTAGGTATAATACTTATCACAGTTGTAGTAGTACTGTATATATTTATAATGATCAAAGCCTTAAAAACTGTTACAACAATTAATAAAACTATCAAAATTAAAAAAGTAACGCCATCAAACGATCCTAAGATACGAATTAATAGACGAACAGTCAATTTAACCAATTCAAATGCACAGTCAGTAACATCCGTAGATGAAAATAAACATCAAATTAAAAGAAGCGCATCATTTAGTTTCGGAACCAGTTTTAAACCAGTGTATAAGTACAGATCTAGAAGTATTGAAGATCTGTCCAATGGTCGACCGTATAGGAGGAAACTAAATAAATTTCGGAAAGATATTGACAAACAAAGCAAAATTCAGTTCGAATCTGATTTTAGTGACTGTACAGTTGAATCAATGACCTTTATTTGTAGTTTATCTATTGACAATACAAATGTTCAGCCAAATCGGTTTGTGATGCCAATAAAGAAAACTGCTGATACCTGCAAAATTAGGGAACCTTATAATAAATGGCGCGCAATTAAGGTTGTACTGCTTACATCAGGAGGTATTTTTATTACGTGGGTTCCTTTCTTTGTAAATTTAATATTATTTGTATTATGTGAAGAAAAGTTTACGAATCCGAAATGCATTCGGTTACGGGCCTTGGTCGTTGGGGGTCCAGTAGCTATTTTAGCGTTTATCAATAGTATACTGAACCCTTTAATTTATGCATGGTGGCACAAAGGATTCCAGAGGTCCGTTAAGACCTACTATAAACAACACATACACAAATATATTTGTTACTTACGTAATTAGATGACAAAAAAATTACTGAAGATAACGATCTTTCTACTGACAGTCTCTCTATGTGAGTTTACAAGTTACTTGAATATGAAGTTAATGAGGTAAGTAATTAATATTTTAGAAACATACCTAAGTTTACTACAGCCTATAAAGCAATAAAAAGTATGCAAAATATACTCTTCGCAATGAGCACTTGGCACAAAATATACTCTTCGCAATGAGAACTTGGCACAAAATATTGCATGCAAAAAAATTTGCTTGGTGCACTTTTTCACATTGTGCACTTCTCACAACGAGCACTTAATAAACGCCTGCGCATCGAGAACAGAAAATATTAGATAGGTATTTATTACATAAGTTCTGAAAGTGGTTTATTACTTTTAAAAATCAAGTTAAATAAAAACAAGTTAATTAGTTCTTAAACTTAGTTTACTTTTAAAAATCTTATAGCTTTTCATTTTTTCAAACGACCTATTAGCAATGAAGTGAATATTAGCAATGAAGTGAATAATTAAGAGGAACTACTTCAAGGCTGATAATTACATATAATAAAATAGTAAAAAATATATATAATAAAATATACCGACCGCGAAGAAAACTAAAAAAAAGTATAAGTTTTTTTTTTAATTATAAGATGCGTCAGGCAGGTAACGATCACAAAATGACTCACGTGGCCGAATGGTCGTTTGCGTACATGGGAATTTGCGTTTCTATGGTGGTACTATGCGTCGAAAGGAACCGTTCGCGTAGCTGAATGTGATCGCAGAGTTTCGCGTCGTATATCATCGTCTAGATCGCCACGAGATCGCCAAATTCTTATTGTAGTCGAACAACACTTGCAGGCAGGAAAACTCCTAGCCGGTCTCGACTCTAATCGCGAATGAACCGTAACTGAAAACGGTCGCTTTCGCGCAGTGGACATTCTCGTGGCAGGACTAAGTACCGCAACCGTTCCATAATTATCCCCTCAAATGTCAAACGCACTGCCGTTAGTGCGTTGGACATTTGGGGGATTAAGTAGTTCCCCTCGAAGTTCGCGCCAATAATCCTGCCATAATAGTAGCGAGCGTCGGCGAATTTCTCTACAACGAAATAAGGTTATTAAAACTTCTTTGCCTCACAACGAAATCCCTCCTAGTAGTTGTTTACCAGAATCTTTACACGGTGAAACCCTCATATTTCTGTCAGCAAGGGACAGTATTGCCCGAAATACCGCTGAAATGAACCAAAACATAGAATTAGCCACGTATTTTTCCGAGGCACCCGCCGTCGCCATAATCCGTAATCGAATGCAACCAGTTCGGTCACAAAACTATTTTAAATCAAATGTTGATCCTAACATTCATATTGTTGATGCGAACTGCTGAAGCGATCACCAGGTCTGTCTCGAGTTGCGTCTTTATGTCTGTAATGACCGTATGTGACCAAATTTTTAAGTAGAATTCAAACCACTCTGTCCCGGTAAGTTAGGCTTTGCTAACATTGTATTTTAAGCTATGAATCTTACGTTTTCAGAGTACCTACGCCGGTCGTACTTTGCTACGGAAGAATAGTTAAAGATTTAGACGATGAATTGTTAACACCCATAGTTATTTGTGGGATTGACAACCCACAAATAACTATGGGTGTATGTTCGGAATGTCGCAATCAGCGCAATGGCAACTTGTGTTTCAAATAAACGACATCACGACAGTCGTAGTGGAAGGCATCTCCATTGACGTACTTATCGACAGTGGTGCCTTAAACGTGTCCCTTAGCATCACTGTGTTTAAACACCTCTCGAACCAAACCCGAAGCGTTCTTAGGGGGATAAGCGACGATACTGCGATGTTTATCTTATCCGTTATCTAGTTAGGGTATCCTAGTTTGGGGCTAGGTAATCGGGGTGAATTGTCCTGAATATTTTTATTTTAGAGAAATAGTTACATCTTACTTAACAGTCTCCCTAGAATTCTAAAAAAATCTCCATTGAGGTTTATCATCAAACAAGAACGCACTACTTATAATAAAACAATATGGAAAATAAAAGCGTCTGTTTGTTAGCGAATCATGTAAAAATACTCGACCGATTGCAATGCGGTTTTCAATTTTGTATATCTTAGGGTTTGACTTAATAACTGGTGTACTTGGTGTCTCAATCCGATGAGTAGAAGTCGAGCAATCGATAAAAAACCATTTGAAGTTCGAAGTTTTTACGTGATGCGCAAACAAATAAACAGACACGATTTAAAAAATGTTATACTTTCTTGTTCAGTGTCTTATTTTAAGTCCCTACTGTATACAAATGTATTTTTATTATCTTCATTGTACAGACTTTTTTGGTAGGTACTCCTTTATTATAAGTATATATAACATTTGTACTCCTGCAAATATTATTTAAAACAAGCACCAAATGTAGATTAAACAACTAATCTAAAAACCTAGGTTTTTTGCATTATCTTCGAGTTGCGAGCTACCCTGAAAGTTTCAGCCGGATAGCTAACAGGGAAGTGCTCGAAATTTTAGTTGCTAGATTCCACCCAAAACGACACACAAATAGACAAACAAGAAAGTGACTTAATAAAAACGTGGTAAAAAGAGCACATTTTGCGAAGTGCCCCATAAGAGAAGTGCGCCTATTTCGAAATGCATATTTTCCGTCAAGTTCACATTTTGCGAAATGCACTTTTATCGCCTGACCCGTGAGCAAGAAATAAATGAACGATAAAGGTAGGACTTTTGTATTTTGCCACATCTCATCTATAGTACTTAGTTATTAATATCTAAATTACTTTGAATTAAAAATAATGCGTACCAAGACATTTTGTATTTTTTTAACATGTGGTTATATTTATGTCCGCTTTTAATACATTTCCAAGAAATAAAAACAAAAAAAAATACTACTGGGACTTTAACTATCATAAAATGTTTATTATGATTCTAGTATACCTACACAACAAAATCTTCATCTATTCAGCCATTTAGGACTGTCATGTAATAAGACAGAGGCACCATTGCATCGACATCAAAAATAAAAATAAACACACTAATATTATAAATCAAATCAAATTGTTTATTTGTAAGAACACAGTCATGTAAAAAATATCATAAAATAAATTATTTTGTTGTAACAATGTATTCAGTCTTAATATAAATATTAATCATAAATATTATTACTTTCAAAATTCCCTAAATTCATTAACACTACAAAAACAATTACTGAGATTGCCATTCAGTCAAAGTTATTTTTTATTTGTTGTCGTCTAATATTTTAATGTGATTAGATCTATTGTTTTATAAATCGACCATAAATATTTCTCTTGTACAAGTCCTTAGGGGCAGGAGGTTGATATAATAAATTAGTGAACTTGGGCTCTTTTTTGGCGAGTAATTACTTAACTAAGACACATTAAAAAAAAGTCACTGTCGTTACAAGACTAAAACCCCCTAGAGTCCAAAAACTAAAACCCGGTTAAAAAAATTGCCTGACACTCTTCCGATGAAGACGAATCGAATACCTTGCTTGTCAAAATCGGACCAAGTTTTTAGTTTGCACACATATTCCATATCCCCCTTCCTTTGCTTCAGTAGTCGGGTAAAATAAAAAAATTGCCTATTACCACAGAACACCTAATAATATTATGACACACTATACCTGAATACCATTGTACGTAGGAAATGTCTATGCTGAATACAAATCGATTGACATTTCGTTTGTCAAAATCGGGCCAATAGGGGCGACGCTATGGTGAAAATGCACATATTATATACATACATACATAGATTCATACATAGACTGTTAACTTCATTACCCTTCCCTTGCTTCGAAGTAGTTGGGTAAACAGGCCAATCAGAGCTTAGAATTTTAAAAATGAATACACTCTTATCGAGCGAAAACTTTGTATGCGCGTTGCAGAACTCCATACATTAGATTAGTCCATACAAAAAGTCATAAAATACTTAAAACCCGATTACCGCCAAACGCCAAATTGATTTATCTTTAGAAGTATTTGTGTGTATGTTACTCCTTCACGCTCAAACGGCTGAACGCATTGGGATGAAATTTGGTACCAGTATAAGATATATCCTGGATTAACACATAGGCTACTTTTTATCATCCGTCATCATAATCAACGCGCGTGAAACCGCGGGGCGCAGCTAGTAGGTAAAAATTATCGTTAGCAAATTCAAATCTACATACCTCTGCACTAGTAGGCTAATAAAGCACAAACAATATTCTATCATAATATATTTTTAATGATTTTAGCAATAACGCCTGCATCATCATCGTCATCATCAGCCTACATCTGTCTTCTGCTGGACATTAGCCTCTCCTAACAGTCCGAGCGAAACCGGGGCGGGTCACTAGTGTATAATAAAATGCACAGATAATCACTGGCAAGGAATGGGTTATAGAATACCACTAAGCTTCGATACCTAGGTACAAGTTACGCTATCAGAGGATGTCCCGGTTCCCGCCTTCTTGTTCTTATTCTTCTTCGTTTCGTGTTGGTGTTTCAGCCACTAAAATTAAATTTGTTTGGCCCAGAAGGTGGTCACATTTACCGCTCTGTCTATATTAGTTTATTGTACTATACTATAGGTACCTACTTTTGGTCCTGGGATAACATGAATGGGCTACTTTTAGTTGCGAGCAAGCCCACGGTCACAACTTGTCGTCAATAAACCCTAATCAAACATTAAATCGCTTGTTTACATGGATTTTGTCAATTTAATGCGTGACTAGCGTTAAATTACGATTATGAGTACTAATCCGCACCAATATATAAAATTGAAACGTTTTCTGTTTGTTTGTTTGGGGAGCTTTCACGCGATAACGGCTAAATAGATTTTGTTGAAATTTGGCATAGAGATAGCTTATACGCTGGAAAACACATATCATAACACATATGATACTTTTCATCATCATCGTCCCTCATGCGGGTGAAACTGAGAACGCAGGTAGTTTAACTTAAACTTTAAATTAGCAAATCTAAGAGCCAGCCGGTTTGACTCTGTGGTCATCGTAGGTATTACCGTAACATAGCTGTCCACATATTATTCTCGCTTCTTGCTTGATCCCAAATCGTAGCAAAGAAGAGAATACCAAAACATAACAATCTACCCCGAGCGCACCCCAAAGCATCAACCCTATGGCTCGCGTCACCGCTTAGTATAGCTCGCGAGGCCTAAGCTGAGCTTTGCATTTGTGTGAGTATACAGTACTAAAGTCACGCGAGGGACGCACCGCGCCTCAGGCCGGTTGCCAAAAATCAGTTTAAACCAAGCAAAGGATGCACCGCGCCTCAGTCCGGTTATCACACCTACACTATATATGTACACCAGTGCGAGCTATACCAGTGCTTTTTCTTAGAAAACTTCACAAAGCAATGTAAGTTACAAAATAGCCTATGATACTCTTGTGATGAGGACGGATACATTGATACCTCGCTTGTCAAAATCGGACCTAGATTTTAGTTTGAACACGTAACCCTTCCTAAGGTTTGTCATAGTCGCGTAAAAAATAGCCTATGACACTATACATGAAGACGAATCTATTGGTACCTGGCTTGTCAAAGTCGGACCAATAGGGGCGACGATATGGTGGAACATCCACATAGATACGTATAAATATATATACGATAAGGGGGCAGGCGTCTGTGACTGCAATAGCTGGTGGTGATACACATGGAGAAAGTTGCTGCCTATGTCATGAAGTCCCTTAGCTGGTTCTAACAGCACCGCGTGAAGTGAAGGAGTGATCATTTTATTATACCGGGTACCACACGGCCAAAGCTAACACATTTAACTCAAGCTATTTAAAACTTTATACAATAGGTTATTAACCCCCGAACAAAGAGACGGGTGTTATAAGTTTAGGATGTGTATGTATCACTGTCACTGTGTGTGTGTGTGTGTGTGTCTGTCTCTGGCATCGTAGCTCACAAACGAATAGACCGATTTAGCTGCGGTTTTTTAAGTTCAAAAGCTGAGGTAAACGAGATGGTGCTCAGCTATAATGGGGGTGAGGATCGTAGCTCCCAAACGAATGGACTGATTTTGTATGCGGTTTTTATGTTTGAAAACTGATGTGATCGAGATATTTCTTAGCTATAATGGGAGGTCGGGGTTTACATTTTTTTTTATTTGTGCTTGTTTATATTCAGTCGTTTGACCACGATCTCACCTGATGTGGTCGAAGGTGTAACACGGTTGCCTAGTAGACACCTATTCAGTGTTGACTCGAACACACCTGGATTATATTTTACCAGAAACACTGACGAGGGCAGAGCATTCCACTCCTTTGCAGTTCTTATAGGATAATGCATTACAACAAAAATGAATAAAATGTGAAACAACTTTAATTAAACTAAACACAATAATTTATCAACCTACACTTAATTATCCCATTTTTTAGAGACGTCGATGTATTCGCCATCCGGCGACTCGTAATTCTTAATAGGAGGTGTGGCGACAGGTCCCTTAGCGGAATATGGTATTAGCTGTAGATCAGGCTGGAACAAGTAAAACCAATTGATAGAGATACTATACCTTCTTGGACCATATGTAATTTAGATCAAATGTAAATCATATCATATGTAACAAAGATCAAACGTAACTTGGATCAGACCAAATGTAACCTTGATCAATAATTGTAATTCGGATCATTTATGTAGGTAAACGTGATCAAATGTAACTGTGATCAAAAGAAATTTAATCCATTGTTGTTAATGAAAGAACTGATTAGTTACTCTGTGCATTGTAATATTTAGCTGAAAATATAACCCCTGGTGGCCGCCATCTTTATTATAACTTATATATAGTACGGCCGATAAGTCGTGGAACATTTTTAGGAACCGAATAGCGGAATAAGGTATCGGTTGACGGAATGAGGCGACGTGCACGGGGCTTTGGTCTAGGCTAGAGATGCACTTCATAATGAAGTGAAGTAATGAAGTGCATCTCTAGCCTAGACCAAAGCCCCATGCACATCGCCTTATTCCGCCATTCGGTTCCTAAAAATGTTCATTGCGCATCCATTTGCTCGAAATTCAGAGTGGCCAAGACTTATCGGTACTGTAATAATATCTATGTTTTCGCAATCATAATTAAACGACGAACAAAGCTCTTTAATTTGAGCCCAAACTCGATAGGATTTGATGACTCTATTTTTTCGTGAGACTTTTACAGCATCTAGCAGCAGCCAATTTGGGTTTTTGGCACTCCATATCACAGATTGCAAATATTTCAATTATGTTTTCCTTACCATAATGGCTTCATTATATAGTTCTTCGGATTCTTCATACAGCTTATCCAAAGCCCGCCTCTGTGCTGCCATGAGCCTGTCAATCTGCGCCACGTTAGCCATGTACTCTTCGCGTTTGTACCTTGCCCAATCCTTCTGCAGTAATGCTCGGGCTTCAACCTCTGCTGAAGGTAACTGCACTGTTGGTCTTTTACGTTTTCTGTGAAAAAAGACATCCATGAGCTTGTACTGTTGTTTATTCTGTTCACGCTTTTTATTAAATAAAACATTTTTTTCTTATTTACACTATTATTCATTTATATTTATTAGATTTTTTTACACTATTCTTAATTCAAAATTATTAAAATTTATTTTTTAGTTTGTGTTTCTATATAAAGCATGTTTTTTAGTTTTTTTAAACTATTATTTATTTTCTATTTTTTAGTTTGGTTTATTTATAAGAGCGTTTTTTTTTATTTTGTTTTTTTTTTCGAATTATTGCATTGTCATCGGTCTTTGACAGGTTTGCAAAATTTGAATGAAATCTGACCATTTAAAGTGGGTCAAAATAGCGTCCAAAGTAGTCGGTTACAAACATACAAGTGAAGCTAATATAAAGCGTATAAAAAGGTGCCTGTCTGACTTCAATGCTTAATAATGAATGAAAAAGAAATGGCTACCTACGTAATAAAATGTCGGTATGTAGGTATTTTACGAGATTTGTCAGACCGAATGCTATGCAGTAGCTTCTAGGTTTCTCCTTGGTATTCATAATTAAGAAAAGAATAAAATTGGACAAAAACTTTACGTAAGTTTACATAAGTAGGTACTTTATCGTTAAGCACACGGCGCGCGACTCATCGAGCGCTCGCTTGACACTCTACTGAATGAACCCCAATATTACGGCCCCGAAGTTTAGGTATAATATTTGTACTTGTTGCCGAGGCTATCCTGACATATTATAATATGCCGCAATATAGTATATATCACGAAATAAATGAAGGGTTGCTTATTCACAGTTGACCATTGAGAGCGCGTGGTGCTTGGGCCGATTTTGACAAGCGTGGTATCCTTCGATTTGTTTTCATTTATAGTGTCATAGGGTATTGTTTTTACCCGACTATGGCAAGGCAAAGGAAGGATCAAAATAAAAAACTTGGTCTGATTTTGACAAGCAAGGTATCAATTGATTCGTCTTCATCTCAAGAGTGTCCTGTGCTATTTTTTACCTGACAGTACTGAGAAAACTTAAACCCAACGGTTTAAGTTTTTGAACTTACGTTTTGTTAAAAGCTTATCTAGTTAACTTGCAATGTATGTAGGTTTGTTTAGGACAAATCTTGCAAGCTGAATTAGAACCACTTCCTCTTATCCTACGGAGTTCAATTTTTACATGTGGGTTCAATTCCGATAGCAATGCATTTTTATGGTAATCATGACCTAAATTGACATCCAGGATTAGGTTCAGATAAAGGCACTCTTCAACGGTTAACAGCACAGACACAACATTTACTATACGCATTTTATTATGATAGCCGTTTTTATTTTTGCCATACATGGTTGCTGCACTCAGCAATGGGCCCTGACGAGGGAACTCTTCAACGGTTAACAGCACAGACACGAAATGTTGTATACGCATTTAATTGTGATAGCCCATTCTTAGTTTCAGCATGAGCTGGCTATTGCGTTTTTTTTAAACGTTTTTATTATCTTATTTTAAACTAGCTGTACCCACGGCTTCACACGCGTGGTCGTTTCTCTAGGTTAATAGTATTCTATGTACTATCCCAAGACCTAAAATACCAACATTTGATCAAAATTTCTTCAGCCATCAAAAAGATTTTTATCGATTGCTCGGCTTCTACTCATCAGATTGAGATATCAAGTACACCAGTTTTTAAGTCCAACCCTAAGCTATCGAACAGTGAAAAACCGCATCGCAATTGGTCTAGAAGTTTTTACGTGATGCGCAAATAAACTTCTAAACATTCAAACAGATGGACACGTTTTAAAAAAATGTTATATTCTTCGTCTGTAGCTTACTCGTATTTGTAGTAGTATAGTAGTTTTTTGTACAGACTTTTTCATACTAATTGCTTCATTATAAGTATAGATACAGCTAGCAAGCCATAGAGGCACCGCCCCTTTGAATAAAATGTATGTTCCAAATTTTGTTCTATCTGTCCTTCTCTGAAAGTATTCAGCAGAAAATACCTTCTTTGGGTGCACTTATTGACAAAACAATCAGCATTTTTCGAAAAGATGGTGTGAAAAAATATATTATGAAATATATAGTTTATCTGGAATAGGAGAAAATAAGCTTACCCCATCTGATCAATCAGGTCCAAAGGTGCTAACAGCTCATCGATTGGCTTCAGCTGCCGGGCACTCTTCTCAAGCCTTCGGATTTGTTTCTCAACTCTTTTGCGGCGACGGTCCTCTCGGGCTTTGATGATCTGCGGGTCTACCTTCTTTTTTTTCTTCAAAGGTTCTGCCCTAGATAACAGCGATGGAAATTGTAACTAATTAAGTATATACATAATAATAAAGTACTGGTTTATTGTAGTAAATTACTAAGTTTTATCTAGTTGTAGTTGGGGTTGGAGTATATTCCAACCATTTCCAATTGCCACCCATCATATTTAGTGGGGATAGCATAGAACCCCTCCTACATACGGACTATATTTCTAGACTAGTGGGAGCTCGCTTCGCTACCGCCTCAGCCTTCTAACCTACCATGGCCAGATTGGATCGCCTCTGAATTAGCACTAAGTTGCAGTTAAAGGCCTAAAGTAGTGGGGAATTGGTATGGGGGAGGGCTTGAACCCCCCCGGGTTCAACCTCTCCCCCTTACCAGAACAATGAAAACCTTGTTTCCTTAGCTGAAAACAATGTAGGCTACAGGAAATTAAAAAGTTTGGTATGATAATAACATAAAAAATAGCTCGAAACTTTTTTTTAGTGGGGGGTTCTACATCTCCCTAAAATCGACAGGCGGGATTGATCTAGAATCGAGGGGCAGGAGCTTGAGAGAGGGGGCGGGGGGGAGGAGGCGTGGAGAGGGGGGCTACCTAGGGAGGGAAGTTAACTTACGGCTGTTTGGCTTCTTTCTAGACCCCCCCACTCTCAGGTGGGGTTCTACACTCTCTCCCCCCCCACACCCTTCACCCTCTCCCCCCCTAAAATCTTGGGCCAAGCTTGTACAGTGGTCCCCCGGTACCGGATGTATAAATCCAACCCTCTACAACTTTGCCGTTGTTAAGTTTAACTAGGTTGGTATATAAATTGTAGGTGAATAGAAATTATTATTAATGAACTTACCATAGTTGCTCAGTAATCTTAAATTGCAGCGCTGCTGTGGTAGCTATACTTCGTGAGTTTATCTGTATTTTAGCTGCTGGACATATAGTTAATCTAAAATTACAGAATACATAATTAATTTTACATGAATTAATATGTAAGGTTAGGTTATGTTTTGTTACAACACAAATCTACCTTGAAAAATGTCTCAATAAGGACAAATTGATCATTTTGTACACAGTGGACAATGCAGTGTTAATTTAAAAGAGTGAAAATAAATAATTCTACGACAAAATCTACAAATTTAGGGAAAATAAAAATAATAATTGAACGCAGTTTACGTTTCATTCACCGCAAAATCAATATATTTTAATGTCAAGTCAACTGTCATTCTACTCATGTCAAATTGTCGTTAGGGCCGTTCGGTTTGATGCAAAATGATCGAAAATAACAGTTAAAAACGCTAAATGTTTCGATCAGCGTTCGCTTTGGACATGACAGTTAAATTTGTCATCGGAAAAGCAACTTTATTTTATTAAGTTTTAGGGTAGTTTTTCGTTCGGTTTGGAAAGGATCGTTAATGACAAAAAAATGGCAATCGAAACAGCCCAAAACGCCACTGCTTCATCTCGAATGCAGGGATTGTATCAAAACGACACGGAGATTCGGCGGAAAAACGAAATCGAGACGTAGTTTTTCATTGATTTTCTCAAACTTGTGTTTCTTCTAGTGTTAATATTTGTAATATTAGTGGAATATAAAAATTAGTGTTCGTTAACATAGTGTAAGCATATGATACAAATGCAAACAGGACTTTGATTGTGACTTGACTAGAATTTTGACTACCTTACTGACTGGGACTCGACATTTTGACCATTTAGTGAAAATATAATACAACTTGTAATATCTCTTTATTTGATGTCGGCTAAATACACTACTTGTGCGGAGCGAATGAATACATTAAAAAAAATGACACGACTTTAAACTTGGAACGTAAATAATGAGGTCCGTTCCGTTCCACCCGTAGACAGAGAAACCAATAGACACTTAATTGTCGTGCCACTTGTGAGATAGAACGATAGGTGGGTGTGCTGCCATATTAAAACTTTTACCCAGATTTTAAGCAATCCCAGATTCAAGACTAGATTATAGACTATTGATGGGTTAAAGAGACATTACAGATTTACGAAAAATGTATAGTCAGAAAAAAATTTGAGATTTAGGTTAATTCTAGGTGTTGTACGATCTCGTACCATAAAAAGATCGAATCTTTATGGCACTAATGTGGATAAGAGTAACAGAAACTTCAGTTTTTTTTTTACAATTTCTACAAACTTTTTGTATTGAACATGCTAACAGAATAATAATATACCATTTTCATCCATGGTGGGCCATCCTCAGCGTAAAATAAACACATTAAATGTGATGTAACATGCATGAAAAATTGTACATATATACTGGTGACATGCACCATTATATATCATGGTCATACATGATGGACCATGATGCTTCATTAAATAATTATTTATTTTGGTGCAACATGATCCATCATGGTGGCCATGGTCTAAAATAGTGCATGTCAACATAAGAACGCGGTGTCACGACGAACACATTGCAAAAATACGCCCATAATGAATATCATTAATTCGTGACCGACCAGCAGCCTTATTGTCTAACTCTGGTGATAATGAAACTGACGTTCATTTACACCATTATGAACATGAATCTCCCAATTCGAATTGTCTAACTATCCACCGGTGATCTCCTCGGTGATCTTCACCGAGTCCCCACTATCAGCTGTTTTTAAGCGAAATGAATGAACGAAACATCATATTTTGACATATATTGGTATTGTCTAAATTTTCATCGCCACCGAGACATGTCAAATGAAAAAGGTTGCTCTGTCCTAACCTTTCGTATTAACTGGCTTTGAGTTTGTGACGAAATTATAGTTTTATTGAATTAAAAGTTGACTGTTTGCGTAAGTTCAAAGAGAAGGGGTAATCTAGGTATCATAATTAATTGCGGTTTATTAATTTCAGGCATTAATTCTCCGAAAATTCGACTTCCAAACTTGCGAAAGTCAAACAGAAAATTCACTGGTTATTTGTGATATATATAGTTCGATACAAAGAGAATATTTCGATATTTACTTCTACTAGCACTTATTTCAGTTTAACATACCTAATTTATTCGATTACAGGCACTATTAAGTACGTAACCCACAAAAACATAAAATGAAGAATATTTTGATGGGCGAATTTGAAGCCAACTGCAGAAAAACAACATCTCCAAACTAATGGACAGGCTCTCAATATTGGTGCTGATCATGTGGCTATTAAAATATCTATGGATGTTCAATGTTTAACAACAAATATCAACAAAATAGACCAATAAATTATTATCTCTATGCACTTCAAATCAGAAAAGTTTTGATAACAAGGTGGACAGTGGAAACTAAATATTTCCCAAGTAACACCAGGTGGACAAAGGTAAGCTATTGTAAAAAAAAACTTTCCACGGTTCACCCAGGTGGTCGTAAGAGATGGATTGGCTAGTGCCCTGACTGAGAGTCAACAAATGGTTGCAAGTTCGAATCTCGCAAGGGTCTTTGATGTAATATTGGTTTACATCTATGTATGGTTTATTTATAGAATATTTTTGATGAGAGAATTTGTAGCCAGCTGCAGAAGAAAAACATCTCCAGAAGGTTTTGAGGAACAATCACAGGCCTATTTACACCCTAGACCATTCATTATGAAAGAATTTGCAAAAATAACAGTCAAAATGTATTAAACGTATCGACAAAAGATACCAAGTCATATTAACAATTAAAACAAAATAAGTAAATTTCATCGGGAACTGCCTAGTTTCAACCCATATCTAATGCACCTTTTTTTATTACGTCTTATGCAATTGTTTGACCATGATCTCACCTGATGAAAAGCGATGATGTGGTCGAAAGTGTAGCACCCTTGCCTAGTAGATACCTATTCACTCTTGACTTGAACACACCTGGATTCATTATATTTTACCAGAAACTGACGAGGGCAGGGCATTCCACTCTTTTGCAGATCTTACAATGAATGAAGAAGTGTAACGCTTCGTGCTTGTGTGTGGTATTTCTATCATAAATAGGTGCCGCATTGCCAATATTCTAGTTTGTACGGTGATAAGGGAATCAGATTGTGCAGTTCTTATGCTCACTCTCCATAGTGCAATCTGATAACTTGAATTTTGCACATTGTCATATTTGTCGTTCAAAAGGGAGGTGAAAAATTCATTTTGTCATTTACATTCAGTGCCACTACATTTGACAACCAGTTGGCCGAGTGGCTAGTGACCCTGACTGAAAGTCAACCAATGGATGCGGGTTCGAATCCCGCAAGGTACAATCATTTGTGTGATGAGCAGAAGTATTTGTTTCCGAGATATGAATGTAATATTCATATCTTTGTATATTATATATTTAGTGCATTCAGTATATTTATGTCAGCGTACAATACATACAAAGTTTTATAAATTTTTCTTATTTGTTTCAGATTGAGTGACATGAATACTACTGGCATTTACTCTGGTTTAGAGATTGCTGTAAACTATAAGACTGCCGATTGTGTTACCGCTACTTCTATATTATATTATGTACAATGTACGATTTACTTCTAAGTATATACAATAAAGAGTTATCTATCTATCTATGTTTTGTTGTTATTTTTTAACTACAAATTATTATGTAAGTAGAAACATACATTGATACCTATGAAATAGTATGTCACAAGCGACATACCTACCAACTGATTCACAGACAACACACAGCCTAAACCGGTGGACCTAAAGATTTGCAATTTGGAGGAAATATTTCTTTAAATTTGAAACGAGGCTGGCAATGTTTGCACAAGAGCAAAGCCTCGGCATGCAGCTAGTTTTAGCATAAATACAGACTGAGTCAACAAATGGTTGCAAGATAGAGAAACAGAAAATTAAACAAATTTTATTAAATAGCATGTTTATTTTATTGTAAAAACCTTTCTAAAAAAAATATAACGGGCAAGTGTCTTTATTAAATAAGGACTATACATAAAACATTCTAAAAACTTACAAGCCATTACTGGCTCACTGGTAGCCCACTAATTACAATGTAATTATATAGTAATTCACAACAACAAAGTAAATATTTCCAATACACCATTTTATTCAAATGGTATAAAAAAATGCAGTAACTAGGTATATACCTACATATTATAATACAAATATAACAAGTAGATTTGAGAAGCAGCATCCTTTTGCATTTTATGGACATGCTATGAATCTCTTCCCGCTGCAATCCGACTTGAAATGATCCTGTTTACTGTGATAGACAGGTACTGAACTGAATCTGAAAATAAAGATATAGCTATGATCAATTGTCATTATCTACATAACAAGTACTACATAGTCAATATTGTTATATGCAGTATTACTTTTGTAGAGTTAGATCAAATTTGTAACCAATTCAAAAGAGAGGTTAATTTGTTGTATGTCTACCTACAGCTACATCAGGCTTTGTGATAGCTGGAAATGTTCATACTGATACAGGTGAAAGCTGCAGCCCATCTCCTGAACCCCAGCTGGTGCTCAAAGCAAACAATTTTGTTGACACAAAACATAACCGATTATGTATGCATTGAAATGAGGTAAAAATCCATTAAAATATGTATGTTGTTGATGAGCATTTGTGAAAATGCATATACCTAGTATATGTCTATGTACCTAGTAGGTAAATTAAACTAGACTCGAATATTCATTAGTCCACCAAAATTCCTGTATAGCCAAGCCAAAAACTGTTAGAACTTGCGATATAATTGTTCAAAGTTTCGATCTAACTCGATGACCAATTGTAGGTCTACGCAAAGACCACTTTATCAAATGACATTCTGAAATACAATATGGTACATAGGTACGTATTTGTTGCGAAATCAAGGCATATTTGTCAATTTTATATCCGAAAACGAACATAACCTCGACATACATTACATCTCACAAAGCAATTCCACTTTTAGTTTATCCACGTTTCGCACAAACTCACACAAATCTTGTGACTATAACCTACCTATTTAATATTTAGTTTTTTCCATTTGATTTTCATTTCATTATAATTCAATAAAGTAAACAAACAAACACATACTTTAGTAGTAGTTATGGTCCAGAATGAATAATAACTTGCAAACCAACGTTTCGTTCTACGCAACGTCAGGCTATAATATACTTGAATATTATTTTTTGAAGAATATCCATTTATTAAACAGCATAACTAGTAAAAATTAGATTATAATAAACAAATAAAACACTACACATATTTATATGGCTAAATTAACATTTTACAACCATTAGTTCAAAAAAGCACTAAAAAGTGCTCAAAGCTGTTCTTCATGAAATGGAACGCAAGAGCATGTTTTTGGTGTTATGTAGTCTGTGGAAAGAGCGAAATGGCTTTCACTTTTTCAAGACGATTACCACCGAAAATATTAGACAATTCCCCTGGACGGCGTACTGGAACCGCCAATGGTAATGGTAATGGATTTGATTGCCATTACCACCAGAGTTAGACAATAAGGCTGCAGCTCTCTTCCTGTCTAACTGTAATAAGTTAGACAGGAAAATCGATCGGTCTCCTTGATAGTGATCAGTTTTTCTTTCTAATATGTTTATTTGTCATACTTTGAATTTCTGCAATCATTTTGTACCGAAATGTATGGGAATAAATAACCTTTCAATATTATTGAACTTTTTTAGTACCTACTCTAACCAATATTAATCTCATTTAGACTTTTGGTGGAAAAGGAATACTCATTTTTTGTTAATATTATAATTTTTCTTGCACAATGTACATATTTTCCAAAATCTTTAATTTTTATTCAAACTATCTCCAAAATACATGGAAGGTCTTCTCACACAGTATGTTTGTTTTTCGTATGAGGTAATGCTGGGCCTCTGGTGTCAAAGTTCGTTAGGCCGCCCGAGGTCCTCTGACATGGCTCACATGTATGTTGCTCTTATTATTAAGGCATTTAAATAGTTGTAGGTGGCCTTGCTCTTTCTAATAAACTTGCTATTCTGTATACATATTAACAACATCGTACGATATTACATTAAACTGAATTCACTAATGATGCATATGAGAATCAATGCAATTAAATCATTTTAATAATAAAAAAATGTGTAGTTTGGCCACAGAATACTAAAAGGATCTAGGGAGCATTCATTTCGAATGCAGGTAACACACAATTTCTCTCACAAACTATACAAAACTATGGCAAACTGTCAAAATTGTTTAGCACAGAGGTGTGCTGACCTTGAAAAAACCGGCACGCGACCTGCAACAAAAGATCATATCGTTCTGTCTCATTTCTTCACAAGACCTATGCATAAGTTGTTCTCTTCCTTGTATGAGTGCGATGGAAGCTATCTAGTTGTATATTGGTTTCTCTGTCTACGGTTTCACCTAACACTTCCTTTTTTTTCAGTTGAATGTTGCCTAACATCATTCCAGCATCTCATAGTTAGTTTGTGATTCCAGCGCTGGCACTGTGTATAATAGATTAATTTATGATGAACTAGCTGTGCCCGCGGCTTCACAAGCGTGGTAATTTCTCTATGTTAAAAGAACGTGCTATTCCAAGACCTAAAATACCATTATACCAAAATATGATCAAAATTCCGTGAGCCGTCAAAAAGTTATTATCAATTTCTCGGCTTCTACTGATTGGATTGAGATACAAAGTACACCAGTTTTTAAGTCAAATCCTAAGTAATCGCAATCGGTCTAATTAGTTTTTACGTGATGCGCGAACAAACATACAAACAAACAAACAGACACGAATTTAAAAAATATTCTATTCGTGTTGAATAGCTTATTTTAAGTACCCTAGACCATTTTTTTTCTTATTTATCTGCATTGTAAAGACTTTTTCGTACTTATTGCTTTATTTTAGTGAGTGATTTTTGACCATTTATAAAGGACGTCCCTCCTAGGACCTTCGTCTTCGTCCCTTCGAGAATCGAACGTTGTCGTTGTTGTTGCACGTGAACCAGAGAGAATAATTATTATTATTATGTGCCCAGTGGCGGCAAGTATTCGGTTTTTTCACATGTAGGTATGCCAAAATGTAAGGTGATGTGTACGTGTAAGGTCTCTTAGGGTTCCGTAAGGAAACAACCAGCCCATATTAGATAGTTTTGTTCTGTTCATCCACCAGTCCGTCCGTATCTCCTGTAGGTATGACACAGATACGGCGACGGAGATAATATGTAAAAACAAACATGTTAAAACTTCCAACAATGTTGGAAGCCCCCCCTATAATCATAAAAAAACTACGTTAAAAATTACAAACATTTACCTGTTGGATAAAACATTGCCGTGTACACTATAGACGCAAATGTTCACAAAATTATCGTTAAATTATACAACTGTGAGGTCAAAAGGTTGGTACTTAGGTCATAGTAATTTTATATTCAAAGGAAGGAAGTAGGTAGGTATATCTACCTACGTCAGGTTGCATCCTTGAATGTGCTACTTTTGTTTGTGCTACCTAAGGTATGGGTGATTTCTGAGAACTATATATTACATATTTTGTTGATTTACAATATGAGGTTTCTAATTTTTGCCAGTATTAGTACCTATTTTCACAGTGAGTATTTTTGTATTAAATATTTATAAAAGTATATTATGGGAGCCGTTCGTTTTGTAGCATATGTCGAAAATAACGTTTAAAAACGCAAAATATGATCACATTTGGCGTTCCCTCTGGACATTTGTGGGCGAAATTAGCGTTCTGAACGTGTTCGATCACCGTCTTCGAGCATATATGCTCGAAGATCACCGTTCGTGCATGTTTCGATGACATGTTGACATAGGAAAATCGACTTTATGTCGTCAATAATAGGGTCGTTTTTCATTCGGTTTGAAAAGGATCGGTAGTGTCAAAAGTTGCAAAAATGACAAAGTCTAGAAAATGTTCAAAGAGAACGTCTTGTTAAAAATCTACATTTTGAAACTGCCCATAACGTCATCTCATCATCACGAACGCAGGGTATCTAGTATCTAGGTCAGTTGCGGACTTGCTCCGTTCTCCTTAGGCCACAGTCGCGCTTTGCCACTTTCAAATAACTTCCTACAGAAACGTCTCGCTCGTTATGACACGACTTACTTTCTTGTACAGTCGAGATGTAAGTATTATCACAGAATAAATAATAGTACTGGAAACTATCATTAGAAACGGAATATTTAAGTACCATGCATTTTATAGTCGAGACGAGTCGTTTTTTCTTTTGTAGTCGAGATAATTAATCGTATTTTTATAAGTTGCCCACTTACTACAATAAGAAGAATTTGACACATTCCGTTCTGTTCAAGTTCCGTATATTTTACTTACCTACATATCAGAGCCAGATCTTACCGGGATCAGCTAGTACGAGTTTTATAGTTTTCGAGAAAGAAAAGTAGTTTCGTTTAGTTCCATACCTTTATTGGCAGTGCCTCTAGGGGAAACTTGCAGGAACTGCAGTAAATGTATGGAATTAAACGAAACTGCATTTCGTTTTCGAATACTATATAAACTCGTACTAGAGGTACTGTAACCCTAGTACGAGTTTTTATATTAGAGAGCTTTATTTATACAAAAAGACTCAAACTAATTTCCTTATCCTGGAAATAGCGGCTAATAGCGTTAAATTGCCGCTATCACATTAATATTTTTTTCACCTCACAAGCTCGCAAATATTCTGTTTGTCATTCAAAATCTGAGTGCAAAAGTGCATTTTACCCGCTAGTACATGTACTATTATTTATTATGTGGTAAAAGTGACAGCGATTCTGAAACCATTAGAGCAATGGAAGCTTTCACGCGTTGTGATACGGTACATTCTAGCCTGCACGCAATGGGTGAGCGCCTTCTAGGTAAATATAATTGAAAGTTCACAGCGCTGTGCGAGTTAAATTGCACTTTATTGCGTTGTAGCGGGAATTGCTATGTATTTAAATGACTTTCCTCAGTTATCCTTCTGTACTTGTACTATTATTTCTTGTACTATTATTTATTCTGTGCCGCTAGTGTGGAAAGAGTTTTTAAAATTCAAACCTTTATAGTCAATAATTTTTATACCGCCACCTTGTTCCATTATTTATTCTGTGACGTAAATTATATTATTATATAAAATAAATAAATATAAATATATTCGGGACATTTCCACACCAATTACCTAGCCCCAAACTAGGATACCCTGTACTATGGGCACTATATAACGGATAAACATACATAGATAAGAATATTACATCCATGACTCGGAAACGAACATTTCTGCTCATCACACAAATGATTGCACCTTGCAGGATTCGAGCCCGCGACCGTTGGATTTCGTACCTAGGATTTCTAGCCAGTAGACCAACCGGCCGTCAATATATTATTTTACATTATTCGTTTTCATTCGACTCTACTCGACTCTATTCGACTCTATTTGTCTCTATTCGACTCTAATCGACCTTACTCGACTATATTAGACTCTGTTCGACTGGATTAGACTCTATCAACTCTGTTTGACTCTATCGACTCTACTCGACTCTACTTGTCTATCGACTCTACTCGACTCTACTCGTCTATTCTACTCTACTCGACTTATTCGTTTCTACTTGACTCTACTGGACTCTACTCGACTCTACTGGACTCTATTTGACTCTACTCGACTCTATTTGACTCTACTCGACCTTATTTGACTCTACTCGACTCTATTCGACTCTACTCGACTCTACTAGACTCTACTCGGCCCTATTCTACACTACTCGACTCTGCTAGACTCTGCTCGACCCTATTCGTCTCTACTCGACTCTGCTTGACCCTATATTTTTTTATATTTTTTTTATTACGGACTAGGCAATCGTTTGTCCACGATCTCACCTGATGGAAAGCGATGATGTGGTCGAAGGTGTAGCACGCTTGCCTAGTAGATACCTATTCACTCTTGACTTGAACACAGCGGGGTTATAATTTACCGGAAACACTGACGAGGGCAGGGCATTCCACTCCTTTGCAGTTCTTATAATAAATGAAGAAGCGTAACGCTTCGTTCTTGTGCGAGGTATTTCAACCATGAAAGAGTGGCTCTTTGCTGATCGTCTAGTCGTACGGTGATGGAAAGGTGATGGGGGAATCAGGTTGTGCAGTTCTTGTGCACACTCTCCATAGTGCAATCTATAGAATACCGCCAGGCTTGCTACCTCATGTCGATGCGCCAGACTTTGAAGCTTACTCTTTACCAGAGTGTCATCCCCAATGAGCCTGATAGCACGTCTCTCAATTGAATCCAAAGACTCGAGCTGATACTTGGCAGAACCGTCCCAGAGGTGGCAGCAGTACTCCATACAAGATCGGACCTGTGCTTGATAAAGATTCAAAAGCTGTCCCGGTGTGAAGTACCGCCTAACCTTAGACAAAATACTAAGTTTTTTGCAGCTACCTTGGCTTTGGATTCAATATAAGACCCAAAATTCAGGTTTGATGTGAGTTCGACACCCAAAAGCTCCAAATGGTCGCCTATTGGTATTGTTACACTTTGGAAAGACGGAGATTGGTTTATTCGACTCTATTCGACTCTATTCGACTCTATTCGACTCTATTCGACTCTATTCGACTCTATTCGACTCTATTCGACTCTATTCGATTCTATTCGACTCTATTCGACTGTATTCGACCCTATTCGACTCTATTCGATTCTATTCGATTCCATTCGATACTATTCTATTAGATTGTATTATGTTTACAAAGATTATATTCGATTCCATTCGATTCTATTCTGCCATCTGCAACGGCATTTTTTTATTACTATTAAATAAAAAAAAACGTTTTTATTTAATAATAATTGCCTGTTTTTCTTGCACCTAGCATTTTCCTCGCTGTAGTGAGGTGAAAAGTTGTGTGTTTCGCACGGCAGCAGGAGGAGACCACGTTTAGGCAAACGTAGTGTAGGACGCCCTATGGCCAGGTGGAGTGAAGAAAAGCGGCTGGAAGAAAATGGATGAGCAGAGCTGAAGACCGAGCTCAGTGGCGTGCATTAGGAGAGGCCTACGTCCAGCAGTGGACATATATAAGCTGATGATGATGATTATTATCTCTATAATAATTTGTAAGTAGGTATATTTATAGTGTAATTATATTTTAAGCGTATTACACTGGCCTTCAGAACTTAGCACCACACTTATAAAGTCTATAGAGATTTTCTTAAATTGCTTGACTCTTACTCATCGGATTGAGATACCAAGTTACACCAGTTTTTAAGTCAAAACCTTAGCTATCCAACAGTTAAAATTTCATCGAAATCGGTCCAGTAGTTATACCATTACAGACATTAAAACTGTGGTAAAGTCACAGAATAAATAATAGTAGAGGGTAAAGTTTTCAAGGCCAGAGAATACTCTGCAATAGCAATGTTATTATTAATCAATCATCATAGCCTCACCAGCCAAGCACCAGTCTCATTGTTGTGACTCAGCAAATAACCATAAAAATGTTAAAATAAACAAATCGCAACCAGTTCTCATCTCTTAACGTGGTTATGTTTGCCCTATGATCATTCACGACTGTGAAAGGACAGCATTGACTTGTGCCCGTGCAGAAACTATAATTGGGAAAAATACTTACGATGATTAACTGAAAATAATAATGGAATCCAACTTAACTGGCTTCAATAACACTGTAGTACATGTGATAGAGTTGATTAATGTTACAATTAATGGCACAGTGAACAATAGTGATGTAGTTAAAAGTGTTGCGCCTATCAATGACTTGTATGAAGAATATAGGAAAAATGAAAAAAATAAACTTTTAGTATACAGATTCTTGGCTTATATTATAGCAGTGTTAATAATATTGAGCAATTTATCTGTTGTCGTTTCCAGTGGATTGATATTGAAAAAAGGTTGGTACCTGTCTCTACTAACTATATCCGGGAAAATTATTGAAGAGAAAGAACCTGAAGAGTAGCATGTTTTGTAAAAGTATATTGAATTAGAGAGTTACGAATTTATTTTTATAAGTTCTTTCCTCAGTTACTTGTAAGTATTGGATTGACCTTTACATTTATTCGTGTTAATTTCGTTAATAATCTGAATTATAACGCATGTAAGTGATATTTATAAACTGGGTGTGCCCACGGCTTTGCACGCGTGTGATTGATTACCCTTTGTGCTATTCCAGGACCTTAACTACCAATACCACAGAATAAATAACAGTACAAGTACAATACTCAAACCTTCAGCCATCAATATTTTTTTATCGATTGCTCGGCTTCTCCTCATTGGATTGAGATACCAAGTACACCAGTTTTAAATCTAAGTCTAAGCTATCCAACAGTGAAAACCGCATAAAAATCGGTCAAGTAGTTTTTATGTGATGCCTGCACAGACAGACAGGTACAATTTTTAAATATGTTATATTCTGGTTCTGTAGCTTATTTTAAGTCACATCGTTTTTTTTTGTAATTATCTTCTTTGTACAGACTTTTGGTACTTACTAACTGCTTTATTATAGGTATAGATAGAAGATATACATAAAATAAATTTACCTAAAAATTTACATAGGTAGGTACTTACAAAATTATAAATTCGTACAAAGAAGACAATCCACGAATAAAATATCTAGAGAATTTAGTATATTTACTTCATATTTATTCACATATTAGCTTTCGCCTGTAGCACGGTATGCCTCTAAGCTCGCATGCTAATGAACTAATGAGTTAAGTACATAATGTGTAGGTATATGTATTTAGCACACTTGCCCAACAATAATGTTTAAAAAAACTAGTCATTGTATTTCACCTCTTCGGAATTTCAAAAGCTTATTGCATTGTTTATCGAAGTTAGTCATTTATTTATTTACACTAAGAAGTAGTAAAAAGTTTAAATAATAAATTTATTTAAACTTATTTTTTTACTTTATTTAAACTAATTTTTAAAACACAAATTATGTATTTTACCAAAAAAGACGGAAGAAAAGTTTGAGTTTGGTCGGCTCGGAGTAATCTCTGAAACTAGTTGCCTCATACTGATCCAATTAAAACAAAACTCATCCACTACCTTGCCATTTATGAATTATGTTATAAAACAAATTCCAAAAGAACGATTTTGGTGACGTAGGTCAGTGCTTAAACCGGACTATCTAAAAGCTTTGAGCAGAGATGGTTTTTTACCTCAATGCATAAATGATAAATGAAAATGATTTATGAGACGACCGGTTGGTCTCGTGGTTAATGATCCTAGGTACGTAATCAAACGGTCGCGGGTTCAAATCCTGCAAGGTGCAATCATTTGCGTGATGAGCAGAAATGTTTGTTTCCGAGTCATGGATGTTATAATATTCGTATCTATGTATGTTTATCCGTTATCTAGTTATCTAGTTTAACCCATAGTACAGGGTATAGGATACCCTGTACTATGGGTTAAACTAGATAACGTTTGGGGCTAGGTAATTGGTGTGGAATGGTCCCGAATATTAAAAAAAAAGAAAAAAAAAGTGTCATTAAACTTCAAACTCCGTTAACTCCACTATGGAGTCCTTAAGTGGAGTTATCTGAGTTTGAAGTTAAGAAATACATGTTAATCACTTCAAAGTTTTCAATAAGTATACATTTATTAGGTTTCCGTGCAGCAGCAAGGCAACAAGGATCCCTTATAGGATCACTTCGTTGTCCGTCTGTCTGTCAGTCAAGACCCTTTTTCTCAGAAACATGTGAAGGTATCAAATAAAGGCGGGGTCAGTCCTGAAATCAACAAAAATACGAATAGCAAAACGTCGAGAACGACGTAATGATACAACTTTATGCACACCAAAAAATATTGTGGATAGAAAAGTATAATACCTAAACAAATAGCTAAACAGAATTTTCAGAAATGCCTTGGTAACCTTGGAAAAAAATCATGGACTACCGCATGACAATAACTTGTTTCATCGCTGTTCTCGTTATTTTCAGCGACAGCAACTTTCCTTTTTAAATAATTATTTAGCTACGCTATTACACTAGACAAATAACCGAACACTTTTTTAATTGAGTTTTATTTATTGAGATATTGATAGAAAAGCACAAAATTTGTGTAAAATCGACTCCCGAGCTGCGTCACCTCTCCCGCTCACACTGCACCTGGACGAGCAAGACAAACATTTGAAAGCCTTCCCCACCATAATAACAAAACTCAAATCTACAATCCCTTAGAGCTGTGAGAAAAACAAACTTCTAAGTCATCGCAATCAAAAGATACGGCCGTTTATTCTGCATATTTTGACACTCTCGAGGGAATCAAAACCTACTGGGGTGCGTACTTCCCTTTGATCTAGAATCATGAAGAAAGAAGGCAAGAAGCAATGTCTTATAGCAGAAGTAAAAAATACGAGCGGTGCCATTTGTGCAATACTTGTACCATAATTATTCATTTTTGGCACAAAACAGCAATTTCACATATAATTGCACCACAAAAAATAATTACATGGGTAATTAAAAATCATCGGACTAAATTATAGTTGTATTTCAACGGCAGTCAAAATTCTTAGCAAAATCAAAATCTTTCCATGTCTGGTTCTGGTTGTCCTACTTACGAGCGTTTGATTTGCTTCGTAAAATGATAACGATGGGCGCATTTGTTAGAAAATAGAAATAGTATAGTTGTATACTATTTCTATTTCTATTTATTATAGTAAGTATGTTATAATAAACTACGGTGTCTACCGTCGTTTTATTATAAAATACTTATACCATACCAGGATCAAAATCAGAATTTATGTATTGTGGTCGATGTAACTTAATCATCGCGATCAAACCGCAGGAAATAAATATAATTAAAAAAACATGTTAAGTATTTTGTTTTGTACTCAACCTTTTGATACCTTTAAAGATTGCAAAAAAATAATGTCTTAGACCCTTTGAACATGCTGGCAGGGAAGTCCTGATCAAACTGGTTTAACTAGTAATAATCTTACTCGAGTTCAATGAAAAATAAGTACATGACCACTACTCACTACTCGTTTGTTTTTCTTTATAGGGCAGAAACCTAAGAGCACCTATATCCTCCTGGGCAACGTGTCTCTAGCCGACACCATCGTGGGATTCTCCATCATTTATGGTCTCACCATCGAGTACACATTAAATAATAACGCTATGTGCATTTTCCAAATGGGTAAGTAAAAAAACATAGTGTCTGTGCTATTATAGATACTTCATGAGCTGCTACTTTTTTACTTACCTACCTACTTATAGCTAGCGGCGCGTAAGTCTAGCGGTGAACGAAACGTGGCGGGGATCTTGGCACAGTCAGTTTTCGGGATAAAAATTATTCAACATTGACTGTGCCAAGATCCCCGCCACGTTTCTTTCACCGCTAGACTTACGTGCCTCTAGGTATACGAATAAGTTTACTTCAGCTTTTATGTATTATAAGCAACTTGAATGCAAACATGAATCGTGTTACTGACGTAAGCGCGCATGCATTTTAAATTTAGTTTATTACAATACAATAACTCTTTAAAGAACACATCACAAAATAGAAAACTAAATAATAAGTACTTAGTACTTAAACATAAAAAAACAATTCAACAAATTCGCACAGGCAACCTTTGAATAGACAGGAATTGAAATTATATACATTGCGGTCACTGATGGAGACTTAAATAAGAACAAAAATATAGAGGGTATTTACTTCCTGATCATTCGCAATCTATATAAATACTAGTTGCGCCCCTCGGCTTTGCCTGCGTGGACAATATGACACTAATGTTATCGGGTGTCAAAGTGACGGGTGTCAAATTGTAAGTTATCAAAGTGTCAGGTGTCAAATTGGCAAAGTTGGTATGGGGAAATCTAAATTAAATACACATAGAGAGACTTTTAATTAGCATCAATGCACGCGGGTGAAACCGCAGAGCACAGCTAGTATTATATATTATAGTTATATTAGTGATAAAATATAATCTATTTACGTAGATACCATACCAAGTCTCATCAAAATCCTTTTTATTATACAACCCTCCCTCTTTTCCCCCCAAACTTCCGTGGCCTCGGCAAACTCACAAATAACACAAGTCATCGTTACAAGCTATTTACGTTACCTGCTTGATTATTCACTTCCATGCTAGGTACCTAACCTATAATCTTTTTGGCTTAGTATCTACAAAAGCGTACAATTACTAATAATTTGAAAAATTGCAGACAAATCATAAAAAAAAAAAACTCAACATATCAAAATTCCCTACTTTGTTGTGCTTTTATCATACCTGTGTACCTAAATGTTGTAATGAAAGCAAGCTTCGAAAACGAGCTAAAAAAAGCTCTTCAAATAGTATAAACTCAAAAGAAAGTTTTTTTTTTGAGGATTGATATGAATTCACGTCAACTAAAGTTCTTACCCAACACAGACCTCAAAAAGTTATTTATTAAATTAATTTTTATTTCTGACTTTTTAGTTTCGATATAGTAGGCCTAAGAAAATGAAGTACTTACTTAATTCCGTTCGCTAAGAGGAAACCCCTACATACTGGAAACATTTATCTCTATATCTTTTAAACTATACAGAACTGACTGCCGCCATATTGGATTTTTTCAAAAAATAATATTTATTTTGTTACTTTGTGGGATGTAAGGATTCTAACGATACCCCACACGTCTATATCTGTTCAGGCATTTAAAAGTTACGGTCGAATAAAGAAACTCACATACATACAAGCATACATACATCCTTTTTTTGGACAGTCGTGTAAAAACCAATGCAAAAGTAGGTATAGAACAAACGCTCTTGATGTTTATTGACAGACTTGTTATTACGTTTACATGGAAACCGTTTCTTACAGCGAGTCATCAACATTTCCCAGTTTTGCCCGTGGATACTTACAATTATCCGAAAGAAAAAGTATCCTATGTTTTATTCCAGGGTATAAGCTATCTCCATTCCAAATTTCATCAAAATCCGTCTTGCCGTTATCGCGTGAAAGCTCCCCAAACAAACAAACAACGTTTCACTTTTATATATTGGTATGGATTCAACTTGATGACTTTTTTAATCTGTTATAAATACGTAAGCACAGTAGGCATAAACCCTCCCAGCCCCGCATACCGCGTGCGTGAATTAGGCCGTTTACTCCTCGTTACTCTACTGTCCGTAAGGATATGTATAATATGTGTAATATGTACTCTGATAAAAGCGTCACTTTAATATATAGATAGTTCGCAAGTGTTATTATATTATTTCATTTTGTTGTATTCGGAAAACTAACAGCTAGACAATAAGCTACAATAATAAGTAGAAAGGGTATTTAACGCCGGGTGTCAGTGAATTTTTTGTCCCTCTCATTCGTGATCAAGTAGAGCGGGAAAGATATATCTCGGTAGTAAAATTTAAGGTTTTTATTTATTTGTAGGAAAACTAAAGCTTTGAATTAAAAAGTGTCTAGCCATTTTCTCAATCATAATAAGCTCTTGGTATATCTTTGATATCATTTAGTGACGGGGTCTCTTTCCAATCAATGTTCTAAGCATTAAGTAGTGTTACCTTTGATTTTATTTTCTATTGAGTGAATTCATACTAATCATGTTTCTGTGTTCACAAAGTACGAGATAATAAGTAAAATTTTGATGTGATACCAATTTCATAGTTCTGGGTTAATTATAAAACAAGATACAGACGTTCAAAAATTATCAAATATTGCTTAAATTGCTAGAACCGGGCCTTAACAGACGGTCACATATAAGTTTTCACTGGTATGGTTTTGCAGGAATGCTGGTGTGTCCAGCCATGGTGTCCATCTTCAGCGTCGGCCTCATAGCCATTGACCGCTACATATACATACTGCACGGACTTTACTACGAAAGATGGTTCAACACAACCAGGGTCAGAATAGGAATCCTCATAATATGGATTATCAGTAAGTTTTTTCCTTGATTATTAAACCTACTGCTTATGAAATCTCTGTCAAGGTTAGAATTGTTGGTGTGCTTGCAACATCACGTTGGAGTTCAAGCTATTCATTTCATTAATATTCGGACACTGTTTTAATCTATGTCAAAATTGAATTTATGACAAGTCGAAATGATTGGGTATGTTTGATGAGAGAAACCGTATTGACCTAATTTAAAACTCAATATCAGTAGATGATTTTGTTTTTATTGCTAAATTCTTTAATATTGAATTGTAAAACATCTCAATCTTTTCAGGTATAACTCTAAGCTTCATACCAGCTACTGGATGGGTCAACCATGAACTTACCTCGACTAGATGTTTCTATGTTGGCCTCTTCCCAGGGCCACTAATAATACTAAACTCTGTACTAGGTATAATACCTATCACAGTTGTAGTAGTACTCTATTCATTTATATTAATCAAAGCCTTAAAAACAGTTAAAACAATTAACAACACTGTAAAAATTAAAGAAATGGCGCCATCAAACTCACCTAAAATACGAATAAATCGACGAACAGTCAATTTAATCAACTCAAATGCACAGTCAGTAACATCCGTAGAAAAAAACGAACATCAAATTAAAAGAAGCGCATCATTTAACTTCGGAACTAGTTTTAAACCAGAGTGTAAATACAGATCTAAAAGTATTGAAGATCTGTCCAATGATCGGGCGAATACGACTAATCTAAATAAATTTCCGAAAGATATTGATAAACATAGCAAAATTCAGTTCGAATCTGATTTTAGTGTTTGTACAGTTGAATCGATGACCTCTATTCGAAGTTCGTCTATTGACAATACAAACGTTCAGCCAAATCGGGTTGTGATGCCAATAAAGAAAACTACTAAGGCGCGCAAAATTAGGGAACCTAATAAATGGCGAGCGATTAAGGTTGTAATGCTTACATCAGGAGGATTTTTTATTACCTGGGTTCCATTCTTTGTAACTGTAATATTCTTCGTATTCTGCGATGAAAAGCTGACGAATCCGAAGTGCATTCGTTTACGGGCCTTGGTCGGGGGTCCATTAGCTATTTTAGCATTTATCAATAGTATACTGAACCCTTTAATTTACGCTTGGTGGCACAAAGGATTCCAGAGGTCCGTAAAGAGCTACTACAAACAATATGTACACAAATATATTTGTTATGTTGTTAGATGACGAAAAGTTGTCCGAAGTGGATAAGCTCTCTACTGACAGTCTCTCTATGTGAGTTAACGTTGATAATTAATAAAAAACTCAATTGAATAAGAAGTTAATGAGGTAATTATGATTACGAAACATAAGGTTACACAACCTGTATAACAATATAAAAACTCCAATTATGGGAGCGTGTTTACACGGACTAAGTACACTATTTGTAGATAAATGTATTTAATAATAGTAAATATACCTACCTACCTACACTCTGTGTATAGCAGTAGTAAAACAATGAGTAAGCAAGAACCAATGAACGATGAGAGTTTTGGTTTATTCACATCTCATCTATGAGTTATTGTATAGTGTATAATAGTTATTAAGTAAAATCTAAATAACTTTTTAATAAAAAATAATTTATTTACTTTTGTATTTTTTTACTCCTGGACAAAAAGTTGACAGCAAAGATGTTGAGGACTATAAGTACATTTCCAATGAATAGACCCCATAAATATATAAAAGGGACTTAACAATCATAAAAAGTTTATTAAGATTCTAGAATACCTATCTATCTAATACCTATTTATACCTACTGAACAAAATCCTCAGCCATTCAGCCATTTATGACTGTCATATAGATAAACCTTAGCAGGACCAATTTGGAGTGAAGTGAAACGAATAATTTTAATTTAGTGCCTGTTTATGGCTAACTAATAATACCTATATACTTAATATTATCTATATCAACTCAAGAAGGTTCCGCATATCATATCTTTAGTTATTATTCCTAGTTAGTAGGGAAAGTAATTATTATCAGAAATAAAATACCGGGCATTGGCCGTGGTCCACCTGCTCAGTTCACCTGGGTGAACCACGGGCAAGAAAAAGTGCCCGTGGTCCACCCTTACGATAATTAAGAGGAATTTAAAAATATCTATTGCCCATGGTCCACCTACAAAATAACTTTTTTTAGCGACCATCAAACCCCATTATTATAATAGGTTGGAATGTACTTGGTGCTTGTTGATCGCAAGAAGGACACTATAGAAACTCCAAGGGAACTTCAAGGGGGGGGGGGGGGGGGGGAACTCTAATTTTTATCCATTTATGACAGTTCTTAATATTCACAATCACATTAGTACTTAAGGTGCAACGTTTCGCTCAGCGCGCCAAAATCAAATTTTCTTGCGTTTTTTGTCAATTACAGCTTAATTACGCATGGTGGGTTCATGAAAACTTATTTTGCGGCAATAATTGGGTTGTATGAAGAAATTACGGTTACAATGATCACCTACATAATATTGGTTTAGCTACAATTGTCAATAACCTAATTTTCATCTTGGTTTTTGGTTTATTGACAAATGTACTTATACTAGCTTTAACCTTGATTTTTTTGTTGGTGGAATTTTATGATACAACCTAATTATTGCCGCAAAATAAGTTTTCATGAACCCACGATGAGTAATAGAGCTGTAATTGACAAAAAACGCAAGAAAATTTGAATTTGGCGCGCTGAGCGAAACGTTGCACCTTAAGTACCTAATAAATATACAAATGATCCGATACAACGTATGAACAGTAGTCATGAACTCTAGATTAAGCAATAAAATTATATCTAGAGGATTAAATTTAATCGTAGGACTTGTTATGTAAAGACCAGTGGCGATGCCGTGGGGGCAGTAGGCAATATGGCTCGGTTGGTGATTTCTGTGCTCTTGCTCGTGGCCTTGGTCCAGGCCAGACATGAAAAATACGAAGGGTAAGTCACGAAATGACTTAATAGATACGGTACAGTTTATGACTAATAAGCAAAGAAAATTATCGTTTCATTCAAAAATAAATTTGAGTTAATAATTAGCACTGCACGTTGTAAGTAAGTGAATAAAATACTTAGGTACCTACGTTTTAACATGTAGATAAAGATGATCAGGCAAATTTGTTGGACTACAATATATATTATTCTGTTAAAGTCCACAAAACTTACTCATTATGATATACCTAACATTTACATTTTGTGACTTACATTTTTTTGCAGCTATTAGAAGAAGATAAAAAACATAGTCTAGTACCATATCAGTAAATTGAAATATTATAGGTACTTTTATGTTACATTTCAGCCACCAGTTATACCGAGTAGCTGGCCCCTCTCAAGAGTTAGGTAAACTTGAAGCTGTTCTTGATGTGCTCTCTGTCGCGCCTGCTTCTCGAAGCACGACTGGACATCTAGAAGTGCTAGTCAGATTGTCTCCTGAAGAGAAACACCAATGGCTCCGATATTTTGCGGCGCACAATATGCCTTACAAACTGATCGCTGATAACTTGGCCACGTAAGCAATCAGATATTATTTACACAACAATATTGGTATAATCCTTTTCATTAATACTCGGGATTTTCAGCATCCTCCGTGATGAAGAATCTGAGATCCAAAACGCAAAAGCTGCTGCTAAAAGGAGCGGACGGTCTATTAGCTGGGATACGTACTACAGACATGAAGAGGTAAGTTAGATCTTACGAGTACGAATAGTTTTCTATTGACATTAGAGAAGTATCCTTTAGAAAAAAAAACAATACGTTTTTATAAAATTCAACCGATAATACAATTACAATAACAGAAGTGACAGAATAATTTAATTACCTTGAAAAATTACATCCTTTTCGAAAGCAAAATGACTCTTCTTAGTACATACGAGGCAATTACGAGGCGGCCTATGAGAGTTGTGACGTCACACCGCATACAAAACGCGAGTTATTTTGCTTTCGAAAAGGATGCAGTATGTAGGTAAAGGTGGAATAACTTCCTCATATTTCAAAATATTTAAACAATTCTTTCACCAGGCTTAATTGCAAGCTTAGTGTGATTTTTATAAGATAAGCATATAAGATATAAAATAAACTTTAAAAAAAGTAAAAACCGACTAGGTACAAAGTGATTAAAATTATCTTATGTGGGAAACTGTTAAGGAAGTCTGTGCCGTTGATTTGGTTAGATTTAAGAAAATTGTGCAACGACTTCCTTAACTGTCTCCCACATAAGATTATTTTATTCATTTTGAAGTCGGTTAATACTTTTTTTTTACTTTTTTTTATTTTCCTATTTTGAGTGGCGTGAACAATACATGAACATGCGATTACAGCAATCGCAAGTTACTTGCTGTTATCCATTGAGGAGTTCCTTTGTATCTCCGAAAGTCTTCATCAGATCTTCACCAAATTATATATATGGGACCATACTTAAAGCATATCCTATTCTATATAAAAAAAACTTCAAAATCGACCCACATTTGACGGAGATATCGCGTCATAAAGTGGGTGAAAGTTAATCCCCTAATTTTCCACCTTTAGAGGTGGAATATTTTCATTAAATTTAAATGGCCCTGAGGCGTGCATACCATGTACATTAATAATTTTTTTTGAAATCGTTCCACAATTGCCGGAGATATCGCGTAACATACATACAAATAACATACAGGTCGAATTGAGAAACTCCTCTTGAAGTCGGTAGAAAAATTGAAACATATCTATTGGTCCAATAATTTATAAAATTAAACGTTCCAGATAAATGATCACCTTGACGCCCTTGCCGCTGAGTACCCTGACTTGGTCACGGTCATAAATGCAGCTTTGAGCTACGAAGGGCGTCAGATTAAATACGTGAGGATCTCTACCACCCGCTTCGAGAACCTTCGCAAACCAGTTATAGTCATCGATGCCGCCGTTCATGCCAGGGAGTGGGTCACTCCTCCTGTCGCCCTGTACATAATCAATCAACTCGTAGTTGATATCGTGGAGAATGACTTGACTGAAGACATTGATTGGGTCATTATTCCTTTGGCTAACCCCGACGGGTATGAATATTCTTTCGAAGAGGTAAATTTAAAAAGTTTTTTTTTAATAGTTAGCTATTTAACTTAGAAGTTGTTTAGAGCAAAATTAGCTCAAACACTGGAAACTAGCACTTTAATGAAATCAAATCAAATCAAATCATTTTATTTGTCAGAATGTAGGTAAAACAGTTGAAGATGTTAGTTGAAATACTTTAAATATACAATTTCCCTTATACATTCTCACCATCAGGCATGCAAATTATTAAATTGAATACAATAAAAAATAAAAAGTCAATATAGTTAAATTAAAATGTCTTACAATAAAATAAAATTCAAGTCCAAATAAAATACCAATTCCAAAATAATATTTACCATTGATCATTTAAATTAATTTAAATACAGTTCAAATTATTATCATTAAGAAAATCATTAATCGTATAATAACATTTGTCAACAAGAAATAATTTTAATTTATGTTTGAAGCTTATTAAATTACATTGCTTTATGCTCTTTGGCAATTTATTATATATTTTCGGAGCCATACAAAATACACTGTTATGCATTAGCGATGTATTGAACGGCCTTAAGCAGAGTCTGTCTTTGTTTCTCGTATTGAACCTGTAAGCTTCATTGAAAGAATGAAAATATCCGAGGTTGTTGGAGGTTGTCCGGACTGCATCACCAGGTCATAAGCTTATTATTATTTGCATTGTCATCGGGTCTCTATAATTCTTATGTGTACAACATTTTAAATTGATAGGACGAGCTCGTCCATTGTTATTAGCTTGCAAGTTAAAAGAGTTAGACTAAACATTATCCTAACATAGGTACCTACTACCACGATGAGTTACCAATGACACCATGACCCATGACAATAAAACGTCCACAAAGATGTAATCCACAATTTCCGTTCACAAATTTGACTAATTGGGACTATAAAAGGAACATCCGGTGAACAACATAAATATTTAATATTCAAAAGTAAACAAAGCTACGTGAGATGCCATGGCCAAAGCAAATTAAATTTGTCCTTGCTACTAGCTTGAGAATTTCATTATTAAGTACGAAGTGACTACCTAGGGCTTACAATATTACCTCCTTTCTCTTACTGTTACACTTCCTCATCGTGCTAATTATATCCTACCTACGTCAATAACTGCAATATTTTGTACATTACGTGCTTTTAAATCCTGTTTTCTAGGACCGTATGTGGCGCAAGACTCGTTCTGTGTCCCATTTGGGTGCCGAGGAGTGTCCAGGGGTTGATGGCAATCGTAACTTCGACCACGAATGGGGTACCCGGCCGGAAAGTAGTGACCCCTGCTCTTTAATCTACGAGGGGCCTTCTGCATTCTCCGAGCCCGAGACTAGAGTTATCAGAGATGTGGTACTGCAGCAGCTTCAAAGAACTTCCCTGTACATCTCTCTTCACAGTTTTGGAAACATGTTCTTATACGCTTGGGGAAATAACGGTACGTAGCTACCATGACTGACGTATTTGCCATATTTTGTCATGATTGTCCTTCAAAAATAACTTGCAACTTGTTTATTGTTTTTTTATGATACTTGGTTCCCTTACGTAATCAGTTTACATGTTTCCTGAATCTAAGTTAGGTAATCAAATGTGTACAGAGACTTCCATCAAAAACGAAAGTCAGACCTTTTTTTTAATGAACGTAATTTTTTTTTTCTTTGTCGTCGGCTTGTGAGCTACATAAAGTTTTAGCCGGATAGCTAATCGGGTAGTGCTCGAAACTTGAATTGCGAGATTCCAGGATAGACAAAAATACATACTCGTAGATACAAGTGAAGTTAAATAAAAGCTTTGAAAAATACGGAGCAACTTTTTAAATATTGTATGGTTTACAGGTACTCTCCCTAGCAACGGCCTCATCCTCCACTTGGCTGGAATCCGAATGGCTCAAGCTATAGACGATTTGGCTCTTGCAAAAGCTGATCCCTACATCGTTGGCAATGCTGCTAATGTGCTCTACTACTCCACTGGTACCTCCAGAGACTGGACCCGTGCAGTCGGCGTCCCTCTCACTTACACCCTGGAACTGCCTGGCTATGATTACGGCTTCCTGGTCCCTCCAACCTACGTTGAGCAAATTGTGACCGAGACCTGGGCTGGAATCGTCGCAGGAGCTAAATATGTTTTGGCGAATCACTAGCTTATTTTCCTACGTCAACTAATTCAATAAATAATTTATTTGATTCTGTTCATTGTTTTACCGTAAAATCTTAAAATATGATAGACGTAATTATTATAATTTATTGTATACTAGCTGTGCCCGCGGCTTCGCACGCGTGGTCAATAAGCTCAACCATATTAATAATTGAGGCTCAGATTGGCACCGCCTTCAAAAAACTCTTTCTTAACTGACGACTTGTACTATTATTTATTCTGTGCTTATGTTTTATTTTTTCATTATTATTACGTTGATAATTTCGAAAAAGTGATACTGTTCTGGCTCAATTGTGATCTTTTTATTCTTTTTAGTAGTTGTTTACAAAATATCATTTTTAATATGAAGTCGATGTATTTTTTTTGGAAAAATGTTTTATCTTACAGGAGGTTAATTCGAAGTAGGTACCTAATTACGAAGTTTTCTTACAAACATACTCCCTACTCGGACAATATTTGAAGTGTTATAAGCAAGGAGGTTCGATGCACACTTAAATCTATAGTTATATTAAAATATAAGGATTAAAACATCACAAACGCAGCGCAGTAGGTATGAACATTAAACATTAGCACCTGACTTCGGTTAATTTCTTAGAAATTGACAATGGTTCTATTGATTCTAATTTACATAACAAACACATCTACTCATCCAAACATAGTTGAGCTAGGTATGCCTAGGCCATACAGGCGTTTCACATCACACTTTCCTAGTACTTCTATGATCACACCATGCAAAAGGCTAGCGTGATATTCGTGGGCCTTGCCATAATCCATTGTTCATCAGCAGTAAAATTTAAACGGTCATTACAAGCAGTGGGTTTTTCTTACTACAAGATCTTGATGACCTTGGGGACCTGTAGAGGTAAGACAAATAACAAAATATACCACTGGGAAAAAGGAATTCCCCTTTGCTAACTTGAGTTTACCTTCAGTTCGATAGTTTGATGTTTTTAACCAAGAAGGGAAAATATTGAGATATTTGATAGACTCAGGCGTTAGGTACTTTGCGGAAATCCATAAGTATATTTAAAATGAAGAAAGTAAAAATATATGTACCTATATTATATATAATTTATTTTATTTTTACTTTATCATTTGTCTGACTTACCTACAGCTTGGCGGAAGTACTTAGGCATTGAAATGAATGTACTTGTACATATACAGTGGTAGTCAGATAATTAGAAACATAGAGTCACATAGGGGTGTAAATTGCTTTTTACGTTGATAAAAAGTTAATAATTTTAACTTGTTGTTAATAATTTTGATTTTGTTAATTGATTTACCACATTAAAATATTACGATAGTAACTCTAATTTAAAAACGATTATTAACATTCAACACGTATAAGTTTGAAAAAAAGTGTTAATAACTTTAGTACTGGCAATTGGACAATTAATTAGAAACAAAGTGTGACTTTTCTTCTATATGTAATTTTTGAAATTAGAATTGATCATTATTATACTCATGTAGTATTTATATACTCTTTGATACTCATAACTTAAGTCAGTTTCTCGCCTTTTTTTATTCATTTAGGTTATATTTTGACTCTTGAAAAAATAGGTAAAAACAAGAGCTGTGATGCAGCTACAAGAAAAATTATAGTGAATTTTCATTTCAAACGAAAATGGTCTTACAGAAAAATAGCCGTTCTCTTAGAGTGTTCCGTAAAGATGGTATTTAACGCCATTGCACATTATAAACAGTTTGGTACATCTGATAATGTACCTAGAAAAGCCCGACAAAGGAAGACCACTGTTCGAGAAGACAGGATTATGGTTCGTTTAGTGAAGGCGACTGTACCACAATGGAAAAAAAGTTTTATTTTCGGATGAAACTAAAATAAATTTGGTGAATTCTGATGGAAAACGATATGTTCGACGACCAATTAACGAGGCTTTGAATAACAAGTTCACAAAAAAGACAGTAAAACATGGCGGTAGAAATGTTAAAGTGTGGGGATGTTTCTCTGGATACGGGGTTGGTCCGGTGAGGAAGATTCAAGGGCAAAAGGATCAATATCAATACAAAGACATCTTAAAAGAAACAATGATTCCTTATGCCGACGGAAATTTACCTTTCTTGGATTTTCCAACACGATAATGACTCCAAACATACAGCAAACAGCGTAAAAGTGTTTCTCAGAGAGCAATCGGTGACAATGTTGGATTGGCCTGCCAACAGTCCGGAGTTAAATCGATAGAGAATTTGTAGAACAACGTGAATAAAACACTATCAGATAAGTATATCACTAACATGAACCAACTTTACGACGTATTTGTTGAAGTTTGGGAGGGTATTGCAATGGAAACGTGTCAAAAATTAATGGAATCAATGCCACGTCGTTGTAAAGCTGTAATCGACAACAGAGGCTATCCTACCAAGTACTAAAGTACTAATACTAGCTATGAATATGTATTCATAGTCTTCATTTTATTTTTTATCCAAATTATTATAATTTCTTGAAGTTTTTAGTATTTATTTCATGTTTCTAATTAGTTGACCAGTGAAAGTCGTTGTAGGTATATTAATTCTCTTTTAATAAATGTTGGTCTTTTATAAAAATTACCATTGTTTGTTGTTACTAAACTTATATTTTTATACTATAGAAGAACTAACGCTTCCAAATAAATACTTAAAAACCTTATTTTACTAGTAAAAAAATAGTTAATAAGTTAAATGTTAAATAATAATGGGAGTGTAGTTTGGTGTTTCTAATTCTATGACCACCATTGTATATATCTCTATGGAAATAAGCAACATATTTTAAACCGTTTTTTTTTTAGAGAAATTGTTATATAATGAAAATAAGATATGGGGAATCGTCGCCAGCTATCGGGTTTTGGATATCTATTACAAAAGTTCTGTTGGTAAGTTTTATAATTTATTATAATAGGTACTAATTATTGTCTGGCCGACAAGCTGACTTGATATCTACGATGCTAACGCCAAGTGGTAGTGGGTTGGTATTTGTCAAAACTGGATATTCTCGCTGAGGGCAAGGATTTCTATGGCCGATTATATGCTCCATATGCTCCTCGACCGGAAATCTCTAGTGAGGATTCAAGAGCCACACTGACCCGCCAATACACCGATGAGCTGCCAGATGTCAGCCTGGACTAGATGGAGATGGTCTTGAGACAACTGAAAAACGGAAAAGCCCCTGGTGGGGGTGGTTTTACCTCTGAGCTCTTAAAGAGGTACTCCTGTCCTCAGAGAGCTGCAGGCTTTATTTCATACCCTCATCAACTGTGGGAGAACTCCAGGGGCGTGGAACGAGAGTGTGATGGTACTGCTCTTCAAGAAAGGGGATAAAACCTTGCTCAAGAATTACAGGCCCATCTCACTGCTGAGTCACGTCTATAAGTTGTTCTCAAGGGTCATCATCAATCTCGCGCGTAGATTTGATGAATTCCAGCCTCACAAGAAGGCTGGGTTTCGTGGAGGATATGGCACCGTAGACCACATTCACACAGTGTGCCAGATTATGCAGAAGTCAGAAGAGTATAATCGGCCGCTATGTCTGGCTTTTGTGGAGCAGGATAAGGCATTTGACTCCATCGAAGCCTGGTCTGTTCTGGACTCTTTGCAGCGGTGCCAAGTGGACTGGCGATATATGCTTGAGATGCTTGCATGACACTGCTACTATTTCCATTCAAGTCCAGGATCAGCAAACTGTACAAATCCAATTTGCTTAGGGGAGTACTACGGGGGGATATTATGTCATATCCCCGAATTATGCGTTGTTTACCAACACAATGGAGGATATGTTCACGATGTTGTACTGGAATGGAATGGGCATCAACATAAACCACTAGTACATCTCACACTTGACATTCGCAGACGATATCGTCCTTATGGCGGAGTCGCTGCATGAGTTGCAACAAATGCTGACCAGCCTAGCAGATAGCTGGACAGCATTTGGGAAACTTCATCATGTCTTCCCAGTGCCTAAAGACGAAAGTCTTCGACCAGTGTGTCCTCCTACCCGTAATGACGTACGGAGCCGAAACGTGGGAACTGAATGTGAGACTGGCCCACAAATTTCAGGTCGTTCAGCGAGCATGGAACGGGCTATACTCGGGGTTTTTCTAAAGGATCGCATCCGAAACGAGGTGATTCGGCAGATAACGAAAGTAACCAACATAGCTCAAAGAATTAGCAAACTGAAGTGGCAAAGGGCCGGTCACATTAGTCAAAGAACCGATAACCAGTGGGGTAGACAAGTTCTTGGGTGGAGACTAAGTATTTATAGGCAAACGTAGTGTAGGATGGCCTCCATCCAGATGGATCGACGATTCACGCAAAGTAGCTGGCAGCAATTACATGAGAAGAGCCGAAGGTCGGCCTCAGTGGCGTGCATTATGAGGGGCCTATGTCCAGCAGTGGTCTAATGCAGGCTGTTGATGATGATGATGATGATGTTGATGATGTATGATGTCTATAAACTACCAACCCACTTACTATTTCGTAGTTGTAATAAAATTTAATAAAATTCAAAGACACAATAAAAAAATGAACAGTCGCGGGACGCCTGGCAGTTGTAAAACATCGAATATCACCGAGCTGAGGCAGAAAGAGCCGACAAGCCACGAGCGGCACGTTGCCACGCCAAGAGTCGGCCTTACTCCCGTACCACGCCATTCACATCAATAAAGATCCTATCGTATTTTGTAAGACTCGGATGACTTTATAAAAATAAACTAACGTACTTATTCGAAAATTTTATATTTCAGAGGAATACAAGGTATCGAAAGTGGAAATATACGTAGTGGTAAATCATTCTGACGTACTGGCTTATTCTGAACTGGGGGTGGGCAAATCCGACTTCTCCGCCTCTTTGTACATTCCCAAAGCAAACAGTGCTATGATTTTCTACAGCTTAAAAATTTACACATGCAGTCATCCGATTTTCTCAAGTGCCACAACTGTTGGCAACGCGCGGCCCATGGTATTTTTTGATGGAAGCGCTAAATAAATTATTCATTATGCACTGGATATGTATATTATTATTTACTACCCTTTCAAGACATCTATTAAGACAAATAGCGAAAGACCTGTGATTGTAAAGTCTCATATGGACATTCTCTGCTACCGTAGAGTACCTATCAATATGCTACACACACTGCCCCGATGGCTTATTGCCGCGAGTTATTGCCAAAGGAAAGTTGCAAATTAAAATCAATACGCACGATCTACAACTGAGAGGCGATGTAACGCCTGCAAAACACAAAACGCATTTCATTAGCGTATATGATGACAACCGAAATGACGTTCCACGACTTTTTTCAAGTTTCTGCAGCTCATGCTGGCCTACACACTCGCGGTGGCCGGGCGCGTGAAAGGCGCGGGGTGCGCGTGTGGCAACGGTGTACCCTAAAGAAACAAACGCCAGTAAGCGTAATTGAAGATCTTTGGGCGGGAGGCTCGGCATGGTATATTACTTTACTCTAGATGTGGCAGCCATGCCGCATGGACACCAGCGCCGGCGCACGGTGCCGCCTTTATAGCTCTAACAGACGTTCGTAGTGGTATGATTAGTCGGTATCTGACGTAGGTATTTAGTCGGTTTCTACTAGATCGGAACATCTGTTACGGATATAACGTCTGTGTTCGGGAGTCCGACCACACACTTATAGTTTTAGTCATGGTCGGGTTTCCGTCGTTGCGTCGCAGACGGTGCCAGTCGATGGTCAGCGTCAGCCAAATCGGAACTCCTGTTGAAGCTATTAGACATAAGGAATGCATAGTCTGCTAAGTTATTGTACCTGTCAGATTTTTAGAAATTTATAAAGGTATTATTAGATATTTTGATAGACATTTCTTAATGTCGTTGGTATTCTGTGATACAGGTTACACCCAAGGAATTTATATACTAACATAACTGGAAGGATCACTGGTACAAGACATGCGGTCTGATAGAGACTAAATACTAAGGAGCTGTGTCTCGTTCTAAAAGAGCGACCATAATTTAAAAACTAAAAGGACAACTGATTTCATGCTTCAGGTTTTATCCTCACCTTAGAAAGTCTTTGACTTTGAAATGTAAGCTGCATACCACAGAGGGATTATTCCCGAAATCCCCACCAGACTGTCCCCACCAAAGGGGTTTTCGGGAAAAAGCTAAAAAAACGTTATCCCGAAGTCCCCACTAATTATCAGCAACGAGGATTTTGGTAAAATCAAAAAATATTTTTAAAATAAGTAAAATAGTTTGTCTTCAGTATCGAATATAGAGAACCATTCTAAAAATATTTTTTATTACTTAAATATTAACATAACTTTGGACCCATATCCCGCAGAAACCCTTTACTTTTTCGGGATAAAACGTGTCCTAAATTTTAACATAAGTATAACTTAAGACCAGGCCAGGTTCCATCAAAACCCGTCCATGGGTTTCAGCGTGGTATGTGTTCTTTTAAATAAGTTTCAACCCCTATCCTGCGAGAACCCATACATTTTTCGAGATGTAAAGTATCCTATGTCCTACCTCGTAGTATGAACTCAAATCATACCTAGTTTCATTTGAATTCATCCAGAAGTTCCGGCGGCGTGATGCGCGACTAAGATACAGACATACAGACAATAATGAAAAAAACATACAGTTTAGACTTCATTATCGAAAATAGAGTAACTTCCAAAAAAAACACTGTATCTTTAATGTACAGAATTTGGACCCATATCCCACAGGAACACTTTATTTTTTTCGGGACAAAATGTATCCATAATTATCACCCATCTTATAAACTATGTCTGTGCCAAGTTGCATCAACATCCGTCCAATAGTTTCAGCGTACTACGTGTTCTTTTTAATATTTTTCCACCCCTATCCTGCAGGAACAATTATTTTTTTCGGGATGAAAAGTATTCAATGTCCTACCTTGAAGTATGAACTCAAATCATACCAAATTTTATTTGAATTCATTGAGTATTTTCGGCGTGGTGCGCTGCTAAAGTACAGACAGACAGACGGACAGACAGACAGGCAGACAAAAATAAAAAAAATACAGTGTTGGCTTTAGTACTGAATATAGAATGGCCTCCAAAAAAAATTACATAATATCTTCAATTTACAGAATTTTGGACATTATCCCACAGGAACACTTTCTTTTTCGGGATAAAAAGTATCCTCAACTTTTACCCATTATATAAACTATGAAAGTGCCAAGTTTCAAAAAAAACCGTCTAGTAGTTTCAGCGTGATACGTGTTCTTTTAAATAACTTTCAATGCCTATCCTGAAGGAACCCTTTAATTTTTCGGGATGAAAAGTATCCAATGTACTATGAACTCAAATTGTACCAAATTTAATTTAAATGCTTTGAGTATTTTCGGCTTGATGTACTTCCAAGGTACAGACAGACAGACGGACAGACAGACAGACAGATGACCAAAACTTAAAAAAATACAGTTTTGGCTTTAGTATTGAAAATAGATCGGCATCAAAAAAAGAAAAAAACTTTAATTTACAGAATTTGGGACATTATCCCACAGGAACTATTTATTTTTTCGGGATAAAAAGTATCCTGAATTTTAACCCATCATATAAACTACAACTGTGCCAAATTGCATCAATTCGGGATGATTTTTTCGGGATGAAAGTAGCCTATGTCCTACCTCGTAGTATGAACTCAAATCATACCAAGTTTCATATAAATTAATTCAGTAGTTTCGGCGTGATGCCTAGCCAAGATACAGAGAGACAGACAAAAATGAAAAAAAAAAACAGTTTTAGCTTCAGTATCGAATCAAGAGTACGTTCCAAAAAAAAAAATTCAAAATATCTTCAATGTACAGAATTGGACCCGTTACAGTTTTATTATAAGTATAGATATAAAAACAAAGCTCTAAAATTATAGATTTGACTAAAACTTTGTGACAGTATCGAGTGAAACGGAACGCTCGAACATCTGACATTATTCAACTCTTTGACAGCTGTCAATGATAGTTATCATTCTGCGCGAAACGGAATGCAGTGTTTATTTACGTTCGCAAGTCAATCGCACGCAAATCACAATAGTCATTACGCACATAGGCTAAAATTTTCAAGTGTAATGATATTTGAAGGCTTCTGAAAATGTTGTGGTATCTGCCATGGTCAGAGAGCATCAAAAAGAGGGCGTGCAGATACCTACTACAACGTTATCTTGGCAATTTTCTCGAAGAAAAACTAACTTTGGATCAGCTGAGTGTAGACCTTTACAATGGGACTGGAACCGTTTGCGATGTCAGCCTTGACTGCGAAGTAAGTTACTTTATTGTTATAGAATGTTCTTCCCCTATCAATGAGTTTAAAATAAGATACCGCTCCTTACATTTCGAGATAGTGCATTGGTTGTGCAAAAAGCTTCGCAAATTTCATTTTGCGCATTTAACACATTAAACACGTGTTTATTCATGAGTTTAAAACAAAGAACAACACCAACACCATCGTACAATATTTGTATCATTTTGAAGTCATATTTATAGATAAGGCCTAAGGATGCACATTATGTTTAGGAATTTTATTTACTTCTGGCTATCTCTAAGAACTGCCGTACTGTTTTTATTTTATTAAAAATGTTAAGCTTTTAAATGAAAATTACCACACGTTATGTCAAGGTTAACCTTCATAGACCTGAACCTAGTATAATAAGAAATATCTGTGCACTATGCTGGGACCGAAATTCTGGGGCCTGTTTTTCATATATATTTTTATGAATGTTTATTTTTGATGTGTAATATATTTCCGCTCGCTTTCCTGCAATCTATGTGAGTGATTTGGTGTTTTTTTTAAACAATGTGTTAACAGTGTAAAACATTATCAAGATAGGCTCTGTAGGCACGCTCGTTTTTTTTATTTGTTGGAAAGATTGTGTTGAATGAAATAAACCAAAGTTAATGGAAATATTTGCTTTAGTTACTGACTTATAATATTCTATGACCATCTCTTAAATCCATACTATTATGTTTTAGTAGTTATGTATATTGAATAAACATTCAACACAAAATATATCTTCTCATAAGTCATCAACAGCTTTTGAAACTCAAAGCATACTTATTTTACCTAAATGTTATTGTTTTGATCTATTTATAATTTTTTATGTATTTCTCCTTGTTCATGAGATGCTAATTTTGACTTTCTAAAAGTGCTAACTTATATATGAAAAAGTGTAAATAAACACAATTATTAGGTCCTATTCTATGGTGTATTTAATTGCTTTGTTATACCTTAGACACCGCACATTAATGTAATGTGTGCGAGCATGCATGGTGCCCGAAAGATGTAATATAATAATGTTCATATTCTAGGCTCTTAATGAACTGGGTGATGCCCAGAACTGGCCCCTGCAAATAGTGGATGGTCACATGCGAGAGATCACAGTCACAATACCATGGTCTACTTTATTGAAGGATGACTCCATTGTTGAAGTCAATGGGCTATCTCTCACTGTACAGCCGAAAGTGCGGGCTGAACCAGGTAACAGTACTTCCCTATTTTACTTCAAAGACCATGTCACAGAATAAATAATAGCATGTGCAGAAACAACTGTTATGCGTCTTGTTCATCATGACTTCTATTTATAATACAATAGCTTGATGCATCATCATCAGCCTGTGCCAGTCTACTGCTGTAATATGATGATACTGCGGTGTGCATCTAGTACTTACACAACATAGTTCCCTAGACATATAGGGAATCCTAGTTCAGGGTTTATGTGAATGTTATTATTTATATTACAATGGCTAAATGAAATATCAGCATCAATGAAGATTTGTTAAAATTTATCTCAAACAAATAGTTTCCATTACAGTGTCCTCGATGCTGGAGTCGATGTGGTCTTCCATGTCCTCCTCCATGCAGCTGGCTGCGGAGTGTCTTCGGGAGGAGGAAGGTCCTCCGGAGACTCACGCAGTCGAAGGGATTGAGATGTTTGCACATGCTATAGATTCAAGTTAGTACTGTCTACTTACATCAATGCACTGTTGGGTAATATGGTTCCTCATTTACACGCCACTCTTTCCGGTCCTGCGCCGAGCGAATTCACTGCCTTCCTGCCACATTCAAAGTCAAAGTATTTATTATAAATAGGTAAAATAATAGCACTTTTACAAGTCAAAACATAATATCTCATGAACAAAGAGAAAACATAAATGATTATAAATAGATCAAATCAATAAATTTAGGTAAACTATGCATGCTTTGAGTTTGAAAAGGAAATTTCCCTTTTATGTTCCGATTTAGAGTTGAATCTCACATGGGAAAGGGAAATACCCTTCAGACTCTACCGGTGCTTCGGAAATACGCCCGTTAGAGAAGAGAGTACCAAGAAACTCTATGGGGATGTTATTTTGTCAATTCTTTATACAACAACACTTTATTGGCACACAGTTAAAATTAAACAAATTACATAAACATTAGGTACAATGTGGTGGCCTTCTCGCTCATAGCGATCTCTTCCGGACAACCTAAGGATGGAAAGAAAATAATTGATAAAAAGGGACGTTACTGGCAAATTAAGTATCTATACAAATAAATAAATAAAATATACAATAAACTACACAACAGTTACTTAAATACTATGTTAAAACCTATAATAATAATTTAGTAAATGTCAAATACAAAAGATAAAAGTGACATTGAGATGTCCCACATTCATCAAACTGATAAAAATAATAAAAATACAAATACAAAACCAGGCTGGACCAGTCCCCACAAGCAGCACCCGTTTACGAGTATGACTTGTGCACCAGCCATCACCCCCTCTACTATTGATGATGTTATCTGACCATTGAGTGGGTAGTCTGCCTTTTTTTTTCCTTCTCTTGGCCACCATATATCACTGCCCCTGTCATCCTGCCCTCTTCTCCTACCCACCCCACTTCATTTACGTGATCCATTTCTTTACGTCAGTGTAAGACATAAGTCGTAGACATTGGGAAGTTAGTACTAAAGAAATTCAATTGTTTGTTTGTAGTAACATGGGCAGAATATTATTTTAAAAAAAATTAGAGATTGTTACGAAAATTGCAACAATGTAACCCAAGGTATCAAAAATACAGAACAGAATGACATGTTGCCATGGAAACGAAATAATAACAAGTCTGTCAAGTATGTGAGTAATAATGCAGTTGTCTATGGTAAAAAAACACCACTGTCGTTGCTGCCAAAGATTTTGAATTACGCTTACTGACGTATTTATTTTAGAAGTTACGGCGGTTTTAAAAATGCTTAAAGAAGGAAAAATACCGAGGTGTGAGCTCTACGCGTGCGAGTCACTAGTTACATTATAAGATTATTTTGTTCATGGTGTCATTATGAAGGGAGTGGTGGCCAATATTGTTAAAAGTTGTACATAGCAAATTGAAACACTCAATTGCAATCAGAGACGTTTTCGTCTTACAAGGAAAAGGCCTCTCATTGCCGTGTTGCATGAATAGCAGGAGAAAAAAAAAACAAAAAAATATATGTTAATTTACTAAGGAAGTGCATGAGCTTCTGTTACATTATAATTATGACATAGCATAGAACAGAGCATCTATTTTCGGATGACAAGGAAAATACCTCCGATTACCATGTTGGAAAAATAGAAGGGGAAAAAGAATATGTTACATTTAAGGTTACATTACTAAGGAAGTGCATGGGCTTCTTTTACATTATAATTGTGACATAGTATAGAACAGAGAAACTATTTTCGGATGACAAGGAAAAGACTTCCGATTGGCATGTTGGAAAAATAAAAGGGGAAAAAAAAGTTACATTACTAAGGAAGTGCATGAGCTTCTTTTACATTATAATTGTGACATACCATAGAACAGAGCATCTATTTTCGGATGACAAGGAAAAGACCTCCGATTGCCATGTTGGAAAAATAGAAGGGGAAAAAGAATATGTTACATTACTAAGGAAGTGCATGAGCTTCTTTAACATTATAATTGTGACATAGCATAGAACAGAGCATCTATTTTCGGATGACAAGGAAAATACCTCCGATTACCATGTTGGAAAAATAGAAGGGGAAAAAGAATATGTTACATTACTAAGGAAGTGCATGGGCTTCTTTTACATTATAATCGTGACATAGTATAGAACGGAGAAACTATTTTCGGATGACAAGGAAAAGACTTCCGATTGGCATGTTGGAAAAATAAAAGGGGAAAAAAAAGTTACATTACTAAGGAAGTGCATGAGCTTCTTTTACATTATAATTGTGACATAGCATAGAACAGAGCATCTATTTTCGGATGACAAGGAAAAGACCTCCGATTGCCATGTTGGAAAAATAGAAGGGGAAAAAGAATATGTTACATTACTAAGGAAGTGCATGAGCTTCTTTTACATTATAATTGTGACATAGCATAGAACAGAGCATCTATTTTCGGATGACATGGAAAAGACCTCCGATTGCCATGTTGGAAAAATAAAAGGGGGAAAAGAATATGTTACATTACTAAGGAAGTGCATGGGCTTCTTTTACATTATAATTGTGACATAGTATAGAACAGAGAAACTATTTTCGGATGACAAGGAAAAGACTTCCGATTGGCATGTTGGAAAAATAAAAGGGGAAAAAAAAGTTACATTACTAAGGAAGTGCATGAGCTTCTTTTACATTATAATTGTGACATAGCATAGAACAGAGCATCTATTTTCGGATGACAAGGAAAAGACCTCCGATTGCCATGTTGGAAAAATAGAAGGGGAAAAAGAATATGTTACATTACTAAGGAAGTGCATGAGCTTCTTTTACGACAAGGAAAAGACCTCCGATTGCCATGTTGGAAAAATAGAAGGGGAAAAAGAATATGTTACATTACTAAGGAAGTGCATGGGCTTCTTTTACATTATAATTGTGACATAGTATAGAACACAGAAACTATTTTCGGATGACAAGGAAAAGACTTCCGATTGCCATGTTGGAAAAATAGAAGGGGAAAAAGAATATGTTACATTACTAAGGAAGTGCATGGGCTTCTTTTACATTATAATTGTGACATAGTATAGAACAGAGAAACTATTTTCGGATGACAAGGAAAAGACTTCCGATTGGCATGTTGGAAAAATAGAAGGGGAAAAAGAATATGTTACATTACTAAGGAAGTGCATGAGCTTCTTTTACATTATAATTGTGACATAGCATAGAACAGAGCATCTATTTTCGGATGACAAGGAAAATACCTCCGATTACCATGTTGGAAAAATAGAAGGGGAAAAAGAATATGTTACATTTAAGGTTACATTACTAAGGAAGTGCATGGGCTTCTTTTACATTATAATTGTGATATAGTATAGAACAGAGAAACTATTTTCGGATGACAAGGAAAAGACTTCCGATTGGCATGTTGGAAAAATAAAAGGGGAAAAAAAAGTTACATTACTAAGGAAGTGCATGAGCTTCTTTTACATTATAATTGTGACATACCATAGAACAGAGCATCTATTTTCGGATGACAAGGAAAAGACCTCCGATTGCCATGTTGGAAAAATAGAAGGGGAAAAAGAATATGTTACATTACTAAGGAAGTGCATGAGCTTCTTTTACATTATAATTGTGACATAGCATAGAACAGAGCATCTATTTTCGGATGACAAGGAAAATACCTCCGATTACCATGTTGGAAAAATAGAAGGGGAAAAAGAATATGTTACATTACTAAGGAAGTGCATGGGCTTCTTTTACATTATAATTGTGACATAGTATAGAACGGAGAAACTATTTTCGGATGACAAGGAAAAGACTTCCGATTGGCATGTTGGAAAAATAAAAGGGTAAAAAAAAGTTACATTACTAAGGAAGTGCATGAGCTTCTTTTACATTATAATTGTGACATAGCATAGAACAGAGCATCTATTTTCGGATGACAAGGAAAAGACCTCCGATTGCCATGTTGGAAAAATAGAAGGGGAAAAAGAATATGTTACATTACTAAGGAAGTGCATGAGCTTCTTTTACATTATAATTGTGACATAGCATAGAACAGAGCATCTATTTTCGGATGACATGGAAAAGACCTCCGATTGCCATGTTGGAAAAATAAAAGGGGAAAAAGAATATGTTACATTACTAAGGAAGTGCATGGGCTTCTTTTACATTATAATTGTGACATAGTATAGAACAGAGAAACTATTTTCAGATGACAAGGAAAAGACTTCCGATTGGCATGTTGGAAAAATAAAAGGGGAAAAAAAAAGTTACATTACTAAGGAAGTGCATGAGCTTCTTTTACATTATAATTGTGACATAGCATAGAACAGAGCATCTATTTTCGGATGACAAGGAAAAGACCTCCGATTGCCATGTTGGAAAAATAGAAGGGGAAAAAGAATATGTTACATTACTAAGGAAGTGCATGAGCTTCTTTTACATTATAATTGTGACATAGCATAGAACAGAGCATCTATTTTCGGATGACAAGGAAAAGACCTCCGATTGCCATGTTGGAAAAATAGAAGGGGAAAAAGAATATGTTACATTACTAAGGAAGTGCATGGGCTTCTTTTACATTATAATTGTGACATAGTATAGAACAGAGAAACTATTTTCGGATGACAAGGAAAAGACTTCCGATTGGCATGTTGGAAAAATAGAAGGGGAAAAAGAATATGTTACATTACTAAGGAAGTGCATGAGCTTCTTTTACATTATAATTGTGACATAGCATAGAACAGAGCATCTATTTTCGGATGACAAGGAAAATACCTCCGATTACCATGTTGGAAAAATAGAAGGGGAAAAAGAATATGTTACATTACTAAGGAAGTGCGTGGGCTTCTTTTACATTATAATTGTGACATAGTATAGAACAGAGAAACTATTTTCGGATGACAAGGAAAAGACTTCCGATTGGCATGTTGGAAAAATAGAAGGGGAAAAAGAATATGTTACATTACTAAGGAAGTGCATGAGCTTCTTTTACATTATAATTGTGACATAGCATAGAACAGAACAACCTTTTTTGGATGACAAGGAGAAGGCCTCTCATTGCCCTGAAGGAGAAATAACTAAAAAATATAAGTTAATTTACTAAGGAAGTGCATGGGCTTCTTTCATTTACATTATAATTGTAACTTAGCATAGAACAGAATGTGGATGTATGGAGCTTGGGCCAACCTCACTTGCAAGCGGTCATCCTGCTGGATAACGAACGTGACTTTGGCGACCGACAGATGTCGAGAACAGAAAAACTTGCTTGGTTGTCGTATCAGGTAGGGGTTGTGTTAGAGTTTGTCAGGCCTCTGACATTCCTTAACGAATGCTATCAATAACAACTGATAGCTTAACGTGCTCTCCAAAGTACGGAGCGATGGAAACTTCCGCACATAACTTAGAAAATTTATTGGTGCGGAGCTGAGGACCGAGCCCGGTACCGTTGGATTCTGACTAGCACTAATTTACCGCTCGGCTACCATTGCTCTAATAACTTAAAGTACCTAAGTCAAACTCAGTAAACATTTTTTATTTTTACTTTTCAGTTCTAAGCAGAGTGAAAGTAAAATTCGTCAACACTAAAATTCGAATAGAACATGTTCCCAAAAATGGTGACAGAGGCATCGCTTTGGAAATACATATAAAACAGTGAGTAACTAAGTAGTATTTATCTCTTTTATGCTATTATAAGTATTCAGAGTTTCGAATCCAAAATAAAAATCGTCCAAGTGCGTGTAGCAACACGCATTATCGTAAGGTCCCGTATATTATGCATGCCTTTTAAATGGTATTGTGAAGAAACAGTTCAGAATCATCTCTCCATATAAGTATTATTATTTAGTATGATGTTAGAGGTCAACTAACCTTTGCCGTTCATATATTATATTATCATATCCATGTCACATAAGTTGCGATAAGAACGAAGGTTGACCGAATGTTTGTACCAGTTTTGGTGTCAAAGATCTTTTAAGTACTTACCTATATTTTATTTTATTTTAGTAAAACAGTAAGTGTTTTGTTCTCACTTTTACATCTAATGTCGGAAATGTTAGCTTATTATTAAAAGGTTGCTAAAAAAAGAACATTAACTCCCTTAAAAAAACTATCAAATTAAAAGCTCAAACGAAGCGAAATGTCAGTCGAAAAAAACTTCCTATCACTATAACTTTTTTTTTTAAATTTGTTACCTCACCTTTGTTTTTGATTAGTTTAGTAATGATACCTCTTTTAAACCAAATTTCATTAAAACTGTAGTAATCGGCATGAAACATATGGAAGGATGTACAGACAAACAGACGGATATGATAAAATTATATGGGTTTCTTTTCCGAATGGCTAAGGAACCCTAAAAAGGGAACCTTTAATAATTATCTGCAAACAATCCAACTTTACCGGACTAGAAATCTACTGTAATATTTATTCTACGGCCTTACGAAAAACTTTGGGCGTCATTTATTAATCGACTTCACAAAAGGACAGGGACATAATTATGTTCGACTGTATGTATGTTTTTTTAATGTATGTGCATCAATTTCACCGTAAATTGCGGACCCATTTTTTTTTGTTGATTGTTTTTACTATCCAAGTGGTTTCATATAAATTGTATCATAATTGTTTCAGTAATTTTCCGAGAATAAATAGGTTATTGTTTTGTTTTCTCTGTTTTTGTTTTATCGTTTGTAGTGTGTTTATATTGCCTCAAATCTCTAAGATTGATAAACCCATTAATATGGTTGTTGTTTTATTCAAAAGGGTAGACTTTCAGTGTAGTCCCATATAAACTTCATCAAAATTGTTTCAGATTTTATTTTTAGTTCATGTCTGTTAATCCATTTGAAGTCTTATTTTTTCGAACCATGGTACGAGGGCTATTTAATAATTCGTTTTAAAAAGTACAATTAAATTTATTTCAATTCAATTTACATTTATTTCTCAACATAGTCTCCAAAACTTGAGGGCCATTCAAAATAGCCGTTTACACCTGCGATGCAGTCCTCATTTGTCAAAAATGTTTGCCCTCCAAGCCATCTTTTCAGATTTGGGAATAGGTAATAATCGCACGGAGCTGGGTCCGGCAAATACGGAGCATGCGGAACCAGCTCGAAGCCCAACTCGTGGATTTTGGACATTGCAATAGCTGACGTGTGCACTGGGGAAAGAGGCCTTTCTTGGGGGACAATTTTGGTCGTTTTTCCTACAATTCGGCATTAAAACGGTCCAATAACTCTGCGTAATAACGGCCAGTGATAGTCTTTCCCTTTTCCAAGTAATCAATCATAATGATTCCTTCGCCATCCCAGAAGACTGTCGCCATCACCTTCCCAGCCCACAAAACAGTCTTGGCCTTATTTGGGGCACGTTCACCAGTCGCCATCCATTGTTTTGATTGCTGTTTTGATTCAGGTGTATAATGATGGACCCTAGTTTCGTCCACAGTGACAAATCGACTCAAAAAAATCCGAGGATTACACTTCATCATATCCAAACACAGTTTTGAAATTCGTTCGTTTTGCTTTCGTTCGCGTTTTTGTTCGATTGTCAATAAACGTGGCACCCATCGTGCAGACAGCTTTGTCATACCCAAATCTTCATGCAGGATTTTATGTACTTGCTCAGTGCAGATGCCTGTGATCTCAGCTATTTCACGCACCTTCACTCGGCGGTCGTCGAGTGCAATATTATGGACTTCTTCAACAACATCCTCAGTAGTGATTTCGATTGGGCGACCAGAACGTGGAGCATCAGATGTGCTTGACCGACCACGTTTAAAATCATTTATCCAGTTATAAACAGTCTGCAACGTTGGTGCGTTAGTGCCATGAACAGAATCAAGTTCAGTCAAAAAATGTTTTATAACGGGACGAAATTCAGATTTTTCCATAGTTGTTGAAAATTTACGAGTGATCACAGTTAAACAATGGTTAAACTGACAAAAACTTGTTTTTTTGTTGCTGAATTTTAGACAGTCTTCATTTGAAAGATTGTGGCTGCCAGTGTTAATGCCATTTACCAGAAAAAAGGTTTTATAAATAGTTTTTAAAAGGACTTATCAAACAGCCCTCGTATTTTGTACAATACTTGTCTTCTATCTGTTACTCAAAGATTGTGACATAGTGCACGACAACAAGGTCTAATGCCAAAGTGTAACCTCAGTAACCCAATCCAAAGCCATCTATTATTACACACACTTCCTTGTCCCAAGTACATGCGACCTCCAGTCTGCCTAATTAGAATAACTTCAATGTAGGAAATAGTAGTATCGGATCAATGACCCTGCTTAATATTTAACTAAAGCTTTGATGTCATTTTTAAATAATGATTTGCGAAAGATGATTTGATTATGGAGTGTAAACAATATCATATGATTGTACCTAAAAAAATATTTCGGCGTCGACTTTATAATCCATTCTAATTGTTTTGTTTGTTTGTCGTATGAGGCAGTGCTGGTCTCTAGTGTCAGAGTTTGTCAGGCCGCCAGAGGGTCTTAGACATGGCTTAACGACTGCTATTAATCAATAACAGCCGGGACCGACAGCTTAACGTGCCCTCCGAAGCATGGAGCGATGGAAAACCGCACAGAACTTATTAAAATCATAGATGCGGAGCCTAGGACTGAACCCGGTATTGTTGGATTCTAAGTTGTACTATTGAACCTTTAGGCTACCATCGCTCTAATCCATACTCCATATAAATATTATAAAAGCGAAAGTTCAAGACTAATCTGCTGAACCGATCTTAATGAAATTTGGCGTGGAGATAGTTTGTACCCTGGGAAAGGACACGGGATACATTTTATCGTGATAAACTGTAGTCCGCGCGGATGAAAACGTTGGCAAAAGCTAGTACTTTATATTAAGAACTCTCTTTTAATGTCGTATTTGATCCAGTTTTAAATACCCTTTTTCACTTTTTTGGCACTTAAACAAGCTCTCTTCAAAGTCGTGAAACATATATGGTCGCCCACAAGTTATTGTGCTTTCCATTACCAAATAAAAAGAACACAAAACATAACACAACACATTGGAAAGCACAATAACTTGTGTGCCCACCCCAGAAAAACGTGTAGGTACGCCAAAGCAATATTAAATTCAACTTGCCCACATCAAATTTAGGTCATACCCCGTCGCTGTGGGAAAGGGCGTAATTTCTAAATTTTGCCTCGCGTTTGAACAATACCAGATCCGGAACTGTGCTTACTTACTGTACACTGTATTCCAGCATCGATTACTTCGATGAAGCCGGCGCCGAACCAACACCGGACGTGACAGACCCAGAAAAGTCCAAAACCTACGTCGTAGCCACATACACTAACAAAAAGATCAAATTCGAAGGCGTCACATTGTACACCGATGAATACCCCTCCAAACTACGCACAATGGCCCGCAGTCTCATGATGGAGAAGTCAGCATCATCTCAAGCTGACAAAATAGAGACCAGTCAAACGGAAACAGATGTAAACTATACCAGCACTATGTCAGACGTGTTTTACGAGACGAGGAGCGTGATAACGACTATAGAACCGGATCCCGTGAGGGAGATCATTGCAGAGGCTAAAAGCCGCACTGAGTCTAGAGAGTTGACGCCCGATGAGAAGACCAATCACCCTGAGCCGATACTCTTCGCGAGGCTGACCGGGCAGCAGGAGCTCAGTCTGAAGATTAAGCATACGGAGGAAGTGGAGGGGCCTAAAGTGGAGATAAGAGTGCTCCTGGGCTCGTTTGTAGTGTTTATTTCGCCGCGGCAGCTGCATACGCTGATTGAATTGGTAGATGCGCTGAATCAACCTGATTTGGAGGACACGAGGTAAGGCTTTTTAGGCATAGAAAATATCTATTCACTTTCATCTTTAAAGCTCTCATATTTATCGGGAAACAAAGGCGCTGGTAGGGTGCTCGTTTCCTATGTGTGGTGGCGTGCTTTTTGCAGATTCCAAATACGGTGTATCGTTGTCAAAGAGCTTTTTAACAATTTAAAGGGGTAGGGGTATCCTGCGGAGTGGGGCGGTGTGGCAGGGGTAATTCACGTGTCGGTCAACACGCCCCTCCCGCACCGCACAACTATCGCAGGAACCTACTCAGTACTATAAACTGAACTGACTGTGAGTGTGTGTGTGTGTGTGTGTATCGTTTTGTTCTTCTATACTAACAAGCCTAAATAAAAAACCCCCGACCCACCCATTAAGCTGTTAACCATCTCGATCACATCACCTTTCAAACAGAAAAAACTGCATCAAAATCGGTCTTTTCGTTTGGGAGCTACGTTGCACATGGATACATACATAATAACACCCCTCTAATAATAGAGTAACTCGTCATGTAATTGTAATGTCAAGCTCAAAGTCACTGGTGGGCCAAAATAATGAAGACCGTAGTCTAGGTGGGCCGCAAAACCTAATCTTAAAGAACTACTGAAAATCTTAACGAATAACATTTATATTATAGGACAAGTAACTATATTCATTAAATTTCCAATAAACAGGACATTACAAAAAAGTACAAACATTGACTTCTTTTGCCAGATGACATCTTTTGTCTTTAATTCAGTTGTCTATTTGTGGCGTGAATTTATCGGCGGAAATAACTTTTAAAACTGCGTCCAAGTGTGCCTTCAATGGTGATCTTGCGGGAGATTTGTTTCCTTTCATCAAAGAAAATAAGGTATATACTAGTACATATAGGTACTTCCAAACATTGACGGGATTTTACAGGCAAATTTCTCATTTCTTGGTATTGAACAGGCAACTACTTGTAAAATTCGACTGTACCAACACCGTCAATTTTTTTGGATTTGGGCCGCATGCGGCCCTCGAGGGTCGCATGTTTGACATGCCTGCTCTATTACGGGCATTCATTACGGCAAGATGAAACTAAATTAAAATAGTTTCCTATATAATCTTACTCGTTTGCAGCAACATCCCACTCAGGCCTAGTGGCATGAACATGCAATGTAAGCCCATGAAGCAAGCAGACTTCCAGCTGATAGAGGCTCAGCTGCTGGGCAATCTGGAGACCCAAGTCCCCAAGCATACTGGGAAGCATGGCTGGTCTGGACCTAGTTTCGGTAAGCACTCAAGGTATAAAGGCCTCAAGCATACTGAAAAGCACGAAAGCACGGCTGGTGTGGACCTAGTTTCGGTAAGCACTCAACTTATCAATCCCCTAAGCATACTGGGAAGCATGGCTCGGCAAAAGACCTAGTTTCGGTAAGTACTCAACGTATCAAGGCCCAAAGCATACTGGGAAGCATGGCTGGTCTGGACCTAGTTTCAGTAAGTACTCAACGTATTAAGGTAATAGAATGAAACAACCTGGTCATAGCTTTCTAATGAACATGGAACTACGTTGGGGAGCTTTCACGCCAAAACGGCTGATCCGATTTTGATGAAACTTTGTAAATTGGTTCTGTATAGAATAGAGACCAATATAGTCGTAGGATACTTTCCATCTCGGAAAATCGAAAAGTTTTTTTTTTATATCCTAGATAAACATAGGATGCTTTTTTTAAAGATGAACTGTAGTCTGCGCGGACGAAGTCACAGGCGAAAGCTAGTACTCAATAAACCAGATATAAGTTCAAAAACTAAATAAACTAGCCTATGCCTAGCTATATCGCAAGAATCGATTGATAGGTACCTCGCTTGTCAAAATCGAACCAAGTTTTTAGTTTGAACACCCTTTGTTTTCTTCGCCATAGTCGGATAAAAAGGCTCGAGTTTGAACAGTAGGACAGTAATAACACTGGTGTTACAGAAGACAGTGAGATGGAAAGCGAGCGGTTCCTCCCGATGACGACCGGCAACAATATGACGGAGAGTTTCACTTCGTCGGTCAGTTCTATGAACACCAGCATGACGTCGAGCGTCAACTTGCCGACTGCCCAGCCGAGGATCAAGAGGAACAAGAAAGGTAACTATGAGGATAGTCGCTTGACGAGATCTTCGCAAAGTAGGTACTTACTAAATGTATTGCTATCTACATTTATACGAGCGACAGAGAGAGCTGCTGCTCGTGAGCACAGTTTTTGATAGAATTGGTATTTTGGGGAAAAGCACTTTCCACCCCCTAAATTGTGGTGAAATCTTTTTGACCGAGCGAGCGCGAAGCGTTTCTATTTCAGCTTGGGCAAAAATGCTTTCGTATGTCCGGCTGTTCGCCGTCCGCCTGTCCATCCGGATCTCTGCTCTCCTCTACGGGTCGCATTTATCAACCGATCTAGACGAAACTTGGTACAGATTAATCAAATTTTTAGATTTATTTATGCATCGGGGATTTTTGATTGGGGGGTTACTTCCCCCAAATAGGGGGCTTCTGAATATCTCCGCCTTATTAGATCCGATTACAATGGTTCTTTTTTTATTTGAAAGGTAGTAACTTTAAGTTGGTCTCATAAAAAATTTGTGAAGATCTGATGAGGATCTTCGGCGTGATGAGCAGAATAGCTCCTCAAAATGCAGTAAATTGTTCACTTTTAGATTTCTACCAGTGGAATCAGCCCTTTACCTACTAGGTAGGGATTGCCAGGTGGAGTGACGACTTGCGACTGGATGAGGAGAGCCGAAGATCGGGCCCAGTGGCGTTCACAAGGAGAGGCCTACGTCCAGCAGTGGACGAATACGGGCTGATGATGATGATGAGGAATTGATGGAATTAAAGTTAGTTTTACAATAAAGTAACTAGAAGGTTTTTAGAACTAGATTGTTTGCAAAACAGTGTGTGCGCAGAGCCACTAATTTTATTACTAATAACAAAAGATTTCAATAACAGCATTTCAATATTTCACTTTCATAATAACTTATTTGTGTTAATCGCTTGAATTGTATATATTATTACGCCGGTCGATTCTTAGAAAAACAGTAGGTACTATAATGACGCAATACCTACAATAAAGGAACATTCTGGAACACACTAGTACAGCGTAGGTACCTACAGAAGTTTTCAGAGCGCGCGGTAGGTATATACCTACGGGCGCGGCGACATCAAAGGTGCCGCCGGCCTTAAGTACCTACAGGTGCGGCGCGGCGCGGCAACTCAAAGGCGCCGCCGACCTTGAAAGTTCAAAGACCTACCGACTACCACTAGTACATACGAGTAGTTATAAGTACATTCTGGAAACTTACGTCGCGGTATAAATAGGGCGCACATCGACTGCCTGGGACAGGACTGATTTGGCTGACGAAACGAAACGATCAAAGTGATTCGAAACGAGTATTCAGTGATAATTGATAAAAGTGTACAGTCAAGTTAAAGAGAGTTTGAGCATTATTTGTTGCATTAATTTATGGTTTTGTAAAAGTGCATTTTTGATTTATCATAGTATCAGCGCAAAAACTGCTAGTTAAATGCTTATAACTTTGAAGATATTGAAAAAAATATAGAAAAACGAAGCTAATAATAAGCGTAGTTAATTAATGAAACAACTTTATTAAGAAAATACTTTTTAATTCGGATAATATTTAGGGGGCACAATTGTCATGTCAGTGCCCCAAGCCAACCTCACATGCCCGTGGTGCACCGTGCCTAACAACGAACGAGGTTCTGGCGACCGACGAATGGCGGTATATCCATTTTCAACAACTGCGCAGCTAAATGTCACAGGCCGGTGTCGGGCAGCCGCGCCACCGGTGCGAAGAGTTGCGTACTGCGATCGCCAACCCAAGCGTGGGTGGTAAGTTCGCGGCGTAGCGAGTTCGTAGTATTTTGACACACCTCGACGGTTCGATCTAGTTGCATAGGCTGTGGTCACGAGAACACTGGAGAATGCGAGTTACAGCGTCGATATATGGGCGCGAGTTTTCCAACTACCCGCACTTAGACTTGTAAAACACGTTCACAGCATCCTACTAATATTATAAATGGGAAAGCATAAAATATGTATAACTCAATGTGCGAAAGTGAGACAACAGATCATCATGAAAATTTGCACACACGTTGTCAGGGGTAGAGAAAAGGACATTGGGTACCTTACATCCCGATTTAGGAAAAAAATAAATTGTTGATTTTGTATGGGAATTACCACTTCGACTTCAAAGTGACAGATAGTTTGAACCCTGGGGAAGAATATAGAATGCTTTTTCATATTGAAGGCAATTTTTCTCTTATTTTATTTGTTTGTGTATTTCAGTGCCACATATCGACGGCGACCCCACCGCAGAGGTCTCCCATGTCAGCCTAAGGATCTCTTCTGTATCGTGCGTACTCTTGCATAAGGTAAGCCCTGAGCCATCATCTTCAACATCAGCCTGTATCAGTCCACTGCTGGTCTGATGGGATAGAGATATTTCCTAGCTATAATTGGGGGGTCGGGGTTCATAACTAACTGCTGCTCGCGGCTTCGCACGCGTGGTCATTTCTCTAGGTTAAAAATACTCTATGTGCTATTCCAGGATCTAAAATACCAATATACCAACAATTGATCAAAATTCCTTGAGCCGTCAATATTTTTAACGATTGCCCGGCTTCTACTCATCGGATTGAGATACCAAGTACGCCAGTTTTTAAGTTAAACCCTAAGCTATCCAACAATGAAATCTGCATCGCAAGCGGTCCATTAGTTTTTACGAGATGCGCGAACAAACAGAAAGACTTTGATTTTTTAAATGTTTTATTTGTGTTCTTTAGCTTATTTTAACTAAATTAAACCATATTTTTTTCAATTATCTTCTTTGTACTGGCTTTTTCGTTCTTATTGCTTTATTATAAGTATAGATTTGTGCTTGTTTTCCCGTAGTATGATAAACCATGATATAGTACGAACCAAACTTAATCGCGACTGTGAAGTGCGCTGCTAGCGCGGCATCGCGCATCCCCTCACCCCTCCAACGCCCGCGCATACCTAATATTTGCTATTGCGCAGTTCTCCGCGCCAACTTCACAGCCGCCATTAAGTTTGATTCGGCCTGTACTGGACGATAACCAGTTGAGTAACAAAAGAAAAACATCTATAATTGGGTATGTTGAGTCAGCACCGCAAAATATGCGTGTGAGACTTCATACTCTCATTACGTCTCAATTTATTTTTTAAGCTAGGTATGTTGCTATCGTTGTTTTATCGATAACCATTTACAAATCGAATCTCCTTACAGGATATCCTCATAGGGTCCCCTGTCGGTTCTGACTGCATATCGCCGGCGTGCGCCACCAGGATGCAGGAGGCGTCCAACCAGTTCTTCGAACGACTCGGCCCCCACTACGTGAAGGATGGCGACGTCTTCAGCGTGGTCAACGAGGCTCTCGATAGAGCTGCGAGGAGGAATCATTTGAGGCAAGTGTATATCTTTTTATATGCAAATATTGTGTAAAAGTGGAGAAGATATTTAATCTGTTCAGTACCGGGCATTTTTATAACAATAGAACAACAATGTAACTGTACTCCATATGGAGTCAGTACTGGAAAGATTAATAGATCAAGAAAGTAGATCATCTATCTATACATATAAATAAAGCAATAGGAACAAATTAGTCTGTACAATACAAATAAGATAATAAAAAAAAATGGTCTAGGGTACTTAAAATAAGCTACTGTTTTTTTTAGTTTTTTTCTGTCTGTTCGCGCACCACGTAAAAACTACTGGACCGATTGCGATGCGGTTTTCGCTGTTGGATAGCTTAGGGTTCGACTTAAAAACTGGGGTACTTAGTATCTTAATCCGATGATTAAATGCCGAGCAATCGATATAAAACTCTTTGACGATTGAACGAATTTGAAATTGAATAAATATAGTATATTGTACTTCATAGGTACTTTTGGTCCTAGAATAACACGTATGGGCTACTTTTAAATGAAATAACCACGCGGGTTTAGCCGCGAGCACAGCAAGTCAAATATAAATGTTGAGTATCCGCCGTGTGTTGCCCGGCATAATAGGACCAATGCTTCTCGCCCCGCGGGTGATCGGAGAACTAGCTAAAGAGATTCAAGAAATAGGTTTCCTGTTTATTATCATATCACAAATTACTGCGACCTTTAAGACACCTGTTGCGTGGTGATTATATCACAATGTATATTGCCCACGCCACAGCGAGAAGCAGTTGCTCGTGGCGTTCTATAGAAGGCCGATGTTCAGCAGATGAACATTTCATCATCATTTCCAGCCCGTGTCCGCCCAATGCTGAGCATATGCCACTCTCTTTGTACGCCACCCATCTCGATCCTGTCCCATGTCCTGTCCACGGTCTTCACTATCTCTTCGTCCCATCTCGCCACTGGACGACCGATGAACATTTGCTGTCTTTAATTTTTAGATTATCATATTTAAGTATGAATAAATAATTAAACTACTCTGCAATATACAGTATGTGGCAAAATAATGAGGCATTAAGGGTAGGTACCTTTTGCTTTGCAGTTAGAAGCTTTTGTTATGTATTTGAAGTAACAAGTACATAATCGAAAGTGCTGAAAAACAGATGGCGAACAAAACCAAAATGAGACAAACATTTTTGTGAGAATGGTTGCTAACCAGCTTTAAATCGTTATAGATCCTAAATGGTCATTAGAAATGAAAAATTATAACAGAAACCTAAAGATGATTTTCAAATATCCATTCAATGATACCACACTTAACATTGTTCGTAGTTTTATTTTTCACAATTTGGCGTCTGGTTGTCGCCATATTGAATATTGATTACTGTCATATCTTTAATAGAAATTGGCCCACGGTTTGGTCTATATAGTGCCACACAGGAACATACATAAATAGGCTGATAAACATCCTTTGCGTCGCGTAGTCTGGTTGAAAGGAACTGCATTAATGGATTAAAAAAAAACATTTTAAAAAATGACATTTAAATATAGTTGGTCTCAATCAACTCTATTTCTCACCAAGAAAACATTTCTCAATGTCACTTACTGAAACAAACCGAAAAATGAAAAAAGCTCAACAAACTTTTCCCATACATTTTCTATGAAATACCATTCGCCGCAGCACTATGAGGTCCATGTGAACAAATCCTACGAAACATTGTGTTCTTAATTTCTATTACTAGCTGTTTCCGCGGCTTCGCACGCGTGAATTATTTATCTAAGTTAAAAGTACTCTATGTGCTATTCCAGGACGTAAAATACCAATATACAGGAAGCGGCACGTAAGTCTAGCGCTGACCGTTCACGCTCAGAAGTCGAAAATAAGGTACCTCGGGGGGTGAAGGGGACGCGCGCGGGCGTGCGTAAGCGTTTATTGGCTCTCCAGTCGTACTCTGTCCCGCGCACCGATACGACGCCCCGCTCACTTCTGGTGTATAGTCGCGTTCTAAATCATATTGTTATTACCGTTGTTGTTTTCTGTTAAGTTTGAGTTTGCTTTTTATTGACTGTTTTAATTTGTGATGATGAAGATGACTCTGACGATTCTGATAATGACGATGCTAATGATAACGATGACCGAAGCAGCCCTGAGCCCGGGCCCTCATCAAGAAAAAGGCCTTGTACGGGCCAGGCATACGGCAGTTTAGTGGAAGGCGTGCTACCCCTATCAGATTCAGATTAATGTTTTTTAATAAAAATTGGTTATTTTTAATTTTATTTCTACCTCCCCATATTAGTGATGATACTAGTTTAAACGAACTAGCTTAGATATAAAAGAACGACAAACAAAACACGTTCTTTATTAGTAAGGATTATTGTAATCAATTTGTAGAGATAACAATTGCGTGCGCGACAGTAGTATGCGCAGCTATCCCCGCCACGTTTCGTTCACCGCTAGACTTACGTGCCGCTACCTCTTGTGCTATTATTTATTCTGTGCCTGTACCAACATTTGATCAAAATTCCTTCAGCCGTCAACAATATTTTTATCGAGTGCATCTACACATGGCATCTACTCATCGGTTTGAAATACCAAGTACACCAAACCCAGCAGTTTTTACGTTAAACGCGAACAAACATACAGACAAGATTTTTAAAATCATTATATTCTTAGTATCTTATTTAAGTAAACTTTTTTTTTATTTATATGTCTTCTTTGTACAGAGTTATTCGTTCTTATTGCTTTATTATAAGTAAAGCAGCTATGTTTCTTCATGTCTTACTGCCCCATTATATTACCACAGCCTGTGTAACCCCTTAAATTAGATATATATTCAACCTTATTTCGTTAATTCCACAGAATACTGACGTCAGACATAACCCTGGACGGCAGCGAGAAAGTGACGACGCTCGGCAGCCAAACAGTTTGCGAGGCGGCGGTCAGGCATCTGCTGGTGAGGGAGTGCCTTTACACGCAACCGAGCCAGCAGGAGAAACCGGACGGGTTTGATTTGATACGATTTGAAAACAAAGGTAAGACATGCAGTTGTGTGGACTTACTATACGAAAGACATGTAACAAAAAAAATATGGATATAATAAGGGTGTCTTGAGTGGAGACCGCGACTCGGCAATCGTATTGTAGGGGCACCCTACAATACGTTTGCCTAGGTGGATATGGCTAGATTATGGCTAGGTGGAGCGACGATATACGCAAAGTGGCTGGCAGCAGTTGTATTCTGATCAACAGTAATAAATTGTATTCCCAACAATAAACTGTATTTAACAACAATAAACTCTATTTAACAACAATAAATTGTATTTAACTTGTTTTTCTAAAGTTTTATTGTTGTACTTCTCACATTACATAAATCGATTAGTGTGTGTGTGTGTCTCACATTGTATTTTTTTTATAGCGGAAGATGAAGATGACACATCTAGCAGAAGAGGCTCGATCACCACACCAAGGGCAAACGTTAGAGTAAATTTTAAGCAAACTTCTAAGTACGTCAGAATCGCGGGCGAGAAGAAATTAGTCTACCCTACCTCGGACGTTGTGTAAGGCTTTTTAATTATTACATTTTTAATCGACTTCACACAAGAGGAGATTTTTAATTCGAGAATTTTGGTATTTATGTGTATGCTAGCTGTGCCAGCGGCTTTGCCCGCGTGGTCATTTAATTGAAAAGTGGCCCATACGTGTTATTCCAGGACCAAAAGTACCTATAATGTACAATATACTACATTACTTCAAAATTCGTCCAGCCGTCAAATAGTTTTTTTATCGATAGCTCGGTTTGTAATCATCAGATTAAGATACCAAGTACTCCAGTTTTTAAATCAAACCCAACAGCTATCGAACGGTGTAAACCGCATCGCAATCGGACCGGTAGTTTTTACGTGATGAGCGAACAAACATACAGACAAGCAAACAGACAGATAAGATTTAAAAAAAACTATTCTTGTTCAGTATCTAATATTTTTTTATTTATCTTCATTGTACAGACTTTTTCGTTTTTTTGCTTTCTTATAAGTATAAATAGATATGTCGTAACCATGTCGTAGAATTGATCACTTCATGATGTGGTCGATAATTTCATGAAATGGTTCTATTTCATCAAATAGCCAGCTAAAACTGACAATATCGTTTAAACATCAACGTTTAAAGATATATCAATCAATGTATGGCCTTATCGTTAAAGTAGGGTTTCCATGATACCAATGGTATTCAAACAGATTTCAAAGCTAAAAAACACGAAGACGAACACCTTCTAACCTATCACGGTTAAGTCGGGCTTCCGCCTAGCGCCTCTAACGATGGATTATGTAACTAGGTTACGATATGATCACTAATGTTTGACCATATCATGAAGTAGCCGTGCCTTTACCTATTCATATCGTCAAACGCTGATCACTCATTCTTCTGACCAATGTAGCTGGCCATTTCATGATGCGGCCAACCATTTCATGAAGTGATCAATTCTAAGTTAGGGCCACGACATATATAAGGCGAGAAAAATAATGGAGCACTAAGGGTAGGTGACTTTCGTTTGTAGTTAGAAGCTTTCGTTCTTCTATCTTTTTAGCGCGATTAAGTCCCGTTCAAATAAGTAACTATGTGTCTGAATCGCGAACATTTTAAAGTTACAATTGATAACAGTCGTTAAGTTTAAAAGTTGCAACTGATAGAATTCGTTAAGTTTAAAAATTGCGGCTGATAGCAGTTGTTAAGTTTAAAAGTTACAACTGATAACAATCGTTAGGTTTAAAAGTTACAACTGATAGCAGTCGTTAAGTTTAAAAGTTGCAACTGATAGCAGTCGTTAAGTTTAAAAGTTACAACTGATAGCTAACGTTAGGTTTAAAAGTTACAACTGATAGCAGTCGTTAAGTTTAAAAGTTACAACTGATAGCAATAGTTAGGTTTAAAAGTTACAACTGATAGCAGTCTTTAAGTTTAAAAGTTACAACTGGTGGCAGTCATTAAGTTTAAAAGTTACAACATATAGCAGTCGCTAAGTTTAAAAGTTACAACTGATAGCAGTCGCTAAGTTTAAAAGTTACAACTGATAGCAATCGTTAGGTTTAAAAGTTACAGCTGATAGCATTCTTTAAGTTTAAAAGTTACAACTGATAGCAGTCGTTAGGTTTAAAAGTTACAGCTGATAGCATTCTTTAAGTTTAAAAGTTACAACTGATAGCAGTCGTTAAACCACGTCAGAGGCAGGAGGCCTGACAAAATCTTATACCAGAGGTCGGCACTTCCACATTCGACATACAAACATACATTGCAGATAGCATCTATAATATATATTTGTTTCAGCGTAAAATGCACACCGTTTTACGTAGACGTCGAGCTGACGTTGATAGAGCGTATGTCGGCCACGTTCTTCGGAGGTCCGCCGACTAACAGCGCCGCCGTACAACCTACACCTCTCACAGCACAGAACCAGTTGAACTTCTCACTGCAGTGCTCTAATCTTAATGCTATACTTAGGTAAGCCATTTTTAAATGCATGTATATTTTTTCAACACACTTGCTCGTTAATTGACTTATGGCAACGCATTTAGGTTCATAATTCAGATTATTACACACTAATGCTCTTTACTTCATTTTTTTTAAATATCCTCAAAGAGTTTTTATTTCTAAAAACAATGAATATTTGTTCGAATAAATAAACTATTTTAGATTACATTATGATAAATAAACATCACAATTACCATCATTTCATCAAATTATATATTTTTCACTACATAGCTATAAACCTTAACCCCCTTACTTATAAAAAGTTGTGTAATGGTTATGCAATGATTAAGAATTCCGCGCAGTACAATATTGTACTGCGCAGTATTTCTAATCATTACTTAATCATTGCATAACTTTATAAGTAAGTTGCTTATTCACAACATTATTTTGTGTTCATAATATTTTTTTATATAGACTGTATAGCTGTTTTGCCAGTGCCTTTATTTACACCTGTGCGCGCATCGCTAGCGCGGCGCTCTGGAAATACTAAACCAGCGAGCCATTTCCATAAATATTTGTTAACGTTTTCGTTTTGTGGTTAATTATTATAAAAAAATGTCGATATCATGTAGGAAAGAAGAGCAATACTTAGATTTGATCCTGCCGGAAATACTAATCGAGGCACGAAACGCGAGTGATAGCCTGTTGTATAATTAAAAGTTAATAACAATACAAGTCTGCTTTTTCCTCGCAAGTGTGTTGAAAAACATCGTATGAAACCCGTGTATATGTTGTTCATTACACTCTCGGCTTCATTATATAATAATACCGCCTCGAGTGTAATGGGCCCTCCAGACTCTTGTGTCATTCACGGCGTGAATTCACGCTGTGATTATTCCGCGAAGTCAGCGTGAAAAACACGTCCCTCCACACTCGCAATAGTTCACAGTATAGTTCGCGAACTCATCAAGAATGGACGCGTGACGCTGTGCGCTTTGGCTCACTATAATTACGTAAGATAAAAAAAATTGGCGTATACGATGATGGTGGATGATAGAGATGCATCGCAACAGAACAAGGTAAGGCACTTAATTTTTAGTGTCTATTCGGATGTTTCGCTACTGTTTCCACGGCGCGAGTGTGGAAGCTTTTGCGTTCACGAGAGGTTCACGCTCCGCGAACCCTTTGAAGCGGGCGCAAACACCGACTCATTGCGGAGAACAAGGCGTGAACAGGCGTGAAACACGTGACAGGCGCGTAAAAACTCATCCACATTCGCGGTTCACGCCTTTCACGGATGTGCATGGCGCGAATGTGGAGGGCCTAAAATGAACAACAAATGAATGTGCTACATAGCACACTTGTATAATCATGTAATATTAATCTTGAAATGGAACTGTTGTAATCTACACTAATATTATAAAGAGGAAAGATTTGATTGTTTGTTTGTAAAGTAATACTTGACTAATTTCCGTTAACTTCTTGATAGGGCATTATTTATCAATCGAAAATCATTATATTACGTCTCTTTTGAGAATTGTTAAATTAAATCGCTTCAAAATGACCATAGCGACCATATGACGTCACTATGGCTCAATGGTGTACAATTACGTAAGCCACACAGGAAGCAGTGACGCCACGCGCACTGTGTTTTATTCAAATGGCGGTAGAAAGTTACTTTTTCTTATTTAAAAATAAAACGGTTTAATGATTAATGAATTTAGTTAAATACATATTCGGAATCCTTAAGATTAAATCTATTATTGCAATTAATTGTTTTATTCTTTGTCTTACTATCAAGTATGTATTCTATTCTCAGAAATAAGATTTTAATATACTCACACCTACACTAACAACCCATACAGACGTGGTACTGTGACGGCCATGATGGCAATATGTGCCGTCCGTTCACTCACGATGATAGCTGAGCGGTATACTAGTGTGCCTTAAAATCCAACGATAACGGGTTCGCTTCTCGACTCCGCATATTATTAGTATTCTAAATTATGTGCGGATTTCTATCGCTCCGTGCTTCGCAGGGCAAGTTGACCCGTCGGTCCCGGCTGTTATTGATTGATATCAGTCGTTAATCCTTGTCAGGGGCGCTCGGGCGGCCTGACAAAACTGACAGAGGCCAGCACTACCTCTTACGACGAGCAAGCAAGTACACTCACCTCACAAAAGTACATTCATATACACGCACACACGAACACCCCCTTCTGTGGTCTTCGCGCCGCCAGTAGTACTCTTATTATTCGACTTCTAAGAGGAGGAGGTTCTCCAGTTGTATGTTTTTTTTTTGTATGTTTTGCCTCATATCTCCAAAACTAGTATACCGATTCGATAATAAATAATAAATAAATAATGCCAATTTTAAACTTTTTTTTTTTAAATTTTATGTGCTCCAGTTAAGTCCTATTACTATTTTATTGTTTTTTTTTAAATACTAATATCAAGAAAATACTAATCTTTATATTGGCATTACATTTTTAATTTTGATAAAGTGATATTGTTCTGGTTACTTTATAATTATTTTTAGTGTTTGTTTAAAAAAAACATTTTGTACAACCAAGATCCGTTGCGCTGCGCTTACTCTTAACTATTCGTAGGTTCCCCATAGCCGACCTCCGCCCGGGCGTCAACCGCGAGTCGCGCCGCGTCCGCGCCGATTACCTCGTGTTCAAGTTCGCTAACGCCACCATCAGCTCGCAACAAACGCCCAGCGTGCGCCCACTACCTACTACGGTCACTCTGAAGGCTACAGCGCTGGATCTGTACTACCATGTGAGTAACATTACATAAGATATCTCAACAAACAAAATATCAAATTTTCAAGTTGTGCTCGTAATTATCCAACATGTATGAAACGCGTAACAATTCTTTTAAAAACTATCTTATCAAACGTTAAACGTAAAATTTCTTTTAAACAGCGTCTAATTCAATAATTTTAATTCAAATTTTATTTGTGAACAACACGTTAATATAAAATACTTATGTAGGTAGGTAGGTAGTCTAAAATACAACGCAAAAATGTGTGTGATATGACTCATTGAAATAAAAATAAGTTTTGAAGTAACTAATACTGTTTTTTCAATAAATTTACAAGTTTTGATTATTGTCTGCGATTAGAAGCACTCGCAATTGCAGCGTATTTTAAGTCTTTCTGGTAGAACAGTTAGCAAAAAAATATGCATGTAAGTAATTTTTTGTTAGCACGCGCATAGACTGATGAAAATATAAATCGTTTATATGAAACAAGTTCCACCACTTCATATTTACATTCTAGTCAAACGCCAAACAAAAAATACAATGTAGGTACCTATCTAGGTAGGTACAAACTAACGGATTCCACTTGCAAAGTCGCGGGCAAAACATAACACACCTATAAATATGTACTTACTATAGTTTTTTTTATCGTTTCAGTCATTCAGTAAACAGATTTGTGATAACTTTATTGTGATAAAGACACAAAAAAACTTTTGAGTCTTTTTGCCTACTAAGGCATCTCTTCACAAAACAATTGTTATTATTGTTACGTTTCGCCATTACTAGCGAAAGTTCAAACAAGCGACACGGTAAGCGTCTGAATGCAAGCGCGCGGCGGCGGCCTCGTCTGATTTGTAGCGCCGGGGCTCAGCAATCTGTAGGTTATTAGCTCGCGTAAGTAGGTAGAGTGACGGATGCCTGCTAAAGGTTTGTATTCGTATGGCTCATGTAAGCCTTAATTTCCAAATCAATCTTCAATCCCATCAAACCCTGTGAAAGACGATTGGCCTCTGCATTTTGGCTATATTTATTGATTCTATTTTTACTTATTTCAGGAAAATGAGAATCTACCCGCTACGCACATAGCTCAAAGCTCTATTGACAACAATACGACTGAAGGGAATATTCTGAGCGGACACGTACCTTCAACGCTTCTACCAACGTAAGTAGAACCACAGTACACATATAGTCCTTACGAGTAGAGTAACGAGAAGTAAACGGCCGATTTGTGGCACGCGGGGCGGGGGCCGGGAGGGTGGGCTCGACCGACGGCTAATAGCGAGTACCGCGCATGAAGTATCTTCACGTAACATTCTTATTGATCTGTATTCCAGGATCTCGATAACGTTCAAGGCGCGCAACCCTCCCGCGGGTCCATTCGACAGCCTCTCGGACGAGCCGTGCTTCGAGCCGCCGTCCACGAACCCCATGACTACCTCCATGTACATAATGAACAACCTGCGCAGCCCGCAGCCCAGCCCCTTCAGCGGGAAGAAGTGCGCGCACCAGAGCGTCACCAAGCACGAGAGCAGTCCGCACCAGAGTGAGTAAGGCTGCTTTGAGTAATGAGTGTGAGAGTGAGTAATGCGTACGTCCGCCCTGCGGGCCGGCCGCATCCGTAGTCCGCAACAGCGCTCTACGTGGAGTGTGTTCCGTATGGAGCAATTCGCGTCACACGTGTCTCTGCTTCGGTGCGGACGGCCCGCATGTAAATAAAATACACTCTGCTCTGAAACTGATATTACACTAGTAGTTAAGAGTAGAAGAGTCCTTTGACGTAATTTTCGCAAAATAGGTATTGAGAAAATGTATTGCTATCTCAACTCCTTCCGCGATCCCCAATACGAACGATAGAGAGAGTGAGTTTTAGTAGTACAGTTTTTGATAGAATTGGTGTTTTGGGGTAAACACTTTCCAATCCCTAAATTCTAGTGAAATCTTATGTTATTGGTGTCAATCGCTTGAATATAATGTAACCTACGCTTATACGTCTCATTTTTTAAAAGAAAGCTGTTTGTTTTTGAAAAAGAGCATTTTTAACTTGTTATAGTTTCAGCACAAAACACTGCCAGTTAAGATGTTTGTAACTGTAAAGTTAGAAAAACGAATTCGCGTATGCGTAGTTAATTAATGAAACAAAGATATAAAAAAAAAACGGATAATATTTAGGGATGGGTAAATGTTTTTTCTTTTTGTATGGACAAGGGTGCGGTATACTCTATTCTTAAAGCCCATCTCACTACGTGTTGACTCACTAAAATTTATACCATCTGTATAATTATCGTTATTATCGCACACACTCGCGGCTCGGCCAAAGATTTTTGTATTATTTATTGATTTACCCCCTTACTTATAAAAAGTTATGCAATGATTAAGTAATGATTAGTAAAACTGCGCAGTACAATATTGTACTGCGCGGAATTCTTAATCATTGCATAACCATTGCATAACTTTTTATAAGTAAGGGGGTTAAGAGTTACGGCAGATAAAACATTACAACAAAACACAACAAACGACAACACAATTCTATTTTCATACGTTTGGTAAACTCTAGATGGAATTTCTAAGAAAAAACTTCCTATCTCTAACAGTTAGCGTAGCTACTACTTACCTAAGAGACCCCAAGATAAAAAATATACCCTGTAAATTCTACTGTAATTCTGTACCCAATGATGACTTGCAGGTCAAGAGGAAGAGCTGATAGTCCCAGGAAGTGATGAAGAAATGGCCGAGTTTACAAGCAGTTCAGTCGAGCTGTCTTCAATCCATCTAGAGTTCAGTCTGCCAATACTCAGTTTGCAACTAGAGTGAGTATATTTGTGTTTATAGTAGCCGTATACTTGTGCGAGTTAGAATACCACCAATGAAGAATATAGGTGAGGGGGGGTTTATTGTGTAAGAGATTTTCATCGCTTTGTGCTTCGGAGGGCACGTTAAGCTGTTGGTCCCTATTGATTAATCCATGTTAACCATGTCAGAGGCCCTCGGGCGGCCTGACAAACTCTGACACCAGAGGCCAGCGCTATCTCATGCAACAAGCAAGTTTAGAAAGTTAAATCACAAGTGTAGTAGCCTGGCCAGGAAAAATTAGAGCTAAAGCGAAGTATATGAAAAAAAAGTAATAATATATTAATTATGTAAAAACAAAACAGTAAATGACAACATAATTTTTCCACACAATTTTCTAGAGCTACCCGTGGAGTAAAACATAGGATACTGTTTATCGCGATAAACTGAAGTCCGCACGAATGAAGACGCGGGCAAAAGCTAGTAAAGTAATAGAAAAAACTAATGAAGTAACTGGTATTTCCAGATCCAAACAGCTGTACGAAATAATCTACAACCGCATCAACTCAGACTTGTTGCTGTGGGAGCCACAGATCGCGGACCCCTTCGAGATCTGTCCGCTCGCGTGCGGACCCATCAACCCTGCGTTTGGCATTTGCAAGCCTTCTGGATATGGTAATTGTAATACAATTCTAAAATAATCTATAACCGCATCACCTCGGACTTGTTGCTGTGGGAGCCACAGATCGCGGGCCCCTTCGAGATCTGTCCGCTCGCATGCGGATCTATCAACCCTGGGTTTTGCATTTGCAAGCATTCTGGATATGGTAATTGTAATACAATTCGAAAATAATCTACAACCGCGTCAACTCGGACTTGTTGCTGTGGGAGCCACAGATCGCGGACCCCTTCGAGATATGTCCGCTCGCGTGCGGATCCATCAACCCTGGGTTTGGCATTTGCAAGCCTTGTGGATATGGTAATTGTAATATAATTCTAAAATAATCTACAACCGCATTAACTCGGACTTGTTGCTGTGGGAGTCACAGATCGCGGACCCCTTCGAGATCTGTCCGCTCGCGTGCGGAGCCATCAACCCTGGGTTTGGCATTTGCAAGCCTTCTGGATATGGTAATTGTAATACAATTCTAAAATAATCTACAACCGCATCAACTCGGACTTGTTGATGTGTGAGCCACAGATAGCGGACCCCTTCGAGATCTGTCCGCTCGCGTGCGTACCCATCAACCCTGCGTTTGGCATTTGCAAGCATTCTGGATATGGTAATCGTAATACAATTCTAAAATAATCTACAACCGCATCAACTCGGACTTGTTGATGTGTGAGCCACAGATAGCGGACCCCTTCGAGATCTGTCCGCTCGCGTGCGTACCCATCAACCCTGCGTTTGGCATTTGCAAGCATTCTGGATATGGTAATCGTAATACAATTCTAAAATAATCTACAACCGCATCAACTCAGACTTGTTGATGTGTGAGCCACAGATAGCGGACCCCTTCGAGATCTGTCCGCTCGCGTGCGTACCCATCAACCCTGCGTTTGGCATTTGAAAGCATTCTGGATATGGTAATCGTAATACAATTCTAAAATAATCTACAACCGCATCAACTCAGACTTGTTGCTGTGGGAGCCACAGATCGCGGACCCCTTCGAGATCTGTCCGCTCGCGTGCGTACCCATCAACCCTGCGTTTGGCATTTGCAAGCATTCTGGATATGGTAATCGTAATACAATTCTAAAATAATCTACAACCGCATCAACTCAGACTTGTTGATGTGTGAGCCACAGATAGCGGACCCCTTCGAGATCTGTCCGCTCGCGTGCGTACCCATCAACCCTGCGTTTGGCATTTGCAAGCATTCTGGATATGGTAATCGTAATACAATTCTAAAATAATCTACAACCGCATCAACTCAGACTTGTTGCTGTGGGAGCCACAGATCGCGGACCCCTTCGAGATCTGTCCGCTCGCGTGCGTACCCATCAACCCTGCGTTTGGCATTTGCAAGCATTCTGGATATGGCATAAGTTCGTTTTTGGAAGAGCAGTCGTGTTTTTATTTTTTTATTTATTGGGAACGGAACTGAACACTTTACGTAATTGGTATTTAACCAGTTAGTGAATATTTTCACTAATGTATCTATCTTACTTGAGGGACATCCATACGACCTGTTACCCGACCGTAGTCGGGTTTTAGTTTATGAACTTATGTCTTGTTAGTTTTGTTTGCAGTCTGGTTAGCACTTTCGATTATGTCATGTTTTGCAGATTCCGATTCAGACAGCTCGTCGTCGGAAGAAGAGAACCTCTACTACTCCACGTACGACAACAAGCTGAAGAAGGGGTACGGCGCCAGCAAGGCTGTGCACGAAAAGATAGATACGCACAACTTCTGTCTCACCTTCAAAGTTGGGAAGGGACTGCTGACGATATACGCGCCAGTTAGGGTAAGATTCAGTTTAGTTTCGAATAGTTAAAACTATTAAAAAAAAAAAAACAAATGGGTTCACTAAAAAACAATTGAACAATGTTTCTACATGTTTCAATGTTTTTGCATTTTCACTAGTAGAGGGCTGCTTTTTTAAATAACGTGCACTTTCGGAGCGATGATAATCCGCACATCATTTAGAAAGTACAGTAGTCGCAGGCAATCCATATGTTTGTGAAGTTAGGCTCTGTGAACTATTGCGCAGTCACTGCTGTGGGGATAAAACTGCATAAAGTAAGAGCAAGATAGAATATGCGAAAACGTAAGCGAGTGAGTGAGGCAGTTATATAAGAGTTTTAAGTTTAGAATAGATGCCAAGGGCAAAAATACCTTGTTACAAAGTCGACAAGATTTAAATTACATTTGAAGAAATTTTGTGTAGTTTAGTTTAAAGAGTAAAATTACCAAATTGTTGCCTCCGGCTAAATATACTGAACTACTAGCTGATGCCCGTGGCATTGCACGCGTGGTCATTTATCGAGGTTAAAAGTACTCTATGTGCTATTCCAGGACCTAAAATACCAATATACTAACATTTGATCAAAATTCATTCAGCCGTCAAAAATATTTTTATCGATTGCTCGGCTTCTACTCATCGAATTGAGATACCTAGTACCCCAGTTTTTTAAACCAAACCCTAAGCTATCCAACAGTGAAAACCGCATCGCAATCGGCCTTGTAGTTTTTACGTGATGCGCGAACAAACAAACATACAGACAGACAGATATGATATATTCTTGTTTATTTTTTTACAGACTTTTTCGTACTTATTGCTTTATTATAAGTATAAATTTTTAATTCTTCGGGCACCGCGTATGCTACGCACATTGCGTTAACATGCGATATCGATTGAGCGTTGCTGTAATGGTTAAAAAGGAGATTGTACGGTAACATAAATGTGTACGTGAAAATAAAAAGTGACTGCATGGCCTTGGTCTCATTTCGTCTCACCTCCATTATGAATTCAATGAAACTTGTTATTTTATAGGACAGTAACAAACGCGTGGTCCCCGGTCAGATGGGCGAGTTAGTGCTGGAAGCGTACAAGCTGTCGATGTGCCAGGTGAGCGGGCTGCACGGTCGCCCCAAGACTGCACAGCTGTGTCTCCGGGCCGGGAAGGTCACGCTTTACCACGACTGTGAGTCATAGCCTATCCTACTTTATTACCCGACTACGAATAAAAATAAACAAGTTATAACACTGTACCCAGTGTTGTAAAATACCATGGTACAAAAAAAAGACTTCAAATGGATTAAACAATAAATAAAAAAATAAAATAAAATGATTAGTTTGATATGGGACCACTTCGAGAACAAATAAACGAAACGTTTCAAACGAAATCGGTCCGCAATTGACGGGGAAATTGGTATAAAAAGCTAGTTAAGAGTTTTTATCTTTCTCAGTCATTGTAACTAGGATCTCCTTAAATTTTAGAGGTATCTATGTGTTGGAATCTATATATAATATTATTATTTTTATTTGTTTAATTTTATTATAGTATGTGTATTTGTATTTAATGGCAGTTATGTATATGTTTATTTATTTTTATTAATTATTTCATATTTATTTCAATATATATAAATATTTGTTTTAATTGTTTACACCGCCATCCTCTCTCACTCCATTATTTCTTTCCATACAAAGATTGACTGGCAGAGATCGCTTTTAGCGATAAGTCCGCCCGTTGTACTTTAGTTATAAGATTGTTTCTATTTGCTGTAATTTTTTTGAAAACTGGTGTAGAATAAACTATTATCTATCTATCTCCTTCTTTTGTGAAGCGAAGATTAAAAAGGAGGGTTATGATTTAACAGCGTTTGTATGTGTGCATGGTTAAACTACTTACTACCGATTTCAACCTGTTGGGGGAGTAGGGGCAGATTGATGCACGGGGCACATAGATACAGCTACAATAATAGTCAAAGTGAACGCAGCCTAAACTTGTCCACACACATATACATAGGTGTCGGTTCAACCAATCACTGTGCTTGATTACGACCACGACCTATCACTCCTTCGCTCTCGGTAAATTGTTTCATTTTTTCATCCGTTTGAACAAAAATTTTGTTCATTTTTTTCTGATGTTGTTTTACCCGTTAAATCTAATTAATGGTGTTACCTATTTCGTTAAATGGTAAGTAAATATATTCTAAATTTGATACAAAGTGCGAGTTTAATACAATTTTTCATAATATAAGTCTGACGGTATTATAGATAAAAATGTACGTTATGGGGAACATTGATACAACGGTACGAGGGACACTTTGATACCTACCTCGATCCTTAGTTTGTTAACGCAGATTGATTTTGTATGTTTTCTTTACATTTACTAACTCAATTTATTATTTGGTACATACATCATTTGATTTTAAAAATCATGTATGAATATGTAGTTTAAAAGATAAAAAAAAAACATAAAAAGTGATTTAAAAAAAAAAGTTTCATTAGGGCATTGTTCCTGCCAAATGCCGCTATGATTTTATCTTTAATATAAAATACTCTAAAAAATAAAAAATTGTTCCGTTAGCAAATTTAAGTTAGCAAATTAAATAGTCAATATCAATGTGCCCCAGGCATATATCAAAGTACCCCGTGCATGGGGCAGATTGATACGAAGACCGACTTTGAAAAAACATGTTACTTACGTAGTATTTATATACTCTTTGCATGTTACAACTATTTTACCTTTCATGTTACAGATGAAATTATTCATTATTAAGTTACTTTGATAAACACAGGATGCAACGTTTTTATTCTATATTTTAATGGTTTTGCTCCCATTTTAGCTCTAAAAAACGTATCTATCAGCTTCTACTCCCCCTAAGGTAGGTATCGTTGAATTTGTCTTGATTGGCCGGGTGCAATATACTAGTTTTTCTTTAAAAAATATAACAATATAGCGTCTGCAGAACTCCAGAAAGCTACAGATTAAAAAAATAAAATTCATCCATCATGAATAATCATGAATATCATGGTGGATATCAAATGAAGGAGCTTTAAAATACCACTTCGAAAATATTTAACACATGCGTCAAGTATGATTTAAAATAATATATTCATTTTAAGAAGCGATCTCGCTTTGATGCGCGCTCGTGCTCACGAAACTTGCAATGTTATTCGTAGTCTACGAAAATTATACTACTAATTATTTATTAGGTTGTAGTCTGGTTTAAGTTAAATTTTTCACTGCTGAAAACACATATGCTGTGTTTTAGAAAGCGCCACGCCAGTGCGGTTTTAGACGTGAGTTTAACTCGGTGACGTCAACGTCAGCACCAGGAGCTAGACTCGATTTTTAAGGTCAGCAGTGAAAGTGTTAAACCACAACTTGTACAAAAACAGCGCCAAATAAAAAAAAAGCATTCGTCCTGATTAATAGTTTTTTATTTCAAAACTTTTATTTAAATTTCCAGCTCTCATAATAATACCTTATATGGCCTTCCAAGATGGCCGTACAGCGCGTTTATTTTTAAGATCTTATGTACCTATATTTTAATAGTTTTATCCTCTTTCAGCACTAATAACAATACCTTCAGAAAAGCCCTCGCTGAGACTGTACGGGACAATATTACCCCTGAATCTGAAGAGCACCATCTACCCTTCCGGCAAAGGGTTGTTCGTGAAGGACAGGCTGCCACGGAAGGACATGTTTACGATGGCTTTGAAAGTCGACCCTAACTCTGAGACTCCTAATTTGAAGGTAATTTGATACTTATAAAAAGCAGAAAGTAACGAAAATTCTATACAAAAAAAATGGCCTAGGTCTAGGAAATAAGCTACTGAACAAGAATATATCATTTTTTAAATTGATGTCTGTGTCTGTTTGTTTGCTCGCGCTTAATGAAAAAACTACTGGACCGATTGCGATGCGGGTGCAAAATCTAAGCTATCACTGTTGGATAGCTTAGATTTTGACATAAAAACTGGCGTACTTGGTATCTTAATCCGATGATAAGAAACCGATAAAAATCTTTATCAGCATGTCTTGGGTGCTTCACTTTCAGTATGGCGAAGTTGACTCGTGTTTTTTTTTAAACCTTGGTGGGTAGCGGATTATGATGACAACAAGACGTAATTTCTAAAACTGAAACCCGACTACGGTTGGATACAAAAAAAACTAGTCTATGATACTCTTGCTATGAAACGAATAGATTGATACCTCTCTTGTCAAAATCGGACCAAAGGGGCGACGTTATGGTGGAATATCCACATTCATAGACTGTTAAACTCATTACGCTTGCTTTGCCGTAGTCGGGTAAAAATATCAGTAAGTCACTCTGTAGTACACCCCCAGAGGTACTCAAAAGAAGATCAGATGAACCGATAATATCTGATTTCTTCCGATATTGTCTTCTCACGTGTGTAAATTTCTAATGACAGGAGCGACGGGAGCTGTCAAAATTTCGCGGGAAACCCATTTGCCGGCAGCTACCTTGCATAAACAAACCGTTTTTATGACTGCTCCATGCGGTTGTTTATTAAACAAACTACTCGCACTGTTCTGTGTAGCTAAAATAATATATAATAGATTTGCAGCGATATTTTAGTACATCTCTATTCAAAATATTTATAAAAACACGCTGACAGTTGAGGAATAGTCAAAATCTATGGATTGATATTTTCAATATTTTTTTGTTCGAGATCATCAGCGACGACCTATAGTTTTTTATTTGTATTAAATACCGCAACAGATCTGCCTTTCCAACAGATAAAAAATAAAGTCATAATTGATTAGTTTTTTTTTAAATTATTGACTATAATCAAAAACAAATTTGGGCAAAAATCATGAGTGATGTTTAAAAAATATTTATGGAAAATCTAGAGCTTATAAGTGAAATAAGCAAGTTGAAGTGGCAATGGGCAGGCCATATAGTTCGCAGAACTGACAACCGCTGGGGAATAAATGTTCTCGAATAGCGACCACGAACAAGCAAGTGAAGTGTGGGGAGACCCCCCCCACACGATGGACCGACGACATTGTAGCCATCGCAGGAAGTCGGTGGATGGAGGTGGCACAAGATCGCTTGTCATGGCGCTCTTTGGGGGAGGCCTATGTTCAGCAGTGGACTTCTAAAGGCTGACACGATGATGATGATAAGTGAAATATAAAGTTAATATTGAGTTGCTACATGTTATTACTAGTAACCTAGATTAAATAAAGAGCCCTAAATTCGATAATTTATAAATAAATCGATAACATGTTCGGCTCGCAACTAGAGAAGCATGCCGCAATCGGGCTTTAATTATTTTGCAACTAAAGTAGCTTTATTCATATGAATGATTTAATCGATAGAGGTTGAAACAACGATAAATTTAATAATTATAACACTTGTAATCACATAAGCTTACGGCATATCTGCAGAATTTGCAAAATATTTCAAAGTTTACTATTTTTCTTCCGAAACGTGCGTCACAGTACATTTTTAAAATTTGGAGTTAATCTGTTTATTAGGCTATGGCATTTTATTGTATTGTTACATGATATTACTAGTATCGTAGATTAACTAAAGGGCCCTCCATACGAACAAAATTTAATAAAACGAATACAATAGTGCAAAGTGCGGCAAGCCCAAATTGTTGCCAAACCCATTTGACCTTTGTGCGCTTGGCCACAGAACGTGCCGCGCGCACGTGAGCGGTCGATACATTATTGTATTCACATCATTTATTTATCATACTGTTGAATAACATATTTTGTTTGCAGACGATCTGCATAGCGCTGGGCATAGAGCAAGCGACACTGCGACACAGAGGTGACAAGGGCATTTCGTGGCTGACGCAGCTAATGGATGTCATTGACGTATTGGACTACCCCGTGCCTGGATACACTCCTTCGACTGTGCTGTCTGAGCTTCACGTCCATGTGTTAGACTGCACTGTGGACTACAGGTGTGTATCATTTCGTGGCTGATGCAGCTAATGGATGTCATTGAAGTGTTGGACTACCCCGTGCCTGGATACACACTCCTTCGAATGTGCTGTCTGAGCTTCACGTCCATGTGTTCGACTGCACTGTGGACTATAGGTGTGTATCATTTCGTGGCTGACGCAGCTAATGTATGTCATTGACGTGTTGGACTATGCCGTGCCAGGTTACACTCCTTCGACTGTGCTGTCTGAGCTTCACGTCCATGTGTTATACTGCACTGTGGACTACAGGTGTGTATCATTTCGTGGCTGAAGCAGCTAATTGATGTCATTGACATGTTAGACTACCCCTTGCCAGGATACACTCCTTTGACTGTGCTGTCTGAGCTTCACGTCCATGTGTTAGACTGCACCGTGAACTACAGGTGTGTATCATTTCGTGGCTGACGCAGCTAATGTATGTCATTGACGTGTTGGACTATCCCGTGCCAGGTTACACTCCTTCGACTGTGCTGTCTGAGCTTCACGTCCATGTGTTATACTGCACTGTGGACTACATGTGTGTATCATTTCGAGGCTGAAGCAGCTAATTGATGTCATTGACATGTTGGACTACTCCTTGCCAGGATACACTCCTTTGACTGTGCTGTCTGAGCTTCACGTCCATGTGTTAGACTGCACCGTGGACTACAGGTGTGTATCATTTTGTGGCTGACGCAGCTAATGGATATAATTGACGTGTAGGACTACCCTGTGCCAGGATCCTTCGACTGTGCTGTCTGAGCTTCATGTCCATATCTTAGACTGCACTGTGGACTGCACAGTGGTGCGTATCAAATCATTTTGTTTTGATTGAATACAACGCCATCTGTCGAAAGATTCGCTCACTTCTCATTACACACTTTTCATTACACCGAACCATTGGAATAAGTAATAGAGTTATTACTTTATTCCAATGATCGCACCTTGTACATATACCAAATAATTTTAATCTAAAGATAGGAGTATAAAATATACTAGCTGTAACCGCGGCTTCGCACGTGTGGTCATTTCTCTAGGTTAAAAGTACTATAGGTACTATTCCAAGGCCTAAAATATTAATATACTAACACTTGATCAAAATTCCCTCAGCCGTCAAAAAGTTTTATTGATTTCTCGGCTTCTACTCATCGGTTTGAGATACAAAGTACACCAGTTTTTCAAGTCAAACCCCAAGCTATTCAACAGTGTAAACAGTATCGCAAATGGTCCAGTAGTCTTTACGTGATGCGCGAACCAACATACAAACAAACAGATGGACATGAATTTTAAAAATGTTTTATTCTTGTTCAGTAGCTTATTGTAAGTACCCTAGACAATTTTTTTTCAATTATCTTCTTTGTACAGATTTTTCGTTCCTATTGCTATATTATAAGTATAAGTTATATTACTATGCCTAAAGCCAGTATCCCGAATCTCGACTGAAATAGTCAAAGCAGACCCTAAAATATAACAATATTGCTAATTGTAGTGTAGTTGGGTTAAACAAAAATGTAATGATGTAAGACAATAGTTATTGCAGATAATGCTCGTGTCTCAGATTTCTTGGTGAATGGGTGACTAGATATTCTTCAGTTGTTTGTGCTATTGCGCCATCTATTATAGTGTGTGGAGAAAATTCATAGCATTTTCAAATGAAGGTTGAATGCCATATCAGATAGCACTATGATCACACTAATATTAAAAGGGTGAAAGTTTGTATGTGTGTGTGTGTGTATGTTTTTTACTTCTTCACGCATAAACGGCCGAACGGATTTTGATTAAACTTGGAATGGAGATAGCTTATACACTGGAATTACACGTAGGATACTTTTCATCATCATCATCACTCACGCGGGTAAAACCGCGGGCGCAGCTAGTCGAACATATAGTTGAACATTGGGACATCTGCCAAATAACTGACGGGTTTCTATGACTTTAGGTCCTAGTTCTTTACTGTCCTAGTAATTTGGACTGGAGTATTACTATAACCAATTATAGATCGACTATTTTGATTCAAAATATCCATACTACTGTATTTGTTGATCACGCTAAATATGCATTCTATTGTCCCCAGGCCTCTATACCTGCCAATCCGAACAGTACTTACTTTGGGGAACTTCAGCGTTTCAAGTAACCTGATCGCAGCCACCAACACGTCCTGCCTCCGCTTCCTCGCCCAGGAGTGCATGTTGTTCCTGCACCATCTGCCGACGACGAAGCCGCACGAACCCGTGCCTCAGGATGACGACAAGACGCCTGATGTCAATAGGGACTATGTATGTGTCATGGACTTGGGACTTTTTGAACTGTCACTAAGGATGGAGGATAAAGGCAGTGGGGTAAGTGATATAATTCTATCAGATACATGATTATATTTAAATACTAGCTGTGCCCGCGGCTTTGCCGCGTTGTCATTTTTCTGGGATATAAGGACCCTACGTGTTATTCCAAAACCAAAAGTACCAATATACAAAATTTCATAATACTTCGTTCAGACTAGACGTCAAAACTGTTTTTATCGATTGCTCGTCTTCATTGATTCTCATTCGATTGAAATACCAAGTACACCAGTTTTTATGTCAAAACCTGAGCTATCCAACAGTGAAAACCTCATCGCACCTAATTTTAACATCACCCGCGTGGGGCCTTTCTGAAAACCAGCGTCCAGTGTCTAGCACTGGTCATTTTTGTTGAGCACTGGCCCTTTTGGTACACTCGCGTAGCTTATAATGCACATGTTTGTATTAATTTTTGTATATTTTATTTGTTGTGCCAATAAAATCTTTTTTCTTCTTTCTTTCTTCTTCTTCATCGCAATTGATCCAGGAGTTTTAATAATATTTTTAAAAACAGTTTAATAATTTGAGCTGGATGTGCGATCGATAAAGCACAATTTAATTGTTCTTAACATAATTAAACTCGTAAAAAAACGTCTCGAGAGATAAAAGAGGTTGGTCTTTTGTCATTGGTAAGTCAAAAAACCTAACGTGCCGGGCGCCTCAAGAGGACGAAAAGCCCCTCATTTCAAAAGGTACTATGTCTTTATCGTGGACTTGGAACTTTTTTCAGTGTTTACAGATTAAACTATGTATGTTTGTATTTAAATATATGTATTTTTGCTTTAAATAACACGCATTATTTTTAAATTTCAGCCAAACGACCAACCTCTTGTCGATTTGAGCGCCTCAAACAACATGGTCAACCTATACACGTGTTGGGACTCTGCGTCGGCCCTCTGCCGTTTGGTCACCTACGTGGCTTCCGATGGAGACTCGCAGACTCCCTTCGACCCGTCGTCGAGGCACACCAGCATATGCTCCGATCAGCCGCTAGAACCTTTAGTAGGTAAGTTATCAATGAGTAGTGACTCGTCCCGGCTTGACACGGGTAGCGCTCATACCGCGGCAATTGTCTTACTTTTAGCATTTTTATACCCGTCGAAACTTCTAAAAAAACGCTAGTAAGCGTAATTCAAAATCATTGGCAGCAGTGCTTTTTGACCATAGACAACTGCATTATTACTCAAATACTTGACTGACTTGTTATTATTTCGTTTCCACGGCAACATATCATTTCGTTCCTCATACCGCGAGTAAGCGTCATTTTTGCACTACTGTAGAGAAACATGGAGGAAATTACCAAGTTGTTAAAAGTTATTCAAATAGATATGACCAGCAAAGAACAGTTAAAAGAAATGCAGAAAATTATAACAGATTAAATATATGCGAACATTAATGAAAAAGTTATACTTTTGAAAAATAAACATAGAAAACTGGAAAAGAAAGTTGAAAAACAAGAGAAGCGCACAGACACTTTGGAAAGAGAAATTTAGTATTTTTGGAATAGAGGAGTACGAAAAGAATTATTTTCATTTACAAAAACTGGTCCTTCGTATGATAAGGGAAAATATGAGTGCAGAGAACATGATATAACATGTGTTCTTTGACTAGGCAGAAGATCGGATAAAATAAGGCCAAAAATAATCTCGTTCCATTCTATGGGTACAAAAATAGAAATACTGAAAAATAAGAAAATGCTAGAAAACACTCAATATAACATAAAAGAAGACTACCCACCAAAAATCATTAAAAAAAGGAGAGAACTACAAGAAGAAATAAAAAGGAAGAGAGAAGAAGGATTTAGAGCATAAATACACAATATATTATAAGGTATGACAAAATTATAATACTGGTGGTTACGCCGTTTTTGTTCGCACTAACCGTAGAGGATGCCATCTGGGGTAAATGCAGCGAACCGCTTGTGTTGTTAGCTTAACTATTCTTAGTGCCCTTTGGCCGCGCGCTGCAGCCGATGCAAGCGCAGCGAAGTTAGTGCGAAAGATTGGCACGCACGGCGCGTGCTACGACGACGCCACCTTGACATTCAGAGTTGACCTCCAACCTCACTGGAGTCGATATCTCTCGCATCCGCGCTTCCAGGATCTATTTTCGCATCCTGGAGTCGACCTTCAATCTCGCTGGAGTCGACATCATCCGCTGATACGAAATACGTATCTTCCGCTTTTATTTATCGCCGCCGTGACCCGCGTTGGAATGAAGTCGCGCTGACTTCTGAAATCCATCTTGGTGCCGTGTGACATAGACATGAACATAGACTTTCTGTGACTTTCCGATAAGAGGATTAACGCCTTCGATGCCTGCTGCCATCAGATACGCCGGACCAGAGGAACGAGTTTGCTTGGATCAACGGTGAGTTCGTTTGCCCTCTGGCTACCTTCTACTTTTGGTGCGCAACAATCTGCTCGTATCTCTTATTCTCTTCTCTTCTCATTCGCCCCCGCATTACCCTAGTTTTCCCCCGCACCGCATCTTACAGTCAGGACTTACGACCTAGATGTAACCATTACCGCTCTTAAAATCCGCTCATCATAATCTGTGGTCCCACGACCCAGATTCGCACCTACAACTGGGTAATGTAAACGAGTCAAATATATACGAAGTAAAATCTAACAAAAAAAGACAATTGTCAGAAACCCCAGAAAAAAAAGAAGGAAGAAGAGATGTGCAAGGAACAATACAAATTATAAACAGCTGTCAAATAAAAACAAAACAAACATTATTACATTCTACATGAGCAACTAATACAACCGACAGATGAAGAACAACAGCACATACGCCAAATACTAATAATCAAAATGATACAACTCCAATATAATAAAAAATAAAAAGACAGTCAAACCCAGCTACATATCAAGCAGGGCCTGTATTCTGTATGACCATTCACGCCAATTCCACGCCAATTCCACGCCGATTCCACGCTGGCTGCGTGGAATCACGAACAAATTCCACGCAGGCGGCGTGGAATTGGTGTCTTAAAATTAGAGAATTAGGCCCCAGTACAGCGAGGAACATATTATTAAGCAACATCAAAAGCAACACAACAAGAAATATAACAAGCGATTGTGACAAAGAAAATTATCTGTATATAGCAAGCCTCAACGTCAGAACCTTAATGCTAGAAGCACTCGACACACTCCATGTTTCTCTACACTATTTAAATTTCCGTATTTTTTTTGAAAAATAAAGTATTTCCCATGTTACTCGCTGATTATGTAGGTAGCTTTCTATAGGTGAAAAAAAATATAAAATGGTTTCAGTATTTTTTGTGTTTATCCATTACAAACAAACATATAAACAATCAAATCTTTCCTCTTTATAATATTAGTTTTCTTCTTCTTATCGTGTCATTGGTTCGACTCAGGAAAACAGTCCCACCGCATTTGCTTCAGTTTATCATGCGTGCGCTTGCAACAGTGCCGAACTTTCGGGAAAATAAAACAAAAGATACATACATTCACACCTGTGTACATGGTAAATACACAGTATACAATTATCCGATTAATTAATTAAATAAAAGCTGCTAGATAAGTTGCCAGGTCTACAGCTCTTTGGGTGGCCTCAGTTAGGTCTTCCGCAGTGCAGGCAGTGGGGCACGACGGGCAGGACAGCAGATGGTCCATATTCTGTCTTGAGTCTCCACAGAAATCGCATGCAGTTTGAGACTCGTCTATTATCCCCCATTTGGCCTTATTATGCCTACAACGGCCGATATTGGTCCTGGGCCGATTCAAGGATTTCCAAACCGGCCATTGCAGGTTATGGCTAGCTGGAAGTTATTCTGATAGCATTATGTAATTGGTGGTAACAGGGTGCTCAGGCGCCCATAGGCTAAGCCTCGCGTTGGGTGGAACCAAACTCTCCAAACCTTTTGTCACATGTAGAAAGCTCTTACGGCTTTTCAATCTACTTTGGAATAGCTTGTGGTTGTAAAGTGGGTGTCGGTAATCATGTTCCTTTTTGTATTTTTCGACGGCACACGCGGCATCCCGTCGTATTTCGGGTGGTGCTGTGCCTGCCAGTAGATATAGTAGATTTGGGGGTGTGGGCTTGAGGCATCGGGTTATTATTCGGCAGGTATCGTTCAGAGCTGTATTTACTTTATTCGCGTGGGCAGAACGGTGCCATACTGGGCACGCAAACCCACCAGCTGAAAAACACAGAGCCTAGCCTATGGTTCGGAAGACGTGTGGTGCTGCTCCCCATGTTTTGGATGCGGCGGAGTAAGTTATTTCTGGAGCCAACTTCCTGCATTGTATTGAGACAATGAGTCTTATAGGTAATGACCTATCCAGTGTAACTCACTTTGGTTTGGAATTGTGCTGAATCATGAAACCGCGCTAAAAGATGTTAATAAACGCGTATGATTGAGTGTTTGTTGGGTTAGGCCTAAGAGCATTCGCATCATAATACTTGCCTTACCTCTCCAGTGGACCGGCACATTTTCTTCTGCCTCTTCAAAGGTAGATTTTTGCGCTGCCAAGGCTAGGTCATCCGCATAGATGAAACGCTGTGTCCGGACAGTTGGGCTGATCGTTAGTATATATATTGAAGAGCACTGGTACCAGCACACTTCCCTGCGGAAGACCTTTTTTTTTGCCACGCCATCTACTTTTATCAGCTAGTAAATCTACTTGGAATCGTTGGTTTCTGAGGAGTTCAGCAAGTATTTGTACGATATCTGGATCATTGGTTAGACTGCTTACTTAAGTAGGAGGTTTTTAATATTAACTGTTCGTAGGCAGATGATAAGTCAATGAAATCAACTCCAGTGACTTTGTTTGCTTCACAACTGTCCTCTATGTGCTGAGTAAACTTTAGGACTTGACTGGAACAAGACTTTCCCGGTCTGAACCCAGCTTGTTCTGGTATTAAATTCGGCTCAATAGTAGGAGTAAGATGGTTTAAATAACCGCTCGAACAGTTTATAGGTGTGGCATAGCAAAGGAGGTGTGATATAGGACTTGGGATAATGAGGAGACTTTCCTGGTTTCAAAAGTGCTATAAACTCCGCCAGAGTTTGGGTTTCAATGCAGGTGTTGTACATTGCACCAAGAAGTTGCAAGCGGTCCTAGCCTTTTAATTTGTTCGAACGTTATATCATCGACTCCTGACGCTTTCCCGTTGTGTACTTTTTTGATGGCCAAAACTACGTCTGTAATGGTGAAAGCTTTACTGATATTACAGGAAGGGTTAGCAGGTTTGGTGAGTTTTGGGAATTTGGGTAGCTTGTGAAGGGGTTTCCCATGTAGTAGAAGTTGATGTGCTACTTTTTGCCGTGGGTTGGTAGGTGGAGGCGGATCGCCAGTTAGTTTCTGGACTGTAGACACGGCCCGCGTGCTGTTTTTTGACATATCAATATTTATTCACCCATTTTTGTCTTCGGTTGTCGCTTACCATCTGCATAAGCTCTTCGCCAGTATTTAGCTTCTCTTCCGCAAATGTAACCATGTCATAAAGGGCTTCATCAAATGCAATTCACCAGGGCTTCATATTTGGTGAGGACTTTTGCGGAATCGGCGTCTAATATTGAGCTTGTCTATTGTCAAACAAGCTCAATATTGTAAGAAAAAACATCAGATATGCATGCTAACATGACGCGCGGCACGGTAAATTTAATGTTACTAATTGTCGCGAGTCATGTTGTCTGGAATATCTATTTTGTTGATTATGTTGATTGTTTTTGTTTGTTTACTTGCAATAAATATATTTTATTATTATTATTATTAAACCAGGTATGTATGAGAGACGGCAGCTATGTGACACTCCACACAATATCAACAAATCTGTTATGCGGTGTGGGCTCTATGTCATATCGCTCGTAATCAACGTCTTTAGAGAACTGCCCCCAGTTAGCTTTGGAAAAGTTAAACCGACATCGAAATGGCACTGTTACCGGCTAAGAACAGCTTGAATCTCGCAGGAGAATAATATTTAGTGTAGATTAAAGATAAAGTACCTACGTCATAAAATTTTATAATCGAGGTTGCCATCGATAGTGGATAATACATAGTTACTATAGGAGGTTTCCTGGTTAGATGTCTCATTTTAAATGTCACGTGACCAAGCGCTATAGTGCGAAAATTTAAGTTAAGCCTTATAGTTATAATTGAGCCAAAAAAAACGCCTTTCGTCCGTCTGTCTAACCTTTAAAGGGAACTTTTAATATTTGGAACCATATTAGACAGCCGGCTGAAATTTTAATAAATATGTGTTTTATTTTATGGCTGATATCCTAACAAATACTAAAAAGGGGGCCCCCATACAAGAAAGGTGTATTTTTTTGTTTTTTGCTCTGGTGTAAAAGCGGCAATACATACAAGCGTCAAACTTGGTGTAATTAGCAAACTCTAAAGTTAAACAACAAATATCCTATATGATTCCGTTGTTGTTTCTTCATTATTAACATCTCATTTGTTCCAGGCTTAGAAGATCGAGCAATAGAAGAAATCAGAGAGCTATCGCCCAGTGAAATTCAACAAGTCAACGATCTCATGGCTGAAGCTATGAAGGAAAGCCCCAACACCACTCGTTAGTATGACATCTATTGTTCCTTAACCTGTGGACGAATGCTTTTTCAGAGTTTTTTGGATTTTGATGAAATATAAATGGCTTAATATTAGGACTACTCCTCCCGCGGGCGCTGAGAGAGGAAAGGGAATTACGGAAACGGGTAACAGCATTTTTGTGTATTAACATCAACTATTACGGTCACCAAGCCGCCTGCCAAGCGCGGTTATTATAGCAAAACGCCCCTATGACAGGAAAAAAAAATAACAGAAAAATGTGCATATATTAAATTCACATGAAATCGTTAATCATCATCATCATCAGGCTATATTTGTCCACTGCTGGACATAGGCTTCTCCTAATGTACGCCGCTGAGCTCGGTCTTCAGCTCTCCTCATCCATTTTCTTCCAGTCTCTTTTCGCAGGTCGTCACTCCACCTGGCCACAGGGCGTCCTACGCTACGTTTGCCTAAACGTGGTCTCCACTCGAAAACTCGTCTACCCCAACGGTTATCGGTTCTTCGGGAAATGTGACCAGCTCACTACCACTAGCGTTCTAATCCTAACTAGTGCTTGACTAGAGAGGATTTAAAAATATTATCACTGTCTTGTCTCTCATTTTGAATGGCATCCACTTTGTTCAGAATATAACCTCAAGAAATATAACCTCCTCAAGAAAATCTACAAGAAAAGACAGCGATATTTATTTCAAACATGAACACACATCCTAACCTACTGCGGCATACATGCAACTATACTCTTGCTCAAGCCTACATTATTTGAATCATACTTTCAATCTAATATTATAAATGGCTTGCTTATCCTTAGAGCTATGTCGGTTAACCTGGTTCTCTGTCGGCTCACTTCATTCCGAATCTTGCCCTTCACAGAAACTCCAAGCTCAAGTCTCTCCATAGCTCGCTGAGCGACAAAAACTTTACTTGTTGTGAACTAGTCGGACGTTTTGGTTTGATAATACGATAATGCTAAATTTAATTTAATCAATTACTCTCGTAGGATCATTCATCAAGGACCTTGTTTATCATTTTTTTTAGTTGACGAAGACGAACTAAACAGCTCTACGGAAAAGGAAGGCGTTGAAATATTCTTCTTCCCCGACGAATCGAACGTGAAACGGCTCTCTTCCGAAACGGCGGACAACGAGGAACCAAAGTCGATAGAGTACGAGGACAACGTCAGTATTGGCGGACAAGAGGACGGGAAGCCGATGAACGCGCAAGTGGCCAAGGACTTGGGAGATCCGAATTCGACGCCAAAGTCTACGCCGAAGAAGGCGAAGCGGAAAAAGGTTCATTTTTTTAAACATTTTTTTCGTTTTTTCTTAACTTATTTTTTAGGGGAGACCGACGATTCATTGGATGCTTGCTTGTCATGTGAGGTAGTGCTTGCCTCTATTGTCAGAGTTTGCCAAGCCGCCCGAGGGCCTCTGACAAGGCTTAACGACTGTTATTAATCAATAACAGCAGGGACCGACCGACGTAAAACCGCACATAACTAAGAAAAGTTACTTTCTAACGTAGTTACACTCAAAAACTTTATTTAGATCAAGTATTTTGTTTATAGAATGGTTATTCTATACCAATGTTTAAAAGTAATCATAGAGATTTAAAAATACAAACATATTTAATTAGGACAAGTTTTAGTATTCAGTACTAATCATAAAACAGCTGTAACTTATTACTGATTGATTATTTTATAACACTGGGTTTTAACATTGATATATGAGAGATTTTACCTTTACAAGATAATAAAACGTCCAGATTTTTACTCTGATGTTCAACTGATCACTGCGCAGTAGGCTCCGATGCGCGAGGTCTCTCAATGAGAATTGACAAATAGGTCAAGGTCACAAAATAAATAATACTACCGAAGGTCAAGATTTTTATTGTTTTTTTCCATCAGACTACTTTGGTATTACTAATATATATTCTGTGCTACTAGGGTTTCCTTTCTAAGCAAATACATTAATGAAAAACTTTGAAATCTCAAGTCGTAAAACTAACGTTGTTCGTCATGAGGTGTCGTATATACCCCACCAACAACAACAACTCCCCACCCCAATTATTAATTTAGTGTGGTACATAAGGGTAGGTAGGTAATTATGTTACAAGTTGTATAGATACATGAAGTTTTTTTGATCTGACCTAAATTTATAACACCCCTCCCTTTTGTCGTTCTGGGGTTAAAAAATAACTATTAAGGCTGTTATGTTGTGTTCTAACTTGTATCAATTTGTAGTTAAAATCTGGCGGCGACGGCAGCAACACAGACGACGAATACTGCTTCGTTGACACTCAACCACACGGGCAAGACAACGAAATGGACGAGCCAATTGTCAACTGGTTGGGACCAACTCCTGTCTACATGAGCGATAACCACTTCACAGTACCCGCGGCTAGGAGTGATGTATTGAAAGCGCCTAAAAGTTTCCCTCTGCCGCAACTTAGGTATGTTAGTTAAGAAAAGAGTTATTTCTTTACAACCTCACGATCAAAAAAAATGGGCGAGCCAGTTGTCTACTGGTTGGGACCAACTCCTGTCTACATGAGCGATAACCACTTCACAGTACTCGTGGCTAGGAGTGATGTATTGAAAGCGCCTAAAAGCTTCCCTCTGCCGCAACGTATGTATGTTAGTTTTATATTATAACAGTTGGTGATTCACAACCTCACGATCAAGATAAATGGCCGAGTCAGTTGTCTACTGGTTGAGACCAACTCCTGTCTGTAGACAACGTGCTTGATTCTGATATATGCTGTATGATAAAATTTGACAGGACGTATTAATCATCATCATCATGATCATCATGATGATGATGATGATGATTAATACGTCGGATGCGTGAGGACGAATCCGTAAGCCCCGGATCCACCCTCATGCGTTTGAGGCGTAAGTTTTTAGTAAAGTTAAGTATGTGTTTTTGTTACAGATATACTTTATGTGAAATGAGTGTAACATGGAACATGTATGGAGGCACAGATTTCCGGACGTCCGGCGACTCAGCGCCGACGAAGAAAACTGTCACTATTGAAGACGTTAGGAAACAGGGTTCGCCCACTACAGTCAAGTAAGTTGGAATTACATAGTAAGTTACATTTTTAACATTCATTGTGTATTCTTCGGGAAAACTGTCATTAATAACTCTTGTGCACCGTAGTATTTTTACAATAGTTATTTCGATGTGCAAGCTGTGCGTCTATGGAACGCTCTTCCTCTTCCAATAAGACGAGCACAATCTCTGCCGACATTCAAGTCATTGGTTAAAAACTATTATTCATCAGAAGTTTCTAGTTGATTATTTACGTTGTAGATAATCAATCAATCAATCGTTGTAGATTATTTACGTTGTAGATAATCAATCAATCAATCGTTGTAGATTATTTACGTTGTAGATAATCAATCAATCAATCGTTGTAGATTATTTACGTTGTAGATAATCAATCAATCAATCGTTGTAGATTATTTACGTTGTAGATAATCAATCAATCAATCGTTGTAGATTATTTACGTTGTAGATAATCAATCAATCAATCGTTGTAGATTTATATTGGTACGTATTGTTTATTTTAGTTTGAAGAGTATGTTTGGTATTATATATTATTTCTTGATCTTTGTTGATGCTCCATCGAACGATAAATTTGTATGTCCATTTCTTTCCATCCAAAGGTTGCCTGGAAGAGATTGCTATTTAGCAATAAGGCTGCGGATTGTTTAGTTTTTAAGTTTTTTATCTACTGTTTTTTTTGCTTTGTATGCAATACAGAGTTGTTGTATTGTATTGTTTTCTAACTTAACCCCTCACATGTCACTATATGCGCACGAATGTGTGCGCGTGGTACACCTGAGGGGTTAATATTTATTACGTAAACCTCGTGAAAATCCCAAACCAAATGCGTGCTGATTTTTCAGTAGCAACACTTAAAACCGTTTTAGTTGCTGCATGAAGCAGCAGATGAATGAAGGGTCAGTTATTAAATGCATGTTAATACTAAAGGTCCTCTAAAATCACCATCGACCCATAAACGCGATAGTTTTCATAATGACCATGTAGTGTATATATTACCAATATTGGTCTATGATATTACCCAAAACCAATTCCCCAGACGGAACAAAGAATACGAGCCATACGAAAGCGGGCGCGCGCTCACTGCAGCGTACCGCAGCGGCGGCGTCAGCTGGGCTCCCGGCACGGAGCGGGTCCGCGCGGCGGGTCGCTTGGCTCCCGCCGCCCGCGAGCTGCGGACGAGGGGCGGCCTGCATAGAGACCATCACACTAAAGTCAAGCTGTGTCTCTCCAAGGTACCTACACACATAGTTGTAGTAGTCAGCTGAACAGCTGGCACGGAGCGGGTCAGCGCGGCGAGTCGCTCGGGCCCCGCCGCCCGCGAGTTGCGGACGAGGGGCGGCCTAAATAGAGACCATCACACTACTGTGTCTCTCCAAGGTACCTACACACATAGATGTAGTAGTCAGCTGGACCGCCGGCGCACGGAGCGGGCCAGCGCGGCGAGTCGCTCGGCCCCCGCCGCTCGCGAGTTGCGGTTGAGGGCCGGCCTGCATAGAGACCAGCACACTCGAGTCAAGCTGTGTCTCTCCAAGGTACCACACATAGTTTTTGTAGTCAGCTGAACCGCCGGCACTGACTACTTATAACTATTTAACAAAAGCTATTAAATGATGTTATTTAAAACATACTATGAAAATAGTGATTAAAAATCAAAGATATTATATATAGCTGTAGGCAGCTATACTTTTCCTACAAATAAATTAAAACCTATATAAATTTACTCCCGAGATGTATCTATCACCTGTCCCGCGATACTTGCACACGGATGAGAGGGAAAAAATTATAGATCGAGAGTCAAATTGGCTTAAAAAAACTTAAGAATAAAAATTGGCTCAAAATTTCCTTGTGGAATTATCAAAAATGTTAATAAAAATGCCTATCTTACATTCCAGGTCAAATTCCAATACGAGATATACCCGTCGGGCGGCACGCACGCCTCGCGACAGACGCTTGCCATAAGCAAGATCGAGGTCATCGACCAGCTCCTCTGCAGCGACATCAACAAGCTGCTCAGTCAGTACAAGCTTAAGGACGAGCCGGAGCGACAGAACGCACACATGGTGAGAGCAGTGGTGTGAAATACTGCCGCCCAGGGCCTAAGTCGAAATTTGCCGCCCCCGATTTTGTTGTATTCCAAATCTATTTATGTTTCAAAATTATTAAATGATGCAAGCAGAGCGATCGTTAAAACATTGAGCTATTTCTTTGAATATAGAAAACGAAAAATAATTAGCATGAAAATTTTGAGCTATTTCTATCAATGTTGATATTAATTCCGAATTTTAAATCATCTAAATTAACAAAAATAACTCAAATTTTTCGCGCTCGCTTCGTTTGCTTTTTTATCATACCAATAATATAAATATATTGTATTTTTGACAATGTAGTAAAAGAAAAACACAATGCCCTAATGATAGCCAAATAATTTAAAAAAGTCTATTATCATCGCGGAAATGTTGAGCTACATAAAAAAGTCTATTATCATCGCGGAAATGTTGAGCTACATAAAACAGCTAAAAACCCTCATATCATTAAAAAACTGTAAAACTATTGAATTATGCTTATCAGTAAAATAAAACGAAATTTTAAAATCATATAAAAATAAAGAGCAAACTAATATGAGGTATTCCTATCGGAGTAGAAATCAAAATACTTACAAAATATGTATTGAAAAGATCTAAAAACGTGAGCACAGCGTGCCTGTTCTGTTCGAACCGAATATCAAATATCCTATTTAGAGCATTCTGGAAATTCCTCCATGTTGGTTCCAGTTGATAGTAAAAGCGGTGCACATGCGTCCGGAGCCCGCGCTGTCTGCGCAGGAGTGCTGCCTGAAGGTGTCGCTGCTGCCGCTGTGGTTCAACCTCGACCAGGACACGCTGGCCTTCCTCGTCAGCTACTTCTCCAAACTCGGCACTGATGACTCTGTTGGTATGGAACTTCCTAGTAGGCACAAGTGGTGTACTAGCATCCGGAGCCCGCGCTGTCTGCGCAGGAGTGCTGCCTGAAGGTGTCGCTGCTGCCCCTGTGGCACTAGTAGTGTACTTGCTCTCCAAATTCTTGCAAGACTAGTGGTTATAAAATTGATATAGAACGTAGATACAAACAAAAAAATGGCACTAGTATCCTAAAGTGTCGCGTTATTTGAGATATTGGAATTCAAAGATAGCATAATGACGTATAGTCAGCGACCGACAGTGTTCAGCGATCTTTGTCGTTTTAAAAACATCTGTACACCGTTTAACAAATTTAATTGAAGCATAATTCAAAGAACAAACTTTTTGGCACAATGTTTACAGAATTTTGCTAGTTATGTGTTCAAGTAATTTTGTAATGTTTATGTTCACCGACCTATGTAAGTAACCGGTGCTCAGCAAAAGAGGGCGTGTTCAGCGACTTTTTTCGCTGACTGTACATCTACCTAGATCTGCTATCTTTGAGCTCCAATATATCAGAAAAACTACACTTTTGGATACTACAATAGGATAAAAATAAAGTTTGGATTGCAGAGACTATTGATTTATTAAGGTTTGATCAGTGGCCGCAATTTCACGATGCGGTTGTAGGTAAAGCTTGTAGTATATGGCAAAACATAAGGACCCCTTTTAATGGTTCCTTTTGGATTAAAGAGATAGAGAACTCTTAAAAATCCAAATTCTTATTGTATCCGTTTTTTACATACAGATGATGACACAAAGAGCCTAAGCGGTCTATCGACAGACTCAAGCAGTTCGAGACAGACCACTCCCACTCACCGGCCTCCAGTCATGAGCATCGCTAGTCACTTACGAGACCCGCCGCCAACTCCAACGTCGCTGGGAGACGCCGACTCCTTGTCGCTTAGTGAAACTGGTGAGAACCTTATCACCATTAAATATGCTTGAAAATAGTTTAGCAAACACAAGACAGACTCGAACAGTTCGAGGCAGACCACTCCACCTGGCAAGGCACGTCTAATCTTCGATCAAATAAACTGTAGATACACAGTCTCTATGAAAATCAAACCTCAAAAGTGTCCCCACGCCAATACTTACCTGTACTTATTTATTCTGTACTTGTACAGATATATACCTCTCCAGCTAATATAAAAATAGTCAACAAGCGAAGAGAGAACGAGGGAGTTCTATAGCTAATATAAAAATAGTCCAGAAGCGAGAGAGAGAGAAAGAGTTCTATTGCGACTGAGAGAAAAACAAGGCATATGCCTTGTTTTGACGGTGCCGTTTTTCGAGCGGCGATCGGGGATCTACCCTATATTTCATCGCAGCGTCTAATGCCTAGATGCGGTCTCCATTCTAGAACTCGTTTACGCCAACGGTTGTTGATTATTCGGGAAATGTAACCAACCCATTGCCACTTCATCTTGCTAATAGGCTATTTGAAATATTCTAAAAAAATGCTTCCTTACAAATAACACACACGTACACATTCTATATTTATTTTCACGTAAACTGCCCTATTTTCAGTAAAAATACATAATGAAAGAAAGAAAATACATTTGTGCATTACACAGAAAAATAAGATACAAATAATAACAATAATGAAGGAATTAAGTACAAAAGACTTTTCAAAGAGCAAAGAAAAAATAAAAGTTTATAGTATAAGTGGCGCTGAATGAGTCTTTCTCAGCAATCAGGCTGTTTGCCGAAGTCAGGCAGCGCTGGGTTTCATCTAAAGCCCAGAGTGGGCGGGAAATATATACTTTAGGTACAAGAATCCCTTGCTTCGCCGTAGTCGGGTAAAAAGAGGCAAACTAGTTTTTTTTTTATGTAACTTATTTACAGTAGGAGGCATCATGCATTTCTCTTTTGACGGGATCAGCTACACTGACTACACCTTATATTTCTAAATTAAGAATCTAAAGCTTGTTTTCCTCGTTTTAGTTCTGTTCGTAGTCGGGTTTTATTGTTATTTTTTATAATAATTAATTTTAATTATTTTGTGTACATTTAGATAATTTTCTATTCTTTATGAACCTTAATTCCCAGTGATCCGCGAAGACGAGCCGCTGATGGAGACATACGAGGCAGAGCGTCTGGTCTCCGAAAACCTCATCCAACTCGAAGAGGACTTCAACAAGCTGGGCCTCAGCAGCGAGAAACCGGTCGCCAAGCTGCCCGTCGACGAGCCGGTGGACGACTCGCCGATATACTTTAGGTAATCTATACATATAATAAAGCAGTAAGTAACAAAAAGTCTGTACAAATAACATAAAAAAATGGTTTAGGGTACTTAAAATAAGCTGCAGAACATGTTTTTTTTTATATATCGTAGCTGTCTGTTTGTATGTTTGATCGCGCTTCACGTAAAAACTAGCTGACCGATTGCGATGCAGTTTTCACTGTTGGATAGCTTAGGGTTAGTCTTAAAAACTGGTGTACTTGGTATCTCAGTCCGATGAGTAGAAGCCGAGCAATCGATAAAAATCTTTTTGACGGCTGAAGGAATTTTAATCAAATGTTGGTATATTGGTATTTTAGGTCTTGGAATAGCACATGAGTACTTTGAACCCAGAGAAATGACCGCGCGTGCGAAGCCGCGAGCACAGCTACTTTTGTATAAAACTTAAATATCGGGTTTGAGGTCTATGCCGTGCCTACTTACTTTAGATGTGGGGCTTCGCATAGACCTCAAAAATAATTGTCTTTCTTTTAAGTTTTATTTGTATTTCTCATAGACATATATATTTTTACTGTGTTTATCTGTTCCCAGACGCGTAGTATTTTCACCTGAAGTGCCGATCCGACTGGACTACGTGGGCAAGCGGGTGGACCTGTCGGCGGGGCCCATGGCTGGCCTGCTGATGGGCTTGGGACAGCTCAACTGCTCTGAACTCACGCTGAAGCGGTTGGACTACAAGTAAGTTTTCCACCATAATGGCCCAATTTGGGTACATATGATATTAGTATTTAATAGGACCTTTTTTTACCCGACTGTGCGAAGGGTAATGTGTTTATCAGCCTAAGCTAAGTATGTTTGTTTCTTTGTGGCGCTCTAGAGACGTAAAGCGTGAGCCGATTTTTATGATTATTACGTCAATCGAATTGGTTTAAACTCGTGAGTGCTACTAAATACATGATAGTAATCAAATTTAAATATGGCGATAACCAGACGTGAAAAAAAATATGAAAGTTGACGAACATATAAAATATATATCTTTGAATAGGTAATTGAACCATCTTTAGGTGTCTTTTATCATTTTTCATTTCGAACACGCGGGAAAAGCCGCGGGCACAGCTAGTTTAAAATAATTTTGCACAAATAGTGTACGCGTACATGGAGTGACAATGATGACTATGAGTATATTATATCTAGTTTTGCACAAATAGTGTACGCGTACATGGAGTGACAATGATGACTATGAGTATATTATATCTAGTTTTGCACAAATAGTGTACGCGTACATGGAGTGACAATGATGACTATGAGTATATTATATCTAGTTTTGCACAAATAGTGTACGCGTACATGGAGTGACAATGATGACTATGAGTATATTATATCTAGTTTTGCACAAATAGTGTACGCGTACATGGAGTGACAATGATGACTATGAGTATATTATATCTAGTTTTGCACAAATAGTGTACGCGTACATGGAGTGACAATGATGACTATGAGTATATTATATCTAGTTTTGCACAAATAGTGTACGCGTACATGGAGTGACAATGATGACTATGAGTATATTATATCTAGTTTTGCACAAATAGTGTACGCGTACATGGAGTGACAATGATGACTATGAGTATATTATATCTAGTTTTGCACAAATAGTGTAGGCGTACATGGAGTGACAATGATGACTATGAGTATATTATATCTAGTTTTGCACAAATAGTGTACGCGTACATGGAGTGACAATGATGACTATGAGTATATTATATCTAGTTTTGCACAAATAGTGTACGCGTACATGGAGTGACAATGATGACTATGAGTATATTATATCTAGTTTTGCACAAATAGTGTACGCGTACATGGAGTGACAATGATGACTATGAGTATATTATATCTAGTTTTGCATAATGATACTCGGCAAAGTTGGTTTTTTCCTCATTTGATTTGCTCTTTCCTTTCGGTCGGTTTTATCTGTCATCCTTTCGGCGCCTCCATGGTGATAAATATCTATTGTTTCAAAACTTGATGTTATTCTGTTTACAGGTTGGGTCTCTTAGGTCTGGAGAAGCTGGTGCAGTGGGCGCTTCATGAATGGCTGTCGGACATCAAGCGGCACCAACTGCCTGGACTGCTCAGCGGGATTGGACCTATGCATTCGTTGTTACAACTCAGTACGTATTATTGCATGTAACGAGCCATTTAGGTATGATAAATATGTCTGATAGTAAGACCAGCAAATATGGTCCAAACCAATACCAATCTAATAATGAACGTAGTTGCCTGGGACGGGTCACTTTGGCACATTCAATTGACTAAGGCAGTGAAGAAAAAATACTTTTAAAAAAACTGTTTTCTACAAAATGGGAACAGCTCTTAAAAATATTACAGCTTTGTGTGTTGTTTTTGAGTCGCGATTCATTAGATTAGCATTTATTATTTTAAAATTTTGTTCTTATATATTACCATATTTTTGAGCAGTTACCGGTATCAGAGACTTAGTGTGGCTGCCAGTGGAACAGTGGCGCAGGGACGGTCGCCTGGTGCACGGCCTAAAGCGCGGCGCCGCCTCGTTTACTGCTCGCACCGCCGTCGCCGCCTTGGACATCACTACTAGACTGTTGCAGCTCATACAGGTAATGTATATCTACTGTGTAGTCGTCTGTTAGACTCCCTGTGGCTGCCAGTGGAACAGTGGCGCAGGGACGGCTGCCTGGTGCACGGCCTCAAGCGCGGCGCCGCCTCGTTTACTGCTCGCACCGCCGTCGCCGCCTTGGACATCACTACTAGACTGTTGCAGCTCATACAGGTAAATGTATATCTACTGTGTAGTCGTCTGTTAGACTCGGTGTGGCTGCCAGTGGAACAGTGGCGCAGGGACGGCCGCCTGGTGCACGGCCTCAAGCGCGGCGCCGCCTCGTTTACTGCTCGCACCGCCGTCGCCGCCTTGGACATCACTACTAGACTGTTGCAGCTCATATAGGTAATGTATATCTACTGTGTAGTCGTCTGTTAGACTCGGTGTGGCTGCCAGTGGAACAGTGGCGCAGGGACGGCCGCCTGGTGCACGGCCTCAAGCGCGGCGCCGCCTCGTTTACTGCTCGCACCGCCGTCGCCGCCTTGGACATCACTACTAGACTGTTGCAGCTCATACAGGTAATGTATATCTACTGTGTAGTCGTCTGTTAGACTCGGTGTGGCTGCCAGTGGAACAGTGGCGCAGGGACGGCCGCCTGGTGCACGGCCTCAAGCGCGGCGCCGCCTCGTTTACTGCTCGCACCGCCGTCGCCGCCTTAGACATCACTACTAGACTGTTGCAGCTCATACATGTAATGTATATCTACTGTGTAGTCGTCTGTTAGACTCGGTGTGGCTGCCAGTGGAACAGTGGCGCAGGGACGGCCGCCTGGTGCACGGCCTCAAGCGCGGCGCCGCCTCGTTTACTGCTCGCACCGCCGTCGCCGCCTTGGACATCACTACTAGACTGTTGCAGCTCATACATGTAATGTATATCTACTGTGTAGTCGTCTGTTAGACTAGGTGTGGCTGCCAGTGGAACAGTGGCGCAGGGTCGGTCGCCTGGTGTGTACCAGGCGACCGACCCTGCACAGGCATAATAAGATTTAACCTAATACGTTTGACCCTCCAGGCCACGGCTGAGACAGCATTCGACATGCTGACCCCTGGCCCCACGCTGCAGCTGCAGGACGCGTACAACCGGCGCGAGCGCCGCCGCCGCCGCCGCCAGGACCCCTCGCGACACCCCACGGACATCCGCGAGGGCGTCGCCAGCGCCTACCAGACCGTCAGGGAGGTGAGTCTATCTAGTGCAGTCGACAGCTGACGACAAGTGATCATCATCATCAATAGAGCAAATTAGAGTACAATCAGTTCGGTCGCACTCCGCAACAAATACTAATATTATCCCTACCTTTCGACGCCGCAATATTGGGAATAATTCAGTAGGCTGTCAAGCGTGCGCTCGATTAGACGCTCGCCGTGCGCTTAGCAATAAAGTACCTACTTACGTAATGCTTTTGTCAAATTTTATTCGTTTTTTAATTTTAATTTTTGGTTTCATCTTGGTAAGATGAAACCTAGAAGGTACTGCATAGTATTCGGTCTGACAGGTCTCGTAAAATACCTACATTATATACTTATATACTGTCATTTTATTACGTAGGTAGCCATTTATTTTTCACTCATTATTAAGCTTGGAATTCAGACAGTCAACTTTAATCGTCAAAGTGCAAGTTCAATACCTATTATGATATAATCAAATAATCACTAGGACAATTCTGATAAGAATGTCATTGTATCTAGGGAGAACTATCAACATTTATAGGAATAAGTAATTAAATAATAAATTATTACTTACTTGATGTGAATGGAAGCTCTCGCGCGTTGTGATACGATACATTCTAGCCTGCACGCGATGGGCGAGCGCCTTTTAGGTAAATATAATTGAGAGCTCGCAGCACTGCGAGTTAAATTGAACTTTAATGCGTTGTAACGAGAGTCGCTATGTATTTAAATGACTTCACTCAGATATTCTTCTATAATTGTACTATTATTTATTATGTGTACAATGCTATTTAGGACCCCCATGAAGAACAAATTAACAAATGATCCAAAAAGTGCAGAAGAAAGCTCGCTATCTCTACAAAAAAATGTATGGATATTATCCATACTTATATTCGTTCCCATTCTGGCATGGTGGGTATAAACGCCTAGAAACTTAGGAGTAAATGTGCGATAGATTGTTTGTTTGTCGTATGAGGTTGTGCTGGCCGCCAGAGGGCCTCTGACGTGACATACCGACTGCTATTAATTAATAACAGCCGAGACCGACATCACCGACAGCTTAACGTGCCTTCCGAAGCACGTAGCGATAGAAAACCGCATGTGCGATAGTGATCCACTACTACCTACTGTCCAACAACAAGATAATCCGAGTACTGTGTCGCGCTGCTCGCTGTTTACACCGGACCGAATGCGACAGGCGCACGCGCGTGTGTCGCGTATAAGTTTTTTTTAGTTTAAAGTAATTTTAATATAATTTGTGCGGCATGGCGTTACTGTAAGCACATCAAGCATTTGCTTATAAATACATCAGCCTATATTCGTCCACTGCTGGACGTAGGCCTCTCCTAGTGAACTCCACTGAGCCCCTCTATTCATCCAGTTCCTGCCAGTTGTATTTCGCAAGTCGTCACTCCACCAGCCGGCGGTGGTCCTACACTGCGTTTGCCTCAACGCGGTCTCCACTCTCGTTTACCCCAACGGTTGTTGGGTCTTCGAGAGATGTGACCAGCCTATTGCCACTTAGCTTGCTAATTCTTTGATCTATGTCGGTGACTTTGGTTCTCTATCAGATCACCCCATTTCGGATTCCAGCATAGCTTTCTCCAAAGCTCGCTTACCTTCAACTTGTGAACTAAGTAATCTCACCGTGAGTAGCCACGTTTCGGCTCCGTAGGTCATGACTAGGCACAAGCTCGCAACAAAACAGTGGTCACCCCAAAGCAAAGAGAGGATGCCCCTGTGTGTGTGTGTGTGTGTGTGTGTGTGTGTGTCTATGGTCGCCCTGTCAACACACCTATCGCACCGCGCCTCAATCCCACAGCAAAAACCAACCCAGGAGGAGCGCAAGGCGATCCATGGAGAGTTTTTCGTAGATTTCTATACTGGCCTAACTGCACGTGTTTTGTGAGGCGCTTGAGGAGCAGTGCAATAAGCACGAGAATTGAGAGAACTTCAAGACACACTGTGACATACCAACACTCCGCCATTGTTTGTCGTAATATAACTTTCGACCCGGACATTCGGCTAACAGATCGAGCTTTTCGCCGGATATCCGGCCAAATCACTATTCGTTGCATCTCAATAATATAACCCTACTCTATGCTCTAAGAGTGAGACACCATAAAACATGGTAGCCTAAGCAGCTTTCTTTCCACCAGGGCTTCGCCGACCAAGCGGCTACCATGGCCCTTGCGGCGCGCTGCGAGAGCGGAGTGGGGGTGCTCCGACACCTGCCCGGCGCCGCCGTGGCGCCCCTAGCGCTGGCCGCTGCGGGCGCCGCGGACGTACTGGGAGGCGTCAGGGCGCACCTTGCCCCCGACACTAGTAGAGACCGCAAGGACAAGTGGCGGAGACACGCTCGAGATGCTACAGGTAAATGACGACCTTCAGTCTTTGTAGTAACGTTCAGAATTCCTTGGTTATGGTAAACTTTAGAGGTCGCATGCACCACCTAGGGCTCACCTGGCGCCAGCGACTCGCGCGGTAAGCCGCAGGTAATTTTCGACCTTGTCTCGTTAGAGTAACGTTCAGAATGCTTTGGATAATTTAAAAGCCGGCTTCCAAAAGCACCGCAAAAGTACTGGGCACTCCTGATACCATTAGGGATCGGAAAGAGTGACAGGGACAGAAGCGAGATTCGACCGTAAATGTAGACCTTGATACTTTGAAGTAAAGTTCAGAGTTGCTTGGCTAGTGTGTGGGCGTTTGCCGATCTTGTATTGATTATCCAAATAATTCCAACTTTTTTGTTCCAGATTCAACCCTAGATTAAGATTCGGTAATACAACTCTCGCACGATCTCTCTACGCTCTTTCACGAGTCAAGGCGACCGGTCTTCAAATTATATTGCTCAGTATAAAAATGGAAGCTATTTAACTTCCATGTTTAAAATACAAATGTCTACAGTTACTGGGCGAAATATGACACATCGGTAGGTAAAGAATCAAGTAAAAATCAGTAAAAAAAATTAAACTCTGTTTTGAGACTTGTTTCCCGTCATACCATTTTCTAGGCCAGGTTAAGTCCATTTTAGTCATTTCAGAAATAGTACTTGATGTATTATTATTAGTGAAACCTGGTGTCTCGTAAAAACAACATACAAATTAATGGAAATTTTTAAGACAGTTGACATATAGTTTCAATAACTTCTGTATTATGGAGTATCTTCACTACAGTAGGCGCTCGGTAATCCGGCACCCGATTTTTTCCCCTATGCTGGCTTGCTGGCCTATTGGATTTGTATGAATTAAATAATGTTTAGTTTTTGCGTTTTTTGTCCGCCATTTTGACAAGCGACGCTTCGATGCACGAAAAAAACAAAACAGACACCGGGCACCACTGTCAAGTTAGGCCCCGACTGCCGAGTGAAAGTGAAATTACACGAACACTGCATTTACGCTCTCTCGCTCGATAATCCGGCATTCGGCTGTGTATACTGCCGGATTATAGAGCGGGTCACCTGAGTCGCTAAGTGCCGGACTATTGGGCGTGCCGATTTAGCGGATTACCGAGCGCCTACTGTAATCCATTTATACTGTGTTTTACATATGTACACTATACTTTGGTTGTAATTGTAAGGGCTAGATGCAATTCGCAGAGGCAAAAAAACTTCTACTTACTATACTATAAAATAGTTCAATGTATATTAATCCTTAGTATTCGTGGTTATTTTAAAAATATAACATAGTGATGTTGCCTGCGGTTGGCACAAGTTATAAGAGTGATATGAAATGGAAAAAAAATGCTTATAAATATTAGTGATTTTATAATGTGATGTATTTTTATACGGAGATACGAAATTTTGACGTAGATGTAGGTTTTAAATTAGTATTTGATATTAGCGCTTCTTCGCAACAAAAAAGGACGATAGAACTGTTGGATACATTTTTAGCTGGTTCCACAAATCTGTCTTTTTTTTGTTTGTTTCACAAATCTGTAAAATTTAACGAACCTAGCTACAAAAGTATTTTCTATTTAAAGTATTTAGTAATCTTATTTGTTTTTCAACAAAAATTGTTGAGACGCGAGAGCCGAAGAAATTAGTTCATCTTTTGGTCTGGGTCCTAAATATCCGTGTCGTATATCCTATCTCAAGAGGGCTAACCTATATAGCCCAGGTTGTTTAATTTCATTTTACTTCTCGGTAGATGGCACCGCAGTTAGCTCTCATTGGTTTAGCAATGTTGACATAATCTGTGCTACTAAGTTTAAGTGCCAGTTAATATTTAATGTTTTTATGATTTTAGCATTGACGCCTGCTTAGCGAAAACATACATATCTAATAATTTTGTAATGGAAAAATTTGGATCACGGATGGGTCTCGAACCCGCATAATTTCATAAAAACAAACAAACCGCAAACATTAGATTTGGGAGGCGTATGACACGAATTTAATTGCAATATTAGCAGTGTTCGGTTGGTCAGTTCAGAATACTGCCAATAGATGGCGTTACCGTCCCCTTAAGTCGGATTTAGAAACTGAGGGGAAAATTTGGATTATGAGTCAGTGGTCACGGTAGCCGAATGTGCCGCGCAGAGGCACAAATGGTGCGGGTTCGAGACCCGTTCGCGATCCAATTTTTCTTTTAAAAAATTATCAGTTAATATTTATCCAGAGATAGTGAAACTAGTCGCAAAATAATACAATGCAACATGCAGATGTTCATGAATGTTATATTGTGTTAATACTAGATATTCATTATAAATTATTGTGGTATAAAAGAGGTCAATTTAACATTTGTCAATTCGCTACTTCCGGTCAAAAGGACGCATCTTGTTCAAATTACAGTTTTTAAAGAATCATCCACACAAAATTTATTTTGAGGTAGATTTGAAATGATATTCTAGAATTATTCTTTAGGAGACAAGGTGCTTGCTGTTGTTAAATATTCATAGCATTTTAGATTATTGTCTAATTCTACGGCCTCATTTAGGTAACGGACATAATTTTACTTAACGTAGCATTTTTTATTGAAATTATTCTTATGTTAGGAATTACATTTTCTGTAATTTTGACTGTAACCGGGCAAAGCTTACGTTATTTTCCCAAAAACGATTCAGTCTTTTTTATTATTATTTCACTACAATCATTTTCGTGACTTAAATTGAGGCTTGTAAATATTTTATATATGAAAATAAAAATTGGGTGCCATGGACGGATCGGGATAGATTTTAATCAGGCTATATATATATATATATATATATATATATATATATATAAATCAATTATCAAAATAAACTATATATATATATATATAGTTTATTTTGATAATTGTTATAATTTCTTTTGAACTATAGAAACTGTTCAGTATCTTATGAAAGTCGTATGACCTTGTCCTGTTATTTATTTCAATAGCTAGAAATTACTTTTAAGTTAGTATTCGAACAGGAATATGTTATTATATAGTTACTTCGATTACAGTAAATAAACGATCATATTCAATCAGACGCTTTGTTTTATTTCGCTGTTCCTTTCCTTTCGTCATGTTACGGAAGCGGGTATGGTGAGGGACGATGATTTGATTAATTTCTAAGTTGAATTATATGGCTAGCCGCACACGTGCAATATTATTGACGGTAATAATGTGAATATTGTCAATAATATCGCGTGCTGGGCCGTATTTTCATGTTATATGACGCCAAATTGTAAATGCCTGTCGTAGTTCAATCAACGAATGGCCCAAAAGGGGGTGTACAGTGCGTAAGAAGGTACCTAAGCGATTTCTTCAGAAACTTGTTCCGGGTGCGGGAGTGAACATAAGTCCTGACGTCTAGGAGGTGAGCCGGGGGAGGGGGGCACAAAGTTCCCACTTTTGGGCTTTTCACTTGTATCTCAAAAAAGATGCGTTGTAGAGAAAAGGTTACTGAGGCTATTTTTTTTTTTTTTTATTCTATAAACTTTTTCCGAATTCTCAACTATGTAAATGATAACATTCTCACTTGCAATAAGTACATAGCGACTGATAAATAATGTTATCAAGGTTTAATAAAGGTTTAAAAGAGCAAAATAAATTTACAAAAGAAACTAACTACGTTCCCTAACTGATAGGTTGATACTTTCTAAGTTTTATTTTCGATTAGACTAGACTAATTGTAGGTATTTTTTGACGGTCCTAAGCCCGCTCAAGTACCTAAGAAGGGAATTTTGGAATCGTTTTCTTTCGCTAATACAATCCATTGCTTGTACTAATTCTTAGAATACCTAAATAAATCATGGACCTTGTTTGTTGCTATGCGGCGCGTTTCGTGGCACGTCTGAGGCGCGGGCGGCGCGGTAGTGCGCACGCACATACTATACACGTGTGTGTGTGACCCGTGGGGTTCTACTCCAAAATAAAGTGGGCCCTGCTAAGATTTATCAAAAAAACATCCCATCTTCAGCTAAATGTAGGAATTAAATAGTATTAGTATTGATTAAAGTATACCTATTACAATCGCGTCTACAAATATGGCGGGGATGCAAAACAAAAGCTTCTATAGTGGAACGGGGTTCGCCATTTCTGTGGTATCCGCCTGATGTACCGGCAATAGGCTAGCCGCACACTTGCAATATTATTGACACACCTACAACCTCCATACACACGATCACACACATACACTAAATACCCTCTCACCCCCACAATTACACTATCTTTCTTTCACAAAATCGCACATTTATTAGTTTAAATATTAGGTTTTAGTTAATAATTATTTGGCAATAGTTACTAAATTAATAGTGTCTGTTTAGTTACTCCAGTGACCTTATTTGTTAATATTATATTCGTAGTATCACGAGCTACTTGTACTGGCCGACTCTAGGAATACTATCTCACAAGATACAGTTTTCAACTAGTTTGTGAAATAGGGATTCAAATGAACTGTGCTTAAATTCGCCTAAGTATTTAATTCATTAAGAGTTATGTTCAAACTAAAAATTGGATTTTGGCTTAATATTGTCAATAATATTGCGTGTGAGCGGGCCGTAAAGTCACATTATAAGCCCAAATTGTCAACATCAGAATATTATTGTCAATCTTGTTTTGTCAATAATATTGAAGCAACACTTCTGCGATGGGTGCCAGGACGCTGCCTTGTGGCAGGCCGTTCGTCTGGCACCGCCACCTGCTCTTTTTTCAATTTAAAACGATTTGGAAGCGTCGGTTACGAAGCATTTCTCCGAGGATTTAGATAAAGACTTGGTCGAATACTATGTGATGAGATTTTTGATAGCAGTCGCTTGATATTTACAGTGTCATATGCTGCTGATAGATCGACCACAGAACCAGTTTTATTTTTCATTTTCTCAATTTGTTGGTGATCCTTCATGATTTTCCTGGTCTGAAACCTGCCTGTTTTGGTATCAGTTTAGGCTCGATGACTGATATGAGGCGGTTGAGGAGAAGCCTTTCAAAGAGTTTATATTTATGGCAGAGAAGGGAAATCGGTCGGTAGTTTTTTGGTTCCTCTGGTTACTTCCCAGGTTAAGCAAGGCAGTGATCTTAGACTTCCTCCAAAGTTTTGGGAGTTGGGATTCTAGTTTGTGGTGGCGCTCAGAAGGGCCATTGGGTTTAGCACTGAGAAGTGCCGATGAGTGGCGCTGAGAAGGGCTGTCGGATTTGGCACTGAGAAGTTTTGCTTGCTCAATTGAGAAACGCAAACAGGAGTCCGACAGCAGACATCCGCTATTCGGATCGTCGCAAGCTAACAGCCGTCTCAGGACTCGCAAAACCTTCCTCAAGAGGACAGACGCCTTGACAACCCATCCTAGCACCCACCACCACCCTCCTATGTAGTGCCTGCAGAGGAAAACCCAGCTGGTCATGACCTCCCGTGGGCCACGTGGAAATCGCTTAACAAACTCCGGCCGGACCCAAGTGGGCCGCTGCAGGAGCAACATGAGCAAGTGGGGTTTCATCGAACCAGACAGGGCACAATGCTGCCGTGCCCTCAGTGACCCCACAACTGCACTTTAAAGGATATCCACGAGGCTAAAGTAGCTGAATACTGGGCTAGATATGTCTAACCTCAGACCACAGTGTATACTCAAAGTGTCTAACCGTGTCTAACACAGTCAGCATAAGGATATCTGTGTTAGACTTCGACATAAATCATAGGACCATCGACACGACGAAGGAGAATACTCGTAATATTGAAAATGTGCGCCTCACTTGTCAATATAGTGTAAAGGTATCGATGTAGTCGTATCTATGTGAAATAAAATTACAGGAATATAAGTTAATAATTATTTATTACACTAATCTATAAATACACAAATCTAAGCATCTTTCTGGACCGGTTCTTCAGGGTACCTATCGGACAAAAAGCTCTTAACTTCTCCGTACTCAACCTTTAGATTTTTTCGAATCCTCTCATGATTTCTGTACTTTTCGTACTTCTTCAGGTATATCTTGTAATGCGGCATAGTTTCGTAGAAACGAGGGAACTTTTTCTTCTTCAGTATGACTCTGTCGTTCATGACGTATTGACTGAAATCTAAGGTTTCTTCCTTAGGGATTTCATCCTTGGATCGGACGGTGCTTGGAGAGGCGACTACCTTGGGGAAGTACGAGTTTTCTTCCTTGTATTCCACGAGGTGGAGTTTCTTCTCTTCTGCTAGCTGTTGGTGTGTTCTCTGCGAATGCGGGATGCAGATTAGGTTTGAATTGTGTTAGTTAATGTAATAGAACTGTCGTGTCACTTGATTATACCAGCGGTGTTAGAGATGTGACATTTTCAAGATAGCCTTTGGTAGTGTAGAGGAGCACTAAGAAAGGAATTTTGAATGTTCTCACTCTAAGAAACTGGGGTGGCAACGTTTGCACGCGGGCAAAGCCGCGGGGGCGTATCTATCTAGTTATGCATAGTTTTTTGACAGACCTATACTTGAACTGGTAAGATTTAAATCGTGTTAAAATACGTAATCTATCAATCGATCGTGTGATGGTGTCTTTTTCAAATTCAAAAAGGAGGCCGCCATCTGCTTTTTTGTGTTATATCCTTGGAAGTTTTTTTTTATTTGAAAAGGTAGAAGATATATTAATTAAAAAAATATTCAGTAGCTTTTTAGTGAATTCATTTTAGAAGTATTTTTATTGGTTTAAAGAATTATTAACTGTGATTTTACATTTTATAATGAATATTAAATTTGTTTCTGTACAATTAAAAAACGATAGCGGCAGTTATCGTCTATGTTTTATGTAGAGTATAGAAAAACATGTTGTAACTGCAATGTACCTGTTGTAACAACCCAATAAAGAAAGCCTTCACAATATGCTGCAAGTTGGTGGACCCCTCGACCTTGGCGCGCAGGTCCTTGATGCCTATCGCCTGGCAGATCTCCTTGATGGCGCGGTGGCACGACAGCCCGTAGCCTTCGTTCTTCTTCTGCACAAATATCTTCGTCTTCCCGAATGCCGTGTAGAAGTCGTGGAAAACTGGAAAAGGACAAACCTTGATCTTAAAAAACCGGCTAAGAGCGAGTCGGACTCAGGCAACGAGGGTTCCGTACACACTTGTAGGTATGTCAATAGTTCGTCTATCACGGGAACCAGTCTCGAAGATTTTATTATGATTAGTAGTAACATTTTTTTTGTTGTGTAGATACAAATTTACGGTTTTCGGATTTTTCCCTTTACTTGTGTTATAAGACATTGCTTCTTGCCAAATTTCATGATCCTGGGTCAACGGAAAGTACTCTATAGGTTTTGATTCCCTTGCGAGTGTCAAAATATGCGGCATAAACGGCCGTATCTTTTGATTGCGTTGACTTAGAAGTTAGTTTTTTACACAACTCCAAGGGATTGCAGTAAAACAGTATTTGCAGTAGTTGTTGTTGTCACGTTCCTGAGAAAAAGGGTCTTAACAGACAGACGGACGGACAACAAAGTGATCCTATAAGGGTTCCTTTTTTTCTTTTAAAGTACGGAACCCCAAAAACAACTCCTTTGACTGCCATATTTATTTCATTTCATGCACGAAAGTGCTTGTGGCGAATGTTGAATTCGTCCGAATGTGTGATTCAAATATGTGACGAAACCGAATTTTAGCCAAAATTCGGCCGGAGATCGGTGTTTCGCTCACTATTACGACAATGACAAATAAAGGTATTTCTTTTTGAAACTCAAACCATACCTTTTTAGTTATTGATTTGATCTATTTAAAACAATTTAAGTTCTTCTGTTTGTTCATGAGATGTTAAGTGCTTTTATTTTGCCTATTTACAATAAATACTTTAAATTTGTGGTCGTCCGAGTTCTAGATCGAGACTTCTACAAGTCAATACAGTTCATTCCACACACCATAGCCTAAGTACAGTAGTCGCAGCGAAAGTATGTGTCTCGGAAGTTGTCTATAAGTCGCTGCGCAAACTGCTATTTTTCAGGCACAATCCCAATGTTGAAGTTGACAGCATTGAATAACTGCCTCGCTCACTCGTTTAAGTTTTTCGCATATTCTTTCTCGCTCTTACTTTATTTTGTTTTATCCCCACAGCAGTGACTGCGCAACCGTTCACAGGGCCCAACTTCACAAACAGGTGCAATCATTTGTGTGATGAGCAGAAATGTTTGTTTCCGAGTCATGGATGTTGATATTCGTATTTATGTATGTTTATCCATTATCTAGTGCCCATAATACAGGGTATCCTAGTTTGGGGCTAGGTAATTGGTGTGGAATCTCGAAATTAAATTATTATTATTTATATAGATTGGCTGCGACTACTCTACTATTCGGGCGAACCCAAAGTTCGGTATAAGAGACAAAAGCTGGTGAATTTAGTCAGTATTCGTTATTAATTACCTAACCTAACTAACTATATTAGGGTTTTCACACGTCATAATATTATTCCATCAAGTTTGTATCACACAAGGGAAAAGAATCATAGATCTGGGATACAAAATAAATAAGATAATATATGGTTTTGGGGTACAAAAATATTGTCACGTGATTGTGTAGTAACAGAAAAAAATATGCATTCATTTCTGACAACACACAACATTAAACATAATCGAAAACAAAAAAACATAGGAAAATATAAAAATAAGAAACAAACAGGTCCCAACCCGACTCAGCAAACGTTAACGTACTTATTAGCTCATTTTCTATAGCACGGCTAAGTTGTGGCTTCGATTCTCGCGCAAGCATGAGTGCATGATGGCTGTCCTATTTACTAAGCTTAGGAAGAAATATTGACTCACTTGTATGACCATTGTAGATCTCAAAGTTCATCAACTTCTGTCCAGCCCTGTTCTTTGCTTTCCTCAGTGCTGCTGGTGCTTCTTTCGACTTTCCGGTCCCAAAGCCGGCGAGGCCTTGCCCGTTTCCAGTGACAACCTGCAAATGAAACAAGCCACTTTAGATTTGGGATATGAATATCCATATCCAAAACTACCGAATAGCTATTATTTATAACTAGCTGTACCCGCGGCTTCGCACGCCTTATCATTTTTCTAGGTTAAAAGTACTCTAAGTACTATTCCAAGACCTATATATACCAACATTTGATCAAAATTCCTTCAGCCGTCAAAAACTTTTTTAATCAATTGCTCGGCTTCTACTAACCGGATTGAGATACCATGTACACCAGTTTTTAAGTCAAACCATAACCAGTTTTTAAGTCTATCCAACAGTGAAAACCGCATCGCAATCGGTTCAGTAGTTTTTACGTGATGTGCGAACAAATAGACAGACAGAAATGATTTTATAAACGTTATATTCTTGTTCAGTAGCTTTTTTATTTTTTTGCATACATGTACATGATTATAAAGATTTTAAAACTAGGATTAGTGGGTACGTGCACCCTGTAAGTGGTAGTTTAAAACTAGGATTAGTGGGTACGTGCACCCTGTAAGTGGTAGTTTAAAACTAGGATTAGTGGGTATGTGCAACCTGTAAGTGGTAGTTTAAAACTAGGATTAGTGGGTATGTGCACCCTGTAAGTGGTAGTTTAAAACTAGGATTAGTGGGTACGTGCACCCTGTAAGTGGTAGTTTAAAACTAGGATTAGTGGGTACGTGCACCCTGTAAGTGGTAGTTTAAAACTAGTATTAGTGGGTACGTGCACCCTGTGAGTGGTAGTTTAAAACTAGGATTAGTGGGTACGTGCACCCTGTAAGTGGTAGTTTAAAACTAGGATTAGTGGGTACGTGCACCCTGTAAGTGGTAGTTTAAAACTAGGATTAGTGGGTACGTGCACCCTGTAAGTGGAAGCTTAAAACTAGGATTAGTGGTTATGTGCACCCTGTAAGTGGTAGTTTAAAACTAGGATTAGTGGGTCGGTGCACCCTGTAAGTGGTAGTTTAAAACTAGGATTAGTGGGTACGTGCACCCTGTAAGTGGTAGTTTAAAACTTGGATTAGTGGGTACGTGCACCCTGTAAGTGGTATTTTAAAACTAGGATTAGTGGGTACGTGAACCCTGTAAGTGGTAGTTTAAGTACCCTAGACTTTATTTAAATTATCTTTTTTGTACAGACTTTTTCGTACTTATTGTTTTAACTTTTTTTTTTTTTAAGTATAAATAACGAACGATAACGAACGAAACGAATAGATAACGAATTGAATGTATAGTGAATTGAAGCAGAAAGGAACAAAGTCTGTACAACCAATATGATTAAACAAATGGTCTAGGGGACTTAAAATAAGCTATGAATAACATTTTTTTAAATGGTGCCTGTGTGTTTCGCGTATCACGTAAAAACTACTGCACGAATTGCGATGCAGTTTGTACTGTTGGATAGCTTAGGGTATGACTTACAAACTGGTGTAGGTATTTGGTATCTCAATCGGATGACTAAAAAAAACATTTGACGTTTGTGTTTGTGCCAAACTAAGATACCCTATACTGTGGGTACAGGGTATAGTAGTCGCAGCGGATCTTTATAGTTGTGAAGTTAAGCTCTGTGAATTATTGCGCACTGTGAGGATAAAAAAGCATAAAGTAAGAGCGAGATAGAATATGTGAAAAAAGGAAGCGAGTGAGCGAGGCACTTATACAATGTTGTCTTCACCTTCAACATTGGGATTGCGCCTGAAAAATAGCAGTTTGCGCAGCAACTTCCGTGACACAAACTTCCGCTGCGACTACTGTACTAGATAATGGATAAATACGAATATATAGACATCCATCCATTCACAAATTTTGCAACTTGCAGGATTCGATCCTGCGACTGTTGACTTTGCAGTCAGGATGACTAGCCACTCAGCCAACCAGTTATCCAAATAAAATAATAAAAGAAGTGCTTTTTTACCATGGCCTGATAATTTCTGGTACGTCCAAGGCTTCCCTTCATGATGAGCAAAGATCTCAGCTGCAAAACTTTTGTGTCAAAGCCAGTGAATTCATCTGAGAAATAATATTAACATAAAATGTTTTTTTCTTGTTTACTGTAAATTTTTATACAAGGTTAGTTTCAACTTCATGAAAATCAAAATTTTGATTTTCTCTTTCCTAACATAAAGTATGAAAATAAAAAAGTTGTTTTTCATGAAGATGTAGGAACATTAGAAAAAAATACTTTTTGTCCACTATAAGCAACAGAACCCTGCTTCGAGTTTTTCTAAAAATAAAAATATTTTATTTTCTTTAAAATTGAGTCCATGGTTCCTTTCAGCATTTTTCCTTTTGTGCCATAATTATTAGGATTAGGATTTCCCTATATTATTCCCTGGCTAGAAAAAAACTCACACAAATTGTAGTAGAACTCGTAGCTACATTTTAGATTCTTCTATTGACCAATCTGTTAGTTATTATATTATATTTTTATGATTGGCATTCAAAAGGCAGGTGGGATTTTAATAAGTTTACCTTCGCCAATAGCATCAGGTGGTCCGATACTGCGGCCAGGCATGCGCGAGCCCGACCATCCCCTCTCAATAGGGCTCAACTTCATACGACGGAACTTTGTCATTGAATCTCGGATCTTAATCAGTTTTTCCATCCTGAAAACAGTTAATTAATACTTTTACATTATCACATTAATATTATAAACTAGCTGTTATGTATATATTCGGGAACTGAGGGTACTTCGATAACATTTGATTATAAAACTACCTACAAATAGGAAAATCAGTTGTCAATTGGTAAATCTGAAATAAAGATCAGCTCTGTACATTAAATGATTTATTTAATCACTATTTCCTCTGGGATATAATACTAGCTGTGCCTGCGGCTTTGCCCTATAAGGGTCCTATGTGTTATACCAAAACCAAAAGTAACAATATCATCAAACTTTGTTCAAGCGTCAAATGTTTTAATCAATTGCTCGATTTCTACTCATCGGATTGAGATACCAAGTACACCAGTTTTTAAGTTAAGCCCTAAGCTATCCAACAGTGAAAACCGCATCACAATCGTTCCGGTAGTTTTTGTGCAAACAGACATGGTTTTAAAAAAGTTATATTCTTGTCCAGTACCTTGTTTAATTTTTGTCCACAGCCAGTGGTTACTAAGAATAAATAAGTTCATTGTACAGACTTTTTATTACTTTTGTTGATGTGAATGTTGTGAATGACTGAGTGTTTGTGTTACATACACACTCACACCGTAACGTGCTCGTTACTTCTTCACGCTGAAACAACTGAATAGATTTTAATGAAATTTAGTACATAGATACATTAACCCCTGGAAAAACGAAGGATAATTGTTGTCATCATTGTCACTATCCACACGGGTGAAACCAAAAGGAGCAGATACTACTTAAAAATCTTCAAAGCAGTCAACTTAATAAACATGATACAGTAGACACTCTGTAATCCGAAACCCATTTTTTTCCCCCTATGCTTGCTGGAAGTGCGGATTATTGGATGTGTATGGGAAATAAAAGTTAAAACTTATTTGTGTTTACGTTTTATCCAGCGACGCTTCAATGTACAAAAAAACAAAACAGACTTGTGGCACCACAGTCAAGGTTAGACCCCAGACTGCCGACAATGCATGTAGGGTCTCTCGCTTGGTAATCATGCATTTGATTGTTTAAAACGCTGGATTATAGACCACCTAAGTCACCTGAGTCGCTAAGTGCCAGAATAATGGTGCCAGATTATTGAGTGCTGGATTACTGAGCACCTAGCTACTGCATTTACTTTGTTTTTAGTTTCCAATATTTCAGCATTGATAAATAATGAATACCCTCACTTGATGCAAACAAAGAAGCTATCTACAATAGAGCATGTTTGCCCAGAATATACCTACACTCTCATCTTGAAGTCTCCCAAATTATACTTATTGGGAAATAACATTGTCGTTCCATAATCATAAGATATTGCAGTGGATTCCAGGTCAATCAAAGCTAGCTATTAAAAATAACTGTCACATTCAGATATTTTAATTATATTGAGATGACTTAATAGTATTTCATATACAACAGCTGAGGGGTTTGATATTTACCTTTCAGGATCATCCGGCAACCTCTGTTGTTTTAAAAGCTCACGACCCCGTATGACTGGTGCCGACAGACCTGGCCACAACATGTTGATGTGACCTACTCCGATCATCTGCCCTCTGTTCAAGTCTCGTATCCGGATCCGCCCGGCGCCTTTGCCACGACCCTTCTTTGCGCCGGCATTACTTACAGATGTTACTGACTTCCATAGCTTTTCTGCAGGTACTAAAATCAAATGTTAAGAGATATTTTTCTTATTTCTTGTTAAAGCATTGAAGTATTATTTTTAAATTATGATATAAACACAATTGCTATTCTCCTCATTAAATAAGCAGATATCTTAGTTTGGGACTAGGTAATTGGTGTAATTTGTCCGAAATATTTTATTATTATTTCTAAAATATTTATTTTATAGGAAGGACTCTACTTCAATACTTGAATCAGCTGATAATTATCCTGTTTTAAATAAGTTTTTACTTACATTTGTTGAAGAAAGTAACACAAGCTACAGAAGATGTGCTAAAATTGGTGTTGAGGTTAGAAATAACATTATGTTTTAGAACTATATTCAATGGTTTTTGTATGGCTTTGCCCAGTGATAGCAATCTCGAAGACATTTTACTAATAAACAGAGATACACTCTGCTTCTATCAATTGAAAATAATCCCAAAATTTATAGTAAATCCATTCATCAGAAATTTCATAACAAAAAAAACCTCCGACTGCGTTCGATATGACGAGATAGTCAAGACTCAAGAGATAGCGTTGTGGGCAGTTTCGAAATTTAGGTTTTTACAAGCCGTTCGCTTTGAACATTTTCAACACTTCTGCCCATAATCCCTGCGTTCGAGATGATGATTTGGCGTTGTGGGCAGTTTCGAAATGTACATTTTTAACAAGCCCTTTTTTTTTGAACATTTCCGTGTACTTCACGACAGACACGACAGCCCTCCGTAGACGTCCTCGCGATGTCTTGGACAATCCGGACGACGCCATCGCAGCCAAAGTACTGGCTGGCGGTGGTGGCCTCGCCCAATTCTATATCCTCTGGCAACCCGCCAGTGGGAATCAACACACTTTGACACAGACACCGACGTCGCCGGTGAGGTCGAAGGTCCCGTATTTCATAATCAGTTATTATTCGCCTTCGAGTTTCTTGCCGATTCTTTTCGAAGGTGTATTACGAATCGGCGGTCAGTTAATGAAATCAATCAAATGGCTCCTAGACATTTTTTCAGGGACCCTCGATCACTACTAACATTAGCGATCGAGGGGTGTTTAGTTCGATGTTTCCGTAAAGGAGACGACCGTCCAAGCCGAGGTTCGTACCCCATGTGCCGGTCGTCAAAATTTTAACTTTGGCGTTCGCCTTCTGCGTCACGCATTGCGGCGGAGCGCTTTAGCGAACGTCTCTAAAGTTTCTGAGGCACATACATTAAATTCGGTGATACTAAATAAGTAGGTTTTCATGTCGTCGATTTCAAATAATAAAAAACGATAAAATAAACCGAAATAAACAAAATAATTGTGAACGCAGCTGATTGGATTGTCAAAAATGACAATTTAATTATGACAGTGACAGATTGACAGTTGATTTACGTGGCCAGTTAGTAAATGCCAATTTGTTTGTCGTCAGTATTTTAGATATTTCCAGCAGTATACATTTCAGCATATGAATTTAGTCCTGCCTAATTGTTCGTGAATAAATCAAACAAAAGCCTCACGATGGGTCTCTGCAAATGTCCAAAACGGCGCGTTACTAATCAGTTTTGTTTCGAGCACAGAGTAAATGTTTGTGAATATTGTATGGTGATGAACCATCCAAAGGTAATTCAGAGCATCTAATTACTTTCACTACTGTATTTTAAACTAGTAAAAGTGTTCATAAGGTGTCTAAAACTTTCAGTGCATCATACAATCATATCTTCAATGGTTACAAGACAGCGACTACAATCCAATATGCGAGATTTGTACGAAGAGTTTGAGCGAAGGGGAATGCATCCGGCTCACTTGCTATCGTAAGTACTGTACCTATATCATTAACCACCACATCATTAAACCTACATCACAGCTCCAAATACTCCTATCGGTTTGTAGTAATGCAACCTTTATCTTAAACTGATTGTAATAAATATAATTGTTATGTTTTAGACGTATTCCACTGGGCCTGTGCAGAGTCCAAATACCGCGCTCTACCTCGCACAACGGCCCCTGCAGGCTACCAATGTCCATCATGTGCAACACCTGTGTTTCCACCCTCTAATCTGGTATCACCAGTGGCAGATGAACTGAGAGAGAAACTTGCTGGAGTTAACTGGGCTAGAGCTGGCTTAGGTCTACCTTTGGTAAGTACTATTGAAGTTACGCACCATGCAATACTGTGAAATAAGCTGGTAAAAGAGGCTAAATGGTCCACACTAAAAATCACACTTGAGAATAGTCCTTTAGGAACTTAAACACTGATCACGTGTATTTAGCAAATTTATTCAATACAATTTTGCCGTAATTATTTTTCACAACTGACATAGTCGTTATTTTTACTTTCAATCAATCTGTAACTAAGCAACCACTTTTCATCTCAATTCAAAAACTATGTGTCTTGCTGGACCAAAAAGTATATACACCAATACTTTCCCTAATTGAGTGAAGAATGGATTGCCTGGCACAGTCCAATCTTGGTACGCAAATCTAATAACCAAGGTCTCGTATCGTAGGTTGCCTTGGTTAGTACATCAGCTAATTGATCCGCTGAACTTGTTTTCAAGACTGTGAGGGTGCCTTCATGCACCATCTCTCTAACTCTCTCTAACTCTAACTAGAAATCTCTCAAGCGGATGTGCTTTGTCCTTTTGTGGAATTCAGGATTGTGTGCTAATCTGATGCCAGCCTTGTTATCGACTTTCAATGACGGCATGTCATTCACATTCGTTAATCTGTCTAAAAGTCTTTGAAGCCATACCAGTTCTCTAGCTGCCTCACTTGCGGCAACAATCTCAGCTTCCGTGGTGGAAATAGCAACTGTGGCCTGTCGTTGACTCAGCCAAGACACAGCTGCACCGGCATACAAACATACTACGCCAGTAGTTGAACGTCCAGTTATAGAGTCTCCTCCATAATCAGCATCACTATAGCCTAACAATTGCTTAGGTCCGCTGCTATAAGTGATTCCAAGGGAAATTGTTCCTTTGAGGTACTGGAATATTCTCTTCACCTTGTTCCAGTCGTCCTTCGTAGGGTTTTCCAACTTATGGGAGACTACACCTACCGCATATGCTATATCTGGACGGGTTCCGACCATTAAATAAGCGAGAGCACCTACTGCTTCCCTATAAGGAAACTTCTTTTCCTTTTCAGAGATGTTCACTTTCCCTGCTTGAACACCTTCTTTCTCAATCGGAGTAGAGATTGGATGGCAATCGGCCATTCCAAAACGTTGTAGAATCTTTTTTGTGTAGGATTCTTGTTTTATTGTTATGGATCCGTATTTTGCTTTCTCGATCTCAAGGCCTAAGTAATATGATGCAGATTTTACGGTGATTTTCAATCTTTTTCTAAGATCGTCAAGGAATCTGTTTGCTAGATCTGCATCCGAAGTTGCTATCAGGCCATCGTCAACAAAAAGAGTTATCAGTATCTTCTTTTGATCAACTTTCTTTGTGAATAAGCAGCAATCAGCTTCACTCTGTTCACAACTGACATAGTCGTTATTTTTACTTTCAATCAATCCGTAACTAAGCAACCACTTTCCATTTCAATTCTAAAACTATGTGTCTTGCTTACCAAAAAGTATATACACCAACAAGTACTTACAAAAAATACAATATACAAGTAATAGTTTGTAAATCTTTGAACACACCATCATTTATCACCAGGTGAGATTGTGGTCAATCAAACACAAGCCCACCAAAATAAACTAAACTGTATGCTTAACTTGATGTATAAATAATTGAAATTTTGAAATACTATATAAATTGTACAAAATTGAACGGTGTAGTGCGTTATACATATTTGCAGAGTGTGCTATATATGGCTATAGAATCGAGGGGCAGGAGTTACTAGGCGATGCTTTATTAAAAATATTAAGTAGTAGGATGTGTTTTTTCCGCAATATGGCCCCAAAAACTAAGGTAGGTTAGGTTTGAAGATGACTATTCATAGCCCGAGCCAAGCAAGCGAAGCGAGCGTGCCACTGCAGCGGCCGGCATGCACTGAAGTTAACCTACGTGCACACACACCACAAACAGCGATTTTTAATAAATTGGATCCAGTCTGGTAACTAGGGCTACAGAATAATGCAGCTTCATTAATTTTAATTTAATGAAATAAAATAAATATAACTTGCAAGCTTGTTGTGTGAGGTAGTACTGGCCTCTGGTGTTAGAGTTTGTCAGGCTTCCTCAGGGCCTCTGACATTGCTAAAAACTGCTATTAATCAATTAAAGCCAGGAGTGACAGCTTAGCATGCACTCTGAAGCATACAGTGATGGAAAACCCTACATAACTTAGAAAAATGATTGGTGCGAAGCCTAGGACCAAACCCGGTATTGTTGGATTCTATGTTGCACTAGTAAACCACTGGCTACCATCTCTCTTATTTATTTAGTTATATTTAACTTGCACAATCTTTAATTGGTACCTGTGGCCTACAGAAAGTAAACCTTGATTGATTACTAATCTTGGATGTCTTAATAATTCAGAATTTAGTATCAGTTATCTAGCTGAAAGCTGCTTGTTGTGTTAGGTTATGTTTAAAAGCTTATTGAGTAATTCTAACTGTAGATTTTCTTTGCCAGTTATCAGAAGACCAAGACATGAAGGCTGCAGCTGGCAGACGCAGCCAGTCTCCGATAGATCATTCCCAATACTTCACCACAGTGGACAGCCAACGGGGAACACCTGTAGGAGCCAGCGATGACGAATCTACAAGCCGGTCAGCTAACAGCACTCCACATTCCATAGTCCAAATACCTGATGAACATGTCAATATGTACGATAATACTTCTATGAAGAGAAGTGACAGCTTGCAAGGTAAAATTAGGAACTCATCATCATCCACCTATTATTAATTGACTAGTGCTGGTCTGGGATTCAGATCTACTCTCAGACATAATTGACTAGTGCTGGTCTGGGATTCAGATCTACTCTCAGACATAATTGACTAGTGCTGGTCTGGGATTCAGATCTACTCTCAGACATAATTGACTAGTGCTGGTCTGGGATTCAGATCTACTCTCAGACATAATTGACTAGTGCTGGTCTGGGATTCAGATCTACTCTCAGACATAATTGACTAGTGCTGGTCTGGGATTCAGATCTACTCTCAGACATAATTGACTAGTGCTGGTCTGGGATTCAGATCTACTCTCAGACATAATTGACTAGTGCTGGTCTGGGATTCAGATCTACTCTCAGACATAATTGACTAGTGCTGGTCTGGGATTCAGATCTACTCTCAGACATAATTGACTAGTGCTGGTCTGGGATTCAGATCTAATCTCAGACATAATCATCAGGAGTAGAATTTAAACAACATTTTATTTAATGCTGAACTCCCGACTTGATCAAAATTCAAATGAGATTTGTTTTTAGTTATCACCTGACCAAGCTACTAATATTATAAAGGCGAACTAGGTTGTGCCACATACACATTGACTTTGATATGATTTTGCTATCGGTTGACATAATATATAGTATTGCCATGTGACCACTTTAGTAAAACAAATCGTCAAAGTCGAGTGTTACCAAAAAATACCAACTCCAATTAATAATTAGGTTGCTAACTGAATAAAATCAAATTAGCCAAATTTGAAATTTACGTTTTAAAACTGGTTTCGCAGTACTTGGTTTGGCTCTTATGCTACCAGCTGCGAGCAAGCGTATCGAGCACGTTCTTTAATACTACTTCAAATTTTAATCCAAAATATAATTATTTCAATTTTTCATGGTCTTGGGGAAAATCTTGAAAAATTGCCCTAAAGGTGGGGAAAATAGGGACACCTGGAAATAGAACTACTAATGCCACAATCGCTATAAACAAGTAAAATTGCTGCAGTGTCGCCAAGTAGAAGAGAAAAAAAAAATGTAATTTAAAAATGACATAATTTTTCCTAAATCATCAGTATGTGTTTAAGCGTCAATACATTATTTAATTATAGAGTTAACTAGCTGTACGCAAGGCTTTGAAAGCGTAGTCATTAAAGTTCTCTATGTACGAGGGCTGTTTGATAAGTCGTTGTAAAAAGTAAAAAAAAATTTTTTTTTTTAAACTATTTGCATTTATTTCTCAACATAGACTCCTTTGAGGGCCAAACACTTGTTCCAGCGAGTTTCCAATTTTTTTAACCCATCCAAAAAATATGTTTTGTCGAGGTCTACAAAATAGCCGTTTACACCTGCGATGCAGTCCTCATTTGTCAAAAAATTTTGCCTCCAAGCCATCTTTTCAGATTTGGGAATAGGTAATAATCGCACGGAGCAAGGTCCGGTGAATACGGAGCATGCGGAACCAGCTAATCCTGAAAATGCTAAATCCACGAGTTTAGATCCGAAGCCCAACTCGTGGATTTAGCATTTTATTTTTGCCCATTGCAATAGCTGACGTGTACACTGGGGCATTGTCTTGATGAAAGAGGACTTTCTTGGGGGACAATTTTGGTCGTTTTTCCAACAATACGGCATTAAAATGGTCCAATAACTGCGTAATAACGGCCAGTGATAGTCTTTCCCTTTTTCAAGTAATCAATCATAATGATTCCTTCGCCACCCCAGAAGACTGTCGCCATCACCTTCCCAGGCGACGAAACAGTCTTGGCCTTCTTTGGGGCACGTTCACCAGTCGCCATCCATTGTTTTGATTGCTGGTTTGATTCAGGTGTATAATGATGAACCCAAGTTTCGTCCACAGTGACAAATCGACTCGAAAAATTCCGAGGATTACGCTTCATCATATCCAAACACAGTTTTGAAATTCACTTTCGTTCGCGTTTTTGTTCGATTGTCAACAAATGTCGCACCCATCGTGTAGACAGCTTTGTCATACCCAAATCTTCATGCAGGATTGTATGTACTCGCTCAGTGGAGATGCCTGTGTACTCAGCTATTTCACGCACCTTCACTCGGCGGTCGTCGAGTACAATATTATGGACTTCTTCAACAATATCCTCAGTAGTGACTTCGATTGGGCGACCAGAGCGTGGAGCATTAGATGTGCTTGACCGACCACGTTAAAATCATTTATCCAGTTATAAACAGTCTGCAACGTTGGTGCGTTAGTGCCATGAACAGAATCAAGTTCAGTTTTTATTGTGGTAGCACTGCAACCCTTCATAAAAAAATGTTTTATAACGGCGCGAAATTCAGTTTTTTCAAAGTTGTTGATAATTTACGAGTGATCACAGTTAAACAATGGTTAAACTGACAAAAACTTGTTTTTTTTTGCTGAATTTTATACAGTCTTCATTAGAAAGATTGTGCCTGCCAGTGTTAATGCCATTTACCAGAAAAAAGGTTTTTTTATATAGTTTTTAAAAGGACTTATCAAACAGCCGTACTAAACCAAGACCTAAAATACCAATATTTGACCAAAATACCTTCAGCCGTCAAAAACTTTTTATTGATTGGAAAAAACTTTTTATTGGCTTCTTCTCATCTGATTGAGATATCCCCAGATTTTAAGTCAAGTCAAGCCCTATGCTATCCAAGTGAAAACCGCATCGGAATTGGCCAAGTAGTTTTAACATGATGTGCGAACAAACAAACATACAAAACAGTTATTTTATGCAGATACACAGAAACACATGATTTGAATTTGTTGAATTTGAAAATGTTATATTCTTGTTCAGTAGCCCAAAAATCTCAATTTGACCCGTATGTTTTTTGTATGTCTTTTACGCGATGTCTCCGGGAATTGTGGAACATTATCAAAAAATATTTTTTTAATGGATAGGGTATGCCTCAGGGGTAGACCCATTTAAATTTCATGAAAATATTCCACCTCCAAGGGTGGAAAATTAGGTGATGACTTAATTTTTTTAACTTTCACTCTCTTTATGACGCGATATCTCCATCAAATGTGGGTCGATTTTAAAGTTTTTTTTTTAGAATAGGATATGCTTTAGGTATGGTCCCATATATATAATTTGGGGAAGATCTGGTCAAGAAGTTCGGAGATAGAAAGGAACTCCTCAATGGATAACAGCAAGTCACTTGCGATTGCTTAAATCGCATGTTCATGTATTGTTCAAACCACTCAAAGTAGCGAAATAAAAGCAGTTAAGGAAGTCGGTGCCCAATTTTCTTAAATCTAACCAAATCAACGGCACAGACTTCCGTAACTGTTTCCCACATAAGATTATTTAATTCATTTTGAAGTCGTTATTTACTTTTTTTTAAAGTTTATTTTATTTTAAATTATCTTCTTTGTACAGACTTTTTCGTATTTGTTGCTTTATTATAAGTATAGATAAGGCCACATGTGATTTAAATATGTTTTTTTCTTATCAAACTGGTTTGCTGGTGTTCAAACCACAAACCATTGTTTCCAGTTGCAAGTCCCCAAACAGATAATAGCACTGTACTGATATAAATATGTAATTACAATAAATTAACAGAATGGCCCATTAAGTATAAAGCTTTGTCTATAACACTAATATGAATCTATTTACAAATGAATATCAAAATACAATTTTGCCTAACTACGACATTCAATCAAATTGCATATAAAATGTTCTAATATAAACTCTGTTAGATTTAGTGAGCATACGAATAGGCCTCACTTAATTGTTGTTATATTTCAACTAGTAAACAAATTCAATATATATATTAACTCTTCCTGTTAGCTTACAACATTCAATTATTGTTGTTTCATTCATAAAACAATCACTTGAAGCGCGAGACCTACTGACTAGAATATGTCACACTAAAATGATAAGTGATCTACGATACGATTTGTAATTTAAGACATTTTACTGGCAGGCCGTTTCGCTTTTGCGGTGTTCTTCACACAATTAAAATTCAGACGTTCTAAAGTTCAGTTTTCATTTAGCTAAATCGATGTTCTGATATGGAGCGTGATAATTCACCTATTTCATTTGGTTGGCACAGATAAATAACAAAATGTTTAAAAAAAAATGACATGTTTTTACATTAAATTGAAATGTGAGCAAGCAAACATAATTAATTAATGATACATAAACCAAATTACAAATTAATAGTATAAATGCAAAAGTTTGTATGTGTGTGTATGTTAATTCTTCACCCTGAAAAGGCTGAACAGATATTGATGAAATTTGGTACCTTTGGTCTGGAATAATATATCTGGAATATAAAATCCCCGGGCGCAGCTAGCCGTATCTTCTCTCTTAAATCACTGAGTGAGTGATTTTGGCTAGTAATGTACAAAATATTTTATTCATAACTTTCAGGTGGACAAGCACCAAGGAAGATTTCAAAAGTAACCGAAAATTCTCATGCAGCTACTGTGTTCGACCATGATGAGAACAAGTACAAGCAGAAATCTACATTCGCTTGGATCAGCAGGTGGTGGAAGTAAGACACTTTACAATTAATAGTTTAATTAATTGACTGAATAAAAATTTAAATAAGATTAAAGATTAAGATTAGAAGCTTTACTTTACTAAATAAGAATTTGCAAATATACCACATTTGGCACATTCCTTGTGCCATTTTCATAACTACACTGGGGTCAGTGGTACTGGTACTACAGTGGGTCAGTTATAAAAAGTGCGAAAACTTTGAGGCGTGGGGCGTCATAGGTTTATGTAGCACGCGTTTACATCCGTGTCGACCAGGAGGTCCGGGAGTGAGCGGCGGCACAGAATAAATAATAGTACAAGTAGTGGCGGACTGACTAGCGGCGTAAGAGACGCCATCAATGTACTAAGCTCTGGCGGGAGCGAGACGGCGCGGACGCGCGGGCGTATGCGCATGCGTGTTAGTCAAAGAAACGTGCGGCGGACTGCCGCGAGAACACAGAATACGTAATAATGCGAGAGGCACGGTATGGCAACAACGCATGGTGGTTTACTATAATACTCAATTAAAGTTTATTTCATTACAAATATAGGAAGAAGTAAAATCTTTTTATTTATTTATGGCCATAAATAAAAAATAAAGACAATTTGTATAAATTAGCACCGGCTCATAAATTTGGTGGAAAGCATGGCAAAACATATAACAGCTCGGTGGCAATGCAATAAGGAGTGACAAAAAAAATTTTTTTTTTTTTTTTTTTCAAAATTATCGGATTTATTTGATTTAAATCATTTTCTTTTATTTTATTTTTATATTTGTATCTTCTTTAATTTGGAAGTTGGAAAAACAATACAATGTTTATTTATTTAATTATTTATTAATAATATTAACTAAAATCAACATAAATATTGAAATAAATCTATGCAGCATTTTGTTTTCTTCTAGACATATATTGTTGTTGTATTCACTCTTTCCCTAATCAATCACAAATGACCGGGCGATACGGGCGGAATCAGTCGCGAGTTTAAATTTCGGAGAATCCCCGAACTGTGTAGGTAAACAGAGCATGCGGGTAAAATAAGTTTTGATTTATAACATCGTTTAAAAAAAACGCGATTTAAATCATCGCAATACAAAATACTTAAATGTGTGAAAATTACATATATAACAAATTTTTCGAAATTAAAAAATCTAGTGAAATTGTAATTTTTACTTAAAAACCTATTTTTATTCAAAATAAATGTCATAATCTTGAACTTTATGACTTTTGTTTAAGCAGTATAAAATTGTCTCTAAAATAGTCTTTATTTCATAAAGTTAGTTCCAAAATTTTGGAAGTTTTGGTTTTAGTTACCGACCTTTCTTTCTTGGCGGCCCAATGTAATTGTTCATAACTAGCTATGTAAAAGACTTTTTTTCACTGTTTCATAACTGGTTATCAAATAAGAATAATTCGTGATTTCCGATTTACCTCTTTCATAACCAGCTATGAATTTTTCATGGGACCTCAATGGGAGCCCTTTCAAATAAATAAAACTTCAGAACTCTTAGAAATAAGAGTGAACACATGCAAAAAAGTGCACATTTTGAGAACTTCTTTCTTTCGAAAGTCGAATAAAATTGTTAATGTTTCCTCAGGAATTCACTCCCATCTTCCCGAGTACGAAGAGCCGGAGGCATATACAAGCGGTACTGGGTGCTGCTGTTTGTGTTTATTGCCGTTCTGATTGTACTCCTGCTATTGAGCCATAGAGACATTGAAGAAGAAAGCCCTTTTGGAATCATACAAGATGATGACCGGAGAATACTCCAGAAAAACTGATGGACAATCTAATTTACATATTTATTATGAAATTAAGCAATCTTCAGCGTGATGTGTAACATAATTTAGGCTTATTATTGTAAAATAATACATATTCCTTAAAATGATTTATTGTTCAGAAAGATTATTATTAAATAAAAAATATCTAGCAATTTGTGACCAATTTTTTTAATACTGAACATTTAACTAAGTTGAATTCCATTGTAAAAGCACCATGGATGCTAGCACCATTCACATCATTAAAGGTATTTCTAAATTGACAAAGAGACATTACAAAACCTTAATGCAAGTGTCAACCTCTTTATCTAAAAACATAACAGAGAAAATGTCATTGTAGAAGTCAGGATAGTATTCACAGGCGCGGCGACAATCCGGCATCCAGTTTATCTCTAACAGTAGAGGTTGCACTGAGGTATCATTGCCCTCTTTTCGCCAAGATAACATAATGTCTGCAGCATACAGAGCTCTTGATTGTGGACTCTTAGCTATACCACATGGAGGTTCTTTAGATGTTGCAGCAGTAAACATTTCCGATATCATCTTGTAAATACTCTTTTCAACATCAACCCAGTTGTAATTAGTTTGCTGTTTAGCCCATTCCGTCTTAAAATCCTCACTAACTAATCTATAGAGAGGTGCGCCATCTGTGTAATTCATCACAGTGAAATGTTTCTCGTAGTCTTCAAAGTTGTCTAATGTAAATGTCTTATTTGCAAATCTCAAGAAGAAGTTGTTGTAGACGTAAACTTCAGTAGGATTCACAGATTTGAGGAGGATCACATAACGGATATCAAACTTCACAAGTCCTATTTCGGGCCTGTTAAAAAGCACAGGGTTTTCAATGTACTTCTGTGCTACCTTTGGACCAGTCAAAGGTAACCGGCAAAGAAAATCTAAGTTATCAGTGATGTATGTGTCTAAGCCTCTTGCAAGATTGTAGGGCTTACAGATCCAATTATTGTCCAATCCTAGTTTCTTTCTTTGCATGTAATATGCAACTAATTTGGACAGCTCAGTCTTCATGTTAAATGTGGTTGGTAACCAAAGAGGCAAGGTCTCAAGATGATCACTCAATGTCTCTACTGCATCACAGCTTCTAGCAACAATTGCTAGAAGATCCTTGACTGTAATAACATACTCAAATGGGAATTGGTTCACAAACTTGTGTGGTGTATTAACACTCAACTCTTCAAAATTCTTAAAATGATTTGTATACCACAAAATATCAGCATCATTTTCATTGTTGACAATTTGAAATTCCCGAGCACTCAAATGTTCATTGATGAATCTGTATTCTGAGTAAACCTTTAACATGCCACTTTTATTGCTTTGGGTATTTGACAATGCTTGTAGATCTGGTAAAGTTTCAACCATGTGCCCTTCCAAGAAGTAGTTTGTATGTGGTGGTTCTTGAGTATAATCATCATTAAAATGTTCATAATACCTCCAGGGTATCAGCAAAGCTTCTCTCTGCAAACTATCAGGATACTCTCCCTCAGCAAAGTTCCTAGTGATTAGCTCACCTTCTTCAACATTTTCAATGGGGAAAAGCAAAGTGTAAGTCATTTGATCAGGCACATGAATGAAAGGAACAGCTCTGAAGTTAGGAGTGTCAGAGTGAGTGATTCCTGAACCCAGCTCATCCAGAACATACCATACAGGCACTCTATCCTCTACAGAAAACTCACTTCCTCCAATGGCATATGTATGAGCATGCTTCCACACCATTTGTGAGACTTTATCGATTTGTTCTTCCGCCGTTTCTGCGTTTACTTGCATAAGATTGCACATCCTGTCCAATAGTCCCGGTACATTTCTAAGACTTCTTTTAATACTATTTGCTTTGAAAGTCCAGGCATGGTCGATCAAGAAAACATTACTGGCTTCCGTACGAGCGATATCACAGATAGCGATCACACTCCATAGCGGATCAAAAGGCTCCACATCTGCATCTTCATAGTCAATTTTTACGAGTTGAAATGATGTTCCTGAATCGAATATTTGATCACGGATTTTCTTACATATAGCCGGCCAGAAAAGTTCCGGGACGCCAGATAGAACAAGTTGCGGTTTGTGCAATGCGGCAAAACTATTGTAACTACATATCCCGTCCATAGTTTTTGATTTGATCAACTCAGCGGATGAATCTATCTACATAGGCTAAGAAATGAAAAAGATAACTTGTGAATACCTACATAACTTGGATCTATGAAAATGAGCAAAAAAGAGGAGCTCAAAGATCATTAACCCTGCGTTCGAGATGATGTGATTGTGGAAAGACTACAGTGGCCCAATTACAGAACTTGGTTACAATCGGATTATCACTTTTTTCATAGCAATTTCGACTCTATCGCAAGGCATTAGTGGTTGCGATATTGAGAATTCGATTGAAGCCAAGTTATCTGCACTGCGATTACGTAATGTTGATCATGACGGTTTCAAGCCGTGAAATTCAATAATGCTTTGCGATAGAGTCGATTTTGCTATGAAAAAAGTGACAAGCCAAGTGTGAAGCCAAGTTCTGTAATTGGGCCAGTGGTCGGGCCGCAGGTATTTATATACTCTTTGGAGTACAGTATAATGATGTTGTGGGCAGTTTCGAAATGTACATTTTTAAGACGTTCGCTTTGAACATTTTCAACGCTTTTGTCCCTTTCGCCCTTTTTGCAACTTTTGACACTGTTCCTTTCCAAACCGAATGAAAAACGACCTTAGGAAAGCACGCAATAAAATCGATTTTCCGATGTCAACACGTTATCAAACCATGCAAAACGAACGGTGATCGAAAACTTTTCAGAACGCTCATTTCGCCCACAACTATCGAAGGAGAACGCCAAATGTGATAATATTTAGCGTTTTAAACAGTTATTTTCGTCATTTGCTTCAAAATTCACATCATTAGGCCGTGTTGAAACAATATGTTCAAAATAAAATAGAAATAAAAACGCTAAATATGTTTCAATCCCCGTTCAGTTTAGGACATGACAGATAAATTTGACATCAAAACAACGACTTTATTTTGTAGTTCTTAGGGTCGTTTTTTTGTTTGGTTTTGGAAAGATCATCAAAAATACCTTTCGAAACTGCCCAATAGCCACTGCTTCATCTCGAACGTAAGGCAAGAGATACGCCGTATCCACAGACAAAAGTATAAATAACACTACATGGTCAAATCAATATTTTGTTGTCATATTTTCTAAAACTTAAGAAATATATTAACTAGTTGTTTTTTCATACTAACTTTGTATAAGACCTATTACCGTGAAATCCTCCAACATTGCATACTTTTTACATTATAGAGGTTTGCTCCTCTATTTGGTCATAGCGAAGCGCGTTGTTGCTATGCCATTAATGGTGTTCGTTTCTTAAAAGTTAATAAATAAATAGGTCGTTTAAATAGTTTTCGAGGGAGGTGAGGTAAACATGTACAGCACACATTTAAATTGTCACGCAAACTCTTTCGGAATGTTGAGGCGTCTTTATAAACGCACACGCAAATAGAAGTAGCACATAAATACAACACCTGATGCCAAATAGCACGTCTGTCCGTAAGCTACAGTTACACATGCTCATTACTAGTACGAAAGCATGCTTTTATTGCTCATTAGTAGCATGTGTATTGAAACATTGCTAATAATGAGCATGCTCATTTCGAGTTTGCTCAAAAATCGACGGTCGTGCGATTTTTGGGCATGCTACCTGCAGCGTGGGTGGAGAGGGGCGTGCTTTTATCGCGTGTGAATGAGCATGCTAGTATAGATCAGTCGTTCGCAGCAGGTGCGCGTGCACAATTTCACGCAAAATGTCTCGCTGGGGCGACTAAAAAACGCTCAAATTTGTAAATATATATCGTAATATCGAGTGCTTGTGGAATCCCCGCATACCGCAGTATAAAATAATGTTGATAGAAATAATGCGTACCAAGACTTATTAACAAACATGGAGGATCCGTCCTTGACTTAGATATCATTATAACGAAAATTAAAAATTTAAGGTCTGTGTACCACACAGAATTAAAATAAGTCGAGAATTCAAAGCGATCCGGTTCTGGTACCGCTACTGTATACAAACCATCCGCGGCATGGTTTCATGAAATGAATTCCTTCCTTGAGGACACCAACGAGTACAGGGAAGCTACTTCTACGGAAATTGTGGTTTTAATAAATAAAAATGCACCCTGATTGTAAAACATAATTTTTTAATATCATAGAACAAGTACAGCATGTTTTATTGATTAATTTATATCAGGGCAAAAGAATTGAAAGACGATGGTGAATTTATATCATTATAGTTTCAAAGAGCTGCGCATGGGTGTTTCTTATTGCTCTGCGCGTCGAGAAGCGTGGTTATTGTAGCGTGTAGGTGGTAAGCCTTCCAAAGCTCGCCGCAGTTGTGCCCTCCATGTTCCTGGTACCACAACGCATTTTTGCGTGATGTCCATATCTGATGTTTTCCAAAGCCAATTGTGTAAAGCGCAGGCAGCTAATGTAATTCGATCAACTTTTTTGAAAACAAATTGGAAAAGTATAATAAACATGGTCCTTGTTACACTAAGTGCAAAAAATGAACTTCTGGTTCGATCGACTGTGAAAACAAAAAGGTAACAAAAGTTTTATCAATAAAATAAAACTAAAAGGACATACTTTAACTATCTATCTCTGGTATGTGCTGGTATTTGGTAAGTGAACCGTTAATTTTATTGAAAATTATTCTGTAATTTATATTTCTGTAACTCCATCAAGTGCGCTCTACAATGTAGTGGCGCTAGTATCGGGGTATAGTATCGCCTTAATAAGTGGTTAAATGTTGATGATTACTACTTAATATAAATGAAAAAATAATAGTGACTATTATATAGTTATTACATGTTTAAACATTATTGACTTTTTTAATAAATGCCTTATCTCTACTATCAACTGTTTTACTTACGTTTATATAATCCTTCAAAGCACTGTATATTGGTTCTTCAGGTAGAAATATCGATATAGTAGATCTTCCAACCCTGTAAAGTGCTTCCAATGTATGTAAAGAATCTCCAGTTGCTAGATATCTTAATGTCACTTCCAAATTAACTTTAGATGGGATAGCATTTTGCATGTGTGTATCTTGTTTCTGTATAGCGCTTTCAACTTGAGAGAGTAAAAAGTCGAATTGATGCGGTAGCATCCGCAAATAGTTTTTGTAACCCGCAGCATCTTCTACTCGCATTTCTGTAAGCAATTGATCACTTGCTCCTAAGTCCGTTCTTCTAAATATCCAATCACGGACCCAAATCTTTTTCTTTCTTTTCTTTTTTTGCAGAGCTGATATAAGCTTCTGGATGCATTGCATCGCCAGCAAAAGGATGATCTTAATCAGCTCCATAAGGATAGCTGTTTGATTGTCCATGGCTTTGTTTGAACTGAGACAGAGAGCGAGAGAACGTGCTATAAAATGGCATATGTATTGGAGTGTTTGCTTTGAGCATGCTTATTCAGGAGCATACTTAAAACTAGCATGCCTATTGCTATCAAATGTAAACTGCTCATAAGCATGCTCATATTGAGCATATTCAATAGCACGCTTTTTAGCATGCAATTTTAGAGCATGTGTAGCTTACGTTTGCTTTGAGCATGCTTATTTATGAAATCAAATGCTATCAAATGTAAACTGCTCATAAGCATGCTCATATTGAGCATACTCAATATGACGCTTTTACGCTTTTTAGCATGCTATTTTAGAGCATGTGTAACATTAGCTTACGTTTGCTTTGAGCATGCTTATTTATGAGTTTGCTTAAAACAAGCATGATTATTGCTGGCAAATGTGAACAGTTGCAGGGCATGCTAATTTTAAGCAAGCTTATTAGCATGTTTTTTTTTTGAGCACGTCTCTTAGTATCTTTACATATAAATTAATGTAATGGCTGGAATACACGTGCTATGTAGTAGCACAATATGAAAAGTAGGTATGCTTATTCCGAGCAGATGCTACTTAGTTGCATACAGTTAGCATGTGTACACAAAAAAAGTATGCTTGTGAAAAAGCAACGCTACCTAATCGCAAGCTGGTCTATATTTCGTGCTTACTAGCACACGGTGTGAGACGCGGGTGTGGGTGGGGAGTACCTCTAACTAAAGCAGGCCTTAGATTAGCTCTTTAAAATTCATCCCGCACCACCTTGCTAAGCAGTGATGTGGTACTACTGCAATGTAGGATTGAGGAATATTTATAGAAACAGTCCAAAATAACAGTTAAGGAGATATTTTAAAAGAATACATTGGAACTGTTACGGCAAAACCAACTGAACAATAATTATTTTAGAGAACTGGTTAAAACATTTTTCCCGCTGCTCTTTTTTGTGACGATATCTGAAAGTGATATCACTGTTTCAATTTTGAACAGAATTCTATTTTGCTCTAGGTAGGTCAGTCCAATACTGCACCATGTGATTTCTTATTTTATTTAAGTAGGTACTATTTCTAAGCTCACATTGAGCGACTGAGTGCGGAAGACGGAGATCCAAAGAAAAACCAAGGAAGACATCAGTACATAAACCTCAAGTGGCGATGAGGAGGACTTTTGGCAAGATGCATTGATGGCAGGTGAAGTAAGTCACTGATAGATTGGTGGCCCCGCGTGGAAAATCGCAGCCGTAGAAGACCATTGCAACAACGAGGGGTCGAGCTAAATTTGATATGACCTTGGCAAAGATTGGCTGAAGGCAGGGATGATAGTGTCAGAGGGAGGAAGTTTATGCCCTGCATTAGGAGGATGAAGCTGACGTTGATGATGATGATGATAGTAATTATCATAGCAACATCGTCTAAGTAATATAACTACAACAAATTCAGTTTCATTTCATCATTGTCATAATCATCCTAGGGCATGCTCACCATCTGTTCACCTATAAGGCTGTGCTTGTCTCACTCACTCAATTATTTCTTTCCATCGAAAGGTTGACTGGAAGAGATCTCTTTTATTTATTTATTTATTTAAAGGCACACAAAACAGAACACTCTCAATATAAACATGATAAATAGGTAGGTACCTACAAAATAGTTTTGGACTAGACAGTGTCCCTAAAAATGTGCACTCAGCATGAAACAATGTTTGTTAACAAGCAGTTACCTAAAGTCTAATGATAACTAATATAAACACTTGAAAATAAAAATAAATAAAATAAGAGTATTGCAATGCTTGTTGTTTCGCAGCAACAAGCATTGCAGCGAGAGTATGCGCAACAATATGAACCAACAATTTCACCGTATTTGGAGAGGATACCAAATCACACCAAGGCATAATTTGGCATCCTCTCAGAAGAAAGGATGTCTAAAATCTGTTTCTTAAATTTATATAGATTTAAATTAAAGATATCAACTTCGTTGTTGTGTTTGACTAGAAGATCATTGTACTGGCGACACATCCGTACAACAGGATTGTAGAACGATGTATTATTTTTATAAACCATTAATGAAAATACTTAGGAAAAATCTTATTACTAAAGTACAACGGGCGGCCTTATCACTAAAGCCTTATCCACAAAAAAGTTTAAAAACCCCGTTAGTTTCTTGTACCTCTACTTCACGCTAGTTCGAAGCATTTTGGAATATAACTCCACTATTTGGTCTCCGTTTTATGCTGTTCATTCCGCTCGTATAGAGCGGGTACAAAGGAGCTTAGGTGTCTGAATATTTTGTGTTATAAACATGGCTTAAAACGAAAACTCCATTCGTATAATGAGAGGCTTTGTGAATTTAATTTATTACCCCTGGATACTAGGCCTAAAATTTTATTGACTTCACATGTCTTTTCAAAATTTTACATTCATTGATGGACTCGCCTTCTCTTCTTTCTCTCATAAGTTTCAACATTAGACCTAGATCTCGTCATCCCCATTTAAACATATTTTCATTATTTTACATTCATTGATGGACTCGCCTTCTCTTCTTTCTCTCATAAGTTTCAACATTAGACCTAGATCTCGTCATCCCCATTTAAACATACTTATTTGTAGTATTTTTTTGGAAACTGGTGTACAATAAAGTATTATCTATCTATCTTGTTCAACACAAAGTCCATAATAACATGTTGTTAGATAAAATAACTAATATTACACAATAATAAGATAGTGTACAAGTATCTTTAGACACCAAGTAAGTGGCAGTGGCAATGTGAAGAAAACATGGTCCGACTTGATTCGACCTTGATGATGCAACAGGGCTCTTTCAGACGAACGGCACAATGCCGTCGACAGAGTAGCTGCGAATTGGTGGGCAAACCGTGGACTCTTCGCGTGTCTGGAAATATTTTAAAACTAGCGACCCGCCTGCGACGTCGTCCGCGTCTGCTATAATTTATCGCGAAAAACATCCTGCGTTTATCTAGGATATTGAAAAACAATGGAAAAGTAAACCACCTACGTATTGTATCCTCTTTGCCACTAACCTCTTTAAGCTTTTTGACAGACTTTTTATTATTTTGTTTCCATGGCTACCGTTCCTTACAGCGAGTAATCGAAATTTTCCAGTTTTCCCGTAGAAACTTACTATTTTTCAGCATAAAAAGTATCATTAATATGTTATTTCACGGCATAAAGCTATCTCCATTCCAAATTTCATCAAAATCCGTCGCGTTAAAACTCGCAAAGTAAACTAACAAACGTTTATATATATATATATATATATATGTGTGTGTGTGTGGATAGCGAACTACACCGTAGTGACAGCTCCTGTAAGTCTAGGCTTTTTCTAAATATTTCTATGAATAAAAAGTATGTGCACCGCCCGTATCTCGCCAACACTCCAGCATCGTTGCATTATGATACCATAGAATAACTAAAAGTAGGTACGAAGATGCTGCAATTTCCTTGGCGAGCACATCGGACCAACGCATAAATATTAAAACATTAGAATATTTTTATAAGGCTCTCAACCATCTGCCTCAAATCAATTGCCTTTTCTATTTGGCGTGTATTTGAGCATTCGAGGTCACATCGCACCAGCTTACTGATTTTTAGATTGAGTTCCCTTTTTTCTGACGGTGTGGCTTGCTGTTGCTCCCGTCGCTCATCCATAAGTCAAAGAGCCTCATCCGAGATTTAAGACTTTGTGCCCGTACGATGCAGCTGACAAAATCTAGTGCCTTCCTCGCTAAGGATTCCCACAACTTTTTGGAGTTCTTCATTCACGTCATTGGTGGTTTCCAAGGCAGCGAATCGATTTTTCAACTTGAACTGAATCTGTTCTGATCCAACAGCGGCCTGGAGCATGTTGGGTTGGAGCGTAGAATTCACCAGACGGCATCTTTCAAGCTTGTGGTTGATATTCAAGGAGCCTCGGACAAGTCGGTGATCACTACTGGTATTAAACCTTGCGATCACTGAGACATCCCTGAATATGTGCTTACTGTCCGTTATGATGAAGTCCATCTCATTTTTAATCACACCATCGAGACTTTGCCAAGTCCACTTCCTCTGGGTTTGCTTTTTGAAGAAATTGTTCATCAAAAAGAACCCCTCTTTTTCCAAAAAGTGAACTAGCATTTGCCCCTTGTGATTCCTGCGACGACCTCTCCATCAGAATATATACAGGGACTAAAAAAATGGGTGTTATAGATTATTATTATTATTATTTCCAGGGTAAACTGGAAAATGTAGATTACTCGCTGTAAATAACGATTGCTATGGAAACGCAAAAATAACAAATCTGTAAAAAAAAACAAGAGCGTTCGTTGGTGCTACACTTTTGCATTAGGTTTTAATATCCTTGATCAACATAGCATACTTTTTTCACGATAAACTGTAGTCCGAGTTAACGAAGTCGCGGGCAAAAGCTAGTACATTATATTATTAGCAACCAGATGCGGGTTCTTTTTATAAAGTAAAGGTAAGTAAGCTCACAGAGCCACTAGTATAAAATTGTGTGTGATCGTGCAGATCACACACAATTTTATACTAGTGGCTCTGTGAGCTGTAGACCTAGCGAGCACAAACTTTTTTCAAACAATCTAGGGGTGCACAGTAGCACCATCTAGTTACCTTATTGTAAAACTAACATTATAACCAAGGTGCTCCATCAATCCCTACCTAGTAGGTAAAGGGCTGATTCCACTGGTAGAAACCGAAAAGTGAGCAATTTACTTAATTTTGAGGAGCTCTTCTGCTACTCACGCCGAAGACCCGCATCAGATCTTCACTATTTTTTTATGGGACTAACATTAAATTTTTATCTTTGAAGTAAAAAAAAGAACCATCGAAATCGTATATTATAAGAAGAAGATATTCATTAGCTCCTCTTTTGCTCTTTTTTGGGGGAAGTAAATCAAAAGTTCTAAAAATTCTAAATAATTCGAAAAATTAATCAAACCTGTATTCTAAGTTTCGTCTAGATCGATTGAGAAATGCGACGTTGCGATGCGATGTTGAGGAAAACAGAGATCCGGACAGATATAATGAAGTAATTTTTGCCCAAGCTGAAACGACGCTTCGGTCGCACTTTGCGCTCGCTCGGTCAATATAAATTTATTACACATAAAATACTTTTAGAGATTAAATAAGGGGAATTTAGGGGACGCAATTGAGAGATAATTGAATGTCCGACTCCTTCGACTGCCGACGGAATAGCGGCGTTTCATTCCCGCCACATTTTCATGCCATCTCACCACCAGCTGCTAGGCTCCACCTCCTAGCGTGATATTCCTTACAATATGTCTACCAAATTTCATTTAAATCCGTACTCTACTTTCAACAAATACCTAGTGTTTTTTCATTATAAACTTTGCCATCCCGTGCGACGCTTTAGAGATGCATTTTCAAATATTATTAAACAAGTGTTTTTATAATCGACTTCAAAAAAGGAGACCGTATATGTTTTTTTATGTATGTACACCGATTTATCCGTCAATTGCATATCGACATCAAAAATTATTCCTTTCTTTGAAAGGGTTATACTCTCCAAGTGATTTCATATAAATTTTATCAAAATTGGTTCAGTAGTTGTTCGACAGTAAATTGTTTTTTTTTAGTAAATCGATTTGATTTTATGTTTATATTGCCACATTAAAATTTCTAAACCGATTTGGATGGTTGTTGTTATATTAAAAAGGGTAGACTTTCAGTGCTCCAGTATGGTAATTTTTAAATTGAATCAAAATTAGATTAGTAGTTTTAGTGATTAGTTAATCCAATTGAAGTCGATTTTTTTGTACGATAGTTTTTTTGTGCAGCACTTTTAAGACTATATTTACAAAGTGTCATCATCATAATGTAATAATATAAAAGCGGTTTAATAATAAAAAAAGGTGCTTTGTCGAGGCGCATGGGCATTTGTTTGTCGTGAAACGTCTACGCCGCGTACGAATCGTGAGTTAAAAATCACAATAACATATGTTTTTCTGATTATCCTCTGTGCGTCCTGCCCCCTTAAACTCCGTTTTTTGCCAAAAAATAGGTATATAATCGAGCTGGCAGTACACCTCAGATACTCAGGGAATATATCCTCCACATTTCAAATCTCTAGATCCACCGGTTTAGACTCTGCGTTGTCTGTCAGCCAGTAAGTTAGTCATCGGGTACATCACGGTTCTGTTTTATAGGTTTACTAGTTACTCGCCCGGCATTACACGGTAAGCGCTCACACCGTGGCATTTTCTCACTTTAAGCATTTATATGTCGTAATTTCTAAAAAAAACAGCAATGAGTGTAATTCAAAATCATATCATTTGCAGTAGTGATTTTGGACGAAAGACTACTACTACTACTACTGCCTACTCTTGTACTTGATAGACTTGTTATTATTTATTTTCCACGGCAACATGTCATTTTGTATCAGCAAGTAATCATTATTTTTGCATATTTTTGATACTTTGAGTTACATTATTGCAATTTTCGTAGGGATCTCAATTTTTGTGAATAATCAAATATTGCCCATGTTACTCGCTGGTAATGAAGCTTTTTATAAATGCAAGATTTTTTTAAAGCAGTATAAGGATAAACTCTAAATGTTTATCCATTAAATCAACAAACAAACATACAAGCAATCAAATCTTTCTTCTTTAAAATATATGTGTAAAAGAATATGTAGGTTATTATTGTTTATCTTTAAATATGTTAACATCCTATTGCCGTCACTCCAACTGATGCTGGTTGCAGTTTACATCTATAAGTGTCGTTCGTCTGCAAGATTTTGTAGGTTTTCTTAGCAAATTACTTAAAATTATCCATTTATTTGTGCTATTTGAAAATTGTGATTTAATCTACTGTAATAAGTTATTTTATTGAATGACAAATGACGGTATTTTATTTGAGAAAGTGGATGGTAATATTTTCGAAAATTTGATTTCACCTAATTTGGTATGAAATGATCGATAATAAACTGTATAACCATAGTATAAGATTTATTATTACATGTGCTGTTTTTATGTGTCGATGACGTTATGTTAATTATACCAAATAAGACCGCCCATAAGGTTTCATTTGGTATGATTGGCTCAAAACTATAAGAAAGGCGGAGCGTCAAGACCAGTAAGCGTTATTCAAAGTATTTGAAGGCGGAGCTTGATGACATAAAATGGGCGATTACTTACTTATGTCAAAGTATTGACGTAGATGAGTTTTCCATATTTTCCATTGCTCGATTTATTAAATATCTTTCACAAGCAAGCTACTTATATTAATAGCGCAATGGAACAGTAGATTATAAAATATCGGTGTGTGTAATTTGAATTATGTAACCTAAACATTACTCCCCTCGTGCTAATAATTTCTTGAGCGGATTTAAGAAAAGAATCGATGTACATCTGACATTTGGCTAACTACAACCTAGTTTTTGGCAATTTTGTGCTATTACAAAATATGCTTTGATAATATACCAATAAGGTCTATTTTCTAATGAGAAATATCAGTAAGTACGACTAAGAAAATTGATCTAAAATTTGGATTTTACTTTTCGTGGTGTTAAACAATTGAGAATAAACTGTATTACCATAGATTATATTATCTTTGTGATTATTGGATTTATTTTCTTTGTGATTTTTAAACGTTAAACCTAGTTAGGAACTTAGCAAATATGTGACGTTTCAATGCTTCATTTTTATAATGACTCATATAAAATAGGTCTAGATAACGCGTGATGTATATGATACATGTTGTTGAAACTTACGCCATTTTCAATACACTAACGTAAACATTGCGCGCCTCGTGCTGATAATTGTATGAACGGATTAAACAAAAAGAACAATGCATTTGCAACAAGAAATTGCTAAATTCGACCTAAAAATTACTGCTATTGTGCTATTTTTTAAATATGCTTTGCTAATATACTAATAAGATCTATTTTCTAATGGGAAATATCACTAAGTGCGGCTTAGAAAATCGATCTAAAATTTTGCAATTTGGATTTTCCTTTTTATGTTATTAAACAATTGATTACTACTTATACAATTGATTACAACTGATACTGTATTACCATAGTATAAGATTTATTTATCTTTGTGATTTTTACGGTTTTTAACTTAGGTCGGCAGGTATTTAGCAAATATTTTACTTTTTATTGCTTCATTTCTATAATGAATCACAAAATAGTTCTATATGTCGCGTGATGTATATGATACATTTTGTTTAAACTGACGCTATTTTCAATTAACTAACATAAACATTACGGGCTTCGTGTTATTAATTTATTGAACGGATAACACACAAAAATCAATGTATACCAAAGGAATCGCTAACTACTGTACTGAATAATACTGTTTTTGTGCTATTAAAAAATATGCTTTGAAGTACTATTATAAGATCTGATTTTTAATGGAAAATATAGTCATATAGGTCAGCAAAGAGGCTTCAAAAAATTTCTCAGATTTTATTTCACTAAATGAAGTATCAAATAATTGACACTTACCACGAGATAAAATTTATTTTTCTATTTATCAAAAATATGTAGAAACTTAGTGCAAAAGAAACTAAATAAGTCAAATGGAATATTATACCGTATTGCAACGTATTAAAACTTATTTTCAATCCGCATACCTAGCGATTGCTAAGAGGTATTTACATGAGTTTTTAAATAAAAAACGTGTTCTTGCATCTGTGGCCCAATTACAGAACTTGCCTACAATCGGATTATCACTTTTTCATAGCAAATTCGACTCTATCGCAAGGCATTAGTGGTTGCGATATTGAGAATTCGATTGAAGCCAAGTTATGTAATTGGGCCACTGCTTTACACATATTAATTAGGTTCAGATGTACTACATCACCAGCGAATGTCAAGGAGTAAAGCCCTGTCCGCACCGCGATATTTCACCGCGCGATTTTAATTCGCGCGAATTTTATTCCGTGATCGGAATTGCATCTAGTACGCACTGCGAATAAAATTCCGCACGATTTTTGTCAGTTTGATACAGTTCCCGGCTGAGACGGACGTCTACTAAAACTTTCAGTGTAGCTTACAAACCGATGACAAAGCAATAAAAAAAGGAAAAATAATAATAAAAGAAATATAAGAAAATAATACATAAAAGTGTCATTCATTAAATAAAAAAGTCGTAAAAGCCTTATTTTTAATATAATTTTTAAGTTTTACTTATTGCACGACTGCCCAAACAAGGAGTGTATTTTTTTTAGGATTCATGTATATTTGTATATATGTTGGTATGTATGTTTGTATGTATGTTTGTATGTATTTTTGTATGTATGTTTGTATGTATTTTTGTATGTATGTTTGTATGTATATTTTTATATATGTGAGTTTCTTTATTCCACCATAACTTAAATGCCTGAACACGCCGAATTTACGGTACCGTTTTATAAACGGATGTGCTATTTTTATTCCTTTCAAATTAACATAACTTTAGACTCTTATCCCGCAGGAATCCCGTATTTTTTTCGTGATTAAAAGCATCATTAATTTTAACACATAATATAAACTTTGACTGTGCCAAGTTACATCAAAATCCGTCCAGCGTGATATGTGTTTTTTTTAAATAACTTTCAACCCTTATCCTGCGGGAATCATTGTTTTTTTCGGGATAAAAAGTATTCTAAAAGTTAATCCATAACATAAGCTATTATTGTGCCAAGTTACATCAAAATCCGTCTGGTAGTTTCAGTGTGATGCATGTTCAAAGAGACAGACAGACAAAAAATAAAAACATATCCTTTTTGCACTCCATATCGATTTTGAAGTTTATCTCAATTATAATTTTCAAAAAATATTTAATGTACAGATTTAGCCCAGTTACAGTTTTATTATAGTATAGATTTGTTAGGTATTTTATGTGTTTATCGTTAGTTAACTCGCTTATGGCCTCCTATATCTTAAAACGAACCGTTTTCGCTTACTGTTCGTAGGCTTTTGACATAAACGCCATAAAAAAAGATAAAAAGTAACGAGACGTAGCAAAAACGACTGGTTTCATTTTTATAGGAATTGGGAGTTAGAGACCATTGTCCCTTACTCTTTGTTATTTATTTCTCTCCATTCTAAGGGTTGTCTGGAAGAGATCGATTTGAATAATAAGACCGCCTATACACTCACACACACTATTGGGAGTGTTATTTGGGAGACACTGCAGTTTTTTAAAGTATATTTTTAATCTATAGCTGTTTTGCTTCCTACATCCTAGATACCAAGGTTCCCTCCCTACTTCCAGCAACTAACAAACCGCAAGCAATCTTCAGTCTTTAGTAAAATACTATTTCTAGTCGATATATTTATTCCAGCATGTATTTATGCTAACAACCTTTTCAGGGAACATTGATGTTTCTTTCTTACAATACTAATTAAGTTAAATTGATAATAATAAATCACATTTATCTTTAATAATACAATAAACTATACAAAGCAAAACTTAAAGAGCAACACAAATCAAAGTAATTTTTTTGTGTGATCATTTTTTCATAAATTTATTCATAGACGAAATTGTTTTTTTTTATAGTTTTTTTTTTTACATTTAACCGCAGAAATGCTTCTCAAATTCACATCTATCGTTTTGTAAATCAGTCCTTGTATGATTTTGGAAGGTGCAGTTCTAATTTTCCACTCTTAACTAAATTGTGCTTTGAAAACCCTTGAAACAAACACTCTTGTATTCAATAAATATCAATGTTGTGTGAGAAGTTATTAGTGAATTTGTGAAGCTTTAGGTATCGGTCTGCCATTTAAATAATCGGTCAATCAGAAATAGCAGCTAATAATTTGATTAGCAATATATGTTTTTGTCAGGCAAAAATATAAAAAAATATAATTTGATCATCAAAATTAAAAAATTTAACGACAACAAAATAACTTTATTAACTGGTTAGCGCTGCGAATTCCAACTCTATTGCTCGGTGTCTACTCGTCGCATTGAGATGCAAAGTATATCATAAGTTGCTCAGCGGTAAAAACTGCTCGTCAACCGGTCCAGTATGTCTTTACGTGGCGCGAAAACAGTTTTTATATTTAATTGTAATATAAATCTTATCCAGCAGCTTGTGATATATTTTCCATTATATTTACACTTTTTGACTTTTTGTTACTTACAGCTTTATTATAAGTATAGTCAATGCTGCAAATGTATTTGATTATCTGAACAAATAACTTAACAGCTGCCCCATATGCCATTACCTGATGAATTCACCGACAGTATAAAGCTGACCAAAACGGCAAAAAAATCTGCTAACCGTTTAATTTAAATGATAGCCATTCCGTATTTGCAAGATTTCAGATGACACCACCGTGTACGCGCAGTGCTGACCTTGTCATATTTAGCTCTATTTTAAATGTTAGATTCGAATGACTACAGACCGCCGATGCTCCAGCGCGCGCACTATATGGCGTGATTAATTAAATGGCGTCATCCGAATATAACAATAAATTTTAAAGTGTACAAACACTAGTCCTTAACATTAATAGTAAAAGACGCAGTCGTTGGATAGTCCATAGGAAACAACTAATATGGAAAATCATTAATGCTATCAGTTCAGTTGGAGTCGGAGTCCATGTGATTTCGATAGTTGCGACGCGCTTTTTTCACGCGTTGGCGGAATTTGACCGCTTGGTACTCCGGGTCGTCCGATATATCGTCGGATGGTTGGTTGTGTCGGGTGCTGCTGCCCACGACGGTCCCCACGCCACTGTCAGGAGTGCCCAAGGTCTCAGGCGCGGGCCAAGTGGACCCTTCCGTGCTGCAACTGCTTTCGAGTTCGCTCTCGTTCGTTTCGTTCATCAACCGCGCGACCGTCCGGTTGTACCCGACGTGCGGCACGCGGTCCGTAGACGTGGCGGCGCGCTCCGATTGTTCTTTAGGCGGGGGCGATTCACTCGAGTCCGACCGTTGGAGGCCGAGTCTCCCGTTTCTTCGGACTCTGCGTAAGTTGCGACGGGTTTCCGGCGGCGGCGGCGACGAGTTGTTGCCCGAGTGGGGCTCGACCCGCAGCGAGTCGCCGAGCGAGTCGCGCGACCCGTTGATGGGCGTGGGCACAATGCTGACCAGGTTGTTGGGGACGGCGTGGTTGTTGCGCGGCGAGATCGGCCGGCTGCCGACTGACTGGTCGTCGTCCGAGTCGACTTCTGCTATCCGGAACAGGGCCGACTGGTTTTGGCCGCGGTAACCTGACGACATTACGAGAGTCAACACAACATATATTCGATATGAATTCGGTTTTATTTTTGGCTAACTTTTTCATAAATCTTATTATCCTTCTCCTATTAATATATTAAATGCGTAAGTTTGTTTGTGTATTGTTACTGAGCGCTGAAGCCGCTGAATGGATTTTGATGTTTGATAAATAGACACCCTCCTGGAATAACACGGGAGACTTTTGATCATCAAACTGCGGGCGCAGCTAGTTGTTAATCACACAAATATGCTAGTTTATTAATTGTTCAAGCTGAAACGACTAAGCCGATGTTGATAAAATTTGGTAGTTATATAGATAATTTAAGTCCTGGAATAACACAAAGGATACATTTCATCATGATCTTCATCCATCATCATTGACCACGCGAATAAAACCGCGTGTCGTACAGCAGTCGCAGCCTATCTTTGTGGTTGTGAAGTTAGGTTCTATGAACTATTGCACAGGTACTGCTGTGAGGATAAAACAGCATAAAGTAAGTGCGAGATAGAATATGCGAAAAAGTAAGCGATTGAGCAAGGCAGTTATACAATACTGTCTTCACCTTTTCAACATTGCGCCTGAAATTGAAGTTTCTGCTAAAAAGAGTCCTCTAAACAGATCTCCGTCTTTCCAAAGTGTAACAATACCAATAGGAGACCATCTGGAGCTTTCGGGTGTCGAACTCACATCAAACCTGAATTTTGGGTCTTATATTGAATCTAACTTGTAGCTGCAAAAAATCTTGGTATTTTGTCTAAGGTTAGGCGGTACTTCACACCGGGACAGCTTTTGAATCTTTATCAAGCACAGGTCCGATCTTGTATGCAGTACTGCTGCCATCTCTGGGACGGTTCAGCTCGAGTCTTTGGATTCAATTGAGAGACGTGCTATGAGGCTCATTGGAGATGACACTCTGGTAAAGAGTAAGCTTCAAAGTCTGGCGCATCGTGTGAGGTCGCAAGCCTGTCGGTATTCTACAGATTGCACTATGGAGAGTGCAGTGCACAAGAACTACACAATCTGATTTCCCCATCACCTTTCCATCGCCGTACGACTAGACGATCGGCAAAGCGCCATCCTTTTATGGTTGAAATACCTCGCACAAGAACGAAGCGTTACGAATTCATTTATTCTATTATTTTTCTTCATTTATTATAAGAACTTCTAAGGAGTGGAATGCCCTCGTCAATGTTACCGGTAAAATATAACCCTGGTGTGTTCAAGTCAAGAGTGAATAGGTATCTACTAGGCAAGCGTGCTACACCTTCGACCACATCATCGCTTTCCATCAGATGAGACGTGGTCAAAGGATTGCCTAGTCAGTAACCGAGTCACAAGCTTTCGCTGTTACTACTGTAGCTAGTAAGATGGAAAGTTTTTTAATCTTGCTCAGTTCCGAGATTTCTGGAAGGAGTTAGGGGAGACTTCTGCCCAGCAGATCTCTGCTATTTCTTTATTATCTAAATATAATTTTGACTAAACGCGAATTTTTGAAATATTAGTAAGATTGCGCTAAAGGACCCCCGACCGCGGTCAAACGCTTTTGCAGTCGGAAGTAAAATAAAACATGCACCACTACAAAATGGCTTTCTCTATAGCCTCCTGCTAAACTTATTACTTATTAGTAATTATAAAGTCTGTGCATGCAATTCCTTACCCGTGCTTGTGCTGGGCTGCGCTTGAACGAAGGAGTCTTCCTGCCCTTCCTGGGGAAAGTCGTATAAGACACCATCGCAAAACTCCTCAGTAGTGGGGTTGCCTGTAAGCAAACACTCTATACTTATAATAAAGCAGTAACAAAACATGTTATGCAAACGTAGTGTAGGACGCTCAGAGGCGTGCATTAGGAGAGGTCTGCGTCCAGCAGTGGACAGGTTATAAGCTGATAATAAAGTAACAAAAAGTTTGTACAAAAAAGATAATTAAAACAGAAAAAATAGGGTACTTAAAATAAGCTGTACTGAACATGAATATAACATTTATAAAAATCGTGTCTGTATGTTTGCCATTGGAAAGCTTAGGGTTTGACTTAAAAACTGGTGTACTTGGTATCTTAGTCCGATGAAAAGAAGCAGAGCAATCGATAAAAAAGACTTGAGATTTTTTGGTTGTAAAAATAGTTTACATGGCAATACCTGTGTGTCTGTGTATAACTTTCCTATAGCTGGTAACTTTGTTTTTTCTCTTGTTCACTGTCCGTGTGGGGTTCATGCGCCTACGCAGGGGTCTGATCATCTGAAACAAAATTAATTTTTAGTTGAAAATATATAAAACTAGCTTTCGCTCGCGACTTTATCCGCGCGGACTACAGTTTATCGCGAAAAAAGCATCCTATGTTCTTCTAGAGTATGCAAAAGTATAGCACCAACGCTCTTGAAGTTTTTTGATAGACTTGTTATCTCGTTTCCATGGCAACCGTTCCTTACAGCGAGTAATCAACATTTTCCAGTTTTCCAGTGGAAACTTACCATTTTCCGGGATAAAAAGTATCCTATGTTTTATTCCGGGGTAGCTATCTCCATTCCAAATTTAATCACAATCAACCAGCCGTTATTACGCGAAAGCTCCCCAACAAACAAAAAAATAGAAAACGTTTCACTTTTATATATTGGTGTGGATAACTATCTGCGCCCCGCAGCTTCACCCGCGTTCAATCTTTGTCATCCCGTTCACCCCCTCATAGATGGAAAAATCTCTCCTTAATTCACCTCTAGGATACTCAAAGAATATTTCCTCCAAATTTCAAATCTCCCGGTCCACTGGTTTATACGCATATAGAAGACTAGCTGATGCCCGCGGCTTCGCACGCGTGGTCATTCTGTAGGTTAAAAGTACTCTTTGGGCTATTTCAGGACCCATGATCCAGGCTGTTAACATTAAGTGAATAAAATGTTCAAAGTACTTTGTGAGATGTCTCACAACATACTATGAGATCACGTTGTATTATATAACATAATTATCTAGTTAGAATTTGTTTACCTAATTTTTCCCAGTTTGATTGTTTGATGATTGTGGGACGTTTCATTGTCACTTTAATCTTTTATATTTGTAGTTTACATGTTTTGTTATAATTGTGACATTTGAAAAAATAAATAAAGAACTAGCAAATATTGAAAATAATACATCCCCGTAGAGTTTCTTGGTGCTCTCTTTTTTAACGGGCGTATTTCCGAAGCACCGGTAGAGTCAGAAGGGTATTTCCTTTTCCAGTGTGAGATTTAACTCACATTGGCACATGAAAGGGCACATGAAAGGGAAATTTCCTTTTCAAACTCAAAGAATACTTAGTTTACCTAAATTTTTATTGATTTGATCTTTTTATAATATTTTATGTATTTCTTCTTGTTCATGAGATGTTAATTTTGACTTTTAAACATGCTATTATTTTTGCCTATATACAATAAAATACTTTGTCTTTGACTTAAAATACCAATATACCAACATTTGGTCAAAATTCCTTCAGCCGTCAAAAATATTTTTATCGATTGCTCGGCTTCTACTCATCAGATTGAGATATAAAAACCCCAGGTTTTAAGTCAAAACATAAGCTATCCAACAGTGAAAACCGCATCGCTATAGGTTCAGTAGTTTTTAAGTGGTGCGCGAACAAACAGACAGACAGACACGAATTTTTATATGTTATATTCTTGTTCAGTAGCTTATTTTATGTACCCTAGACCATTTATTTTTTAATTGTATTCTTTGTACAGACTTTGTCGTTCCTATTGCTTTATTTTAGGTAATGATTACGATAATGTCATGGTTATAATGTAGACAATCTCCACAACTGGCTGCTGGGTCCTTACCACAATACTATAATTATGTAAGTAAGGTATGCTAGGGTAACATTGGAAGACAATTACTTTGAAATTACTGCTTAACTAGACAATATTTCATGACATTGGCAACACAGTCAGCGACGCATTCTTGTAACCTACTACGGTTGAGTGCCCGGTGTTAGTCTGAGGCGAATTAAGTCATAAGTTCAAAAACTAAAGCCCCGACTACAGTTAGGTAATAAATAGCCTATGACACTTGCGATTAAGACGAATCGATTAATACCTCGCTTGTCAAAATAGGATCCAGTTTGTAGTTTGAACACATAATTCTTCATTTGCTTCGCAGTAATCGGGTAAAATATCGAGCGAGCCTTACAGTAGTCGCATATGTTATGTAATATCTGACATCTGAGGGATGACGCGTGATAGATGATGATAATGATGATGAAAAGTATCCTATGTGTTATTTCAGAGTTTAAGCGATCTCCTGTTTGAGAGAAGTTAGATGATGATGATGATGATGATGATGAAAAGTATTATGTGTTATTCCAGGATATATCTCCATTCAGTTGAAGACTCGAGATCAATACATCAATACAACAATCACTACATTATAACTGTCAGGAATCTTCATCTTGTAATTGGCATTACTTAATATACACTGGTAATACCATAGAGTAAATTGTCTTTGGCATCTTAGAGTCCCTCATCTTAGAAAATGGCCAAACTATAAAAAGTAAAAAACAAACTATAAAATATTATGTAAAACTAATACTAAAACAGTGCAAATAAGACGTTGAAAAACACACAAGCTTCTGTTTGTCCGTCCAACCTTTACATATTCAAATTTCATCAAAATCCGCTCAGCCGTTTGAAAGTGAAGATGATATAAGGTATCCTATATGTTATTCCAGGGTATAAGCCATCTCCATTCAAAATTTCATGTAAATCTATTCATAATGATGATGATGAACCAAGCTTACCGAGATAGCTCTCACAGTTTGCAAGTTGAAGTGGCAATGGGCAGACCATAAAGTTCGCAGAACCGACAACCATTGGGGAATAAAGGTTCTCGAATGGCGACCACGAATAAGCAACCGAAGTGTGGGGAGACCCCCCCACATGATGGAGCGACGACATTGTAGCCATCGCAGGAAGTCGGTGGATGGAGGTGGCACAAGATCGCTCATCGTCATGGCGCTCATTGGGGGAGGCCTTTATTCAGCAGTAGACTTCTAAAGGCTGACATGTTGATGATGATGATGATGATGATGAAAAGTATCATTTGTGTTACTTATTCCAGGGTGTAAGCGATCTCCATTCCGAATTTTATTAAAATCCGTTCAGCCGTTTGAGCGCGAAGGAGTAACATATACACACACAAAAATACATACAAACTTTCGACTTTTTAATATTAGTATGATGAAACTAAAATAACGAGCAAGGTTTTGCACCGCGCGCTCTCATTGGTCAACTCTTCATCTTTACTTTTCGTCATAATACCGTAAGTCTGGTTGGCTCAGTGGGAGAACGCTCGGCCGCCAGTCTGAAGTACCGGAGTTCTATTCCCAACTAAAGAGTTTACATATTGTACTATGAAAAATATTATGTGATGACTTAAATAACTTGATAGCACTGCGCGCGCTTATTGGTCCAATTAAATAATTCGCTCTTCCCCGGCATCCTATTACACATTGTTAACAATTTCCACGAAATCACTCCCATAGATTGCAGAAAAGCGAGCGGAAACATAAAAAAAAACTCACCCTGCCCGAGTTCCTAAACATGTAATGCGCGGGTTCGTCCGAGTCTGTCCTCTCGCTCGACGGCGCCGATATCCTCGAGTGCGCGTGTCCGTGCGGCGCCAGCGTGGTGCGCGGCGCCGGGCGGCGAGGGCCACGCGTGCGCCGCGCCGGAGTGCGCTTGCCTTTAGTGCTGGTGCCCGTCACGCATTTACTGCTTGACGCTTTGCTTAGAGATGTGCGGGTTTGTTTGTTTCGTCTGGAATATTATAAATCGGAGGGTCAGAAGTAAAAAGAAATATAGCACGTAAGTTAGGAGTGTGGGATCGTTTGGATACGACAATAGTAGACAGAAGAAGATACACTTTTATTTGATTTCCAGAAGGCGTTTGATACGGTCGATAAAGATACTGTTGGAGAAGCTTAGTGCGCTAGCTAGTCTTTACTCCAGGTCTCCGTCACATCGATGATTACCTTCGTGATTATCAGCAGTTTGTTAAGCTTGGTCTCTACGTTTCCCGACCCTATTACATGCGTTCCGGAGTTAGTTAAGGGTCGATACTCGGGCTTCTTCTTTTCATCCTTATGATCAATCATCGAAGTCAAAGCATTTTATTGTAAATAGGCAGAATAATAGCACTTTCACAACCAATAAAATTAACTAAGTAAACTGCTTTGAGTTTGAAAAGGAAATCTCGCTTTCATGTGCCGACTCAGAGTTGAATCTCGAACAGGAAAAGGAAGTACCCTTCTGACTCTACCGGTGCTTCTGAAGTACGCCCGTTATAGAAGAGAGCACCAAGAAACTCGACGGGAATGACATATTTTTCCATGTTTTCAATTCAATTTTTTTTAATGCCAGATAATTCAATAATACGAATTACACAATTATTAAAAATAATTACTAAGTAAGGTGCAATTATCCCAAAAATAGCACTTGAATTTTTTGTGATACTCCCCAGAGATCATCGTTATTTTTAACTTTAAGGAATTTGAATGTGTTAACAACATTAATGTTAAACAAATTTAAATATAACATCACACTTCTCAACGTTGTTTGAGAGTATACGAGAAGCCTTAACACAGTAGTCAAATGTGAGAAATGAGATAAGTAAACAAATATATGTACTAACCGGATCAAGCCACGTTTCTGCGGGCGTACATTTTTGGTGTACCGCGAGGCTACCAATCGCGCGAGTCTGTTCGGGCATCTCTGACTGCGAGCTCCGTTGGGATTGGCTGGAAAGTCACCAAAATATGTAATAATCAGGCTATATTTGTCCACTTCTGGACGTAGGCCTGTCCTAATGCACGCCACTGAACTCGGTCTCAGATGTCTGGTGGAGATGCTCTCCTCATCTGTTTTCTGCCAGCCGCTTTTTGCAGGTCGTCATTTCACCTGGCCACAGGGCGTCCTAAGCTACGTTTGCCTAAACGATGATCTTCACTCCAGAACTCACCTTCCCCAACGGTTATCGGTTCTTCGGGAGGTGTGACCAGCCCACGGCCACTTTAGCTTGCTTATCCTTAGAGCTGTGTCGGTTACCTTGGTTCTCTGTCAGATCACTTCATTACAAATCTCATCCTTCAGATAAACTCCAAGCATAGCTCTCTCCGTAGCTCGCTGAGCGACCTTAAATTTGTGGACTAGTCTGCCTGTGAGAGTCCACGTTACGGTAGGACGCACTGATTGAAGACTTGTGTCTTCAGGCAATGTGATATGGATGACGAGAAGACTTGACGAAGCTTGCTGAATGCAGCCCAACCCAGATGAGTCCTTCTGTTGGCTTCTTTCTCAAACTTTTTCTTACCTAATTGCAATATTTGCCCTAGATAATTGTTGGACAACTTTAAGAGGTACACTATTCACTGCAACCGGTTCAGGGTCACTAAATAGGTTGGTCAGCATACCTTGCAAGTCTTAGTATAATAGAAATAATACAAAACTGTATTTACAAATCAGGGGAACGATTTATGTACCTATCTCAAAATGAACTTTAGCAAGGACCGGTCAAAGTTGCTATTACAACGTAGACCGCGTATAATTTGGAAGTACTTACGTCGTTTCGGCGGCAGCGACCACCTGACGTTCTGGTCGACGAGCAGCTGGCTGTTGTCGGACGAGTCTGACTCGGAGTCGTTGTTCTGCGTGGAGGCGCCCGAGCTCGACCCGTCCAGCGAGTCGGTCTCTTCCGCGAGACACTCCAGCTCCCTCTGCACCAGCGAGTCGAAGAACGCCATCATGCGAGGGTCCTCGCTTGTAGACTGCTCCGCGTAGTTGTGTGATATGTACTGCAAGTAATAGCTCAAGAGTAAGAGGATGTTTCTCGGTGAGTAACTCCCCCAAGCCATAGGTCTGGTAGACAATAATGCACGGCGTGATAATCCGTGTTCATGGATTCGAAATATATGGCCGGCTTCCGGGGCGCGAATTTTTTACATGCTCCCAATTATTGGATACGAAATATCAGTACGTGACGGTTTTGTATGTCCAATAATGCACGGCTGATAATCCGAGGCCAACCAAAGACATAGATAGAATCTAAGCCTTGATGCCCTGTAGTGTTATTATCTATCATGGTTTCAATCCGATTTTCAATATTACTACACTAAAGTGTTGCGATAGAGTCGAAATTGCTATGAAGAAAGTGACAATCTGATTGAAACCAAGTTCTGTAATGGGGCCACTGTTGTGTAGGCGACTGCCAGGTTCAGAAATGACACAGAACCGAATCGGCCAACCCCAACTCCACGTGGTGTTGTCTGCCCTACACTAGTGTTTCTATAAAGTCGGAAGGGCAGGTGAAGCACAATCAAGAATCTTTCTCTTTATTGTTGATGTACATGAACACAACAAAAGTGGAATAGTAGCTGTGTGGGTGTGTTTGCATGTAGTTGTATCTCGTCCAATTTTTGTTTACGTTGATTATTTATGCTTGCTAGGTACAGATCGTCGTATAGCGTACCGCACATTAAAGTTCATATTTGAATGTTGTTTTAGTGTTGAGTTGTTATAATGTGCGACAGAACTATGACCTCAACTACCAGTATTCCGTACGGTCACCAGCCGGAATTAATTTTATCCTTTAGTTCATATACCCTCTTAACTTAATAGTGCAGAGTTGTCGTGGGGCAATCCTTCTGATCATCTATACACAACCGAGACACAAACACAATCAAACAACACACGACAAGTTCCAAAACTAAAACCCGATTACGGTCGAGTTAAAAATAGCCTATGACATACTTGCGATGAAGACGAATCGATTAATACCTCGCTTGTCAAAATAGAACCAAGATTTTAGTTTGAACACATAACCGTTCCTTCGCTTCTCCGTAGTCGGGTAAAAAAAAGCCGTGTCATAGGCAATTTTTTTACGACGACGAATCTATTGATACCTCGTTTGTCAAAATCGGATCAACACAGGCGACGCTATGGTGCAACATCCACATACATATATACATACATAGGCTGTAAAATCATTACCCTTCCCTTGCTTCGCCGTACTCGGGTAAAAAACACTAATCGTGTAGTAAAAACTGCTTCAAAAACCAACCTGCCCACTATGGTGCACAAGAGACACGTAGTCCTCGTGGGTGTATATTTCCCGCGGGTTGTCAGACCCCTGCGCCTCTTCGAGCAGCGACCCGCGCATCTGAGGGTACTCTACGCCTGACCACACCTGCAAAACAAGTTTTATATTCAAAGGAAACACTTTACGATAAGTCGCACGGACTTACCTAGACACCTGAGCTGATGACGTAATAAGTGTTGTAAAATGCATTATGCGTTGAATCATTTAAACCAGTGACCCTACATAGAGGTTAAGCCTACAACCCGTGCGACTGTACCTTGATGATTTTTTCTACGCCAGAGGAAGCTATGAGGCAGTAGTGCGGATTGTAGCGCACTTGGTTCACGATGGATCTGTGACCGTACAGCACTAGGTGCGGCGGTACCACAAGCATATATTGGTTTTCTGAAAATACATACAAATTAAGCACGATGTTCCAAATGTCACCGTCGAAACGTCCCCTTAGGTTCAATTAACCAAGCAAGACTTCGCTATTTATTTTATTTACTGCCAACTAAAACAAAACTATGACCTCTGTCTTAATAGTTGGGGAAAAATAAATAATGTTGTAAAAGCGCAATTAATGCAATGCGGAGTGCATTAATTGCGCTTTTACAACATACAGTAACACCTAATGCAAATGTGTAATTGCGCTTTTACCACATACAGAAACAACTAATGCAAATGTGTAATTGCGCTTTTACAACATACAGTAACAACTAATGCAAATGTGTAATTGCGCTTTTACAACATACAATAACAACTAATGCAAATGTGTAATTGCGCTTTTACCACATACAGAAACAACTAATGCAAATGTGTAATTGCGCTTTTACAACATACAGTAACAACTAATGCAAATGTGTAATTGCGCTTTTACAACATACAATAACAACTAATGCAAATGTGTAATTGCGCTTTTACAACATACAGTAACAACTAATGCAAATGTGTAATTGCGCTTTTGGCATTGAATTACTACCGAAGATAATCAAAATGCAATAAGATAAGCAATCGTGTCAGTGTTCGTTTTGTCGTCCAACTTAATACATGTCCATAATGCCATACTGTACAGCAAAAACGTAAATAAGCTAAATAAAAAATAACTTTCTTACAATCGAACATATAACCGTCTCCTTTTTGTGAAGTCGCTTAAAAACAAATTTAAAAATAAACTTTTATGCAGTAGCCATGCTGGATTTAGAATGACGCCACTTTTATTATATGTTTCGCTCATCAAGCCCTTTCATTTGATACCCATATCATAGGCGTTGCTGTGGAAATGATACATCGCTATTTTGTAACGTGCGCCATATTGGATAAAAGATGGCGGCATTTAAGTAATCGTGCATTGTCACGAGAACCAAACGTGTGTAGCGCCCGATAGCTTCAGTGGAAGTATGTGAAATATTGATTGCAAAATTCCAGGACATATATGCACACAAGTGAAGTTAACTAAAAGCTTTTAATTAAAATAAGACTAAATAAAGTGAGAAAAAAATACTTAATTTAATAATTAAAATCACTTACTCATATTCTCAGTATCAGGCAACTCCGGTATCTTCCACATGTACATGTTAAAGTCATCAGACCCAGACATCACATACTGGTCTTTGTCTCCGGCAAACGAGCAACTTTTCATCGTACACGAGTTATAATAGTCCGGGTGGTAGAACTCCGCCACTGGCTCGGGGGAATGTACTGCGTAGAGTATGGGCGATTGTCGCCGGCGCAGGGCCAGGATGTTGCGGCCGGATGCGTTGAAACGGACGCTCATGCTGTTCTGAGCTGTACCGGTGGCGTTGTGGCCGCCGTAGCGGATTAGGGGCCTATGGAGATAAAAAATACATTTGTAGGATGTAAAGACATATCTTACAACTTGGCAACATATTGCTAAGTTGATATTTTTGGAAACTTTGAGTATCAACAAGTTTGCAATAACAAATAAGCTCTTTTAATTATTTTTTTTGGAAATGTATCCGGAAGTTTTACATGGCAAATTAGTATTAGTATATTTTGCTATTCCTGGCAAATTTGAGTATCGTATCCAGTGTTGGCAACACCGAGTGAAGCTACCCCTGCATCCGAGCGGATGGCGAAGAAACTTCGACGAACATTGACGAAGATTCCCGGGCGTTTTGGGTATTTCGAATACCCTTCGTCCAAGACTAGTTTACACAAGAGCAAATGCGTAGTTTTTTTTTTCAATTTCTGGCAATGTATCTAAGAGCAAATGAGTAGTTTCTATTTCCATTTCTGGCATCCTATCTGTTTACAAAAGCGGATAAGTTATATATAGACGGCCGGTTGGTCGTGGCTAGAGACCCGAGGTAAGAAATCGAACGGTCACGGGTCCGAACCCTGCAAGGTGCAATCATTTGTGTGATGAGCAGAAATATTTGTTTCCGCGTCACGGATGAATGTTTATCCGTTATCTAGTGCCCATAGTACAGGGTATCCTATTTTGGTACTAGGTAATTTATGTGGAATTGTCCCGAATATATTGTTACGCCGGTCGATTCTTAGAAAAACAGTAGCTACTAAAATGTTCGAGGAGTTTCGGTCGGATGACGCAATACCTACATTTAAAGGAACATTCTGGAACACACTAGTTGCGCGTAGGTACCTACAGAATTTCCAGAGCGTGCGGTAGGTATATACCTACGGGCGCGGCAACATCAAAGGCACCGCTGGCCTTAGGTACCTACGGTGCGGCGCGGCGCGGCAACTTCAAAGGCACCGCCGACCTTCAAATACCTACCGACTATTGCTAGTACATACGAGTACGTACGAGTACCTTCTGGAAACATCCGTCGCGGTATAAATAGGACGCGCATCGACTGCCTGGGACAGTATTAACTTCTCTTTCGGAACGAAACGATCTAGTGGTTCGAAGCGAATATTCAGTGATAATTGATTAGTGTGTACAGTCAAGTTAAAAAGTGTTCGAGTGTTATTTGTTGATTTAATTTCTTTTTGTGGTTTTTCGAATAAAGGTGTTAGTTTTTGGTGCAATTGGCGTACATTAATTTTATCAGAACCCCAGCTCGTAACAATTTGGTGTCAGAAGCAAGGATAAAATAATGCTGGCTACACCAAAGCAGGAGACAGACCGCATGAGAACGAGAAGCCAACGAGAGAGGGAGGTGAACGAAAGACGGTTTGGTTCGCCATTACGAGCGCCTGGTGATGGTGACAATCAAGAAACCACTGATCTGGACGCCACCGTGGCCACCAGTCCATCCGCTGGTCCATCTACAGATTCTCCGTCTTCAATAGCCCTACCCTCATTTGATCTTTCGGGCTTAATGGCAATGCTCCAGGAACAATCTCGTTGGCTGGAAGAGCAGTTGCTTCGTGACAAAGAGGAGCAGACTCGCCCACAGGAGGAGCAGGCTCGTCGGCTGGAAGAACAGTTGCTTCGTGACAAAGAGGAGCAGATTCGCCAACAGGAGGAGCAAGCTCGTCGGCTAAAGGAACAGTTGACTCGTGACAGAGAGGAGCAGGCTCGCCGACAGGAAGACCAGACTGACTTCATAAAAGACCTGCATGCAACTTTTGGGAAATAACTCAACGATGTAAAGGAGCAGGTACATCTTCATGAGAACCGCTTCTCCGAAACTGACAAACGTTTCTACGAAACTAACCAACGCTTCACCGAAACTGAAACCCAGATTGCAGACATGAAAAAAGCCATGGGTGTCCTGAAATCTGGAAGCGGAATGTCGGCCCCTGTTGTTACTGCGTCTTCAGCGCGAGGTTTCAAAGTGCTGCCGTTTGATGGAAGCTCTTCGTTGTCGGCCTATAAGATCAGAAGAAGTTGTTGAGGCAAATGGATGCAAAGAAAGAAAGAAAGAAAGAAAGAAAATACATTTATTCAACACAAAACACACACACAAAAATAAAACATACAAATAATTAGAAAAATTAAGTAGGTACAATAGAAAAGGAAAACAAAGAAAAGGTAAAAGTAGATAATTAAAGTGGTGATGAATGGGCCTTAACTCAGCATTAGGCTGTTTGCCGAAGACACGCAGCGCTGGTTTTCAGCTAAAGCCCAGAGGGAGCGGAAAAAATAAACATAAGAGTAAATCTCAGGCCATGACTGCTCTCAAACTAGGCTTTCGTGACCAGGCTGTGACTATACTGGAGGCCCTCGGGAAGGACGTTACCTACGAACAGTTTCTCGAAGCGCTGGAATCTCACTAGGGGGACGCACACCTGGGGCACGTGTTTCGTGTTAAAGGACAGGGCTCAGCGCAATAACGAGAACCTACAGCAGTGGGCTCTCGAAATCGAAAAACTGGTTCAGAAAGCGTACCAGTCTTCACCAGACTCATGGACGGGATCTTGATCCAAGCATTTATCGATGGGATTCGCGACCTAGAAGTGAGAGGTACTGTGAGACTTGGGCATCACGAATCCCTTAAGGATGCCTTGGCTCATGCGTCGGAGGTGGAGGCCGTACAAGATCATCGAGCTCACCGCATCAGGGAAGTTGTGGCAACACCTCCACGTGACACTCGTCCTAAGTTTAGTCCCAGATGCTTCGAGTTTGGAGAGAAGGGCCAAACTGTGGTACTTGTCAAAAAGAAGGATGGCAGTTTACGTTTCTGTGTGGATTATCATCGGCTCAACGATGTTACCATTACCAAGAAGGATAGTTATCCCCTACCAAGGATCGACGACACTCTGGATACACTGACGGGGATGAAGTGGTTCACATCGCTGGACCTAAAGAGTGACTACTGGCAAGTGGAGATAGACCCAAAAGATAAAGAGAAAACAGCATTTTCTACGGGGAAGGGTCTATGGCAATTTAATTTAATGTCATTTGGATTGTGCAATGCTGCTGCAACTTTTGAGAGGTTGATGGAGCTGGTACTCACTGGGTTGATTGACGCCTGTCTCGTATATTTGGATGACATTATAATCGTGGGGCGCTCGTTTGAAGACTCGTGCGTTGACAAAAATTCGGACTGCTAATCTGAAGTTGAGTACGAAAAAGTACTAATTTTTCAGACGGCATGTTCATTTTTTGGACAACTGACGCAGAGAAGATCATCGCAGTCAATGAGTGTTCCAAAAGACCAAGACAGAAGTCAGAGCATTTTTGGGCTTGTGCTCTGATTACCGACGATTTGTTATGAACTTCGCTGATGTTGCTAAGCCTTTGCACAAACTCACTGAGGAGAAGCGGTACTTCTGTTGGGATGAGAGCTGTGACACTGCTTTCCAAGAATTGAAGACGTGTCTGTGCGATACACCTATTCTTGGCTATCCTGACACCGAGAATGGATTCATCGTAGATACAGATGCGAGTAATTGGCGGTGTGTTGTCTCAACGAAAAGGAGACCAGGAAGTTGTGATTGCTTACTTCAGCAAATCCTTGTCCAAACCGGAACGTAACTACTGCGTCACGAGAAGAGAGTTACTCGCTGTGGTAAAAACACTGCAGCATTTTAGTAAATATATGTTGGGACGCAAATTTCATCTGCGAACCGATCATGCTGCATTGAAATGTCTGCTTCATTTGAAGAGCCCTAAAGGACAAGTGGCAAAATGGATTGAACAGCTGCAAGAGTTTGACTTCGAAACTGAGCATCGCAGTGGCAGATCTCACGGTACCGTGGACGCCTTATCAAGGACACCTTGCCCAGAGAATTGCAAGCATTGTGTGAGGCAAGAGGCCAAAGAAGCGGTACCTGTCAGAATGCTGAGAAAGGACCTTAGCGATGAGTGGAAGAAAGCTTGCAGCTTGCACAACAAGAGGATGCAGACATGAAGCCAATTCTTGAGTGGGTTAAAACCAGTAAACCTAAACCTAAACGGAGTGATTTTGCGTGATTGAGTACAGCAACAAAAAGTTACTGGGCACAGTGGGACAGTTTGGCTATCCACGATGGGGTACTGTGCCGCAAATGGGAAAATGCTAGAGGAGACCACTGTCATTTACAAATGGTTGTCCCTAAAGCCAATGTACCTGATGTTTTGCAGCTCTACCATGATGGATGTTCAGGAGGTCACAAGTGCGTCAAAAGAACCCTGTTAAGGATACGTGAGCGATTCTACTGGATCCATTGTCGAGATGATGTGGAAAATTGGTGCCGCAAATGCACTAGTTGTGCAGCTGTAAAAGGACCCCACACACGCAGCAGAGGGGCACTAGAGCTGTATAACGTCGGGGCTCCATGGGAACGAATAGCGCTTGACATTGCCAGATCGTTCCCGAGTGACAGCGGGAACAAGTATTTCATGGTCGTCATGAGTGACTTCACTAAGTGGCCGGAGGTATTCGCCATTCCAAACCAAGAAGCTACTACAGTGGCAGATAAATTGGTTCACGAAGTCTTGTGTCGTTTTGGAGTACCCCTTGAAATTCACAGCGATCAAGGGCGGAATTTTGAGTCCCAAATGTTCCAGGAGACCTGCCGAGTAATGGGTGCACATAAAACCAGAACAACATCCTATCACCCACAATCTGATGGAATGATAGAACGATTCAACCAGACCTTGGAGAGATATCTGGCAAAAGTGGTGGAAACCAGGCAAAGGGATTGGGACAAGCACATCCAGCCGTTTCTTTTGTCATACCGAAGTGCGGTTTTTGAGAGTACAAAAGTCACTCCTGCGTTCGCGAATTTCGGAAGAGAATTGCGGTTGCCTGCAGTCCTGATAACTGGCATTCCACCGGATTCTCCACGCCGCGTTACAGGCTACGCAAATGACTTGCGCTGTAAGATAGATGAAGTTTATCAACAAGTCAGAGAATCGGGACAACAAATGTCTGAAAGGATGAAGAACGAAAAAAAAAAAAAAAAAAATTGAATAATCTGGGATTTGGCGAAGATTCACTTGTTTGGTTACATAATCCAGTGCGCAGCAAATGGAAGTCCCCAAAGTTGCAGGCGAAATGGGACGGACCATACCGCGTTGTGACCAAGATAAACGACGTCACTTACCGGATTCAAAAGGGCCAGAGAAGTGCTCCTAAAATTGTTCATGTTGATCGACTGGCCCAATATTACTGCTCGGGACGAGCATGTCTTAGGAGGGGGCAGTGTTACGCCGGTCGATTATTAGAAAAACAGTAGGTACTAAAATGTTCGAGGAGTTTCGGTCGGATGACGTAATACCTACATTTAAAGGAACATTCTGGAACACACTAGTTGCGCGTAGGTACCTACAGAATTTCCAGAGCGCGCGGTAGGTATATTCCTACGGGCGCGGCAACATCAAAGGCGCCACTGGCCTTGAAAGTTCAAATACCTACCGACAAGTACATAAGAGTACCTTCTGGATACATCCGTCGCGGTATAAATAGGGCGCGCATTGACTACCTGGGACAGTATTGACTTGGCTTTCGGAACGAAACGATTAAAGTGGTTCGATGCGAGTATTCAGTGATAATTGATTAGTGTGTACAGTCAAGTTAAAAAGTGTTATAATTATGGTGATTTCATTTCATTTTGTGGTTTTTCGAATATAGGTGTTAATTTTTGGTGTAATTGGCATACATTAATTTTATCAGACCTTGCCGTGGCGTTCTCGGCTTAGAATAAGACCCCTCCCATCCTCCCGTGGATGTCGTAAGAGGCGACTAAGGGATTACACTGCGTTCACCAATCCGCCTGCCAAGCGTGGTGACTATGGCAACCCCCCTCCCCCCCCCCCCTTAGGTATACCTTATACTCAGAATTACCGAACGGTTTTCGGTGAAGGTCATACAGGTGTACGCCCCGCACTCGAAACGCCCGGACGATGAAGTGGAGGCTATGTATGACGACATTTCTAATGCCATACATGCCCCGAAAACACACTTCACAGTGGTGATGAGGGACTTCAACGCACGGCTGGGCATGAGGAATGGCAATGAACTGAGAGTGGGGCAGTTTGGATTTGGACAGCGGAACCAAATGGGTCAGCGATTGACCGACTTCATGGAGAAGGAGGATCTCTTTATGATGAACTCTTTTTTCAAGAAGCGCCCGTCCAGGAACGTGGCTGCACCCCGGCGGTCATAAGCACGAGATAGATTTCATTTTGACGACCAATAAGCATATATTCAATGATATCTCTGTGATCAACAGGGTTAAGACCGGCAGTGATCACCGCATGGTAAGAGGCTCATTGAATATCAACGTAAAGCTGGAGAGGTCTCGTTTGATGAGATCTACTCTTCGCCCAAGTCCTGCCCAAATCCAAAACCCCGAGAGCTTTCAGTTGGAGCTCCAAAATCGCTTCCAAATCCTTACCGAATGCGATACAGTGGACGAACTAAATAACGGGCTGGTGGAAATTGTCCACGCGGTCGGGTCGGAGTTCTTTAAGACCCCCCGCAAAAAAAGAACACAGAAACTCTCTGAGCACACACTCAAACTTATGGCAGAACGAGGCGAGATGAGGCTGCAGTCTTCAGTGGATATGTCGAGTTAAAGCTTGCTTAATAAACAGATCTCCAAGTCAATTCGACACGATTTGCGTTCCTATAATACTACTTGTATTAAGAACGCAATAGTGCGGAACAAGGGCTCCAAAGTGTTCGCAAGAGATCTGTCTATTGGGCAAAGCCTGTTAACGAAGCTGAAAACCGACAGTGGCAGCATCGTTTCGTCGAAGCCAGAGATTTTGAGTGAACTCGAGTAGTTCTATGGACAAAGACAAAGGCTTTAGCACCGTAGACCACATCAATCGCTCCGGCAGATTATACAGAAGACCGAAGAGTATAATTGGCCACTATGACTAGCGTTTGTGGACTACGAGAAAGCCTTTGATTCAGTCGAGACTTGGGCAGTGCTACAGTCATTACAGCGGTGCCAGATTGATTACCGGTACATCGAAGTGTTGAAGTGTCTGTACAGCAAGGCCACCATGACAGTTCGCCTTCAGGATCAGAGCACGAATTCTATCCAACTGCAAAAAGGGGTGAGAAAGGGAGACGTTATTTCTCCGAAACTGTTCACCTCTGCACTGGAAGATATATTCAAGCTTCTGAACTGGAACGGATTTGGTGTTAACATCAATGGCGAATACATCACTCACCTTCGATTTGCTGATGATATAGTCATCATGGCTGAAACCCTGGAAGACCTAAGCACAATGCTCAGTGACCTCAATATTGTTTCCCAACAGGTGGGTCTTAAAATGAACATGGGCACGACGAACATCATGTCAAACGCCCATGTCGTACCCATGCTGGTTTATGTTGGGAACGATATTATCGAAGCTGTTGATCACTATGTCTACTTGGGTCAGACGATCCAATTGGGTAGATCCAACTTCGACAAAGAGGTCAACCGACGAATCCAACTCGGATGGGCAGCGTTCGGGAAATTACGCCATAACTTCTCGTCGCCGATACCGCAGAGCCTCAAGACGAAAGTTTATAATCAGTGCGTGTTGCCAGTGATGACATACGGCACTGAGACGTGGTCGCTAACTATTGGTCTCATACAAAAGCTCAGAGTTGCGCAGCGTGCAATGGAGAGAGCTGTGCTAGGTGTTTTACTACGTGATAGAATCAGAAGACATCCGTAGAAGAACGAATGTTACCGACATAGCTCTCAGATTTTGCAAGTTGAAGTGGCAATGGGCAGGCCATATAGTTCGCAGTACCGACAACCGCTGGGGAAGAAAGGTTCTCGAATGGCGACAACGAACAAGCAAGCGAAGTGTGGGGAGACCCCCCACACGATGGACCGACGACATTGTAGCCATCGCAGGAAATCGGTGGATGGAGGTGGCACAAGATCGCTCGTCATGGCGCTCTTTGGGCGAGGCCTATGGTCAGCAGTGGACTTCTAAAGGCTGACATGATGATGATGTATTTTATAGGAACCCCAGCTCGTAACAATATTATTATTATATTATATTATACTGTTCTATTTCTACCAACTTTTATTTTCCAGAAGTTAACAAAAACTAATTAGGGTAGTTATGAATTTTAAGAATAACCCTAATTAAATAATAAGGTACACCCGCCAATACGTAGAGAGCGCTAATACGTCTTCGCGCGACTTGTAAAGGTGTCGCAGTACTGTCTGTTCTACACGAGAGAACCGTTGTTATTAATACAAAAACTGTGCTCCTGACTAGTTGTGACACTTGTGACCATGGTAATTGCAGCTCCATCGTATAGGTACTAAATTCAAAAGCATTTCCAGCAATTAGTCTGTTGGTGTCAATATTGACGATGAGCTTTTATCAAATAAGATGGCACATATTTGATAAAACTTCTTTCGTGTCGAATTCTGATGTTGCAATAATTGTATTTACATGTCTGTAAATAAAACCCAAATCGCCACCATCATCATTTTCACCCACTAATCTGCCCACAGCTGGGTATTGCCTCATTTCACTGTTGCCACTCTCGTCTATCGCATGTTAACCTCATCTTGTTAATCATCAGGTCTTTCCCTCCACCTTGACGAGATCATCGACCCATCGCGAAATCAAAACCCAGATGGAGTTGTTTAACACATTCACTGCTGAAAACACAAACGTTGTGTTTTTTAAAGTACGACGCCAGTGCACATACGATGTGTTTTTAGACGTAATTTTAGCACTCCACATTATTAGCACTATTTTAGCAGTACTTTTTAAGGTTCAGCATTAAATGTTTCAAGCCAGTTAGTAGAAGTTTTGGAAACTTACGTCATCGGAGAGCGCAGGTCCATTAGTGCAACTCAGTCTCTAGAGTTGGCAGACACGAGGACTCTGTTGCGGGTGGAACATTACGCCGTGGAACGCCTTGCGGCTGCGCGATATCATCATAGTTTCTGCACAAGCAACATTTGGAAACTTACGTCTTCGGAGAGCGCAGATCCATTAGTGCAACTCCGTCTCTAGCGTTGGCAGACTCGAGGACGCCACTCTGTTGCGGGTGGAACATCACGCCTTGAAACGCCTTGCGGCCGCGCGATATCATCATAGTTTCTGCGTGGTGACGGTGGCCTAACGGTTCTATAGTGCAATTTAGAATCCAACCATACCGGGTTCAAAACCTACTCGTAGGCTACGCACCCATGACTTTTCTTGAGTTATGTGCGGTTTTCCATAGCTCCGTGCTTCGGAGGGCACGTTAAGCTGTCGGACCCGGCTATTATTGATTAATAGCAGTCGTTAAGCCATGTCAGAGGCCCTCGGGCGGCTTGACAAATTCTGACATCAGAGGCCAGCACTACCTCATACGACAAACAAACAAACATAGTTTCTGCTCAAGCAACATTTGGAAACTTACGTCTTCGGAGAGCGCAGGTCCATTAGTGCAACTCCGTCTCTAGCGTTAGCAGACACGAGGACGCCACTATGTTGCGGGTGGAACATCACGCCGTGGAACGCCTTGCGGCTGCACGATATCATCATAGTTTCTGCACAAGCAACATTTGGAAACTTACGTCTTCGGAGAGCGCAGGTCCATTAGTACAACTCCGTCTCTAGCGTTGGCAGACACGAGGACGCCACTCTGTTGCGGGTGGAACATCACGCTATGGAACGCCTTGCGGCTGCGCGATATCATCATAGTTTCTGCGTGATGACGATGGCCTAACGGTTCTATAGTGCAATTTAGAATCCAACGATACCGGGTTCAAAACCTAGGCTACGCACCAATGACTTTTCTTGAGTTATGTGCGGTTTTCCATCGCTCCGTGCTTCGGAGGGCACGTTAAGCTGTCGGTCCCGGCTGTTATTGATTAATAGCAGTCGTTAAGCCATGTCAGAGGCCCTCGGGCGGCTTGACAAATTCTGACATCAGAAGCCAGCACTACCTCATACGACAAACAAACAAACATAGTTTCTGCTCAAGCAACATTTGGAAACTTACGTCTTCGGAGAGCGCAGGTCCATTAGTGCAACACCGTCTCTAGCGTTGGCAGACACGAGAACGCCACTCTGTTGCGGGTGGAACATCACGCCGGGGAACGCCTTGCGGCTGCGCGATATCATCATAGTTTCTGCACAAGCAACATTTGGAAACTTACGTCTTCGGAGAGCGCAGGTCCATTAGTGCAACTCCGTCTCTAGCGTTGGCAGATACAAGGATGCCAGTCTGTTGCGGGTGGAACATCACGCCGTGGTACGCCTTGCGGCTGCGCGATATCATCATAGTTTCTGCACAAACAACATTTGCTTATTTAACGGCCAGTTAAACAGTTGGTCGGTTAGTCTGCTAATCTGGCGAATAAAATATCAACCGTTATTACAGAAATAACGCTAAAAGATAACTTTAGAGACGAATATTTCGTAATCGGAGTCGTAAACTGTCCAAGAAATTTCAGTTATTTCAAAACTAGCTTTCCCGCCCGCGACTTCCTCCGCGCGGACTAAAGTTTATCGCGAAAAAAACAACCTATGTTCTTCTAGGATATCAAAAACCAATGCAAAAGTAGGTATAGCACCAACGCTCTTCATCTTTTTTGGCAGACTTGTTATTTCGTTTCCATGGTAACCGTTCCTTACAGAGAGTAATCAACATTTTCCCGTGGAAAATTAAAATTTTCCGGGTTAAAAAGTATCCTATGTTTTATTCCAGGGTATTAGGTCCATTCCAAATTTCATCAAAATCCGTCCAGCCGTTATCACGTGAAAGCTCCCCCAAAGAAACAAACAAACAGACAACGTTTCACTTTTATATATTGGTATGGATATTTAATATGATTTTACTTTAAGGGTTACAAAAAACTTTTGATGTAATGGCGCGGTACGGGGGCAACGCAGACTCTTGGCGCGGCGACCCGAGCACGCCGAGACGCGTCGTCGCGCCGCTGGTGGCTCGTCGCTACATTCGATGTTTACACATCTTCCAGACGCGACGGTTTTTTTTTTATTATCTTCACTTTATACAGGACAAACACAAAAAAAAATATATAAATAGCTACCTATGCAATTTGAGGCAAAAATCTTTTATAGTTGTGCCAAATGTCTACCTTGTACTGTTGATATTGTCTGAATAAAACGGTTCTGACATACAGACATGATTAATTATGTATTTTCCACAGTGTCAAAATTGACAAATACCCTATTATTATGGGAGGATTTCCATAGGGCTCCATCAGCAAAACGCAACTTCTCAGAGACAAGACAACCGAGGACAGATGAAATGTGGCAATACCATTATCTTGGAAAGTCGGGAATCACTTGATCATTGTCCATAGTTTCTCACACTTCGACAATCATTTTTGTCCACTTTTCGTGGAAGAAATGATGTGTACGGTTTACAAACTTACCGCGCACAGAACGACGTGTATCAAAGAGCAACAGCCGGCCATCATTGCCCGCAGTGGCGAGCACGCGGTCATTGAACGGGTCTACACTGAGGCTGCACACTGCCCTTTGATGCTGGAGAACTTCTAGCGGGCTCTTGCTTTCTGTGTCATGGACTATTACCTATGAATAAAATACATGAAACATTGCAATGTATCCTGTGATGTGGTTATTGCAAAATCAGAAGAACTTATTTTGAAGTACTTTTATACAACAATTCAATTCATTTTTTTTGAGATTTTGAGTCAAGTCCTAAACTATCCAACAGTAAAATACGCATTTCAATCGGTCCAGTAGTTTTTGAGTGATGCAAGAACGCACAGACAGACAAACAGAAACACAGCTTTTTTTTTAATTATTCATGTTCATTAGCTTATTTCATGTCCCTTAGACAATTTTTTATGTATAACCATCTAATGGCGCGGTAAAGGATCAACGCCGACTTCTAGCGTGGCATCGCGAACGGAATAGGAGATAAGAGAAGAAGACTAAGATCATTCAATGCATGTTACTGTGAATCAAATAGTTTAACACTTAGACATAGAGTAACTTTTTATATACGGCACCTAGGTACGCTTTGTTTCATATTTTATCCTGCCATGAAATTGCGTTGTTGTTGTGAAAGGTAGGTATTAATGACATGTATGTCTGAGGTATTTCATAATCTACCTATCTATTTCATAGCAATGGACGAATATGGGCTGGTGGTGATGACGATGAGGCAAACAAGGCGTCCCGCGATGGCACATTTGTTTTATTTTTATTTTCTTTGTCGTTCAGACTGCTTGATATTTACTGCTTTATTATGAGTATGATATAGATGCAAGAAGATATAAATATTATAATGTAATTTCACTAGTACAGAATATAACCCAGGAAGTCTCAGTGTTTAGTTCAGCCAATTGAGCATGAAGGATGATGATGATGATGATGATGTTATAAGTAGTAAGTAAAGTGTTATTCCAGGGTATAAGCTAGCACCATTCCAAATTTCATCACAGCACATTCATTCAGTCATTACAGCACAGTACAGCCATTATTGCGCAATAGCTAAAACTATTGTATATGATATGACTAAACTCAAGCACTGTAGTAGACAGAATAATGAAAAAAAGTAAGTAAAATCTGGTGTGGCTATCGGGTTAACCATACCTGGATACAAAAGTACCCGACTTAAAAAAAAAAACTTGTGGTCGATATTGGGTCAAAAGCACCTCATACAATATTTTTTAATCAATCAATTGTAAAAAATGAGGCAACCCTACCAACAGAACCCTTCCCTTACTACTCCATGGAATGCCCTGCCCTCGTCAGTGTTTCCGGTATATTATAACCCAGGTGTGTTCAAGTCAAGAGTGAATAAGTTTGTATCTACTAGGCAAGCATGCTACACCTTCGACCACATCATCGCTTTCCATCAGGTGAGATCGTGGTCAAATGATTGCCTAGTGCATAATAAAAAATAAATGTGTTGTGTATGTGAGTGTTTTGCACACCCGCACACACACACACACAAATACACAATGGGACAGTTAAATGTCAGGTTTTATGTACCTGACAATAAAGTGAATGTGTTAACATGTCCAGGAAAACTGGTAGAAAATGCTACATGGCAGTAAAGACTTAGGAAGGCTCATTTTGATCACATAGAACAAATAGGGGCCAAACTGGCTTCATACCCTGCGTGTAGCAAAGCTTTTTGGTCCCTGGCCAAGTCGGTCGAAGTGAACTTCTGCCGCCCCTCACTGCCACCACTACTGGAGAGAAAGCGAATTTATTAGCTTCTCTTTTTGCAGAATCTTCACATCTAGAGACGCTACCGGCAAGATACCTTCCTGCCTTCCTCATTGCGAGGTTTTTATGCCCGATATACGCATTCGCCGGATCCTTCTGGCGAATGCGTATATCGGGCATAAAAACCTCGAATGTTCTCAGAACGCTTCGAGCCCTAGATGTGAACAAGGCCAGTGGTCCTGATGGCATCCCAGCGATTGTGTTGAAAAACTGTACGCCCGAATTGTCTCCCATCTTAACGCGTTTGTACCGCCTCTCTCTTCACTCAGGCAAAGTTCCGAAGAGCTGGAAGCTAGCCAATGTACAACCAGTACCTAAAATGGGTAGTCGTGCTGATCTGGCCAATTATCGCCCCATCTCGATAACCTCCTTACTCTGTAAGTGTATGAGCGTGTCATAAACGTTAGGCTATTGGCATACCTTAAGGACAATGATGTCCTCAGTGACCTACTACTGGGGATCTTCTTGCGTATGCTACTCACGTATTGAGCGAAGCTATCGAGATGCATGGTGAGGCGCTTGCCGTCTGCCTTGATATATCTAAGACTTTTGATCGGGTCTGACACGATGGCCTGTTGGACAAGCTTCCCTCATATGGATTACCTATTGGCTTTTGCAATTGATTTTTTGAGGGAACGATCTATTCGAGTAGTCCTAGAGGGCTGCTCGTCTGATCAAATGGCCATCAATGCTGGTGTATCTCAAGGATTGGTTCTCTCGGCTCCACTGTTTTTACTGCACATTAATGACCTTTTAAAGCCCGGTACTTTGGGTATGCAGATGACAGTACTGTAGTTGAGAGATACAGTTCCAATGCTCAAGCCAGTTGCGACTCTGTCCAGCATCAGAGAGAGGCTATGGTGGACCGTTTGAATTTAGCCTTAGATGGCGGGTCCGATTGAGGTGATTCTAACCTGGTTAAGTTTAATGCTACTAAAACGCAGGCGTGTTTGTTCTCTACTAAAAAGAGTCCTCTTAACCGATCTCCGCCTTTCCGTAGTGTAACAATACCATTTAAGGCGACCATCTGGAGCTTTTGGGTGTCGAACTCACATCGAACCTGAATTTTGGGTCTTACATTGAAACCAAAGCCAAGGTAGCTGCAAAGAAACTTGGTATTTTGTCTAAGGTTAGGCGGTACTTCACACCGGGTCAGCTTTTGAATCTTTACCAAGCACAGGTCCGATCTTGTATGGAGTACTGCTGCCACCTCTGGGACGGTTCTGCCAAGTATCAGCTGGAGGCTTTGGATTCAATTGAGAGACGTGCTATGAGGTTCATTGGAGATGACACTCTGGTAAATAGTAAGCTTCAAAGTCTGGCGCATCGACGTGAGGTCGCAAGCCTGTCGGTATTCTACAGATTGCACTATGGAGTGTGCACAAGAACTGCACAATCTGATTCCCCCATCACCTTTCCATTACCGTACGACTAGACGATCGGCAAAGCGCCATCCTTTTATGGTTGAAATACTTCGCACAAGAACGAAGCGTTACGCTTCTTACTTCTAAGCAGTGGAATGCCCTGCCCTCGTCAGTGTTTCCGGTAAAATATAACCGTGGTGTGTTCAAGTCAAGAGTGAATAGGTATCTACTAGGCAAACGTGCTACACCTTCGACCACATCATCGCTTTCCATCAGGTGAGATCGTGGTCAAACAATTGCCTAGACAGTGATAAGGTTTTTTTTTTTTTTTTTTGTCTCTCTATCTGTCTGTCTCTTTGAACACGCATCACGCTGAAACTACCAGACAGATTTTGATACAACTTGGCACAATCATAGCTGATGTTATGGATTAACATTTAGAATACTTTTTATCCCGAAAAAATAAAGGGTTCCCGCAGGATAGGCGTTGAAAGTTATTTAAGAGAACACGTATCACGCTGAAACTACTAGACGGATTTTTTTGCAACTTGGCACAGTCATAGTTTATAAAATGGGTAAAATATGAGGATACTTTTTATCCCGAAAAAATAAAGAGTTCCTGCGGGATAATGTCCCAAATTCTGTAAATTGAAGATATGTTGTAAATTGGAGGCCTTTCTATTTTCACTACTAAAGCCAACACTGTATTTTTTTAATTTTTGTGTTTTTGCCTGTCAGTCCGACTGTATTTCTGTACCTTGGCAGCGCATTACGCCGAAAATACTCAATGAATTCAAATGAAATTTGGTATGATTTGAGTTCATACTTCGAGGTAGGACATTGGATACTTTTCATCCCGAAAAATTAAAGGGTTCCTGCAGGATAGGGGTGGCAAATTATTTAAAAGAACACGTAGTATGCTGAAACTATTGGACAGATGTTGATGCAACTTGGCACAGACATAGTTTAAAGATGGGTCAAAATTATGGATACTTTTTATCCCGAAAAAATAAAGGATTTCTGCGGGGTATGGGTCCAAATTCTGAACATTAAAGATATTGTGAAATTATTTTTTGGAGGTTACTCTATATTCGATAATGAAGCCTAAACTGTATGTTTTTTCATTTTTGTCTGAATGTCTGTCTGTCTGTATCTTCGCCGCGCATCACGGTGCCAGAACTACAGGATGAATTCATATGAAACTTGGTATGATTTGAGTTCATACTACGAGGTAGGACATAGGATACTTTACATCCCGAAAAATTAATAGGTTCTCGCAGGATAGGGGTTGAAACTTATTTAAAAGAACACATACCATGCTGAAACTAATGTACGGGTTTTGATGCAACTTGGCACTGTCTTAAGTTATATGATGGGTTAAAATTGAGGACAGGTTTTATCCCGAAAAAGCAAAGGGTTTCTGCGGGATATGGGTCCAAATTTATGTTAATATTGAAGTAATAAATAATATTTTTTTGATGGTCCTCTATATTTGATACTAAAGTAAACTGTTTTACTTCTTACTTTTGTGTTCTTATTTTTTTTTATAGCAGTTAACGCCTGCTTACCCTAAATATATATAATAATTTTCTAATGGAAAAAATTTGAGTCACGGACGAGATTCAAATTCGCATACTGTGCCTCAGGGCGGCTTATGCCTTTACCAATTTGGCCACCGAGACCTATGCGTCGTCATCCAAATCTTTCCACTAGCTTCTTTGAACCCGTCTTATGGGAACGGTAACGCTATCTATTGGTAGTATTACGAACTACCAACCAAACACGGCTAATATTGATTAACTTTGTGTCTGAAAGATAAAGCTGAGGCACAGTATGCCCATACCACTCCGGCGGCTGCTCTTGAAGGTCGTGAAGGATTTGGAATTCACTAAACAGTTAAAGCGCACCCGTCAAGCACACGCAATCAACGCTAATACCGGGAAAGCGTTAACTAGGCGGCAGAATTAAGCTAAACCTAGCCTACAAATACTTCAAGCAGAAATAGGACTTTTTAAATTTTGCCGGGTTTTATGTTCGAGTGATTATCTGTGAGTGGCGCACCAGCCAACAACACAGCGGCAATCTCCCTCCAACCAATCATCGTCTGAATTTATTTTCTATTTATCGCACCTAAAATCTATCTAAAATTTTGCTTCCTGTTTGTAGATATAATGTATAATTAAAGGTTAATTAGCATCGTAAGTTTCGTAGTGATCTAATAATATGCCATTGCATTGCAATGTGACAAAGATCCTACTGTAAATAACTTTTTGTATATTGTAGGTCTCTGAAAGAAAATCTAAACATTGATATTATTTTTTAGCAATAATAGTATGTACCAACTTCAAATAATCATTACGACTGCCTATTTAAAAATATCATATTTCTATAGGTATAGTGACTATTAGTGCTTCTCAATCCAGATTTTGTTGAGATAAAGTTAATCTTCAACTGAAAATAAACTTTGCCATTGGTCCTTCCTTGTACACTATTTTTGTACAAAACAATCAAATCAATAAATAAATAAAACGCCAAAAAACGAAGAAGAAATTTATTTGCGATTTAGAAATGTACCTATATAAAAGTGTCTCTACCTATGTCATAAAGACACATGGCTTTTAAAATGTATCGTTGTAGATTCCAGTGCACAAAAATGATCAAGTTTTGGAGAGACGGATAAATGGGAGCTCAACAGTTGATAATTATAGCCTAGGACTTGATAGAAAAGTACCTAAGTATATTGAATATTGAAATTTCTTGATTATACTAATAATATGATACATTTGTTTCAGGTGGATGCACACAGAACTGCAGTTCAGAATGTATAGAACTCCGCTCTCTGAGCTCATAGAATAAGGCAAACTTTGATTTATGTGAAAATTATAACATTATTACAAGATATTTAATACTTTCACTTGATTTTGTTTTATTTATATCTGCATTGACTCCTCATTGTTAGTAGAATTTCACCTAATTAGGCTTTATAAGAAAATTACTAGATTTTAAAAACAGTAGGTATTTTTTCATTTTAGGGTTAAAATCCTACTCTAGCTATGAAATAGATAAGTAGGTTATGAAATACCTCATATATACTTGTCATATATAGGGATGCAAACGATACATCAATGTTTCCAAAACATCGATGTATTGTTCATAAACATCGAGGTTAACATAGATGTTTTGATGAACGATACATTGCCGAAACATTGACGGCAAAACTATTAAACATCGACATCGTTCATCCAATCTGTTCATGCTCTGCCGACCAATGACACATGTTTATGTTGCCACGTTGCTCTCTTTTGTTCGTTAGTTTAAACATTATCTTGCTAAAAATTTGCAAAGATTGCAATGATATATCTCCCCACCATTGCATAGTCTGTGCCAAGCGAGCGTTTGTTCTCCCAGGCTGGAGCAATCACTCAGGACAGAAATAGGCTTCTGGGGACTAGAGTATCCAAGTAAACTCTATTTCAGAATTTTTACACTCGATAAATAAATTTTATATGTATGTATATTAAGTATGGTACATACATTTTATTATGTTTAGGTACGTCGTAATTATAGCTACATGATTACATTACATTTCTTTTGAGTTATGTGAATTGAGTTCCTCTAAGTATATTATATTTCTTTCTAAATTCCATTTCAAAATTGATATGTTCAAAAAAATAAATTCAGAAAATGTGTTTTATTTTTAAGTTCAATTTTATTGTTTTGTGGTCTAATTAATTGGGTTAGCAAATGTATTGGGTTAAAAACTGGTAAGACCAGTATATTTTATTGTCCAGGTACGTCATTGTTAGTGTGATGGATGAGATAATTAAAACATTGAAAAAACATCGATGTATTGTTTTTATTACCATTGTTTTTATTACCAATGTTTTCAACATCGATGTTTGTTGTGGGAGCATCAATTTTTTCAATCATCAATGTTTTTAAGAACGATGTTGCATCCCTAGTCATATAGTGCTTCTACAAGATACCTACCTTTCACAAAAACAACACAATTTCATGGCACGATAAAACATGAAACAAAGTGTACCAAGGTGTTAAACTATTTGGTTCATAGTAACTATGAATTATCAATGATCTCCACTAAACAAACACTGCTATATAGAAGTTGCGATGAAAGCACTCAAATGCTCTTCGGTTGCCAAATGTCATTGCCACTGAATTCCTTGTGAATTCGGATTTTAAATTACAGGTTTTGTATTTCCTAGTAAAATGACAGATTCCATGCGGTTGAGTGGTCATCACCTTGATGACGTCATTTTACATGCTCACTGAGCTTAATGAATTTGAAACGAGTGATTGGTGGCAATGAATGGTCCAAGTGGTATTAACCAAACCGCAATTTAACTCTACGGAATCAGGCCCATGGTTTTATTTGACCATTTATATTATCGATTTGTCACAGATACAGGCTGATAACAATACAGTTTCATTACTGCCTGTATTTAGCCTAATGCAAGAGATTAAAAACAAATAGGTAAGTATTTTGGTTTAGACAGAACAACAATTAGTTGTATTGATTTGTTTCAAAATAAACAGTGTGTACCTATTAAGAATTCTATGCTTACCATATCATCATTCCCCCCAGAGTAAATTTTCTGGTTGTCACTTGTAATGCCAAGGCAGAATATGTTGGACTGATGTGTGGATTTCATTGCCACGGGCTTGCCATAGTCCATAATGGCTTGCCCAAACTGCCATATCATCACTCGCCTATCATCTCCACCTGGCAAATAATTAATTTATCTGTATCTCTGGCACTAATGCATATCTAATAGCATTTGGATGTAATGATAGGAATTTTATCAGGATTTGGAAGGATACAAAACGTTAATATTGACCTTCTGTAGGTCAGGTTGTTTACTACATACAGCTGAAACTATTTACGTTTGCAGTGTAGATATCAAGAATTTCTGTAAGAAGCTTGCCTGATCAGGAATTATTTACTAGCTAGGAAATATGCCAATCTGAAACGAATTTACGCTAAAAGGGTTTCAAGTATGTATTACTACTGACGGTTCAATTGCTCTGTGATTCAATTAAAATTACCTGATACAAGTAATTCGCCATTCTTGGAAAACTCGATCGCATTTACACATCCAAAATGGCACACCAAATCTTTCCTAAATAAGTTTTTAGCAGCATTCAAACGATTTGTAAAAAACTGTGACTTGATTACAGGCAAAAATCCGTAATCTCTTTTATTTATGTAAGTAACAGGGCTAGAAATATTCGCCATGTCTAGATCAAAACCACCATTTTCTGATGAAGAAACAAAACTTTTTTCGATCCCCGTCTGTCGCGTCGATCAGCTGTACTATATTTTTAAAAACAAAATTACGTTTCTTTCTGTGTCATCCAAATAGTGTTTTGAAAACTTTTATCCCGAAGTAGGTATTCAATATCTGTTGAATTTGACTACAGGAGGCGAATTTATCAATTAGATAAATATATTCAGTGCATACTTTAAAATGCTATGGTTGATAATTTTAGAACTAGAGTAAATTGAATTTTAATTACTACAATAATGTATACGTAGAAAGGAATCACGCTCTTTTGTCAATTTCGGGGTCGTTCGTTTTGATGCTAAATGATCGAAAATTAAAACAGTTAAAAACGCTAAATATGTTTCGATCAGCGTTCTCTTTGAACATGACCGTTAAATTTGACATCGGAAAAGCGACTTTATTTTACTATAGTTTAGGGTCGTTTTTCGTTCGGTTTGGAAATGATCATTAATGTCAAAAATGGCAATCGAAACAGCCCAAAACGCCACTGCATCATCTCAAATGCAGGGTTTAAACACTGTCATCTAAGGGGCCGTTCGTTTTGATGCAAAATGATCGAAAATAACAGTTAAATACGCTAAATATGTTTCATGACATGACAGTTAAATTTGACATCGGAAAAACGACTTTATTCCTTAGGTTTTATTGCCGTTTTTCATTCGGTTTGGAAAGGATCATTAGGGTCAAAAATGGCAATTGAAACAGCCCAAAACGCCACTGCATCATCTCGAATGTAGGGTAAGTTGTCATTGATTGTTGTCAACCAACTGTATAACCGCTCGGTTGTCCACGCGCTGAAGACCGCAGGACCAAACAGATAACCCAAAAAAAAAATGGCCGACGCGACACATCTAACCTCAAACTGGTAATTGATTGTATATGCGTTGAGACTACAGGTACTTGATGGTCAATCCACAAAAAAAAAAGGTCGACGCGACACATCTGGCTGCAAACTGGGGATTTATTGGGTACGAGCCGAGATCAAAGGTATCTGATTGTCAACCTACAAAAAAAAGAAGGTCTACGCGACACATCTGCAGCCCGTTTTCATAACTTGGCTTCAATCGAATTCTAAGTATCGCAGCCACTAATGCCTTGCGATAGAGTCGAATTTGCTATGAAAAAAGTGATAATCCGATTGTAGCCAAGTTATGGAATTGCAACGCTGGCCGCGCCGACTTTGCGTAAACAAACAGTTTTTATGACCACTTCATTGAGCGCTTAGATAAACAAACTGGTGATTTATCGAGCTAAATAGGTACGGCACATATTCCAAGTGTTTATGTTGTGGGTTTCGAAGCAAAATAATTATTTAAACACGCTTAGATTTGAATGATTATTGAGGTCAATAATGTTCAAAATCGAGTGGCAAAATTTACGTCGCTATCGAGTGGTCCGATGATCGATGAAAACAAAAAATGTCACTGTAGCGTTAGTTGCGAAGATCAATGAAAACAAAAAAAGTGACTGTAGCGCATAGAATCAATCGAGCGGATAATTATATATACCATAACACCCGAGATTGCAGAGCAAAAAATGCCTTGAATGTTAATTGCGCAGCCATTTGCATGAAGTACAGTGGCCACGACTTATCGGCCGTACTGTATGGTTTACGAAATTTTATGAAAAACTAGTTGCACCCCGCGGTTTCTCCTACGCCATAGGTAGACCATGGTGCTCAGGGATAATGTATTATGTAGCTTCCTATTAGTAAAATAATTTTCAGAATCGGTTCAGTAGGTAGTATCAGAGATCAGTGGGCTGCCCGCAGCTACAAATCGCAATGGTAATTGCACTCAAACTCACACAATTTGTCATTTTTCCCATACTAAAAATGTCAAATTGAGTATAATTGAGTGCGATTACCATTACAGTTAGTATCTTTGGTCAGCCCATAGTACAGATATATTAAAACATAGGATGCAGCAGCACATGCACCTCAGCCGGCAGGCAGCCACTGCTGAACTGCTGGCTTCCCTCCCTAGAACGACATTACGACAGCAACCTCACCGAACGACAATCCGCCACCACATACGACACGAACATATTATTTGAAATGTATCCCTTTATGGGATACGGTACTAAAAGGGATAAAGAAAAATGAAAAACAGCAATATGGTAAATCAGTTTTTTACTAACATAATGATGTCAATTCTGAGTGCACCAATTAATATTAAAACTAAACTTGACAGCTCTAAACTTGTTGCTATCCCTTTCGTTTCCAAAAGGTTTGAAAGTGACAGCAATAATTTTAGTGCTGTCAAATTTAGTTTAAGGTTTAGTTGGTGCACTCAGAATTGACACCAATGTTTATTATATTTAATTCGAGGAGTACATTTGTCTAAGTCATTAGAAAAATAGAACAGCATACTAATTAAACAAAAACAAGATTCGAACTAAAAGGCAGATATTCATTAACGTGAAAATAAGATAGTTATGTATAATCTTTGCCTTATTTTCTTATACCCCCTAGACGTTTTTTAGTGTGTTTTACGTACGATAAGCACTATTCAGAAGATTTCCTGGCCTTTCTGGGTAATAGTCATCTGGATTAATATAGTTAGCTGCATATTTTGCTCAATAAATAAATTTTACCCAGTTTTGGTATGACTGATAACCAAGTATTTCTTCTTTCGCCATCATTCAGGAAGCTGATATTGTGATGTCAAAACCTCTTTCATAATAATACTCTTTTGATCTCTTAATTCTTTCATAATCCATTTCTTTTCATTTTTGATAGTTGGTCATTATTCATTCTAAATACAAATAACCGATGATAGATATATTGATTTTTGGAAAAACCGAAATAATAATATAGAATACATAAATAAGTTTATTGAAAATATATATAAGACTTTTAAATATATATCAGAATACCTACAATACCTACATAAGTGGTTTTAATCCGTATCGTCAAAGTATAAAAGTCTGTGAATTCCTGTGCTCCTAATTATTATTGTTCCTGTAATTCTGTGTCACTGAGGTTTGGGTCCTGGGCTAGTGGGAGCAACCCAAACCCTGGGACCGCCTCGTGACAATATTTAAAAAATATTGACTGACTTGACTGGATTAGAATGGAACCCTGGGTCCGGGTTACAATAATTACAGATTAAGCACAATCACAATATATTATGGCGGTTAAGGATGATCTTGTAAGTGCTACAAGATTATATTAATGACTTTTGAATACTTATGTGCATAGTATAGTCCATATCCTTACTTAGAAAATCTCAAGTACAGTTTTAATGGTCACCCTACATAAATTAAACTGTTTATTTAAATTTGATAAATATGTTTCGAAAAACATGGTATAGTACAGAATAAAATAAGTATAGCATTAATCTATCGACACATCACATTAACAATAAAATTAATAATTCATAAGGTTATTATAAGATTCTAACTTAAAAACGTATGAATATGGTTAAATACGGTTATTAGCGTAAAAATACTATCACCTGTGAAACTTACTAATAGAATTTAGTTTCTAAATACTTCTGCACTTTGGCAAAATACAATACATTGTTTAATTCACGAATTTAACAAGAATACGCTTTTATTTATTCATATAAATATAAAAATTCGAAGCGATAGAAAATCTTTGACAGGTTGGCTTAATTAAGTGTTGCTATAAATATTAAAATGGGAGCTTCCAACCATCAGGGGTGCGTTTAATATGTAAACAAGTAAATAGTAAAATTTTCGTCAGATAATACGAGTGAGATTTAACTGAACATTTTCATACTTTTAGACTTTAGATCGATTTTAGCTGTCAAATTCAATTGTCATCTTATCATTTAGCTGCTCAACTCAACTCTCAACGTATTTTTAAAGTTAAATTCAAAATAACCTATTTAACTACTACAGTGTCCCAAATTACAACACAATATAATTCTCCTTGTTTACGAACAAAGAAACATCAACACATTGTATCGATTAAATAGAATTATGAACAGCTGTCAATCTGACAGCAGACGAAACTTTAGTGACCTCAAAAAGTCATTATTATTTATCATAATCAGGTGAAAACTACCAGCGGACACCCAAAAATGATTCAAGTTTATGTACATAGTTGGTTTAATTTTTCACCTCGCGGTGCCTCTGAACGGGATATTTGACGCATGTTCAGTATAATTTTTATTTTGGATTAGCTTTCTCCCGTGACTTCGTCCGCGCAGACTACAGTTTATTACGAAAAAAGCATCCTATGTTCTTCTAGGATATTGAAAACCAATAAAAAAGTATACCACCAACGCTCTTGATGCTTTTTGAAAAACTTATACGTTTCCATGGCAACCGTTGCTTACAGCGAGTAATCCACATTTCCCAGTGTTCCCATGGAAACTTACCATTTTCCGGGATAAAAAATACCCTATGTTGGTCTCCATATTGTACAGTACCTATTTACAAAGTTTCATCAAAACCGCATCAGCCGTTTTGGCGTGAAAGCTTCCCAAACAAACAAACAGACAACGTTTCAGTTTTATTTATTGGTGTGGATAATTTATTGATTTAAAAACGCACACCCAAAGAGTGAAGGGCTGATTATATTTTTTGTATTCTACATTTATTTACTGACGTCCAAAAATCGCAAGTTGACGCGTATGTATCCAAAAAATCAAAACAGAATCCTGCAGCCCGATTCCATAACTTGGCTTCAATCGAATTCTCAGGATCGCAACCACTAATTCCTTGCGATAGAGTCGAATTTGCTATGAAGAAAGTGATAATCCGATTGTAGCCAAGTTATGGAATTGGGCCACTGGAGTCGTATGAACTTATCTTTAACCTGCAGTGCGATTACGTAATGTTGATCATGACGGTTTCAAGCCGTCAAATTCAATAATGCTTTGCGATAGAGTCGATTTTGCTATGAAAAAAGTGACAATCCCATTGTAACCAAGTTCTGTAATTGGGCCACAGGCAAGTTCCAGGCAATTCATTGTACGGCCGAAAACTGGCTTACTTACATTGTTAAACAATGATGTTAATAGAATCACAGGTGTTAAATAAAATCACTATAAATTGTATAAATACGTTTATTTCTTGTAGTTCAGTGGTTGAAAGTTCTCGTCACCGTTACATTCAGGCAATTGGAAGCATTGCGGGAATTTTTGGATTCTCACAGGAACGTAGCGACAGGCTACAATAAGTCTGCTCAAGCCAGGGAACACTCGAAGCGAATGTGGCAATCTGTCGCAGAAGCATTGAATTCCCAAGGAGAAGGTGCATTTAAGGATTAGAAAGGATGGTCGAACGTAAGTTTGATAATATGAATATTTAATAGTTCTATGATACCATTTACCATAGATTACCATTTTCTTTTATTTTATGCAGTATTGGGTCGATTTCAAAGCAAAACTAAAAAAAAGTTGCTGCTGCACGACAATCTCATGGTCGTACTGGAGGTGGGCCTACAGACATCACTCCACTAAGTGAGATAGAATGAAAATTTTTAAGCCTCCTTGGAGAGAACTTTGGCGCTGGATTACCTAATGTACAAGTGGATCCGTTTCCAAATGTAAGTTTTTTGTATACCTAACAGATTATTTTGTATCTTCTATGTAATATATATTTACATATATATATATATATATATATATATATATATACATATTATATATCATGATTTTTCCTGAATTTTAAATGTGTATCTGCTGTGAAGCCGCTGCTGGGCTCTCTACTATTATATAAAAACTAGCTACGCCATGTGGTTTTATCTGCGTGGACAATAATGATGATGAAAATGATCATATTTATGTGTCCCTAATTCCATGACTTTTAAATATCTATATTCATCAAAATCAGTTCAGCCATTTCAGAATGAAATAGCAAATATACACACTCACTTTTTGCATTTATAATATAATTAGTGAGATGACAAGTTTATATTTTTCAGTTACCACAGAGCTCAACTAGCACTGCAGTGGAATTACACAGACAGACAGACAGTGCACCTCTTAGCATAGATCTTCAGCTACAAGAAACATCACAATTTCTTGTAGTTGAGGAACTACAGCCCCAAGAGGAACTACAGCTCCAAGAGGAACTCTTGCAAGATGCACCAACTGCTCAGGATGAAGGAATGGCACAAACTTCTCATCCTGTGGGTCGGCGACAGCCTCGACAAGGGCACATTAGTCAGCAGGAAGCCCGGCATACACTAGTTGAGCTCGGAAAATCTAGATTAAATCTAAAAGAAAAGCAAACTGAGGCAATACTGAAACAAACAGAGTTAATGCAGCAGACTTTAAATAAAATAGCTGATAAGTAAGTATTAATGCAAAATTGTACACAAAACTATTTTTATTTCATGGTTAGCTGTACAATTTCCTTATTATAAAGTTATAATGAAGCAAGGAATAAATAGAAGTTTGCATATCTTTAGATCTACCAATGGAAACGATCGAAAAATATAATAGTAACTAATTATAATAACAATGCATGTACATAATGCATGCATAATTTATTGGTTAAAGCAAGTCTTTCCGAAAAAGAAAAACATTTTTGTATACAACTACATACATAAAAAAATACGGACTTATCCCAACATACCATAACATACACGGCACTTTATTAACTTTTAGTATCAACTTGCCTAAATAAAGGGATTATTTATTTTTATTGAACTATGAGCACTAATTTAAAGTTACTCTGCGTTAACTGTAATGAACATCATCATGATAATGATCAGCTCCACCACAAGTCCACTGCAGGCAAAAATATATGAACAAGTGCTGTACAAAATACCATGGTACAAAAAATCCACTTCAAATGGAATAACAGATGATAACTAAAAAAACTGAATCAATTTTAATGAAGTTTATATGGGACTAAACTGAAAGTCTACCCTTCTGAATAAAAATAACCACCATCCAAAACAGATTTACTAAAAAACTATTTAATCTCGAAAAATTACTGAACTAATTTTTATACAATTTACGAGTATATGGTATTGGTGTGCGTGAATTATTGTGATATTTACTTGTATAGTTATATTTATTTTATATATATTTGTGTACTTACTTTATATTTATTCATTTTAAAAAAAGTCCGTGCGTCACCAATGGCCTGAGCTGAAAATCAGCGCTGTGGATTTTCATTCACAGCTTTTTTGCTGAGCTCAGACCTTTTCTGGCAGCACTGTACATGGCAGCGATCTTTGTACACAGGTGCTTAGTTGCTTGTTTTTGGTTAAGTTTCTCTGTTGATTTATGTGTTGCTGTGTACAGTTTGTGAGAATAAATTATTTCTTATCTTATCTTATCTGGTACACCTGCAGAGTATACCTTTTCAAACAAAAAATAATAATTCAAAATTGGTCCACAATTGATGAAGAAATTGGTGTACGTACATAAAAAAGACATACATACAGTTGAACATTTATTAACCAGCTACTTTTGTTAAGTTGATTAAAAATACCCTATAATTACACACATAGTAACTTATTACTAATGTGATACTAACCTAACTATATATTAGGTACCTATTATACATATTCATTTTATATTTAATTTGTAGGATTGCGGGTGGACAAAAAATATATGAAAAACTTCTTAAATTACATACTATGCTGACACAGTAACTTATTACTAATGTGTGATTATGGACCTACTATACAATGCTTTTTTTTTAATTTAATTTGTAGGATTGCGGGCAGCCCACAGACGGGAAATGAGGGAGCGCCTGGTAGCTAGGCCTTCATTCAAATCTCTATTACTGCTTGAAGGTTGCGACTAGTTGTCAAGGTGAGCACTATGATGGAACTGCATGGCAGATTCTTGCGTAGCCTCTTCTTCAGTAAGTGTTGGTACTGGTACATTTGACCGATTGGTCATATTGTGCAACACTACACAAGCATTAACAATTGATGCCGCTACTTCTGGTGAATGATGTAAGACTCGATGCACAAGTAAGCAACGAAATCGAGCTTTGAGAAGTCCAATGGTCGTCTCAATGACATTCCTCGTTCTTACATGTACCATAGTGTAGTGTGCTTCTTAAGTACCCGGAGTAGCATCTGTGATTGGAGTCAACATATATCTTCTTAATGCATAACCGGAATCACCTGCAACAGAAGTTGCACTAAAAAAAAGGCCTAAAAATATGCTTTAATATATATGTTTATATATTAAAGGGCTACCCCCTGCTACCCCTCCCCCGCGGAGTACCTTACTTTATGAGATATTTCAGTTTTAAGTTTATTAAAAATGGGATGTTTCCAAACACCCATAAATTATCTTTGGTGCTTGCCGGCCGTTGCCACGGCACGTTCGCTTCGCTCGCTCGGCTCGCGCAATGTGTAGTCATGTTCTAACCTAACCTACCCTAGTCCTTGGGCAATTTTTAATAAACTTAAAACTGAAATATCTCATAAACTAAGGGACTCCGTGGGGAGGGAGGGGTAGCAGGAGGTAGCCCTTCACCTTCCCCATCCACCCCTTACCTTAAATCAATGTCATCAGAAGTAAATTTGAAAGTAAGGATGGAAAAAAAAAAAAAACTCGGAAGTGCACCCACTTCCGAGGTTTTTTTTTCCATCCTGCGAACTTTTGCCCAACTTTTCCTTCAAAGGGGGGGTCCCTACCTCCCCCCTACCCCCTCCACCCCTCCCTGCCGCCGAAATCGATTGTATAGATTGTACAGGTTAGCCCATTTTATTAATAACAAAATACATACATTTTATTATGTTTATTAACAATAAAATGTAAGTCTCCATATTTTGAGGCATCAATATTTTAATATCACATAAATATTATAAATGTGAAAGTTTGCAAGTGTAAATGTTTGTTACTTTTTCACACTGAAACGGCTGAACCGATTTCAATTAAATTTGGTATATAGATACTGCTTAAGTCCTGCGGCCCGATTACAAGCTAAGTTATGTGGTTGGGCCCCTGGAATAATACATAAAATACTTTTCATAATCATCATCAACATCCAAGCTGGTGAAACTGTGGGGTGCAGCTAGTTGTTTTTAATAACTATTTAATGAATCCACATACATACCGAGTAACCATATGGGCTCACTTCTGCTAAGCTCCTCCAAATGCTGCTTTAGGGGATGGCTTGACCATATGAAGGAGTCGTGACTTCCACCTGGAAAGCTGGCATCGACGCTAATGATTTCCATGTCAGCATTACATATCTAAAATGTTTTATTTTTCAGATTAATCTCTTCTAATGTAGAGGGAAATCTCCAATTACTACACAAAGCTATAGAAAGCTTACTAATGGGCAAGTCTCCCGTTTATTGTTCCATATTTTCATTTTATTACTATTGTTTGATATTTCAAATTATAATTGTTTATTGTTGCATAGTATTTACATTCAGTTGTACCTAATTGTAAATATTTATTGTTTATAGACTTAAGATTAGAAACCAACTTACCAATTGTACATTTAATGAGTGATACTGTTTCCTACAATAGTATCTCTCCTCATTTTCTGTTGGACGAACAATAGCCACATGACTGCAATCGATACAAGCAAAAACCACAGGCATGCCATACTTGTTAAAAAATCTGTAAGTAATTTATTATTCATTATAAACATACCTTCACTTTATAATAAAATATAATCTGAATTCAAAATGAAAATCCATTTTTACTGTATCATATTAGCCCTGCGTTCTTCAGATGTCCTGGAAAATTTTATATATTTTGCCTTGTAGCGTTGACAAAACGCTACTTAAATAAAAAAAACAATAAACCTATAACTAGCATTACAAAACAACAATTTGACAAGTAAAAGTAGGAATAAACAAGACAGCACATAAACAACTAATAGAAACGCATCTTTCTAGTAGTAAAACTAGAATTATAATTGCATATTGTTCAATATACTCACATATTAGAATGTATCTTCGTTTTTGGAGTAAATAAACAACAGAGATATAGCCACAACACAACACGAAAACAATCGCCGGTTATTTTGTTCGCCTCACGTATTCATAACAAAATTAAGGTTATGAACACTTCGATAAATATAACACGTCCATGCACTACGGAACACATCGAAGAGAATACCTATTAGGTCAATTCATTCAGATATATACAAAAGGAACAAGGAATAACTGGGAATCAGATAATAAACAAATAATTAATGAAGTACAATTGATAAACACGGAGACAAGTAGTGACCTCTACCGTAGGTTCTACTTATCTTTGCATCGATTAGCAATCAAAGCAAAAGGGCGCGTTTTGTACGGCACGGTCCCGTAATGTCAGCAAATAGAAAATAAAATTAAACAAACCAATTAAATACAACGAATGTAAAATTTAAGAACGTAGTTTTTTTCCAAAGCAAACCCATACAATATCATAATTTAATAGTGACAGTATATAGTTTTATGATAGTAAAGCTTGGAGACCGCGTTCCGTACCTTTCGTCTGGAAGTGAACGCATCGTTTCTAGTACGGAACGTTTTATGGGCTATAGTTTATAACAATTCTTAGACGTCTCTTGACAGTTGTTTAGCTGTCAAAAATAGTTAAAAAACAGTAAATAAACAAATTCGGTTTCGATGGTGAGAAATCTTAAAAAATAAAAATAAAGCCAAATAATAATTTCCGAAGCCCATGTGTAAGCGCTGATCAGTTTCTTGGTGGAACGAAATGTTATTCGGATAGATTTTGCTAACTGAGGAGCAAACTAGATCCGGCTAGACAAAAGAAACCGAGGAATGGAGACGACAGGCGTGAACGTTTTTTTCGTGCGTCAGAGCCCGGTAGCAGGACTGACAAGTCTTTTCCCTGCGTATTATAAAACCCGTAAAAAAAGGTGAGAGCATTTTTCGGTATTTTGCATTGTCGGCACTAATGATTGCGATTGTGAAATCACTTTTATCCATTTTTCGAGACGCCATTTTAGCGAACTGAGAGCGGTGGCGTTTTCGAAGTCTCGAATTCTAAAGAAACGTTGTGTTTATTCATCCACAGCGGGTTTTCCTCCCCGGACTGAGATACCACACGACGGAGGCTTTCCCCTCCCCAGATTGAGACACCACACGACGGAGGCTTCTTCCTCCCGGATTTAACTAGAAAGGCGCCGTGTTAGGATACGCCACGACGACTTTATATCCAACGATTCCTGCCACGTTCTCGGAATGCGGTATCGTATTGGCATGTTTATGCATATATTTCATTAACCGGAGTGTTGAACTTTGGTTCCCCACCGACCTGCTGGACACCTGCAACGCCTGAGGGGTCTAGCCTGGCTACCTCTCACGCGAATCGGACATTGCTGAAACGTCGGATGGAGATTTACCTTCACTAACATAACAGCTCAATCTCATAGAAAATGGTAAATAAGTAGACTGCACTGCCGGCCGGCAACTCATCACTTGTTTTGTTAGGGTAAATACTTAATTTTGTCAGTTCTATATCGACCCTAGTTATAACAGGGTAATCCTAGATCTTAGTACTTCTTAGCTGCTGAGTTGGATCTGCAGGCATGGGCTCTTTAGACATTAAGTAAACAGGCAAAGTTAAACCAAAAATATTAAATATTGTATTGGTGAATTTAAATTGCATGTTTTGTCTTCCACTATTATATGCTAGCTTGAATGGCCGTCCAACTTACCTACGGCACGGTTACTTAGATTTTAAGTAAGTAGGCAAAGTTAAACCAAAGATAATAAAAATTGTATTGGTGAATATGAGTTGTATGTTTTATCTTCCACTATTGTACCCACTAGCTAGTACATTACCGAACGGTCTTGATCCAATAGTTCTTGAAGCTCGTTCCGGTCTAAGTTTATCTAGGTAATTTTATTAATTTCAAAATAGTAACGAGTATTTTAAGTTTTGAGTTATTCCGAAGAAAGATATAGCGTCCTCGCGTTTAAAGCGACCGGATGGGGTAAGAATCCCGACTCACCCCACTCTTGGTGTGTCACCCCGTTTTATTTTTTATTCCCTTTATTCTCAAAATTACTTTTCATTGATTTAAGCGAATACCCTATCGGCGTTAGACACCGGACCAACTATCTCGGTGGTTGGCGAGTTTGGCCTAAAAACCAATTCATCACATCTTTCATCGGAATCTGTCAGCTCAGAGAAATTTACTATAAAACCGCATATATCGTTACAATATGACGAAAACCCATTTAAAAATCGTTACACTATGTCAAATGACAGCTCATAATACGGATAGGCCAGCAGCCCGATTATAGAACTTGGCTTCAATCAGATTGCCACTTTTTTCATAGCAAAATCGACTCTATCGCAAAGCATTATTGAATTTGATGGCTCGAAACCGTCATGATCAACATTACGTAATCGCACTGCAGGCAAAATCCAGTCTGTATCACGTGACCGCTGACTGGAGTGACTGGCTGCGTTCATAATACGAAATTACAAGGCAGTTCATTACAGCCAAGTTATGTGGTCCACATAACTTGGCTTCAATCGAATTCTCAATATCGCCACCACTACTGCCTTGCGATAGAGTCGAAATTGCTATGAAAAAAGTGATAATCCGATTGTAACCAAGTTCTGTAATTGGGCCACGGGTCTTTATTCTATATTTCTGGGTGAAATCTCCAGTGTAGGTATAAGCTTCTTGTTGTCAACTCTTTAATTGACACTGGCTAAACGCACTAGACGTGCAGAGCCAAATATGAATAATACTTTGCTATAGTTCTAGGTCAAAAGAAAAAATGTTACAGTTCTCATTTCTATTACCCAGCATGAAATTTATGTGCTATCCTGCTTCAGCCTAAAAAACTTGTGGCAGTCTTTCTTTTCTACATGCTGAAACTATTGGTAAAGTGAAGATATTTAGTTTTAAAAAACAAAACACAACATTATCAACGAAAGAACACCACGTGAAATTCAGTAACTAATTTTTTATCTCAATATTCAAGCTATTTTAAAGTTGTGTTTGCTAAATAATGGTACTGGCTGAAGAAATGAGGAAACCTACTTTGAAAGTATCTAGTAAGTATTTAGTACATTTTAATTTTACTCTTAATGTCGCATCGAAACCAGGTTTTGTTTTTGATAATATGAAATTTTTAAATATTTTCAGTGACGGATTCCGAACCAAGTGAAGAAGAGTCTGAAGTGTCAGAAAATGAGGCTGATTCTGAAGGGGAAAATGTAGAAGCAGATTCTGAAAGTGGTTCTTCAAACGGCGACATATCGGAGTCCGATCTAGCAGAAAATGAAGATAATTCTGAAGGAGAAAACGAAGACAATTCTGAAGGAGAAAATGAAGATGATTCTGAAGAAGATCATGAATCGGACGATGAAAGTGTTTCATCAAACGATGAGAAACCAGATGTGCTTCTTACTAACGAAGGCTGGGCAGACTCCGTTACCAAGATCCTGGGTTCAAACAAGCCAAAGAACAAAAAAACCTTGGTATTATCAAGAGCCAAGAAGCATTCAGATATTGTGAAAAGTGAAATGGAGGAAAAGCCTTCATTTGAGGTTATAGGAAAGAGCTCGGAAAAGAAACTAGATGTTAAAAAAGAAGTTCCCTCAACAGAATCATCAAATGAACCACCCATCAAAAAAGTGGTAAGTACAATAATATCAGCTGTAATCATCATCAGCTACTTAAATGCTCATAGCTTGGACTTGGTCATCTCATAGAGAAACAGCCCTAGAGAAGGATGTGTATTTTCTTAGGAATTATCAACAATTAATGTCAGTCAGTGTAATAAAATAAAAAAAATAACAATAATTAGGTATATAATCTGTACAGAAACTTTAATAACATTAGGACAAAAACCAAATGCTCTAGAAAAATACCAAGAAAGAGTACTATCAAAAATTGCTACCAATAAGAATGATGAATGTCATGTAATTTCTCAGAAATTATCAACAATTAACGTCAGTGTAACATGAATCCCCCAGGGGATCCAAGTGGACGGAGGCTAAAATAATAACAATAATCAGTTATATTATCTTTCCAGAAACTTGAAAAACCTTCAATAAGACAAAAACCAAATGTTCTAGAAAAAGACCGAGAAAGAATACTATCAAAAATTGCTACCAAAGGCGTAGTCCAATTATTCAATGCTGTCAGAAACCAACAGAAAACCCTAGAAAAAGATCTGGACAGACCAGATCTGACTGAAGGGAAAAAAGAGAAAATTCTAAAGAATTTTGACAAGAGAACATTCTTGGATACTCTTATGGGAAAGAGTAAATCAATAGTTGTTGATGAGGAAGCAAAGACTTTGAAAAATGAAATTAATAATGAGGATGACAATCCTAAATGGAGTGCACTGAGGTAAATATATTTTGTGTTATTAGTTTCTAGTTCTAGTAATGTAGTACATAAGTACATGATGATCGCTAAATCTAACATTGCGCAGTACTGAGCGCATACATGTGCGTGCGCGCGTGGCAAGCAACTGGTTATACAGGTGGATTTTTGAGGTGGGGCAGTAACCTTTGTGGCTACAAGAAAAATTTCTTGAGACTGTCCTTAACTTGTGGAGTTATTTTGAGCTGCATTCACAAATTTTGAAAAAAATGTGTAGTCCATAGGAAAATGGGCAAACTTTTTTGATATCAATCAATCCTGCTTCAGTGGAAAGCTTAAAAAAAAAACTTGCTGAATATGGCTCATCCATAAAAATACTTGTTTTTTTTTGTGTTTTTTCAAGCAACTATGAAAAGTTTGTTTTCATACGTTTTATATGTTTTTAATTCATGGATGAATGAAAAACAAAACGTTCATTTCGTACAAAATGTATAGGAAACGTTTTTAGTGATTTCAGGGTTTTCTAGTATCTAACCTCAGTTGGTCCAATATATACTTTTGATCCTTCTAAGAAACAGGATCGATGTTATCAAAAAGTTTTTATATAAGTGGCGCATTTTCTTGCTGACTGCATTTTCTCCAAAATCTGTGAATGCAGGTCAAAATATCTTGAAACATTAAGGACAGTCTCATAAGAACATTTTCTTCTAACTAGAGTGGTAGCTACAACGGTTTACACTTTCACTGCTGACTTTAAAAAGCGAGTCTAGCTCCGGGTGCTGACGATAATGTCACTGTCTAAAAACACGCTGAACTTGCCATATTGGCGCGTCGCGCTTTCGAAAACGTATGTGTTTTCAGTAGTGAAATAATTATAACTGCCCCTTCTCAAAAATCCATATGTATATATTTTTTTTATATTAAGTGCTCCTTGAACAATTAATGAAAAAGTTAATCAACAGCTCAAACAATTAAAAATTTAAGAATGACGAAAATACAATATTCTTTGATTTTTTTAGTTTCTTTTAATTGTAGCCTAAACTGTAATTAACAATATACACATTTTTAACATTTGATCTAAAAAATTGATGGGTCTTTTGCTATTTGCCCAGCAAAAGACCCATCAATTTTTCAGTCATCAGTCTACCACTTTAATTGGTTTATTTAAAAAAAAAGTTTTGTAAACTCAATTTTACAGTGGTGAAGACTAAGCAATTAATTTTAGTCTCTCTTATATAAAAAAAAAACCTGTATATTGGAGAATTACCTTCCGTTTTTTGATACCAAAAACTATTAGCAATAGACCAAAATTACAGAGTTATGTCCTTTTTCAGGGATGATTTCATGATGGGTGCAAAAATGAGAGATTGGGACAAGGAATCTGTAGAGGAATGATACATATTATAATATCTGAATAGTACTTATTTAATAAAAAAAACTGATCACAATTTCATATTTTACATAGAATTATCCCTAATATATATCATTAATAACATTTTATAATAACTTAGGACAGTTAACATAAGCACATAATATCAGCTGTGCTAAGATAAACACATAACATAGTCTTCTTCAATAAATTATTCTGTGATATGAACACACTTTTCATTTCTAAGTTTTCTTATTTAATATACATTGTGTAAGCATCATTGCCAATGGAATGTTGAGTGATTTGTTTGGGCAATGTGGAGTAAATCTTCACTGGGAGGTTCCAAACCATAGTCTCTATTGGCACATTGAGAGGAGCATTCCATTCCTTCTCTTCATTGCTTGGGTTTATTTTCTCATTTGTCGTCACAAATTCGAAGTGCAGACGCCATTTTAGTGAAACTGGAAGTAAAAATAAAATTTGTAAAAAAAAAACTTAAATTGGTAACATATGTGTACATTACAGGTACATAGAATAGTTATTTATTCGAGAAAAAATTGATATATCCGTGGAAAATTGCATGTGGAACACAGGAGCAAAGCTGAATAGTTTCATTATATATATATAGATCCCGAATAAGAGAAAAAGTGTTCAGTATGAACATCAAGTACCTTTGTTTACCATTTTAATTAGAATCAACAGATAATGGTTTGGATAGATTTGGATATACCGGATTATATATATATATATATATATATATATATATATAAAGCAGTAGGTTACTAAAAGTCTATACAATGAAGATTATTACAAATATGACCGGCCTAGGGTACTTAAAATATTAAACTACTGAAGAAGAATATAACATTGTGTAAATTATCTATATCTAATATAATATTATCTAATAAATTATCCAACAGAGAAATCCGCATCGCAATCGGCTCGGTACTTTTTACGTGATACGCAAATGGACAAACACAAAGGCTAGACCCTAACCTTTTTTTTAATTGTCTTTTTGATGCAGACTTTTTGTTACTCACTGCTTTATTGTAAGTACTACAAAATAGTTCCCGCGGCTTTGCCCGCGTGATCATTTTTCTGGGTTAAAAAAAAGTAACCTATGTGTTATTCCACTACCAAAAGTACTTGTACCTTTACGGTGGAACAATATACTACATTTTATCAAAATTTGTTCATTCATCAAATAGTTTTTTAATGACTACTCTGCGTTTACTCATCGGATTGAGATACCAAGAACACCCGTTTTTAAGTCAAATCCTAAGCTATCCATCAGTGAAAATTGACTCGCAAAACTGTGACTGTGAAAAAAGACACAATTATATTTTTATTATTATAGTTATTACAATCATAGGTATTCTGATAAAATCATAGCCCTCCTTTTTTGTAGCCAGGTAGACCCGCAAGTAACAACCCTCGGTCTCCGACTGACATTAGACATCAAACTCGAAAACAATGCTTCAATACACTTCTGTACGTTAGTACTATGTGTGTACTGTGCCAGAACAGTACTACTGTACGTTAGTACTATGTGTACTGTGCCAGAACAGTAAACCACCGTAATATTACTGTTTGTTAGTACTATATGTGTACTGTGCCAGAACAGTACTACTGTACGTTAGTACTATATGTGTACTGTGCCAGAACAGTAAACCACCGTAGTATTATTATTTATTCTGTGCCCTTAATCAAGATCTTCAAAATGTTTTTATGTTAATGTTTTTAATTCTTCAATAAAACTTCGGTACAAAATTGTACCAATCAAAACTAAACTTATTCTAATCAGAAAATCTTAAAATGTCCATAATATTTCTGAAATGGTTCTTGTTCAGACCAAATTTTGACAATTGCATTGTATGGCACCAAACCTTATAGGTACTATTTCATAGAGAAGGGGAGGAAGGGAAGGTAGAGTTTGTCTTGTCTTACATATTATCTTGAAGTACTGGAATTTTAAGCTTGAACCTCACCTTCATCAACGTCAAAAGCTGGCGTGATATGCAGCGGTATCGGCAGGATGAGCTGTGAATGTGTGAGTCCGAGGGTTACTTCATGGTACCGTGCCACTGTCATGGATCTGCTGCTGGTATCCTTGTTTACATTCTTTGAGGGCGATTTGGACTTCACTAATTCTTCCGGTTGTAATGAAACAGATACCTGGAAAATAGAAATAATTTAAATGTGTATACAACATTTCGGGTCGGTGCTTTTAACCGTTAAAGAGTTCCCTGAGTGCAGCAACCATCATCATCATCATCAGCCTATACATATATCTGTCCACTGCCGGACGTAGGCCTCTCCTAATGCACGCCACTGAACCATGCATGGAGCAGCAACCATGTCATGATAAAACTTAAAACCGGCAATCATAATAAAATGCATACACAACATTTTGGGTCAGTGCTATTGACCATTGAAGGGTTCCTTTATATTATACGGAGACATATAATAAAAAAATATATGAAAAAATGTAAAACTGTCAAATTTCCTCGCAATCAAAGTGAAAAGCAGAGTTAATAAACTCGTTTATAAAACAAGGTATTTTATCCTCAACTTCAATGTATACCCTCGCATTTGGCTCGGGTGGATAAATGTCTGGGATATATTGCACTTGTTGTACAATTTACTATTTTATCTACATGCCATGGCCATGGGTAAAAATATTTATCATTTTGCTTATACAAGTCTTCTATTTGCTTTATTTATTAGCTGCTTTTCTAGAGACAGTGGCAGCAATTTGGTCATTTTACTCTTTAAACTAAACTAGACTAAATTTCTTCAAATGTAATTTAAACCTTGTCGACTTTGTAACAAGGTCTGTTTGCCCCTGGCATCTATTCTAAACTTACGTCAATTTAAGCTACACCGCTTAAAATAACGTAATTAAAACAGGTTTTTAACACGCTGTCTAACAGCGTTTGGATAAATTAGGACACGTTCTGAGACAGCGTTTGGACAAATCGGGACTCTCGCCGCGTGGAAATAAAGTTGATTTTGCGCTGACAGGCTTTAGTGATAGTTTAGTGAGTGAGGCTTAGATGCCAGGAGAAAAAATACCTTGTTAAGAAGCCAACAAGGTTTAAATTACATTCGAAGAAATTAAGTATAAGATAAAATAATGCTACACTTGACCAATTGAATGGACACTATTCCAGATTTCTTATTCATTGCTCATTTCTCCTCAATCTACCCTCTTTCATTTATCATAAAAGCCAATTTTGAACCATTTTACCGACTACGGCGAAACAAGGGAAGTAAGTTTAACAGTCTCTATGTATGTATGAGTACATCCTGTATATGATGTTCCACCATGGCGTCCCTCCTATTGGTCCGATTTTGACAAGCGAGGTTTCAATCGAATCTTCGTCAGGTATGGATTGCCGTAGCATAGGCTTATAAAAATTACCCGACTACGGCGAAGCAAAGGAAGGGTTATGTGTTCAAACTAAAAACTTGGTCCTATTTTGAAAGTGAGTATTAATCGGTATTCGTATTCATTGTAAAAGTGTCATAGGCTATTTCTGCCCGACCGTAGTCAGGTTTTAGTTTTTGAACTTATGTTTTGTTATGAGATTGAGTTTATTCAGCACTCTGCAATGGAAACTTTTCAGTTGTCTCCCTCATCCTCAATAGACCTTTTCAATTCCGCTACGCAGTCACGCTTGCGCATAAATAGGCATCATCATCATCCACAGCCTTTCTCGTCCCACTGCTGGGTATAGGCCTCTCTTTTAGTTCGCCACTCGCCTCGTTCCTGTGCCAGTCGGAACCAGGTTCGAACCGCGGTCTTAACAATATTGTCGGCCCATCTTGTTGCTGGACGACCAACGCTTCGCTTTCCCTGTCTTGGCCACCACTCGGTCACCGTCTTTCTCCACCTGTCGTTACTTCGCCTGCTATGTGTCCCAGCTCCATTTTAGTCTTGTAATTGTGGTTTCGACGTCCCGAACTTTCGTTTTTCGGCCGATGTCAACATTACGGACTCGATCTTGGAAGTCTAATGCCAAGCATATAACTCTCCATGGCTCTCTGTACTACTTTGATCTTGTGCACAGCCTCATGCGTAAGTGTCCATGTCTCGACAACATATGTCATGGTGGGCAGGACACACTGATAAAAGAGGCGAGTTTTGAGACGCTTTGGAATTTGGCGCAACATAAGGATGTCATCCAGCTTTCCGAATGCTGCCCACTCGAGCTGAATTCGTCTGACGATCTCTCTGTTTTGAGGCTCTTTGTCAAAAAATAGAACATGACCAAGATACACGTGATTGTCGACCACCTCTTGGCTCTCGTTACAAGAATTGGATGGTATTAAGCAGAAATGTTCGACATCACTTTGGTCTTGGTCATATTCATCTGTAGACCTACCCTCAAAGAAGAATCTGACAGCTCTTGCATGCTTTGGACATCGTCCAAGTTTTCAGCAAATAATACGATCATCTGCAAACCTTAGATGAGACAGGTAGATGCTGTTGATGTTAAGGTGCAACGTTCCGCTTAGCGCGCCAAATTCAAATTTTCTTGCGTTTTTTTGTCAATTACTCGTCGTGGGTTCATGAAAACTTATTTTGCGGCAATAAATAAAACTATTACTTACTTTTTGTTTCAAGTAATTACGGTTAAAATTTTCACCTAATCTTAATTTTTATTTATTGAAATGTACTTATATTTTCACCTTGATTTTTTACTGTGTTTAATTTCTTGATACAACCTATTTATTGCCGCAAAATAAGTTTTCAGGAACCCATGATGAGTAATAGAGCTGTAATTGCCAAAAATCACAAGAAAATTTGAATTTGGCACGCTGAGTTAAACGATGCACCTTAATGTTGCATGTGTCCCATTCAAGCATTGTCACGACGTCTTCCGAAACCGCTGTAAAAAGCTTGGGTGAAATTGATTTCTCCCTTCTTCTTGTTCGGAATAGGATCGGTTAGGTTGTGCAGTTTGTTTGAATGTGGTTGATAGTGGAGAACTTGCTCCAGAAACCGGCTGGTTCATCAGGCTGACATTCTTGTAGCTTTTATTGAGCATAAATAGTAAAAAATAAAAATCCTACTCTATCGGCACGTGGAATTTTATCTAAAATGAATAAAAGATTCTCGTTCATCATCAAAGCCAATGCAGCTTTTAATTATTTTTCTAATTTTTTACCCACCTGCATACAATTCACTGTACCGACTGAAAAGTCGAAAGTGCCAACAATGTCTTCTCCTAGTTTATAAGCTGACTTAAACAAACAGAACCGCCCCACCTTCCCTCGAGTGTTGGTAATCATGTAAGAGTTTGGACTTCTTCTGGCTGTGAGATTCTGAAACATGCAATTTATAATTAAACTCTCAATCAAATTGTTATTGTGATACTCAATTATGAATTCAAAAATTCAGTAACTTTAAAATCTGATCCTGCTAAGAGAAGATGCTAACTGTGGCAAGCACCACACGCAGTGCCCTCTGATTTTATAATCCCAACAGAAGCCCTTCCCCCAAGGCATACTTGATGGCAGGCTTTTTTTTCAATTAGACCGTATGTCGGCCCTTTTTGCGTGAGCCCCCCAGAGCATTATCTCCAGTGGCTAATCTGGAAATCCCTTGATCGGCTTCCCGTCACAGGTTGGCCACTGTTGAGAAAACATGCACAGATGGTATATAGGAAATCAGGTGTAGTGTGATTGTGGTGCTGCAGTCCAGCCAATCTTCTGTGTTGCCCCTTATGTCCGGCTCATTGTTCTAAACAACTTGGCCACAGCTCAAGCGATGGAGGTTGCCAAGTTTTGGTCCAAAACCATATAGTTGCCTTATATTTCAGCAATTGATACAAAGAAGAAGACTCGATAATGAAGCTGTTGGAACTTAATATAAAGGGGTTCTTCATTAGCTTGACCAATGGAAGTGGCTAACAAACAAACAATAGATGTCAAAATCAATGGAGAAAAAGTGGTTATAGTCGAAACTGTAAAGTTTCTGGATATTCATATAGATCAATATCTAAACTGGAAACAAGAATTGTCATCCGTTGAAAGCACTCTCGCTTCAGCATGCTATGCTCTGAGAAGTATTCGGGACGAGATAGATATGGATCAGCTCAAAACGGTGTATTATGCATTAGTGGAATCGAAACTCAGGTACAGCATAAGGTGTTGGGGAAATAGCTACCAATATAATATAAACAGAGCGTTTGTGCTACAGAAGCGAGCGATCCGTACTATGGTTCGGATTCCGCAATGGGAATCTTGTAGGGAGCATTTTAAAATTCTTAAAATATTAACAGTTCCCAGCCTATACATCATGGTGCTTCTCACCGATGTTGTGGAAAAAAGGCACAAATATGAAACCGTTGAGCAGAAATTAAGTAGATTAGACATGCAAAGAAAAGATATGGAAATTGCTCTTATTCCAAAGTTAAATATCACAAAACACTGCACGGGCTATCAAGCAAAAAAACTGTTTAATAGTCTTCCTATTGAATTAAAAATTGTAGAAAGTCCAAATATTTTTAGGGTTAAGTTAAGGCAACTCCTGCTTAAAGGATGTTTCTACTCAATGGATGAATATCTAAGAGGTAATAAGATCCTGACTTGACTTGTTATTTTATATTCTTTATGTTTTTAATTTGTTTGACTATCTGCTGACTATTGCTACTATTTGCTATTTATTTGTATTGAAATTTTGATTTTGCTTAATTATTTTTTTGAATTATTATTATTATTATTGTATAACTTCAGACATGATGTAATAATCATTATTGAATAAATTGAAATTGATAGCCATCACCGCTATGATTTATTAGACTATGGCATGGTAGTGGTATACGAAAATTGATAGTACAGGGGTGGGGACTTCCCAGCGATGGGCAAGTGGAAAATTGTGCGATCAGTGCCGTCACACTAATATTATAAACGGAAAAGTTTGTATGAATGTATGTTTGTTACTCCTTCACACTCAAACGGCTGAACTGATTTTGATGAAATTTGCAATAGAGATAGCTTATGCCTGGAATAACACAGGTTATATTTAATCATTTAATCATCATTAGGTTTTTATCATCAGAATCACCATCATCACTCACGCGGGTGAAACCGCGGGGAGGAGCTAGTTATTTTTTAAAATTATTTTTGTGACGAGTCGGGCAGATCTCGTCTGATGGTAAGTGTCACACCTGCCTGCAACAGTTGCAGTGCCACCCAGAACTTTGGTTGCAAAATCTTGCAGGTCACTGCACTGCGCTCAACACACTGACACATTGGTCAGTCTCATTGCCCAGTAATTTTGCTGGAAACATTGCCCTTCAAACCGAAACAGTAATGTTTACACAGTACTGCTTGGCAGCTGAAAATCTGACAAAGGTGTGGGACTTCTCCAGGTGGCCTCTAGCGTAAGAGGCCTAACACTTCAAATTAGTAGTAGTAGTAGTGTAGTTATTTTCACACATACAATACAAAAAAGGCCAAGTTAAATTAACAGTGTAGTTGCCTATGCCCACCAACAGAAAAACATACAGTCACTCTCTCAGCTGCAAATTAATACTGTACTTACGTCATAAATAAATAATGTCTATTATTATTTATCTATGCATAGCCATCATCATCAGGTGGCGATATATCTAACATTGCGTACTACAGCGTGCATACTGCGCTTGTGCGTCACGGTAAGCGACTGGTTATGTATAGGAGTATATATAGTTAATCTATGCTTAGGTATATGACCTGTATCTGCTTGTCTTTTTAATAGAATGACTTTTGTCAAATTTTCCAATCTTCCTTAATTTATCTAATGTTGTACAAAACCTAGTTGTGATTACCTGTAAAACCTGCAATGCCATAGTCAACGGAGTCTCAACCTTTCTTTCCTCAGAAAATGGATTAGTCGGCTGCAGTTCTTCTGTAGTCTCATTACAACACAAAGCCGCAAGATCTTGCAGGTTCATTATTGGACTGATTGGTAGAACCCTAAATGGTATTCGGACCATTTTGATGTGCGATCCAACTTTCTGTGTAGCTATTGTAATCTTGTAAGAGTATTTTACGGAGGTGCCTCGGTAAGATGGAGGAGATTCTATTGGTAATGATTCTCTGTACCAAACTGAAATCAAAGAAAATGATAATAATTTTATTGACAGGGATGGGATAAGCCTCTACCTGACAGTGGGTGTCATCTTATTATAAGGTCACAAACTTGTAAAGTGTAGATGTATTATTACTCTCTCATCTGTCATGTAAAGCTTTGGAAAAAAATTGCATAGTAATAATATTTCAACATAGCCTTGAAATATAAGAAGAAAGAATGAGGCCACAGATTTATAGGAAATATATTTCCAATAAGTCACAAATAACTTACAAGTTTTTGTTTCACCAAGAGGTATACTCAAGTCACAGAACAATATCTTAGGTTTTGTATGAAACACAACATCTCCAATATCACATGATGTGACTTCTAAAGAGGTTGTTTTTCCAATAGTTGGTGTCTTGTCACCGGAGTTGCCAGCTGTAGAGTAGAAGCAGTGAATCTGTGCTGAAGCCCATGCCAAGTTTTCTAGTGTGTCACTGAAATAAATATGTAGTTACTATTCTACTGTGGACTGTGGAGAGATAGTTATCCAAATCACCACCAATTAAATAACTAACACCAAGTTGGAGCAACAAACTACATAGGATATTGGCAACCACCATGCTGCTGGACATCAGAATAACGCGTAAACACAAAGTTAGTAAACAAAAGTCGTTTATAAATAAATATGTGGCCAGGTTCAGATATTGTATAGTATTGTTTGTATTATGGTATGCATTGTTAGTACATACCTGTGGCTTTGTGAATTCCTGTGCTCTGGTTGAGCGCTGTAGCAGAATGAAATGCAGCATTCCAAAGCCTCTCCAGCCAAATAAACAGTGCCAGTTGTGAGTTTAGCTGAAAGTTCTATCATCGTAACCTGGTAGTGCTATTCAAAATAACTCTCAGAAGATTCACGTTTCTTACGAGTTAGGTGCAATGCTTTGAATAGATACTTGGTGCAATTCAGTATGCAGTTGTATTCTAATAATCTTTGTTGATAATCCAAATAGGGATCAATGATGAATATTGAATGCAATAGTTTTTTTATAGCGGCAACAGCGAAGCAAACAGTGCAAAAACTAATACTTTATAATTTGTGGCAAAAAAAAATTTTTTTTTATTTTTTTTTGCTTTCGGTCAAGAACTTAGGGGCCGTTCGTTTTGAAGCAAATGGCGAAAATTACTGTTAAAAACGCTACATATGATCACAAATATGTGATCGTATGTAATGTTGTCGTTTGCCTTGGACATATTTTGTGGGCCAAATTATCGTTCTGCCCCCCAATTCAAAACCTTTCGATAGCGAACCGAATCGATTCGAGTCGATACTGTGAATGAATAATGTATAGGCGCGTTCCACCTCAAGCAAAATGTTTTTTTTTAGCCTCAATGTCATTCCACAAGCCCTCCGATGCTAGCACGAATAACAAACGTCAAACTTTCCACAATGCAAAATTTTAACTTTTCTAGTTTCGGAAACTAGCATCGTCAGACAACATGGGTCTGTTTTGTGGGTTCGAAATGCTACTTTTTAATAGGTGTCAAAATTTAGTATCTTAACTACTAACTTACTTAGTAACTTCAGTACTTAATTTAGTTGCTTAGCACGTAACTATAAATTAAAATAAAAGAAGTTTTGCTTTTTTTTGCGCTATAAGTGTAATTTTTTCAATAATTCTTTTCATTTCTTAGTTTAAAAATACTTGGGATGAAGGAATGGTGCTACAATAGTAAATATAACTGTTTTGTTTTTATTAAATTGATGTTAATTTGCTTTTTAGATGGAAAAGTGTCATTTCTTTTAGCAGCAACACATTTCCCTTGTAGATGTCAACCATGCTAACATTGATTGCTGGTTTTTCGAAAGAGAAACGCTGATTGAGTGCTAGTCATTCATGGTAGATTTCATGGTATAGCATTTAAAGGTGGAACGTGGCATATTGAATTGAACGATTTCAAACCAAATCCAGAATAAATAATACCATACCGATCGACAACTGAGTTATCGAAAGGTAATCTAAATAATAAAAATAAAAGGGCAGAATCTTTTTCGATCGTTTTGCATGTTTAGATGATAGATAGATAAAGTTTTTAACGTGTTGACATAGAAAAATCGACTTTATTCTGTAATGTATAGGGTCATTTTTCATTTGGTTTGGAAAGGATCGGTAATGTCAAAAGTTTCAAAGAGGGCAAAAAGTGATGACGTTGTGGGTAGTTTCGAAATGTACATTTTTAACAAGCCGTTCTCCTTGAACGTTTTCAACACTTTGGTCAGTTTTGCAACTTTTGACACTACCGATCCTTTCCAAACCGAATGAAAAACGACCCTATACTTAACGGAATAAAGTCGTTTTTCCTATGTCAACATGTCATCGAAACATGCAAAACGAACGGTGATCGAAAACGTTCAGAACGCTAATTTCGCCAACAAATGTCCAAAGCGAACGCCAAATGTGATCATACATAGCGTTTCTAACAGTTATTTTCGCCATTTGTCATAAAACGAACGCTTATATGTTTTGGACAACGACAGTATGAAATGTCTGTTACTCTATGGTTTTGGACAATCCTGGAACAACTATTGACGTTTAAAAAGCGCGGGACACCCTCTTTTGAAGCGGTCGTTTTTTCGTTGTGAACATAAAACAAAACTAATTTTATCGTGTTTCTTTGATCAGTTGAGTAGTAATTAGTAGTTTGTTCAGTTCAGTTCTATAGTGTATATTCCCACAAGAAGTTGCTGACAACACCAATGTGCCAATTGGTTGTGGTAAGATTCTTCGAGTCGGGCGTCTTAACTATAAAGTTACAATTAATGGAGAATCTATATGGAAACCGTCACAAACAGTGGTACTTATTTTTGATGGCCAAATCTTGCCTAAGCGCATCTTTGTGTTAGCTGACCCGGCGAACTTCGTGCCGCCTTAGAGTCAATAAAAGTTTTTAACTTATTATTTGTTTTCTTTTGTTTTGCTTTTTTGATGATATCTCGAGATTTGATTGACTGATTGCGATGAATTAAAAATGTTGGTCCCATCCTCCTCCCCCTGGCCCCATCCCCTTAAAAAACCCCTACCAACAACCCTCAATCCCTAAACCCGCCATGTCACTTTGACAAAAAAAATGCAAAAATTTATTAATGATGATAAAATTTCTTAAGTCTTTCTGCTCTGCTGGTACTTTGTTTTTTTTTAAACTTTTTTTAAATATAATCACACCATTTAATGTCCATGGGGAGGTATACTCACTTTTAATAACTTTATTAGTCAATTTTGTATCTCCAACTTCTTAAGTGTTTCTGCTCTCCTGGTACTTAGAAATAATTTTTGCTTCTTTTTCCTTTTTTTTTTTCAAGTCCTTAAGAAAACGTATTTTTTCCACTATTTCTTGATCAAAAGAAGCCTATGTATTAATCCAGGATATAAGCTACCTCCATACCGAATTTCAGCCAAATCAGTTCAGCCGTTCTTGAGTTATAAATAGTGTAACACGACTTTCTTTTATATATATATATATATATATGCGTATATATATATATAGATAATCTGCAGGTTGAACTTTATACCTATCCCACAGCACAATGCTATCATTGCTGCAGATTCGGTCATACTAAGAGTCAATGCAGATCTAAGCCGTGTTGTTTCAAATGCGGTCAAGATCATTCTGGTGTTCTTCATGCAATGCTGAAGATTGTGCTAAATGCTGTTTGTGTACAGGTCCTCACTTTGCAAATAGCAAGATATGCCCAGAGTTTGCCCGCCAAAAACAGATTAAGTTAACTATGTCTGAAAGTTGTATGTCCTACATTGAGGCTTCCAAATTATACCCTCCAGTTTCCAAATCTTTTGCAGACATTACAGCAAATGTTAAACCTATGTCACAGAAGTACTCTATTCCTGTCGGTTTACAATCACCTCATTCTAGTTCCAAAGAATCATACAAAAAAATAGTTTTTAAAAACCCTGGTCTCCTCCTAAGTATTCTAAGGGTTATAATCGTGATGCTCATAACCGCTCGATTGATTCTATGCGCTACAGTCACATTTTTTGTTTTCATTGATCATCGCAACTAACGCTACAGTCACATTTTTTGTTTTCATCGATCATCGGACCACTCGGTAGCGACGTAAATTTTGCCACTCGATTTTGAACATTATTGACCTCAATAATCATTCAAATCTAAGCGTGTTTATATAATTATTTTGCTTCGAAACCCACAAAATAAACACTTGAAATATGTGCCGTACCTATTTAGCTCCATAAATCACCAGTTTGTTTATCTAAGCGCTCAATGAAGTGGTCATAAAAACTGTTTGTTTACGCAAAGTCGGTGCGGCCAGATGTGTCGCGTAGACATTCTATTTTTTGTGGGTTGACAATCAGATACCTGTGATCTCGGCACGTACCCAATAAATCCCCAGTTTGCAGCCAGATGTGTCGCGTCGACCTTCTTTTTTTTGTGGGTTGACCATCAAGTACCTGTAGTCTCAACGCATATACAATCAATTACCAGTTTGAGGTTAGATGTGTCGCGTCGGCCATATTTTTTTTGGGTTATCAGTTTGGTCCTGCGGACTTCAGCGCGTGGACAACCGAGCGGTTATGGAACTCATAAAAGATTATGATGCTCCATCCCCTTCCAATGGCTGTGCGCTTAAACAGAATGTTAACTTATATAAATTTAAACCAAATGTCTTTGCCGTCTCTGAGACATGGCTAGAACCTGGATTTGTATTTAAGATCAGGGGCTATTCATGTCTCAGAGAGGACAGGCAAGTTGGGTATGGCGGTGTTGCCATACTCATTAAAAATAATCTTTCTTATAATCCTATTTCTCTTTCCTAACATAGTCCTGAGTATCCTATTATTGCCGCTTCAATCAATGGTATCTGTTATGTTTCCATATATATTCCACGACCTTCTGTAATTATATTTAATGAGGTCAATTCCCTTCTTTCGAAACTCCCGAAACCATTTATTATATTAGGAGATTTTAATGCCCATCACCAATCATGGGGTAATTCTAGTACCGATTGTCACGGAGTAGATCTATTACAAATAATTCAAATATCTTGTAAGTCTTGTAAGTCAAATATCTTGTAATGGCTATGTAAATAAAGATTTTTATTTTTATTATTATTTTAATTGACCACAATAATTTATGTTTATTGGATACCGGATCCCCAACCCGACGTACAAAGCCTAATGAAGGTATTAGTGCTGTAGATTTAACTATTTGTACTCCAAATTTAGCATCACAGTTATCCTGGTACATGCTTTCATCAACTTATGGAAGTGACCACTTCCCTATAATCATCTCTTCTTTAGAAAAAGCCACAACTACAATTCATAAACTACAGCTGAGAAAAATTACAATGAAGTTATGACTCCTGAAAATTTTGAAACTCTCTCTGATATAATAAATAAGACAAAGAGTTTTTTGAAAGATAAAAAGTTTGCTGGATGGAGGAGATTTTGCCACTCACAACCTTCCACAGTTTGGAATAAAATCAGAAGATTCAAATTTGGCATGAGTAACTTGAATCAATGTCCCTTACTCTCTACAATGTATAACTCTTTCTTAGACAAAATTGCAACACCATTTGTTGCTCCTTCACTACAATCATTATTAGTTTGTATCCCGCCACAGCTTAATACAAAACCAGATTCGAACTCTGTTTTTGCTTTAAATGAGCTGAATGGGGTTCTGTCTAACCTGCGTGACTCTGCACCGGGTGAAGATGGTATCCCATATTCGTATTTAAGCCATTTAAGTGACAACACACTACAGTACTACCTCAACAAAATTAACTCCGTTGTGATGTCGGGCAAAGTACCTCAATCTTGGAAGTCCCAAATAGTCATACCAATAATGAAACCTAATAAACCATCATCATCTGTATCATCATACCGCCCTATAGTGCTTTCTTCAGTTATTGCAAAAGTAGTGCCTAGTGTGTAATAGTGTTTGTTGAAAGTCGTGGTTTGCTTGCTGATTCTCAGCATGGTTTCTGTCGTGCCAGAAGTACTTTAGATAGCTTGAGCATTTTTGTAACGGATATTCGTTTGGCCTTCACAAGTAATGGAACCGTTGCAGAAACCTTCCTAGATATAAATTCTGCATATGATAGCGTTATTTTACCAGTCTTAATGGAGAAAATACATTTACTCCATATTCCTCCAATGCTTTGTAACTTTCTACATAACATGCTTTATAACAGATCAGTTAAATTAGATAACTCTGATGAAATTAGATACGTTTGCAAAGGTTTGCCACAAGGCTCTGTTATTAGTCCATTAATGTATATAATTTACACATATGATTTGGAAAAAAAACAACAGCCATGTAAACATTCTCCAGTATCCAGATGATCTCCTTCTATATTGTTCAAACCATTCCATTGAAAACTCTTGTTCAAATATGACAGTTACTTTACATAATTTAAAATCCTGGTTAGATCAAAATGGCTTAGAGCTATATATTAGTAAAAGTAATGTGGTTGTCTTTTCAAGACAATGCCAACCTCCTCCAGTTAATATTTGGTTTAACGGAGAACCAATACCTATTCAAAATGAGGTCAAATTTTTAGGATTAGTTTTGGACTCCAAACTTACATTTGTCCCGCATTGCAATAATGTTGCAACAAAATGTGAGGAGCTTCTTAATATTTTACGATATCTCTCGGTAGTCTGGTGGGGAGCCCATCCTTCTTCTTTAAGCCTTGTTTACACCGCTCTAATAAGAAGTGTCATAGATTTTGGCCTATTCTTGATGGAGCCTTGTACTCGTATCCTTTCCGGAATTAAGAAGTTGGATGCTATCCAAGCCAAAGCTCTGAGAATAGTTACTGGAGCTATGAAATCAAGTCCCATAAATGCACTTCAAATCGAATGCGTTGATCCTCCGCTACAATTACGTCGACAGTACCTCTCTGATAAATTTCTTTTCCGCTCTCTTCGACCCTCATAACACCCCATATTCTCCAAAATACACTTGTTATTTAAACATGTTACTGTGTTTGGGTGGGTATCTTTCACGTTCTGGTTATTGGTTACACAAACCTCCGCCCTGAATAAATAATAGCTGGCATAAATTTGTTAACTTACAGACACCTTTTCATAGTAACGAAAAACTTTCCATCTAAAATGTTAATTATGCTTCCAAAGGATATTGAAAGGTAATAAATTGTAATACCTATAACAGGTCCTAGTTATGTAGTTAGATATTGATATTTTTTTATTACGTAGGTTCCTATAGTTTTATGTTATTTCATTTGTGTTCCATACCGAAGCTACGTATATTTAAGGTTTTTCCGCGCAGAAATAAAGTTGTTTATTAAATCGATCAACGTAATTTTATAATTGATTATAGTAGGTATTGTTGATCGGAAAATGAATTACTGTGCTGACTTTGTAAGTAGCCTACAACTAATTAGGAATTTATATAATATATGTCTCGTATAATACCTACCTACTTTTAATACCTTTTATTACGTAGGTAGCAATTTATTTTTCACTCATTAAAAAGCATGGAATTCAGACAGGCACCTTTATTCATCAAAGTGCAATACCTATAGGATATAATCATAATCAACCAACGACACGTAGGTAGGTAGTAAAAATGAGGTAGTAGGTCTATTCTGATAAGAATGTCATTGTATGTAATAGAACTATTTTAATTTATAATAATAAGTAATAACATAATACATTATTACTTATTTATTCTGTTACAATATCTAAGTCATAACAAATCACAGAATAATTAGTAGTACAAGTACCTAGTCATATCTTAATACAACCCTACCGAGCGAAAAAGGGACAGAGCGATTCTGAAACGGTTAGAGCAATGGAAGTTCTCGCGCGTTGTGATACGGTGCATTCTAGCCTGCACGCGATGGGCGTGCGCCTTCTATTTAAATATAATTGAAAGCTCGCAGCGCCGTGCGAGTTAAATTGCACTTTATAGCGTTGTAGCGAGAGTCGCTATTTATTTAAATGACTTTACTCAGTTAGCCTTCTGTACTTGTACTATTATTTATTCTGTGGCTAGCCTTCGAATCGTTGATTCCTCTTCCTGTGCATGCGGCGATGACGTGGGGGATATTAATCATATTATTTTTTCTTGTCCTCAATATGATCAATCCACATTGATTAAGACCTTGGATACCCTTAAGATCCATTATCCTACCAATATAAATTGCATTTTACAAAATGCAGATCCTTATGTATATATGGCAATATCAGAATATATTATTTCTAACAATATAAAATTATAGTAATAAGTAAAATAGAAAATTTTCTTTGTATGTATATACGAGTATTATGTATTATGACTGTATGTTTTCTGTTTCTTAGTACCATAGTTACCTTGTACCACCTATTTACTTACTCATCTGATTCACAATAATTCCTTTCACGTAAGGAAAATATGGGGGAGATAGAGTCGGTTTATCCGACTCTATCTCCCCCATATTTTCCCAGTGGTTCCCCGTTTTTAACTAAATATGTAAATAAGTTTAATAAAAAACATAGAACCCATTCATTGTAAACGAAATAACTTCGAAGAATGAATAGGAAACTTGAAAAACATGAAGAAGAAGCTATAAAGAAATATGACTCTGGCAGATACACATGAAGTGTTAAGCCGACACTTCCGAGGAAGGGAAAAAAAAACTTTTGACGTAATTTGATTCGTTCGTAAATCCATAGGATATCTGGGGGCCGTTCGTTTTGATGCTAGATTATTGAAAATTACAGTTAAAATGCTAAATATGTTTCGGTCATCGTTCCCTTTGGACATGACAGTTAAATTTGACATCAGAAAAGCGACTTTATGTCTTAACCTTTTGGGTCGTTTTTCATTCGGTTTGGAAAGGATCATTAGTGTCAAAAATGGCAATCGAAACAGCCTAAAACGCCACAGCATCATCTCGAGTAGGGTTGAACGAAATTACGTTCCATTTCATATCAAATAGAAAAAGATTATTTCGTTAATCTTTATAATCGCGTCCAGCGTGTATTCATGGTGGCGTGCTCGATAGCAAAAACTAAAAACAAGTTTTATCTAGTGAAACTGCGTTTTCGAAATCTCAAAAATATATATTGACCAAGCGAGCAAAGCGTCTCCGTTTCAGCTTGGGCAAAAATGCGTTCGTATATCTGGATAAATGTTCTCATCTGCAGCTGGCTTCGAGCATATATCCAATGGATATGTTAACGTTTTAATCCGCAAACATTATTTTCTGCTAATTTTGACGGGGGACGATGTAAACACGCATTGCACACGCGCCTAAAAAAGTTTATGCATGTAAATGCACACTAAAACAATCTCGCAACCATCATAAAATACGCACACAGTTATAAAATACAGCATAGTTACGCAGTGCTTAGACGCACACTATGATAATCTCTAGCGATGGGCAACCACAAAGACCGGTAACCTGATCGATAAATGAATGAATGAATGAAATGAACGTGGTTTTACTAAATACTTATGTCTAACGTTACGTTTTATCGAGATGAAAAGATATAGCTATTTATAATTTGAGTTTATTTAAAGATATTTATGTATATTATATATTTGTACTGAACTTGTACTACTTTGTGAGCAAATTTTCGCTACTTGGTGAATTTATTTATTCATACAGCGTGTTTTTGAATTAATGCAAACCTTCACGTGGGTAGCTTCGCTATCTGATACTCAAGAATTTTTATTCATTGACATTATATACTTCGGCGCTTATTTCCTTGAAATTATTGATAATAAAATAAATAGCACTGTATGGCTATAATTACAGATCTTTGAAGTCAAGTATAAGACAAAATCTCGTACCTAGAGGAAGCTCTAGCAATCCACACCACGATATAAAAGTGAAACGTTGTCTGTTTGTTTGGGGAGTTTTAACGCTATAACGGTTGGACGGATTTTGATGAAATTTGGTATGGATGTAGCTAAAACCCACTCCTGGAGATACCTTGGAATAAAACATAAGTTTCCACGGAAAATAGTAAGTTTTCACGGGAAAACTGGAAAATGTTGATTACTCACTGTGAGGAACGGGTACCATGGAAACGAAATAATAACAAGTCTGTCAAAAAGCATAGAGAGCGTTGGTGCTATACTTTTGCATTGGTTTTCAATATCCTAGAAGAACATGGTATGTTTTTACGCGATATTATACTGTAGTCCGCGCGGACGAAGTCACGGGCGAAAGCTATGATTTTATCATTTTAAAATACTTGGAAAATAATCTTAAGCTTTAAATTGTTTTTTTTAGACATGTAAATACCTTTTTTAAAATTCATGGATCAAATGTTGTTATGTACAATCTAAGGTTAACCCACGAAAGGTTTTTCGTTAATTTAAAAACACGATGTAAGTAAATAAACTTACATTACATTGTTTATTACTCATTTCATACATAACTGCTTGGACAATCATTTTTATCCAGATCAGAAATATTTATCTCTTCTGCAACAGTCATTCATAAAATAAAAGAATTGAATATAGTTTGTTATCATTTAAGAGCAGTACTTTATTATATTACAAGAAAATATATTTGTATTTTCGGTTAACTTGTCAGCTATCGGTATCCCGTACGAGATAAAAGAGTTTTTAGCAAATAAACAAAAAAAAAAAAAAACTATTTCCGTTTTTTTTGTTCATTCCTCAAATACAGATTTTGTATATGGCAAACCTTTTAATCATTCTATATTTAAAAAAATAGCTCAAGTACTCTAAAAACGCATTCGTCCACAGGTTAATAGTTCAGAATTATCTAAACTATTAACTTAATACCAAACGTTGTGTTGTGTCCTTAAATAACATGAACTTTAATAGAAACCCAGAACTCATTTTTCACCCTCTAAATCCGGCTCATTCGTAACATCCGTTCGTAATTGCCGCCTACAGCCTATATGATACTAACAGGCAAAATTTCAGCGTAATAAGTGTTTAGAGAGTGAATGGCATATCGCTTTTTAAATGTAGATTAAAACACTTTTAATACTCACTGAAAAATAATCTGTTAGGTACTAATACTCCTCATTTTGAGATAATTAGATTTACTACGGTCATAAAATTGGCAATTGTGTCTTAGTCTAATTTAAATATGTACACTGTTGGCGTATCATAAATAAATAAATAATTTAACATTAATTCCATCATTTTTTCAATCAATTTCACTCAATTTTTCCCCGCACTACGCCTTCTACCAAGACGATAGCGTCGTAAAACGGTCGCTAATCTGTCGCAACTGATAGTACATTTGAATCAAAATTATACAAAATTACAAGCACAATTCACAAATAACACTTGTTATACGAAATACCGTGATCCCGTAAGTTTTATGTTGCTGATCGCCTTCTACACAAAAATACTGCAAAATTCACCATTTTCACGGAGCTCTGCTTTGCGACACGAAACGATACCGAATGGCCGCGGTCGTGAGTGAAATAGTTTTATGTAACGTTAATGGCCATATGTGGCCAGTACGTCTTGCATTCACATCACCATTGGATATATGCTCGAAGGCAGTTGGTCGCATTTCTCAACCGATCTAGACGAAACTTGGTATACAGGTCATACGAATTTTTAGTATTTTTTAGTAGTCGAGGATTTTTGATTGTACCCCAAAGCAAAGGGGGCTACTGAATATCTCGCCTCATTAGATCCGATTACGATGTTTTTTTTTATTTGAAAGGTAGTAACGTTAAATTGGTCTCATAAAAATTTGGTGAAGATATGATGGTCTTCGGCAAGACGAGCAAAATAGTTCCTCAAAATGCAGTAAATTTCTCACTTTTACGTTTCTACCAGCGGAATCAGCCCTTTAACTTTTAGGTAGGGATTGATGGAGCACCTTGGTTAGTAATGTTAGTTTTACAATGAGGTAACTAGATGGCGCACTGGTTGTTTGCAAAAAAGTTTGTACGCGCGAGGTCTACAGCTCACAGAGCCACTAGTAATAATAACTTTTAAAACTCATAATTTGAATGAAATATTGATTGGCAAAACCGATTTGATACATGTGCCAAAGAGTATACAAATACTGATACGTAGTATCTCTACCTAGTCTGTGAAATACTGGTACGTGCTACCAATATACTCTGCGTGCTACGTGAGTGTCAAGGGCTGTGTTCACTTACACGCTCGAATCATCCGTGCGATTATCGCTCGATCATGAGTTAGTGAACTACTTTGGACGTCCACATAGAACTGACAACTGTCAAGTGTCAGTTTCATACTATTCCTCCCCTCCCCTACTATTCTTCGGATGACCCAGGCGTACGTCCGACGACGCCGTGAACGATTTCGAGCGATCGCGCGGATGATCCGTGCGTCCTCGAACGTGTAAGTGAACGCGCCCAAGGAGTATAATAAATATATAGCGAGTGTTGCGTTGCGTGTAAAGGAACGCAGTATATAACGAATGGTGAATTTGAAAAGTTGTAGTGTAGATAGAGTATTTCCATTTATTTGCAAATGAGAAAATAAACAAAATGCTAATATCTGACGGAATTAATCACAATAAACTACAGTCTATAATAGTCGGAGAGTTAAAAAAAGCAGGTCTGAAACATCGTTTAAAGAAGATAATTCTGAAAAATGTGAAAGTGAGTATAGTTCGGCTTCCGATGTTTTCTTGATTGTATTCCGTATGCAGAAATTATTAATGGATGTAACGTTTTTTACTATCTAGGATCAGAAAACAGTATTTGGGGCGCAACTGGTAAAAGTTCCTTCGTGCAGTGTGATTTGTTGTGGTAGTACATTATGCATTCCCATGGTGGTCTCAGAGATGTCTTCAGTGCTTCGCGCTAACGCTCATATTGAAGGGTTGTTCCGCAAAGCCGGCTCTCAAAACCGGCAAAAAGACATCAAGGTTCGTTCTACACTTATTAATTGGTTTCCTCTACCAAAATCTCAATGTTGATAAAGTTTTGGTCTACATCTACATTAACATAATGTGAATGACATCCTCCTTACAGTGATAACAAAATTATGATAATTCTTCAATATTCTTTTTTTTTATATATATATGAATGACATCCTCCTTACAGTGATAACAAAATTATGACAATTCTTCAATATTCTTTATATATTGCATTCAATATTATGTTCAGTTCAATTATAAAAGGAAGAAATCATAAACTTAAAAGTAACCAAAAAGTACCAGAAACAACTGCTGCATCACTCAAATGAAAAAGCAGAGATACTATGAAGACTAAAGTGAAGAAAACCCAGCCCAGTAACCTAGAGTACATGCTTACATGAGTGAGACATTGGCCAAAATGGAAGCTATTTGTAAATAAAGATGCTTCCTTCACAAAGGGATGGTTAAAAAGTACAGTATAATCATTTTTGTTCATTTTCAGCGACTCCTGGATGCAGGAGGCTGTGTTTCAGATGGCCACCACCCCATAGATGTAGCTAGTGTACTAAAGCTGTACATCCGATGCTTACCAGAGCCACTTATTAGTGCCGAAGTCCAGGAGCTGTTACTTAGATGTAGAATAACAGCAGGTGATGATGCTCTGAAGCCCATATTGCATACATTGTTGTTGCTGCCAGTTTTACATGTGCATTTGCTGCATTACATCATGGAGGTAAGTTAGTATATATAGAATGATGTTAGCTTTTATATTTCATTGACTGAAGAGACAAGCAGGTTGCTTGCTTGATGGTAAACATTGTGCCTGCCCATAACAATTACAGTGTGTCTATGCAGCTATAACACCTAAAACGCTTAATGTTCACTACAAAATACCTAAAATGCAAAATGAGGAAGAATCAAAATTTTTAAAACACCTAATGTTTATTCTATGTAAGAAACCTTAAATGTGTAAAGGCTAAGAATCATAATGATTAAAATTCATAATATATTCATAGAAACCAAAACATCTAAAACGCTTAATTGCCATGACACAAGATTGCAATGCATCCACACATTGCACCCTGGTTCATCATGATATATTTTGTACTAGCTGCACATGCAGTTTCACCCGCATTAATGATAATGATGATGAAACATATCCTAAGTATATGTTATTCTATGGCCTGTAACATCTGTAACCTATATTAAAAATTTAATCAAAATCCGCTCAGTAGTTTTAGCACAGTGTGTGTATGTAACAAACATGTATGTACATACACACAAGCTTTTGCATTTATAATATTGGTAGGATAGGATTATGTGGCAAACTGTTGCATTTCTTTTTAAAGTTCAATAACTGTAATAAACATAAACAGCAATTTCTTTGTAGAGATGCAGTGAAACATGGCCAATTTGAGCTTTATGCATTTTGTAGAGATGCAGTGAAACATGGTCAATTTGAGCTTTATGCATTTTGCTATTAAGACATATTTTTTTTAATCTGAGTGCTTTTTCAATCTAGAAGAAAAAAATATAGAGGGTGCACAGCATTGGCAATCTGAGTTTAAGGTATTTTAATTTTCAGGTTAATAGCTTTGTAGAAATTAATTTTAGATGTTGCACTCATAATAATTGTCTAAAACGTTGGTTGCAAATTTTTGTATGTCACTGCACTGTGCAATTATACATGTCTCCCTGAGACATGAAGCCTACCATTGCTCGGGGAAAACACTGTTGTGTTTTTCCGGAACTCCCTTAGCTGGTCCTAACAGCACTCGCTGGATGAGGAGGGCTGGTCTATTGTTAACTCTGTTGAGAACTTCCAAGCAGTACCTTCAGCCGCTTTGCCATTTATTTGGCTGTTATATGCTTAAAGTAATTTACAATTACGTAGGGCTTATCTTTAGTTATAATTTCTAATGTCAGTTATCTCGTTACTCTTACATATTTGTTCCATTTTAATGTCTCTAACACAACAATGATAAGCAATGTAATGAGCCTTATTTAGCACAGTTTCCCTTTATATCAACACTGTTGATAAAACTAATGAAACAATATTAGATTACTACATTGAGTGGAAAGTGACTCATTGCTGCACTGAGTGTTAGTTTCGAGCCCGAGCTTCAGCGAGGGCTCTAAAAACTCGAGCGCAGCAAGGAGTTATTTGAGCGAGTGTCAGTAATCTGCTTTTCATTCCACTACAAAGTAATATAACAATTGTTCACCTAAATGTAAGCAGTACAATTTTCAGTCACATTGACTTTTAAAATCGCGCCAATTCCATTGTGGTAGGTAATATATAAAAAATAGTACATTCTATTTTTAAATCTCTGTTGGATGAATGCATTCATTTAATACTAGTTGTGTAGCTGTGGTTTTACCCGCATAATGGATGATGATGGTGATGATGAAAAGTATCATAAGTTTGTGAGTGAAGTGAAATGGAGATGATGATGATGATGAAAAGTAAAAGCTATCTCCATTCCTAATTTCATCAAAATTAGCCATTTGAGCGTGAAGGAGTAACAAAATACATGCTTACATATATACAAAATTTCGCCTTTATTATATTACTGTGATGAATCATGAAATTAAATAAACAGTGCAGTAATGGATGTCAATACTTACTTTCCACACTGTAAAACTGTGCAGTAATGGATTTCTATACTTACTTTCCGCACTGTAAAACTGTGCAGTATGGATTTCTATACTTACTTTCCGCACTGTAAAACTGTGCAGTAATGGATTTCTATACTTACTTTTCGCACTGTAAAACTGTGCAGTATGGATTTCTATACATACCTTCCGCACTGTAAAACTGTGCAGTAATGGATTTCTATACTTACTTTCCGCACTGTAAAACTGTGCAGTAATGGATTTCTATACTTACTATCCACACTGTAAAACTGTGCAGTAATGGATTTCTATACTTACTTTCCGCACTGTAATACTGTGCAGTAATGTGCAAACTTGCTATTCTGCACTGTTTTTATTGAGCAGTAACGAGGTACTTTCTGCATAAGTTTTACGTGAACAATATTACTGTGTAGGGGAGAAAAAGTATTATATTTCAACATCACATTGATTAGTAATGTTTTCCTGTTTTAATGATCTTCATATTTCGTTTAAGATTTCCGTTTTTATTTTCAGTCTCACAATTATTTTTTTCGTGCTTGTGCCCTGTCATACCAATATAACTAATAAGCTAAGAATACCATCCCAAGTTTTATCAATTCCCTAGTTTATGTGTTGGTTTGAGATTATGATTAGTGTGAATTCTCAAGTCAAGAACCGGCCGGCGGTAAAAAGACCCACAACATCCAGACAAGGGTTACGTGGTTGCATATTTTTTCTGTGTAAAATTTCATCTTTTATCCGGAGAAATAAATTGATTCCATCAACATGCAACTTATGCGGTGTTTTTATTATATAATAATATAATATAATATATTCGGGACATTTCATGTACTAAATGACCTTGTTGTGGCACCTTATTATTAACAGCCTGCATTAGTTCACTGCTGGAGATAGGCCTCTCCTAATGCACGCCACTGAGCCCAATCTTTGGTTCTTCTCATGTAATTACTACCAGCTACTTCGATTAATTTCTTCGCTACATCTAACCGGAGGGTTTTATACTATGTTTGCCTATATGCGGTCTCCGCTCAAGAACTCGCTTGTCCCATCGGCTATCGGTACTTTAACATATATGACCAGCCCAATGCGAATGCAGTTTGCTAATTCTTGGCCTGATCAATAATATTCAGAACTAGATTTCAACGTTTTCTAAAAGGTGACTGTACTGTGCTTGTGACCCTCACACATTTCGAGACATAAGGAACATAAGTCTCAATTATCTCAATTTATTCAAATCTAGTTGATAGACTCTAAAATGAACGAAGAAAATTTATGTAACTTACTTCTGCAGAACTGTAAGTCAAACTAAAAATAAAAGGAAAATTAATAAATCTATACTTCTAATAAAGCAATACGAACGAAAAAGTCTAACTAGCACAAATAAAAAAAGAAAAATGACCCCCGACCCCTCACCCCCCATTATAGCTAAGAAGCATCTCAATCACATCAGCTTTCAAACATAAAAACCGCATCAAAATCGGTCCATTAGCTTGGTAGCTACGATCCTCATCCCCATTCCCCCCCTCCCTCATTATAGCTAAGAACCATCTTGTATACCTCAGCTTTGAAACATTAAATACCGCAGCTAAATCCGTTCTTTTTCTCACCCCCCTTTTCACAACTCCCCTCCACCCCATATAGCTAAGAACCATCTCAATCACATCAGCTTTCAAACAGAAAATAACGCATAAAAATTGGTTCATACGTTTGGGAGCTACGATTCTCACCTCCACCCTTCCCTCCTTCCCCCTATTATAACTAAGACCCATCTCGTTTACCTCTGCTTTCAAACAATAAAACCGCAGCTAAATTGGTCCATTCGTTTGGAAGCTACGATTCTCACCCGGCAAGCGCCAAAGTCAACTTACTTTGATTTTGAACTAACTGTATTACCGTTATTTGGTCGCCTTGGGCGGGCTGTTATGTATGGCCACAGAATAAATAATAGTACAAGTAGTATGGCCCCAATAGCTAGGATAGGTTAGGTTAGCTTACAATTTTGAACAAATTGTGTTACGGCTGTTCCAACCTCTTCGTCGGTTGTCCCGCCCTCTCCACTTGTCCCGCCCCCTCCACCGAATAAAAAGATATGGCCAAAGGCATTATCTACCTATTTTACTTCCTACTCAATATATGAAACCCAACTATACAGTTAAATACATATCGTCTGTGAACTAGCACAAGAATCACGAAACTTTACAGGACAGTGAAAAAACTGAATATTACTCAAATAGTAAAGTTATTTAGTGAATAAAAAAAATATTTTTTGTAAATTAGCTTTATTTTTTCGAATTTATAACTAAAATACTCCAAATGACTCACTTAATATAATATGAAATGTAAGACTTATTGTATTTAAAGTAATAAGAGATTTCGCTCAAATAGGACTTATTAAAACTAATAAGTTTGTCAAAAAACAATCACAATTGTCAAAGTTAACATTCAATATTTTTACTTAGGTTACATTAAAGGTTTTATTTAGTACTTCCCAAAACAAAACTTGGGTTCCAAATACAATTTGGAAGAATTCTGTCTGCCATAATGAGATGGCATTTTTGGAAGCAATGTGAGTTTTTTTGGAGATTATCAACTTTTGCGTTCCTGTTTGTTCGATCCGAAGATCTAGTTGTGGATAGACCTGGCATTTCAAAAGAGCTCTTATTAACCAACAATTGAATCATTCTGTATCCAACACCTAATGTATTGATAAACATTTCTCTATAGACTTCTACATTTTCCTCATTTTTTCCAGTACTTACCCTGTATTTAAAGTGAAATTTCGCCTCGAATCATGTCCTGTTACGGTAGATTTTTCTTTCTCAATTTTAGTTACATTTCCACATAAAAATGTTTTTCTTGCATCCCAATGTAAACTCCAGAATTTTTCGAAAATCTCGGATCGTATCTCCTGTGAAAACTTGGAGCAATTTTTTGTTTTTGATCGTATGCATTTATCCTTCATACAAGTTTTTATTTTTATTTTTTTATTCCGTTGAATGACGAGACATGCAGGTCGCTCGCCTGATGGTAAGCGTCACGCCTGTCCATAACAGTTGCAGAGCCACCCAGATTTCGCTGGAAACATTGCCCTTCAAACCGAAAACAGAAATGTTTACACACCTACTGCTTGGCGGTTGAATATCTGACAAAGGTGTGGTACTTCCCCAGGCGGAATCTAAAATAAGTATGTTTTATTTCCCGGTTTTGTCTATGTTTGTCTTGGTGTATTTTCTTCGAGTCATCGGTCATCCTCAATCTTTTATTCAAATTACGTTTCAAATTCTTAGGTTCTGCCGTTTTGAATCTTTTTCGCCCTTCGTTCATGTTATGATTGTTTGGATCAGAACCTACTACCACCTGATCAGGATTCGGCTCAGTGTCAGCTCTCTGTGTAGTATCAGTTGTTTCTCGGATTGATTCAGGTGGTGGTGTCAGTACAGGTAGTTGGGAGGCAGTACATGTAGTTAGGGTGGCAGTAGAGTTAGTGGCAATTACAGTGTCAGTAGAATCATCAATTGCGACAGTCCAAGCATAAGCTGTAAATTCATGAACAGTTGCTGCTATAGCATTAGCCTCAATATCAAAAGCATTAAGTGTATCAAGGGGATTCGGAACTTGGTAAATCACGTTTGACCGCTAGACAAAATTAAATCATTAATTATTGGGGCATTTTCTGCCTCAGTCTGAGGAACAAAAAAGTTTTGTTCCAGCGGAATGTTCTCTTTCAATTTAGTATAAATATCATATCAAATGGAATTTAAACACAAATCTTCGGGTTGTATCAAATTACTTTTATCTGTAACAGTTGGTATGTTTCGGAGCACATCTAAATTTTCTATTCTTTCGATGTGACAGTTATTCTCATTCAGAACCATTAATGAAATAGGATATCTAGTCAAATTATTGCTGTTAGCTGATTCTGAAAAGACAAACAGAATTCAAAAGCAGACAGAAAAACAATAAATAAATCCCAAAACCGTGAGCCAAGTGTGCAAACCTGAAAAGATACATGATTTGAACGAACAATATTTAAGTTTTTTTTTTGTTTGATTTTTTTTTGTTATTTTCAGTTCCCTGGCATAATGAATACAAAAATAAACATAGTTAATGTCATAGTTACTATGATGTCATAGTTACTTCTTTATCGGCATTCTTCAGTTTTACATTATTTTGTTTTCTTTCACAAAATAAAACAATAAAATTTATGAAATGCAAGGGAAAACATCCTACCTCATTAAAAATTACATACAAAGCACTGGTTCATTATTCATTATGAACATGCCAAAAGTACTATATGGAAACATGATAATGTTTTATCAAGAAAAATGGTCAAAATAACAAAATGCAAGAAAACCATAACTTTGTTTAATTGGTACACAATCGAAATCTAATCGAATTTATTTAAATTTAGCACAATTTATCCGACTAAATGTTAAAACAGATGGACGATCTCCATAGCGTGCGCCAACCAGTACAAAATGCTCAGATAGGGATAGGACGCTTTGCCGCAGTTTAAAATGGCGACTGCGAAAGTACCAATTGTAAGTGTCGAATATTGGCGCCAATATTCAACTAGGCTTCTTTGTGATTGTCTTTACGCATTCCTGTCATCTGTTAGGACATTTTTATAAAAAAACAAATAGCCATTTTTTTAGAGAGGACCTATTGCCCGTTCACAGACGATATGCCTCTATCCAAATATGCATATACCTCTGTTTGAGAGCAAAACAAAACGTGTTTCGCCTCTGCACGAGGCATCTTCAGGAGTCCTGAGCATTCCTTGTGCAGAGAAAAATTATATATAATTATATCTTATTTATTTTTATTTTTTCATGTATTTGACTTACAAATTGGCGGATGTAAGCTACATAGTTTTTCTTCGTTAATTTTATTCTATACTACTGAACATTGCAGTTGCTAAACTTCATCGCGTCGAGACACAAGGAGAACTTGATGGACTCGTCGAACCTGTCCATCGTGCTGGCGCCCAGCATCATGCCGCTGCCGGCCGCGGCGTCGGCGCAGCGCCTGGACCACCATGTTGCTCTTGTCAAGGTACGAGGATCCAACTCTTCATCATCATGTCAGCGTTTAGAAGTCCACTGCTGAACATTGGCCTCCCCCAAAGAGCGCCATGACGAGCGATCTTGTGCCACCTCCATCCACCGACTTCCTGCGATGGCTACAATGCACAATCCAACTTTTACCATACTAAAATTAAATTCCTTTCTATAAACCTGTAGTACAATCTGCATTCCACAGAGAGACGATCCTCACTCTGCATAGCCATACATATCTATCTATCAATCTATACTATAATAAAACTGTAACTGGGCTAAATCTGTACATTAAATATTTTTTGAAAATTTTATCAAATTTTATTCTTCAAAATCGATATGGAGTGCAAATAGTTTTTTTTTTATTTTTTGTCTGTCTGTCTGTCTCTTTGAACACGCATCACGCTGAAACTACCCGACCGATTTTGATGCAACTTGGCACAATCATAGCTTATGTTATGGATTAACATTTAGAATACTTTTTATCCCGAAAAAAAAACAATGGTTCCCGCAGGATAGGGGTTGAAAGTTATTTAAAAAAACATATCACGCTGAAACTACCGGATGGATTTTGAAGTAACTTGGCACAGTCAAAGTTTATAGTATGTGTTAAAATGAATGATACTTATAATCACGAAAAAATACGGGATTCCTGCGGTATATGAGTCTAAAGTTATGTTAATTTGAAAGGAATAATAATTGCACATCCGTTTATAAAACGGTACCGTAAATTCTTGGTGCCTGGCTTGAAACCCAGAGGCACATGGATCGAATCCACGCGCTGCTATGAATGTTTTGCCTCAATATTTATAAGCATTTACATATTTTGTGCGTTATTTACATTTTCTTTGATTTTTTTAAGGCTTATGTAATTTCCTGAAGTAAACCGTCAAGTTTTGTTACGTAATATTGCAGATGGTAGTTTTTTAATTATTTCGACACCCACTTTTCGACCTATGTCTAAGATCCTTAGATTGTGATGCTTAGATTGTGCAATTTTATTCTCAGAATTCTATGAAATTTTTAGATATTCATCGAAAACTCGAAACACATTGGACTGCTAACGGAAGATCTCATGTCTCAACTCGACGACGATTCCGATGGTTATCGGGCGAGGCGGAAGAAGAGACGCAGCGGTTCTTTGAATCGTAAGTTGTACTATTATGCATTCTGTGTCGTAAGCCCCGCCCCTTTTTTGTATTTATCTCTAGAATTAGTAGTTACTTATTTTAAAAGGATTTAAACTGTATGTATTATGTGTTTTGCGTTTTAATAGTAGTTTATGAAACGGTTGCATAGCAAGGGCTATTAAAACACGAGAGTGAGTTTAATAAACGAGCCGTAGGCGAATAGTATCACTCGAGTGTTTTAATAACTAGTTATGTGCCGTTTCATAAACTACTTTATCTACACTCATATCATAAAATCTCATTATGAACTATGAACTCAGGAATGGTGGCATAATGACATACATTACGCACGGCACGTTTCTAATAAAAAACCTCATTATAGCACTGATTGTTGAACTAAACAATGTTATAATATATATTTTTTCCCATAAAAGCACCGGTTTGGCTCCGCACTACGAGGGTTTTCGCCATTTATTATCTATGGCGGCGCGTGTTGGACCGTATGCGCGCGTATTCGCTGTGGACTAGATTTTGGCGCCATAATTTACTTTACATGAGTACCTAACATTTAATGTGTTTATTTCGTTGAACAAATGTTTTATCCTTATTAAAAAATGTGAGAAAGATGTCTTAAACAAGTGAAAACAGTGTTCCTGAGGAGAATTTGACTCCACCTGACATCACGGAAACAGCAACAAACACGAGAACATGACAATAGAAGCTTCACATAGAAGCACCGGTTTGGATCCGTACAACGAGGGGTTTCGCCATTTATTATCTACTGTGCCCGCGTGATCTTTTCATTTAAAAGAAGCCCATACTGTACAATATACTATATTTCTTCAAAAATCCTTTAGCCGTCAAAAAGTTTTTAATCGATTGAGAAACCAAGTACTCCAGTTTTTAAGTCTAACCCTCAGCTATCCAACAGTGAAAACCATCGAATCGGCCCAGTAGTTTTTATGTGATACGCGAACAAACATACAAACAAAATAAGAAAAAAAAAACAGACACGATTTAAAAAACTGATCTATTCTTGTGCAGTAGCTTATTTTAAGTACCCTAGACCATTCTTTTTAAATTATCTTCGTTGTACAGACTTTTCCGTTCATATTGCTTTATTATAAGTATAGATAGATGGCGGCGCGTGTAAGACGGTATGCGCGCCAATTCGGTGTGGAATGGATTTGGCCCAAAATTTACTTTACATTTACTTAGTACCTAAGCAATTTAATGTATTATATGTATTTGTTGATCAAAAGTTTTATCCTGGTTAATAATGTCCGACAGCAGTGTTAGTGAGGAGAAATTGACTCCATCTGACATCACGGAAACAGCAACGAACACGAGAACATGACAAACGAGCTTTTACCAGCAAAATTAAGAACAAATTACTACTTTTTTTTCATTGTAAGTTCCTATTGCATTAGTTGAGATAAAGTAGTGTATGAAACGGCACATAACTAGGTATTAAAACACTCGAGTGATACTATTAAAAAACTCTCCTAGTAGGCGAGTCAGTCTCGTGTATTAATAACCGTCCCATAAACTTTTTTTTTTATTATTAGTATACTACTACTAGTAACCCGTACCGTTCGTAAAGTATGTCATTCTGCCATCATATTTATTTTATTTTTTGTTTTTGATTTCATAATCCCGATTTTACGCTATGAGTGCATGCATAATATAATTAATTTGACAGGCATGCTGAGCGGTTTACGCAAGATGGTGTCCGGTAGTGTTAACACGCCGGCGACGGTGCGGGAAAATACGAAGACTCCAGTGTTGAGCAAATCTGCGGCGAAGCGGAAGTTCGACTCGTATGAAGGGCTTTCTGCTAAAACTAAGTGAGTACCACGATCGACTAGTCACTATATTAAAAAAAGTAAATTCAGGAAAAACGTTAAGACTGATGAAATTGTTGTGTGTTTACATTATTTCCTTTGTTTTACAGAAAAGAAATCTCAAATAACCTGAAGCAAAAGGAGTTGACGTATACGCCTATGAAGATGTAAGATAATCTATCTATACTTATAATACAGCAACAAGTACGAAAAAGTATGTACAAAGAAAATAAATAAAAAAATGGTCTAGGGTGCTACTGAACAAGCATATAACATTTCTTAAAATTGTGTCTGTGTGTTAGTTCGCGCATCACTTAACAACTACTCGACTGATTGTGATGCTTAGGGTCAGACTTAAAAACTGGTGTACTTAGTTTCTCAATCCGATGAGTAGAAGCCGAGCAATCGATAAAAAAAATTTTGACGGCTGAAGTAATTTTGATCAAATGTTGGTGTATTGGTAATTTAGGGCTTGGAATAGCACATAGAGTACTTTTAACTTAGAGAAATGACCACGCGTGCGAAGCACTTATCGGGTGCAGATAAGTGCACAAATAAAAGTATAGCATCTTGAAACCTCATTTAGGATACAGGAATAATTATGAATATTACTCGTTTTTCAGGGGCATCGAACGGAAAAGACTGCGACTTAGCTTGATGGACGCGAGAAGCACTCCCAGAATAAATGCAGAGTTTAGAAAGAACTCGGAAACCAGTATTAGCAGCGAAGACGTGCTCACTTCCTCCGAACAGCTGTTCAGCGCTCACGACACTATAGATCTATCTCCTGACATGAAACAGAATAATAAAGACTACGTGAGGATCTCGAAGCAAGAATACGAAGAAATAAAGAGCAGAGTATCGGCAATAGAGAATAGATTGTCGAGAGAATTTACAGATGTCATACCAAGAATACAACCACTGCAGCAGGTACAAAACAAGTACGAGCAAACGTTGGAGGACGTAGCCATGCTGAACTGCCCGAACTCTGATCATTTAGCGCGCAGGCTCAGCAAAGAGTTGAAGATAAGACCTAACGAAGAAGCAAAGATCATAAGGTCACCTAGTGCCAGGAAAATTGGCTCGATTCGGAGGAGATCTAAAGAAAACCTTACGAAAATCGTCCGACACAACTCGTGGAATGTTTCTTCGCAGCCTCAGTCGCTAACTAGTCATATCGCGGATAGATTCTATCCGTACATAGGATTGAGTCGTCGGCAAAGAACGACCACGGCCAAGCCTGATCTCGCGCCGCCAAAGGTACAGAAGTCTAACGACTTGGATCCTTCCATTTCGGAATCGATCAATAATTCCGACACAAGTCAAAAGTATCATCTACGAAAACGTATCAGTCTATCGGATTACTACCCCGATAAGACTATAAGAAGATTACCGGCGCGTCGGTCCTTGAACATAACTCATAATAACAGCTGGGACAATACAGCCTCAGAAAACTCAATGAACAACACGCTCAATTCAACGGCGAAGTCGAACACTTCAGATCAAGTTGGACGCTACCAAAACATACTCGGTAAGACTTCGAGTAAACTTCCTAAGCCCAGCCCTTCGCCATCGCAACAGAAATGGCGAAGCGCTGCAGCGTTTTTCATGAACAAAACGGGTGAAGTGGAAAACTCCGCGCTAACAGGTAGACCTTCGGTGAACAAATTGCGGAAAAACGCCGGAGCAGTTCTCGCTAAAGCGAAAATGTTCGAATCTAGCTCCGACCAGTCATCTGAAAGGAACGAAAAAGTTGCTAACGCAGGGTTTGCCAGAAAGCCTAGAATTAGTGGCCAGTATCAGAGTAGACCGCAGAAAATGGTAGCTTATATCAAACCTAGAGAACATACCAATAAGACCGAAAACACAACACGCAGCATTCCTGTTAGATCGTCACGGAGCGAGTTTGATACAGCCCAAACTTCCAAAATGTATCGCGTCAATGGTCATCAAAGTAAAGAAGAGATGGAATGGCGGACCTGTAGAAAGACTACGCCACCTGCTAAGAAAGTTGTTTCCCCACAAACAAACAACGTAACATTAAGAACACCACATATACCATCACTGAAGAAGCCTTTGGTTACTTCAAAAAGCAATCGTCTTGCGCCGTTGCCCAATGATGTAAGAAAAACCAACACACCTATGAAAGCTGTTCATATTTCTCCGAGGCGGCGATCTCCTCGACTGAAGATGCAAAGAGCATATAATTAGTCAGTTCTAAATCAACCAGTATTTTAGTGTTCACCTATAAACATGCTTGACATTTTTTATTCCCTTATTAATTCGTATTAGGTATGACAATTTAGAACAAATAACTTCAAGTGGGCAAGTGTACATACAGAGTTAATTTTATAGGCTGATTGTATTTTTTCATTAAAATGATCATAAAAATAGTGTAGTTTTATTGATCAGTACTACAGTAGGCGGCAAACAAACTGGTATTTGATAAGTCACGTGACAAGCTGCGCAGAAAACTCTTGTTGTAAAGTCCGTGCTGAGGCGCGGAGCTAATTGAAAACTGCATGTGCACAAAATATTCAGACTTGCTCAAGGGTAATCTTGTTTGCCGGCTACTGTACCCAAATAGATCGTGTCCCATCACTATCCAGCCTGCCATTTGTTTGTATGCAACCCTAAATTTCCCTCACTTTTCCCACATACGCCAGTCATTGGGGGAAAATATGAAGCTATGCCATACAAATGGTGGTGTAGAAGATGTTTTGATTTGTATTGCTATTAGTTATGAGATCTATACGAAAAAAACAAAGTAAAACTACAAGACCGATTGCGATGCTGTTTTTACTGTTGGATAGCTTAGCGTTTGATTTAAAAGTCGGGGTACTTGGTATATTAATCCGATGGGAAGATACCGAGCAATCGATAAAAACTATTTGATGGCTGTACGCCTAGTACGGGTATGCACATTAAGAAAACGGAAAAAAGTTTCGTTAGCTCGCTATACTAACAGTTTTGGGTGTAATCGGTAGGACGAGTTCATGTTTTCAAATGAAGTACACACGATAAATAAAATCGAAGAGCTGGATTGAACGAACTTCACACTACATATTTCTATCACTCTTCCCCACAAGCAAAAATAAGAATATATTGGTGTTTGACGTATTGTTCTTCGTATGTCGTTTTTATCTGTGGTTTTATTGGGAAAAAATGATTACTGATTTACGTTTAATTGATGTGATATAATATGGAAAGAACGTATTTAATTTCGTTCAGTACTTCCGAAGTTACAGACTAAAGTAATCCAACAAAACCTAGTTATTTTATATTGAGTTTATGCCTCAAGTACGACATCTAGCTTCAAGGTAATACAAATAATAATGTAATGTTGTGATTTTGCTTGATTTTTGATAATTACTAGTTCGGAATCCTGAACTAGGTGTTTGTTTCATCAATTGAGTCATATTTAGCGAAATATAAATCACATCACGACGTGACGTCATCACGACATTGAAATTGTAAAGTAGGTAGATTGGTAGTGTTTCGCACTACAATTCATGTAATTTTTTTGGAAGTATTATTGTAGGTACATAAGTTCTACAAAAATATAAAATACAAGTTTAAAATAAGATAAAGTATCTATAGATATGAGTAGGTACTTAGGTACCTAACTATTAACTTACCTTGGTCTCTAGAGAGATTCTTTGAGAGTTCCTGAGATTTGTATTTTCCCGCAGAGTATTAAGAGATAGACAAAACCGTCTTTAGTGAGCCCGTGAGCCGATACCGTTGCACAAAGTTAGTGTAACAGATGTGACTGGGTGTGATTAATCTCCGCCTACGTCAAGATCCTGTCGCTCCCCTTCACGACGGTCAGCTCCTACAGCCTCCGAGGCTAACATCCACGGAAGATTAATTGTTATTGTTTACGCTCACTGACGTCAAAATGCAGTCATAACATATGTCCCTATCACTTGCATAGAAAAGTGATAACGCTATATTAACTCTATTCAGTGGATAGAGGTAGGGGTGACCGTCAGAATGGACGGTCACTAGTCGTATTTAACGTTGAAAGGGTGGCCAATAATTGCTGCCTATTTGCTTCCTACCACGAGACGTTTGCTGCCTAGCTATTTTTATAATAATCTTAACATTTTGAGTGACCGTCCATTCTGACGTCAAGATGACTGGGGCCCAATTCTACTAAAACAATTGTAATGACAATTGTCAATAATTTTGGCATATTTTTTACTTTTACCTCTTAATAGTAGCAAAAGCAAAAAAATAAGTGAAATTTTGTAAAATAAAAAAACCAAAATATACTAATACACAAAATGAGAAATTTTTCAAAAAAATATCGCTTCTACAATTTTTGAGAGGTAAAAGTGAAAATTTTGCGAAAATTGTAGACAATTGTTTTAGTAGAATTGGGGCCCTGGTCACCTGTACGTGGGGTACATGCTGTGTGGAATCACTGAAATGTTCATATGTCAATAATTGCTGCCTTCAAAGTTTTTATACCTATATCTTGTACAAGGGCGGATCTAGCCTTCGAGTCAGGGGGGGGGTCACACTGAACGGGTTCCAAAATTATACAATACTAGCTATTCCCCGCAGTCAATCGCGTAGCCTATGCCACTCGGGAATAGTTTAGCTTTGAATCAATTTTCAAAATCAGGCTAGTTGTAATCAATTTTTACCTTGTGTTTTTAAACAAACACAATTTTTACCTAAAATTTTGAGCCACTTAGGTATATTTTTATTGTGATAAGTAGTTATGTGAAAAAAACGAACGTTTATGATCGATCTTCTATGGTTGCGAAACATGCTATATAACCAAGGAAGTGCGAGCGAAGCGAGCGCGAAAATTTTGAGCTACTCATACATTTATTAGTGTAGGTATAAAAAAAAACTGAACGTTTATGATCACATAGAATGTGTACAAACATATAATATTATAAAGAAAACGCGAGCGTAGCGAGCGCAAAGATTTTGAGCTATTTCCGTTATATTACACGAATGAAGAAATAGAATATACCATTTAACAAACGCAAGTGTAGCGTGCGCGAAAATGTTCAGTAATGACAGAGTTAGACATTAATGGAATTCCTCAGCTTGCGAAAATAGGTAATATAACAAAGTCCCTCACTTTGCTTATCTGAAAATTGTGTTTACTTATTGAAAAGCAACAGTAAACACAAGCACAAATTAATAATTTATATAACTCCCGACCCCCCCACTCCCATTATAGCTAAGAAGCATCTCGATCACATCAGATTTCAAACATAAAAAAAACCGCAGCTAAGTCAGCCATTTGTTTGGAAGCTACGCACAAAGAAAGAATCATCCAACTAACAGAGATATGAGGTACAGTAACGTTTTTTTTTTCAAATGTGCGGCCAATTGAGAACCTACCGTTTGGAAGTTGGTTAAAAATAAATCAGCGTGAAACCAGTAGGAACACCTTTTGATAAATAACCTCAATTTAGATATAGGCATTTTGCTCTCATATTTCTTACAGGCACCGAGGGCATTCCAATTAAATTTGATCGATAACTTTATTTCCTTTTGACAGTTACAAGATCTAGGTATAAAAACTTTGAAGGCAGCAATTATTGACTTATTATCCAACGCCCCATGCAATACAAAAGCTATGGTTTTGTCCCTCTTATTATTTTAGTGAGTATTCTGTATGTCTCGAATGTCTATGAAATAGATACTCACATAGTATAGCATAAAAGTAGTTATCATTGTTGATTATAGCTATTTTAACTTACAGTTACATTATTCAGAAGTTTTATTGAAATTAATTTTGAGTTTTATAATTTCATTAGTAGAGGATAATAATGAGAAATCTGTGATTTGTTACATGTATACTATATTCCGTAGTAAAGAAAAACAAATTGTATGTAGGTAGACTGATTACGAAATAAGGTTTTAGTTCGTTCAGTGAGACCTAATGCATTTTAATGCATTATGTTGCACTCATAGAGTAAAAGTCATTTCTTACTGTCGTTGCACTATGTTCGGTTGAACGAAAAAATATCATTTTAACGTTCGTTTTTTTTGAATGAAAACATTGATTTTGTATCCAATTAAACTTTTTAACAAATCTGTGCAATTCCGATATTAATATCAGAATTCCAATATTGCGATCTAATATCGGAAATCAGTCTCGGAATTGAACCCTTCCGATACTAGTGCGACAAAACGGCGTGACCACGAGTCCGTCGCCGATATTGGCGTACATGCCCTAGTGCTGGTCTCTGATGTCAGAGTTTGTCAAGCCGCCCGAGGGCCTCTGACATGGCTTAACGACTGCTATTAATCAATAACAGGTGACCAGTCATCTTGACGTCAGAATGGAGGGTCACTCAAAATGTTTAGATTATTATTTTAATAGCTAGGCTGCAATTATCGGCCACCTTTTCAACATTAAATATGACTAGTGACCGTCCATTCTGACGGTAACGAGGTAGGGTAGGGTAAACGGTCAATGAAATGGCACCACTTCCACTATGCATTTATGCATTATGCTGGTGATGTGCCCAATATATACATGTATAACTAATAGAGGTAAGTAGTTGAACTGCGCCGCTATAATGTGTCGTTGGTACTTAATTTTATATAGTTGCTCTTACATATCATAAAAGAAACGAATTGGGTAAATAAAATTCCAATTTATAATATTATTTTATGTATATCACGGCTTTTACAGTGGTATTTTCATGAATAAACAAAATATCCAGATTTGAGTTCAATAAATTAAGAACATACTGACAATACAATAAATAACAATTTCCACATTCAATTTCAATTCGAATATATAGTGCGGTGGCGCCACAATCTTTTTGAGGATACAATACAATTAATTTCACAAATATTCTGAACGTGGGGTTTCAACTTAAATATTCACTTACACATTTAGCGATGATCACAGATTTGAGGATTATAAAAAAAAAGCAGATTCAGAACATACCGTGCTATGGAGAGACGATTTAACAATTCGAAACTTGCAATAGTGATTACTGAGTAATTTAGATTTCATATACCTTATCGGCTAACTTATCAGTATCAGCACTCGGGCCGCTCACGCGCGGCTTTCCTTTCCTAACATTGCTTCTCGATCGATATCAATACCAAATTTAAATTAACAATATAATAAAATATCAATTGTACCTAAGATCTGTTCCAATCGCACGTTCCCTAATTTACAGTGACGGGCCGCATACTGCCCGCAGCGGCAACCGCGCGGCCCGGAGCTCTCCTACCTACTCCATAATTAAACATACATGTTGCGATCAATAATAAAAATATAATGATACAAATACATTAATTACTACATTTTTCGATTATTGTGTGACATAGATATTTACAAAGCGCATTAGGAGCGCCAAAATAGTTAGGCAATTTCCGCGATAGTCGCGCGCCCCGCGAAACGAGCGGCGCGACTCGCGACTGCCGACCCTCCTTTCGACATTCCCTTGTACAAATATCTTTATTAACTAAAACGTCTCGACGATACACCTTATTGTCAGGAGAGCTAACAAATAAATGCCCCAAAATTAAAATAAAAACCAGTCGTGTCGTCAAATAGTTAAAATTCCAAGGATAACATTATTTCACAACGGTCATCCTGACCTTCACCATCTCCGGATCGAGCGCTACAACTAAATACATTACATCGAATTTATGTTTGAGAAACGAAAATATAACTTCCCCACAATTATGAATCTATGTGATATAACATTATACGCTCCTACGAGTACGCCTTACAAAACGTAATAGCATTATTCTAAATATCAATGTGATCTCTCGATATAACCGTACGATTACAATTTTGGGAATGCATGATACTACTCGACGAAATACAATAATTATTAAGTACCGATGATTAAAGAAATTCCCTACATATACAGATAGCGTAACGATGTCCGAAATGTGATCTTCGTCAATAAGGTACAAAGATGAAAAATACATAATTATAAAACGGTTACACGAGTGCGGAACACGTGGCCGGTACAACGGCCGAATACAGCGGCTCCCGAGTATAATACAATACGAAGTTTTAGATAATAAAAATAATCGAACTAGAAATAGGCGAGAGGCTCGCCCGCCGCGGCGGGTGCGGCCGCGGCCGGGCGGTGTCTCGCGGAAGAATCAGCCCCACAGCTGAGCGCTCGCGTAGTGGCGGCGACTTGCCCGCCTGCGGGTTCCAAAACAATCTAACGCGGCACGTGCATATGGCAAAATACTGACAGTCCGTCGCGCCGTCGCGCGTCACCCCACCTCGCTTATATGTATCTATGTCGCAGGCACATATAGCCTTTTAATGGATCAGCGCCGTTCAACTAACGGTCTGAAAGATATTCAGCCGCACAACATTTAATGAACTGCCTGGCTGATATTGCTCAGGCCATTCGTACAATAGGGTGACCATGTGACAAAAAAAGACGCAATTCTATCAAACATAGTAGTTTAAAAACAGATGAATGTTTATGAACAGTTTTCGTGTTCAACTTAAGTAACCTACCTAGTTTTTTATGCGCAATTCTATCAAACATAGTAGTGTGTAAACAGACAGTGTGTTTATAAACAGTTTTCAAGTTCAACCTACACAGTTTTTTAGGCGCATTTCAATCATAGTAGTTTGCAACATACGAATATTTATAAATTTGATTGAATGGCTGAATATCATTCAGGCTACTCTAGTAGAACGGCGCCTAAGGCTAGGCAAGTAGTTAAACTTTATCGATCCAAGTCATTTGCCTAGCTGTTTGATTGAATGGCTGAATATCATTCAGACCGTTAGTTGAACGGCACAGTTTAGTAAACAGCCTAGGCAGTTAATTGAAAGGCGGATTAAGCTATCTGCCTGCGACATCTATACAGGTTGTTAGGAAGATCGATACAAAGCCTCGAGGGGGGAGATAGGCCTCCTCGTAAGGCACATACCTAAGCTAGATTACCTTAGTCCAATATCTTTGAATTTCTAGTTATAGTGGTAAGTATGATGTTTGGAAAATTTCCCGAAATTGTGTACTAATTCGATCAAACAGACAGTAATTTGTACCCAACAACATATTTGCCTCTTAGCTTAGCGTGTATTCAATCGACAAACACTATTATAAACATCTGATTCTACACAACTAAATGGGACTTGTTGAATAATAAAACATACTTTATCTACACCCATATCGAAAAATCCGGATTATGAACTCAATAATGGTGGCATAATGACATACTTTTCGCACAGCACGTATCTAATAAGAAAAACAATATATTATAGCACAATTTTTTGAACCAAACCATGCTATAATTTATTGTTTTTCCATTATAGTATAATTATGGCCATGACCAACGAGGGTTTTGGCTAAAAAACATAATAGTACAGTTTGACCCGACCAAGGAGGTTTTAATTCTGTGTGGCCGTTTATTGTCTATGTGGTCGCGTGTTAGAACGCATGCTCGCACATTCGCAGAATGGATGGACATGGATTTGCCGCCGATAGCCATATTTTTCAAGTGTAATTTATGTGTTTAAATTACTTGTAAACGTGTTTTGGTTTAAAGAAATGGATAGTAGTGATACAGATGAAGATTTGACACCAATTATTCCCGACGTGGCAACAAAAATGACCCAAACTCAACTCCCAAAAACTAGGAAAGTATACGACAAAGCCTACAAGGAATCTTTGGAGTGGAAAATGGAAAAATAGACATTTAGAAACGTGATGTACTACTTTCGGTACCTAAAAGACAAGTTTAGGGTTTCTTCTTTATGGGTGAAATACTCAAAATTTAGATTAACTTATTATAAATAAATGGGTACCTTTGTCAATCACTTTTTGTTTTATTTAAAAAAAAATGCATGAGTGAAGATATAGCAGTGCAACATTGCAACTGCATATAATTAGGTATTAAAACACTCTGTGATACTATTATCACACTCGGCTATGTGTTTTAATAATCCCAATTATATGAGTTGCATAAACTACTATATCATGATGACCAAAAATTCAAGGACATTAAACTAAGATAATCTAGCTTAGTCTTACTAGGTGACCTATTCCCCGCTCGAGGCATTACATCAACTTTCCTAACACCATATATGACAGCATTCCTTCCCCATGGCACCGCCAAAAAGACACCGCCAGGTGTGTCATGGGGAATCACTATTCCCAATGACACACCCACTATTAGTGATGTAATAGGTAGGTATATATTACTGTTCACTGTTGCCTAACTACGTCCATGTGAAAAGTTTCCGAGATGATAAAAGCTTATTAATCTCTCAGCCTATATCTCTATGGTTTATTTGTTTTTTTTTCTACTAATTACATTCGTCGTATATTTTTATTTTAGGCATTTGGCGGTACGTTTTTCGTTTGGTAAATACATGCATATATTCTATTACCTGTTTTCATAGATAATAATTAAAATTATAAATGATTATGTTAATGTTATTATTGGGCGTTTTGTATTTCCCAATTACCAACAAGAGATCGTGGTACAGAATACTAAGTAAAAAGTAAACAGAACATAACTAGGGTTGTGTCACGGTGAATAGTTATTCCCCGTGACGTACCTCGCGGTGTCATGGGGAAGGAATGTATGACAGTGCATCACGCGGTAAGCGCGCGACGACGCGTCAATCTGAACCGGCATCAACTGCACGTGCCGTTAGAACAGTTGAACTAGTTCGACCGCAAGCGAGTAACTGTGCCCTACTCCGCAGCTGTCGGGCGAGTTAACAGCTAAAATAAATAACGATGACGATAGTGTTCGGAACAATACTGATATCCGACGGCTGGCACGGTGGGCGGTGGGGGGCGGCGGCCGGCCCTCAGTTGACCATGAGCGTGTGTGACTCCATGGGGGCGGCGGAGTCGTACAGGGTGTCCGTGTCCTGGGTCGGCTCGCCCTGGAGCTGGCACTGGTTCGACAGGGTTCCCGCGCCGCAGTCGCAGAAAAATCTACAACGAAAAAAAACACGCTGTAGTTGGTTGTCGAATAAGGCAGTGTCAGTTTATCAGACTTCCCAAGAGCCTCTGACTTGGCTGCTATCAATTGTTAGCTGAGTTGATGGCGTAGCGTACTCTCCGAAGCACGAACCGAAACAAAATTCGCACACAAAGTAAACGTTAAAAAAGTGCATTTTGAGAAAAGTTCATCATGAGCTGAAAAGCAGTTTGTTAGTCGGACTCAATGGGAGATGGTTCAACACTTATTTTGGTGTAAAAGAGATAGGACTTTTTTTATCCACTTCAGTCACTTCTTTGAATAAAACTTTAATAGCTCTGTTTCAGGCCAAATGAGATCTATACATATAGTTGTTACTGAGCAGATTCTAAGCCGAATTTCGTGCAAAAATAGTATCAAAAGATTGATTCTACTAATATCCCAAGAAACATTTCAGTCTATGTTGTTTACAATTAAGCGGAATGATACTTCATAGAATGAGCTAGTACTTTAGATCAGAGTAGAGACTATATTTTTATTCGGTTGAGAGATGAGTCGGGCAGGCCGCTTGATGGTAAGCGTCACACGCCTGCCCATAACAATAGCCAATATATTTAGTAAAGACTATGTATTTATCTGCGACGAGAAGATATGGCGTAATTTCCCGAACGCTGCCCATCCGAGTTGGATTCGTCGGTTGAACTCTTTGTCGAAGTTGGATCTACCCAGTTGGATCGTCTGACCCAAGTAGACATAGTGAACAATTATCTTCTCGTCGCAGATACCGCAGAGCCTCAAGACGAAAGTTTATAATCAGTGTGTGTTGCCAGTGATGAATACGGCACTGAGACGTGGTTACTAACTTTGGTCTCATACACAAGCTCAGAATTGCGCAGCGTGCAATGGAGAGAGCTATGCTCGGTGTTTCACTACGTGATAGAATCAGAAACGAGGAAATCCGTAGAAAAACGGAGGTTACCGACATAGCTCTCAGAGTTTGCAAATTGAAGTGGCAATGGGCAGGCCATATAGTTCGTCGAACCGACAACCGCTGGGGAATAAAGGTTCTCGAATGGCGAACACGAACAAGCAAGCGAAGTGTGGGGAGACCACACGATGGACCGACGACATTGTAGCCATCGCAGGAAGTCGGTGGATGGAGGTGGCACGGGATCGCTCGTCATGCCGCTCTTTGGGGGAGGCCTATGTTCAGCAGTGGACTTCTAAAGGCTGACATGATGATGATGATGTATTTATCACGGCCTCAATTAATGATGTTTTTTTAAACATAATTGTTTATGATGAACTACTTTACTGATGAATACTTTTATAATAATACACTAAAATAATAATAAAATGTGTGGTTACCTGTCATGGCGAATGAATTCTACATCGTGACCAGAATGGCATGTCTTTATGCAGTTGACGCAAATAGCATTGCGATCTGTCGTGTTGCAAGTCTGGCACCTAAAACACATAATTAAATAAAAATTTGTAAATATATTCCGTATAATTCACACTAATTACCTAGGCACAAAATAGGATACCCTGTACTATGGGCACTAGATAACGGATAAACATACATAGATACAAATATTACATCCATGACTCCGAAACAGTTTCTGCTCGTAACACAAATGATTGCACCTTGCGGGATTCAAATTAATAGAACATACGTACATAACATTAATCACTTCTCGACGTGCCAACAGGAGATGTTTCATTCTAAACACACTTATAGTTGTGTGTCATCCAAAACTTAGCCGAATGATCTAAATTGAATCATGTACCGGCAGCCGATCTAGGCAAATGTGAAGTTAGCCGTTTTCCTGCGCAGAACCGTTTTTAGGAACTAAATTTGTCTATTGCACAGCCGGCTAACTATGTTTGCCTAGATCGGGTGTTGGTACTGTACATTCATCACTTTTAGCTCATGTGGACGTTGAATGATGATAATAAAAAGTATCCTATTTTATTCCAAGGAAATAATAATTTCTTTTTCAACATATTATGTTCAGGCGTTACAGCTTGCAGAAGTAACAAACATAGTAACAACACATGTAAACTTCTGACCATGTTAGCTATAATTTTAAACCTGAATAGATAAGCATTTGACTGCCGACACGCCTGACGGCCGACAGTGGAGCATGATTGCCTAAAACATATCTATTCACAAAAGATACGACTTGAAGACATCTAAATTGGCAACATTTCAAATTTTTAACATTACTAATTTTTTTTTCTGAAAGTATATTGAATAATAAGATACACGTATTTTTTGCCAAGTTTTTTTGCAGCTACCTTGGCTTTGGATTCAATATAAGACCCAAAATTCAGGTTTGATGTGAGTTCGACACCCAAAAGCTCCAAATGGTCGCCTATTGGTATTGTTACACTTAGGAAAGACGGAGATTGGTGTAGAGGACTCTTTTTAGCAAAAAACAAACACGCTTGCGTTTTAGTAGCATTAAACTTAACCAGGTTAGCATCGCCCCAATCGGACACGGCTTCTAAGGCTAAATTTAAACGGTCTACCATAGCCTCTCTCTGAAACTGGACAGCGTGACAGCTGGCTTGAGCATTGGAAGTGTATCTCTCAACTACAGTACTGTCATCAGCATACCTAAAGGTACCGGGCTTCAGAAGGTCATTAATGTGCAGTAAAAACAGTGTAGCCGAGAGAACCGATCCCTGAGGTTGTCACGAGGCGGTCCCAGGGTTTGGGCTTGCTCCACCAGCCCAGGGACCAAGCCTCAGTGGACAACATAAAAGGGTCAGCATTCAATTAGGAGCACAGGAACAGATGATCACAGACCTTTTGTACTTCGACGATACGGATTAAAACCACTTACGTAGGTATTGTTATATATATTTAAAAGACTCATATATATTTGTAATAAACTTATGTAGATATTTTATAACATATTATTTTGTAAAATTGCAGTTCTGCTAAAAATCAATATCCGAAAGACAATTTAAGAATGACAGGTTATTTGAATATGGAATGAATAATGAACTATAAAAATGAAAAGAAATGGATTATGAAAGAATTAAGATATCAAAAGAGTATTATTATGAAAGAGGTTTGGACCTCGTCACAATACCCCGCCTCCCCGGAGAAAAAAAAAATTTTTTGATAGTAAAAAAAAAATTTTTTTTGTAAGGTCTATTTAAAAAAAAAAATAAACAAAATAATATGCTAAGAACAAAAGAAAAAAAAAATAGTAGAAGTTAATAATAAAAATATATATAATATTGGTAATAAAGTTAAAATAGTAAAATAATTAATTAAAATAATGGAAATGCTGAGAAGTCTTTTTTATTTTTTAGGTGAACATGTTTATGTACAATGTCAATATACAATTGATTGGATTCCTAGATGCATTCAAATTCATAAATCACACATTCATTCATCATCATTCATAGTCCTAGATTCATTCAAATTCATAAATCACACATTCATTCATCATCATTCATAGTCTTATTCCCATTCTTTGGAAATAAAACTCATTTATAAGACAGAGGAACCTTATATAATATAAAGGTTACTCGTAAAACCAATACAATATAGTGTAGGCTTATTTAGACAGTCACTAGCCGCTGATTAGGGTGATTATGTGAGTGTATGTGTGTATGTGTATGTGTGGTGAGTGTGTGGTGTGTGATGTGTAAATGTATGTATGTGTATATTTATATACAATTAGTTTGCCAAAATGGCTAAACGTACCTTAGGGTACGACATGCCTGTAGCACGTATGTATGTATGTGTATGTACATAGTAAACGTTGTGTTAGAACGTTAAAATAATATAAGTAAGGTAGGTACGTAATAGTATATGAACTATAAGATAATACTGGTTTTGTGACCTAGGCTTGGTTTATAGAGTAATCACATTTGCCGCTCTTTTCAGTATTGGAAGTTTTGTGAGTAGGTGTAGTAAATAATACTATATGGAACTGGTTTCGCTTTAGACTGAATATTATGTTTGTAAATAAAATAAATAAAAAGTACATAGCTAACAAGTAGGGTATTAACTACTGTTAGTACCAAGGCATTAAAGTATGTAATAAGTACAATAGCACTGAATACTCGTAGCAATACGTAGGGACTTGAAGTCAATATTCATAATGAATCCGAAAAGTTAATGAAGTGAATAAAAGAAAAATATAAAAATGTGGACATTACTCCGTAAAAGGAAATTATATTAAAATTACATTATTTACAACTTAAATACAAGGTTGTTTGTAAGTAGGGAACCTATAATTGTCATAAGTAGGCATTTAAATGTATGGTAAGGTACGGGAATATGAAAGCAATATAACTTTCATAGTACATAATGTATGTATGTATCCTGTTCAAATGTATATGGGCTTTGAAAATCTTGAGTATTCGAGCTATCAAGTAAGGTTGATAACCTTGATTGTAAATTTTGTACAGTTTCTATTCATTATTATTTTTATTATTATTTTTGTACAGTTTCCTCAGCATTTCGACATTTTAATTCATAGATCAATTCTGGTTTATTTAAGTGCGATAGTAACGCTTTAAAAATATATAAAATAAATAGCGTTAATCTAACTACGCGTTAATGCGTCACGCATAATAACGCGTCAAAGTTTAGAGTAATTCGGAACTAGGTAGGCCGGTAGTGAAATTCGGAACAAAGTACGTATTAATGAAAATGTCTTACTTAGATGAATGACTGGAATGCAAATATAAAATACACTTGAGTATAAAAAAACTGTTCTGGGTTTGCCAAATATTTCCAATCCAAATTTAAATCAAGATGGCCTAGTGCCTTTTAGAATTTTGTGGTTGACTTAAAAATTGAACACTGATTTACAAAATTAATGAAGTCGATAAAACACACGGATAAGAAGACACGGAGGAATCAGGAACTTGTAGGCATGATGACTGGTCGGTCAGGTAGAGCAGGGCAGGGTAAGGACACGTAGAGGGCGCCAGTGTCACGAGGCGGTCCCAGGGTTTGGGTTGCTCCCACTAGCCCAGGACCCAAACCTCAGTGACACAGAAATACAGGAACAGGAGGAGATGTTCACTGACCTTTTGTACTTCGACGATACGGATTAAAACCACTTACGTAGTATTGTTAGATATATTTAAAAGACTCATATATATTTGTAATAAACTTATGTAGATATTTTATAACATATTATTTTGTAAAATTGCAGTTCTGCTAAAAATCAATATCCGAAAGACAATTTAAGAATGACAGGTTATTTGAATATGGAATGAATAATGAACTATCAAAATGAAAAGAAATGGATTATGAAAGAATTAAGATATCAAAAGAGTATTATTATGAAAGAGGTTTGGACCTCGTCACAAGGTACACCGGCATTGATAGCCATTTGATCAGACGAGCAGCCCTCTAAGACTACTCGAATAGATTGTTCCCTCAAGAAATCAACTATCCAATTGCATAAGCCAACAGCTAAACCATATGAGGGAAGCTTGTTTAAAAGGCCATCGTGCCAGACCCAATCAAATGCCTTCGATATGTCAAGGGAGACGGCAAGCGCCTCACCATGCATCTCTATGGCTTCGCTCAGTACGTGAGTGGCATACGCGAGAAGATCCCCAGTAGAACGGTTTCGGCGAAATCCGTATTGTCGGTCACTGAGAAGATCATTGTCTTCAAGGTATGCCAAGAGCCTAATGTTTATGACACGCTCCATACACTTACAGAGTAAGGAGGTTATCGAGATGGGACGATAATTGGCCGGATCAGCACGACTACCCTTCTTTGGTACTGGTTGTACATTGGCAAGCTTCCAGCTCTTCGGAACTTTACCTAAGTGAAGAGAGAGGCGGTACAAACGCGTTAAGATGGGAGACAATTCGGGCGCACAGTTTTTCAACACAATCGCTGGAATACCATCAGGACCACTGGCCTTGTTCACATCTAGAGCTCGAAGCGTTCTGAGAACCTCCTTCTGGCGAATGCGAATTTCGGGCATAAAAACCCCGCAATGAGGAAGGCAGGAAGGTGTCTTGCCAGAAGCATCTAGATGCGAGGCTTCTGCAAAAAGAGAAGCAAATAAATTCGCTTTGTCTCCAGCAGTGTGAGCTAGTGATCCATCACGTTTCAGCAATGGTGGCAGTGAGGGGCGGCAGAAGTTTACTTCGACCGACTTGGCCAGGGACCAAAAAGCTTTGCTACCCGCGGGGTATGAAGCCAGTTTGGCCCCAATTCGACTTACGTGATCAAAATGGGCCTTCCTAAGTATCTTCTTGCAGGTCTTAGCGGCAACGTTAAATTTTCTCTTCTTAGCCCGAATATCAGAAGACTTGCGCTTTCGAGCATCAGCCCAGTCTAGATATGCCGCACGCATTAGAGCCACAGCATGACCACAGCTGGATCCAAACTAAGGCTGAGCTTTGCTGGAAAGAGTCTTGTCACTGAATGAAATGAAATATTCCATTTCCTGACATATTACCTCTGTAACAGCAGACGCGCAAGTCGACGGTTCCTGGGAGATGAAACATGTTTGCCGCCAAGGGTACGATGCAAGGAATTGCCGCATCTCGTCCCAATCTGCTGAGTTGTATCTCCACACGCGCCTATTTCCCTTAAGGCTAGGATCAGGTGGGGAATACACTGAGACGGACTTAACCAGGCAGTGATCAGAGCTACCAAGAGGTGGGGATACTGATACGGAGTATCGGTCTGGTTCAGTCGTCATCAACAGGTCAAGACAGTTGGCAGTGTCACCGTCACGGTCAGGTACCCGTGTCGGCTCCTGCACAAGCTGAGAGAGATCTAACGCCAGAGCAAGCTTCCGCGTCTCTCTACCAGCGTGGTCGGTTTTTTGGTATGGGACAAGCCACTCCTTGTGGTGGGCGTTAAAATCCCCCAAAAACACCAATTGAGCAGACGGGTAAAGCTGTTGGGCCACACTTGCCGCATTACCTAGATAGTCTACCAATAAAGTCGTCCCCCGATCTCCGCTGTGTGAGCGGTACACACAAGCATACATAATTTTGTCCGTGTCCACCAGCACCCAAATCACTGAGAAGTTAGGGTGCTCAAGATTTCGGAGACGCAGACAGCAAATGTCATCACGGGCGTATACACAAACGCCGGCATTTGGGATAAATAGATACTCCAAGATATAGCCAGGGTAATCCAAGTACGCCGTATCAGCTGGACATCCTATTTGCGTCTCCGACAAGAAGAACAAGTGGGGCTTAATTATGTGCACGTTAAAGGAAGGTCAACCACATAATGACTATAATAAACTGATACTAGCTGCGCCCCGTGGTTTAACCTGCGTGAGTGATGATGATGATGATGAAAATTATCCTGTGTTATTAGGGAATAAGCTATGTCCATTCCAAATTTCATCAAAATCCGTTCAGCCGTTTGAGCGTGAAGGAGTAACAAACACACATACACACACAAATACAAACTTTCGCCTTTATAATATTATAGTGTGATGCTGTGTTTTCTGTCTTGTTGTCCCATAGTTGACTAATAATTAATTGTTAATGTTGTTGACGGCTGGTTGGTCTAGTGGCTAGTAACCCTAGGAACGAAATCAAACGGTCGCGGGTTCGAATCCTGCAAGGGGCAATCATTTGTGTGATGAGCAGAAATGTTTGTTTCCGAGTCATGGATGTTGATATTCGTATCTATGTATGTTTATCCGTTATCTAGTGCCCATATTACAGGGTATCATAGTTTGGGGCTAGGTAATTGGTGTGGAATTGTCCCGAATATATTTATTTATTTATTATGTAAAGGAGATGGAGGAATTAAGCTGGGCAACATCGTACAAAATTAGTGTTCTACCATATCTACTTCTCTTTTCTCTATGAGAGAAGGCCAGTTCCCAGCAGTGGGTAGATAATAGGCAGATATCTCACCTGTAGAAATCGTGCATCGGGAAGGAAGTATAAGAGGATATTTTGTATAGACACTGGCCGCCGCCGACCGCCTTCACCACGGCGTCTTGGTTGCTGAAGATCTTGTTGCCTCGCTCCAGCGGCGACACGCCGGACGCTAGGCAAAGACCTGCAATCACAAGTATCACATCTTATATAAAGAAATAACGTTTAATCAACACTAAAAATAAAAAATACGAGCGAGCCTTACAGTAATCGCATATGAAGTGTATCATCTGACATATCACCTTGGTATAAGCAACATTAACATGCTCTAGGACCGCGCGCGCTCATTGGTCAACTGTGAATCAACAGCTACTACATCTTACATATCAATAAAACATGAACAGCAGTTTAACTGCTTATATACAAAAATACAAAATTAAACTACTATCAAAAATACATCATAATATCAAATGTCTTCGACACTTGGCGATGATTTTCAGTCACGGCCCAGATGAACTTATAAATTGTATTGACACCCTACAAAGATTGAGGTTCAAACTTCTCAGCTTTTAACAGTCTGATGTTAAAAGCTTAGACTCATCCTCTTTATAAGAAAAAAACAACTTCTTATAACAAAGCGAAAGAAACTCCGTAAAATTGGAGGGAAAAACAGAGCAATAGATAAGCTGGGCCCCAATTATGTTAGCTATTGTCAAAAATCCCTGATGCTGCGATTTACTGCGACTGGACTGCCTGTAGTGTCAAATTTGGTAGTCTGCTGAATCAAGTACACTATCAGTTTTATAGCAAAAGTAATGCGGAAGCACGGATGTTCTACGGCATTCAAATATCCCTTGAGTGTTGCCACTGACATAAAATTGATAATAGCATCAAGGATCAGCGTCAAAACATCATTATTGTAGTTTTCTCTCGTCAAAATCTATCGATAGCTGCTATCGGCCCGCGACCGAGCTTAAACAGCGAGCCAATAGCCAACAGACTACGAAATCTGTCAACATCGGCGATTTTCATGCAATCGACTTGTGTTATCGCGATTCAATAGCCGTGGCCGAGTCGACGAGATGACATCTCACATACATTCGCTGGCTCGGCCACTTTAAGGTCCTCAGAAACAGGCTAGATAATTGCCGCAATTGTACACCTAGCCAAAAAGATGCTGCAAAATAGAGCAACAATGTTGGGGTACACTCTGCATAGCCTATTGCAATGGCTGTACCAATGCGGCAAACATTGCCGAACAACTAGCCCGTTCTGAAAATATTTAAAGTATTAGTCTTCTGGTATTGAAGGCCAAGACTCGCTTTGGTTGGCTGCGGCTAAATTATTGATAACTAGCTTTCAATCGCGATTTCGTCCGCGCGGCCTAGTTTATCGCGAAAATAAGTTCTTTCCCTGGGTTCAAACTATCGGACATTTTGACATCGAAGTGGTAATTCCCATACAAAACTAACTTTTTTTTTTCTTTTTAGCTTTTATGTCCTTTTCTATACCCCTGACAGTGTGCGTGCTAAATTTCATGATGATCGGTTGAGTAGTTAAAGCGTGAAAGCGTAACTAACAAACAATCTTACTTTCGCATTTGTAATATTAGTAGGATAGCAACTTACCTCCAAATCTATTATTAAAAATCTGGTTGTGTTCTAAAGTGGCGGTGGCGTTGTTCGTGATCTCGACGCCGGCCGCCAGCCCGTCGAAGATGCGGTTGCGCCGCAGCACGGGGTGGCTCTGCGTCGAGATCAGTACGCCCGCTTGTGCGTTGCGAAATATATCATTTTCTTCTAATACTCCCTGGAAACGAGACCGTCTCTGTTAGTGAAACATTGCTTTTAAACAGATTCACGGCAGAATATTGCAGGTGAAACGAGATAGTATTTACACTAGTTCGACGCTGATTTGCAGCTGTTCAAATTATAACAACATAGTCAGATTCAGTTAAAAAATCACAATTGTTTTTATTTCTTTCAGTAAAAGAAATAACATCCCTAGTTGTGGAGCTAGAGATTTGAAAATTTAGGGATGCACTAAGGAGGTTTTTTTTTTAAATAACGTCGCTAATGGTGTACATTTAGCTACGCTAGACATTTGAAGTTTTAGGGATGCACCTAGGTTTTTTAAATAACATCTCTAGTTGTGGAGCTAGAGATTTGAAATTTTAGGGATGCACTAAGGAGGGGTTTTTTAAATAACATACCCAATTGTAGAACTAGATTTGAAATTTTAGGGATACACAAAGGAGTTTTTTTTTTTAATAACATCTAGTTGTGGACCTTGAGATTTGAAATTTTAGGGATGCACTAAGGAGGGGTTTTTTAAATAACATACCCAATTGTAGAACTAGATTTGAAATTTTAGGGATACACAAAGGAGTTATTTTTTTTTAATAACATCTAGTTGTGGACCTTGAGATTTGAAATTTTAGGGATGCACTAAGGAGTTATTTTTTAAAATAACATCTAGTTGTGAACCTTGATATTTGAAATTTTAGGGATGCACTAAGGAGGGTTTTTTTTAAATAACATTCCTAGTTGTGGAACTAGAGATTTGAAATTTTAGGGATGCACTAAGGAGGTTTTTTTTAAATAACATCTAGTTGTGGACCTTGAGATTTGAAATTTTAGGGATGCACAATGGAGTTAATTATTAAATAACATCTAGTTGTGGACCTAATTGAAATTTTAGGGATGCACTAAGGAGTTATTATTTTAAATAACATCTAGTTGTGGACCTTGAGATTTGAAATTTTAGGGATGCACTAAGAAGTTATTTTTTTAAATAACATCTAGTTGTGGACCTTGAGATTTGAAATTGTAGGGATGCACTAAGGAGGGTTTTTTTAAATAACATTCCTAGTTGTGGAACTAGAGATTTGAAATTTTAGGGATGCACAAAGGAGTTATTTTTTTAAATAACATCTAGTTGTGGACCTTGAGATTTGAAATTTTAGGGATGCACTAAGGAGGGTTTTTTTAAATAACATTCCTAGTTGTGGAACTAGAGATTTGAAATTTTAGGGATGCACTAAGGAGTTTTTTTTTTATATAACATCTCTAGTTGTGGAACTAGAGATTTGAAATTTTAGGGGTGCACTTAGAGGTTTTTTAAAATAACACCCCTAGTTGTGGATCTAGCGATTTGAAATTTTAGGGGAGCAAAAAGGTGGGATTTTTTCGAAATAATATCCTTATTGGTGTGAAAGGTGAATAAACCCGTATTTTTTTGTCTATTTTGCCAAATTTCATGTTCATTTTAAAGCAAGAAGCTTTACCATTTTGTATTTCTTCATAAAATAACGAAAAATAATGTAATCTACTTAATGAATCACTTCATATTCATAACCTTCATATTTTGTAATTTTTTGCAATGACTTTATTGTTTGATTCTCAAACAATTAATAGAAACTAGATCATGAAATATATCCCTCATTTTACAATCACAGTGTAAAATTTTATTTTTACTGACCCCCTTGATTTCACTGACTTTCCCTGATAACCTTGAATTTTCCTCATTTTCCAGAAAGTGGACACCCTGGAAAAGTTTGCAAGCGGGTAAAGCCGCGGGGCGCAGCGAGTATAAAATAAACACTCAAAAGGAACTCACCTTCCCACCATTAAAAATACAAATACCCCCATCGCGCCCATCGAATATCTTATTTCTCTTGAGCGTTGGATTGGAGTCAGTCTTGATCCACACTCCGGCCATGGCATTGTCGAAGATCTCATTCTGCTCCAGGTGCCCTAGGCCCCCGTTATAGACTAGTACGCCGCCGTTCTGGCCACCCCAGATCTTGTTGCCCCGGATGACGGGGTTGCTGCCCGTTCGAATCTGCACGCCAGAGTACAGATGGTTGAATATGTCGTTGTCTTCTAGCTTGCCATGGCCGTTATCGTAGAAATAAACGCCAACCTGTGAACAATCAATGTATCATTTCATTGTTGGACAAAATATTTGAGCATTTATCTCATTAAATTAAAAACTATGTTTAGTCAATATCGTAGGGTTAGAATAAAATAAAATAACAATAATCTGGTGAATGTGTCACCAGTTTATTGTAAGAACGGATAGATTTTCAATCTGACGGATTCTAATTCGTTTTATTACAAACAGTCGAAAAATTGTGAACAAACATGCTAGAATATTACTGACCAATCAGTGCACAGTATTACAATTTATCCGATTTCTTAAGATTCTATCACCACCGTCAAATTGTGAACCTGAAATTTATCACCATAGAGTTACAAATTAAACAGACAGTCAATTGCAAATGATCTCGATATCATTCAGACCTGACTGACCCCCAGGACTAAAATTGATCGTGAATTATTAGGAAATACAGAAAAATTATAGGCTGTTGGAAATGAACTCTCGCATCATCATCCCTTCGCTGCACTCACACACTCAACCATATCTGGCAGAGCTCTTCAAAGGATATCTGGTGTCCTCAGTGTCTATCTATCTTGGCTCTTCTCGTGAACGTAGATGCCGCCGTTCTGCCCGTAGTGGATATTGTGCCTCACTATTGGATCGCTGTATTACCTGTTTCCCGGAATGTATGCGGTTCCGGCGCAGCACGGGCGTGGATCCCGTCGTGATCCAAACGCCGGCCAGCGTGTTGGCGTACACTTCGTTCTCTTCGATCAAGCCCTGGCCCTTCTCGTGGACGTAGATGCCGCCGTGCTGCCCGTGGTGGATCTTATTGTGCCTCACTATTGGATCGCTGTTTGTACGTATCTGTGAATGTTACAAAACTAAAATGTAAGCTTAAATTTAACAGCAATTCACATTACGTATTTTGGCGTTACGTATTTAGATCGGGACGATACAGACTGATAGTTGCATCCCCTTTCCACACCGCAAACATTGGTGGCACTGTATTTTTTATTGGTCTGAGTGTCACCTACTATATAGTAAATAACCTGCTCTTGTTGTCTGTAAGTTTTACAGCAATTCTTCCTTTTTTACACGAATGCCCAATGTATGTATGTATGTGAGTTTCTTTATTACACAACTGCCCAAAAATGGAGTGTAATGTTTTCAGGGTTAATTTATGTATGTGAATTTTTTGTTCCACCATAACTTTTAAATGCCTGAACATATTTGGATGTATGTATGGGGTATTGTTAGATTCCTTACATCATCTCGAATGAAACAGACGTTACGAGTATTTTATTTTTTTGAAAATTTTTGTTTATTCAGTCTTGTTTTTTCTCTTACTTTGATGTACTTGTTTATATTCATATTTTTCTTCTTTTTTTTCAGACTAGCTGCGCCCCGCGGCTTTACGTTCGTCCAGCAGTCAAATACTTTTTTATTTATTGCTCAGCTTCTTTACCAGATTTTAAGATGTGACTTAAAATCTGCCTAAGCTATTCAACAGTCAAAACAGCATTTCAATCCGTCCAGTATTTTGTACATGATATGCGAACAAACATGGACAAAGAAACGATAAACTAGCTTAAAAGCTAAAAAAATACGCCAGCCCTGCCAAAAAAGAGCTTTTGCCAATAAATCATATACTGTTGGAATGTGCTTTGTGCCTTCAATTTAATACCCATATTGAATATATGTTTATTTTTTTTCCAATTTGAAAATGTAGCCATACTGCCGCCATATTTAATGTTTTAAAGAAAATATAGCCTATGTTACTCGGAGGAATGTAAGGATTCTAACGATACCCCACACATCTAAATCTGTTCAGGCATTTTACTTACAAACATACATACCTGAATGCTAATAACATTACACTCCTTTTTTTGGGCAGTCGTGTAAAAAATATGTTTGTTTGATATATATTTCTGCTTTATTTTATGTGTAGATATAGTAGAAAGAGCTTGGTGCGTTTGGGGAGTGCTTTTCTGATTGGTTCACATATTATTAGGGTTCCGTACCTCAAAAGGAAAAAAAGGAAACCTTATAGTATCACTTTGCTGTCCTCCGTCAGTCTGTCTGTCTGACTGTCTAGACCCTTTTTCTCAAATACGAGTGGAGTAATCAAGTTGAAATAGCAGCAATATCTTATAGAACATGTAAAGGAAATAATCCGAAGGGTGGTTCCCATTTGTCCAAAATGAGTCTATTTGTTTCTGATTTCTTCTATAGAACTAAATACTAGCATTTCTTCCAACTTCTCTTTTCAATTACCTCATGGGACTAATTAAGAATCTAGGTTATCCCAAATTGTTCCACGTTACTAAAATCTTGCATTTTATGAAAAATCTTACTGTCACATTTGGCGTGAGTTGTAGTTGAGTAAACAACAACAAAAAAATGCTGAGTTTGGAAGAGTTTCGGAAGTGGACAAAGGATTGACTCTGATGCCACAAACCAGGAAGGCTTTAATGTTTGTGCTATAGAAAAGTTTAGAAAAAAATGTTTCAATTGTTCTATGGAACAAACAAGTAAGAAATAGACTCATTTTGTCAGATGACGTCAAGTTCCATGGAACAAATGGGAAGCACCCAAGCCGAAAAACCGTAAATTTGGAGTTACATTTTATAAAAAAAACTTTTTTTATATTCTTTTTCGATTCCCGTAGTTGACGAACTAGTTAAAAGTTTGTACGGAAACTTCGGTGCGCGAGTCCGACTCACGCTTGGCCAGTTTTTTAAATGTTAAAATGATTTTAATTTGCTCACCTGTATTCCAGCCAGAGCGTTCCCGTATATATTATTGTGCTCGATCAGTCCGCGTCCCTCACCAAATATGTACACCCCTCCTTGGTGGCCATTGTAGATCTCATTGCGGCGTATAGTGGGGTTGCTGTTGGACGTGATCCACACGCCGGCGAAGTTGTTGGAGTGAATCTTGTTGTCTATAAACTGGCCCAGGCCGGACTCGTGCACGTAGATGCCGCCGGTCTGCCCGTGGTGGATCTCGCAGTGGACCACGGTGGGGTTCGCGCCCGCTTTCACTTCGAAACCGGCGATTCTGTTGTTGTGGATGTCGTTGGCTTCGAAGTAACCCTGTTGAAGGAGGTTTATGATATGACATTTAAAGAAGAATAATTTGAAGAAGATTTCTCCACAAACTAGGCATCTTTGGATTATCACAAAAAAAAGTCTGCCTAAAAAAATTATATAATTAAAAAAACAAGTTGGTCTCAATCAACTCTATTTCCCACCAGGAAAACTATTTCAAGAGTAACTTACTACATATAAAGTAGTAAAAAATAGAAAAAATAATACATACATTTTCTATGAAGTGCCCATTCGCGGCACACACACACACACTCGAACACATCACACACAAACACACCCTCACACACACACATACATACATACATACACACACACACACACACACACAGACAGACAGACACACACACACACGCACGCACACACACACGCACAGTTACTTAAGTCGAGACTTTTTTATAAAAATTAGTAGTTTTTGAGCTATATAAATCAAAAGGTAAAAAAGGAAACGGTATATATACAGTAGTCGCCGCGGAAGTTATCTGCTAGTTGCTGCGCGAACTGCTATTTTTCAGGCGCAATCCCAATACACACAGCATATGAGACAGCATTGTATAACTGCCTCGCTCACTCGCTTACGTTTTTCGCATATTCTATCTCGCTCTTACTTGGTGCTGTTTTATCCCCACAGTACCTCACAGAGCCTAACTTCACAAACATAATAAATTGGCTGTAACCACTGTATGTTGTATTGCAGTTCGGGGCGAACCACACAGAACATCACGCGTCAACTGATCTTTTTATGAATGAAACAATAATTAAATGTTGAAAAAAATATGTGTGACAAATACGTGTCAACTAACAATAGATATGTACAGTAGCCGCAGCCAATCTATATGTTTGTGAAGTTAGGCTCTGTGAATGATTGCGCAGGTACTGCTGTGGGGATAAAACAGCACAAAGTAAAAGCGAGATAGAATATGCGAAAAACTTAAACGAGTGAGCGAGGCAGTTATAGCAGTTTGCGCAGCGACTTGCAGACAACTTCCGAGACACATACTTTCGCTGCGTCTACTGTAGTGTTATGACGATATCAAACTTATTCATGAACATAATCAAACTTTTTTCACTGTCGGCACATGTTCTAAATTTAAATATTAACCTGTCATTCTTACATTATCATTGATTCGCTAAGTCCATGTTTTTTCACCTAACTTTGTAAAAACAGAATATACAAGTAATATATACTCGTACCTATCTAAATATATTTTATTTCAAAACCAAAGTTTACTGAACATAGCTCAAGGAAACATATGTAAATAGTATTCTGAAGACGGAATCTACTCCTTGTAGCTGTGCAGGTGTTCATATGAAGTCTTGCAGCTGCGAAACCTCCGCTGCCTGTTGAAGGAGCCGCCACAGAACTTGGTACTGTTTGGGCAGCTAAGCCAGGATTCAGTCAACTTCGACATTCATCTGCTACGCTACCTCATTCTCCTTATTCCTCTGTACCTTTACTTCATAATGTTGTCCGCTGAGCGTTGGTGTAACAAATAGGACTCACCAATCCATTCTCAAAGGTGAATATACCGACGTCTCTGCCGTGATGTATGTGGTTGCGCCGCATGATGGGGTTGGCGAAGTTCTTCACCCAGATCCCGGCGAGCGCGTTCCGCGATATCTCGTTGTCCTGGTACGCCCCCTGCGCGTAGTCCGTCACATAGAGGCCAACGTTCTCGCAGTCGCTGATGTCGCAGTGCTTGATCACGGGGTTGGCGCCGGCGCCGATCACGCAAACCGCTGCGCCCACTGCGGAACATAGTTTTATTTAAATCTTAATGTTGACTCATAATGAGATCTTCGGGTCGGGTCCTAAGCGAATGAGGTTGGGGCTATTTAATTTTTGTGCTTGTTTTATCTACAATATATTAACTAATTATACTTCGAGTTTAAAAACAAAATATATTTTTGATGTGCCTTCTAAAGATCCGTAATTGTGCAAGTTACAAAAGCTTCAGACTCTGCTCACTCACCAACACTAGCGCTGCGTATGATGCAGTGGTCTATGGTCGGCGAGCAGTTGTCGGAGACCTCGAGGCAGTAGTGCTTGTGGTGCTGCATGGTGCTGGTGGCGTCCGGCGAGAACTTGAGCGTCATGTGGCCGGCATAAGCGCGGCTGGCGCCCTCCGCGAACACCAGCGTCGACTCGGCCTCGCGCTCCAGCACTACTGACTCGGCGACGTTGCCGGTGGCACAACCTGGTGGAAATTACCTTCTTGAGTTTTTTGTTGGTACTCTCAAATGATGCACTTTCTCATCTATGAAAGAACTAGCCGCGCCCCGCGCATAGACAACTTAATATACTCCGTACTCTAGACAGGCTTCTGACGAACGACGCAATGAGAGCATTTGATTATCGCCATTTGGGCACTGATAGCAGTAGTTTGGTAGTAGTGAGCGTCCACGTGTTTGTACTAATATTTATTCAGTGACTAACGTTAGGAGAAATTTTAGTTCCATGTACCCTCGGTGAAGGCGCTTTGGTTCAGTACAAACTAAAGTACGGCAAAGCAAATCCTTACAGATCAGTGGACCTCGGTTTTACCCGCATTTATGATAATGATGATGAAAAGTAGCCTATGTGTTAATCCAGGATATAAGCTATCCTGGTACCAAATTATATCCAAATGGGTTCAGCCATTTGAGCGTGAAGGAGTAACAATTATAAATACAAACTTTCGCCTGTATAATATTAGTGTGATATTCAGTCATTAATTTGGAGGACTTATGCTTGCTATGCTTTTTCATAATAGGTATTGTAATGAAAAAGCTTAAATTTTTGCTGTGATAGTGTCTTCAATATTGGTACTGATATAGCAAATAGGTCAAAATAAAAGCTATTTGCCTTTCAGCACTAAAAGATCAGAAATTACAGCAACTGTAGTGTGTAGTAGAACCTCGACCTACTTATAAGAACAGTACTTTTAGAAACGGGCTAATCCGCGGGCTCGGCAGCAGATCTTTAAGTTAACAAAATTGCGGATACATTGTTTCCTAGCTTCATAAGACAATGAGTACACTGTTGCACATTAACGTTTACGACCGGTTGGACGAATGGTTAGTGACCCTGACTACGAAGGCATCCAACAGCCGCGTGTTCAAGTCCCGCTAGTTGCAATCATTTTGTGTGATAAACAGAAATATTTGTTTCTGAGTCATGGACGTAATATTCGTATCTATGTCTGTTTATCCGCTGTCTAGTACCAAAAGTACACGGTATCCAAGTTTGGGGCTAGATAATTGATGCGAATTGGTCCAAATATTTTATTATTATTATTTCTGATATCTATCAAATTATCACCGCACATTTACCAACGAGATGAACCTCCGCATCGGTCGCACAGTACAATGAATAACGAGCACAGGCTGATGTACAGCCACAGCACACACCAGCATCGCTGGCTACACACAACTGATTCTCACCAATGAGCTGGATATCCGTGTCGATCGCGAGGCACTCCTCCTGGTAGAGCCCCGCGTGCACGAAAACGAGCGCGGGCTGGTGCGCAGGCGCGGCGCGGCGGCACGAGCACGCGCCGGCGCCGCACGAGCACGCGGCGGGCGCGCCCCCGCAGCCACCACCGCCCGCCGTGCCCGCGCCTGCGGCCGCGCTCGGCGCCGCGCCGGACGAGGTGCCGCCGCGCTCCTCCACGTATTCGAAAGCCGCCTGCACGAACATGTTCAAATATAGTTATCGGGGTACTATGAACAAATTACAGAAAGGTAAGTTTTTTTTATACAGACGAGTGTTGAGACTAGCCGATCGTTCATCTGCTGGTAAACGCCTGTCCATAACAGTTGCAATGCCATCCTAGAACTATGGATTGAGAACTACTGAACTGCAATCATGTGTGACCCCACTAGGTGGTCTTGAAATACAATTTTTCTCACACAAATTTATTTCTTCCAAGGTCTTGCCAGACTAAAAACAACATGTTTGTTACTAATTGGCTGTACTTCTTTCTGATTGGGCAGAGGTTCCATTCCACCTGTAAGTCCAAGCTGCCCGGCACGCCTGACCAAGTCTGTAGTCAGGTGGCTCAGAGAGCAAAATAAAAAGTGTTGAATAATATACCATTGTTTATTGCGGACATTGCATTTATCGAATACTAGCTTTCCCACCCGCGACTTCGTCCGCACGGACTACTGTTTATCGCGAAAAAAAGCATCCTATGTTCTTCAAGGATATTAAAAACCAATGCAGATGTAGGTATAGCACCAATGTTCTTGAAGGTTTTTAACAGACTTGTTATTTCGATTCCATGGCAACCGTTCCTTAAAGCGAGTAATCAACATTTTCGAGTTTTCCCGTGAAAACTTACAATTTTCCGGGATAAAAAGTATCCTACGTTTTATTCTAGGGTATAAGCATCTCCATTCCAAATTTCATCAAAATCCGTCCAGCCGTTATCGCGTGAAAGCTCCTCAAACAAACGGACAACTTTTCACTTTTATATATTGGTATGGATTCTAGATTCTACCCTAGGTCAGCGATATACGCAGTGTGGAGTATCAGATCGAAACCTTAAAATGTGTAAAAAAATTAAGAAATCATGTAGCTATTCCGAAGATATTCAGCGTATTGCTTCCAAGAAATTAATCACTTTTGTAGGTAGTAACTTTGAGTTTGTTCCCAAATGTTTGGTTTCAATGGCATTCTTATTCCACTTAAATGAGGGTCTGATGATGATTAGAATATGAAGACCTAAATCGAGGGGATCTGTTATTTTGAGATAGTTTCCAATATTTCAAGATAGTGATAAACTAAGCTTGGTTGGGGGCTTATAATTGCTTCTCACAATGAACTTGTGTGTTCCGGTGTCAGTTGCTCACCCTGATGGTGTTAAAGTGTTTGATGCGCGAGTCCTTCTTGGGGCGGTGGTTGGGGCGCACGTGGATGCCGTAGTAAAGCTGCCGGAAGCTCTCCTTCCAAGGGTTGTCCGCCTCGCAGTCGTCGGGCGCAACGAACTCGAACTGGCACGGGGCGGGGTGCATGAGCGGCGTGTCGTACTCGAACACCGACTGGTACAGGCTTTTCCTGTCAAGGAATCAGTGGAATACATTGATAAAGAGAAATGTGATAACAACTTAGTAGCGGTTCGCCTTGAGCTGAGAAAACTGCTGAGAATTTACTGTTTTTTTTTTCACATTTTGGCTTACAAGAAGCCTAAAAACCCGGCCAAGTAAGAATTGGATTCGGGCACCGAGGGTTCTGTCCTTGTGTGGGGACCTCATATATTTTTTCACTAGCTGTAACCACGGCTTTGCCCGCGTGGTCATATTTCACGCTATTTTTAAAAAACGTTATATTCTCTTTCAGTTGTTTATTTTAAGTCCCAAAGACCATTTATTTTATTGTACAGAAGTTTTGGGACTTACTGCTTTAATATAAGTATAGATAGATTATTTGGCATAATAACATATATTATGTGAAAAAAAAACAACCGGCTTCCTATTACGGTTCAAAAGATACAGCCCTTTAAAAGTAGGGCAGACGGATAGCGGACGCTTATTAATAGGGCTCCATTTGAACCTTATTGGTCACAAGGTACATAACTTAAAAAATCAACAAAGTTTTGAAATGTAACAAACAAGCCCTTTTATGTGAAATCCCTTCTTTTATAGATATCATAAAAACCCTCAAACCAATTTAGCGCCTAAACGTATTTTAAAATTCTACTACATACACTTACTAACACAGTAACGCGTACATTTAACACGTCCATCCTTGAGACAACGATCTATAAACAACCTTACCACATCTGTGTGTCGTTAGCGATCGTGTTGAACCGCTTGCAGACCTGCGAAACGCGGCAGAGGTCGCGCTCCGTGAGGTGGGACAGCATGCACAGACGCACCTCGTCCGGCAGCTCGTATTGCAAGTACTGAGATACGTTGCACACGTCCACGCCTTGAGACTACGATCTATGAACAAACTTACCACAGCTCTGTGTCGTTAGCGATTGTGTTGAACCGCTTGCAGACCTGCGAAACGCGGCAGAGGTCGCGCTCCGTGAGGTGGGACAGCATGCACAGAAGCACCTCGTCCGGCAGCTCGTATTGCAAGTACTGAGATACGTTGCACACGTCCACGCCTTGAGACTACGATCTATGAACAAACTTACCACAGCTCTGTGTCGTTAGCGATTGTGTTGAACCGCTTGCAGACCTGCGAAACGCGGCAGAGGTCGCGCTCCGTGAGGTGGGACAGAATGCACAGAAGCACCTCGTCCGGCAGCTCGTATTGCAAGTACTGAGATACGTTGCACACGTCCACGCCTTGAGACTACGATCTATGAACAAACTTACCACAGCTCTGTGTCGTTAGCGATTGTGTTGAACCGCTTGCAGACCTGCGAAACGCGGCAGAGGTCGCGCTCCGTGAGGTGGGACAGCATGCACAGAAGCACCTCGTCCGGCAGCTCGTATTGCAAGTACTGAGATACGTTGCACACGTCCACGCCTTGAGACTACGATCTATGAACAAACTTACCACAGCTCTGTGTCGTTAGCGATTGTGTTGAACCGCTTGCAGACCTGCGAAACGCGGCAGAGGTCGCGCTCCGTGAGGTGGGACAGAATGCACAGAAGCACCTCGTCCGGCAGCTCGTATTGCAAGTACTGAGATACGTTGCATACGTCCACGCCTTGAGACAACGATCTGTGGAGTGAAGGCTATGTGAGAACTAGTGAAATGGAAGTGGAATTTACACACAACAGTATTGAAGTATTTTGTAGGTGAGTGCGAGGCGAGACAAGTTCGTGAGTGTTCTGCATTCCCCTTGAGAAAGACCACCGGATTTGGTTGAAACTAAAGTTGGAATAACTCAACTGATATACGTAAATAACTCCCGTTTTTGTTTTTCAAAATGTATAAAAACCACGTGGATTTTCATAAATATATGATAAATGAGGCAATAAATGAGTCGTAGAGTGTGTGAGCAGGTACCTAAACGATTCCTTCAGAAACTTGTTTAGGGTGCTTAGGGGGGCACAAAGTTCCCACTTTTGGGTTCTCCACTTATTACCCAAAAACGGTGCGTTGTAGGGTAAAGGGTTTTTAGACTAATTCAAAGCTCATAATATTTTCTACAACTTTTATTTTATACACTTTTTCCGAATTTTCAACCGTTTTCGAGCTACACGTTTAGAAAAGTGAAAATAAAAGTTATTCAGCATGATGGGCATTAGTGAAAATTAGCTAACCTAAAAACTCAACTATTTTATTAACCCACGAACTCCAAAGAGAGGGGTATTATAAGTTTAGGGTGTGTATGTATTACTCTCACTGTATCACTCACTGTATCGTGTGTCTGTCAGTGGCATCGTAGCTCCCAAACGAATGGACCGATTTTGATGCGGCTTTTTATGTTTGAAAGCTGATGTGAACGAGAGGGTTCTTAGCTATAGTGATCGGGGTTTTTTTTTTATTTGTGCTTGTTAATAACATAAGCTGGGAGTTGAAGGCGGTTACAGCTTGAGAGAAAAAAGAAGATTGTTTTAAGGTAGTAAGTAGATGTAGCCTTTTGTTGGTAGGATTGGACAAAAAAACTTCTTGTTTTCACTTCAGGTAATGCACATCATGCTGAATAACTTTTATTTACACTTTTCCAAAGCGTGTAGCTTGATAACGGTTGAGAATTCGGAAAAGTGTTTAGAATAAAAGTTGTAGAAATATTTATGAGCTTTCAATAAAATTAGTCTCAGTTTTTTTGTCCCTACATCACACCGTTTTTGAGATATAAGTGAAAAACCTATAAGTGGGAACTTTGTGCCCCCCTTCCCACTCCGGCTCACCTCCTAGACGTCAGGACTTTTAGTATGTTTACTTCCTAAGCATCCTGAACAAGTTTCTGAAGGAATCGCTTAGGCACCTGCTCACGCACTCTTACACCTCTTTTGGGCCATTCGTTGATCGAATTATAATAAGAGTATTGAATGTGGCTGGGAAAGATTTGAAGGATTAACAAAAAGACTAAGTTCGACATGAAAGTATTGTTTTTCCCAAACTTCTCATAAGGTGCTGAAACTTGGTCGATTTTTCCGAGATATTGTAAACATTGACGCACTGGAGATGTGCTGCAGACGCCTAGAATCCATGGACTTCTCATAAGGTGCTGAAACTTGGTCGATTTTTCCGAGATATTGTAAACATTGACGCACTGGAGATGTGCTGCAGACGCCTAGAATCCATGGACGGTTCTCCGCTATAATAGCTCAATTAAAAAGGAACATGAGATTTATCTCATGTTCCTTTTTGATAGACTTTAGGATAGACTTTCGTCCACTGTCAGTCAACATAACATTCTGAATTTTAATGGTGTTTGGTCATATCTCTAGAAAAGAATATCGATGGGACAGATGGCAACTCAGCCCACTATAGTTCAACGTTCTCGCGAAGGTACTGACCGGCGACCATTAGAAATGGAGGAGCATATTAAGAGCGGTGATCTTCGTTAACGAGTAACAACAAAATTGTACACCCGCTGTACAATAATCGTACACCATCTAACTCAACCACAACTTCTCGATTAAAGTGCCTCACTTGTATAAATAATGGTGCTATGAGATACTTCAATGTTAAGGCTTCGGCAAGAGTGAAAAGCGACAACGACCTAACTTGTCCATTAACGCCCCGCTGCCCCTATTTTCGCATACCGGCTTCAGATAAGAAAGAAAAAAAAACTGCCGTCGTTGTCGCGCCGAATCCTTCCTTCCTTGATCATAGATTCGGACTCAGCGGAATCAGACCAAATGAATCCCTGCAGTTGGTTATAGAAATACTTTTCCTGTGGCCTTTATTTCTGGGATAAAAGTATCTTATGTGATATTCTAGGATCAAAAGTAATCAATAAAGTACAGTAGGTACATACAATATACCTAATTTCATCGAAATTAGCTCAGCCGGCAGATGGTTTTTTATCAATTTCTCGGCTCTTACTCATCGAACTGAGAAGAAAAGTAAAGCGATTTTAAGTCAACATCTAAGCTGTTACTTATATTTTTGTTGTTTAAGGTAGTGCTGGCCTCTGGTGTCAGAATGTCAGGCCGCCCGAAGGCCTCTGACATGGCTTAACGACGGCTATTAATCAATAACAGCCGGGACCGACCGATTAACGTGCCCTCCGAACATAGACAACTGCATAATACTCCGTACTCTAGACAGGCTTTTGACAAACGAAGCAATGTGAGCATTCGATTATCGCCATTTTGGTGCTGATAGCAGTAGTTTGGCAGTAGTGGGCGTCCACGGAACGAACGTACTAGTACTATTATTTGAAGGGCACAGGGGAAGAACATGCAATGTCACAAAGACAATGAACTAAGAAAATTGCAAATTAAACTTTGAATCTGTGAAAAATGTACGTTTAAGCTTTCAATATATAAAAAAAAAAGAGTTTATAAAGAAAATATATTTGTTTTGGGTGTGTAATAGAAAAAGCCCATTTTTTTAATACTTATTGAGTTAGGTAAAAAAACTGAACAAAGTCAGAAAATACAGGTAAAAAACATGCAATGTCCATGAAAAACAGGGGAAAAACAAGCAATGTCATAAAGATAATGACTGAGATATTGCTAAATTATTCTTTTGATCCGTAACAAAAGGTATATTTCGGTAATAAATAAAATAAAAATATATTTATTTATAAAGAATATATATTTGCCAAAATTTGTAACTATTTTTGTTTATCTCAGAATCATTATACTTTATCCCTGAGAAGTATTGCTTAGCTTTTGGTCCACAAAACTTTGACAGGGCCTGTATCTTTATTTTATTACACGGCGCAAAACACAACAAACGAACGAAATAACCTCCAAAACAAGACAGAAAACAAACGTCAAAGTGACAAAGACAACCATGGACATCGCATATTTTTCTGCCGTATGACTTGGACATTGCTTGTATCAATATTTTTGAACGAAGATTACGCTGCGATTAGGCATGTTACTGCAAAGTGTGTTTGGCGTTTTGTTCTATCACATTTGAACTTTACAATGGCATTGCCAGTTTAAAAAACATAAAAATGTGACATTGCATGTTCTTCCCCTGTGCCCTTCATTTATTCTCTGACTAAAGAGATGAAACAATGTCATTTTTAGTTCCGTGGACCTTCGGTGGGGGCGCTTAGAATCAGCACAAACGAAAGTACGGCATAGCAAATCCATATAGATCAGTGCCTCTGAAACACGGAGCGATGGAAAAACTTAGAAAGCCTTTTGTAAGTTTTTCCATTGGTGCGGAGCCTGGGACCGAACCCGGTATCGATGGATTCTAAGATGCACTATTGAACGAAGCTTTTTCTAATTCTAAGCTATCGAAAAGTAACCTGCTAGACCAATTGAAACAGCATTTTAATCAGTCCAGTCGTTTTTAAGTGAAAAAAGGAAAGTTTAGTTTTTTTTTAAATGTTATTATTTGTTACTTACGATATTGTTTTTGAATAGTTTATGATATATAATAATATACTTGTATTTTTTGTGTGTTGTATGTACAATTTTATCTAAAATGGGCTTGGTACTTTAAATATCTTCCTTCATTATTACTTGACTGACTTTTTGTTACTTACATGTTTAGAGAGTTTTATGTCATGCTTTATAATGTCGTACACAAGGTATTTTCGATGGAAAGCCAAATGTGTGAAGCTCACTACAATATAAGGATAGGTAATTTCAGAAGAAATCTGATGAGCGGTTGAAACCACGGCAAAGACGGGATGGTCGTTTATGTCACTTAAAAACATAATTTTCCTGTAACCTGTAGTACTTTGTCAAAGTACAGTCACGACTCACGTAACACATAAACCGCTTACTCCCCCCGCTTTAAAAACACCCACCTTGTGTAAACACTCCGACCACGTGACCATGACATCACTGCGGCAAGACGGCAAAATGGCGCGAAAATATTGTTGTCGCGTTGAACTTATTTACCGTTGCTTCCTCAATGGCTTGGCGCAAACAATTTTGCACAGTGTTTCTTTATTTAATTACTAGCTGTGCCCGCGTGGTCATTTCATTTAAAAGTAGCCCACACGTTTTATTCCAGGACCAAAAGCCAAACCACCACCAGACCAGTTGTAGGTTTGGTCCAGGTCCAGAAGACCAGGAGGACCTACCAAACCTACAAAGTACAATATTATACTACATTTCTTCAAAATTCGTTCAGCTTTCAAATAGTTTTTTTATCGATTGCTCGGCATCTAATCATCGGAATAAGGCACTGCCTTGCCTTTTTATAACGCATATTCTGTGAAGTACGGCACTCCGTACTTCACAGAATATGCGTTATAACACACTTGCACTTCTATGACACTTCATAGAAGTGCACGTATTGCAATGAAATAAACGCATATAATAAAATATGAAATAAACGCATATAATACAATGTGAAATAAACGCTAGAATAAACGCATCGCGTTCCACGGCAAGGCAGTGCGTGCAAGGCCTAATATACCAAGTACCCCAGTTTATAAATCAGTCGCAAGGGCTTGAGAGCAGGGCCTGGATTCTGTATGACCACTCACGCCAATTCCACGCCACCTGCGTGGAATCAGGGAAGGTGGGTATTTACGCGACCAGGTTTTTAAACCAGGTTTTGGCTTGTAAGTACGCCGCCCTGGTGCGGACCCGCAATACTTGCAAGACTTTCAAAGTATTTTACTCACCAACTCGCTCTTTCGCCCCGTCCGCACCTACATACTCGGTGGCGGGTTCGGCATGGCTTCAGCTGAATTCAGCTGCACTCGGCCAGCCGGGTCACAAGAAGCTAGGTGGCCGATACATCGCTCAAAAAACATGCAAGGCTTCGAAGTTTTTTAAGCAAACGCAATTGTGCTCTTTATTTACATAAGCGCACGGGACAATTTCCTATGCAAGTATTTTTTTACTTTCAATTCCACGCTTCCAAGTACTTTTTTCGGAAACACGATTGTGCTCCTTATTTATAAGGACACGAAGATCAATTTCCTATGCAAGTATTTTCTACTTTCAAGGCTTCGGTTTACAAAGCACTTTGAACCCTGGTTTTTATGATGAAAGATTCATGACGGGAATGAGTTAAATTTATTTTTTTAATTAATAAATTACTATTTTACTATAAATAATTCGCTTAATTTCGCTGCGCGTTTTACAACTGAAGTCGACTTATTCTATCAAAAAACACAAAAAACATCTAAATACGTTTTAAGAGCCTTTAAAGACCATAAGGTAAAAAAAAGAAGAAAACGTGTTGCTCGAGTTCATTCAACGTTCAAACCACTTCGTAACAAACCGCTTGCGTGTTTTAAGGGTAGACAACGCCATCTAGTTTAAATGAAGTAACTTGTTATCATGAACGTCTTGTTATTGAGTAGAGAAAATTATCTCCGAAGGTAAGGTGGCACAGATTAGAGAGTAATTAAGGTGGTGAGGTAAATTGGATGGGGTATCAAGGGTAGGTCATTATTATGAGGTCCATACGAACAAATTTTAATGCAACGAAACATTGTGTTCTTAGTACAAATTAATTTTTATGATGTTTTACAGAACGAAGTACTTACTGGCACTTTAACTGGCTCTTAATAATTACCTACCCTACCTACCTACTTTTTGAGCTTTTTCAACATGATATGAGGATTGATTTGAAAAAATAAAAGTTTTCTATACTTTCTCTGTGAAGAGCAATACATGTACCTACCTCTGTATGTACACATTTCAATACCGACAACTAACCATTTTGCCAGTAAGACATTATGAAGAAACCTCCGATATAATTATATAATTATGTAGGTACGTAGGTAGTACATTATAATAACTCAATGGAAGAAACATAATAAAAAAACGTAGTACATATAATGTATATACATACTCAGAAAACTTGCAACGCTTCGAAGTATTTTTTACGCAAAAGCAATTGTGGTCTTTATTTATGCATACCCACGGATCAATTTCCTATGCAAGTATTTTTTACTTTCATTTCAAGGCTTTAGAGTACTTTTCCACACACACGATAGTGCTCCTTTTATATATAGAGACAAAGATCAATTTCCTTTGCAAGTATTTTCTACTTTCAAGGCTTCCAAGTACTTTTATTTTGCAAACACGATTGTTCTCCTTATTTATATGACGGCAAAGATCAATTTCCTATGAAAGTATTTTCTACTTTCAAGGCTTTAATCTGTTTCTACAGAAAGCACTTGAAAGTATTTTGAACCTTGGTTTTTCACCCTGGTGTTTGAAGATGGACGTAATTGAAAGCCCTGGTGCTGGATATTGCGAGTATGACCCATGCCTACGTGGAATTTGTTCGTGATTCCAATTTCCACGCAGGCAGCGAGAAATTGGCGTCTTAAAATTAGAGAATTAGGCCCCTGGAGGTCGTGCTAGTGCTAGTGTGAGCCGAATCCGAAACACCTGATAAATTTGAATTTAGCGGGACCCTTGGTTGCAGGAATGAAATGCTTGCGTGTTTTAAGGTCAATCAGCGCCATCTAGTTAAATTGGAGGGAGAACTTTTACCTTTTGCCTTTGGTTTATTCGCTTGAGTTGTTGATGCCATTGTGCTATCTATACTCGTACCAAATTCGTACTATACCATCTTGATTATCTCAGCTTGCAAACATAAAAAACCGCACCTAAGTCGGACCATTCGTTTGGATAGATCCCATTATATATATTGTTTTCAAACAAAACTTGACGGTTTACTTCAGGAAATTACATAAGCCTTAAAAAAACAAAGAAAATGTAAAAAAGGCACAAAATATGTAAATGCTTATAAATATTTAGGCAAAACATTCATAGCAGCGCGTGGATTCGATCCATGTGCCTCTGGGTTGCAGGCCAGACAACGCTTCCACTGTGCCACTCTGACTTGTAGCATAGGAGCCGAATTTACGGTACCGTTTTATAAACGGGTGTGCAATTATTATTCCTTTCAAATTAACATAACTTTAGACTCATATCCCGCAGGAATCCCGTATTTATTCGTGATTAAAAGTATCATTCATTTTAACACATACTATAAACTTTGACTGTGCCAAGTTACTTCAAAATCCGTACGGTAGTTTCAGCGTGATATGTGTTTTTTTAAATAAATTTCAACCCCTATTCTGCAGGAACCATTGTTTTTTTCGGGATAAAAAGTATTCTAAATGTTAATCCATAACATAAGCTATGATTGAGCCAAGTTTGCATCAAAATCGGTCGGGTAGTTTCAGCGTGATGCGTGTTCAAAGAGACAGACAAAAAATAAAAATAAACCTTTTTGCACTCCATATCGATTTTGAAGTTCATCTCAATTAAAATTTTCAAAAAATATTTAATGTACAGATTTAGCCCAGTTACAGTTTTATTATAGTATAGATTACTAGCTTACCCGCCCGCGACTTTGTCCGCGCGGACTACTGTTTATCGCGAAAACAGCATCCTACGTTCTTCTAGGATATTAAAAACCAATGCAAAAGTAGACTTAGACTTCTTGGTTATGGCCTCTGTGGCTTGTTGTTGGTATAGCATCAACTACTTAATCTGTGGCACCAACGCTCTTGATGATTTTTGACAAACTTGTTATTTCGTTTCCATGGCAACTGTTCCTTACAGCGAGTATTCAACATGTTCCAGTTTACACGTGGAAACTTACACGGAATTCGTGGAATTTTCCGGGATAAAAAGTATCCTATGTTTTATTCTAGGGTATAAGCTATCTCCATTCCAAATTTCATCAAAATCCGTCCAGAGGTTATCGCTTGAAAGCTCCCCAAACAAACAAACAAACAAACAGACAACGTTTCAATTTTAAATATTGGTATGTATTGCATGTTTAATTTCCCATACAATTAATTGGTTTTAGGAATAAATTAATTGAATTGAATAGTACAACACTGGGCCTGCGATTGGCTGAATATAATTATGTAGCCACTGTCACACCGAACCAAAGAGTTATGAAATTATTATGTAAGGAGAGGGCACCGCGGAAAAATTATGAAGCCAAAAATGTGAGTAGTTTCAGAAAAAAATAAGTATTATGGTAATGAAAGCAATGACATACTGTTATTTTGTTTTATTTAAATACTAGATGACCTACCTATCCGTTAACATTAAAACATCAACACAGTTTAGTAGAATAAGTGACCGGAATATTTTTGTAAAAAAAAAACAAAAATTAAAAAGGTGTTTTAACATTTAGTAAATAAGTAAATATATCCATTATAGAAGGGAAACACACAAATTCGAGAATAACGTATAGGTTTTGGAAAACCGTCACTGATTAAAAATATACCAAGTTGTCAAGTCTTGGCAAGTAAACAACTTGGTATCCTTCTTGTAAAAACAAAAAAAAGGTGTTTTAACATATTATAGTAAATAAGTAAATATATCCTTTAGAGAAGGCAAACACACAAATTCAAGAATAACGTATAGGTTTTGAAAAACCGTCGCTGATTAAAAAGATTCCATGTTGTCAAGTCTTGGCAAGTAAACAACTTGGTATCCTTCATAAATAAACAACTTGCAGTAGACCATTACCTGTAATGTGTTTTGACTTTGTAAATTGTAGTAGATAATATCTTGTGTGTTTAGGTTATCGATCTGCCATTACTGACGAAACTTCTATAATACCGTTTTCCCTGTTTCTAGTAAAATTTTAGATACTTAGCTGTTTCATAATGGATTCCTGTCGCAGCTGGTGCCCTTTTTACCCGTCTGAGGAGGGTTATGTGTTTGGATTATATGTATGTTTGTTTGTACGTTTCTAAGGCGCGTCCTAAGCCTAAACGGCTTGATGGATTTTGACAAATGAGGATATATTGGATTCGTCTTGATCACGTGAGTGCTGTAGGATATATGAAGTGTCAAAAAACTATATGGCTGCCATATCGTATTACTGACGGAACAAAAAATGACCGAAACTAATCGAGTGAGGTATCAAAATGAAGGTCTTTAAAACACCAGTTCAAAATATATATTTTTTATAACTAAACGGAAGCAATTGTATTTTAAGCTTCTAACAACATTTTCATTTTTCGATTATTCAAGTTTATGTAAATACTATAGTCTAATGTTGTAATTACAACTATTAAAGTAAAATAAAATATGTAAATAAATAAGAAACATTCATTTTAAATAAATACTAGCTGCGTCCCGCGGTATCACCCGCGTCCCTTAGGTACCGTGCAGATTTCTGGGCCTTTGTGTTAATCCAAGGTATAAGCAATCTAGATACCAAATTTCATCCAAATCCGTTCAGCCGTTTAAACCTGAAGAAGTAACAAACATACACAAGCATAAACACACACTCACACACATACATACATACATACAAACTTTCGCCTCTATAATATCAGAGTGATTATTTTTGCGGGCGGTCAGCTAGTATTCAATAAAAAAAAAAACAGTCGGGTTTTTTGTATATGTATAATAATATTACTAGTTTACTTCTATTCTAAAACCCAGGAAAAAGTACAAGATGTAAACATTGCGATAGCCTGAACACCGTAACTGACTATGAAACTAACTGAAGCAAAATCGACAGTAAAAATTCTTCTAATGAATATCGACAATACGTCGACGATACATAAATAGAGGGTCCACTCAAATGCGCTAAATCCGAAGTTTCGTATCGTTTCTCCAATAGGCGAACTTATTTCTTAGTATATAAGGCCATCGACAAAAATGAATCGTCATATTTCGATTGGAGTACAGCTGACGCATTGAAGATTCGTATTTACCCGCAACACAAACACTTTCAGATTAGAGCATTCGATAAAAATAAATTATTATAAAAAAAAAACAAAAAGCCGACAGAATAAAACTAAAAAGAGGCAAACAGCTTTCGATTATTAATTTTGAAATATACGATGCAGGGGGTATGATAGCTCGTCAGGTTCTCACGTCAAAGGAGAAATGAAATGCATGATGCCTTCGACTGCATCTTATATTTCAAAATTTAAAATCTAAAGCTTGTTTGTTTGCCTCTTTCAGTTTCCCGTAAACATTTTTGGAATGGTCTTTTTAGACCTTAATTTTGATCACTCACTCGATAGGTTATGGTCATTTTTTGTTCAAAATCCATCAAGCCGTTTAGGCTGTAGGACGCGCCAAAGGAACATACGCACAGCCCACAAACATAACCCTCCTCAGTCGGGTAAAAACATGTGTAAAGGCGCTCCTTACTAGGAACACTTTCCTAGGAAGTAAAATATGCAGTAAATATATCCAGTACCTCATTAGGAGATAATCTTGTTCTCAGGTAAAGTGAAAGTTGCGTAAACAAACACGTAAACGTTGGGTGCTGGTTTAGTACTGGGCCTGGATTCTGTATTACCACTCACGCCAATTCCATGCGAATTCCACGCCGATTCCACGCTGCCTGCGTGGAATCACGAACAAATTCCATGCAGGCGGCGTGGAATTGACGTGGAATCGGCGTCTTAAAATTAGTGAATTAGGCCCCTGAACTGAAACAGGTGTTCAAATAACAATATGGAATAGATTAATCGAGTGTCACAAAAAACACAGGCACCTAGCTAGCGTGTGGAAATTAGAAGCTTAACTATGTACCTAGGTATAAGTTACTATAGGAGCGCTCCGCGGCTCCGCTCGGAGTTTTCAGTAGACTGTGTGAAAAAAGCACGGTGTATTACACTTATCCAGCACATTCACAATCAACAAATTCGAATTTCGAATTCGAATTTGATTGAACCGTTGGATCTATACTTATAAAAAAACAGTAAGTAACGAAAAGTATTTACAAAGTAGATTTAAAAAAAAAAAAGCGACCTAAACTAAGCTACTGAACAAGAATACAAATCGTCTTTCTGGATATTTGTTCGCGCATCAGGTAAAAACTTCTCGACCGATAGAAATGCGGTTTTCACTGTTAGTCTTAAGTTTTGATATAAATTCTTAAGTACTTCGTAACTCAATCTGATAAGTAGAACCCGAGCAATCGTTAAAAGTATTTTTGACGCCTGAAGGAATCTTGACCTTTGGTATTTTTTACTTTTATCTTATAATATAAGGTGGATGCGTCCTAGCACGGACATACTCGTAACGAGGTGATCTGCCAGAGAACCATGGTAACCGACATAAGCCCAGAGAATAAGCAAGCTGAAGTGGCAATGGGCTGGTCACATCTCTCGCAGAACTTACAACCGTTGGGGAAAAAAGAGTTCTAGAGTGGACAAAACGTAGTGTGGGACGTCCGCCAGCCAGGTGAGTGACGACTTGCGAATGGCAGCTACCAGCTACTAGATGAGGAGAGCCGAAGATCGGGCTTAGTGGTGTTCACTAGGAAGGCCTACGTCCAGCAGTGGACGAACAATGATGATGGATTATCATGGATGATGATAATGTGAGGGTAAGCTGCTGTGTTGAAACTTGTGCCTATGTAGTGCAGCCAAGGGTTTCAATGGAATTATTGCATTGAGATCGACACCTTCGGATTTTAGATTCCTTAGACATAGTTCGAAAACTAGATCACGGTGGAATGAAAAGATGATGTTACAAAAAAAAAAATTTTTTTCCATATCTATGTTTATCGATTAATTAAAATCATAATGTTATGGGATTAGAAATGAAAAATGCTTATTAAAATATTTAAGTATAACAAGCGTAAGTTCAATAACTTTTTTACCCAAAAAACCGACTTCAAATAGTTTTATTCAAAAACCACTCAACTAAAGTTAATAATTTTTATGAGGGACAACACGGGAACTACTACCAAATAAAAAAGAACCGCGCAAACCGACGCAAGCGAGAAATTTTGAAAAAATCGAGTTTCATACACACCAAAAAATAAAAACAGGACTCCTCCTTTATTGAAGTCGGTTAAAACAGACCGGGGGAATGGGGAAACCCCGTGATTCGTTGTCGTGATGCTAGACTTTTTTTTCTCTTATTAGAAACCTGCTGTACTCGCGGCTTCGCACGCTTTGTCATTTCTCTAGGTTAAAAGTATCCTATGTTTTATTCCAGGACCTAAAATACCAATATATAAAAGTGAAACGTCGTGTTTGTTTGTTGAGCTTTCACGCGATAACGGCTGGACGGATTTTGATGAAATATAGAATGGAGATAACTTATACCCTGGAATAAAACATAGGATACTTTTTATCAGGGAAAATTGTAAGTTTTCACGGGAAAACTGGAAAATGTTGATTACTCCCTTTAAGGAACGGTTGCCAGAACAGAATGGTTGCCATGGAAACGAAATAACAAGTCTGTCAAAAACATCAAGAGTGGTGCTATACCTACTTTTGCATTGGTTTTTAATATCCTAGAAGAGAATATTATGCTTTTTTGCGCGATTAACAGAAGTCCGCGCCTACGAAGTCACGGGCGGGAAAACTAGTACAACAATATTTGATCAAAATTCCTTCTGCCGTCAACTTTTTTTATCGATTGCTGGGCTTTTACTCGTCGGATTGAGATACCAAGTATCCCAGTTATTAATTCAAACCGTAAGCTATCCAATAGTAAATACCGCATCGCTATCGGTCCAGTACTTTTTACGTGATGCGCGAACAAACATACAGACAAATTAACAAACAGACAAACAAGTTTTTTTTAAATGTTATATTCTTATTCAGTAGCTTATTCAAAGTGACCATTTTTTTATACGCTTTATATTAGCTTCACTCGTATGTTTGTACGTTTGTAACCGACTCCTTTGGACGCTATTTTGACCCACTTTAAACGGTCAGATTTCAGTCAAATTTTGCACACCTGTCAAAGACCGATAACAATGCAATAAATCGAAAAAAAAAACCCAAACTAATAAATCGAAAATAAATTTTAGTAGTGTAAATAAGAAAGAAATGTTTTATTTAAAGAAAAGCGTCGGGTGCTTTTTAAGATATTATCGAAATGATAATCCTTCTTCTCAGATCTGTCAATGAAATATTTATAACTATTGACCCATGCACCCCACGATTTTTTTGAAATAAAACTTTTTTTTCTTATTTACACTATTATCTATTTTTTAGTTTGGTTTACTATATAAAGCGTGTTTTTTAGTTTTTTTAAACTATTATTTTTAGCTCAAGAAATCTAATAGGTCTGAGCATAGCTCAAAATCAGCAAACTCAACACTATAGCTTAAAACTACTGGAATTTCTCTCTCACAAATTAGTAACAACATTGGTGTATCAGTTAAAATGTAAAGCATGTCATTTAATTGAGGATAAATGAAACTACAATAAATTCATTCAACAGTAACACTCATTCACAATGAATCATTTGTCAATTCTTAATGGCCCTTCTCATGAACATCCGGTTTTTTCGTGGAACCACACCATGCTTCACAGATTTTAGAAAATTTTCCTTTTAACAGTACTAGACGCATGTTGAAAACAAATAGAGAGAAAAAAAAAAAAACTGTTTTGCTACAGAACTAAAAGCAAACATTAATTATGTATGTATATGAACTCATAATCACCCTTTCGCCTTTAGCGCTCGCCGTTCCTACCTTGATTGCTTTATTTAGATTCTAAAGCAAAGTAAAGCACCCCACGTGCTAACCTTACAGTTTAGGGTTACATGGTACATGGTGGTGTCCTTACAATGTTTTCCTTTTCTGTTTTGAGCAATATCCAACCCATTACCAAATAAGTGCCTGGTGCAGGGCCAAAGTTTGAACCGTGGGAAAGGTGTACAACTGATCCACTGATCTCCCAACTTCTCAACACTAGGGGATAAGAGGCATTTAACCTCTGGTGAGGATAGATGCGAAAATAAATTCCAGCAAACAAATAAATGACATTGGAAATTCTGTAATGTTTTCACGTAATCGTACTACCCTACTATTGGACAGACGACTCTTTTTTAGAATGGTATAGGTCTACGTTGGACCATCAAGTCTACGCCGACGGAGGTTGTAGTTCTCCGGAAACGTAGAGTTCCTGCCTTATCAGAGGATAAATAGAAGAGTACTCACGTCCTTGGCCTCTTTCTAGCCGGTAGAGAGCAAGCGCCCGAGGGTCCGGGCTCGTGGTAGGCCGGCGGCGACTTCCGCCGCAGGTCGTACGGGCTGTGGTGGCCGGCGGTGGTGGCGGGCGCGGCCGCGGGCACGGGCGGGGAGCCACCGCCGCCGCTGCCGCTGGGCCCGGCGCCGGCGTACGCGGCCGTCGCGGCCATCGCACTACCAGGCACGTTGTTCGGGCACGGCACTTCGCATGGCTCGCCTGGAAACGTACACATCACTCTTATCAGTTTATTGACATCGTTCTCTTTATCAGAATCAATTCAAGTGTTGAGCGCTTATGTACAATTTAACGAGCTATGGTGGACGAGCTGTAGGTATACTAGAGCGCATTAGAATCCAATGATACCATGATTTTTGGCACCAGAAGTTATGTGCAGTTTTCGTTTGCTCTATGCTTCAGAGGGTACGCTGTCTGTCCCAGTTGTTATTGATTATTAAGCCATGTCAGAGTCAGAGGTTCTTGGAGAGACCTGCACTACCTCATACGAAAAGCAACCCCATAAACAAACTTCTTATACTGCAAATTGTTTCATATTATTAAGATAAAAATTATTCCAAAATATCCCATCACATCATCCGCCCAAGAAGTCCACTGCTGTATGTAGCCTCCCCCGTGATATAATCTGCCATAATCGCCACACTTGGCAGACGGCTTGGTGTTGGTGATTGCAATAGATCCCCTTTCCCTTTCTGGTTCTCAGACCAAATGGACAACTCCCACCTTTATAAATAATAGCAATGCAGCATAATAAATATTATCGTTTCTTCAGAAGGTATCTAATGTAACTTCACTCATTAAAAGTACCTAGTCCTAATAATTATTATTGTGCAATCTGCCTTTACATATTGGTATAAAGATAAATACGAATACACCTAAATTATTTGATCAGTTTTTGTAAATGAATAAAAAATAATCCAGAATATGTTCTAATTTCATGATGATCTTGAAGATCCAAAATCTTCCATTACTTATATCATGTGATGATAGTGTAATGCTTAGCAGTTAACTCCCAGTATTTTTGATTAGATGCCAAATTAGCTATTTAAAAAACAAATCTAGTGCAGTGTTTTCTGAAATAACTGACATGATTACCAATAATGTAATGTTAAGTTGTGGTGATTATATGGAGTGATATTGAAACTTACAATAGTATTATTGTACTGTTGTTGTTGTTGTCTTCTTGTGACCACGATCAATGCAACTTGATCGAAACATCGAGGTAAATAAAAATAAAAACAGCGCGATTAAGTCCCTTTTATATATATAACTAAGAGTATTATTTTTTTAAATGAAAGATAAGACTTTTTAACAAATTGATTGAAGCATTCAGATTAATAACATAGATTATGCAACTAGGGGATATAGCAGTGTCTTACGTCACGGGCCGCATATTGGACCCTGAGCGTAAATTTTAAACCCTAAAGTTAACTCCCGAGCATAGCGAGGGTTTAAAGTTAACTCCGACATACGAATTTTAACACTGGGTCATTCCATGGTGGCGGTCGGGACAGGTTTACTCAATTTTTCGACATATTTTTATGTGTAGCTTTGTAATTATACTCTTTTTTGCGTAATGTAAATATACAGAAATGTAGTTAAATACTTGTGTATGGATATCATCTAGTAAATACTTGCATTTTGGTATATTATAGTGTTAAATTCATTCTTGAAAAGGCGCGGCATACGGGACAGGCACGCTCCCACCCTTTCCAGATTTATGCACACAACTACGAAATTCAGCCCCTCCATATGTACTACAACGTTTTTTTTTAAATAGGTGGCTTGCTAGTTGTTATAAAGAACAACACAAAACTCAGTAATATCTAAAAGAAATTTCCCTAGATCGTTTTTTTAAAGTGTGGCTGGGCAGTCAGTCTTATTAGTGACGGTTGGGACGAGTACTCAAATCATGATATTTTACAAAGTATTTTAATGGTTTTATTGCTCAAGCAACCTAAGTACTTATTTAACTAATCACAATATAATATAAGCACAACCTATAAGTTTTTTTATAGACTAAATGGTCATTCTTGAATACCGTTGATATTAAAATTAGGTACTAGGTATGTACTTATTTTATATATGTAAAATATATATTCGGAAACCATCCAATTAATGCTTAATTGGACTTACATAATGCCTAAAATCATAAATGGTGTTTTTTTAATTTTCGCTTCTGCAATCACGTCTTGCGACGGTCGCTACGTCGCTAGATGAGCTGCCCAGTCCCTTCTTACTTCTGGAAGTTGTTTACGTTACAGGTCTAATACTTATACTTATAGTTTAGAACAATTAAACGTCTATTTTTCAGTGGCAGTTGGGGAATAAAACATACCTTAACTTGACTCTTCATAAGTAGGTAATTTACTTACAAATTTAAATTTACTGATCGCCAGGTAACAGAATAAATCCTTCCGTAAACACTCAATACTCAAAACACGCCGTGTCGAAAACAAAACGGGCGCAAACAGAGCTTGAACGAATTGGCAAAAATCATACCACACGGACGATATTCGAAGATATATTTTTTTTATTTGATTTTTGTCTTTGTTCGAAAAAGTAGTAGAAAACTGTTGTTTTTTTTACGTATTTTTTTGTTTATTCATTAACTTTACGTTTATACTTACTTCACGTTACAATTAAAATAAAGCGCAAATTTTGACGTTTTTTTCATTTGCGGTTTCAGTTAGGGTGGAATGACCCGTTCCAAATTCAAATCACATTATATCCCTTGGGAGTTTCATACAAATTTATATCCCTTAGAATATAATGACTTGCTTTATGTTGAGATTGTGTGATATGTAATTGGAGATTGTCAAGCAGAAGTTGAAAAAACAATAACTACATTGTTTTGTAACTCATCACACTCATTGTTTGGTTTTGGGAAATTATCTTATCATTGTCCTTATTAGTTGAAATAGCTGTCCCCCGCATGGTCATGTTTCTGGCATAAAGGTATCCTATATGTTATTCCAGGACCAAAAGAACCTATGAGGTCTACTTCATCGGATTGAGATAAGTACACCAGTTTTTAGGTCAAACCCTAAGCTATCTTTAAGTGACAACCGCATCGCAACCAGTCCAATAGTTTTATGGGATGCGCAAACAGACAGACACCATTTAAAAAAAGTTATGTTGTTGTTCAGTAGGTTATTTTTTAATGATATTTAAGTCCCCTAGATCCATATTATTTATTTATCTTCATTGTACAGACTTTTTATTATTTACTGCTTATCTATCTATACTTGTAATAAAGCAATAGGAACGAAATAGTCTGTACAAAGAAGATAATTAATAAAGAAATGGTCTAGGGTACATAAAATAAGCTACTGAACAAGAATATAACATTTAAAAAAAAAACGTTTGTCTGTTTGTTTGTTCGCGCATCACGTAAAAACTACTGGACTGATTGCGATGCGGTTGTCACTGTTGGATAGCTTAAGTTTTGACTTAAAAACTGGGGTACTGTATATCTCAATCCGATGAGTAGAAGCCGAGCAATCGAAAAAAATATTTTTGACGGCTGAAGGAATTTTGATCAAATGTTGGTATATTGGTATTTTAGGTCCTGGAATAGCACAAAGAGTACTTTTAACCTGCAGAAATGACCACGCGTGCGAAGCCGTGGGCATCAGCTAGTTTATAAGTATAGATAGATTGTTCTTGTTTAATTAGTGAACTGGTTTATTTTAGGTAACTGGTTGCACTTTCAAATGTTGAAACATCAATATTAAAACCAAAATATGTGCCCCATTCTGTTCTTTTCCTGTTTCTAATATCGACTTTAAGTTGGTTACAATATTACCATAAAAAAAACTCTTTTGAAGACTTACCACAATTTCCAACTCCTATCAGACGCATAGCAATTAAAAAGCAATATCACACTAATATTAAAAATCAGAGTAGTGTAGCCACTGTCGTAAACAGGCTGAGTTTTAAAAATGAGTATGTACTCTCTTATCGAGCGGATAACTTCGTATGCGCGATGCTGAACTCCATACATTAGAACTGACAGTCCATGCAAAACGTAATAAAAATGCATAAAACTCGATTAGCACCATCTATGTTTAGAAGTGTGTGTGTGTTTATGTTTGTTATTCATTCATGCTCAAACGGCTGAACGGATTTAAATTAAATTTTGTTATCACGATAGCTTATATCCTGGACATAGGCTACTTTTCATCAACATGAATCATCATAATCCAAGCTAAACACATCTAGTTTTTAATAACTGTTGACTGCCAGTAACCAGTTTTTTTAATAATTCATTTAAAGTCATGACTCATTTATTTTTGTGCAAAAAGTTTAAACAAACATCAAAACCTCTTTATTTATAGGCTTTTTTTAGGACAATCATATGATTTACGTAGATATTATTTTATATTGTCAACAACTGGGTAAGCTTTGTAACAAACAAGTTTAGCACTTTTAGTTCCTACCATATATCAATACTTGTAGGCTGTGTTGCCTTCTTTAAAAAACATAGTTTATATAAATTATGTTTTCTATATATATGTATCTAGCTATACTTATAGTAAAGCAATAAGTACCAAAAAACCAGTACAACGAAGATGTTTAAAAAAAATTAACTAAAGTACCTAAAATAAACCACTGAACAAGAATATAACATTTTTTAAATCATATGTCTGTTTGTCTCTCAGTCTGATAAGTAGATTCGAGATATCAATGAAAAAAAAACATTTGACGTCTGAACGTAGTTTGATGATTTTGGTTCTGAAATATCACAGGATCCATAGATCCCGGAATAATGAACGCGGACAACGCCGCAGCCACAGCTAGTATTTGAATAAATAATAAACTCTAACGCACATGCACAGACTTACTAGAACGTGGGGCCATTCGGCAAACTGTGAGCTAAAGTCAGGCAAACACCGTTAAACCCAAAACCACTTAAAAATCGCACAAAATATTGAAAATCAAATAAATTATTTTTGATAAAAATAAATGGTACATATTTTATTTAAAAGCATAGCATTGCATGGAACTATTATTTTTTTATATTAGGTTCCAGGTTAATAAAAAAATTGCTCCCAAACTTGCATTTGTCAGGTGGTTTCAATCCAAATAAGCTTATGCATTTCAATATGTTTGTCCACTTTAAACATCTAAGAAGTAGAAGTTCATTAAGTTGCCTTCATTCTATTTAGTTGTGTAATTAATCATTTTGCATGTGGATGGTGCATTTTCAGGCAAATTGTTAAATATGACAACCAGTCTTAACTTTTGTTAAAATATTAGAATTGTTTTTGTATTAAATATTGTTTTCAACACAGGTGAGATTCACGCAGCTTCTCAACCACAAAACAAGCACAGTTAGCAATGAGCACATTCTAAAATAATCACTAGTTCCTAAAGTGAATGGTATTTTTTTAAATAATACACATAAACAAATACAAAGGACTTTTTTCAGGAATGTAAGCTGTTCCTATTATTAGAATATACACCTAAGAGTATAATTCCCTGGTGGGTCGCACCAATATAGGTGGAGTGCCGAATTGGGCCCATAGGCTGCAGTCTGTCCATCCCTGCTCTAAATAATCATAGTGACTTTAAACTGAATCTCCACACAAGCTATATACTTGTTTTACTACTTTGTTATTCACAAGATGTAAAAAATGTATTGGTAAATATAAATACATGATGATAATAATACCCATGTATGTAATAAGGGCTTATACTTGTATTACCAGTACATAGTTGTAATACAAGTATGATACACAACTACATTTCTGTTTATTTACATTATATATGTTTAAAAAAATGAGTAATACTGTCCCAACCGCAACCATGGAATGACCCACATACAATCATACATGAGCTCATGTCTGTTAAGGTTAGGGCCGATTTACATGTCTCCAGCATTTAGTACAGTGAAGAGTACAATTTAGCGGGTTTTAGTAACGAATAACGAGAAAACAATTAATGTAGTATTAGTAGTTAAGAGACATCCCAGTAACAATTTAGTTCAAGTTCCAATATAGAAATAAAGCAGTGTTCTATTTCTCTTAACACTAGAAGTGTGTAAGCTAGAGAATTTACTAGAGTTCATAAGCTGCATCAGAAGAGGTGGTAGGAATGCTCTCAACAATTTGCTAGCTTATCGTTGTTGGTCACTATCTAACTATCTGTGCCCCGCAGTTTTACCTCGGTTACCTTTTTGGTCAAGAATTTCTACTTTTTCCTGCTTCAAATACTCAATTGTTTGACGAGCGCTGTGTGAGCTTGCGTTGTCGTGGTGCAGGATGATGCGTCACTTTTGAGTTAGATTTTCGAAGTTAAGCGATGACTTGTGGTAAACAAACTGTGGTATACCACTCTGCGTTAACCGTTCTACGATCTTCAAGTGCAATAGTCGCAACATGGCCGGTTTTTCCAACAAACGTGGCCACCATCTGCTTTGAAGTGCTTCGAGAACGAACAACTTTAGTCGGCTTTGGCTCGTCTTGAAAGACCCAGATTGTAGATTGTTGTTTGGAATCAGGATCGTAGGCATAGATCCAAGATTTGTCTCTTCTCGGTTGAACCTTTGCAGAGTTTTCTTACACCATCTGACGCGGGCCGCTTTGTGACCGTCGGAAAGTAGATGCGGTATCCAACGGCAAACTAGCTTTCTCACACCAAGCGCTTCATGCAAGATCTTCTGAATGGTTGTCCCTGAGATGCCTAATAGAGCTTCTATCTCTCGATACGTCACATCATCGTCATTCGTCCAGATGCTCAGAGAGGTTTTAAAAAAATCACCTCCCAACCCCCACGCTCCCAGCACTTCGACCCCGAAGGGCTCAAATATATATCCACTGTCAAGGGTAGGTACTATGACGATCTTCGAGAATTAGTTGTCTCACAGCAATGATGTTATCTTCAGTGAAGGTGGATTTTGGGCGTCCTTCGCGAGATTTGTCACTAGTATTTAACACTGGCATTTCCACACTGGAATTCTAAATACCAGTGTTTGACAGTCCGCCGACTGAAGCCGTGTCAGGCCTCTTCTAAAGTTGTAGAAAATTATTGCACGAACATTTTCCTTAGAAATTCCATTCGTTCCATTTTCGTACGTAACCTGACAGATTCCAATCGACGCTGTGACTAAACAATAGCATTAATCCTAATACTTTCAACTGGTTTGAGATTCAAAATTTAAACACATTCGAATATAGAACAGTTCCAAATTCAAAATTGCCGGGAAATATGGAACAACAGAACTTAAAAGGCATGCCTCGTAGGCTCCTTTTTATTCCAACAAAAAAAAAAACAGTTCCTGTAGGAAATCGGGAAACCGCTGCTAGTGTTAATCGTGAAGGGCTGACTACACAGTATCAAATTAACTTCTTTTCTATTTTTCTGAAATATTTTGATTCAAAAATGTATTGAGCATATACATGAGGAAATTGTTGGAAGCCAGTTAGTGCAACCTGTTACACTGTCTCTTAACTTTCTTATGGTCAGATTTTTAGGAAATCTGGAAAAACTAAGGGGATTAAGTTAGAAAATTGACAGCAATAATTAATTTTATACAATTTAATACCATTTTGTTTAGTAAAATTTTATATTTTGGTGGACTTTTCACACAGTGCCATTTAGCCCCAAACTAAGAAATGCTTGTACTATGGGAACTAGATAACCACTATCACTGATCTATACTTTTTATTTTGTAAATACAATCAATTTTATTATACATCAAAACATCCACACTCAGAACAAAGAACAATTATTATTTTAGATTAGATACTTAAAATTACCCAGCATTTGAGGGTAAAAATATGGTACCCTATAATCAGTATAACCCTACGAAATGTAGTAGATCTGTTGTTTATGTTCTTACTTGTTCCAGCTCACTCAAAACACATCAAGATACAGCGAGATGGACACAAATGTCAAAATAAGCCACGCAAGCCACACAATTTGTGAGGATAATACTTCGAAATAAATCTACCTTACTCTACCTTAGAAATAGAAAAATACTAAATATATCATCTAAAGTCAATTAAATCTTACTATACCGAAGCGAATGAGAATCTAATAGCAATAATTTATGAAGATTCAATAATGTACACGAAAATGTTAAAATGGTTAAATGTATTTTGTTCATTTTATCGTTCCATACGGTTTTTACAGCCTACAATGCAACAAATTACCAATATTGTAGCTCAGATTTAAATTATTCACTATAAAACATAGTCAGAACGTTCAAATGCAGTCAATATAGCACAAATCACTAAAATATCAACAACAAAAGTCTCTTGTATGTTGTGTTTATGTGCTTTCAGCCAAACAACCAAAACAGCATACGCAGTATGCGACAAAAAATATTATCATCTTCTCTTTTACTATCAGGTAACGTTGCATAAGTTTATCCCGCTTGCATAATAATAATAATAATTATTATTAAAGGAGTTTGTATATTCTTGATACTCTCTCCATGATACTCATATTGCAAAAACCGAATTATGAACTCAAACCACAATGACATTATAACACTGTTTATTTGAACTAAACAATGTTATCCAAACGCTTGCTACGAGCAATGTTATGCAGAGTGTACACCAACATTGTTGCTATAGGTAAGTTGCAGTAGCTTTTTTGGCTAGCATAAATTTTTCATAAACTAGCCAGTTTCCGAGGACTTCTAGACATACAATTCAGTACAAGATTATTTTCATTGAGTATTTTTTTTATTGGTAATTGGTTAAACAAGTAGTTACATTACTGGTAAACACAGGGCATAACAAGTATTCATGAGTGAATTTAATGAAGTGTTGTAACTCCACGCAAATACATCGCGCACATTCAGTTCAGGCTTGCATGAGAACAGCTGTTTCATCACTTCATTGTAAAATAAGTGTTCATCTTGCAAATCAATACTGTTTGCGCAAAATGTCACTGAAATGCGCTACTTGTAACCGCCGTGAGACGTGGAATGTATGAAAGAAAAATTTGCATGCCAATCAACTTACGAGGAACAATGATCAACGAATTGAAAATCCATCGTAGACTTTTACATTTTTACATACTAAATAATATATACAATCTTTACCTTATCGTCATGATTATACATTATTTAATGCGATAATTAACAAAAATACCGTAGGGCAGGATTTCAAACCCTAGCGATCAAGGGAACCGATCTATACAGGCATTGAAAGGAAAAGATTGGGGCGACTTATGCCGACCCGGATTACTTACTTGATTGTGTCCTAGAAGGAAGAGGTATTCTGTGTCCGCCTTTTCTTCGCGATCTACGGACGTAAGAACGCGACGAAGAAAACGAGGCACTAGGCATTATTTCTTTTAACACTTATTTTCACTAGAATTCAGCCCTAAACAAAGGAGACACCCGCACCAACACCGTCGGCCATTTTCTGTTTAGATTAGATTGGGGAGACAAAACGGGAAACAGAGATTTGACTGCATCGGTAGTATAAATATAACAATTTAACAGTTCTCTCTATTAATCACTAATCACAAATACTATATATACATTAGTTAGCTAATAAAACTCATGATTTGATGATTTTGAGTGAAAATTCACACTACCCCCGAGCAATGGACGACTCTCAACGAAATATGGTGGATTTAAAGATGGCGGCTGCGCTGCGCTGCGCAGCGGCCGCAGCGCTAGAAAAAAAAGTAAAAACTCATTTGATTTATTTTTATTCAACTATTTTTTTAAAGCCAGATTCAACAATTAAATAAATGGTCGAATTAAAATATTAGTTTTGTTTTACTAAAATTGTAATAAATCCCTGTTTTTAAGATTAAGTGACATTCTCGTTTAAAAAAAAAAAGTTGTTGTCAATGTCACCGAAAGGGCCCTTGGTTTCGGCAACGACAGTAAGAAATGTCTGATTCCAGAACAATGGAAAACCCAAATTATTATCCCTATTTTAAAACCAGGCAAAAACCCATCAGATCCCAATAGCAGGAGGCCTATTGCCTGTGCTTATTGCTTTATCATCTGTATTGGTAAAGGTAACGGAACATATGATTAAGCATAGACTTGAGTGGATAGTAGAAAGCAAAAATATTCTCTCTCAGACACAGTATGGTTTTAGGAAAGGCGTGAGTACTTTCGACAGCTTAGGAATTTTATCCACTGATATTAGTATTTCCTTAAGAAATAAAGAAATTCTTGTGGGAGCTTTTTTGGATATAGTTTCGGCCTATGACAATGTCAATCTTCCGGTGCTCAGAGATAAATTAATCAAGCTGACCATCCCTGAGAAGATCGTTCGGTTTATCTGTAATTTTTTTTTATGGAAAGACACGTTTTCATCAAAATTCAAAATGAAGATTCATTTTTGCCCCCTAGAGTTGTCTAGAAAGGTCTGTCCCAAGGCTAAGTACTCAGTCCACTACTTTATAGTTTGTACACTTATTACCTTGATCGTACGGTTCTGGACTTCTCACAGATATTACAATACTCTGATGATATCGCTCTCTATACATCTGCTAAAACTGTAGCGGAAGCTTCTTCTCGTCTAAATTCTGCACTTTTTCATCTAAATGGTTGGCTAAATTTTCATGGTCTTTCATTATCAGCTTCAAAGTGTTGCGTTGTAGTGTTCACAAAATAATAGATAATTCCCCACATTGAGCTGTTAGTAGATGATGAGATAATCCCCCAAAAAAAATAGTGTTAAATTCCTAGGCATCTGGTTTGATTCCCGAATGAATGGCGTCATTCATTCTGACTACATTTAAGAAAAAAGTGAAAAGAATATCAATATTCTTCGTTCACTCTCAGGAGTTTGGTAGGGATCCCACCCATATACCCAAAAATTTCTCTATAATGTAATTATCCGTAGTCATATGGACTATGGTTAATTCCTGTTAGATCCCTGTAATAAAACTGCCCTCGAAAAATTTAATAAAATTTAATCCAAGTGTTTACGAATAATCCTAGGTGCAATGAAGTCGTCTCCCATTAACGCGATGCAGGTGGAATGTGTAGATCCTTCTCCTCATCTGAGACGTCAGTTGATTTCAGACTGATTTTTCTATAAGTTAGTTCAAAATTCCTGCCATTTACTTATCCCTAAACTCAATCACCTATCATCCATAGTCAACTTGCAAGGAGTTCAATCCTTACATAAACTACCTTGTTTACTCCGTAGCTTTATCAAATTCTCTTCTTTACCAAACCCTATCTTTCAGTTACCTTCGAATCCACTTTTTCTATTAACCTACGACGCATTGATTTTTCAGCCTCCTGTTACTCTTGATTTTGGTTTGCAAAAAGGCTGTACTGAAGTTAATAGATTATTCTCCTCCAAAATAGATAGTGAATATGAAGGTTGGACCACTATATTTACAGATGCTTCTAAATTATCAGAGGATAGTTTGGTAGGTGCAGCAGTATGGATTCATTCTTCCAGGATTATCCTTAGTTATAAGTGCCCTTCAGTAACCTCTGTATTTTCTGGGGAAGCTTTCGCTATCCTAGAAGCAATATTGTACGTTAAATCTCATAACTTAAACAAGTCTATTATCTTTTCTGATTCAAAAAGCTGTCTCCAGTCCATCAATTCAAACCCATTTCTGCAAACCCAGATTCTCTTATATTTTAAAAATAAGAGAAGCTTTGTTTCTATGCCATCGACTAGGAATAAACATTGAACTAGCCTGGATCCCAGGTCACACTGGTATCTCTGGTAATGAGACTGTGGATTCTTGCGCACGGCAAGCTATTCATATTGGGTCCACTGATCATTTCAAAATCCTGCGTCACGATCTTTGTACTACAGTTAATCCACAAATGTCGAAGGCTTGGTTTAAGGAATGGCAAATCACTAAAAATATCAAGGATAAGTTCTATGGCGATATTCAACCAGATATATCTCCTAAACCTTGGTTTTTTAAGTTTCAGGGTGCCAATAAAAGCACAACATCCACTTTATGTAGACTTCAACTGGGACACTCGTGCACGCCTGTCCATCTGGCTAAAATAAGGATCAGGAATCACTCATTGTGTGAATGTGGCTTAGATGAGGGTAACATAGACCACATATTTTTAACTGTCCAAAGTTTCGGCCATCTCTGTACGATATCCTCCCCCCAAAAATCCCACGTCCTGTTTCCTTTAAAACCCTTTTAACTTTTGTAAATACTCTTGTAAATCTCTTCATATACATAAGTTCTAATAAAATTAAGTTATAAATATTGTAGGATTTGATACTTGATCCTAGTAAATATTAAATATATACCATACCAGCGTCTTTAGCTCTCCTCATCCATATTCTTCCAGCCGCTTTTCGTAGGTCGTCACTCCACCTGGCCACAGGCCGTCCTACACTACGTTCGCGTAGTCGTGGTGTCCACTCGAGAACTCGTCTACCCCAGCGGTTATTAGTTCATCGGGAAATGTGACCAGCCCACTGCCATTTCAGCTTGCTTATCCTTATGGCTATGTCGATTACCTTGGTTGTCTGTCGGATATCTTCATTACGCATACTGTCCTTCAGAAAAACTTCAAGGTAGCTCTCTCCATAGCTCGCCAAGCGACCTTAAATTTGTGAACTAGTTTGACCGTAAGTGTCCACGTTTCGGCTCCGTAGGTCATGACTGGTAGGACGCACTGATTGAAGACTTTTGTCTTCAGGCACTGTGGTATGGACGACGAGAAGACTTGACGAAGCTTGCCCAATGCTGCCCAACCCAGCTGAATTCTTCTGTTGGCTTCATTCTCAAAGGAGTTTCCACTTAATTGCAATATTTTCCCAACGTAAACATATCTTCGAATATTTTCCCAATGTAAGCATATCTTGTTAACAATGTTCAGCTCCAAAAGTTGTTTTCCAAGTATAATAACTGTTTTTCGAGTTGCTTGAAAGACTTAAGTTATACCAAATCTTGCTAGATGGTAATTTAACTAGAAAATAAGGAACCAGTAGTCTTCAAGCCTTACCTTCCATTTTAGGTGCTATTAATTTTATTACAACAATTATTAATATATGATTAAATAATTTATCTTTTGAACAAATACCATTATTTACCCTTTTTGAAAGAGTTTCAGTAAGTAGCTCGGCATAATCTATTAACTTTTTCGTCCATTCCCCCCAAGTGTGCAGAAGAGAAGGTAACCCCTAGTACCAAGTTTTGGCAACACCACAATGCTTCAGTAGAGAATAATGAATGATCTCTTCTCCCCATTTGTAGATTTCAACACACTCTTCTACTTTCGTTAACCATGTAAGGACAGTTTATTCCTCGAACATAGGGTCAAATTCTGGTATGACGTTAGTGTTAAAAGTAAGCTTAGGCTTATCTGAGCTTCTGTTCCTGAGTGAGTATATTTAAAACTTTATCTTATTTGTGTTGAGGTATGTTTATTTAAATCATTCTAGATTGCTTAATTTTAGCACAATGTCAAAGAGAAAATGGCTGTTGCCACACAATCAATATTGAGCCAGTGATACTATATCAGCATTAGGTCAAAAGGTCAAATGTTGTATGTTTTTAAGTGACGCCTGCTTAGGGAGAATATATCTAATAATTTACATTTGGTCTTTCGAAACAAAATGAGGAAGGGAAAATAAAACACACTTAACCGCTCGATTGATTCTATGCGCTACAGTCACTTTTTTTGTTTTCATTGATCATCGCAACTAACGCTACAGTGACATTTTTTGTTTTCATCGATCATCGGACCACTCGATAGCGACGTTTGCCACTCGATTTTGAACATTATTGACCTCAATAATCATTCAAATCTAAGCGTGTTTATATAATTATTTTGCTTCGAAACCCACAACATAAACACTTGAAATATGTGCCGTACTTATTTAGCTCCATAAATCACTAGTTTGTTTATCTAAGCGCTCAATGAAGTGGTCATAAAAACTGTTTGTTTACGCAAAGTCGGCGCGGCCAGATGTGTCGCGTAGACCTTCTTTTTTTTGTGGGTTGACAATCAGATACCTGTGATCTCGGCTCGTACCCAATAAATCCCCAGTTTGCAGCCAGATGTGTCGCGTCGACCTTATTTTTTTTGTGGGTTGACCATCAAGTTCCTGTAGTCGCATATACAATCAATTACCAGTTTGAGGTTAGATGTGTCGCGTCGGCCATTTTTTTTTGAGTTATCAGTTTGGTCCTGCGGTCTTCAGCGCGTGGACAACCGAGCGGATAAGCAATTCTAAACAAAAGAGGGAAAAAACTCGTTAGTAAGCCCCTTACAACAACTAAATGCGGATTTGTACAGCTGGATCAAGAAAAAATAATATAAAGATTTCCATCCGAAACATTCAGAAAAGTGAGAGAAAAAAAATATTACTTATATTTTATGGACGTGGCACGGGAAAATGGATAGCTATTTCCGTTTATCCCACTTCTGACCTTTTGGAGGTCAGAGAGAAAAATACAAAACGCTAAATATAATCTCTTCTGGTATAATTCCGTGTTCTTCACATTCCACATTTTACAGACACACCAGGTAAAATAAAAGTAACTTTATGTGCACTTTTCAAGAATGACCACATACTCTTAACCGCAGGTGGCAGGGCACTCCTGCTACCCTCGTAATCCCTTCTTTCTGTGTCGCATTCTTAAATTGTTTCCTCTTTTAAAAAAAAAACAAAGGTCGTGCCACTTATACTTCCAGGATAAATTTACTTCTCTAATTATTTTAAACAAAACAGATGTCTTCATATGGTAAGAAAACACGGCTTCTATTTACCGATAATATTTGTTTGTACATTGCGCAATATGTAAATAATTTCAATAAAAATAACATGGAAACAAACTTATTTCGTTTCAATTTGAAACATGATATATAATGCAACATATGTACCGTCTTATAGCCTTCTTCTTCTTTTTTTATTAGATGGCTTCTGCGGAGGCACTAGCCTACTAGCAATTTCGCCAATGTCAAGTTTAATAGTGTATATTAATGTCACGTCACAGTCATTCATTGTCAAGTCAAAGTCACGAATCAGTAAAATGGTGGACATTTACTAAAACTTCCGTAGGAGATTTGGAAAAATCACAAAATGCCATTTATATCTGCGTTTGATTCTTTTGCCTACACTCGTGCACGTTAACGAACACCTAATGGTTAATATTTCACCAATATTACACATCAAAACTCGAAGAAACACAAGATTGAGAATAAAATCAAACTCTACAACACAACATTTTGAATTTTTGCAAAAAAACCCCGTCCTATAGACATTTCCTACGTGCAATGGATGCACCACAAATCTAACTGTCACTGTCAGTCAGTCAAGTCAAGTCACTGTCCAGTGTCAATCTTGAAGCCAAAACAAAAAATAAATATTTTTCATTTCATGTGAACTTGTTGTGGTGCAATTTGTAATGCAACACAATATTTATTCAGATTGCACTTTCATAGAAAAATATCAATAAAACATGGAATTTATCAATGAATTGCTTGATGCAAATCATTGCAGCTTTTCTATACTAGCTTGTGTTTTTCTAACTGTTTCGTATGTTGCAAGCCTATATGTTTGGAGATCTACTTTGAGCAGGTAATTAGCTCCTCTTGGATGTAGATGAATAAAGTAGAATAGTTACCTATTTATGCATTATTTTCAGAGATCACCCGTCAACTATAAAGCGAAGATTCTTCAGCGTATCCTGCATGATGATACTAGCACCGTTTTTCTGTCGATATTTCATATCTGAAGATTCACTCAAGAAAGGAGATATGTTTGAACAATTGGGACTGCGATGGCCTGGCATACTGCAAGCTAGTGTGCTGCCTCTTTTCCTGACTGCTGTACTATTTTTGGGGCCATTGACGATGCAGTTTCTGTCAGGAATTTGGAAATTGTATTCTGGTATGTAGGTACTTAGTCTTACTTTTATAAATTGAAATAATTGATTAACAAGGTCTGTCACTAGCACTTAATCATTTGATAACAGTGATTTGCTTTATATTTGAACTTTGTAATTAAAACATAATTTTATTGTAAAGTTATTCAATTGCATTTATATCAAATCCAAAGTCAATATGTAGACTAGTTTGTGGGAATCTCTTCTAGATATTGCTAAGACTAAATTTTATTGTAAAGTTATTCGATTGCATTTATATTAAATCCAAAGTCAATATGTAGACTAGTTTGTGGGAACCTCTTCTAGATATTGCTTAGACTAAATTTCAAGCAAGCACTTTATGTATTTTTAATTCTTAGTGAATAATCTCTCTTTTAAATCTACCTCGAAGGATGTTTGTCTATGCAATATCACATACCTTGCCATGTAAGCCCAGTTTAATAATTGGTCTATCATGTTATGCTGCGGGTGCTTTGAGAACCTGCACAGGAAATAGGTAGTAGCTTTTTTCTGTGTAAATCAACATCTACTGCAATCACCATGCCACTTGCCAAATGTTGTGATTATTGGCATAACCTCCCAATTATTGTTGGGGAGGCCTATGTAAAGTAGTGGATGTCTTCCAGTGTTGATGATATGATTGTTTGTGTCTCCTTGCATATTACTAATTTACTACCTACTTATATGTATAGGTACCTTCTATAATAATTTCTCATTTTAATGTGGGTGGTCTAGGACACCACTCGTCTTATTGTTCCAAGAGCTTGACAGAAGTTCCATCCCAGTCCAAATCCATAGACAATGATGGCGTGAAAATATTGAGTCCCATCATGTCCCCGGCAATGTCTTCCTCGCCACCATCTCCTCCTTCCAGAAGACGGTCCATCTCCTTGATCCAATCCGTATCATCCATTGGCATCGGCCTGGCGTTTGCATCAGAAGGCCCAAAGGCTCCGCCTGATGCAGAGCTCACAGCTGCATCTTTAGGTGGTGCCTCCACACCACTCCCTGGTTTGTATTTCTCCATCCTCGTGTATCTTTGTAACAAACCTCACTGTAAACACAAGGTGGTGGTTTTGGCTCAGTAAACAAAATGTTTGTCTGTTACAGAACCTATGTACTGGTTTTCAAGCTGGCAAGATCTAGTCTGGGTGCGGAACCACGTTATGGCACCGCTCAGTGAGGAGTGGGTCTTCCGAGCATGCATGATACCATTGCTGCTGCAGTGTCTTGAACCCATGACAGCTGTATTTGTAGGACCTCTGCTGTTTGGCATTGGTAAGAGTAGTGTAATCATCATATATGCCAATTCTATTAGCACAATCTAGTTTAAATTTTAGTTTTGTCCTGTCAAACTAGTTGTTGTTGCTTTCGCACATTATAAAATAACTACATTATTGCCATTCCTTAAATTTTATAAGGTGTGTCATTTTATAATCCCGAAAGGGATAGCAATAGTTTAGTCAGAGCTATCAAATTTATTTAGTTTTGTGCCAAAAGAATTGGTATCATTACTATCAAAATATATTGAATTATAATTATGTTGAGTAGAATAGTAGTAGTGGAGCAGAATACAAATAAACAGCAAAACAATAAAACATTTATCATATTCAAAGCAAACTTTGTTTCTTATAATTTTCACTATCGATTGACACTATTTTTGGCATCTAATCATCGGATTAAAAAAGCTACCCAACAGTGAAAACCACATCGCAATCGTTTCAGTAGTTTTTACGTGATGTGCAAACAAACATACAGACAAATAGAAAGACACTTTTTTATTTAATTATTTTCTTTTTCTGCAGCTTATTTTAAGTAACCTAGACCATTTTTTCATTATCTTTGTAAAGACTTTTTCGTACTCAATGCTTTATTATAAGTATAGATATTTATTACTTCGAAATTAATATAAATTTGGACCCCTATCTCGCAGGTTTTTTTTTTTTTCAGGATTATAAGTATTCTCAATTTTCTCTTATCATTATAAACTATGGCTGTGCCAAGTTGCATCTACATCCATCCTGTAGTTACACCGTGATATGTGTTCTTTTAAATAACTTACAACCCCTATCCTGCGGGAACCCTTTAATTTTTCAGGATGATAGGCATCCTATGTGCTGCCTTGTAGAATGAACTCAAATCAAGCCAAGTTTCATTTGAATTCATTCAGTAGTTTCGGCGTAATAGCCAAGATACAGACAGACTAAAAAAAAAAAAAAAGCTTCTCTATACTGATACTCCCTCTACGTGCCTAATCGTAGAGACAGTCATGCCCAATGTATGCACCCCCCACCCCCTGAAAAATAATCCTGCCCGTGTCCATGGCATAATGACATAGTGTTTGCTTCAGTATCAAATATAGAACAGCCAAATTTTATTTACAAAATATCTTCAAGCTCTTTAATTATTATTGTACTAGCTGATGCCTGCGGTTTCGCACGCGTGGTCATTTCTGTAGGTTAAAAGTACTCTTTGTGTTATTCCAGGACCTAAAATACCAATATACCAACATTTGATCAAAATTCCTTCAGCCGTCAAAAATATTGTTATGGATTGCTCGGCTTCTACTCATCAGATTGAGATATAAAGTACCCCAGTTTTTAAGTCAAAACATATCTATCCAACAGTGGAAAACCGCATCGTAATCGTTCCAGTAGTTTTTACGTGATGCGTGAACAAACAGACAGACACGAATTTTTAAAATGTTATATTCTTGTTCAGTAGCTTATTTTATGTACTCTCAACCATTTCTTTTTTAATTATCTTCTTTGTACAGACTTTTTAGTTCCTATTGTTTTATTATATGTATAGATGAAACATAGTATAGTATTAATACATTATAAAAAATATGTACTTTTCAGCTCATTTCCATCACATGTTTGAACAGATGAAGTCTGGATATGAATTCAAAACAGCCTTGATGATCTCAAGTAAGTCTCACCCATACATTTTTTTATTAGCTTCCTTAATTTATGATTGTAATATTTGCATTCTTTTTCAGCATTCCAGTTTACCTACACTAGTCTTTTTGGTGCATATTCAGCATTCATATTTGTAAGAACAGGTAAGTCTCTACCTACTTTATTATTTTTATTTTATTCCTCCCAAACAAATGTAAAAATAATAAAAAAAAAACAGCAAATGATAAAGGCAAATGTAACGTTTTAAAAGAGTCAACGTTATCTAAACCTTAGGGTTTAAATAACGCTGAACTTCTATAAGTGACCTGCCTAGCCAGTGGAGTAGGACGGAGAGGAATGAGACAATAAGAATGGTTGAATTACACTTTTATTAAAATAGGAAAAACAGTATAAAAGAGACATACAAAACACAGGAAAATTATTAGAATAAAACAGTTAATGTACAACAAGTTGGGCGCCTTTAAATTACAAAATGCTGCGGACCGAGGTAAAGCCTCGTCCACAAGGATATAGATCTCAGGGGAGAAATGTGTTTGGCCTACACTGTCCTGCATTGCAACCAAGTTATAATATTATCCCTAACGTAGGTTAGTGAGTACGGCATATAATAATGAAAGGTAGTCTTCGGTATTCCCAGACTACAGTACCGCTTGTGTATGTGATGTGTGTAGCTAGTAGACCTCCGAGTGCGGCAAGTAGGAAGCCGTACTAGAGAGAACCCTGCCACAGTGATGGCCGCCGGGTTGACGGAGGCTTATACTCATCAGGGCTGCCGTCGACTGATGTGAGCTATAGTGCCAGATGGCAGGAACGCAGCCCTTGAGCAGCGTAGGGAGTCCACTGACCCCGTGTGGAACGTCAGTTCTTACGTAACCAAAGGAACCCTGCCAAGGACAGAATGAATTCCGTTAAAATCAAATAGGTACAGAAGGCCTACCTTCCTATCTCAACCATGGTGACATGCGGTGCGTCTTACCCGTATTGGGGTTCCTTTCGGCCCATGTAAAGGTGGGAAACGCCGCGACCAGATAGCCTTGGCGATCTTTCTTTATCGAGGGGAACCCGGGAACGAGAAGAACGCTGACCACAATCGAGATTATTACATTAAGTTGATCTAGGATGGTGGCCACAAGTGAGCGCTCATGTTCGGCGGCTTCCCTGCGAACGGGCTTGATAATCGCACAACTTCCTCGGGTTCACTCTTACAAGTCCCTCTCTCAGTGCCCCCTCCCACGTCGAAGCCCGAGCCGTTGGCAGGCCTCAGGAGCTGCTTATTTCGGCAGTTGCTTGTATTTCCATTCGATTTTGATGAAGCCGATTGGCTAAAATCTTTGGAAAGCCGAATCGTCATCCAGGAGGCTGCCAATAATCCCGACCAAAAACTCGGTCTGCTATGTATGGAGTCGGAAACCAGACAACTTTCAAGCTTCGGGACAAAGGGCAAATTACTGGCAACAGCGGCCCCCCCACGTTGCCTTCGGAGTGAACGAAATACCACGCGCCACTTCGTCGCGAGCTTAGAAGTGTATGTGTAAAAGCAATTGGCTCGCAATCCGAAGCGGCGCGCGGACACTTCTCACGCATCGAAGCGCTCTTGGCGGCGGAACGTACTGTTGTGTGGGCCTATTAGTTGATCTTAAAAATAAACAACTTTTCGGGCACATACTAACATTTATTTTTATTTTACTTCAACAAGTCTTAACAACTAACAACAATTACGATACTGTAATTGTTGCTGCACTTCTGTCTATTTGGGCAGAGGTTCCACCTGACTGTGCTTAGTCCAAGCTGACCGGCAGGCCTAAGACCGGGTCCGTAGTCAGGTGGCTTCAGAGAGCGATTAAGGAAAAAGCCTCGAATACTATAGATCGCGGATTATATACCTTTGCATATTGCTGAAAGTGAATTGAATGGTTATTGGGGGTTATCCCTTAGGTCAGCAATATGCGCAGTGTAACAGTACGTGTGAAAAGTTTGGAGTTAAAAATTGCAGTTTGGAGTTTGGAAGCAGTATCCGGGTTTATAGAAATCTATTGATTACAACCATGCCTATGTAAAATAAAGTCCAAAGACTACACCAATAAAAACTACCGAAATAGTGCGTATGATGAACTAGTTGCATATTGCAAAAAAATAGATTTACAAAAAAAAAGCGCCTGCCAGGGGCATTTCGAAAAGAGCTCAACAAGGTCGTTACTAGCAACAAGGCCAGCTAAGGCGACTACGACGAAGCATCCATCACGCAGTAGAAAGGCACAACTTTTGTCTTCTAGGGACACTCCACGTGCCATTCCTAAGTGTGGGCAAAACTGTCGAAATCCCTTTAGACGTGAGGTTTGAAGCGTCAGTTAAATTGATAACACATCTGAGCGCGCGCCGAAGTGAGATGTCAATTTCGCCATTTTTAAACGAAAGGTTCCGAGCGCGTTCCAAACCACCGGTTTTTAGAGCGCGCTGTTGCGCGCTGTTTGGAACGAAACTCCATAGAGCGCGCTCCAAAGTGTACGTGTGAGGGCCGCTAATGGCTATTCGCAGATCATTTCAGTCACGGATCATTATTTTGTTTCCAAAATAATAGAAATATTTTACCCAATGTCCCCAAGGCTTTGCTAGTTCCCGAGTCGTTTCGGACACAGACAAAGCTGGCAACATCAACGAGAAACGTCATAGTCAGAATGACTGCTGACAATGACATTCACAAGCCTTATTGTGTAAGGTGAGTCTAGAGATTTACCACATTTTTAAAATATGTGGAATTGGACCTAACGTCTTTTTGCCAATACAATAAAATTAAATTTATTAAAATCAGGCGTTACAAGATACAGACAAGATGCATATGTGGCTGAACTATCTTTCTTGAGATTAAAAGAACGTTCTTTACATTATTTAAATTTTTATTGCGTGATATTTATTTTTAAATTGCTTGAGTTTTGCGTGCTATTGAGCTATTCAAAATTAAGAAAACAATCATAAATAAAATCCGCCCAGAGTACACTTTGAACTCAACAAGCTACAAACGTTATAAAAATATTACCAAGTAAGAGTGCATTTAGAACTAGACTATATAGTTACAATTGTTATAAAAACCCCACCTGTAAAAGTGCATTTCGAGCAAGAGTGCATTTTGACCTAACTATGCAATATCGTAATAAACATGCACAAATTAAAAAAATAAATATAACCTAAAAAAATATCACCCCCATTCCATCTCGTTCATTTCATGTTTCATTCTCAACATTGAAACATGAAAAACCGCAGCTAAATTGGTCCATTCGTTTGGAAAATACGGTTCTCACTCCCCTTTTCAATTCCTCCCCCCCCATATTGCTAAGAACCATCTCGATCACAAGTTTTCAAACATAAAAATCCTCTTCAAAATCGGTCTATTGGTTTGGGAGCTACGATGCCACAGACAGACACACAAACACACACACACACATACACACACACGCACACATACACAAGACACACAGTGATACACACCCTAAACTTATAACACCCGTCTCTTTGTTCTGGGGTTAAAAATTGCCAGGTAGGAGTGCACTTCGAACTCAACATTAACTAGTTTCCTAATTTTTAAACACACATTTCATTTGTTTTCTCAATGCAGTATTTTTAAATATTTCAGGCCACTTCGTCGCCCCTCTAGTCGCGCACATGTTTTGCAACCACATGGGTTTCCCGAACTTCGGCGAGATCGGCCAGTTTTCACCCCTTCCGAGGCTAGTCATCATCTGCAACTTTCTCCTTGGATTCGCGCTATGGTGCCTCATGCTGAATCCAATAACTGAACCAGAGTTGTATAGCAACAAACTGCATTGGGACACTTGAGCATGACCATGCTATAATTGGTTATATGTGTTGGTAAAAAATGTTTGGTGCTTTCGTTGTCAATGAATGTCTAAGTGTGTTATTTTTTTCTGTTTTGTTTGTTAAGAAGAAAACTCTTACCTAGTGTAATATAGTGTACAAGGTGCAGTATCCTATTATGACAATCAGTATGGTAACTTCGATAATTACTAATAATTAGCACTAACCAATTAGTATTATATATAGCATTATTGCACCTCAATACTATTACTTACATATCATATGACCTTAAAAACGTATGAAAATGAACACGCTAATTTTATTAATTTCCCTTTTTTATACAAAAAAACATAAGAATTGACTAAATAACTAAAATAAATACTAAGAAAAAAACTAAATAAGACCTCATTTCTATTTTCTTAGCTAGTTTTAAACCAAATTTTTAGTAACTTTTTTTGCGTGCCATTAATTGTGACATAAGTACATACTTTCGAAGTTCTGTCATCGAGACGTTTGAGTATATCAATCATGATTGAGTATTTGTACAGAATATATTCAAAAATCGACAACACATTAAATAATGTAACCTTATACAATTTTGTGGACTTGAAACTTGGGTCTGAAACAATACAAAAAAAGTACTTATGTAATCAGCATATTACTTTGTAGCCTGGCAAGCCCTGGTAGGCTATATTATAATTATTAGGGTTATCATCAAAAATCTACACTAACCTACTTATAATAAAACAATAAGTACAAAAAAGTCTGTACAAACATAATAATTTAAAAAAACATGCGTACTTAAAATAAGCTACTGAACAAGAATATAACATTTAAAAAAAACGGGTCTGTTTGTCTGTATGTTTGCGTGTTCGCGCATCACGTAAAAACTACTGGACCGATTGTGATGCCGTTTTCATTGTTGGATAGTTTAGGGTTTGATTTAAAAACTGGTGTAATTTTGTTCTCAATCCGATGAGTAGAAACTGAGCAGCCAATAAAAATATTTTTGACGGCTGAAGAAATTTTGATCAAATGTTGGTATATTGGTATTTTAGTTCCTGGAATAGTATATATAGTACTTTTAACCTAGAGAAATGACCACGCGTGCTAAGCCGCGGGCACAGCTAGTGTTTAACAATAGTCTGTTTCCACTCAGCCACCATATTTAAGTTTGACAACTCCTTTCAACAAGTGCTGTGCAAAATACCATGGTACAAATATCGACTTCAAATGGATTAACAAATAATAAAAAAAAACTACTGATCCAATTTTGATACAATTTACATGGGACCAATAAGGAGGTGAAATCCTTCAAAAAAAGAACGGACAAATCGGTGAACATACTCGTACATTAAAATAAGTTAATTACAAAACGTTTAAAAAAGCTTTTATGCAGTAGGCATGTCATAGTGAAACTTGAACAGGCTATCACAATTAAATATGTATACAACATTTTGTGTCTGTGCTTTGAGGAGTTCCCTAGTCAGGACCCAAACCTGAGTACAGCGACCATGTCATGGTAAAACTTAAAACCGGATCTCATAATAAAATGCGTACACAACATTTCGTGTCTGTGCTGTTGACCGTTGAAGAGTTCCTTTTAATGGGACCATATCGTAGTAAAATTTAAAACCGGCTATCATAATAAAATGTGTACACAACATTTTGTGTTTGTGCTGTTCCTTTATCTGGAACTAATCCTGGATGTCGATTCAGGTCATGCTTACCATAAAATACATTGTCATCGGAACTGAACCAAAAAGTTAAAATTCAACTCCATAGGATAGGAGGAAGTGGTTCTAATTCAGCTGGCAAGTCCTAAACAAACATAAATACAAACATACAAAACCTGCTCCTTTTGTGAAATCGATAAAAAGTCGGCAGAAATCGATCGGCCGTACGTTATAAGTACAGACACGATAACAAAAGCCTTTTTATTTTACCAACAACTAAATTTGTACAAAGATTTAATTTTAGTCTAAATTTTTTCATTTATATAATTATTTATTATATATTTATTTGATGAAATTGGAGTTACTATGAACAGTAAATACCATTGAAATTTTGTAACAAAACAATGTATACAGTAATTTTGAAGATACTTCCCCTTTTTATACGCTTTATATTAGCTTCACTTGTATGTTTGTTTGTATGTTTGTAACCGACTCCTTTGGACGCTATTTTGACCCACTTTAAACGGTCAGATTTCATTCAAATTTTGCACACCTGTCAAAGACCGATGACAATGCAAAAATTCGAAGAAAAAAAAACCTCTTATAAATAAACCAAACTAAAAAGTAGTAAATAAATTATAGTTTTAAAAAAACTAAAAAACACGCTTCATATAGAAAATCAAACTAAATAAAAAATAGAAAAAAGTAATTTAATAGTGTAAATTATTAAAAATGTTTGTATTTAAAATAAGCGTGGGGTGCTTTTTAAGATATTTTCGAAATGATAATCCTTCTTCTCATATCTGTCAATGAAATATTTATAACTATTGACCCATGCACCCCACGATTTTTTTGAAATAAAACTTTTTTTTCTTATTTACACTAATAAAATTTATTTTCTATTTTTTAGTTTGGTTTTCTATATGAAGCGTGTTTTTTAACTATTATTTATTTAAAGTGCAGTCTCAATATCAGCCCGAAAACAATCAAAATCCGGATGGTAGATCCAAAAGCCTGACAAATAACGACGTCAGTATACTTTAAGTTTTTTTCTGTACATTTATGCAATAAGTTTTTAGTTGTTCGAAATGTATAGTGTTTTATGGCCACCATGGAGGTGTAGCGCTAATATTGTAAATACCTAATAAATATTATTTTTACTTAAGAAAGGCAGGTTTAACACAATGTGTTTTAACTAACTAGTCAATTCATGTACATTGAATTATATGTACTACGCTTCATGTACTACGAGTATTTTGTTTTTTATTTCATAAGACCTGTGCTGTAGTTTTTTTTAAGTATCCTACTAAAATTTTGAGAAACATTAAAATAGTCCGACAAGTTCGTAGGCGTACCTAAGAACATTCCGTTTTAATCAGGTCTGCAACAGCGACACACACACAAGCGTGTTTGCATCTCTCTTACTCATTAGAAAATCTTATATTCTATACTTATAAAACAGTACCGTGGCAAACTGGCTGTCAACGCACACCCTAAACAGGTAGACCTACACTTTTGAAATCTGCAGGGAATTTTCTTTGAGTAACTTAGGGTCTCTAGGGGTGAACTAAGTAGAGAACTTTTTGAATTTCCATCCTTATGAGGTGAATGGGAGTGAAAAAGTTCAGGCAACGCCGCGTGGTGCAGCTAGTATGGAATAAGAGAGATACAAGCTGGGTAGGAAGTAGTCTTATTATCTATAACTGTCATCAGAATCAGTACTACCGCAAGTACTTCCGGTCGGTGGTTCTGTATTATTATCTATAACTGTCATCAGAATCAGTACTTCCGGTCGGTGGTTCTGTATTATTATCTATAACTGTCATCAGAATCAGTACTTCCGGTCGGTGGTTCTGTATTATTATCTAAAACTGTCATCAGAATCAGTACTACCGCAAGTACTTCCGATCGGTGGTTCTGTATGTCGGCGTACAGAATTTTACCAATCAACAAAATTTTGCTGTTCATGAAATGGGTCTAAGGGCTATATGTATAAAAAACCAGCCAAGAGCCTGTCGGATACTCATAGACTTGGGTTTCTTTGCCAGGATCCTAATCTACCCAACTGTGAAAATTGCTTTGCAATCGATCCAATAGTTTTTACGTTATGCTGTAAGGGTTCCCTGTTAACTGCGGAACCCTAAAAAAGTCTGAAGTAGGGAACTCTGAGTATGCGAGACGTAACTCTCAACTGGGCCACTTTGCGCGCCGCATTAGGTCTACGGTAAGCAAACTGCCGCTTGCTTCCCTGCACCCTACCCATTATAAGTTCTATTGATATAATACAGGTTCGAATTATTTATATAAAAAGTTAATTCGATCATCAAGTAGTCGACTGAGTCGTTATACTAATCAATGTATAGCGCTACAAAAAATATGTTGGTGTTGTAAATATTTTTACAGTTAATTGGTCTACGGTATTATTTTTGTTGTTAATTGGAGTCAGACGACTGTAGGTATGGATAATAAGACAGAAGAGTGCATGCGAAGGAAAGCGAGATCATCAAATGCATGTTTTCTCTTCTCACTTTCTTCCGCTTATATGGTTCGCTCGTACGACCTTGTTGGACTAATGGGCTGATTACATTCGTTGTAGACACGGCCATAAACAAAGTGTGGCAGTCGGTATTCTGGTTGTGATTCGATACGACCTTAATATGGATGGATCCTTCGGAAACTAAAAGCTGGCACGATCACCACTAAAACAAATGCAGTTTTAGAAAAATTAACCAAAAATTGAAAAATGCGCCTTATCTAGTCCCCTAAAACGGGTTAGATTGCCGCCATTGTATACCCAGCTAGAAAGCTGCTGCAACATAGAGCAACAATGTTGGGGTACTCTCTGTATAACCTATTGCACTGGCTGTACAACTGCTGCAATTAGTCAGTTTCCGAAAACCATTAGGAATCCCAGTCGTCACATTAGGTACCTATTTCGTCGCTAACCCTGACAAGTTTGATGGAAATTACACGCTGTATTTTATAGCTCTACAAGAAAAGAAACAACAGTAGTCTCTGTCACACTCACGGGGGTGCCTAGGCGTGCGAGAGAGAGAGAAAGTATTTTCATAACGCGTCCTACATTCAATGTGAAGCATGCCGTTGGTGCGGTGCACCTATTCACAGACACAGACACTACACAAGCACATTTTGTAAATGTGTGCGTGCCAGCTTTCAGTAGCGGATTTATCGACATGTCCTTGTGTGTATGAAGCCTAATAACTATGTTATAATATCTTAACTGTAAGTTAATTGTGATTATTTTTTAAATAAATCTATATACTTTTACAATCGTTATTCTTTTAATAAAACAAAATAATGTTGTAAATATAATTTATTACCTCTTATATACATAATTCTGATTTGAAGTTTGTATAATCATAGTCTAAAATCTAACAACAAAACTAAATTCATATCTAATTACATCTCTAACTAAATAATTTGTTCACATCTAATGAAATTCTAGAACAATATAAATTCAAGGCAAAGATATAAATCTAATACACTCCGATCTAATAATATAAATTCTAACATCGATATGAATTAACATTTCAAAAAATGTTTTATTGATATCATTACAATATAGAATTAGATGCCTGGAAAAAGTTATTAAAATAATAATACTACACTATACACATCCGATATTTACGCATAAAGGAACTTTACAAAAGTATACCAAAGTTACAATGCTTGGATGTTAATTATAGCACGCTAGACAGATATTTGTAAGATAGGTTTTTTCCTAGCGTGCCATTTTCTTAGTCGGTTACTGTACATATTATGCACTGTCAGCGATATAGATTTTACACATTTCATATTATTAAGTTGATGCATTCAACATCATAAAAGTAGGTACAATCACAAAAGCAATTTACAGATTAGAGCCCTTTCAGGCCAACGGCACTTTGTTGAAAAACAGCGATAGCTTGCTGGATTGCTTTAGCTGTCATCGACTAAGTGCCGTTCGTCTAAGAATTTGAGATTTTGACCTCATTTAATATTTTTTAAAGACATCTTCAACTCCTACATAAAATAGATACTACTGTTAATTTCAAAAATAAATAAATACTCGAATTTCTCATACAAAATCTTGATTGAGCTTGTCAATAAAATCAGTCTTGTGTGCCATTTTATATGTAGAAATATGTGATCTTGTATCTATGTAGACTCAACTGTAGATGTTGTGTCTTGTGTCTCAATACCTTTAAAAACCACTCCATTAAAACGTATCTTTTCAAAAGCGATTGTTTTATTTTTTCCTGATTTATGTCGTAAAAATACAACTCGTATTTTCAAACATAAACGCCATGATATTACTTATTTTAGACGGACTCCCGCGGCAAGTTGATGCTATTTCATTGCAAAAAGCTTACAATGGAAATATTTAATTTTTTATATCTTATAATTTTATACACGAAAAATTTAAATCACGGACGGGGTTCGAATCCGCATCAATCCGTGCCTCTGCGCGGCACATGCCTTTACCAATTTGGCTTCCGTGACAGGTACCACATCATCCAAATTTTTCGCTTAGTTTGTAAATCGGTCTTTCGGGGACGGTAACGCCATCTATTGGCAGTTTTCTAAACTGACCAATCGAACACTGCTAATATTGCAATAAACTTCGTGTCGTAAAGATAACTCCTCCGTAATGTAATGTTTATATGATTGTAGCATTAACACCTGCTTAGCAAGAATATATCTAATAATTTTCTAAACGAAAAATTTGAATCACGGACGGGGTTCGAACTCGTATCTTTTATTTTCATAAAGCTTGAAAGTGACAGCATTTTTTTTGACAGGACTAAACTACAATTGATTTGCGGCACCAAATACTGATGGTGCTTATTTTTAACCCCCGAACGCGAAAAGAGAGGGTTGTTATAAGTTCAAGGTGTATCTGTGTGCGTCTGTCTGAGGCATTGTAGATCCCAAACGAATGGACCGATTTGATTTTTCCCGTGACTGAATTGTTTGATTTTACAGCGACAAGTAGTGTTTATAGTAAAGGCTAACCCAATAGTGAAGTCTCAAATAGGTTTTGCGTCGTTTAATTTAATCCTGTATCTATGAGATGTTTCCTCTTGGGATAGCCGTAAGCGAATACTTGAAGGGTGCTACAAGATACATAACATACGGGTAGAAAGAGAGAGAGAGAGAGAGAGAGAGAGAGAAAGAGCACATGGTTGAACCAGGACAGGCGCTAGTTATCTCCGACTCCGATGTACGCACACAGATAGCGGACGAGCGAGCCGCACGTGCCTCATGACTGCAGGGGGCGGTTGGGCGAGGGCGGCGCGGGCGTCGCGTCCAGGTCGCACGCGGTGAGCAGCCGGACTAGCTCGTCGGGAGAGGGCCCGCCGTCTGTAGATGGAGACTCTTCGCCTTCAGCTGCGAAATATGATACAAGGTGAGTGCTCTGAAAACTCGTCCCCGCAGTTCATAAACATGTGTGCGGTGCGGCCACCCGCCGCGGCCGCAGACGTGCGCACAGTGCACACAAAGTCAAAATATTTATTGCAAACAGGCAAAATAATAGCACTTTTCAAATCAAAACTTAACATCTCATGAACAAAAGGAAATACATAAATTATTATAAATAGATCAAAACAATAAAATTAGGGAAACTAAATATGCTTTGAGTTTGAAAAGGAAAATTCCCTTTCATGTGCCGACTCAGAGTTGAATCGCGCAACGGAAAAGGAAATTACCCTTCTGACTCTACCGAAGCTTCGGAAATACGCCCGTTAAATAAGATAGCACCAAAAAACTCTACGGTGATGTAATTTTCTCCATTGTTGTCAATTATATCATATATTTTTATATGTAATAAATTATAATAATACACATGTAAATGTCAAAAACAACAAAAGATTTAAGTGTCAATGAGACGCCCCACATTCATTCAAACAGATAAAAATAATAAAACTACAAATGACTAATAAGAAACCAGGCTGGGCCAGTCCCCACAAGCAGCACCCGTTCACGAATAACTTGTGTACCATCCATCACCCCTTGAACCATTGTAGAGGGAAGGGAGTGACCCGGTACACAAAGCGCCGCAAGTCAATACATTTTAGTGAGCATAGCCGTAAAACTCTGAACCCTTACTTTCTAACTAAGTACGTATGACAATGAGTGCTAACCTCCAGTAGGCACCGGCTGCGGCGGCTTGGCGGCCTTGTCGATGGGCGCGGTGAGATCCCACATCTGCGCGGCGCCAGAGCGGTGGCCGCACAGCAGAAGCCGCCGCGGCCGCAGGGCGCCCTCGCACTCCGCCACCACGAAGCAGGAGACCGCTGAACCGTCCACCGAGCGGATTGTGCACACTCTGTATACAAGATGTAACATAAAATTACCTATTAAGTATTGGGGTGGGTTGTTCCACAAGACATGGCGAACAACTTTAGTTTTGCGACTTTTGAGATTTCGAAGTTTTTCATTCAAGTATTTACTTATAAAGGTTTCTCTAGGACCACTGTACTTCAAGCCCTGGTAGCACAGAATAAATAATAGTACTATCTAGTAGTCAGCTGGAAAATAAAAAACAATAGCGACCTTGACCTTAAATTTGTACAAGTCTGTTTGACAGACCTCACACATCGGAGCCTAGCCTACTACGCAGTAGTCATTCGAACTTCAGAGTGAAATCTGAACGTCAGAGTGAAACTACGAATATTATATCTTTTTTTTTGTAAAGATGTGTTTTATGTTATTTGTGATTGCTTTCAAGTGTAACATAACACTGTCGTTTCCTAAGCCATCGGTGTTTTCTTCAGCTATATGTAAACTTCTTAATTGAATTAAGTGCATGCAGAGAGACAATAGGCTGGCTCGCCAGTCGCCCCTCATCTGCTCGGACTGGTGAACCGTCTCTACTCAACGGGGTCTCAACTCACCACCAGCGCGCAAGGGTGGAGAGGCCTAGAAATGTGAACCCGCTGATGGGGCAGTATGTATGTTCATAATTTTTGTGCGACTTGATAGATAGTAAACAAACATTTAGGGTTGTAGCAAATTTCTATGATTAAAATAATTCTACTTTTGTATGGGAATTTTATATACGATGTATTCAACTACTGCACTTGTAAACGAATTTACACGCTTATCTTGATCGAAACAAATCAGCTGCGTGCTTATAAGGCTATACAGTGACACGTTGTATTGTATTCAGGACAAAATCATGGACTACACCCATTGAGCTACTAGTGCTAGATTAGAGGACCGCACTTCACTATGCTGTCCCAAGCAGATTTAAAAATATAGGTTTACTAAAAATGGTTAATAAATAAATGCGATGAACGCATCGAACCGCTCGCCTCTTAAAATACCCTAGTAAGATGTAGCATAGATGTTATATGGGCTTTTGTATTTGAATAATTGAGCGACTCACCGTTTTCCATTGGAAGCGAGTCGGACGTACAGAGTATCTGTATCGGGTACCACTTTCTGTATGAATATCTGCTCTTCGTCTTGTTCTCCGTATGGACCTGGAAAAATAAACAAAAATATGAATGGAGTTGAATTTTTAGACCGAAGTGTAGCGATTCGCTTGCACTATATATAGGTATAATATTTTATAGCTCTAAGCTTTATCAGACTTTGTCTAAATGACGCTAAAATTCATTTTCTTACCACAGTCATTATGCGCCTGAGCAGTTGGTGCCTCTAGCGCCAGCACATTGAAAGCTGCCTTGGGCGTGGTGCCGGGCTGAGTGGAGATCATGCCTCTGAAGCGAGTGACTCGCCACGAACGCACGTGGTTGTATTCACTGCATACTGATATTAGGTAATTTTCTGAAAGTGACACCTGAAGAAAAACATAATAATAGTTTTAAGTAAAATTATGGAGTAATTACATTAGTTAGGTGTATTTACGGTGACGGGGTCATCGACTGCCGCATAGTCTTGGGTCGGCCGGGCGGCCAACGACCTCGTTCACCGTGAACTTCTGCGACCCTCTCGCTTATTTCATCTACCTTTCAAAATTGTTCTTTATTTTAACAATCTCAGTGATTTTAAAAGGTTTTATTCAACTAGCAATGTTTGTATATTTGTATTTATGTTTGATTAGGTCAAATCTTGAAAGCTGATAGGTTGTGAGGCTAGCTCCGGCTCCTTACCATAAAAATGCATTGTCATCAGAACTGAACCAACATGCAAAATTACAACTTCGTAGGTTGTGAGAAAGTGGTTCTCAGTGGTGAATCTCATTGGTCAGGAAATGATCACGATATATCGTTGATGACGTCGACCGGCCGACCAATGTCGCTACTGGCCAAAAATTAGTGGGTGTGGATTTATTTATGATTTATTTGCCTAATGTGTTATCTGAAAGCGTTCGCCCTGTACTAGGCGTTTACAGACCTGCGTTGACATCCAGGATTAACTCCAGATAAAGGAACTCTTCAATGGTCAAAAGCACAGACACAAAATTTTGTGTACATATTTTGTTATGATAGCCGGGTTTAAAATTTACCTTGACATTGTCTTTAGTTATAGGAGCCCTTCAACAGTCAACAGCATAGACACGAAATTTTGTGTACGCATTTTATTATAATAGCCATTTCTAAGTTATACATGAAAGGTTGCTGCACTCAGGTTCCAGTCCTGACTAGGGAACTCCTCAACGGTTAAAAGCACAGACACAAAATGTTGTATACTCATTAAACTGTGACAGCCTGTCCTGTTTCACAATGACTTCGCTACTGCATAAAAGCTTTTTTATTAATGTTTTTAATTAACTTGTTTTAATGTTATTTTGACTTAACAATGTATTAGTTTGATCCATTATATTTTGTACTTAGTGAACAAAATGTAGTCTCCGGTTTATTGTAAGAACGGATAGATTATAATATGATCGATTCTAATTGCTTTTATTATATACAGACGAAAAATTGTGAACGAATATGCACCATCGAATATTACCGACCAATGAGTGCACAGTATTATACTTTATCCGATTTCTGAGATTCTATCGCCACTGTTAAATTATGAACCTGCCCTTGATTGGTCATACTCGTATTAATAACCATAGAGTTACAAATTAAACAGACAGTAAATTGCAAATGATCTTGAGATCACTCACACCGATATGACCTCAAGGACTAAAATTGATCGTGAATTAGTAAACGGGCTCTCAGCAGAACTCTCGCATCGTCGTCCCTTCGTTCAACTCAAACACTGGACCTTCACTCCAGTTCAGGCCTCGTGCGCTCATTTCGCTCAGGAACTCCTTGCTAGCTTTTGACTCCGCGTTTTAGAATTGCACCCGGGAATAGGGCAAGGTCGGACCACGTGGGGGTCGGGGCTGCTTCGATTCCGTTTAGAGGCTCTCTATTTAATTTGTAGCTCTATTATGACAAACCTAGACCGACCAATCCGGAAAAAGTATACAATATAACATGCGATAGTATCTGTAAAAGTGTAAAACTGCGCACTGATTGGTCCATCAGCTAGCGAACAGCATATCCGTTGACGATTTTTCGTTTGTTTACAACTTATCCAATTAGGATAGGTTAAATTGTAATCTATCGGTTTTTACAATCTAACAGTGACATACCTATATAACTTATTGTACGGGTATTTAGTGTATGTGTTATTGGTTTTAACCTTTATAATTGAAGCAAATAAATAAATCAGGGATAGCAACATTTATGATTTCATTTCACACTGTAGTAGACAGAGGTAAAATAATAGCGCTAATTATTACTTATTGCTTATTAGCTAATAATAGCGGTAATTTTAATAGCGCGAATATAGCAGTAAAATAATGTCACTATCGAGGCAAAGTCCGCCTTTAGAAATATTTCAGGAGGTCTGGTACGAGTTTTATAGTTTTCGAAAACGAAATGTAGTTTCGTTTAGTAAATGTAGTTTTTTTCGTTAGTTCCATACATTTACTGGCAGTGCCTCTAGCGGAAACTTGCAGAAATGTATGGATTTATTATGTGACTAAATGAAACTACATTTCGTTTTCGAAAACTATAAAAACTCGTACTAGGGCTACAGGACTATGGACAAATTAGTATTTTTTATGACGTCAGTAAATAATTATTTATACTTTTTTTTATTTAACGCTTTCTCTACTCACCTTGAAAAGCGACTTTAGCTCCGAGTGCTGACGATGACGTCACTGGGTTAAACTCGAATCTAACGTTCCGCACTGGCGTCACGCTTTCAAAAACACAACGTATATGTTTACAGCAGTGAGAGAGCAATGAATATTACCTTAGTGATAGGACTCTGGTGAACAGTGAACGTCTGGAACAGCTGCGGCCCGTGGCCCACTGTCTCCGGGTGCTGAACTATGACACGCACCGCACCGCTTCTGGTGCCGTACGCTATTTCTATCCAGTTGCCGCAAAGATCTGTGGACATAATTTATTATTACAACTGTGATGTGACGATTTCGTTCGCCTGATGGTAAACGCCACTTAAATTGCAATACCAACTTAAATATTTTTGCGCAGCATTGCAATGCGCACGTGACACGTACAGGCCGTTCGTTTTGTCAGTATTTGCAAGAATAACAGTTAAAAACGTCAAAATTAATCAAATTTTGTCGAGGCAAGTGGCATAAAAAAGAGAGGCCTCGACTCTAATGGGCCCTCCACATTCGCGCCGTGAACATCCGTGAAAGGCGTGAACCGCGAACGTGGATGGCATTCGCACCTGTTCACGCCTTGTTCTCCGCAAAGAGTCGGTATTTGCGCCCGCTTCAAAAGGTTCGCGGAGCGTGAACCTGTCATGAACGCAAGCGCTTCCACAGTCGCGCCGTGAAAACACTATAAATTAAGACCAGGCTCTGCTTTTTTAGGGTTTTTTCCATAAATATGCTGGGTCAACCACAAACCTGATAAATGTGAAACTTAATATACATGTTTTTGAGATCTTTATCTCTCTAAGACTAAGACAAAAACATGATTAACAGAATTTCATTCGATACATTTTCTTATCAAAAATTACGTTATTTTCAGAAATATTTTCATTTTTCTACTCAAGGGCTTAAGTTTTATCTCTAAAATAAATCTCACAGCAAGAAAATATAGTTTATCATCTAATGTTTACACAAAATACACCTAACTAAATTATTAGCCTGCCAATAAAATAAATAACTTTGAGAAATACGTCATTCAGTTCCGAGCTAAATTGTGTGTTCAAACAGCGCTCGCGATATTCAGCCTTGTTACGCAGGCACTTCAGTGCTTATTGCGGGTAGCGGGTGGTGGCAGAGTGCAGGGGAGGTGGCAGGAGAGTGGGGAGTGGGAAATGTAACCTTGGAGCCTGGCCTTAAGTGCCTTACCTTGATCTGTTGCGATGCATCTCTACCATTCACCATCATCGTATACGCCATTTTTTAAAATTAATTATCGTCTTAGTAGTGAACCAAAGCGCACAGCATCACACGTCCATTCTCGATGAGCGCGCGAAATATACTGTGAACGATTGCGAGTGTGGACGTGTTTTTCACGCTGACTTCGCGGAATAATCACGGCGTGAATTACACGAGAGTCTGGAGGGCCCATAACAGAAATGTGATAATGTAGGTCATGAATGAATGATACAATGTGTCATGATGACATCATTGTGACTTAGATACTAGAAGGTTCAGAACTTACTTGTTTTTGGTGTGAGATATACTGATATAGCTGTGATAGGTTCCTGTGTCGGGTCCTTGTACAACTGAGTGACAAGGAGGTCATTGTCTTTCATTCTTAGAGGGAATTTCTGCATGTCTGAAATATAATAACGTACGATAAGACTTAGAGCCACTTTACCGCAGATGGACATAATAGCACATGCGCAACTAGTCCTCTAGTTGTTAAGTTAGTTTAGTTGTATAAGTTGCGGCTACTATTTCAAAAGCCGCAGGGTTGAGTGGGTGTGTGCAGGTGTGTGGTTGTAAGGTGAGGGTGTGTATGTGTGAGGGTAAGAGTGAAGGTGCGTAAAGTATTTGTGTGGAGGATTAATGTTGGGGTGTATGGGGATGGGGTCTGGAAATGCTATCAATACATGAGATGTATGTGTATAATTACGCTTGTAAGCTCCATACCTCTTCGCACAATATAAAATGAATGGACAGCCTTGTCCATACAACTTGCTCAATAATAACGAGTCAATAATCCGTCCGCAGTCCGGTTTACATAATTTCAACACTTAATTATAAGTATTTATTGAGGATTTCATACAAAAAATGAAGTAGCGAGAATAATAACTCCGCGAGAAAAAGAGATAAGCTAGATAGCTTATCAGCAGCTGGTAGCTCACGGACAGAGACAGACCGAGACCAAGTGAGAGCAGGCATTCACCGCTCATATCCTTCCATTCATTTTATATTGGTCGATGCCATACTCCAAGAACACTCACCAATATAGTTAATAGCTCCAGTGGCCGTCCCGAGCAGTAGGAACGACCCCGCGGTGTCGTAAGTCGTCAGATGAGCTACGTCTTGAGTCTGCCAGTGCTGCGTGCTCGTGTGCCACACGCCAGCCTTGCTGCGGCTGCCGGCGCCGCTGAGGGCCACTAGTTGGGGGCCCACGAACAGTAGGTGCTCCACTCTTACGCCTAGATTGAATGTGCCTGGAAATAATAGAGATTGTTTTGTATTGTAATCCCAAGGGAGATGTTTAACCGCAATGTGGAGGAGTCCATGAGATTTCAACTACACTAAAGCTTGTTTCACAATAGGGTACATGAGAGTAAACGAAAAAAAAACTATCATTTGCATTAATAGATTATTCATTCCGAATATATAAATTAATTCATTAATAGTTAACCCTCGGGTACGCTCGCCTAAAAGCTTACGTAAGTAAATGCGCGGGGTGCCCAGCACCCCAAAACTATTTAAAAAATATAAATACAAAGTCAGACTTTTAATTATGATAATTTTTAGACTTACATATTATCTAACAGTTATCAACTCTTTTTGAAACAAACATTATAAATTAAAAATATGTTTTTTTGTAAGAACTAGTTTTTCCTCGACATATTTTTGGCAAATCACAGTAATGTGATTACTGCACACATGCTGATGACATGAACAGAAGGTTTACTTTTTCCGGTATTTCGTTCTTCGGCACACGTGCTATTTTTTATATGAAGGCGATCGACCAGCTACAGAAGAAGATCCAGGTCTTCATTCTCTTTTCTCCGTTTCAGGAGTTTTTGCAACGATCAAGGTTGTGCATAATGTCAGCTTTTGATATCTGATGATGTTTAACATAAAGCTAGCTGCTTAGAAAATACCCTTCGAGATATGTTTGAGTCCACTTTGGCATTTGTACATTACATTTCACGTTGATACCACTGATATTGAACTGATGAAAAATATCATCATTGGCAATCATTCCCATATTTTTTTGAAGCCTGATTATTGGGATAAAAGCATGTGGTTGAAATATTTAACAAAAATAATAAAACATGTAAATTTTATCTGAAATTTGAACTATGTAAACGAACGAAAGGGGTGCCGCAACCCCCAACGCGCTCTCTAGACATAACCACACATATTCAAGTATCACTCGCGACTGAATCACGAAGGCAACGCTTTGGTAGCTAGCGGGAAAAAGAGCACGGTTTTTTTGAGCACTGCGCAGTTGGCGTGACGTCAAGGCTTGCTAAATATTTTGGATACGCGATTGTTTTGTCCCTGTGTGGCGTACTGTGTGGGTACAGTGGCTAGCGTTTTTGTACACCTTTGTGCAAAAGTGACGAAATACAGTACCTAGCTATTAACAACTCTCTAGAAAGCAAAACAGGGTATACTTACCCACTAAAGTTCTTCTGACAGGTTCACTGTGCGTCGAGAATGCCCACAGCCTCACCAGCGGTCCACTCGCTACACCCAGCATCACATCCGTGCCAGTGGAAGTGTTACCACTGGAGCTACCTCCTCCAGACTTGGCGTTCAGTGCTATCCTCTCAATGACCGAGTCTTGGACTGGGGATTGGAATACGACGTACCAACCGCACGAGTCTGTTAATCTGAAAATTTTCAATGAAAATACGTAGATAGCTGTTTCGAACAACCGTCTCAGTTTTAGTAAAAGCTTAACAACCAACTTATTAGACATTTGATATAATTTTGATACTATTATGAGTAAAAGATTTATTTGAAATTAGTTTCTAGCATGTCTGACTTTTTTGTTTAAGACTCTGCATCTTCTTTATTTTATAGTGTTGCTGCATCTTTTTTTACCCGATAACGGCAAAGCAAGGGAAGGATAATGAGTTTAATAGTCTATGTATGTTTGTATGTATCTATACGTGTGGGCATGTGGATGTTCCAGCATAGCGTCGCCCGTAATGGTCCGATTTTGACAAGCGAGTATCAATCGATTCGTCTTCAGGTATAGATTGTCATAGGATAGGCTTCTTTTTTTTACCAGACTGTAGTCGGGTTTTGGTTTTTGAACTTATGTCTTGTTGGGAAAAAATACATACAGTAACTTTTTTGAACTTATGTCTTGTTGGGAAAAAATACATACAGTAACTTTTTGAACTTATGTCTTGTTGGGAAAATATGCATAAAGTAACTTTTTTGAACTTATGTCTTGTTGGGAAAAAATACATACAGTAACTTTTTGAACTTATGTCTTGTTGGGAAAAAATGCATACAGTAACTTTTTGAACTTATGTCTTGTTGGGAAAAAATGCATACAGTAACTTTTTTGAACTTATGTCTTGTTGGGAAAAAATATATACAGTAACTTTTTGAACTTATGTCTTGTTGGGAAAAAATGCATACAGTAACTTTTTTGAACTTATGTCTTGTTGGGAAAAAATACATACAGTAACTTTTGTGAACTTATGTCTTGTTGGGAAAAAATACATACAGTAACTTTTTGAACTTATGTCTTGTTGGGAAAAAATGCATACAGTAACTTTTTTGAACTTATGTCTTGTTGGGAAGAAATACATACAGTAACTTTTTGAACTTATGTCTTGTTGGGAAAAAATACATACTGTAACTTTTTACAATACTTTTCATAATTTTAGTAAAAACATTAGCAACAGTCTGATTGTCACATAAATTAAGCTCACTTTGGTAGTTCTGTGTTGTTGTAGACAGTGCCAGACCTTTTGACAAAATTACAATTATTGCACTTACTCATGTAAATACACTATTATATTATCAGAGCATCTTTTTACAAATGCATCATTCAAATGACAAAGTTAAATTAAAAATTCAATAGGTTCTTTAAATTTTGCACGCACTTTGTTTGTCGTATGAGGTAGGGCTGGCGTCTGTCGTCGCGGGCGGCGAGGGCCTCTGACATACCTTAACGACAGTAACTGTTATCAATTAATCAACAGCCAGAACTCACGGCTTAACGTACCTTCTAAAGCACGGAGTGATGGATATTCGCACATAACTTAGAAAAGTCATTGGTAGACAAACCTATGATGGATTCTAATACGCACAAGTAAGCCCCACCATTACTTTTTAATTTTAATAAATTAATGCACTTTAATTTTAGTACATGTCAAATAGTATTATTAGTAAAATCATATATTTGTAAAGGGAAGGCCAATATCTTACTTAATACAAAAAGATAATAATATTGTAGTTACCTGTATCCAGTAACAAAATGTGTGTACGCCACAGCTATCCAGTTGTGATGCGCCTTGATGATTTGAACTTTTAATGTCCCCGCTGTAACAATTAGTAACTTCAACTAAATAATATATGGGAGAAGTGAGAGGCTGCATTTCCACCAAATTATTTTTCAAGTGGGAAAATTATAAATATTTTGATATAGTCAATAAACATTAGAAATGGGATATTTACCTAACTACCGTGCACTTAATTTATTTCTTTTGATTTAAGTACCTATATTTTGCATTAGAGCAGTAAGTACTAAAAAGTCTGTACTATGAAAATATTTAAAAAAAAAACTAGTTTACTTAACATAAGCTGCTGAACAAGAAATTATGTTTTGTGTGTGTCTGTCTGTTAGTCTGTTTGTTTGTTCGCGCATCACGTAAAAACTACTGGATCGATTGCGATGCGATTTATTTATCACTGTTGAATAGCTTAGGGTTTGACTTATTATATCCCAGAAAAATGACCACGCGGGCAAAACAGCGGACACACCTAGTTGGATATTAAAACCAATTGTATGTCTGTAAGTTTGATTAATTTCCTTGACTTTACACAACTCCCTTAAAGCAAGAATGCCACAGTGATACTGACACTCGTACCATTTGGTGGAAATGCAGCCTTTGTTTAAAAAAATACTGCACTCAATACATACTCTCTGGCGGTCTATGTCCCTTATGACAGTCTGCGTTGCCCAGTGAAGCTGCCCTAGAGTGTCCTCTGCTGCCACATCGGCTGAAAACAAACAAATGCTTATATAAAAAACATATTGTTCAAGACTATCAATAGGATTGTTTATGAATACACTGGTAAGAAGGAGAAATTCATAATTTTATGTAGTTATTTGTGGTAAGATTATGATGCCAAAAGCAAGGAATATTCCAGTTATTAAATTGAATAAATGTTTAAATTATTACATTTTCACCATAACAAAACTTTAGAGATTATAAATATACCTAATAGTAATTTTCTTTTACACCCCCTTTCTCCTCTTTTTTTTTTTTATGTCCTCGTTCTTGGTGATGTGAAGATATATGCAAGGCGACAGTTGGGAAGGAAAGCCGAAGATTGGGCTCAGTGGCTTGCCTTGGAAGAGGACAATGAGCAGCAGTGGACGGATACATGCTGATAATGATGTTTTTTTTTGTTATTTGATGCCTTTGTATGGAACGTTTGTAAAAATAAAAAAAGAAACTAAGCTAGCTCCAATAGAATTGCTATTATGAAATGAGTATTTGCAAAGTTAAATTACCTGAGCTGGTCCTGTGAAGGTATCCTGCCAATAGTGCGTAAGTCAAGTGACGAGTTCCTGGAATGAGTTCTATTAGCCGGCGCTTCTGCACTTGACGCTGTGGAGTTCTTTCGTGAACAACTGCTTCCATTCCTACCATTGTTGCCATTTGGTACATTCACTGTAAGATAAAACATAAGGTATGTCTGTTCATTGTATTTTATACCATAATAATGTAGTAGAATGTTGATAATTTAACTTACACATCTATATTTACAAACAAATTATCAAAATAGATAAAAGTACAGCAACTGATAGTTGTAATCTACATTTAAATTGAATTTATTCTATTTTTAGTGTAAATTATTGGTAAGATATAAGCAAAGAAATATGATATGAGAAACAAAACAATGGTATTGAGAAGAACCAAAATCAACATCTCACCAAACAATTCACTTATGAGATAACATATTTCATTCTGTGTGTAACCTATTGAAAAGAATATTTGTGTTACTTAAAATGTTTTACATTGTAAATTAAACAAAAGCTTGAAATAAAGTTATACCTATTATTATTGGTATAACTTGAGAGCTTTTTAGCAAACAAAAGGAAGGAATATATTGTTAAAACTAGCTGTGGACATGGCTTTGCTCACATGGTAATTTCCCTGGGTTGAAAGAATCCTTCGTGTTATTCTATTCTAGGACCAAAAAGTACCTATAAGTACAATTCTTAAAAAAACGTTCTGTGGGCAAATAGTTTTTTATCGATTGCTCGGCTTCTACTCATCAGATTGAGATACCAAGTATACCAGTTTTTAAGTCAAAACCTAAGCTGGCTAGTTCCAGTAGATTTCACGTAATGTGCGAAAAAAGAAACACAGAAAGACACCATTTAAAAAAAATGTTACATTCTCATTCAGTAGTTTATTTTTAGTTCCCTAGACCATACATAGTTACTCACTCACTGCTTTATTATAAGTTTAGATATAATTATCTTTGGAACTTACATGGTGGTGGTAGATATCCATAGAACAGCACATCTCCACATGATGAGTGATTCATTTCATCACACAAAGCTAGTCTTCGACTTAGTGGAGTAATGACAAAATAGTCACACTCATGTTTTAGTGCCCTTATGTTAACATTATTCAGGTCTATGTCTCGAGTTCGTAAATAGTTCAGAATTAGTCCAAAAAGCTGTGGATCTCTGTCTATGAAAATTGCACCAGTCTCATCTCTAACTGTGGGTATCCTGCCACTCAGTAATGCTGTGAAGAAGGTATCTGGCACCCAGGTAAGGGTGTGCCATGATGTTGAGAATCTGAAATCATTTGAAGTGAGTATACAAGTACTTAACATCTTACATTGATTGAATGTTACTGTATAATACAACGAGTAGAGTAGGAACCAATCTTTATGGCGGCTGAGAAGTTAGGCGCAAGGCGCTGCGCAATAGCAAATTTTAGGTGTAAGCGGGCTTTGGAGAGGTGAGCCGGGGCACACCCTCCCGCTAGCCCACCGCATCCCGCGCGCTCCCGCCACATTTGAGCTTGTGTGCACACTACATACGTACGCTACACACATGCATGCGATTCTGTTCAAGTACAGTCTAGTTAGTTATTTTAGAGTTGTTGGTTATAACCAATAAAATCCACCAACACGATATCATCATATATTGTGATATTCATATTATTGTGTTGACGTATGTTAACATAATTTCATGATTGGTTAAAAAATAATGTATAGGTTAACGCGCTAAGTGTTGACGCTAATTTAGCTACTAGAAACATAGCTATAGGTATAACATTGTTTTTATCATTCCATTATTTGTATGTACTTTACACATATATTTTTTCAATCATAACATTATTTGCATGTGACATGTAAGTAAGTATGGTTTATGTAGTTTATTAAATATGTACATGTAGGTATATTCATTTTTATTTTGTATGATTTATTGTATTGCTTTGCACCACCATCCTTTTTTTAATTCGTAATTTCTGTCCATCCAAAGGTTGTCTGGAAGAGATTGCTTTTAGCGATAATACCACCCGTTTTGCCTATTTTAAAATTAAATTCTTGTATATTTGTTCCCTAATTCTGGTGTAATAAAGTGTTTTTTAAAACTTGACGACTATAATACTACACCTACACGATAACAGGCCAAAGACCCGTTTCTGCGAAGTGCTACGAACATATCTTCTGTAAAATTACTTTCACTAAGTTGGTACTTACCTACCGTAAGTACATGGCGTGGGTATTTATTTTGATCTTAGGTACTTTACAATGGTGTATGTATTAGATCACTTTATAAAAAGTATGTTTACAGACTGATTCCTTTTATTCTAAACTAAGACGAAATATGATTAGCGCCTGAGATAGGTAGCTGCACTTGCATGCAATTTGATTTCTCAAACAATTTCTTGTTATTTTAATTACCTACACTGGAGTACAGTTACCTTGTGCCGCCGACGTTCAAGTTCACAATTTCTTGGTAGTTGGCCATAGTAATGGGATATTTATTTACATTTATTCCGGAAAATTTTATGGTAAAATGAATGTCAACAAATCACAACAAAACTGAAAGAAAAGCAGTGAGTTAACGTTCGAAGTTTGTCAACGTCAAGAAACAGCTGATTATTAAAAAAAAAAACCTGAAGCACGTCTGCTACACGGGGACAGTTGATCACATTTGATTGTAGAAGAAATCGGTAAATTGGGTTGAAGTGAAAAAGCAGCAGAAGCAAATTTTTTTACCTGGCAATGATTTTGTAAGAGAGACGTGTCCGTCCGTCAGTGTCCCGAAAAGTCAATTTTCATCGAATAGAATTGTTGAAACTGATGTATGAAAATAGGTTTATTGTGAATAATTAAAGTAATAAATAGTAATTTGAAGCGTCGAGATGCCGGCCACCGCTGTCCCGAAGCCGGGCAGCAGCCCAAAACGCGGGTTATTCAATAACATGGCCGGCTTCAGCACCCTCATCACTGTTACTGTGTTGTCCCTGGCTTGGCTGGCCGGTTTCGCGTCTCGGCTTTTCGCTGTTATTCGTTTTGAGAGTATCATTCACGAATTTGACCCATGGTAAGATTTAAAAAAAAAATCTTCCCTAACCTGTCTTGTATGTAAATGTATTCCCTCCCTAATCCGTATCTGTTTTAGGTTCAACTATCGCTCCACGGCCTACATGGTCCAGCATGGGTTCTACAACTTCCTGAATTGGTTCGACGAGCGAGCATGGTACCCCCTGGGCCGTATTGTGGGGGGTACAGTATACCCTGGCCTGATGCTCACATCAGGCACAATACATTGGATGTTACATGCTATAAATATTCCTGTACATATTAGAGATATTTGTGTATTTCTTGCACCTGTGTTCAGGTAAATACGTTTGCTTTATATATAAGTACACATTCCCATGTAAAATATGTGGATATTATAAGTCTTTGCTTGAATACTTTCTCAAATTTAGTTTTAATAATTTTCCAGTGGTCTGACAGCCATAGCTACATATCTCCTAACATCAGAGCTATGGTCCCGAGGAGCTGGCTTGTTTGCTGCATGCTTTATTGCCATTGTGCCTGGATACAGCAGTCGGTCAGTTGCTGGGAGCTACGACAATGAAGGCATTGCCATCTTTGCACTACAGTTCACATACTACCTATGGCTGAAGAGTGTCAAGAGTGGATCAGTCTTCTGGTCCGTTTGTACAGCATTATCATACTTTTACATGGTAAGATGTTTGAAATAGAAATGAATATTTAATAAACTAGCATTATAACAAGAAGTATAGCATAAGTAGAGAATTTGATCCCGAGATAATCCCGGGAGAGAGGTCAACAAAAAAAATATTTTTTTTTCTTTTTTTTTCCTCTCTTTTATTTTAGGGGCTTTGAGTCGTCGAACGACTATGTCAGTCCCATAGTGTACACATCAGTTTTTAACAGCTTTTAATCAGTTTATATGTGGATTGATAGAGCATCCTAGCTGCGCCAGATGTTTGCGCAGCTAAGATGCTCTGGAATAGACCCACATCAAGCCGGTTTACATTTATCACCTTGAATATTTCATCTCTCATAGATGCACTCCTGACACACTATAAGAAAATGAAAAAAAAGAAGAAATCAGTAAAACAAATCAAAATTTAAAAAACAAAGTATATTATGGTATACAGATACACCTGACTAATCTAATCACTATTTAATCATCAGACTAACTAGATTTACCATCAGGGTCATTCCATAGTGGCGGTTAGGACAGGTTAACTCCATTTTTCGACATATTTTTATGTATAGTTCTGTAATTATACTCTTTTTGCATAATATAAATATACAGAAATGTAGTTAAATACTTGTGTATGGATATCATCTAGTAAAATACTTGCATTTTGATATGTTATAGTGTTAAATCCCTTCATGAAAAAGTGTGGCGTATCGGACAGGCATGCGCCCACCCTTTCCAAATAAATGCACACAACTATGACATTCAGCCCCTCTAGATGTACAATGGTGTTGCATTTTTTTAAATAGATGCCTAGATAGTTGTTCTAAATAGCAATACAAAATTCAGTAATTTCTAAAATAAATGTCTCAAGATAGTTTTCTAATTATGTATTTTTTTTAAAGTGCGGTTTTATACTTAAGCAACCTAAGTACTTATTTAACAATAACAATATAATAAAAGCACAATATAAAAGTATGTTTAAAGACCAAAGGTTGGTCTTGAAAAATGTTGAAATTAAAATTAGGTGCAATGTACTTATTTTATATATGTAAAATATATATTCGGAAACCACCCAAATAATGCTTAATTGGACTTACATAATGCCTAAATACTTGCTTTGTTTTTTTTTAAATTTTTCACTTCATTAATTATGACTTGTGGGAGTCGGGACCTAAACTTGTTGCCCCACAAAATCTTATAATGAATACAAAATAAGACTAAAGGATAGCCCCCGAGTCCCTGCTTACTTCTGTAAGTTATTTATGTTACAGATCTAATACTTATAGCTTAGAACAACTAAACATATATTTTTCCATGGAGGTCGGAACATTAAACATACCTTACCTTGACGCTTCATAATTAGGTAATTTACTTTCAAATTTTCTGATCGCCAGGTAATAGAATAAATCCTTCCGTAAACTCTCACTAAACAATACACGCCGTGTCGAAAAAAATATGGACGCAAACAGTGCTGAATCTATCGGCAAAAATCATACCACTCGGACAATATTCAAAGTCAGTGTTCTTGGTTCGAAAATATAGTAGAAAATGTTTTTTTTAATGTGTTTATTGTTATTCATTAAATATGGGGTTTATACACCACGCTACGATTAAAATTAAGCATATTTATTGAAGTATATAAAAACAAATATTAATCAGTCACATTTCTCTTAAATATAAAGTAAAGAGAGAAGAGCTGAAGATTGGGCTCACTGGCAATCACAATTTCTCTATTTCCAGCAGTTGACGAATAGAACTGATGATGATGATGATGATAATGATTAAGAAAAGGAATGTTTTAATTTTAACTGGGATATTAGATCTTAGAAATAACAATGCATTCAGTATCTCATCATTAAGCCTGCTTCTCAATTTGTTGCTCTTAGGTAGGTATATGCATAAAATCAACTGGGAAAACAAAACGGCTCATAAAAATCTGAAAAACAGATTTTTAAATGACATATTGATGGTTAAAACACGCTGAGCATTTCACTTCATGCAGTCTAATTTGCATATTTTTTTAAATTATGTCAATTTCGAAAAGCTCGGGAAAGTTGGGATTCCGGGTTCCTGGGACCGAATCCTCTAAACATAAGTACAGTACGGCCAATGAGTCGTGACCACTCTAAACATAGGCTGTCCGAACTTTCGCGCATGTACACTTGCCAAGAAGTGTTTACGTTAGGTGCATCTCTAGCCTAGACCACAGCCCGTGCACGTCGCCTCATTCCGCCATTCGGTTCCTAAAAATGTTTATTGTGCAGCCGTTTGCACTAAGTTCAGAGTGGCCACGACTTATCGGCCTTACTGTACCTACTTTAGAAGTAGACAACCATGAGCTTTATGTATGTCTATATTCATTTGCCTTATCTATGTTATCACAGCTTTGATCTAAATGGCACAGTTACAAGTTCTATTACAAATTACCACAGAGATGAGATAGGATACTACTAACTAGTTTTGCTCTGCATACTTTAGTTTATCACAAACTAAGTTTGTGATAAACTAAACCACACCAAACCGCACTCGAACCGTCAATAAATTCTAATTAGCATACAAAATGAACGATTTAATGTTGTGTTGGAAAATAGTTGGTTAAAAGTCTACTGAGTACTTCAGTCAGAAATTTCTGTTTGCACTAATCTTACAGCACTCAAAAACTTTTCAAAATAGATCATAGCTTATAAAAAAAATATTCCGTACAATTCACACCAATTACCTAGCCCTAAACTAGGATACATTATTCTATGGTTTCTAGACAACAGATAAACGTACATAGATACGAATATTACATCAATGACTCAGAAACAAACATTTCTGTTCATCACAAAATGATTGCACCTTGCGAGATTTGAACCCGTGACCGTTGGTGACTTCGCAGTCAGAATCACTAACCACACGGCCAACTGGCTGTCATACTGTACTCAAGCAGCTTTCTTTAGTTTATCTCTTACAAATAAAGAAAATATAACATTACATAAATTTCATACAAACTTGAAGATAAAGATAGTTTGAGACTGCAAATTAATGGCCGGTTCCTATATCTTAAACAAGGCGTTTTCGCTTACTGTCCTTTAGCTTTTGACATAAACGCCATACAAAAAGCGTTAAAATGTAACGAGACGTTGGAAAAACAACTCGTTTCATTTTTATAGGAATGGGGGTTAAGAGGACTTATAAGATAGCATACATTTACTGGGGTAGAATGTTAATGTTAATAATGTTGGGTCAAAACAATAACATCTAATAATATAAACCTCTACCAGACTATGCAACGCAAAGGCCCGGTAATGTTTGCTATCATCCTATGTATGTCTGTTCCTTTGTGGCACTATATAGGCCAAACGGGTGGACCAATTTTGATGATTCTTACTTCAATCGTTTTGTCTTTATCTTGCGAATGCTACTAAAGACATGAAATTAATCAAAATTCAATAAGACAACCATAAAACGCCATAACGTGAAAAAAAAAGAAGGCATTCAACCATTTTAACTATATCAAGTGGGGTATCATTGAATAGGTATTGAAAATCAGCTTTAGGTTTCTCTTATCATTTTTCATTTCGAATTACCATTTAGGATCTATAATTATTTAAAGTATGTTATCAACCAAACTCACAAAAAAAAAAAAAAAAAGTTTAAAATCAAAATAAGTTATTATACAAAAAACAAAAAACCCAATTGCAAACAAAACTAAAAAGAGGGAAATTTAGATTTTTGATTGAGGCACAAAGAGTTAGCTTGCCAGGTTCTAGCTGATCCCGTCAAAGAATCGGTCCAGTAGTTTTTACATGATGCGCAAACAGACAGACACGATTTTCAAAAACGGTATATTCTTATTCTGTAGCTCATATAAGACACCAAAGCATTTTTTTTTTAATTGTCTTTTTACAGACTTTTTGTTACTGCTTTAGTACAGATTGAAATTTAAAGAAATAAGGAAACCAACCAACCTGGTGAAGCCAGGGGGAGTCTCTAGTATGAAGATAAATGAATAATGGTTGCCGCATAGATACATGCTTAGTCTTAATATAGATTAGAAGACTGCATTTAAATTAAGTTATAAATTTTGTTTAAATATCATTTGCACATAAGTAGATGACTTATCATAACGAGAAACAACAATGTATAAAAATTCTTCATAACCTTGACTGATGGCAGTGTGGTCATAACATAATTATATGTTTTTTAAAATAATCTTGAGATTTGTGTTTTTTTTTTCATAATTTTATGTTCACTCACTTCTCTGAGATTTCTGAATTGATTAGGATGTTTATTATTTATTTGGAAGGAAAAACTTCCATTGTTACCCCAATATAAATTTAATCACTATTCAGTTCAGTAGTTTTTTTTTAATATTATTTACTGGGCACACTCATACTACCCGTGACACAGGGAATAGTGCGGGGGATTAGGATTTCCTGTGTCACTGTCACAGGTAGTGTGGAAACACAAAACAACACAAACATTAAAGATCTGAAAACATACATTTATGCTCATCACACAAATGTTTGCCCAGGCCAGGAATGAAACCTGGGACACTAAACGTAGCAGGCAGGTGCACTACTAACTGTGCCAGAGTGTCGTCAAAGTAAAGCCAAATGTTTATATATTTTTTATACTAGCTGTGCCCGCGGCTTTGCCTGCATGGTCATTTAATTTAAAACGTGTTATTATTACAGTACCAAAAGTACCTATGATATACAATACATTATCAAGTACCCCAGTTTTTAAGTAAAACCCTATCCAACAGTGAAAACCGCATCGCAATCGATCTAGTAGTTTTTACGTGATGCGCCAACAAATATACAGACAAACAAACTAACAAACAAACAGAAAGACATGATTTAAAAAAAATGATTTATTCTTGTTCAGTAGCTTATTTTAAGTACCCTAAACCATATATTTTTAAATTATCTTCCTTGTACAGACTTTTTAGTTCTTATTGCTTTATTATAAGTATAGATAAACAATTATTAGCAGTTTCATACAAATTTAGTTTATAACTAATTAGTAGATTTTAGTAAGTTATATTTGTTTGTAGGTGTCAGCGTGGGGAGGCTACGTATTCATCATCAACTTGATACCGCTGCACGTGTTTGTGCTGCTCATCATGGGACGGTTCTCCCAGCGCCTCTTCGTCAGCTACTCCGTGTTCTACATCGTGGGACTGCTGATGTCCATGCAGGTCCCGTTTGTTGGTTTCCAGCCGATCAGAACTAGCGAACACATGGCTGCTTCTGGTAAGTTATTTTCTAGATTCTAACTAGTGGTCAACTGAAACTTATACAGGATGGATTTTTGAGAAGGGACAGTAAGGGCAGGTACATTAACCGTTATAGTTACAGGAAAACGTTCCTAGGAGACCTTCTATAACTGAGATATTCTGAACTGCATTCACAGATTTTGGAAAAATATACAGTCAGTAAGAAAATAGTAATTTTACACAAAAAAATATTTGATGCCAATTGATCCTGTTTCTTATAAGGATCAGAAGTCTCTACTGAACCGACTGAGGTTTGAGTACTACAAATGTCAGAAATTGTGAAAAACTTTTTCCCATACATTTGGTACGAAATTTACTTAAGAAGTTACAGGAAAACTTTCATAAGCGTCTCCCCTTAACTTTTGGAGATATTTTGACCGGCATTCACAGATTTTGGAAAAAATGAACATCCTGATTAATACTATTTGAATTTACATTGATCCTTGTAAAGTGAAATCTAGTAATTCAAAAAAGATTTATGTTTCAATATCTATCTCAAAAACCAAGCGACTTTCATGGACGTCAGGTTGTTCATGTAATCAAAACTGGTGCATCACGCCTTTTAATTTTTGTTGTTGACACTGTTTTTTGATTGGTCGACGTTTCGGCCGATTATTGTCTGAAAAAATCCGCGGCCGAACTTACATTTTTTGCAACGGACCCATCTCACTGGCCATACCTCTGGTGGTTTAGTGGATTCCGCTCCAATATCTTTAGCGATAACCAGCACTTGCGTGGACTATTAGCAGAATACCAGAGTAGCAAAATGTCTTTGCTCAAAACTGTCCCAAACCGATGGTCGGTCACTAGTACAAACTCTGCAGTTATAGTACATATGTCTGAAGATAATGACTTGATCTTTATATAAGACCATATAAAACGCACTTTGCATATCAACATATATGTTTCTAGATGTTATTTAACATTGATAAGGCTTAATCATGTATTACACTATGGTGTGGATTTTAATTTCTTCCTTAATTGATTTGATAAGCCTTATAAAACTGTATGGCCCATACATATTAGCATTATGTTTGTAATTTCCTTGACATGGTTACATGGTTGTTAAAAGGTACTCTATAGTGACATTCTAAGTTTAAGAAAGGGAAATCATAATCTTTGATTACAACTTATGTTTACATGATAGAATAGCTCTCAACTCGATTTCCTCCTTGATTATTGGTGTTTAGGGAATAACTTATTTGTTTTATGAGAATTAATAATCGCAACCTACTCGTATACTATTCACACCAATATATGAAAGTGAAACGTTGTCTGTTTGGAAACGGCTGGACGGATTTTAGGATTACTAAATCCTATTATGATACTTTTCATCATCATCATCATCATCATCATCATACTTCACTCTCAAATGGTTGAACGGATTTTGATGAAATTTAGAATGGAGATAGCTTATACGCTTGTATAACACATAGGATACTTTTCATCATCATCATCATCATCCTTCACGCGGGTGTAACCGCGCATTTCATTTATCGACAGCGAGGCTAGTCGATAAATAAAATGTAGGTTAACGCGAATATCTCTTAGTATTATCGATGTGAGTTTAACAGCACGCAGTGCACAAAAAGTTGCAATGCACAATGGTAAACATTTTTCAGTCACAGTGACGATGACGTCAATACCACAACTATAACAAACTTGGTAGTGCTTAATCTCTGTTAATTTAAATCTCGGAAGAACCTATAAGCTTCACACAAAGCTACTAATTAATATTAGATTATGCACCAAGGGGATAAAGCAGTGTCATACGTCACGGGCGGCGTATTGGACCCTGAGTGTAACTAAGGACTCAGAGCGAGGGAGTTATGTAGAGTATCTAATGAAGCGAGGGGTCCAATATGCCGCCCGTGACAAAAGACAGGCTTTATCCCCGAGGGGAATATTCTACTTTTCATACCTTCTGCGATACAATAAAAACAATAAATGCACCATAGGCTGCTTGGCTTTCGAGTTAAATAAACTAAAAACACGGTTTCGGATACAGCCTTGAATCCTTTTGTTGTTCTCCATTGATTAAAATTGTTATTATTTTTCGTATTTATCTATTGATTTTTCCGGTAGTAATCATCTAGCATCTGATTTAAACTCCGGAGTCAAATCACTATCGCTCTAGACAAATTTAAGCCGAAATTAGCCGAGTCTCTGTCCAAGGACCGAGGTGCATTATTTATTGCCGGGTACTGTACAATCGCGTCTTTTTTCTTTTTTGTGAGGTCTACTATGGTGGCCAGTTCAATTTTCGAATAAACTCTTTACAATGCCCGTATCTATGCTAAGAGCTACGCTAAGAGTCATACGAATTTTAACGTTCCAAATTCAAATCACATTACATCCCTTTGGAGTTTCATATAACATTATCTCCCTTGGGAATAATGACTTGTTTTATGTTGAGGTTGCGTGATATGTAATTGGACATTGTCGAGCAGATAGTGTGAAAACCTGTTTATATCACTTTATTCGAAAGACTTTATATTTCGACGCGTACTTTACAGTCTGGACTGTATTCTATTGTTAAGTATTCATTGTTATTGATTGTTCGTTCGTTATTATTAGACTAATTTGTCGATGTGCTAGAATTGACGATTAAGCATTCCTGCATTTGGTTTCTTATTGACAAGAGACGCTGTTAGGAGAATGGAACGCGTGACTTTTATTATTTTTAGGGTTCCGACCGTCAAAAGGAACCTTTACAGGATCACTTCGTTGTTCGCCTGTCTGTGTGTCTGTCTGTCTGTCTGTCTGTCTGTCAAGACCCTTTTTCTCAGGAACGCGTGGAGGTATCAAGTTGAAATTAATACCAAATACTCAGGTCTGCAATCCCTTAGAGCTGTGAAAAAACCAAGTATTCCAAGTCAACGCAATCAAAAGTTACGGCCGTTTATGCCGCATATTTTGACACTCGCAAGGGAATCAAAACCTATAGAGTACTTCCCGTTGACCTAGAATCATGTTTTTTTTTCTGTTACCTACAAGTTTGTACGGAACTCTTGCTACGCGACTCCGACTCGCACTTGGTCGTTTCTTTTTTCATCTCATCACCTTACATCCAGAGCCAGTTTAGTTTCTTTTGATTTAGTTTTAAAGCATTAGTTCGTGCTAGGCGTGTGGTGCAGTTTTCCCCTTGTCGCTGATTCGGATCAAGCTTCGGAGTTCTATGTATTTTTTCTGACCTGGAATCTTGCAATTCAAATTTCGAGCACTTTCCGATTAACTATCCGGCTGAAACTTTCAGGGCAGCTCACTAACCGATGACAAAGGAATATAAAAAAAAACTTAATACTTAAAACATTTTAAGTAAAAGGTTACCTTTAATGTATTTTATGTATTTTTTACCTTTTTTATTGCATTTTCACATTTTACGTTTTTTTAGTTGCGTTTTACTTTAATACGGGTTCTTTTTCTTAAGTCGCATTTTCACTTTTTAAAATCCATAGGATAAAAGTGGTTCTAATTCAGCTTGCAAGATTTGACCTTAACAAACATACATATACATACATACATACATACATACATACATACAGACAGACATACATACACGATACATACATACATACATGCATATATACATACAAACATTACAAATTAATTAATATTTTTTAAAAATAAAATTGAATAAAATACCAGTAAATATTTATTCACAAAGTTGATTGAAATGAATTCTCAGACTCCACGAGTACTATATCTATTTTAGGCGGTATTCGTTTGGACTATTTCGTTCACTAATTCGATTTATTTAGACCGAAGAGTCAACTGCTTAAGACCGAAGGGCTATCTAAGCTAAGCTATCATTCTATTAAGAGGATAGGGCACACACGCACGCAGCTTCTACAGGTTCTGCCTTACATTTCCGTTTTGCGTTTTGGGAAAAAACGTTTCTACCATATTAAACCATAACCAAATCCAATAATTCAGGTCTCTTTTTATTAATCACAGAATTAACTACGTTTGTAGATTTTATTTTTTCTTAATGCATTATTATTTTTCATTTAAACAGTAAACAAACTTGAGAGAAAATATCGGTATTAAAACACTCATTAATTCAAATTGTTTACAAATAATGATAAAAATAAAAAACTACAAACATAGTTTATTCTGTGATTAATAAATGAGACCAGAATTATTGCATTTGATTATGGTTTAGTATGGTAGAAACGGTTTCTGTATGTAAGGCAAAACCTGTAGTAGCCGCGTGCGTGTGTGCCCTATCCTCTTAATAGAATTATAGCTAGTTTCAATGATTCCGTGCTTTAGATGTTGTAGGGAGTTTAGGATCAAATTGTACACCAAACTGCTATAATTTCAAAATAAAATAAATTATACCTCAACAAAGTTTATTACAATAGAAAAAGCGATAGAACGATATTGGGGGTCAAAGTGTTTGTACAGAAAAAGGGTAGAAGTCAACTGACAAAATTAAAGACCTCAATGGTAACACCGTCCATTCTAAGTCTTCGATCCTTAGGGAAGTGTGGAAAACTTCTACGTCCAGCTATATTCTTCGCATGCGCCTCAACCTGAAACCTGAAGTGCGGATTCTAAGCCACTCTGACATGACATTAAACCGAAGAGCTGCCAGAAATAACCATGGACGAATTCGAGATGTCTCTTGATTGATGGTAAAGCCCCAGGAGAGGATGGACTCACAACAGAGCTCTTGAAAGCAAGAGGAAAACATCAAGGAACTTCATTAAATCTTCAACTCTGTGCTCTTTACTGGGAGAACTCCAGGACATGGCACTGAAGTTTGGTAGGGTTGATAGATAGTTAGATAGATTAACTGTTTATTGGACACCACAAGTACAACGAGAAATTATATCTAAAAATAAAGTATAACAATGAGTGTCACAAGGGGCAGTCTTATCGCTCGCAAACGCATTGAATTGGACGTTGTACTGGGAAGGACAGGGCATCAACAGAAACTTCGAGTACATTTCACACCATTGACAACATCATTATGGCAGAATTGTTGCAGGATTTGCAATGTACGCTGAATAGCCTAACTGAAACTTCCAAGAAAATCGATCTCGGAATGAACTTAGATAAAACTAAGTTTATGTTGAACGAGCACGTTCCTAAGTTACCGATTACTGTTAACCGCTCGACAACAAATTGTCGATTAATTGTCGTTGCTCTCGAAATTGTTCATGACTAGGTTTACCTAGTAGGGCAAATCTTACAACTGGGCCGGAACAATTTCGAGAGGGAAGCAGATAGAGGAATTCAGCTGGGCTGGGCAGCATTCAGGTTTTTTTGTTGATATTTAATTTTAACAGCTTTTTAATTCATCATCCATGTTGACTGCATATTATTTATATATTTTTATCTATCGGAGGCAAAGAGAATACAAATACACCGCCATCGAAATAAATGATAGCGTGAACCTCCATCACGAAAATTTCAAGTTTCATTTTTATCTGTCTACTAAGTAGGCAGATAAAGTACCATAAATATTGTACCACCTATTAAAACACATGAAACAAAGGTTAGTTGAAGGATTACCCGTTCTCTGTCTGCCAACCTGACTAGACAACTGTGCCAATAACAAAAGTTGGTGTACCTTGCGCGTAAATGGCAAATGAAAAAAAAGCATAGGCGCATTACTGGCAAAGAATGGGTTATACGTTATAGATTATTAGCTAGTTTTGATACTGGATATCCTATCAGCGGATGACCCATTTACGCCTTCTGAGGGCTCGGTCTTCGACATCCCCTTGACGCTCTATGGGTTTCGGAAGTAAAATTGAGAAATTAACATTCCAACAACAACAATTATATCAAACAACAACACAACAACTTAGCTTCAAATAAAGTAACTGTCAACGTCAACGATTTTACGATTTTATTAACGGTTTAACTCAAATCGTCGACACGATAGAAAAAGTAGTAGAACTAGGTGAAAGTGGTGAAACCCTAACATGACGCCCTCCATATACTAATGAACCACGTGGATCACAAATATGCTCTTTTTAGGTGAGCAGCCACGTTAAATTTAAATTTATTCATAGCAAGCATTATGCATATAATTAAATCATAATCATTTAATTATGGTGTTAGTGTCAACCTGACAGGGTATAGTATAGCAACAAGTCCATTATATCAATCAGTTGTATTTATGTACAGTATCGCTTAAAAACTCGACAAGGGTATAATAGCCCTTGTGAATTAGAAAGATCTTTAGGTTATGAGGAAAGTGTGTTTTTCTACTTTTTTTTAGGGTTCCGGACCTCAAAAAGAAAAAATAACCCTTATAGGATCACTTCGTGTCCGTCTGACTGTCAAGACACTTTTTCTAAGGATCTCGTGGAGGTGTACCAAGTTGAAATTAATATCAAATACTCAGGTCTAAAAAAAAAAAAAAACAGTAGCTGTGAAAAAAACAAACTTCTAAGTCATCGCAATCAAAAGATATGGCCGTATATTTTGACACTCAAGGGAATCAAAACCTATAGGGTACTTCCCGTAAACCTCAAATCATGAAAGGGGTTCGAACATTTTTGTATGGAAGCTGGCATATCCATCTATCCGCCATTTTGTTTTATTTTCAAAGTTTCCACGCACTATTCAGGTAGTTTATATGGGTAGAGGACACTTTGGAGGTAAAAATTGCCATAATTATGAGAACAATTACAATACTTAAAATGCAGTAATTACGCGTGTATACACATTCAATTGTATTCAAATATTAGTTTCCAGGTTGATTTTACTATTTCTTAAATGGCGATCTGGGCCGGATTTAGAGCTCTGGAAGCCTTCACTCGAGTTTTTCTATAAATAATTTATTGTGAAACCAAGTAGATTCTTTTAGCATTTAACAAACACATATAAATATAATCGAAAGCGAGAACTATCTGAAATCAAATTTTAGAGTTATCGGATGGAAAAATTCCCAGCTTTTTTTCGCCGAAAAATAGTTGATGATTTTGCTGAAATCCAGTTCCCGCAGTAAATCACTGTCAATGCTTAGGAGCGATAGCTTTGATAGACGGTTTTGTCCCATCGTGGCTCGCAGCCTATTTTTTATATTTTACATTTTTGAATAAGATGTCGGAGATAGTCCTTTTTGTACACGTTGATCAAAGATACAAATAGTACTAACTCATTACCAAGACTAGGTTCTAAATCCTCCTTGTACACTTTCACCAATGCCTCCGCCGCAGCGTGGAAACTCGCCCAAAATGGGGTGTAAATTACAAGTGCTTATCAGGGCCATTTGAGATTTTGACATTTTACTGATGATAAATGAATAGTTTTTCAAATATTTAAGAACAATATAATTATGTTTGTACAAGTTACTATAGGTAAACGTAAAATAGCGAAAAAAATATCAAAAGAATAGTTGTTTACTAGTGTTTACTCGTCGAAATTTGAAAAAAAAAATTGTGGGGGCCCCTCTTTTGTGAAGGCCCGGTTGCCCTCCCCTAAATCCGGGCCTGGTCCCTTATATACTTAAATCGTGCGCGGAAACTTTGAAAATAAAACAAAATGGCGGACGGGTCGATATGCCACTTAGGTTCCCACTTAGGTCTCCATACTTCGGCTTAGGCCTTAGTAAACAACGCAGGCGCCGAACGTCGTACGCCGTGCGCCGCTTGTGTTCACTTGCTCTTTCTTTTTAAGATTACCCACGTGTGCCGATTGATTCCATTTTTTAGTTAGAAATTTTGAGACTAAGACTAATTTTACGCATATACTACGCTTAATGGCGTATAACATTTAAACATAAATAACATGTATTATCTCTAAAAGTGAATTTGTAAATTATATTGAGAAAATAAAAAAACTTAAACCGTTGGTTCTATCTCCTTTGGCAAGTAGCATCGTGCACAAGTAAAGGGGAAAATCCACAAACCGTAAATATGTTGTTACATAAAAAAAAAAAACTTCTAGACTTGTTTCACGTGATTGTCAAACTATTTACATACTACAACTTTGTACGGAACCCTCGATGCGCGTGGCCGACTTGCACTTGGCCGGTTTATTATTTTATCGGTATACTATTATTGCACGTCTGCCCAAAAAGGTAGTGTAATGTTTTCATGGTTCATGTATGTATGTATGTATGTATGTATACATGTATGTATGTGAGTTAAATGCCTGAACAGATTTGGATGTATGGGCTATCGTTAGAATCTTTACGTCTTGTTTTTTTCTATTACCTTGATAATTTACTTGTTTATCTGTGATATCGGGTAGTTTGTTATAGATTAAATCGGTCGATATAGCACAATAATGTAATTATTCTAAACAATGAAACTCGTAAAGAACGGTTTTGGATTTAAACACATCTTTCAGCTTTTATAGGCGGCTTAATACAGATATTATGCAGTCACACATCCGAGCGTTATTCAACTTCAAACTCCAAAGATTTGAACTCATATTTGTTTTAATTGGTGCAATGTAAATAGCTTTGAAACTGTACAATTGCGTTGTCTAAACTTATTGTTATTTCCCAGGCGTGTTCGCGCTGATAATGGCAGCTGGCGCGCTCAAGTACCTGCACAGCCTGAACCCCAAGGGGCAGTGGAAGCAGCTGCTGATCCTGTGCGGCATCCTAGCAGCAGGCCTGGTGTTCCTGGCGGTTGTGCTGTTGACCTATATGGGAGTCATCGCGCCTTGGAGCGGCCGGTCAGTTAAAACAAAGCGCATACAAAATACGAAAATAGATGTGTAGCTTACTTCCGCCAAACTGTCAGTCAACTAATGATAAATGTAAAAAAACATAAACAACACACGCTAACCAATTAACCCCTTATCAAAATTGACCTAACGTAAAATAAAAAGAAATCGCCAACATGTCTCATTACGCTCCGGTACCGCCGTGACCAAACTCAGTACAAAAACCGGTTTATGACGCGCATGTACTGAGCCTTTATCTACCTATTTTAAAATAAATATATTTTGAACACTTCACACCAATTACTCGTCAAGTCTTCTCGTCGTCCATACCGCAGTGCCTGAAGACAAAATTCTTCAATCAGTGCGTCGTGCCAGTCATGACCTGCGGAGCCGAAACATGGACACTCACAGTCAAACTAGTCCACAAATTTAAGGTCGCTCAGCGAGCTATGGAGAGAGCTTTGCTTGGTGTTTCTCTGAAGGACAAGATTCGTAATGAAGATATCCGACGGAGAGCCAAGATAACCGACATAGCTCTAAGGTTCAGCATGGCAATAAAGTGGCAGTGGGCTGGTCACATTTCCCGAAGAACCGATAACCGTTGGGGTAGACGAGTTCTCGAGTGTAAATAAAAAAATGCTCGCTCGCATGAGTGCGTTCTAGAGTGTAGACCACGTTTAGGCAAACGTAGTGTAGGGCGCCCTGTGGCCAGGTGGAGTGACAACCTGCGAAAAGCGGCTGGAAGAAAATGGATGAGAAGAGCTGAAGACCGAGCTCAATGGCGTGCATTATGAGAGGCCAGCAGTGGACAGATATAGCCGAATGATGATGATGATGATGACTCCAATTACCTATCCTAGCACTTTGGCGGAAGTAAGCTATATATTTTTCTTCGTTCATATTAAATATAGATTTCCGCAAAGTACCGCCTGAGTCTATCAATTATCACAAAGTGTATACTCAAATCCCCGCTCGACATTATTAAAATCAATCAGTAACCCAGACAGGGTAATTTTATGTAAATCCGTTTTTTGCATACTGAAATAAGATGAACAAAATATTTTGATATTACGATACCGAAACTAGTTTCGGTTAAAGAACAAAATACATTACCGATGAAGTGTCTCAGTTGCGTAGTATCTTTTTACCCGACTACAGCAAAGCACGGGAAGGGTAATGATTTTAACAGTCTATGTATGTATATATGTATGTGGGTATGTAGATGTTCCACCATAGCGTCGTCCCTATTGGTTCGATTTTGACATGCGATGTATGTATCAATCGATTCGTCTTCATCGCAAGAGTGTCATAGGCTATTTTTTATCCCACCGTAGTCGGATTTTAGTTTTTGAACTTATGTCTTGTCTATATATTCAACTGCTCTATATATTCAACTGCTTGACAGTTACAGTTGAATATATAGAGCTTATTCAACTATATTTCATTGCTGTGTTATTCTGGTTTGACGGGCAATGTTTCCAGCGAAATTCCTTGAGGTAAACAGCAATGTGTCAGGGCGATGTACGCAGTGCCCCCTCGAGATTTTGCAATTCAATGGCGGCTCTGCCATTACTCTTATTGTTATGGTGCTTACCATCAGGCGAACGACCTGCTATTTCTCTATTTTAAAAGCTTTTATTTAACTTGCTATGTTTGTAATTGTATGTATGCATGTTTGTTGACGTCAAATCTCGCAAGCTGAATTAGAACCGATCTCTCTTATCCTATGGAGTTGAATTTGTACATGTTGGTTCAGTTCCGATGGGCAATGCATTTTTATGGTAAGCATGACCTGAATCGACATCCAGGAATAGCTCCAGATAAAGGAATCCTGCAATGGTTAATAGCAAAACTAGAAATTTTGTGTACGCATTTTATTATGATAGCCGGTTTTAAGTTTTACCATGATATGGTTCCTACACTCAGGGTTGGGTTCTGACTAGGGAACTCCTCAACGGTTAACACAGACACGAATTGTTGTATACGCATTTAATTGTCCCCAGTTCTAAGTATCACCATGACGTGGCTACTGCATAAAATCTTATTTTTAAAGCGTTTTTTTAATATGTAAATAAATACAATTCTATTTTATTAAAAAAATATGCTTATACAAATTCTACTTTAATATCAATATTTAAAAAAACCGAACCAAACAATATAATTAAAAAAAAGGGTGAGACAACTCATAGAAGAAAGACTGTCTGACTGTAGTGTGTCACAAACTGCAGACCTATAAGTACTATATTTAGTCACAATTAGGAAAAGCTTCGCGACGCCTCGCGAGTAACAGTAATTGAGAAAAGCAATTACATATGTGCATACATTTGGCTACGCATGTCTCGTTTGATGAATGGTGAAGATGAAACGAATGCTGTTTGCACGAAATATCTTATTAACATCTGAATGGGATCCACGGCCGCTTTGAATAATTCATTCATTGCATTTATATAGAATCAAGAGAACACTGAGTGTTACGGTTAAATATGCAATTAGACGCTGCTGTAAATTAACTACTAATTGCGCATATTGCATAATGTTCTGAAAACATTTATTATTACAAGAACATTTCTTTTAGTCACTACTTCACTTTCCCGGTCGAGTTCCATCGTTCCTTTGTGTATGTAGTGAAGTTGTGGTGGCTCCTTCGCAAAACTCTCAAAACAAGAGTTGACTACTTCCCCTGGAACCATCAACCCTAAATCAGGGAGGTATCTTGATTATTGCATGGTCTAACAAATCTTTGATTTTAGTCTTTGGAGGCTTCTGAAGTTCTGATCGAGCGAACAAAGTCTGTAAATTATGCGTTTGAAAGTATGTTTGTTTGTTCGACGATAGCTTTCAAATCGTTGATCTGATTTTCTAGATAACTAAACCATCATTACATAAAATAAAGCAATAAGAACGAAAAAGTCTATACAATGAAGCTAATAAAAAAAAAGGTCCCACCTTAAAATAAGCTACTGAACAAAAATAGAACATTTTTTAAAAATCGTGTCTGTCTGTTTGTTGGTTTGTTTGTCTGTATGTTTGATCGCGCAACACGTAAAAACTTTTGGACCGATTGCGACGCGATATCTTAATCCGACGCTTAGATGCCGAGCAATCGATAAAAGACTATTTGACGGCTGCACGAACTTTGAACAAATGTAGTATATTGTACATTATAGATGTACTTTTGGTCCTGGAATAACACGTATGGGCTACTTTTAAATGAAATGACTACGCGGGCAAAGCCGCGGGCACAGCTAGTTAATAATAAAGTATTTTGTATATGAGCTAAATTGGTCCGGGTTGCGTCTTTTAAAACATTGTTGTAAATATCTAAAGGCGCGATACGGGGTAACGACGAATATAGGCGCAGCGACGCGCCGCTAGGGGCTTCTCGGGTCTTTCTGGCTCAGCTCGGCCATATTCAAGTTTTAACTAGAATATGACCGAGCTGAGCCTGGCTTATAAGCCAACACATAATTTTTTTAATGTTCAAAATGAAACTACTCCAGTTAGGAATTGAACTCCGGTATTACAGACTGGCGGCTGATCGGTCTCCCGTTGCGCCAACCAGACTTATGGTATTAGGCCGCAAAGTAAGTATAGATCAGATGAAGAGTTGCTGATTCACAGTTGATCAATACAGCGCGCGGTGTAAAACGTTGCTCGTTCATATATTTTTATGTTTACACGTCTGCCAGGCGTCCCGCGATGGCTCATATTTTTTTATTTTATGCTGTAACCATTGCGCATGCTCATTTCTCTGGGTTAAATGGAACCTATTCGTTATTCCAGTATCTAAAGTACCTTTAGAGTACAATATACTTTATTTCATCAAAATTTGTTCATCAGTCAAATAGTTCGGCTTCTAATCAACGGATTGAGATATCAAGTTCCCCCTGTGTTTAAGTCGAACCCTAAGCTATCCAACAGTGAAAACTTCATAGAAATAGGTGCAGTAGTTTTTACGTGATGCGCGAAAAAACAGACGGACATAACTTGGAAACTTTTTGTTACCTACTGCTTTATAAGTTTTTTTTAGTATTGATTGACATTGTTTCCTCCAGGTTCTACTCGCTGTGGGACACCGCCTACGCCAAGATACACATCCCGATCATCGCGTCTGTGTCGGAGCACCAGCCCACCACGTGGTCCTCGTTCTTCTTCGACCTGCACGTGCTGGTGTGCACGTTCCCGGTGGGGCTGTGGTACTGCATCAAGAACATCAATGATGAGAGGGTGTTTGGTGAGTTCACTTTGCAGTCTTCTTTTCCCGTCTTCTCACCTCCCGTCTTCCGATTCCCGTCTCCCCCACCTTCCACGTTACGTCTTTATAAATATTGACAAGATCCAAATCTCGAAACCTGATAAGATTTTGATTTATTAGCGCATAATATGAATGTGCTTACAAATTGATCACTATCTAGAATTCACTAATTTACGAGATATAACTAAGTTAGACCAACTTTGTTGGCATATCACGTAAAACTACTGAACCGATAGGGATCCGGTTTTCATAGTTGGGTAGCTTATGATCCTGGCTACGGAACCCTGAGTCTATGCGTGTCTCACACGCACTTGAGCGGGTTTTATTTTATAATAGTTAAAGCTACTGAGGCATCACATAGATCTTGTTAATCTCTTTTTCCCTAATTCACCCCACGTGTTCGTTCCCCAGTGGCCCTGTACGCTCTGAGCGCGGTTTACTTCGCCGGCGTGATGGTGCGGCTGATGCTGACGCTGACGCCAGTAGTGTGCGTGCTCTCCGGGATCGCCTTCTCCATCCTGCTGGAACTGGTGCTCAAGGAAGATGACCTGCCGATTGGAGACGAGGACAAGAGCCTATACGACAAGGTAAGCCATATTAGATAACAAGCTGCTATTTAGAAATGGCCTCGCAACGCAAGTACTTTTCCCAAACATGCTTGGAATTGGTTGAGTTGTTATAAACGTCTTGTACATTACATTCATCTGTGGACTCTGTCACAGAATAAATAATAGCACAAGTACAGAAGGATACCGGAGTGAAGTAATTTAAATACACAGCGACTTTCACTACAACGCAATTTAACTCGCACAGCGCTGCGAGATTTCAATTATATTTACCTAGAAGGCCCATCGCGTGCAGGCTAGAATGTATCGTATCACTACACGCGAGAGCTTCTATTGCTGTAGCCGTTTCAGAATCGCTGTGTCACTTTTTCGCTAGGTAGGGTTGTATTAAGATATGACTAGGTAGTTACAGTAGTCGCAGCGGAAGTATGTGTCTCGGAAGTTAAAGTCACGAGAGTTAGTGGTGCTAGTCGCTGTGCAAACTGCTATTTTACAGGCGCAATTCCAATGTTGAAGATGAAGACAGCATTTTATAACTGCCTCGCTTACGTTTTTCGCATATTCTATCTCACTCTTACTTTATGCTGTTTTATCCCCACAGCAGTGCGCAATCGTTCACAGAGCCTAACTTCACAAACATATAGATTGGCTGCGACTACTATATTTGTACTGTTAACTATTCTGTGATATGATATAATTAAGATTTGTAATAGAAAAAACAAGTAATAATGTAAGTATTATGTTATTACTTATTACTATACATTTTAATAGTTCTATTACATATCATGACATTGGTTCCTATCAGAATATACCTAGTTTTACTATCCCGTTTTCAGAACGCCCAATAAGTTTAGTGAGTTACCTAGGTACGTATTAAATGTCGTTGGTTGATTATATCATAATAGTTATTGCACTTTGATGAATAAAGGTGCATGAATTCCATGCTTAGTAAATAATTTTAAAGAAATGGCTACCTTCGTAATAAAATGATGGTATGTAGGTATTGAAAGTAGGTACTTTATTGTTAAACACACGGCGCGCGTCTCATCGAGCGCACGCTTGACAGCCTACTGACTTAAATAGAAATAACATTGACAATACTATTCGATGGCTTGCCGCTTAAATGGTCAAGTTAATAAATAATAGTTTAAAAAAACCACTCTTTTTTTAAATAAAACATATTTTTCTTATTTACACTATAATTCAAAATTATTAAAATTTATTTTCTATTTTTTAGTTTGGTGTTCTATATAAAGCGTGTTTTTTTTTAAACTATTATTTATTTTCTGCTTTTTAGTTTGGTTTATTTATAAGAGCGTTTTTTTATTTTTTATTTTTATTTTATTTTTCGAATTATTGCATTGTCTTCGGTCTTTGACAGGTGTGCAAAATTTGAATGAAATCTGACCGTTTAAAGTGGGTCAAAATAGCGTCCAAAGGAGTCGGTTACAAACATACAATACAAGTGAAGCTAATATAAAGCGTATAAAAATGCGGGTAGCTAGTAACAATGTCTTCAACCTCTAGTCTTTTCGTGACCACGATCAATGCAACTTGATGAAAAGTCTAGATTACAATTTATTTTAGCTGATTCTATAAATTTAAACAAAAAAATACATGTATTTTTTTATACATGATTATACAATGTGTCCAGGACACGGAGAATTTAACAAAAAAAAAAGTAGAGTGGTGCATCCCCCAAACCATATTAATGGTAGCTATTTTCCTTTTTTATTTGGTTTAACTATGTGATGTCTTCAATAATTAATATCCAGGGAAGTAGAGGTCTTCTAGACAAAAAATGGACTCTTTTAACAGAGAATATAATTATTTTTGAGACATTGTCTAGTAACAGGTAGTTTTACCCTACAAATGGTGGAGTAGAAAATGTTTTGATTTGTATTAGTTATTTACGTCTTCTATTTCTCCAATTTTTATATTTTCTCCCAATGACTTGCCTAATAATAATAACAGTCTATTTAAAATGTCTACTCGCTTCTTTCCATTAGTGTTTAACAAATTGTTAAAGTTTTCAAGTCTCGTGTCCAGACACATTGTATATTGAATTCCATTCGCAAAAGTAAAAAAAAAACATTGTTTAACTCCGTCCTCTTAACCTATAAAGTTAAAGTATTGTACACATAGAGAAAAAACATCGGTCAACTCCGTCCTCTTAACCTATAAAGTTGAATTATTGTACACATTAAAGAGAAAAAAAAAACATTGGTGATCTCCGTCCTCTTAACCTATAAAGTTGAAGTATTGTACACATTATATACACACCGGAAGATGGGCAGCAGCGTCTTCCGAGCACATATGTAATACTGCGGTCACCAATCCGCCTGCCAAGCGTGTTGACTATGGCAAACCCCCCCCCCTTTTTGGGGGAGGCCTATGTTCAGCAGTGGACTTCTAAAGGCTGACAAGATGATGATGATGATGACACATTATAGAGAAAAAATACATTGTTCAACTCCATCCTCTTAACCTATAAAGTTGAAGTATTTTACATATAATAGAGAAAAAAAAATGGTCATATCCGTCCTCATAACCTATAAAGTTGAATGATTGTACAAATTATAGTGAAAAAAACATTGGTCAACTCCGACCTCTAAACCTATAAAGTTGAAGTATTGTAAACAGTATAGAGAAAAAAATGATCAGCTCCGTCCTCTTAACCTATAAAGTTGAAGTATTGTACACATTATAGAGAAAAAAAACATTGGTCAACTCCGATCTCTAAACCTATAAAGTGAAGTATTGTACACATTATAGAGAAAAAATACATTTGTCAACTCCGTCCTCTTAACCTATAAAGTTGAAGTATTGTAAACATTAAAGAGAAAAAGAAATTGCTCAGCTCCATCCTCTTAACCTATAAAGTTGAAGTATTGTGCACATAGAGAAAAAAACATCGGTCAACTCCGTCCTCTTAACCTATAAAGTTGAATTATTGTACACATTATAGTGAAAAAAAACATTGGTCAACTCCGACCTCTAAACCTATAAAGTTGAAGTATTGTAAACATTATAGAGAAAAAAAAATGATCAGCTCCGTCCTCTTAACCTATAAAGTTGAAGTATTGTACACATTATAGAGAAAAAAAACATTGGTCAACTCCGTACTCTAATCCTATAAAGTGAAGTATTGTACACATTATAGAGAAAAAAAAACATTGGTCAACTCCGTCCTCTTAACCTATAAAGTTGAAGTATTGTAAACATTATAGAGAAAAAAAAATGATCAGCTCCGTCCTCTTAACCTATAAAGTTGAAGTATTGTACACATTATAGAGAAAAAAAACATTGGTCAACTCCGTCCTCTTAACCTTTAAAGTTGAAGTATAGTTCCCATTATAGAGACCTGATTACTATGCAGTATTTTGTGTTATGTTATGACCTGATGGGCAGTCAATAGTGACAGTACACATTATGCTAGGGTATGTCTGTGTGTGTTATAAAGTACTGGTGTACCGTTTTTAGACTCATTTTGCTCAGCTAATAGGCTAGCTTTTAGGCGTATTTTTGAAAGCTTGCTTTAGAAGATACATTGTTTTCTTCTTATGCTCGTAAAGTTCTTATTTACGCTTGGTGTATGTGTCATAAAAATGCATTATCTCTTATTCTCTATGGTCTCCGATCCGAGTCTTATGATTCATGTAGAAAGTTTTAAAAAAAAGTCGCGGGAAAGAAGCTCTCGTCTTTTCTTAGCTGTATTTCAAACACCCCCCTCCAGAAGACTTTATTACCCCGGCAGAACATCTGCCTCCTGGACATGAGCTGCAGTGGCCAATTTAGAAGTCGCTTAACAGACTCCGCACCCAAGTTGGTTGTTGCAGAAGTAACTTAGCCAAATGGGGAATAATCAAGGTATCTGAAGAACAGTGTGAGTGCGGTGCTCCCACACAAAATATGCTACATCTGCTTTCCTGCCCTCTGTGCCCGACTACCTGCACACGAGAAGATCTGATTGAGGCATCCGATAGGGCCGTAGAAGTGGCTACATACTGGAGCAAAGAAATTTAACATTATTATATAAGAGCTTATTGACACGATGAATGAATGAATGAATGAATGAATAAGACACTGACACATTCACTGTTTATTTTCCTAGCAATTGAAGTGGAAAGCAGAGTGTAAAATCCACACCAGTGTATAAAAGTGAAACGTTTGTTTGGAAAGTTTTAACGCGATAACGACTGGACGGATTTTGATGAAATTTGGAATGGAGATAGCTTATACCTTGGAATAAAACATAAGGTGCTATTCATCATCGTCATCATCTTCATCATCATACTTCACTCTTAAACGGCTGTACGGATTTTGATAAAATTTGTAATGGAGATAGCTTATACCCTGGTAAAACACATAGGATACTTTTTATCATCAATACATACATCATACTTCACTCTCCAACGGGTGCAGCCGTTGGAGAGTTGGTTTTGATGAAATTTGTAATGGAGATAGCTTATACCCTGGTAAAACACATAGGATACTTTTTATCATCAATACATACATCATACTTCACTCTCCAACGGGTGCAGCCGTTGGAGAGTTGGTTTTGATGAAATTTGTAATGGAGATAGCTTATACCCTGGTAAAACACATAGGATACTTTTTATCATCAATACATACATCATACTTCACTCTCCAACGGGTGCAGCCGTTGGAGAGTTGGTTTTGATGAAATTTGTAATGGAGATAGCTTATACCCTGGTAAAACACATAGGATACTTTTTATCATCAATACATACATCATACTTCACTCTCCAACGGGTGCAGCCGTTGGAGAGTTGGTTTTGATGAAATTTGTAATGGAGATAGCTTATACCCTGGTAAAACACATAGGATACTTTTTATCATCAATACTTACATCATACTTCACTCTCCAACGGGTGCAGCCGTTGGAGAGTTGGTTTTGATGAAATTTGTAATGGAGATAGCTTATACCCTGGTAAAACACATAGGATACTTTTTATCATCAATACATACATCATACTTCACTCTCCAACGGGTGCAGCCGTTGGAGAGTTGGTTTGGATGAAATTTGTAATGGAGATAGCTTATACCCTGGTAAAACACATAGGATACTTTTTATCATCAATACATACATCATACTTCACTCTCCAACGGGTGCAGCCGTTGGAGAGTTGGTTTTGATGAAATTTGTAATGGAGATAGCTTATACCCTGGTAAAACACATAGGATACTTTTTATCATCAATACATACATCATACTTCACTCTCCAACGGGTGCAGCCGTTGGAGAGTTGGTTTTGATGAAATTTGTAATGGAGATAGCTTATACCCTGGTAAAACACATAGGATACTTTTTATCATCAATACATACATCATACTTCACTCTCCAACGGGTGCAGCCGTTGGAGAGTTGGTTTTGATGAAATTTGTAATGGAGATAGCTTATACCCTGGTAAAACACATAGGATACTTTTTATCATCAATACATACATCATACTTCACTCTCCAACGGGTGCAGCCGTTGGAGAGTTGGTTTTGATGAAATTTGTAATGGAGATAGCTTATACCCTGGTAAAACACATAGGATACTTTTTATCATCAATACATACATCATACTTCACTCTCCAACGGGTGCAGCCGTTGGAGAGTTGGTTTTGATGAAATTTGGAATGGAGGTAGCTTATACCCTGGTAAAACACATAGGATACTTTTTATCATCAATACATACATCATACTTCACTCTCCAACGGGTGCAGCCGTTGGAGAGTTGGTTTTGATGAAATTTGGAATGGAGGTAGCTTATACCCTGGAATAACACATAGGATACTTGTCATCATCATCATACTTTACTCTCAAACGGCTGAACGCATTTTGATGAAATTTTGAATGGAGATAGCTTATACTCTGGAATAACACATAGGATACATTTCATCATCATCATCATACTTCACTCTCAAACGGCTGAACGGATTTTGATGAAATTTGCAATGGAGATAGCTTATACTTTGGAATAACACATAGGATACTTTCATCATCATCATCCATCACGCGGGTGAAACTGCGAGACAGAAATAATGTTTTAGATATTTCCTACAAAAAATATATACAAAAAATTAAGATCGGTCGAGGCATTTTCGAGTTTTTGCGAGACTAACGCACGGCTATTGATTTTTATATATAATAGAATAGAAGTAGAAGACAGAAGATTCATTTTCTTAATTTGTTCCAGTCCGGCAAGCCTAAGAAGAAGCAACTGGCGGAGCCCCAGAGCGCCGCCGCCGCCGCCGCCCCGGCCGACAGCGGGCTCGGCATGAACGTGCGCTCGGGCACACTGATCGCGTGCATGATCCTGCTGATGTTGTTCTGCGTGCACTGCACGTGGGCCACGTCCAACGCGTACTCCAGCCCCAGCATTGTGCTCGCGAGCTATGGAAATGATGGGTAAGGGTCGTGGATTATTTCAACACGTCTTGTTGTTCCGACTTTTTTATATTCTCCATAGATAGATAACTCTTTATTGAACCACAAAAATAAAAATCTTACAACTAAAAAACAATATTAATAACAAAGTGTCACAATGGGCGGTCTTATCGCTCAGAGCGATCTCTTCCAGACAACAGTGCACGGAAAGGAATAACGGAGGTAATAGGGACGTAAACAAAAAAGCTTTGAGAAAGTACAGCTTATGTAACAACATTTAATACAATATTATGATGATACTATACTAGTGACTCGCCCCGGCTTCGCACGGGTAGCGCTCACACTGCGGCATTTTTCTTATGTGTTTGACAGGCTTGTTTAATAACAAACCGGAAACGAAAACGAAACGAAATAATTTACGTTTCCACGGCAACATGACATTCCGTTCCTAATAGCGAGTAATAAAGATATCCAACGGAGAACCAAGGTAACCGACATAGCTCTAAGGATATGCAAGCTAAAGAGGCAGTGGGCAGGTCACACCTCCCGAAGAACCGATAGCCGTTGGGGTAGACGAGTTCTCGAGTAGAGACCATGTTTAGGCAATCATAGTGTAGGAAGCCCTGTGGCCAGGTGGAGTGACGACCTGCGAAAAGGGGTGCATTAGGAGAGGCCTACGTCCAGCAGTGGACAAATATTGGCTGGTGATGAAAGCGAGTAATCGTAATTTTTGCAAATTTTAGATACCTTGTGCAATTACTGCAATTTTTTGTAATGTAATATTATGGTAATTTTTGTAATGTAATATTATGCCCGTGTTACTTGCTGATAATGTAGCTTTCTGTAAATGAAAGAATTTATAAAAGCGATTTATTATTTATTAAGTTTATCCATTACAAACAATCATACAAAAATAAAAGTAAAACAAATCTTTTGTCTTTATAATATTAGTGTACACAGGCTGAGTTTTGAATAGGTATCAGTAGTGTGAGATTTTAACTTGTTTCGGAGGGCACGTAGTAAGAATGATTCGGATGGACGCAGAAATAAAATTATTAAAAAGTGAACTCCAATTTTGTAGGCACTACAAAACAAATTATAAATATAAGTTATTTATTTTTGGAGTTTGTTTTTTTATTCAATAATAACTTAAATCTCGTGATGGAACAAAATAAATCTTTGGAAATATTTTTGAGATCCAAAATAGAATGTTACATGTTAACCAAATTTTATGAAAAATCACAAAATGTACTCACAGAGGCACCCTAAAATAGGCACATTTTTGTTGATCTTCTGCTATTTCATCTAGAGTTCAAAGTGAGAGGTCTAATAACAGCTGTCCAATGCTGTGTTCCTGGAGGAAACTTAAAAAGTAAATATATAAACGAAAAATTTCGATATCTCAAAAGTCGTAAAACTAAAATTGTTTTCCATGATGTGTGGAATAATATCCCACCCCGGCACTTAATTGACAATTTTGTTACACGTGTAAATCCATGTCTGGTTGATAGATAAGGGTGTTAATTTAGGAAAATCCACCGTCGACATTTAGATGTAAAACACAATATCGAACACTGGAAAGTAATTCCAACCAAACTCCCGTCCAAGCGATCAACAAGTCTAGCGCTCGTGAGAAGGTCTCGTGTCGTGTCATTATAAGATACATTATTTCTATTACACTGTGTAACTGTGTGTAATCTCCGTATATTATTTTGTTTTAGGTCTCGCAAAATCCTGGACGACTTCCGCGAGGCTTACGGCTGGCTGTCTCAGAACACTGCCGACGACGCGCGAGTCATGTCGTGGTGGGATTACGGTTATCAGGTAAAATCTCATCTCCATGCTTAGGTATTGTAGTAACAAAAGTACACTCTGTCGCTGAATAACTATAATTATGGTTATCGATTGTCTATACTTCTCTTTATTTTCAATTTTGCGTCTGCAACTAACTATACGCATAGCGCATTGTTGGTATGACGCGGCGTCCATCAAATGGAGTCAACTTCTCAAACTGGATGCCAATTTATGCTTATATATACAGGAACTCTTAAAAAAAATAAGCTTTGTGCAGTAGCCATGTAATGTCACGAGAACTAAACGTGTGTGCCAAAGTTCAGCCCGATAGCTTTAGTGGTAGTGGGTGAAACATTGATTACAAAATTCCAGGACATACATACATAGATAAAAGTGAAGTTAAATAAATGCTTTTAAAAAAGCAGTATCAAAAAGTCTGCACAAATAAAATAAAAAGAAGTCCTAAGGTACTTAAAATAAGGCACTGAACAAGAATATAATATATTTTTTAATGGTCACTGTCTGTCTGTTTGTCTATTAGCGCATCTCGTAAAAATTACTGGACCGATTGCGATGCGATTTTCACTGATGGATAGCTTAATTATTGACTTAAAATCTGGCGTACTTTGTATCTCAATCTGATGACTTCACGCCGAGCAATCGATAAAAATCTATTTGACGGCTGATCAAATTTTGTTGAAATGTATGTTACTGGCGTATTTTCTTAGAAGTTACGATAGGTATATAAATGCTAAAAGTAAGAAAAATGCTGCAGTGTCAGCGTTACCCGTGCGAAGCGGTCACTAGTTTACAATAAAATACTTTGACTTTGCACGTAATTTATGCGGTCCACGCCCGAGGAGCTGTTACCTCATCTTCCCACTTTTAATTATATCCATGCCTTTCCAGATAGCGGGCATGGGCAACCGGACGACTCTAGTAGACAACAACACGTGGAACAACTCTCACATCGCGCTCGTCGGCAAGGCCATGGCCAGCAACGAGAGCGCCGCCTACGACATCATGACGATGCTGGACGTGGACTACGTGCTGGTGATCTTTGGCGGCGCTATCGGCTACTCCGGAGATGACATCAACAAGTTCATTTGGATGGTCAGGATCGCGGAGGGAGAGCATCCTAAGGATATTCATGTGAGTTTTCTAACGTGGTTTTCATTCACGTCTTTTTTTTGTGTATATTAGTGCTGTTGGTCTCTACCGACCTCTATTGCTTCACCGGACTGGGGGGGTGGGTGCGAAAGCGTTCCCCCGTAATGCGAGGCGCAGAAGGCGTATGCCAAAGTTTATATTTTGGCGTGCGCCTTCTGTGCAAACTTGGCTTAGGCAGTTGCCTAGATTACAGAGATTGGACTAACACCCCTGGATTGCTAGTGTTATGTGATCCAGGGCCCTGACAAAATGGTTAGGAGCCTTTTGATTAATTAAACTTGACCACCGATTTAGAATACAACTTTCGAGAAGAGATCGGCAAGAAACTAGAAAGGCGAATAAGTGATTATTTAATAATAACAGGACCTTTGACCTCGCCGGCGAGGTCCGTGTCTGTGTCTAAGTGTGTGATTCCCTGATGGGTTGTCAGAGGATGTAGGATTGGTTAGCATTCACGACTTGTCACATCACACCCATACAGACAAGCTAAACAACCTACATTTAAACAATTCCCGTCCGTAAATATTAGTTTACATGTTTTTCTTTTTTCTTTTCCATAAGCTGTAGGTACAATGTATATTTACCCGACTGCAGAGGTTATGTTTTACTGTATGTATGTTTGAACAAGCTGGCTTCCGGAGTGGATACTCAACTATGGACCACATACACGCTGTCAAGCAACTGGTGGAGAGATGCAGAGAATATAACCGGCCCTTGTGTTTCGCCTTTGTCGATTATGAAAAGGCTTTCGACAGTGTCGAACACTGGGCCGTGTTTCATTCTCTCCATCGTTGCGGCATTGACAAGCGTTATGTGAATATCCTCCGAGAGCTATACAACAGTGCCACAATGCAGGTGCGCATGCACAAACTATCCGACCTTATTCCAATTAGGAGAGGCGTGCGGCAAGGAGACACTCTCTCGCCGAAGCTATTTACCTCTGTCTTGGAAGACGTAATGAAGACTTTAAGCTGGAGCAAGAGAGGTGTCACTGTAAACGGCCGCCACATGTCGCACCTGCGGTTCGCTGACGACCTCATCCTGGTAGCTGAGACCGCTGCTGATCTCCAGCTCATGCTTACTGAGTTGCACGAAGCGTCTGCGAGCGTCGGTTTGAGGATGAACATGTCCAAGACCAAGGTTATGACAAATCTTCCGTCACGAAGACCTAATGTAATCGTCAATAGCTGCCCCTTAGAGGTAGTCGACGAGTACATTTATCTTGGACATTGTTTGTCTTTTAAACGGGGCTCCCAGCTGAAGGAGATCGCTAGGCGAGTCCAGCTCGGATGGGGTGCCTTTGGAAAACTGGAAGATGTTTTCAAATCTAAACTCCCCCAAAACCTGAAGAGCAAGATGTTTAACCAATGTGTCCTGCCCATACTCACATACGGTGCGGAAACGTGGCCGCTCACGAAGGAGCACATATATAAAATACGAGTGGCCCAACGAGCTATGGAGCGCGCCATGCTAGGCATCCGCTTGGTAGATCGCATACCAAACGTCGAAATTCGACGTCGTACTAAAGTTGAAGATGTAGGTATGCGAATTGCCAGGCTGAAGTGGAAATGGGCAGGACATTTGGCAAGAAGGGACGAAAATAGGTGGACCAAGGCAGTCACCGAATGGTATCCAAGAGAAGGGCTAAGACCTCGAGGCAGACCACCCGCCCGATGGTCAGATGACATTGTGAGGTACGCTGGGGTCCAATGGATTAGATTAGCACAGGACCGGAAAGACTGGCGAGAACGAGAGGAGGCCTATACTCAGCAGTGGGTGGATACGGGCTGATTAGATAGATAGATAGATGTTTGTATGTTTCTTTGGCGCGTCCTACAGCCTAAACGCTTAGATGGATTTTGATAAATAAGGTATCATTGGATTCGTCTTAATCACGAGAAAAGTAATGTTGCAATAGTGTTTCTTTAAATAATTTATTTTATCTATAAATATCAACTGCAATTTAAATTCAGTGTCAACTGCCAGGCTTTCTGAAGTCTAGTTTCGGAACCAACAGATCCATTGTGTAATTGCAAATTACAGCTTTCGATGCAAGTTTTCTTTCGTGTTTCACTACTTTGTGTGGCTGTATCAATAAAGATAATCACTTATTTATTTCTACCTATGTGTTCAGACACGGCGCAATCCGCGCGGATGCGAACTGCGTAGAGCTTTGTATACATCAGCATCTTTATATTTGCTCTATCCTCGAAATCTTTCACTTGTGTCCTTTAGCGCTGAGTACATTAACTCCATCTAGTATTGAATCTACCGCCACAGTAAGATTCAATCTCGTATTTTCAATAAACCTTTTTGTCACACTTAATTTCCATGAACCAAAGATTATTTTGTACTAAACATTGTACAATTTGTTTGCAGGAAGCGGACTATTTTACTGAGCGGGGCGAATACAGAGTAGACTCAGAAGCTTCTAAAACAATGTTGAATTGTCTAATGTATAAGTTGTCGTACTATAGGTAAGTTCAAACTATTAACTGCGTAATATTAGATTAATTCATCAAATAACAACTATTTAACTATATTTACAGGACGAAAATTAACTTTTAAACTAGTTTTTTTTATCTATATGGACAATTTTGAAACGTATTATTAGTGAAACATATCCTTTTCTATAATACTAAATTTGATTAATATCCGTTCAGCCGTTACGGAGCTGAGCGGTAACAAACATAAATACTTACACAAATACTTTAAAAATGTAAGTTAGAATGATTGACATACTAACTTTCATCATCAACATCATTTCCAGTCCGTGTCCGCCCACTGCTGAGTATAGGCCTCTCTTTTTGGGTCCATGCTCAGGAGTGTTCCATGTACCATAGAGCGATGTTAGCCTAGCGGTATACTAGTGCGAGTTAGAATACCACGATACCGAGTTCGGCCCTAGGCCCCGCACCTATCACGTTTCTAAGTTATGTGCGGTTTTCCATTGTTCGGAGGGCACGTTAAGCTGTCGCTCACGGCTATTATTGATTAACAGTACTTGTTAAGCCATGTCAGAGGCCCTCGGGCGGCCGGACTAGCTCTGACACCAGAGGCCAGCACTACCTCATACAACAAGCAAGCCAGTAACTCGACCCAACTCGATTCCGTGCTATGTTCGACTCACGATATTTACCTTTTTTTATGCAGTTTATTGTCATTGTAATCTATGCATAGTAAGTAGTAGTAGAATGTGGTTGACTCGTCTCGTTAATGGTTGACCGATGCTGTTGCTGTCCGTTCTCGTCAACCACCCGGTGAACTCATTATATGTTTTCATCAGTTCAAGACTTTTAATATAAATAAATGTAGAATGTATGTGTAAGTGATCAATGTGTGTGTTTATTTTCCAGATACGACAGCGGCGGCAGCCCGCCGGGCTACGACAGGACGCGCAGCGCTCTGCCGGGAAACAGAGGGTTTAAACTCACTTACTTAGAAGAAGCCTACACTACGGAGCACTGGCTTGTTAGAATATACAGGTACTACTTACAGACTCATTTTTTTTTGTATATCTTCGTCTATCATTTGTTTCGTGTATAAATAGTTCCGTAGGGAAAGTAATAAAATTTAGTGGTGGCTCCAGATGATCGTCCAACCGTGCAACTGATCTACCAACCATCGATGTGTGTAAGGGTAGTTCGTGCACGTTTGACAAAGTTCAGTCGAATTGGCCTGAGACAAAGAATAACTATTATACTCCTATCCCGAGACAAGAATAAGAATAAGCCGTTCGAAGCGGCCCACGGACACTTCGAAAGTTGGACGATCATTTGAACGTCCGTATGTTATTTTTTCGCGCCTCATTTAAAATAATTGAATGTAAATGTGTGTGTGTGTGTGTCACATTCACATGTTTTTTTATATTTGAATCGTAGGTAGGCTTGAATATAATAATTGTAGGCGCTAATCACGAACAGTGTGGCTGCAATTATAGCTTCGATGCGACGCCCTGGATATGATGGTTCGGAGTTCGCTCTCGATGTGCGGAGTGCTGGTTGCGGATCGGTCGAGATCGCGAAGGTTCAGCCGCACGTTTGGAGTTGGAGGGTTGGATGATCGTCTGGTGCCACCATATTATAATATACGTGCATATTTGTTTATGAATACGTGGACATCAATTCGGTTCCGATACAAACGGCGCCATAATCGCTCACATTATTTCGCAAATTCTGCGTTGACCAATGTAGTCGAAACATTGATAGGTATTTAAGTTCTTGACGTTATTCATTTAATTCCAGGGTGAAAAAACCAGATGAGTTCAACCGCCCGCGCCTGCCCCTAGCCAAGAGGACGGTGTCCACAAGCAATTCTCTTTCTAAGAAGGTATGACTGCAACAAAAGGTTTGTTCTTTGCGTGGAGGGCGTGACTAACAAATGAATAAAATACTTGTGTAAATCTTTATAGTTTCTCTTTAATCACGTTTGTAAATATCCGTGTCGGATAATTTCTGGTAAGCTTAATAAATGTTTTGAAAAATCATTCTGATTGTTATTATATTAAACGGGGTGAAATCTTTTCAAATTATGGCTATTCTATTTATTATGTTTCGGGGTGTGATCAACTTGCGTCACTTGGCATTATTCTTTACAAGTTACAAGTGTTATGAACTATAATTTTGAACCTTATTTATTCCCAGTTACAGATTAAATTAATTCTCTGTGGTGCAATGCAAGTGTTACTCAAAAAAGGTTATTTTTTACATCTACATGACGTTTACCTCGTTTATCATAGTGATATTATGAATATGCGGTTTGTACACATGCTTATTTTATTACTTTATTCCGAATCTATGTAATAATCTATAAATAACAAATAAATCCAAAACACAAAAACACATTAGATACAAAATATAAGTAATCAAAATGATCAGTTATGAAATCAAAATAAACATAAAAATATCACTAAGATTGATAAAATCAAGAAATAACAAAAACAACATTAAGTACTTTATGATTAAAAATCTTGGGAGGTAGGAACGACCCCGTCACATTAAATGTTGTGCCTGATGTAATAGATATAAATAATATACAGTAGGGCCTCGATAATATGAACGCCCAAAATTTATACCCTGTTCGGATGTACGCAGCGTTCGGATTATAGTATGCAGACATTTTAGGAAAAACAGCAAATAATTCAGTATGGAAACTATGTTTTAATCATTAGAAAATGTTATAATATAATTAAAGGATGATGCTATTACATTACATACATTTATATTTATACTTTTTTGAAGAATTCTAATATAGTACATTGACGGTCATGTCAAAACGCACAAGCACGTTAGTAGATTGTGCACAACAAAATGGCGGAATGGCGCGCGGAGCGTTCAAGTACGATACGTGTACGTGTAGCGTCTAAAAAGTTTCATTCGGCACTAAAATACGAGTGTAGCATAGCGAGTTACCTAAAAACGGCAGACGCGCGGGGGCAAGGGGTCGTTCGGATTATAGAGGCATTCGGATTAGCTTGGGTTCGGATTATCGAGGCCCTACTGTAATATAAACCTGTATTTTGAGAGGATGCCCATATTGCAATAATGTGGATTTCACCTTTATGTGATTTAGTCGTAACTGCCGAAAGTATTGTGTGACTCAATAATTTAATATAGTCTACCTGCTGTAAATACCTGGATATAATCCTGAAATTACTGAAGATAAAACCATGTCACTGACTATTGACAATACCCTAGGAAACATATAAACAAAATAAAATAAGCAACGTAGTCAACCCTAGCAGTGACTAGGTACTTGTACTACTAATTATTCTGTGATATGTTATGACTTAGATATTGTAACAGAATAAATAAGTAATAATGTATTATGTTATTACTTATTATTATAAATTAAAATAGTTCTATTACATACAATGACATTCTTATCAGAATAGACCTACTACCTCATTTTTACTACCTACCTATCCCGTTTTCAGAACGCCGATAAGTTTAGTGAGATACCTACCTACGCGTCGTTGGTTGATTATGATTATATCCTATAGGTATTGCACTTTGATGAATAAAGGTGCCTGTCTGAATTCCATGCTTTTTAATGAGTGAAAAATAAATTGCTACCTACGTAATAAAAGGTATTAAAAGTAGGTAGGTATTATACGAGACATATATTATATAAATTCCTAATTAGTTCTAGGCTACTTACTAAGTCAGCACAGTAATTCATTTTCCGATCAACAATACCTACTATAATCAATTATAAAATTACGTTGATCGATTTAATAAACGACTTTATTTCTGCGCGGAAAAACCTTAAATATGCGTAGCTTCGGTATGGAACACAAATGAAATAACATAAAACTATAGGAACCTACGTAATAAAAAAATATCAATATCTAACTACATAACTAGGTATTACAATTTATTACCTTTCAATATCCTTTGGAAGCGTAAAGAATGACAATTCGTCATTTCTATCACTATTCAAACAGCCGAATGGTATGCAGTACTTTCTAGCTTTCTTCTTGGTCCTCATAATTAAAACACGAATAAAGTTTGTCAATAACTTTACGTAAGTAGGTGCTCTATCGCTAAGTACAAGGCGCACGACTCATCGAGCGCACGCTTGACACTCGACTGAACGGACCCGAATATTGGGTCCTTAAATTTATTTGTACTTCTTGCGGAGTGCGACCGCCCTGACAAAGTGCAATTCAGCTCGCACGACCTTGATGCGTATCATTTTATATGCGTCTCTCTTTCTAACGCGTAAGTCTATGTTAGTCTATCTCGCTGCAAAACACGGATAGAGTAACAGCGATAGAGTAACACGGATAGTATAACGCGGGCGTTACAGAAATTCGCGCGCGCAAGTATATCGAGTGAGACAGGCCTGGTAAACTCGCCGTACACCAAAGCGCGGAGAGTACAAATTTGCTTGCACTGAATAAGATTTTATGATTATTTCCGTATTTATTTACGCGTTTTCTAAGGGAGCGAATCTTTTGTACGTAGAACTTTTATTCTGTGCTATTGAGAATCCTAATGAAACACTTGTGAAAACTAATAAACACGGCTAGTTATATTGGTGCTGGCTAGTTATATAGTTATATTACTAAATGCCTACTTTTATGCAAGATATTAACATGAAAATTTCGGTAAATAAAATCACCTTAATTTAATTAATATTTTTAGAAAATGTACCTTAACATTTACTATTTCTATCGTCTGCTAATCAATAAGGCAGTATTGTTATTTTGATATATTTATTGTACATATTTTGATATTTTGCAGCCGGCATTAGGACAGGCCGCTACGGTATAGTAATTATATTTCAATTCTATCTAATTAGTGTTGTGAAGTCTGTTGGTGTCGGTCATTTGATGTTTCTTGCAGCAACCATTTCATGTGCATGTGCTTGTAAATGTTTCATTTTGTTCCTTTCTATTGTATCAAAGTATTGTACTAGTTTAACTTGCCGAATGTTCCGAATTCATTTGAATGTTATTTATACCTGCATTCACTCACGTATATCGTACTAGCTGTACCCTTGGCTTGCCCGCGTGGATATTTCTCGGGGTTAAAAGTAACCTATGTGTTATTCCAGGACCAAAAATACCTACAAAGTACAATATACTACATTTCATCAAAATTTGTTCAGGCGTCGGACAGTTTTTATGGATTGCTCGGCTTCTACTCATCAGATTCAGATACCAAATACACCAGTTTTTAAGTCAAACCCTAAGCTATCCAACAGTGGAAACCGCACAGCAATTGGTTTAGTTTTACGTGATGCGCAAACAGCCTGTCAAACAGACAGGCAATGAAAAAATATTCTTGTTCAGTACATAGCTTATTTTAAGTATCTTTTCGTTATGGCGTTTTTTTTGTAATGTTCTTTTTACAGATTTTGTTGCTTACTGCTTTATTATAAGTATAGATATCACCATAAATCAGAAGTGATAATCCTCACTCTCTTTAAGGGCCGAATTAATAAACCGACCTCAACTCTGAGAGCTCTATTGAGAGCGATCTCAAGTTGCTAATCTAATTAATAAACATATCTTAAGCTGTTGATTGAGATGCCGTAATCAGCCGAGTTAGTATTTAATAATAAATGAATCTCGACTCTCAAGAGCGCACTTGCGATGTGCTTTGAGATGCAGAATGTTGAGTGCAGTCGATCCGTGACTTGAGAGTGTGATTGCCAGTTGCTAGAATAAAGGATTTCGAAAATATTATGTCAGAAGTTGATAATTATAATTATATTAACCATCATTATAAGAATATTTTTATATTCCTCTGGAAATTAACAAATTTATTTGTCATGATTGCAAAAAGATCCGAAGATTTGGTAGATATCAGAACCTGGCGAGGACTCGCTGAAGTCTAAAAAGATCCGAAATCGTAACCAAAGGATACGCGCCGGAAATACAGCGCGTAATTAATGAATTTTTATTTTCATAAATTATAGTTATTTGTTGATGAATTGCGTTCTTTAATAGATAGTGTAACTTTGAAAATATAGACATATATTATGGCTTACATCCTTTCTACAAAAAAACTAAAGTAAGGTTATGATAATTATGTAGAAAATAAACATTACGTTTAATATAATTGCATTTAATTTAATTCAATTACATCGAAGTAATAATTAACCTTACGTTATATCTTATTTGAGCAAAAACCGAACATTCACTAAAGAAAATAAATCGTTCATTCGTAGTTCATTCAATCTTGCTCTCAAGTTCTGGTTCGTGACGTAGCATCTTGAGATGCGGCTCTTGAAAGCGACATGATCTGAGATGCTCTTGAAGTGTCTTTATTAATCAGCGACGATCTTAAGATGCTGATCACAACTTGAGAGCGTATCAGTTGATATCGCACTTGAGAGCTCAACCAAGAGCGATTTATTAATACGGGCCTAAGTAACCCAGTTGATAAGTAAGTAATAAATTAAACGTAGCTATAAAGGCACTTAAGATCTAGCATCCTGATGAAGAAACTAGACGTGTGTTTAAAGTACTCTATAGAGTTCGTAATCGTGATCATCTTAAAGTTTGATGGATATCTTAGCATGACAATGTATTCGGTTCACATTCTGCATGATGTTACATTGTGTGTGTGTTTTTCACTTTAGTCAATAGTCCACAGGTTCCCAAACATTTAACCCAACGTCCATTTGGTAAGACAAATCATTTCACCCCTCAACAACAGTTGTAGAAATCAAATCACAATTCAATAATAGGTAGTAGATCATTATTATTATTACTTCACATTTTAGATAGTTCTAGCAACTGACGAATACTTCACGGTCCGTTTTGCAGCTCAAACTTTTAACGACCAAGAATCGCTAAGATTCTTTGGTGTTAGCCCCCTCTAGCTTGAAGACTACAAGGTACAAAAGACCACAAAAGACCATAGTGGATACATCCGGATCCTATCCTGCCATATTCTGTCTTTGAAGCAGTATTTTTAAATATTTTACTGATTTTGATTTCTCTCAGAATGTTATTTAAGTTATTTTATTTGTTCCTTATATGGTGTAATAAAGTGTTTATTATTATTATTATTATTATTATTATTATTTAGGGTGCAACCTTAAATATCATTATGAGAGAAATCAAAATCAGACTACTACTACTAAATTAGATACTAGATAAAATATTAATTTTAAAGCAACCCTCCATCCAGAGCCTTCTAAATGTTTTCAATTGTCCCTTGAGCTGTAGCTCCCGATAGGTAAAGTCAGGGGGCAGTAGGTACTGTCGATGTTGGGAACCACTGGACTTCCGTAACCTATACTTACCGTTTCAAACCTTTTTTTTTATCTACAGACGTCCAGAAGAAGAAAAGGTCTCCTGAAGAACAAGCCAGCAGTAGTCAAAGGCAAGAAGGTCAGCCGATTGGAGTGACGCATCCTCCTGCGTCTCCACTTGCATCTGAAGCGATTGATGCAATATTCGTCTCAGTCGAAACGAATGCTCCGGGGTGTGTTATCAACTTGCGATGTACGTCACTCTTCATTATTCTTTACAAGTTTCAAGTGTTATGATTTATGACTTTGAACCTTATTTATTGGTAATTACAGTTTGAATTAATTTTCAAGCTGCAAGTTTTACATCATTAATTGTAGATGATTATGCGGTTTGTACACATACTTTAAAACTTTCGAACTTTTAAAACTTTCGCTAATTAAATTCAACCTTTTATGACTAAAGCGGGATTATTTGAGCACTATTTAATATCGACATTTCATTTTGTCTTGGAGTTTCGATCCAGCTGCATTGACCGTGGTCATGAGAAGATTGAAGAATACGGTTATAGCCAGCGTCGTGAACGGCGAATGTTGTTTCCAACTACCCGCGTTTGATCTTGAACATCGAAGATAGTCAAATTGGTATTTTGATATTATTTTCTGCGCGAATAAACGTCTTAGTCTTGTAGACATGAATGTAACTTTCGTTCAACTATGCAAATGATCTCTAACATGTAACTTTGGTACTTCTTATACATAATTAATGTGTTGTTAATTTTAATGGTAGCGATATGTAGTGACGTACATGCAAACTCAACATTGGCTTAAATCAAAAGAATGACTGACACCAATTCTGTATGTATATTAGTCCATTAGATAAACAAAAATTAAGATTAATTGAATAAATCTGTTTTTAGCACCGGGTGCATTGGTGTTTGTGAGTGTTGTCTTTTTTCATGTAATAGAATTAATTATATTTATTTATTGAAACGTGACACCAATTTCTTACTTGATGACAATAACTCCTAAGGATGCGAGTGTTGACAGAACTCTTTTACCAACATTTATTAGTCGCACAGAATAAATAGTAAATGGTATGGGTAATTTGTACACACACTAACGCACACGCTTGTACGAAATATCATTGAGGTAGTTCCAGCACCGAGCATAAACCATACTATAAGTTTACCACTGTCATAAGCTCGTGTTTAAACTAAGTTCTGTAAATATGTCGGTGAAGAGAAAATATCTACGTCCATATATATATAAAATGTTAAATTTTTAGCAAAAACCCTCACTATTTCTACACCTTACTCTATTTGTAGAAACCTCGCATTACACTTCTTACGTTTAGTTTATATCAATGTACGCTGTTTTTATTCCTTTGCTTAATTATAATGTGAAGGGATGCAATAATACTGTAAGTGACTATGTACTTTTTTAACGAAAACTACCAAAGTTTTGATAAGTTTGAAAGGTATACCATCTGGCGAAGCTGACGATTGCGAGCACTGGGCTAGCTTTGAATTTCATCTGTTGCAAGTGCAGTTTACATTTTTAGAACTAGGTACTCGTAACTGTTCTGTACATATCATTACTGTTGAGGATATTTTGAACTTTCTTTAATGGGTAGCCCATAGCTTGAAGTTGTCAGCGTTTGACAGGTCTGCCATCTTCGTGCTCGAAACGCTTGGTTACGCCGTAGTATTTGTATACTCTTTTGGTTACGCGGCTGGAAGGGGGTGTAGTGGATTACCACTACACCCCCTTCCAGCCGCGTAACCAAAACAGTTCTTCAATCAATCCATTACATTGGCTCACAGCTTTCCATTAGCGATTCTTGTCTTATACATTTCCTGGCTTTTGCGTCTTCGCTGAAACCAAACTGCAATCGCATCGATTATGAATTTGTCAGACTTTATCTCTGGTACATGAGCCGTCCGGTTCATTTCTATAAAACTGGTAGCTGTCTAAATACCTAAAAAAAGTTGCAAGTCGGTTTGTACTACTTCGAATATCCATAGACATAGTCCGGTGGTTAATGTGTTACGATTTTATTTTATTGTTGTCCAGCACTATTTTGTTTTCGTGTTTGTAACAGAGTTTTATCGATCTGTAGATAAGAATTGTGTTCTAAAATGTTCTTAATAAACGGATGAAGATGATAATAACCTCTTTCATTGTAAATCAACTTATTCATCACCGGCCTTAATACAGAAAAAGTTGCAATAAGAAATTCATTATGCGGCGTAAAGTAATACCAACTCTAGTACACGGCATTTACTTGAAATTTAGCATGCACGATATGATTCAGTTGCAATAATAAATTCATTATACGGCGCAAAGTAATCTCAACTCGAATTTCCAGCATTTAGGTGCAATTTACCATGCACGCTATAATGAATCTCTAATTGGAACGGTTGCACCAGGAAATGTAATACTGTGGCAGATCGTTTCCCGGGTTTAGCTTAAGCTCTAAAAGATTTTAATACATTATTGTCGAGTGCAGGAAAATAAAAGAATACGAGACCTGTTAGTGTAGAGTGCATAGAGTAAATTTAGAGCTTTCTCATCAAATGTGCCAGGAATGTAACAAAAAAAATATTTTTGCATTGTCGGCGATTACGTAATAATTGCTTACAAAGCGCGCTGTTTGTAATAATCGCTCTGATATTTAAAAAAGTAAAGAAGCTACCGAGGGTGATAAAGGAAGGGGCATAAATAAAAACGAATTCACTAAACCTTCACCATATATTTATTAATAAAGACAATCTAAAAGATCACGTAATAGTCATCGTCTTAAAAAATTATTTACCCTAATAAATTTATCAATATATATTAATAGAGATTTATTACTTATTGTTCGAGGATATGCGAAGTTGCGAAGAGCCGCCCTGAGGCAGGGACGAGGGGGGGGGGGGGGGGGGGTGAGGGGGGAGGGGCTACACAGGGCGAAGTTACTCGTTGTTCAATACGATCATCACATTGATTGAATATGTAACAATGAATCTATACGCAAATACACCTATTCCATGATTAACTACCAATGTTTAATCTAAATGCTTATTAAATTTTGCCTAACGTGTCTACGCGAAGAATTGTGCTAATCTAAAAAGGTGTCTACAAATCGTTCATAGATAAAGACATTTTGCAATTTACAGAACGTTCAAAATCACAACACAGAGTGTAATATCAATTATCGTGCAGTTTGGCACGGGTTACGACGACTACAGTTATTTTACAAGTACGTTGGAGCACGCGTGTGCGAAGGCGCGAGTGCCGCGCCTCCCTGGAGCTACGTTCACATGAAGTATAGGGGGCGAATCGCCACTCGTCTTAGCTATTACTCGATACAAAATTAGAAGAATATAATATCCATTTAGACTTACAAAATATTTATGCTATTATAGTATATATAACTATTTACGTGTTGACACAAATACAGAAGTACTTAATACACTAGGTGCCATTCATGGGACTATTAAAGAATACTATATTTGCTATAGTCAATTTATTGAAGCGAACATAAAGGGGTTACAATTTTACACAGTTTTAAATGAACAGTATCATAATAGCGCTGCGTTTATTTGATTTAAATATAATATCATTTTGAAACGTCTCGTTTCCAATAAATATGAACTCTTCATAGAATTGACATGCAGTTAGGTAATAAGTAGAACTATGCTGTTGATATATATTTTTAGATCTTTAAAATAAATTATTCATAGGTAACTTTCATTTGGTTGAAGTCTAATTTTAATTTTAATGACTTATTAAGTTATTTAACGAAACAATATAAATTAATAACGAACAATATCCGATCCGAGTCTAGCTCTGTCCTGGCAGAGCTGCGGAGGATCAATAAATGCATATTTCAGTGATTGTAACTAAAATATATTAGTAAACAAAACTGTGCTTATAAAAATTAAATTGTAAGGCACTTCTATATTTAATTTGAAGTTTTAGTCCTCATCTTCTCATAATTTTAAATAGTGATAGTATGAATTTTCTACTGATGGGTGTGTTGCAATGAGTCTAAAATGCTCGCGCCCTATACACAGAGCTAAGACGATGAACGTGTGTATAAATAAAGAGGGCGTCACCTACGGAGCTATACCCTGACTAGTACAACAACTTGGCACATGGAATGGGTTAATTATACAATGAATACTAAGGCTAAACGTTAATTAGACAATGAAAGGACAACAGAAAATGTTACTCCATGTTTGTGTTGTCGAGAATTATACTGTTTCTGACAATTTAGAGTACCTTTCAGTCTTAATGGCTAGCTAGAGTATTTTTTAAAAGTTATTCTGGAGGGACTTTTCTTTCATCATCGTATTTTTGACTTAAATATGGATTCCGGAATTTTCGTGAAAAGCATTTCATGAATAATGAACAAAAAAGTGAGCCTATGCTTTAATATGGTTCTAGACTCTACTAGCTATCAAGGTTAATTCAATCATGTTTTTTTTGGCACATTTCATACAATTTCGGGTTTAATTATCTAAAAATACTACTTTCACAAATGTGGATTTAACTGTTTATAAAAAAGTAGATTGAACTCTGTCACTAGGTTATAAATCTTTGGCAATAGTTTGGCATCGAGTTAGAAGTACAAAGATAGAGTTAACATTAGAAATATTTGTCTACGTCGTACACAACCGAATGATCACTCAAGTTAGTGTACCTACAATAGATGAATCGATCTTAGATATAAATACTTAGAACATAGTACCGCGACGCTTGAGTACAAAAATATGAGTCGCTCTCGGCCTTCAGGTACACTTGGAAGGAAAATTAAAATCATTTTACAATCCTCAATTTACAACCAGATAAATATTTTAATCTATTAAATATATATTCGTTGTTTTATGTTTGTTGGTTATTTGAATGAATTTATCCGCTTTTTTATCTCTTTGTCTCAAACAGGTCAGAGTTATTATGACACATCTAGTTTAAAGTACTCTAGGAACAAAATTAGTGTTTTGTGTTTTGTAGCAAAGCCTCGTTTTATAAAAGTTCGTTGAAAATCAGCAGGTGTTGATATTACTTTCTGTTTGTATTCTTATTTGGTTTGGCATAATCTACTGACATTAGTTTAATACGATTTTATGCTTTATGAGACGCGGCCCCGCTAACAACATTATAATAAAAAAACGAAGTTTATTAAGGTAAACAAATTATATGTTAAGTGCCACCCACTAATCTGTCGAGCAGATCGTCAGACCACCACCATCCTTCTCGTATCCTTAGAGATATCGACAGCGAGCGAATGATGTTTAACGTTATGGCCTCATTAGTCCCTTTAACCCCCCATTCCTATAAAAATGAAACGAGTCGTTTTTCCAACGTCTCGTTACTTTTTGTCGTTTTTTGTATGGCGTTTATGTCAAAAGCCTACGGACAGTAAGCGAAAACGGTCCGTTTTAAGATATAGCAACCGGCCATAAGTCAACTCTACTGATAATGGCCGGTTCCTATATCTTAAAACGAACCCTTTTTGCTTACTGTCCGTCAGCTTTTGACATAAACGCCATACAAAAAACGTCAAAAGTAACGAGACGTTGAAAAACCGACTCGTTTCATTTTTATAGGAATGGGGGGGTTAGTTGGTCGCACCCTACCCTACATAAAATACTTTTGTCTAGAGTACTGTATAACTAGTAGATTTGTGTCAAACCTGAAATTCTACGAATTCAATCGTGTGGTGTCGTACTCGTACCAATTACCCAAACAAATTCAAACATTATACATTTTCCTATAATACTGTGCGCGTTACACGCGATTGCCAACGTTAGAGTTAGTAACGATATATTGTTAGTAACATTAGAACAAAGGCTCAAACATGTCTTTTACGAGGAATTCTGCCCCAGAATTGGGTTAGTGTTACAAATAGGAAGACAACAAATGATTAGAAACATCACAACCGCAAACATTTGTCACTCGAGAGTTTACACGTTGGGAGCAGCAAAGTGAACATCCGTGCAGCACCAGGATCTTCAAAATTATATTGACATATTGGAAAACGAGGGTAAATGTAATATGATGCTCCTTTTAATAATGCGATGCGCTCCCTTGTGCCGTTTTCATAACTGCCTACGAAAACTATGTTTTTTTCACCGTTTCATAACTGGTTATCAAATAAGAATAAAGTTGTCGTTTTCGTAATCTTTTCGTAACTACCTATGAAGGAGGGTTTTTCTTTACTTGCCAGTTATGAAATATAACTGGCAATCAAATGAGAAAAAAAAACAAGTTAATAATCATTTTCATAACTAGCTTCACTAAAGGAACAATAACATGATTTTCGTAACTATGGTTTGATCTTTTTTGTGTTACTGTGAAGTCAATGTTCAAAATTCTTGAACAGAGCTAGCTTTGCTAGTACATACTTCAAATTAGTGCAAACTTTGCCAACCCCATTCACCAGATTCAGAGATAGATTTATAAAAAATAACTTCCCAGTTTACCCCTGGATACTCAAGGTATATTTCCCCTAAATTTCAAATCTACGTTTCTAACCTGTACAGGCTGTGCGTAGTCTGTTAGTAAGTATGTCACTTACTGACAGACAACGCTGCTGTTTTATAGATATATAGAGGTATAGGAGTGGATGTTTGGCACCAACTTCAAATCTCTTAAATCAAGCGATAATGTTCTTGTTCAATTATAATTATTTTATTCTTTTTAGGGTTTGGGATACAATTTTTTTTTTGGTAATGTTTATGAGAGCGTGATGACCCTGTTACTGTTCGATAACCAGTTACGAACCAGCGAAAGTAAAATTTTAGAGCTTACAATAAATATTTCTCATTTAATAGCAAGTCATGAATCAGACAAAAAAACCGCCACAGCTGGTTATCAAAGAGGCAAATCGGCAACATGAAAACGGCCACTTTCAGTTATGAATCAGTGAAAAAATAGTCCTTTTTCGTAGCGAAAAATACTTATGAAAACTGCACAAGGGCTCCAATAGGTTAACGAATTTTTTGAGTTTCCTCTTTTTGCCAATTTGTCATAATTTTTCCCTGGGTACAATTTATAATACACGATTAACGTTAGATTTGGCTAATATACAACCTTGAGCAATGGCTGCTGCTCTTTGTACCTTCAAAAATATAGACAGTTCATAGAAACAATTAACATATAAGTATATAACATTTATCACAACACGTATTTAGGTACCTAGAAACATACACGTGTAGAGAAAAAGTAGATCTATAAATTAATTATAAGTTAGATACATTTGATACTAATGAGTCAATTAAAACGATCAACGATGAACTAGAATAATAATATTACTTAGCAACATAAAAAATAGAACATTTTGAGCATTCGATATAATATTTGCGTAAAAAAATATTACTTATCCCTCCATGTTGTTATTACTTCTGCTTCTGTGAATGTTTTGGAATCAAGTGGAATATTACTGCGGCTTACTATAAATCTTCAATTTCCTTTAGTGCTTTGCAAAATTCTTTCTCGTCTGGCTCAATCTAACTTATGCTCAACTTTTTTTGTTAACAAATACAGAAACATCTGAAAGTGGTTGTGGATTTTTATTTATATCTACTTGATTCCACAAATTCTCTGAAGCTAGCCGCTTCTGTGCACATTTTCTCTAAGTTTGTGTAATTTTAACATCGATATGTGACTAGTAGGTACGGATGCAAAATTGGATTATGTTCTCTTAACTATCACTTAAAACAGAGCAACGATCGAAATTCGTAAGTGCAATAAAAACGTCGATTCGACTAGAAAAATAAAATTAAAAACAAATAATAAGTACTAAGTAATTAATGAACGAACAAAATAAGCAACATCGAGCTGTGCTCAGAACACAATCGAATAGAAACGAGGTAGTGTAGTTCCTACACGATTTTATGTATCACACGAATTAACATAGCTGTAATGTTCATCAACATCCAGTAATGTCGTGCCGAGACTACCGGCTCGACCATAGGTAATATTAACAACCATCTACTACAAGTTTTATTTACAACATCACACTTGCAAGTCACATTTAGAAGTCTGTCATATAAAAAAAATACGAAGATCTTACCTTAGTACTTATGAATCAATCGTTATACAAAATATCTGATGCCATCTCTTCAAGCTTAGCATTATAAGGATTTTCGATTCCGATTTATAGTAACAATCCGGTTTACCCGAAAGCTAATCTCTCTAGCAACTAGTCGCTACTTCGTTTTTTTTTTCTAGGTTACTTTAATTTTTATTCTACATTTATCTATATTGTAACTGTAAGTAAATGCTGAGAGGAGCATTTGTGGAGTGGGAGCTAGTCACTCAATGGTCATGTGATGACGTTGCGTCGGGGAGCGAGTGCGAGCGGGCGAGATAACGCGAGGCGCGCACGCGAGCGGGCAAGTGATTGCGGTCGTTAGCGCGCCGCGCGCCGTATCGCGAAAGTCGCGCGCGCGGGCGGAATGAGTGAGCGAGCGGTTACTGGGCGGCCGTTTTATTTTGGTATTCGGTGGTCGCGTGCGGTCTGTCATCAGATCTCTCGACCTTTTCATAAGGCTTTTCGAGTTTTGGCCTTTTCGGCTCGGCGTCGAGTGGCCGGTGCGACTTCATGTGCGCGCTACGACTTTTTACTTTGTTAAATACTCTGAAACATAACAGGTACACTATTAATAAATGGCAACACAACATGTAGACAAGCAAAACCAAACAAACGTGACAAAATTAAAACACAAAGCAGACTACAATAAAGCGAAGCGAAAAGCGTTAGTACCGTTGAAAACATTATATACATACATAATTAATTAATACTCAAAACCGTTCAAAAGTTAATTAATCCTAAGCTAAATATGACAAATAAAATATTATAGATGTAGGTATTCCTAAGATAATGGACACAAATTCCCTGGCTTTAATATAATAAAAATATTTGTTAATTTCTATTTACAATGATAGATGTTTAATATAATTAAGATAATTAGACTTGTATTCATCGTAGTATAAATTCAAAGTTCTTTTAAGTAGGTACTTATGAGAGTAACTTTGTAAACAAAAAATTTGGTTTAAGTACCTACACAATATTTGTTAGTCTATGGATCGGAATAGTTTGGTGTTTAATGCTTTGTTTGTTCTAGGATTTTGTACTGTTCACGTCCTGTCGAAGTAAGTTTAACTTGATCACAATAATGTACGTACAAAAATATTCAAGAGAAACTATGTTCGACAGACTTAAAATATTTTCGAATTGATATAGATTTATGTTCATATTTATACAGGTAAGGATTACTATGGGCAAGTATTTGACTTGACTGTAGGTGGCAATGCAGCCGAAAATATCATACCTAGAAAATCTAATAGACTTGAAGACACCTAGGTAAGTGTACTTGTTATATATTGGATTTGACAGTGAATTCCGATTTCTAACATATTATAATGTTTGAAGTTATTCTACAATGAATAAATATAACAAACTGCGTATTCAATAAAAATATATTATGAAGTTTCGCAAACATTAACTTGACATGCAATCAACATCAATAACAGTGATTCTAGGGGCACCGGGCACTGGCCCAGCAAAATGACATATATCTTGAACACCCGTTTGCTGACGATATACGATACAACAATAAAGCCACATTTACCGAACCAGTGCACAATATTTTAACTTAATTAAACATTTTCGATCACCGAGTTAGTTACGCCGTAAGTTGTAGGTACTGTCTTAACTATTAACGCATGCACAAATGGCAATTTAGGTGAAACCTAATTCCCGAAAGCGCCCGTAATCCACACGTATAACTAGCGAAGGCATGAGAGAAAATAGTTGTAATACATAAATATGACGGTTCACGTAAATTGCGTTTGCACGTATTCGCTATGTTGATACATTTGTAAGCTATGGCTGCGTGCGCCCGGTTTTGGCACTTACTTCCCGCATATCTTGCAAGGGAATTCCTCGCTTTCGGCCGTCGCCGGCGAGGAGGCGCTCGAGACGAGCCCGCGTGTCGCCGCCTGTCCTACCGAACCCTGAATGTGGACAACGCGCAGTTTTAACATTCCGATATTAATCTTCGAGTTTGAAGATAAAGTGCTGCAGCCCCGAATTGATGGCATTGCTTACTTGAGGATCTTGTGATTGCTCCGAGCTCCAGCTCCGTAAGTATAATGTCTTGTAGTCTTTTGTTACTTTCTTCCAGAAGTAGTAGAATTGAACACACTGCTTCGAGTCTTTTGTTCTTACCTGTGCGAGGAAAATTGATTACATCTGTTTCAATTCTTTAAATCTTATTTTAGTTTTAATGATGGTAGTTTCATTTTATTGATAGCTTTAATTTTATTTATACTTGCATAATATTATTGAAAATTTTGCGTGTAAGTGAAATTAAAGCCTGGATTTGAAATGGACACTGTGCTATGCAATGAATCAATGCGGAAACTTTTATAAGCTTGTTTATTATTATTATTTTTATAGTCCATATAAAGTAACTAGGTAGTAGAACAATGGAGAATATTTTTTCCTACTTGTTCTATTGGTAGAACAAATAGATGGTAACTATCCACTCTTCCACGGTTACACGAATTTTTGCGAAAGCCGGTTTTAAGTTTTACCATGACATGGTTGCTGCACTCAGGGTTGAGTCCTGACTAGGGAACTCCTCAACGGTGAAAGCACAAACACGAAATATTGTATATGCATTTAATTGTGATGCCCGTTCTAAGTTCCACCATGACATGGCTACTTTAAAAATAATAACTATTTAACATATTTCTTTGTGTTGCCCTGGTCTTCCTTTCTCATCTATGTAATGAGTAATGCGTGTATCGCTTACCAGCTGCGAAATTCTGTAGAAGTGTTTATCGTAATGTCCGAGTCCGGCGAGGAAGGCCTCGACCTCCTGCGGCGTCCAGCGCGGCTCGGAGCGCGCGGGCGCGGCGGGGCGCGACATGAGGCGCAGCGTGGCGGCGCGCACGTCGCCGCCGCACTCGCCCAGCGTCTGCAGCGCCGCCTCGCGCGTGTGCCCGCCCACCGGCATCGCCGCGCACGTCGCCAGCTCCATGAACATCCGCACTGGACAACAAATACACTAATTTACTATTTATGTAACCCCCGACCCCCCACCCCCATTATACCTAAGAAGCATCACGATGATCACATCAGCTTTCAAATTAAACAAACCGCATCAAAATCGGTCCATTCTCGAGTTGACGAGTCGAGATCATATTTATGCAAACGTAGTGTAGGACGCCCTGTGACCAGGTGGTGTGACGACTTGTAAAAAGCGGCTGGAAGAAAATGGATGAGGAGAGCTGAAGACCGAGCTCAGTGGCGTGCATTAGGAGAGGCAGTAAACAGATATAGGCTGATGATCATGATCAATATCGGTCCATTCGTTTAGGAGTTTCCCCCTTCCCCTATTATAGCTAAGAACCATCTTGATCACATCAGCTTTAAATCAGAAAAAAACGCATCAAAATTGGTCCATTTGTTTGGGAGCTACGATCCTCACCCCCCTCCCCCCTTCCCCCTATTATAGCCAAGAACCATTTCAATCACATCAGCTTTCAAACAGAAAAAACTGCATCAAAATTGGTCCATTCTTTTGGCGACTACAATGCCATAGACAGACACGAACACAGTGATACCGACATACATACAGTGATACGCACCCTAAGCTTATAACACCTCACTCTTTTGAGTTCGTGGGTTAAAAATAGATGTTAGTAGGAAGCATCGGCCTGGAGGGCTGTGGGTTTTACCTCTGCAACGGTACGAACAGAACTGAGGGTATAGAAAAAAATTGAGAGAGGAAAGAGGTAATCTGATCCTGAGGTTCTCTACTGGTCAGTTTTCTTCCTCTGGGAAGGGCTAAGCCTTCCTGTGACTTGAAGGAGGTGGCTTTTGGTGGCCCTGTGGTAATATAATGTAAAGTCCTTGGGTGTCAATACAAAGAAGAATAGATATGTCAGGATTGATTGTGTCATTAGATATCAATAATAATTATGTAGTTATTTTGTAACAAAGCCTAATATTGCGAGTATATTCTTTACTACAGGCCCCTCCACATACATCACATTTTTTATTGGTACTTTTAGTTATTTTAGATCATCTCTTCCCTTATTGTTGTCAAATGAGCCGTTTTACACAGCAATTACCCTTGTTGTCGTCTAGTGTGTTGTTTCACCCAGCACTTGTTGTCATCTAGCGAGTTGTTTCACTCAGCACTTACCCTTGTTGTCGTCTAGCGTGTTGTTTCGCTCAGCACTTACCCTTCATATCCTTGTCGCGTAACGTGTATTTCACTCAGCACTTACCCTTGTTATCGTCTAGCTTGTTGTTTCGCTCAGCACTTACTCTTGTTGTTGTCTAGCGTGTTGATCCGCTCAGAACTTACTCTTTTTGTCGTCTAGCGTGTTGTTTCGCTCAGCACTTACCCTTGTTTTCGTCTAGCGTGTTGTTTAGCTCAACACTTACTCTCGTTTTCATGAATCGTATTTGCTGGAGATACAAAGCAGCTGCTCGGACAAGCGGTTCAGGTCGACGCGGTTGATCAGAACTCGGGCAGTTCCACCTGGATTTCCCTAGCTGAAATAGCGTCTCTTTCACTTAGAACTTACCCTACCCCTTACTTAGCGCATCGTTAATGCCGTAGTTCCAAAACAGCTGCCTTTGGAGCCTCAGTTACGCGGTTGTTGGCGGAACGCTAGCGCTCGTTTCAATCGGCACTTACCTTCGTTGTCGTCGAGCGCGTCGTTTATGCCGGGGTCCCAAAGCAGCTGCTCGGGTGCGCGATGCAGGTCGATGCGGTTGTTGCAGACCTCGGGCAACTCCGCCTGGAAGTCGCGCCCGATGTTCACGAGCGGCGCGCGTGGTTCCTCCAACTGGGCTAGCACGTCCGTTTCACTCATTGGGAGACCTGCCGTACAAAATAGTAGTTATGGGTTTGGTCCGTCAGTATTTTGTTTGTAGAAGTTTACAGTATCATATCTGCAAGTAGCGACGAAGAGGATAGGGACCCACACAGCTTCTACAGGTTTTGCCTTACATTTTCCGTGAAATTTGTGTTTTTACCATTGTAAACCATAACTAAATTCAATAATTCTGATCTTTTTTTATTGATCACAGAATAAACTAGAACAATAAGATTTAAATTTTGGAAAGAAAAATACGGTGGGATTGTACCTTTATCACGGCGATACCATTAATTCGCCCTAAACCCACTAAACTATCCGTAGTACAGGACTACGGATACGTCAATGGAATTTAGATTTATGCGGAGCATGCGCTAATGAACAAAGTATATAATTATCCTGAATTCAAAATAGGTTAAATTTTGTATGGTTTCTGAGGGCAGTTACCAGCAGTGAGTTCTATGAGCAAGCCATTCCCATCTCGGTCTGGAGGCAGGATGGGTTGCGGCGTGTAGTGCGCGTGGATGCGGCGCATGCGCGACCGGTAGGGGCCGGCGGGCGAGGCGCGCCGCTTGCGCCTCTGCGGTGACGCCGGCACGCTGCTCGGGCTCAGGAACACGGCCGGAACAGTATCACGCCCTTCGACACACACCTGTGTAGAAAGAAAACGCCTTCTCAACTACTATTGAATCTTTTAATCCTTTGGGCACTGCGTTTTCTAGCGCACATTACGTTAATGTGCGATATCGCGCGTTCGGTGCTCGAAGAGTTTAAGTTATGGCAAACGTAGTCTACAAGGCTGATGATGAAAGAAGCCCTGCCGCTTCCCTTAGTGGCTGTTAGTAACTGCACGAGTTACTGAAGGCCAAGCAACACGGGAGCGACAGGTTCATCCAAATCTTATAAAGATGTGAAGAATAATCATAGAAGGGTTAATATTGATGTAATTTATTTGTGAATTTATTTCGGTTCCAAATGAATTGAAATATTTTTTGATCCCATACCTGAAGTGAAGAGTTCTCGCTCTGCCATTGTATTTGTGTCCCTATGGAAGACCCAAGTCGATTTTGCCGACGAACCGGTCGTTGGTGGGCAAAATCTCGTGGACTACTTGACAACAGCGGGTCTTCGGAGTTGAGCATCATTCGCCGCGCAGGTGGTTCTAATACATAAGCGTCTAGAGACCGGCATTCTTCAGGCAAAACTTCTTCTAAGGCTTCTTCCACCTAAAAATGAACCCAACATTAATCATTTTTAAGTGACACACGCCATATCATTAAACAACTTTTATTAAAGTAAATGGTTGCTCATACCTCTTCTTGGCTTGACATTGTGGCAGTGAAGAATGCGGCAGATAGTGGTGACGAGGCTCGTGGAACTGTATGAGCCGGTGAATGAGCATCGTGAGACGCTGGCGGTGTCGGATATGCTATCCCAGGAGACGGTTCCGCATGATTTGAGTAACCTCCGCTAGGAGAAGCAGCCGTGAAACTAAGTCCTGGCGAATCCCCAGTCGAGTACGATAATCCTGGAGAGTTTGCGGTGTACCCGAGGCCTGGCGATGGGACCGGAGACCCTCCGTGGCACGCTCCGAAGTCTGCCAACGATTCAGGTAGCGGTGAATTTAGAACAGCGGCGAGTCGCCGATTGGACGGAAACGTGACCGGCGACCGTTCTCTTATAGAAGCAGCAACCGTAGCGTAGTCTTCTAACGCTAACTCATCTAGCTGATCGGGCGTGGTGGTGAATTGGAAAGTATCTTCGTTCAAGGCCGGTGAGAAATAGCCATCGTCCGAATTAAATGAAACGCCAAATAGTTCCGGCCGAAATGTGAAATCTTGCTGAGGCGACTGTCCGGGATCTGATGCCGATCTTTTAACCACATCCTGTAGACAACGAAACAAAAGTTAGGGCAGTGTAAAAATAAAAAGATTTCGAGAGCAAAATCTTCGTAATAATGTAAAGAAGTCGAGACCTTCGTGTTCCCTTTTTTCAACAGTTCGATAAGGGCGGAGTCCGTCCTTTGAGCGGTTGCGATGTTTGTAGATACGTTCGTGGTGACTGTGACGACGGGCGGAGCGCGCGGCGACACGAAGTGTGCGGTCGTAGCGACGGGCGACGCGGGTGAAGCCGCGGAGGCGCGGATAGATGACAGCGGCGGAGGAGCAGGTGTGACGAACCCTGTCCGTGTGCTAGCTTCCGTGCTCGCTCCTGTTAATTGTAAAGCGGTAATTTTACTTTGAGTTGATTAGTAGATTAGTCTAATGGTAACTCGTATTTACCTGTTGTTGTTGAAGTAGCAGTAGCCACTCGTCGGCTTATGATTTTCTCTTCTATTAAAGCTCTTACAGACACTGACGCTGTTTGTAACGGAGGTCCTGTAGACTCCTTTTTGTCTAGTTTCTTGCTGTCGGATTCCTAAAGAAACAATTTTAAGTGATTGAATTATTCTGCCAAATTTGGTTACTGGACATTCTTAATGAGTACAAAGGCTGACGATATATTATGTACCAAGAGGGGCACATCTACCTTTTTAAAATAACCGCCGTGTAATCGCATATGGCCATTGAGAGCGGGTATATTCTTGAATTTGCGATGGCAGAGGTTGCACTCAACCTGCTTGATGTCACCCATGCGCGCCGCTGTCGCCGCCGCGCCGCTAGACGCTGCGCTCGACGCTCCGCTATTATTGACACCACTCCCATGCCTCTGACTCCCCTGCTGCGCCTGTAAAATTCACGATGACTTTTCAAAAGTTCAAAAGACTTTCTAACCTATTACGTACTTCGTAATTTCAGGGTATAAACTTTCGATTTACGGTAGCTCGTTAATATTCCGAGTTAATTAATGGATTTTGATGGACTCGTCGTAATCCGTGGCCGTTATAAAAGTGAATCCGTAATTATAGGTCAATCCGAGACGGTAAATAGCCCGTGAAAAGTGCTAACTCTGCTCTTTAACTTTTGAGTGGTTAGGCGTTAAATTAATGTGGAACGTTGTTGCGAGTAGGTAGTGTAGGTGAGTGTGGGGCGCAGTGCAGTGATTCAGTCCCGCAGAATTTTAATTACCTATTTGCGGATTTCCGTGGCGACTTCAATGCATCCGCGATGCGACACGCGGCTCAAAACTTCACTTATAATTGGATCTTAACTCATTGCTAATGCAACAACAAACACAAGGCAGTCATAGACTCATAGGGCTGTGGTAGGTACCTACATTTTTTGGATTAGGCACCCCCTAATTACTTAGGTATATGTTTTATCTTGATACTACCCTCGTAGAAAATGTAATTAGATTATATTACTACACGCCTCATTAAAAATGCCACCTTTTAAAACTTTTATAGTAGGTACCTAAGTCCCTCACGTTACCAAACTCCGCTCGAGTTTAAACGTTGAAAATTCATATCATTAGGTGCTACATATTTATTTAAGTATCGCCCATTCCGAGAAGACTACAACAGGGCAAATAAGCATAACGACAAGCGGGCCAGGGTTGCCACCCAAAAGTTTAGCCGCCATTGTCTTGCAAACAATCATAATTGAAGGTTTCCCTCGGCACAGTTTGAGCAGGTAAACGACAGAGACTGTTAAACGACTTAATTCCCTCAAAGACTGTCTAGTTTTAATATTTGTTTTAATAGCCCTAATTCTGAGGGTGAACACACACACGGCGTCCTTGACGGTGAAACAGACGTCAAGTAGATACTGCTGAAATGTCTCTACGTAGCAATTGAGATCGCAAGAATGAGATAATAAGAACACTGATGTGATGTGAGCAGTTTCAAGAAGGCAAGCCTCCTAGGCTTAGGAATATAGGTATAATTTAATACTACTTAGACTTTTAGAAATCAAGCACTTCTTTTTTTGCTTTTTGCTTTTATGTTTTTCTTAACCTCGTTTAGCATTTTAGTAATCAGCGTTAATAACCTAAGGATCGTTTCGTATTATCGGTTGAACATGAATTTAAAATATTAGAGAACACGATTTAAATACAAGAAAATTATACTGAAAATTAGGCTATTTTATATTGGAAATAAAAGAAATAAAAAAAACGTATAGCAGCTCATAAAGACTGGATCCAGGGGTGAAAGTAAAAAAAAAACAAAGAAAAATGCTTGACGATATGGCTCAGTATGTTATTTAAATTGTAATCACTTATTATTCTACGCAAAACCCTAGAGTAAACACAAAAGAGAAAACAACCCTGTGCAAAAACGGCCACAATCATAGCGCGCACGAATAAATGGACGTGAGAGCCATCTCTTAAAATGACACAATCAAATTGTTCACGCAGATTTCACGTTAAAATTGTAAAAAGGCAATTCAAAACAACATCACGCATCGCTCACCAGCTTAAATTCCGGCAGGGTTGCGATTACACCCATATCCCTACTCGCCCCACTGCGTTATGTCTTCATTTGTCGAGATAACCGTGTTTTGTCAGCTGACTGATACGGGAGACTTGTAACTGGGTCGCGGGGTGAACTCCACCCATTTGTTTGATTTTTTCGTGTGGTAACCCTAAAGCGCCATTAGGGTAGCTCGTTATACTAATGCGCGGGAGGTGCGAGCAGATGGTGCGCGCGAGAGAGAGCGGGTAGCGGTTTTTGCAATACATCATCTATACCGCAGTTAAGTTTAGTATTGTACTCGTTTTTTGGCCGTTGTTTTGCCGATTCCAGTTATAGTTTAATCGCCAATGTAAATTGGAACATCTGCTCGGCTGAGCGTTATGTAATGATTAATAGCTGTGGTCAGATTGTGGGCTTAACTAACTCGTAGGTATAACAACTTGGCAAGCTTTGCGTAAAACAATGTTCTACCGAGCTTGGAAATGTATCCACTTATCATAAATACCTATAAAACAGTACCGTGACTGACAGACAACGCGCAGCCTAAATCGGTGGATCTAGAGATTTGAAATTTCGAGGAAATATTTCTTGAGTACCTAGGTACTTGAGCGGGAGGGTTTTTTTAAGGGAGTGCCAGTTTTTCTGGCCACAACTTGTTTTTTATATACTTAGGAATGTATGGCCTCATTTATTCTAAACATAGAAGTAAAGTTTACACTATTATACCTTCCCGAATCGAAGAGTTCGCTACGTACGTATTGTATAAAATGAAAACATCCGATCTCACTTAAACAATTATAAAACTATGACACTAAAGGTCGCACAAAATCAAAATTGTACTAATTAGTAACAAATTACACGTATCAACTTCATACCTTTGGCTTATGATGCGTAGGAGTCTGAAATAGCTCCGAAATCCAATCCATTTCACATGCTCTGCACCATTAAACAAAATAAAACTGCACGAGATGGTGTTTATCTCACGGTATTCGAACACAGAATGACGTTTTATGGGAAAGATATCGAAAGATGACCCCTCAATTATACACTCGCGAATCCAGATAAGTCCAGTTGACCAACAAAAGGTTCTGAATAATTTGCATACGCTTAATAGGTGCGCTCTATTTTGATCTAAAAGGATTCTTATGTGAATATTAATTTTATTTTAAAATTACACTTTTGTGTTTGTGAGAATCGAATGGTAGCGAGCGTCCTGTGAATAGGCAGGCGTGCAGCGTCTAATAATAGGAGTTGGATGATAAGAGTCTTGCCTATTTTTACCCGACTACGGCGAAGCAAGGGAAGGGTAATGAATTCAAACTAAAAACTTGGTCAGATTTTGACAAGCAAGGTATCAATCATTTAGTCTTCATGTATAGTCAAGTAGTCTTCATGTCGGGTAAAAATAGCTTATGACACAGGCTATTTTTACCCGACCGTAGTAAGGGTTTAGTTTATGAACTTAGGTCTTGCTATTTACGTTGAAGAAGATGCAAATTAAATTTATCTATACTTATAATAAAGCAATATGTACGAAAAAGACTGTAAAAATAAGATAGTAAAAAAATGGTAGGGTACTTAAAATAAGCTACAGGGCAAGTTTTTTTTTTTTTAAATTGTGTCTGTTTGTCTGTATGTTTGTTCGTGCAACACGTAAAAACTAATCGACCGATTGCGATACAGTTTTCATTGTTGGATAGCCTTAGGGTTTGACTTAAAAACTGGGGTACTTGGTATCTCAATCCGATGAGTAGAAGCCGAGCAACCAATAGAAATTCTTTGACGGATGAAGGAATTTTGATCAAATGTTGATATACTGATATTTTAGTTCTTGGATTAGCTCATAGAGTACCTTTAACCTAGAGAAATTACCACGCGTGCGAAGCTGCGGGCAGCTATTAGTAATCTAAAACATATCAATGAATAAGTCAAAAGAAAAAAACTACTTATTTCATATTTTTTTATAATTAGGTAGGTATGTATTCATGTCGTTCGCGGAACACGTTCGTCTGATTTAGATACGGTTTTAGTGTATTAAAAAAGTTAACATATAATAACTATTTAGTACAGCTTCACTACAGTTACATAATATACGTAGGTACATAATATAAGAGGTTATGTTTAGTACAGCTTCACTACAGTTACATAATATACGTAGGTACATAATATAAGAGATTCTGTTTAGTACAGCTTCACTACAGTTACATAATATACGTAGGTACATAATATAAGAGGTTCTGTTTAGTACAGCTTCACTACAGTTACATAATATACGTAGGTACATAATATAAGAGGTTCTGTTTAGTACAGCTTCACTACAGTTACATAAAATACGTAGGTACATAATATAAGAGGTTCTGTTTAGTACAGCTTCACTACAGTTACATAATATACGTAGGTACATAATATAAGAGATTCTGTTTAGTACAGCTTCACTACAGTTACATAATATACGTAGGTACATAATATAAGAGGTTCTGTTTAGTACAGCTTCACTACAGTTACATAATATACGTAGGTACATAATATAAGAGGTTCTGTTTAGTACAGCTTCACTACAGTTACATAATATACGTAGGTACATAATATATGAGATTCTGTTTAGTACAGCTTCACTACAGTTACATAATATACGTAGGTACATAATATAAGAGGTTCTGTTTAGTACAGCTTCACTACAGTTACATAATATACGTAGGTACATAATATAAGAGGTTCTGTTTAGTACAGCTTCACTACAGTTACATAATATACGTAGGTACATAATATAAGAGGTTCTGTTTAGTACAGCTTCACTACAGTTACATAATATACGTAGGTACATAATATAAGAGATTCTGTTTAGTACAGCTTCACTACAGTTACATAATATACGTAGGTACATAATATAAGAGGTTCTGTTTAGTACAGCTTCACTACAGTTACGTAATATACGTAGGTACATAATATAAGAGGTTCTGTTTAGTACAGCTTCACTACAGTTACATAATATACGTAGGTACATAATATAAGAGATTCTGTTTGATAGATAAATACGAACAAAAATCTATTTCTATGTTTTTCTATTTCTTGGGGTTCAGAAACACAACTTTTTGTTTACTTATTTTAAGTTTTGCTAATATTATGTTAACAGGTGCTTATATTCTTATTTTTTTATCATTTCATAATTATATATATATATGTATGTATTCTATCACATAATTTACATATATATATATATATATATATATTAAATGTATATTTGTAATCATAAAATAGTTTTTTGTATTCTTAGAAATTAAATTTACTGTTTCCTTATAGTATTTTTATATCATAGTGCACCACGTCCTTCACGCTTGTAACAAATTCTCTCCATCCAAAGGTTGCGAGGAAGAGATTGCTTTTAGCGATAAGTTTCTTTATTTTTGTTTGTGGTGTGTACCTACAATAAATAATTTCTCTATCTATCTTTGTGCTCGAGTTAGCCAGAAGAAACTTATGATGGAGACAAGAGGTGATCCAATATTACGTCCATGACTCGGAAACAAACATTTCTGCTCACCGCACAAATGATTGTACTTTGCAGGATTCAAACCCACGACTGTTTGATTTCGTAGTTTTAGCGTCACTAGCCACTATACCATTAGTAGTATGAAAAGTAGGTACATCTAATTAATAAGTGCAATAAATTCTAATAAGTGCATGTGTATCTTTTTACCAGACTGCATAACGCAAAGGCCGTTATCTGTGTTTATCAGCCTATGTATGTATGTCTGTTCCTTTGTGGCACTATATAGACCAAACGCGTGGACCGATTTTGATGATTCTTACGTCAATCGATTTGTCTTAATCTTGCGAGTGCTACTGAACATGATATGACGTGACTAAACATGACAGTAGTCAAAATTTAATATGGCGACAAGCAGACGCCATATTGTGAAAAAGGAAAAAATTAAAGTCAATGAACTATCTAAAGTAGGGTATCATTGAATAGCTATTTGAAAATAGGTTTAGGTTTCTCTCATAATTTTACATTTCGAAAGACCATTTAGGACCTATAACGATTTAAAGTTGGTTAGCAACCATTCTCACTTACATTTTTGCCTCTTTTTAGTTTTGTTTGCAGTCGGGTTATTGTGAAGGTGCTTGACCGTGCTTGTTATTCGTGCGTGCTTGCTACAATAGCTTCAAGCAAGAAATCGGCAGTTCGGTAGGTACTAAATAATTCAATATTTAATGTTAAAAAATCACAGAGAGTGTGGCGCATATAAAATCATGTGAAAAATGTAAAAATATGTTGATTTTCATAGTTGAACAAACGGGGTCACCAGACGTAACATTTGACGTAGGATCGAGGGGAGGCGGCCACGTGGCGCGTTAAGGTCACAGGTCACCCCAAGAAAGGTCAAGTCTTTTAAAAATAAAATAGGGGTGTCCGCTTCAAGTGGTGCGCGTTTAATTATGGAATTTTACTGCTCATTTTCCTTGGCTAAAGTACTTGCGTCAGCTTTTTTACGCTGCTCGAGGCGGGTCCCTATTACACTAACTTTTTTACACAGCCGTTAGAAGTTGAGCAATATTTTAGCATGTTCCAGTTTGACCCTCAGTTTTGATTTAACGCGTGCATCGTTCATGAGATAATACGAGAAATATTGCAGCTACGTGAGTTCCAACAACGAGTAATTTACATTTCTCTGTGAAATATGAGTGTGAGCCCCAAAAGCAGGGGTCAGTGTATCAGTCGTTTTAGCTGAAAATATGGCACAATCTCTTCATATCAGCTGATATGAAGATTAGACGTTAGAAAATTAATATCTGAGTCGGCATCCGTCCTACAATACGAGGCTTTTATTTTACAGCTAAAATACCAACCTATTTTTTATAATGTAAGAAGCTACGTTTGGCGAAATTATTATTATGCATCGCGTTAAAACAAGAAGGTTTAAAAAAAAAACGAAGTCAAACAATCAAGTGAAGCATAGCATGGTGGCTGCGAATGTGTGCGTGAGATTTGTGGTGTTTTGTGGTTGATACACAATTTCATCACAAAAGACTGCATTGTTTTTCGTTAGAACTTGACAGAATTAGCACGACTAACAAGGTCGAGATCTTGCTGCGATGTGGCGGCCAATCGGCATAATATGATATAAGTGTGTGCGTGAGGATGGTGCGTACGAGCGGAACAGCATACTAGACTCCGTCTTTTATAAATCCTTCTTGGTTAAAGGTATTCAGGTAGACTTCAATAAACGCTAGGTATATCTGAAAAATTGTATGACCAAAAAAGGGGTTAAACAGTAAAATATATCAGGATATTAGAAAGCCATTTATAACGCGCGCGGTTCACACATATACTTAGAAGATGAGTGCGAGCCAAGGCGTAACGTTAGACACACGTCTTCAATTATGCATCGCTACGTTTATCGGCGCGAAGCGGCACCTGCGTCGTTGTCACCCTACATTATTAATGGACGGACCTGCGTTAAAACGGGGCTGTCAGCCGAGAACTCGCATAAAAGAGGTTTGTTGTTACATATCGCATTGAAGACCACATTAAGCTAGTGGCGCCTAGTTTACTCGGCGTAGCAGATGGTCTGTTCACGAAAATCGGACGCGTAACAGATTTTCAACCCAGAGATAGATGATGTTAAACTACAAGCGCATATAGCTTTGTAAGATGTTTAAAAACTCACACGTTATGAAGCGTCTACTGCGTCAACCCTAACAGCAAGTGATTCTTGTGACGGGCTGGGACAATGACGTCGTCTTTATAAACGATCGCGTTTCTGTAAGTTATGAATTATTGCGCGGAGCGTACGAGATGGGAATGTTTTTAATCTTACTGGAGCGCGGGAGCAGGTTAAATGTCACTCACATAAGAAATATTTTAAGAGCGACGCTCGACTAAAGCTTGACATAAGAAAGAAGAATGAAATCGTTACTTACCCAAGTTATTTCAAAGTTTCCACGTCTTATATTTTACTTATTTGCTAGAATGTTTTTCCTCATGAAAGTTTGATACTTTTACCTTTATTAAATTGACTGACAATATTAAAGTCGCAGTTGGGTCGTAATGCCATCATCATTTTTGATTTTCGGTATTGATTACATCTTAGAAACTTTTTTTCCTTAGCAGGGGGAAATATGAAATATTCATAGCTTAATTGACAGCTGCAAAAGAAATGGAATTTGCGAGAGAACATACTTACATACAATTCTGAGAGTAACAACAGTTTGTGACATCGTGTGGGTGTCGGACGCACATAGATGTAAGCTCTGTTGCCAGAATCAAAACTATGAAAGCGGTAGTTTTTACGTTATAAGCCAACTAAGTTATTTTTGCGGTTGGTTTGTGTCACAATGGAATTTGTTTAGAGTTAAAGTGGTTAGAACCACGCGTAAACTAGTAAATCCATACCAATATATAAAAGTGAAACGTTGTGTGTTTGTTTGTTAGGGGAGCTTTCACGTGATAACGGCTAGACGGATTTTAATGAAATTTGGAATGGAGGTAGTTTATACACTAGAATAAAACATTGGATACTTTTTATCCCGAAAAATTGTATATTTCTACGGGAAAACTGAAAAATGTTCTTTACTCGCTGTAAGAAATGGTTGCCATGTAAACGAAAAATTTCAAGAAACTTCAAGAGCATTGGTGCTATACCTACTTTTGCATTTATTTTCCTAGTAGAACATAGGATGCTTTTTTTGCGTGGACGAAGTCGCGGGCGGGTAAACTAGTTCTAGATAATCGTGATAATGTTGTTGGTCGATTCGTAATATGCGCTAGTAACTTAAATTATATCTTTTGGTGTTTAAGTATAAAGGCCACTTTAGAGACGAATATTCCACAAACGAAACCAAACAGTTTTTTTTTAATACAATCTTTTAGAAAACTTAAAACGTGCTATGTGATTTAAAAGCGTATACAAAATTTCACGTCTTTGTTGTTGACCATTGAAGAGTTCCTTTATAACCCTGGATGTCGATTCAGGACATGCTTACCATGCAAATGCATTGTCATTGAAACTGAACCAACATGCAAAAAACCACCTCCGTAGGATAAGAGGAAGTTATTCTAATTCAGCTTGCAAGAGTTGAACAAACTAACATACAAACATCGCAAGTGAAAAGCGAAATAAAACCTTGTAAAAAAATTAAGACTGCTGCTTTCCTATTAACCAGCAAATTGGTAGATGATTATCGCAAGTTTTTTTTTCGTTTTTTAAGACCTTTTGATGAGAAGTCTGATCAAAGTCTCCTTGTAACACAGTCAGCGCAAGCTTAATTTGGTTAGTCCCATATTTCCCCGTAGATATGCTCGACACTCACGAGGTGAGAAAGGCAGAGGGGCGGTCCCGGGTGGCAGATGCAATTTGTGGCTGGCAGAATTGCAGTCTCAAGTCTCCGCCGGCGACCGACCCAATTCTCACTTATTGAACACTAGAACGTCGCACTAGTGATTCCAGGCTTACATCGGAAAAGATGGACTACAGTTGAAACATTTTCCACCTGTTCCACTAAATTGAACTGTAACTTCAACCAGTGGAACTAATTGGACGAATACTTTCCAATTATTTCAACTTTTAGCTATATTAAATCATGTGGTAGTAAAACATGGAATAAATATGACTATACCAGTAAACTCCATTTCTTTGCTAATCGGTTTTGTAGTCTACATGACATTATTCTGTAATGATGTGAGAAAATCATTTTCATACCACCTGCTCGAAAATTTCCAATTAAATATCACGCAACCTCAACGTAAAGCAAGACATTATATCCCAAGGGAGATAATGTTATATGAAACTCCAAAGGGATATAATGTGATTTGAATTTGGAACGTTAAAATTTGTATGACTCTTAGCGTAGCTCTTAGCATAGACACAGGCATTGTAAGGAGAGTTTATTCAAAAATGGAACTGGCCACCACAGGCATATCACAAAAAAAAAGCGTGGCGTGGCGTGGTGTTATTTTATCAGTTATCATTTTCAAGTTGACACAAAAATGTCGTCGAGCGATAGTGATTTGACACCGGAGTTTAAACCAGATGCTTTAGGGATTATTAATACTCTACTACCGGAAAAATCATAAGATAAATACGAAAAATAATAACAGTTTTAATCAATAGAGAACAACAAAAGGTGTCAAGGCTGTATCCGAATCCGTCGTTTTAGTTTATTTAACTCGAAAGCCAAGAAGCCTATGGTGCATTTATTGTTTTTATTGTCTCGCAGAAGGAATGAAAAGTAGAGTATTCACCTCGGGGATAAAGCCTGTCTTTTATCACGGGCGGCATATTGGACATATTGGACCCCTCGCTTCACTCGCCTCTACATAACTCCCGAGCAAAGCGAAAACGCTCAGGAGTTAACTCTGAGTCCCTCGTTATGATCAGGGTCCAATCTGCCACCCGTGACATAAGACACTGCTTTACCCCTTTTTTGTTGATGCTTTTTGCTTTTTTTTATTAAAATTAGACTTGCACTTTCTATTGATGCTTTTAAAAGTCAAGTAAAAGCCTACTACCTTTCACACTAGCTACTTTTTTAACACATCGTATATATTTAAAACAAATAAAAATATATATAAACAAGTATATATGATTATGTATGTATAATGGGTATGTATGTATAATATGTATAATGGTATGTATATGTATAATTATGTATGTATACTCCTGAGCGTACTCTCTTTGCTCGGGAGTTATATATATAATATATGTATAATGTGTATATTTATATGTATATATTTGTATAGTTGTTATGTTTTGGTATTTAGCTGTCATTTCTATATAAGTAGATATAGTTATGTTGTTGTTGTAAGAAAAACCACCATTCGTAATTTATTTTTGTTAATCCTCTCCATGCACGGTTGTCTGGAAGAGATCGCTTTAAGCGATAAGGCCGCCAATTGTAACATGTTTTTGTTAGATTAAGTTTATTAATTGTATATTTGTGTATTGTGGTGTTTCAATAAAGAGTTCATCTATCTATCTATCTATCTACCCCCATGGTGTATAATCTACTTTTATTTTAACACAGGCTCTTTTACTGCAATATTTCTTCAATTTGATACTAGATTTAATAATAACGTAACAATAATGACATATACACTAGTTTTTAACTTTTTATACTTCTATCCCAAACTGTGGGTTTATCTAATGCGCCTTTTTTTCTTTTTAATCTTTCAGGAGGCAAACCAAATCACTGGCAATTCAATAAAAATGTGTCCCATAAAAATAGAGACGTGTAGCAGCCCTACACGGCCCGTTGGGACTCTCTAAACATGTACGGCGACCTGTCGACCGCGAAAATTGGTTTCCATTCAAAATTAGTTGCTCTTTTATATTTCCCTCGGACTTGGTATCGACGTGTTTTCGGAGAGCGTGCTCATTTACGGTGTTAGATTTGTTGACAGAGAAGTGCTACTTCGTTGATTTTAGTAATCGCTGCTAACGGAGATCTCGATAGATTTAGGTGCAATGCACATAATTGGCCTTAGTCACAATCGGGGTGGAAAAAAAATATAAAAAAATATTGTTATCTCGTTCGCGCTATAGTCTGCACAAGTCTCTATATCTTTATTGTTAACAAGCTGTACCTACCCGTGGCTTCGCACGCGTAGTTATTTCTCTAGATTAAAAGTACTATAATTATGTGCTATTCCAGGTCCTAAAATACCAATATACCAACATTAGATTAGCCGTCGAAAAGATTTTTATCGATTGCTCGGCTTCTACTCATCGGATTGAGATACCAATGTCAGATACAGTTTTTAAGTCAAACCTTAAGCTATCCAACAGTGAAACCCGCATCGCAATCGGTTCAGTAGATTTTACGTGATGCTCGAACAAACAAACATACAGACAAACAGGCAGAAAGACACGATTTAAAAAAGTTATATTCTTCTTCAGTAGATTCTTTTAAGTACCCTACACAATTTTATTTTATTTATCTTTTTTGAACAGACTTTTTCATTCTTATTGCTTGATTATAAATACTTCATGTATGTGTATGTGTATGTGGGTGTTATGCAGTTGTATCTAGTCGAGGGCCCTTATTCGCTATGACCGTTCACGCAAGTAACGCGCCGCGTTAAGATATCTTCGTGGAATCGTACAGCAATTGCCGTACTGACGTCACACGTTTTCGGCAAGGAATTTTATGCGGCATAGTGAATAAGCGCCCAGTTGTTTACGTGATATTAGAACTTGCCGTATCTTTCTCCTTTAATTTAACTATTAGATCTATGGTAGCTTAGCTAATGTTCATTAGCAGTAGGTAAAGTTCCTATAGGTAAATATACCAATAGCAACTTGCGCCGACACATCCAACAAATTAAAAATATATAATCCTCGGCTCCCCTCCCCCTATTATGGCTAAGAAGCATATCGATCATATTAGCTTACAAACAGAAAAAAAACGCATCAAAATAGGTACATTCGCTTGGGAGCTAGGATCCTCAGAGCCACCCCCTGTTATAGCTAAGAAGCATCTCGATCACGTCAGCTTTCAAACAGAAAAAACCTCTCTCTTCGAGTTCGGGGGTTAAAAAGAACGCATTATTTTTTTACATAAAAATTATTGCACAATTAATAGAGTACAAATGGCGGACTTAATACTAAAAGCAATATCTACCAATCGACCAAACAATGCGTGAGACAGAGGGGGTAGAAGGCGTGAAAAAAATAGAATATAATTGCAAAATATTAATAATAATACAACATACAAGATATGTAAATATTGAATAAAGAAAGCTAATATATATACTTAGTAACATAATAAATGTAATTACTATCTATATAATAAAATATTATAAAGGTGACGTTATAAAAGTAGTGATAATGATAATTGGCTAAGAAGATAATAATCCCAATCATATCTATGATTAGGTATTATCTACTCAACATAGTAGGAAGCTTCTGGAAGTTACAGATCGTGACGACAACGGCATTAATTCACCAACATCGCCTGTTTACTACCTGGTTAGGAAGTAAACAGGCAAAGTGGAATGATGTTACGAATGTATTTATGGGTAACGATAAAAATTACTTTAAGAAATACACTTTGTAATAAATAGGAACTCAGGCGCTTTACTTTTCTAGAAATGAAATGCAATTTCAACATTATGTTCCCAAGAACGTGGGCTAATTCTTTCCCCCACTAATGGATGGTTCTCGTGGCAGAGTAATTTAATCAATTAGATCGCGGAGTAACACGTATCTTTCAGCTTTTCCTTAACGAAGTAACATATGCTGTTATATGAACCATTGGTGTATACCCTGCTAATGTAATATGTGTATTTGTTGCCAACCCCCGACCGATTACAGGGATAACTACTTAGTTTGGTCTGGGACTGTTTAGTTGGACAAGACTAAATTGCAACGAATCCAGGATAAAAGTTAAAGCAATTATGCCGTTGTCGTTATAGGATACTAGCTGCGCCCCTTTAGTGATGGAATTTCAACAAGACATAAGTTCAATGGGTAGATCCAACTTCGACAAAGTGGTCAACCGACGAATCCAACTCGGATTTTGCGTTCGGGAAATTACGCCATATCTTCTCGTCGTAGATACCGCAGAGCCTCAAGACGAAAGTTTATAATCAGTGCGAGTTGCCAGTGTTGACATACGGCACTGAGACGTGGTCGCTAACTATTGGTCTCATATACAAGCTCAGAGTTGCGCACCGCGCAATGTAGAGAGCTATGCTCGGTGTTTCACTACGTGATAGAATCCGAAATGAGGAAATCCGTAGAAGAAAGAAGTTTACCGACATAGCTCTCAGAGTTTGCAAGTTGAAGTGGCAATGGGCAGGCCATATAAGTCGCAGAACCGACAACCGTTGGGGAATAAAGGTTCTCGAATGGCGACCACGAACAAGCAAGCGAAGTGTGGGGTGTGGCGAAGTGACCTCCCACACGATGGACCGACGACATTGTAGCCATCGCAGGAAGTCGATGGATGGAGGTGGCACAAGATCGCTCGTCATGGCGCTCTTTGGGGGAGGCTTATGTTCAGCAGTGGACTTCTAAAGGCTGACATGATGATAAGTTCAATAACTAAAACCCAACTACGTTCGGGTAAAAAATAGCCAATGAAGACGAATCGATAGATAACCTCGCTTGTAAAATCGGAACAAGTTTTTAATTTGAACACATATCCCTTACATTACTTTGCCGTAGTCGGGTAAAAAAATAGCCTATGACACCTATACCTGAAGATGAATCGATTGATACCTCGCTTGTCAAAATCAGAGCAATAGGGCCGATTCTATAGTGGAACATCCACATATATACGAGTATACATACATACATAGACTGTTAACTTCATTACGGATCTCTTGCTTCGCCGTAGTGGGGTAAAAAAATCCTCCTTCGTGCAGGGTACTCAAAGAAAATTTCTTCAAAATTCCTCCTTCGTGCAGGGTACTCAAAGAATATTTCTTAAAAAAATTATCTCTCGGTCCTCCGGTTTATGCTGTGCATTGACTGTCAATCAGTCAGTAGGTATATCTCGGTTCTGTTTTATTGTTATAGATCGATAGGCAAGAAGCATCCTTTTTATGTGGTCTCTACGAAACCTCTTCGAACTTCCTCTACACAAATCCACGTTAAAAACACTATGCTTCATTGGTAGTTGTGTAATAACTAACACCACACCAAACAAATTGCACAACATAATATGTCGTGTGAAGACTATCGATGCTAGACTAATCACTCTTATTAGCTCATCACACAAGCACAGTCTGTAGATTAACCCTAAAGCCTGCAGTAGCGTGCTTTACTCTGGCTATTAAGTAATACCTACTATTATAAACATCAAAACGCGAGACAGGGGATTAATAGGTATCGGATTCCACCCTAAAAGGCCTAAACCTGATCAAATCATTAGACTAATTAGCATAATCAGGCTTTGAACTGCTGCTTTGTTATTACTCACCAACATGATTAGGTATAAAGCGCAATTAGCACAAATGATGGTTGTGCACAATTCAACCCAAAGTATTCATTGGCTTTTAATCAATAATTAGGTATATCCCACTCGATGGTAAAATAAAACACTATCCAAAATTTTGCTATTCGTACAAATAACTTGTTATAATCTGGCGGTCATTAATTATTAAAACGTTCAGTCTTATATTTTGAGTTCTGCAAAATATTCTGAAAATTGATTTCAATCAGCAGAAAATCAAATAGAGAGCGTGTTTTAACACGGACCAAATCAAATATGTGGCGAATTTGCGCAATGCTGAATAGCTATGTCGATAGTTATTACGCAAATACGGCTGTTCTCCAATACAAATAATGAAGTGGCACAAAGCCGATTTACAGTCAAAGGCATACCGATGTCAGTATGTTGTGAACAAAACTGACCAGCGGCGGCGGGCGGGGGCGGCTGTAATTATGAGCTGTTTGTGCCGGGCTTTATTACTTCCTGCAGGTGACGGCAAATCAGGGCTGCGATCAAAGTGAGAGCTTTTAATATGGTCACCAGGCGCATTGCCGTCGCGCCAACCCTCACTGCTATAAGCAGACCCTTCCCTGTCTACCACAATAATAATCTCGCTCACATTACCAGAGCTCCGCCTTGACTGGCTTGCTATACCACAGAATAAATAATAGTACGTTATACTCGCCAATGGCCAGTTGAATCAGTACCTAATATTGCATGATGTTATGGCTCAATTCGCTGTTAGGCATGAAACAAATATTCAAAACATTTTACGCCCCGATCCAATTAGTTACTTTTACCGTTTCATTTTGCTTTTAGTGTGTAGTCGGATTAAAATTGTTTATTTGATCGTGCTACTATTTAGTTCAAATATAAGCTGCTTGTATGATGCTATGAGCGAGATAATTATGATAAATATTATGACAAATTCTTTATTGTACCCAATAACTATTAGCTTTTTTAAACTCACTTGTCTTGTTTAAAGGACAACTTCTTCATGCTAGGTCAAGCGGAAGAGAACCAATGGCAATGCGATATCTTTCTTAGGGTTTTGTGAAATCTCGATTTTATGCGAATAAACCTGAGCTGAAGGCCGAGACACAACACGCCATCGGTTAGAATACAGCCACATCTTTGTCAAAAAGTCATCGAAAATTTCATGAAAAGATCAAAACAGGCCTGTCATCAGAGCTTCGGGTGCCATTTGCCGGATATTTACGAGTATTCCATTCAATCGGAACATGTCTACTTTACAATGCAATAAAAGTACCACAAAATCTCGCTCAAAAAATACGTGTTTTTATGTTTACCCGATGGGCACGGAGGGTTATGTGTTTTGGTTGTTTGTATGTGTGTTTCTACGTTTCTTAGGCGTGTCCTACAGTCTAAACGGCTTGACTGATTTTGATAAATGAGGTATCATTGGATTCGTCTTGATCACGAGAGTGCTAAAGGATATATGAAGTATCAAGAAAACTAATATATATTCCGACGGAACAAAACATGACCAAAACCTACCGAGTGATGTATCATAGAGAAGGTCTTTAAAATACCATTTCAAAAATATATAATTCTTATAACTAAACAGTAGCAATTGTCTTTTAAGACTCGTAAAAAAGAGAAAGTTAATGTATTATACTATCTATAGTCTAATTTTTACAATTGCAACGATTAAACTAAAGTTAAATATGTAAGTAAATAAGAAACATTACATTTATATAAATACTAGCTCTGCCCTGCGGTTCACCCGCGTAGGGACGCGGGTGGACCGCAGGGCAGCTTCCTGAGGGCAGGAACCGTGCATTTTTTCGGATAAAAAGTAGCCTATGTGTTAATTCAGGGTAAAAGCTACTTCCGTACCAAACATACATGCACACACCCTTACAGACATATACACTTTTGCCTTTATAATAATAGTGTGATTATTTTTTCGGGCCGTCTGCTCGTATTCAATCATTTTGCTCGCAGTCGAGTTTTTTGTATTTTTACAATAATTTTAGTTGTTAAATGAAATAGTGCACTCTTTTTAAGACACCCGTTACAATGATGACCCACCCGGTGATGCAGTCAGAAGTGACAGTAGCTACACACGGGAACTATAGATAGCGGCACGTAAGTCTAGCGGTGAACGAAACGTGGCGGGGACCTTGGCACAGTCAGTTTTCGGGATAAAAAGTATTCAACCAATGAATACTGTTATAACAAATTATATAAACTTTGACTGTGACAAGATCCCCGCCACGTTTCGTTCATCGCTAGACTTACGTTGTTTTTAAATTATACGTATTTAATTTAAGCTCATTTTCTTACAAGGCGGCTTTTTTAAAAGCTTTATTAAAAACTAGCTTTTACCGCTACAACTTCAGTTTATCGCCATAAACAGTATCCTATATCCTACCCCAGGGTTCAAATTATCTCTATACCAAATTTCACCACAATCGGTTTAGTCGTGTGACAAACAGACAGAGAGACAGAGTTACTTTCGATTTCATAATGAATTATGGAAGTGTTTCTTAATAATTGTAATTGTAATTATGATTTAGTTGTTTGAGTACAATAATGTTTTTTGATCTAATAGGTCACTTATTCCCTCCGTCACATGCAAAGTATCCCACACTCATCTAATAAAAAACCCATTAAAAACAGATGTGTTCGCAGAATTTTAATCTTTTACTCTCTCATAATTGAAACTTGTTACACAAGTGTAACCAAATAGACCCTTCGTCCATCCATGCATGCATGGTGTTTAGATATAATCCCATTTAATTAATGATCAACCTTATGTCTTGTGCGTTAGAGCGTATATAAGGTTGTGTTAAAATGAATGTTTGGGGTGCCAATGCCAAAGAACAGGTGTAGTGGCGGGTCCCACGTTGCGGCCGCATTTCGCAAGTTCGACCCCTCGGCATAACTCAGCTTTGATAAACGGTATTGACCTACATTCTTTATAACGCTTATTTATGTTGCGATATTGAACACATAAATACTTTCGGCGACTTATTGGCTAATGCAGCCTGTTTGGATTGTGGTTCGGTTGTTGGAAGCGACGCTTATTAATGAAAAAAGAGCTTAGTTATAAGGTTTTGGTGTGAGAATTTGTTTGTTGTCAGTTTTTCAAGAAGCATAGTTTTATGGTGTCGACAAATTTTTATTTCTAGCATTGAATTTCTATGCGTGAACAACATAAAGTATATGCAAAGTGGGAGAGTAAAATCCTTTTATATTGTTACGAGCTGGGGTGCGGATAAAATTAATGTACGCCAATTACACCAAAAATCAGCACCTTTATTCGAAAAACCACACAAAGAAACCAAACCGACAAGCAACACTCAAACACTCTTTAACTCAACTGTACACACCAATCAATTATCACTGAATACTAGCTTCGAATCACTATGATCGTTTCGTTCCGAATGCCAAGTCAAAACTGTCCCAGGCAGCCGATACGCGCCGGAAGTTTCCAGAAGGTACTCATATATACTAGCAGTAGTTGGTGTCGGTAGGTAGTTGAACTTTCAAGGTCGGCGACGCCTTTAATGTTGCTACTTCGCACCGCGCCTGTAGGTACCAAAGGCCGGCGGCGCCTTTGATGTTGCCGCGCCGCGCCCGTATGTACTTACCTACCGCGCGCTCTGGAATCTTCAGTAGGTACCTACTGTTTTGTTCCAGACGGTTCCTGTAGATGTAGGTATTGCGTCATCCGATCGCGGCTCCTCGAACATTTTAGTACATACTGTTTTTCTAAGAATCGACCGGCGTAACAATATGATACTAACTGCTCCGCCCGTAGTTTTCCCGTTATCCAACGTAAGCATTGCATTTTCACGGGGAAAAATTGCATTGTACTTTGGGCAGCCAATGTCTATCTGGAATTGAGTCAATCGGATGTGGATGTTCCAGAGATTACTTCCTACATATATGTATATACAAACATCATAGAAAAGGTTTTTGTTATGCGATTTGACTCAGTTAAATTAACTATACTACGGTTCATGTAGGTAGGTACAATAAGTCATAAACTAACCAAAGTCCATTAAAGTGTGGCCCAATAAGGAGCGTGATACCTAAGCGGCTTTCTATCGTGTCACCAAACCCACTTCCCCAGGGCCGGCCCGAGCAAGCCCGGCCTTCTAGGCGAACGAAGTGAATGGCGCCCATTTCTTGAATCATGGCCAAACAATAATGGTCTTCTTAGCAGAAAAACAGAAAAATATTAAATGACGCTAGAGAATTTTTTTCACTATTTATAGAAAAGTTTTTGTTAGAATGATGGGTAATCAAGAATGATTCAGTCTTCCAAATCTCTACAAATTTTTTTTATCCTCGCCATGCCGCCCATCAAAGTTGAGCGCCCTAAGCCGTCGCCTAGTTCACCTATATGGACGAGCCGATTCTGCACTTCCCCTCTCACTCTGTCCAAGTGCGCCCCCATGGGTTGTCCAGCCCGTCCACCCGCAGGTGAATAATTAAACTCTACAAAGGTTGATGAATGGCCGATTTAGTCACTGGACGTTAATTTCCTTATGAATGGAGACTCGCTTAAATTTACTTTGATATCTGTGTTATTATTTTATTATTATATCGATCTCTGCCTCTGCTTAATTGCTTGTTTGTTTGTCGTATGAGGTAGTGCTGGCCTCTGATGTCAGAGTTTGTCAAGCCGCCCAAGGGCCTCTGACATGGCTTAACGACTGCTATTAATCAATAACAGCCGGGACCGACAGCTTAACGTGCTTCCGAAGCACGGAGCGATGGAAAACCGCTTAGAAAAGTCATTGGTGCGGGGCCTAGGTTTTGAACCCGGTATCGTTGAATTCTAATTTGCACTATAGAACCGTTAGGCCACCATCGCTCTTAATTATTAATTTATTCCGATGTAACCTTGTCTCCTTGTTTCGTCTAGTATAAAGTATAAAAGCAGTACATATTTGTCCGACTTCTTTCTTTTGTTTTTGTGTAATCACCAAAGCACACGACTGTGACTAGCAACTCGCCCGTAAAAACGTAGGAGCTGATACGCTAAACTCACGTTTTCGTACTAACATAGTTCTAACCTATAACTAAGAAGCATGTATGACATAGTTTCATAGTTTGTTTGTTTGTTTGTTGTTTGTTGTTGTTTGTTTGTTTGTAGTTTTTGTTCTCTGACATAGTTTTCCATTATTCTCATAAGTACTTAAATGCGCTCAAGTCAAAGCTTGTCCTGTTGAAACACGAACCCGACCCACATATGAAGAATGCCGATGCAGCCTGTGCGTGCAGTGGCTATTTCGTATCGATTCGTGGTCTATGCATCTCAGCATTAGCTTCGAGTAACGGATATATTAGAATCTAACACTGTTTAAAGTCGGATATAATTGAACTTGTTTGTACGTATGACGCTGCGCAGTTGCACCGTCCTTCATATTCAAATGGTAGCCAGTAAAATTATTAACCCCACAAAGGATGAATGGCGACTCGGCGAGCGGCGGTTTCGCACCGATCCGCGATCTATCGGCATTAGCATACGAGAAGAATCCGCGACCCCTTTCCCACGAGAGGGCCCTTAGCTCTCGTCTATGTAATGTATTTAGATTAATAAATTATTCGCGATGAGAGCTCTTCGGATTGTGTAACTAGTTTGCCGTGGGATGATTGTAAACATTCATTTCTAATTCAAAACTTGTTCGCAGAATGTAAAAGTAAACAAGTTCAATAACATATGAATTCAGTTACTTATACTTTATTGAATCGCAAAACAAAGGAACAAATAAAAACAGTAACAACGAATGTTTTTATTATTTTAGAATAGCTTTCTCATTTACAGGAAATATTTGGAGAGCGCTATGTACCTAGTTGTCACGGTGGCTGAAATGGTAAAAGCACGTACTGCGCAGATACATGGATGATGCTGGTTCAAGACTTGTCCGTGATTCAATTTTTTCTTTAGAAACAATATTTGATACATTAAGACCGTTTCAATACATTTTCTAGTTAGGGTTTATTGCTAATCTGCAATTAAGTATTACCTAAAGATTCAATTTAGTTACACTCGGGCCTTCTACAGCAGTGTGGCCTGACAAACTGGCACAGAGGCCAGCACTACCTCGTAAGACAAACAAACAAATAATAATATTATTTATAGAAATAATATATTTTAGAAATAATTATAGTATACTCGCATAAATCTGCAATATATATTTCAATTTTGTACCTTCTTTGAGAAAATTGTTGCAACTGAGACGTGGCTAATTGCGGCCCGCCGGTCTCTTTTAGAGCCTGTTATTTTGCATTGTTTGCACTTTGTTTCTGTAGGAATATGTGGATAACTTTACACATATAAATAAATCGTACTCGCATAAATCTGCAATATATATCAAATTTGTACCTCTTCGAGGGAATTGTCCCGACTGAGCCGTGGCTAATTGCCAGCCGGTGTGTCGGTAATAGCACCTTTTATTTTGCATTGCTTGCATTTTGTTTCGATCGGAATATGTGGATAACTTTAACAACAAATATAAATAAATCATACTCGCTTAAATCTGCAATATATGTCATTTTTGTACCTCCTCGAGGGAATTGTCTCAACTGAGACGTGGTTGATTGCCGGCCGGCCGGCCGATCGGTAATAGCACCTGTTATTTTGTACCTTCTCGAGAGAATTGTCGCAAATAAGACGTAGATAATTGCCGGTGCCTGTTGTGCCTGTTGTTTTGCATCGTTTGCACTTAAACTAGACCCTCCCGGAACTTCGGATTAGGTATTTAGAAATTATACAAACTATGTATGGAGTTCTTGCTTAGTACTATTATTTGAACTGGAATGAATTTACACATTAAATACTGACCTGATGAGATATGTAGATAAAATAGATGATTAATGAGTCTAGATTCAAGTTTATTTCACCATCTCACTAATATTGTTTGTACGATTTTTGAATGGTTGTAAATATTGTAATACTACTCAAAAACACAGTAAAAGGACAGCCAAAATCCTTATTTAACACTTAGCGTTATTTGAAAGCCTGAAAAATACATGTTTCCCGCATCAAAATGTGAGTTGAAGCAGTAGCAAATAACATTTAATTATTTTAAACCTGAACAAATAAACATTTGAAGTCCTAACCTTGTGCTTAAAATAGACTGTACAATAACACAATGGTATAAGCTTCTAAGTTCAACAGAGTAAGTAAACCCAAGTGATCTTTACATAGCAACACAATGTAGTCTAAACTGTTCGTTCAAGCCCAACATTGTGAGAGTTTAGTGCTACGAAACCTCTACGTCAGCTACAAAAGTTTGTTGGGATTTGGCTACGACGCTACGTGGCGTAGTACCGTAGCGAAGTGTTGACGCAGCGAGGGTGGATTTAATTATGTAAGAAAACAATGTAATAATAATAGAAAGAGTTAAAAAACAGACTGCGAACAAAACAACACGACATAATCGAAAGTACTAAAAACACCCGACCGCGATAAAACTAAAAAGAGACAAAAAATTAAGTGAGAATGGTTGCTAACCAACTTTATTTCGTTATAGATCCTAAATGGGCATTCGGAATGAAAAGAGAAACCTAAAGATGATTTATTCAACCTTAACATAGTTCGTTGACTTTTATACAATGTGGCGTTTGGTTGTCTGGTTGGAATTTTGATTGACGGCTTGTCTTTAGTAGCACTCGCAAGATTAAGACAAATTCATTGAAAAATAATCATCAAAATCGGTCCACGCATTTGGTCTATATAATGCCACAAAGGAACAGACATACATAGGCTGACAAACACAATATCCGTCCTATGCGTTGCAGTCTGGTAAAAATATGAAACTAATGCACTTGAAAATATCATGAATGTACTGTTACAAATTCATGATGCTCTGGTAGATTTCGACAATAATAAGCAAGATTGTAACGAATATTGAGCCACTGTAAACTTAAGTTAGCAATACAATAGGCCTCATAAAGTCGACGCACAGAGACTCGACGTTGCGGTAATAAACCATTTAGTCTGACTGTCAATAGAAAGAATTACCGTTCATGGAGTTTTAGGCAGTCTGATAGAATTTTGTTTGTTATCATTAATAACTTTCTACTCTACTAAACAGCCACGAGTGGCCGCTAAGCTATTTCCTAAGTACTAGCTCCGTCCCGCAGCTTCGCTGCGTATAAACTTTGCTACAATCGTTCACCCCCCCAAAGGATAGAATTTCAATAAATACCTCCTTAGTCTGTGCACTAAGGAATATTTCTTCCAAACAAATCTATAGTCCACCAGGTTATGCTTTGCGTTGTCTGTCAATCAGTAAGTTTTGCTATTTTATATGTGTAATTAGCTGGCGGTTTTGCCTACGTGAAAGTTTTTCTGGGTTAAAAGTAACCCAATTATATGTTATTTCAGGACCAAAAGTACCTGCAAATTACAATATACTACATCTTTTCAAAATTTGTTCATCCGTCAAATAGTTATTCGGCTTCTTCTCATCGAATTGAGATACCAAATACACTAGATTTTATGCCAAAAGCTAAGATATCTTATAGTGAAAACCGCATTGCGATCGGCCTAGTAGTTTTTACGTGATGCACGAACAGACAAAACATTTTACACCATTTGTTTTTTTATATGAGGTATGATGGGGAAGGGATTACGAGAGAAGGCGAGAGGGAGGTACGAAAAACTGAAACTTTCTAGGTGGAAGGGGAGTTACCCCAAGTGCGAAAATCGGCTCGAAACTTAAGTTTAGTCATATAGGAGGAACAAGAGAATTGGTTTGACAGGACTATACTTAAATTTAACCTAGTTTAGTCTAGTTGGTAACAAGAGAATCGGCACCATTACCATATAATTTTAGTTGGCAATAAGACGGCGGAAAATACCTGCAAGTTTTTTTATGTAAGTTTTCAAAGCCGTAACAGTTATAATTCAGTTCTGAACTCGAAAGATGCTGTTTTTTGGTCATTAAAGGCGAAAGAAAAGTTGGAAGTTTACAGTTGCTGGTCTGTACTACAAGAGGAAGCGATCTTGAGGTCTACCCACAGACAGAGTTCCTCAGGCTAGGTATAAACCAAATCATGAAGAGAACCCGAACAACCGATAACCGTTGGGGTAGACGAGTGGAGACCACGTCTAGGCAAACGTGGCGTACGACGTCCTGTGGCCAGTGGAGTGACGACCTGCGAAAAGCAGCTGACAGAAACTGGATGCGGAGAGCTAAAGACCGAGTTCGGTGGCTTGCATAAGGAGAGGTTTGCCTACGTCCAGTGCTGGACAAGTATAGGCTGATGATGATTATGATGACAAGGTGAGAGGTGATGATATGTCTGTTCTTCAAAAATCGACAACCAGGATCAAATAAAATAAAATAAAACGCCTGTACAGAAGTTTTTATATACATGAAGTGAATAACGTCGTTTAGTTAAGGTTGTAAAAGGACCCTATTACCAATACAAACTTTTCTGTATATAACGTTATTGGTGATACTAGTAAATAAATTGTAAACGTTTTTCATGTTAAGAAATAAATTAAATAATTTATGCACCGTAGGCCACGATCAGTATGGTTAGCATATCCAGATACGTATGATTATTTATTTATTTCATTGGAATACCAACAACATTAAATTTACCCAGCACGATAATAATTACAGGATGCCACTATAGGCCCTCACGTTTAGTGACACTATATTATATATATCAAATTTACCGAAACAAAGTAGAATCTATATATCAATTAAACAATGATAACCTCAATGGCGTGCTTTGGGAGAGGCCTAAGTCCAGCAGTGGACTGACACGGGCTGATGATGATGATGTATAAATATGTATTACATTAGGGTTGCCAAAATCCCAGCGTTAAGACTGCACGCACATTGTAGTAGGTAGGTACGATAAGTTTTAAACGATTGAAATTTACTTACTTTAGTTTAAATGAAAAGTGATCTGTATTATATCCACATAAAATGACTTTTCTCATGTCACTTACCGTGTTGCCCGGCTTCGGTTTACTGCTGGATTTGCTCTTGACCGGCTTGGCGGGCGGCGTGGGCGGCGCAGGAGGTGTGCTGGGCGGGCTGGAATCGCTCCCGCCCCCGCTTCCGCTCACACTCGCTCCACTCCCCCTCTCCGAACCAGAGTTGCTCGACTGTGAAGGTGCCAACTTGATTTATCGTATTGAATAAGTTCCTTTCCATCCGCAACTATTGCGGTATCCAACTTTCCAACTTTACGGAAATCGCGAGATATATCACGCCAATGAGGAACAGCGCTAACTGGTTACATAAGATGTATTGGCACCATGATATATTTGTATTGGAGTTATGTGACCCACTTTTACTATTTCTTTCGTGACAGTAACGGATGCATCCCGCTGAGTGCTAAAGAACATAGAGCTATGTTATGATAAACTTGTAGATAGATTAGATATTCTTGGTGGGTACGATACAAAATTGGTCAAAGTTAGCTCCACGTTCCAGCATTAGGTATAAAAAGAAAAAAAGATCTGTACGCCCGAGGGAAAGAAACACGCTGAACAAAATTAAATTGCTTTGCCCACAAAAACCCCTGTTGATTCGACGAAACAATGTTTGTGAGGGATAGAGTAAATGAATTGAGATAAACACGGTCAGTGACCGGTCGCCTAACTTTTTTTGGCAAACCTTTAATGGTCGCGTGAAATTAAAAAGCACACAACGCGGATTTAGGCTAATTGGTTAATTAATAAGGGTTGCCGGTGGCTGAATTTTACATGTGCAGCCAACTGGAAGCGTGCCAGGATTGCTTAAGTGTAAAAAGCTAGATTAATGAGGGCTCGCGCGTGTACTAATAGGTATTATTACTAAGCCCTGAAATATGCATGGACTAGATTATATTAAATATAGCGCTGGATTAAATGAAATATTCAATAGAGATATTTAGTTTTGACAGACTTGAAGTTACTGTGGCACGGTTAAAATAATTTATTATTAGTTTACGTAAAGATCAAAGGATATTATATTTGCATTATACAACCACACTTTAGGGCCACGTAACAGTTTTGAATACATCGGTAACTGAATGAAATTATTTCTATGGTGAAAATATTTCCATATTTTGTTAGAGTTTACCTCAGAATGGGTAGTGTTGTGACGTCCAGGAGAAATAGGAGACGATACACGATGCATGTTTGTATCTCGCTCGCTCCCGTTTCCGCCACTTGCGCTGCTACTCGAACCTAATAATGAAACAATGAGAAAAAAAAGTATGAGAAGTATGAGAAAAAAACAAAAGGCACTTTAAATTTAAGGAATCATTATGACAGATTTCACTAACAATCCCTTGAATAACTAGTTTAAAAGTTAAAAAACACGCCTGCCCTGCCAAAAAAGAATTTATGCCGATAAACTATACATTACTCTTGGAATGTGCTTATCAAGGCCTTCAATTTGATATCCATATTGTAAAACTCAAAGAAATATATATTATTCATGCACACATACATGAATCCTAAACTCCTTTTTTGGGCAGTCATGTAAAATGTATCCTAGGCTGTAGTAGTGATTATGCGTTAACACTAGTCAGCAAGCATTTATTGGATGTGGCTGCTTGTATGGGACTACGCAACGAACATCAATGTTGGCGACGAACCAGGTAAAAATCGGCAAATCCGTTTGAAGATGCACGGACTCGGAGTAGCGACATGGTCGCAACTCTCACAATTTTCAACGTTTTCAATAGTGTTACACGCATTTTAAGTAACCCTCTCTGGGTAATCTCCGCTGTAAAGTATAAAATATATATGATGAGACTGGAAGTGGCTAGGTAGATCGTGAAAAGCGCCTCACCCACGGCTGCTGTATATGTTTAAGTACTTCAGGCCTTAGCCCGATTTTCAATCGGACATGGTTTAGGGCTTGGTTTATTGATTCATCAAATTTAACGCTAAAGTTTGAAGTTTATGGAGTCCCTAACTGTAAGGATAATTGATAAAATCCTGCTTCAGCATTTTAATACTTCATATTCATATATTCCTGAACAATATTCTACGAGCGTTTATCAAAGAACGTCGCATCCTCTTGAAATACGTTTAGTTACTTAGCTCTAATGTCAAAGGCTATCTACTGCCGCCAGGTTGATTACTTGCTTTGTGCTTGCAGCTTGGATGCACTGCAATAACTTAGACACACGTGTGCTTAAGTGCTCGGCGATAATTGAATCTGAATCGACTTTAGCGTATAGGTGAAGTGTAGGTCTCCCTAGCACGGTCAGATCTCAGAAGTATTAGATACTTTTGTCTGAAATAGCTGTTGCATCGTTTGCATAAAAGATACGACTTTAATTTCTGGATAGAAATCATTTGAAGTTCAACTAGCAACTAGCTCAAAACATTTTTAAAGTACATGATAGACTTTAGGTTTTGTTGATACATGGTTAACCCCACAGAACGTCAGAACTTTGTTTTCTTTTGTAAACCCATTTCAACATTTACACATTTTGCTAGGTTTATAAAACGGAGAACCCACGATTCGTTTTCTAACTTTTCCAAATAGCAGGCACATTTTTCTTCTAGTTTCTAGTTAGTTAATTGAGTTAGGTCTAGTTTAGTAACTATTTTCTTGGGCTATACAAAACTGCTAAACTCTAAATCACTCCTACCAACTTTCTGTAGTTGTTTTCTTCTTTTGGTAGTTTTATGATTGCAAACACGTGCGCTCGCAATGCTCGCTACATCCAATCTTAAAGCATACCTGTATGACCTGTATCATTGAACTTAATACAACAATTAACAATGCGAGCATTCGTATAGTCACTACATCAAGCCGAGCTGCTCACGCGAACACGTTTTTAGCAGACGTCGTTACTTAACACGCTCGTTGCGAATGTTACGTTACACTTACGATAACATGTTAAGTCAGTCATCTGAAAACTTACTGTAATGATTCAATCCATGAGCTTGTAAGCCTTTTCAAACTTACCATTCTCTGTAGTAGGCTGGTGGTGATTTTCCGTGTGCCGCCTCAGCGACCGCGCGTCGCAGTATGACTTGCCGCATCCATCCGCTTTGCACTCATAGGGTTTCTTATTGCGGTGTGTTAGCATGTGTCCGTTACTGCAAACAACATAGCAGGATTTAAGATATAACAGCTGAAACAAATCAGTTACCTGACCCTCTTGTAAACCGCGCTGCGTAATGTATTTAGGTGTTATTGATTATTTGCCTATTACGCAGTTTCCAACATCAACCAATCAACACGTCATCTTAGGATTAAATTAATTCTGATTTTAGTACATGACAATTTGTTAACATTCACGCTATAATCAATACCAGTAGTCCGCCTGGGGAAGTAGTACACCTCTGCCAGATATTCAATTGTCAAATAACAGTGTGCAAACATTTCTGTGTTCTTGTTTGAAGGGGAATGTTTCCAGCGAAATTATTGGACATGAAACAAAACCAATACCAGTAACGACGAGCGCTGTGGGTAGTGAATGTTTTCTTTGGCAGTGACCCGCATGATTTTGCAAATCAAAGTTCTCGGTGGCACTGCAATTGTTTCAGACATGCTTGACTCTTACCATCAAGCGTGCGACCTTCTCTTCTCATCACAAAATTGTCAAATAACGGTGTGCAAACATTTCTGTGTTCTTGTTTGAAGGGGAATGTTTCCAGCGAAATTATTGGACATGAAACAAAAGCAATACCAGTAACGACGAACGCTGTGGGTAGTGAATGTTTTCTTTGGCAGTGACCCGCATGATTTTGCAAATCAAAGTTCTCGGTGGCACTGCAATTGTTTCAGACATGCTTGACTCTTACCTCTTACATCAAGCGTGCGACCTGCTCTTCTCATCACACAATTGAATATCAAAAAAAATTACGCACAATGAAAAAACCCGACTGTGAACTTTAGATCGTTATAGATCCTAAATGGTAATTCAAAATAAAAAATTATAAGACAAACCTAACAATGATTTGAAATACCTATTCAATTATAGCCCACTTAACATAGTTTGTCAACTTTTTTCTTTTTCACAATATGGCGTCTGGTTATCTATGGCGATTGAACTTTGATTACTGTAAGTCTTTAGTAGCATTCACAAGATTAGGACAAATCGGTTGACGTAAGAATCGTCAAAATCGGCCCATGCATTTGGTCTATATAGTGCCACAAAGGAACAAGCATTCATAGGCTGAAACACTATATAGTGCCACAAAGGAACAAGCATTCATAGGCTGAAACACTATATCCTAAATAAAAAATAAACAATACCAGTAGCTTTACGTATATACTCGTACATAAACTGTTAACAGGGTTACCATGATTGTTTAGTCAATACTAAGCTTATGGGCAGTGTTCCCATTAATATTCATTGTGGTAAGTCAGGCGACCGTTGCGCTTGGGATGTGTCATGTGTGCAAATGTTGGAACTTGTGTTAACCAAATAGCTCAATGGGTGGACATGGTTTGAGCTATCCGTACTTACTGAAGCGATCAATCGTATCACGTACATAAAAGAGTGATTTTTTTAAAAGCTTTTATTTAACTTCACTTGTATGAATGTATATCTATGTATACTCAAATACTCAAATACTCATTTATTGATAAATATTATTACACGTCAACAAAGCTAATTATTCAGAATATAGTAAAAAAAGAAAGTATTAATCACTATTATAGTACAATAAGTTGGTATACAGTGTGTATACATCCAGAATACAACAAATATTCATCAAGCAACAATATGTCAACTTTTTTTTTTAAATAGAAACAAAAAGTAACATACAAAATTAAATCATAAAATTATAAAATTAAAATGATGTTATTAAAATTATTAGTATATATCGATATGTCGATGTAGGTATCTAAGTATTTTGTCTGTCCTGGAATCTTACAATTGAAATGTCGAACATTTCCTGATTAACTATCCGGCTGAAACTTTCAAGGTAGCTCATAAACCGACAAAAATAAAAAAAACTTAACTTCTTTAAAGAGAAAAAGCAAAAAAATGACATAAAATAAAACCTTCTTTTTTTAAATTGTACTTTTTATTCGTAAAACTGAGTGCTGAGTCGAGCAGGCTGCACGCCTGATGTGAACACCACCATCAATGGCCTGCCCATAACAATTTCAGTGCCACCTAGAACTATGGATTGCGCAGAGTTGCACTGCGCTCGTCACCTTGAGACATTGATTTTTATAAAGCCTCATATACCCAGACAGACTGTTTCAAAACAAGTCTACCACTACGCTGTACCTACTCATTAATGTAGAAAATTGGAAACTAGCACTTATTACACACAGCAGATTGATGCGTGTTTTTCTGTTTGAAAGCTGATGTGATCGAGATGGTTCTTAGCTATAATTTGGGGAGTCGGGGGTTATATCAATATTTAATTTGTGCTTGTTATGACTTCTAGATAGAACTACAGCAAAACTTGCTAGCGATCTTCGTTTGTTTGTTTGTTTGTTTTAGCACAGAATAAATAATAGTACCTTTAGGTACTGTTTTTTGTTGGTGTAAACATTGCATGGGCCAGTTAAAGTAATTGCAACAAAATGAATTTATTTTTAAAGTTTTTATTTCCCTTGTAATGTGTAATGTTTGTATATATGTACTCGTATGGTTAGGTCAAATCTTGCAAGCTGAATTATAACCACTTCCTCTTATACTACAGAGTTGAATTTTTACATGTTGGTTCAGTTCCGTTGACAATGCATTTTTATGGTAAGCATGACCTAAATCAACATCCAGGATTAGCTCCAGATAAAGGAACTTTTCAACGGCTAACAGCACAGACACGAAATTTTATGACCGCAATTTATTATGATAGCCGGTTTTAAAATTTATCTTCACATTGTCTTTAGATATATAGGAACTCTTTAACGGTCAACAGCACAGACACGAAATGTTTTGCAATGCATTTAATTGTATTAGCCCGTTCTAAGTTTCACTATGACATGGCTAAGTACATAAAAGCTTTTTTTAACGTTTTTTATTACCTTATTACTACAAAACAGACAGATTTTCTGTGTTTGGGATTTAGACCAACGTGGCATGTATCGATCACGGGTACGTATGTATTATTTATTTATTTATACTCTATTGCACAATTAATAGAGTACAAATGGCAGACTTAATACTAAAAGCATTATCTACCAAACAATGCGTGAGAGAGAGAGAGAGCGGGGTTGTAGGCGTGCAAAATAAAATGTATGTTGTTTTGTTTGCAAGTTGTATTACATAGTTTACTCCTGGAACACTTACAGATGATCCTGCCTCTTAAAGGCCTTGGCGCAGGTCATGCAGACGTACTTCCTCTCGTCGCTGTGAGTGAGTTTGTGCTTGGCCAGCGCTGACGCGTTTCCGAACACCTTGTTACAAACCTGAAACAAAGTGGAACAATGCTTACATGGTTACAGGTTTTTCGTTGACGTGGATACGTCTTTTACTTCAATTCAGTGCAGGTCAGTTTCGATTGTTTTTTTTTATGTGGAACACCTTTGTTCTCACTTTCTTGAAATCTATGGGAGTGATTTCGTGAAAAGTGAAACAATGTGCCGCGCGTGCTCAGTGGTTAACTGTTTTACTGCCAATGAACGCGCGCTTTCCTAGCATATGTGATAAAACAGAGCTTGAATCAGATGTTACACATCATATGCGAATACTGTAAGGCTCGTTCTTTTTTATCTAGGCAGTATTTCCTTCTCAGTATAACTGAACAAATTTAAAAATACTACTAAGCAATGACGATGTCTTTAATTCGATCCGCATACTGAACGTCTTCAAAGGCATTCGTACACGAGGCTAGTGAAAGGCCAGTGACAGAAGACTCACCACTGAACTGACTCGCAAACTGGACTCACTTCCGGAGCGCATTAGCGATATGTCCGTGAATAAAATCCTGCCAATGCATCCAGCAAATAATCTTTATCCTTACATTTAATAGCTACTTGTCAAATTTCTCCAACAAGAAAATGTACCGATAGCATAACATTAAACTCCGGCAACTCAATATTCCGTTACCAGACCTCCGGGCGCTGCTGACCCTAATCCGTGTTTGTTTCTCATCTAATTAGGAGACGAAGGAGTCCTTATCCTGTTTTTATTCCGGTCTCTCCTGGGCGTACTTATTTGGTAATGTTTATATCGTTGATGTGGAATGTGGGTGGAGCCGCAGGCTAGGAAGGGCAAAAGGCACTGCATTTGTTATGGCTATTCATGTTACGTCACTCGACCTCGCTCGAGGAGGTAAGGAACTTGATTTTAATTGAATAAAAAGATGTAAAAATGTCGAAGAGCAGGGACTTTTGACTGATTCATTTTTATCAGCAAGTTGGTTTTGTAATAGCAATCAAGTAGAAGTTATTACATAACAGGCCCTGAAGGTTAAATTAAAACCTCTATCATATCGTTGTCATCAAAGAGAATGTAAGTTTGTTGTTAGTAGGAATCTATGAAGTAACGACTTAAAGTAATTCTCTACTTTTTGAAAATATTTTATCTAACTGTTTACCATATTACATTTAATAGAACTGTATTGAGGGAGATGTCTGTAGACGGGAAAAACATTCTCAGCCGCTTTTTAGTATATGTATGACATTTTCTGGGCCAGCACTAGGTTCATATCTAAACACAAACTAGAGTAGCTCAGCCGTTGCGCTACAGTTTGAAAGGAAAGTCCACGTCTCGAAAATTATTTATACGAAACAGAAGCGAGTAACACACACCAACCTCCAGCCTTTGTCTGGTTATAATGCCCCACATTTGAATATTTTACAGCGACCCGGCCGCTATATATAGCTGACGTGTTTTTTACAAGCTCCGAGTTAACTTCACGTGTTTTATGTTAGTATGTTTAATCCAAAACTTGCAAGCTTATACGACAGATGACTACCTCTTGACCTACCAAGTTCTGTGTACTCATACAACAAGACAAATAAACAAGTAATACAATACAATAAGTTCAAAAACTAACACACAACTACAGTCGGGTAAAAAATAGCACTACACTCTTGCGATGTAGATGAATCGATTGATACCTCGCTTTCAAAATCGGACCAAGTTTTTAATTTGAACACCTAACCCTTCCTTTGTTTCGCTGTAGTTGGGTAAAAAATAGCCTAAGACACTCTATATCTAAAGACGAATCAATTGATATCTCGCTTGTCAAAATCGGACCAATAGGGGTGACCTATGGTGGAATTTCCACATACCTACATACATACATATATGTATGTACATAGACTGTTAAACTCATTACCCTTCCCTTGCTTCGCCGTAGTCGGGTAAACATATATTTTACAATGCAATACTTTGACTTGGCCTGAGGACTGAATGTCAGTATACATGGGAACTCCTCGTAACGCTAGTACCTACTACCTGTACCGTAGTTTGGGCTCATTTTGCTCACCTACGCGACTACTTTCGAGACTGCTTTATAAAAACTATTTCTAATTAAACTTATTATCAAGTACAGTTGCTAGAGTAGAAATGTTCATACCAAATGCGTATGTTTTTGAGGAAAAGAGGAACATACAGTAGATATATTTTACTTTATCTTAATATAGTAACAATAATATACCTAATCTGTAACTTTCCACTCAATGCCTTATTTTTTAGGGTTCCGTACGTCTGAATGAAAAAAAAAACCCTTATAGGGTCACTCGTGTGTCTGTGTGTCCGTCTATAAAAGCCAATTTGCTCCGAATCTTTTGGACCGGTTAAGTTGAAATTTGGTACACATTTTTTCATTATTTTCTGTGACCCAAACACGGACGTGTAACATAAATAAATCAAGTTTGAATAAAGGTCACTTTTGAGGGGCAACTTATAAAATTAAAGTTTTGCAAACTGTACCGTGTGACATAAAAAATGGCTGGCATAAGTGGCTTGTTGTGAGGGTATTTTTTTTAATGACTGTACATAAATAGGTTTAAAGTTATTTAAGAATATAGATGCAAATTTATCATTCCACCCATATCTCGGAAACTACTGAAAAACCCGAATAAATAAAATATATAAATAAATATATTCGGGACATTTCACACCAATTACCTAGCCCCAAACTAGGATACCCTGTACTATGGGCACTAGATAACAGATAAACATACATAGACACCAATATTACATCCATGACTCGGAAACAAGCATTTCTGCTCATCACACAAAAGATTGCACCTTGTAGGATTTGAACCCGCGACCGTACGATTTCGTACCTAGGATCTCTAGCCACTAGACCAACCGGTCGTCAATACAAAACACAGAAAAAAATACAGAATATCGTTTTTAATTTATAGATTACAGTTAAGCCTATAAGAAGTCTATTATCTTAAAATAACATTAAACCTCTCACTAGATAATATATTCATCGTAAGGAGAGGGGTCTCCACGCGATTTCAACTTGCACATGTCCGGCAGTTTTTTCAAAATGATGGTATATAATTTTGAAAGACCAAAGCTTGGTGTAATTAAATTAAAAATCGAACAAAAAAGCTTTTACGAGGTATTTTTCCTTTACGATTTTTGTGGAATTCCGATTTACCCTAGCTGGCAACATTGCTTTTGCGATATTATTGTTAGAATAAAAGGGTACAACACACTCAGTCGTTACACACACACTCGAGTGCGAGTGTGCCATTGTCGGCACAAAAGTACCTTTTTACTGCCGTTCAATTCTCACACCATATGTCTAATGGCATTTCTAACATAAGTGAGAGATGAACTCACTTCAATAATTATTAAAGCTACAGGGGGAGCGCATAACTAAGTAGGTTCCTGCGGTAGTGGCGGGATGCGGGAGGGTTAGGTCAACACTCCCACCGCTCGACTGGATAGACGAGTAACCATAATCACATACTAATATTATAAATTAGATAAGTGTTGCCACTGTCGTAAACAGGCCAATCAGAGCTTAGAGATTTAAAAATGAATGCTCTCTTATCGAGTGGAAAACGTTGTATGCGCGATCCAGAACTCCATAACTCCATAGAACTGAGAGTCCATACAAAACGTCATAAAAGGCATTAAAAAAACTATTAGTGCCAACTATCTTATTCTGTGTGTGTGTGTATGTTTGACAGCGTTTAACGCTCAAACAGCTGAACGGATTTAGATGAAATTTGGTAACAAGATAGCTTATACTCTGGCCAACCAGATAGGCTACTTTTCATCATCATCATCATCCATCATCATAATGGCGGATGAAACCGCGGGGCGCAACTAATGCTTTTTAATAATCGTGTTAAATCGTCACTGATCAGCCAATCGGAATAATTGGGTAGGAAAACAAGTTTTCATAAACTTTGAATAATTTTACTTGCTCCCAAAATATAAAAGCAACTTCTGCTCGTACTTCGTAGAGAAGTTCACTTGTTACGCTTCACACTTACGCTCCTCGCAATTTTCCATTCTTGTTATTCCTTCCACGGCACGTGATATCACTCCGCATATTTATAGGTATGTTAACATCGAATTAAATTGGCTGGTAGTGCGATGTTATCGGGCTGGAGGGTCGTGAACGGACAAAGGTCCTTTACAGAAGGGCTGCCATTGTCCTAGAGCACCCCGTTTGCCCTACAGACACGTATGTACAGGTAGGTACGTATATGGAGAAGAAACGTGTAGTTTTAGTTAAAAGCTATTCTAAAGTTCTGGAGCTCGTTTGTCTAAAAGTCTAAGGTATATGTACCTACTTAAATAGTATAGAAAACGGTAATGGATTTTTGATGAGTGTTTAATCGCTTCTACTACTACTACGACGAGTATAATGCCACTTTATCAAGTGACTGAGTTTCAGAACTTCCATAGCATTTTCTGATATAATACTAAGTACTACTGAAAACTACTACTACTAAACACGTAAAAGAAAAGAACACAAACATACACACACTGTACACACATAGTATATACTCTCAAGTGATAGAAATAATCCACACCGTTGTCTGTTTGTTTGTTTGGGGAGCTTTTACGCGATAGCTGCTGGACGGATTTTTATGAAATTTGGAACGGAGATGGCTTATACCCTGCAATAACACAAGATACTTTTCATCATCATCATCATCACACCATTCACGCTCAAATGGCTGAACGCATTTTGATGAAATTTGGAATTAAGATTGCTTTTGCTCGGAATAAACACATAGGATACTTTCCATCATCACCATAATCACCATCATCACCATCATCACCTTAAACATCATCATCATCATCATCCCTCACTAGGGTTAAACCGTGGGGCGCAATCAGTAGGATATAAAATGTACTTAACTAAAGTTCAAGTATGTACAACACAATAAGGTAGGTCCTAGTTTTGAATTATTTTTTGTCAGTAATTAAGCCCATTCCAAGCAAGAATTTTAAGAAGAGTTTTTTTCCACCGCACAAAGGCTATTCAAAATCGACTGAGCATAAAGGCACAATAAAAAATAAGGATTCAATAAAATACAGAAAATTATAGCGGAAGAAGGCAGGAAGCGAGTAATAATCGATACGGCTCTCGGCCGAAGTTGAAAAGGAGAATTAAATAGGAAACAATAATTCTCTACAAGTCTCGCATAACGTTGTATTTTTGTTATTGCTGAAGGGCTATGTCGTATATCGTATACAAAGAATTGGTTACGACCGCGAAGCCGTTTCACGGAGGATGTCATCTAAAAATGTTTAATGGCTTCCGTAAGGCCCGTTTAGATATCGGGACAAATCGATGTTTATAGCACAAAATATGGTTTATTGAGATATAAACTTACAGTGATGGCTTCCACTCGAATTATACCGATGTTCGGTTTAATAGGAATCGGATTAGATAAGAATTGGGGGTTTATGACAGGAGGTAGGTAGTTGTTTTAGCGGATCGCGTTAAGAGACTCGTTTAATGTGTATTTTAATACCTATGCTACTTAGAAAGAGATCGCTTTTAGCGATAAGTCCGCCTATTGTACTTTAGTTTTAAAGCTTTTCTTTGTATCTATTTTTGTAAACGGGTGTACAATATTTCTTACGTCATTTGAAGTAACTCCACATATAATCCTTCACAGTTGTTTACGAGTTTTATTGTTAATAAAAAAAAGATAAAAGCAATTAAATTGTACGATATTGCACGCACACCGGGCACTGAGGACCCTATTACCTATCCCTGTTACCTCCGTTATTCCTTTCCGTGCACGGTTATCTGGAAGAGATCGCTCTAAGTGAGAAGACCGCCCATTGTGATACCTATTATTAAGTTAGTATCTATCTACCCATCTACCTACAGGATTACAATTGACGCTTTATTATTACTTTCATTGGATAAGACCAATTAAACGAATGGAGTGGAGTACCTACAGTACCTATCATTGGAATCTACTAATGAGAAAAGTATGTCTTTGTTATTATTTTTCGATCGATATTGATTATTATTTAAGATAAGCAGTGGTTATTCTTGAATTTTATTAGCACAAATAAACAATACTTTGTTGAAATAAGCATGGTACTATAAAATACTGCTACTTATCCACGCTGATTTATATGAAGCTGCATTAGTTTGCTTTTGTATGCTGGCCTCATTTCTAGGCGGGGAGCCCCTGACCCACATTGTAATGTAAATGTGGAATAACCAGGTCGCGACGCGCAAACCTCACCAAAACTGGAAAGTATACGTTCAATGTTCCAAAATATTATACCAAGTGTGTGCAAATATTTATAAAACAAACAAAAATATTTTTTAAACAATTTATACCTTACGGCATTATTTTCTTCTTCACGCAAAGACTCACTCCGCCAGCATCAGCCTCCAATTAAAACCAATCTGTCAGTTGGAACGAGGTGAACCCCACGAAGAGGCGGTAAAGCCGTTTTTTCAACACGTCGTAGGCGGGGATCACCTTGAGCCGTTGCCTTATCCCTAAGCCTTCAAAGTACGCAAGACGCACGCATCAAATTTTTCGATGAGTTAATCTTTTCGATTTGTTTCAACATTTGGAAGGTTGCTAGAGGCACGGGGCGCGGTATAGCGAGAAGTTTTTGCTTCGTAATGCTACAAAATAAAGATAATATTGAAGTAATAATATTTCTATCGCATTAAACCTTACCTGTCTTAGTTCTCCCTGTGTTAACATTGTGTAATCTGTCATTAACACAAAATATCAAATTAAAAATCAGTTCTGCACGTTTATTTAGTGTTTATATAATTATGTTATCAGACATAGGTATTATATATTATTATTATTATTATTATGTCAACTTACAATATTGTAAGAACCGTCAAATTATAATAAATCTGGCAAGATTGTAAACAGACGAAAAATTGTGAACTGAGCATTCAATTTACAATAATACAAATACAATTTCGTTAACCGCTTGATCGCAGCTGTTAGCTTAAGCGCCAAAAATCAATCTATAATTTAAAATCTATACGCCCCAAAACGTAAAATTGTAAAAGCACATGCACTATTGAATACTATCAACCAATCAGTGCACAGATTTACAATCTATCTGGTTTCATCGCCACCGTTGAATTGTGAACCTGCTCCTGATTGGTTTCTGTTGTTGGTGGCCTCGGGGGGTTATTCTGTGTACTAATAGAGTTTTAAATGAAATAGATAGTCGAGTCAAATGAATTTTCCAAGCATTAATCGGTTTGTTAAATATATTTATTTATAGTTATATATTTAAACGGGACTTAAACGCGCTGAAAACTTAATATTTATTTACCTCGACGTTACCCATTCATATTATGACAATAATTGATCATAAATGATTTTTCGTTTATTTAAATGCTGCGTTTCGTTTATTCACGTTCACAATGTATATGAAAAAAATATTTTGATGACATAATAACTACCAGTTTGTTTAAAAAAATATATTAATCGTTACGTACTAATATAATAAAGCAAGAAAGTATAAAAATGTAAATTGTATGGCCAGTATGTGGAACGCAAAAGATTGATACACTCTAAATCAATAAAATAGATACACATAATATTTTACTTTCCGCATTCACGGTTTATAAAATCCACAAACCATAGAGTTACTTCTCTACCCTCTAAATTCCTTTTGCTATACTAAAAAGTTGCCTTTTAGCGTTTGTATATTTTATTTTGTTGTGTGGATTTGTTTTTTCTCGAACAGAATTGGATGGAGCGAAGCTGTGAGGCGGATCAGCGCTTTTATTAATTTTGCACATTTTTATTTCATACGGGACGCATTTTATTAGCAGGAAGTACTTAGATAAGTAGGTAGGTATTTATGAATAGCTTTGAGAGACTAAACTAAAGGATAGGTATGCAATAAAGTTGCAATACTTTCAGCCACTTTGTGATTCTTTTAAATACCAAGTTTCCAAAACTCTTGAAGCTAAGAGCTTTTCTCAACTAAAAGCACATTCTTTACCCATATTTATTATATATTTATAATATTGTTAAACCTTATACTTCACATTCACAGTACACACTTCATACAAACTCACACACATCTCACACATAGTTACACATTCAAACGCTAGACAGCGTTAAGAAAAATGTATGTTCGTATAGGAAGATCTATTATTGGCCTATATTGCAACATATTTCAACTTGTGTATTTTATGATTTTGTAATTGCTATTGATCATCTATCAGTTTAATAAATAAATAAACAAATATTTTTCATAGCCTAAAAATATATTTTTTTATGAAAAAACAGTCCTGAACATGAATCGTAACTACAAGTAGGTAAATATGACCTATTACAGCGTATAGTCCTGTCTACACACCCGACACTACTCAGGTCTCCTCCATAAACTGATAATTAGTCATTTTTGACTGCGTATTTCAGATCATCGACTGCGTATTTCAGATCCCATTGATACGCCATTCATTCCTAAAAGCTCGAGATTGTTACTTTTATCGGTGTATTGTTTGAAATAAATTATCTAGACTTCTAAAATAAACCATATGTATGATTTTATCATTCTACGAACGTCATGCCTGATGTATATTTTTAACTGTGTTTTCTTTATTTGCTTCGATGAAGATCTGAAACAGGTTATTTTTTAAAACCCTAAAAGCTTTTCCATCTCTTCTGAGCCTTTCATTCAGGTATTTATAAAAGGTTCGTGCAAGCAAAACGGGCAATGATTTCTGTGAATAATTCTGAACAAAGCGACACCTCGTATCGGTGTCGAGACTGTCGAGTCACCACGCTCACGTTTTCTGAATCCCAATAAGCGACCCAGACCTACCTAATGATTAAAAGTAATTAATTCAGCGAATGCACGATTTCGAGCCTTTGGGCCTGCGGTGAAGTAAAACAGTCACGTTCTCGTATTCGGCGAGCATAACTATGTGGGTCGGGTAGCTTTTTCAGTCAAATGCCTTGGGGGCAGTCCGAGCCGTGATAAAAGGCTTGAACGGTCTTATCTCCGGTCCGTGTAGGTATGACTGTCCATTATTCATTGGAAAAGTATTTCTTCTTTTTGATAACGTTTACCTATACCGTCATTCGTAGCCAAAATCGTTTTTATTTTCTCAATATGTCCTTTTCAGAAAACGACTCTTTTCCCAGAATATACCTTACCCACAATGACACTTTCCCAGAATATACCTTTCCAAAATGTCCTTTAAGGGATTTGTTTTTTTTTTCACAGTTTTCAGCATATGGCATTTTGACTATGCCATTTATCATGATCCATGTATTAGCCACTTATGTAGATAACCAAATTTGAAATCATTGCTAAACTTTACCTATCTTCTGTACCTATAAAACATTACCGCGATTTATATATCTATTGACTGACAGACAAAGCATAGCTTAAACCGCTGGATCTAGAGATTTGAAATCTGGAGGAAATATTCTTTGAGTATCCTAGAGATGCCCTAAGGATGCATTTTTGAAATTCCATTCGTAGGGGGAGTGAAAGGTGGTGGCAAAAACATTGTACGCGGCCAAAGCTGCGGGGCGCAGCTAGTATTGTGTAAACTTGATGTGTGTCTATTATTAGGTAATGTTCTATATTTATGTTCCTGGGAAAGTACTACACCTTTGTCATATATTCAACCGCCAAGAAGTAGCGTGTAAACATTTCTGTGTTTCAGATATAGCGCTTCACAATGTTTTTAGTGAAATTACTGGGCAATAAGACATCAACCAATGTCTCAGGGTGACGAGCGCACTGCAACTGTTAAAGGCAGGCGTGACGCTTACCATCAAGCGAGCAGCCTGCTCAACTTGTCATAGCACGGAATAAAAATAAATTGATTAAGAATACCTATTACAGCACACTGTTGTGCGGGAAAATGACAACATTTCAAGATAGAGACGTGAAAAGCCATATACATATAACAGGAACAGGAGTGTGAACAAGAGTCAAAATGATTACCTCTATCTTAAATCTACCACGTTGGCAACACCGCGGGCATCAACTAGTTCCTTTTACATCAGCATGATAGAGTCCGCCATGGGAACACAAAAGCATATTCAATTAAAGCAGGTACATTACCATCGCATTCCAACAAAACATTAGTACGGACAGCTGCTGGCCAATAATTCTATGTGATTCCCATTTCCGAATATTCTTTTGTGTCTTCGTCGGAAAAATCTCCGTTGAACCTGTCAATAGTTGCCTTAGTTTGGTTTTGTATTGCGTTGTTTGGGATGCCAGTCGCAGTCAGCGTTGGGATTACGAGGTAAACGAATTTTCCAGCTTTACATTTGTTAGTTTTTACTACTGTAACTTATTTAACAGACCGATTATAAGTTATTAATCTGCATTTTACATGTTATTGGATTCACCTTTTAAGGGAAAAATTGTAGGTAACTAAATAGCATCAGCCAACGAAAAAAATAAAGCGCATACACACAAACACACATACACTCTCTCTCTCTCTCAAACACACACAGACAGGCACATACCTACACTTATTATTTGCAGAAAACTAATATTTTCGTTGACTGGTAATGACAGACGTAAGTACTAGTAAGTCTGATAATAATTTGATAGATAGACACAAAATTCTTGTAATTTCCGCTTCCCACCACACCATCGAACATTGTATAGCTGAGAAGTCTGTATAATACGGATGTGTTTGTGGCTAAATTGGATGGCAGTAGGCAAAAGGTAAAGTAAAATTACAAGGAGCGTCGCAGACGTCAGAAACGCAATTCCATTTTACTTGATTACAAAACAGTGTCGCAGCTATCTGACGACTTTGTCCTCAGATAGCATTACTGGTTACGCCGTTTTTGTTCGCACTAACCGTAGAGGATGCCATCTGGGGTAAATGCAGCGAACCGCTTGTGTTTAAGCTAATCTCGTTGCCCTTTGGCCGCTGTAGCCGATGCAAGCGCAGCGAAGTTAGTGCGAAAGATTTGCACGCACGGCGCGTCCTACGACGACGCCACCTTGACATTCAGAGTTGACCTCCAACCTCGCTGGAGTCGACATCTCTCGCATCCGCGCTTCCAGGATCTATTTTCGCATCCTGGAGTCGACCTTCAATCTCGCTGGAGTCGACATCATCCGCTGATACGAAATACGTATCTTCCGCTTTTATTTATCGCCGCCGTGACCCGCGTTGGAATGAAGTCGCGCAGACTTCGGAACTCCATATTGGTGACGTGTAACATAGACTTTCCGTGACTTTTCGAGAAGAGGATTAACGCCTTCGACGCTTGCTGCCATCAGATACGCCGGACCAGAGGAACGAGGTTGCTTGGATCAACGGTGAGTTCGTTTGCCCCTCCGGCTACCTTCTACTTTAGTGCGCAACAATCTGCTCGTATCTCTCATTCTCTTCTCTTCTCATTCGCCCCCGCATTACCTTAGTTTTCCCCCGCACCGCATCATCATACATTCAGGACCTACGACCTGGATGTAACCATTACCGCTCTTAAACCCGCTCTATCATAATCTGTGGTCCCACGACCCAGATTCGCATCTACAATTACCTCTGTCTTTCCTTGACTTAGTTAAGGAATGTATGACTCTAGTCACACTAATAACATAAATGTATGACACTAATTAAACTAATAACATAAATGTATGACACTAATTAAACTAATAACATAAATGTATGACGCTAATTACACTAATAACATAAATGTATGACAGTAATTAAACTAATAACATAAATGTATGACACTAATTAAACTAATAACATAAATGTATGACACTAATTACACTAATAATATAAATGCGAAAGTAACTCTGTCTCTCTATTTGTTACCTTTACACAATTAAACGGCTGTACCAATCTTTATGAAATTTAATTATTGCTTTATATGCTACATAAAATATATATTTTTTTACTTTTTAATCGGGATGTTATGGATATCCATATCCGCATCCAAAATTACCAAAAAGCATAACACACACACACATAGGTATTATTTTATTTCACATAGCTGTGCCGCGGCTTGGTACGCGTGGTCATTTCTCTGGGTTAAAAGTACTCTATGTGCTATTCCAAGACCTAAAATACCAATAAACTAACATTTGATCAAAATTTCTTCAGCCGTCAAAAAGTTTTTATCTATTACTCGGTTTCTAATCATCGGATTGAGATCCGAGTACACCAGTTTTTAAGTCAACCGCTATCTAACCAACAGTGAACCGCATCGCAATCGTTCCAGTAGTTTTTACGTGGTGCCCGAACAAACGTACAGACAAACGGATAAGCAGATAAACAGACAGACACGATTTAAAAATATGTTATATTCTTGTTCAGTAGCCTATTTTAAGTAACCTAGAGCATTTTATGAAATATTATCTTCAATGTACAGACTTTTTCGTACTTATTGCTTTATTATAAGTATAGATAGATAGATACAAAAATTTACAAATAATAATTATTGAAAGAGCGAGCGAGCGCTTCCGTTTCAGCGTGGGCAAAAATGCTTTCGTATGTCCAGCCGGCGGATATACGGCTGTTCTACTCTACAGGTCGCATTTCTCAATCGATTCTCGTGAAATTTTGTGAGCAGGTTCGATAATTATGTTCTATTGTCGATTCAGTTTTTCAAAATTTTTCTATTTTAATGAGATATTGGTGTTGAAAACATTAAAAAAAACATATAACAGCCATGATTAGATATTTAAAAAAAAATGCTACCATAAATTAGATAAACTTCAAGGGGTGGGTTTTGAAGGGGTGAAAAATAATTAAAAAAAAAAACTCGCGCAGAATTGCGAGGTCTACAGCTCACAGAGCCACTAGTTTAGTAACGGATATACTGATGTGTGTAATTTAAGAGGTTTAGTTACACTTAGCGTAAGGTTTTCTTCTTATTCATTCATTTCTTATTCTTTCATTCGCCTGAAGAAGATATAGGACACCTAGGCAGTACTTTAAAGTCGTTTTTAATTAATACCGGTTTAATTTAAATCATCTGCTGATACATTACTTGAAAGAAGATTACCTAATGATATTTCTATATCCAATAATAATAGATGGGTAAAAAAAACGACAACTTCGATATGTATAACTTAGTTTAATATTTCTAGAGGGGAAGTGTCAGGTAGGTAAGAATGAAACAATAAAGAAGACACGACTTACTTTGCACACTAAAGTTTCTACGCTAAATATACAAACCTTTGTCAAATTTAATTATGAAGCTTCTCGAGTAAAATATTTCCTCAGACGGATATTTTCTATTATTGTGTTTCTATGGCCAGAAACACATTTCAAGGCTGTATTTATTTTGATTGAGCAACGTCAATTTTCTTTGCTTAACTAACCATCGCACATCTCCTCGGCAGTAGAATAAACCTTTTTCGGTCGCACGCACACATGTCCTACGAATATAATGTGAATTTGTCAAGTAAATCCGCCACCGTGTCGTGTCGCGAGTTTACCTTTTTTAGGTAGGTAAACAGTAGCGTCCCTCGAGGTATTACGTCTAGGCGAAGGTCTGAGGACACTCCCCACCAACGCTCCCAAAATCTGGGATAAATCGCGAAGCTTAGCAATAAAACGGCTATCCATTTTGAAGTTTACCGCAAGTGTCCTCTTTACGACATTCCTTTCGGAGGGATCTATTTCGCCACCATCAATCACACGCGGTTATACTAACAAGTCCGGGACAAGTTAACAGGTGATTTCATCACTGTTAAATCGTATACGGGTATTTGACGTGACGAAGGTTTATCCGTTTTTTGTTCGCAGTCCATCCATCTTGTTTCAGACAGTGTTTGAATGATTTTGTATTAAGTTTGTTCTGGTGAAAATTATGTTCTAAATAACTGCCACAAGTTAGGACTGAAATTTTGGAGTGTTTAATAGGGTTTCACGTAAAGTGTGAAGCGTTGGTAGCAGTAAATTTAGGAACAGTTTCCGAACACGACCGCAAGTACTCACCTGCTGGTCTGGCAGCCTTCCAGCCCGTCCCATGGGCTGCTCTTTAATACGACCCACCGATATGTAACAGGACGCTAGATCTAAAGCTCCAAACGGATTTACTGCTCTCCAATCTAGCGATGCTCGCAAAGTGATATTGAATTTATGACAAACATTACCGCTCGCTTTATGCCAGGGATCCGCTCCAAAAAGGCGAGTTGCGTTCCGTGAGGTTGTGTTTTGATATAATATCCGTAAGCGAACGTCGTACTCTATATGATTTATATCTGAGCCAGTGGATGGTTTTTTATTGCGAACCTCTATTTGTGAATTTTGCCCTGAAAGTAGGAGAAGTGCTATGTCTATTTAATTTATAACTTACTTAATTTTATATAGGTAGATGCCAGTGTTCATGATAAATAAGTAAAGATTTGGTACGTTTATAAATCTAGTGAAGACTTATTAACGTATCAAATAACAACATTGTATGATTTGTGAGCAACATTTAAACAAAACAGATAAGTAGTAAGTATGAAAAAAACTGTACAATAAAGATTTAAAAAAAAGGTCTAGTGTACTTAAAACAGACTATAAGTACTGAACAAGAATGTAAAAAAGTGAAGAATATTAAGTTTTCAGCGCGATTAAGTCCCGTTTAAATATTTTACTAAGAACATAACATTTTTTTAAATCTTGTTTGTCTGTATGTTTACTCGCGAATCACGTAAAAACTACTAAGCCGATTGCGATGCGGTTTTCATTGTTGGATAGCTTAGGGTTTGGCTTAACAACTGTGGTACTTGGTATCTTAATCCAATAGTTAGATGCCGAGCAATCGATAAAAAGCTATTCGAAGGCTGAACGAATTTTGAAGAAATATATACTACATATTGTTCTTTAAGGAACTTATATGGTCCTGGAATAACACGTATGGGCTACTTTTCAATGAAATGACAACTTGGATATAGCCGCGGGCACAGCTAGTCAAACACAAATGTTCAAATATCATCTACAGCTAAAACCTGAAGAGTTTATCTCGCTATAAGTCACCGTCCTAAGACGCGTTTAAATAAGAAACATTTATATGTTATGTGCGAGCTTATCGCAGACTGGCAGCCGCCCAGGCTCGGGCTGAAGCCAGGCCTAAGCCGACCACGGCTGGTTGTTTGAAGTAATGCCCCGAGGTGCGCCAACTTTGCAGACTTTTTAGTTGTGACCTACCGAGTCCGTGAAATACTTGCAAGGAATTTCGGAGCGTTCTAAACTCAGCTTTCCTTGCGTCGCCCTTATCTATAATGTACACAAAATGTACATGTTGAAGAACACCTGGAAGTACGATGGTAAATGTCTTTCGTTCGTTTTGGTTCTTAATAAATGTCATATCAATAGATATAATTAAATAAAACGCCTAGTGATTACGCAATCTAGTGACTTGCTTTCCTATATATAAAGATACTTTCACTTATACTTAAGTAAATTCAAATCTCGTGTATTCTCGTGGATACCTCACTGGAGTTTACCCTACCAGTAAATGTAAATCTGCAAAAAAATATTTCATTTGTTCTCCTTCACCCCCCTGAGCTTGGTGGTGGGATCAATACTTGGCTCTACTGAGGTGACGATGGGATATGTTCCAAATAAATATATTAACCTGTTGGCTATCGGTATCCCGTACGGGATATGTGAGGTTATTTTTGCAAATTTTGCAAAAAAAATAAAAAGTAAAATTATGTCAAAAAAATTTTTTTTCCTATTTTTTGGTTCATTTACCTTCCTCAAATACAGATTTTGTGTATGGCAAATCTTTTAATCATTCTTTATTTAAAAAATACCCCAAAAACGCATTCGTCCATAGGTTAATAGACAGTATAGCCGATAAGTCGTGGCCACTCTGAACTGCGTGCAAATGGCTGCGTAATGAACATTTTTAAGAACAGAATGGCGGAATGAGGCGACGTGCATGGGGCTGTGGTCTAGGCTAGAGATGCACATCATTCCGCCATTCAATTCCAAAAAAAATTCATTGCGCAGCTATTTGCACGAAGGTCAGAGTGGCCTCGACTTATCGGCCGTACTGTACTAATCTTTGCAAACTTTGGCCCATCGGGTCGGGCTTTATGACAAAATTAAATGTTGTGAACTTGTAGCGTTATAGTCAGAGAATAAATACCTGTAGTAACTTAAGACGGGAACACATAGTTAAATATTTAAACGGGACTTAATCGCGCTGAAAACTTAATATTTATTTATCTCGACGTTTCGATCAAGTTCTAACGAAGTTCTTTCGATCATGAGTCTTCTCGAGTCTTCTCGTGACCACGATCAATGCAACTTGATCGAAACGTCGAGGTAAATAAATATTAAGTTTTCAGCTCGATTAAGTCCCGTTTAAATATTTAACTATGTGTTCGAATCGCGAAAGTTTAAAAGTTACAATTGTTAAGACGGGAATACAGCATTTGAGAAAACTCAGTCGATTATTGTTAGAAACTGGACGGAATGTTTGTCACCATGAGCGTGACAAACATTATTAATATCTACAACGAATGGTTTCAAATACTACAAACATTTTTAGCAATCAAGCGCATGTTTTACAACAACGTTATGACTCTCTTTATGAGCCCCAACTCAGTGCCACAATTTTACTTTATTGCACGTGCAGATTTAATTTATGTATAACGTCTCGCAAAAGTTTCGCTTTGGTACACAAATAAGACTCTTTTGAAATTATTACTGCGCTTTGGGGTACGAGACAGGGCAAAACTTTTCAAGTGGTAAGCACATCGCCGCAAACAATAAAGTTTCTAAAGTTAAATAGTAGGTAATAAACATTCGCAGCACGTTCGAGGCTTTTATTTCGAGTCACGATTCGTTAAATAAAATACGAGTCCGTCATAATTTGTTCGAGTGAAATTGTTTTTTTTTTTTTTTAGAAATTGAACTGTGTAATGGACGCTTCCCCGTGGGAGGTAGCGTAATTAATTCCGTCGTGATTCTGTTTCAATGGCCGGGCCCGTATTGTCGGAATCATTCGATCTTATTTCATTTTATTGATAGGAATCGAAAATGGTATTCGTGGAAGCTGTACGGTATTCGTTTTGTGAATACAGTGTGATTTGTCAAATAATCTCCGCTGGCCTGCGTCGGGTTGGTGGAATAATATCGAAATATACGAATTTTATTCAGAGGAATATTTAATGGTGCCTTCATAAGTAGAATATTGCTTTGTTCTGGTTATTAAACATACATACATAAATTAACGTAATAGCTCCGATTTTTATGGCGCGTGGAAGTATCTATCTATACTTATAATAAAGCAATAAGGACGAAAAAGTCTGTACAAAGAAGATAAATAAAAATAAATTGTCTAGGGTACTTAAAATAAGGTACAAAACTTTTTTTCTTGTGTCTCAGTTTGTTTGTTTTATGTCGGTATGTTTGTTTGTTCACGCGTAAAACTACTGGACCGATTGCAATGCAGTTTTCACTGTTGGATAGCTTAAGGTTTGACTTAAAAACTGGTATAATTGGTACCTTTCTCAATGCAAAGAGTAGAAGCCGAGCAATCGATAAAAATCTTGTTGACGGCTGAATAAATTTTGATCAAAAGTTGGTCTATACGTAGGTCTGGAATAGCACATATAGTACTTTTATCCTAGAGAAATGAACAAACGTGCGAAGCCGCGGGCACAGCTATTACTATATAAAGGTATACTTGTACACACTTTCACGGTCACAACATATGTTTTTCGTTCTATATTTATGTTGCTAAAATATCCCCAACATGTTAGCTTCAGTACTTTATTCATTTTAGTTTCAGAATTTAACCAATAAATAATTCCTTCGTTTTGAATACAATAAAGTGTAAGTAAGTGTGGTGTAAGTGTATTCTTCAAGATTCTTGCTTAAGCGCATCTGACCACAACTGTTGCAAAAAAACGGGTTCCAATGCCGATATTATATCGACTCTTTCGAAAATGCGATATGCAATTATTTTTTAGCGATAAAACAAGCAGCAAATTTAGACAAAAAAACTAAACTAAAAACCACTTTTTTATAATGCATTGCCATAGAGCGTGAGCTACCCTGAAAGTTTCAGCGGGATAGCTAATCGGAAAGTGCTCGTTTGATTTGCAAGATTCCACCCGGAACGACAGCCAAACAAGAAAGTGACCTAATAAAAACGTGGTAACAAGCAGCCAATTTAGATTAAAAAAACTAACCTAAAACCACGTTTTTTGCAGAATGCGTTGTCACTGATTTGTGAGCTACTCTGAAAGTTTCATTCGGATAGCTAATCGGGAAGTGCTCGAAATTTGAGTTGCAAGATTCAACACGGAACGACAACCAAGAAAGTGACTTAATAAAAACGTGGTAAAATAAGAAGACTTTACGTAAGTTCTGTACCATTACTCAACAAAAATAAAGAAACGTCTTTGTCAGAAAATTTTATCTTGTGAAATACCGGAATTCATCGCGCAACGTCAGCTCGCGTCCCTCATCCCTACTTATCGTAACACGATTTGTCCGGATGAAATTATAACGTGAATATCAACCGTTTTGCGGATTTTCGTAATTGCTTGATTAATTATTAGCGGGTCGCGCAGACGGGGTTAAAACGAGACGAGACGAGGGTTGGAGAAGATCCGCACTGAACGACATCAATAAGGTGTAATTGGAAAGGCCATTGGATCTATTAGCTGCCCCAATTAGTGATATCAGGCCATCCCTTGGCCCACTCAATAACTAGTTTCGACTGGTTGAAGTTCTGTCTAGGAGCGTAGTCAGATCGGTTTGGGGCTCACATCCGAAATGGATCAACTCGCCCCCAAAATTTGACAATTAATATCGTGATAAAGCCAATTTCAAATATTTTATGTTAGACTAGCTGTGTCCGCAGCTTTGCCCGCGTGGTCAAAATTTATGTTTTTTTTTGCGCGGATCTCTATTTCATTTTCATAAATAAAAGTAGCCTACGTTACTCCTTATAACAACAGCTATCTGCCAGTGAAAGCCACGCCAAAATCGGTCCAGCCGATTCGGAGAACAAACAGACAGACAGTTTTATTTATTTGTATTATAAGACCCCTCTTTGTTCGCGTTCAGGGTTTAAGAATACGTCAACAGATCCTCAAATCTCATGATTTGGGTAGACAGTACTTATGTAGGACCAAGACAGAAGATGGAACCCGGGGTTCAATGACAAAGTCTCTGTTTGATGCCCACAATACTAATTCAAAATCAGTAGAATCAATAGACTCACGGTTTAGGTAGTCAGTAGACCACTGCAGCGTCAGGATTTCATGATCAAAGATTGAAATTATAATAATGTTGTATTGTCAGTAACGGGGGTAAATTGGTGTGCGAAAATTAATTGTCTTTTATTTTCGTCCTAAAAGTCTGTAACTCACCTGAATACTTCAAATGTAAATTTAACTTCCTATCAAACACTCATGACAAGCAACTTCGCTCTTCAAACACTCATATATTAGCCTCTCCTATACGTACCACTTCTTTCACTTTCAGGAATCAGCAGTCCGTCTCTGGAACTCACTTCCAATTGACATCAGTAAATGACAAACTAACGAAAACTTTATACGGTTAACGCGAGAGCATTTCTTAATGACTTAAAAAAAAACGTGTTTTCGTTAACACCATCAGCTGTTTAATTCTATAATATTTATATGTATTTAAATATAAATATATTTTGTATTATATATCTATGTATGATTTATTTATATCTCGAGTATAGGCGTGCGCCTATACACATCTTTCTTGCACAACCAGGATGACTGGCAAAAAATGCTGTCATAGCATCAAGTCCTCCTCTAAACACTGTTTGGTGCATAAAATATTAAATTAATAATGAATACGTAATAAGATTTATGAGAATCGGATCGGAAGAATGGTTGAAAATCTGTCACAAGATTTGAATAAAATAAACAAACACAATATTATACAATTGAAGCTTAATAAATACAATAATGGGATAATTTTAGGAAAAAATCTCTAAAATGCTTGTGTCCATAACTCCCCAAAGTAAGATAGTTCATATAAGAGGCCAAATGAGCTTATCCTTTAATTTTAGACGTGGCCCTCTTGTTAAACCCTGACTGCGTCCGCGACTCCCTCGGATTGAGTTGGGAGCCCAAAAACTATAAAATTTGCAACATCGATTTGGACTTAGCGTCGGTCGGTATTTCAGCGGTCGCTGTTTCAGTCCGATCCATTTTAAAGTGCTTAATAGTGTTTTAGCTTAATTGGCTAAATTAACTTGAAATGTTTGTGGATTCATTTTCTGGCTCATTACTCTTGCTCTATTTTCTTTCGTTTTCAGGATTAGGTAAAACTATTAACTAGCTTTCCCGCCCGCGACTTCGTCCGCGCGGACGTCAGTTTATCGCGAAAAAAAGCATCCTATGTTCTTCTAGGGTATTAAAAAAACTAATGCAAAAGTAGGTATAGCACACCACTCTTGATGTTTTTTGACATACATGTTATTTCGTTTCCATGGCAACCATTTCATACAGCGAGTAATCAACATTTTTCCAGATTTTCCAGTTTTCTCGTGGAAACATACAATTTTCTAGGATAAAAAGTAAAGTAAAGTAGCTATCTCCATTCCAAGTTTCATCAAAATCCGTCCAGCCGTTATTGCGTGAAAGCTCCCTAAACAAACAAACAAACAGTCAACGTTTCACTTTTATATATTGGTATGGATTGTTGTTGCCGCATCAGATTTACTCACATAATTAGTTTTTTTATAACCTGTGTCTCTATAATAGGCTTTTTATACTGACTTGTCCTTGTCTTGTTCTTCTTTTACTATTTGTTATGAAAATCTCGTTAAATTCTCGTCGATTACAATCCCCGATAATCATGAAAAAAACTCACCTAGATTCGGTCCGCTTGCTGTTACACGAAGTCTACGGGGTGCAAAGTAAGAAACGATGAGTAGGTCTGTGGAAACAAGGGAGGCGCCCTCGGCAGCCCTTATCCCTTCTTTGTTGATATTCGGCTGACCTAAAAACACACTTCCCGATCCCGTTTCTGTATCTATCTAATGACGTCTTTATTTTTAGAAAATGTCAGCTTGTTTTAAAAGGATGAAGAAAGATGAGACGATTCAGATTAAAGATTAGTATGTAAATAGTTGTTGCTTACAACTTCATTATTTTGAACCTGGCTCTAGTCCAGGAAAAAATCATAAAATATTTTACAGTTTTCACTTATGAGAGTTCGCTAGAGGAACGTTTTGGCATTTTGTTTTAAGAAAAATTCTAAACCTAGCAAATAATTATGAATACTGAAAAAAAAAAACTAGCGATAACGCAGACTTATTCACCTCGGCATTGGCCAATCTCAAAATTTGCATTCTATTTATTCATTAATCAAATTAGATTTCAGTGGCTAAGCTGACGTCCCACACATATTCTCGTACCAGAATGCGTATAGAAAAATATGCCTTGATAGGCATACATATTATAAGCTAATAGTACCAATAATACTACTCTACTCCCTGAGGAACATGAATAAACACAAAAATACTGTTCACGTGTTCGATGGCAATTTTATTCCACCATCTCTCGTGCGGTTGCGTGACTCGATAGAAAAAAGTCCAGGAAATGAAACACAGTGTTTGTGTTACCTTTTTTGTAAGTACAGTTTTCGTAAAACTTTATTCGTATTCATCCAATTTCGCTGGATGTTTTTGTACAATTTTAGGACACGCCGTTTTTACTTTGGAGATGCGATTTCATTCAAAGATATCAAGTTTTTGATGTATCTAGGTCACTGATTTTGTGTGTAGGTTAGTAAGACCAATCCTAATAATTTTGTGTGTAGGTTATTAAGACCAATCCTAATAATATCTCCGCCTAAGCACAGAATAAATAATAGTACAAGTAGCCTAAGTAAGTAAGTAATGAGCCGTTCATCTATGAAATTGTTTGTAAATATTTCAATTATCAATCAAGGTTTATTTACGTCCCAAAAACACGAATTTTATCTGCCTAGTGGCAGTGGTAGTTTTGGCTACCTTGAAACAGCTGCTTTCTCGTTATGTTGACCGTTTAATTTAACTTTTTAAATTACATGGGCAACCGTAAACTCAAAACCGGCTGATTGGTTTTAAAATTGGAAGTTTGAAACTAGTTTTGATTAGTTTGCGGCGTTTTGCCAGAGGTTTCACTGTAAGTGCCAATTAGGTGTGTTCACGGAGTCTCTAAGTAGGTAAGGTGCCACAGGATCTATGAAACCATGTCTCTACCATAGTAATATTAAATAATTATTATAAACCTGAGTCTCTATATTAGCATTATTAATTAATCTATGTCTATAATCTTCTGATCAGTACCTAACATTGCTAAAACGTTTAAAGGCAGCGCATTTTAGTAGAAACCTACTAAAAAAAATAATGGTAGTCACCATTATTATACCTATTTCGCCCCGCAGGTTCACTCGCGTGGATTATGATGATGGATGATGATGATGATGAAAAGCAGCTTACTTAATCCAGGATATAAGCAATCCTGGTACCAAACATCTAAATTGCTCTGGCATTGCTTAACGACTGATTTTAATCAATAACAAGCGGGACCGGTAGCTTAACGTGCACTCCGAAGCACAGAGCGATGGAAAACCGCACATAACTTAGAAAAGTCATTGGTGTGAGCCTAGGACCGAACCCGGTATCGTTAGATTCCAACAGCCGTATTCACAAACAATTCTTGTGCCTTAGTAAAGCACTATGCGAAGTAAGTCATTTCACTATGCGTTCGTCTTTGCGAGCCTTCTAATTCACAAACGATACTTAGTCGACTCTTTACTATGAGAACGCAGTGCGTCCAATACTGCGCTCTGATTGGTTCATGTAATATTATGTTCATTCTTTTTTTGGCAGCTCGGCACTATGCGTTGCTTAAAACAGCTACTTTACGAATGCGCTGCTTCAAGTGAACGCACAGTATTCGGCAGTGTTCGGCACTCAAGTGTCGTTTATGAATAGGATTGTAGGACCCTGTGCGTTCGTGAGCACTGTGAGACCTCATAGTAACGATTGTGAATACGGCTGTTAGTTTTACTCGTAAGCCGCGCTAGGCTTCCATTTCTCTGGTAATTAATTCATAGTCGAGAGGTGAACATTCTCCAAAAATATGCCATTGATAAAAATATTTACTACTAGCTTTCGCCCGCGACTTCGTTCTCGCGAACTACAGTTTATCAGGAAAAAAGCATTATATATTCTTCTAGGATATTAACTAAAAACCAATGCAAAAGTAGGTATAGCACCAACGCTCTTGAAGTTTTTTGACAGACTTGTTATTTCGTTTCCATGGCAACCGTTCCTTACAGCGAGTCATCAACATTTGCCAGTTTTCCTGTGGAAACTAACAATTTTTCGGTATAAAATTTTTCAGGGTATAAGCTCTCTCCATTCCAAGTTTCATCAAAATCCGTCCAGCCTTTATTGCGTTAAAACTCCCCAAACAAACAAATAAACAGACAACGTTTCATTTTTATATATTGGTATTGATAGTATCGGCACAGATTACTCTTGGTGGATTTTTCACTCTCTATTATGAATTTGCCGGTTGCACATGCAAAATTTTTGACTTTCTACTGCATCTCCCAACCTAACGACGGTAGAAATATTTACCTCGTAGTTACATGCAAACGATCACTTCCAATAGTCTGGAATATTGAAACGTAAACGAAAGAATAGCTCCAATAACTCGGTGTATCGGAGACGTTTCGTCAATATGGATTCCTTTGGAATATTGGAAAAGTTATATGCTTTGTATAGATAGGTAGGTGAGTAAGTAAATAACTGAACCTCATTGTATCGAAAACATGTTTTTGTAGTACCAACATGCAAACGTAAGCACAAACTTCTCGCTAACTATATTTGGGTCTTTTTGAAAGAACTTTCGGAATGTGAACAAAGTTTAATATTTTTCGGGTTTAAGAAATGCCTTAAACTTAAAAGTGAAGGTACTGGTGAGTTCTTTGGCATTCACAACATTAGACGTAAAAGCGTGGTATTAGTGCCGGGCACAACACAGCAGTAAGTATTTGGCTTTATTGTTAGTAACAAGACATAGGTTCAAATACTAAAACCCGAGTACGGTCGGGTAAACAAAAGCCTATGACACTATAAATGGAGACGAATCGATTATTACCTCACTTGACGAAATCGGACCACGTTTTTAGTTTGACAACATAACACTTCCTTTGATTCGCCGTAGTCGGGTAAACAAAAGCCTATGACAATACCTTGATACCTCGCTTGTCAAAACTGGATCAATAGGGGCGCCTTGGTGGAACATCCACATACCCACATACATACATACATACATACATACATACATACATACATACATACATACATACATACATACATACATACACACATACATACATACATACAAACATACATACATACATAGACTTAAACTCATAACCCTTACATTGCTTAACCGTACTCGGGTTAAAACAAAGTTTCCTAATAATCCCAATCACCTCAACAATTTCTATGGATAGTCGTTTTTTTACATCCCTTCATGAATATCCTCTATACGCGCTCTATAACCGAACACTAAACCTACAAACCGATTATGTTTACGACGCGTCCCTCCCACAAGCCACATACGAATATGCGTACCGGTGTGTACATGTGTGTACATGTGTGCGTGCCCCTTTGTGCTCCGAAGACAAATAGAGGCAATCACCACGGTCCATCGGTCGTTATGATCCGGAAACTAACCGGAACACCAATACTCCGTGACGCACCTAGCTTGGGACGAACCAGGCTGCCTGATTACAGGCATCCGAACATAACAACTATATAGAACTTATGTTATAAAAAACCCGAGAATCTTCCAAGACTCATTTTGCTACGTACATGCGATTGATGACCGGGTTTGTTTCCCGAGTCGCGAATGAGTTTTTTTTTAATATTTCAATGCAATTTTCTTTAACTATAAAATCGATGACATGGTTGCTTAAAACAAACTCTACCTTTATAGTTTCAGGCGTTTCTATAGGTATTATTAACCCATAATGTCACCGCAATATTGTAAGAAATGTCATATTGTAGAAAATCAAGCTAGATTGGAAACAGACAAAAAATTGTGAATGGAGTCTACAATAAAACGAATATATTTTGATAATTTACAATCTACCCGTCTCCAACCGTAAAATTATAAACGCACTTGCACTTCGAACAATTCAACCACTCAATGCACTGTTTTACATTTTTTAAGGGATTTCCGCGATGCGTTCACCACCGTTAAATTGTTAACCTGCCTCTGACTGACTGGTGTTGCCAGTGACGTATTGTATTTGTCATAGAGCTTTAAATTAAATAGTCACAAAAAAACAATACATTCACGATTTTTTCGTTAGTTTACATTCTCGCCGGATTTATCTAGCGATTCTTACAATTGTACGACACAAAATTGACATTATCTATGTGGTGAGTCATGAAGCCTAATTTGCCTGTTAGCAGGCAGTCTGTTTCAGTAAGTACGTAAGCGCCCTTCTCTACCCTTGTCCTCGGGCTATTCTCGTGTTTGCTGCTCCATTCGTTTGCTCAGCTATAAATCTTAATTTGAAGGGATCGATAACTCTCTTGTTACTGGAATCAACATTGAAGGTTGGATAACTTTATTATAAGGACTGGAGATATCTTAATCTTAGAATTAGCAGTTGGTTGTAGATTTTGAATAAACACTATGTCGGTTCATTGTGATTAATTCATTGAATCGTAAATATTGATTCAGTGGATACCTTCTTCAGACTTTGATTATATCGATTGAAGATCGACAGATGACTTACGGTGCCGATCTATATAATTTCTAGATGCGTAACCGATATCTGTAAAAAATAATTGAGTTCCTTACGGAGTCCTATTTATATGCTCTATGCCATCCGTCAGTCTGCTCTACCTTTAAAATGATGTTACTTTTGAACCATAAGGTTGTGGGTTGTTTTTTGTGGTTATGGCGGTGGTGCTCAGTGTGGAAAACTGTATACTGCTTATTAGTGTTTAGTGACGTAGTGATTGTAATTATTTGGCATATACTATATGTATGTAGTATATACTTAGTTTACCTAATTTTATTGATCTGATTTATTAGTACACTTTATTTTTTTCTCCTTGTTCAAGAGATGTTCATTTTTGACTTGTGCTATGATTTGCCTACATACAATAAACACTTTGAAAACTTGAATTAATAGATATGGTTTCGCTAAGCAGACATCACTGCTACAATAGACCCTGGAATACACATGCTATGTAATAGCACAAAAGCATGCTAATTCCAGGCAGATGCTATTTAGCAGCATACAGTTAGTATATGTAAACGAAAAGAGTAGGTACTACTGCTTGTGTAAAAGCACGATATTTTTTTGTGCTTAATAACACAAAGGGTGAAGCGCGGGTGGGAGGGGAGCAGCTCCAAAGCAAGTCTGAAAGCTTTTTACGCGCATGCTACTTGATTTGTTGAAGTGCATCGGACGCGAACCTAAAACCGCCAGTGTCTACTAGGCGCATTACTTTTAGTAAACAATCACTTGCTCCCAGATTTTGTTTTCTGCTTATCCAGTTCTGCACCCAAATCTTTTCTTTTCGTTTAATGTTTCTTTTCAAAAGAAATTTCTTTATGTGTTGCAAGAACTAGTTAGTTGAGATTTTAATTTATTCAGCAAAGATATGTCCGCTTTGAATGCCACTTATCACAGAAATCCAAATAATAAGGTAATACTTGAATTTCTGTGCCAATACGCGCTAACAAGTAGTATGCTCATACTAAGTATGCTTCTGGGGTCTGTGCTCTCATGAGCTATATAATGTACACACTCGGAGAGCATGCTATCTAGTAGCAAACAAGTATGCTTTTTTAATAGCATGAGAATTCCAGGCTATAGTAGTACTTACTTGGCATTGCTGCGGGCCCTGCCGGTTGGGCGACGCCTGCTTTGGCCGGACCTTCTTAGCAGTGAGCGCCGGCCGGGCCTCGATCCCCGTGACTGCCACAGACACGGTGGTGATGCCGGTGATCACACTGCTTGATGATGATCGGGTGCAGTCTGGAAAAATACCAGTTCGTTAGGAATGGATTCAACAGACAAAATATATATTAATTACTAAAGATATGTAGTTAGTAGGTAAGTCTTACTAGACTTGTTGGCAAATTAATTTATAGTTACAATAGAAAACGCTTTTTTGTAAACTACCACAAAAAATAATAACAACAAAAATTAATAATATTTACACAAAGTGTAACAATGGGCAATCGCTTAAAGCGATCTCTTTCAAGCAACCTTTGGATGGAGGATTTATTAAAATTTCACTGTCATATAAATAATCTAGAACGAATAATAAACGATTTTATACGCAATGTGGCTATGCACCGGTAGGTAGTGTAGAAGTATTCCGCTATGAGCTCCATTTTTTTGGGCACTTATGCTTTGATCACCCAAGATATTCCTCTTCGAGCACCAAACAGACATACACGCCAGGAATTTACTTTAATTTTATTTTTGACGTTTGGTAAACACTAGAACTGGTTTTTGAACTCGGGCCTTCACTATTTTACTATGATGATACATTTCAATATTAAGTAAAAGGGGTCCTAAGCATATTTTCTCATAAATTCACTTAACTAGAAGGTTTTCCCACTTGCTCATTCGCAAGCAAGCAGTTACTTCTCGTACGGAACAGTTACGGCTACAACTAAGTCGTCCTAGATTAAATACTGTAGGTACTCTACGTTATTACAGACTGCAGAAGGGAACTCTACATTCATCGCATTTTATCCACGTTGTTAATTAACCTAGTTTTATTTGATTAACTTTATAAGGGCACAAACGTGGGTACGTTTATCGGTATTTTACGTAGATTTAAACTATTAATGTAGCTTTCGTCTTTATTGTAATGAAAAATATTTTACAGTACATTCATTAGATACAAGTTATTTATTTAATTTAAATGTTATCTAACTTTAAAAGAAAGTTATCTACTATTTTTCTCTTTTGTATACCTGGTTATGTGAAGTGATGTCATACAGTCAGCGAAAAGACGCTGAACATGACTAAACTTCCAATTTACCATTCTACGCAAAGACCTTCAAACCTATGTAATAGTCAAAAACCCGAATCAAACCTCAAAAAACACGATAGAGGGTTTCAACATAATCAGCATCTGACTACATAGTCTTCCCATAAATACGAGTATTGTTACAAGGAAAACATTGTTTTTTTTTCTATACATGATATACTTATTACTGCAGTGTGCGTTAGTGTAAATGTCGTGGTGATATCGTAGAATTGATCATTTCAAGAAATGGTTGATAATTTAATGAATTGGTTCTATTTCATGAAATGCCCACCTAAAACTGACCATATCGTTGAATCATCAACATTTAATGATAGTTCCATCCACGTTAGGCCATATAATTAAATATCATTAATGTAAGATTTTCATGAAAGGTGTTCAAACAGATAGGTTTCATGACTAAAAAAAACGAAGACGAAGGTTCGCTACGCTTCGCTCCCGCCTTCGTCTTCTAACCTATCACGGCCGAGTCGGCCTAGCGCCTCCAGCGGTAGATAACGTAACTATTTTACTATATGATCACTATGTTTGACCATATCATCAAATAGCCGTGCGTTAATAACGTCTAATTCATCTACTAATTCCCAACCATTTCATGATGTCACAGATAATTTCACGAAATAACAATTTTTCATGATGTGGCCAACCATTTCATGACATGATCAATTTTACCGTACCTCCACGACATATTCATTAATTTATTAGCATTTTAAAAATATAAAGCTGTTCATTTATCGATAATTTCTAAATAAATATATGGTAAACTAAAACCACTTATTAGACATAGATTCTATTTTCTGAATTATTACAAAACCAAATGCGGGTAGTTGGAGACAATGCTCGCCCTTCTCGACGCTGACACCAGTCCTCAGTCGTTCTACCAGTCTTTCCGTGACCACGATCAAAGCAACTTGATCGAAACGTCGAGGTAAATAAATAAAAAATAAATTTTCAGCGCGATTAAGTCCCGTTTATATTAACATGTGTTTGAATCGCGAAAGTTTAAAAGTTACAACATCTTAGACGATACGCTTAGGGAGGTCACAGAAAAAATTATTAACTGACGAGTTTTTTTTATTACACAGCAAAATTTTAATAAGCAGAATGGCCGAGTTTATGATCAAAGCTTCTCAATTAGTCAGTAGGGTACAACGTGGGCATTATCCGGCTTCAGTGACGGTTTGTTGGGGTGTTATGTCAAGGAGGGGCTGAGCCATATTTTTCTGAAAAAGGTATCAAAATATCAATTACATAATTAAAATTTGAAAAATGCAATCAATCTTTTGAGCAAACTTTGACTACATTTTTCTAAATGAGTTTCCAAGTATACATTTTAAAATCTTCATTGTCCTATCTCGTCATTGTAGACAGGGATAAGTAATGAGGAAAAATCGTCCCGATTCATGAATAAACCATTTCATCAGGCGCCACACAATGCGTGTTACGACGTCAGCGCTATCGGAACATCATTCCAATATCCCTAATTACAACGTTCCATAATAGCCCAGAAGAAAATGATGGAGACGGTACTTTTGTACCGTCTCCGTCATTTTACCAGCGCAGGTGGATTACAAAAATACAGACTTCTTCGGAATGGTCTTCGGTTGGAATGGTTTACGAAACCATAAATACTCACTTTTCCCTTAAATTGTATAAGCAGTAAGATATTTTACCTACAAATTTATATAAAATGGATTTTTTGGCACAGTATCTACACATATAACCGGTAAGCATATACTTACTTATGTACTGTTGTTGTGGCGTCTATTTTGATTTCTATAGGCGCAACATTCTAAACCAGAATATAAATGTCTAATTAGATTAGTATATAAAATGTCTTGTAGTTATGAAATAGAAAAAAGCTTTTTTCAATAATAATAAGTATCTATATAAGTTATGTCAATAAACAATTTATTATTATTATTTACTAGCTTTCGCCCGCGACATAGTCTACGTGGACTACAGTTTATAGCGAAAAAAAGCATCCTATTCTTCTAGGATATTAAAAACCAATGCAAAAGTATAGGGCCAACGCTGTTGATGTTTTTTGGCAGACTTGTTATTATTTCGTTTGCATGGCAACCGTTCCTTACAGCGAGTAATCAACATTTTCCAGTTTTCCCTAGGAAACTTACCATTTTCCGGGAGAAAAAGTATCCTATGTTTTATTCCAGGGTATAAGCAATCTTCATTCCATATTTAATCAAAATCCGTCTAGCCATTATCGCCTGAAAGCTCCCCAAACAAACAAACAAAAAACAAACAGACAACGTTTTACTTTTATATATTGGTGTGGATTACTATTTTCAAAATATATCTTACTTCATCATTTTCGAAGTAGTTTCTGGTATTTAGTATTGATCCACAGTCAATAGAGTTGAGTGTGGATCAATACTGTGATATTACAATGATATTGTTATTCTCTTGTTTACTGCTACGTCTCTTTTTGCATCCAGTACAATATTTTCTCGAAGGTACGGTGTATACCTATATGTTATATCAAACCTAATCACTGCTTATGTATACTCACTTCACTTCGCCCCCTCAGGGTCGTGCCAGAATACCAGCGCTGAGTATCATAAACACTCGGTATTAAGCTGAGGCGCGGCCTTTTTGGCTTCGCACTTATGTTTTACTTTTTTGTTGTTGTTATTATGGTCTTTTTTGTAATTGTGTGTCATTTAAATGTTTTTTCTTTCTTTCTTTCTTATTACTGTTCTGAATATATATGTAGCTGGGCTGAATTGCAAACACTCCACTTGAATCACGCTAAAATCGGAGTTATTAGCTAAAAATACTACTGAATTAAAAGCGTAAGTAAAGACTGTTCAGGTAATGGATCAATTTTCTGAAACTGGAATTTCAGCTAGAGAACAATTTAACTCGGTGAGTTTTTCCGGGTCCTCACCAGATGCAGTCGGATTGTGTTTTAATCATTCCAACCTTCCCTTAGATAACTTTTCCAATTTGCTTTACTCCTGGAAGCCACTTTTGGTAGCTTCTAAATTGAATATCTTTGCAGCTCAGTTCTCGTTAGTTAAAGTTTATTTTTGGAGCCAGCGCCCGGTTCAGTATTAGGACCACTCTTTCTCATCTCCCAGGTGTTGTGAGGACCAGCATAAGCAATTTAGGAAATGGGCTGTTTCATGTGTATGTATCAAAGTTTACTGCGATTACAGCAAAATAAGATAACAACAACAAATGAAGTATTTTGCTGGATGTTAGGGCCAAAGTCGAAGTAGGACGTACGAGTGTCAAGCCATAAAACTCAAAATGGTCAGTTACCAATAGCCACGTGCGATCAATTCTGTCAAATTTTTGCCACATTTAAAATCTGTCAGTTTTCATACACAACTTCAGTTTTCTCTGTCAGTTTTATCAGATCAGTTAAAAGTGATTTTATATGTGGCACGGATACTTCTCGCAAAGTTGGAATCATTTAGAATATACTCAGTTTAACGGGGAAGAGATACATCTGGGTTTCAGTGGCATTGGTCTTGACCAAGCTAGCATCTCCCCAATCGGATACCAAATTGAAATTCTACACAAAGCCAATTGCCTTCATATCCACAGTCAACAACAAACAACACATGGTTAGACAATCAAACACACATTTGCTTAGGGAATATGCTCAAATTAATAGTACCCGGGTCAGTGGACACCGAAATTGGACTTCAGTGCAATCGATGCGCTACACAATCTTGGACAATGGTGTTCATAACTGACTGGCGTTGTATCCCGGCGCTAGCTAACTCGGATGGCTTGAAGATTGTAGACGCCGAGATTCCAAGATAGTAAAGGCATTGGTTTCGAATATTCAATCCGAATTAAATCCTTAGTCAACTTTGTTCACAGGAGGTGAAGGTGGTAGTAGACCCGGAAATCTAATTCCAGCTACTTCTTACACACTAGGTACTTCTTTATTTCTTCCGCTTTTATTACCAAATTTGACACTAATACGATACATAATTATACTCGTAGTTATTAAAATTAACCCATTCTGTGCTTTGTATGATCCCTGGTAGTATCGAGTAAGCGAGTAGGAAGGTATAGAGAACCGTTAAGTCGTCATTTTGACTGACTGAAGACCAACAGCTTTCAAATAAAGCACATTTAATGATGTAACCATAACAGCAAATTAAAATGCTGTTTCGTCAAATTTCGTCTTTTGATCTTAAAACTATCAAAATGACGCCATAACGATTTCCATGCTGTGACGTAATTACCTCGCCGCTCTGTTATAAACTGAACCGAATCGACTAAAGCAACTAAATCCATAGGGTATTGATACGAAGCCTCCGTATCGTGATGGGGCCTTCTTTGTCACCGAGCGGGCCATTAGTTTGTTTATGTTTGTGCGGACCGCGTATCCGCCGCTGACCGATGCCCACTAATGGAGTCCGAGAAAAATGACGCCCGATCTTTCCCTTCGAAATACGTATAGGTAACAAAGTGGTCGCTTTTCAGCGATCCGTGTGATGAATAGGTAATGTCGCTCAAGGGAGAAAGATGTTAGGACTGCCGACTGCTCCCTCGGGCGGGCCGGTCGACGCTCCCCGATTTAATTATGTTAGCTTTTATGCCTACGCAATCATGTTCGAAAATATTTCTTTCGTCTCTCCTTCAATTTGAATTAGGGAGTGAAGTTGGAGCTTTTTTGCAGTGTTGTTCTTGTTTTATTACCGAAGGCATGATTTTTGCTTTGTGGTTTTTTTTTTGAGTCGTATTTTTCTACTAACAAATATATACATATTAAAAAAACATGTAATAAATCTATCATATTTGAAATTATTTTTATTATTAAATTTGAATTAGTTTGTCGCCGAGTTCCGAAAATTTGTTGGTAGTACTGTACAAGAAATATTTTGTTCGTTCCCCTCCATCTGTTGTGAAACTAAAAACAAGCTTCAAGATATCGGCAGTCTTCGGGCAAAATAGGCCCCTTGAAACTAGCATTAGCCTAGTAATGGCCACATTATGCAAATATGTTTCAGCCTTCATGGGTTCTCTACGTTAATTACAATAAAATGTAAACTAACGATGATGGTAGGTAACAGGCTTACGAGACCGTGTCCGAAAATTCGGCCAGTGCTCCTAGCGACGAATTTGCTAAGTGTCTTGCTGTCTCTCTTTCTCGTATGGGGGATGAAGAAGTTCGCATTTTCATTGTTATGCGAAGGGTGTTCGGGCGGTGTTTGGACGGAATCACTCGTAGCCCTTCGCCTAATACTTTTTATTTTATCGCCGAATAAAGTGTGTCCGTGCAGTCTACTTTTTGCACATAAAGTGGCTTAATACCGACTTATCCATTTTGTTGAAAGAAATTACGAAATCAGGGGAAATTTGAAGTAAGCCGACGTCCTTTGAATGCTAGGTAAGATCAATAGGTTCGCGCAACATTTGCATACGACTTTGTGGTTATAGGCAGATATTGTGCACATGTGCTCTAGGTATACACTATCTATAAAGCGCTTTACCACTGTGGAAATACAATGGTATCCTTTCCTCGTACGCTACAGCTCTCAATTAAGTTCTCTTTTCTGTTCTGTAATTCCATGGGGCTTTTAAACTTGGATGAACTAATAAGAGTGCTTGAAGCCGGCGCGGTGTTTAGGATGGTTGGCTGGCCTCGTGGCTTGGATTTTGACTCTACAGTGTAGCGAATAAATACACCCTTCAGCTTTACACTTCGAAGGACGCGAGTTGAGATAAAATGATATTTTTTCAGTTTTGTAGATAAGGAAAATAATACGTGGAATATTCAATGCATACGAGGACGATTTCTGACTACAGAAATCGTCCTACGGTGTATTTTGTGTATACATTTAAAATTTGGATTAGTCACGTGGTGTTCCGAGAATCTTACTTCTGAATACTTATGGGATATCATTATCGTCATCAGCCTGAAGTAGTCCACTGCTGAACATGTGCCTCCCCATAAAAGGAGGGCTTTTGCCATAATAACGACGCTTGCCAGGAGGTCTGGTGATCGCAGTAGATGTTGGTACTTACACAGGTGCATGCCGCTGCCCATTTCCTGAATCTCTTTGTTGGTTCTCGGAGCACTCTTGGGAAGATAAGGAGTGGAACTAACATTCAGCCAGCTATTCATCTGGGCAAGTCAAACTGGTGTACAATAAAGTATTATCTATCTATCTATCTATCTATCTATCATGTCATGAAAATACGCCACAGCAGCAGTAATCAAAAGAGACTCCCCGGCTTCCCACGGGTAGCTAAGGGTTTCCCTTTATTTGTAGATGATTCTACCCGTGTTTTGATTGACTAATTTGAATAAAAAATGGTTATTGTAGCTTAATGTGTAATAGTTAGACATATATCCTCGGGGTTTTTTGTGGGTAATGATGAATAAACATGTAGTCATTATTTTATGTATTAAGAATAGTTTTCACAGCGCACGCGATATAATGACTTTTATAGGCAAATTTTTGATTCCTTGTGTTACATTTTTGCAATTTTAGTAGGGATCTCTAATTATTTGAAAAATAAAATATAACCCATGTTACTCGATGACAATGTAGCTTTCTATAAGTGAAAGTATTTAAAAATCTGTTACATACTTTTTGTACTTTAAACACAAAAAAACAAACCTTTTCTCTTTATAACATTAGAGTTATATGTTTCATCCTTTATGGCTCCCCACCCAATATAGTTTGATAAACAAGCAAGTCACTGCCTCTCATACATTTTGAACTTGGCCTTGTACTGTAAGTGAGTAAGCTATTTAAACTGACCTTGTTCCATACAATTGATTTATGCGTAGGGTAGTGATCGACGAAGTAGGAACGAACCCTACATGATACCGAGACTTATCTATAAGTCCATATACATGTATAGATATAAACTTCATTGTTGTTTCTGTACCCTTGCTAATCCTCTTTAAGATGTTAGCCAATTACGAGGTATATTGAAGGGGAAATAGAAAAGCTGGAGGAAAACAAGATATTGTTCGGTTATATTTAAACCTTTCGGGGTTCATCGGATTATCTATAGTTTTTCTAAGAGTTTGGTGGGATAATAAAGAAAGGGTGGGATAAAAATGAAAGTTTTGCTTTTGTAAAAAAGGCTTTCCCATCAAAACCCATATACAAAATAGCATTGTAAGTAACTTCGACGACTCAACCAAGCATTGTACCTATCAGTGTGAAATTGTAACACAAATAATAATGTCAAAACCTCTTGTTCAATACGAGCGGTAACTGCGGTTACCGTCAAACCGATTTCTACACGAGCGCTCGCTTTGAGTCTTTAAAATCAATACAATTACCATAAAAATTTTATAGGTTTTAATTAAGTACGCTGTTGGTAATCTACACTAATATATAAAAGTGAAACGTTGTCTGTTTGTTTGTTTGGGAACTTTCACGCCAAAACAACTGATCCGATTTTGATGAAACTTTGTAAATAGGTACTGTATAATATAGAGACCAACACAGAAAGAAACAAAAGAAAATAAATTTATTTATGACGACACATAATAGTATACAGAATGATAAAGAGCAATAATTACAAACAAAAATAAAAGGTACGAAATTAATGCTGTGTATTGTATCAAAGAGGTCCCGACTCAGCAAACGCTAAGGCCATAAAGTTTTGGCACTGATTTTCTGTCGGAACCTATTTGTGATAGACATCACGAACGCAGACTTAAAAAAAAAAATGACGGAAATGAGGAACGGAATGACGTGTTACCGCGGAAACGAAATAATAACAGTCTGTCAAAAAGAATCAAAAGATTGGTGCTATACTTTTGCATTGGTTTTTAATATCTTAGATGAACATATAACGTTTTTTTGGCGATAAAAAGAAGTAAGTGCGAGCGTCGAAGAGAGTGCGAGAGAAGTCACGGGCGAAAGCTAGTTGCGCGAAAGATAGCGGAAGAAAGTAATGCGATGCGGGCTAACCGCCCGCAAACGTAATAGTACATATATATTTTTTCTTTTATGCAATTGCAAAATTGGACTATACTAACGTGCTTACATAACTTGCATAATCTAATACAGTAAATTTTGTAAGAAGCTTGAAAGACAATTGCTACTGTTCAGGTTAAAGTATTTTATATTTTTGGAATGGTATTTTAAATCGTCGTTTTGATACCTCACTCTTTAAGTTATAGTAATTTTTATGTTCCCTCGTAAATACAATATGGCAGCTGTAAGCCGCCATAACATTTCATATATCCAATAGCACTCTCGTGATTGAAACGAATCCAATGATACCTCATTTATCAAAATCCATCAAGCCGTTTAGACTTTAGGACGCGCCTACGAAACGTACAAACAAACATACACACAACTCAAATACATACCCTCCTCAGTGGGGTAAAAAAAACACATCACAGACATTAAAACACTTTTAATTTTAACATATTATCTAATATTGATTCTGTGATATTTTATTTTAATATGCAACTACACAGTATGCTGTGCTGATTATGACTGACAATTTCGGCTTGTATAACAATTGGAGCATAGATCCTAGGTCTAAAAATAAAATATGTAAAACAAATTAATAATAATAATAATATATTCGGGGCATTTCCACGCAATTCCACTTCCAACCTAGCCCCAAACTAGGATACCCTGTACTATGGGCACTAGATAACGGATAAACATACATAGATAAGAATATTACATCCATGACTCAGAAACAAACATTTCTGCTCATCACACAAATGATTGCACCTTGCAGGATTCGAACCCGCGACCGTACGATTTCGTACCCAGGATCTCTAGCCACAAGACCAACCGGTGGATGCTGTTATTGGGGGTAAAATGCGCTAGAATGGAGTTGCTAAATGTGGATTAAGGTATAGGAGTATAATAATAAGTAGTAATTCATTGCTAAGGGCAAGAAAACGAGGATTTATAGATGGATGGATATTGAACTCGGTAGATTTGTAAGTAGGTACATGAAAATGCGTTTACGACTAGACATAAAATGTGTCTAAAACGGGACAAAAGAGAGAATCAATATAGAGATTGGGGAATTATTCATATTGGCGGTGACCCTGCAGGCCCCGGGGTTCGGACTAGCCCGGGACGGGACGTACCAGGACGGAATCTACCCGGGATGGATCCGACAAATGTTTAGAATTTTATTACGATCACAACCCTTTCACGATATGGTATGTGTTCGACTGTTTTATTGTATTTTTAGAGCCGTGTTAGAATGTTGCTTACTTTTATTGATCTTTATGTGAACTTTTAACCGAGGTGAATGTTATCCACGAGAATGTTTACAAGTGAAAGTTTGGAGGGTAATTACGTTAATTGCTATTATAATTTGAACCTTTTGGAGTAATTTGCAAGTATTTTTCATTATTACGCAAACACTATGCGACACCCAGGTGCCAATTTAATTTCGCGTTCTATAATGAAAACATAAACACTTAAATTCGTACATAAAACCCCAAATGTGATAATATTATCTGAATATCAGATAATATAATATAATAATAATATAATATATTCGGGACAATTCCACACCAATTAACTAGCCCCAAACTAGGATAACCTGTACTATGGGTACTAGATAACGGATAAACATACATATATACGAATATTATAACATCCATGACTCGGAAACAAACATTTCTGCTCATCACACAAATGATTGCACCTTGCAGGATTCGAACCCGAATTATAATTATAATTATTATTAATGAATAATAATAATTATAAACTAGCTGTACCCGTGCATCGCACGCGTGTTCATTTCTAAAATGTGGTCAAAACTACTCTATGTACTATTCCAAGACCTAAAACACCAATATACCAAAATTTGATCAAAATTCCTTCAGCCGTCATAAAGTTTATATTGATTGCTCGGCTTCTACTCATCGGATTGAGATACCACAGATACACCAGTTGGATTGAGATACACCAGTTTTTAAGTCAAACCCTAAGCTATCCAACAAAGAAACTGCATCGCATTCAGTCCAGTAATTTTAACGTGATGCGCGAACAAACATACAGATAAACAAACAGACAGACACGAATTTGAAAAAATGTTATATTCTTGTTCAGTAGCTTATTTTAGTACCCAAGACCATTTCTTTTTAATTATCTTCTTAGTACAGACTTTTTCGTACATATTTGCTTTATTTTATGTATAGATCAGAGAATCAGAGAAACGTAGCCACTGTAGTAATCATCAGGCCAATCAGAGCTTAATGTTTTAAAAATGAATACTCTCTTAGCGTGTGGGAAACGTCGTATGTGGGATGCTTAACTCGATACATTAGAACGGACAGTCCATACAAAACGTCATAAAATGTATAAAAACTGATTAGCGCCATCTATCTTTTATCTTTAGAATTCTTTAGAAATTAAATAGAATTGTATCTTTTAGTTCTTAAGTGTGCTATCTGTTCTTTACTTGGAGTATAATAAACAGTTGTTGTATTGTATTGTAGTTAGCTAGTTTTATTTTGTAATAGTTAGTTGTTAGTTAATAAAGATGCGTTTAAAAAAATTGCATGGAGGCAACACCTATATACAAGCTTCTAGCATAAATATCCGGTTAGCGGTCAGAGGGGCGGAAATAAATGAAATGTACCTATGTATGATGTCACATATTTATGCCTATAGTAATGTCTGTCAAATTTTAGATTCATATCTCATGTTTGAGGGATATTGCATAAGAATATCTGTTGAGCGGATTTCCAGTTGACCTACAATTACCTTGCAAGATTTGACCAAAACAAACTAACAAACGTCTAAAGTTAAGCAAAATCTGTTAAAATTATGTAGAGCTTTCAATGTAGATGTTAAATCCGGAGCGGGATACTCAGTCTTAATGAAACTAAACTTAAATAGACTTTGCTATAGATATAGAGTAGGTTCTTATATTCTAGATCGCTTTCAAATAAACAGAGCCGTATCGAAATCCCCAAAGATACTATTATTATTCTGTGAGCTAATTTAATAGAACGCGTAACTTGAAGGAGTCCTTGAGACGTTCATACTTTAGAATGGACGCCCTCAGCGCTCAGAGGTCGTGGAATTGAGGGAACTTAGAAAGGGATGTTATCTATACCTATAATAATAAAACAGTAAACAAGTATTATATAAAGGCAGTATTATTTTTAAAAAAATGTGTGTGTAAATCAGAAATGCGGTTTTCCATTTTTTTATTTAAATATGGTGACATTTGTATTTCAATCCGACGTGTAGAAGCCGATAAAAAACGATGTGACAGCTGAACGAATTTTGATGAAATATATTATTTAGTACCTTATAGGGACTTTTAACCCCGATAAGTTAACACGCGGGCAAAGCGGCGGGCACAGCTAGCAGCTATATAGAGGCCAAACAAAAGAAGAAGAAAAGAAAGAATGTATTTTAAGACGCAAAATTAAAAAATAAACTAGAAAATGTGTGTTTTTGCTTGTTTGTTGCCTATTAGCTAAGTCCATAATGGGTCGTCCAATTTGTTCGTTTGTTGTTACTATATATATGGTACAAAGCCTTACACAAATTCGCTGCTAAAAATGTAAGTATAGGTAAGGCTAACAAAACCATTCCATGATGAAGTTATTATCGTATCATTATTATAATCCTTCTAATAAAAGTGGTTACCCTCCAAATCCACATAACCCATAGCATTTTTAAGTTTTTTTAGTTTGATTCCGACAACACATGCTATTTTGAATATGAGTTAAATCCAGCATTACAAAAAACTTATTCCTGATGCTATTTGATTTTTGATATTGACTAGCTTAATTTTTACGTTTCGATGGGTAGGAAAAGAAAAAACTTGCTTAAAATGTATCCTTAAAAGATACACAAACAATCTTTATTTTGCATCAGACGTCCAATCTTACTTGTTGTCTCTAAATCTAGTCCCTCGGGCACATTTTCGTATTCTTTGATATTAAAATATCAAGACAAGTCTTTGTGTAAAAAACTTAAAAGGGTTTCAAGGCGATACAGTATAAATTTTCCGTTTGTCGTCAACGCCTGTAGTACGAAGTGAAATTGACAGAATATTTTAACAACGGCCAACCTTCTGACGAGACATCGATTTTTAGGCAACCGTGTAACTTTGGAGGCTTCAAGATGCTTATAGAAATGTATTTGTAGATGAAAAAATGGTAAAGGCAGTCTGTTCAAGTACTTAAAAGGATTCACAAGATGTTCAGAATGAAAAGTCCTTTCAAAGACTTTTCTTTCACAGAAGGCGTTCTAGTGTAAATAGTAACATTACTGAATCTCTATATTTAAATTGTGCAAATATATTTTTTTGTAATTAGAATGACTAAAGATATTTACTGTGTTAATATCTCATTAACCCCCGAAACTACGGAGGAGCAAGGTAACCGACATAGCTCAAAGGATAAGCAAGCTAAAGTGGCAGTGGGCTGGTCACATTTCCCGAAGAACTGATAACGTTGGGGTAGACGAGTTCCCGAGTGGAGACCTCGTTTAGGCAAACATAGTGTAGGACGGCCTGTGGCCAGGTGGAATGACGACCTACGAAAGGAGGTCGGAAGAGAATGGATGAGGGGAGCTGAAGACCGAGCTCAATGGCTAGCATTAGGAGAGGCCTACGTCCAGCAGTGAACATATATGGGCCGATGATGATGATGATGATGATGAACCCCGAATTCAACTTTTGGTGTGTTATTAGTTTAGGGTGTGTATGTATATATGTATCATTGTATCATAGTGTCTGTTTGAGGCATCGTAGCTCCTAAACGAATGGACCGATTTTGATGCGTTTTTGTTCTGTTTGAAAGATGATGTGATTAAGATACTTCTTAGCTATTATTTTGGGGGGTCGGAGGATACATTTTTAATTTGTGCTTGTTTTCTGTATCAGTTTTCATTCTTCCGACGAGTGTCGAGCGCCAATCAGCCAGTACTCAGCGGATTATGGCGGTGAAAGCACCGTGCACATTAATAATTTGAATGTGTTCCACCTTCTACTGATTACTTCGTTAAGCTACATTCATATAATACATGCCAACACATACATACACACACGAATACAGATTTACTAATATTTCACACTCAATATAGCACAACAAAAACACAAAGCCATTGCTTTTAGTATTTGGTAGTATCAACAGCATTTGCTAATAATACAAGCTTTTACTTGTACTAATATTTATTCTGCGCTGTTACTAATAGCAAATGCTTTGTTTTATGTTAATAAACTTCTACTGATACTAGTTACTAACTACTTAAAACAAACAGCAAATACTTGTTGAGGTACAGCATAAATATGAGTAGTAATTATTATTTTATTTGAACATAAGACAGCCAAATTAGTAATTTTTCAAAAATTGCTGTCAATATTAAGTAAAATCTCACTTTTATACGACTACGGTGAAGCAAGGGATGGGTAATGAAGTTAACAGTCTATGTATGTATTAGGTGTATGTGGATGTTCCACCATAAAGTTACCCCTATTGGTCCGATCCTATTGGAGGTGTCAATCGATTCGTCTTCAGGTATAGAGTGTCATGGTATATATTTTTTACCCGACTACGGCAAGGCAAATGAAGGGTTATGTGCTCAAACTAAAAACTTGGTCCGATTTTGACAAGCGAGGTATCAATCGAATTGTCTTCATGTATAGAATGGGTTTTTTACCCGACTATGACAAGGCAAAGGAAGGGTATTTGTTCAAACTAAAAACTTGGCCCGATTTTGACAAGCGAGGTATCAATCGATTTGTGTTAATCGCAAGAGTGTCATAGGCTATTTTTTACCCGGCTGTAGTCAGGATTTAGTTTTTGAACTTCTGTCTTGTTATTCGCACTATTTCAAGCATTAGCCTTATTTACTGAAATACAGCTTATGCATAAAAAAACTAGTAAAAGCATATGCTTACGTTTTATTCACATAACCCAATTAGTATTTTAATTCAACAACATTGTCCCATTTTGTAATAGCTTGTCTTTTCCGTCCGATAGCGGGACAGACACCACGCGCTAATCACCCGACAGCGGGACACGGCGGAGCGCAAATTAATAACTTGAATGTGTTGCTCGTCGCAATGGAAATGTTGTTGCGGAAAATACATTGGGTTGCTGGAAAGTTCAATTTTGTGAGTAGGTTGTTGGCGTAAGGTCACAGAATAAAGAATAGTACAAATAAGGGCTACTTTATTAGTAAATTGCGTTAGCGCGATAAAGCAGTGCATGCGAATGCATTGCTTTATGGCTATATTTTTTTAATGACCCGTTCCTATTTAAAAAATAAATATCTATTACCACTGCCGACACTGCGGCGCGTGTGTCGTGCGATGAGGCCCCGCCCCGCCACCGCTAGTGATTGTAACAGATTTAGACAATTTACTGAATTAGTTCAGTTCAGACGGTTTAAGAACCGCTATTGCATAACACTCGAGACTCAGTTAAGGTTTACGTGAAAATACTTTTTTTCAATAAGAACGCGTAAGGAGACTGTTATTACATGGTAATACGATTTTCCACGATATTAAGTTTACGCGATCTTTCTACGACACGTTTTCAGTTTACAAGTTTGTATGTGTTTGTAGTTTACAATTAATTTTAATGTTTTTTATAATTTAAATTACATACTGTGTGATGTGCGATGTTACAAATGTGTGATGTTTTTGAGATTCCTTGATACACATTACAGTTATTTAGGATTTAATGAAAAATAATAAGTAAGTTTTTTTGCAGTTTGTAGTGGAAACGCAATGTCAATCCATCCATACCAATATTTTATATATTATATAGTGGAACGTTGTCTGTTTGTTAGTTTGTTTGGGGAGCTTTCACGCGATAATGGCTAGATGGATTTTGATGAAATTTGGAATGGATATAGCTTATATCCTGGAATAAATCATAGGATATTTTTAATCCCGGAAAATTGAAAGTTTCCACGGAAAAACTGGAAAAATGTTGATTACTCGCTGTAAGAAACGGTTGCCATGGAAACGAAATAACAAGTATGTCAAAAAACGTCAAGAGCATTGGTGCTATACCTACTTTTGCATTAGTTTTTAGTATCCTAGAAGAAAATAGGATGCTTTTATTTCCGATAACCAGTAGTCCGCGTGGTTGGAGTCGCGGCGGGAAAGCTAGTTTATTATAATTTCTATAGTAAAATACTTAAACGAGACTTAATCGAGATGAAAACTTATTTTTTATTTATCTCGAAGTTTTGATCAGGTTGCATTGATCGTGGTCACGAGAAGACTAGTAGAGGGTGTCAGCGTCGAGGAGGGTGAGCTTTGTCTCCAACTAACCGGATTCAGATTTGTAAAAACTCAGAATAGTCACGACACACAACACTAACGACTTCTGCAGATTTCTTCGTTTTCAGCGCGATTAAGTTCAGTTTATATATTTAACTAAACATCTGAATCGCGAAAGTTTAAGAGTTACAATACTATATCTATTCTTGTCTACCCGTAATAATCTGTACGTTGATATATCAATGCCTCTTATATTATTAGAGATTCTCCGAAAAAGATCGCTATTCCCTCTCCACCGGAATAAAATAGGTGATGTTCAGTTAGCAATTAGCCTTATATTACGCAAAATATAAGAGTAAATAATATTATTTCAGTCGTGCTACATATCTGACATCTGAAGAAACAGCCTCGTTTTTTATAATATACCAAGAATTCGGTGATATAAAACTGCTTGCAACAAAGATGTGAATAAAGATGAGGGCCTTCATTTCCTAGGTATAAGTAATAAATTATCGTTAACCAACAGAGCTAAGGAACCGAAAAATAGTTTTCACCATCCCTAGATGATTCCAGTTTTTAATTACTCTCGAAAATTTTGCCATTTTTAAAAGTGATAAAGTTTTAGGCACCCCAGAGGCAAAGAGGCCGGCTAAAGACGAAGTTTTGCAGTAATTTGCCTAAGAGACGGGGATCTAAAAGTCTCACAGAGGCAGTTGACTCTGGAACTTCTTGACGTACTATTTATTTTAGACAGAATGCAGTAAATGTTTTATAAAAGTTTTTGGTGGATGATACTGCCGAGAGGCCAAATAAGAAGAAACCACACAATATCTATAAAGCGTAAGGATTTTAATTCAAAGTATATTTTTTTTATTACATTCGATAATGCAAAAAAATTGATGGAAAAAGAAATAATTACAATAACTGATTTATGGACCCTGTCGGGTTCAGCAACCAGAAGAGAGCAGGAGTTATACATTTAAGTTAGATACCTACATTACTCAGATAAAATGTTAATATAGTTTGCTATCTTTGAATAAATCGTGCAAATAATAATAACATTTTATAATTAGATGAAGTTTTGATTCAGCGAAAAATAAATTAACTTCACAACCAAACTACAAAAAATATTTGAACCATAAAGTTAGAAAGAATTTCGCTTGCTGATTTGAGCAAACAAAGAAAAACCACTTATCTCCCCATGATTGGTATATAATTCTAAAGCATTAACTGAGATTATTTCCAGGACTAGTAAGCTATCGCCACGATTATCTAATCTACCATGTTTAGTGCATACGAAACAAGCATACAATGGTCCCAGCTAAATTAACAAGCAACCGACTCAAATTAGGCATCCATCTAAGTTAGCTAGGTATGTACTGCCAAGCTCTCTGGTACGCAAGTCTACAATCCAACTTCTCCAATTTGCATTGTCTGGAGTCGCGAATACCCTCAAATAACTAAATAAATTCGAAGTCTATTTACCTAGTCACAGTACAGTACAAAACGCAAGTTAATTATAGCTAACTACATTGTATACTTGGTCGGTTCTAAGCATGGCTGAGGGCACAAATTGTTGTTATACATACTACTCTACAATGGATGATGTTCAACTTTGTCTGTTTAAGTATAAGATAATAATAATAATAAATAATATGAACAATTTGTATTAAATATAATTTGTAATAATATATATATATATATATTCGTGTTGTTGTGTAGAATATATTCAGGAGTATTCTCACCAATTACTCGTAACTAACCTCAAACTAGGATACCCTTTAAGTAATATTTGAGATAGGATAATCAAACTATATATTATTATTCTTACGAATACGGTACGTGTACAATTCATTCATGACTGAAAACTACCTACATACATAATTATTATTTTCTGTAATAAAAGTCAGATTTTTAATCAGATATTCTTCCTGAAGACCTAATTAATGGAGCTTTCAAATTTCCTTTCCTTTTTAAATTAAATAATAATAACATAGAATAACATATAATAAATGTAGATTAAAAAACTAATATCAAAACAAGTTTTTTTTTAATGCTTTTTCATCGAGTTGTGAGCTACCCTGAAAGTTACAGCCGGATAGCTAATCGGGAAGTGCCCGATGATTGAGGTGCAGGATTCCATCAGAACGACAGACAGACAGACAAATACACAGACAGACAAACAAAAAGACAAATAAGGAAGTGACTTAATAAGAACGTGGAAAAAACGCTTATCTAATTACGCATTTAGGTCGGTTGCATTGCTCGCGAGTGTATATCAAAATAAATTATTAGTTTTGAATTGGGGAAATTCTAAAACTTCAATAAGTTATTTTATTCTAAAAATAATCCAACTTTACATCAAAGCCCACGTAAAGTTAGCTTCAACGAGTAGATCTGCGATCGCTTAATTAGCAAACTCGCTACACTGCCTCTACGTGTCACGCACAAAGAGCTCGTTGGTTATTTATCAGGGGTGTCACGTGTATGGGCGAATTTATCGCGCTCCCAACTTGAAGCCTGCCTGCTGTACCAAAGCGGAGATTTGCCCGAATTAAACTACAGAGGAGTATAAGCTCGCTAGATTTAACGTACATATCGAATATTCTGGTTAGGTACTCACAGCCAACCTACGCGAGTTAAATAGAATTACTACTTAGTACCTACTCGCGGTGGCGTTCGTTGGGAGAGTTGAGAGACTCGACGTCCAGCAGTGGACTAGTATAGGCTGAAGATGACAACTACAAAAGTCACTACTTGAGCTCGTAAGATATTACTATATTTCGGTACAAATAATTATGAAAGAGGTACCTTCTTGATTCGACGCTTAGGTTTTCTACTTAAATTTGCTGTAATGTTTGTATTCAAACAAAAAACGCCAAGTGCAAGTCGGACTCGCGCATCGCAGGTTCCGTACAACTTAACTTTGCCGTTGGAAATCTATTGTAGATACATCGACATATACTCACTCGCTACTATGTGAGGCAAGACACGTTCGCGATCGTTCCGCACACCCCTTGAGAAAACCCACAGGATGTGGTTGAAAAAAAAAGAAGAGTTTTTGTTCTCTTAAAATGTATAAAAACCACGTTAGTTTTCGTTAGAATCGCAAAGAAATAATTATGTTGTAATGTAACTACAAATTAACGGTTTTCGGATTTTGCCCTTTACTTGTGCTATAAGACATTGCTTCTTGCCATATTTCATTATTCTAGGTCAACGGAAGTTTCTTATAGCTTTTGATTCTATTGCGAGTATCAAAATATGCTGATAGGTCGTATCTTTTAATTGCGTGAACTTAGAAGTTTGTTTTTTCACAGCTCCAAGGGATTGCAGACTTGAGTATTTGACATCAATTTCAACTTGATACGTTCCTGAAAAAAAAGGGTCATGTCAGGCAGACAGACAGACAGACAACGAAGTGATCCTATAAGGGTTCCTTTTTTACTTTTGAAGCACGGAACCCTAAAAACAATGTCATCTATACCGCTTGTTAAGCACATTAAAAAAAGCTTTTTGTGGAAAATACTATTTTCATATTGACAGATAATACTTTAAACAGTTTCCATTAAAGTTACAAAACATTGTTTCAGTTCTATTCAGAAATTCATCTACAGCTCTCGCAGTCTCGATCGAACCGAATTATTTGAATAAGGCAGAGGAAATCCCAAATCGGCTGTGTCGACGCAACTTCCAAACCTAAGCAAAGAATGTATCGTGAATACAAATGCTCGTTTCGGGGCTCAATAGCTTTGCCCAAATCACTGGACTGCGACTGCTTGAAATAATTTCATTTAGGTACTTTTCCTTAGTTCCCTTTGGACTTTTTTAGCAATACAAACTTTACTATTGCTTGACTTTTCGAGCATTGCGATGAACATAACATTGTTATGAATTTCCGGGTAAATAAGAATTTTAAGGGCCCTATTTTGTAATGGTTATAAAATGATAGCTGCGTCACGCACCCACCCCTTCCCCTAAAACCTCTACAAACAACCCCTCAACCTCCCCATAAAAACTAATTTTGAAAGAAGCAACCAGTCAAGTTTGAGTTCATATACAAAAGTCAGACGTACAGTTTTGAAAAATCCTTCCAATCTATGGTGGCCTAGTACTTAAGTCCGCTCAAAGCTGCAGTCACCAACCCTAATAGTTTTACTAACACATGTTAATTCATTATGTACTGGTACAATGAGTTTAAAAAATACGATTTTTCAGTCATATTTATTCATTCGGTGATATTCAAAAATCGAATCCTAGTTCTCCTTAGAAGTAAAAAGTTTAATTACATCTAGTCCAAGGAATATAAACCACTAATGAGAGATTTTGCGCATCAACGAATCATGATTCAAGTCGATTCAAGAGTTGTTAGTAGGTATAATTCGTAGAGGAGCGACATTCACGGCTGCATAACTGGCAGTTGAATTGATGCTGCAACGGAGCGAAAAAGTATATGTTGAAGTGTTTTTTAAAGGAATTTCTGTTTAGATAGCTTGTTTCAAATTAAGCCAAGTTCTTACTCCATAACGGGATATATAAACGACCCTGACCTCTACAGAGCATGAATCTGCAAATTTGAGGTTCGATCGACAATTAATCTATTTTAGAAGTATCTATAAAGGTATTAATGGTATCAATGGTGTCATAAGTTTAAATCCCTCAGCAATACATCAGTCATGTAAGTAAGTTTTGTTCGCATTTATAAAATAAAAGTGACCGCGCGAGTGGCGCGAGTGGGCTTTGAACATCTGATAGTATAATTTAACTGTATTTTTTTACCAACATAACTATTTATTTCTAATCTTAATAATAAACTTGATCATCTCGTACAATTACAGAAAAATATCAAATGTTCTTATGTTGTTGTGCTTGTCTTATGTCCTTTGTGTTTGTGTTGTGTGTTTTGTTGTTTCGTTGTAATATCCGTGCTGGAGTCTGGAGTATGATTCTTATGCGCGCCGGAGTCTGGACTATGAGCGCGTGAGATTATCTTTCATACGAGATGACGTCACAACTAGTATGGCACAAAATTTTCGATGTGTCACAAAATGTCATCATCTCGTATGGTCATTCTTCTCACGCGTCCGAGAATCACCCCCTGTGCTTCACGGTAGTTATAACTTGGGAGACGTCCGAGTGAGTAGGTTACATCTAGGCAAGATGTCCCATCGTCGGCCGTCAGTGGTCAAACGAAAACCTATCCTACTAATATTATAAATGCGCATGTCTGTTTGTTTGTTACGCTTTCACGCCTTAACTACTCAACCGATCATCATGAAATTTTGTACACACATTGTCAGAGGTACAGAAAAGGGCAAAGGGCACATTCCATGCCCATTTAGTAAAACAAAAAACAAAAAAATCGTAATTGTTAATTTTGTATAGGAATTACCACTTCGATGTCAAAGTGACAGATTTCAAAGATACGGACGTCAACCTTAAGGGAACACGGTTTTTTTCAAATTTTATTCCTAAATTGGCGTCGGGAGTGGCAAAATTTGTTATCAATCACTAAAAACCAATTGACTGTTCTGAAAGTAAAATATTGATCACAGAAGTACTCGTATCTTAGAATAGATTTAGGTCTGCCTGTATGTAGGTAGAGTAGGTATAGCAAGAATTAGATAAGACTTGTGTTTGGAATACAAATCCCTGCGTATTCATCACCTATCTCAGGCATCTGAGACTTTGAATTTACGGCCATCTTGCCGCCACAAATTCTTGGAATAGGTATAAAGGATCTTGAAGACATTGTTTGGAAAACAGGGGAGAGCATTTTTGTAACGCTTTATTTTACTTACTGAGGTTTGACAAGTTCGGAGAAGTGTGCTTGGGTGAAGATTTCTGATCGTTAAAGTAATGGGGTTTGAAGATTTTGGCATGGTGTTCAGTCCGCCATCTGTGTTTTTTCATGTTTGCGGCGCACTATGAAACCTTTTTATAGATAGAGGACACATATACAAACATAAATATTGTGAACAATAATGTTATTTACGTTAAAAATATAATTAGTGGTATAGGTAGCTAAGAATTCAACAATAATTTAAAATTAATGTTTATGTTTCTACGCATTTAATATTGCTCAAATTTCAGATTCCACTTCAATTCAACTATTTTAGCAATATTTAATGCGTAGAAACATTACGAGTAACTCCGTAATTGTTATGATATTGTTGTGTAAGCTGTGTTCATATTAGCTATCTATACCTCCAATTATCTCTATAACGTGACACGTTAGAACATTAAACTCCAGAATACTTTTTGTTCGTATTGTGTTCTATATCCTTAGGAAAAATTATGGACTGCAAACTTGAAAAAAAACAAGATGTCGGATGGACAGCTATCCCAACCTCCAGAGAAGAATCTTCTGAGGCATTTGAAACATTAAACCCTGCAAAAAAACATGTCAGTAATATCATCAGCTTTATGATTTTTTATAGCAGTTAACGCCTGCTTAGCGTAAATATATATAATAATTTTCTAATGGTAAAATTTGGATCATGGACGAGATTCGAACTCGCATACTGTGCCTCAGCGCGGCACATGCCTTTACCAATTCGGCCACCGAGACCTATCGTCGTCATCCAAGCCATTATCCATTTAGCCGAATTGGTAAAGGCATGAGACACACTATGCGAGTTCGAAATTTCATGATCCAAATCGTGTTTCTTTTCCTTTAGAAAATTATTATATATCATCAGCTTTCACTAGAACATCAAGCAATTAATTACTTAAACTAAAAAGATAATTAAAAAATTAAATAAATATTTTATTCAGTAGCCATGTCATGGTGAAACTTAGAACGGGCTATCATTATAATTAAATGCGTATACTACATATCGTGAATGTGCTGCTAACCGTTGATTATTACCCCCGACTTTCCACCCCCCATTATACCTAAGAAGCATCTCAATCACATCAGTTTTCAAACATAAAAATAGTTCCCCCCGTTTGAGAGCTACGGTTGTCATCCCCATTCTAACCCCCCCCCCCCCATTATAGCTACGAACAATCTTAGAAAATTATTATACGAACAATCTTGTTTATCACAGCTTTGAAACACAAAAAACCTCAGCAAAATCGGCCCATTCGTTTGGGAGCTACGATGCCACAGACAGTACACACACACACACACACACACACACACACACACACACACACACACACACACAAATTGATACACACCCACACAAATTGATACACACCCTAAACTTATAACACCCGTCTCTTGGTTCGGGGGTTAAAAAATAGTATAAATACATTAGTTCCGTGGACGCTCACTACTGCCAAACTACTGCTATCAGCGCCAAAACGTCGATATCAAATGCTCTCATTGCGACGTTCGTCAAAAGCCTGTCTAGAACACGTGAGTAATAATGCAGTTGTCTATACATTATCTCATTGCGACGTTCGTCAAAAGCCTGTCTAGGACACGTGAGTAATAATGCAGTTGTCTATACTTAACCTTACAAATCTTGATTAAAAAAGCTAACGAAACATAAAGCTATTTGTCTCTTTTACTAAGCCTAGAAAGCGGTGGAGTTGTTCAGCGGTGGAATAGAAATGTCTCCATTGCCGACGTTATTGCTCGAGCCGTAAACGTAGTCATTTTATCATCATAAGTTAACACAAATTGTGCGTAAAAACGTCATTTTTTCCGTGTAAGTGCACATTTCTCTTAGTAGTTGATGTATTGTTCAGGTTTTGAAAATGCGTACTTTTATTGTAATTTTATGAACTTACGCTTTTATTTGATATAAAAATGTAGGTGAAAAATCAATTTAAACATTAGAAATGGGATCGATATTAGAGTTAGTGATCATGTAAGTTTAAAACTTCTATGATTAAATTACTGTTCACTGTAATGTTGTGGCCGGAGCCCTCCCGAGGGTGTTTACCTGCTCAAAGGGACTCCTAGCTCACAATAGTAAGTAACAGGAGTAGAGAAAACTTCGTAGTGCAAGCCATCCTTTTGGCTATGGGTAGTAGATTTATCTCATATGGAAGATAATAGGCTCACAGCTGACATAACTTTGATGTACACTTCTTCGAAGCCACAGTTTTGGTACTATGGTATTTCCAATTAAAGTAATTTCACCATCAGGAATCAGTGTGAGGTAATAATATAAACATAGTACTATATATGCAGGTGCACAATTATTATTATATTATCACGAAATCTAGTTTAACAAAATCGCAACTCCTCACTATAGAGTTGGGCCAATGCATCGAAGACAATCTAGGAATGACAGGTTGTTTAAATTTAGAATTAATATAGACAAACTATCAAATGGGTATGATTATGATGAAAGAGGTTTGACATCGTCACAATGTAATACAGTGAACAGTAATGAACTTTGTTAATGAACAATTAACTTAATAAATAAGTTCAATAAAAAACATTAAATTATTATAAAATTCTTAAAACCAGACTACGAACAAAATTGTTGAATACGAGCTGACCGCCCGCAAAAATAATCGCGCTAATATTATAATGGTGAAAGTTTGTATGTATAAGGGTGTATGTGTGTGTGTGTGTGTATGTTTGATACTTCTTCACGCCTAAACGGCTGAACGGATATGGATAAAATTTGGTACAGTGGTAGCTTATAACCTGGATTAACACATAGGCTTGACACTTGATTACCTGGATTAACACTTTTCATCCCGGAAAAATGTATGGTTTCTCAGAGACGCGGGTGCAACCCCCGCGGTTTCAACCGCGTCCTTGTGGAACTAACAGCTAGTATTTATATAAATTGAATGTTTCTTTTTTACTTACATATTTTACTTTACTTTAATAGTTGCAATTGCAACATTAGACTATAGTATCAACATTAAATTGAATAATATAAAATTTTAAATTTTAGTGATACCTAGTATCTGGGAAATGTGTCAATATCTACGATAGATCTCGGCTGCGTCAAATATCAAACAAAATTAACCTTTTCTCGAAGTATTCATAAAATTATAATGTTGCTGTTATACGCGTACAGTTCCCATAATATAGAAGCACTAACGAACAGAAATTTTCCGTTTTAAAAAAAGATACATGATGAAAGATGCATTAGGATGGGAAACCGTATTGCGTTTCCCCGATTTTCAATGATTGGGGATTGGATGCTCGGAGTCGTTTGAAATTAACAAGGTTTTCTCATTTCATTTGTAGAAATTGTTGGAAATATTGTCTCTGCAAATACCTTGACTAGTTGGTTCTACATGGCAAGTGAATTTCGAAACACCGAATTTAAATAATACTGGTCTGGGATATGCTGACTAAATGTGGCGATTTAAAGAAAAAAATTGAAAGGTATGTATGGATCTTTTAATGTTTTTACTTCGAGAGGAATGACGCAGATTAACACTTAGTGAAACTTCCTTGGTGATGCAGCGAACGGCACACAAGATCATTTGTATTGGCTTCTCCGCTTGCCATCGTCCCGTCTGCATTTTACAGATGTATCAGCAATATCATTGTTGGTGTAATGATTAGACGTTAATCAATAATCATATGAAAAAGTTACTAGCACTCTGGATAATAGTTTCTATTTCAGTCTTTCAGTACGCACTAGGCTTACGTAAACATAAATCTCATCCAATAGAAGCCAAAGCCTTGCTGCTGACCCAACTAAATCCTAAGCCATTGGATTTGCTCTCAAACACTCAAAGCCTTACTCAAGATCTTCAAATGCATCGTTATCCGTACGGAGTTGAGAATAAAACCATACAGAGGGAACCCAGACTGGAGAGATACAAAAAAGGACGAAATCAGGATTATACTCAGGGGCAAGATGTAAAAAAATAAGTAATATCTCAAAGTAAAAAAAACGTTTTCGAACGTACCTACAACAACTTACAACAAAAGCTGAATTAATTTAGATGAAATTTATATGGGATCACTCCGGTTATCTTTCAGAATAAAAATAAACATCCAATTTGGCTCATAAATCCCGGAGATATGTGTGAATACAATCATTTTAAAAGAACCTCTTCATTTTTGAAGTCGATTAGACAGAAATAAACCAGACTTACATATTAATAACAGGTTTTTGTTTAATACCCATGCCGTAATATAAATAGAGAATGTAGGTTTTACATTTTAGGTTACCTATTATAATTATGTACTAAAATCATATAGATGATGATCATGATGATGATGATGTCCCCCTTGACGTATCCGTCAACTTCTAACTTCTATACTAAACGTTCATTACGTTTGGCTGTATATCTAAACGGGACTTAATCGCGCTGGAAACTAAATTTGTATTTACCTCGACGTTTCGATCAAGCATTGATCTATGCAGAAGTATTGTCACTTCTTTTTAAATCGCTACATCAGAGGGGCAAGTGCCCCACCCCGCCCATCCTTGACTAAGCACACGTTCAAATGCTATTGTTTGTTAGATACCTAGGACCCGCGGGAGCGCTCCGGTCAAGCGCATTTATTTCTTATCGAATGAGCCAAAGTAGCGCTACAATATGGGGAAAGGAAAAATTTATTGATAAATATGCCTGCGGAGGGTTTTATTTTATTTATGATCACTATAACACTCTGCATATAAAGGAATCAGCTTGTAATCAACATTTTCGAACACCTGCTAAACGATTTGAATCTTTATAGCAACATTACAAAGCGTTTATTTATCTATTCTATACTGATAATAAAGCAGTAGGTAACAAAAAGTCTGTACAAAGACGTTATTTAAAAGAAAAACTGGCCAAGTGCGAGTTTGATTCGCGCATCGAGAGTTCTGAACAAACTTGCTTTTTACCAGACTGCGCAAAGCAAAGGCCCGGTAATGTGTTTATCAGCCTATGTATGTATGTATTCCTTTGTGGCACTATATAGACCAAACGCGTGGACCGATTTTGATGATTCATACGTCAATCTTTTTGTATTAATGTTGCAAGTGCTACTAAAGAAGAGAAATGATAGTACTCAAAATTCAATATGGCGACAACTAGACGCCATATTGTGAAAAAGAAAAAATGAAAGTCGACGAACTATTTCAAATGGCGTATCATTGAATAGGTATTTGAAATTCATGATTTCTCTTATAATTTTTCATTTCATATGACCATTTAGGATCTATAACGATTTAAAGTTGGTTAGCAACCATTCTCACTACTTCTTATAGATATAAACTAAAACAAATAACCCGACTGCGAACAAAACTAATTAGAGGCAAACAAGCTTTAGAATTTTGATTTTGTAATTAAGGTCAGAGGCATGAAGAGTAAGCTCTCCAGGTTAGCTGATCCCGTCAAAGGAGAAATGAAATGCATGATGCCTCCAACTGCATCTTAAGGCCGGGGTGTCAGTGAATTTTATGTTCCTCTGATCCGTGATCAAGTAGAGCGGGAAAGATGATACATCCTGGGAGTAAAATTTAAGGTTTTTATTTATTTGTAGGAAAACTAAAGCTTTGAATTAAAAAGTGTCTAGCCTTATTCTCAATCATAATAAGCTCTTTCTCATGTTATATCTTTGATATCATTTAGTGACGGGGTCTCTCTCCATTCAATGTTCTAAGCATAAAGTAGTGTTACCTTTGATTTTATTTTCTATTGAGTGAATTCATAATAATCATGTTTCTGTGTTTACAAAGTACGAGATAATATAAAATTTTGATGTGATACCAATTTCATAGTTCTTGGTTAATTATAAAACAAGATACAGACGTTAAAAAATGATAGAATATTGCTAAAAGTGCTAGAACCGGGGTTCTAGTAATTTCAAAATCAAAAATATAAAGCTTGTTTGCCTTTTTTAGTTTTGTTCGCAGTCGGGTTTTTGTATTTTATAATAACTAATGTATGTTTCATCCTATATATTCGAAAAACGCTGATTGGTTCCTTGAAAAGTGGGAGCAAAGTAGGTATTTTCTGTTCAAGACTTTCAGAGAGGGCTGTAATGAGTTTTGAATTTGGAACATGAAATTTGTTCATTGGGCCACGTGGCGCGCTGTCTGTATTTAAAAATAGAATCATGTGAATGTACGGCGAGGAGGAAATGATAAGCGCGCAAATTACGATATCATCGTCACGGAGACAAGGACTATTGACAGTGCAAAAACTAAATAATTTCACGAAAATGAGTTCATCAAGTTCAAGTAGCGAAAGCATTATATTACTTACACCTTAAAATATAAGTAAATACGCAATAAATGTGTTACAGAATCTATTACCAACTTAATCCCGGTAAAAAAAACTTAAAAGTATTTTTCGGAAACTGTACCTATTTTCAAGAATTACCCAAATGTAAGCAACACACACACACTTTCTTTGGACGTCAGTACCAATAATGACATTCAAATCGAGATCTACACATTTATAACACAATACCTATCCGAAGAGATTGTCTGCAGGACATAAATCAAAGAAGTCCAAAGTGAATAAATATTATAATTTTTCAGTTACGTGATCTAGTTTATTTTAAGTTGTTTATTTTTAGTCTGTTAAATACCCTTTTAAATAAATTTTGCTACATTTTCAGCGAGTACCTAAAAAGGGCAGTTTTTTTTTTAAATTAGAGATCCTTACATGAAATGCAATAATGTAAGCTAAGGTCACAACAATTTGCAAAAATGACTAAGTATTCTCGCTGTAAGGAACGGAATGACATGTCGCCGTGGACACGAAATATTAACAAATGTGTCAAGTACGTGAGTAATAATGAAGTTTGCATATTGTCAAAAAGCACAACGATCGTTGCTGCCAAAGATTTTGAATTACGCATACTGGCGTTTTTTTAGAAGTTACGACGGGTTTAAAAATGCTAAAAGTAAGAAAAACCGGGACGAGTCACTAGTGTTATACGTACACAGATATAGCGTATAACTGTTATTTATTAAGTTGTATAAGTGGACAGTGGACTGCTAGACAACAATGCCCCAAACAAAAACACGTCATCGACATCCGCGCAAAAATGTCAACTTGAGTCCGCTAAAACCTCCGAAAGTTTCCCGCAAGCGAAAGCTACGTAATGAATAATGAAGTGAGTTCCGAACTCGCCTCGCTAGTGGAGCGGAGGCAAACAGGAAGTCGGGCCTATCCATCAGTGGACTGTCAACAAACCGGCAGGCCACGCACACGGAATTAGGCCATGTCATGTTGGTATCACTTTTTTGGTTGTTGGCAGAAAAGACGAAAGCGAAATTTTACAATTGATGGTGGCATCAGATAGCTCTTGGCACGCAAAATACATTTTAAAGCTACATCTACACTTCTACACTAATTATTATATTATATTATACGAAGAAAAGAATTGTTTTTTTTTTGTTTGTGATGGATAAACTCAAAAAATAACTAACTGACTTAAAAAATATTTCACCTATAGAAAGCTACATTATCAGCGAGTAATATGAGTTGTATTTAAAAAAAAAATGAATTCAGTGAAAATTGTAATAAAGTAACCCAAGGGATCAAAAAATTACAAATGTAGTACATGTTTATAGTACTCATCATTACCCACAATAAGTAACTATTATAGTTAGGTCACAATAACCATTGTTTAAATTACGCAATAAAATTTATCTTCCTATCTATCTAACCGTGCGAAGCATGGGCGCTTCGCTAGTCATCTATAGTTATAGATATATACAGTGTTACTGTAATCTCCTATATATGCCCTGTAAAAAACTAACGGTTTATGTATCTCAGCCTCAAAAACGGGAAAGAAAAATGTCGTGAAGAAATCGGAATGCCCAAGAACTTGTCAAGGACTTGTGCTTGTGACGCACAAACCGCACTGGGTCGGCGTGGTGGGTTTCTCTCTCTCTGATAGAAGGCCCCTGTGGGCAAATAATAGGCAGATGAAGATGAAGTTGATTTTATAATACTCCCAGTCTATGTGCTGCTACGGTACTGCTAGTAAAGGTATTCTCATCACAATTAGTTTATAAGCACTCATTAGTTGAACAGATAAATACTTAAAATGCCAATGAAACATAACAAAATAGTAACCAACAATAATTTAGTATCAAATGAAACAATGTGTGTATTTTTCCTTAAAAGAAGGACTGGCTTAACTTGAAAAACAATAGCGTCACCATGAGAAAATTGGCGTGACAGATCGCGCAAGAACTTTATTGTTGTCTGTACAATCTTATGTACAATTAATAAGATTATTTTACTTGTAAGAAGTAAGTTAGGTATCTTCTTGCTTTTGTCACCACATTGCTTTGAACAGATAGTCGCTATCTCATTACTTATTTTATTGATTTATCCGTGAACTCCACGATCTTCGGTGACTCGATAAAAATACACATGTGAAATCAGGGAATCAGGTCACTTTGTGTTATTGTTCCCTTGTTTGCTTCCAAAATTCCTTTTGCTGGATAGAGCGGAAATGAAATCACGTGAATTGGTATAATACATACCTACATTTGTTTTTATGCTTTTCGTCTATCTAAAATATGGCGATAAGGACGACAAGTTAGATCCTCAAAATCATAGCCAAAAATCTTATTGTTATTTTTACATGAGGAACGAATATTTTATATCTTCAGGTATTCTCTGATAATTATTACGAAATATTTTCAGATTGCCGCGAGAGGAAAAGCAAAAAAAATACACTTAACAAGCGACAGCCGGATAGATTTTTTATCCAAAATTAACAACTTTCACAAAAAGCCCTTCATAATTCACAAAATACTATATATCTTAGAATGTTCCTGTAATGTTGTCGGTCAAGTGCAAATCCATTAGTTGAAATGGATTGTCACAAGCCGAGTATTGCGCCGTCAGTCTTTCTTGACATCAATTCCTTGATTGTCCGCAAATGAAGGGGAATTAGTCCCAGGCCTCAGGTATGAGGGGAGGGGAAGGGAATGGATTCCCTTTGTCTAGTAAGTGGAGGTGATATGCTGTTATTGGACAGGATGCTTCTGATTTGATTTTTGGTGTTGGGAAAATAGGAGTGTGATTTGATTTCACTTAGGTACCTACTACCTATCGGTTGTACTTTATGTCATCTGAATCTGATCTTTGTGCTATCTGTGAAGATTATTCAAATAATTAAATTATTAATACACTCACTATTTGCTGTCTTATTCAATTTTTTACAAACATTATGAGAAAACAATTTTCTACACATACTTTCAACTAAGTTAAAATGAAACGAATTGTCAAAAAGTCATCGAAAAAGAAAGGCAACCAATGTTTTTTTTAATATAAGACTAAAAACCCGTAATAATTTATTGCTTTAATTAACCAATCACTACCTACATAAAAAAACACGTAATACTTAGTGAGATACATAATAAACTTAAATATTGCTAGAGATAGGAAACGATGTTTTATTTACAACTCCAAATTTTCTTAATCACCATCGAGATGAGTCAATGCCTGACAATGTAGGAATGACAGGTTATTTGAATTTAGAATGAATATAGACAAACTATCAAATGAGTATGATTATGATGAAAGAGATTTGACATCGTCACAACATTATTCGTAGCTTAGAGATAACCCAAGTGTTCTAGATAGCCCACTACCAGTTGGCAGCATGGTAGTGGCTTGCCCCGCTGAATTGCAATGCTAATTCGGTGAGTCAAATAAAAATCAGAATTTTACCATAGCATCGATGAGATGCTCAGATAGGTTTTTATTATGATCCAAAGTCTCAGCATTAAACTTCTCAAATATGTAACTAGGTACTAACCACGGTTAGTATACTTTCGTCACTTTAGCTGCTCTGCCAAAACAGCAAAAATTGAAAACTGTGAGCACAATTAAATGTTTCTGCTTATCACTTGTTAATTGCTTATCGATTGGTACAAACATCAAAAAATAAAATAAAACACTATTTATACCTATTAGCCATACTAAAACTTCATTATATTTACGAGTACGTATATACGATTGAACAATTTGTCTTCTAGCCGGTTATTTCGATACGGGATCTCCATGAGCGCGTCATTTCTCCACACGAATTCTCCGGGACGTGTGAGGTACAGGTGACAAATACACCAGGAGAAGCGGGGTGAAGACGGGGCGGGAAGGAGGGGAGGTGGCGGCTTATACAGGTCTTCCAACAAAGGCCTGTACGAGGCGTGTGCGAAATTGAGCGGTTGACTCACTCGTGTTTATTTAACATCGGGTTTATATTGACGGAAAAATGTATCGTTCGTTATGTGCTTGATCGAAAAAGTGGTTCACTTTTGTGTGAATATTCTAGGAGAGGCTGAGTGTGCTTACTGATTTGTGAATTTAAACAACGTGGGGCGGAACGAATATGTCCTTTTTACCACGTTTTTATTAAGTCACTTTCTTGTTTGTCTCTCGTTTCGAGTGGAATCTTGCAACTCAAATTTCGAGCCCTTCCCGATTAGCTATCCGGTTGAAACTTACTGGGTAACTCACAAGTCGATGAAAAGGCAACCTAAAAAAAAGAAGCAATACGATCGCATTTAAAGCTTGCCCTTAAAGCCCTTGGTGTGTTAACACTTCGAATATCATTATCATTTTATCAGCTGAATAGCGAGCTTGGCGTTAGCCAACAAGTTAGTTAACAAGTGACATCGCATCGTCGGTAGGTACTACGTTACTCAGCTGCCAGTGCACTTGACGTAGACGTTCAGGCCCGGAGCTGCCTCAAGCCATCGATCTGTTGTCTCGAGCACTTTATGAAAATTGTTTCATTTATATAAACCTTCGGCTGAAGAAAATTGAGACAGCAATAGTGACTCATTAGCGTGAAAAAAATTTACTGTTGTTTTAAAAGCAGAACAACTCGAAACCTTAGGTTTAAAACGCAAGCTACTTTCCTCTACACACCTTATTTGATTTGACTGTAAGGTTTTTTACGCCAGGCCCTGGTGCTAAGTGATGATGTGGTGGAAGGTGGTAGAACTTCTATAAACCTAGAATGGCTCTCAAGTTCTGCTGCTTGAACACTTCCTACCTGGGCCTTGGCTACATTTTCTGCTTCAGGATGGTAGCTAGCCAGGAGGACACGAGTAACCATCATCATATTCCTTGATCGGAAGCTAATGCTCAGTTTTGCACGGTTGGTTGGTGACACATGACTAGTTATATTTTATAGTAGTTAGTTGTTAGTTAATAAAGACACGACTTTAATTCAATATTTTACCAAATATCATCGCTTTATCAGATGTCACCAGTTTTAATAAATTTCGATTTCATAAAATGCCCAGTTGTGCTATTTAATACGGATCACACTTCTGTCACAGTATTGTGCCAGTGCTGGTGCACATCTAGACTAACCCCGTACAAAAGTCAATTATTCATCCACAGACTCAACAGTAGGTAAAATTTAATGTCCCTACTACGAAGTACCTATGACGCACATTATTCAATATTCCTACAGAACAAATATTCCAGTGAAAAAACAAAACACACGTGTATTTCCGTGCCAGTAGGCGCAATAAGGAAACTGACGTGTGACGTCACCCTGAGCTCGCGTTACTCAGTGCTGACGTTGACGCGCTCGGGCTCGGGACCGCCTCAAGCGTTTTCATGAAAATAATTTCGTTGCTTTTCCCAAAGTATAACATAACTATGAAGTTAAAACCAGGAACAGACAGGAACTTCGTAGGAGAATAATGAGGCGGCTTTAGTGCTATTTGTTTCGCAAGTTTGGCAAGTTTTCTGAGTTCAAGTTTTGCAGTATACATACAGGATTACAATAGTTTAATGCCATGTATGGAGGGTTGATATTTGAGCTTTGTTCAAGATTCTTCAAGTTCATCTGAATTCGAGAGTCTGTTTTAGGTTGGCGGTTAGCAATTGGCATGAAAATGTTACGATTAGATATAATGAAAAAAAAAAACAATAAAAAGACCTAGACAATAAGAAGATAAGAAGAAGAAGAAGAAGGGCACAACTTGTAAACATGCTCGGCATCTGAAATAACTAATATTTATAATTACACGTATTTTCAATTTGAACGGGCAATCAAATTTTATTATGTGAACCTAAAAATGATTCATAGTTGTAATAATTCCCTTCAACCGTATGTAGCATGGTCACTGCTACATATGGTTGAAGCAATGACCATGAGGATTGAAGTTAAGATATTTTGTATAGGAATTGGTCGTCGTGAGATCGTTTTCAAATGTCATGAGTCAACTAGCTAACATAAAATACCGCTTGAAAAAGGCCGTTTGTCGTGAAATACTATTTGATCCAGTCCTAGAACCCTCTCGTTCGCTCTGTGCTGGAGCTCAAGATACCGTTGTGAGCTCCAGGGTTTCTCTTTCCAACAATGTATCCAATTTTTATTTTAGTATGGACTTTCCGGGCGTCGCAGCCATTGTTGTGATATAAACACAACAATTTTTCACTCTGCATTTTTTAAAATTTACTTATTCTTAAGTAAACTTTTACAACAATGAGATCTTTACAACAACACCCGAATCAATACGCTACCCTATCTAAATCGCGAGTTCTAGCAAATTAAAGATCACAAAATATGCATTTCGCTGATTTTGCTCTGTGCGTCCTGCCCCCTCATCTGTCTTTTATCAAAAATTAAAAAAATACACCAACATCAGGTCTCTGGAGCTTCTAGTTACAAAAAAAAAGACGAGATAGACCTTTTCGTTACAGTTCACTTTCCTGTTCTTCTAAAGGTGAGATTTGAAATACGTTTCACGTCAAAAACACCAAAAATATGCTAAACGGGTTTATTCTAATGATATTTAGCTAAGAAAAAAAAGCATGAACGACTCTTTTTAAGCTGTATAAAATACACAGTGTGCACTTAATTTTTTATTATGCGGCAATCTTTATATTTTCTGAATAATACAGCCACGGGAGGCGACTTCAATGAATATTAATTATCCATTCAACTACGAATAGAGTCAATTGTATTAACAGCTTTACATTTCAAAATCATTTGTAAAAACATTTGACATTGGATTGAGAGTCCACACCAATATATAAAAGTGAAACGTTGTCCGTTTGTTTGGGAGCTTTCACGTGATAACGCGCTGCTGGACGGATTTTGATGAATTTTGTTGAAATGTGCGAAACCGTGGGCACATTCACAATGGGCAAATTTTGTTGTATTTCAATAATTATTTGAACCTAAAAAATATTCATTCAATTTTCATGATAATAACTGACTATACTGGAAGTCGAAAAAAAAAACAAATCGGCTCATAAATCCTAGAGATATGAGGTCATATAAAAAAAAACATACGGATAAATTGAGAACCTCCTAATTTTTCAGTCGGATAATAAAAGAGCCTCTGTAATAAATTGCCAATCATTAAACAGTACCGATTGGAACCACCAATAGGTACTGTGGATTTATAGCCTCTACTCTCTCTAAATAAAGCCAAAAATTCGGTGGAAAAAGTCGAGGACGAAGTGATTCAAAAATGTATTCCAAACTAACATAAGTAACACGTGAAAGATCTCCTCCGCGGCAAAAACATTATGAATCTTAATACGAAGTTCGCATACTCAAGAAGATTCATGTAACAGGTTGTTACAAACGGTCCATATAATATTTCACGACTCCCGAGCCGTAAAACTGTGAAGTTCTCTTTATCGCGAGTGGGAAGCGGGAACTCTAGAGATGTCATTCCGCGCAACACATCAATCTCCCGCGTTGCCGGTTCGGAACACCCGACGCCGACGCCATCTATTCATCTTAATGTTTAAAGCCACATTCATCAATCCGCGAAGAATAACCGACTCATTAGTACCAAAACACATTTCATAAAACAAACTTTTCCATTACTCGAGCTCATTTCACAAATTATGTTCGCGATTCTAAACATTCCCTTTGAGCGTTCGAAGGCATTGTGTCTTAAGTTGACCGAGTATCTACGGCAAAATGACTATTTCTGTCTTTATTTTGTGTAAACTAATTTGTTGGGACTCGAAGAGGGAAGTAGCTCGCGTCCTGCTTGTGTTATTTTTATTTCATCGTTGCGTCTCTTCCTGCGTAGTCCTTTCATACAAGGTATGCAAGCCGAGTCAAAGTGACTGTGGTCTAAATAGTAAATACACTTTCTATGTTGGGTGCCTTTTGAGACGCGTTCAAATAGTATATAATAACGTTTCCTGGAATGCTTGTGCGCTTTGACTTCATTTGTATTTACCAATATATGTATTCTATGTACGTACAATACGTCTATGTAGTATATGAGCATATCAGATTGCTTGCGAATTGAGTGCGCGCAAAATCAAAGACGGTGTTTCAGGTTTGAGTGAAGTTACAATTTGAAGCTATTCGACTTACCCGGAGTAACTATCCTACTAATGGTTATCGAACCAGAATATAAGAATTCTTCTGACACTTGTTAAAGAACTACAATTGATGTGTATCCATACCATTATATATGAGTGAAACGTTGTCCGTTTATTTGTTTGTTTGGTGAGCTTTCACACGATAATGGCTGAACGGATTTTGATGAAATTTATAATGGAGACAGCTTATAACCTAGAATAAAACATAGGATACTTTTTATCCTGAAAAATTGAAAGTCTCCGCGGGAAAACTAGAAAATGTTGATTACTCACTGTAAGAAACAGTTGCCATCACAGAATGGTCTGTGGCTGCCTTGGAAACGAAATAACGAGTCTCAAAAAACATCAAGAGCATTGGGGCTGTACCTACTTTTGCATTGGTTTTTAATATCCTAGAAGAAAATAGGATGCTTTTTTTGCGATAAACAGTAGCTCGCGCGTACGAAGTCGCGGGCGGGAAAACTTGTAGTAAATATATTTCAGAAGGCAGAAAATCTTACTTCGTTTGTTGAAAAATCCTTTTTCGTAGACAATATCGAACGCACAAAAGAGAAAACATACGTATCAATTTCACGGTATGATAAACCTCGTAGGACAAACAAAAAGTATAAGCTTGTTTTTAAGATTATGTTCTCTTTACCTGATAAGAAGGGTGATTTATTTTTAGATGCTCAAAGGTATCATCCTACAACGTCTACCGTTGATGGCTTAGATATGAATACCTATTTTATGCTAAACAGAACTACGGGCCACAGACAGGCCAGGTCTACCAGTGGCAACAAAGAGAGCTGGTGAGTTTTTAAATCAGTGGGCGTAAACAAAGTCCTTTCGTTAATATATAATTTATTTCCTCAGAGATATAAAACACGAAGTAATGTCACAGGAATATCGATTATGGTAAAATTCTTAGTTATCAAAGCACAACAAAAGAAATAATGATTTTTGTATGTTTATTTATTAATCGTTTTAAAATTAATCTAATCTACTAATTCAGATTGACGCTTGATTAACTTACGTTATAACATTGAGTAGGTATAATAAGACTTAATAAGAGACTAGCTGCGCCCCGCGATATCATCCACTGGCACCTGTCACTTTGACATCTGTCACTTTGACACATGTCACTTTGACACCTGTTACTTTGCCACCTGTCACTTTGACACCTGTCACTTTGCCACCTGTCACTTTGCCACCTGTCACTTTGCCACCTGTCACTTTGCCACCTGTCACTTTGACACCTGTCACTTTGACACCTGTCACTTTGACACCTGTCACTTTGACACCTGTCACTTTGACACCTGTCACTTTGACACCTGTCACTTTGACACCTGTCACTTTGACACCTGTCACTTTGACACCTGTCACTTTGACACCTGTCACTTTGACACCTGTCACTTTGACACCTGTCACTTTGACACCTGTCACTTTGACACCTGTCACTTTGACACCTGTCACTTTGACACCTATCACTTTGACACCTGTAACTTTGACGTTTCACCCGCGTGATTGATGATGATGAAAAGAATCCTATTTGTTATTCCAGGATATAAACTATATCCATTCCAAATTGGATCAAAATCCGTTCAGCCTTTTGAGCGTGAAGGAGTAACGAACGAACATACATACAAACTTTCAGCTTTATAATTTTTATTTATTTATTTATTAAGGCTTCCCATTGATAATTACATTATAACTTACTCTATTTATTTCTAGGTTAAGGATATATTGCTTAATGCACTATCCATTGAAGGGAAACACAGCATGAATTTTACCATATATAACTAAGTAACTGCAACCAATAAGGAATTTAAACAATGGATACAAGCATCTTGCGAAATATACAATAAGAAATACTTAAAATTAATAGAAAAGTTAGAGAGTGCTTGCCACAGTGGCCACCATTTGATTAATTTTTGTTCTAAATTTAGCAAGAGAATCCCCGAAAATATCTAATATGTCACTGTAATGGTTAATAAGTCTACAAAGTCTAGGTACCGGCGAGTTTGCTCCTAAAACAGTCCTTCGAAAAGGAGGCGCGAATGGAGTTATTGGCTTTCGCGGATACCGGAACGGTACTCTAAGTTTGAACCTAGCTAGTATGTCTGTACAGTCAGTATTATTGTGAACAATTTTGTAAAGTAAAATTAAGTCCATTTTATTTTGGCGCTCGGATAACATTTGTATTTTGAAATATTTTAGTCTATTTTTATATGATCGAATTTTATACGCTTGCCCAACAGAATAAGCTAAATGCCACAAAAACCTTTTTTGCACCCTTTCCAGTCTTAGCGTGTGCACGGCATAATGAGGCCTCCAAACAGAACAGCAGTATTCTAAGATACTGCGAACTTGGCAGTTATAGAGAAATACTTTAGTTTTTGGTCTTCGAAAATCTTTGCCGTTACGAATCAGAAAACCCAGCATCTTCGAAGATTTTTTAATAATGTTGTCAATATGTGGAATAAAAGTAAGTTTTTGATCAAATATCACACCCAGATCTCTCACTGTATTAACTATCTTCAAGTTTGTGGTACCTATTTTATAATTATAATTGATATTATTAATTTTCCTACTAAACGTTATTTGAGAACATTTGGCAATATTTAAGATCATTCCATTTAACTCACACCACTTTCCAACATTATCTAGATCTCCCTGTAGTATTTCAACACCCTCAAAAATTTGATAACTTTCAGAACTTTGAGATCATCTGCAAACAAAAAAGGAGTACTTTGACTCAAACACTCAGGTAAATCATTTATAAAAATGTTAAATAAGAGAGGACCAAAGTGTGACCCTTGAGGTACTCCTGAACATATTTTAGGATGTGTTGTGGATGCGAAGCCAGTAGCCACAACATAAAAATCACGTTCTTTCAAATAAGAACCTATCCAATCTAACATATTACCTGTAAATCCGTAAGCAGACAGTTTAAAAAGAAGGACGGAGTGAGATACCTTATCAAATGCCTTGCTAAAATCCGTGGATACCACGTCAACTTGGTTGTTAGCATCAATTGCCTCAGTAAGACTCTCCACAAAAGTTAACAGGTTAGTGGACGTAGATCGTTGCTTAACAAAACCGTGCTGATGCCTTGTAATAAACTGGTTGAAGTGTTGATAAATAAAAGGAAAAATTAAGGACTCCAATACTTTGGCAAAGGTGAAATAATAGATATTGGTCTATAATTGCTGGTAATATTATCATCTCCGCTCTTATATACAGGCACCACTTTAGCAGACTTCCATATAGAAGAAAAAACACCAGATTTCAAAGATTTATTGTAAATTATATACATTGGAAGAGCAAGGCTTGATACACAGTATTTGATAAATTTTGGGGGAATACCATCAGGTCCAGCTCCTTTGTCTATGTTAAGATTTTCAAAAGCTTTATGCACGGCCTTCTGGGACACATACAAATTGGAAAAACAAAGACTATTATTTTTAACATTAATAAGTAGATTGGAAAGAGAATTTCCACGTTCTTCACTTATGTCACCGCTGCCGTCAAGATGTACCAATGCAAAATAATTAGCAAATAGGTTGCAAATATTTTCACCACCCATAACAGTGTCAACTCCATCAGACAAAGAAACAGGATAAGTAGATGCACCTTTCCTTTTCGCTTTTATAAATGACCAAAACAATTTAGGGTGAGTTGAAATTTTGTCTTCTATATAGTCACGGTAGTTATTATAGCTTTTAGTTGACAATTTGTCACAGCGATCGTTAAGTTTCTTTAAAATAATTTCATCCACAGGATTTTTATAAATTTTGAATCTCCTTAAAACACTGTTTCTCTCTCTTATCGCGTGTATTAAATTTCTATTGAACCAGACCGGGAATTTGCAATTTTTGGCTTATTTAAGGGTACGTGATTTTGAAAAAACTCATTTATAACAGCATAAAACTTGTCTAACGCACCATTTACGTCTGTACAGCTTTCCAATAAGTCATACCAATCAATCTTACCTAAGGATTCATTTAAAACAGGATAGTCACATTTATTAAAGTTATACCTATAATTACTATTTGATTTGAGCTTATTAATACTTAAAGTTTTTATAAAGATATTTAAAGGAGGATGATATGCATCCACGTTGCACAACCCATAATCTGATTAAGTAACTTCACCGTTTTCGATGTCGGTTAATATTAAGTCCAAAATTTTATTTTTCCTGTTCTGAACATTATTTAGCTGCTTAAAATTGTTGATACTGGAGAAATCAATGAGGGTTTGTCCTAAAGAGGCAACAGATTAATCATTGTGTGGATTTTGTACTAGTGACCAATCTATTAAGCTCATATTGATATCGCCAACAATGCATGTTTTAAAGTTATGTGCTTCTGATACACATTTACAATTGTTGAGGAAAATGTTAAGCATTGATCTATCAACTGGTGGAGGTAGATAAACTGCGCAAAGAGCAAGCTGTATAAGTATATTTGAGGTCGTGACATCCAGAACCACCCATAAGTCCTCACAGTCGCTCTCCCAGCCATGCATACGTTTCGTTGTAATTTTATTATTTATTGCAATTAATACTCCTCCACCATCCTTTTTCTTGTTACTTAATTTTGATGTCTCTCTATCCCTTCTGTATACTTTATATCTATCATGAAATAGTTCTTCATTTAATACATTACCATTCAACCAAGTTTCTATCAAAATTATAACATCGTAGTTAGAACAAGCCAATTTTTTCGTGAATATTTGAATAGATAGAATATATGTTTTGAACCAAATTTTATTTCGTTGAAGACATATATCACATGCTTATTTATATAATTAAAACTAAATTAACCTAACTTATAAACACAGTCCATGTACCGAATGTATTCAAAATCAGACTCGTCTGTTTTACGCATATACACTCTTCCATTTCTCACCCACACGAATTTATACCCCTTTTCTTTGGCAGCCAGTCTTGCTGCTGCTTGAAGAGCTTTGTTATGAGAGGATAGGTGCTCACAGACAAATACTGGCTTCTTTTCTCCTCTGATTCCAATGAGGACCGTATTTAACTTATCATGCAAGTTTGATCTGTTATATTTTATCACTGCAGTTAAAACAGCGTCGCGCTGTCTCGGCGAGCTAAGTTGTACAATGATGGACCTTGGCCTAGAACTTGATGGATTCATCTTAGCCACCCGGGAGCAGTTTAAGATATTACTATCCGCAATATCACACCCCAAGAAGCTGCAGAGCTGTGACGTTATACTAATTAAGTTTTCTGTCTTGCTCTCTGGAACACATTGTATTTCAATGTTACTAGTGCGATTCTGTTGTTCCATCAAACTGTATTTGTAGCACATGTCAGCTACAGTTGCTCGTAAGGTTACATTCTCATCTTGAAGTTTTTGCATTTGTTGGGTATTATCTACAGACTTTTGCTTCATATCATCATACTGATTGCCAAGAAATGTTACAGAATCCTTGAGCTCAGATATATCAGCCTTTACAGAGGTCAACTCTCTTGATAAAGCAGTTAAGATTGAAGTATCAATCTTTGCTAGTAAGATGCTCATCTCGGTTTTAAAAAGATCACGCACATGTTCTCGGGTTAGTGGTTTATCCGAATCTTGCAAAGGAGAAGAGACAGCAGTTCTCTTTACGGGCCTGCTAGTTTCTCCGACATTAGATCTCACTGGAGTGTTGTCATTTTTTCCGCCCTTAGATTTAGTGCTCAAACATAGAGGACATTTCTATTCACCTATGCCGTTTCCGCCTTTATTAATACATTTTATGTGATATGCCTTATTACATTGGGCGCAGGTCAAATACTTGTTATCTGCGATACCCAAATTACAACACCCCCAAGATAATGATATATTCCCTTTAGACATTTTAATTACACCTTTATAAAAAATAATAGCAATCAATTTACGATCTGAAAAAATAAATGTCCTTTCTATTTCATATTAGCTGCAATAATCTGATGTTTATTTATTCGCAATATGTTTCAATGTAGATTGCCATGAACATTTAGTCAGGGTATTTTGTTTAATTTCTTGTCGAGGGTAGTTAGTTTTTATAATTCACAATATCAGTTTATCATATATTGTTTTCGTGAATATTATTTACAGTTTTGCACAATTTTACTGGAAAACATGATATGTTATAATTTGAGATCTCCTTTTGGTGGTAGAGCAAAATTCAATATGTAAATGTAACTTTTTGCACACAAAAACTAATATTAAACTGGAGTCAATTTGTAATAGACCTTCTCGGTTGTCACAGCGGTGGAGATAAATAATATTAGTATGATAAAATCTTCTAATAATTTATGCGATCTCCACTAACCGTTATCCTGATCAGGCAAGGGTAAGCTGTCGGAGGTATCAGAAGCGAGGGCCAAATCTGGTGACGATGCCCCCAGAAGTGCACTGAGTCCGTCATGGTCACCATCTGTCAACAATAAACATTAAGATCAATAAAGAGGAATACATCTTATTTTCTTAAACTTAAAGAAAAAACTCAAAACAAATAATAAAAAAGTAGCCATGTGAACCAACATGTACAAATTCAACTTCGTAGGATATGAGGAAGCGGTCCCAATTCAGCTCGCAAGATTCCACCAAAAGAGATTCAACACACACAGTAAATTAATTAAAAAATCAATAAATATATTCGGGACATTTCCACATCAATTACTCGTACCTAGCCCCAAACTAGGATACTCTATACTATGGGCACTAGATAACGGATAAACATACATAGATACGAATAATTCATCCATGAAAACTAACATACATCGCAAGGATCGCAAGTTAAATAAAAGCTATTACAGTCGACTGTTCGTTGTTTCTTCCACAAAGTGAGTAAAAGCTCGTACCTAGTCGTATTTAAATTGTTGTATTTAGTAAGCAAATTATTTAGGTTCCAAATTAGGTCATGACGAATTTGTAAAGAAAATTAATGGATGTTTTCTAGTTGACAAATTCAGTTCTCAGATTGTACAAAGCAGCTTGAACCGCGTCGGCATTTCCAAATTTATTTTCTCACGCCTCGTACCAACCGAGAGCAAGTTTATTATAAATTTCACTGTGTTATACAGTGGCTTTCAGTGGCATTAATGCTCTGAACTTCAGCCGTAGAGATTAGGGTAATCAACAATATTAAATACCTAAATTCAATTACGTGGCAAGCCCTGGAGTAGATGAAATAAGTTCCAAAACTTTGTTGTCGTCATTTATCAAACGAAACACTTCCCCAAAATTTCCGATGAGAAAATTAATATTATGAATGAGGTATTTCATTTTGAGGAAGTAACTGACAAGCAGAGTTTGAATGCTGTGATTATGACGTCATAAAAGGCATGAACGTGTAATGAGTTTTTAGGTGAATTGGAGAGTAAAATTCAGTAGGCATTTTATATAAATGATATTTTGAATACAAAGCAAACCAAAACAAACTCAAGTTTAAATAGAGCGCAAGAAATTTCTAATATATTATTATTATTATTTTCATAGCCACGTACGTATGAAATATGTCTCTATAAAGTCTAAATAGATTATCTTGGAAAGACTTGGCATGTGAATTCATAATTCACGTTTGCTGATTCCACGATGTCTGTACAAAAGTCGGTCGCAGAGAAGTTTACGTACAGATCTGTCACCGCAATAACAGCTGTCCGAAGAGTGCTCAAAACTTGCTCAGCTCGATCCGCCATAAATTATTTATGGTAGTTGAGCAGTTTCCTGGAGCCCCTAGATTGGGGGCTGCGGAGCTCAATAGTAACTTGCTCCGGCAATATTTTTAAACTAATTTAACTTTTGCTTAGCTAATTCCTCGTTTGATAATGTCTTGTAGCAGATCCAAGTCTAGACACTAGGCTCAATTTAATAAAATGTTTATGGAGAGATTACAAATGGTGGTCAACTTTAGGGTTTGGCGTTTTTATATTAGTTTTCTATAAAAAGTAGGTAGGTAAGAAACTTGTTTTAACTAAAAGTGTCAGGTTTTGGACAATAATTTGAATCCCGAATCCACACCAATATATATAAAAGTAAAACGTTGTGTGTCTGTTTGTTTCTTTGGAAAGATTTAACGCCAAAACGTCTGATCCGATTTTGATGAAACTTTGTAATTATGTACTGTACAATATAAAGACCAACATAGATACTTTTTATCCCGGAAAATTTTAAGTTGGAAAACTGGAGAATGTCGATTACTCGCTGTAATTAGGAACGGAATGACGTGCCGTTGCCGTGGAAACGACATAATTTATTGATTTAATTATTTATTGAACAGAAGATCAACAACATAAATAAGTTTAACATGCTCACAATATAGGCCAATAATAGTAAACTAACATACATTTTTCTTACAGCTCTTTAGAGTTTGAATACTATGTGTGAGGATCTGTGTAAGTGTGTATAATGTGTATGCATGTGCATGTGAAGTAAATGTAAGGATGTACGAATATATAAGGTTTAACAATATTTTAACTATAATATATAAGGGTAAAGAATGTGCTTATTAGTTGAGAAAAGCTCCTAGCTTGAAGAGTTTTGGAGACTTGGTATTTAAAAGAGTTTAAGGAACAAATGTAAGGGTCTTTCGCACTAAGCTCAAGTGGCTTCCAATACGCCTCCGCCGGAATGCTCATATACTCTCTATTCTTTATACAGTTTTGTTTAATCCCTCCTCCCCGCGATATCTTATGGAACGTTTTAATTTCCTGTCTGATTCTAACAAGTTGTCACTCTGGTCATCAGAAAATTTAGCTTTGATGATCCCTCTACATAGAAGCTCTTTTTATGGCAGTTCATTTACCATCCAAGCAGTTCGCCTATGGAACGCTCTGCCAGTTACTATAAGGCGAGCCCAGTCACTCCCTGTTTTTAAACTTCAAGTAAAGAAGTTTTATCTCTCTAATTAATATCACTTCTTGCTATTTTGTTGTTATTCTGTTGTGGTTTCACTGTATATTATTTTTATTATGTTTGTATATATTTTGTAAATGTATATGTAGTAAATGTAATTTATTATAATGTATATACTATGTATATGGATATATATTTATATATATATATATATATATATATATATATATATATATATACTGTAGGTATATTGGAATATATGTGTATATATGTTTATTCATTGTATTCAGTTTTTATTATTTATTTGTTATATTATAATGCACCACCGTCTTGGCCGTATATTAATTCCTTTCCATCCAAAGGTTGTCTGGAAGAGATCGCTTTTTAGCGATATATGGGACAATGGGCGGTCCCATTGTCCCATATATTTTGTATAAATGTTTTAGTTATTATTGTATTTTTGTTCTATGTGGTGTACAATAAAGAGTTATCTATCTATCTATCTATACTATATTTTAAAAAAAAATGTTTGTCTGGTTCTATACCTGGGAGTATTATAAGTTAGAGAATTAACAAGGTAGGGACTCCTACCAATATTACCTAGAACAATATGCAGTAAAGCCATGTAACTATGTCAAGTAGAATTCTTCTGTCTTAAATTTATAAGTTTGTAGTAACGTTAATTTACCTGGTTAGTATTATTCTTGGTGTAATATTCTGTAAGATTATTAAGGCTGTACTGAAGCTTGAGACAGTCATTAAGTGTCTTGATTTTGATGAAAATTTTCTTGTTGTCAGCGTACAATAAGTGTTTAACATTATTCTCGAAACATGTAGATATGTCATACAAAAAAGCGTTATAGAATAAGGGGCCCAAATGTGATCCCTGAGGAACTCTGGATTTAACACCTACAAATCAGATCTAAATCCAACAAAAATAACAGCCTGAGATCTATTAGCTAAATAAAATCTTATCCAGCGTAACAGATCCCCACGTATGCCAAGTCGTTCCAATTAGTGTAGCAAAATTAAATGGTCCACACGGTCGAGCGCTTTTTCAAAGTCCGTATAGACCACATCTACTTGACCGCCACCCTCAATATTGCCTAGAAAATATCCAGTCAACTGCGCTAAGTTTGTTATAGTAGACCGTTTTTTGAAAAATTCGTGCTGAGATTCACCAACAGTACTTGCAATGACGGGATATTGTTCATATTTTTTTTCTATCTAAAAGTTTTTTTTTTCTTTTTTTTTTTACATTTTGTATCGAAATAAGACTGTACTCTATCGCCAATTACATAGTTTTTTATGAATTGGTATAATATTAGCCTGTTTCCACTTATCGGGAAATATTCCTTCTTGTAATTAATTAATTGTATAATAACAAGTCTGTCAAAAAACGTGAAGAGCGTTGGTGCTATACTTTGCAGTGGTTTTTAATATTCAAGATGAACATCGGATGCTTTTTTTCGCGATAAACTGCGCGTAGTGCGCGATGTGCACGATATCGCGGGCGAAAGCTAGTTGCATTATAAAATTTGAATGCTAACGTAATTTTGAAATATTATGTCAACTTTTAAATAATTTAAAAATAAAACTTCCGGTGGCTCCCTACCTACTTCATGCCTTCCCTAATTATGTAAGATTTGAGTAGCTCTTGAATGTGCCCCTGATCCTTGGACGGTTGTTAACGAGACAAATTAAATTTAGCCTTAATTTCACTCCGAATTCTAAATTTATCTTACACGAGCGCCCACTTCTAACTAATTGGCAATTTTAATAATTTGATCTCATCAGTGGCCGATGCTAGAGCGGTGTGTACACCGTGATTATAGCAAGATATTAAATGAAAAACTGGAATGTTAAAAGCAGAGCTTTATTTGACGTGTTGAATATTTTTGGAAATTCTCACTAAAGGATATTGTAGGCTAAATACGAGTGGTAGCTCTGGTTACCTTACACTATACAAAAACCAGTTCTCCACGAGCGCTTGCTTTGTGCCTTTGTGCTTTCTTAAGGATTAGTAACACTGGGAAAGAGTTTCCAATAACTCACTGATCAATAAACCATTGATAACCAGCTTAGAAGCTAAAAAACACGCCTGCCCAGTCAAAAAAGCTTTTTCCAATAAATAAAATATATTGTTGGAATGTGCTGTACAAGGCCTTCAATGTGATACCCATATTGTAAAATTCGATGCTTTTTTTTTTCGTATTTGAAAATTGAGCCATACTGCCGCCATATTGAAAGTTTAAAAAAAAACCTATTTTACTCGGGGGGAATAAGGATTCTAACGATACCCCATACGTCTATATCTGTTCAGGCATTTAAAAGTTATGGTGGAATAAATAAACTCACATACATACAAACATACATGAATGCTAAAAACATTACACTCCTTTTTTGGGCAGTCGTGTAAAAAGAAGAGAGACAGTTTTTCTTCCAGGAACAACTGCAAAGCGGATATGAATTTATTTGTTAACCCTCTTATTTTCAAATTATTTTCCTACCAAACAGTCACATTATTTTGTTGTTACCAGGAATCTAGGTCAATGTCACGAAGATCTGCCCAAACAGAACAACAAAAGAAGTGAAATATTTCTTACAATCAATCACACTCTAGAAGCTCCGTCTGGCGCAATAAAACTCCCGAAAAACAGGGAGGCTCAGTTTTCAGTTATCATCTTGTTTATACGATACCAAATATGGGGTAGTAAAATATCTATAGTCATGTTGGCTCGCGGGTACTGCCATAAGCTCAAGACATTCGAATTTGTCAGTTGTTTGCGAAGTAGTTCTACTTTATTCCATGAAATTAGGTGGTGAAGTAGTAAAAGAAACAGAAGAAAGTGTTACTGAAAGACCGTTGCCCGGCTAAGGAAACGGACCTCCTTCTCAGGTAAAGGCGAGGAATTAAAACAAGATGGTAAATTCAATAACAAAGGGCTTTATTACAAAAAATAGAAAAAACACACATGAGTTATCGAATATTGGTACTCTCCCCTTTACTGAGGAATTTAAAAAGAAATATTTTACACTTAATTTAGTTTGTTCTGCATCAAAATAATTATAAACAGCAAGACCTTATAATAGGAAATACTTCTAACTTAATACTCTAAACTCAAAATTCTCAAATGTGATTACAATTTCCTCAAACATATAAATTCTAGTACTTAACTTCGGCCTGTATGATATGAATTTACTATAGTACTGGAGAATCCTAGGCCAATAAAACTTAGAGAGTCTGTGCTCAGCAGATTAACATGTATTGGTCACAACGCAACGGAATATTCTTGTCTTTGCCATAGAATGTTTTAAATTAAAAGAGAACTAGTGCAAACAGAGTGTGTGTGTGTATGATTGTGTTTCCCAGAGGGAAATCAAACTCTAAAATAGAAAGTAAACAGAAAATAAACAGAAAGTATCTAGATAATAACAGAAAATATCTAGATAATAATAGAAAATAGACAGAAAGTATCTTTCAACAATATTAACACGTTAGAAGGCGAAGGCTTCCCTCAACACTGTAGCTCGCTGACTCAAAATGATTTGGAGTGGACCAACCTGGAAGCTTCCTGGGACGCCGTACCGTCGTCTCGCGTACCGCCGCGGAACGCCTCCTTACTCCACTCGATCAGCTCCTACTGCTTGACCACGAACGGTGGTGATATCTTCTACTGGACAGGTGGTGTGTTGGAGTCCTTCTGGAGTCCCTCGTAGACCGGCTTCTTCCACGAACGGTGGTGAGCCCCGGGTGATCGCGCACAGCAGCTCGCAGTGGTGACGACAATAGCCGACCGTAGATGCACGATATAACCTGGCTTTTGCACTGGTATACTTATTTCGCCTGTAACAGGGCAGCTTCGTTCTGGACAGCGTGCCTCGGTCGTTTTGTTCACACAAGAGAAACTGCGTATTTTTCTGCCGCCTGCGTCGATCTTAATTACGTGCCAACTATGTAAAGTAAATTCGGTTTTACGTCCGAAATCCAAATCCAATCCACAGGCTTCTCACTTGTTTATATACTATCTTGTTTTGCATCTTCGAGTAGCGTTCTACTGAGACGTTGAACTTCCGGTTATCTCGAAAAATCCAGAACTAACTCTGCCATTTGCTTCGTAAAGTAGACCTTGTCGGCCTAGTAATACTGGTCACTTTCCTCCAGCCAGATTTGGTACATATCAGCCAGCATCCGGTGTTTACTCGAAGAAGTCCATACAAAAAAAAGAATTTCTCTGGAACTTTGACGTGATTTTTGCGTTATGTCAAAACCTTCCATGGTGTGACCATCGCAAGCGATTTCTAGATTTAAATTATTTTCGACATATCAAACGCTGCATTCTGTAATTATTATTTGTTAGCCAACTTAAAGATGCGACCTATTCTGGATTTTTAAACAAGCCGTTCCTCTTCCAAAGTTATTCAGAGCCCGAAATATTCCTGGAACGTCAATTATTAATAGCAACACTAAGAAGTTCGCTACTTGCCGACAGATACCTCCACTTAGTTTTCACCTTTCTTCTAGTTCACGCCACTTGTAGCTAGCTGTCGCTACGTGGATTAACCATTTTATCTATTTTGAGACAGTAGATGAAAACTTTTCCCTTTCACTCGCAGAGGCCAATTCAACCATTATTTCTTGATTCTTAGATAGGCGAAATTATCAATCTGTCTTCAACAAGAAAAGCTTTCATTATTCCTTTAATGAAGAAAGTGGCGCACGCGCGGTGGAGTTCGGCGTTTTTTACAAACTCGGCGTCTGGTTTTCAGATACGGAGAAAACACAACTTGATCTAATAGAAAAGACGCTGCTCCTCGTCAGATGGCGTTGTACAATATATTCTATTATCGAGATCTATAACAAAATCTAACTTGGAGTATGATTTAACATGTTACATTACAAAGGAAATATAGTTATTCTGATAATCAAAACTGATAATCTACTCGTAAGGCTTCTTTCAGGGCAATGTTTACGGTGACGTAGTGTCTGCAGCAGCGTTCTACGTGGAATCAGAACGACTCGGTCGTTCCGCAAATAAATAAGCACTGGTCTGAAATCAGCCTAATAGATCAAAGCTAGAGAAAACTGTTATTTTTTTGCATCGTAATGACGATATAAACACATTGTATTGGTTATATTTTTCCAACTCTTAGCTTCGCTTTACCGCTTTACTCAGGCTGCCACCATGTTGTCCAGTTGCACTCGTGGTCCGTTAGCTTTTTAAACCAAATCTTACCCTCGAGCTTGCTCAAAGTATATCCCAATCCAACATACTATTACGCCGGTCGATTTTTAGAAAAAGAGTAGGTCTCTAGAAGGTTCTAGTAAGATCTCTCTAGAATGTTTCCGCAGCTACTACTAGGTGGTTCTAGGATGTCTTCAGTTGGTGCCAAAAAAATCTAGAGACCAGGGTTAGATGGCGCAATGTGGCGCGTGCCTAAGGGGTTTATCCACTGAGCACGGGAAATGCGCGTCCGGTGGCACAGGGTATAAATACGGCAGGCGTCGGCTGAGTGAGTCAGTCTAATTTTGGCTAAGATACGAGTGCAATCAAAGTGATTCGAAGCGAATATTTATAGAGCTATAATTGAATTAAATGTTAAGTGATTAAGATACAGTCTAGTTCAAAAGCGATTCAGTGTTATTTGTTGGTTTAGTTTATTTTCCTGAGATTTTCAAATTAAAGTGTTAATTTTTGGTGTAATATGTCATCATGCCATCCTCATCATGTCAGCTTTTAGAAGTCCACTGCTGAACATAGGCCTCCCCCAAAGAGCGCCATGACGAGCAATCTTGTGCCACCTCGATCCACCGACTTCCTGTGATGGCTACAATGTCGTCAGTCCATCGTGTGGGGGGGTCTCCCCACACTTCGCTTGCTTGTTCGTGGTTGCCATTCGAGAACCTTTATTCCCCAGCGGTTGGCGGTTCTGCGAACTATATGGCCTGCCCATTGCCACTTCAACTTGCAAACTCTGAGAGCTATGTCGGTAACCTTCATTCTTCTACGGATTTCCTCATTTCTGATTCTATCACGTAGTGAAACACCGAGCATACGAGTAGCTCTCTCCATTGCACGCTGCGCAACTCTGAGCTTTTGTATGAGACCAATAGTTAGCGACCACGTCTCAGTGCCGTATGTCATCACTGGCAACACGCACTGATTATAAACTTTCGACTTGAGGCTCCGCGGTATCTGCGACGAGAAGATATGGCGTAATTTCCCGAACGCTGCCCATCCGAGTTGGATTCGACGGTTAACCTCTTTGTCGAAGTTGGATCTACCCAGTTGGATCGTCTGACCCAAGTAGAGTAGTTCGATAATATCGTTCCCAACATAAACCGGCATGGGTACGACATGGGCATTTGACATGATGTTTGTCTGGCCCATGTTCATTTTAAGACCCACCTGTTGGGAAACAATATTGAGGTCACTGAGCGGTTGTTCACTGCTTGGTATCTAAATCAAGAAAATGCATCGGAACAGACAATGCCTACGAAGCGCCAATATGAATCCGTTTTTAACACAGACTATAACTATTCTTTTTTAAAGCCAAAACAAGATTTGTGTAACACTTGTTCTCTTTATGAAAAAGCCGACGAAACACACAGAGAACACATAGAGAGAAAGGATAAGATTCGACAAATTAAAGCAGAAGAAAAAACTACAGTGGACAAAACAGAAACAACAATAGCTGTTTTTTATCTGGAAAAAGTTCTCGCTGTCCCCCAATCAGAAGTATATTATATTACAAAATGCAATTACAGGGTGTAATTGGTATAAATTAATATTTACCCGAACACCAGCTTGAAACAATACTATAGATTTTCTACGATAACATGAGTCGAGTCGAATAAATTAAGACTAAAGCAAACAACAATTCTATTATTGGTTTTTGTTTGTCTCTGCACCCATCACTTTAACTACTTGCTGGCTTATTGTCGTGTGAGGTAGTGCTGGTCTTCAGGGTGAGAGGTTTTCAGGCCGCCTATGGGTCTCTGAATGGCTTAATAGCTTAATCTATAACAGCAGGGACTGACAGCTTACGGTGCCCTCTGAAGCACGAAGCGATGGAAATCCGTACATAACTTAGAAAATGAATTGGCGTGGATTTGAGGACCTAACCAGGTATCTTTAGATTCTATAGGGCACTATAACTAAGCTACCATTTTATTACTTTATACCTTAAAATATTGTTAGTAATACTTTGAATGATGCATCTTATGGACCCACTTTTGAAACATCTATACATGTATATTCAAAGAAAAGCTTTCAGACAAATGACTGTCTAGCATTGTTAAGTTGAAATGTTTTTAGTCTAAAACATTTCAGTTTGTGACCTGACGACTATTCTGTAAATCACAATAATAGATACAAATTCCTTCTACGATACGAACCAACTATTTAAACTCTGCGCAACACAGAAGTAGCGGTCAATATTAATTACAGAGAGTCGAGACAAGTTCGCAAGCGGCTACTTCGTTCTATTTAATTAAATGACACTAAGTAAATACCAGTGCAAATTGCCGACGGTCTATTGTGGTTGAGTTCTCACTCTGCCAAGTTTTCGGCGGTAAGTCAGGCAGAGTGCGATATTACTTCATTTGCAACTTTATGTTCCCGCATTTCCCTTTGGTGGGAGTTCCGCTGGCGCTTATTTTATGAAAAAAACTCCAGGAGCAGTTTTCTTTAAATTATTATCTCGGGAAACCGCCCCGGATCTTTGTTCTGCCCTGAGTTTTCGTTTTCTATTTTAGGTTAGTTGGATTGGATTTTTTATTCGTATTTGCTTTGCCACGCAGGTTTATCCGCGTGGATAATGATGATGGACGGTTATGATGAACATTATCCCAGATGTTGTTCCAGGACCTAAAGCATCTATATACAAAAAGTTTCATCAAAATCCATTCAGCCATTCCAACGTGAAGAAGTTACAAACATACACACTAACAAATTTCGCATTTTTAATTGACCGAGTGAGCGTGAAATGCGAGCGTAGTGTCTCCGTTTCAGCTTGGGCAAAAATGCTATCTTATGTCCGGATCTGTTTTTCTCTACATGTCGCATTTCTCAACCGATCTAGATGAAACTTGGTATACAAGATAAACGAATTTTTAGTTTTTTTTTCACTTTTAGGTACCAATGGAATCAGCCCTTTACCTACTAGATAGGGATTGATGAAGCACCTTAGTTATTAATGTTAGTTTTACAATAAGGTAACTAGATGGCGCTACTGTGCACCAGTAGATTGTTTGTACTTGCCGAGGTCTACAGCTCACAGAGCCACTTGTATAAGTGTGATTCATATTGGTTATTAAATATTATTTCATATTGATACGGAATACCTTTGTTGGAATACCTTTGTCTCAACAGCGTTATGAGGATGATAAAATATGTTAACTACAACTACCAGTCAGTCCCGTGCATTTTTTAATGATTAGCTTATCAGACGTTTGACCACGATCTCACCTGATGAAAAGCAATGATGTGGTCGAAGTTTTGGCACGCTTACCTAGTAGTTATTTATTCAGTCTTGACTTGAACACGCCCAGGTTATAACGAATGGCAAGGCGTTCTCTCTCTTAATATACTACAAGAACAACAATCCAAAGCGGACATGAGGCATGGTAGTGTCGATTGATACAAATCAAAAGTTACTAAAATACGAGCATTGTTGCCCCCAAAAACCCTTAATCAGAGCAAATAGGTACCTGTGGTTCATGCAAATTTAGCCCTGCGCAAGAATTGAACCCACATCCTTCCACTTCGCATTCGACTCATCATAGCTACGCCATGGAGGCTGTCACTCTTTGCAATTTGGAAAGGCAATTAATTTCAACTTACTAATTACTAAATATCGCGTGTATTATTTTGCACGACTCCCTTCAAAGCTTAGTCATTCGCACCCTGTTGGAGAAAACGTTCCAAAGCATTTCAAAGTCAAATCGAGGTTAAATTTCCACGAGCCCTTGACTTCTCCAGTTTCTCAAGCGTTCTGGAGGACAATCGTGACATCTGATATCACTTTGATGTTCTTACAAGACTTTAATGAGAGTAGGTGATTAACTTAATTACTTTATAGGCTGGAAGGTTGTTTTAATTTTGAAGGTAGAATATGCGTGAAAGCCTAATTTGAGGGTAGGTTATGGAACTAAGCTTGTTAATTTCTACGGTGGACGAACTTAGGTCCTGCAGTTGCGGTGATATTTTATGAAATGCAATGACCACACATGAAATGCAGTGATCTATTTGTAACTATAGTTTCGAATTCAAAATCTTATTTTTTAAATATAAATATAGAATAACACTTTAAAGCGTTAAGAATATATAATTATATTCAACTAATATGAATGAGTTTATCACATAAGTATATCAGAAATCCTGCTTTGATTTCACAAAGCAGGATTTCTGAATGTGAAATAGACTAATAATAAATAAAAGAAGGGTAATAAATGTTTGAATGTATGTAATGTGTGCGTGTGTTTGTCGTAGGTGTTGCAAAAAAGTTTTTCTATTTCAATACTGGATTTTTGATTCATCTACAAAAGTGGTAAGCAGTAATACCATTCTTTACAAAATCAATAAAAACTAAAAACAAAAATAGAAAGTCGTGACTCATGAGACGTATGCTAATAGATAAGGAGAGAAGGGCAAAGTGAAGCCTTAAGTCTGACAGGGCTTTTATCTGCCCTTTAGCCTACCTACAAGCCCAACGGTGAAAAATAGCCCCTATTTTTCGTAAAACATGGTTTTTGTTGCCGCGTAGCATTGCGCTACGACGATGTGGCGTCGTAGCCTTATAGCGTAGCCATTCTTAGCATATCTATGGTGGGCGTAGCAGCTTGCTACGAGTCTTGCTACGAGACAATTTAGGTTTTTAGGGTTTTGGTCCAACAAGGTGCCCTTATAAGCCCTATTTGGTGTGGAGGTAGCTTATGGAATAAAAGTAGCATAAGTGTTAAGCCAGGGTGCTTAAAACTTATGCTACTTTTATCCCGGAATAGTGCACGGTTCCTCAGGGAGCGGGTAAAACCGCGGGAGCAGCTAGTATTTATATAAACTTAATGTTTTTTTTATATTTACTTACATTTTTTATTTTACTTTAATACTTTGCAATTGTAACATTAGGACTATAGTATTTACATTAACTTGAATAATCTAAAAATTAAATCATTTCAAATTATATATTTTTGAAATGATTTTTAAAGACCTTTATTATGATAACTCACTTGATAGATTTTTGTAATTTTTGTTCCGTTGGTAATATAATATGGCAGCTGTAAGCCGCCATATTAGTTTTCTTGACATTTAATATATCCTATAGCACTCTCGTGATCAAGACAAATCCAATGATACCTCATTTTTCATAATCTTTCAAGCCTCTTAGGCTGTAGGACCTGACTAAAAAACGTACAAACAAACATACATATAACCCAAACACATAACCTTCCTTGAAGTCGGGTAAAAAGAAACGGATAATAAAACTTTACGAGTTACAAAGAAACAAGTGTGGCAACGGAAACCTTCTTCACCCTAGCTTGAAACGCACTTCCCGGTAAACAAAAAAAATAACAAATGATTCTTAAATAACGTTCGTGGATTTAATATATTATGTGAAACAACGCTGGTATTATAAAATATATTCTCATATATTTTTAAGCTTTCCTTGCTGCGGATGGCGCGTCGCAGTTTTTTAGATTCTCTTGGGAACTCATTTTCTCTTTTCCGATATGAAAACTATGCAGTTAAAATATTTTTAAATTATCATGTTTTTCTTATGCCAGGGAAAACATATTCATGTTACAGTGTTCAACTTTTTGATGTAGATTTTCAGCAGAATTTTTAGCCCCGCCCAACATTTAAATGAGGGAAATTATGCATTTCCAAGGAGTTTTGTATATGTGTGTGTTTTTATGTTACCACCAGTAACATAGGAAATGTTGGGGAACTCAAACTACGGCTACGAAAAGACTAGAAATCTAGAACATCTGTCACACTAACAAATTAACTAACTAAAGTAATCTCTAAATTTCAACGTTATATCTTTTCTCGTTTCATAGTTATACAAATGTAATTTTTAAAATACACATGTATGCACAAGTACTATAATGGAAAATCGAACAAGCAAAGTCATGTACCTTGACAAAAAACCCGACTGCGAACAAAACTAAAAAGAGGCAAAGTGAGAATGGTTGCTAACCAACTTTAAAAAGTTATAGATAAATGGTAATTTGAAATGAAAAATGATAAGAGAAACCCAAAGATTATCTTCAAATACATATTCAATGATATCCCACTTAATATAGTTCGTCGACTTTCATTTTTTCTTTTTCACAATATGGCGTCTAGTTGTTGCCATATTGCATTTTGAGTACAGTCATTCGTAAGATTAAGATAAATCGATTGTCGCGAGAATCATCAAAATCGGTCCACGCCTTTGGTCTATATAGTGCCACAAGGGAATATACATAGGCTGATAAACACAGTAACCTCCGCTCAGTCTGGTAAAAAGTCAAACTTTCTATCTACCAACAGAACTAGGGGTAGGTATTACAAACTCTTCTTTGTAGATCTACCAACAGAACTAGGGGTAGGTATTACAAACTCTTCTTTGTAGATCTACCAACAGAACTAGGGGTAGGTATTACAAACTCTTCTTTGTAGATCTTTCGAAGAAGTTATATGGATCCAACAGCAATACGTTTGTACAGATCAAACTACTAAACCGTTTGCAAGAAACTTTTACTATTCGATAGTTACATTATTTAAAAGGTACATGTATTAGTTTATCGGATAAATAGTTATTGATTTATTATATTTTACAAAAGTATCTATGTAATAGAATGTTATTTTAATGCACCGCCGTCTACTCCTTGTTCTTCCATTACTGTCCATCCAAAGGTTGTCTGGAAGAGATCGCTCTCAGCGATAAGACCGCCTATTGTACTTATTTTAAAGAAATATTTTAAGTATTATCTATCTATCTTTATATTAATATAAATAATAAATAAATATATTAGGGACAATTCACACCAATTGGTGTGCCTAGCCCTAAAGTAGTAAACCCATACTTTGGGCACGGATAAATATACTTAGATACAAATATTACATCTATTACTCGAAAACAAACATTTCTGCTCATCACACAAATGATTGCACCTTGCGGAATTCGAACCCGTGACCGTTATATTTGATAGTTAGGCTCACTAGCCATTTGACCAACCGATTGTCAGACCTCTATATAACCTCTATGTTGTATTCTTTAATTAGGGAGTGAAACTTCGGCGCACTCTGAAGTTTTTTATTTTTTCATATGTGGTTAAAATCTAAACTACATATTTGTGACGGTTCTCAAACTCATTATTTACAAATCTCCAGGGCGTACGAACTTAAATAGTTTTGCGAGAGCTAAACCTCTTTGTCAAACCAACTAGCGTCCTCCGATATATTATAACCTTTATTAACAAAGTTATATGAGGGTCGGTGTTTGTCGTAAAATTTAATAGAAACTGAATTTATGTGGCCCCAATTCTGACTCCGGTACGGTAATATTATTTGGTACTTCAAATTATACGGTACAAAAATGCCGTAAACATGTGTTATGATTTCATTTCGGTGGCCGTTTGTTTTGCGTAACAATAGGTCCAGTTTTAGGTCAAATACGGCCTTGCAAAATATATCACATTGGAATCACTGTAATACAGCCAAAACCAAATATTGATATCAGGTCGATGATCTGACAATGCGACGGTAAATAACAAAATGACAAATTACTGACGTTTCTAAGCGTCTATGCCTCTTACAATGATTTTTGATGTAAAATGTCTTTAAAAACACATTGATAAGTGATTAGTAACGAAAAGGATAGACCTTTTCGTATCGTATCGCTTTTATAACTCTGTAACTGTAAGCTCCAGGTATCTAATTTTGGTGTCATTTTTTAGTTTATATAGTTAGCTCGATGGTTTAATATTTAATTTTTGTTTGACAGACTGGGAAGGGGCAGGACGCAAAGAGAAAAACCACCAAAATGGAAGTTTTTGTGAGCTTTGGTTCGGTATAACTCACGATTTGTACGTGGCGTAGATGTTTCACGAAAAACAAACAGCCGTGCGCCCCGACACAACCCCACCCATTTTTTTATAAGGACATGCCATATTAATATGTCCTATATTTGTTGTCCACGAACACGCAAATGAGATAAAACTCGCCCAAATTTATAGGTAAACAAAATGTTCAAGTTACTTAGGTAAACATAAAACAGAATAGAATCTAAATAAAAAATAATTAATTAAGAATACAACTACAACTTCATATTTCTTCGGTGTCTGGATGTTTTCATTTTTAGTTACAGGCTGAGTATTATGTTCGTTATAATTAAATAATTTTTTGACCCAAAAAAAACTTCAAATAGATGTACTAGAAAATCTAAAAACCAATTTTGAGGATATTTTATGGGACCAACTGAAGGTCTTATAACTAACTTGTGCAAATTATAAGTATCATTTTAAGTTCAAAGATTCTGCAGATCCTTGGGAGAGTGAATATGTACGCACATACACGTACGTACACCCTTACACCTACACATCAAACATACAGTAGAAATTAGATTCTTCAATTTTTTGTAATCGATTCAAAATTACCACGGGCCTTTATAAAATACATTTTATTATCATTGAAATTATTCAACTGCTACACATAGAGTCGTCATTTAATCAAGCCTTAATTTCGGTTTCAGGATAGACAAACAACTTTAACGCTTTGACGTTCCTGAGTGCGGCAGTAAAGCGAACTAAAAGCGGTAAACAGTTCCAAGCAAACTTATAAAGTGAACTAAATCAAAGTCCAAGATCAACAACGTTAATTCCCCAGTGACAGACGCAGTCCCTTGTCACAGCGCGCGGACAGACAGCTTGACCGGAAGGGTCATAGGGAGCTGAAAGGCATACGGCCACTTAAATCAGAAGGTCTTCATTTACGGTTATTTCCGGGTGGTGGAGTTGGAACAGTTTATGTTGAAAGTAGTTAAAACTGTAACGTTATGTTATGCAATTAACTGTGACGCTTTGAGGCGGAGCAGTCATTACAGTACCTACGTACACCTTATTCATAATGTTCAATTAGTAAAATTCTCTGTCATTGCCTGTTTTTCGGAACTTAAACATTGAGAGCTTTATGTTTTTACTGTCAGCTATCCTGTTGTAATCCTGTTGTTGTCCTGCACTAACTGTTTCAAAGCTATTCTCAGAAGTGACGATTCATTTTTCTAAGTACCTACCTGTGTCCGATTTAATCTTGGGACAATTTGTGATTCTATAATACGGGACTGAACTTCAAAATTGGAAAATACTGAAACTAAAATATGCATGAGTGTTCCTTTGGTTCACTCTTAAAAGATTAATAATTGACCGTGCGAGCGCGAAGCGTGAGCGTCTCCGTTTCAGCTTGGGCAAAAATGCTTTCGTATGTCCGGATGTCAGTCCGGATCTTTGTTGTCCTCTACAGGTCGCATTTCTCAACCGATCTAGACGAAACTTGGTACACAGGTTAAACGATTTTTTATCATTTTTAATCGTCGGGGATTTTTGATTGGGGGGGTACTTCCTCCAAAAAGGGGCAAAAAGGGGGCTACTGAATATATCCGCCTTATTAGATCCAATTTCGATGCTTTTTTGTTATTTGAAAGTTAGTAACTTTAAATTGGTCTCATAAAAAAATTATGAAGATCTGATGAGGATCTTTGGCGTGATGAGCAGAATAGCTCCTCAAAATGTAGTAAATTTCATAATTTTATGATTCTACCAGTGGAATCAGCTTTTTGCCCACTATATGGGGATTGATGGAGCACCTTGGTTATTAATGTTAGTTTTACATTAAGGCAACTAGATGGCGCTACTGTGCTCCACTAGATTGTTTGGAAAAAAAAGGTTTCACTATATTCATTCGTGCTTAAATATTCATATTAAAATATTCAAATTATCTAGGCGTTTTGTTTATTTTTTTGTTTTGTTTAATGTGACGTGTTTTGATTCCCTAAACATAAATTTGCTCAAATAAAAACAATGCTGGAAGAATTATATCACACACATATATGCATATATATTAGCTTCACCCCGCAGCTTTGCCCGCGTGCAAACTATGCCACTCCTGCCACATTTTTTGGAAATAAATTTAAAAAACCTCTCCTGTTGCACCTATTTGTTGTAGGGTTGACACTTACTTGGACACTTTGGCACGTCATTTTGACAATTCATTCATAATAAAAAAAAAACAAAAAAAAGATTCTAATGATTCAAAATGCTTCAACATCTTCAAAAGTATACTTTTTTTTCCTAATATTAAAAGTACGTTTTTTAATTTTCCCTATTTCGGCATCAAAAGTAGCCTATGTATTAATCCAAAATATAAACTATCCTGGTACCAAATTTCATGCAAATCCGTTCAGCGATTTGAGCGTGAAGGAACAAAAAACATACGCGCGCACGCGCACTCACACACACACACACACACACACACACACGTACAAACTTTCTCATTTATAATATTAGTGTGATGCACACATATATATATATATATATATGTATATAATATAGAGTACAATTATCACATATACAATGTGTATACTATTGTCGAAACTTGATCAAACCAAATGTGCGGATATTAGACAAAAAAAATATCGAAAATGATCTGAAAAATGTTCTTTTTTTATTAAATGAAATTTTCGTCTCTTGTTTTTTTTCCGTATTTATTTTTAAGTAAATAGCGTATTTTCTTCAAAGCACTGTCATTTGAAAGCTATCTTTCCACGCGGCTGAAACCGCAGGGCGCAGCTAGTAATTATAAATTATACCTATATTTATTTATTTTTTCTCGCCTTCTTGCTTTGTCTTTTTATTTTAAGATAGTTTCATTTTTGGTATGAGTTGGTTAGCGTGGGTTTTTTTTCGTCTGTCTGACAAACAGTTTGGCTAAAGGAAGCTAAATATTTTTACTTCATTTAAAAATCAAATCTCGGGTCGTCCCGAGTTTTGAGTGTTAGACACACAATATCCCATAAAATATGCAAACCACTTGTTTGCGTCCTAGATTGTTTAGTTATTTCTTTTTATTGTTTCCACTCACCGAGGAAAATACATTTTCAAATAATCTATTGTATGAAACAAATTAAACAAGAGAGAAGCATAATGGAAAAAAAAAACTATTGGTGAGTATCAATTTTTTTTATAGGCATTTTTATAGAACTGTAAATATAAATTTGTTTGATATTCCATCTTGGTTTTCATTTTGTTGTAATCCCCACAAATTTCTTGTAGAACTTACTTGTAATAAAGGTATTGTTCACTCGTTAACTAATTAAATCAGACTAGGTATGTTTTGAGGTAAATAAACTCAGAAGTAGTGTTCATTAACTATTCTCTAATTTGAAAATAATTCAATAATGAGATAGGCCCTTTAATTCAATAATTAATTCTTAACAAACTGTGCAGTCTGTTTGGAATTAATTGGTTTTACCCGTGTGGACAAGACAATGATGATCGATTATGTTTTTTTTTTATTACGGACTAGGCAATCGTTTGACCACGATCTCACCTGATGGAAAGCGATGATGTGGTCGAAGGTGTAGCACGATACAATAGTAATTATAAATTATATATTATGATACGATGGTGATACAAAGTATCCTATATTATGTTATTCCAGGACCTAAAGTATCTATATATCAAATTTTATCAAAATCCGTTCAGCCGTTTCCATGCTGAGTGGTAACAAACATACATATTTACATACACACAAACTTACGCATAATATAATAATTATAAGAAAAATACGTCCTAGGTCGTCCTCTGTCCTAAATGGAAGAGATCAAACCAGCTACAATTAACAAAAGTAAAAAACTATATAATGTGGGATCAACCTACGAATAAATATTACTTATTCGTAGGGATCAACTGTATTTAATAAGGTTTTAATTTGGACTCATATGAATGGATATTTGTATATCCACCCATCTAAACTCGCCTTACGTTTCCTGGTACCCAGGATTACCACGAAAGCCACACAACTTTACACAATTATTATTATAAATAGGATAAAACTTACAGAATGTGCCGAAGTTTGTACATAGGGATAATGAACGTGTTTACCATATGTTAATTAAATACTCCCTAAGGGCTACGCTAATGGAATTCGCCGTATTTACCCGCGAGCGGTGACTGGAGCGTGGGGGTACAGATAGAATCATTATTTATTTATTGTAATACTAATTATTACTCATGACTTATTATTCCATTAGCGATAAGAATAACACACTCCACAAGCGATAAAGAATCGAACGAACGAACGTCAAATTATGTTCATCTTGTAAATAATTTCAAAACAATAATCAAATATTTAAGACAGCATTACAAATATTATAATATCACCATGTGATTAGTTTGTCTCGTGTACCGAAATATCGGAAACTCAAAATGAAAGAACGACATCTACACTGATATTAAGAGAAAGATATTTCCCTAGAACTGACGATTCGATTTAGAAAAATCTTTCACTTATAGAAAGCTACTACTATTCCAGATGGCTACAAGGTGACATGATTAATCATGTCACCTTGTAGCAATTATAAAAAAAAACTTCAATTCATAGAACGGTTCAACTTTAGGAAGAACGGAAGCTCTTGACATAATTTGAAGATAAATATAACTGAGTAGTTCGTAACAGTACCACTAGTCACAATAAAGCAAATAATATGATAATTGTTAAGTTATTTGGACTCTGTGATTACCTTCACTAATCAATCGACACTAATCAGCAATACCTATTGCACTTATGGTCATCTCTACCGTAGTGCACATAGCGCGCAGCTACTAATTAGTGGCAGCAGAATCAATACTCGTCATATCGCAAACATTCATTAATGCTGCCTGGCAGGTAGCTCGGCAGCATTAACGCTAACTGTCATTTTCAGTGTTGTCATGTTCAGTGCTGACAACACTGAAAATATTTGTTTAGGTATGTTTTTAAACGTCGGCCGCCGGCACAATTGATTTACCCTTTTAATGAAAATAAACTTTGATGCATATAGTGCATTCTCTTTTCATACTTACGATTCTATTTCAAGCAGGTGAGAACGTGGTCAAACGTAAAAAAAAAAACAAAAAAAAACACTTGCAGTAAAATAAAAAAGAAAAAAAATAGGTTAAAAAATGATCAGCACGCACGTGTTATTCGTAGTTAATTTTAATAACGTGATTTTAAACTATTCGCGAATATTTTTAAAAATCAAATTTATTCTCAACTACCCATTACCTAGAAGTTGGAGGAATACTAATTAATATTAACTTCAAAAACTTTATTGTTTGCTGAGAGTATTTAGCCGTCGTCGTCGTCTTCATGATTCTTTGAAATACGAAAACTGTGGAGCAATTAATCTTTGTTCTATTGCTACAGAGAGCGAACTGTCAAAGATATAACCTATTTTAAAATTAAATATCAACTTCTTAATTGGAATGCTCGCCAGTTAGATCTTTCCAATTTGCGTTTTCAATAATAAATAGAGGAGAAATTTTCATCGTTCGCTTAAGGAGGGCTAATTGAATTAGGGGCGTCGGTGGTCGTTTGCATGAGTTTGCATTTTTAAGCAAAATCGAGAGGTTCTCAAGTGAATTTTGACAAGTTGACGGCGGCGCTAGAGGCTTGTTTATAATAGAGAACCGTGCCCGAGCAAGATGATTTGAAATTCGAATGATATGTGCCGGTGAGTAAACTTATATAAAATTTTGGTGGATGAATGTACAAACCGCGTGCAGTAAAAAAATATTAACTGCACGCATCGTGTTATTTATTATAAAATATAAGGAATAACAAAGTTTATTTTGTACATTAATGTCCTAAAAAAAATCATATACGGGAAAATGTTTAATTACACTCGCCTTCAATATTTTCCTATGAAAATATACGAGTATTGTGTTACAAAAAGGATTAAAAAATGGGTTAGTTGCAGTGACTTTGAATTAAGAGCCTTTGAAAATTATCGCCTTATATGATACTATCGGCTCGCTCCGGCTTAGCCCGGGTAGGACTCACACCGCGGCATTTTCCTTATTTATACCATTTTCATACCTGTCGTAACTTCTAAATGAAAGATTCGTTTCGAATAATTTTAATATCCGTGTTTCGACTACCTAATTTGAGTTTATTCATTACAAACAAACAAACACACAAACATGCATACATTAAATATGTTCTCTTTATAGTAGTGTAGATGTAGAAACATGCTTGTAATTTTATGTTTCTGTTTTGATTTTCGAACAAAATTAGCATACAAACAGCAATTTGTCGCCTTGTCTATTAAGTCGCCGGCAAAGTTAAACATTAACAATTTTGCGTCTGTGATAGTTAACTAAACTGACTTACAGTTACAATCTTCATACAGCTAACTGCCCCAAAGAGATCACCTACGCAGATCTCTTTGAACAGCATAGTGGGAGACCCTCGCGCGTCAAGCGATCGTTTTATGAGTGAAACAAGAATTGGATAAGTACATTTTTTTTAAAATGAAAAAAAAGAAGCTTTATGTGCTTTTTTGTCTGCATTGTTATCGATTTGTGATCTACCCTGAAAGTTTCAGCCGGATAGCTAATCGGGAAGTGCTCTTAATTTGAATTGTAGGATTCCAGGACAGACAGAAATACATACATACATACATACAGTAAAGATAAATAGAAGCTTTGAAAATTGAAAAAAATGTTTTTTTAAATACTTAGACCCCCTTACACGAAAACAAAACAAAGGACATAATATCAAAATGGCAGGAACTATGACCGTCAAGCAGAAAAAAAAACAAAGTAGAATATAAACTAGTTAGTCCAAAAAATATTGTTATCTCTTTCACGCTACTGTCTGCGTATCCTCTATCCTACTTGTCTTAATTTTTTTACCCAAGCTTGACACTAGCCCGGGGCTAAGACAACTGCCCAAGTGGACCTTAGTGTTAATTTTTCTTACATCTATCTGGAAAATCAAGGAAATCTTTTTGGCTTAACAGGGATAAACGCATTCAGTGATTTAGTTGAACTATTTTTTAATAATAATTTCTTTGTATTCTTTAAATAAATAAGATGAATTGAATGAGCCATTGCTTGGACGTTAACTTTGTATTTTTGGTTAGAGGCTAGAATGATAGGAAAATTTAATACGCTTCATCATCTTGATTTCTTAAAATACTATTTGAAAATCAGAAAAAAATTACGTGCTGAATCATAAAAATCTATACTTATAATAAAGAAATAAGGTCGAAAAAGTCTGTACAAAAAATTAATAAAAAAATGACTAGGGTACTTTAATAAGCTACTGAACAAGAATATAGCACTTTTTTAAATCGTATCTGTCTGTTTGTCTGTATGTTTATTCACGCATCACGTAAACACATCGATAAAAACTATTTGATAGCTGAAACAATTTTGAAGAAATGTAGTATATTATACTTTATAGGTACTTTTGTTCCTGGAATAACCCGTGTGGGCTACTTTTAAATGAAATGACTAAGCGGGCAAAGCTGCGAGCACAGCTAGTAAAGTAGAATAGAAAAAATTGTGCGAATCTACAAAATAGGTCATAATATCAAAATGGCAGGAACTATGACCGTCAAGCGCAAGCGATTCTCGAAGCCAGTTTCGAATGCAAAATTCGATATTTGAATTTCAAAATAGCGAACATCACGGCGGGAAGCGAGTCGCAGAATACTTGGTACCGACCATCCTCTCTGTATCGAATAAAATAACTCGAGCGCGGTTGCGACATCAGAATTTTATGAATGGCAATTTTGTTTGAGTGTTGTATCTAATGTTATAATAGTTTCAGCATTTAATATCCTCGTCATAGAAGGTTATTTAATGTATTTATTACCGTAGAACAATGTCATTATTGAGTATGTTGTGACAATGATATATCTGTGGTGTACCGCCTGCCTGCTTGTAGTTAAAGTTAGGTTCTAGGTTAGTACAAATGCAACTGAAGCACTCAGTATGTATAATAGATCTGTAGTAGTAACTCTCCGTCCACGTCTTTAGGCAGCATCTGTCACGACTGAATGAAATAAATTATAATAAAAAAAAAAAAACTCGACTGCGAACAAAACTAAAAAGAGGCAATCAAGCTTTGAATTGTAAGGTACAGTCAGAGGCATGAGGAGTAGTAGCTCACCAGATTCTAGGTGATCTCGTCAAAGTAGAAATGAAATGCATGATGCCTCCGACTGTACCTTATACTTCAAAATCAAGAATCTAAACTTTGTTTGCCTGTTTTTAGTTTTGTTCGCAGTCGGGTTTTAGTTTTTTACGTCATTTTTTTTTATTTTAAACTTTTTATTTTCCCTTATATACTATTGGAATGGTCTTAAATAACTTCATTTTGATACCTCACTCGATAGGTTTTGTTTTTTTTTGTCCCGTCGGAAATACAATATGTCACTCTCCTATGCTCTCGTTATTAAGGCAAAAATCCATCAAGCCGTTTAGGCTGTAGGACGTGCCAAAGAAATGTACAAACAAACAATCAAACAAACATACATACTACCCAAATATATAACCCTCGGCAGCCGGGTAAAACACTTAAAGTATAAGAACTCACCGATGTCAGCAGCAGCGTGCAGCAAGTCGGCCAGGAGTTCTGGCTCGTGGCACGCGATGGCAAGTCGGTCCTCTCGCAGCCGGCCCCCGTCCAGGTCCCCGGGCTGCGCCTCTCGCAGCTGCAGCGCCACCGCGCCCTCGCCGGCCACGGCCGCGCTGTACATCAGCACCGCCCGCGCCGGCGAGAACGTCGGCAGCGGCAGCCGCGACGTTGCCACCTGCGACAAGAACCAGTTGTTAGCATGCCTGTTCATTATCCAATCTTGGGGGCCCCGCTTTTATCCGAGTACGGCAAAGGGAAAGGGAAGGGTAATGCGTTTAGCAGTCTATGTATGTGGGTATGTGCATGTTTCACCGCGTTTTTCTAAAATACACATCTACAACGCTCCATAGTGTTGAGTTCGGGTTCAACACCTCAACATTTCATGGTTCGGGACCTCAACATTTTTCTTTGGTATATTTTAGTATAGGATACTCCATTGTGCTTTACTCTAATATATACCCGTTTTAGGCCCTTTATGCGTGTCTTGAGAACCTATCTGTGTTAACAACCTTTAGTGGCGAACCGACATGGCCGTGATAAACACATTAAATTTAATTTAATTGTAAATTGTTAATTATAAGTTTGTTAATATTGTTAATTTTAGTAAATTTTAGATATTTTGAATATAGGTTCCATATTATGGAGGCTAGCTTTAAATATAGTAATCTCGGGGAAGGGCGCTGTATGCTGAATCACGGGCGTTAAGCTTAGTTCGGCAGCAGATACCCTGCTGTTTTTAATGTACCTTTACCTAGCCCTAACTATCGTAAGTTTCATAACTGTAAATGTGTCTAATTTTACTGTCGTGTGGCAAGTTGCGACGGCGTATCGCATTTTTTTCTAAGATTTCCACGACACGACATCGTATCGCGACACAACGTGCCACGATGCGACATCGTACTGTGTGTATGTGTTTTGGCCATGTGTTTCAACTGTCATCAATTCACCGGATTCTTCACCATAACATAAAGTACTAAGAATAGTAACAACTAAAAATGTTGTATTGTACAGGTAGGTATCTCCTGTCACTCTGAACCAAAATATTTAATTAATGTTAGCATATTACCCGTCGTATCAATACACTGTTAAATGTTGTTCATAATCACTACCCGGTACGTCCTCAATATCGCCTAAAGTAATTAGGGCCTGTCATCGTTACCGTCACACGCATTCCGACAATGTGCAGACGGGCGATGAATAGTTACTAGTCTGTAATGTGTCGCTCGTTTGTAATCACCGGTGGTATTGTTCGGGCGTGTAACGAGCGCGTGGATTATAACGGGAGACTGCTTGATAAAAGCTTGTTTGAGAACAATCATCACTCTATCACGACTTCCAGAGAAAGGTGTAGCGTTTAATGTGAATGTGTGTATGTATGTTACTACCTACAGCCTAAACAGTTGGACTGAATACTAGAAATTGGTTATCGGTCAGAGGAAGAACGCGTCAGATTTACATTAATCCTGCATAATTGTATGTCAAACTTGGACTTGTGATGGCATAGATTTGCGGTCGATGTATTATACTTTTAACGTGCAAGTGAACCTATAAGCTAGCTACAGCTAGATATTTGAACGATTAGCTCCCGACTCCTGCGTTCCCAATTTCTCAACACAAAAAGGCTCAAATAAGTAACCACTACTATTTATAGCTATTTTAATCTGAAGTGTATTTATATATTTTTTGCACTTATCTACGTTAAATTGTATCCATACATATCTATCTATCTATCTATATATCTATCTATACTTATAAAGCAATAGGAACGAAAAAGTCTGTACAAAGAAGATGATTATAAAATAAATGGTCTAGGGTACATAAAATAAGCTACTGAACAAGAATATAACATTTTAAAAATTCGTGTCTGTCTGTTTGTCTGTCTGTTCGTCTGTATGTTTGTTCGCGCATCACGTAAAAACTACTGAACCGATTGAGATGCGGTTTTCACTGTTGGATAGCTTACGTTTTGACTTATAAACTGAGGTAAAAAACTAAGACTTTATATCTCAATCCGATGAGTAGAAGCCGAGCAATCGATAAAAATATTTTGACGGCTGAAGGAATTTTGATCAAATGTTGGTATATTGGAATTTTAGGTCCTGGAATAAACAGTACTTTTAACCTTCAATGACCACGCGTGCGAAGCCACGGGCATCAGCTAGTAATAAAATAAAAGTTAGCGTTTCATAAGAGCCTTTACTCACATTTTATCTTCTTCAAAGTGATACGACATTTTAAATTTAAATTCAAAGTACGAAAAATAGTCCAACATGAATTCAACTCCAATATTTTTGCTCTCACACGGGAAACACTAACAAACGCTGATAGGTAATATAATCAGTATGACTGCCAACATTGCTAGCAGTTGGCGCCTAACATTAGTTGGCTTTTCCCTGGGGGTTGTGGTTACTGATTCCTGCTTAATTATCCCCTGCTGACCACTGATTACGCAGATACATATATTACAATACTGGTCAGTAGTATTTACTGCATGCATATTAATACTTTCCCTCCCTCAGCTGTGAGTAAAACACAGATTTAGGCAGCCTGGAGTCGCTCATACGCACGAGGTGACCGCACCACCTTAATTGGCCCTTAACAAGCATTGATTCTATGCTCAGCTTGGTACGTTGTAAAACATCAGAGTTTGGGACATGATCCTGCCACTTCACGCATATAATTGTGCGGAGACATTTCATGTGGAAGGTGTCGAGACGTCTAATGTCACCTTTGTAGAGACTCCATGTCTCGGTGGCATACAGCAAGATATAGGCTAGTTTCTACGCTACTGAGATGTGATCAAGCGCCATCTTACCGTTTGTAACATTCCACCAGAGGAATGGGAAGAGCTGGCGCAACACAGACAAGAGTAGCGCAATTCTGTTAACAAGGCCGTGACTTATTATGAACAAAATCGATTAAAATATCTCGATGCTAAACGCCTTCACAAAAAGAACCGTCCCAAGCCTTCCTACACCTACACGTACAACTCTACTGGTCAGTTGTATTGTGCGCCCTACAACAGGACCTTTAAAACAAAATTCGGCTTTGCATGTCAAAAGATGACGGACACTAAGCGAAAACGGTTCGTTTTAAGTTGTAGGAATTGGTCATAAGTAAGTTTTAATAAATTGGCTACATTGCATCCCTAGACTGGATCCCTAAAAGTCAGAAAAATTAAGTAATGAGAGAGAGAAAGAGAGATTAGACTTATAGAAAAAAATAAAATTAAACTGAACCAATTTTGATGAAATTTATATGGGACCGCACTATCTATACATAATATAAAGCAATAAGAACTAAAAAGTCTGTACAAAGAACATAATAAAAAAAAAGGCCTAGAGTAGTATAGTTTGTCTGTTTGTTTTTTCGCGCATAACGTAAAAACTACTGAACGATGTGGATAGCTTAGGATTTGACTTAAAAACTGGTGTACTTGGTATCTTAATCTGATGAGTAGAAGCCGAGTAATCGATAAATACTTTTTGGCGGCTGAAGGAATTTTGATCAAATGTTGGTATATTGATATTTTCGGTTTTGGAATAGTACTGGAGTGCGACTGTGACTGCGAGTGGAGATATGAGTGAACATACACATAAGACATTAAAATTAGAACTCCCCCTTTAAAAATTACAAACTCCTTATTTTAAAATTAGAACTTAGTCCTGAAAATCGATTGAAAATACTGTTACAAAGTGTTTGTATTCATTTTCACAAAGATCTCATCTCGGCAGAAACTCAAAATGAAGGAGTGAATATGAACATTATAGTCTAAATGAATCTAATTTGTGACATGAATCATGTAGCCTTTTTCAGGAGAGATTCTGTGGACACGCTCTGACTTACCGAAAGAATTTAAAGTTAGATAAGACAACAAAAAAAGAACACTATATATAATGTTTTGCTTAATCTACGTCTCAGAATGTTCAATGTTTCAGTAACAATAAATTCCAAAACTAAACGCACTGTCAATCTGACTAACTTATCCTTAAAGCATAATGTTAAATCACTTTCTGACGAACACTTGCTTACAGCATGTTTCTAACAAACTATGTGTAATAATTCCATTTCACACGAAGTTCCCAGTTTATTAGTTTATAATCAAACTTGTGTTTATTACCGTCTGCTTGTAATTATATTGAATCTTTGGTGTAATACAGTCTGTTCTGAGGCCGCTTTGTTCAATTAAATTGAACTGCTTCTGTGAAATATTACACATAATTATGGTGAGTGCTGAGCGGATTTTACCTTCAGTAGGCAGGTGCCAAGTTACTCGGTCTTCTATCAGGAATATAAATAGGCCTAAAATACACAAATAGAAACTATTATTTAATGTTTACAACCTTAACAAGTCGGGATTCAAATTACTCGCCAGCTTTGCTCAACATTTTTTTTATCGTTTTCGGTAGCTTCTACGAGTTATGCGGGCTTTGGAAGGAGGCGATGATAGATAGATAGATAAACTCTTTATTGGAAAACCATAGAAATAAAGAACTTATTAGTTTAGCCAGAACAAGTCATAATCCTGCATGTCGCATTTATCTTATGCTCACAAAGGACCCGATCTTTAGGTCTACAGCTACACCCAAACTTGACGGATTTAAAATAATACTACAATCATTTTTTATTACAATAATCCACTAGCTCTTAGAGCTAAAAAAACAATTATTATACAAAACAAAAATCCGACTGCGAACTAAACTAAAGGCCTCCTTACACCTAAGAAAAATCAGCTCTCTTACTCCTTGACATTCGCTAGTGATGTGGTACATCTGAACCTAATTAATAGGTGAAAAGCAGATGCAAAAACACGTTTTTAATTTAAAAACTCATGTAAATACCTCTTAGCAATCGCTAGGTATGCGGATTGAAAATAAATTTTAATACGTTGCAATATGGTATAATATTCCATCTGACTTATTTGGCTTGTTTTGCACTAAGTTTCTACATATTTTTGATAAATAGAAAAATAAATTTTATCTCGTGGTAATACAGTTCATTGTCAATTATTTGATACCTCATTTAGTGAAATAAAATCTGAGAAAATTTTCAAAGCCACTTCTTTTTGCTGGCTTATAAGATTTTCCATTAAAAAAAAAGATCGTATAACAGTACTTCAAAGCATATTTTTTAATAGCACAAATACATTATTATTCAGGACAGAAGTTAGCAATTTCTTTGATATACATTGATATATTTGTGTTATTCGTTCAATAAATTAAAAGCACGAGGCCCGTAATGTTTATGTTAGTTAATTGAAAAAGTTTAAACAAAATGTATCATATACATCACGCAACATCTAGAACTATTTTATGTGATTCGTTATAGAAATGAAGCAATAAAAACGGAAACATTTGCTAAAAACCGACCTTATTTTGGTAGGAAAAATCACAATGATAAATAAATCCTATACTATGGTAATACAGTATATTATCAATTGTTTAATACCATAAAAAGTAAAAACCAAATTGCATAATTTTAGATCGATTTTCTAAGCCGCACTTACTGATATTTTCCATTAGAAAAAAGACCTTATTAGTATATTAGCAAAGCAAAGAAGTTTCAACAACATGTATCATATACATCACGCGATATCTAGACCTATTTTATGTAAGTCATTATAAAAAGCAAGCCTTGATACTTCACGTATTTGCTAAGTTCCTTCCTAGGTTTGACGATTAAAAATCCCAAAGAAAAATAAATCCTATACTATGGTAATACAGTTTATTCTCAATTGTTTAACACCACAAAAAGTAAAATCCAACTTGTGAAATTTTAGATCGATTTTCTTAGCCGCACTTACTGATATTTCTCATTAGAAAATAGATCTTATTAGTATATTATCAAAGCATATTTTTTAATAGCACCAAATTTCCAAAAACTAGGTTGCAGTTAGCCGATTGTCAGATGTACATCGATTCTTTTCTTAAATCAGCTTAAGAAATTATTAGCACGAGGGGAGTAATGTTTAGGTTACATAATTCAAATTGACACCGATATTTTATAATCTACTGTTCCATTGCGCTATTAATATAAGTAGCTTGTGAAAGACATTTAATAAATCGAGCAATGGAAAATGTGGAAAACGTACCTACGTCAATACTTTGAAATAAGTAGGTAAACGCCCATTTTATGTAATCAAGCTCCACCTTCAAAAATTTTAAATTACGCTTACTGGCCGTGACGCCTTTCTTATAGTTTTGAGCCAATCATACCAAATAAAACCTTATGGGAGGTCTTAATTGTTATAATTGGCTCAACGTCAAACAACACATGGAAAAATAAATCTTATACTACGGTTATACAGTTTATTATCAATCATTTCGTACCAAATTAGGTGAAATCAAAGTTTAGAAAATATTCGCATCCACTTTCTCAAATAAAATACCATCATTTGTCATTAAAAAAAATAACTTATTACAGTACATTAAATCACAATTTTCAAATAGCACAAATAAATGGATAATTTTAAATATTTTGCAAAGAAAACCTACAAAACCTTGCAGACGAACGGCACTTATTGATGTTAACTGCAACCAGCATCAGTTGGAGTGACGGCAATAGGATGTTAACTTATTTAAAGATAAACAATAATAAGCTACATATTCTTCTACACTAATCAACTTCTACACATATATTTTAAAGAGGAAAGATTTGATTGCTTGTATGTTTGTTTGTTGGTTTTAATGGATAATCTCTAAATATCCTAAACTGATTTAAAAAATTCTTGTATATATAAAAAGCTTCATTACCAGCGAGTAACATGGGAAATATTTCATTATTCAAAAAAAATTAGTATATATGTGTATTTTTTGACATGTTGCCGTGGAAAATAAATAATAACAAGTCTGTCAAGTACGTGAGCAGGCAATAGTCTTTCGTTCAAAATCACTACTGCAAATGATTTTGAATTACACTCATTGCTGTTTTTTTTTAGAAATTATGACATACACATGCTAAAAGTGTGAAAATGACGCAGTGTGAGCGCTTACCGTGTAAAGCCAGAGCAAATCACCTGTGTGTTTTATACAGAACCGTGATGTACCTGATGACTGACTTACTGAATGACAGACAACGCAGAGTCTAAACCGGAAGATCTAGAGATTTGAAATTTGGAGGATATATTCTCTGAGTATCCAAGAAGTGTACTACCAGCTCTATGATGTACCTAATATATTTTTTTTGAAAAAATACGGAGTTTAAGGGAGCAGGACACACAGAGGATAATCAGAAAAACATATGTTTTTGTGATCTTTTCAGTATTCAGTATAACTCACGATTTGTACGTGGCGTAGACGTTTCAAGGTGTTCAATTATCTCTCAATTGCGTTCCTTAAATTCCCCTTATTTAATTTCTAAAAGTATTTCAAGACAAAAAAAAGTATATAAGACCGAGCGAGCGCAAAGTGCGAGAAAAGCACCGTTTCAGCTTGGGTATAAATGCCTTCGTATGTCTGTCCGGATCTCTGTTTAGATCGCATTTCTTAATCGATCTAGATGAAAGCATTTTTGATTTACTTCCCCCAAAAGTGAGCAAAACAGGAGCTAATGAATACATTCTTCATATATGATCCGATTTCGATAGTTCTTTTTTATTTGAAAGATAGAACTTTTAATGTTGGTCTCATACAAAATTGGTGAAGATGTGATAAGGATTTTCGGCGTGAGTAGCAGAAGAGCTCCTCAAAATGAAGTAAATTACTCACTTTTAGGTTTCTACCAGTGGAATCAGCCCTTTACTTACTAGGTAGGGATTGATGGAGCACCTTGGTTATAATGTTAGTTTTACAATAAGGTATTTAGATGGTGCTACTGTGCACCCTTAGATTGATTGAAAAAAGTTTGTGCACGCGAGGTCTACAGCTCACAGAGCCACTAGTATAAAATTGTGTTTGATCGTGTATACTTTTTAATAAAGCGGCATCTGGTTGCTAATAATATAATGTACTAGCTTTTGCCCGTGATTTCGTCAACGTGGACTACGGTTTATCATGAAAAAAGCATCCTATGTTCATCTAGGATATTAAATATGTTCATATAGGATATAAAAAATAAATGCAAAAGTTTAGCACCAACAAACCCTCTTGTTTTTTTTTGACAGACTTGTTATTTTTGCGTTTCAATGGCAATCGTTTTTTACAGCGAGTAATCTACATTTTCCATTTTCCCCTGGATGTTAATCTCTATATTGTACAGAATTTATTTACAAAAAATTATCTAATCGGATCGGCTGCTTTGGCGTTAAAAATCCCCAAACAAAAAAAAGCAAACAAAAAAAGATACAACGTTTCACATTTATATATTCATGTAGATATTCCAGTTTTTTTTCTGATGGAGAGGTCGTTGCAGGAATTGATTTCATCATGACGGACAATAAGCACATATTCAGGGATGTCTCAGTGATCGAACGTTTTAATACAGGTAGTGATCACAGACTTGTCCGAGGCTTCTTGAATATCAACCACAAGCTTGAAAGATGCCGTCTGGTGAAGTCTACGCTCCAACCCAACCTGCTCCAGGCCACTGTTGCATCAGAACAGAATCAGTTCAAGTTGGAAAATCGATTCGCTGCCTTGGAAACCACCAATGACGCAAATGAGGAACTCCAAAAAGTTGTGGAAATCCTTAGGAAGGAAGGCACTAGATTTTGTCAGCTGTATCGTACGGGCATAAATTCTTAAATTCTTAAATCTCGGATGAGGCTCTTCGACTTATGGACAAGCGACGGGAGCAACAGCAAGCCACACCGTCAGAAAAAAGGGAACTAAATCGAAAAATCAGTAAGCTGGAGCGATGTGACCTCGAAAGCTCAAATACACGCCAAATAGAAAAGGCAATTGAGCAAAATCGGGGGTCAAAAGTCTTCGCCCAGCAATTGCTACTCATCCCATCTGACGAAGCTCAAGACCAATAATGGCACAATAGTCGTCTCTAAGCCAGTGATCCTTTCTGAGATTGAAGACCAATATGACCAAATTCCCGCGCAATACTGACCCGCCACTAAACTGACGAACTGCCCGACGTCAGCCTAGACGCGATTGAGATGGCGCTCAAAAAACTTAAGAATAGAAAGGCCCCCGGTGAGGATGGTATAACTTCGGAGCTCCTGAAAGCAGGGGGAAACCCGTACTTCGGGAGCTTCAAGGGTTATTTAGCACTGTCCTTAACAGTGGAAGAACTCCAGAGGCATGGAAGTAGGAGTTTGTGAGTACTCCTCTTAAAAAAGAGGATAAAACCCTTTTAAAGAACTATCGACCTATTTTACTCTTGAGCCACGTCTATAAGTTGTTTTCGAGGGTCATCTTAAATCATCTCGCAAGAAGTCTTGACGAATTCCAGCCTCTTGAGCAGGTTGGGTTTCGTGGAGGATTTAGCACCATAGACCACATACACACAGTGAAGCAGGTTAAACAGAAGTCTGAAGAGTATAACCAGCCCCTGTGTTTTGCTTTTGTCGACTATGAGAAGGCCTTTGACTATGTTGAAACCTGGACGGTTCTGGAGTCTTTGCTGCGTTGTCAAGTAGATGGCTGCTGAGATTTCTGTATGTTGCCGCTACTATGAGTTTCCAAGTACAAAACCAGCATCTAAACATATCCAACTGCGCAGAAGAGTGAGACAGGGGCATGTTATATCCTCGAAACTATTCATTAATGCCATGGAAGATATGTTTTAGACGCTGGATTGGAAAGGAATGGGCATTAATATCGATGGCGAGAACATGTCACACTTCCGATTTACCGATGATATCGTCCTAATGGCGCAGTCGCTGCAAGACTTTAAAAGTATGCTGACCAACCTAGATGATGGTTCTCGACGGATCGGTCTCGGTATGAACATAGATAAGACCAAGATCATGTTCAACGATTTTATTGACCCGGAACCGATTCCAGTTAATGGTGTGCCTCTTGAAGTTGTCCAACAATATGTTTACCTTGGGCAAATATTGCAACTGGGTAAGAACAACTTTGGCAAAGAAGCCAACAGAAGAATCCAGCTGGGTTGGGCAGCATTCGGCAAGCTTCGTAAAGTCTTCTCGTTTCCCATACCACAGTGCCTGAAGACAAAAGTTTTCAATCAGTCATGACCTACGCTTCCAAAATGTGGAAACTCACGGTCAAACTAGTCCACAAATTTAAGCTCGCTCAGCGAGCTATGAAGAGAGCTATGTTTGGAGTTTCTCTGAAGGATAAGATTCGTAATGAAGATATCTGACGGATAACCAAGGTAACCGACATAGCTGAAAGGATAAGCAAACTGAAGTGGAAGTGGGCTGGTCACATTTCCCGAAGAACCGATAACTGTAGACGAGTTCTCGAGTGAATACCACGTTTAGGCAAACGTAGTGTAGGACACACTGTGGCCAGGTGGAGTGACGACTTGCGAAAAGCGGATGGAAGAAAATGGATGAGGACAGCTTGAAGACCGTGCTCAGTGGCGTGCATTAGGAGAGGCCTACGTCCAGCAGTGAACAGATATAGGCTGATGATGAGTATAAATATAGGATAGGTTAAATACTTGACTAGTATATTGTAAGTGTGCATCTATATGCAACACGTCTATATGTTACAATAATGTTGTAATCCCAGCGTAAAAAACACTTTGTTGGCGTATAATGTAGACACTGCTCATGTAATAACTACAGAAACGATTGCAATGTTTTCACTAATAGGTAGCTTAGGGTCTTGGCTACGGAAGCCTAAGTCTATGTGTGTCCAACACGTACTTTGCATGTTTTTTGAGTCTTAGATACGTGAGTAATAATACAGTTTTCTATGGTCTGTTTGCCCAAGGAAATTAAAATCATATTTATTTTAAACTATTTAACTCCGTAATTTTATTTTATTCAATAGTTTACAGTATGAATTAGATGGAGTAATTTTGAGTTTAAATGTTAAAATTAAGACAGTGAGACAGTGTTAAAATTACGAAAACAGTCGAAAAGCTAATATCACGTGTTGTTCCCAGGGTATCACATCCATGTACTGACGGTACGGTCGATGTTGTTTATTATCGCATTGGGCTGCGGCTCCCTGGTCCTATGCCGTCTATTTTCCATCAACTATAAGTTTCTCAAGCTTTTCTCTTCTTAAGCTTTTCTTTTCTTAAGGTTCTTCCTTGCAATATGTCCGAAATACTCGAGTAGTGATTTGAGGCAGATGGTTGAAGCCTTATTAAAATGTTCTAATGTTTTAATATTTATGCGTTGGTCCGATGTGATCTCCGAGAAAATTGCAGCATCTTTGTACCTACTTTTAGTTATTCTATGGTATCATAGTGCAACGACGCTGGAGTGTTGGTGAGATACGGGCGGTGCATATACTTTTTATTCATATAAATATTTAGAAAAAGCCTAGACTTACAGGAGCTGTAGCGGGTCGCTAGTCACTACGGTGTCGTTCGCTATCCACACACATATATATATATATGTGTGTATATATACACACACACATATATATATATATGTGTGTATATATAAGTGAAAACGTTTGTTTGTTTATTTGGCGAGTTTTAACGCGACGGATTTTGATGAAATTTGGAATGGAGATAGCTTTATACCCTGGAATAACACATATAATAATTTTGATCCCGAAAAATAGTTAGTTTCTACAGGAAAACTGGAAAAAAACGATTAATTACTGTAAGGAACGGTTGCCATGGAAACAAAACAATAAAAAGTCTGTCAAAAAGCATAAAAAGCGTTGGTGGCAAAGAGAATACAATACGTAGGTGCTTTTCCATTGTTTTTCAATATCCTAGATGAACGCAGGATGCTTTTTTCGCGATAAATTGTAGCCCACGCAGACGAGGTCGCGGGCGGGTCGCTAGTTTTAAAATATTTCCAGACACGCGAAGAGTCCACGGTTTGCCCATGAACTCGCAGCTACTCTGTCGACGGCATTTTGCCGTTCGTCTGAAAGAGTCCTGTGGCATCATCTAGGTCGAATCAAGTCGGACCATGTTTTCTTCACATTGCCACTGCCACTTACTTGGTGTCTAAAGATACTTGTACATTATCTTATTATTGTGTAATATTAGTTATTTTATCTAACAACATGTTATTATGGACTTTGTGTCGGACAAGATAGATAGATAGATAATACTTTATTGTACACCAGTTTCCAAAAAAATACTATAAATAGGAACAATCTTATAACTAAAGTACAACGGGCGGACTTATTGCTAAAAGCGATCTCTTCCAGTCAACCTTTCGATGGAAAGAAATAATTGAGTGAGTGAGACAAGCAACAGCCTTATAGGTGAACAGATGGTGAGCATGCCCCAGGATGATTATGAAAATGATGAAATGAAACTGAATTTGTTGTAGTTATATTACTTAGATGATGTTGCTATGATTATTACTATCATCATCATCATCATCATCATCATCATCATCATCATCATCATCATCATCATCAATGTCAGCTTCATCCTCCCAATGCAGGGCGTTGTTGCACTGGTCTTCTACGGCTGCGATTTTCCACGCGGGGCCACCAATCTATCAGTGACCTACTTCAGCTGCCATCAATGCATCTTGCCAAGAGTCCTTCTCATCGCCACTTGAGGTTTATGTACTGATGTCTTCCACCTTGGTTTTTCTTTGGATCTCTGTATTTCACACTCAGTCGCTCAATGTGAGCTTAGAAACAGTACCTACTTAAATAAAATAAGAAATCACATGGTGCAGTAATGGACCTACTTACCTAGAGCAAAATAGAATTCCGTTCAAAATTTAAACAGTGATATCACTTTCAGAAATCGCAAAAAGAGCAGCGGGAAAAATGTTTTAACCAGTTCTATAAAATTATTGTTCAGTTTGTTTTGCCGTAACAGTTACAATGTGTTATTTTGAAATACCTCCTTAACTGTTATTTTGGACTGTTTCTATAAATATTCCTCAATCTTACAGTACCACATCACTGCTTAGCAAGGTGGTGCGGGATGAATTTTAAAGAGCTAATGTAAGGCCGGCTTAAAAAAGAGGCAAACAAGATTTAGATTCTTGATTTTTATGTATAAAATTTAGTTGTAGGCATGAGGAGTAGCTCGCCATGTTATTTGATCCCGTCAAAAGAGAAATGAAATCAATAATGCTTCCGACTGTATCTTATATTAAAAAAAAAAAGAATCTAAAGCTTGTTTGACTCTTTTTTTTTTTTGCAGTCGGGTTTTTAGTTACATTTTGTTTTAGTTTACCTTTTATGTTTTTGGAATGGTCTTTTAAAGACCTTCATTTTGATACCTCACTCAATAGGTTTTGGTTATTTTCTTGTTCCGTCGGAAATACAATATGTCAGCTGTAAGCCGCCATATTATTTTCTTGGCACTTCATTTAGCCTGTAGCACTCTAGAAATTAATACAAATCCAATGATACCCCATTTATCAAAAGCCATCAAGCCGTTTTGGACTGTATGACGCACCAAAGAAACGTACAAACACACAAACAAACATACACACAACCCAAGCACATAACCCTCCGCAGTCGGGTAATAAAAACGGATGTCACGCCGTCACTCTAAATTCCGAGCCATATTCCGAAAGGAAAGTTGCAAACCGGAGGCTACTTTCAAATAAAATTAACCCTCTTTTACAATCGAATGGCTATCGGAGCCGAGCGGGGTAAATACCGAAGCCGGGCGGGCGTTCCGCTCCAAGATTTTTCCTTCGCAGACGGCAATAACCCATATTTGGGTCATATAATAAACACGGGTACCGCTCTCCAAAGGAATAATTTATCCAGCATTCAGGTCAAGAGCATACACTAATCTCTCTCGTAATAGGAGATATTCGCGTTCGCGCGATGATTACGCGCCGTTCGTTGTCTGAATTTGGTCTTAGACGGGATTAAGGTGACACCAAGTGAATAAACATATAACGTTACATTAGTAGTTATTTCTCTCCATGCACGGTTGTCTGGAAAAGATCGCTTTAAGCGATAAATACGCCAATTGTAACACGTTTTTGTTAGGATAAGTTTATTAATTGTATGATTCTATATTGCGTGTTTCATTAAAGAGTTTATTTATCTATATTTTATAAAGCGCTTCATTTTCGCATTTGTTTGGTTGTTCGTCACACCGGCATTATAAAAGAACGTAAAATTTTAAATCTATTATTTGCATTCATTACACGTAATGATAATTGCTTGCTGCTACGCTGCAGTCCAGAATTGAAGGTAGGATCATCATCATCATCATCATCATCATCATCATTATCATCATCTTGTATTGGTCCACTGCTGGACGATGGCCTCCCCCAATGAACGCCACAGCGAATATGTAAGTACGAAATACTAAATTTCTTACTTGTTACTTTTGGCTATAGGTTTATTGCTATCCTGGTTGTCACCTATATATGTTCATCTGCTATATCGTTACATAGTAGCTAATCCTACGAATATACTTATTATTATTCGTAGAGCTAATCACATTTGTGTTCAAACATGTGTCATCATCAGCCGTAAGTCGTCCACTGCTGAACATCTTTCCCGTCGAATTCCATGTAGTACTGATCTCATACTAGCACTGTTTATTCGTGTGGTATCCATAATTAAATGAGCGCTTCACCTCTAGCCGTGGTTCGTGTTCGCTACATGTTCTGATTATTTATGTTCGGTCGCGTATACACGTCTTAAAGGCATGATATTAGAGAAATCGCGTGAGTGATTAAGGTGGTGTATTGTGCGAGAATGGCTCCCTGCGGTTCTTGCCGACAATACCCTCGCTCCTCGCCGCCCCACGCTATTTTCCTACGTTTTTTCTCACTCGATATTCCTCTCGTGTAGCCCGACCTTATTTACTGACGGTAATTGTTAATTATAATCTGTTGTTTCGGTAAACGAGAACGATTCTTTTCCGAAAACGATTCTCTACACATAATTTGTTATAATTAAACCCGATACGAGAGTACGTAAATATGTACCCCTACGTAACTAACTCATTGATTACTACGTAAATCGAGGTGTTAGAACAGAATCGTTGAAACGTGTCAAGCCATAAAATATAAGCTGATATTTTTTTATGGGCAGTAAAATGGGAATGTGAAATTGTTAGCATTGGGTTGTGCGTGACGGGCTTTTACCCGTCGGGCGTCGGGCATCGGGTCGCCGGTCGGGGGCGGTCGAGCGACCGACAACGAAGCCCGATGTGGTTGACGCGTCAATTCCTCTCTGACGAGCACGCGTTTTTATAAAGTTTCAGGATATATTTATAAAGGTTGAACTGGGAATTAATTGGTGCGAGTAACGAAGTGGGAATAAGTGACTGAAGCAGACAGGTAGCGTAGCTTCACGTTTTTTTTGTAAACATAGCGTTGCTTGTAAACGAAGGCATCTACATACGAGTACAAGAGCTACCAGCTAACGACCATCGTCTTCTAGGAGAACATAATTTGTTAAGATACAGTTGTACAGTTTTCATAACAGTAATAACTAGCTTAAAGCTAAGCTAAGCTAATACGCCTGACCTGCCAAAAAAGAGCCTTTTCCAACAAATTATATACTGTTATAATGTGCTTGCCTTCAATTTGATACTCATATTGTAAAATTCGAAGAAAAATATTAGTTTTCGAATTTGAAAATGGAGCCATACTGCCGACATATTAAATGTTTTCAAAAAAAAATAACCTATGTTACTCGTATCATATGATAATTAAAGAAACACAGAATTGATCGAATTTTAAACATTTTATTTAATGTCATGTGGTGAATAGCTCCACGTGTGCAGTGTGCAATCAGCAAAGGGAAAACAGGAAATCGGCAGCAGCATTGCCTGGTATCACCTACTACTGCGTTAGGCCAAAATTTGTGAACAAAGTGCTTATTTTTTACTGTCTACTCGTTGTTTACGACCGATACATTGGAGCTTATAGTATCGATTTTGTATTACCGATGTGTCCGAATATAACAACTGGTGAATTCTGTTTTTATTCCACTTCAGCAGCTTGTTGTAGAATAATGATAGGGATACTAGTAGTAAGTATATTTATTCCTTCATATTTTCTAACAAACTGGTGATCAACATATACAAAGGTTTTTTTTTATTTCTTCTCTTTATAGTATTTCAGATAATATGTTTGCATGATTCATACCAATATATAAAAGTGAAACGTTGTCTGTTTGTTTGTTTATTTGGGGGTTTTCATGCGATAACGGCTGGACGGATTTTGATGAAATTTAGAATGGAGATAGGTATATACCCTGGAATAAAACATAAGATCCTTTTTATCCCGGAAAATTGTAAGTTTCCACGGAAAAACTGGAAAATGTTGACTACTCACTGTAAGGAATGGTTACCATCACAGAATGGTCTGTGGTTGCCATTAAAACGAAATAAAAAGTCTGTCAAAAACATCAAGAGCATTGGTGCTATACCTATTTTTGCATTGGTTTTTAATATCCTAGAAGAAAATAGGATGCTTTTTTTCGCGATAAACAGTAGTCCGCGCGTACGAAGTTGCGGGCGGGAAAGCTAGTACTGTATAAAAGTAATTGCAGTAACCATTTTTTTTTCAGCAGAGCGTATTATAAGCTGGTATGATAACACGCGACACATACCTGACCTTAGGTAGATATTGAATTTTTTTGATGTTCCATACCACTGATCTGTATGGATTTGCTTTGCCGTACTTTCATTTGTGCTGATTCTAAGCGCCCCCACCATCCATGAAACTAAAATTGACATTGTCTCATCTCCTCACGTTAGTCACATAATAAATAATAGTACAAGTACGTTAGATCCGGTGACGCTCACTACTGCTAAACTACTGCTACGAGCGCCAAAATGGCGATTATAAAATGCTCTCACTGCGACGTTCGTCAAAAGCCTGTCTAGAGTACGGAGTAATATGCAGTTGTCTATGTTCCATATCCAAATTCACTGCATGTCTGCAAAAACGAATCGATATTATATCGACCAGAAAACCGTTTTTTTGCAACTGTTGTGGCCAGCAGCGCACAAGAAATAATATTACTATGCTGTAAGATCAACGTCACACAACATAATCCAATAGGTACTTATTTCCCTAGTCTTCAATAAAGTAAGTCTTCGTATTTATGAATAACTAAAATCCATTATCAAAGGGAAAAGCTTCCGACGTGTGGTAGTGCTCGAAACGCTGCCAACTCCCGCTTGAAGCGGCTTTGGTAGCGATTAATTGGGACTTACTATATTGATTTTGTATTAGAGTAAGCCGGCAGAACTTACCGATATTACACAGCAGATGCTGGTTATTTATTCAAATTGGTCCGTTGGAGACTGGGTGCTTTGTAATCTAGATTCTGGAGTGCAAAGAGCAGCGTTCATGTACTTATATTGACATTTCAATTAAGATTTTTGAAAAGTCAAGGGTACATTGTGCCTATGCTGTATATTTTTGTAAACTGGTGTACAATAAAGTATTAACCAAAACTAACTTGGAAAGTTCGCATCTATAATATCAGAGTTTATTGTATGTGAACATGGTACAGAAGGCCGATTAATTTAGGACTGATAAATTCTGATTATTATTTAACTTGTTTACATATGAAAATAACAGTTTCAAGTATTTATAATTATAAACTGGTATTGATTTGGATTTTTACTTTTAATTGAGGAATATTTTAATCACACTAAAATGAGAATCAGAGATAAGCCAATCAAAGCATAGAATTAAAAAAAAACTCATTCGCAATGAAAAATAATAAGTAAACCTACAGATGCTTTTCAAATACCTATTCAATGATACTCCAATGACATAGTTCGTCAACTTAAATATTTTCTTTTTCACAATATGGCGTCTGATTGGCGCCATATTGAATTTAGATTAATGTCATGTCTTTAGTAGCACTCGCAAGATTAAGAAAAACGATTGACGTAAGAATCATCAAAATCGGTCTTCGCGTTTGGTCTATATAGTGCCACAAAGGAACAGACATACATACATACATACATACATACATACATACATACATACATACATACATACATACATACATACATACATACATACATACATACATACATACATAGGCCGATAAACACATTACCGGGCCTTTGCGTTGCGCAGTCTGTTAAAAAGAGCCACTTACTTAACATCTTCACTCTCCTGGCACTTACTAGCAATGTAAATGGTTAGGTACTTTATGTATTAATCGTTCCAATTTTACATACGTTTTAGTGAAAAAAAGCTAAGAATTTTGTCCGCATGCCATTCTATGAATATGAACGACCACGCGAATGAAAACATAGAATGTTTGGTTTATTTTTAAATGGCAATTTCAATAAATTAGGCCGCGAATATAAACACAGAGTGCATAGCGTAACTGCGACGGGTGACAGAAATACCGAGGCATTCCTCCACAGAGATTCGTATCCCGAAAAACATCATATTACAGCATTCGTGAATCATCCGAACAATGTTTGCGACATTTATGGCTGCGTTCTTTTGAGTTATTGTGTTCCAGACTCAAATTTACTGTGATTTAATGTCTACCGGTCGTTATTTTTCTCACAATTTTCCTTATGGCTCGCGAGGTTTTTTTAGCCTCGGGGGTATCGTTGAAATGTAATTTAGATGCCGCAACACGTTCTGAACTTAATTATCATGCATCTCTGTAATAAAAGGGACAGTCGAAAGCATCAATATTATCACCTCAACGAAATCTCTCTCAGGTTCTCTCATCAAACAGTAATACAATCTGTTTCTATAATTACAAGTAACAAAAGAAAAAAAACTGCTAAACAGACAGACTAAGGATAAGGAAAGATGGGTGAGGATCGTAGCTCCTAAACGAACGGACCGATTTTGATGCGTATTTTTATGTTTGAAAGTAGCTGTAATCGAGATGGTTCTTAGCTATAATGCGGAAGGGGGAATGGGGTCTGGAGTTATCTACATTTTTGATTTGTGCTTGTATTATCATTACTGGGTTTCGACAATTTTGATCGTTATTTGCTATTGTTATTGCATGTACTACTCTATTATCAAACTATGGTCATCGATTTCTCATCAGTGACTCATGCGACTCTTAAAGGACATTCAGACGGTGAAATGAAGCGTCAAATACGCAAAAATAAGACAGGCGAACAATTTAGCCTGAATTTCCGTTCGCACGGTACGGACCATTTAACCCAATAAATTTAGACCATTACCCGTGTCCGAGAGGTCTGCAATAAAGCGATTTAGAATGACCGTGTCGCTTTGAAAGCTCGTTACGTTTTTTGCCGAAGACACCAATGAAATTAATTTTGTATAATTGGAGGCATTCAAAACATTCGGACGTCGTTCTAGTCGGATTGGGTTGCGGGATGTAGGGTTTATTTCAGTTTTTGTGTTGTATTTGGACAGATAGACAGTAACGCATCTATTAATAAAGTAAAACAGACGACAAGGATTTCATGAAAGGGTTATGAGACTATAAATGTACCTACAACAATACTGTAACCTGCACAATCTCACATCGTAATGTTAATCGCATTCAAGCTACTAGTATACTAAATATATAAAATTAACATTAGAATTTATATCGGTCACCCCCTGTACTAACAAAGCTGTATTTTGCTGATAATGTAACTTACAGAAAGAATTTTTAAAATCGGTTCAGTATTTTTTGAGTTTATCTTTTACAAACAAACACACATACAAACAAACAAACATAAAAACAAATCTTTCTACTTTATAATATTAGTGTAGACAGCCAGCGTGCCACGTGACACTGTGCGCCCGCCAACAATAAGCCTAATAAATATTTGGTCCGCCCCAATGAACAACATTCCAAATTCAAAACTCATTACTCTCTGAAATTTCAAATATTTGCTTGCAGCGGTGCCCGCCCGCGGCTTCATCCGCGTGGTCATTTCCCTGGGTTAAAAGTAACCTATATGTTATTACAGTAAAAAAAGTACCTATAAAGTACCTCAAACCCTAAGGTATCCACCAGAGAAAACCGTATCGCAATCGGTTCAGTACATTTTACGTGATGCGCGTACAGACAGACAAACAGACAAACAGATATCATTTCCAAAATGTTATGTTCTTGTTCAGTAGCTTATTTTAAGTCCCCTAGACCATTTTCTTTATTACACTTCTTTTTTCATTGTACAGACTTACCGCTTTATCAGAAGTATAGATAAATTATTAGCATGCATTTGTTTTAATACAAGGTTTTCAGCCTGCTTCATACTTCTGTGCTTCAACCATACAATTTTTGTTTATATCATGCCTAATTTTGTTGTATTAGAGAATTTTCCCCGCTAGTTTATCTGTGTCTACCCGGTATCGCTCCAAAAATGTTCGCTGTATTTCATTCGGAAAAATTGGGCGTGCCGTTAGACATGACGGGACCGGAAATTCAGTTAGAAGTTCTTTTAAGTTATTTGGACACCATGCATGTGTGCTCCGGAAGGACAATAAACAGAGCATGAAATAATATTTCAGCTATATTTGAAATATAATACTTTACTATCTATCTTAGTAATAAAATATATTTAATAAATATATGACAACGGAAGTATAGGCGATATTTTCCTTTTTAAGTGAAAATAGAATAAGTAAATTCAGTTCCTTTGTCAGGATTATAATAGAGCGTAGAGGTAAAAAAATGTTTAGAGGATTTTGTTTGTCTAGGTTTCCGTTTGATTCGGTCTAAGCAAACTCTTTCGTGATCAGCAAGTTATAAGAGTATGACGTCACAAAAGACACGAGCCTTGATTAATATAGAGATGTTTAACCAATTGAACAACGGTTTAAAAGAAAATGTATATTTTATTACAGAAAATAAATTAGTCTATGTACTTGAACACTAATATTCAAACAATCACGAATAGAAAGTTATACATTAAGGTGCAACGTTTCGCTCAGCGCGCCAAATTCAAATTTTCTTGCGTTTTTTGTCAATTACGGCTCTATTACTCATCGTGGGTTCATGAAAAAATTAAATTATTTTGCGGCAATAAATGGGTTGTATGAAAAAATTACGGTTAAAATGATCACCTACATAATATTGATTTAGCTACAATTGTCAATAACTTAATTTTCATCTTGGTTTTTGGTTTAATGACAAATGTACTTATACTAGCTTTAACCTTGATATTTTGGTTGGAAAATAAGTTTTCATGAACCCACGATGAGTAAATAGAGCCGTAATTGTCAAAAAACGCAAGAAAATTTGAATTTGGCGCGCTGAGCGAAACGTTGCACCTTAACAAGTAAATTGACGCAAACATATATACGACGCACGGCCCGCAAAAATAATAGTAATATCATTTTAACGTTTCATATTTATTTACATACTTTACTTTACTTGATAGTTGCAATTGCAAAATTGGACTATAGTACTTACGAGTACATAACTTGCATAACCTAAAATTAAAATTTTGTAAGAAGCTTGAAAACCAACTGCTAAAGTTTAGGAAAAAAAAATTTTTGGAAAGGGCTTTTAAATACCTTCATTTTGATTCCTCACTCGATAGTTTTGGATAATTTTTTGTTCCGTTGGAAATACAATATCCTGTTAATGCACTTTGAACTTTATAGCAGTCTGCGTTTACATAGGCACAGATTAAGTAATAGTCACTACGGGCGAATTGGCGCGAAAATATTCTCGTCGATGCGGTCCCTTATACTCATTTTCCATTCCTTGCTCAATGGTTTGACGCAATCGCACAAAACTCGGCCTGTGATCGGCTGAATATATGTTGCCACTGACAAACCGAACCAAAGACATAAGAAAATATTATTTATGGAAATACAACCACGGAAAACAGATGAAGACAAAAATGGGGTGATTTTCCAGAAAAATATTGTATCTTAGAAATAAGATCAATGACATCATGTTATTATGTTTTATTCAAATATTACATGAATGTATCTATCTAATAACATTAAAATATCAACACAATTTAGTACAAAAAGTGACCAGAATATCTATTTGAAAACCAGATTTTTTGAAAAAAAAATCGTCTAAATTTTAGGTCAAGTTTTATACGTGTTTTATTTATTATACTAAGGTTATAGGTATTATTTAGTTATACTTATTTAGTGTTTAAACACAAAGGAAAAATATCCCTTAAAATAAAACACTCCGATCGGATAACGAACGGGGGATTCGAAATCTGTGCAAAACTGACTGCCACAGCAACCAGGTGCATTTAGAGTTTTTCATTTTGGCAACAGGAGGGGCCGGCCGTGTATCGGGCGCCCGGGGATTTGGCAACAGGAGGGGCCGCGTGTATTTACCGGGGCAGTTGTAAGCCGTCATATTAATTTTCTTGACACTTCATATATCCTATAGCACTCTCGTGATTAATACGAATCCAATGATACCTCATTTATAAAAATCCATCAAGATACTTAGGCTTTAGGATGTGCCTAAGAAACTTACAAACAAACAAACATACATAAAACCCAACACAACCCTCCTCAGTCGGGTGAAAACTGCATTTGATTAATAGCCCGTAGTAACCAAGGTTCTACCAACATACCAGATACGGTATTTATATTTATTGTGCCAGGGACAGAGAGGAACATATAATACTTGTCTATGTACCATTATTTCCATAATATTTATTAGTAAGAAATCAACATAGGCACTGAAATAATTTACTAAAAACTACCGAGACAACATAAATGAAATATGAGGCCACCTAGACCTAAACACTAGGTACAGGAGATATCAGTGAACATACAGACAAAAGTATATACTGTTGAACTAAGAACCTCCTCCTTTTTTTTTAAATTGATGTTTTATATAAAAAAATAACAACGATCACTTGACGCGCGAGGTTCTACTAAGGTGGTAACATTACATCGCAGTTCAAATACCAACAATCTGTTAAACATCTTATATTTACACAAAACCGTTAACGACTGAGATACAGGTACTCTATCAATTGACAATGCAAGGCATAAATCGGGCATTATCGTCGAGAGCCCGTCAGGAGGGCCGTTAGATTCAATTCCTGCAGATTTAGTACTATCTGCCCTTCCGACGACTCACCTTGATGTTACATGTGGCTAGATATATGGGTCATGTAAGTGATGTGGATAATCTAAGGCGACTCTCACACGGAGCCGCTCGCCTCCGCAAGGTCAAGCGGATAGCTTTCGTCGCACTGCGATGTGAGTAATCAGACGAGTCCTATCATCTATACTTATTATTAAAAAAAACGAACAGTCTGTACAAAGAAGATAATTAATGGTGTACTGAAAAAATAAATAAGCTACTGAACAAGAATATACCATTTTTTTAAATCATGTATGTTTGTTTGTTCGCACATCACGTAATAACTACTATACCGATTGCGATGCGATTGTCAGCGTTGGATAGCGTAGGGTTTGACTTAAAAACTGGGGTACTTGGTATCTTAATCCGATGATTAGATTCCGAGCAATCGATAAAAAAACTATTTGACGGCTGAACGAATGTTGAAGGAAGGAATATATTGTACTATAAAGATACTTTTGGTCCCGGAATAACATGTATGGGCTACTTTAAATGAAATGACCACGCGAGCACAGCCGCGGGTACAGCTTAGTATATATTATTATTATTATCTGGTAGAAGGCAGTTAGCGCGGTGAAATGGCTCGCGCATTGTACCGCGCGGTTGATCGGTTCACTGCGCGCGACCGCGCTGTTCCACACACGGCAGTTCTATGCAACACTGGCGGAAGCTGCACTGCCATGCAAGGCACGGCGCGAATTAGTGTTCTGCTTCACCGCCTCCGCACACCGCGGTGGCAGGTGATGCCGTATGAGTGTCATGTCTTATTTAGCTATGTACAATTATATGTACCTACCATTTAGCTATGGCATGTGGGTTGTCCAACTGTTTCATATAGTAGTTATCTACGAGTAGTTATATTTTGTGTAGTTGGTCCACAGTCCACACCAATATATATAAGTGAAACGGTGTCTGTTTATTTGTTTGTTTATTTTAACGGATTTTGATGAAATTTGAATGGAGATAGCATATACCCTGGAATAACATAGGATACTTTTCATCATCATGATCATCATCATCATCATCATCATCATCCCTCACGCGGGTGAAACCTCGGGACGCAGCTAATAGTTAATAAAGGCACTTGCCCTGTTAAAAAAAAGCTATACACTTACTTAGTTAGACGGCTGGTTGGTCTAGTGGCTAGTAACCCTAGGAACGAAATCAAACAGTCGCGGGTTCGAAAAGCCTGCAAGGTGCAATCATTTGTGTGATGAACATAAATGTTTGGTTCTGAGTCATGGATGTTGATATTCGTATTTATGTGTTTATCCGATCTAGTGCCCATATTACAGGGTATCCTAGTTTGGGGCTAGGTAATTGGTGTGGAATTGTCCCGAATATATTTATTTATTTTATTTAGTTCAGTATATAATAGTCTAAGTCTGATTTTTCTTTAGATGAAATCTCTACAAACCGTACTCTTGTGGCGTTTCTGTCAAAGTTACAAACAAGAAAAACATCGTGTTGCTGTGTGAGGTGTGAAGGCTGGCCCTACATATATTGTTAGTAACTCGATATTCTTGGTAGTATGATGTCACTGGCAAGAGTAATAGTAATACCATGCTACCAAATTATCCTCCAGGAGATAGGCACTCCAGGTGTGGAACAGAAAAAGCTATTATTAGCTAAAGCTTTCATTATTGAATTTTACAATTTACGGAGTGAACAGATCTGATAGATTGTGTTACTTTATTGGCAAGCTAAAATCCTCATCTAAATAATCCCAAGGAAGCCTTTGAAATTACAATGGGATGTCTTGCACGCCATGATGGATGTGACTCTCACCTTTGCTCCCAGGAGATAATGATGAATGGTCTTAGAACACGAGACTCCTTCGGGAACTGGGTCATGTGAAAAAACTGTGTAAGAAAACAAGGTGCTGAAGTTTATCAAAACATATCTGTGTTCTTGTAGAAACTGGAAATATAGAACGAGTAAATGATCTGAAAATACTGATGAATTAAAACAATTACTAGGTAGTTATATGTACCACAAACCCACCGTTGTTTACCGAAGTCCAATTGCGACATATTTAATCATACAAGTAGGTACTAACTTTGATTGTGAAAGTACCAAGTAAGCACTTTTGTACTATGTTTTTCTATGAATAATGCGCAGTAGAGGTATTTTACATGTTGACTTGGTTTAATTGCAGCATTTATGTACTTGATGTTTTTCTCGATATTGTATGAGAAAAGTAACTACTTAGTTGTTATTGCAAATGAAGTATGTTCCAGAATCGCCTACGCATTTAATGAGGTTATATAAGGAAGTTATTAAGTAGAAATTGACATTATTTTATCTTCGTTGAATTGTACGGTCAAAAGTAAGACCAATAAAATTAACTTCAAATTTAATTTGTTGTTTATTTTATTAAAATCTCGGCTGCGTCCAATTTGTCTAGGTACGCGTATGTTTCATCAGTTTACATTTATCTCTAATAATCCTAGTAACTGCTAAGCCAATAATAATAATTACCAAGCTAATGACCATCGGCATTAATGTAAGTACATGATAATATGTCATAACTAGGCAATAAGTTACCAATATTATCTCCATAACATCGTCAATTACAAGCGTATTACACAAATCAAAGTAATGGCAGACTTATTGATACGCAACTCATACGCTACGTATTGGCGTACCGCCAGATGGGTTGTAATTGACACGTTGAAAGACGTTTTATTGTCTGGTTGAGAGATGGTAGGATTGAACTTCAAGGAGTTATAATGTTAAACATGGCAGTCAATCATAAAGACGTAGGGTCTGTTTCACAATTGGCTATTAAAGTGGCAAGTTGTTATGACAAAACATGAATCATAATCGTGAACATCGACCTAACGTGCCAAATTACATAAGGGCAAACAATCTATACTTATAATAAAGCAGTAGTAGTCTGTAAATTAAAATTTAAAAAAAACACAATCAAAAAATATATTTGTCATAGATACAAATATATTTTTACAGAAAAAGATTTTTGTTTTTTTATTATTTTGTCTCTTCTTCGCGCATCACGTAAAAATTATTGCACCGATTTCAGTTTTCGCTGTTTTTGAATGCTGATTCGTTCAGAAAATTATTCGTTAAAATTGCCCGCAAGTCCGGTGACAGTCCACAAAACTTATCACTGGGAAGGTAGAGGAGAGCAGGAGACCCAGAAGAAGAAGCCCCATGAGCTGATCGCACCAAATCCAAGCTTAACTCAACATAAGTCGCAGAAGCAGTGCACTTCGCCGATAACTGGCTCAGATGGTGAGGAAACAGTGACACTATGGACGAACTATTGGAGGAACGACGCAATGAGAAGGAGGATTCGTAAGTTCTTTAGACTGTGGTGAATTGGTAACGCCACTTTCATACCTTCCGTTCATGGTCGACAGCTGGTAAACAACTTAATCAAAATAGGTATTTAACTTATAAATTATTTAAAAGTTTGTCCAATGTTTAGTAGGTACTATTTATTGATTGCGTATCACAAGCAAAGTATTCATTTAACAAATTACACGGTAATTGTGAAAAATACTTAAAATTTTCTTTTTAGTTTAAAGTTCAGTTTTATGATGGACAACATTTTGATGCGAAATGGATTTAAAAGAAATGAATGTTACATCATATCATGTCATACACGAGAAAACCGAAAATTTACATAAAATTGAATTAATGAACATGTAAATATGTTTTACATTATTAGATTTAAAGAGGCACCTGAGTCCAGAGAGGTCATCCGAGGAACGACATTGTCCCGAGAGTTGCCCCTGTAAGTATAGTGGGCCTTATAAGTCTAAGCAATGCCCTGGATCATCTCTTTCCCGGGGGACATTGAAGACTGAAAAAGATTTGGTGTATCATTATTTTATTAATTTATTTTTTCTCGGTTTTTTCCCCTCCCTCCTTCCCTATTAAGATTTGATCTTCTCTCGTCTATCTAGGAATGCTTCCATCATTTATCTAACTCGCTATCGGTCAATCTAGCTAGACTGTTTGTAACTGAAAGATCATTTATTTATAGCCGCAAAAACAAATCACATTGCCAGTTCAAAAACAAACTCAGTTATTGTCTCGGCATACGGCGCCAAAGGTAGGCACTGATATACGAGTAGGTAATATGGTCTCAGATGGGACATAGCTCAGTATAACGAGGCTTTACTGGCCTCCCCCGGCCCGTAAATTTAGGAGAACTATTCTTTTCCCGATAGAATTTCCCAAATTTATTCCGTAGTTCGCCGAATTTGCCACATTTATTTCACTTTGACGTAATAAACCTTGTGAAATCGTATTTGGAATGGTTGAGGAAGAGGAAAAGCAGGCCGGAGTGGGGGCGTCGGAGCGGTTGTGTTGGAGATAATTGCCCATAACAAAGCGCAAGGTCGACGAGGGCTCTCTTAATGTTGACCCTGTTTTGGGGGAGATATATGCTGGAGTATGCAGTCTACTGCCTTTTTTCTGTATCCACTGATTAAATTTTTGGGTTGTATTACGGTTCTGACGACACTATCCCCAAATATTGATTTTATGGTTGAATTATGAAGAAAGAGCTATTATCAATAATTTATTTAGTGACATTCAAAATGTTAAATTGATCTGAAAAACCGAACTTAAATTAAAAAGTATAGTGTACTTGCTTGAAATTAAGTGAATTCTTTGAATACCTTCTATTAATTCAGGTGTCTAGTATCAAAAGTAACACTTTCTTATTTTTTTATGCTGTTATTTTGTCTATGGCATTTTGTTACGTGTAATAAATTCACTCTACTTTTATAAAATGCCTCAGTATCAAAGGCACCTAACAATGTCACCAATCAAGTAGCAATCTCCTTCTAAATGACAGTTGCGGTTTCTGAAGATTCTACAGTTGCATAGAACTCGTGCCAAGTTTTTATATTAGGGACGTTATATGAGTCATAGCTATACACAAACTTGAAAGTTAAGCTTACGAGGCAACAATGTAGCTACAAAACAGACACAAATATCTGCGCTACATTTTAAACACCGCTCGTAAAGAATGTTAAGTCCTCCAAGTTTTTAGAGTGGCGAAGATGTTAATTAAGATGGAGAATAAATTTAATGAGGCCGAAGGAACCGAAACACCATTAAGTAAGTGCTTCATTAACAAAAATCTTGATTTTCCGCTCGTTAAAAAATAAGATATTTAATGATTAAAAATGTTCCTGAAAGCACCTCCTATTTGGTGCCTGCCTTATTATTCTTTTGTGTATTTTTCTTTGACTTATGAAATTTATACTGAAATTAGGAACCTTTTCTTTAACTGATTCTACAAGACTTGTTTAAGATAGTAATTCTCTTTTAAATATGGTTTTATTACGCTGCTTTGTCCGTGTGGATATTTTCCCGGGATATAATGTATATTATAGAAAGATAGATAGATAGATAACTCTTTACTGAACCACACAAATAAAAATCTTACAACTAAAAAATCAAAATTTATAATAAAGTGTCACAATGGGCGGTCTTATCGCTCAGAGCGATCTCTTGCAGACAACCGTGGAGGGAAGGAATAACGGAGGTAATAAGGACGGTGGTTTTAACCAATAAATAAATACATAAACCATAAATAAGCGCTAAAAAATTACAAAGTAATAATGAAATTAATTATGTGTTATTCCAGAACGTAAAGTACTGATAAGCATTATATAAGGGAATTTATCAAAGACTAGCTTCCTCCCGCGACTTAAGTACAAAACTAAACGACTAAAGTATATCGCGAAAAAAGCCTCCTATTTTTTATAGCATATTAAAAACCAATTCAAAAGTATAGCACCAAAGTATTGTATTCTCTTTAGCACTAACGCTCTTGATGGTTTTTGACAGACTTGTTATTATTTCGTTTCCATGGCAACCATTCCTTAGAGCAAATAATCGATATCTTCCAGTTTTCCCGTGGAAACTTACCATTTTCCGGGATAAAAAGTATCCTATGTGTTATTCCAGGAACAACTCATAGGCTATCTCTATTCCAAATTATATCAATACCGCCCAGTCGTTATCGCGTTTACTCCCCAAACAAACACACACATATTGGTGTAGGTAGATCACAAAATTTCGTTGGTGCTTTATGAATAATGATGACAGACGAAACCATGTTTTTACACGTTAAACAAATTGGTATTTTATCTAAAATATAAACCTAATGTGTTGCTAAAACCAAGTTTCATCATAATCCATTCAGTCATTATGGAGCTGAATGGTAACAAACATACCTACACACATGCTTTCTCATTAATAAAGATAGGATTCGTTCGTAGGTACCTATATAATCAAAGCCAACAACAGCAACTACTCAGCAACTTTAAAACCTTCGTTTTGAATTCATACCTTCACAATCAGAAAACTACGGTATAGTTCAGATTAATTTATTTGCTTATCGCCACTTACGCATTTGTTCACTTCAAATCTTGCGATAGATTTTCCCGCTACTTCGAATTAACCGATTCTCATGAAACTTCGCACACAAATTCAACCCCATAACAATACAACATGATGATAATTTCAACCTTCGAGCCTTAAGTTCTGATGCTGAAAGGGTACTGTCTACCTAAACTGTGAGCCTTGAAACTGTGCCAAACAGCGACTTGTCTTAGACTCAAAGTCCTAACTCGTCAGTCGTTGGCTTGGTTGTCGTATTATGTACCTAGTGCTGGCCTCTGGTTACAGAATTTGTCGACCCGCCCTAGGTCCTCAGCTTAACGACTGCTATCAAACAATAACAGCCGGGACCAACCCTCCGAAAATAACCCAGAAATCATCACACGTGGTATTCCAGGACCAAAAGTACCTATAAAGTACAATATTTTCGTCAAAATTCGATCAGCGGAAATATATAGTTTTTTATTGGCATCTAATCATCGGATTAAGATACCAGTAACTCAGTTTTAAGTCAAACTCTAAGCTATCCAACAGTGAAAACCGCATCACATCGGTATAGTAGTTTTTACGTGATGCGCGAACAAAAATACAGACGAACAGACCGACACGATTTAAATATGTTATATTTTTGTTCAGTAGCTTATTTTATGTACCCTAGTTTATTTTAAATTATCTTCTGTGTACATACTTTTTCGTCCATATTGCTCTATTATAAGTATAGATAGATAGAAGGTTCTGCGGAGGCACTGACCTACTAGCATTTTCGCCAATTCAAGTTTATTTTATTAAAATTATTATCACGTCATTGTAAATATTTGTCACGAATCAGTGAAATGATGGACGTTTTAATTTAAGGGAGTTATAGAAAAATTCACAAAATATCATTTATATCTTCGTTTGATTCTTTCTCCACTCCCGTGCACGTTAACGAACACCAATTGGTTAATATTCCACCAATATTACACATGAACACGCGAAGAAACACAAGATTGAGAATATAATAACTCCAATCGTATTTTTTCAAATAACTCCGAATGGAAAATAAAACCGTTTAACTATAATAAATGTTTAAATGCTCACAAAGGCTTATCTGAAAGCTAAATGTCACATCATACATAGGATTCCGTTACAGTAGACGCAAGTTCCGTAATTACAATGTGACCTCTAAGAGATACTTATCTCACTTCACCTCAAAGTTCTGTGATGTGTAATTCCTTGAGTGTATCAGATACTGTTTCAGGAGACTCGGGGGAGACGGCCGTGACATCTGAATGTATGACGGAACCACGCGCCTTGGCCTAGTTACTAGTTGAACAGTTTAATTTTATTTTCTCTTACTCGTATGTTGACTACAAATGTATACGAACTTCGCGATAAAAAATACATTTAATCGATTTTAGGGAGAAGTATTAATACGTTTGAAAATCTCAAAATAGATTGAACAAATCTTATATTTAAAGGTTATTTTAAAAGTGCTATATACAGGTGGATATTTGAGATGGGACAGTAAGGGCAGGTACCATAACCGTTATAGTTACAGGAAAACGTGCCAAGAATACCTTCCATAACTTTTTGAGATATTCTGAACTGCATTCACAGATTTTGGATAAAATGTACAGTCAGCAAGAAAATGGTAATTATACACAAACATATTTTTTGATGCCAATCGATCCTGTTTAATATAAGGATCAAAAGTCTCTAGCGGACCGACTTTGAGTACTAGAAATTACAGAAATTGTGAAAAACTTTACCCATACATTTTGTACGAAATTTCCTTAACCGTTTTAGCTACATGAAGACATTGTTAGGAGACTCTATTTAACTTTTAGAGATATTTTGACCTGCATACTCAGATTTTGGAAAAAATGTACATTGAACGAGAAAATAGGCAATGTACACAAAGTTCTTTTTTGATGCCAATCGATCCTGTTTCTTATAAGGATCTAAAGTCTTCACTAGATCTACTGAGGTAAGATTACTAGAAAAGTCAAAAATCTCAACAAATACTTATTCTTTTCATTTTGAAATGATTAAAATAAAATTCTAACATCGTTCGAATCCTTTTTTTTTTTTTTTTTCCAAAGTCTGTGAATGCATATCAAAATATGTCCACAGACAGACACACGGATTCATACACACCCTAAACTTATAACACCCCACTCTTTTGTCGGGGGTTAAAAATAAAGGACACAAATACAGAGATAAGCAAAACACTAATGAGGTGAATACTTTAAACAAATCCGGAAATGCAACGTGTTATACGGTGACCAAGCTTATACTCACCATATAACTACCATACCACGTACTAATAATTAATCGATCTTCAAAAGGCCTAGGTTCTCAAATCATCTGTTTTTTGGTTTATTCACAACTAAGGGGTTTCTAGATCGATTTGGATAATATAAAGCGTAAGCCCAAATAAATTCAATGAAAACTGATGAGTGAGGTTAAGTGTCAGTTTTTTTTTGACTTTTTGATTAAAATATATTGCCACCAAACAAATAACAAAATTTTGCTAGTGAGCGCATTCATACGTTATTATAACTGAGCAACTATTGTACGGCAGCAGTTGCCTATACATGCGCGCTTAGCATAATAAGTCTGGTGGATATCAGACCTTCTAACACGGAGGTGTTTTATACTCCTGTAAAAGTAAATGGAGTAAAAGAGCGTTAAGAACTGTTAATGGTTTCACTGGCCGTAGAATGTCGTTAAGAGTCTATACTGTGTTACTTTTAACGTTAAGGAAATGTGTTTTTTAAACAGCCACCTATGCTATTCAGCTCTACGAACATTGTTGTTGTTTTCCTAGTTTATTAAGTTAAATCTAACACAAAATTGTCATATTGTCCTAAAAGGCATATTACATTAAGTTTTATTAAAATAGAAACATTAAAATATATAAAATCACAACCAGCCAACGATGAAAAGTATACCCAGACTAAAAAATAAATTGATTGTTATACTTAGAATAAAGCATCACAGAGTATAGTTCGTAGCATATCTCCCTAAATATGTTATATCAGTGGTATCTCTCCTTATACAAATAAAAAATAACTACTCTATGGGTGTAACAGATGGATACCCAACATTCATCGACTTATCAACTAATTTATGCGAGCAGATTTGCTTTGTTTCAGTTACAACTTTCAAACCAACACGTTCGCAGAAAGGACGGAACTCAATCCCATACAAGTCGTCGCCAATCTCATCTCTTGTTGTTTGTTGTGCTCTCCCCATCACTATGTTTTCGCCGCAAGTTTCTTGGATCCTTTCCAGCGAAATCACGGAGTGTAAAAATCCATTGGATTCCAGATACAGTAATAAAATGATAAAAATATTGTCGCGATGAAATTATATTCGCAGCTACTCTCTATAATGTTTTAAAAATAGGTTAGGAACTGAAATAGCTGCGTGGAGATTAGTGAATTGATTCTAAAACTAGTTGGTTCGGTTTGCGGCACTGGCCGTTGTCTTCAGAATTACATCATAAAAATAATTTTGGTTGCGGAAATATAATGGGGCATAAGGGTACCATTAAGGTTCTTTAGTAGTTTAAAAAGCTTTTGTTTATAGGAAGCATGAGGTAGATTTTGAAGAAAACAAGAACGGTGGTGAAATCTGGTCATTAAAAAGACGGAATTTCAGTGATAAGCATAAAAAAGCTGAAGGTTATCAATATTAGGACAAAACATGTTACGGGGAAAAAATAGATAACACTGTATAGGTAATAATTATATATTAAGTAAAGCACCTGCTTTTTTTGTACTTGGTCTGGCACGTGTATACCCTATTGTACAATATACAAGATCTCATTAAACAGACTCCTGATTATTCTCGTACAAACTGGGATGTTGGCCCGAGAGCCCGGGAGGCTCCGACAATTTTCGGATTAAGTTCACTACCGAAGTACGAATGCTTTCATTGACGGAGATCACAGTGTACCAAACTGGGCAGTTTGGCAACTTAAGAAAATATAAAATCCCAACCATCTCACACGGTTTATTACTAGATTTTCACCCCTTCTAGTTGTAAATTTATAGTGAAAGATTAATCTCATGGGCATGGCCTAATTTAGTTAAACAACAACAACAACAAAAAATCAGTTAATAATATGACGGTGAAGAAATCCTGCAGTAGGATAATGTACGTTATAGTTGCTTACGACTAAAATTCCTTCAATCTTACTAACTATATTTATTCAAGTACACAAATTGTTCTGAAACATGCAAATGAAGTGCTATCAACCGTGTTACGAAGATTAGTCAAAAAATGAAGCAGAACCCGCAAGATATCAGAAAACACCGCTTAGAAGTAAATTACTTAGTCTTGTACTTATCGAGTGTGACTTCAATCATTTTGTTTGAAGTTAGTGCACTGCCTTCTACGTGCCTGGAGTTTGAAAATGTCGTATAATTACGTAAACATGTCTGAGCTGTAATTTCCATTTGCGACATCGTCTGGAGAAAATGTATGTATCAAAAGATGTTTTTGTACGCATGAATTGCAATGGGCTACGTATTCCTGCTTGTTGTCGTGGCATTGTTTTTGTGTATTTACATTTATTTTGTCAAAGTAGTACTTACGGATAAACTATTTGATTCAGTTTAAGGGATAACTGCATCTCATAACTTTGCATAACACGAATTAAAGCCGATTTTAAGATCGTTCTAATTAATTTGCGGTGACTCTACTTTTAGTCTCGACAAAAATCGTAGAAAAGACCTTGCGTTGCGAGACGCTGTATTTTTGAATATAAGAAAGAAATAAAGAAGAAGATATACTTCCACAATTGACATAAATACATGGTCTCACAAAAATGTGATACAAACTCATATTATTGTTCATTATTATACTTTCCTTCGCAGTATATTGGCGTATTGTATGACAATATTACTTCGGAGAGCCACGGTTCTAATATTAATATAGCTGTCTACTTGCATTTACAAAATATTGAGAGTGTACCCTCTGGGGTATTCGTGCGTGTACTTGAGAGCATGTTATTGACATGTTGCTAAAAGTAGATTATAAGAGTTTTATGGAAGATTTCTGATATAAGCGTCTAGGTTTTTGCTTAGACTTTTAGGGACCTTTAATAAATAATCTGTATTTTAGTTTTTGGTATTTTGATTCAATCACATAGGTACGTAGATATAAATAACTGATTTGCTTTTAATAGTTAGGTTTTTCATATTCATAATACATTTTGGGTAGGTATCTAAGTATATGATAATGCAGCGTATCATATAATACATGTTGGGTAGGTATCTAAGTATATGATAATGCAGCGTATCATATAATACATGTTGGGTAGGTATCTAAGTATATGATAATGCAGCGTATCATATAATACATGTTGGGTAGGTATCTAAGTATATGATAATGCAGCGTATCATATAATACATGTTGGGTAGGTATCTAAGTATATGATAATGCAGCGTATCATATAATACATGTTGGGTAGGTATCTAAGTATATGATAATGCAGCGTATCATATAATACATGTTGGGTAGGTATCTAAGTATATGATAATGCAGCGTATCATATAATACATGTTGGGTAGGTATCTAAGTATATGATAATGCAGCGTATCATATAATACATTTTGGGTAGGTATCTAAGTATATGATAATGCAGCGTATCATATAATACATGTTGGGTAGGTATCTAAGTATATGATAATGCAGCGTATCATATAATACATTTTGGGTAGGTATCTAAGTATATGATAATGCAGCGTATCATATAATTATAATTAAAAAGATTGTCTTGTTCCTTCCTGGATAAGAATCAATATATTTCACAAAATTAGAGCCAAGATAAATATTCTACGCACTTATACATTGTACGTATATTCTACTAAGTAAATATAATAATGTACTTGCTTCCACGGGACATGTTCTTTTTTCTATGATGATGTTTCTATTTCTCAATCAATAATTGAATGAGGAAAAAACTTGCTGAAATATGTTTTTTTTACTATTTGCGTTACTGCAGCGGAACACGATTGAATTAAATTTTCTCTACTGAAAACGAAAACTATGACTTGTCATCAATATTTACTTTTAAGTGATAGGTATATTCTCATTGTTTTTTATTGACTTACTAGACCACACACACTGCCCTGGAGATAAAACAACTAACTATTACTATGTGTCCGCACAGAAGCCACATATACGCCTGTGTATCCTCGTCTTGATTCCTAATCAACAATCAGCACACATAGCTTTTACCTACTTTATCGAGATAAACAAAATCCAACTCAGAGCATCTGTCTAGGTTATTAATTATATTGTACCAAAGTGTCTATAAAATGGCATATCCATCTTTTTGTTAGACAAAATATGATGAATAACGGAACCCTAAAATACGAGACATGACTCGCTACTTTGCCCAGTTTTTTAATTTTCTTTCTCAGAGACGTGTTAGTGTTGTTTGTGCCTACACCAATACGACGATAAGTCCCACCGTCACGTCACATTCACATTATATCCGTGCAACAAAACCCCTTTTTTATTTCCTACGATCTCTGTTTTCATTTAAATTCACGGCGTGACGTTTTTCTCGTTTGTTAGCTTTTATTTTCCAATGAAATCTGCGCTGTTTAATGTTTTATTATGTCCCGATGTTTTTACAAAAGTCCTTTGTAAACGTCGTCAAATTAAGAATATTTCGGTGGATGGCGTTCATTTGAGTAAATTTAAATATAGGTACATAGTAATTTATTTATTTAATTTAATTCTTAGAATGATTAATGATTATTTTAGTGTTTTTCTTTATGATCATTTATGGAAGTCATACGCAACCACAGAGTAGTTTATATTATTCGTTGAAGCAAATGCAAAAAATTTAGATTGATTAAAGCAATATCATTATTACCAAGTACAATCATTTTTCCTTTAGAGCAACTAAATCACCAAACCAAACACTTCGAAAACCTTCACAGGGACTTAAGATTTCTTTTTCCTAAAAATAATTCGATTTCCTCTGTAATTTGTCACTAAAGACTGTGACAAGGCGGCCGTCACAACTTCAGGCAAGGCGGGATCAAGACCTTATGAATAATTAAATGCATCAGAAACACAAACTTTTTATCCCGCGCTCTTGTAAGGTACATTTTTAAGTGACAGCGAGAGGAGACACGGAATATCGCTTTCCATTTTATGTTTGAAATATTTTTTGCTTGCGAATTGGATTCGCAGGAACTTGAACGAATTGGGGCCAATTTCATATTTTATTCTGTACTAGCTGTGTCCACGGCTTTGCCTGTGTGGTAATTTATCTGGTTATGATTACCCTGTGCTATTCCAGGATCTAACATACCAATACTCAAAATACCTTCAGCCGTCAAATATTTTTTTAACGATTGCTCGAGTTCTAGTCATCGGATTGAGATAACAAGTACATCAGTTTTTAAGTTTCAACCTCAGATATGCGCGAACAAACAAACAGAAAAAGAAACATGAAAAAAAAGGTATGTGGTTGTTCAGTAGATTATTTCACCTTTCTACCTTATATATATATATATATATACACCTTCCTACCTTATATATATATATATATAGATATATATGTGTGTGTGTGTGCGTGCGTTTGTGTGTGTGTGTGTGTGTGTGTGTGTGTGTGTGTGTGTGTGTGTGTGTGTGCAAAATTCAGTGTGACGTAATTCAACCTCCTTATATTTTAATTCAATTTATTTTCAAGATGGTGGCCAAATGGGTGAAAATGCGTCCCGGAAAACTTATTTTTAAACTCAGGCTGGACGTCTATCTATGAACATAAAATATGATCGCATCCTACCGAAAATGTAAGGTTGAACACATTTTTTTTACAACGAATGGAGCCCTCTATACCGCTACTTTTAAAATGTTGACCTTTCCACCTTTAAAGTACTTTTATGCGGTGCTGCCATAAGTTTAGGTCAATAAAGTGTACTAGTATTTTATTGCCAGTGAATTGAAGAAGTTTTTAGGAAAGGAACAAAAATAACACAATTTTTTATGTTAGGGACCAAATATGAAGAGATATTTTGCTTGGACCACCAACATACAAAAAAACAACTGAAGAAATTTAGTAATTTTGACCGAACAGGTATTAGTTTGGTCAAAATTACTAACTTTTTGCCTGAAACTGGTTTTGTTAAAAAAATAACCTAAATATAAAAAGTCGCGGAACATACCGGGGGAATAAATTGATAGGCATTGGGGTACCCCACCACCGATGATCTATTTTTTCCAGTTACACCATGTATAGATAGATACTTATTATCAAAATTATTAACAAGTGCGAGCCTGCCTCTACCTCATTTTGCCACTATGTGGCCCTTGCCTAACAAAAGGTTGCCACCGCTGCCCTAGACCATTTTTTTTGATTACCTTTATTTTACAGTTTTTTTGGTACTTGATACTTTATTATAAGTATATAGATAGATAGATACACATAGATGAGTTGTTCCACAACCAAAAGTACCAATATACCAATTTTCATTAAACTTCGTGCAGAAGTCAAATAGTTTTTTATCGATTACTCGGCTTTTACTCGTCGAATTGAGATACCAAGTTCACCACTTTTAAGTCAAACCCCAAGCTATCTAGCAGTAAACTACTTTTGGTTCTGGAATAACTCATTCTTTATAACCCAGAAAATCTACCACGTGGGCAACGCCGCGGGCACAGCTAGTTATAAATAAAGAAAGACTATTAAAAGATTCTAGTTACAGCTAAATCTGGCTATTCACTAGTGACCCAGGTCTGTGTGTGGGTGCAGATCCTTCTATGGAAACAAGGATTAATAAACCCACACAATCTTTTAATAATTTTCTAAGAACATTTATTTTATAAATTTTTGCCACGGCTATGTAATGAAAGCTCCATCTATATTTTTCTTATCCCAAAAGGTATTATGTACAAGATCTTAGAGGTTCTACTTTAATGTTTGACCTCATTTAATATCCCCCCAACGAACTGCCCCCAAGCGACGCGAGCCAGGCAAACTGTTACCCGTTGAACAGTCACATCGTAACAAATGTTGCTATTTTTTTTTGAGTGGTCTTGCCTTTGCTGCACATTTGTTGCAAAATGTTTCTTCTCTCTATGTCTATGTGGTTAGAGACGAAATTCATCGCTAAGCAAACCATAGCTATGTAAATTCTTGACACATATGAAGTAATTTTGCCAACCTGACGGAACACACATTTTTTGAGGACTGACCAAATATATTAATATACGTTCTAATAATTCACTAATTTGCTTACCACGTGACCAAAACGGTTCTTTATCGATACGCATAAAATATAACGTCATAATTTAGTGTGGCATAATTTTACTTACCATAATAATGTACAAGCATAATAATTATGCATATATGTTTAGGCATAATCGTGTTTACCATATCTAAAGTTAGCATAACAATAAACATGCATATTAATTAGTAGCATGAAAATAACATTATTCACCGTAAGTGAAATAACTCTAAACTACATTATTTTACGTACCTACCTATGTAAAACCAACATGCTCACGGCTTATGGGTGGCTAGCGTCAAGCGGCGTACGCCCGTACGCCGTTAGCAAGCAAGCAAGCTTGCTAGCTTGCTTGTAAGCTGCTGCATCTTAACCTACTGTCACAGCATAGTATCTAGATTATATTTTATGCGACTACATAGTAGTCCAAAAAATATATCCCAAAAGATCATTATGCCTACCTTAACAGTATGCCAAATTCTGTTTCATCACCATCATCATCATGTCAGCCTTTAGCAGTCCACTGCTGAATATATTCTGTTTATGTTAAATGAATATTCTTTTATTAAAAGTTATGCCTAATTCATTATGTCAAAGTAAATTAGTATTAAAAAGTTATGCGATTACTGGAAAATGTTGATTACTCACTGTAAGAAACGGTTGCCATCCCAGAATGGTATGTGGTTGCCATGGAAACGTAATAACAAGTCTGTCAAAAAACATCATGAGCATTGGTCATAGACATTATAAGCATTGGTCATAGACATTATAAGCATTGGTCATAGACATTATAAGCATTGGTCATAGACATTATATATTATTTAATTATATGGCATTGGTGCTATACCTACTTTTGAAAATAGGACGCTTTTTTCGCGATAAACAGCAGACAACAGCGACAGCGACAGACAGCAGTAGACAGCGTGCGTATCGCGGGCGGGAAAACTAGTAACAAATAAAAATGTATGGCACGATTGTGCGGTTTGGGCTTGTCTTTTTGGGTTTTTTTGCGGCTGCATAACATTTGCGCACATGGCGTTGGTAGTAGTTCAGATAGTGTATTTAGTTCAACTCGTAGAGATGCGGTTTTCGTTTGAATCAGTTCAAAAGTTTTTTATTCTAATATCCTTAGTTTCCGTAGCCACTTAATTTAAATACTACCGCACGTACTTTTTGATACTGTGCGCTTATTCGCTATGCCACACGAAAATCCTTGCAGAAAACGTGACGTCATTATGACAATTCAAAAACAATTCCACGAAGATATCGTAACACGACGCGTTATGTGCCTGAATGGTCATAGCGGATGAGGCCCCGTAAAGAAATATTTGACTGCAAGTAGAAGTAGTAGTAGTAGTGTTCGACTTTGAGATGCATTCTGTCAGTTAAGCTATCTCAAGAGATCATCCAAATTAATACTAAAACTTGACATTTTCAGTAAACATAACTAAGTATTGTGTTCCAATAACCTCTGTGGTATTTATGTAGTACTATCTGCGCCCCACGGTTTTACCCGCGTGGGGGATGATGATGATGATGATGAAAGGTATCATATGAGTTATTCCTGGGTATAAGCTATCTCTATTCCAAATTTCAACAAAATCGTTTCAGCCGTATGAGAGTGAAGTATCATTATGATGAAAAGTATCCTATGTGTTATTCCAGTGTATAAGCTATTTGCAATCAAAAATTTCATCAAAATCCTTTCGTTCATCCGTTTGAGCGTAAATGATGATGATGAAAGGTATGCTATGTGTTATTCCAGGGTATAAGCTGTCTCCATTCCAAATTTTATCAAAATCCGTCTAGCCGTTATCGCGTGAAAACCAACCAACCCAAACAAACAAACAAACAGAAAACGTTTCACGTTTATATATTGGTAACTTATCTTATTATTAACACCTGTTACACTTATCTAATTCGTAAAAAGCAAACAAAATTGAGCTGTATTACACAAGTCGAAGAGGCATTTCAAAACCGAGAATATCATTTATTTTCATATTAAAACCAACAACAAAGTGAAATCCCCACTAAAAACTTGGTCATTAAAGTCCGTCACAACACCATGAATATTTAACGAGCACGAAGGTCATGGCAAAGAACCGCCTACTTCACCCCATGCTCAGTGTGCGGCTGCATAATGACAGTATGGACTGACTCTCTCTTCTAAGAATGTAGTATGGTTGTGTGAGTGTGAGTAGATATGGCTGTATTTCATATAATGATTAATGTTTTTTTTGAGCAGATACGTAAAACGTGCTTTGAAGGCGTTGCATTCGTCTTGGCCATAGCGACATACAGAATATTCAAAGTTATGACTAAGGGCAAAAACTATGAAGCGGTGTTTAAGATTTCCACGACACGCGACACGTCACCGCAACGTGTCACAATCGCGTCACGTTGTATCGTGTGTATGTGTTTTGGCTCTTATTGGTACGTCATTCCTAATAACAATATTGTTGTCATGGCAAAAGTATGCAATTTTTGGATTTTACGCAACATGGCAAGTCTTTTCTAAATTACTGGTCTGGTTAGGTTATCTATAGAGTTTTCAAAACATCTAATAAGAATGAGACACATTCATATATAAATCCTAATAATATTATAGATACGAAAGATTGCGTTTGTATTATGTTTATCCGGTCTTCACCCTGAAACGGATTTTGATGATATTTGTTACGTAAATACTTTATTAGGTCCTGGAATAGCAAATAGGATACTTTTCATCATAATCATAATCGTAATCCACGCGGTTGAAACTGCGGGGCGCAGCCAATAAATAGCACATAATTATTTCATCATCATTACCAGCATATAATTGTCCACTGCTGGATGTAGGCCTTTACTGAGCTCAGTCTTCAGCTCTCCTCGTCCATTTTTTTCCAGCTGCAATTACGAGTACATAATTCTTTGCTGACCAACAATCAGCAAGGTGACCGCGGTTGAGCGATCGTAACGGAATTATGACGTCATTGGACTGTCCGTCCTTGTTATCTTGTAACACAATGACAAGGACGGATAGTGCATTGGTATAGTTATCGCTATAGCTTTGAGTTAGGCGGTCACTGGCCAGATCTAGGGCTTATGATCAAATGCAACATTGCAGTACGCTAAACAACCAAATGGGACTCGGCATCTTTTGGCTCTTTGTCAATTTCAATCTGTGCGAAGTGGAGAAAGAAAAGTAGAAAAGCGGACCCTGGCTCAAGCTGGGATTAACGCTAAGCAGAAGAAGAAGAAGAAGTAGAAGAAGTCCGTCTCTACCCTCGACCGCCTCGACGTTGTGACAAAGTAATTAGAAAATGTGGTGACTCAAACATATAAGTTAGTGTGTGTGAGTCAAGTCGTATTCAGATTTAGAGCCCTTACTATAAATATGGTTCCGTATGTACTCAAAACTTAGGTAAAATATTAAAAGCCCGCCTTGGCCCACCCTCGACAACTTGCTTAATAACTAAACGCTTTTTAAAACATTTGCAGTCCTTCATAATTCACGCGGTTGAGTGCTTAAGTTTGAGTCGATTTTGGAGGATTCAAGGAGTTATTGCATTGGTAAGAATAAAGAAACTTGTATTTTTAGAGATCCGTTGTGAAGCAGGGAACTCTTATGGTTTCGTCATGTGCGTCTGTCTGTCCGTCTGACTGTCTGCATGTCACTGACATTTTATTCAGAAACAATTAACACCACAATGTTGAAATTTGGCACATATATCATTTATAACCGCTACATAGTTAAAAATAAATAATAAAAATAACGCATCTATCTATCTATATACTTATAATGAAGCAATAGGAACGAAAAAGTCTATACAAAGAAGATAATTAAAAAAAAATGTCTAGGGTACTTAAAATAAGCTACTGAACAAGAATATAACATTTTTTAAATTCTTGTCTGTCTGTTTGTATGTTTGTCTGTATGTTTGTTCGCGCATCACGTAAAAACTACTGGATCGATTGCAATGCGGTTTTCACTGTTGGATAGTCCAAAATTCGTTCAGCCGTCAAATAGTTTTGTATCGATTGCTCAACACCTAATCATCGGATTAAGATAACAAGTACCTCAGTCAAAGCTATCTAATCTAATAATGAAAACTACATCGCAATAGGTTTATTAGTTTTTACGCGATGATGATGATTGATGCGCGAACAAACATACATACATACATACCATCAGTGGTGACCCGACATGTCGATGATCCCGGGAGCCTCGCTACGCTTCGCTCCCACCTTCGTCTTCTAACATATCACGGCAATGTTGGGCTGCCACTGATTGCCACTGAAGGTTTTTGACAGAAATCTATCTGTGTTACAGTAGCGTTGTGTGGAGGTATATTTTCAAAATACGCCGTGTGAAATCTCAAATTCAAATGTACCTATATCCGATCTCAGCTTGGCTAGTGACGTCATAAACGTTGGGTAAAGGTATACTTTTAAAGAATACGTTTTCGCTTTCTGTATTTGAAAACACTCCCGATGCCAACACGGTCTCTGACGTCATGAGTATGTGTAGATATATGTATATTTTCGAAATATGCAACGACGTTTGCCCCACTTTAGAGCTTCACGGAAGAACCCATAGATGCGCAGGCGACCGGGGAACCGCGTTGCTCGCCCTAGCTCACGGCTGTGGCAGTTCTTTTGGTACAAAATGTAAAACAGTAAGCAGTTTGGTTACCAATACAAACAGCCACATGAGGGTGTTTTTTTTATGAGGGATTGTAAATGATAAATTATAATTTATTTCTTTGAAGACACGCAATTTAGGTAAAACTACCAACTTACAGAATCAAAAAATACAAAGTCAACTGTACATTTTTTTCTGTTTTTGAGCTTTTTCTAAATAATCCGAACTATTGGAATTATTGTGACTTATTTTGTTGTAACGATTTGGATGATTTTATAAAACATTGGCATCGTCGAGCACGTGTTATAAATTATCAATATTCCATGATATGAGAAACGCGCAATCGTCTGTATATGATTACCTGCTTGTTTTCAAACAAAACTTGACGGTTTACTTCAGGAAATTACAGGAGTCTTAAAAATATCAATGAAAACTTAAAAATAACGCATAAAATATGTAAATGCTTATAAACATGGAGCAAAAAAATTCTAGATGTACGTGATTTCGATCCACGGACCTCTGGGTTACGGGCCTAACATGCTTTCACTGCGCTGCTCTACTTCGTGGCGGGAAGGTCGAAACTACGGTACCGTTTTATAAATGGAAGTATTATTTTTATTACTTTCAAATTAACACAACTTTGGCCCCTATCCCGCAGGAACCTTTTATTTTTTCGGGATAATAAGTATACTTTATTTTAACACATAATATAAACTTTGACTGTGCCAAGTTACATCAAAATCCGTCCAGTAATTTCAGCGTGATATGTGTTATTTTAAATAACTTTCAACCCCTATCCTGTGGGAACCCTTGATTGTTTCGGAATAAAAAGTATTCATAAAAAAACAGCTATGATTGTGCCAAGTTGCATCAAAATCCGTCGGTTAGTTTTAGCGTGATGCGCGTTCAAAGAGAAAGACAGACAGACAGAGAGAAAGACAAATATTGAAAAAAAAAACCTTTTGGCCATCATATCGATTTTGAAGTTTATCTCAATAATAATAAAAAAAAATAAAAAAAATGTGCAGATTTACCCCAATTACAGTTTAATCAGCTGCATATTGGAATTATAGCATGAAGTATCTATTTTAGGTATAGATAAAAAATAAACACAAAAAATGCACAGCCAACCACATCATCTACAGATTACAATATTAGTATTGAAATCTATACTTATAATAAAGCAATAAGAACGAAAAAGTCTGTACAAAGAAGATACTATAAAAAAAATGGTCCAGGGTACTTAAAATAAGCTACTGAACAAGAATACAACATTTTCATAAATTCGTGTCTGTCTGTTTGTCTGTATGTTTGTTCGCGCATCACGTAAAAACTACTGGACCAATTGCAATGCGGTTTTCACTGTTGGACAGCTTGGGGTTCGACTTAAAACTGGTGTACTTGGTACCTCAATCCAATGAGAAGAAGCCGAGCAATCGATAAAACTTTTTGATGGCTGAAGGAATTTTGATCAAATGTTGGTATATTGGTATTTTAAGTCCGAGAATAGCACATAGAGTACTTTTAACCTAGAGAAATGACCACGCGTGTCAAGCCGCGGACATCAGCTAGTATATAAAAATATCATACCATGTGTTATAAAAATATCCTCTGTATATCTATCAACAAGCTATTAGGAACTTAGTTCCAAAACATTGGAGGGAGCCCTCCAATATTTCCCTATAGTCGTTAGTTTCTGTGTCTGTAGCACATAGAAGGCTACAGGCACACAATCTGTAGCTTTTGAAGCTCTTGTGTATACTCACACAAGAGCTTCAAAAGCGTGAACTGTAAAATGGATCCGGCGGGCGCTCATCTGCATCCGAATCTCGGTTCAACGCTACTTCGGCATCTCATTTCCGAACATTACTCAGCTTTCGGAGGTAAGGCTATGACCACACTCCAAGCGGAGCAGAAGAGGCGAATGGTGAAAACAAACGGTTATTACCATATTCTAATGGTAAAATCATGTTTACCTAAATTGAGCCAGCATTTTCCCTTTATATACTAATAGGTACATCCCACCAAGTTACTTAGGATGTTATATGCTGTGTCGCATGGAATAATCCTTGTTTTTACCCGACGGAGCGGAAGGTATTGTGTTTATCAGACTATGACAAAGGAACAAACGTTCCTTTGCAGCACTATATAGACCAAATGCGTGGACCAATTTTGATGATTCTAGTGTCAATCGATTTTGTTAATCTTGCGAATGCTACTAAAGACATGACATTAATCAAAATTCAATATGGCGACAATCAGACGCCATATGGTTAAAAATAAATAAAAAATCGACGACCTATGTGAAGTGGGATATCATTGAATAGGTATTTGAAAATCATCTCTAGGTTTCGCTGATCGTTTTTCATTTCGAATGATCATTTAGGATTTATAACGATTTAAAGTTCGCAGTCGGCTTTTTTCATTGCGCGTAAATTTTCTTGTTTCTTATGGGTAACTTCGGTCAATGCTTTTTTTTGTAGGCAACACTTACAGCAGACATCTTCGTATAAGTAATTGATCTCCGTATCCGCTTTCCTACAGCTCAGTTCAAAAGTAACTTGTAACGTGAAAAGTAAAACAAAAAGTATTGTCATTAAGTTGTGAGCTTCCCTGAAAGATTCAGCCGGATAGCTAATCGGGGGGGTATTCGAAATTTGAGTTGCAAGATTCCAGAACAGACAGAAATACATAGATAGATACATACTAGTGGGGTTAAATGAAAGCTTTTAATAAAATAAAACGCTACTCGCTCCGATGGGGCCCGTACCAAAAGCCGCGAAGTTTATATCTTTACCGTTTCCGCGTTCATGGCACAACGTAACAGGACGACAGCTTCGGGTTCGCTCCACTTGTCCCATTTGACATGTCAAACACAAGTGTGGATGATCAAACGCTGTCGTATGAGCTGATTAGTTAAAGCCTCCTCTTGATCGTACTGATACTAAACTTAACTTTCTGACGAAGAAGTGCGCCAATTTGTCCCTTAATTTTCCCGTTTCTAAAGAATATATTAATTTTGTATAATTTTACCTGCCTAAGCAGACCTATCCATACCAATATATAAAAGTGAAACGTTGTCTGTTTGTTTGTTTGGGGAGCTTTCACGCGATAACGGCTGGACAGATTTTGATGAAATTTGTAATGGAGATAGCTTATACCCTAGAATAAAACATAGGAAAAAATTTATCCCGGAAAATTGTTAGTTTTCACGGGAAAACTGGAAAATGTTGATTACTCGCTGTAAGGAACGGTTTCCATGGAAACGAAATACGAGTAAGAAGTCTGTCAAAACAACTTGAAGAGCATTGGTGCTATACCTACTTTTACATTGGCTATTAATATCCTAGAAGAATATAGGATGCTTTTTCCGCGATAAACAGTAGTCTGCGCGAACGAAGTCGCGGGCGGGAAAACTAGTTATTAATATTATAGTGCCAGCCTACCGGAACTTAATGAAATCGTTTACCTACGTGCTAACAAAATGCAGACCTTATCAAAACATTTATTTTGTGACAGCTTTGTATCTGTGTTTGTATCTATGTACACTAATAACAAAAATGTATTATCTACTCTATAAAGGAGCAATTTTTAGGACACAATTCTCTATTATGATATACTTTGTTGGATATTAAAATCTTCTGACTTTGCTTATAGCGCGCTCGCCATGTTATTGGATCGCTTTGAACGATAGCACAGAATAAATTATAGTACGCAATAGTTACAGAGCTTCTTTTAATCTTGCCATGAAAGCGTTTCTGAATTAGAATTCGGTTATAAGTTTTCAGAAACTCGTCTTTAGATTATAATGAAAAGTTAATATTGATTAGAATACATTATGTACGTTTTTTCATTGGTTTACCTATGTACTGTAAATATAAGTATTTAAGTCACTGTAGTTTTAAGAGTTTCGTATTTTCTAGTGGTATATACCTATAGCCCTAAACAGTAGGTATACATTTTCTGTAGTAGGTACTATGCCATTTCCAGTACCTGACGTGTAGACTAGATGTTTCAGCAGTGCAGTTTACTATGACACAATTTTGTAAATGTTAAGTATAATAATACCTATCTTTATTGTGGTGGTGTAGTGGCTCGTCTCTCCACAGTGTCTTCAGTGACCGGTGGTACTGGTTAAATTTAATAGTAGTTTAGGAAAGGAAACGTTTGCATAACTAGTTATGTGCTGTTTCATATACCCTACTTTATCTGTGCTCATGCAAAAGGAACTCTTTTTTTTTTTTTTTTTTTTTTTTTTATTTTGCTGGAAAAGCTTGTTCGTCATGTTCGTTGCTGTTTCCGTGACGTCAGGTGGAGTCAAATTCTCCTCCCTAACACTGCTGTCGGTCATTCTTAAGCCAGAGAAAACCATTAATCAACAAAAAACATAACACATTAAATTGGTTAATTACTAATTTAATGGAAAGTAAATGATGGCGCCAAGATCCAGTCCACAGGGAATTCCCGTGCTTACGGTCTAACACGCACCGCAAGATCCAGTCCACAGGGAATTCCCGTGCTTACGGTCTAACACGCACCGCAAGATCCAGTCCACAGGGAATTCCCGTGCTTACGGTCTAACACGCACCGCAAGATCCAGTCCACAGGGAATTCCCGTGCTTACGGTCTAACACGCACCGCAAGATCCAGTCCACAGGGAATTCCCGTGCTTACGGTCTAACACGCACCGCAAGATCCAGTCCACAGGGAATTCCCGTGCTTACGGTCTAACACGCACCGCAAGATCCAGTCCACAGGGAATTCCCGTGCTTACGGTCTAACACGCACCGCAAGATCCAGTCCACAGGGAATTCCCGTGCTTACGGTCTAACACGCACCGCAAGATCCAGTCCACAGGGAATTCCCGTGCTTACGGTCTAACATGCACCGCAAGATCCAGTCCACAGGGAATTCCCGTGCTTACGGTCTAACATGCACCGCAAGATCCAGTCCACAGGGAATTCCCGTGCTTACGGTCTAACATGCACCGCAAGATCCAGTCCACAGGGAATTCCCGTGCTTACGGTCTAACACGCACCGCAAGATCCAGTCCACAGGGAATTCCCGTGCTTACGGTCTAACACGCACCGCAAGATCCAGTCCACAGGGAATTCCCGTGCTTACGTTCTAACACGCACCGCAAGATCCAGTCCACAGGGAATTCCCGTGCTTACGTTCTAACACGCACCGCAATATACGAGTATAATAAATGGCGAAACCCTCGTTGTATAGACGACGTTGACGTTATGGGAAAAAAATATTAAAACAAAGTTTAGTTCAAAAAACAGTGTCATAATGTATTTTTTCTTATTAGAGACGTACCGTGCGTAAAGTATGTCATTATGCCACCATTTTAAGTTCATAATGCGGATTTTACGATATGAGTGTAGATGAAAGGTTTTATTTAACCTGTTATTTTAGATGGAATCTTGCAATCTGAATTAGAACCACTTCCTCTTGTCCTACGGAGTTGAATATTATCATGTTAGTTCAGTTCCGGTGACAATGCTTTTTTATGGTAAGCATGATCAGAATCGACATCCAGGATTAGCTCCAGATAAACGAACTCCTCAACGGTTAACAGCACAGACACGAAATGTTGTATATGCATTTAATTGTGATAGTCCTAAGTTTCACCTGACCTGGCTACTGCAAAAAAGCTTTATATTTTAATGTTTTTTAAATTATCTTATTTGTACTTGTTACCTTATTGGTATGTGAATCTTCCGGAAAAAGTTCTCAAACACATACCTGTAACAAATACAAGTAAATGTTTAATATATACCTCATCATCATCATCATCATCATGTCAGCCTTTACAAGTCCACTGCTGAACTTAGGCTTCCCGCAAAGAGTGCCACGACGAGCGATCTTGTGCCACCTCCATCCACCGACTCCCTGCGATGGCTACAATGTCGTCGGTCCATCGTGTGGGTGGTCTCCCTACACTTCTCTTGCTTGTTCGTGGTCGCCATTGAGAAACTTTATTCCTTTATTAACCTTTATACCTATAAAAACAATATTTAAATTCCTAATTTGTTCCTTTCCATATTTAAATTTTTCCGGCGAGTCGTGGGCTGCTATAGATGCAAACAGCGAGCAATCGTTCGTAGTGGCCTTTTAAGGGGAGGCCTTTATTCAGCAGTCAACCAGACGTCCACTGACTCATCATGATAGAGAATATTTCCATTTCAAATCATGTGTTTTTTTAATATTCATGCGTTCTTTTTATTTAATACAAAAGGTAACTTTGAGTGAAAATCTATACATAAACTTTGGTTAAAACACCCAACTACAACGCCGTCAATCATGAAAACGCTACTCACAAGAATAATAAATATAATTTAAAAATAATAATTCATAAAACAGGTTTTTTTTTTAATAATTTCTTTTTCATAGATTTGTGAGCTACCCTGAAAGTTTTAGCCAGATAGCTAATCGGGAACTGCACGAAATTTGAATTGCAAAATTCCAGGACACACAGAATTACATATATAGATATATAGATACACACATACAAGTGAAATTAAATAAAAGCTTTTAAAAATAACCCTGATCCATATTTTATATTCTACCTACTATTGATACCTAATAGCTCGTCTATTAGGTATCACGAGTAGGTACCTATTTTAACCGCGACTATCCAGCTTTTGTGGCTTTATTTAATTAAAAATACTGTAGCTCCCCGCCCGGGGCTTTAATCAACTCAATAAAATAATTAAAGCCCTTTCCAGTAGTAAACCACCAGCCCTGTTATTGATTTCATTACCTAAAAATAGAGTACCTAAAGTTAATAACATCAAAGTCTAGGTTGTTTTAAATTAAACAACCTAGACTATACTAACTCACCCAAATAATAAACACCAACTGAAATACGAGTATCTATCCTTATTTATAACTAGCTTACCCGCCCACGACTTCGTTCGCGCGGACTACAGTGAAAAAAGCATCCTACGTTCTTCTTGGATATTAAAAACCAATGCAAAAGTAGACTTAGACTTCTCGGTTATGGCCTCTGTGGCTGGTTGTTGGTATAGCATCAGCTACTTACTCTGTGGCACCAACGTTCTTGATGATTTTTGACAGACTAGTTATTTTGTTTCCATGGCAACCGTTCCTTACAGCGAGTATTAATGTTCCAGTTTTCCCGTGGAAACTTCCACGGAGTTCATGGAATTTTCGGGGATAAAAAGTATTCTATGTTTTATTCTAGGGTATAAGCTATCTCCATTCCAAATTTCATCAAAATCCGTCCAGTGGTTATCGCGTGAAAGCTCCCCAAATAAACAAACAAAAAACAGACAACGTTTCACTTTTATATATTGGTATGGATAAAGCTATAAGAATGAAAATGTCTGTACAATGAAGATATCTTAAAAAACAAGGTCTTGGGTACTTAAAATAAGCTACTGAACAAGAATAGATTAAAAAAAACGAGTCTGTCTGTTTGTTTGTTAGTTTGTTTGTCTGTATGTTTGTTCGCGCATAACTTAACAACTATTGGTCTGATTGCGATGCGGTTTTCACTGTCGAATAGCTTAGGGTTTGACTTGAAACTGAGGGATTTGGTATTCTAATCCGATGATTAGATACTGAGCAATCGATAAAAACTATTTGACGGCTGAACGAATTTTGAAGAAATGTAGTATATTGTACAGTATGGGCTATTTTTAAATGAAATGACCACGCGGGCAAAGCCGCGGGCACAGCTAGTATAAAATATAAGCGAATAAATTTTGATAGAAAAGCTAGAGATCCATACCTCTATACGAATATAGTTATCTATCGATATCAATACTTATAATAAAGCAACTGGAACGAAAAGTCTGTACAAAGAAGATAATTAAAAAAGAAATGGTCTAGGGTACATAAAATAAGCTACTGAACAAGAATATAATATTCTAAAAATTCGTGTCTGCCTGTTTGTCTGTCTGTATGTTTATTCGCGCATCACATAAAACTACTGGACCGATTGCGATGCGGTTTTGCGAAACACTGTTGATAGCTATATTGACGGCTGAACGAATTTTGTAGAAATGTAATGTTTGACTTAAAAACTGGGGTACTTTATATCTCAATCCCATAAGTAGAAGCCGAGCAATTGATAAAAATATTTTTGACGGCAGAAGGAATTTTGATCAAATGTTGGTATATTGGTATTGTATACAATGACCATGTGTGCGAAGCCGCGGGCATCAGCTAGTGTCTGTATAAATTATTCAGTTGTTTTTCCTACAAACCTTTAGTATTGTATTGATGACCGGTTGGTCTCGTGGCTAGTGATCCTAGGTACATAATCAAACGGTCGCGGGTTCGAATCCTGCAAGGTACAATCATTTGTGTGATGAGCAGAAATGTTTGTTTCCCAGTCATGGATGTTATAATATTTGTATCTATGTATGTTTATCCGTTATCTAGTGCCCATATTACAGGGTATCCTAGTTTGGGGCTAGGTAATTGGTGTGGAATTGTCCCGAATACTCGTATATTATTATTGATATTTAATTTTTGACTCGCTAGCTTTAGATAGTGATAATGGAAAATATAGGTAGATAGTCAGTGAGCTTGTTCAAGATATAACGGGCTCGTTTAAATTTAATTTTTAGTTCTAATTAGCTGTACCCGCGGCTTCGCACGCGTGGTTGTTTCTTTAGGTTCAAAGTACGATAATGTGCTAATCCAGGACCAATATACGAGTACCAACATTTGATCAAAATTTGTTTTGCTGTCAAAAATACTTTTATCAATTGCTCGGCTTCTAACTCACCAGATTGAGATACCAATTACACCAGTTTTTAAATCAAACCCTAAGCTATCTAATAATGAAAACCGCATTGCAATCGTCCAATAGTTTTTACGTGATGCGTGAATAAACAAACATACAGACTAAACAGACAGAGCGACACGATTAAAAAAATATTTATATTCGTGTTCAATACCCTTTTTAACCACCCAAGAGCATTTTTATATTTATTTTCTTTTTACAGCATTTTTCGTTGCATCAACTTCCGTCCAATAGTTTCAACGTCCAATAGTAGACGAAACGTATCCTCAATTTTAACCCATCATATAACTTAAGACGGTGCCAAGTTGCGACAAAACCCGTCTATTAGTTTCAGCGTGGTACATGTTCTTTTAAATAATATTCAACCCAAATCCTGCAAGAACCCATTACTTTTTAGAGATGTAAAGTATCCTCGTAGTATGAACTCAAATCATACCAAGTTTCATTTGAATTCATCCAGTAGTTCCGGTGGCGAGATGCGCATCCAAGATACAGACAGACATACAGACAGAAATGAAAAACATACAGTTTAGCTTTATTATCGAATGAAGAGTAATCTCCAAAAAAAATTTTTACAATATCTTTAATGAACAGAACTTGGACCCATATCGCGCAGGAACCCTTTATTTTTTCGGGACAAAATGTATCCATAATTTTCACCTATCTTACAAACTATGTCTGTGCCAAGTTGATCAACATCCGTCCAATAGTTTCAGCATGCTACATGTTCTTTTAAATAATTCCCTCCCCTATCCTGCAGGATCTCTTTAATTTTTCGGGATGAAAAGTATCCAATGGTCTACTTCGAAGTATGAACTCAAATCATACCAAATTTCATTTGAATTCAGTGAGTATTTTCGGCGTGATGCGCTGCCAAAGCAGAGACAGACAGACGGATAGACAGACAGACAAAAAAGAAAAAAAATACAGTTTTGGCTTCAGTATCGAATATAGAGTACCCTCCAAAAGAAAATTTCAAAATATCTTCAATGTACAGAATTGGACCTGTTACAGTTTTATTATAAGTATAGATTATTCAATCGTAACTCATTCTAATTTAAATACCTTTATATAATGCATATACCGACATATTTATACAGCGTAAACATCATTATTATTTTCCGGTATTTCCAAAACACCCTTTTATAACAAAATGTCGTGCCTGCAAAATATAAAGACACAAAGGGCTAGCCGGATTGATGGAGCGACGGACGGCGTCCCGAAACAAACCGGGCAACAGATAATTGATATTCAGTAAATATTGGCGGATAAAATAAACTGAAAATTGAGTTTCCAAAAGCGGCCTAAATTAATTTGCAACTCCATAACAGCTTCGTGTCGACGTCATTTTTTTATTAAACACAAGTCCCAGTGTTTGGTGTCAGACTTTTGTCGGCTGCGCACACAAATACAATTCGATAAACAGTTTTATACTAAACTAAAAAAGCTCATTCGTCATGTTCGTTGCTGTTTCCGTGATGTCAGGTGGAGTAAAATTCTCTTCACTAACACTGCTGTCGGACATTTTTAATCAGGATAAAACTATTGAAAAAAAAACACATAGCACATTAAATTGGCTAGGTATTAATGTAAAGTAAATTATGGCGCCAAAATCCAGTCCACAGCGAATTTGCGCGCATACGGTCTAACAGTCACCGCCGCGTTAGATAATAAATGGCGAAAACCATCGTAGTGCGGAGCCAAACTGATACTTTTATGGGAAAAAATATATATTATAACATTGTTTAGTCAAAAAAATAATTAAATATCATTATCATAATTTATATATTTTTATTATTAGAGACATGCCGTGCGTAGTGAATATCATTATGCCACCATTTTTGAGTTCATAATCTGGATATTACGATATGATGTAGATAAACATATTTACATTATTAGTAGCTCTATAGTGAGAAAGCTCTATAGTGAGTATACCTTTTGGGAAATGCTAGCGATTGATGGTAGTGGGAAGAGAAGAGGAGAGTGGAATGGTGGGGAGGCGGGGAGGGGCAAAATTTGTACGAGTTCATAGCCGCGGGGCAGAGCTAGTTTAATATAAAATAAAATTACCGTGGTCAGTTGAGAGTGTGGAAAATTGATCCTTACCCTGATTTCTTCTATGGCTTTAATACTAGAAGCGCGTGCTGGTCTCTAGATTTTTTCAAATAGTGGACTTATAGAACGGACTAACGCACGAGTTTTTTTGCATAGGTATACTTCCTGGAACTTTCATTAATAATGTACTCTTCCATCTGTACTTATGTTGAAAGCTATATTTGAAAATTGAAGGCAGGCAGGCAGTAATACTCCTTCAATAGACTTCTTAGGATAGGAATAAGATAGTCTTACGGCCATAACAGAGCTTAAGGTTTTGGTCAGCCGGATGGAGCACTTACGGCCCGCATCGGCGGAACTCCTTAGATTGCATTCTGGTGAAACATAGCCGGACTGGTTTCAAGTTGAGAACAGGGAACATTTTAAACTAATACTTTTCCGCCGAGTTGATAATGTTGAATAGGTCATAATTAAAAACATGTTTACTTTAGGTAAGTAAATAAATATGTACATCAACCTTGGCCAGACTTGTTAAACTAAATAAGGAAGAGTCCTCAGATAAAAATCATGTTTTACCAATATAATTTGCACGTTTGTAACATTCGCGATATGTATCGATATGTCAAATTAAAATGGGACTTATATAATAAGAAAATGATAAGCGTTTTCAACTCTATGAAGTCCCGATTAAATTAAATATCCTAAATTATGCACACAAATATATAAAAGTGAAACGTTGTCTGTTGATTTGTTTGTTTGGGGAGCTTTCACGCGATATCTGCTGGACGTATTTTGATGACATTTGGAATGGAGTTAGCTTATACCCTGGAATAAAACATAGGATACTTTTTATCCCGAAAAATTGTAAGTTTTCACGGGAAAACTGGAAAATGTTGATTACTCACTATAAGGAACGGTTGCCATGGAAACGAAATAATAACAAGTCGGTCAAAAAACATCAAAAACGTTGGTGCTATACTTTTGCATTGGTTTTTAATCATCATCATCATCATCATCATCATATCAGCCTTTAGAAGTCCACTGCTGAACATACTCCTCCCCCAAAGAGCGCCATGACGAGCGATCTTGTGCCACTTCCATTCACCGACTTCCTGCGATGGCTACAATGTCGTCGATCCATCGTGTGGTCGAAATACAGAGTACCCCACACTGTATTTCGACTTTGTAGATCGAAATGTATCTCACCATACATCGCTTGCTTGTTCGTGGTCGCCATTCTAGAACCTTTAGTCCCCCGTGGTTATCGGTTCTGCGAACTATATGGCCTGCCCATTGCCTTTTCAACTTGCAAACTCTTAGAGCTATGTCGGTAACCTTCGTTCTTCTACGGATTTCCTCATTTCTGATTATATCACGTAGTGAAACACCGAGCATATCTCTCTCCATTGCAAGCTGCCCAACTCTGAGCTTGTATATGAGACCAATAGTTAGCGACCACGTCTCAGTGCCGTATGTCATCACTGGCAACAACACGCACTGATTATAAACTTTAGTCTTGAGGCTCTGCTGTATATGCGACGAGAAGATATGGCGTAATTTCCCGAACGCTGCCCATCCGAGTTGGATTCGTCGGTTGACCTCTTTGTCGAAGTTAGATCGTCTGACCTAAGTAGACATAGTGATGAACAGCTTCGATAATATCGTTCTCAACATAAACTGGCATGGGTACGACATGGCCATTTGACATGATGTTCGTCTTGCCCATGTTCATTTTAAGACCCACCTGTTGGGAAACAATATTGAGGTCACTGTGCATTGTGCTTAGGTCTTCCAGGGTTTCAGCCATGATGACTATATCATCAGCCAATTGAAGGTGAGTGACCCCCAGACCCAGTGACTCAGTGGGGGCCAGGTGGTTTTTAATATCCTAGAAGAATATAGGATGTTTTTTTCGCGACATACTGTAGTCTGCGCGGATGAAGTCGCGGACGAATGCTAGTACTCAATACATTCACACTATTAATGCGGAAGTAATTCTGTCTCTCAGTCTTTGTTAAGTTTTCACAACTAAACAGCTGGACCGATCTGGATAAAATTTGACAAGAAAATATTTTACACATTTTTTGCTTTTTAGTTTTTAAGAATGTCCATGAGGGCATAGCCACAGGACGCAGCTAGTTTAGTATAAAACTGTTTATCGAAAAATATTACGTAAAATTATTTTTTCATTAAAAGTAAGTCCCTACAGCATGAGTGTAGATAAAGTAGTGTTTGAAACGGCACATAACTCTAAGTATTAAAACACTCGAGTGATACTATTAAAAAAACTCGCCAACGGCTCGTTTTTTAAAATCCGGATTATAATCTCAAAAATAGTGGCATAATGACATACTTTACGCAGACTCGTCTCTAACAAGAAAAAAACATTATAACACTGTTTTTTGAACTAAACAGTATTATAATATATATTTTTAACCATAAAACCACTATGGCGTGGCATGAGTGTACATAAAGTAGTGTATGAAACGGCACATACCTAGGTATTAAAACACTCGAGTGATACTTAAGTCGTGTTTTAATACCCCTCGTTATGCAACCGTTTCATAAACTACTATTAGGTATGACAGGCACTAACTCCGTTCCATATCTTCATATTCCCCACATTCAAACACAGTTCCAGCTAAATGTTCTTGTTATTGGAGCGTTCGCGGGATAAGTTACCTTAATGCGAGTAGTTGGATGAGTTCGCGTTTAGCGATGCTCATCTCGAACCACCTACGGCTTCTGTGTTACCGAAATTAGTTATGTAGTACTTTACCTGCTCAATGATTAACGTAACGTATTGGGCCAAGGTTTTAGTGGTAATAATAGAGACCCGCTTGAATTTGTCTGGCTGAACGACTGCGCTAAAGACACCTTAGTAAGTAAGGCCTCTTTGTCCGTACAAGTCAAACGTTCATCGAGGCGGTGCGGCGTGTGTAGCATACATAGAATGATCAAAGGTATACATCTCACTGTTGCTGCTAATGATAAATGCGTTGATAAAATTAAATAACTTAAAAACATGTTGCCACATGGTGGTAGGTATACTTAGTTATAAGCCCATTTTTTTAGCGTTGAATAATAGGATTAATTAGTTCTGTGAACAGTAGATGACGCGAGCACAAACTTTATTGCAACAATCTAGCAGTGCACAGTAGCGCCATCTAGTGACCTATCTAATAATCTAGTGACCTTATTGTAAAACTATAATTGATAACCAAGGTGCTCCGTCAATCCCTACCAAGTAGGTAAAGGGCTGATTCCACTGGTAGAAACCTAAAAGTAGGCAATTTACAGAATTTTAAGGACCTTCTGTTCATCACGCCGAAGATCCTCATCAGATCTTCACCATTTTTTTATGAGACGTTCTTTAAGTTAGTACCTACCTCCCAAATAAAACAGAACCATTGAAATCGAATCTAACAAAGCAGAGATTTTCAGTAGCTTCCCTTTTTGTAGGAAGTCCAAAAAAATAAATATATATGTTAATTCTGTATACATGACGACCGGTTGGTCTCGTGGCTAGAGATCCTAGGTACGAAATCGAACGGTCGCGGGTTCGAATCCTGCAAGGTGCAATCATTTGTGTGATGAGCAGAAATGTTTGTTTCCGAGTCATGGATGTTAATATTCTTATCTATGTATGTTTATCCGTTATCTAGTGCACATAGCACAGGGTATCCTAGTTTGGGGCTAGATAATTGGTGTGGAAATGTCCCGAATATATTATTATTATTATTTTATTATTATTATTATACCAAGTTTCGTCGGTCAGATCGGTTGTAAAATACGACCTGTAGAGGAGTACCAATAAACTGATATATTAAAGAAAATTGATTGAAGCAGAGAGTTGCTCGCTTCTCTTGCTTGCTCAAAAATAGGTTAAAAAAGGAGAGCTGTGGTGCGTATTAAAAAAAAGAGAAAGAAAAGATTAAACAATAAAATCTGGCAGACCACAAATTTAGCTAGCGCTAACCTATCAATAAAAATGCGAGATTTATTCACGTAGACAATCGCGCTCGCATTCGTCTCAATTACGCAGACAGGCCATCTGTCAATCACGCCTCCCGATGGAGTGATTCGTAACCAGTTTTATTGGAGAAAATATACGATCATCTAGATTTACCTACCTTGTATTATTTTAGGCGTGGATTGCCCTTCGTCGCTGAACTAATTTTCTATTCATTAGACATGTAAATCGTCTAAAACTTGCGACTGAAAAGTCGAAATACTCCATCCACCCGACTCACAGTCTATTAAAGTTTCACTAATAATCTTTATGCATTGGAAAACGATTCCAAGGTATACCCTAGCTTATGGTTGACATTCCATCTATACAAATAAAATGCTCAACATTTATCGTACGGCCTAGGCCTATGAAACGTTTTGGCAGCAACTGTTTCCCAATTAAATAGCTATTTAGGGATGTCTAAATAGAGCTTGGCGTTATTCTAGACATGCACCCATCATCGCATACCATGAGTTATAAATAATAAGTACATAGTTGTCTTAAACGAGCCTATATCCACACCAATATATAAAATAGAAATGTTGTCTGCTTGTTTGGGGAGCTTTCCGGCCAAATCGGCTGATCCGACTTTGACGATTTTTTTTAAATAGGTACTGTATAATATAGACTGTATAACACAGAATACTTTTTATCCCGGAAAATGGTAAGTTGCCACGGGAAAACTGGAAAATGTCGATTACTCGCTGTAAGGAACGGAATGACATATTACCGCGGATACGAAATAATAACAGTCTGTCAAAAAGAAACAAAAGCATTGGTGCTATACTTTTGCATTGGTTTTTCATATCCTAAATGAACATAGGATGCTTTTTTGCGATAAAAACTTGTCCATGCGGACCAAGTCGCGGGCAAAAGCTAGTTCAGTTATGAAAAAAGAAACTAAAACCAAAAGCCGCCAAAGTTGTATGGGTTCCAAACATCCTTCGTTTTTACAATCGCGATTGTATGCCTACATTATTTACCGTAACAACATAATCAGTGTCAGCGGAACCGCGCGTATTTCAGCGTTTCTTCCAAACATTGCCTTTGTATGTTTCCGTCAAAACAAACACATTTTTTACAGTTTGTTAGTGGATCTTCTGTTAGGTAGGTAAACAGATATTTAAACATATAAACGTTGAGGTTAGTATAATGGTTAGTAGTACGAAAGCCTTAAAATACAAAAATCTAAAATAGAGTTTTTAGAAAATTATTGATGATTCATTAATTTTCTTCAAAGCTCTATTTTAGATTTTTTGTTTGCATACAATATTATTGCTTATTGTATGGGGTAGCGCTGGATTCTTATAACAGTGTTTGTCAGGCCAACTAAGGGCCTCTGACATGGCTTATTAACTGCTATTTATTAATAACAGACAGACTATCGTGCCCTCCGAAGCATAGTTGCGTTGGAAATCTACACATAGCTTAGAAAAGTCTTGGTATAAAGCCAAGGGACGAACCCAGTATCGTTGGATTCTAAAAAATCATTAATTCTGGGCAGGAAATGCTACTTACGCAAAGAAGCCGATATTGAGCAAAATATTTCTAAAACGTGACCTAATTCTCAAAAATGTTCAAAGAAATCTCGTAAATTCCTGTACAATGACCCGTCACCCAGGTTGCGTACTTTTTTTTCATCATTACCCATAGAGAAATAGAGAGAAGGTACATTTCATATTATTTTCAAGATTTAATATAAAAAGGACACGGCCCGTTTTGCTAGCGCTTTCTGCCTAGTTATTAAAAGTTCATGTTCATCAATAATTTAATGTTATTTGTATTGAAGATTACCCTATTACTAATTGCAAATAAGCAACATCTCTCAAGAACTTCTAGTTTTAAAGATAATGACAAGATACTTTTTTACAAGTTGAAACGCTTAAAAATAGCTATAGAGGCTCTCAGGCACTCCATTTGAATTTGTTTTGAGAAAATCTTTTGAATTATAGAGTATTTCATTGAATAATTACTATTTTTAGATATAATCTTTACATAGCCCACTCAAAATTCATTTTTACATACTTACCTCAATTGATAGCCATCGTGTGAGGTTCGTAAGTAAATGCGTTGATAGTGAGGATACATTATACCTTCGCAAACGTTGCGTGGCTATCATGTGGCTATGCTACAGTAGATAGACCTCAATCAAATCAGTCGCATAAATATTTATCCAAAACGTGAGCAAAACTGAGTCCGTAGTAACGAACGATGGTAAAGACATATTTGTAGAAGAAATCAGTCCGGGAGAAAAGCGAAGGTCGTCGGTTTTATAATGCACTAACAAGATCAGAATTAAATGGCACAATACACACGAATGCAAGCGCAACGGAGTCAATGCATAACTACTTGTGATAACTACAAAACGTAGTGATCATATTCTCTTTGATAACTACATAATGCAAAAAAGTATTCACAAGTGACATGACATTGTGTGATGTGACAGATGTCTGATATTTCTCGTAGTCCGTTTTTGCTAAGTGAAAAGCAAAATCGTATTGAATTATTTTTAAGAATGAAATAACAAACAAATAATCAAGTCAAAAAATGTTGCAATTTACAAAATTATTTTTAATAAACATTGTGTACATTCACTTTAATTATTGATTCATTTTTCATTTATAAGTTTATTTCATCGTACATACATTTCGTTGAACGGAAAGTACTCGTAAGACATTTAAAATGTCGTTGATTTTCAGATAGAACAATTTAATTACTTTTAATAGCAGCCCTTTAAAGCCTGGAGTTTTAGACATACATAACACATGCCGTAATTTCTAATTTTTTTTTGTGAATATTATTAATTACCTGCAGTCAAAGTACGTTCTAGGCAAAAACTGGCCATGTCCAAATATATAGCGGATACAATCTATCCTGTAAATGTCTTTATCTACTCATATCGTAAAATCCGGATATTGAACTCAAAAATGGTGTCATAATGACATACTTTACGCGCGGCACGTCAATAATATGAAAAAAATAGTAGTTTATGAAGCGGTTGCATAATGAGTGGAATTAAAGCACTCGCCTGTGGCTCGTTTTTTAATAGTATCACTCGAGTGTTTTAATACCTAGCTATCTGCCGTTTCTTACACTACTTTATCTACACTCTTGCAATAGGAACTTACTTTCAATGAAAAAAATAAAGTTGTAATCTTTTCTTAATTTTGCTGGTGCAAGCTCGTTCGTCATGTTTGTTACGAACACTGTTTTTTCATGTTTAAAACATCTTTGTCACATTTTTAATCAGAATAAAACATTTGATCAACATAATAAATCACATAAAATTGGTTAGGTACTAATGTAAAGTAAATTAAGGCACCAAATTCGCTGTGGACTGGATCTCCACAGCGAATTCGCGCGCATACGGTCTACCACGCGTCGCTATAGATAATAAGTGATGAAAACCCTCGTAGGTGACGAACCTACCGGTGCTTTAATACAAAAAAATTATAACATCGTTTAGTTCAAAAAACAGTGTTATAATTTATTTATTTTTCTTATTAGAGACGTGCCGTGCGTAATGTATATCATTAAGCATTTTTGAGTTCATAATCCTGATTTTACGATATGAGTGTAGATAAATAGATAAAATAAATTATAACACTGTTTTTTGAACTACACAGTGCTATAGAATAACTTTTTTCCCATAAAAACACCTGTTTAGCTCCGCACTACGAGAGTTTTCGACATTTAACGAAGGTGGCGCGTGTAAGACCATATGCGCGCAAATTCACTGTGAACTCGATTTTGGCGCCATAATTTACTTTACATTAGTACCTAACCAATTTAATGTGTTACATATGTGTTGATAAAAAGTTTTATCCTGATTAAAAATGTCCGACATCAGTGTTAGTGAGGAGAATTTGACTCCACCTAACATCACGGAAACAGCAACGAACATAACGAACGAGCAGCAAAACAAGAAAATATGACAACAATTTCTTTGGCATTAAAACTGAGTTCCATTTGCTTGAGTGTAAATAAAGTAGTATATGAAACCGCACATAACAAGGTATTAAAACACTCGAGTGATACTATTAAAACTCTCTCTCGTATTTTAATAACCTGCTTTAAGCAACCGTTTCATAAACTACTATAATAGTCAGAATAAAAAGTGACATACAGACGGACAGACGGTTCCTTGTTAGACTACGAAACCCTAAAAAGGACATGAAGCAATAAATAAGGTTGTAACAGACCCGTATCTCGTTAAAACCAGCTGGGTTGCTTATGAAACTTGTTTACAAAGCTTTTTCACGATTAATGCATATTTCATATCGGCCCGATAAATAATGTACGACGGTCAGGCGATGGTCGAAAAAGCGGTGGACTTGAGTGTCCATAACTCACCGAATTTAATCATGACTTGGTCAACTTGGCACAACTCCGAGACGTGGTTGTAAAAACGTGGGGTTTCCATAAACTTGGCTGAACTTTATGAAGTGGGGATCGGTTGATTGTAGTAAGTTCTTGTAGTGGGTAATTTTAAATTTTAATTTGTGTTACTAGTATGGAAAATAAAGATATTATATGTTATTTTCTAGACAGTCATAGCAATATAAAAAGGAGTTTAACTGTATATTTGATACTAGCTGTACCCGCGGCTTTGTCCGCGTGGTTATTTCATTTAAAAGTAGTCCATACGTGTTATTCCAGGACCAAAAGTACCTATAATGTACAATATATTACATTTCTTCAAATTCGTTTAGCTGACAAATAGTTTTTTATCAATTGCTCGGCATCTGATTATCAGATTAAGATACCCAGTGCCCCAGTTTTTAAGCAAAACCCTAAGCTATCCAAGAGTGAAAAACCGCATGTGAAGAGGGGCAAAATTTGTACGCGTGCAAAGTCGCGGGTGCTGCTAGGTTTTAATAGACAACATGCATAATAGAATTCATGGTGCAGAGGGATTCAATTTTCAAAGACAACCTCAAGATCAAATTCAACAATGTCTAGCGGATGAATGACAAACGGTATAAATAACTAGGATTAACAACGTTAAAATCCATCCACTGAAGATCTAAACTCAACATACCAGAATCAATCCGAAGGTACGCCTCGACAGGCGGAAAACATCCAGAAACTACAAATAGATTTGTCGGGACGCATTCCGGAACCATCACGAAAACAGCCGTCGACGTAGATCCACGACTTATTCATGATTTCTGGACTAGTGCATTTTCCAAATAACTTTATACAATTTAAATAAATCTTAGTATTTCGATAACTCTGAGCTTGTGTATGAGACCAATAGTTAGCGACCACGTCTCAGTGCCGTATGTCATCACTGACAACACGCACTGATTATAAACTTTCGTCTAGAGGTTCTGCGGTATCTGCGACGAGAAGATACGGCGTAATTTCCAGAACGCTGCCCATCCGAGTTGGATACGTCGGTTGACCTCTTTGTCGAAGTTGGATCTACCCAGTTGGATCGTCTGACCCAAGTAGACATAGTGATCAACAGCTTCGATAATATCGTTCCGAACATAAACCGGCATTTTGATTATAGATGTCAAAAGCTGAAATTTTGTACACATATATGTAAGTCTGAAGACATTGATGATGCAATCAGGAGCGACAGTGCATATATGAACTCGTCATTAAAGTGCTAGTATACCGTGTTTGTGTTTATTTTGCCCAGTAAAAGTAAGAATTAAAAAGTAAGTATTCGCTTCTGAATAAGCAGCACATTTTTAGGCTGACTTTTAATGTTTATTTTTTTGTCTGTAGGTTGCTTTTGGTAACATTTTCTCTGTCCTCGATGACATAAAAACCACAAATAGATATTTCGGTACGCATTCCTGACAGGCGGAAACATCGCAGGGACGGCCTGCCTGTCGCTTACTCTTAGGGAAAGACGTGCTTAGTAAGTAAGACTGTGTAAGAAAAAAACTGACACTGTGTAGTTAGTTTCTATTGCAATTTTTAGTTTAGTTACTTGCTTATAGTTTGATCGCCAAGACAGCCGCCAGAGTGATATTTCTAGGGTCTGAGTAGTGTAGGAAAAAACGATTATCGAACGATGTTGAAAAAAAACGATCATATAATTATGTTGCTTGTTAATGGGACTACTGGTGGATGGTAAATAATAAGATTTAATGGAATGTATTAAATGGTGCGGTATAATCAATATTTAAGTTAATTATTACTATGAGCAGTATAACAAAGGGAGGCGCAGGAGCAAGTGTCCGCGGGCGGCGCTGGAGCACTATATATATGGGTGCCGGTGCCGGCGTGGTGTGGTGGCTCGTCGTCCCCTCCGGTCCCCGCACTGGCGGAGGCTGATGCGTGGACATTGCTCACTTGGGTTCTATATTCTAATTGTGACTTTTTATTACATACATTATCTATATATCTATACATGTAATAAAACTATAAACACAGTGAAATCTGTATATGGAAGATAATTTAGAAAAAAACATTTATATCTCAGTGTATGAAAGTAGTGGAATCCAAAAATATCGTTTAGAATTTTTATCTGTCTGTATGTGACTTCATCACGCAAAAACCACTGGATGGATTTTGATGATGTTTGCTGAACTGTATTCCTTGCAGTCCTGCAGAGGTTTTTATATTTGTTTTATTAAAATCGGTTCAATCCAAAAAGGAGTTTAAGAATTTTTTATACATGTTTGCGCCACAGAATAAAGAATATGGAGGTACTTCTTGGGCTTATTCAATTTTAAGATCTCTTAATTCCTCTTGTAGGTCTGTCTGTCTCAATATGCCGTTAAATATCTTTAATTGATGAAATGTCCTAGACATCAGACTCATATCTTTATAAGCATATCTTTTTTGGCTTTCTTGACCAATTTCATGCGTGACGCCAACCAATACTAGTGGCTCTGCGAGCTGTAGACCTCGCGAGCACAAGCTTTTTTGCAAAAATCTAGCGGTGCTAAGTAGTGCCATCTAGTTACCTTATTGTAAAAGGAACAGTAATAACCAAGGTGCTCCATCAATTACCCAGTAGCTAAAGGGCTGATTCTACTGGTAGAAACCTAAACTTGAGGAATTTACTGCATTTTGAGGAGCTCCTCATCAAAAATCACCGACAAAAAACTAAAAACAATCTAATAAGAATCAATCTTTAAGCCTATACCTACCTATCCCACCCTTTGTAGCATGAGCAACCTATAGTACTGATTCTTCGTTCACTATATAGAGACAGAATGTCCGAAGTCCACCTGGTATCTTGTAGGAAGAAATTATGTTTGAGATTCATTACCATCAAGGACGTGTGAAGTATGAACCAGCTGATCGCAAAGCGAAAATTTGAATCGTCCTGCCCAGCGATCCTGCCACCAAAAAAACAAGGAAGACCATACCTAAAAGTAAACTGTCCAGGAATATCGAGTTCAAGATCGCCTCGCTGAATAAACCATCAAGACGCACCGGTTATCAAACTCGTCACACTTTTGGTCAACTTATAAACCTGCATCAAGCCTACTAAAAATCGCCACTGAGTCTACACTCAAACTTCATCAAGCCAGCGTTCAAACCTTATGAAGCCCGTCAACCTTTATCAAGCTTGCAGTCAAACTTCATCAAAAACGCTATAGGCTCTACTTTAGATTTTCTCTCTGAATGGCACAGTTTTGACCTTGAATAGTTACAGTTCATAAAATAGTTATTACTAGTTTTAATATCTCATTGCATTACACTATCTCATATGAAATAGTTTAAACCAGACATTTTAAATTCAAATTAGATTTTGCTAAAATCTTATAATGCCGCATAAAATCTATCCGCTAAAATCTTACATACTTGTAATTTATTCTGTGAGTATAGATAGTCGTCAAATTGCCGATTTCCTTCTTGTCCTTAATATAAAATTTATACAAATTGTCAGTATTAGATATCGGCTGGACGTATTTTGATGACATTTGGAATGGAGATAGCTTATACCCTGGAATAAAACATAGGATACTTTTTATCCCGGAAAATCGTAAGTTTCCACGGGAAAACAGGAAATGTTGATTACTCACTGTAAGTAACGGTTGCCATCACAGAATGGTCTGTGGTTACCATGGAAACGAAATAACAAGACTGTCAAAAAACATCAAGAGTGGTGCTAAAAAGTACTTTTGTATTGGTTTTGAATATCCTAAAAGAAAGTAGTATCCTTTTTTTTTCGCGATAAACAGTAGTCCGCGCGTACGAAGTCGCGGGCGGGAAAACTAGTATCTAATAAACATCCCGACTACATCAGCTTTCAAACATAAAAAACCGCATCGAATATGGCCCATTCGTTTGGGAGCTACAATCCTCACTACTCCTCGCCCCCTCTATTATAGCTAAGAACCATCTCGATCACATCAGTTTTCAAACAGAAAAAACTGCGTCAAAATCGGTCCATTTTGGGAGCTACGATGCTACAGACAGATACACGGATACAAACCCTAATCTTATAACACACCTCTCTTTTCAAGTTAGGGGATTAAAAACATTAAACTTGAAGACAATAAATACCAATGTATTCATTCAATACATTCAAACAGACCGATTTTGTTGCATTTTAATACAAAAGCTTTTATACCATATCCTTCTATTTATTATTGCAATTATTGTTAGCAATTTGAAGCGCATAGTAAATCTCCTTGAGCAATTTTAAATCCGTTTTAAAGCCTTTGAGTCTATAAATAGGAAAATCCATGTTTAGATTACCAAAAGCTTACGTTAAATTTAAACATTTAAAATGTTTTTGGAATTTTATCACAGTGTTTTTATTCTGAGAGACGTTTTCCGCAGGTTTGCTCGCATGAACTGGAGTTTTAAGTTCCTTGTTGTGAAAAAATTATTCAATTGTAACCACTCCGTCGTCATGCCGTGGGAATGTCTTACAGATGCTCTAAAATCTATCTATCTATATCTATCTAAGTATGAACATAGAAGAGAATTTAAAACAAATGATCTAGGGTACTTAAAATAAGCTAAAGAACAATATTTTTTTTCAAATTGTTGTCTTTCTGTTTGCCTGTTTGTTTGTTTGTCTGTATGTTTGTTGGCGTATCACGTAAAATATAAATCACCGATTGAAATACGGTTTTCACTGTTGGATAGCTCAGGGTTTGACTTAAAAACTGTCGTACTTGGTCACGATCGATAAAAAAATCTATTTGACGGCTGAACGATTTTTGAAGAAATTAAGTATATTGTACTTTGTATGTAAATTTAGTCCTGGAATAACACTTTTAAATGGAATGACCACGTGGCCAAAGCCGCAGCTAAAGCTAATCTCATAATAAAGCAGTAACTACCAAAAAAAACTGTAGGTATAAAGATATATGTTGAAAGCATTTTTGAAAGAAGAAGAAGAAATAAGAAAATCAATTTATTTGCAAAAAATAACATTTAGAACAATGACATAAATAAAAATAAAAAATACCTTAACACTAAAGCACGTCTAAATGTAACCATTTGCAAAATGGCCCCAGCTCAGCATACTGCTGGTCGTAAAACGACCAGCGCTGGTCTTCCGCTGTGACCATTTGGTAACGTACGGTACGGATGAACGGACAGTATAACTTAAACAAAAAATGAATAAATACATTATATAAAAAATAATAACAAGTAACAAATACATTTAATTTTAATTAAATTAATAATAATAATATTAATTATTAATATATTTTCATATTTTTTTTTCATTTTTTGCCTGAGTTGAAACGGAGACGCTTCGCGCTCGCGCGGTCAATAATATTTTGACTCAATAATCTAGAACTGTTTGTGCTAAACTTTATAAATTCCTATCAAATTAATTATCACTGTAGTCATTTCATGTAGATCAGTGTTGATGTTAACACCATACTTTTTTGTCGAGTAGTTTGAAAGTTTTGACGATGTTTTGATGCGCGAATTTTAATTCTCGGGCAATCCGTTCTTCGTACCTACTATTAGTTTATTCTGTGGCGTAATAGTGCAAAATCGCAGATGCGGGCGGGTCAATGTTAAGTTGCATACAAAATAATATTTAGATAAGCCCTTAGCTACCCGTGGGAAGCCGGGGCGGGTCGCTAGTATTTGATGTTATAAAAACTTTTCAATTCCCTTTAATAATTTTTGCTCAAAGAAGTTCGCTTCATTTTGCTGAGGGCACTCGAACCAAGAGGGTTGAGGCAATGTAATATTTAATGAGTCAATCTCAAGGGTAGTGAAAAAGTGTTGTGCAAAGTGAATCAGGAATCTTCTAGCTTAAAAGATTTCTAGTAAATGCATTTGAAGAATATTTCGAACGACCCTATTTTTTAGGGTACCGTCCCTCAAAAAAAAAAAAAAAAAAAATATATAGGATCAGTTCGTTGTCCATCCGTCTGTCAGTCTGTCAAGACTCCTATTTCCCGGGATAAAAAGTATCCTATGTTTTATTCCAGGGTATAAGCTATCTCCATTCCAAAATTCATCAAAATTTGTCCGGCCGTTTTCGCGTCAAACCTCCCCAAACAAACAGACAACGTTTCACTTTTATATGTTGGTATGGATATACTTATAATTATAATATAATAGAGTAATATACATATAAAATTATAATTTATATATAATATTATAAAGAGGTAAAGTTTGTGAGTTTGTGAGGTTGCAGGGGGTAATCTCTGGATCTACTGAACCGATTTTAAAAATTCTTACGAACGCTGCCTTAACAGTGAGAGATATATGATTGAGTTCTAAATGAAAGTTGTAGAACTTGATAATGCCTACAAAAACTTCAGCAACACCATATGTCTAACTTTTATATTTAAGTCACAAAAATAATTTATATCGTTAGGTCATGTTTATTGGTCGTACTTTTAACCTACAGAAATGACAACGCGTGCGAAGCCGCGGGCATCAGCTAGTGCCATATATTTTAACATTTATTCGTATAAAACATATAGGGTACTTCCCTTTGATGTTGAATCATGAAATTTGGCAAGAAGCAATATCTTATAGCACAAGTAAAGGGAAAAATCCGAAACCCGTAAATTTGCAGTTACATTAAAAACAAAAGTACTTTTTTTCTATAAATAATATTTTTAAATAATGAATCACGTTCACGTTAGTTTCTATATTAATAACGCTCAATGCTATAATAGTACAACTTATTTTTTTCTTTTCTTTGGTTTTTTTTTAAATAAAAATAAATATATAGTATATATACTCATGATAATTCACACCCAAACTAGGAAACCCTGTACTATGGGTACTAGATACAAATATTATTACATAGATACGAATATTACATCCACAAACTAGGAAACCCTGTACTATGGGTACTAGATACACATATTATTACATATATACGAATATTATATCCATGACTCGGAAACAAACATAATGATTGCACCTTGTGGGATTCAAACCCGCGACCGTTTGATTTCATAGTTAGGGTCACTAGCCACTTAATCACCAATCGGTCGTCAAATGGTTTCACATTTAGCATGCATAAACGTATGTGTTATTGTGTACTATACTATACTATACTATACAAGTGAGTTTTTTTAACAGGGATATCTCTGGCAGCTAGGAGACTTACGTTAAATATAGGAAGATGTGTTCATTTAAATCCATCTAGATAGTTTCGAACGTATTAAAAATATTAAAAACAGATTGAAGGGTTTTTGAGATATCGATTTTTGTACGTTAAATCGATTAAAAGTTTTTTTCCGTGAAATTGGATTCTGCTGCTAAAGATTACGTACAAAAAGATTTACCACATTTAGTCGATTTTAGTAACAGAGCGATGGTAGCCTAACGTTTCTATAGTGCAACTTAGAATCTAACGATACCTGGTTCGATCTTAGGCTCCGGACCGACGACTTTTCTAAGTTATGTTACTTGTACTATTATTTATTCTGTGGTTATGTGCGGTTTTCCATCGCTCCGTGCTTCGGAGGGCACGTTAAGCTGTCGGTCCCGGCTGTTATTGATTAATAGCAGTCGTTAAGGCATGTCAGAGGTACTCGGGCGGCTTGACAAATTCTGACACCAGAGGCCAGCACTAGCTCATAAGACAAAAAAAACAAAACATTAAAAAAAATTACGCAACCTCGTTTTTTTCAAATTTCCATAAATTTACTTAATACGTTTGAAAACCTCTAGATAGATTTCTAAGAACAGATATATTCTTATCCATAACGGTTATCATAGTTGCCACAGCTGCTGATAATAAATAAAATAATTATTGTTACCTGACTACGGCGAAGCAAAGGAAGGGTTATGAGTTCAAACTAAAGACTTGATCCGATTTTGACAAGTGAGGTGTCAATCGATGCGTCTCGAAAGAGTGTCACTCTTGCGATGAAGACGAATTTTACCGAATTTTATAGTCTATTTTTTACCCGACTATAGTCGGGTTTTAGTTTTGAACTTATCGCTGTCTCCACCGAACAATATCGTATTCGACTATTACGATACTTGTAGATTTATTGCATATTCGTGCTCCATATATCATTGTGTTTTTATTTCAGGTTGTTCCTAAGTGAATTTCTTGAGTTAGACATTTTGTAATGGACTTAACATTATTATTCGTCTAAAAATAATATAAACCTTTTGCCCCGAAAAACATCGCAACTTGTTAATATTGACTACTTTCGTTCGGACTTTGTTTTACTTTTGGAGTAATCTGCGATTACGATATTATTCGGGAAAAAAAGCTAATACTTAATTTTGGTATAGTTTAATACAATATTATTCCGGTAATTACATTCAGTAATATTTGTGGTAATGATCTTTACAATGTATCATAAATAAAAGCTGAAATGGTATTGTCGATAACAGTATCTGTCTATCGTATAAAGCTGATATATATTCCGGCAAAGCTAGTGTTTCTACTGTGATTTTCAATGAAGCAGAAGATTTACCAGACAAAATATTCATCATCATCATCATCATGTCAGCCTTTAGAAGTCTACTGCTGAACATAGGCCTCCCCCAAAGAGCGCCATGACGAGCGATCTTGTGCCACCTCCATCCACCGACTTCCTGCGATGGCTACAATGTCGTCGGTCCATCGTGTGGGGGTCTCCCCACACTTCGCTTGCTTGTTCATGGTCGCCATTCAAGAACTTTTATTCCCCAGCGGTTGTCGGTTCTGCGAACTATATGGCCTGCCCATTGCCACTTCAACTTGCAAACTCTGAGAGCTACGTCGGTAACCTTCGTTCTTCTACGGATTTCCTCATTTCAGATTCTGTCACGTAGTGAAACACCGAGCATAGCTCTCTCCATTGCACACTGCGAAACTCTGAGCTTGTGTATGAGACCAATAGTTAGCGACCACGTCTAAGTGCCATATGTCATCACTGGCGACACGCACTGATTATAAACTTTCGTTTTGAGGCTCTGCTGTATCTGCGACGAGAAGATATGGCGTAATTTCCCGAAAGCTGCCCATCCGAGTTGGATCGTCTGACCCAAGTAGACATAGTGATCAACAGCTTCGATAATATCGTTCCCGACATGAACCGGCATGGGTACGACATGGGCATTTGGCATGATGTTCGTCTTGCCCATGTTCATTTTAAGACCCACCTGTTGGGAACCAATATTGAGGTCACTGAGCGGTTGTTCACTGCTTGGTATCTAAATCAAGAAAATGCATCGGAACAGACAATGCCTACGAAGCGCCAATATGAATCCGTTTTTAACACAGACTATAACTATTCTTTTTTAAAGCCAAAACAAGATTTGTGTAACACTTGTTCTCTTTATGAAAAAGCCGACGAAACACACAGAGAACACATAGAGAGAAAGGATAAGATTCGACAAATTAAAGCAGAAGAAAAAACTACAGTGGACAAAACAGAAACAACAATAGCTGTTTTTTATCTGGAAAAAGTTCTCGCTGTCCCCCAATCAGAAGTATATTATATTACAAAATAAAATACCCCATCTATAACTTCACTGTCTTTGATGCACTACAAAAAATGGGTTACTGCTATGTTTGGCACCTCTCAATTGCAAAGAGAGTCAATCGAAATAGGCAGTTGCTTATTACAGTTAATTAAACACGAAGCACAAAGAGGTATTAAAAAATTATCATTTTATTCTGATGACTGTGCTGGTCAGAACAAAAATACATACATTTTTGCACTGTATCCTCACGCTTTGGGAGTTCATGAGTTAAAAAGCATTACACACCAATTTTTTGAGACTGGTCATAGGTAGAACGAAGCATGCATTCATGTGTAGAGCGAGCAATGAAAAACAAGGTGTTGTTTACACCTGACCAAGTCTACGGTGTCATTATAAATGCCAAAGTAACCGGTGAGAAATATAATGTGAAAGAGATGGAACAGACACACTTTCACAATATGAAAAGTCTTATATCTGGCAAACACTGGCTAAAAGATACCGAAGGCAGAAAAATTGCATGGACAAAGGTTATGGAAGTGAAAGTATCTCATATACGACCTCACATTTTATCATATAAATATAATTTCGAGGAGGATTATAAGAACCTGAGCATAGATGAAGTTATGAATAGACCTAAGCGAGGGTGACGACCAGTACCAGTGCCGGCAGCTGCTGTATTAAGTTACGTCTACCATCAACCTATCGCAATAAGTAAGACCCTCCGTGCAGATCTACTAAGTTTGTGTGCCAGCAAAGCCATACCTAAACACTACCACGGTTTTTATGAGTCGCTTACCAGCTGTGAAGAGAACCGGAACCTGGAATCAGATTCTGACCAAGATGATGCTGAGGCATAATTAGAAGTGTATGGAAATATTTTTGTTTATTTTTGCTGTGTGTAATAATATAATAAATATTAAGACAGTTTACTTACTCGTATATAACCCACAAAATTAGAATTGTTACGTTAGTGAATAAATATTTTTTTTATTAAAGAAACCTAACTAACTGTTACGAGCTGGGGTTCGGATAAAATAATTGTACGCTAATTACACCAAAAAATAACACCTTTATTCGAAAAACCACAAAAAGAAATTAATCCAACAAATAATGCTCAAACACTCTTTAACTTGACTGTACACTCTTATCAATTATCACTGAATACTCGCTTCGAATCACTTTGATCCTTTCGTTTTGTCAGCCAAATCAGTACTGTACCAGGCAGTCGATGTGAGCCATATTTATACCGCGATGTAAGTTTCCAGAATGTACTCATAACTACTCGTATGTACTAGTGGTAGTCGGTAGGTCTTTGAACTTTCAAGGTCGGCGGCGCCTTTGAGTTGCCGCGCCGCGCCGCGCCTGTAGGTACTTAAGGCCGGCGGCACCTTTGATGTCGCCGCGCCCGTAGGTATATACCTACCGCGCGCTCTGGAAACTTCTGTAGGTACCTACGCTCTACTAGTGTGTTCCAGAATGTTCCTTTAAATGTAGGTATTGCGTCATTTTAGTACCTACTGTTTTTCTAAGAATCGACCGGCGTAACATAACTATAATAAGATTTATTTTATCTTGTAATCAGATTCTGACCAAGATGATGCTGAGGCGTAATGAGAAGTGTATGGGAATATTTTTGTTGATTTTTGATGTTTGTAATAATAAAATAAGTATTAAGATAGTTTACTTAAATATTCTACAAAATTACGATAGTTACGTTAGTAAATAAATAAATATTCTATTAATAAAATGATAATGATGATTCAGTTTCATTCTGAGTTTGATCCTTACCTTCCCTAAGTTAATTTAATTTTGCATGGAATATTACTGTACTTCAATGTTACCACCATCAACAGTGACAATTCTAGCAGCGAAAATAATCTCGTCATAACATTACCATAAAAGAAAACATAGCTACTTTTCAATGAATAAGATCGCAACGTGTTGTTACTGTGCATCTCTTTGGCAAAAAAATCCGCGAATAATATGGTATTGTTACGTCACGATTTAAATTTATGCCTCACAATCTGGGTAAAATTTCTTTTGTCTATAATTTTATTTTCAAATATATAAAAAAATATTGAATTATACTAAATTATTGTAGGAAAAAGTAGCTTTCTTGTGATCTATAAATGACACCGGTATGTTTGATAGTTAATGAGAAATTATCAAAAAACAGTTTTTATTTTTCCTGGACAGTTTGGATTTTACGATAACGATATTGTTCGGTGGGGACCGTTACGACTTATTTAAACCTCTAGTTCTCAAATTGTATCTAAATAGTGGTTCACTGAATAACATTCTCGCAAAAGTACGTATGTAATCAAAACAAAAATCCATGAAACAATCCACCGCCTGTCATGTTCCGCTCCTCGCCATAGATTTCAACACGTCGACGTCGTCTCGTTCAAAATGACGGACGCTTGTTGTAAAACATTACTCATGTAAAGTTTAGACAATGGCGCGCCCTATTTATGGTGCAAGTTGAGCAATAACGGCGGCGAAGCATCTGCGCCATTGAGCGCGAGTTAGAGGGTTTAGGGCGGCACCTAACATAAAGCACTTGAAGTTTACTGGGTCACTGGTTTTAGGTTTGCAGTTTTATGTGCCAGCATTTCGTACATTCTACTGTTGAGTACAATGCTTGAGACATAATATAGGACGGCTAAGGATAGTGCTGCGTGAGATTGCAATGTGGGCGAGGAATTAAACTTAGAACTTCTCTTTCACGACAAAAACTATATAATTCTAAATACATTCTCTAACTAGCTGTACCCGCCGCTTCGCACGCGTGGCCATTTCTTTAGTTTTTTTTTTATTACGGTTTGGGCAATCGTTTGACCACGATCTCACCTGATGGAAAGCGATGATGAGTTTTTATCGATTGCTCGGCTTTTACTCATTGGATTGAGATACTACTCGTAAGTACATCAGTTTTTAAGTCAAACCCTAAGCTTTCCAACAATGAACCGCATCACAATCGGTCCAGTAGTTTTTACGTGATGCGTGAACAGACTAACAGACTCACAGACAGACACACATTTTATCCCCCATCCCCTATACTGCGGGGACCCTTTAATTTACCGGTATGAAAAGTATCCAATGTCCTACCTCGTAGTATGAACTCATATCATGCCAAGTTTTATTTGATGAATTCAGTAGTTTCGGCGTGATGCACGTCCAAGATATAGACAGACAGACAGACAGACAGACAGCAGACAAAAATAAAAAATACAGTTTTGGCTTCAGTACGAATATAAAAAAAAACCTCCAAAAAAATACACAATATCTTCAATGTACAGAATTTGAACCCCCTATCCCACAGGAACCCTTTATTTTTTCGGGATTAAAAGTATTCTCATTTTTACCCACCATATAATCTATAACTGTGCCAAGGTGTATCAAAATCTATCCAGTTGTTTCAGAGTGGTGTGTTTTTTTAAATAAATTTCATCCCCTGCGGGAACCATTTAATTTTTTGGGATAAAAAGTATTCTATGTCTTACCTCGTAATATGAACTTATATCATACCATGTTTCATTTAAATTCGTTCCTTAGTTTCGGCGTGATGCCTAGCTAAGATACAGACAGACAGACAGACAGACAAAAATAAAAAAAAAACAGTTTTGGCTTCAGTAAGGAACACAGAAAAGCCTCCAAATGTTGTTTGCACAATATCTTTAATGTACAGAATTGGACCTGTTAAAGTTTTATTATAAGTATAGATATATAGATAGCTTCTTTCCAAGTAAAACACTCCCAACTAAACCGTAATAGGCTTTAAAAGGATTACAGATTCGTCACAGATTTTCTGTTCGTCGCAGATGTGGTGCGCTGGCGCCTCCCGTTCAACAAGTGTGTATCACAAGATGAAGAAAATTTGAGAACTCGTCGATATACCTCATTTCAAGTGTACCGTTATTTCAATCAATACAAATTGGAAATCCATACCAATATATAAAAGTGAAATGTTGTCTGTTTGTTTGATTGTTTGGGGCTTTCACGCAATAACGGCTGGACGGATTTTGATGAACTTTGTACTGGAGATAGCTTATACTCTGGAATAAAACATAGGATACTTTTATCCCGGAAAATGGTAATTTTCCACGGGAAAACTGGAGAATGTTGATTACTCGCTGTAAGAAACGGTTGCCATGGAAACGAAATAACAAGTCTGTCAAAAAACATCAAGAACGTTGGTGCTATACCTATTTTTGCATTAGAAGAATATACGATTCTCTTTTTTTGCGATAAACTGTAGTCCGCGCGGAAGTCCAAAAACTAATATCCACCGCGTATATCTGAAAACGTAGCATAGTCTCTTCTAATTTAATTAAATGTTTTTTTTTTAAATTATACACGGGACTCGAACCCGTACCATCCGTACCTGTGGGCGGCACATACTCTTAGCTAACTAAGCCGCCGTAAACATCGTATTCCAAACTCTTCCTATAATTCCTTTTAAACTTCTGATGGGACCGTAGCGACATCTACCTTTAATTATTCTTAACTGAGGAACTCAAATTATTGTCTACATAAGTATCTGTATTCGGAAATGCAAATATATTTTTTTACTAATGGACGCTCTCCAAAGCTCTACAAACTAGTAACTGCGTTTTTTGTTCAGGAAAAAATCTCCTATGATTTTGAACCTTAGGTCTAAGAAATATAGCCGAAAGTAAGAGAAAAATATTCACAAAAATAAGCTACAAATCTCGTCTGTTTGAAGTTCTTTGTTTGAAATAAAAGATAGCCCTCGGAGTGCTTTTGATTTGCTTCAATGAAGTTGACTGCGAAAGCTACAAAGTGACCGGTTATATAACCTACAAAGAGTTTAGGAAGGACTTAAATCAGAGAAATGCGAATGTTTTCAGTAAAAAATATGGTGATAAGAGAAGAATTTAATCGTTCGCAATGCTTAAACTCTGCTTGTAAAGTATACAAAACCATGTGATTATTGTTATAGGGCTAAGATTTAATAAGATTATCAAAAATATTTAGGTAATTTGACATGACTTTAGTCTTCCTACTAATTGGTCGAGCGAGCGAAGCGGATATGATGACCATTCGTCATATTAGCTATTTCGTCGCTAACCCTGATAAGTCACATTCATAATACGTGACTTTGTGCATCTAGTCAGTTTCCTTTACTCGTTTCATGCGGTATTTCGACTCTTTCCCAACTCGTCTGACGCATGTGTACAATTAATAACAAAATAAAATGGTCAGTACAACAACATTTTATAATTTAACTAGCTATACCTGCGGCTTTGCACGCGTGATCATTTCTCTAGGTTAAAAGTACTCTATGTACTATTCCTAGACCTAAAATACCAATATACCAACATTTGATCAAAATTCCTTCAGCCGTCAAACAGTTTCTATCAGCTTCTCAGCTTCTACTCATCGGATTGACATACCAAGTACACCAATTTTTAAGTCAAACCCTAAACTATCCATCAGTGAAAACTGCATCGCAATTGGTGTAGTAGTTTTTACGTGATGCGCGAACAGACAAACAGACAAACAGACAAACAACGGATTCCAGAGTTCCTTCTATAATTCCGTCTCGAACGCAATTAATGTCTTCTGATATTCATCGAGTTTCATATTATTTAGCCGTGGGTGAGGCACAATATACAGCTGCACCACGTTGAGCCTTTTCGAGTAATTTTAGTAATTTCTGAAACGTTGCCTGCCGGATACTGCTTATTAGATATATTATGATAGGAGTATATAATAAATATCGTTATTCTATGGACTAGGTTTAGTTTTACCTTGATGTACTAGTAAGTAACCATTAGAATTGTTTTTGTATATTATGAAACATATATAATATTTTTTTCTGAGAAATGGAATTTTGATAACCTGGCGTCAATCTAGAGCTTTCTATCAAAAACCCAAATCCGTTTTCGGATATGAGTGTTTTTTTGATACATGACAGATACTTTTGGTTGTACATAATATAACTTGAGTAATCATTATTTTGTATTATTTATGTTTAAGATAACCTGAATAAAAAGTCGTTGTAGCTTGGCAACGGCCTACCTTGGAGGCGTTGATGCTCCATTATTGAAACAAATTCCAGACATTTTGAATCTCTTTAGTATATCACCACAACCGCACCTTCCGCTACATTTAAGTTCCACAGAACCAATAATAACTCTAAAACACAAATTTATCGTAAGTAAAATTGCAACGTTTTAATAATATCTCTCGATTATTGGTGTCTACAGTAAGTATTATGGACATCTACTAGTTTTAAACTATTGACAAAAGTTTCAGAACCTCGTTCTGAACAACATCAACGGAGAGCTATTAGCGAGGTGAAACTGTATCTCTGTTGATGCCATTCGATTGACTCTGCAAACATCTGCTAGGAATTTGTCGACGCTCCTCTACAATATTAGCTTTGATTGTTTGAGGGAGTTAAATGTTTTACTACATGAAATGTAGGCTGCTCTGTGCTTGGCATGTGTTATGTTTAATATGTTTTTTTAATTTTGAATACAAATAAGTCGATAAATGTTATTTGTCTATTTATAAATCGGTTATTATTTGTTTAATAAAATAGGTATATTATTTACAAAATGTATGTACAATGAAGATAATTATAAAACATTTCTAGGGGACTTAAAATAAGCTACTAAACAAGTTTTTTTTTTTTTAAATGGTGTCTGTCTTTTATTTGTTCAAGCATAACGTAAAAAACTACTAAACCGATTGTAATGCTGTTTTCACTGTTGGATAGCTTAGAGTTTGTCTTAAAATCTGGTGTAAGTATTTGGTATCTCAATCCGATGAGTAGAAGTCGAGCAATCGATAAAACAACGTCAGAACGAAATTTGATGATATAGGTACTTTTGATTCTGGAATAACTCATAGGATCCTTATATCCCAGAAAAAAAGGGTACTTTCCAAAGGATTTTGAGATCAGATTCTGATCTCGCTCGGTGTTCCCATCGAATCTCGAGATCCGTTGTAACTTAAAAATTTATTATTTTTTCTTCCCATCGGATCTTGAGATCCGTTGCAACTCAAATATACGAGTATATCCACACCAATATATAAAAGTGAAACGTTTCTATTTGTTTGTTTGTTTGTTTGGGGAGCTTTCATGCGATAACGGCTGGACGTGAAATTTGGAATGGAGATAGCTTTATTATTTTTTCTTCCCATCGGATCTTGAGATCCGTTGCAACTCAAATATACGTGTATATCCACACCAATATATAAAAGTGAAACGTTTCTATTTGTTTGTTTGTTTGGGGAGCTTTCATACGATAACGGCTGGACGTGAAATTTGGAATGGAGATAGCTTATACCCTGGAATAACACATAAGATACTTTATATCCCGGAAAATGGTAAGTTTCCACAGGAAATCTGGAAAATGTTGATTACTCTCTGTAAAGAACGGTAGCCATGGAAACGAAATAATAACAAGTCTGTCAAAAAGCGTCAAGAGCGTTGGTGCTATACTTTTGCATTGGTTTTTAATATCCTAGAAGAACTTAGAATACTTTTTTCGCGATAAACTTTAGTATGCGCCGACGAAGTCATGGGCCAAAACTCGTTATTTATAAAGGCCTACTTTGCTAAAGATAATGTGTGCCACAAAAAGCAAGAATGCACTTCTTTTGTGCTCTGAAAGCTCTATCTGAGTCCGTAGGGTTCATCAGACAATATTGCAGGATCGAAGCTACATATCCGTGGTATGTCTGTAATGGGCTTCCCTCGATACTTACTACTATATACTTAGTAGAATTTACTTCGTCTATAATTAGCGCAAAAGATATATATTTAGCGCAAATATTTATTGTTATAAGTACGGAATTTCATCATTTTCTTTTTAGTTAAATTCACTTGAAAGTTATTTGTATTTTGCCAGTCAATTATATTTTCAATAGCAATATTAATTTCACATTCAAGTTTATTTATGTCATTAGATTTGATAATTATAGTTGTGGCATGGGCAAATAATATTGATTCATATTGTGTACAAGAAGGTAAATCATTGATAAATAATAAAAATAATCAGGACCAAGAATGCTTCCTAAAGGGACACCATATTGGTTTAGTCTAAAATCGGTTCTGCATGTCTGTTTCTACAATTTTTGGACATTGACTTCTATATTTGATAATGATTCACACCGTCGTAAATATGTCGTCGTCTCTATATTTACCGAGGTTTTTTAAATAGCCTTTAATTAAACCAAGGATAAATAATCATTACCCAGCACACAGCGAATTAAAATCTCAAATGATTGCATTAATCGCCACTGACACGAGGGACCATGCAGCCCTGGGGCTCTGTTTTTGATAATGTTTTATATATATTACATATCCGTCCGGCACAAACAATATTGTTATAATTGCTTTACGCATAATTAAAACGTTCTAACATTTTAACAGATTTGAATACATACAATAACATATCTGACTTTATTGAAATTTCAATGATTTTTATTTGATATAAAACTGAATTTGCTACCTACAGGCTGGTTAAAATTGTTCAGAAGATTCCAGTGGGCTATTAATTGGTTATCATTGAAAGATGTATCTATATTTAGTTCAAATCCCGTAATCCGTTAATAATGAACGACTTTCTCTTGAACTAAAGTTGAAATCTTGTAATAGAGTCCTGAGAACAATGCAACATTTTGACACTTATGATCCGATGATGTCGGCAGAAGTGAGAGTATATAATTATGGGACGCCTCGTACTATTATTGATTCTGTGGTTAAAGTAAGTTACCACCGTGTTTGGCTGTTTAGGTAGCATTTAATAATAACAATATGACTCACTACTTTTTCTAAGATAACATCTATGAAAAACTTTTCCTGAAGGTCTTGCTTGGTACATAGAGAGGATATTTTTCAAACGTTTTTCGCCCGTTCATGAAATTTTCATTATGTCCCTGTGGGCTGGAAGTGGGCCGTCAAAAATATTTCATTAGGTCTGGGCCTACGGAGACCCACGCGTTCCGTCAAAGGAACAATGTATTTTGTTAGGGTTTCTTGTGAGATTTCAACCGAAACATTTCTAGTGCTAGAGTTATTTCTATTGTGCCTACTTTGGGATTTACTTTGGGTAAGTAGGTGATTTTTTGGATTACCTTAAATCAGCTTAATACCAGCTATGTAACAATAAAAAGCTCAACGTTAATGGAAACTAACAAATTATTGAACTATATATTACATGGCCCAAATTTAAACTTAAAAACATAACCAGATTTTTGAACTTTATGAGCACAATACCTCAAAGTCAAAGTTTGTAATATAATAGGCAAAACAAGACATAAGTTCAAAAACTAAAACTGGACTACAGTCGGGTAAAAAAATAGCCCTATGACAATGTTGCCATGAAGACGAATCGATTTATACCTGGCTTGTCAAAATCGGACTAAGTTTTTAGTTTGTACACATAACCCTACCTTTTCTTCGCTTTAGTAGAGTTAAAAAATAGTCTATGATCCACTATACCTAAAGACGAATCGCTTGTCAAAATCAAACCAATAGGGGCGACGAAGGTGCAACATCCACAAACAAACATTTATACTTTAATCTCATTACCCTTCACGTCTTGCTTCGCCGTAGTCGGGTAATACAAGCACTTTTACAAGTCAAAACTTAACATCTTATAAACATGGAGAAACACATACAATAATATTAAATAGATCAAAACAATAAGATTACGTTTGAAAAGATCAAAACAATATGATTATGCTTTGCGTTTGAAAAAGAAATACATTCTGATTCTACCGGCAATACGCCCGTTAGAGAAGAGCGCATCAAAAAACTCTACGAGGATGTAATTTTTTTCTGTTTTTACCTGACTTTTTTTAACACGGAGGGTTATGTGTTTGGGTTGTATGTATGTTAGGTTGTTTGCAGTTTTTAACGCGCTAATATGGCGGCTTACTGCCATATTGTTTTTCCGACGGAACAAAACCTATTGAATGAGGTATCAAAATGAAGGTCTTTAAAATACCATTTCATAAATGTATAATTATTTTAGCTTAACAAAAGCAATTGTCTTTTAAGCTTCACACAAAATTTACAATTTTAGATTATTAAAGTTAATGTATATACTATAGTCTAATGTTGCAATTGCAACTATTAAAGTAAAATATATAAGTAAACAAGAAAACATCAATAATAGCCGCCCCCCGCGGTTTCACCCGCGTCCCTCAGGTACCGTGCATTTTTCCGGGATAAAAAGTAGCCTATGTGTTAATACAGGGTATAAGCTACCTCCATACAAATTTCATCCAAATCTGTTCAGCCGATTAAGCGTGAAGAAGTAACAAACATACCCACACCCTTATATACATTCAAACTTTCGCCTTTATCATATTAGTATGGTTATTTTTGGTCTTCTCGGATTTAATAATTATGTTCGCAGTTGGGCTTTTTGTATTTGATAATAATTTTACTTTTTGACACTGTTTATACATTTTAATAGGTATATCAGAACTTATAATAATACACAATGTCAAATACAAAAGATAAAACTGCCAATAAGATGTCCCACGATCAAACTGGGATAAGAATAATAGAAAGAAATAAATTTAAAAAAAAAACGTTTACGGATATCCTATTTTTCATTGTTTTCATTTTCTTCTTTTTGCCTTTTCACTTTTAACGTGTTTAAGGGTTTTTTTTCTTTTTTTTATTGCATTGTCTTCGGTTTGTGAGCTACCCTGAAAGGTTCAGTTTGATAGCTAATCGGGAAGTGCTTGAAATTTGAATTGCAAGATTCCAGGACAGACAAAATACATATATAGATACAAGTGAAGTTAAATAAAAGCTTTTAAAAATACAAATGATTAATAAGAAACGAGGCTGGACCAGTCCCCACAAGCAGCACCCGTTCACGAGTATGACTTATGTATATAAGCTATGTTGCATAATACGGATAGTAACAGCGACGTAGTTAGCATTCAACATTACCAAGCCAGGCATTTATTTGTACTATTTACCGGTACTCTAAGCAACTGAGTGCTGGAGTTCGTTTCAAAAGTATAAATTTTGAAACAGCAATACAATCGCTTTGGTAACTGGATGCTGTACGGTGAAACAGCAATTAGAAGTCAAGTGTGCAGGTAGCGAGCTACGTAAGCATTGTAATGTAGGTACCCTGCTTCACTGTTGTATGATGCCGTTCATTTTGAACGAGCACAATATTACAAGTTATGTCAGAAAGGAATCTCTACTAATGACAGTGGTGCAGTGGGCCCCAACAAACAACTAGTTTTTAGGGTTCCGTATTTATAAAGAAAAAAAGGAACCCTTATATCCTATAAGGGCCGTTCGTCTGTTTGTCTGTCAAGACCCATTTTCTCAAGGTATCAAGTTGCAATTTATATCAAATACTCAGGTCTTCAATCCCTTGAGCTGTAAAAAAACAAACTTTTAAGTCAAAGCAATCAAAAGATACGGCCGTTTATGCCGCATATTTCTACATATACGACACTCGCAAGGGAATCAAAACCTACAGGGTCCCGTTGAATCATGAAATTTGGCAAGAAGTAATGTTGTATAGCACAAGTAAAGGGGAACATTCGAAAACCTTAAATTTGTAGTTACATCACAAATAAACTCAATTTTTTTTTTAAACTTCTATACTTGATTCCCGTAATGGACGAAATATTTACATACCTATAAGTTTGTACGGAACCCTCGGTGCGCGAGTCCAACTCGTACTTGGCCGTTTTTTTTAATGAGACTGGTTTTATTCTTTTTTTTTCTCTAGAAACTGATACGACATTGTATTTAGTAATATTTTGATACCTATAATAATAATAAACACTTTATTGCACCAGAATTAAGGGGAATAAATATATACATGAATACCTATCTACTACAAATGCTGAGATGAACATACCTATCTACATAATGCGGTACCTTATGGATCAACAGCACGGCTTATCGTACACAACTCGTCCTCGCGGCTGACAAAACAGCTCGGTGGATTAGAATTACATAATTGAATCCTGAGTATTATTACTGGTACGGACATTTACGACTGCAAATATCCGTACCAAATATCCGTACCAGTAATAATTGCAATCTAATGACTCCGGGTAAATTTTGTATAAACATTAGATGATAAACGGATTTAACTTGTTGATCGGATGTGCATGTGCTAGCAAATACTTTCCATATCATAATATTTTCGCACTAATTTTTAGTTAATTAATTATTGATACATATATTAAGGCAAAGTCCATGAGTTATAGATGCATTTACTGTTAAGGTAGTTGTTAGTTTGTCCTTTACCACTGTTTTTTTTTTGTGAACGATGTATACGCCTATAAAAGGTGCACATATCGGAATCAAATATTATGACTACGGTCATAAAATTGGCAATTGTTTCTTTGTCTAATTTAAATATGTACACTGTTGGCGTATCATAAATAAATAAATAAATAAATAAACTATATTTTCTTACTTTGAGATTTATTTTAGATCGTTGAGTAGAAAAATGAAAATATTACTGAAAATAACGTAATTTTTGATAAGAAAATGCATCGAATGACATTCTGTTAAACTAGTTTTTGTCTTAGTCTTAAGATAAATATCTCAAAAACCAGTGTGTGTGTTTGTGGTTGACCCAGGATATTCATGGAAAAAACCCTTAAAAAGCAAAGCCTGGTCTTAAATCCTAGAATTATGATTTTTAATAAGTTATGTGCAGGGTTTGGTATCACTCCGTGCTTCGGAGGGCACGTTAAGCCGTCTATTTCGGCTGCTATATTGTTCTTAGTTCGTGATTATTTCATCACTAGCTGCGCCCGCGGTTTTACCAGCGGTTATGTTGATGACGATGGATCTTATTATTATATTATATTTATGTTATTCCGGGACCTAGAGTATCTACATACAAAATCCGTTGAGCCGCTTCTGCGTAAAAACCAAACGTATATACAAAAGTACGTATGTCCATCATACGAAACAATTTTTTTACGCCCTTATGCGTAATTCAACCTTTTTACGATTTTAAACACACGTGATATGCCGGAGAAAAGCACGACTGTCAGGCGTCTTAAATTTCGAACGAAGCCAAAAATCCCATACAAAAAATGACCTTCAGTTTTCCCGTATTTCACAACTTTGTGGGCAACTTTACCAATTTTTCTTTTCCTAAAATCCTGATCCGGTTTATGACGAACATTTTAAACAAGAAATTAGTCACTTCGGTTCAGCCTTTCTCAAATGATGCGAGGGTACTCGCATCATTTGAGAAAGGCTGAACGAACAGTTTTTATTTTATTTATTATAAATAGAGAGATACGTCAATTGATAGAGCAGGCGCGAAACCACGTCAGAGGCCCTATGGGGACGCCAGTAAGCTTAATTCAAGATCTTTTCATGGGGGTGACCTGACGACAAACTCTTATTAAATGTAGGCGATTGGTTACAAGCTCCTCGGGCGTGAACCGCACAAATTAGGTGCTACGCACAAATTAGGTGCTACGTACAAAAATTGCCTTCTTTGGATTTTGTCACAATCAGCTTGGCGTTTGAGTAGCACGTATTAGCAATGACTCATTCGCGCTACAGTCTGCGTATGTCTCTCATTTTTTTCTTGATGCACATGAAGCACGATGGTGGGAATTTAGCTGTGTGGGGTGTGTTTATCTGTCGTTGTATCTCGTCCAGTTTTTTGTTTACGTGATATTATACCTGCTCCAATATTTTGACGACAGACAAGAAATATCAAGAAAAACAAATGAATTCTAGTCGTTATTGGTTCTAAATTTGAACACTGAAACATTGTATTTCTATTATGCCAAGCAAACAAAGGACTCACGAACAACGGCGAGCAACAAACAAAAACAAAGGTCAGATATAACATTATCGGCAAGGTGAGTGTTCCCTGCCCTTCATGTGAGATAGCTTACGTACTGTACGTACTGTGCTTAACAGTACTTGAACTCGAACCAAAATCCACACATACTCGCATTAATTTTACGTTCCGTCGCAGTAACGCCACAGGCACACCAATAGAATCACCTTTTAATTAATTAATCGAATTAATACCTCGCTAGTCTTTGTTCGTATTTATGAATATACTAGTTTTCCCACCCGCAACTTCGCACGCGCGGACTACTGTTTATCGCGAAAAAAAGCATCCAATTTTCTTCTAGGATATTAAAAACCAATGCAAAAGTAGGTATAGCACCAATGCTGTTGATGTTTTTTGACAGGCTTGTTATTTCGTTTCCATGGCCACCACATACCATTCTGTTATGGCAACCGTTCCTTACAGTAAGTAATCAACATTTTCCAGTTTTCCAGTGAAACTAACAATTTTCTGGGGTAAAAAGTATCCTATGTTTTATTCCAGGGTTTAAGCTATCTCCCTTCTAAATTTCATCAAAATCCGTCCAGCCGTTATCGCGTGAAAGCTCCCCAAACAAACAGACAACGTTAAACTTTTATATATTGGGTATGAATGGATTGTGTACGCGTTACTATTGAAGATTTACTGATAAATATATATTGAGATTAAAGTTAAAAAAAACTGGATTAGGCTAATTTGCCCTAACGAGCTGATATTGTTAGCGTTAGTCATGCTTGTTTTACACATCCGTGAAGTGCAGTGACTTTTGTTGATAGCATTCTGTTCCAAAGACACATATTTGTTCCCGTTTGTAACGGAACTTTAAGTACTGCTACTATTGTGTGAGTACAACTGTGTTTATATATGTGTGCAAAGATAAGTGTGAGTGAGCACGTATGGGTTATCGAGGTACGAGGACAATAGCTAAGAGCCCTATGCGAGCGATTTATTTTAGTAGAATTATTCCATGTACGACTGTTTCTGTGTTCGGGGTAAAGTGTATGTCAGGGCACAGTCCGTGGTAGGTATCTAATGAGTTATGTTCACATTGTTATTGATATTTAATTGTAGCAAAGAAGTGAACTTTTGTGCTTTTATTTTTTGTATTATTTAATTAATATACAAAAAAAATATAAATAAGAATTTTCGATAACACTGCACTGTAAGATTTTAAAGTGAATTTAGGAAACGGACAGCAGTATGCATCTGTGTAGGTATCAATAACAGACAACTGCTGTACAAAATACTATGGTACAAAAAATCGACTTCAAATGGATTAGCTAATAACCAATAAAAGGTTGTTCAAAGCCAATAAACCAATTTTGATGAAATTTATGTAGACCACCAGGCCTTTTTTTCATGTTATTTTTTTTATCTGATTTGGTACAAAAATCCCAAGATATTAGAGAAAATAAACTATAAAACAAATAGATTTTCTAATAAAAACGACTAAACCAATTTTGATGAAGTTTATATCCGGTTAGTCCTCTTTGAACTTATGTCAAAATCTGTTTAGTCTACCATTTTGAACAAAACAACCATATAAATCGGTTTCGAAATTTGAGTCAATATAAACGCAAAATCAAATGGATTTACTAAAAAAACTATTTATTCTCGAATGACTACACAACCAATTTTGATACAATTTATATGGGACCACCTGGAAAGTATAAACTTTCAAACGAAAAAAAAAAGTTCAAAATAGTCCGCAATTGACGGAGAAATTGGTGTACAAACATTTAAAAAAACATACATACAGTCGAACATATAACCGTCTCATTTTGTGAAGTCCTGCAAGTGTGGTGATTATTGTAATCCACGATTTCGCGTTATGAGCAGGCCCATTATTCTCTATGAACAGTCAATAAAATTATAACAACCAAATACTTCTTCTTATCGTGTCAGATACCAAAACTAACAAGTTAGTAAAATATCCCAAAGTAGCGAAAAAGATTTATCTAATACTCATTAAATTAGTGCCGAAAGAAAAATATAAAACAAGATTTTTCTGTTTTCAGCACAGATAAAAAAGGACCATTTTTTCTACGCCATTTGTCGCAAATAAATGGGACAGTAGGACCTGACTTTAAGCTAAGTTACGGCTGTTTATATCGCCTTAGACCGATGAGAAAATAAAAGTGGAGCAGGCAAGTGGAGCAGACCAATTCAGTTGTCCAGTTTTGCAACTCACATATCCTTATACATGTATGTATAGGAATATCACAAATTATTAAAGCACGTGCTGCTTAAACTATTTGTTCACTTCGATTTGAACCAAATTGCAGTACCAACCGTCCAGTAGATTGTAAATTCTTGCATGTAGGTACCTACCATCATACATCCCTGTATGATTCTATTGTATACGCGCAAGACGTAAGTATCCAGAGCATCGCAAAGTCTTGCGCATACATACCATCCAGAGCATTGCAAAGTCTAGCGCGTATGTACCATACATACTAAAATATGAAACTATTCAATAGTCACAAATACATATAATTACAATAATTGAAAGAAAAAAGAATACAAATAACGAATAAAAATAAAATGAAAAGCAATTAACAAAAGTGGTGCCTTACGTAGTTCAGCATTATGCTGTTTGCCGAAGGCACGCAGCTCTGGTTTTCAGCTAAAGCCCAGAAGGGGCGGAAAAAATATAAAGTGTAAAAAGTTATGTAATTGCAATGTTATTGTAAATGTATCGTTATTATGTAACGAAGATGCCGAAATGGATAATAGGTAATGAATGAAGAGAGCACCTCTTTCAATGTTTATATAGAAACTTAAATTGAGATAGATCTTTTTACAGGTATCTAGAAACTCAATTAAAAACACATTACGAAAACAAAAAGCGATCAGATTTTTACCCCTTTTCCAGGTACGCGACCTTTAAACTCCAGCAATAAATCGGCGTAAGCGTTACTAGCAGATTTCACTAATTCAGTGTACATTTTTTTATAGCTCACCTTCAGGACAATATCAACAGAGTCAGAACATTAGCTTTGAAGTACTCGTATTTTGGTAAATGGTTGTCGAGTGGTACAGCAATCCTCTATGTGCTGCTGAAATATGGGTACTTTGAGGCTGATATATATTATTTTATTATGTAAAATTTGTAAAAGTTGTTGCATTTGACGAGTTAAAATGTTAACGCATTATGTAATCTCTATGGCACAAATAAAATCGTTCGCAGCTTGTAAGTTGCTTTATAACAATTTAGGAAACACAAGGATTCATTCAAAAGCTACCAAACAACTTTTTTTTTAATTAGTTCATCGTTCATGGTTACAGGACATAAATATGAATGTAATGCTAAAATACTATTATATGCTTTGTATTAAATAATACTTATTTTTTGTATTTAAAACTTACAATGTATTGTCGTACATGTTAAGGTTGTCTCGAAATTTCCGTCGTTTATTTTCTTTTAGACAAGTAATAATTTCTTGCCGTACATGTTAAGATCGTCCCTAAATTCCCTCGTGCATGTCGAACTTCATAATTTTTTTGTACCTTATATTCTGTTCTACTGTGCCTCGGGCCGGAAGAAAACAGTTTTTGTAGCATTTAATCTTGTCGTCATGGGGTGGGAGAGAAGGGGAGGACCGTTGCTTCGCGATTAAACACGTCTTTAGAAGATCGATGGGCCAGCTTCTCAGGTTTGTTTGTTTTTCACTGCTTTCCACGTTTTTTGTTGTTAAATATCTATAGGTATGTATACTCTAATCATTTTAACATAAAAAAATAATATCAAAGTCAAAGTACATTCAGTAATGTTTATATTATATATAATGTTTATGTTTATATTTGATACCATTTATTTGTACCTCAACGGTCATGTGTTGTGCATTTGTTAAAGTTATATAATCAAGGACTGTATCATTCATCATCATTATCATCATCATCATCATCAGCCTGTGTTCATCTACTGCTGGACTTAGGAAACTCCCAATGAACGCCACAGAGTCTGATCTTCGGCTCTTCTCATCCAGTTCCTGCCGGCCGCCTTCCACAGGTTGTCACTCCACCTGGCTAGGCGGGCATCCTACAACTAGACTGTATCATTGGTTGTCATAAATAGGTAAACGAATTTGAAAAGGCGACATACTTTGTTACAATTTGCTTTTTGTTGGATTTTACTTAACATGTGTCGGAAAGCTTTCATTCTGTAAGTTTATCTATACCTCTATATCGTACTCTATCCCATGATCATACCCGTAGATAACTAACGTGTAGGTATAATACCATCCTAGACCCAAGCTTGAGACCTAGTAGTTACAATATAAGTTGACGTAGCAACATCTACATTTATGAATCTTATAAACAATCTTTTTACCATCTAAAAACACAGCCACGTGTGTGCAAATCTATATTCAAACCTGTGAAATAATTCCCCAAAAAAGTAGGTTCTCTCGTACCTTGAACATTAAAATGCGAAATTTTCCTTTGAGGTTTGTTTCAACAACCTTATACCTATTTTCAAATGTTTTTTTCCTGATAACCTGCCAAATTCAGGAGTACGAATTCTGGTAAGTAACGGTAAACTCAATTTCATGGCTTAATTTGCAACATATATAAAGAGACACAAACAAACTCAAGTCACAGTTTGTAAAAGTAAGTAATTAAAACGGTAATTTTGGACCTGTATTATGAGTTTTGGACCTCATAAAACATGTCTATTTCAAAAAATATAAAATCTACACCTAAACTATAATTAAAATGAAAGCTTTGATTGTTTGTATGTTTGTAATAGATAAAGTCAAAAAATACTGAACCTATTTTAAAAATTATTTCACCTATAGACAGCAACATTATCAGCGAGTAACATGGGCAGTTTTTTTTTAATCAGAGTTCCTTTCGAAAGGTATCAAAAATACCGAACGGAATGACATGTTGCCATGGAAACGAGATAATAATGACATGTTGCTGTGGAAACGAAATAATAACAAGCCTTTCAAGTAGGTACGTGAGTAATAATGCAGTTGTCTATGGTCAAAAAACACCACGATCGTTGCTACCAATGATTTTGAATTGCGCTTACTGGCGTATTTTTTTAGAAGTTAAGATGGGAAATGAAATGATTAAAGTATGGAAAATGCCGCGGTGTGAAAGTTACCCATGCAAAGCCGGGGCGAGTCACTAGTAATATATAAAATGCTGGGAACTAGAAACTTTTACTTCTGTAAAAACAAAATAATATTTATGGTTTAGGCCATTCTGTTATTCATCATCATTTATCATGGTCCATGGTACATCATGGCTTGGTCATCATATGCAATTTTCCTAGCATTATTATGTATAGTCTTCTTCTTCGTGCCTGTGACTGAAATAGTAAGTGTATAATATAAAGGGTAAGTTTTATTTAAGAATAATAGCTATTTTTTAAGAGAAATCAATCATTTTTCTTCAATCTTCATTTTTTTTCATCATTAATCTTCGACCATATCATCGCTTTCCATCAGGTGAGATCGTGGTCAAACGATTGCGTAGTACGTAATAAAAAAAATAAAAAAAATTGTGAAGCTTATTTTATTTCGATGAAAGTCGTATGAACACCTTTTTCTAAAGTTGCTTCAACTTCATGTGAATTAAAATTTTCATTTTCTCTTTCTCGACAATTAAAGTATGAAAATAAAAAAGTTGTTTTTCATGAAGTTGTAGCAACTTTGGATAACAATATTCACATAACATTTTTTTCTCTATATGGAGCAGTATAAAAATTCGCAGTTTATAAAATAAGTTTCGTGACCTAATATTAGTTTTATTTTCTTAAAAATTGAGTCCATAATTCCTTTCAGCAATTTTCCGTACAGGCTAGAAATAATACTCAGTCTGTAGTTTTGGATCAAAATTTGGCATCTTCTACAGCGATATCAGTGGCCAAGTCCTATGTTGTGAATTGGGAGGAGTAGACGAGATTCGACATTGTTTGAATGGCAGCAGCAATCGCACTGCATCTACCATCGGGGGGGGGGGGGGGGGGGGTACTTCATTTTCAGCGAGGTAAGTTTTACTTATCTAGTTATGGTAGTGATCGTTGCCATATTGGGCAATTATAGGGAGTGAAAAAAAGTGAGGCAAGTAAGGCGGAGCGATACGATGCGCCACAAAAGGTTGTAAGGGTACTTACTTTCAGTTTTTTATATTATGAATATTAATTACTACAAATTAGGTGCTTAAATTGTGTAAGCCTAACATTACCAATTAAAAAGCTGTTATCTCAAAAGCTTATATAAAATTTGGAATACAGTATTAGTTCAGATTCGCGCTGTAAAACTTAATTACACAACACAAGTTTCACTCGGTGTCGGTACATATCTTCACTTAGCTCAAAGTTCATCGCAGACATCTAATTTACTTGACATAATATTTCCGCATATAAAAACCGAGCTTTCGTACATTTGTAACCAACTTTCTTAATTTTAGCTCGACAAAATGCAGTTATTTAAGACGAAGACTTGTCCGGATTTTCCAAAATGAGCGAGAGAACGAAACTAATTACCGTTGCGATATTAATGTAGTAGACGTACTAGAAAATGTCTATTTACAAAGTAAAGTTTGCTTAGCTTCAGTTCATACAAGTGATGTGTTGAACTAAGCAAGTTTGCCTTATGATTCACGGGTATCTGCCGAGCGTAGCGCTCCCTATGTGCTGCTCATTGAAATAAGTTTCCCAAATACGAGATACGCAAATATTGGATGTATCGAATAAATAACAAATAGTAGAGATACTATGTAAAGGCACCTAGCTAGGCTTTATTCATACTTATTTATCATAGACTTTGGTCTGCGAGAAGCGTTAGAGCTTACGTTGAGGTCACTTAAAAAAAAAGGATAAAAATCAATACCAATATATAAACGTGAAACCTTGTCAGTTTGTTTGTTTGGGCAGCTTTTACGCAATAACGGCTGGACGGATTTTAATGAAACTTTGAATGGAGATAGCTTATACCTTGGAATAAAACATACGATACTTTTTATCCCGGAAAATTGTATGAAAACTGGAAAAATGTTGATTACTCACTGTAAGAAACGGTTGCCATGGAAACGAAATAAGTAGGTATGTCAAAAACATCAAGAGTGGTGCTATAACTACTTTTGCATTGGTTTTTAATATCCGAGTAGAACATAGTACGTTTTTTTTTGCTATAAACAGAAGTCCGCGCGGACGAAGACGCGGGAAAACAAGTAAATTATAAAAACGACTGCGAACAAAACTAAAAAGAGACAAACAAGCTTTAGATTCTTGATTGATTTGATTCTTTTGAGTTTTGTCCGCAGTCGTTTTTGTTTAAATAATTATCATAGTTAAATATTTAAACGGGACTTAATCGCGCTGAAATCGCGCTGTTTTCAGCGCGAAGTCCCGTTTAAATATTTAACTATGTGTTCGAATCGCGAAAGTTTAAAAGTTACAATAATTATCATAATATTTATTTTAAACTTTTTAATTTAATTAATAAAATTAATATCAAAAGAATTAATTTAAGAGTTTTTTTACATATTAGTTTTCTTGACACTTCAAATATCATGTCACGTTCGTGATTAAGACGAAATCCATCAAGCCGTTTATGCTGTAGGACGTGCCACAAGAACATACCTACATACAAACAGATCAAAAATATGAGTTATATTCTAAGCACTTGTAATATTTCATTTTGTAATTGATATAATCTAGAGACAATTCATTTACCAAAACTGTGTATAAGGTATTTAGGTCGGATAATCTTTAGGTTGCCTCCGCGCCATATGGCTACGAAGCCTTATGTGAGTAAGGGTCGGCCAATATGAACCAAAGAGGCAAAGTCTAATTGAGTGGACGTGTGCGAAGTTATTCCACCGCATTAGCCAACTTTTGCCCGCAACTTTGCACAAAGAATCATAATAAAAAAATTACCCGCATTTTCTGTAAGCACTAACTCGCCTACACAAGTGCCCAAACTAAGTACTTTGCTAATCTTTTAAAATTTTCTTGTTGTTCCACTTCTGTCTGATATTTCATTTCCAATCCAACAATCACACTAATATAACACTATCAAACTAATCACACTAACCACACTATCACACTTCACACTAATATTATAAATCAGAGAATTGTAGCCACTGTTGTAAACAGGTCAATCAGAGCTTAGTTTTAAAAATGAAAACTCTCTTATCGAGCGGAAAACTTTGTATCCGCTATGCAGAACTCCAAACTTTAGAACTGACAGTCCATACAAAAAGTCATAAAATGCATAAAAACCGATTAGCGCCATCTATCTTTTATCTTATGAAGTGTCTGTATGTATTTTGATTTCTCCTTCACGCTCAAACGGCTGAACGGATTTAGATGAAATTTAGTACCAGGACAGCTTTTATCCTGGATTAATACATCGGCTATTTTTCATCATCATCGTCATCATCCATCATCATAATCCACGCGCGTGAAACCGCGGGGTGCAGCTAGTAAGGAATAATAGTTATACGATGTTTACCAAGTTTTATTTGAGAATTTCTAGTTCACACACCGCTTTACATCGTTGTAAGACTTTCTTTGTAATGGGTAACCCTCTTTTTGACTAGCAATCATTTCCACAATAACTTGTGTACCAAATATCACTACTGAACATTTTCAAGCAAATATATACCTCTGCATACACAAGAAAGCTCTGTTGTAATGAGACATAGCTAAAAGCGTAGTAGGGCCATTAATATTTTCCTATGATAAAAACAACATTGGAACTTCGAACCATCCAAAGGTCCAAAATCCACATTCGATAAAAAACAGAACCCTAACCAAATAATACCGCATGAGGAATCAATGAATTTTTCACGGAGCGTGAATTGAATATGTCCCGATACATTCGCCTATCAATTCCGGTCGAATAAGCCGCTTCAATGTCCTTTCAATTACAAGGACAACGAGATAGGTAAATGAAAAGGGGACTCTGGTTTTAAGACGTCCCCTTGGGCCAAAGTCGGAGGGTCCTTCTGCTCCGCTGACAAGAACTGAGCCATTCAATAGATGATGGAATATTCCTGTACTACCTATTGGGAATTATTCTGTTTTCGACAGAAATGGGCCAAGTTAAATTTACCGTGGAACGTCCCTAGAGATAGGGCTGGCATATTTTTCTCGTTTTCTTGGATTATACTCGTAACCTGGTTTGACGGAGAGGGCCTCAACTGGGTACCCTGTTAGGGCGCTTGGAAGTGTTCCTGGTAACCGGTTTCCAGTTGGTTGTCAGATCCGCTGCCAACCGCGCATCCATCGATACGCCGTACGCGCGTGTGAGACCTGCTCACTTGTGTAAATTTGGATTTTACTTTATGTCTACATAGCTAGTACGATATCTACGCAGTCATACGTCGCTTAGAGTTCGATCTATTTATTTTCCAGAGATGTTTATTTTGGTTTTGGTTTGAATGTGCTTATGATTGTCTACATAGTCTTCGAATGTGTACGTTTAGGCAGCCCTTAACTAGAGGGGAAGTAGTGTTCTTGCTTTAGTGACAAAGGTTAGGTAAGTGCTCGTTGAGATTTAGGTAGGATACGACCTAACACAAACACACAGGACTCGTTTTGGAAAAATTGAAGTGCCCGCTTAGAAAGGATCCTTTGGCCTGATACAGGAGACGTCATATTGGAAATATGACGTTGTTTATAGCTATCCAGTTTGTTCGTCTGGCAGAAAATGTATTTGCTGTTATTACGTATCCCAATACATAGTTGACATTCTACTTATAAAAAAGTAAATCTTGCCTAATTTATATTGTTGTTTGTTTGTTTGTCGTATGAGGTAGTTTGGCCTCTTGTGTCAGAGTTTGTCAGGCAAATGAAACTAAAGAAAGCAGCTAGATGAGGCTCGGTGATTTTGGTAGTATATTTATACGTCATCTGCTGAATTTTTTAATTCCCAAAAGCATACTTCATGTTAGTAATAAGAATTGAAACGAGTTTAATTCAACAACGAGCCAAAATGGCAGATTTCACACGTCCGGCTACAAACCTCGCTTTCCACTTGTGTAGACCAGAGAGTCCGAAATGAAAGGAGTGCGGTTCAAAGCAGCCACAGTCGACAAAAAAGGACAAATTTCTGCGCCATTCACACGGAACGCTGGCCTCCTAATCACAGTATCAGTACCAACTTCAGTACAGAAGGTTACATGATTTGTATCTACATAATGATAATTAAGATAGGCTTTCTTGTACCGACATCGAGGGCATTGACAACCTTTGTGTGAGTAGTATGACTGAGAGTAATAATGACTATTGTTTGTTTATTGAATAAGGTAGTGCTGGCCTCTAGTGTCAGAGTTTGTCAGGCTTCTGGCATGACTTAACGAATCAACAGCAGCCGGGATCGACAGCTTAACGTGCTCTCCGAAGCACAGAGCGATGGAACATAGCACATTAACGTAGAAACGTAATTGTTGCGGAGCCTAGGACCGAACCCAGTATCGTTGGATTCTTAGTTGCACTATTGAAGCGTTAGGCTACCATCGCTCTAATTTCTATTTAAATCACCACACACCTCTCTCTTTTGTGTGAATATTTAGAAAGTGTAGCAGTCCATACTACAACAATTGCTACTGATGCCTGTGTGTGATTGAAATTTTGAACTTTATATTTGTCAGTACTTACTAAAGACCACACTCTAGGGATTAAATCAACATCCATTCATCAACATCCAGGAGTCATGGGGGTATTTTGTTTGGAGATTTGATACTGACATGAACAGTGCCAAAGTCCTCCATTGGAAATTATTTCGCGAGCGAATTCTGCGCGCGACGTAAGTAGGTCGTGATGTTTTATGGCCGCGGGTCCACAATAATGGTAGTGCCCCTTTAAGCTGTTTTTGTGTAAGTTTGGCGCTATCAGCGGTATCTGCGCCGATTGTTCAGGAATGCGCTCATCTGGTCTTTTTCTACACAGCAAAGTTTTAGTTGTGGTGCAACAAAGTTTTCTACCTACCTATTTTTCCTTCGGTTTAGAAATATGTCAGTTTATTTACCAATTGTTTGGCTACGTTCCAGATATTTTCAAGTTAAATTACATTAAGGAACGGTTATTGTTTAAAAATTTGAGCATGGTTTTTGTAGAACCAATTCTATCACAACATAGATACTCAACTGTACATACAAATATCAGTGTTATGCGGGTAAAATGAAACAAAAACTCAAGCGAAATACAAACAAAGGTCATTCATGTAATAAAACCTTATTTTATTAATCTTCTAGCTGTGCCCGCGGCTTTGTTCGTGTGGTCATTTTTGTGGGATAAAAGGATCCTATGTGTCATTCCAGAACCAAAAGTACTCAAATATTCTCAAACAACTGTTCAACAGTGAAAACCGTATCGCAATCGCTACGGTAGTTTTTACGTCAGACAGACCGTCAAATTAAAAAAAATGATATTTTCTTGTTCAGTAACTTATTTTAAGTCCACTAGACATTTTTTTAAATTATCTTCATTTGTGCAATGAAGGTAATTTAAAAAATAGACTTTATGTTGCTAACTGCTTTATTATAAGTATAGAAGATAGATAATTGTCACAGGGAGAGCAAATATACTAAAGGTCCATCAAATAATGAATCAGCAAAAATAATATTACAACGAAACAAAAATAATGTTACCCGACAAATCTTGTTAGGTACTTCGAATGACATTTCCTCGAGATACGTTCTCTCGAACTTGTTCATGTTCCTATAGTGCTCATGTTCGTGACATCTCTACTTCCTTATTTCTAGTGGCACTTTTATTTTCTTTAAAAATATCTTCCGTTTCGTCGCGTAAACGATTGTCGTGTTGATACAATAGAAACAAACGCGAGACACTTCGCAGACACGTTTTGTAGTAACTTACAGTTATATTGATCGTTCTTGTAGTAACTTTTCTAGTATGGGTATTTGTACTATCGAGTCTTCTGTGGTATTGTACTCACTGGAGAGTGTTGAAGATAATGAATTGAATCATATACGTGCAAAGTGCAAAGAAATTAAGTTTCATTAAATAGTTTTTCTAAAAGGGTTGAATTATTTAGGTACTGAGACATGACAGGCAAAATGATTTGATCTACCTATCAATTTTTATCTATAATATAACCTAACCTAACCTATATATAAACTAACAAAAAGTATGCACAAGAGGTTAGTTAAAAAAAATGGCCTCTAGGACTTAAAATGGTCTGGATGTTTGTTCGTGCATCCCGTAAAAAACTACTGGACCGGTTGAGATGCGGTTTCCACTGTTAGATAAGCTTAGGTTCCGACGTAAAATCTATTGTACTTCATATCTCAATCCGATGAGTAGAAGTAGAGCAATCGATAAAAAACATTTGACATCTCAACGAAGTTTGATGATATTGGTACTTTTGTTTCAGGAATAACACATAGGATCCTTAAATTCCAGAGAAATTACCACGCGGGCAAAGCCGCGGGCACAGCTAGTAATACATATTTAAAGAACATGTTTTTACTTATTCATGAGACATTAATTTTCTGACTTGTATATATCATAATAATACAGGCTGGATTTTTGAGACGGGACAGTAAAGGCCTTTATAGTTACAGGAAAACGTTCAAAGGAGACCATCCATAAGTTTTTGAGATATTCTGAACTGTATTCACAGATTTTGGAAAAAATGTACAGTCAGCAAGAAAATGCAAATTTAAAACAAAAACTTTTTTGATGAATGCAGGTCAAAATATCTACAAAAGTTAAAGAGAGTCTCCTAAGAACGTATTCCTGTAACTACAACGGTTAAGGTAATATCGTACAAAATGTATGGGAAAAGTTTTTCGCAATTTCTGACAATTCTAGTACTCAAACCTCAGTCGGTCCAGTAGAGACTTCATCCTGGATAGACTAGAAACAGGATAGACTTGTCACTTGGCAATCCCAGGGTTTGGGTTTGTCCCACTAGCCCAGGACCCAAACCTCAGTGACACAGAATTACAGGAACAGGAACAATAGGGTGCACTTGGACAATTTCGTGTTGATACAATACGGATGAAAATAATCTCTTATGTAGGTATTATCATATATATATTTAAAAGAGTAATTCAAGTTGTTATAAACTTATTTATGAATTTTATAATATTATTTCGGTTTTTCTAAAAATCAATATTCGAATGACAGGTTATTTGTATTTAGAATGAATCAATGATGACCAACTATCAAAAATGAAAAGAAATGGATTATGAAAGAATTAAGAGATCAAATGAGTATTATTATGAAAGAGGTTTGGACCTCGTCACAGACTGGCATCAAAAAAAGTTTTTGTGTAAAATTACTATTTTCTTGCTAACTGTACATTTTTTCAAAAATCTGTGAACGCAGTTCAGAATATCTCAAATAATTATGGACGGTTACTTACTGTCTCGTCTCAAAAATCCACCCTGTATATCTTATATAGCATACCAAGCCGTTTAAGTCATTATCTTTTTGAATAAGCTCAACCATATTAATAATTATAGCTCGGCTTGGCACCGCCTTCAAAAAAATCTTTCTTATCTTATGTTGTATTTATGCATTCTTATTACGTTGGTAATTTCGAAAAAGTGATACTGTTCTGGCTCAATTGTAATTATTTTATTCTTTTAAGTGGTTGTTTACAAAATATCATTATTATTACGAAGACTTTTTTTTTTGGAATAATATTATATTTTTTGATTTTTAGTGGCCTAAGCAAACATAGGAAAGAATTTATTACGCCAAAGAAAATAGTAGACACTCACTCACTTTAGATTCAAAGCGTTGGTAAATTAAAACCAAGGAATATGATAAATGAATAAAAACTACATGTATAACAACTGAATTAGTTTTGACCATTTTCATCATTTTGTTGTTCCGTTCCTGGGACTACCATACGGCTACGGCTCCATCATCAGACCCTGAAAACCACATGACACCAGAGAACTCACCAAGACAAACTAAATGAGCCCAAATTCGAAGGGGTTCCATCATTTTGCTGTTGAGTTCCTGTGACTACCTTCCGGCTCCATCATCATCATCATTGATACCAGATAAAACCAGACATGATCTCATCAAGACAAACCAAATGAGCCCAAACTCGAAGGGATTCCATCCTCCGATTGTGTAGTTTCTTTGACTACTGCTACTACTATACTGATTTTGGCCATTGCAATAGCTGACGTGTACACTGGGCCATTGTCTTGATGAAAGAAGATTTTCTTTAGGGACAATTTTGGTCGTTTTTCCAACAATTCGGCATTAAAACGGTCCAATAACTATGCGTAATAACGGCCAGTGATAGTCTTTCCCTTTTTCAAGTAATTAATCATAATGATTCCTTCGCCATCCCAGAAGTCTGTCGCCATCACCTTCCCAGCCGACAAAACAGTCTTGGCCTTCTTTGGGGCACGTTTACCAGTCGCCATCCATTGTTTTGATTGCTATTTTGATTCAGGTGTATACATAATGATGGACCCAAATTTGTCCACAGTGACAAATCGACTCAAAAAAATCCGAGGATTACGCTTCATCATATCCAAACACAGTTTTGAAATTCGTATTCGTTCGCGTTTTTGTTCGATTGTCAACAAACGTGGCACCCATCGTGCAGACAGCTTTTGTGTAAAATTATTATTTTATTCTATGCCGACCACGTTTAAAATTATTTATCCAGTTATAATCAGTCTGCAACGTTGGTGCGTTGGTGCCATGAACAGAATCAAGTTCAGTTTTTATTGTGGCAGCACTGCAACCCTTCATAAAAAATGTTTTATAACGGCACGAAAATCAGATTTTTCCATAGTTGTTGAAAATTTACGAGTGATCACAGTTAAACAATGGTTAAACTGTCAATTGACAGTTTAGTTGTAGTTTCAGTTTGTTTTGGTTTTTTTTTGCTGAATTTTAGACAGTCTTCATTAGAAAGATTGTGCCTGCCAGTGTTAATGCCATTTACCAGAAAAAAGGTAAAATAGTTTTTAAAGGACTTATCAAACATCCCTCGTACACCCATGTGCAAAACTTCAGCATCTTTTGACGTCTTTAAATTGTTCAAAATTGACTGGCAATCCTGTTCTAAACATTATAACACAGTGAATTAAATTAAAGCTTGTTTAAAGCTACAAACCAATTTTGATGAAATTTATACAGTACCACACTAGAGGTCTTCTTACTCAAGTAAAAACAATCATCTAATTAGGTTCAGAAATCTCAAGATATTAGAGAACATAAACTATAAAACAAATTGATTTTGTAATAAATCTAGTGAGCCGATTTTGATGAAGTTTATATGGGACTACACGGAAAGTTTACCCTTTTGAATAAAAAACAACCATCTAAATCGGTTTAGAAATCTTAGAGATAAACACAAAATAAAGGCAATATAAACACAAAATCGAATAGATTTACTCAACAAAACTATTTATTCTCGAAAAACTGCTAAACCAATTTTGATACAATTCATATGGAGAGTATACCCTTTCAAACAAAAAAATAATTTTTAAAATCGTTCTGTAATTGATGGAGAAATCAACCGACACACATAAAAAAAACATACATACAACCGAACATATAACCGTTTCCTTTTCTGAAGTCGATTAATAAGTACCACATTTAACGATAAAGTTTACTTACACTTATATTCATCATTATTGAAATTACTAGCTAAACGAAAAATTTAAATGCAATATAATTTCCAGTACCTCAACTACTAGGTAATACAGAATATACAGCAGTACTTGTGATAATGAGAACGGCAGATTAACGGCGACGCAAATTGCCGCATTTACCTCGTTACTGCTTTCGAAACGCGTTTAAAGGTACAAATAACGACTAATAGTAAGTCTGTACTATTTATATCATTTTATTCAAATAACTTCTCGTCGCAAATGTACATTTAGTTTTGTTACGGTCAAAATTTACTCTCACATTTGAATTTATATCTTAAACGAAAGTTTTGGCTGTGGTGCCTCCGCAAAAAAAGGGTGGCAGATGACGACGCACTGGGCTTAAATAATTTCATGGATCATCAACACGAATAACAAGAAGAGATTCTGAAACTTTTAGGTTATAAATATTGTACATATAGTTTTCTACTTTGTAAAAATCCGAATGTCTACGGACTAGAAAAGCTCAACATTGCGCAGAAAAGTGAAATTTAAGAAGCTCGATTTATAATAAAAACGTTTTTATAGAGTTTTTGTTTTAAATAATACTATAACCAGAACATTAAAGCGAAATAAGTTAAAAACAATAAAAAACTATTATGCAGTAGCCATGACATGGTGAAACTCAGAACGAGCTATAATAATTAAATGAGCATACAAAATTTCGTGTCTGTGCTATTTTGAAAAGTTCCCTAGTCAGGAGCCAACCCGTAGCGCAGCAACCATGTCACGGTAAAACTGCAAACCGGATTTCATAATAAAATGCATACACAAAATTTTGTGTCTGTGTTGTTGACCGTTGAAGAGTTCCTTTATCTGGAGCTAATCCTGGATGTCGATTCCAGTGAAGCTTACCATAAAAATGCATTGTCATCGAAACTGATCTAAATTGTAAAAATTCAACTGCGTAGGATAAGCGGAAGTGGTTAAAATTCAAGTTGCAAGATTTTACCTAAACAAACATACATAGAAACAATGAAAGTTTTAAAATCTTACTGGCTCTTGAATACAATGTACAATCAGTCATTATTGAATCTTTCAACTGAACAGTTTTACGTGGCGGTTATAACTGACATTATAAAATGTATGAAAAACAGACAGTTTTAATGCAACACAACTTCAGTTTTCACTGTTTTTTTTAAAAGTTCAGTTAAAACTATCAGTTTAAAGTGATCGTATGTAAGCGGTGTAACATGTTACAAAGGATTACGCTACGAAAGCTACGTTACGTAGCAGTCTGTAGATGTGCTACATCCACTCGGGTGAAGGTTGTGCTACGGCACGCAGCGTAGCTAGTTCTACGAATCACTTAGAAGAATCCTGAAAACATGGTTTTTATTTTTTACCCGACTGCACGGAGGGTTATGTGTTTGTGTTGTATGTATGTATGTTTGTTTGTTAATCTGTACGTTTCTTAGGCGAGTCCTACAGCCTAAACGACTTGATGGATTTTGATAAATAAAGTATCATTGGATTTGTCTTGATCACGAGATTGCTAATAGGATATATGAAGTGTTAAGATAGCTAATATGGCGGTTTACAGCTGCCATATTGTATTTCCGACGGTTTTTTTTCAAACCTATCGAGTGATGTTTCAAAATGAAGGTCTTTAAAATACCGTTTCAAAAATATATAATTCTTATAACTAAACAGGAGCAATTGTCTTTTATGCTTCTTACAAAAATATCAATTTAGGTTATTCAAGTTTATGTAAATACTTAAGTCTAATGTTACAATTGCAACTATTAAAGTAAAGTAAAAAATGTACCTAAAAAAAAAAAAAGACTAGCTTCGCCCTGCGGTTCACCCACGCCCCTCAGGAAACGTGCATTTTTTCGGAATACAATACCCTGTGTGTTAAATCAGGGTATAAGATACCTTCATAACAAATTTCATCTAAATCTGTTAAGCCATTTAAGCGTGAAGAAGTAACAAACATACATACACCTGTCTCCGTCTTGAGCGGTTTGAACCCCTCGCTTCACTCAGGCTCTACATAACACTCGGGAGTAAAGTTTAAACTCCCTCTCTACGCTTGGGAGTTTACTCTAGAGTCCCTTGTTACGCTCAGGGTCAACCTCCTGTTACTGTGCAGTCTCTAACTTTCATCCTACCCCTATAAAAGCTAAAAAGGCTACACTAAAAGTGCGGAAGCTACGTTACATGTTCCAGAAATCCGTTTGGTATGTTCTACAATGGGGGTGCTAATAAAACGGCTGTTCCGAGCCATTTAACCCGCGGCCAGCGCCCTTCGCAGTCTTTTGTTTCTATTATGGATGTGCCCTGGATATAAATTACAGGTGTAGCCGCCAACTGCTCAGAACTTCTATACGTTTTTATCTATACTTATAGTATGCAATAAGAACGAAAAAGTCTGTATAATAAATATAATTTAAAAAAAAGGTCTAGGTTACATATATTATGCTACAGAACAAGAAAAAATATTTTTTTTTAAATCATGTCTGTTTGTTTGTCTGTATGTTTGTCCGCGCATCACGTAAAAACTACTGAACCGATTGCGATGCGGTTCACTAGCTTAGGGTATGACTTAAGAACTGGGGTACTTGGTATCTCTATCAGATGAGTAGAAGCCGAGAAATCTATAAGAAGGAATTTTGATGAAATGTTGGTAGTTTAGGTCCTGTTATAGCACATAGAGTACTTTTAACCGAGAGAAATGACCGTGCGTGAGAAGCCGCGGTTATCAGCTAGTGTCCTAATAAATACGCACTTTTATAATGTCAGTTTGACCCAAAATATGGATCACTATCAAGAGTTAAAAGATTAATAAAGTTAATTTAACGGCCATTTTATTCCTATTGTTGTAATAATAATACTTTTATTTGATACTAGCTGTAATTACCACGGCTTCGCACGCGTGGTTATTTCTCTAGGTTAAAAGTACTTTAAGTACTATTACTAGACCTAAAATACCAATATAGATCGATTGCTCAGCTTCTGCTCATTGTATTCAGATACCAAGTACACCAGTTTTTAAGTCGAACTCTAAGCTATCCAACAGTGAACACCGCATTGCAATCGGCTTAGTAGTTTTTACGTGATGCACGAACAAACATACAGACAAACAGACAAACAAACAGAGAGACACGAATTTAAAAAATGTTATATTCTGGTTCAGTAGCTTATTTTAGGTACCCTCGACCATTTATTTTTTTATTATTTTCTTTGTATAGACTTTTTCGTTCTTGTTGATTTTTTATAAGTATAGATTTAGAGGTATTTTTAAATATAATTTCTGTGAATATCTATAATACTAAAAACATAAAATATTAAGATGGATATAAAAACTGAAGGAAGAATTTGGATGCGATGTAGTAGTTACGGTGGCTTAGGAAAAGACCATGTGCTGCGCAGAGGCACAGTTGGTGCCGGTTTAAGTCCCGTCCATAATGGACGGGACTTAAACCTATAAGATTATAAGATACTGTTCTGCTTGCAAATGTCCATACAATTATGTAGGCCTATCAAAATACTGAGTACAAAACTCATTTATTAAACGGATGGATGGTCCAGTAATTAAATGTACGTTATAAAATTTTAATGTGCATAAAATTAAGCCTATTATAATACGGTTTCAAATAAATACCTCACAATTACTACTAACAAGTACGAGCCAGTCTACGAGATTTCAAGTAACAATGCACAAGTAACATGTAACAATGCAGTATAACTATTCTAATGGGCTAGAACTTGTCGTCGTCCAGTGTGATTTCTTACAGACAACTTTTAATAAACATTAACAAAGTAAACAACGTTTCGTTTTATGGGATCACATTAAAATTGTGATCCTGTAAAACGAAACGTTGTTTTCTCCCAATTTCAAACACCGGTGTTTACTTTAAACTCGATATACCAGCTGCCATAAACTGAGTATTTTTTCCGGTATTTCTGAAGTCAAGTCACTCAAGAAGACTATTCCGAATTCAGTTGTAGGGTCCTTTAACTTTCAGAAGCTTCTTTAGTCCCATCTACACTAATATTATAAAGAGGAAAGAATTTATTGTTTGTATACTTGATTGTTTGTAACGTATAAATTCAAAAAATACTGAACCGATTTAAATATTTTTTTCACAAGTAGAGAGCTACAGGGAGGAAAATGGGCAGTATTTTATTTTTCAAATAATTAGAGATTCCTACGAAAATTGCAATATTGCAACCCAAGTTATAAAAAACACAAAACGGAATGACATGTTGCCATGGAAACAAAATAATAACTAGTCTGTCAAGTACGTGAGTATAATGCAGTTGTCTATGGTCAAAACACACGATCGTTGTTGCCAAAGATTTTGAATTACTCTTAGTGAAGTATTTTTTTTAAAAGTTACGACAAGTATATAAATGCTAAAAGTATGAAAAATGCCTGCGACAACGAGGCGTTTACCAATTTAACTTCGGCATTTTGCAAACAGACGAATTTTTATAAACAGACAAAGCATTTCGTATTAAGACGAGTTTTACAATTTGCCGCAAAATCGCCGTTTGTAAAATGGCGGGTTCTACATATTATTGTTGACATTCTATGTTTGAATTTGAATACACCATCTCTGGGTAGATTCCAAACTTACCAAAAAAGGCGACAATTGACAAGCGTTGGCTGAAGGCGGCACTTCCACAAAGAGTTCTTCACAAAGCGCGACGTCAAATTACGCTCCATTATTTCTGTACCTCTCTACCCTCATTTCTCGTTCCAATTGAACAGGAACAAGCGTTAGCACGTGGATTTTTACGAGGAGGCATAAAATTTCACTTAACATAACGTATGCGAGTCGGTACCAATTTGGTTTGTTGGTTTCACTTCATTCCGTATGCAACGGGCGTCAGGTTACTCGTATAACGTGGAAATTTGAGCTTTGTTTCGCGTTTAACTGCTGTATTTTGTTTTGCAAATGGAGGTCAGGGGGTATGTTTTTATGTGTGGCCAAGCTGCGACATAAAATACTAATGCCACGTCATAAACGAAGCATGCCTTCACAGAAAAAAAAAAAAAAATATATATATATATATATATTATATATATATATATATATATATATATATATATATATTTTCTGTATATTATTATTATCATTACGGGACAGCCTTCCCGTAATGATAATCTTGCAGGTACTTGTGGAGGGGAGCAAGGCCAAACAGAAAAAAAAACAAATATTGGACCTATGTAATTATTTGTAAACTTGGGAAAATTCGTACCCTTGTTGTTGGGCATTTTTTTAATGTTATGTTTGAGCATCTGCGGTATAAAAAAAATGTATGAGACCCTGGGTGGCCAACTACTTTAAAACATGTCTACTTCAAGAGGATTCTAAATTGGTACTGTTTTTATCTAAAGTTATTTTATTTTCTCTGGTTGGCCTTGCCCCCCTCTACAAGTACTGCTGGATTATCCCCTCATTACGGGACATGCTGTATATATATAAAACTTATTACTTTATCTTATTAAACAAAATAAAATGTAAAACCCGGGACGATATCTGCCCAGCCTCCCACTGCTAGGCAATGGCATCTCTTCCCTCCTGCCAATTTTTCCAGGTTTTATATCTTATATTGTTTTATTATGATAACGTAATAGCTTTTATTTTTCATAATGATCTTGTAACTGAACATGAGATTGACATTTTTATTATAATTTTGTGTTGGGTCAATACTTTCAACCCGGATCTTGAATATCAAATGCAAATAAAGTTGAATATAATTAGCTTTACTACATATCCACTGGTTACAAGTTTAGAATCAATTTCATTTTTAAGCAAGAGAGACACTGAAATTAAAATATCCAATGTATTAAACTAAAGTCACAATAAAATATTGAAAGTAATCAAATTCTATCTGAATTTTATATTTATATAGAGCGATGGTGGTCTAACGGTTCTATAGTGCAATTTAGCATCGATACCGGGTTCAAAACCTAGGCTGTTGATGATTTATGTGCGGTTTTCCATCGCTCCGTTCTTCAGAGGGCACGCCCGGCTGTTATTGATTAATAGCATGTCAGAGGCCCTCGGGCAGCTTGACAAACTCTGACACCAGAGGCCAGCACTACCTCATACGACAAACAAACAATCAAACAAACATCTGAATTTTAATTCAAACTTGTAATTAAAACAATAGAACAGGTGCACAGGGAAAATGTTTATTACAAATTTTCTTTTTTTACTTCTTCGATGTACTTACTGCGTTTCACTTAAAAAAGTTAACGACCTTCCTATGAATCTTTTTACGCTCAGATTTGTCGACGAGGCTTAATGAATGTTCTCTAATGAAAAGACTGGCGCTGTGCAAATGAACTTGTACCTACGGCCAGCTGCAAAATACTATTGTTGTGTCAGCACTTACTGTTAACAATGTTTGACGTTTGTATTAAAATTCAAGTTGAGCACTTACTACTATTGTCTGTTTTTAGTAAAAGACACGTTTGTTGTTGAACACACATCACAGCATGACGCTTGGCAACAGATATAAGCGATTTAGCGTGATTTCGAGATACTCGCCCATGGACATTGTATCTTATCGATTTAGAAATCACTTAGAAATAAGTATAATTTAAAAAACTTTTTACGAGCTTATTTTTAATGACTGTCTTTCTTTAATATATACATATATTTTATTGCTTTGTCATCGGTTTGTGGGTTGTCCTGAAAGTTTCAGCCAGATAGCTAATCGGAAAGTGCTCGAAATTTGAATTGCAAGATTCCAGGAAAAACAAAAATACATAGATACATAATTAATTTAAATTTATTTATTTATTTATTTATTTATTAGGTGCACAAAACAGATTACAGAAATATAACATATGAGAATAAAATGGTAAAAAAAAAAATGGTAAATGGTAAATTAAATAAAATTAATAATTATTAACATGCAAAATACCTTTACAACTGAACTAAAACAACTCATGGGTAAGCGTAAAAAATATTCAGGCAACGACCTTAACTTTTGACTTTTGATGTACTTGATTGAGACTGAGACTTATTACAGCGATACCGTTATTTTGTACATATTTTTTGAGATTAACATCATTGTTGTTGCTTTAGCTATTTCTCGCATGAGATGTGAGTGCACTAGCATGATATTATCATTATAACTTTTATGTCATTTGAATAGTAATACTAGCTGCGTCCCACGGTTTCACCCGCGTGGATGATTATGATGTCAAAAATATATGGTTTAAAACTAACATGGTTTAGAAGTATAATAATAATAATAATATATATTCGGGACAATTTCACACCAATTATCTAGACCCAAACTAGGATACCCTGTACTATGGCCACTAGATAACGGATAAACAAACATAGATACGAATATTACATCCATGACTCGGGAACAAACATTTCTGCTCATCACACAAATGATTGCACCTTGCAGGATTCGAACCCGCATCCGTTCGATTTCTGACCTAGGGCCTCTAGCCACTAGACCAACCGGCCGACAAATAAACAATATCAGTATAAACATTTGAAACGAGATATTTCCTATGGATACTATTTTTACTGAGTTTCCGATATTTCGGCACTGTTGCAAGCGCCATGATCATGGATAACTCAAGTAACTGACTAAATGGTCTACGATACGATACGATACGAAACACTTTATTGTAAGTACCAGTTAGAAAACATATAAAAATGCAACTTGATCGAAACGTCGAGGTAAATAAATATTAAGTTTTCAGCGCGATTAAGTCCCGTTTAAATATTTAACTATAGAAAACATATACATTGTAATTTAATTAAAACTATGTTAGTACAATGGGTGGTCTTATCGCTTAACCTACCCTCTTTCTCACTCGTTTATTACGCGTGACATCAGTACCATTGTTCATACTTTTATTAATAGCTCCATCGCGACACACAACACTAACAGTATCAACTCGCGTATTTAAAACGACATTACTTCGGTTTTTACATCACTGGATTCCAGACACGACAGATTAAACCCATCCTCAAGGTTGACATTTTTGAATTTGTTATTATGAATCTCTTCTCTAACCAATGTTGGTATGTAGTGGCGTTCTGTAGATAGTATCTGAGGGTTATGTAACTCGACCCATTTGATATGCTCCTTTATGCAGCATGAAACTGTCTGTTTAATCTGGCCAAAATAGGAGCTCTCACAACTGCACTCAACTTTGTAAACTCCAATTACCTATTAGCTAAAATTCAGTTTGATTTGCATTATTTACACTTGGAGTGCAGTGCCGTGTTGACATCTAGTGAATTTGTTATTTGTGATCAACTTAATTATTTACAAGCTCAAAATTCGCGTGAGTTAAGTGCTTCAAAACAACAACGTAAGTTTGAATCGCTGCTTGATAACAAAAACCTAATCTGATAACTCTCTTAGGGCTCGTACAGTCGTCAATCTATCGGACAAATATTTAACCGAATCTGCACTCAAAGTCCTTGAGAAAGGGTTAAATTTCACTCCCACACCCAAGCATATTCCTTATGGGCAAGTGATTAGTGCTGTGGAAGAAGTTATTTTGCGGAATATGATTCCTACGGCTGATGCAGAGATTTTGAGATAAGATGTTGCCATAACGTTACTTCAAGCGAAGCCTCCGCAGTTTAATATCGCTGCTTCTGAGCTTTCCGCATTGAGTGAAAGTGTTCTAATGTTGAAAGCGGACAAAGGGAATGTTACTGTCGTTATGAATGTCTCTGAGTATGAGGAGAGGAGAAAGTGGAAAATCTATTATATGACGAAAATACGTACAAAAACGTGAAGACAATCCGACGGCTAGGATGAACCGTAGCACTCTAAAGCTAGTCAAGGAATGTCAGCATGCAATTGGTGAAGATGTGGTAAAGAACTTACTTCGTCCTTGCAACTTTCACCTTCCGAAACTATATGGTCTGCCTAAAGTTTTATGTTTATTACCACCTTATTTTTACATTACGGAATGCAATAAAAAATAATTTAATTCTTCCCTTAACCCTTTGCGACCGATTGTGATTCAAATTGACTCACCGACTTATGAGTTGGCAAAGCATGTTGCCAGTATTTTGCAGCCATTGGAGGGGAGTACATCAACTTTCGTACAGGACTCCCGACTTTTTGTTGTAATCCTGCAGCTTAACCAGGTTAAAGAGATGATGGTCAGTTTTCACGTTGAATGTCCCTGTAGTAGATTGTATGGAGGTCATCAAGCGTAGGATTCAGCAGAATGACATCCTTATAGAATATGCTAAGTTGGTGCATTGTTTGACCACCAACTTCTTCATATACCGTGATGAGTACTATCTTCAAACAGACAGTGTGGCAATGGGTCGCCCTGTAGCTCCACAGTTGTTGCCAACTTGTGGATGGGGCATTTTGAGGAAATAGCCATCACAACCGCACCGATTCCAATAAAAGCTTAGAAAAAATAAGTGGGTGACGTATACTAGAAGGGAAAGAAGAAGTGGTACAGATCTACGTGACTCACTTGAATAGCATCTATAGGGAGATGAAGTTCACTTAAGAAATGGAAAAGGATAGAAGCATTGCATTTCTTGATGTGAAGATAGGAGTTCGTGATGATGGTTCTCTCGGCCATTCTGTATAAAGAAAACCCACTCACTCTGATCGCTACTTGCAAGTCAACTCTTATCATCACCCACGGCAACTTAACTCTGTAGTGACGTCACTAACAAAACGTGCATATAGCTTTTGTGACGAGGAACATGTTAATGACGAACTACAATATATAACCTGCGTCCTACGGGGAAATGGTTATTATGTGCGGAATTTTCCACATAGATACAAAGTAAAACTCCTACAGTACAAACAGAAAACAGTACAGTACAGTATAAGGTTGAAAAAACAAACAAACAGTTAAAAACGAACAGATTCAAGCCGCATAAAGGAGCATATCAGGGCGGTCAAAAACGATGACACGCAGAAATCAGCCATTGCTCAACATTTTTTTTCGATCCAGTGGTTTGTCTCCGCAAACCACTGGATCGAGTTACAATCAATGTTACCTCACATGCTATTTACCAATTGACCAACGATCGGTTAGAGAAGCGATTGGCATTACGAAATTCAAAAACTTCAATCATGAGAATGGGTTTAAACTGTCGAGTCTCTGGAATCCAGTGATACGTCTATGTGAAAACTGAAGTACTCGTAATGTCATCCCAAATACGCGAGATGATACTGTTGATGTTGTGTGTCGTGATGGAGTTATTAATGAAAGTGTGAACAATGGTACTGTTGTCACGAGACTGAGAAAAAGGGTAGATCATTTTGTCTGCTCTTAAAAACTTATCCATCCACCCGCAGTTACTTCAGTTACTTTAGGTATGGAGAATTCAGTAAAAATAGTATCCATGGTAAATATATCGTTTCAAATGTTTATACTTCTTATGATGTCAAAGTCAAAGTATTTTAAATATTTTATTGTAAAATAATAGCACTTTTACAAGTCAAAACTTAACATCTCATGAACAAAGAGAAAAACATAAAATATTATATAAGTACCTAGATCAAACCCATAAAATTAGTTAAACTACGAAACAACTTATTATATACTAAGTAGCTAAGTAATATTACGTAATACTTAAGTAGAACTAAGTATCCTGTGTGTTATTCCAGGATCTGAAGTATCTACCATACCAAATTTCATCAAAATCTGTTAAGCCGTTTTAACGTGAAGACCATACATAAACATAAACTTCCTTAGTTATAATGTTAGTTGGATTATTATTATTGTACAACACCATTTCTAACTCCATAGTCCATATTCATTGTCTTTTGTTGGTCTTTTGTGATGAGATTGGCAGGATAAATTAATTAAGACATCGCTGAGATGAATTGATTATCATATGATCAATAATATTCTCATTCATATTTGTAATTTATTTATATTATGATTAATATCGTTCGTTAAGCCATGAGAGGCCAGCACGAACAAACAAGAGAATAATTAATTGTAAGCATGTTTACTTTGTGTTTTACGAAAAGCAATAATCACTATTGACATATGCCTCAATGCATCGCGATTTCAAGGCTCAAAAGGAGAAGCACGTCATTTGAACGTAACCTTTAAACATATAATTCCACTGTATGCTTGAAAATAAAAGAATTAATTTAGAAAAATAATTACCTACATGAAATGATTGCTCATTTATTAGATGAACCAAATATTAAACTGCTAGTTGTGCCCGCTGCTTTGCCCGCTTGGTAATTTTTTTGGGATATAAGGATCCTGTGATATAGATCCAGAACCAAAAGTACCAAAATCATCAAACTTTGTTCAGGCGTCAAATGGATATTAATCGATAGCTCAAATTCTACTCATCACATTGAGATACCAAGTACGCGAGTTTTTACGCCAAACCCTAAGCTATCCAACAATAAAAAACGCATCGTAATCGGTTTAGTAGTTTTTACGTGATGCGTAAACAAACATACAGACAAACAGATAAAAAACGGACATGATTTAATAAAATGCTATATTCTTGTTCAGTAATTATAAGTACACAAAACCATTTAAAAAAAATATCTTCTGTGTACAGATTTTTTGGTACTTACTGCTTTATTTATTAAAAGTATAGATTTTATAAGAGAAAATAGAGCATAACATAATCATGCATTTATCAATAACAGAATTACGATACCGAAATCCATTACTCGTGCGCAAACAAAGAGTTTAATTACAGATCTGAAGCGCCAGAATCATGTGAAATGTGATAGCTACTTATTGAACCAGCTCCAACGTAATTAAATTGAGAACAGGTGGAAGCTACACAAAATGAATCAAAATTAATCTAGCGCAATTTGACGGAGCCATGTCGTCGGCTTCGAGCTTCATTTTCAAGTTTAATTAAATATTATTTGTCGGTAAGTAAACACGATGCCGAAATAGATAAAAACTAATTAGGAGAGTTTTCTCGATTTCAGAAACTCAATATCAACCTACCTAAAGACCTTGGGACACAGATTATGTTACAGTTAACATCGGCAACAATAATAGGCATCATTCGTCAAATATAAAAATAGCACGATATATATTGCGAATATTTTTAGCCGCGACTGCAAAATATTTTTTCCATGGGTTAAAGAAATATCACAATGAAATATTAACGCGTTTTCAAACGATTAAGTCGTAAAACTTTATGAGAATACCTGTTAAAAATATCTAGCTTTTGTATTACGAGTCACTCAGTAAGTAATAAAGAAGCGATATATTTCATTCAGCAAATACGAGCACATGGCATTCAGTAAGCGGGACAATTTGGCAGAGGCCCAACCGCGGAACAAACAAGTATCACCCAATAGTCTTTACGGTTGTCGAAGGACACAACTTTGCTTGTTATCGGAGAAATATCACAACACATCTCCATCCCTTTATGTGATAAGTTTCGAGGACTGCACGAAGCGCCGAATTATGAGCCCGACCTTTTCAATTGAGGGGCTTCGGTCATTGTATTGGGCTCATACGGTCTGTTATACGTTATTTAATTACGTACTGGTTAGAAACAAGTTTTGTGATGTTCGCGCTTAGTGAAATACATTGTTTCGGGAATTTGGGTGTAGTTCATTCTTAATTCAGGTTTAAGCACCTTTTTGTTTATTGAGCATCCTTGATGAAATTTACGATTTAACAAGTTGGTTATTTTTGAAGCAGTCCAATATCGCTAAATATTTTTCTATTTCAATTATTTCATTCTAGCTGCGCTTTGCGGTTTTACTCACGTTGAAAATGATGATAGGATGATGATAAAAAAAACTATGTGCTAGTCCAGATCCTTAAATATATACGAGTATAATAATAAAAATCCGCTCAGCCGTTTCAGCTGTGGTGGTAACAAACAAACATACACACAACTTACACATTTATGAGATTACATTACATTATCAGGTAACAATTTCTTGACATTACACTTACCATCTCGCGATCAACCTGCTCTTATGATAATTTCTAAAACAGATTTTGAAAGCGTCAACTTTATTTCAATTCAATCTTTGGCCTATCCAAAATGTATGATTACGTCTTACAAAATTACAAAGCATTGTTCAAAATCGGCAGACGTATCAAAATATTCAACAGCCGAAGTTTCATAATCACTGCGTCGCGAAATTAAGGCTGAGTCACTTAAAAAGGGATCAAGTTTAATTACAAGATTTGTCAAATAATAAATATAGGAGTTTGTTCACGGCCCCCGTCCCGGCCGGCGCTGAGGCGTGATTTCATAGCTTCAGGGATCTAGCTTACAGTAGGGTTTTAATACTTTTGTGTTTTGGGTGAATATATGAAAATTAACATGATTTCATTTTATAGATTAATGAAGAAATAAAAATACCCCACTATTGCTCGTACAAAGTGACCAAAGTACGTACACCTAGTTACCAACAGTCTAAAAATACTCGTAACTTCATTACTACGAATAGTTTTCGGACAAGCGCTTTACTTTAATTTACTACAACATTGTTTTAGGTAACGAACGAGAAAAGACAGAGAGAAGTGTCAACTGGTGCCTTCTAGTTCGTATGCAACCTGAAACCATACGATCTCAAATCGATAGATACTAAATAAGCAAAATTCTCTGCGTTTTTTTAATGACTGAGACTGAAACATAACGCTTAGAGAGAGCGTGGGTATAAATATTCACACAGTTTTACGGACAATTAATAATGAAAGAATGAATACATAAACAAAGGTTTACAACGAAAGGGTTAGTAAATACAATAGTCTAATAAAGAAGGTGAGGCTTACAAGAGTCTAGTAACGATTAGTAAGGCGAGGGTTCTGCAAAAGGCTACAAGCCAATCAAGAAAGTGACTAAAGGTTAGATAGTGGTAGCGATTCAGACATCCCTTAAACTAAACTTATTTTTTTCAAATGTAATATAAACCTTATTAGCTTCGTAACGAGGCATTTTTTCTCCTGGCATCTAATCGTCACTCACTAAACTATCACTAAAGCCTGTCAGCGTCAAATCAGCTTTGTTTCCACGCGGCGAGAGTCCCGATTTGTCCAAACGCTGTCTCAAAACATGTCCGAATTTATCCAAATGATGTTGACTGCTTGTTAAAAACCTGTTTTAATTACGTTATTTTAAGTGGTGCTGCTTAAATTGACGTAAGTGTAGAATAGATGCCAGGGACAAAAATACCTTGTTACAAAGTCGACAAGGTTTAAATTACATATGAAGAAATTTAGTCTAGTTTAGTTAGAAGAGTAAAATGACCAAATTGCTGCCAGTGTTTAGTTTAGAGACTACGTATGCCAAGCCTTCAAAAACTGAGCCATCTTATGTATGACAAATGGACAATAAAAACATTATAATGTGTGCTTACCTATTTTGACTGCAGAGGGTTATGTGTCTGGGTTGTATGTATGTTTGATTGTTTGTACGTTTCTTTGACACGTCCTATAGCCTAAACGGCTTGAAAGATTTTGATAAATGAGGTATCATTAACTTCGTCTTATCACGAGAGTGCTTTAAGTTACATAAAGTAACAAGAAAACTAATGTGACAGCCTAATGCTGCCATATTGTATTTCCGACGCAACAAAAAATTAACAAAACCTATCGCGTGAGGTATCAAAATAAAGATCTTTAAACATTCCAAAAAATATAAGTGAAACTAAAAAAATGGAAATAAAAGAAAATTATTACAAAAAGAAGACTGCGAACCAAACTAAAAAGCGGCACAGAAGCTATAGATTCTAGATTTTTAAATATAAGATATAGTTGGAGGCATCATTAATTTACTTTCTCCTTTAACGAGATCAGCTAGAACCTGGCGAGCTACTCCTCATGCCTCCGACTGCATCTTTTATTTATAAATCAAGAATCTAAACCTTGTTTGCCTCTTTTAAGTTTTGTTTGGAGTCGAGTTTTTTATTTGTTTATAATATATTACTTTTAAAAAGCTATTATATTACTTGTAATGTATGATTATTTGTTTAAAAAGTTCTATAAGGCATTAGTGAACAGTTTCGGGGATATAACATCCCCCTGTCTTACTACCCTGCGCAGTTGGATATGTTTAGGCTGCTGGTTTTGTACTTGGACACTCATATGACGCCACGATTATAATCGTAGCGTCATACCGAAAATCTTAGCAGTAATTCGATGTATCGCCAGTCCACTTGAGAACGCTGCAAAGCCTAAAAAACCGCCCAGGTTTCAACAGATTCAACACAGACAAAAATGATTTTTAAATTAATTAATTTAGTGTGGCGTACATATTTCATGTGACCCAGGCTCCATACATTTCTAAAACATCTCCTTTGAATCTTTTAAATAAGTCATTAGAAAGAAGTTTATTATTATGAATGTATTGATGTTTACTAAGATGAAAAAAAATAGATTTCAGTACAAAACGAGCATGTAGTTTGCCTGATGGTAAGTGCCGAGCGTCCATAGCAATTGCAGTGTTACTCAGAAATTTGCCAATAAACTTGATGTTGGTCATGTTTGACCGAATTACGCAATGTAACTTTACCATGCAGTTCACTGATGTTTAATTTTTTATATGAAGACCATAATTTATTATCTCCATGCATTATGCTAACATAACGTAGCATTAGTAACCCTCCCATCTGTCAGTAACAAACCTTCGTTTTATAGAAACAGTCGCCTGGTACTAAAATGAGTCGTTCCCTATATATAGAAACTGGGCATGAGTCAATTATTTGACGTGCTTTAAGGTACATACATCACTGCCAAAAACTACGCTACCGGTAAGAAGTGTAGAATGCTTACCCTATGCAGGGAGGTGTAGAGAAACCAGTCTCCCTCCTCCCCCTGACCACAGTCTACGTCCAGGATTTATATCTGACGGCGAGACCGACTTCCGCTTTTATTTTACTTATCTTTAAAAGCTTACCCGCGAATTGTATGAACCCTTTTTCTATTTGATGAATTCTTAGATTGACTTCGCCGTTGAAGTTATTATTCCTTGAAACTTAATTGAATCGTCTTAATGAAAAATTGAGAAAAATCTCTCAATTTTGTAAAATGTAGTTGATTCTGTTTCTGGCACGAACGCTATTTTTTAAGATGTCTAAGATCTTACGCCAAAAGAAGAATCAGGGCGTGACTAAAGCGACCCGAAATGGTTCATTTCCTTAAAAGGTTGTACTAGTAATGCAATGTTGCTAGATTAAAAAAATAAACCTTACGCGTAGGTAAATAAAATCGCTACTTTTTATCATAGAGTAGGACTATTGGAAAAAGGTACAGGATCGACAGAAAATAAGCTTTGTTTAAGGATTACGACTGTGGAATTTATTAGTGAAATCACGCGGACATAGGTAATGAAAAGGTTAGAGTGTGTAATTAGGTATTATCAATGCTAAGCCCACGAACTATGAAGATCTCACCCTGAATTTTAGTAGCATTATTTAACCTCTCGATTAGTGAGTGTTCAGAGGTTTTGGGTGTTTGTTGAATGTAGATGATCTAAGGGGTTGCCACATGCTCGAACAGTAGAGATGAATAGCGTGAACAAAGAAAACGTTTTCTTTGTAAGAATCCACCTAGTTACGTTGCTAACCGCGTTGTGATGCTAACCGTTCACAGTCCTAATCCACACCAATATACGAGTATAAAAGTGAAAGTTGTCTGTCTACTTGTTTGCTTGGGGAGCTTTCACGCGATAACGACAGGACGGATTTTGATGAAATTTGAAATGGAGATAGCTTATACCTTGGAATAAAACAATGGATACTTTTTATCCCGGAAATGGTTAGTTTCCACGGGAAAACTGAAAAATGTTGATTACTCGCTGTATCTTTTCTTTGTAATCGTGTTTCCATGGCAACCGTTCCTGTTGCCATAGAAACGAAATAATAACAAGTCTGTCAAAAAACATCAAGAGCGTTGGTACTTTTGCATTGATTTTTGATATCCGAAAAGAACATTGGCTTTTCTTCGCGATAAATTGTAGTCCGCACGGAAGAAGTCGCGGGCGAAACCTAGTTTTTAATAGAAATCCAGTAGAAAGAAAATATTTTGTTTAAAAATGAGTTCAAAGACTTAAAATATCCAAAGAACAAAAAAATAACGTTTATAAAAATAGTGTCTGTCTGTTTGGATATTTGTTCCCGCATCACATAAAAACTTCTAGCCCGATTGAAATGCGGTTTTCACTGATGGATAGCTTAGGATGTAACATAAAATTATGGTGTACTTTATATCTCAATCAGATCAGAACAAACCGAGCAATTGTTAGAAATATTTTTGTCGGCTGAAGGAACTTTGATCTAATTTGTTTCATTGGTATTCTAGGTCCTGAAATAACACATAGGGTAATTTTAACCTAGAAAAATAAAGCAAGGAATATTTAGTTACACGAACAATCTTTATTTTTTATATGTAACAACAATCACAACCGTCACAGCCGAGTATTTGTTTTTATCGCCACCAGTTACTGTCACGGTAATATAACAGCCACTTGGGCGGCACTAGCATGCAATATTAACGTCTGCCCGCCGTTAGCGACGTGACGCCCGCGCGTGTCACGTACGCGTCATGCAATTTATGTAGCGCAACGTCACGTTTTTATAGTAACTACAATGTGAATTTGCGTCAATTTTTTCGTGACATATTGTTCTACTAGCTGCCCCGCGGTTTTATATATAGATACAAGTAAACTGTTTTTTTAGATTACATTGTGGCATACACGAAGAATCCAAAAGTAAAGAATTAAATAATTACTTGCATTGATTAATGTAGCCCATACAGGGTCTGTAGCTTGAAGTTTTACCAAACAAATTCACACTGCTGCTACATTTAAGCTATTAACACATATATATATTTTTTTTTTTATTACGGACAAGGCAATCGTTTGACCACGATCTCACCTGATGGGAAGCGATGATGTGGTCGAAAGTGTATTACCCGACTACGGTGAATCAAGGGAAGGGTAATGAGTTTAACAGTCTGTGCATGTATATATATATCTATGTATGTGGGTATGTGGATGTTCCACCATAGCGTCGCTCCTATTAGTCCGATTTTGACAAGCGAGGTGTCAATCGATTCGTCTACGTTTATAGAGTGTCATAGGCTATTTTTACCCGGGTTATAGTTTTTGGTCTTGTTTATTCTATGCTATTAATGAAAACGCGCCAAAATTTGGCAGAACGCAAGATTGCATTCAAATTTGACACAAAAACTAAAACGAAAATTTATCAATTAAACGCAATAATGCCTTGCAATTGTCTGGAAAATCTAAAGCAACCATTGTTGAGAGCTCCAGCGCTGGCAGGTGAACAATATGAAAGCGAGGATACGCTAAAAGTAGAGCTTCGTCGGGATGGGACCGAATCCCACAATAACCTACCTTCGTGCAGCTTGCGATGCTTTTGTTGGAAGACTCGATGCCGTTATGCATGTCACAAGAGGTCATAATTGGACAATAACTTTTATTTTCCTTGAAATGTACTTGCATCTAGCATTATCCTGAAATTTTGATATATTGTATGCCAATTAACCAAATAACAACATTTTCAATTAGTATATATACACTTCGAGTGCCGACCGTGTATTTATACCTCAAGAGTTTCATCCACCTTTCCCGAGTGATTCGCAGACCGCAGAACAATTTTAAAATTAATGTTGGTTACATTAATGTCAATTATAAGCAGCAGGAAGCGAAGCGAAGCAAAGAATTAGTATAGTAGTGACACTATCGAATGCTAAAAATAGTTCTTCTTTTGATTAGATAGTAGGTACCGTTTTTCTGCAGTATTTTCTATTTGCAGTTGTGGGCGTAATTTTGTTTTTGTTGGCGTGCTCGGTCCTTAACGATGGACCAATTATTTCAGAATACACTTTGTTTTCCTAATACATTCAGGTAATATTGAGTCTTAGTACATAATTAGCTTATAGCTCGTTTACTCGTCGCTAACTGGATATACTTATACGAAAATAATTGTTGCCACAGCTGATAGAGAATCTGGAACTGCTCACGACGGTGTACATCATCATCAGCCCAATATGTTCCTATTGATAGAACTAGAACACAGGCCTTATCTCAGAGAGCCTATCTCTCTTCGAGATAAGGCCTGTGTACTACAGTCCACCGTGCTGGCCCATTGTGGATTGGTGTATGTCACAAGTTCTTTAATTTGTTGTTCCTGGACATGCCGTGATCCTCACGACGTTTTCTGTCGCCTTTTTTGACGGAGCGAGCGAGAAGCGTCACCGTTTCAGCTTGGGAAAAAATGCTTTCGTGTGTCCAGCTGATCTCCTCTACATGTCACATTTCTCATCCGATTCTCGTGAAATTTTGTGAGCAGGTTATATAACGATATGGTTTTTTTTATATTAAATTAGATTTACGAAATTTTTTAAAAATTTTATATTGTACTTCTCATATGACGCTCATAAAAAAAACCTTGCTTGACAAGGGGAAAAAACCCCAGCAGAAAGTCATTTCTGCTCAACAAAAAATATTGCATTCAGCGGGAAACAAGCCCGCGACCGTCGGCTTCAAAGTTCAGATCACCATTCGGCCTACGGGTCACTATGCAATGATTACTCGCTGTAAAGAACAGTTGCCATGAAAACGAAATAATAACAAGTCTGTCAAAATCATCAAGAGCGTTAGTGCTCTACTTTTGCATTGGTTTTTAATATCCTAGAAGAACAAAGGATGCTTTTTTTCGCGATAAACTGTAGTCAGCGCGGGCGAAGTCTTGGGCGGGAAAGCTAGTTTATAATAAACGTACAAGACAGTTCACTGACAAACTCGAGTCTCCTGCACCGTTTCAAGTTAAAATACGCTCAGTCCAGCAGAAAACATCGAAGCAAAGGGCGATATTACCAAGTAGGAGTAGGTACTTACAATCCTATAAGCACGCTGTCTTTTGTCGTTCTAAGAGCGAATTTCTATAACCTTCCGATACACGGGGATGGACTCGAGAAATCAACAACACATTTTCCAGTTCCGCTCGGGCGAGTTATATATTTTGATCTTGTTATTTGTTGTTACTAGCTGACGGAATTTGACAGAAAGTAAGTAAGGGGAACTGCTCGGTTTCATAATCCTGAGTCTGTTAAGAGTTAACAGTAACTCACTCATAATGGGATGGAATTTTATGTTTAAATTGTCTGTTTTGCAGAAAATAAAACCCATTAATTGGTGCTTAGCTATTATAGCTAAGAACCATCTTGATCACATCAGTTTTCAAACAGAAAAAAACCGCATCGAAATATGTATTTTCTTTTCGGAGCTACGATATTTTTTCGAAATAACTTACCTGAAACGAAATGTAAGCGAATTGTATGTTTGTCGTCAAAATATCCAAAGTGCAATATTCGCTTAAATTTCGTTTCAGGCCGACTTTAAAAGTCACCCAAAAATTTGACAATTGCTGGGCATGAGTCCAAACACTTTGACTGCTAGCACTTAAAACCGAAAAATCTCCAAATGTAATATGACTGCATATTACATTTTGTCAAATTTTTGGGTGACTTTTAAAGTCGGCCTGAAACGAAATTTAAGCGAATATTGCACTTTGGATATTTTGACGACAAACATACAATTCGCTTACATTTCGTTTCAGGTATCACAACGTGTGTCAAAATATTGCATTGTCATCATTTCTCTCATACATGTACAAAATTACAACTAAACAGAAATAAACTAATCGTCGTGGGACGCCTGGCAGATGTGTAAACATAACAGAAAAGAATCGAATAGAATTTAATAGAATCGAATCGACTCGACTAAATAAAATTCGACTCGATCCTGTATGTTTGATTCTATAAAAAAATGAGCCATCGCGCCAGCTTCCGGCAGATGTGAAACATCCAATATGGCCGAGCTGAGGAGGAAAGAGCCGACGAACCACGAGCGAAGCGTCGCCACGCCGCTTGATCGCCACGCCAAGAGTCAGCGTTAGTCCCGTACCGCGCCATTAGATGTTTACACATCAAAGTCATCTATTATTCGCTTGCAAGATTACATAGGTACATGCATACTAACACAGTGAGGCAGACAATGTGCATTGTCATAAGTTTGAATCGAACGATTATGACAAGCCCAGCCATATCGATTCATTTTTGTAGTAAGTTTTCATACTGTATGGCTCTGGTGATCCTGTCTTCTTCAGTCCGTGAAATGTCTTGGCGCCAAGTTCCAAACTATTGAAAAGCTTGTTGTTGCGAAAGTTTAAGAATGTAAGTAAGTACCTAGGTATAAGGTATATGTCTATTAAGCGTGCTGCAGAAATTTCCTTGGAATCGGCTTTGTTTTCACGGTAACACGTTAATGGGGGGGTAGTTAGTTACGTTTCAATTGGAACTTCCGCTTCCCCGCAATTTCCGCCACGAGTGGGTGAAATTAAGACTGTTGGTAGCACAAGCGCCGTTTTCCGTGTTTGGTCTGGGCTATACGTTTTAACTAAGTAGGTATTTTGTTATGTAACATCTTGTAGTTATCTATTGTTTGTTTGTTTGTCATATGAGCTAGTGCTAGCCTCTGGTGTCAGAGTTTGTCAGGCCGCCCGAGGGACCCTGCTTAACAACTGCTAATATTCAATAACAGCCAGGATCAACAGCTTTACGTGCCCTCCGAAACACAGAGCGATAGAAAACCGCACATAACTTAGAAACGACATTGGTGCAGAGCCTAGGACCGAACCCGGTATCGTTGGATTCTAAGTTGCACTATTGAATCGTAAGCTACCATCGCTTTATTTATGTTAGCGTATTTGACATCCCAATCTTACCTCGTAAATAAATCGCCGTAAAAAATCGTAAATACGAACGCTCTTCAAAAAGACGGGTGACATCCACTCCTTCGTAGGCCCTCGTTTGCTCGATAAAAGGTAAAATTTCAAGTACTAATGACAGAATTCAAGCTCAGCACCCGCCATTAGTGGAATGGCTCAACGTCGGATTCTTTTATCGTTAATGTTCCTCAGGAAAAAAAATTGCCGCAAAAAAAACTCGACGGAGTTTTACAAGAAAATATTAAGGCATTAATTAATTTGACGAAGAAATTAGACGCCTCCGGTCTTTGGTAAGTAAACGTACGGAGAGCAACGTTTTCTCGTGACCTTTTAAAATTGCTATATTAATTTTACCTACTATATTAATTTTACGAATAGGTACCGAACCGGTACCGGTACCGGTATATACCGAACTTATTATAAGGTTCTAAATAAAGTATATTGTATATGTTATTGATGATCCCCTATAAGGGCCAAAATGGCATCAACATACGTATACGTTCCACTATGTGTTAATTATTACCTGCTATTCAGTAATATTTAATAGCAAACTGCTGAAGAGGTTAGATGCTTAAACAAGAAGATTTATGCACATAGAAAAAACCCGACTGAGAATGGTTGCTAACCAACTTTAAATCGTTATAGATCTTAAATGGTCATTCGAAATGAAAAATTATAAGAGAAACCTAAAAATGGTTTTCAAATACGTATTCATTGATATTCCACTCAACATAGTTCGTCGACTGTCACTTTTTTCTTATCAACCGACTTCAAGACGATGTTCTCAATTCAACTCTTTTTCTTGTATGTATGTTACGCGATATATCCGTCAAATGTGGGTCGATTTTGAAGTTATTTTTATAGGACAGGATATGCTATAGGTATGGTTGCATATATATAATTTGGTGAAGATCTGATGAAGACCTTCGGACATACAAAGGAACTCCTCAATGGATAACAGCAAGTCACTTGCGATTGCTGTAATCGCATGCTCATGTATTGTTCACGCCACTCAAAATAGGGAAATAACCGTTCGATTACAGTTTTCATCAAACAGCGATGGAATCTAATATAGCAAAATTATTGGGAGTATTGAAGGCTAATCAAAAATAAGTCCGTTCCGTCACCTTTATGGTGTAACTTCGATATGCGAGCGTCGTGAGGGCAATTAAGTATGTGCCAGTCCAAGGAACAAATTACGTGGGCCGCTCCTAAGAAGGAAGGAGCGGTCCACGTAATTTGTTGCTTCCTTTGGCCTGATGATATTCTCTTCCGCCCTCTAAATTCTAACTAACCAGTAAAGCTCACTCCCCGTGTCGCTCACATACCACAACCGTAAGAACGTTGCATTGCAGCAGTTGTTGAACTCTATTCAAAGGCATTCCAATTAATTGTAAAGCTAACTGCTTCTAGTGGCTGAAATTTCAAACAAGCTACGCTCGCATTTCATTTTGCTAATGCGCATTTACCTACTTGCTCCATTGAGCTAATATAAACCACTAGAATATCAAGTCCACTGAAATTTTCCGGATAAATGAAATCGCAGGACAGTTGCCTGAATATCCCGCACATAAGCTGGATATCCTGTTATCTAGCGGAGTGGCGGGACAGGTCGCTGGCTCGTTTCCAACGGGATGCGCTTCGTGTCTCGACTGTCAGGGGACCATGCAACGCTGTCTCGGTATCAACTCGCCATGAACCCTCTCTGTATTGATACAATTGTAAGTAGGTCAAGTTTTTTCGTGTAAGTAATAGGTTTGCTGATTTACTCGTCGAACTTTTCAAGAACTACTGCACCTATTCAAATTGGTTGCCTTTCCGGTTTTTATTCCCTACATTTCAGGCTCACACTGCTTCCTTTCGAAGATTTATGCAAAAGATCATAACATAAAATTGTGGTAAGTATGTGACAATATGATACATTTCTCCACTTGCCTATACGTACATTTTGTAGAGCCGATGAGACCGCGCGTCTCGCGGGCACATAATGTGTCACATAGTAACCCTAGATTTACTGGTATACTATTTTTATAAATGTTTTTACTATCGAAATGAATTCATGATGTCATAAAACATTTGGTCTGGTCACAAGACGTGGATGACGTTTCCATGCATTTCTCAAACACGTCGAGCCGACATTGGAATCCGGATAGACATATATTTAGAAACGTTCCAAAAAATAAAACGAATCTTCATTCTCGGAATATTGTTCTTAATATTTATAATGTTCCTAAATTGTTTTATTTTGAAGCGTCCCACTTTAACAGTTACTAGTCCTGCCAAAATATGGAGCTGTTCGCTGTTGTGTAGAATTTGCTGGACTAGAGTAACAAGTAGTTCAATGTTTGAACATCGTTTTCACTAGGGGACAAAATTAAATGTTCCACAGTACGTTTCGCCAGTGATGATACCGGGCGAAGTCAGAAGAATTTACACGATACAAGATATCAGAGCATCTTCATTAGCAAATTGACAATACGCAAGAAAATATTGAAAAGACGTAAAATTTAAAATTTTGTTTCACATACCCATACTTTTTCTTTGTACGTACTATTTTCGTACATAATATTGGAACATTTAAAAACTGTTTTAGGATAGGATCTCATTTAAAGTTACCCAAACAGATAGCTGGCCGGGGTCCAGAAACGATAGAAGTTGTTGGGTGAATTTACCCATTCCGGAGAAGAGTTAAAAGAAGAGACACCTATGCATAATTTGAGTTCAAGCCCGGTGTGTGGATGGTTCTAAATATAATAATAGTTAATAATAAGTTAAAATAGATAGTGAATAGTTAATAGATAGTGAATGGCTATCGTCATAAGCCTGTATTAATACTTAGCCTGTATTTACTGGACTTCTTACCGTAAGCCATAATCTGCGATGATTTTGTAAATGAGGATCGATTTTAATCTCAGATGAAACGATTAGCGTTTCATCTCATTGATCTTTATATTTATATGATTTTATGTGTTAGTATAGATCTGATAGTATCTACATGATTCGTAAAAAACACATAACGTAACTAGAAAACTAAGGTTAACTCACGGTCAGACTAGTCCACAAATTTAAGGTAGCTCAGCGAGCTATGGAGAGAGCTATGCTTGGTGTTTTTTGAAGGACAAAATTCGTAATGAAGATATCTGACAGAGAACCAAAGTAACTGACATAGCCTTTAGGATAAGCAAGCTAAAGTGGCAGTGAGCTGGTCACATTTCCCGAAGAACCCATAACCGTTGGGGTAGACGAGTTCTCGAGTGTAGCCTACGTTTAGGCAAACGTAGTGTAGGATGCACTGTGCCCAGGTAGAGTGACAACCTGCGAAAAACGTCTGGAAGAAAATGGATGAGGAAAGCTGAAGGCCGAGCTCAGTGGCATGCATTTTGGAGAGGTCTACGTCCAGCAGTGGATAAACGGATGATGTTATGTAACACGACAAAAGTCCGTAAAGCAAATACGACTACATTTACAAACTAATGTACAAAAATCGCAAGTTTTATTATAGGTATAGAATTGAATACAGCTCACAGTTCAAATCTAGCTACTAGTCCACTCCATTTCTTGTAAATTGTCCACCAAATCGAAAAGAGTCGTTCGAGCACTTTCAATTCATTTTGGCTAGTACCCGGCCCAGGCGACCTAGTTCCTGCACCGAATGTGCCACGATCCATTAAGTATTTCGCTGTGTCAGAAGATATCGAAGCAAAAATTTACGGCCCTCAGATAGCGGGGTTTACACCCGTGGGACCACTACTCATTATCTGCAGAGGCCTGCCAGGAATTACGGCGGAGATGATAAAAATACAAGGAAAGTTATGGCTTGTTTGAGGGTACCGTACTGTCACTGTTTTAATTCACAAGAGCTAAAAAATGCTTTGATTTCTTGTGCGCAAGTTTTTGTAGGGTTCATCAAACACAACTGTGTTCTGAGTGTCCTAGTGGAGGGGTCCTTGGTTTTCCTTTATAACTTGAACAGATTTCCTCACGCGGAACTCCCCACTCTAATAAGATGTGATTACAGGGGCGGGGAAGGAGGGTCACACTGTTAACGACTTTGGCGAGAGTTTATATCGCAAATGGTAGGGAAAATGAACAAAAAAAATGAAAAAATACTACTTACTACATTTATATAATCTTCTTAACGACATATCAAAGAAAAGGGGTGCGATCAAAAAAAAACTATATTATTATTTTGAGAATTCATGTAACCTGACGTACGGAAAGACGGACAGACAAATAGATGGACGGACAGCCGGATAATATGAAAGAATAACACACCAAGTAAGTAAATATAAAAACTAAAATATACAATGGGCGGGGCCCTACTGCAACGTATTTTCTAGAATACAGAGAATTCCAGTCAGCACTGAAGTTCCAGTAAAGCCATCAAAGTTCTTTTTTATTTGTACACAATTCTACCCGTGTTTGGATTGACTAATATGAACAAAAAACGGAGTAAGCGTAATTCAAAATCTTTGGCAGCAACGCTCGTGGTGCTTTTGTTGACTTGTTATTATTTCGTTTCCACGGCAACATGTAATTTCGTTCCTTACAGTGAGTATTTGTCATTTTTATAGGCAATTTTCTTTATACCTTTGGTTACATAAATGCAATTTTAGTAGGGTTCTCTATTTTGTTTTTTTAAATAATACCGCGCATGTTACTCGCTGATTATGTAGCTTTCTATAGGTGTTTTAAATTGGTTCAGTATCTATTGAGTTTATCCATTACGAACAAAATAACATACAAACATTCAAAAACAAATCTTTCCTCATTATGTTAGTGTAGAAAAATTTGGCTACTTACTACCACTTTCTTTGTATCTGGATAATCCATGTTTTTTCAGTGGTAGTAGTATTACAGCGCTTCGGCAATTTTCATTTATCTTCTATCTGATATATTCAAATAGTGGGCCACGGTGCATAACAACAAGGTTTAAAATCAAAGTGCGAGATTGTATTCAGGAATAAATCTCCATTGAAAATAAGCAGATCTCGAAGGGAGTGAGAATTTTGATAATACATACACTCTGTTTCAATAACTCAACCTATGGTCTATAGCTTATTTCTCTAGCTGGCTCCTAACAAAAAAATATTGTCATTTGAATGCAAAAACGTAACCCATTTTGTTATAGTTTATAGAAAAATAGCGAGCTCACGTATGATGAATACAGAGCACTTAAAAAGTAGCAGCCTTTTTGAGAGTTTCGATACTGCTTAATATTCTATGCAGTGAAAGCCTCATATAATAGAGCTGTACGTGCATCGGATCGCGAGGGTCACGGGGGAACCTCTTGCAGCTAAACGATTACTGTTACCGCTTTTGGCTCGAATCTTCGCTGTTTTACGGTTATCGCGTGTTTAGTTTTAATAGTAACGCTTATACTGGTGTTTTGGTATATAGCCTTTAGGATTAAGGATTTTTGTTTAAACATCATGGTTTGGGTTCGTGGAAAAGAGATTGACCACTAATTAGAGCTTGGTTAGTTCGCTCACAGTACGTGTTCTGAGATTACTAAAAAACAGGTACAAATCTAAAAACAAGCAGCAAATGTATATAAAAAACTAATCTGAAAAATGTATTTTTATATGCATGGTCATCAAATTGTGAGCTACTCTGAAATATTCAGCCGGATAGCTAATAGGGAAGTGCTCGAAATTTGAGTTGCAAGATACCACCTGAAACGACAGACAAACAAGAAAGTGACTTAACCCTTATATTGTCCAAATAACGGTAGATAAAAACAATGTTCACTACTAAAATAAATATTAATAAATTTGACATAAATAATATAACACAAAACACATCATATTATGAATAGAAATTGTTATACTATAACGACAGACAAAAATATTGTTTATGTTCGTTAATACAATTAAAGTTAACTAGATAGTATTGAGTAAGATAAAAATGTGTCACTGAACAAACCGGTTTAACAATAAAAGGTAACAAATAAAAAGACAGCAAAATTTTAAACAAAAAAATAAAGGTAAAGAGTTGATTTCATTACTCAAATCAGAACAACACTCGACGACCGTTCAGATTAACAAGATGGCCCTTAAAGGGCAATCGGCCGAAAACAATAACATTTCGCTTGTCGTATTTTTAATTAAATTGAAATATTCGTTCGTACTCAGACATTCATCTAAGGACAAAATTCCGGGCAACAAAGGACCCCAGATTAAATTTCCGGAGGGGTCCACTTCCACCCTAAAATGCTCTTTAGTACCCCATTACAAAAGGATTCGTTGTGGCACTAGATATTAGAATGCCTCTCATTTATTTCCTCGATTGCTCGAGTACTTTTGTTGTACACTTTGTTGGAATTCCTCGATGATGTTTCGGAGGGCCTCTTGTGCATGTTTTCGGGCGGGACTGTTCTTGCTTGTAATCTTATGATTCTTTATTGGATGTTAACTTTCTTCTGACAGTTATGGCGTAGTGATTGAGAAGGTTGAAGCACCTACCAAATAGCTCAGACGTATGGAAGCGCGTTTATTTTGTTTTGATACGATCTGTATTTTTCTATGCGTAAGATAATTCCGATCTACGTGGGAGATCTTGTGCAAATAGACTGAATAAATTTAAATACATACAGCGCGCAAAAATAAAAAGAATTTAATTTAAAGTGACATTCCATTTTATTGCTTGCAATTAAACTGAAGATTCTGTCATCTCTCCGACGCAAAGGAAGTACGCTAGCATTAATAGTCTGAAATAGATGTAATATTTCTATTAAAGTAACTTGGCAAGATGTCAATACTTGGCGATGAATACCTGCTTCCTTCCATCAGTGGGCACTAGGCCCCCACGCCATGCAGAGGATATAATAAAGTCTGCGGACACAATAATCGGCACGTACCACCATACCACAAGGAAAATCGGAAACGAAGCCATATTACTTTACATTGCTCCCAAATTCAGTATACCTTAAAATTGTGACCCATCTCGGAAGCTAAGGCATACAGTTATCTCTGACGGCCCTTTTATTACTCGCAATATCGCTAGAACGAGGGCGTTACACACAACGACGTTATTTGGCCCACTAGCGCCCCCAAACTGTCTCTAAACACTTTATTAGGGGCCATAAACTGTTTTGGTAGCGTTAAATATTATATTTGACCTAATTTTAAACGTTGGGTTACGATAATGTTGCCACAGCGGTATTGTTAATAGTTAGGCCTGTATAGAAAATTAGAAACATTTTTAATAATATGTGGCATGATCTATTACTCATTCAATTGCTTCATATATTGGGGCTTTTTGCTTGATTTGCATTTACCACGTCTCTAACTCATAAAGAAAAGTTACAAAAATAAATGTAAAAAAACTAGGGTATTAATTAAGTAACAAAATTATCACGGCTATCAAGAGTTAACTAATTTATGAGAGCTGATCAAGTAAGACCAACTTTGTTGGAATATCACGTAAAAACTACTGCACCGGTTGCAATGCAATTTTCGTAGTTGGGTAGCTTAGGGTCTTGGATACGGAACCCTAAGTTTATGCATGTCCAACTCGCAATTGGACGGTTTTATTTTTCTGAATTGTCACAAAACACATATCTAATGCACAAAAGTAACGAAATAAGAAGCGCAATAAATTACTTTTCTTCAGCCATTAGCATCACCGATGGCACAAAGACCTATAGAAATACTTCCAAAGTGACTGCTCTCAGACGGTCATAAAAATGACATTACATCATTACGCCAAGACATTAAGCAATGGAAGTAAGCCACGGGCCTCGCCTCTTCTGTTTATAAACAAAGCTGTTCATTATATTAATATCCTTCGATGGATTCTGACAAACTCAAACTAAAGCATCGCATTGGCCGGAGTATCGGTTTCTGCGTAATTTGCGGGTGTTAGCTTGAAGCAAATAAAATATACTTTCAATCTAATACTAATAAAACATTCAGTTATACATTTTTATGCAAAAAAATAATGAATAAGGCAAGTGAATTAGAAGAATAAGCAAGAAAAATACTGTTCTCCTCTCTGGTTAGCACCCTTAAGCTGAAGTCTGTCGCCAACATCCTTTAGGGTTATTCCGACAGTAGTCATAGAGAGTCAGTCCCTTCCTAGCGTGATTATCACCTCTTTCCTTATCGTCACTTAACACCTCTCGGCGCCGCAGCGGCTCTGTGTAGCGGGTCACTCCATTCCTTTTATAATGGTTGAGGGGGTGATGGCTGGAACTCAAGAAGGGTTGATTTTAGGGACTAGTCTAACCCAGCCTGGATTTTATTAGACATTTTATTTTTATTATTTTATCTCAGTTTTGATGACTATGGGACATCTTATTGGTTGAACATAATTGAACAAAAGTATAAAGAAGTACAGGTAGATGTGTATTAGTATTATAATTTCTGTAAGCACATTTAACAAAAGTATTGTCATAAATGACATCCCCGTAGAGTTTATTGGTGTTCTCTTCACTCACGAGCGTTTCCGAAGCACCGGTAGAGTCAGAGGGCTATTTCATTTTCATGTGTGTGATTTAACTCCCATGAAAGAGAAATTTCATTTCCAAGCCAAAGTATGGTTCACCCAATTTATTGATGGTCCATTTTGAATACATATTTTTCTGCTTGTTTAGGAGACCTTTTGACAACTGTTTACGATAAAAAAGTACGAGTCATGAAGTGAGATAGAGACAGATTAATTAAAAAAAACACAAAAAAGCAAAGCTATCAAAAGGCAACAAGAGGTTGGTGCTATACCTTTGCATTGGTTTTTAATGTCCTAGAAGAACATAGGATACTTTTTTCGCGATTAACTGTAGTCCGCACGGACCAAGTGGCGGGCGAAAGCTAGTTCTTAATAAATCCATTTTAGAAGGGTTTTTTGTTCATAGTATTATAATGCTCATGAGGCAGATTATCTAAAACAGCTCGTATAGCGAGCAAGTTTCGGACATCAATAGTAAGAATTATCCCCATTATTAATTCGACCCTAAACGTCGTACCTAGAAATAATAAGATAATGGACTATTATAAAACACACTAACATAAATAATACGAAAGGCTCAAGTTCCATTTATTTCGGTACTATTTATTTAGGTGCTAGATAAAAGTTTATAATCATTATCTCCAACATAACACATGAGGAACCTCACCGGTGGGAGTTGTAATACATGAGGAACCTCACCGGTGGGAGTTGTAATACATGAGGAACCTCACCGGTGGGAGTTGTAATGGATTACACTTACTCCTCCACAAATCCAACTGACTAAAGTTAGGGGCACCGCAAGATCACGAGCACACGGACTTATACATATTATATATAACCAATATGTAGAACTAGGCTGCATTAAATATGTACTTATGTACTATTCAAAAGTTGTTCGTGCGGCGGTATGTTCAACGTTTATTGTCATCATTCAAGTTTTAGAGAGCGATGTGTGCCGAACGGTATACTAGTGCAAATTAGAATTCAACGGAATAGAGTTCGGTCCTAGCCTCCACAACTATGACTTTCATAAGTTACTATCTTTCCCGCCCGCGACTTCGTCCGCGCGGACCAAAGTTTATCGTGAAAAAAGCACCCTATATTCTTCTAGGATATTAAAAACCAATGCAAAAGTAGGTGAAGAATGCTCTTGAAGTTTTTTGTTATTTCGTTTCCATGGCAACCGTTCCTTACAGCGTGTAATCAACATTTTCCAGTTTTCCCGTGAAAACTTACAATTTTCCGTGATAAAAAGTATCCTATGTTTTAGCTAGGATATAAGCTATCTGCATTCTAAATTTCATCAAAATCCAGCCGTTATCACGTGAAAGCTCTCCAAACAAACAAACAAACAGACAACGTTTCACTTTTATATATTGATATGGATTTGCGGGTTTCCATCGCTCTGTGTTTCGAAAAGCACGGTCCCGGCTGTTGTTGATTAATGGCAGTCGTTAAGCTATGTCTGAGGCCTGGCCCGATAAACTCTGTCTATACCTCATACCACAAACAAACAAACTAACTAACAACTAACTACTAACCCAAACTAGGTATGGCCTGTGCTATGGGCACTAGATAACGGATAAACATACATAGATAAGAATATTACATCCATGACTCGGAAATAAACATTTCTGCTCATCACACAAATGATTGCACCTTGCAGGATTCGAACCCGCGACCGTACGATTTCGTACCCAGGATCTCTAGCCACGAGACCAACCGATTGTTAACAACTGCCGTCAGCGGCTGCAAGCGTGTATAGGGCAGTAATATATTGGACATGTTTGATGAAAGCGGTGCATTGTCGCGAAGGATTTTGCTACCACCTTTCAAACTTCTGAGTCATAATCTCCCTACCTACCCTTATCGCACTATTATGCGAGGTCGGTACAGTAAATCATGTACTTTTGTTCAATATCTCCCTATCAACTGTTATCTCAGTCACTCCCTTCTTACACATGTCATCTCCCACACAATACTTCCACACGTCACATCACATTGTGTGGTAGTGAAAATAAACACATTTTTCACTTGACTTCGTCTTCATCGCGTTCGCGGGTCCGTGGTTCCGAGCCTTTGCGATAATCCCTAACTTTACTACTTTTGCTTTCACGAAGTTGTTTCTGAATGAACCTTGGAAACCTCACGTAACTCCGAAATCCAACGAATTCCTCTCCCCGGCTTATTGCGTTAGTTTCCAGTCCAGACGATCCTGAATCGATGACTGGAACACGCCCTTCACGTGCCGTTTAGTTTTATTCGGTAACTGACATCTGATGTATGGTTGTATTGTCGGGCAAGGTTGCGGGGACAAAGCCTTGTTTCGTGTCTCTATGAGTAACTTTTGACTCTGAAAAAAGTCAACGCTATCACGATACATTTTTAATGGAAATAGATGAAAGGCACGCTGTTTATTTGTCAGTAGAAGCTCTTTTTGTGTTCATTTTGGTTAGGTTTTTACTAGCTTATTTATTTATACTGTTGGAAGCCGGATCGATACAAATTGGATAGAGAGAGATGAGAGATTTGACGCAGAGGTATACCATGCCTTCTGTTTGTACCCTGTGATCATCACTACATAGCGTTTTTTTGTTTCCATGGTAATCGTTCCTTACAGCGAGTAATCGACATTTTCTAGTTTTCCCGTGGAAACATACCATTTTCCGGTATAAAAATCCTATGTTGGTCTCTATATTGTACAGTAATAATTTGCAAAGTTTCATCAAAATCCGTCCAGCCGTTATCTCGTTTACTCCCCATACAAACAAACAAACATACAGACAACGTTTCACTTTTATATATTAGTGTGCACTACTCGGATTATATTCATGACATTTATATAGCCACTCCCAGAACATATAAACCCAGAAATCTAGGAGATAATAGTTAAATGTAGGTGACATTAGTAGGATCACGATTTTATACTTATCCCTATAGTGCTATCGGTAGTAGGAGCATGCGGAAACGGTCGAGAAATCGGTGAACATCAAACATACATACAATACATATCCATACATAGTACATACATATACATACAAATAAATAAAATTGAAGAATCTGTTTATAATATCATAATAACAGTATGTGTGTATGTCTGTCTGTTTGTTCCCGCTAAACAACGAAACGGCTCGACCGATTTCGAAGAGGCTTTCACTGGAAGATAGCTGATGTTACAAGGAGTAAAATAGGCTACTATAATTTTTGAAAATAATTAAGATTCCGCGCAAAAAAAACGCAGAAATTTTAACCACGCGGGAAAAGCCGCGGACACAGCTAGTAAAATATAAGTAAATCACAAACGTTTTTCCATTATTACCTCTATACAATTTTATTGGTGCGGCACCGAAAATAAATGTCACTTTAACTGTGTTGATTTAATTGAACCATCCACTTTAATATGTGCCCTTCTAAATTGAGTTTTACTTTTCTTAAATATAAATGGAGACCTTCACCCAATACCTACATTTTTCCGTACGATTTCAAATAAAACTCCGCTAATCATAAAAACACGAACGTGATCTGACTTCAGATTATCGAGAGAAGCATAAAACGAAATAGCATTTGCACTGACTTTTACGATCATTGCTTCCTAACACAAACAAAGAGGCTGCGGTACAAAAATATACATAACCATATGTAATCATTATCAAAATTAATTAATTTAATAAAAAAACGATTTCAATTAGACTTACTAAAAAACTACTGAACCAACTTGGATGAAATTTATATGAGACCGGAAACCTAATCTATCTATCTATACTTATAATAAAGCAATAGGAACGAAAAAGTGTGTACAAAGATAATTAAAAAAGAAATGGTCTAGGGTACATAAAATAAGCTACTGAACAAGAATATAACATTTTAAGAATTCGTGTATGTCTGTTTGTCTGCTTGTCTGTGTGTATGTTTGTTCGCGCATCACGTAAAAACTACTGGACCGATTGCGATGCGGTTTTCACTTTTGGATAGCTTATGTTTTCACTTAAAAACTGGGGTACTTTATATCTGAAGCAGATCAATCGATAAAAAAAATTGACGGCTGAAAGAATTTATTGATCAAATGTTGGTATATTGGTATTTTAGGTACTGAAATAGCACAATGAGTACTTCTAACGTACAGAAATGACCACGCGTGCGAAGCCGCGGGCATCAGATAGTTCTCTAATAAAATGTATTCAAATTCCAGTTCCAATATCAATCTTATGAAAAACAACGTCAAGCGTTGTTCGTAATGCGAATATTATCGTAATGTGACTGAGAGTTGAGCTTGTGGCTCCAGTAGGACTCCAGACTATTCCAACCCTCCACTCCAACTGATTGTTCTACCTTTGATATGTGGAAGGGGGTGGGTTCATGCACGTTTGACAAAGGTAGTTCGTTCGAGTTGGCCCAAGATAGTGGCGCAGTAAATAGAGAAAAATAGATTGAGTTTGAAAAAGTTCTCGAACTCGCTCGAACAGGCTTTCCACACATCGAAGGTTGGACAATCAGTTGTATTGTAATACGATCGTGTGTATTTTTCCGCGTCTCGTCCACTATGCAAAAGTGAAACATTGTCTGTTTGTTTGTTAGGAGAGGTTTCACGCGATAACGGCTGGGCGGATTTTGATAAAATTTGGAAAGGAGATAGTTTTTACTCTGGAATAAAACATAGGATACTTACTATCTGATAAAAGTGGCTGGAAGAGAGTGGATGAGGAGAGCTGAAGACCGAGCTCAGAGGCGTGCATTAGGAGAGGCCTACGTCCAACAGCGGACAGATATAGGCTGATGATGATGATGATGACTATTTATCCCGGAAAATTATAAGTTTTCTCAGGAACACTGGAAAATATTGATTACTCGCTATAAGGAACTGTTGCCATGGAAACGAAATATAATAACAAGTCTGTCAAAAAGCATCAAGAGCGTTTTTAATATCTTATAAGAACAGAGGATGCTTTTTTCGCGATAAACTGTAGTCCGCGCGGACGAAGTTGTGGCCGAAAGCTATGCATCCACTTGTTAGATATATAGTTGTGAACATGCCATACTGGTCTAGGAATACTGTAGCAAGAATCTTCTATATATACTTATAATAAATCAATAAGCACGAAAAAGTCTGTACAAGCAAGATAATTTGAAAAAATATGGTCTATGGTACTTAAAATAAGCTACTGAACAAGAATTTAACATTTTAAATATTCGTGTCTGTCTGTTTGTTTGTTTGTTTGCATATTAGTTTGTTTGTCTGTATGTTTATTCGCGCATCACGTAAAAATACTGGACCGATTGCGAGGCGGATTCACTGTTGGATAGTTTAGGGTTTGACTTAAAAACTGGGGTACTTGGTATCTCAATCCAACGAGCAGAAGCCGAGCAGTCGATAAAAATATTTTTGACGGCTGTGGAATTTTGATTAAATGTTGGTATATTGGTATTTTAGGTCCTGGAATAACACATAAAATACTTCTAATCAAGAGAAATGACAACTCGTTCGAAGCCGTGAGCGCAGCTGGTAGTTGATAAAAGATTTAATTGGCTATTAATTTACTACTATGTTTACGTAATCTTCTGACGATTGTTTGTTAGATCTGTTTTGTACCATCTTACTATTTGTCTTGCATATGACAATTTGAAGAACTAAAGGGTAGTCATCCCAATTGGGAGTTGTGTAATAAAGTATCCACCGTTCTTTACCTACTCTTTTTATAAATTAAGACCTAATTCCCATTTATAAGATCGTGAAGTAGATGAGGTAGATAGAGACAATCAGTAGTTAATGCATAATTTAATTTAAGTATGAGAAAAGACGTAATTTAAAAAATAATTGTGCCCTTTCATTTAGTACCTACATAATATATCCGCATCCAAATTCACGCTTTCGCAGTAAGAGCCCAATAAAATGTCCCTCCAAGAAAATTCAAAACACAGATTATTCTGATATAGATAAAACTCATTAACCGGCTATTGCCGAACTGCAGTCGCTATTCAAATGCGATGTGATTTGGATGGCGTCCACAGCGAGTCGAACGTAACTCCATTTAAATCCACCAGATAGAACAGGCACCCCCTGCCTCGCTTGGAAGTTCAAAAATCGTTTTAAAACGAAGCCAGTGTTAAACGCGCGAGGGTCTAGTAAACCTGGGCACGTTATACCTGAACAGTGATGAGCCAACCGGCTGTAACGTACCTCAATGGCTGGCTATTAAGCGCCAAACGGGCCTTATAACCGAGAAAAATATATATATAGCAGATAAAACACAGGCGGTCGGGAGTTGTACTATGCTCTTTTATCTGAAAATATCTTTAAATAAAGGTCTAAAAGTCTAAATCGTATTTTAGATAATTTCTCTACCTATCATGTTTCAAAATTCTACGTGAATTATTCTCAAAATGAGTGACAATTTAGGAACACATCACAAAAGATGTGCTGATCAGGCAGTGCCAATTAGTGAAGTGTATAATGGGCCAGATTTTCGCGAGGGATTGAGTCTTGTTAATGAGATGGCGATGGTACTTCTTCGTAATAACATTGAATTATACTCCATTAATGTAAAGCCTGGACTTGTGAAGTGGCAGTTCCGCTCCGCTCGAGCTGATTTCATTGCTCGTTCACAAAATTACATAATGACATATTTACGGCGAAACATGTTGAGTTGGGAGCGAATGAACGTGAAATCTCACCGAATTGACGGCGGCCATCCCACCACCGGCGTTGCCGCTACTCCAGCGCGGCTACCAGCTCATTCTGAAACAAATCACCGCGTAAATCACTCACCTAATTACTCCACGTATTGCCACGCAATATATGAACGTAGTAAAAACGCTTCGTCAATACACATGTCTTGTCCATTCGACGTAAAAATACATCGATGTCGGTCATTAACGTCAATCGTAAAGTAAATTAGTCTAAAAGCAATATCGTAAATGCCTCAAGCGGGTCGGCCTTGTTGACATCTCGGCGGTGTGACTCAATGCAGTCTCCAACGGTTCGCCTTACATTACGCCTGTGAGGAGCAGCTATGCGTGCTGACAAATGTAAGCTTAAACTCGTGTGCGTAAGTAATGAAATCGGACATCGGACGCCGCTACGAGATACGTCTCGACGAATAGAACGTTCGGCGTTCACAATCAGTGGGGCAAACGTCCAAGTCCATTAATAAAATTGAATCAGACGGACATTCCGCAGCACAATATGTGCACGTGTGGGAATAAATAACGCAGCGGTGGTTTAGCGAGAGCACTGAACGTTAACGCGCGCGTTGAGCGGATGTAGTCAGAACGCGGAGCCGGCCGTATAGGGTATTCCGACGCTCTGAGAGCCTCGTAAACGTCCGGAAAAGTGTCTCTCGTAATTAAAGCCGCACAACTATTTGCCCGCTCGGGCCGGGCTTATTTCACTTGCAGTTTACGCCATTCACTTAAACTTTAGCTACGAAAGTTAATTTGTTAAAAATAACTCAATCATAGATTTATTTCCAAGAATTATGTTCGATTAATATTGTTTGGGATTAACAAGGCGAATATATATAGATCAATAACCATCGTATTTATTTTGATGATTAAAAGTAAGTTAGGATAGCATAAATTCAAACCTTCTCCTCCATGACTTTTATACGCTTTATATTAGCTTCACTTGTATGTTCGTATGTTTGTATGTTTGTAACCGACTCTTTTGGACGCTATTTTGACCCACTTTAAACGGTCAGATTTCATTCAAATTTTGCACACCTGTCAAAGACCGTTGAAAATGCAATAATTCGAAAAAACGCTCTTATAAATAAACCAAACTAAAAAGTAGAAAATAAATAATAGTTTAAAAAAACTAAAAAAACACGCTTTATATAGAAAACCAAACTAAAAAATAGAAAATAAATTTCAATAGTGTACATAAGAAAAAAATGTTTTATTTAAAAAAAAGCGTGGGGTGCTGTTTAAGATATTATCGAAATGATAATCCTTCTTCTCATATCTGTCAATGAAATATTTATAGCTATTGACCCATGCACCCCACGATTTTTTTGAAATATTTTTTTTTTCTTATTTACACTATTAAAATTTATTTTCTATTTTTTAGTTTGGTTTTCTATATAAGGCGTGTTTTTTTTAGTTTTTATAACTTTTATTTTATCCAGTAACAAGACATAAGTTCAATCAAAAACTAAAACCTTACTTGTCGGGTAAAAAATAGCCCTATGACACTCTTGCGATGAAATCGAATGGATTGATCAAATATCAAAGTTGGACCAAGTTTTTAATTTGAGCACTTAGCCCGTCCTTTGCTTCGCTGTTGTCGGATAAATAGCCTAATAGGACACCGAAGACCTGAAGACGAATCGAATGATACCTCGCTTGTCAAAATCGGACCAATAGGGTCGACGGAACATCTATCTACATATACATACATACATAAATACATACATACATACATACATACATACATACATACATACATACATACATACATAGAACTCAAACTCTTCCCATGCTTCACCGTACTCGGGTAAAAAAGAAAGAAACAATGCACCCGCTGAACACAAAACAAACCCAGATCGCGTATGAGATGCATGATTCCCGGAGCGCTATCTCGATTTCCTCTACAAAGCTATAGAGTCAATAAAACGCAAAGTTCAGTCACGTTGGCCGTATAGAGCGGGTAGTAAAATTGTTGGTTTATGCCCAAAGTTGGGACAGTAGAATGAAGGAGCTCGAACTGTTCACGAATTTGTATCGAGCGTAACATAATGGGGAATTGAGATTCAAGTTGCTGTCTAAGCTTTTATGAGTAGGATATCTTGGAAATGTACGGAAAGTACGTTTAGTAACCGTGGTAAATCCAGTCTTACCACCAATGGTTAATTTTTCTAACCTTGGCATCTTAGTGGAACCACGCTTATTTTTCCCTAACCGTGGTACCACAGGGCCTGCAGTCTCGACATAAATAACTATTGTTTTACAACTGAAATCGGTCGCAAAGTCCAAACCATCCGATATTTACCATGTTAGACTCTTTAGACTAAAGTTTGTATCAACATTTTAAACATTGACTTATTAAAACCACTGAAAATGAAAAATATATGAACTCTAGTTTAAACTTAGAAGAAGTACCTAACGAGTTAAATCTCAAATAAGTTAATTAAAATTACGTTTAAAAAAAAGCTTATATGCAGTAACCATATTGTGGCCGGAGGTCCCCCAAGGGTGTCTACCAGCTCAAAGGGACTCCTAGCTCACAATAGTAAGTAATAGGTGTAGAGGAAACTTCGTAGTGCGAGCCATCCTTTTAGCTATGGATTGTAGATTCTCTCTCAAAGCAGATAATAATAGGCTCGCAGCTGAAGTGGCTTGAAGATGTTGCTATGTTCCTCGTAGAAGTGAAGAAAGAAGTCACAGATTAGAGATATTTAAGTATGTTTATTTTAACTTGCATTTCTCTGGTATCTACATCGAAATGTTTTTAGTCTCAGTAGCAAACACGATTTTATGCTTAGTGAGATGCATAATAAACTTAAATATTGTTAAAGATAGAAAACGATGTATAATATATTTACAACTTCTCCAAACTTTTCTAGTCGCCATCGAGATGAGACCATCCATGACAATGTAGGAATGTCAGGTTATTTGAATTTAGAATTAATATAGACAAACTATCAAATGAGTATGATTATGATGAAAGAGGTTTGACATCGTCACAATATCATGGTGAAACTTAGAACGGGATATCATAATAAAATGCGTACACAAAATTTCGTGTCTATTCTGTTGACTGTTGAAGAGTTCCTTTATCTGGAGACCGTGTCATGGTTAAATTTAAAACCAGCATCATCATAATAAAATACTTACACAACATTTCATGTAATCCTGGATGTCGATTCAGGTTGACAGACTAGCATTTGGTTGCAGGTTCAGTAACCACTACGTGGTAAATATTTATTGCACATGGAAAAAGGTATTGTTATATGTGCGAGGGTGTGTGTGCGTGTGTGTGTGTGTGTGTGTGTGTGTGTGTGTGTGCGTGCGTGTGTGGGTGTGTGAATGTGTGTGTGTGTGTGTGTGTGTGTGTGCGCGTGCGTGAGTGTGTGTGCGTATGATGACAATGCATTTTTTGATCCAGAAAAATATAAATTGAGGTCAATAAAATTCGATCTCTTGGATTTATTATATTTTCACGTTACGAAGTGCAAAATTGCTTTAAAATATAGAACAGGGCCAGATATTTCATGAACTCTTCATAAATTGTTTGTGGAAGATGAGTGAAGGGGAGAAGGTACAGTCCATTTATTATCAGTTTGCAGCCGCTGCCAAAAGCTGGACGAGATATGATTGATGTCGGAGTGTCATAGAAGCTTACAACATTATTTTTGTTGCGTGCGCAATGTTCCAAGAACAGAAACAAGATATTCGCTACGAAAGTTTCAATATTATTCGACTGTTAGTGCTAGAGTGAGTTCAATTAGTATTAGTTTGGGCTAGAACAATTTTATATAGGTATATAGTCCTACTAGCTGTAACCGCGGCTTTGCCCGCGTGGTCATTTAATTTAAAAGTTGCCCATACGTGTTATTCCAGGACCAAAACTATATATAGGTATTTTTTACTACATTTCTTCAAGATTCGTTCAGCCGTGAAATAGTTGTTCATTGATTGCTCGATATCTACTCTGTAACTGTAACAGTCATATTATATCAAAAATGTTAAAATAACTTTATTTAAGTATTGCGTTTTGAGGAATGTTACCAACCGGTAGAAAGTGTTTTTATGTAATTTTTTCGTGATATAATTTTAAATGGTTTTTCACGTTTTCCGGTTTCTTGGGTTTATTATTTTTAACCCCCGAACAAAGAGATGGGTGTTATAAGTTTAGGGTGTGTATCACTGTGTATTTGTGTATGTCTGTCTGTGGCATCGTAGCTCCCAAACGAATGGACCGATTTTGATGCGTTTTTTTTTTGTTTGAAAGCTAATGTGATCGAAATGGTTCTTAGATATAAGGGAAGGGGGAGGGGGAGTTTAATAAAGGGGGGGGTGGGATACGTATCTATCAAACGAATTGACCAATTCAGCTGCGGTTTTTTATGTTTGAAAGCTGAGGTAAACGAAATGGGGGGGGGGGGAGAGGAATGGGGTAAAAATCATAGCTCTCAAACGCATGGAACGATTTTTATATTTGAAAACTGATCTGATCCAGATGCTTCTTAGCTATAATGGGGGGGGGGGGGGGGAAGTCGGGGGATGTATACATTTTTAATTTGTGCTTGTTTTCTCTTTTGTTAGTTTTACCTACTGTGCATGTTTTTTCAAAGAAATAAATTATTACTTATTATTTTATCATTTTAAGATAGCAAGGACCCCAGTTTTTAAGTCAAACCCTGAGCTATCCAACAGTGAAAACCGCAATTGGTTCAGTAGTTTTTACGTGGTGCGTGAACAAACAGACAAACACCATATAAAATGTTATATTCATATTCAGTAGTTTATTTTATGTCCCCTACACCAATTTTTTTATTATCATCATTGTACAGAATTGTTATTACCTCTTATTATAAGTATAGTTAGATATATGTAGATAGATAGTGTATTTTTTGGTTACAACGGGCGATACTAACTTTTGACTAACGATCTCATAATAGAAAGTGATGATGCTTTCGAAGAGCCGACTTTACCAGTAACTCGCGACACCGAATAAAAAAATGTTTTCATTATAAAATATTACAAAATAAAGACAAAGCCCACTCTGTTCATAAAGGCGCGCTCGACATTTTTATCACTTTGCATGAAAACTTTAATAAAGTAAGACACTGCGTCCCAGGTGAAGTTATTACATTTTTATTCTATGGTGGCTTTTAATTTTGTCGCGTACACTGTGTTACAAGGCCAATAAATAAAGTGCGACGCGACGCTTTTATGTACACCAAACTTGTTGTTATCTACTTACTTAGGACACCAGAGGACTGTGACTTCCTTAAACAGGATCTTTATGTAGCTTCGGAACTTTTTACCAACGACCACTTAGATTGCACTTGCACAGTCTCTCTTACATAAATAGGATTTATATGTAGGCTTCAGAACTTTTTACCAACGACCACTTTGATTGCACTTGCACAGTTTCTCTTACATAAATAGGATTTATATTTAGGCTTCGGAACTTTTTACCAACGACCATTTAAATTGCACTTGCACAGTCTCTATAAATAGGATTTATATGTAGGCTTCGGAACTTTTTACCAACGACCACTTAGTTTGCACTTGCACATTCTCTCTTACATAAATAGGATTTATATGTAGGCTTCGGAACTTTTTAGCAACGACCATAAAGATTGCGCTTGCACAGTCTCTCTTACATAAATAGGATTTATATGTAGGCTTCGGAACTTTTTACCAACGACCACTTAGATTGCACTTGCACTTTCTCTCTTAAATAAATAGTATTTATATGTAGACTTCGGAACTTTTTAGCAACTACCGTTAAGATTGCGCTTACACAGTCTCTTTTACTCCCTATTCTTGACTACGGTGTCGTCAGCTATCTTGACCTTACGGAGGAACAGCTAAATAAATTAGTTCATATTTGGATACGTAAATATGACCATGTCTCCGAATATCGAATAAAGCTCAAGCGGCTTCCCATACGTCGACGTCGGCATGCTCATATATTGTCCCTCCTTTACTCTTTTTTGTTTCATCCTTCTTCGCCACATTATCTCAAGGAACGTTTTGATTTCCTTCACATTTCAAACTTTCGTTTTATAAAGTCATCAGATAACTTACTGCTAAATACTCCGACACATACGGTTGAAGGCGTTGAAGCAGTTACATTGTGGAAGTGCACCTTCCGTTGCCTTTAAAAGTCAAGTAACAGCGTACCTTTCACACTAGTATATCACATCGTATATATTTTGAGCAATATATAATCATTAATATATACATGTATAATATATATATATTTATATATAGGTACATATATTTGTATGAAGGTTACGTTTTGGTATTTAGTTGTCATTTCTATTTAAGTAGTTATAGTTATGTTGTAGGTACATCATTATTGTAAGGAAAATCATCGTCCGTAATTTGTTGACGTTATTCCTTCCATGCACGGTTGTCTGGAAGAGATCACTTTAAGCGATAATACCGCCAATTGTAATTTGTTTTTGTTAGATTAAGTTTATTAATTGTATATTTATATATTGTGATGTTTCAATAAAGAGTTCATCTATCTACCTATAGTACCTATTGTTATGATTTTTTTGATTATTTTGGCTTGTTTGTTTGTCGTATGAGGCAGTGCTAAACTTGGTGTCAGAGTTTGTCAGGCTGCCTGAGGGCCTCTGACATGGCTTAACGACTGCTTTTTATCAATAACAGTCGGGACCGACTGATTAACGTGCAATCCGAACCACATAATATAATTATATGCTACTTCACATTTTTTGTTGCTTTATTGGATTAGTAAATGTTTATGAGATCTGATTACCTAAAATTGTCAAATCCTGAACATGCTATAGTTTGGCAGCCAATGTTTAGAAGAAAAATTACAGCTTTCTTCTCATTTGTGGGTAGAGCTCGTGAATCTAAAATTACAGCTTTCTTCTCATTTGTGAGTAGAGCTTGTGAACCTAAAATTACAGTTTGTTTCTCATTTGTGGGTAGAGCTCGTGCACCTAAAATTTGTTCAAAACGAGCAAATACTTAAACATATAGATAGATAAACTGTATAAAATTATCTATAATACTAGATGCACCCCGCGGCTTTAATTTTATTGAATAAAACTATGCTTTGTTGGTCTCTATGGTATACAGCATCTATGTACAAAATTATATTAAATCCGGTACAGCCGTTATCGCGTGAAAGCGCCCCAAACAAACAAATAAACAACGTTTCACTTTATATTTTATTGGGTATGGGGATCATTAGCAAGTGGCATTCTGTAATCATAATCAGTGTAGACGTATTGATGTGAAAGCGAGTACAACCAATCTACCAACATTTATACAATTTCCCGTGTGAACTTTCCATTTTCCTGGATAAAAACTATCCCACGTTTTATTCTAGGGTATAAGCTATCTCCATTCCAAATTTCATCAAAATCCGTTCAGCCGTTATCGCGTGAAAGCTCCCGAAATGAAAAAACAAACAAACATTAAACACGATCTCACATAAAAAAATATTGATTTTATTTTTTATTACTCTTGGTAAGTAGGCACGTATCCGTATCTGAATTACATTACTTGCATAACAAATCATTAAAAAATACTTAAGTAGGTACTAATTTTCATATTTTCTTTTATGTATACTTTTTGTACCAAAATTACCGCAAAGTAGACGAGAACGAGTCTCATTAAATAAACCTTCGGCTCCAGAGTTGGAAAGACGTAAAATTGCGATTATTTAAATGTGGATTAAATCGAGCGGCTGAGTCTTTACCGTTAGAGCGATAAACGCGAAAATTGAACGCATCCGTTCAAATTGACCAAGCAATTGATGCGGTATGGCGGCATGTTTGCAGCCCACAGCTTTGCCCGCGTTCAAACTTTGCCACCCCCGTCACCCCTTGAGGAATAAATTCTCTAAAAACTCTCTTTATTGCACCCCTTTGTTTAACATCAGTAACTTTGAAACCTGACACCTGTCACATTGACATCTGTCACTTTGACATCTGTCACTTTGACATCTGGCGCTTTGATATCTGGCGCTTTGACATCTGTCGCTTTGACATCTGTCACTTTGACATCTGTCACTTTGACATATGTCACTTTGACAGATGTCACTTCGACAGCTGTCACTTTGATATATGTCACTTTGACACCTGCCACTTTGACATCTGTCACTTTGACATCTGTCACTTTGATATATGTCACTTTGACATCTGTCACTTTGACATCGTCATTTTGACATCTGTCACTTTGACACATGTCACTTTAACATCGAAGTGGCAATTCCGATCAATTTATTATTTCTCTATATGTTTTTTCTCAATCGGGATGAAAGTTGCCCTATGTCCTTTTCTGTACCACTGACAACGTGTGTGCAAAATTTCATGATGATCGGTGACGTGAAAGCGTAACAAACAAGTTCCGTCTTTCCAAAGTGTAACAATACCAATAGGCGACCATTTGGAGCTTTTGGGTGTCGAACTCACATCAAACCTGAATTTTGGGTCTTATATTGAATCCAAAGCCAAGGTAGCTGCAAAAAAACTTGGTATTTTGTCTAAGGTTAGGTTAGGTTTTGTCTGGTAAAGAGTAAGCTTCAAAGTCTGGCGGTATTCTACAGATTGCACTATGGAGAGTGTGCACAAGAACTGCACAACCTGATTCCCCCATCACCTTTCCATCACCGTACGACTAGACGATCAGCAAAGCGCCACCCTTTCATGGTTGAAATACCTCGCACAAGAACGAAGCGTTACGCTTCTTCATTTATTATAAGAACTGCAAAAGGATGGAATGCCCTGCCCTCGTCAGTGTTTCCGGTAAATTATAACCCCGGTGTGTTCAAGTCAAGAGTGAATAGGTATCTACTAGACAAGCGTGCTACACCTTCGACCACATCATCTCTTTCCATCAGGTGAGATCGTGGCCAAACGATTGCCTAGACCGTAATAAAAAAAAAAAAACAAAAAAAAAACAAACAAACTCACTTTCGCATAATCTATACATAGTTTAATACAAAGTCGCTTTCCGCCGTATATCTGTAATGTTTAATCTTTTAAACTACGCGACGGATTTTAATGTGGTTTTGCGCTTGCGAGAAATGCAAGAATTACACTTTTCACCTCTTTTTTTCTAAATTAACCTGTGCGAAGCCGGGGCGAGTCGCTAGTAGTTTAAGTATAGATAGATAGATTAATTAGCACCCGCGGTTCTTACCCACGTAGATTATAATAATTAAATTACATTATTAAAAAAGCCAGTTCTCTTTGCTTATCTCGGTATATGTCCAGTGAACACAAGTGCAGCAATGAAACGCAAGTGTGTTGCCATTGCGTTTCGAAACATTTGAACGTCTACGTCAAAAGAATAGCGATGCTAATACATCGTGCCGACGTTTTATTTACGTGCACGTTTCTACACCTTCCGAGCTGAATGAATAATGCACTCGTGAGTGTTTCATCTGTTGGCAGACTGAACAGACTGGATCTGGAAGCTGTCTAGTTTTCAATATTGATTTCTGTACTCAATATTATTTGAAATCACATAAATTTACACTAAGAGTTACCGCCCACTAAACGCGTCGGTAACGGAGCGGCTCCGGATCGCCAACAACTCACACTCAACTCGGCTATGCCCCGGGGAGACACCTTGCTTACGGTTGGTTGATGACTAGGCGTCCACTCGACTATGGCGGGGTGACGCCTCGCTTATGGCAAGCGGCCTGGTTGACGTCTAGAGTTGGTGTATTCCCAGTAATCTCGCTATGGTGGTTCAGCGTGTATTTTGTGGAGATTTCACTTCGCAGATGTTCCATTAACTGGACTACACAGAAGAAAAAACGTGTTATTTGGTAAAAATTGGTATATTTATATCGTAATTCCTCTTTTCATTATTTTCATTTATTTTGTGTGATTTTATTTCTTTTACGCTACTTCATTTATGTATTTATTCCTATATTTATTTTATTAGAGCTTATGGAAAAAGTACAGGAAAATAACAGCGAATGAAAGCTGATAAACAAGAGTATACAGTTAGGTATATCTGAGTTTTAGCAAAGTTGTTTTAGCATGTTCATGCATGCACGACTTCAACAGAGATGAACCAATTTTATTTATCATCGCAAAAACGTATGAAATTTAACTTTATCATTTCATAAAACGAAAACCGCGTTTTACGAGTTTTACCAAAATTACTCCCCTGGGGACACTCCGTGGTCATAAGGAGGTCATAAGACGCAGCGTTATGACCGCACCGGCCACATGGACGTTGTAAATTATTGTTTATTTTGTTGCAGTAGACATAAAGTAGGACATTCTGGCATGATGATGTCTATGAATATTGAACCATTCTATGAATGATAGATTGCTCTTAAACATGTAGTACAGAACTTTACAGACTTATGTCAGGATAGAATGAAGTCTATTTATAAAGATAAATTACAGAAATTTCGTGCACAATTTAGATTGATAAAAAATGAATTCATGTATCTACACCAGTTTACAAAAATGTTTCAAAGAAAAACTTAAAATAAATATTAAAGTATAAGTGGCGGATTTATAAGTATCAACTAGCTGTGCCCATGGCGTCGCGCGCGTTGTCATTTTTCTGGGATAGAAGTTATTCCAGGACCAAAAACATATGTAAGGTACAGTAATAATATACCAAATATGGACCAGCGTTTTTTTAAATGGTGTCTATCTGTCTATTTGTTGTTTCTTCGCGCATCACGTAAAAACTCTTGGACTCGGACCGATTACGATGTAGTTTTTCACTGTTGGATAGCTAAGGGTTTGAATTAAAAACTGGTGTACTTTGTATTGAGATCCGATGAATAGAAGTCGAGCAATCGATAAAAAATCATTTGACGTCTGGGGGAAACTTGATGATATTGGTACTTTGTTTCAGAATAACACATAGGATCTTTTTATCCCAGAAAAATGACCATACAGACAAAGCAAGCAGAGCTAATATGAATAAAACAATGTATTATATTCTTTAGTTCCTAGAATAACACAGAAGTAATGACACACGGAAGACGGTAGGCCGCGGGCCATAGGTCGTGTACTAATAAAATTACTCCCCTGGGGACACATAGTTATAACTACAAACTTAAGGTTTGGTAGGTATAAAGAATAAAATATCTCGGCCAAAACAATAACCCAAAAATAATTAATTTTATTCGCTCAAACTTATCATAAGCAGCCTTACCTCTTACCTCTCCTTGAAAATTAGGATATTTCTGAAACCCATTTATTAATTAAACAATTGAACACGAGAAGAACTCTAAAAATAACAAAGATTAATTTACCAATTTGGAATTGAAGAACACTTGTAGGTAGATAACTCGATTCAAACAAAAAAGGTTTTAACGCAGGGAGGTAGGAGGGGGATTGAAGAGGGTAAAAGACAGGGGGTTTGACCTGTTAAATGTTACGTCTGAAGGTGAAGGGCTCCGGAGTTTTTGCGACGTTAGTGCTCTCATAACTCACTCGTTGGTCGTTTTTAGGGCTTTCACGAAATGTTATTACATCGAATGGTGTAATAAGATATGGAACTGTCCTGAGATACCGATATTGTTATTTTGAGGTTTGAGAAGGGCTAAGATGTCACGATCAGATTTAAAAAAAAAATGCTAAATTGTTACTTGAGTTTATAGGAATACGTAATACTAAATTGGAGACAAGACATAAAGTCCCTAAATAAAATATTGCCCAAAAAAACAGACTGCGAACAAAACTAACGAGGCAAAAATTGAAGTGAGAATGGTTGGTTACCAACTTTCAATCGTTATTGATCCTAAATGGTCATTCGAAATGAAAAATGATACGAGAAACCTAAAGATGATTTTTATATACTTATTCAAATACTACTTAATTCGTCGACTTTTTTTTTAACTCTATGGCATCTGGTTATCCCCCTTTTGAATTTTGATTGATATCCTAGTGAATTTTGATCTTTAGTAGCGCTCGCAAGAATAAGACAAATCGATTGTCGTAAGAATCATCAAAACCGGTCCACGTGTTTGTTCTATATAATGTTACTAAGGAACAAACATACATTGGCTAATAAACACATTACCCAGCCTTTGCGTTGCACTTTTTGGTAAATAGACTGACGAAACTATATCACAAGTAGCCCAAGCTTAACATTAAAACAATTCGACAAAAAACTTCTGTACACTACTTTGTAGACGTTACAAAACTCTACTAAAATGAAAAACAATAGTCCTCTGTTTACTTTTCATTTAGTTCTAGATAGAGTTTCAGTTTGCCGCCTATAGAGACTATTGTTATTTTCGGTTATCACGTCACACTCGTTCCACATTCCAAGAAACATTAGCAACACATGAAAAAAGCTGGGTATATTTAAACATGTTTTTGTGATTCCGCTTTGTCACAAATGACGAAAACTTTAGGAAAAGTCGTAAATCGTTTTTGTAATAATGACATAAAAGATGGAACGCTATGTGAGAGCGAAAGACACGTCACAAATCGGACGGTGTTCTCGCAGTACATGAACGATGGAGTAACTCGTCTTTATACTAAGCGCACTCGTAACGCACTTATAAGACAGTCAACGACTCGAAAGAACGATAATAGGAGGAAAATAAAACACATGATTCCCTAAACGGCCATAAATATTTCTGAATTGCGAAAAAGTGTAAGGCAGCTTTATTTCCCTTCGACCACATAGTCTTATAAAAAATATTTTGTGGTTATAGGATGGAATAGAAATAAAATAAACATTCTGTAACGGAATTAAACTATTACCAGATAAGTATCACGTATTGACTGACGTGTATAATAATATATATGTCATAGTGAGCAAAGGTCAAACATAAGCATATAAGAATAATAAATAATACCAACGACATCAGACAGTGCGCAATGCCGTAATGTGTGACGAATAGGCATTATTTTAGTACTTCTGGTTGACGTTTTATTACCTGCAGTAGATTTATGTAATTCAGGTTTGTGACGAAATGAATTGTCAGTAAATCCTACGTGAATCACTGCAGTGAAGTAGCAACCTGCAAGTGGGATCACTCGAATCGAACAGTTCACAATGTAATTCATCATCATCATCATCAGCCTATATCTGTCCACTGCTGGTCGTAGGCCTCTCCTAATGCACGCCCTGAGCTCTGTCTTCAGCTCCCCTCATCCTTCTTCTTGCAGCCGCTTTTCGCAGCTCGTCACTCCTACTGGCCACAGTGCGCTCTACATTACGTTTGCCTAAACGCGGTCTCCACTTGAGAACTCGTCTATTCCAACGGTTATTGGTTCTTGGGGAAATTTGACCAGCCCACTACCACTTTAGCTTGCTTATTCTAAGAGCTAGGTCGTTCACCTTGGTTCTCCGTCTTAAATCTTCATAACGAATCTTGTCCTTCAGATAAACTACAAGCATAGCTCTCTCCATAGCTCGCTGGGCTACCTTAAATTTGTGGACTAGTTTTAACGTGGACGTTTCGGCTCCGTAGGTCATGACTGATTGAAAACTTTTGTCTTTAGGCACTGTGTGTGGACGACGAGAAGACCTGACGAAACTTGCCAAATGCTGCCCAACCCAGCTGAATTCTTCTGTTGGCATCCTTCTCAAAGTTGTTCTTACCTAATAGCAATATTTGTCCCAGGTAAACATATTGTTGGACTACTTCAAGAGGTACACCATTAACTGCAATCAGTTCCGGGTCAATAAGATCGTTAAACAGGATCTTAGTCTTATGTTCATTCCAAGACCGATGCGTCGAGAAGTATCATCTAGGTTGGTTATCATACTTAGCAAGTATTGGACGGACTCCGCCATTATAGGACGATATCATCGGCAAATAGTAAGTGTGAGATGTTCTCGCCATTGATATTAATGCCTTTTCCTTTCCAATCCAGCGTCTTAAACATATCTTCCAGGGCATTAGTGAACAGTTTCAGGGATATAACACTCCCCTAACACTCCCCTGCATAGGATATGTTTAGACTGCTGATTTTGTACAATCGGCCATAGAAGTCTTCGATCTCATAAAGGATCTCCGGCTTAGAGACGACGGTTGTGCCAAAATTAGTCTTGTGCTTCGTCAGATGGGATCTACTCAATTGCTGGGCGAAGATTTTTTACCCCCGATTTTGCTTAATTGCCCTTTCTATTCGGCGTGTATTTGAGCATTGGAGGTCACGTCGCACCACCTTACTGGTTTTTGGATTGAGCTCCTTTTTTTGTCATTTTGGCTTGCTTATGCTACCGTCACACGTCCATAAGGGGAAGAGCCTCAGCGAATCAATTTTCAAATTTGTTTTGGAACTGTTCTGATCCAACAGCGGCCTGGAGCAGGTTAAGTCGGAGCGTATAGGTTAGGTTGACTTAGAGCAGTGAGATCGTTTTTCGCTCCCATACATCCCCAATCAAACTACGTAATCAATGTAATTACGTACAGCTATTCTGCAATCTGCACCTATTTATGAGCACATGAGGCTATTCCAAAGAAGAAGTGCCATATATAAAGTTGAGTTTCTGTTTTGTCTGCAGGCACAAATCATCTTATTCTTGTAGTTACGTTGTTTTTCGCCGTATCTCTCGGAGGGAGCCAAGAATGTAATCCATTTAATGGAATCGTAAGCGACGCATCAACACGCACAAAACATCGAGTTTACTCTTTTATTTGTTTGTTTGTGCAAATAACTTTTACATATTCGACGTGGCACAATGACCGGAGCGAGCGGAGCTTTCTGCAGTATCAGCACTACTTTTACACATAAATCGTATATAAATGGAACTAATATTTGTTCGATTAACAATGTAAATCCGTCATGGAATCAGATAGCTGCCGTACAAAGCGATTTGTTTTAAGTAGGACAGAATAATATGTAAATATATTTATGTCGTTTATTATTGTTTATTGACGAGGCTATAGTGCACATAATTATGCTAGTACAATAATCGCTGATTATTCCCATTAAAATGCAATTTGAAAAATAAGGTTAATTACTTATACATATATATTATATATACCAATTCAGATTTAATTAATATAATATATATAGAAAATAATAGTTAGCTATATATATTATATTAATAGGGCACTCAACTATTTGTAAGTTACAGTTCTTGTACCTCTACATTATCATATTTCCTAGAGTATTACGTATTATGTATGTTTCCATGTCCAAAAGTTTTCACAATAGCGTCACTGACAAAGCATAATATTCTATTAATAATAATATCAATTAATATGCTTTAAAACGTGTGACAATGCGCGTGTCCCAATTAGGGCCGAATGATTCTTGACTAAAAGTCGATAAGCGGTCCAATTGCAATTAGGGCGCATTCAATTTCCACCCACCACCCCCACATTGTCTCTTAACACCTGGTAACATAACAGGACACACGATGGAAAAAAAACCCTATTAACAGATTTAAACGTTACGTCAAACTTATTACAAAATTTCGTCCGCGCGGACTTCAGTTTATCGCGAAAAAAGTATCCTATGTTCTTCGAGAATATTAAAAACCAATGCAAAAGTATAGCACTAACGCTCGTGATGCTTTTTGAAAGACTTGTTATTGTTTCGTTTCAATGGCAACCGTTCCTTACAGCGAGTATTCGTCATTTTCCAGTTTTCCGTGGTAACTTACCATTTTCCGGGATAAACAGTACACTTTGTTGGTCTCTATATTGTACGTACCCATTTACAAAGTTTCGTCAAAATCGGATCAGCCGTTTAGGCGTGAAAACTCCCCAAACAAACAAACAACGTTACACTTTTATATATTGGTGTGGATTGTAGAACAAAAATAATGAAATAGGTATTCAGGTCGTTGGATAATTTTAATTGCACATTAAAATCGTCATTAATTTTACGCCCGATAAGCAACACGCCTGATCTGATCAGTGATTAATTAACTACATAATGTTCCCAATTACGGTACCATAATTGTTTTTTTGACGAATATTTTAACTTACGTATACCTATTTATCCTTCGCTTACTTTTGTAGCGATCAACAATTTTGGGACTGCAACAGTTTTGTCAGGGTAATTTGTTAGTTAAAAAAAAACACAGATGTGTGATTTATTTTAACTTTTGACATCTGTATTGCGCGAATCTACTGCTTGGTCCTAGTAGTTCCATTGCCTATTTCCATTAAGGAACTAGTGGGAAAAAATAGGCCCATCTGCTCTATGAAACTAGTATGACAAAAAAAACATCAGTTCCAAGGCACTTAGAGCACTTGAAAACTAATAAAATTACGTGTCCCAGTATTTCCATAGCTTTAGTTTTTTCCATTTTTACTTTTAACTACTGTACCACAACTCAAAAAACAAATTCAAATATATAATCAAACTCTTTATGATGTAAAACCAACTGATTCAAAACCAAATATTTAACGTACTGAATACTGAAGTAACTTCGAGAAACTAAGCTAATGGCAGCAATTTGGTAATTTGACTCATTAAACTAAACTAGACTAAATTTCTTCAAATGTAATTTAAACCTTGTCAACTTCGTAACAAGGTCTTTTTGCCCCTGGCATATATTCTAAACTTACGTCAATTTAAGCTGCACCGCTTAAAATAACGTAATTAAAACAGGTTTTTAATACGCTGTGTAATAGCGTTTGGATAAATTCAGACACGTTCTGAGACAGCGTTTGGACAAATCGGGACTCTCGCCGCATGGAAACAAAGTTGATTTTACGCTGACAGGTTTTAGTGATAGTTTAGTGTGTGAGGAATAGATGCCAGGGGAAAAAATACCTTGTTACGAAGCCAACAAGGTTTAAATTACATTTGAAGAAATTCAGTTTAGTTTAAGGGATGTCCGAATCGCTACCATTATCTGTTTTTCTAAAAAATGGCCGACGTTAATTTTTCCCGTAACAACTTACATTTGCGCGTTTTTAATTAATATGGACTTTTCAATATACTCTCTTTGTCTCATTGTGTCGGAATTCAAGTTGTGCTTTATTTTGCTTAAAATCACTTTATAATACGCTGAGTCTCCTTCCAGTACCTTCAGTAATATCTGAAGCATCTGTTAAAGACATTTTAGGCAGATTTTCTTTAAAGTATTTTTATACTTTAAAAAAAAACTACATAAAATTTCTAAAATACACGACAACAACGCAAGCTCTGACGTGAAAACATGTAAATTGTAATTTTTCCTCTAAACTGCCATGTCAAAGTATTTAATCATAAATGACCAGTACCTACGTATGGAAAAGTCTCCATAGAGACACAGTGTAAAAATGTAATAATAATGTAATAATGATTTTATAGACTGTGATAGGGCAACAGCAATGGAACTACTGGGACTTAATTTTTCCGTTCCTTTATACCATGGAACAGATGGGTTTTTTCCTCACTAGTTCCATAATGGAACTAGGCAATGAAACTACTGGGACCAACCAGAATCCGCGACCTGTAGGGCAGGCACAAACATTTTGATGTTTTGAATACGGTTTACAGTCGCGTGTTCGCTGTGAGTAAAATAATATGATATCGCAGATATGTACTATTATGTTTGACAGCGTATAAACATCGGCGTATTCCGGCTCTAATGAAAGAACAATCCCAAATAGATTTTAGATACATACAATAAGCTTACTATATGACCGTGGGACGTTTAGCAGGAAAGTGAAAAGTCATTTAAGTGATTACGTTTCCTCGCATTTCTACATATTCGCAAGACAGGATAATGCAGGCATAATGATTTGGTTAGGTGGAGTTGAAATTGGAAAGACATTATGAACTAACTGAAGTTGTAATGATATTTACTGGTACTTTCAATATTTTCACTATCAGTTTGACAATTTCCCAATTACCAAAAATCTTGCTTTCATTTGCAGATTCAAAATAATATTATGAACGAGTAGAAATTAACTTGACTCAAGCAGATTACTCGTTCAAACAAATGTTATCCATTACAATTGCGTTAATTACTTTTTGCATTATGTACATTAATTACGAGTAATTATGGTAGACCTTCCCTCGTATTACATTCTCGTTTGATATCCGATTATCGGTTTTTAAAATGGACTTACGGTTAGCTAGGCATTTACACAATAAGGCTATATGTAAATTTTTGGATAATGGTTTTAAAATGTTTTGAATATTCATTATTGCACTCTTACTGATTTTTTTGTCGCTAACAAATGCGATATAAATAAAGAAAATCTAATATTAATCGACTTCACAAAAGGAGACGGTTATATGTTCGACTGTATGTAAGTTTTTAAGATGCCAAGTACCCCAGTTTTTAAGTCAAAGCTCTAGCTATCGAACGGTGAAAACGGTATTGCTATCGTTGCAGTAATTTTTACGTGATGTGCGAACAACCAAACAAACAGAGACAGACACTGTTTATAAAATGTTATATTCTTGTTCAGTAGCCGTAGGTCCAAGTCCCTTAGACCATTTTTCATCGTCTTCACAAAAGGAGACGGTTATATGTTTTTTTTTTTGTTTTGCGGAACGATGGACCGCTTGGTCACGTAAAGTTGACAAGACAAAAATCACCAAACTATCTGCGTATTAAAATTGGTATGCCCGCCGACAAATAGCGGTACTTTGGTAGAGTGCTTTGATATAGTTTGTGGATGGATTCATTACCGCGCGACATACATAGATATCTCAAGCGGCTTATGTACCCACTCTACCGAATTTATCAATATCCGATGAGCCATTTCAGTGCGAAGACCGAACAAAGATTGAAGAACGTGAAGACTGGACAAACACACACACAACAAACACACACAAACTTTAGCATTATAATTTTAGTAAAATATAACATAAAGTACACCTATCTTTAAAACAAATTGCTTCTCTCGACGTAGGTATTTGAGACGTAGATATGTGGTTGATAGTTATTTTTTAAACTTGCTGAAACACATGACGCGTGTGACGTCACAAAATAATACGTTGAGTTCTGTCTGTGGTTGAGTTACATCAAGTATACATAATACCCTCACTAATTGTTTTTGTAAAGAAGTACAAAATAATCATCAAGGTTATTCCAAAGTACGTAACCTTTAAGTATAATCATAAGAAACGGGATATTTACCAGACTAAATGGACTGTTTCACGCCGATAAAGGAGCACATTAGGGCAGTCAAGAACAATGACATGCAGAAATCAGCCATCGCTCAACATCTTTTGGAGACGGGGTCAAACCACTGGATCGAGTTACATAACCCTCAGATACTTTCTACAGAACGCCACTACACACCAAGATTGGTTAGAGAAGCGATTGAAATTACCAAATTCAAAAACATCAATCGTGAGGATGTGTTTAAACTGTCTAGTGTCTAGAATCCATTGGTACGTCTATGTGAAAACCGAAGAATTGTCGTCCCTATTACGCGTGGTGTTACTGTTAGTGTTGTGTGTCGTGATATAGTTAAAAATGAAAGTGTGAACTATGGCACTGGTGTCGCGCGCAATGAAAGAATGAGAATGAAGGTACACCATTTTGTCTGCCCTTAAAAACTATTCCACCCGCAGTTACTTCAGTTATCCGTGATCACAGCGCTTGCAACAGTGCCGAAATATCGGGAACTCAATATAAATAGTATCCATGGTAATTATCCCGCTTCTTATGATTATACTTATAGTGTACGTGACCATGTCAGTTTAAAAAAATATATTAGCCACCTGAGCCAAAGCAACGTAACTTGTACTGGAATACCGGTTATAGCCGCTTTAGCACTCAAGTAAACTTTTCTCAAACATTTAATTACGAGGCCGGTGGGCTTAGTGCAGCTCTCGACCCATCATAGATATAAGTACCTATATAAGTAAAGTCTTGTTCTAGCTGATTGGAAGTTTTCCGTTCATTTCAAAACTAAGCTCAAGTAAGAACTCGCTGAAAGTAAGTTCCAAGGAAGCTCGGAAGAAACTCTTGCCGTTTCTATCTAGTTTCTATTTCTAGTTAGCCGCAGAGTTTCTATAGAGGTCAAAGTATCTAGACGCAAATCGCAATTCTAAAAGTCGCTTTTAAAAAAGCTTTGCTAGGTTATGACATACCTACGAGATGATATTTGCTTATTATAAACTAGCTGTGCCCGCGGCTCCTCCCGCGTGTTTACTTTTTCTGGTATAGAAGTAATAAAGTACACAATACTAAATTCTAACAAAATTTATTCAGGCGTCAAATAGTTTTTTATATATTGCTCGGCTCTATTGATCGGATTGAAATACAAAGTATACCAGATTTTAATTCAAAACATAACCTAACTAACAGTGAGAAAAGCATTTCAATCTGTCTGTGTGTAGTTTTAACGTGATGCGTGAATACACACAGACAAGATTTTTTTATAAATGTTATATTCTTGTTTCTGTAGCTTATTTTAGGTTCCTAGACCCTTTTTTATTATCTTTATTGTACAGACATTTTGTTACTTACTGCTTTATTATTAGTACTAAGCTGTGCCTGCTGCTTTGTCTGTTTGGAAATTATCCTGGGTTAAAAGTAATCAATGTGTTATTCCAAAATTACAAATACCTATAAAGTTCAAAAAATCAAATTTCGTTCAGCCGTCAGATAGGTGTTTATCTATTGGTCGGCATCTAATAATCGGATTAAGATGCCGAGAATCCCCGTTTTTAAGTTCAGTGAAAACGGTATTGCGATCGATGCACAAATTTTAACGTGATGTGCGAACAACCAGACAAACAGAGAGAAACACCTTTTTTTTTTTATAATCTGGTTCAGTAGCTTATATTTAAAGTCCCTTAGACCATTTGTTTTAATAATCTTCATTGTATAGACTTTTTATTACTTAATACTGCTTTATTGTAAGTATAGAGAGGAGATAGACAGATTATAAGTATACTAGGTTTCCCGCCCGCGACTTCGTCCCCGCGGACTACTGTTTATCGCGAAAAAACATCCTATGTTCTTCTAGGATATTAAAAACCAATGCAAAAGTAGGTATAGCACCAATGCTCTTGAAGTTTTTTGACAGACTTGTTATTTTGTTTCCATGGCAACTGTTTCTTACAGCGAGTAATCAACAATTTCCAGTTTTCCCGTGGAAACTTTCAATTTTCTGGGATAAAAAGTATCTCATGTTTTATTGTAGGGTATAAGCTCCATTCAATCATCAAATCATTTCATCAAAATCGGTCAAGCAATTATCGCGTGAAAGCTCCCCAAGCAAAACAAACAGACAACGTTTCACTTTTATATATTGGTATGGATAAGAATATGGAATAGGTAAATCTATCTAGAAATATGTTTGTACTCAATGAGTTTCCATAAAATTTGTGGTTGTTTTTTACATAAGTAACTACAGGCGTCATAATCGGTTAACTGTTTACAATATAGTATTAAACTACGCTTTGTGATTTCCTACAGTTTTCCCACGGGAAATCCGCAGCTCACTACGTTTTGGGTCATTAAGTGTCACTCATAACCCATCATTGAATTCATACCGGTGTCCTCATTCCTACCCTCAGAGCCAATACCCAATACTTACCGCGCTCGCACCAACTCTATCCAATTCCATAGCAGTAGCTACGGCTGTTATTTGATTAATAGCAGCCATGTCAGAGAACCTCCGACACCAGAGGCCAGCACCACCTCATACGACAAACAAACAAACAAGCTACCCAATTTGGCAACTAAAACAAACAAATTAGCGTGTACCTACTTATATGTATACATCCATAACAGCTTTCTGAGCGAAACCAATTAAAACAAAATATAAATTGGAAAGTTTATGAATAGAACCGTCATTAATGTTAGGTGAGAGCTGAAAGGATTAGTACTAACGCCCGTGTTACCCGTCGGCCTGTTTTAATGTAGGCCCCGTTTGTTTAGGCCAACTTTTGGAACTAGACCCAAAACACCTGGAGCCGAACTGTCTGTAGTATTTTTGCTACAGTTGCGAGCATATTTATATCTGTGTTCCTACCTACTTACTCATGTTATTTGAATTTGACTCTGTCGGCTGATCAGCCGACCATTCGAGATGAATTGTCTAGAAACACGAAACCCATAAGAGCCTGTCACTCTTCCTGAGGGTATTTTGAAACCAAACAATTTTATATTCATTGTTTTTAGTAGACAGTAAAAAAAAACAGATAATGGACTTACTATATACTTCGTTTTGTTTGTATGTTTTGTAAATCATTTTACATCCACATAGTAAAGCAACTAATTGATAAAAATTTCTAACTTCTGAACATAAAACCTAACGCCTCTTTGTCATCTCGTATTATGCCCATTCAATTTTTTATATACCCCCTTTTACCTCTTCACCCCTTTAACATGAATTACAAAATGATAATCTCACTAATATATAAAAGTGAAACGTTTTCTGTTTTTTTGTTTGGAGCGCTTTCACGTGATAACAGCTAGACCGAATTTAATGAAATTTAGTATGGAGATGTTGTATACTATTTAGACCAACATATAATACTTTTATCCCGAAAAAATGAGCTAGCTAGTATTTCTATAAAGGCTAGTATTTCTATAAAGGTCATTGGGCAGTTCTGACCCAGTTAACGATAGTTTTCCTACAAAAACCAAATTAGTTTTAAATTGTTAAATTGTTAGTCTTAATCTACATTTAATTTTAGATAGTTTTATTTTAAACCATGGGAGTAAAATGTTAAAGATGAATAATAGGTAATTTGGCGTTGCAATCTGTGTGTTACTTGAGCTTCTATTGTTTTTAGCGATTTTTTCCTATTATCTGCGTTAATGCGACATATATATTCGTAAACTAGAGACCTTTATCTAAACATCCTACCCTATTTTTTTTATATTCTATTCCTAGACCGTGGGTATAGGTTCCATACTTAGTTGCCCAATCACCTATTATACTGTACTTAATTTAGAAGCCAATATAAACCTATTTATATGCTCGGTATTGTACCACAGAACAAACCACTACTGTTAGCTGTTAGGTTCTATCAATCTCGCCCACCGCAGCTTACTGAGGACCTGTAATTGGAATAAATTGGAAATTCAGTTTAGAAGCTTTGAGATTACTGTAACCAAGAGCAAGCGAGGTGAATTTACGAACCAGTGTTTAAAATCTAATTTATATATCAAATTGTAGTACTTGCCTATGTAGGTACCTACTTAACTGTAGCGTTGGAGTTTATCTCACCCAGTGCAAAGCCTGGAACGGGAATGGCTTTAGAGCCTACGGCAGGAATACGCGGAACAAATTTTACGGCAACATATTTTCCGGTTTGAAATGATTTTGATGTTTTGGTAAGCATAATGATAATCGGTAAGCTTAAAGAATGGCTCGTTCAATTATGCACCTTAGTGCGTAGCCAGCAATTTCTGTGTAGTCGTCTACATGCGGTGATCGAAAAACCAAAAAATTCAACTTGGGGAACTATCGACGATTGTGGACTAGATTACCATATTTAAAAACTTGAATTTAGAGGATACTGATCAAACTAGATTCAATCGAGCTATTGCACTTGGACTGGTTGCCAATGATTTCCAAATCAAAAGCATCCACTAACCCGCACGGGGCCACACGCCTATTGCCGCTAGCGTATTCTGTAATTAAAACGTTTAAATGGCTGCAGTTATTGACGTCTGCGTCAGTCTGCGTCTTGTGGTTGGACGCACATTTGCGTACGCAGGTTGAACGTTTTCCTTTTGTTTTCGTGGCCCGATGACATAATATACTAGCCTGCTGTTTTCCCGCGTAGAAGATGATAAAGAAAAAGTATCCTAGTATGTATTTATTATGCCAGGACCTTGCGCATCTATACAATATACCAAAATCAAATTAGTCTTAAGGTGCCTACAAGGTCTGTGGGAAACCAATCACTTTACATGTTCCATAAAGTTCTACCACCTAGATATAGGCAAAACTCTGCATTAGTCGTCCAGGTTATTAAATAACCTGGACGACTTTTCCGAACTATATTTATTGAAATCATCTCCTCGTGAATATAAAGCTATAATTTTTAAATTCTGGTTGGGTGTGACTCCCTGACTATAATTTTATACTTATTTAAGCCCTTTACTAAAAATATTTTATGCATTTTTCTATAGTTTCTGCGCCGTTTCCGCGTAGATACATGTTCTTTTGTTTTGAATATGTAACATAAACAAGCTGATTTTTATATGCGAAATGGTTGTAGATTAAGTTTTAGTTTAATATTTAGTTAAGTATCACTGTTTGTATTCCGAATAAAATAAAATAAATACATAAATCAAAATCATTTCTGCATTTTCAACGCTGAGTTGTAACAAACAGACATACCTACCTACACACGAACTTTCGTATTTAAATCCTTACCAATATATAAACGTGAAACGTTGTTTGTTTGTTTGTTTGTTTAGAGAGCTTTCACGCGATAACGACTGGACGGATTTTGTTGAAATTTGGAATGGAGATAGCTTATACCCTGGAATAAAACATAGAATACTTTTTATGCCGGAAATTTTTAAGTTTCCATGGGAAAATTGAAAAAATGTTGATTTCTCGCTGTGAGAAATGGTTGCCATGGAAACGCAATAACAAGTATGTCAAAAAAACATCAAGAGCATTGGTGCTAATTTTGCATTGGTTTTTAATGTTCTAGAAGAAACAATGTTTTTTTTTCGCGATAAACAGTAGTCCACGCGGACGAAGTCGCGGGCGGGAAAGCTAGTAATAGATATAAGTAGTATAGTAGTTTCGCTGTTACGAAGGTAACATGGAACGAGACAGTTATAATAAACACTAAATCGATTTAAGCCACGGATAACAATGTCACATACATCAGTGTTGGCAACCCGCCAAATATTATTTTACAACGAGGCAAACGAACACATTATTTACTGAACGGAAATTTTATGTTATTAAATATTCATGTTATTGTAAAAGGATATTAACAGATTAATGTAATGAAGTGAAAGTAATTATACGCTAGGTTACACTCTAGCTAGCCTTATCAACGCTACTGTTTCAAAGAAAAGCGCGGCGCAAGGTTGCTTGCTTGTCGTATGAGGTGGTGCTGGCCTCTGGTGTCAGTTTGTCAGGCCGCTCGAGGGCCTCTGACATGGCTTAACGACTGCTCTTAATCAATAACAACCGAGACCAACAGCTTAACGTGCCCTCCGAAGCACGGAGCGATGGAAAATCGCGCATAACTTAGAAAAGTCATTGGTGCGGAACCTAGGACCGAACTCAGTATCGTTAGATTCTAAATCGCACAAGTAAACCGCTAGGCTACCATCGTCTGAGGGTTAAACCATCGACACGAAAGTGCTAAGTGTTAAGTGCTCACTACCAAGATATTAAGTCCTCATTGAATAGATTAACTATACACATCAACGTTTTAAACTCATTGATACAGTGGTAAACGAGAGCTTTAAAAACATACACCTGAGTGCCTGGTCGATGCGACGCGTGATCCATATGTTGGTACTTATTTGGCTCATATAACTATCATTGCAATTCAGCGAGGCAATGCCGCCAGCTTGTTGGGTACGCTGCCAACTGGTTAGCACATTTGGGTCTCCTATAAACCTGCAATGGCTCGTAGGTTGTCAGAAGTTACTTGCCCGTTAAAATACATTAATTACCACCACCCACCGATGTTTACTTCAGTTTTTCCAGTGATCATGGCATTTGCAGCCGTGATGAAATATCGGAAACCTAAACAAATATATAAATTACTAGTTTTCCTGCCCGCGACTTCGTTCGTGCGGACTACTGTTTATCGCGAAAAAAAGCGTCCTATGTTCTTCTAGGATATTGAAAACTAATGCAAAAGTAGGTATAGCACCCAATGCTCTTGATGTTTTTTGATAGACTTGTTATTTCGTTTCCATGGTAACCACAGACCATTCTATGATGGCAACCGTTTTTTACGTTTTTAGTAATCAACATTTTCCAGTTTTCCTGTGGAAAGTTACAATTTTCCGGGATAAAAAGTATCCTATGTTTTATTCCAGGGTATACGAGTAAGCTATCTCCATTCTAAATTTCATCAAAATCCGTCCAGGCGTTATCGCGTGAAACCTCCCCAAACAAACAAACAAACAGACAACGTTTTAATTTTATATATTGATTGTATATAATATGAATACAAGTATGGATGGATAGATGTCTTCTCGTGACCACGGTCAATGCAACTTGATCGAATCGTCGACGTAAATAAAAATATAGTTTCCAGCGCGATTAAGTCCCGTTTAATATAATGTAACTAAATATACCCCGTTTCTAATGTTGATTTCAAGTAGTACTAGATGCGCCCCGCGGCTTTGCCCGCGTGGTCATATTTCAGGGATAAAATAAAAGTATCTTATGTTTCAGGACATAATGTATCTCTATACAAGGTTACAAAAGCAACAATCATTACAGGACAGGATACAAATATTTTAAAAAAACCTGCCCAGCGCGTGTCGGACACGCATAGACTTAGGGTTCCGTAGCCAGGATCCTAAGCTATCCAACTATGAAAACCGTATTTCAATCGGTCCAGTAGGTCCGTTATATGCCACCATAATTGTTTTTATGGTTCGATTATGTCTTTCACTATGGAATTTGTTCAGAGCTGACGCGGGCGTAAAATACGTTATTTTGTCGGCTATAGCTCGTACACTAGTAAACCCTAGACAACTATAATAATTTTACTAGAAAATTCGTATTTTGCGCTGCTGCGTTCCTTGTTTTATAGCTAAATAAGGTACAGAACAAATGAGGGGAATATACAACTCAAGCAAAAAGGTCACCTTAGAGCCGAATATACCGTAAACGAAAAAAAAAGTTTCATATAGGCAATTTAAAAATTAATATATTTATATTTTTGGCTGTGACATACAGACATACAGTCGGACGGACTGACGGATGGATAGATGGATGGACAGACGGAGATGATGAAACTATAAGGTTTCCTTGTCCGTAGGCAACGGTACCATAAAGAATAAAATGAAAGATAAATAAGATGCAAACAAAATACAGTTATATAAAACTATGAAGTGTTGTACGAGAATGGCGTAATATGACAGCATTATATTCCTAGGAGTTAAATACGTCATAATTTTAGTTAAATTTGAAAGACAGAATAAACATTTATTGGCGCATATTATCCTTGTTTCATAACCACAATTTAACTAATTTATTATTAAGTAACCCAAAGATAAGATTTATGACAGTGTGACGAAGTAACCTTTGTTACTATTTGTTATTATTAAGTATATCCTTATACGTTTGTACGTCTGTGTCCATTCATATGTGCCATTCAGAAAAGTGATTCATAATATGAGATTATAATTACATTCTTGGAACGCTGAAACGTAATGCAGAGAGTAATAAATGGTAGGAAAATTATATAAAAGGATAAATTTGTTCGTTTAAGCCACATTTCATAACAAGAGTTCAACTCTACTCGTCGCATTAAAAGACTACTAGAAAATTTAAACATGTCATCATTAAGTCTTTGTGTGGTTTTGTGCCTTGTGTTGGTGGCCAGCATTGAAAGCCGTGTCGTTCGTGTTTATCCACTCGTTTCGTTCATCGACAGTGACCCTTCAGAAGGATTGACCAGTACCAAAGATGTTAAATCGATCGATGTTCTAGCCATGAAGGCGCCGAGTTCTAACAAAGAAGAGACGACACCTAAAAGAGTGGAAACGGCGGACCGCGACACCATCACAAATACGTATTACTGTGCCGTTGGGTACAAGAAAATCGGCAACACATGTATTAGAGAGAGTACAATTAACTACGTAGGAGAAGGAGATGATGTTGAATATGAATAAGACATCCTAGACTGTTCTTACGGCCATTGTAAATATTAACAGTGATGAGATATATACCAGCCCCTGATTTCTTTACCTAACAATAAACTGGAATGTCAATGTTTCCTGGTATAAATAATCGAGTTACAAAGTTAAAAAAGTATAATGTAATTGAACTCCGATTGGACTATTATTTATTATTAATCATCCCTTTGCACCCACACCGTGTAAGGTTAGTCTCATCGATCTGAAAGGTATGTTATGGCCGGCGAAAGTTACGTTTTCCATACCAACGTAATTCAAAAACCATTGAGTTTTCTTCGCACGGGTAGTGCAGCGCTCACTCGGCGGCATTTTTCTTACTTTTTTATAACCGTCGTAACTTTTTTTTAAAGTCAGTAAGCGTAACTCAAAATCTTTGGCAGCAACGCTGGTGGTGCTCTTTGACAAACTTGTTATTATTTTATGAGTAACCGTCATTTTTATATGTAAATTTTGGGACATTTGATTGCATTATTGGAATTTTCATAGGGGTCTTTATTTTTTGAAAAATTTAATACTGCCCATGTTGCTCGCTGATAATGTAGCATTCTATAGGTGAAAGAATTTTTAATAACGGTTCAGTATTTTTGAGTTAATCCATTACAAACAAACAAACATACAAAAACTAATCTTTTTTCATTATAATTTAAGTGTAGATTATTCGGATTTAGATAGTATTTATCTAGGTTTCTAACTGTATTTCGTTTTCATGATAGTGATTTTGTTGTAACGTTTGTATGGGCAATCCATTTTGTTCGCCGCTACCTTAAGATCTGCCCAGTTGACTTATTTGTATGAAAACCGCTGAAGCTGAAATTAGGGGATGTGAAGTATTTGTAGAGTGAGGGTTTCACATGCATTACATTGCCGAGTTTTACATTGTCAACAATAAGATTGACTTTCAGAAAAATGCTACACGAATGAGTGAACAATTCTTTTTAGCATCATCTAAATTTATGACTAGAAATTTATCTCTAAATTTAAGAGATGTTACTGAATGTAGTTAAAGACTTCATCTTTTACATAAAATATCATATCGATAGATATTCTCCTGTACATTAAAAAAGGTAAAAAGAGGGCTACTGAATATCTCCGCCTTATTAGATCCGATTTCGAAGGTTATTTTTTTATTTTCAAGGTAAGGTAACTTTAAATTGGTCTCATAAAAACTTTGTGATGATCTGATGAGGTTTTTTGCGCGTGATGAGCAGAATAGCTCCTCAAAATGCACTTAATTTCTCACTTTTAGGTTTCTTCCAGTGGAATCAGCCCTTTACCTACTAGGTAGGGATTGATGGAGCACCTTGGTTATTTATATAAGTTTTACAATAAGGTAACTAGATAGCGCTGTACCTGATATAAGTGTTATTCCAGGACCAAAAAATAAATATATTTAAAATTCATTCAGCCGTCAAATAGTTTTTTATCGATTGCTCGGCATCAAAACATCGGATTAAGATGCCAAGTACCCCAGTTTGTAAGTCAAACTCCAGTGTCAAACCCTAAGCTATCCATCAGTGAATCGCATCGCAATCGGTCCAGTAGTTTCTACGTGATGCGCGAACAAACATACAGACAAACAAACTCACAGACACGATTTAAAAAAATGTTATATTCTTGTTCAGTAGCTTATTTTAAGTACTTTAGACCTTTTTTTACTTATCTTCTTTGTACAGACTTTTTCGTTCTTATTGCTTTATTATAAGTATAGATAGATCATGACTTACTCTCCTGATAATGTGTAGAGTCATGATAATGTGTAGGCACTCCTATACCTGTTGTGAAAAAACAAAGGCATAATGCGTATATAATCCACTAGTAAAGTAGGCAGGTTAAATCCAATAGACTCTCCCATTAAGGGGAGGACGCACTCCGGTTGATTTTTGGTTCGACGTCAGAGACGCAAAACCAGTGATCCGTAACGATTCTGATTGGATAAAGGGTTCCGCATACTGCTAGAATACAATATAGAAATTCAAGCAGTAGATCAGTTTCAGCTTTAGGAATAATAAGGTACCTATGTCTAATGACGCATCTAGGTGCTTCCTCTATATCGAGCCACATTACGCCAGTAATTCTTCTGTGGTCACGCTGCGTAGTAGGTAAGAATTATCTACATCACATTAATTATTAAAATGCGTTAGTGTGTTTTTTATTTGGTTTTTTTGTTCCTCTTTCACGCAGCACCTAAAAAAACGGTTTGACGCGATGCATATGTATAAATGCAAGTACGAGAGAGTGACATCATCATCCACGCGAGTGAAACCGCGTAGCACAAAAAATAAAACCCTTTACGTCCTTTACCTTTGTCTCATACGCTTTAGAACAAAATGAGAAATGCAATGAAAATATAAGAACATGCAGTGAGTTTCAGTGTAATGACTCGCTTATGATTAATACTATGCGTGCAGCACCCGGGCATCCCGGTATCGGGAATTACCGGGAATATGGGGATTTTCGTACCCTGAAGACATATTTAGCGGGAGCCCCGTCTTACAAGGAAATTATTTAAGATTATAGTTTTTGATAGCATGATATATGAGTATAATTATAATGCTAAAACGTTGGACTTGACGAATTGATCGCATTGAAGCTTGTTCTTAATTATTATGTACCTACAGTATGATTTACATTTGACAAATTAATTTCAGTTATTAATGTAGTAGTTTATTATTATATGCTCTTTATTATATCATTTTGATTTAACTCTACGTTCCGATTAAGTCGAATTGACCGTGGCCACGAGAAGACTGGAACAGAAATTGCGGGTATATATTTCCTTTTGTCCGTCAGATCCGTTTTCGAATTTTTTTAAACACGAATTCATATCATGATTGTTTGTTACGTTCTAATTATTAATTAGTTTCCAATTATAACCAAACTGTTACTTTGGTTAATCCATCTATATATATACTTATAATAAAGCAATAACAACGAAAATGTCTGTACAATGAAGATAATTAAGAAAAAATGGTCTAGGGTACTTCAAATAAGCTACTGAACAAGAATAGAACATTGTTTAAATTCGTGTCTGTCTGATTGTTTGTTTGTTTGTTTGTTAGTTTGTATGTATGTTTGTTCACGCATCACGTAAAAACTACTGGACCGACTGCGATGCGGTTGTCACTGTTGGATAGCTTAGGGTTTGACTTAAAAACTGGCGTACTTGGTATCACAATCCGATAAGTAGAAGCCGAGCTATCAATAAAAATATTGTTGACGACTGAAGGAATTTTGATGACATGTTGGTATATTTGGTATTTTTGACAAATGACCACGTGTGCGAAGCCGCGGGCATCAGCTAGTTATTAATACTCTTGAAGGTACACATTAAGTGGCCGAGACTGTGTAATCCTCAGAAATTTACCTAGTACAATTTTGTAACTATAGTAAAAAGTAAAGCCGGCAGGTACCCATTTGAAAAAAAAAAACAATTGTTAACTATAAAAGTCCGAGAACGGGAAACCTCTCTACGCATCTCTGAGGTAGTTATTCAAAATGGGCTGATGTATGAAGTTGAGCATCTGTATACGCAGTTTATTGCCTATAGTGCGTATTTGTATTACGGGGAATACTACGCCGACGGTCTTAGCGTATAGAATAATTTATGACGCCATAACGCTAGTCTGCGATGTTTCAAAGAAATTGGGTATTCATAATGTTGAAAAAACAACGCATCTGACATTTCATACTTTATGACAGACGGACCAAGTGTTTCTTGTCTTTCACAATATGATGTACAAATATTTTGTTACATTTGATGTAAGGGCGGCAAGGGTTCATTTAATCTTATTCGAGATGGGGGAGGTCGAGAATTTTAAAAAACAGACTCTTCACAGCTAAACTCAGAGACGCACAGAACGGAGACACAGAATAAATAATAGTACAAGACAGAGATAAAACACGGTCTTGTTCTATGCAGTGAATAAAGCATACCAAATGGCGGCTAGGTGTGTGTGAATGAATAGTATTTAAAAGTATATAAGTATTTTATGTATCGATGTATCTATGTATTTTGTCCTGGAATGTTGCAATTCAAATTTCGAGCACTTCCCGATTAGCTAGCCGGCTGAATCTTTCAGGCTAGCTCACAAACCGATGACAAAGCAATTGCATAATAAGGGGCATCATATACGAGATTGAGTTTTTTAATAGTATCACTCGAGTGTTTTAATACCTAGTTATGTGCCGTTTCATACACTACTTTATCTACACTCATGCAATAGGAACTTACCTTTAATGAAGAAAAAATATGTCGTAACATTTTTTTGATTTTTCTGGTAAATTCACCTCACTAACACTGCTGTCGGACATTCTTAATCAAGATAAAACTTTTTATCAAGAAAAACACATTAAATTGGTTAGGTACTAACTACTAATGTAAAGTTAATTATGGCGTCAAAATCCAGTCCATAGCGAATTGGCGCGCATACGGTCTAACACGCGCCGCGTATAAAATATATATTATAACACTGTTTATTTCAAAAAACAGTGTTATATTTTTTTCTTATTAGGGACGTGGCGTGGTTAATGTATATCATTGTGCCACCATTTTTGAGTTCATAATCCGGATTTTACGATTTGAGTGTAGATAAAATAAATAAGGAAAAAATAGGAAAAAAACTTCAAAATGTAACAAAAAAAACAAAAAAAAATGAAAAAGAAAGAAAAAATGAAGAAAAAAATATATGTAAAAAGTGAAACAGAAAAAGTTTTTTTTTTTAATTATTCTTATTTTGTTGTAATACACAATTTAATCACAAAGGCTTATGATATTATATAAATATCATAAATATTATTGATATTATTTTTATGATATTTCGTAAGAACTGTGACATAATTAACACGAATAACACGGACTAGGTCCTGCTGAGATGAGGCGGCTGATCCGCATAACATGGTGTAAACAGGCTTGTACAGTTGGAGCCTTTAAGTAGCAGAGTAGAAGAACTTGGATCGCTGACGCAACTGCTTCAGTGACAAAGTTGGTGCTGGTTAAAATGAAGATGGTAAGTATGAGCTGAGGTTAGGACGCTCAAACAAATCAAGCATTTCAGTTGTAATACTAAAAAAATCCATGGCCGAACATTGTAGTAGCACGTTCTCCACAGTATCGTTATCCAGCACGCAGTGTAAAAAAACTCGGCAAAGTGCGAGTCGGACTCGCGCTCTGACCGAGACAGACGGACGGACGGACGGACAACAAAGTAATCCAATAAGGGTTTCTTTTTTCCTTTTGAGGTATGGAACCCTAAAAACGATAAGTGACTGAATGGTTTTCCAACTATATCTTTGTTCCTTTTTACACGACTGCACAAAAAAAGGAGTGTAATGTTTTTAGGATTTATGTATGTTTATATGTATTTTTGTAAGTGAGTTTCTTTATTCCACCATAACTTTTAAATGCCTGAACTAATTGAGACGTATGGGAATTTAAGAGGAGATAAAGGTGTACACGGATCTACATGTGGAGCCGAGCTGTGGATCCAAGTGGACAGAGGGTGGGATATCATTAGAATCCTTACATCCCCCCGAGTAACATAGGAAATTAGGCAAAAGGTTTTTTTTTAATTTCTATTTGGGTGGCTGTTTTTCTCCATTTTTCACATTCCAACAGTAAAGTTATTGGCATATGTTCTTTTTGGCGGGGCAGGTGTGATTTTTTCCTTTTAAGCTAGTTATTACATCCACATAATCATCACCTCAGCCGAAAGACGTCCAGTGTATAGGTTTCCACCATAATACACCAACACGAGCGGTTCCTTGCTATTTGCATCCAGCGGCTCTGAGTAGGACGTCGGTACACATCGTGGTGGAGGGACTTACGCTCCATGACGGTCCGTCGTAAGATCTACTGCTACTAAGAGAAGATAATGAAGAAAAATTCAATCCATACCAATATATAAAAGTGAAACGTTGTCTGTTCTTTGTTTGTTTGGCGAGCTTTCACGCGATAACGGCAGGACGGATTTTGATGAACTTTGGAATGGATAGCTTTAACCCTGGAATAAAATAAAGGAGACTTTTTATCCCGGAAAATTGTAAGTTTTCACTTGAAAACTGGAAAATGTTGATTACTCGCTGTAAGGAACGGTTGCCATGGAAACAAAATAACAAGTCTGTCAAAAAAACAAGAGCATTGGTGCTATACCTACTTTTGCATTGGTTTTTAATATCCTAGAAGAACATAGGATGATTTTTTTCGCGATAAACTGTAGTCCGCGCGGACGTAGTCGCAGGCGGGAAAGCTGTTTTAACTACTGTTTTGACTATGAAAATGTAAGCGAATTAAAAAAAAAATGATACTAAATGGTCATTCGAAATTAAAAATGATGAGAGAAGCCTAAAGATTATTTTCAAATACCTATTCAATGATACCCCACTTAACATAGTTCGTAATATTTTTTTCTTTTTCATAATATGGTGTCTGGTTGTCGCCAAATTGAATTTTGATTACTGTCATGACTTTAGTAGTACTCGCAAGATTAAGACAAATCGGTTGACGTAAGAATCATCACAATAGGTCCACGCGTTTGGTCTATATAGTGCCACAAAGCAACAAACATACATAGGCTGATGAACACAATACCCTCCGCTCCGTCGGGTAATAAATGGCATCATACACACAAAATTATTGTGACATTTTATTGCTATAATTTCTAATTACACGATATGAGGCGTCGTTTACCTTTCTTCCGTCAATTTGACTTTGGGATTCTTGCCAGCATCCAAAACATTGTAACAGTATAATTGGAGACAGTACCTACTTTACAACATCAACGGCACCTACTTCATACATTTACATCCGGTTTTTAAATTAATCATTGACTGATCACAATCATAGCTGATTAAATAAGGCCAGTCTCCAAGGTTAAATTTTCCCACTCCCAAGTCCCCTGCCACCTCCTCTACACTTTGCCACCCGCTACCCGCAATAAGCACTGAAGTGCCTGCGTAACAAGATTGAATATCGCGAGCGCTTTTGAACACACAATTTAGCTCGGAAATAAATGACGTATGTCTTGGAAGTTATTTATTTCATTGGCAGGCTAATAATTTAGTTAGATAAATGTTGTCTAAGTATTAGATAATAAACTATATTTTCTTGCTGTGAAATTTATTTTAGAGATAAAACTTAAACCGTTGCGTAGAAAAATGTAAATATTACCAAAAATAACGTAATTTTTGATAAGAAAATGTATCGAATGAAATTCTGTTAATCATGATTTTCTCTTAGTCTTAGAGAAATAAAGATCTCAAAAACATATATATTAAGTTTCACATTTATCAGGTTTGTGGTTGACCCAGCATATTTATTGGAAAAAACCCTTAAAAAGCAGAGCCTGATCTTAATGAAACGTCAAAACTTGTATATTCCCGTTGACCACACTCTGTCTTCGCAACGGGATATTCGGACACTAAACAACGATTATTATTACGAGAGATATAAAAGAGTAAGGAATAATTTGGAGGTCGAGCGAAAATAAACGGTGCATTAATAACGTGTTTATTATTGTTTTGGGATTTGGTCTGTCCACGGAAATACGTGTCGTACGTCGAACGTAGTATGTTTAGAATAGACTATGGCTGTAATAAGTTAATTCAATACCATTTATATAAAAGCTTTTAAAAGTGAAAATCCTAGTTTTAACTAATTATTAGAACACAATTTTAGTTAGGAAGTCTATCTATCTATCTACTCTACAGTAATTATAATATACGTTACTGAGTTTTATTTTTACTGATATAATATTTCAAAAGTGGGTAGTTTTTTTTTGTCTGGTGCTGTATGAAACGCGACTTTGAGTTTTGTTGAACCGAGTATCATTTTAGCCGAACTTTAGACTATTCTCGCTCGCAACGTCCATCGGAATGTCTCCAAGCACTTTTAGCTAGGGTTGATAATATATATATTTTAATACAGTGTTTTTAGCAAAATGTTATGTAAGATAATATAATATTTTTAAAACGTATGTTTTGGCGTGCAAAGTTTCGTTAGTTTTGCAATTTGAAAATACGTTGAAAAATAGATATGTACCTAGGTACTTAATTAAAATGTTGTTCTAGACGTTTATTGTTGGCATAAGTGCGTATTCATTTAAAATAAAAATATAAATTTTGAGAAAAATTTGCAAGCATCCTTTAATACGCTAAACCCAAAATAAATAAATAAATATATATAAGTAATAGAGTAATTAAAGTTTTTTCTTCTAATTCATGAGATGGTTAAGTATTTTACTTGTAAAAGTGCTATAATATTATGTTGCCAAGGTTCTTATAATAAATACTTTTTGAAATGTGTATAAAAATAAAATTAAAAAGACTAATAAAATATATTATAAATTAATAATAATATGTAATAAACTATATGCTATAATAATATTATGTACAAATGATAGTAATAAAGGATGGTTGGCAGCCCTACTCATAACATCTGTCTCGCCGTAACTCACGCGGCTAGATATCCACACTTTCTAGCACCAAACAATAACAAACGTAATAAAAATCTTAAAATATAGCATTTTGGTTTTACGACCTCTCAGATTACGAGATATTTTGGCGGAGAAATAGAATAGCTTAAAAAGGTTTCCAGCATTTTTAGTAATTAAATGGTATATAATTTGATTTCAATCCTATACTATCATACTTTTTGTGTCTTTGTTAGTATGTTTGTTACCATTCAGCGCTGAGAGGATTTTGATAAAATTTGGTATGTAAATACTTTATGTCCAGTAATAATACATAGGTTAATTTCATCATCAATTCAAGTGATTCTTGCTTTAGAAAATAATATGTTTTTTTAAATGTGAAATGCTGTAGGCGAGATGCTGAAAGTGCCGACGATCTTATTCGATGTTCTCGCAAACATCTTAGAAATCTGAATATTGATGCACAATAAGCTTATTTCATAGTTCACGTTAATAAAACTAATATTCATAAATAATTCTGCTAAAATAACAACTTTCCCCGATGTGCTTCAGAAACAGAAGCGAAGAAACCCAAAATAATTTCGCCTCAAACTGTTTACAGTGTATAACACTTGCGAACCATCACTTATTGTCTGTGGTCGGTTAGTGCTTTTGCACGTAGACTAAATAAAAACAAAATCAATAAGTAGTTAGAGCTTTTGATTCTCTTGTCATCTCTAACTGTCTAACTAGTAGATTTGTTATTAGAGTTTAGATTCTATTGAAGAGCGCTTTCATTGAAGTTTTTTTATTCGTGGATGTGCTTTCCCAGCGATGAACATAAGTATTTATAAATAGCTGTGCTAGCGTAGCGGGCTTTGCCTTTGTGGTCGTTTCTCTGAGTTATGATTACTCTATGTGCTGTTCCAGGAGCTAAAATGCCAATACGTACCAATACCAAATATTAAAAACAAATATTATTTTGAAAACTGCATTACAATCGGTCCAGTAGTTTTTACGTTATGCGCGAACAGACAAACAGACGGACAAAAACGATTTAAAAACTTTATATTCTTGTTCAGATGCTTATTATAAGTTCCTTATACTATTTTCTTTAAATTAACTTCATTGTACAGTCATTTTGGTACTTACTGCTTTATTTTAGGTATAGAACATAGATCAGACTAGCTGTATCCACGGCTTCACACGCATGTTTATGTTTATGTCAAAAAGATTTTTATCGATTGCTCTGCTTCTACTCATCGGATTGAAATACCAATTACACTTGTTTAGTTCCCTAGATTTTTTTTAAATTATCTTTGTACAGACTTTTTCGTCCTTATTGCTTTATTATAAATTTATTTCTACAAAATTGACATAACCCTATCCTGCAGGAATACTTTATTTTTCGGGATAAAAAGTATCCTCAATTTTAACCCATCATATAAACTATGACTGTGCCAAGTTGCATTAAAATCCGTACAGTAGTTTCAGCGTGGTACGTTTTCTTTTAAATAACTTTCAACCCCTATCCTGCGTCCTTATCCCTTTCATTTTTTTTGGGATGAAAAGTATCCTATGTCCTACGTCGTAGTTTGAACTCAAATCATATCGAGTTTCATTTGAATTCAATCAGTAGTTTTGGCGTGATGCACGGCCAAGATACAGACAGAAAGAGAGACAACAGTGAAATAATATATACATTTTTGAGTCAAACCCTAAGCTATTCAACAGTGAAAGCCGCATTGCAATCGGTCCAGTAGTTTTTAGGTGAAGCGCGAACAAACATACAGACAAACAGATATACAGATAAACAGACAAACATACAAACAGACAAACAGGCAAACAGACAAACTGACAAACAGATAAACAGACAAAGAGACACACAGACAAACAAACAAACAGGCAAACAGACAAACAAACAGACAGACAGGAATTTACAAAATGTTATATTCTTGTTCAGTAGCTTATATAAGGTACCCTAGACCATTTATTTTCTAATTATCTTCTTTGTACAGACTTTTTCGTTCTTATTGCTTTATTTTAATTATAGATGTGTTTTAACTATCTTTTAACTGTTGGTTAACTCCAGCTTTAAGCCATTTATTAGATTTTGTGTCAATAGACATTATAATGATTGATTGAAGAAGAAGAAGAAGAAAAATGTTTATTGTGCACAAATAAACGATTAATATACATTTTGATTATCATAAATTATGATCTAGGTTAAGTTGTACACAAAAGGAGCCGTTCAGCATAAGCTGCGAGTACAAGCCTCACAGCGCTGAATTTCAACTAGCTCCACTACTTACATTGAAGTTCTATACAAACATAGTTTGTTTAACAAATGATATGATGCGACAGAGCGAATCGATGTGTTATGAATCGGTGTTTAAATGTAATTTGTGTTCAACTATAATTTTCGCTGAAAATTGGTAGGACAGGTAAAAGAAATAAAAAATAATAAGTACGTATATGTGCTTTACGGTTTGGAAATTGATGATATATCGTTGATTGTTGAAAAGCCCAACACGGGGAGGTCTCGTAATGCGAAAAGCTCAGTGCGATGCAATTTAAAGTCGGGCGAAACACTAGTGTATTAATCAGTATTAGCATGAAGTTGTCGTTTACATCCTTTTTTAATATAAATAAAACGGCTAAAACTAACGAAATAGAAGATCTGAAATTCTATTTCGTGAGTTTTTAGCAGTTTTATTTATATTTTCAAAATGAATTTCACTCGCCTTAGTTTTCAAATCAAATACATCCTAATTAGCAAAAAAAATATAACAAAATCAAAACAGTAACTATAGAACTTATCCATTCAACCCAAGTCAGCAATAGAAAACAAAACTAAAAAATAGAAAATAAATGTTAATAGTGTAAATAAGAAAAAAAAAATTCAAAAAAAACATGGTGTGCATGGGTCAATAGTTATAAATATTTCATTGACAGATATGAGAAGACGGATTATCATTTCGATAATATCTTAAAAAGAACCCCACGCTTTTTTTAAATAAATCATTTTTTCCTTATTTGCTCTATTAAAATTTATTTTCTATTTTTTAGTTTGGTTTTCCATATAAAGCGTGTTTTTTAGTTTTTTAAACTATTATTTATTTTCTACTTTTTTTTTTTTTTTTCGAATTATTGCATTGTCATCGGTCTTTGACTGGTGCGCAAAATTTGAATGAAATCTGACCGTTTAAAGTGGGTCAAAATAGCGTCCAAAGAAGTCGGTCGGACAAACATACAAACATACAAACATACAAGTGAAGCTAATATAAAGCGTATAAAAAGGATCTTTGAACCGATCTTTGATTCGATAGATGTACGTGCTTTATCTCTACTACAGAGCTGATTATCTAACAAGAATAACTTGTTTATGTCTAACGAACACCGAGAGCTCGTAAAGGTTTACACACACTTCGATGCCACTTGAAACAACTTTACTATCACTATAACGATGCCATTATATTTTAATGACTGGATCTTGTATCTTAGTCGTTTTCTTACCTGTCAGTGGCACAACAACCAAAAATAAATATTATGTTATGATTTATCTATCTATCTATCTATAATGTTCATAATTATTTTAAATAAATAGTAACAAAAAGTCTGTACAAAGAGGACAATAAAAAAATGGTTTAGGGGACTTAAGCTACTGAATATAAATTAAATATATTTTTTAATGGTGTCTCTCTGTCTGTTTGTTTGTTTGCGCATCACGTAAAAACGACTGGACTGATTGCGATACGATTTTCACTAATGGAATAGCTTAGGGGTTGACTTAAAAACCGGGGTACTTGGGATCTTAATCCGATGATTAGATGCAAAAAATCGATACTATTGTTAGGGCTGAACAAATTTTGATGATATGTAGTATATTGTACTTTATAGATACTCTTGGTCCTGGAATAATTAACACTTATAAATTAAAGTAAACGCACGTGCGCTTGTTTTACAACATATCCGATTTTCTGCAATTCTATTGCCACTGTTAAATTTTGAACCTTCCCTGATTGGTTGGTGTTGTCGGTTGTCTCAATGGCGTATTGTGTTGTGTGTGCTCATTGAGTTAAAATGTAATACATAGTCAAGTCAAAATAACTATTAAAGCGTTGCACTTTACATATTTGATTATAAATTCCGACGTTTCTCACAATTTTACGGTGATATATTTATTTTGTATAGTTAAAACGAAAGGGTTATTCAAATGTAAGGTCACTTCCCTCTATACTTGCAAGTATGAAGGTATAGATAGAACTAGCTTTCCCGCCTGCGAGTTCGTCCGCGCGGACTACAGTTTATCGCGAATAAAAAATCCTATGCTCTTCTAGGATATTAAAAACCAATGCAAAAGTAGAACATTAAAACTCTTGATGTTTTGTCAGACTTGTTATTTCGTTTCCATGGCATCATTTCCATTCCTTACAGCGAGTAATCAACATTTTCCAGATTTCCCGTTGAAACTTACTATTTTTTCGGAATATAAAGTATTCTATGTATTATTCCAGGGTATAAGCTATCTCCATTCCAAATTTCAACAAAATCCATCCAGCCGTTATCGCGTGAAAGCTCCCCAAACAAACAAACAAACATATAAACAGACAACGTTTCACTTTTATATATTGATATGGATGAAATTACTTTCCTTTCTCACTGCTAACTCAAATAAGATAATATTCGTCGCATGTATATTAATGGAACTTGGACTTCTAGTATAAATACTTATTTGATTAAAGGGTTCAAAAATATATCTCAGAATCTGTATAGATAAGAATCAGTAAACTATTAACGAAATTAAATCCATATAAAAACTTTCAACTCGTAAGCACCAAAATACATTTTTCCATCAGCTGGATTTTAATTTAATTAAAAGCATGAAATGAAGTTAGCAATTTCTAGTTAGATAGACGTCGGCACGTGCTTCCTGTCAAACTTAGTCATAGTTTAGCGGGTCGTTTTAATGAATTTACAATGGTAATACCAGTTTCAAACTCAATTTTAATGTTTTGTTTAGTTTATTTCGTTACTGGTATATTTGTCTACTTGTTAGTTAAATCTCTGAAGCAGGAATCACTGAATACGTAATCCATACAAATATATAAAAGTGAAACGTTGTCTGTTTATTTATTTGTTTGGAGAACTTCACGCGATAGCGGCTGGACGAATTTTGATGAAATTTGGAATGGAGATAGCTTATACCTTAGAATAAAACATCGGATACTTTTTATCCCGATTTTTTAAAGTTTTCACGGGAAAACTGGAAAATGTTGATTACTCGCTGTAAGGAACGGTTGCCATGGAAACGTAATAACAAGTCTGTCAAAAACATCAAGAGCTTTAATGTTCTACTTTTGCATTGGTTTTTAATATCCTAGAAAAGCATAAGATTATTTTATTCGCGATAAACTGTAGTCCGCGCGGACTAAGTCGCGGGCGGGAAAGCAAGTAATGAATAAATCAACGTAATAAGTACATTGTACAAAAACATATGTTTTAATTTTTTCTATCTATATCTATCTACATCTACACTAATATTATAAAGAGGAAAGATTTGATTAATAATATAATATAATATATTCGGGACAATTCAACACCAATTAACTAGCCCCAAACTAGGATACCCTGTACTATAGGTACTAAACAACGGATAAACATACATAGATACGAATATTACATCCATGACTCGGAAACAAACATTTCTGCTCATCACACAAATGATTGTACCTAGCGGGATTCGAACCCGCGATCGTATGATTTCGTACCTAGGGTAGGGCTCTTAGCCACTAGACCAACCGGTCGATTGTTTGTTTGTTTGTTTGTTTGTAATGGATAAATTCAAAATATACAAACCCGATTTTAAAAATTCTTTCGAATAAAGAAAGCTAAATTATCAGCGAGTAACACTAGCAGGATTTTATTTTTCAAAATATTAGAGTTCCATTCGAAAATTGCAATAATGAAACCCGAGGTATTAAATTTTGCAAAAAATCTCGATTACTTTGTATCACAAACCAAAGAGTATATAAATACTACGTAAGATAACAAAATAAGAAGGAGATCCGGGTCTTTGTATATGTAACGTTGCCATGGAAACGAAATCACAGAACATCTAATAATCATTGACGTAGGAAATGCTCTATGCTAATAATACACGAAATAGTAACCGTAATTCAACCTCCTTGCGTTAAACAGAATAATACAATAGACGAAATGATACGTGAGTATAAAACCTATAAACATAAACATTTTATGTAAGAAAGTGTTGTTGTTCTATTTGTCCAAATAAAGTACCTACTAATTTTATCTTTCTTTATTTATACCCGTGCGAAGCCGGGGCGGGTCGCTAGTACTTATATAAAAAAGCAGTAACTAACAAAAAGACTGTACAATACAGATAATAAAAAAAATGCCTTTAAATACTTTAAGTAAGCTGAACAAGGATATAAAATTTAAAAATATTGTGTCTGTCTGTTTGTCTGTTTACTGTCTGTCACGCATCACGTAAAAAGTACTGAACCAATTGCGGTACGGTTTTCATTGTTGGACAGCTTAGATTGTGACTTAAAAACTGGTGTAGGATAGGGTGGGGCTTGTTGAGAAATTATTTACTTATTCCATCATAACTTTTATTAACTTTTTATTTTTGCTTCTGATTTGCTGGACTCGCACTTGGCGTTTTTTTTGTTTATTCAGTTCCATGTTTTTCTCTAAATTGATATCAAATTTAGTAGGTAGTTTTCTAAAATCTTGCGTTTTCTGCAACCCCTGAATAAAAATGGTTTTCGTTTGTTAGTTTTACTGATTTTTAATGTTAACAAACAAAACAACAAAAGTTGCTAAAATCAATAGTTTTGGTAACTTTAGTTTCTTTTAAATATGTTTAAACAATAAACAAAACGCAGCTATCACTAACAGCACTCAAAAAAGAATCATTCATCTTTTTATCCCATTCCACTCAAATATAACTCATCCAATATTCCGTAAACTGTTTGACTACCCGCCAACTCACTTGTCATAATTATTTGTACACCCGCAATATTATACCTAAAGTCTGAGCTATGGTGATTAGTGTAATAATATCTACCACGCGATAAACGTATTTCATCACTATTCTCCGAGTTGTTTGATTTTATAATAATCTATTTTTCATGATTGTGACGCGAGGTTTATAATGATTTTGAATTATGGACGTGGGAGCTTTGAAAAGAGGTAAATGAAAAAGATCAGTCAGATTCAAAATGTTTCATTTACTTTATTCAGGCACTTTAAACTTTATAAGTGAAGTCTACAAATCAATTAGAAAACCTACATACTCTACCTTTTTGATGTCTAATATCTTTCCGCTCGCTTTCTTGCAATCTATGGGCGTTATTTCATGAAATGTGTATCAGTGTGAACAGTGTCTTAACATATTTCTGCTCGCTTTCTTGCAATATATAGGTGTAGGTAGTTCTTCTCAGTATGGCAGTGAACTCGTGAAATGTGTAACAGTGTTAACAGTGTGTTAACATCTTTCCTCTCGCTTTCCTGCAATCTATGGGAGTGATTTCATGAAATGTGTAGCAGTGTGAACAGTGTCTTAACATCTTTCCGCTCGCCTTCCTGCAATATATGGGTGCAGGTAGTTCTTCTTAGGATGGCAGTGATTTCGTGAAATGTGTAACAGTGTGAACAGTGTCTTAACATCTCTCCGCTCGCTTTCCCTCAATGTATGAGAATGATTACGTGAAAAGTGTAACAATATTAACAATGTGTTAACTGATTTTACACATGTTAACAGATGTTACACATCATATGCGACTACTGTAAGGCTCGCTCGTTTTTTTGCACCATTTATCCTATGTACCTATACCTACCTATTTGTACATAATGATATACTCGTACCGTGCGTTAAATTTATTTTCTGAAACAAACCAACCATAAAAGCTGCAGTACGTATACAAGTTATACAACATAACCCACATCATGAATAATTTACATATGAACAGAGCGAAAATGTGATTATAAAAATGCGAGCCCGTTGGGTAGTCGGAAACTAAATGTGGTCGACATTTCAGTACTCTATTGCATAGTCTGCAAATAGTACCGAAATATGTTTGTGTCGCTTTCGCTTTGTATGGCGTTATATAGTACATTACTGCCGCGGTCTGTAATGACTGCGTTAGTGGCTGCGTGGACTGCGTTAGTACTGATACTGTAGACTGATGATGGCCGAGAGCGTAGCTAAGCTAAGCTTGAGGCCATCACAGCGCGGTCAGCATTGCAGCCCTTGATGGGCATGCTGGAATTAATATATAAATTATAGCGCGGACAGCAAGGGCTGCAATGATGGCCAAGCTTGAAGGCCGAGAGCATTTTTATGGGTAGCCGTAACACTTACCATCAAGTGAACGACCTGCGTCATACTCGTAACAAAACATTGTAAAATAAGTTAATATAAAAACATTAATATGAAAAAAATAGTAGTTTATGAAACGGTTGCATAATGAGGAGAATTAAAACACCAGAGCGAGTTTAAAAAACGAGCCGTAAGCGAATTTTTTAATACTTGTAGTATCACTCGAGTGTTTTAATACCTAATTATGTGCCGTTTCATGTGAAAAAAGTGTTCGTGAGGAGAATTTTACTCCACTTGACATCACGGAACAGCAACGAACATGACGAACGAGCTTTTACCAGCGAAATCAAGAAAAGATTACTTTATTTTTCATTAAAAGTAAGTTCCTATTGCATGAGTGTAGTTAGAGTAGTGTTTGAAACGGCACATAACTAGATTTTAAAAGTGATAGACACTAAGTAATAAAAAACTCGCCTACGGCTCCTTTTTTTAAACTCACTCTCGTATTTAAATTGCTCTCATTATGCAATGATGAAACTTAGAAAGGGCTATACAATTAAATGCGTACACAACATTTACTGTATATGCTGTTAGACGTTGAGGAGTTCCCTAATAAGGAGCCAACCCGAAGAGCAGCAACCACGTCATGGTAAAACTTCAAACCGGCTATCATAATATAATGCGTACCTACACAAAATTTCCTGTCTGTGCTGTTAACCGTTGAGGAGTTACCAAGTTAGGAGCCAACCCAGAGAGCTGCAGCCATGTCATGGTAAAACTTCAAACCAGCTATCATAATATAATGCATACACAAAATGTCGTGACTGGATTGTTGACCTTTAAAGAGTTATTTTATATGGAGCTGTTCCTGGATGTCGATTAAGCTTACCATAAAAATGCATTGTCATCGAAACTGAACCAACATACAAAAATTTAACTCTGTAGGATAAGAGGGAGTGGTTCTAATTCAGCTTGTTAGATTTGACCTTAACAAACACACATGCAGACATACATACAGACATACACACATACAAACATTGCAAGCTTTTAAAAATAAACATATTTTGAAGGTTATTCGGTCCTCGTTCATTCTGTCGCTATGCGGCAGATGTGATGATTGAGTATATTGTTGAAATTATTAAACGAAAACTATTTTCATTTTGCTGGCAAAAAGAGTTTTAAAAAAACGTTGGGTGGATTTCTAATTCATATTTTTAATTAATATCGAATTAAAATTAACGCAGAATCATTGTGTTGTCTTTGGCTGCACAAAATGAATAGGTACGTACCTACTTAGACTATATTTAAAGACTTCTATTCAATTCTAAAGCTAATAATTTCTTTGTATAACGTTCCCACGAAAATGCAAATGTATTGTACCTACCTTCATACATCCTATAAATACTGTTCTGTAATCACAATGCCAGCTTTTTCCGTCACAAATTTTTTTCAAGTTCATTGACTTAGAACACGTAGGTATCTAAAAATTCATTTCGTTCATCATAATTTTTTGTTCAATCTACTAACTTTTTTCCGCAGCCAATATAATCAGTGACAAACAAAGCTCTATTAATAATCTAAGTCTGGAAAATCAACCGGTAAGAGCCACTGAGACTTTAAAAAAATAAAACAAATGAAAAAAAGAAGTCGCCCTAAGAGTTCCCGACTAAAGTATTTCTTTTTCATTGTTTATATTTCCATTTGAAAACTTTAAATTCCTTCCCTAATTCCCGCCCCGTTACAAATTACGTTTTCCTCTTACTTTCATGAAAAGTTGTTTTTAAATGAGCGTTGAAAGTAAGATTGATATCCATTAGAAGCTAATTTTGTAAATAAAGGATCCGAAGAGATTATTTTGGTAGCTTTGTTTTTGGAAACTTTTTGTTTTAATAATTACGAAAGTTGTTAGCAGAACAATCTAATACATTACAAAATTTAACGATGCATCTCTGATGCATTTTATGTCTGGAGTAGGGTAAGATTGCTCAAGTCGTACCACAGTCTATACCTAAGTATTATCTCAGCTAAGAATCACAAAAAGCGACATCTAGTAGTGTAATTCTGAACGAATTAGTCACACGAGTCAACAAAAACAAATTGGTGTCTAGCCAGCTTCGCGAGGCAAAAATAATCAACAAGTAAGTTTTCATTTAAATATTTCACTTAATCGTAACTTTTTTTAAGGAGGAATATGATCGTTAAGCTATTTTTACAGTCTATATCTATGGTTTTTTGGCATATTTTTAAACACACTCAAACAAAAAAAAACGAGTTTGTGGAGGATTTTGGTTTGGAACTTTGAAAAACTCGATGCCTAAGCCGTACTGGTGGCAAATTCCTTAGTTGTACCTACCTATAATTTACTAGGGATAAAAGTCCAGAAATTATGTTTCTCTAAAAATTATAATTTTATTTTCTATAGTGTAATTTACTATAGAACACTAGGCACGTTAATGTGTCGGTCTCGGCTGTTATTGATTAATAGCAGTCGTTAAGCCCTCAAGCGGCCTGACAAACTCTGACACCAGAGGCCAGCACTACCTCATACGACAAACAAACAAATTAACAAGGTCGATAATTAGAATGTTAAGTTGAATTAGACTGAGTTGTTTGTAGTTTTTATGTTTGTGATGTTGTGTTTTTAAGTATTATTCTGTAGAGTTTGTCCTAAGTAAGACATAGGCTACATGTAGTACGAGTGAGACGACCTTAGTCGTACCGAAGGTGTTTTTAAAAAAATGCCATAATACCAATTTTATTGAAATATTTTTCGATTTTTAGGAATGTTAAAAGTTAAATAAATAAAGATTCAGTTACCGCAGAAGATTTTGTTTCATTTTAATTACTCTAAGTATTACAGTGTTATTTGCTTAGGGGTTACGACAGAGACAACCCTACTCTCTATTTATCGTATTTTTCCTATATGTATGTTATTCGATCCTCTTCTTTCATTACTAAATATTATTTCTACTTTCTAGTTATGTTCGATTGACACCTATTTATGTAGGTACAGTACGGCGATAAGTCGTGGCCACTCTGTACTTCATGCAAATGGCAATTAATATTTTTAGGTTCCGAATAGCGAAATTAGGTACATCTCTAGCCTAGACCACAGCCCCGTGCATGTCCCCTCCTCCCGCTATTCGCTTCCTGAAAATGTTCATTGCGCAGCTATTTGCATGAAGCTCAGAGTGACAACGACTTATTGGCCGTACTGTATGTCCTTGATATTTTTTTATCTTGTAATGTTTAATACTTATGACATTTATAACTACAAAGTAAAAATGGGTTAAAAAATTGTGGAGGTATTATATTTTATTAAAATATATTATATTTTGTATTTTTGTTACCATAACTCTGATCTCATATTCTGAAATGTCTGAACTGATTAGGATGGTTCTTTTTTTAATTGAAAGGGTAGGCCCTCGATTAGATATTTCTATTTTCAATTTTCTCATTTGAAAATACCCGAGGCGTCAACTGTAGTTATCTAATGCCTTACAATTATAGTCTCTTTCATCATAAATTTAAGTGAGTTTATAATTATTCGATTGATTAACGAGACAAGCAGGTCGTCTGATGGTAAGCGTCACGCCTGCCCATAACAATTTCAGTACCACCCAGAACTTTGAATGCAAAATTTTGCGCGTCACTCACTGCGCTCTAAGACGTTAGTTAAGTCTCATTGCCCAGTAATTTCGCTGGAAACATTGCGCTTCAAACCGAAATACAGAAATATTTACACACTTCAGCTTGTTGGATGAATATCTGACAAAGGTGTGATACTTCCCCAGTTGGACTCATGCGTAAGAGGCCTACCACTATAAAGATATCAATATTATCTCTCTATAGAAACGTAATTTTTAGGTATAGACAGGTTACCCTATACATTAATCTTGACTTCAGTACCTACCCACACATAAAGCTCTCGTACATTTCCAATGACATCTACCTAAACATTTAAAGCTTAACTATACTCTCTTAAACAATAAAAAAACCGAATGAAAACAATGAAAAACATAAATCAGAAAATCAAAAGCAACAAACAGCATTGTCTAACCCGATAACGCCAGAGCGCTCGCCCCACATTCCTAATTGTGTCACCCTCGTCGATAAGCCTGTGTACCAATGCTCCAATGTTCCACTGTTCCTCTGAAATTAATTTAAATAGATACGCCGACATCCTTGTCTTTCCACTCGACTGAGCGTGAGTCGATTTGCAATCCACTCCGATGCCGGTTACGTTCACTGACTTAAAAATTTAAATTTATAACACGTATAAACTTTGCTGTTTAGGTGGACTTTGCTTGGTAGAATCCTGTTTCAAAAATGCTAACCAATGATAATAACAAATGTGGTCAGATAAGATAACACTAAACAAATGAATGTCAAAGGCAAAGTGGAAATAGGCTAAGTTCGTATTGGCATGAGGGCGTTTTGGGTAGTTTCGAAATGTAAATTTAACAATCCGTGTACGTATCTTTCCCAAACCGAACGACTAACGACTGTCTGACTTTTAACGGTCAATGTATTTTTTATGCAAAACGAACGATGATCGAAAACATTTCAGAACGTTAATTTCACCCACAAAATTCCAAACCGAACTCTAAATATTTAGCGTTTTTAACTGTTATTTTTGCGAACATCCTAATAGTGGGAAAAAACAGAGGAATGAACTCAAAAAACTAAAAAATAGAAAATATATTTTAATAGTGTAAGTAAATAAGAAAAAACTGTATTATATAAAAAAAAAAACGTGGGGTGCATGGGTCAATAGTTATAAATATTTCATTGACAGATATGAGAAGAAGGATTGTCATTTCGATAATATCTTAAAAAGCACCCCACGCTTTTTTTTTTTAATAAAACATTTTTTTCTTATTTACTTACACTATTAAAATTTATTTTCTATTTTTAGTTTGGTTTTCTATATAAAGCGTGTTTATTAGTTTTTTTTAAACTATTATTTATTTTCTACTTTTTAGTTTTTTTTTTCGAATTATTGCATTGTCATCGGTCTTTGACTGGTGCGCAAAATTTGAATGAAATCTGACCGTTTAAAGTGGGTCAAAATAGCGTCTAAAGGAGTCGGTTACAAACATACAAACATACAAGTACTAATATAAAGCGTATAAAAAGGAGAAGGTGATGAATTTGATTGTATTTGTCGTGAAATGTTACCACGTATTACATTTCTGGACCACTTAGGATGTTTTTTTTTTATATAGACGGTAGACCTCCATTGTGCAAGACCTTCATTGTCCCGTAGAAGCTTCAAGACTATTTGTATTATCAGTGTTTTTTTAGTAGATCAGTTTAAAATTGGTTGTTGGTTCAATGTACTCAGGTATATTATTATTTAGCCCTGTAATACAGTTATTAAAATTACTACTACTCATTTACTAATAGGTATTGTGTTCATTGATTTTCTATCTTGAAACTCGTAGCGCATAACTTGCCAAATTAAATAGTAATAATCAAGGACAATTATTTTATAGAGTTTTTACTTCAGTGTTGAATCTCTCTGCACCGTCTTTATGACCCCCAGCTAGTAATCGATTTTATTACCCTAAAGTACTTCTCAGTTAGCTTTAATAGCTCACATAAATCCACCTTTCCATCTATTACTATCGCACGCTTGCCAACAAAACTTGAACTTACTACTTCCATTTTTCAGCTCTCAAAGCTCGCAGTAGCTCAAGCGGAACAGAATCCTTTCCTCCGTCGACTGCGAAGAAATTACCTGCAAATAAAATATAGGCGCTTAGTAAATAATTTACTGCGTATCCACACATTTTTATAACGTGTAACTTTAAAATTATCGTCGTTTCCGGAATTTATGTCGCTCTAAATTATGTTGAACAGAAGATACAACTGCAAAGTGTGATTCGAATATATAGGCCAACATTTTTTTACAGATTTACTATTATATATTTTTTAGATCGTTTAGTGAAGTCACAAAATAATCCTGTTGATATATTTAAGAAGCGAAAAAATATCTACGCTATGTTAGTATAATTATAGGTAGATAGATAAACTACATAATTACAATAAATGAACAAAAATGAAGTGTACAATTATATTTAAGTGTAGGAATGGGCGGTCTTAACACTCAAATCCATCAGGGATTCAACAAAGAACCAACATTTTTAAAATTCAACATTTTTTTAATTGCAAGCTTTTATATTTGGTACTTGTTATTTTTTACAGGTTTATTTCTAAATTTAATGCATTTTAATGACCAAATTGTCACGATCTTTGCTACAAAAAAGTGACTACGTACCCCTTGTCAGTAATTAGCAAGTATACCTACCTATTTATACGTGTAGATACAAACTAAAAGCTTGCTCTAGAAGAAAATATATGTTTATACAGCCTCTAAACAAAAATGCACTAAAACGTTTATACGCAACAGCCAAATTTAATTTGCATAGGAAGCCAAAGTAAAGAAAGCACTAAATACAGACGCGCGGTCGTAAAATCGAGGAGACAATGTTACAGAGCAGCATGTGCGCGATGTTCGGCAATATAAAACAAAGTAGCCGTCAGAACGTCTAAACATAATTCTAGAGGAAACGGCTACGTGATGGAACAAATGGAATCGTGTCACAGTTCGTTCTAAATATCTGAGACGGTCACTCGAGTCAGCGCGAGCGTCATTTACGCAATACCAATTTGTAGCCAGTATCTAATCTTGAACCGTATTTGGTTATTGAACGCGGTCTCTACACTCCGTCTAGCGTTCATTAGACTCTTTTGTAACAATAAAAACAAGAAACGAACAGTGCTAAAAAAAACGACTGCGAACAAAACTAAAAAGAGGAAAAAAAATGTTGGTTACCAACTTTAAATCGTAATAGATCCTAAATGGTCATTCGAAATGAAAAAAGATAATAGAAGCTGATGATTTTCAAATACCTATTCAGTGATAGGTATCCCACATATCATAATTCATCGACTTTAATATTTTTCATTGTTCACAATATAACGTCTGGTTGCCACCATATGAAATGTTGATTACTGTCATGTCACTCGCAAAATTAAGACCTATTGATTGACGTAAGAATCATTAAAATCAGTATACGAGTTTGGTCTATATAGTCCCACAAAGGAACAAACTTACATACATCTATACTAATATTATAAAGAGGAAACATTTAATTGTTTGTTTGTTTGTTTGTATTGGATTAACTCAAAAAATATACACCCGATTTTAAAAATTCTTTCACTTAAAGAAGGTTAAATTATCAGCGAGTAACACTAGCAGTTTTTTATTTTTCAAAAAATTAGAGTTTCTTTCGAAAATTGCAATAATGTAACCCGAGGTATCAAATTGAATAAAAACTCGATTACTTTGTATCACAAACTAAGAAGGAGATACGGGTCTTTGTTTATGGAACGTTGCCACGGAAACGAAATCACAGTACATCTAATAATCATTGACGTAGGAAATTTTCTATGCTACTAATACACGAAATAATAACAAGTTTGTCAAGTACGTGAGTAATAATGCAGTTTTCTATGGTCAAAAGTACTGCTGCCAATGATTTTGAATTAGGCTTACTGGGGTTTTTTTTAGAAGATACGACGGGTATAAAAAAGCTTAAAAAAATAAGCCGTGGGGTGAGCGCTACCGATAAACTCAAAAAATACTAACCAATTTTAATAATTCTAGGCGTAGCGTACCGTAAACAAACCGCCGTGCGCCTCGACATAGCTCCATCCAGTTTTTTAAACCCAAGGAGGTTTAATTACGCTTACTTCCCACCCGGTTTTTTAAACCAAAGGAGGTTGAATTACAGCGTTAAACCTTTTAACAGTAACTGTAATTCAACCTCCTTGCGTTAAATATACTATAGACAAAATGGTACGTGAGTGTAAGAAATTGTTGTTGTTCTATTTGTCCAAATAAAGTATCTACTAATTTTATCTTTTTATATATCAATCCGTGCGAAGCCGGGGCGGGTCGCTAGTATCTAATAATTTTCTAAAGGTTTTTTTTTTTTGGTATCCTTTCATGATCCAAAAATGTTTCCTTTAAAATTATTAGATATGTTCTCGCTAAGCAGGCGTCAACAAATAAAACATACTCGTAGCGTTAGCTAAAATAATACATACATAGGCTGATAAACACATAACCCACATTAGGGGTACTTGGGTATGGAATACTTTTCTATTCCGACGTCAAAAAGTGCCATGGATCTACCAATAAGAAAACACAGGTGTGCTATTTTAATTATCATCTGTTTATCTGAGATCCTAACGAAAAATATATACAGAGTAAAAGCACAGTTGGAAAGCTAAACAAAAAAAAAACAACTTATTTTAATACAATATTTTCTCAGCCTTAGTCCAAACGCACGCAAATAAATTTGATGTGTTGCACTCACGTGAGAATGTGAGTGAGTATCTCGTTCGTTTCAAGATGAGCCACTGTGTTGCACTGTGACAGCTACGAATAAACATGAGTACGCACTGAAAATAAAATATTATGCGATCACATTTGAAACGCACGAGCTAAAATAAACGCGTGTGTCACCGACCAACTCGGTGTGGCCTAGTACGGCACATTTAGTTTAACCGGCGAACTGGAGCAGTTTGGGAACTAATGCATAAACTTGATTCTAGCTCTATTTCAACGACATGAAGAAGACTGGAGATTGAATGTGTCGTAAACGTTCCAATTATCTTTGAGACATATACTTTTCCATTAAAAATTTATTCCTTCGTCTGTTTTATAACATAACATTTTGGCCTAATTTTAATGTAATTGAGCGTAAAAGTCTGCATTTTGGTCTGAAAGCTTTTATTTAAGACCTTACTCGTATGTATGTCCTGGAATTTTGCATTCAATATTTCACCCACTTATAATGAAGCTATTGGGATGAAATTTGGCACACACGTTTGGTTCTCGTGACATTACATGGCTAATGCATAAAAGTTTAATTTTATAATTTTTATTCATACATATTTGAATGTAATTGCCTATCTAATGTAAATTAGGTAAGAAATAGGAACAACATAACTAGTTTTGCAACGCCACAAGTAATTACATGTTTTAAATTTGATTATAATGTCAATTTAAGTTCTTAAAGGCGGACCCAGAAAATGTGAAAAAGATTAACAGTTATTTTTTATATTAATTCTCGCATCTGAATGTCAGATTTTTGTTTGAGTAACATTGACATCTGTTAGGCTCGACGTTAATCTTTACACAGCCGGCTTTTTCTGACACGCTTTATTTGAGGGGAGTTCTTGATTCAATAAATAGGAGAACAAATTCAAAATAACATTTAGAAATAAAATAAACTTTGGAAATAATTATTTTAATTGTGTTCGATAAATTGAAACTAGTTTTTGACACTTGTTTAATGCTCATGGCCCGAAATAGATCTAGGTATAACTTAGGTATAGCAGTATTATATAAGTCTTTTCTTTGTTTTTCTTAACACAACTTTTTTTCATATCTCTACAACTGATGTCAATTGCGTAGGAGGAATATTGCCCAGTTTGGGAGGTAGCGACTAAATATAGAAAAAATAAATCTCAACAAAGACCTTCCCGTGCAATTGAAGATATGGCTGCCTAGGTACGTTTATTACACAAAAGTTTTAAGTAGGTACTTGGGCCATTTCTCTAATATAGAGGTACTATATCTCAAGACTAAAAAGTTCTTTTCAACGGCAACAATTGCCTGAGAGACATAAATCACATTATCCAAGGTACATCACTCGATCTTTGACGATAAAACGCTCCAAGATGATACTTATTTACTTACTAGACTCTGATGAAAGGAATTTTCTACCAAAGGATCTATTTACGACCTGTCTATCAAAACAGACGTCTTTTAATCTTTTGAAATGGCGTATTTTCGGGCAAATATTGCGTATAGACTACATAACAGACCTGAACCATAGAGTTGTGGAGGAAATTGATTTCATAAGCAGCTGTCTCCTTGTATTCGTGTAGATATATTAAAACATGGAGCGAAACATTTCGAGCTATATAGGATGAAGTGAGTCGGGTCGTAATTAGGGTTGGTTATGTAATAAGGGATGGAATAAAATAAAGAAATGACGGAACAAAAGCTTGCTCAGACATGCGTGGTTATGTTGGTATTATGAGTACAAATAACGGTCGTGACGTGCATTTAGTGGTAGGTATATGTTTGTTAGGCGGCCGTAGGGCAACACTGTTCTCATTCTCATTCCACTTGCCAGTAATTCCTATTCAGGGCTGCTCCGGCGTCGGGATCTAAGTGCTAATAGTGATAACGGGTTCAGCCTCAAGCGACCCAATATCACTAGTATGGAATTATATTCTCGCCTTATTACCGCGGACTTGGTTACTCAGCTCGTCTTAGAGTTTTTGTTATCTCAGCATTCCAATGCTTTTTTACAGCTAATGTGGCTTTTGGAACTTGTGAAATGTCTTACTTTTCAGGAGTAGGTACTTGCGTAACCATGACATACTATTTGAATGGATGGATGCATTGGATGGTTCTCAAATTCTTTGGCGCTCGGCAGGCCTATCCCAAATATCTGTTACGCATTAAATGCTAACGTCAGTTTTCAGTATACTACGAGTATGTCAATCTACTTATCATAAAAATGAATGTTTATTTATTCGTCTTCTATACCATTAATCTGATTACGATGAAACTTTGGTGAGTTATTTGAATTATTGTGTGCGCGCTTGAAAAAGGTCTCTGACAAACAAGAAAGAAAAAATCCTTCTATGCGTTGGCGCATCGGTCATCTGATTGAGTTGAAACTTTGCACACTTCAAAATATTGGTTGAAACGTATTCTTCGTTCACTTGCTTGGACGTTTCTGACATAAAAAAGAAAGAAAGAAAATAAACGAAAAAGTAGAAGTATTGTTTACTTAAAGAAATACAAAAAATAAATAAAGAGGCATTGCTACTTACATTCAAATAGAACTTCTAGTAAATTATCCTCACTTTAACTATGGCTGACTCACGAACCTATCTAACCACCACTCACAGCTAATCGCCTGGTTATAAAGCGCTAATACACTTTATCGTGCTATATCTCGGTGACAGCCGAAGTCGTATATTTGCGACGTCACAGACGGTGGGCGGCGCTATTGTTTCTACTCTTGTTGTGCTGGATCGGTGCCAGAACGAATGCGGAGCTATGAACATCAGCAATCCTCTTAATAACTTGTATCGGTTAATCAACCCAGCGAAGGTTGGCAACTAGATACGAAATGTTTAAAGTGGAATAATATCGAATAGCAAGGAAAACGTGAGGTGTAATTTCGAGCACACAACTATTATGTACTCGAAGGGTGTAATATCTTGAATTGACGCTTTGATAGACAGCTTTTGGCTACTATGGTCACTATTAACATATCATGGCAAAAATATACGCTTCTTTTTTGTGGGATGAATTTAGCAACAACCATCATAAAGCAAATGTGATAGATAGCTCTAATTTAACTATTTTTATTGCAGTATCAGTTTTTAAAGGCTTTAATTTAGTCCACAAAATTCAACTGTTATTTTATAGAAGCTGTGCCCGCCCACGGCTTTGTCCACGTTGTCAGTTTTACCTATAAGGATGTTCCAAATTTCGTTCAGCCGTCTAGTATTTTTTAATCGATTGTTAGGCTACTTGTCATCGGATTGAAATACCAAGTACACCAGTTTTTAAGTCAAACCCTAAGTTATCCATAAATGAAAACTGCATTGAAATCGGTCCAGTTGTTTTCACGTGAAGCGTGAACAGACAAACAGATAAACACTATTAAAAAGTAACCTATTTTAAGTACCTACCCTTGGGCACTTTTTTTACTGTTTTATTATAAGTATAGATAGTTTTACAGTGTCTGAACATTATTGTGGCACACGGCTATTAAAGTCGGAAAATACAATGCGGATTCCTGCACTACGCACCTTCTTAGCGCAAATCAACTGACCATGGCTATTCGTTCCTGCTAAGCCAACAAACCATCCACCATGCTCGTCTAATAATGATCACAGCGGCTCTACATTCTTGATATAGTTGCAAAAAATACTGCTACAACTTTGCTATAGTTTCTCCATTTTTGTATTATTCATCGTGAATATTACACTTCATTGTGATTATCAGGAATTTAGGCAATCGATGGGCAATTCGACATTTACTGAAAAAAATTAAGCTTGTAAATAGACACAATCTAAATCCCCTGTACAGGTCAATCAACCCAAACTTGGCCAATTAGGCCTGAGGGGAGCAGCGGGTATACGAGATGGGAATAAATATGCGACTCCCTAATAAGTGGGGAATATCGAACGGTTGGGGAAAATGAGCCCTTGCAGCTGATAGTTATTAGCTGATGATAATATAAGAGAGGAGTCAATGGCGAGAGTGAGTTTCGGGGGAGTTTACATGGCGGCAACTTCCTTCGTTATCTGTGCTCAAAGATCGCAAAATCTCACTGAGTGAAAAAACAGTCTTTGCTGACGTGTCAAAAGTTTTAGATTTGTGGCAATGACGCAAAACCTAACCCTACCACAAGTGAAACAAGTGCTGAAGTGAAGTGAAACGACTTCAAAAAAAAAACTACCAAACCAATTTTGATGAAGTTCACATGGGACTACACTAAAAGTCTACCCTTTTAAATAAAACAACAACCATCCAAATCGGTTAAGAAATCTTAGAGATTTTAGGTAATATAAACACAAAATCGAATGGATTTACTAAAAAATAATTTATTATTGAAAACCTACTAAACATAAATTTAAAAAAAAACATACATTTAGCTGAACATTTATATGTTTCCTTTTGTGAAATAGATTAAAATAAGCGAAAAGTGCCACTGATCAAACCTAAATAAATCGATAGTGGACTTCAGTACAAATAAAAAATGTTAGCGAACTAGGGTCCTAAAGTTGCGTTTCTGTGAATTTAGAGCTTCTGATATTTGAGAGAGCGTATTAGTAATTATACGCTAACTTTGAGGACCAATTTCTCAGAAAAGAGAAGAAAATATACGAGTTTTTCACTGCACATGTCAGGTTTCTAGGTCCCATTTGACCTGAGCTGTTTGTGGAATTTCTGCTCTGTTAACGTACTATGGTCGTTTTAGCAGTGGTCGTGGCCACGTCATGGATATCGAGATTTGCGTAAGAAATTCTGGAAATATCATATTTATTTCAAAGGAGGAGGGGGACTCATTTTGGCTGTTTTTTTGTGTTCTTATCTCCGGGATTTGCATCCGATCCATACAATATTTTTTATTTTCAGTATTATATATAACTAATTAAAATTGATTATTACTTTTTTTTTGTAAATCCAGCTATTCGTGTCTATTATTGAAGTCAAATAATTAAAAGTTTGTATGTATCGATGTATCTATGTATCTAAATATTTTGTCTGCCCTGGCATCATACAATTCAAATTTCATACTTCCCGATTAGCTATCCGGCTGAACCTTTCAGCTTACAAACCGATGACAAAGTAACACAAACATATACATATAATGTTAAAAAGCAGCAAAAAAAAGTGACATTCATTAAAAAAACCGTAAAATGTTTTTTTTATTTTAGTTTTTTTAAATTATACTTATTATTAATAATATCGTATGTAGCCCGATGAATATAGTGTATTTCTTCATCAATTTGGGAGTGGTACCAAATTAAATTCTGGCATTTAAGCGGTGGATCTTGATGACAAAATAGTTTTTGTTTAAAATACGAGACAACAGAAGTATTCGCAAGGGCCTTGGACTTATTTGTATTACTCTGAATCATTGTCTTGTCAACCTAGTACAATTCTTTTCTCTACAAAAAGCAGTTAGAAGATGTTTGTGCAGATCGTCTGGGAGCTCGAGAGTACATTGATTTTGAACTACATAAGGGTATTAGTCCAACTTATAAACTATCTAACAAAGCAAATGTTTTTGTTTCTTCTTCTATTGAGTCAGTGTTTCAACCATTACGAAAGGGTGAATAGAAGTTACATAATTTATTGCTAAACTAAGCAAACATTTGATCCACGTCAGAATGGTACTCCCCTGAGACACTCCGACTGACTGACGTCTGGCATAAGCCTTATCTAAGGCTTACCCCAGACAAGGACAATCGGGCAACGTGCATACAAGCACTAGCACATCTCGGGACACAAAGTGTCTGTTTTACATACTGATGCGTTTCAAGTATTTTTGGGTGCCTCGGCAGGTGGGCGATGAAACAGTACATACGCTTTATACAAAGCAATGTTCCATATTTTTCAACTTCTAGTTACCTACGTCCTGTAACTTAGACTTTTTACTTTATTTTTCCCATTTTGATTGTTTAATGATTGTGGGACATCTCATTGTCACTTTTATCTTTTATATTTGTATTTGACATATGTTTTTTACAAATAATGACATCTGAAAAAATTATAAAACATTAACAAATATGGAAAAAATGAAATCCCCGAAGAGTTTCTTGGTTCTCTCTTCTATAACGGGCGTATTTCCAAAGCACCGGTAGAGTCAGAAGGGTATTTCCTTTTCCTGTGAGAGATTTAACTCTGCTGGCACATGAAAGGGAAATTTCCTTTTCAAACTCAACGTTTTTTTAATTTTTTTTTATTACTTTGAATGACGAGACAGGCTGGTCACTCGCCTGATGGTAAGCGTCACGCCTGTCCATAATAGTTGCAGTGCCACCCAAAACTTTGTTTGCAAAGAATACTTAGTTTACCTAAATTTTATTGATTTGATCTCATTATAATATCTTATGTATTTCATGAGATATTAATTTTAACTTGTAAATTGCTATTATTTTGCCTATTTACAATAAAATCTTTGACTTTGACTTAGAAGCTTTCGCCGCCTTATCAGCAAACCTTGAGCCTTTATTAACTGTATACTATGAAATACAAACAAGTAACTCATACATAAAACATTCGGACAACCTACATTACTGGCTCACAGGTAGCCCAAATGTTTTTTATACTACTACCGGTTGGCAGCGTACCCACACATACTGGTGGCATTGCCCCGCTGAATTGCAATGCTGATTCGATGAGCCAAATAGGTCCCAGCATTTTGGTCCTGCGTCGCAGCGACCAGGGCTCAGACAGGTTGAAAATACGATGAGCTCGCGATTTCGGATTTATTTTAATTACATTAAGCTACGCTCAAGCATGGCGTTGAGTAAAAACAGTTGATATGTTTAAAAAATCACGGAACTTTGAGTACTATACAGCAAATGTACTTTGTAAGTGGCACAAGTGACGCCACGTACTACGTAAGAGATCGTACGTGACATCACTGCAAATCCTACGAAGCTACAGTCGACTACGCCGTAGCTCGTAGCAACCACGGAAGCCTTTGCACCGAATGCTCAATCACGCGTTGGTGCTACGTGCATAACGGATGTTAAATGTAAGAAGCACGTCCAAAGACGTCATGCTTCTATAATACGCGCATTGATCTGACGTTATCTTTGGCGTGAACTAAGTATCTGAAGTGAGAGCTTTGCTTTATACTTATGTCTACTTACTGAAATCATGTCTTAAAAGACAGTGAAACTGTGAGCTAACACTCAACAGTACTCTATGGCACCGCGTAGTCCGTACCGTACACCAAATAGAGTTCGATTTTTGGTGTTTTGTGGTGTAACTTTCTAGAGCCGCATCGCGCTTATTGTATTTTCACCACACTTTTATTATTCATACATGGTTTTAAGAACTGAAATTGGACACGTACAAAAGTAGGCTAATGCGATAAATACATTTTATTTTCACCCGAGTGCGGCGAAGCAAGGGTAGGGTAATGAGTATAACAGTCTATGTATGTATGTATGTATCTATGTATGAAGGAATGTATGGATGTGTGTATGTATGTATTTATGTGGGTATATGGAATAAATCAATCGACTCGTTTTCATTTAAGTGTCATAGGCAATTTTAGTTTTTGAACTTATGTTTTGTTGTGAAACTGATAAAACTGAGATATAAGTAGTGGTACTAAATCAAAGCAAAAGAGCAGTTCGCGTTCTTACGTCATATTTCGTGTCTGCAAAGAAACAAGTTTTCACTTAACCTAAATTACCCAAGTTACTCCCTCAAGAAATTACAATTTCAATGTAACATCCAACGTTAATCCATGATTAATTTAGTTGTAAAACGACTACCGTGAGACAGGGGGACATTACCAGTCAAATTACACTGCGAAAGAGACGATCCGACACCACTTCATCTCTAATTAAGTCCGCGACAAACTTTTCTAAATTAATGTATTCAATTTGAAATGTGCCGTAAAATAAGCAGATCGAAGCCAAACCAGATAAATCCACGTCTCCCCTCGCAGCAGGATCATAACTTTTAAAGCCACCTGTAATTGACCGGCCACCCGTAATTTTCAAATGTTATATCGCTGGAGTATCGCGCAATCCGTTCTCTTAACTAACTCCATTTATTTCTATCGGGCGCCATTTGCTAAGAGTTGTGTAGGTATGATTTTTGGAATAAGTTTATTTCCATAAACTAGTGCTAAACGAAACGGTAACATAAGATGAACAACGTGTGATAATGCGAAAGGAGCCGAGCCTACGATCCGAGCCAAGCCTACGATCCAAGCCGCGCCGTGCATGTAGGTTCCTATGTTACACGGCTCGTGGAACCAAATAAGCTCACTAAAACGAAGCGTGCTAGCACGAGCCGAGCCGAGCCAGGCATGTTAAATGGTGCGCTGTTTGGTGCGCCGCGAGCTATTTTAAAAGCTTTTATTTACTATTTTTCTTTACTTAACTATTTCTGTCTGTCCTGGAATCTTGCAATTCAAATTTCGAGCACTTTCCGATTAGCTATCCGGCTTAAAAAAACTTAAAAACGTTAAAAGAGAAAAGGCAAAAAAAAAGTACTTGAAAGCTTCTTTTTTTAAATTATATTTATTAATTTTAGGGTTAGCACTCGTCTAGTACCCATACAATATATAAACACCACTATGCAATGCCCTGAAAAATAATGTTTAGTAAATCATAACTTCCGAACTAATATTTTACTACGAAAGTCTGTGAGTATGTAATGCTCCGTAACAGCTGAATGTATTTTGATGAAACTTGGTATACTGTTATCTTAGGTCCTGGAATATAACATTAAACTAAGTAACTATTAGTGTCGTATAATTTAACACGCGGGCAAAGCCGCGGCGTGCAGCTAGAAGTGTCATAATTTAGAAAACTAAACTAGAGCCAAGGGATGTGTTTTTATCTGTGCGACATAATGGATAAATTCACGGAAATCTCATTGTTGCGGTCAAATAGCGCGTATTTGCAGTAAAAAATGAATGATCTGTTACTTTTTCTTGCCATTATTAAGCAAGTTTACTTTATATTTTCATATCTTGGATCTATAAATACCAAACCACAAGCCAAGTACAAAGCTCGAACAAAAATTTGCACCGGAAAATGGCATGACTGTAAATTCGAGAACAATCTGCGGTTCTTTTTAGCGGCGTACCTGTTATGAAAACGCGCAATTTTGCTTATCGTGGTTCCTTTTTAAATGGATACTGGAACACAAGTAGATTGCCCACACTCGCTACAATGCACTATTAGAATTTAAAGCCCATTCCATCTGATGTTCTAGATCGTTTGTTTCAAGAATTACGTTTGTTCGTGTCTTTTGGTATCGATGGCTTGGTGGTTTTTGTGGACACTGATGTACCAACAACAATTTAATAGTAACTATTAACCTTTCGCGATTGGAACACAGTTAAATATATAAACAGGGCTTAATCGCGCTGCAGGCTTAGCACTTATTACATGTAAAAGGGGATAAAAACAAGGGAAAGATAATTTGTCCACCCCATGCTAGGCCGACTGAAAGCTTATAGTCACTAGATTCGAAAGTTTTTAGACCTGAATATCTCAAATACGTTATATAATCACGTGGCTATGTACTTACTAGCTCGGCCACCTATAAGGAATTAGGGGGTGATGGGTTGGATAATGTGCACTTTGGATTGCGTTAACGGTCTTGTACATGCTTTAAAGATACCTCTGTAGGGTTTGTGAGAAATTTTAAACCTGACCAGTACTAGCAAACACAAAAAACGAGCGAATTGACACCTTTTACAGACTAATTGGCACATTAGGCCAAATATTCTTAAGTCGCTGTGTAAATCGGCGCGACGGTAAATTGATACGGTCTAACGCGGTCTTACTTGCATACATTTGAAACGTATATTCAACTAAAACAAACACACTTACGATATCTACTGGCATACACCGCCAGGAGACATCGTAAGAGCCATTCTTACACTCTGCAAATATGTAATGGAATTCACGCATGGTATTTTACCTTCTAAAAATAAAGTAAAAATGTTAGGCACGTGCAAAAGCGAGGAGCCGGGGTCCAATCCAACCACTGAAACATTAACGTGTGTGGGTCCGACCATTGTTTTTATTATAAGCAAGCGTTGTGGCCTTTTTGTTCTTCGCCTTTGTCAAAATTATGATAATGGAGGTGTTTGAAGTGCGCTGTGAAGTTATACGTTTAAAATTATGAATTTACAAGTTGTGGGTGTCTGGCACCAACCAACTAGATGGAAATGAGTACTTGGTGAAAACTTGGGAATGTCAAGAGTTGTCTGCCTCTGTGGAGTTAGAAAGTAAAATAGTATTTTGCTCTAAAACATTTAATAGTTCTCGTTACTTATCTTCGAATACGTAAGTTATTGCAATGTTTCGAATTATGATTCGTAGGAATATCTTGTCTTGTCTGATCTGTGGTAACTGATTTTGGCAAAATCGATATTGGCAATAGAAAAAAAATACAATTTACTTCCACCCCACAATAAAAAAAAAAAAAAAAAAAAAACACGTCAGCGTAAACATGAGAAAACCTTTTTTAACAACCTTAGAATTTTGTTTTTGTTACGATTGAGAGAGGTATGAGTATCATCAATGTATTCTTGCAAATAAATGATTGATTTGATTTGATTTGAAATGTTTAAGTCGTTTTTTATTTTTACTAGCGCAACTAGGCGCCATTTGCCATGACGCATATGCTCAGCAGAAGATCCATCTACGTTTCCAAGAATTTTAAAGCTTGTGGTGTAGAAACGTCATTTACTGCCAGACAAACGACTGTCTACCAACCCATTTGACTCAGTGCGGTCGCAGCGGAAGGTACCGACAAAATATTGCGACACATTAAAGTGACGTAGTTATAGTTGACACATGCCATTTGCGGATTGATATATCACACTAGCTGTACCCGCGGCTTCGCACGCGTGGTCATTTCTCTAGGTTAACAGGACCTAAAATACCGATATACCAACATTTGATCTAATTTCTTCAGTCATCAAAAAGATTTTTATCGTTTGCTCGGCGTCTACTCATCGCATTGAGATACAAAGTACCCCAGTTTTTAAGTCAAACCCTAAGCTAGCTTTAGCTGTATGAATCCTGCAACGTAATCGATCCAGTAGTTTTTACGTGATGCGCTAACAAACATACAGACAAACAGACAGACACGATTTAATAATCTTATATTCTTGTTCAATAGCTTATTTTATGTACCCACCACATTTTTTTTTAATTATCTTCTTTGTAGAGAATATTTCGTTCTTATTGCTTTACTAGCTGTGACCGCGGATTCGCACGCGTGGTTATTTCTCTAGTTTAAAAGTACTCTATGTGCTATTCCAAGAACTAAAATACCAAAATTTAATCAAAATTCCTTCAGCCGTCAAAAAGTTTTTACACAGCAGTAGTTTTAGTACACCAGTTTTTAAGTCAAATCCTATACTATCCAACAGCAAAAACCGCATCGTAATCGGTCTAGCAGATTTTTCATGATGCGTGAACAAAAATACAGACAAACTAACAAACAGACAAACAGGCAGATTTTTAAAAATGTTATATTCTTGTTCAGTAGCATATTTTAAGTACCCTAGACCATGTTTTTTAATTATCTTCTTTGTACAGACTATTTCGTTCCTATTGCTTCATTATAAGTATAGAATATAATGCAACAAGCATTTCAGCATGTATCGTGCTCGTGCTACATATAGTGAGGAAGTTAAGGAAAAAAACAAATAAACTTCAATTTGGACTTTGAATGATGACGCATTATGGTTTTACAAATGTCGTAATCTAGCCCCTTCAGTCCTGTGCCCTAGGAGTGCGCTCTGTGAATTCTTCAACCAGTGGGTTTACATTATAATATATTACTTGTTAAGACCTATCTTGAATACAGTCACAAGTTAACAAGTATATTACAATAGTATCTGTGCCTGCAGCTTCACACGCGTGGTCATTTCTCTAGGTTAAACATACTGGATGTGCTGTTCCATGACCTAAAATACCAATATATCAACATTTGATCAAAATTTCTTCTATTCATCGGATTGAGATACCAAGTACCCAAGTTTTTAAGTCAAACCCTAATCTATTCAACAGTAAAAACCGCATCGCAATCAGTCCAGTTGTTTTTACGTAAAAACAACATACAGACAAACAGACCGAAAAGATTTAAAAATATGTTATATTCTTGTTCAATAGCTTATTTTTAGTACCCTAGACCATTTTTTTTATTATCTTCTTTATACAGTCTTTTTCGTTCTTGTTGCTTTACTAGCTTCAGTCCGCGTCTTCGACCGCGCGGACTACAGTTTATCACAAAAAAGTATCCTATGTTCTTCTAGGATATTAAAAACCGATGCAAAAGTAGGTGTATAGCACCACCTCTCTTGATGTTATTGACAGACTTCTTATTTCGTTTCCATGGCCATCGTTCCTTACACAACGTAATCGACATTTTCCAGTTTGCCCATGGAAACTTACAATTTTCCAGGATAAAAGTATAGATTACTTCAAAATCCGTCAAAATCAAATTCCGTCTAGCCGTTATCGCGTTAAAACTCACCAAACAAACAAACACATGTTTTCACTTTTATATTGAAGTGGAATGTAAGTATAAAATACATACCAAGCTTACATGCAAACCATAGATAAATATGTATAATTGATAACGGCTTTCCTTTTTCTTCAATAGCTAAATAGGTAACAAAAAAAAAAAGGTTAAAACGTAACAAAAACTAGACGACTTTGCAATCAAAATATGATCGTCATTTTCTCTTGCCCTACTTCCAAGGCTCATACATTATTATTCAGTAAACTGCTTCTACACGTTTAGTCTAAATAAACACGAATGCATCACAAGCGTCGAGATAAGCAAACCCAGCATTACGCAGGAAACCCGCGAGCGACAATATGACACTCACTTTATATTCTCAGCCGAGCGTTCCTTGAGATAGCGTATTCTGCGCAGAACTACAACTAAATCTCTTACACTAAAATAATAGAGACGGGAAGTGGAACGTCTTTGTTGACGTTCGGTGGGACACACAGGGCGAATATTCTGCGAATAACATAAAACTGTTTATCCATGGTAACCTTCGATGAACGATACAAATAAAAATCAAGCACTTCTTACTCGTGCATTATTCAAAATGCGACTATGCGTCTATTTGTGTGATGCGTGGTACAAAACCGTACGTCACAGTTCGTCATCAAAAGATCGCTAGCGATATTGTGCCATCCTTTTTCAACACTCATTAACCCGTATCGCTTGCCTGTTCGCTCCACGTAAACATTTACGTGTTACGCACAAAAGCGTGTGTCAGCGCGCCTAGTCGATTAGTTATGTTGGCTGCCCGGCTCAAAACTATGGATAGCGGTTTTTAGTTTTTATGATGATTAAGTTTAGTTACCTATTTGCCAATTAAAGAAGCCGTCTCCACTATAAGCAGGTAATGCGCGGAGTTTTTAAATTGCGCGGAGTTTTGGTGGAACACGAATCGGGCGAATTTAGTGAATCCTTATTTGTTTCTTTCATCGAAGATGGTAACCGATTATAAACCCGATACGGTTGATCTGATATGGCGGGCCTTGCATTGGGTGGATCGTCTGTTCACGCTATCTTCGACGGCTGAATGTCAGGGGCCGAGCAAAAGGTACAAAATGTACATAAACATTTAAACCTACTAATTTTTTTACAATGAGTTATGGAGTTGAATAGAATACTTCTTAATGATGAGTGAAAGGTTGGCAGACATGTATTTTTAATTAGGTAGTTATTTTTATTCATTTGTAAACTTGTCATTCCCACTAAATTAATGTGCTTTAGTTTTATTGTTTTGTGACGAAAGACATACTTTTTGACTCGTATACATTATACATACTTGGAAATCATTGCATATTTTTGCATCCATTATAATGTTATTATGTAGGTAACAGAGTATTAATTTACCTAGTATTTACTTATAATATGTACTATATGCTGTGCCACCGATGTTACGTTAGTCGGTGTAATGTAATGAAACCCCAACATCAATGTTATTTTGCGGTCAGATATACCTAGCTGGTTATTGCATATAAGCAGTGAGACAACAAGATTTTCTAATAAAGGATTTGCGTTGCTTTTAAATTACTTGGTAACGTGACGTCAGCAAATAAAGTCGTTAGAGAGGTTTGTTTGTTTGTCGTATGAGGTAACTGGTAGCTGGCCTCTGGTGTCAGAGTTTATCAAGCCGGCCGAGGGCCTCTGACATGGCTTAACGACTGCTATTTTTTTAATAACAGTCGGGACCGACAGCTTAACGTGTCCTCCGAAGCACGGTGCGATGGAAAACCGCATATAACTCAGAAAAGTCATTAGAGAGGAGAGAGGTTAGAACCATGTTAGAAGCCCTCGGGCGGCCTGAAATATTCTGACACCAGAGGCCAGCACTACGTCACATGACAAGCAAGCAAGCTAATAATTAGTTTCATCATTTTTTTCTTCTAAATTATCATTACATTTGTTTATGTTACTTACCTGTACTAATAAGTCTTCCGTGCAAACGTTTTAAAAAACCTAAGATTTGACCAATATTTTTTGGTGTGAAATATATTTACTGAAAACAATGACGTAGTTGCTTGTAGTTTTGTGGTGAAATTTCTTTAAAATCACATCGAAACGAGTACGGGTAAAAAAGTGAACCGTTACGAAAAGGTCTACTGTATCGCCTGCTTTTATAATTCTGTAGCAATAAGCTCCAGATATCAATTTTGGTGTAATGCTTTAGCTTATATATAGTCAGCTCGATGATGTAATGTTTTATTTTTGTCAAAAGAAACAGGGGGAGGAGGCAGGACGCACAGAGAAAAATCAGCAAAATTGATGTTTTTGTAATCTTTGATTCAGTATAACTCGTGATTTAGATAGGGCAGCATATTGGTTCGGGGGGTGAAAAAATTTGATTACATATAAAAAAGTTTACAAAAAGTCTACATAAGGGGGAGGTGGAGTAAATATCACAAAGCTGGCTATAGCCAGCGCCCGGAAAGTCCATACTAAATTAAAGATTAATAGGCACACTGTTGGAAAGAAGAATTTTTCAGAACTTCTTCTTTCCGCTCACAGCGGTACCCTAAACTCCAGCGCAGAGCAAATGAGAGGGTTCCAGGACCGGATCAAATTGTACGTGGCATAGACGTTTCACTAGAAACAAACGGCTGTGTGCCCCGACACTCCTCCATTCGTTTTATTTTAGTTAGAGGATCCATTTGGCCTGCAGTCTAGTGCGGCTTTTAGTTAGTTAGTTATTTCATATCCTACCATTCAAACTGGAACTACTAACTTTTGCACACTGTGCTTGTGAATCTGTATGTGATAAAGACTTTAAAAGAAACCGAAGCATCAGGCCATGTTAAAATTAGGTTATCCGACAGAGAACCAAAGACACCGACATAGTTCAAAGAATTAGCAAGCTATAGTGATAATAAGCTGGTCATATTTGTCGAATGACGGACAACCGCTGCGGTAGTCGTGTCCTCGAGTGGAGACCGCGACTTGGAAAAAAATATAAGTATATAACCCCCTGACGACCCGCGAAAGGCGGCCAGCAGAAACTAGATGAGAAGAATCGAAGATCAGGCTCTGTGGAGTTCAATGGGAGAAGCCTATGTACAACACTGCACGAATACAGGCTGATGATGAATGATGATATTAACCCAAGTTTTTAAAATGTTCAATAACAATTACCTACCTAAACTCTATACTAAGGATAATGAAAGTAATAATAAATAAACGAAACGAAAACGAAAACGAAACGAAATAAATTATAAATTATTATTATTATTATTATTATAATGCATGTAGCAGATACGTCCATATTCTCTTGAGGCTAGCTTAGTAAGTCATTCGTTTACCAAATCGTCCCTATCCATGTAGAAACTATATCTACTGTCAAGAACTCCCCGTTTTTCCCGTCCCTGAGTCACTTGTATAAGTGAATTGGCGGCGGCGGGCGCGACGATCCGCCATATTGGAATATGAAATCCCGCGCTGGTGCGTTGCGGTTTTTATTGCCCGACTTTTGCCGTACTTTACTTATAGACAGTTTCCAAGTAGCCCGTTTTCACGAGTTAATCATACTTCAGTTTGGAGCGAACTGTCAGCAGAAGTAGCGTGTTGTCAGTGCTTTATATAGATGACAACCACTTCTTGTTGTTTCCATGTTTGTAGGCCACTTTCTAACCACTGGCTTTAAGTAGAATGGCTGAGTCTTTATCTTATGGTTACGGAACCTTAAAATGAAGCATGCCTTAAGTTGGCCAAATAGCAGTGAAGCCACGGGTCGTTTCAAGAGTAAACTAGTGGATGTAACGAACATTTATTGTTTTACAAGAAGGAATGCGCATAGTTTCCGAGGCCTTTAACCATTAAAATACCTAAGCAGAAGTACCGACCATGAATTTACATCGCAATATGTAGCGTTGTACCCCTATTCATGGTATCAACTAATTCAAATGCCTGAGCTGATGCTAGAGTAAAAGGTTATAGCCCAATAAAGTTAGGGGAATTTTTGACCGAGCGAGCGCGAAGCGCGAACAGAGCGTCTCTGTTTCAGCTTGGGCAAAACTTATTTCGTATGTCCGGACGTCTGTCCGGCTGTTCTCCTCTACAGGTTGGATTTCTCAACCAATCTAGACGAAACTTGGTATACAGATTAAGCGAATTTGTAGAACTTTTAAGTCGTCGGGGATTTTTGAAATGGTAGAAATGAGGGTACTGTATACCTCCACCTTGTTAAATACTTTGATGGTTCTTTTTTAATTTCAAAGGTAGTAACTTTAAATTAGGCTCATAAAAAATTGGTGAAGATCTGTTGAGGGTCTTCGGCATGATGAGCAGAATATCTCCTTAAAATGCAGTAAATTTCTCACTTTTAGGTTTCTACCAGTGGAATCAGCCCTTTACCTACTAGGTAAGGATTGATGGAGCACCTTGGTTATTAATGTTAGTTGTACAATAAGGTAACTAGATGACGCTACTATGCACCTCTAGATTGTGTGCAAAAAAGTTTGTACGCGCGAGGTCTACAGCTCACAGAGCCACTAGTTTAATATCAGACAGATGAGCATGGCTTGTTTTGACAAGACGCTTTGAAAGTCAAAATAATCTTTCTCATTTGCATTGACAACATAGTCTTAGAGATGGAAAAATGCATGCGGCAATCATGACTAAAAAACACATTAAAAGCTTTACCAAATATCACAGACTAGAGACGCTCATATCCTTGACTCACGAGAAATTATATCTAAATGTATGTATAGTGCCATATCGTAGTACTGATCACTTCATGAATTGGTTTTAATTCATGAAGTGGTTTGGCCAGCCAGATGAATGAATGATCAGCGTTTGATTATGTATAAGAACAGCTAAACGCACGGCTACTTCATGATATGGTCAAACATTAGTGATCATATAACGTAACATAGGTACATTATCCACCGGTAGAGGCGCCAGGCGGAAGCCTGACTTAGCCGTGATTGGTGAGGAGGCGAAGATGGGAGATAGGGCCAAACGTGAATTAACAGATCATTAAACGTTGATATTTCAACGATATGATCAGTTTTAGCTGGCCATTTCATGAAATAGAACCATTTCTTGAAATTATAGACCACATCATGAAGTGTTCAATTCTATCATATGACTAGGATAATATGCATGATTTAGAGCACTGTCTCTAATTCCATTTCTTCTGGTGTGTTGCGGTTTTATTACCAGACTTTTGCCGAAAAGAGTTACCGATATCTCAGCCCTCTTGATAAATAGTGTTGTTTTCGAGCCAAGGCTTGTTTGTCGAACGTAGTGATCTGGCCCACTATTGGATGAAGGATAACGAGAAAACACCGCTTCGACCCGAATCCTTGTTTGTCTTAACTGTTTAGAAGTTTTGATAAAAATGTTAGTTATCTTTGCTTTGTGATTTCAAAAAAGTGGTTTTTGAATAATCATAAAAATATATTAAAAATATGTTTTTTTTTTATTTTTATTTTTTTTTACGGACTTGGCAATCGTTTGACCACGATCACACCTGATGGAAAGCGATGATGTGGTCGAAGGTGTAGCGCGCTTGCCTAGTAGAAACCTATTCACTCTTGACTTGAACACACCTGGGTTATAATTTACCGGAAACACTGACGGGGGCAGGGCATTCCACTCCTTTGCAGTTCTTATAATAAATGAAGAAGCGTAACGCTTCGTTCTTGTGCGAGGTATTTCAACCATAAAAGGGTGGCGCTTTGCTGATCGTCTAGTCGTACGTTGATGGAAGGGTGATGGGGGAATCAGGTTGTGCAGTTCTTGTGCAGTTCTTGTGCACACTCTCCATAGTGCAATCTGTAGAATACCGACAGGCTTGCTTCCTCACGTCGATGCGCCAGACTTTGAAACTTACTCTTTACCATAGTGTCATCCCCAATCAGCCTGATAGCACGTCTCTCAATTGAATCCAAAGACTTGAGCTGATACTTGGCAGAACCGTCCCAGAGGTGGCAGCAGTACTCCATACAAGATCGGACCAGTGCTTGATAAAGATTCAGAAGCTGTCCCGGTGTGAAGTACCGCCTAACCTTAGACAAAATGGCATTTTTTTTGCAGCTACCTTGGCTTTGGATTCAATATCAGACACTAAATTCAGGTTTGATGTGAGTTCGACACCCAAAAGCTCCAGATGGTCGCCTATTGGTTTTGTTACACTTTGGAAAGACGCGAAATCAGTTTAGAGGACTCTTTTTAGTAGAAAACAAACACGTCTGCGTTTTAGTAGCAATAAACTTGACCAGGTTATTGGACAGCGTCACAGCTGGCTTGAGCATAGGAAGTGTATCTCTCAACTATAGTACGTTTGCTCAATGTTGCTTTTTTAAACTAATTTTCCCAGTAGTATCAATAAAAATATATGTTTATGTAACAAAGTAGATATTTTGTATTACTTACATACAATTTAATTAATACCTACATACAATGAGACCTAGACTCACAAAATGTTTTCAGGTAGGGTGTTCTATTATTTTAAAGAAATGTATGTATATAATAACATTGACTTTCGTCGCCCCACATGTTTCACAACCCACATCAAGGTAGCGGCATCAAATATGAGGCAAGAATATACCACAAATTCCATCAAACCCGAAATTGTCTCCCGCCAGTTAGATACAATGTCGAACTGGCATGCAAGTATCGCTCAGTATACAATATACAAATTATTCTAATCTATGGGCATCGCCACAAGCAATGTGATTCGAAACTGGGGCGATCCCGATTCCAATTTGTGCTATTTGTCCTTGTCACTCACGCTACTAATCCTCGCTGTTTCGCTCACGGCAACGCAGGGCTGTCAATCTTAGTTAAGCCGCGACACTTGCACCACCATTATGTCACACTAGATGAGTTGTATAATTTTGCAGTGAGATTATTATAATGCAGTTTCCTTTGTAATATCTTTACTTATCATTGAGAGACGTAATTCCTTCAACAATCATTTTTAAATTTTACGTACCTCTTCAGGAAAACATTGAGAACACCGTAAGCGTCTATGTCAATAATTTTCCATTCAAGATATTTTTTTGGAACTATTGGACCCATTCAACTACATTTTTGGAAATATAGTTTGTAAGGAACAACTTGAAGAAGAATTCAAAATCCTAATGAATAAGGAAGATATAAAACATGACTGTGGCAGATAAACAAGAATTGAAAAGCCAACACCTCCAAAGGAGAAAAGAACGAAAACTTGGAATGTCCTATTCCTATCCCGAATGAACCAACAAGATTAGTTTTTAAATTCATAAAACTCCTACTCAATAAAATCAGCCGATATTACAATTTACATTATTATCACCGCAAGTTACAGAAGTTTTATTAAAACGTGGCAGCCCTAGTGCGACCCGCAATCACCGAGTGCTGCCCCAATGATATTTGTGTTCGATTATAATTAAACGTATGTCCTCTTTCTTTGAAATGTCAAGCTGTCTTTAATTAAAGACCACGTTTATTATAGATCCGTCCCTATTTGTCTACTAATTCCATAGACAACTGCACACTACTCCGTACTCTAGACATGCTTTTGACGAAAGTCGCAATGAGAGCATTAGATTATCGCCATTTTGGCGCTCATAGCAGTAGTATGGCAGTAGTGAGCGTCCACGGAACTAACGTATTACTATTGTTTATTCTGTGAATAACATCAGGATATGAAACAATGTCAATTTTAGTTCTTTGAACGCTCGGTGGGGGCGCTTTGAATCGGCACAAACGAAAGTACTACAGAGCAAATCCATACCGTGACTAATTCGAAAATCAATTTGTTTAAATTGTACTTATTTTTTTTAGTTCTTAAATTAGAGTAAATACATTAAATCTAACGACAATACCAGTAGAAATTAGATAACATTATGAATTCGGCATAATATCGGCTGAAGTGTCCTACATATACCGATCACTGTACTGTGCACAATGGAGGAACTTTTCCAATGCGCTGGCAATGGCATGTAGACGCTGGTACATAAAAGTTCAAGTGCAATCAAGTTAACTAAAAATGTATGACTCGAAGAAGAAGAACATAATATTATGATAACTTAATCTATAAGATTTTTACAAAACACAGATCAAGACCTAATCTTAACTTCCTAAAGTTAAGTAACGCCGAGTATTTATGTATCTGCTCACTTAGGGCAAGTTTCACTTACATTTTACGTATGGTCAGGGAAATAGGGCATGAACAATAAATCAACAGCAAGTATCATAAACATGCAGTCACGTAAGGTTGCGGAGCCATTATGTGATACATAATGTGGTACATCGTTGCAAGACGCCATCGAAACAAGCACGGACAAGCACCTTCACGAAAATACAATGTGGGTATCAAATTAAAGATCTTAGAAAGGAAGAAAGCGAATTCCAACAGTATATAATTTATTGGCAAAAGCTCTTTTTTGGCAGGGCAGGCGTGTTTTTTTTAGCTTTTAAGCTAGTTATTGTTAAAAAAATGAATGGTCGTTTCCAGTAAACAAATTAAACTTAAGGATATGATACTACGCTGTTTCAAAGTTAACGAAACACTCTATTTTCCAATTTAAATTTGTATATAAAGTTTGCATATTTGGTTAAAATATTTATTTCAAAGCCGTCTTTTACTTTGATAGATAGATAGGAGTTCTATGCAAAAAGCTTTTAATTTTTCTCGCACTAATTATATTTCCAATCTTCCGCCTAAACTTTCAGACCTAAAAATGAAACTGGAAACGAACGTACAGCCGCCGCTCGCGGGCTTGCTTTTGACAACCAGGATAAAGGTTAATTATTTTCTTCAATGGATTTGCTTCTAGAAACTTCGAGAGAAATGGAGTGAAAATAAAATTTGAAATGTCGCAATCAGCCTGGTGTTGTTGAACTCGTAAATAACTTTCTTTGTCTGCGATTAAATACGTCAGTTTACTCGTGGGGGAATTTCAAGTGAGTGGTATTTTAGTAGATAAATATTTTGTAAAACAGGTATATTTGGGAACTATTTAGTACTTGACTCGCTTGCATGTCGTATGGCCTCTGGTGTCAGAGTTTGTCAGGCCGCCCGAGGGCTTTAGACATGGCTTAACGACTGCTAATTATCAATAACAACCGGATACGAGAGAGGACGTTCCTCCCAAGTACGGAGCGATGGAAATCTGCACATACCTTAGACAAGTGGTTATACAACAAGTGGATACGGTGCCGAGGACCGCCGAACCTGGTATCACATTATCCACTTCATGCATAGTTTTCCATCCAGATCCAGATCGCGGTCAAACAATTATCTAGACCGTCATAAAAAAAAATTGCATTTCTGGTGTACCACTTGGCTACCATCACTCTGTTCTACTCTTACACATACTTGACTTATAAAATACTAGCTGCGTTCCACGGTTTCATCCGTGTGTTAATCCAGGATATAAGCTATCCTGCTACCAAATTTCATCCAAATCCGTGCAATCGCTTGAGCGTGAAGGAGTAACAAACATAAACACACGCTTCTAAAGTTAGTTGGCGCTTATAGGTTTTATGCATTTTATGACGTTTTGTATGGACCGTTAATTCTAATTATAGAGATTCTGCATCGGGCATACGAAGTGTTCCACTAGATAAAAGAGAGTATTCATTTTTAAAACTCTTAGCTCTTATTGGCCTCTTTACAACAGTGGCTATATCGATGATCGAAAGTAGGTACCTACAGAAGGTAGATATATCAAGCTGCTGACTGTACCAGCTGTAACCTTTAAAAGCTTCTACGCTAAGTAACTACAAACATTAGTTTTGTTAAAATAAGACGATTATTTCTCAAGTGTGCAAACTTCAAAGGGCAAATAAAAACCACTCGATCGCGTCGCCGAGGTAAGTCTAAAGCTTCTTAAGTAGATTGAACAGTGTAAGGACCTAGTATTGGGATGTACACATGTACAGTGGGGCCTATCTTAGGACCAGATGTCACTAGGACGTGTTGTAAGGAACGATGTGCGACATTGCACAATTTCAGCAAACTTCGCGTGTCATTTCCGATAGCGCAGCATAACTTGTTCCTCGTTGTGGTGATTAATGACTCCAGATTGCCAGAAACCTTTCATGTTCTTTGTGGAACTATAAAGCAGGTATGGCGCTTACCATCAAACAATTGGCTCTTCAAGTTGCATACTTATCTTGCTCAGAAATAGGTAATAAAATTGAAAACTTACAAATGTGTAATAAACCAAACGCTATTTATTTGACTACTACTAATAAAAATAAACATATAAATAAAGGCATATATCCTAGGTAAAGACCTAGTAAAAAATAAACTACCTAAATAAGTTCCGAACAACTGTCGAATCCGAACACACATAAGCTCACCGGTGAATAATCTTGCCTCTACAATGGATTACATGTATTTTAAGACACCCTATCTCCTTTCTAACATTGCGCATCCATTCTCCTTCCTCCATACACCTGATACTCGCGATCGATACGAAAAAACATTCAGAAAAACTTACAATCGAAGAACATCACGCAAACAGTGCGGTAACTTGAAACATTTTTCAACTAAAGAACAGCAACGATTTTAGATATTAAACTAGGCAAGATTTTAACTACAACTTTGTTGGCCGCAAGTGGACTTTTTAAGATTGGTTTTAAGATGAAAGATGCAATCAAGAATTAACAAGTAGGTACATCAAAGTAGGAGAACAAGTAATCATCAAAGTGAGAGAAAAAAACTCGAATAGCCTGCTAAAAAGTTTTATGGAGCCATACAGCCGCCATATTGTTTTTTTTTATGAAAACTTATAGCCTATGTTACTTGGGATGATGTAAGGATTTTAACGATACCCCAAATCTGTTTAGAAATTTATAATTTATGGTCGTCATCATCGTGTGCCATCTTCAAATTGAAGTTCGGAGGTCAGTAGGCAAAACTTCTTGCGATTCCATGTAGCGTCTTTTAGTTGTTGATAGCTAAGTATACTCTGAAAAACAAGTCAAATTATTATAAAAATACAAAAATACCCGACTGCGAACAAAATTATTGAATTCGAGCTGACCGCCCGCAAAAATAATCACACTAATGAAATATGAATAATAGAATATGATAAAAGAAAATGTGAATGTTTGTATGTATGCATATGGGGGGGGGGGGGGTGTGTTGGGTGTGTGTGTGGGTTTGTGTGTGTGGGTGTGTGTGTGTTTGTGTGTGTGTGTGTGAATATGTTTGTTACTTTGAACGGATTTGGATAAAATTTGGTACGAGTGTAGCTAGATTAACCTGGATTAACAAATAGGCTTGACACTTGATTACGGGGCATAACACTATTTATCCCGGAAAAATGTATGGTTCCTCAGGGACGCGGGTGACACCGCGGGGCGCTGCTAGTATTTATATAAATTAATGTTTCTTTTTTACTGTCATATTTTACTTTACTTTAATAGTTGCAATTGCAACATTAGACTATAGTATTTATTTACATTAACTTGAATAATCTAAAATTGAAAATTTTGTAGAAGAAAATTGCTACTATATAGTACCAATTTTCTTTTAAGCTTCTTACTGTTTAAGTTATAAGAAATATTTATTTTTGAAATGGTCTTTTAAACACCTGTATTTTGATACCTTATCGATAGGTTTTGGTCATTTTTTGTTCCGTCGGAAATACAATATGGTAGCTGTAAGCCGCCATATTGGTTTGACACTTCATATATCCTATAGCACTTTCGTGAGTAAGACGAATCCAATGATACCTCATTTTTCAAAATCCATCAAGCCGTTTAGGCTAAAGGACGCGCCTAAGAAACGTACAAACATAGCAACAAACAAACAAACAAACAAACAAACAAACAAACAAACAAACAAACAAACATACATACATACTACCCAAACCACAGCACATAAACCTCCTCAGACGGGTAAAAAGTATCATATGGTGGAACAATGAAACCACCATATATTTGACATACATACAAATATACGAGTACATACATGAATTCTGAAAACAGTACATTCCTTTTTTAGGCAATCGTGCAAGTACATTGGCACACCATAGGCACGCCATAAAGTTTTGTCCATAGGTATATTCATGTAAATTAAATGAGTTGGTACCAATTTCTGATGTCTAAGGCCGCCCAAGGGCCTTAAAGAGTACTCTCAACTGTTTAGCAAGCGGGACTGATGGCTAAACGTGTCCTCCAAAGCACACAGCGATGGCAACATTGTACATAGCTGATTAAATGTAATTGGAGCATGGGTGAGGGTTGAACCCGGTATCATTGGATTGCAAAACGCACATAATATTATTGGTCGGGGGTTCCATACATTTTTAATTTGTGCTTGATGTCTAAAGTGATAGTACTTTCTAAAACATTTTTTCTTGGTTTTTAACCCCCGACGCAAAAAGAGGGGTGTTAAACGTGTGTATCCGTGTGTCTGTTTGTGGCATCGTAGCTGCCAAACGAATGGACCGGTTTTGATGCGGTTTTTTTTTTGTTGGAAAGCTGATGTGGTGGAGATGGTTCTTAGCAATAATTTATGAGTCAGTTTTTTTTGTTTATCTTGTCTAAAAGATATACCTTGATACTAAGAAAGTTAGGAATGCAAAAATCTGTAGGATTCTTCCCTTCCCTTTCCTTTCCATCTCTACTGTATTCACTGTGTCAAAACACCGCACCGGAAAAGAACCCGAGACGCACGGAACTCGTCATAACCGCGCGAGACAACTTGCCAACTCGCCGAAGAATATATTAAAACTTTATCAAAGCCGAAGTTCCATTTCCTCTCGGAGTGTCGCGGAACCCTCCTAAGGGCTACCTCAGCCGCGAGGTGAAAAACAAATTAAACGCGGGAAATTGAAATATTTTTTGGTACTATCGAGTTTTGGCTGGTATAAGTTTAAAATTAGGCAGAAGTTTAAGTTGAGATTTGTAAAATCCTCTTAAGATATATGCTACTGAGAAATAAAAGCCTAGATTAGGCGCTCTTGCATTAAATTTTTTGTCCCTCTAATCCGTGTGGCATCAGGCATGTTGCACGGGAGAGGTGATAAATCTTGGGAGTTAATTTTAAGATTTATATAGGTTTTTATTTATTTCCGGGATAATTAGAGCCCCAAACAAAAAAAACTTGTTATTTTATATTGACATAATTTTGATATCATTCAGTGATGAGATCGATGATAAAAGCATAGTTATCTATAGGGTTATATTTGATTTTATTATTAACCCTGAACTTCAACAAGAGGGGTTTTATAAGTTTAGGGTGTTTATAACTGGCTGTGTGTGTATCCGTGTGTCTGTCTGTCTGTGGCATCGTAGCTCCCAAACGAAAGGACCGATTTTGATGCGGTTTTTTCTGTTTGAAAGCTGATGAGATGGTTTTTAGCAATAATGAGGGGACGGGAGGAGGTGGGGGCGAGAATCGTAGCTCCTAAACTGATGGACTGATTTAGATAATAGGGGAAGGAGGGAAGGGAGGAGGCAGCTGCGGGGGGAGTTGAGAAAAAGGGGGGAGAATCGTAGCTTCCAAACAAATGGACCGATTTCGCTGCGGTTTTTTATGTTTGAAAGCTGAGGTAAACGAGATGGTTCTTAGTTATAATTGTGGAAGAAAGGGGGTGAGGATCGTAGCTACCAAACGATTGAACCGATTTTGATGTGTTATTTTTAATGATTTTAGCAGTCCTGTTCGGTTTTTTATGTGTGAAAGCTGATGTGATCGAAAAGCTTCATAGCTATAATTGGTGGGGAGCGGCCGGGGGTTACATAATTTTTTAATTATGCTTATTTTCTAAGGGGTGAATTGTTTCTAATCATGTTTTTAAGTTCATGGGTATATGTTAAGTGACCTTATTGTTGTAAGGTATCAGGCCTGAAACTGATAAAATAACCTACCTTATCTTATCCAGACCCTTACAACATGTTACTCATACGCTGAATTTTACGAGCGAGATTTTTATCAAAGTAACCCGTATAGTCGCATAAATATTCATGAGCTGCTCCGAACTCACGTTATAAAGTTAACTGTATTCTCGTATTAATTGCGATCATATAATTGGCGCTACTAACATCCTTGCCGTATGTTATGGTTCGTTTTACGACTAGATACCAATAACTATTTTATTGCTCAATCGCACAGCACAGCAGCGATCGGAGCGATTAAATTTGATCGAATGAAAATAAATAGTGACGAATTTATTTTTCATTTTGGAAAATATTTTCTTTCGGTGAGATTTGATTTGTATGGAATTTGAGTATCATCGAAGCTTATTGATACTGATGCAATAGAAAAGGAGTCCCGTGTTACTTTACGGGATGAGTTTTTTATCAGGGTTCTCTATGGCAGCTATGGTAACCGATTAGGAAAGGAAGATATGTTAGAAATCTCTCTAGAGGTTTTAAATGTTTTTAATATGAATATAATTATTTTCTGAAAAAACTGTTTTTCTTCTTTGAATCAATCTTCTTTCTTGATTTCTGTTTTTTTCCTTTTTCTTCTATGAATGTGATAATATTTTTTTCGCGGAATTCTATTGTGCTGCTGTAGAACAAAAAAGTTGCATGTATATTTGTTTCTTGTCTTTCCCTAAATTATGTAGGAAAATAAAAAAAGTTTGATTTCATGAAGTTGTGGAAGCTTGTGTCTTAGCTTAGTGCATTACAACAGACACATCTGTCAACAGACAGATACCCATTACCTCCGTTATTATTTTCCGTGTATGGTTGTCTGGAAGAGATCGCTCTGAGTGATAAGACCGCCCATTTGACACTTAATTATTAATTTTGTTTTTTTAGTTGTATGATTTTTATTTGGTGGTTCAATAAAGAGTTATCTATCTATCTATTATTTCAATAATCGGATATTCCTGAATAAAATCGTATTTTTTTTCCTTCAGTAATTGAAAAATATTTGTGACATAAAAATATGGTAAGAAATAAATAGTGAATAGTTCTTTTGATAAACAAAAAGTTGTGAAAACACATTTTTATAAAGTCATGAAATAACTTCATTAATTTTGTTTTTCTCTTTTATCACGTAATATTATATGAAAATAAAAAGTTGAGAATGTTAATAATGAACATTTAGTATTACCCACGTGACCAATTTTCTTAATATTTCAAGGAGTGAAATTCATGCAATTTTATCCTTTCCTTCTGAATCTATGTTGCTACTTGCTATACTATACTTATACTACACTATGCTATACTTTACCCGTACGTCAACTCTGTTGGCCATAACAATGTTATATGTATTAGCCAGTAGGTATCATTTAAAAGAAAGAACTCGTTTATGACACATTCTATTGCGCATTTAGCAAAAGAACCGCATTTAAAGTTCATTGACATCAAAATGACGTCAAGGAAAATGTAACAATTTACCACAGAGATCTATATACTTTCTATAGGGATAGGAATGCAATTAATCATTCAACATTCAACGTACATACGGATGTAGAGAGAGGAGACCATTGGGAATTACATAGTTACTGCGCCGAGACTCGAGACACGTCTCGTGGGTAACAGACAGCGAGCCCTCGTCGCCCCAATCACACACTCGGTTGCCTCTCAAAGGCCAAAGGCAGACAGAACCCGTGGCAAATGTTTAATTAAGTATATTACATAATTATTTTCCTCAGCAGCCTGCAAGAATGGCAGTAATTTGTCGTAGATTATAATATAAGATTATAAAAATAACTTTAGTGTGTATTAGAATTTATTACATTGAAGTACACTGAAAACTGATATTATGTAATTATGTTTTTATTTCAGTCATAGCCATAATTCATTGATAATTTTCATTACGAGTCAGAAATCAACCAAGCAATAATATAAAAAGTAGCAATTCAAATTACATAACAATAAAATAATGTTGAATACGAGTATGTCTGTTCATAATGTATCTAAATAAATTATAGATAATGTTATTATTGTTATTTACTTTATTTATTTTTTATCTTAGATTGAAGTTTTTTACAATATTAAATATAATGGTCTATGTTACTTCAAATAAGATAATAAACAAGTATTTTTTTTAAACATTTCTGTCTCTTTGTTATCTGTTTGATCGCGCATAACGTAAAAATTACTGAACCGATTGCAATGCGGTTTAACACGGATTGCTTTGTTGGATAGCTTAGGGTTTGACTTAAAAACTGGCGTACTTGGTATCTTAATCCAATGACTAGATGGAAATCGATAAAAACTATTTGACGGCTGAACGAATATGATACGTGGTATATTTGTACTTTATAGGCACTTTGGACCCGCACGTGTTATACGTAAGTGTTAAATGAAATGACCACGCGGGCAAAGCCGCGGGCACAGCTAGTAAGAAATAAATGCGGTTTATTTTGAAGCACTCCATGTTGTGGTTCTGCAAAAAATACTAACGGAAATTAACATCACGGGAAGTACAAATTACTCTCCTTTTTACTCTCCATCTCTGTGTAAAATCTCCCATGTTACTTTATTTTGTTGTTTTCTCGGAAAACTCCAAAGTCACAAGTCAGGAAGTGAGATGGATGAAACAAACGCTTCCAGCTTTGATCGCTTTTCTCGTACACTTCCGAATAATCAGCGAATATAATTTACGAAGATTAAACATAATCCCTTTGTTTTTCCCATTCTGAATGGTGCTTTTGAAACCAAAAGCAAAATAAAGATTAGAAAAACGTGCAGAACGAAAAATGGCTGCTGGCGTTTTGTTTCTGACAGCCCTATAGGTAATAGTCGATATATCAAATGTTTTACTAAATATAATTTTACAAACATCTGTCATGTAATAAAAACCGAATCCGCAACTGTTCTCGTATTGATATTTGGCAAGAAAACACAACTGAATACTAGTCATTTAACGCAACAGATGATAATTTCAAAGAAACTTATTTAATAAAAGAGAGTTTATTAAATAAAAGTTCTAAAATATACAAAACGGGCGATGACAAGATAAAAAGCATTTTAATTCATTATACTCAAGCTCAAAGGATCAACACTTCATTTCCACGAGGCCTCCAAAAAACAATACCTTGCGAAAGAAACGATCCCATGAAAGCCTTCGTGACGTCACCTGAACGAATTAAGGAGCTCCATCTCTGTCACACACCATGATCCTGTGTCCTCTCGCTCTCTGTGACAATTGACCTATTTTCGGGGTAAGCACGATCGTTCCAAAGACTGTCGGCATCGCTGGCTTGCACATTCTGATACAAGAGACTAGAACTTTTGTTTGTGCTTGCTCCTGTTTTTCGATCAGACCACGATTTTTGAACTGGAGCACATTTAGTAAAAGCGAAATGCTTGGAAAATTGTTTTGACTTGACTATCTATTTCATTTAAAACTCCATGAGTACACACAATAACCTACCGAAGACTACGACAATTTTGACCAAATAAAGGCAGGTTCACATTTTAAAGGGGCGATAGAATCGCAGAAAATTGGATAAATTATAAAACTGTGCACTGATCGGTTGATAGTATTCGTTAATGCATGTGCTTTTACAATTTTACGGTTGGAGATTGTAAATTATCAAATTCGTATTCGTTTTATTGTAAACTGAATGTTCTGTTCACAATTTATCGTCTGTTTACAATCTTGCCGGATTTATACAAACTGACGGTTCTCACAATTTACCATACATCCAAAACTCTTGTTTCCTTAGTGCATTAGATATTAAAATTAGTCTTCCGATGAGCGCATATTTCTATCATTATAACTTCTCATTTAGTAGAAGTTTAAGTGAACGTTAACCAACCAATACTCGTTTTTTATTTGGTTTGGTGCTCTCTGATTGTGTCCTTACCGCCGAAAATTTTTATAGAACCGGATATCGACATGTCATTCATCAACCATACCTATTCATCAAAAGGTACATTATTATATGTTTCTTCACTTTTATGGCCTGTAAACCAATTATGTCCAATTAGTGTGGAACTAAAGGCGATAGTAAAACGGCCATAACTGAAAAGTTGGCACGACTAACCTAGTTGCGACACACGTGACCGGAGTTGAATAACTGTAAAACTTGGGATGCTGCACACATGAAAATATCCCATAGATATTTTTATTTGTAAATTTAAGATACATACGTTCAATGTTGTCAGGCTTTACCAAATCGTGTACTGAATGGAATAATGGAATAGTTACACTACACTACACTAGTTGGTTCAAACATAAAAAGTTAATATGATAATATTGACAGTAATTTTTTTGTACTTATGATAAAGCAGTAAGTAACAAGAAGTCGGCACAAGGATGATAATTAAAAAAAACGTTCCGGGGGACTTTAAATATTGTTCCAGGCGACTTTCAATAAGCTTCTGAACAAGCAGCAAATGTAGATTTAAATACTAATATAAAAACCACGTTTCCTTTTAGAATGCTTTGTCGTCGAGTTGTGAGCTACCCTGAAAGTTTCACCCGGATAGCTAATCGGGAAGTGCTCGAAATTTGAGTTGCAAGATTCCAAGGCAGACAGACAGACAAACAAGAAAATGACTTATTAAAAACATTATAAAATGAATCTAACATTATCAGGCGTTAGCTTTACGAATCGTTAGCGTTACTTTGCGGAAATCCATATTGAAAGTGAACGAAGAAAAACTATGTACTTAGCTTTACTCCGCCAAACATTAAAAATCAAACTAACGATAAATGGAAAAATAAAAATTAAATAAAATATATGAACAATCTACATTAATCAACCCTTTATCAAAATTGAACTAACATAAAATAAAAAGATATGACCAACGGGCCTTATCTACCTTACTTCCTACCCAATATAAAATAATATGAAACCCAACTACGAGTATATCACAGTAATACATATTATAAAGGCGAAAGTTTGTAGCAGTGTGTGTGTCTGCGTAGGTGTGTGTATGTTTGTTACTCCTTCACACTCAAACTGCTGAACAGATTTTGATGAAATTTGGAACGAAGAAAGCTCATACCCTGGAACAACACATAGGATACTTTCATCATCATCATCTTCATCAATCACGCAGGTAAAACCACGGGGCGCAGCTAGTATACAATGAAAAACATATACCTCTATCCAAGTTTCCATATACCACTGTTTAACAGCAATACACGTGTTTCGCCTCTGCACGAGGCATTCTCAGGAGATGTTGACTGGTCGAGTGCTGGACCGCGACAGCATCTCCTTATCTCTCATAACGCAGCTAATTAGACATATATACCAGAAGAAGAAGACGAGAAGTTGGTATAACGTGTAGACGTTACTTGTTTGTTTGTCGTATGAGGTAGTGCTTGCCTCTGATGTCAGAGTTTGTCAAGCCGCCCGAGGGCCTCTGACATAGCTTAACGACTGGTATTAATCAATAACAGCCGGGACCAACAGCTTATCGTGCCCTCCGAAGCAAGGAGCGATGGGAAACCGCACATAACTTATAAAAGTCATTGGTTTTGAACCCGGTATCGTTGGATTCTAAAGTGCACTATAGAACCGTTAGGCCACCATCGCTAGACGTTACTATCAGAACTCTTAACCAGTCAAAAGTACTTTTAACTGAAAATAACAGGCAAAACTACTTTTGACTGAACAGATTGCTCAAAAGTAGTTTTGTCTGAAAATCATTGGTTAATAGTGATTTTGACTGAAAATTTGCTAGATTTTTTAAGTTAGTTTTTTTAACTATACTTTTAACCCCTAGAGCATCAGTCGAAATCACTTTTACCAGCAGACTAATGTTTATAAACAGTTTCATGTTCAACCTAACTAACCTACCTAGTTTTTTAGGCGCAATTCTATCAAAAATAGTAGTTTGCAAACAGACGAATGTTTATAAACAGTTTTCATGTTTAACCTAACTAACCTACCTAGTTTTTTAGGCGCAATTCTATCAAACATAGTAGTTTGCAAACAGACGAATGTTTATAAACAGTTTTCATGTTTAACCTAACTAACCTACCTAGTTTTTTAGGCGCAATTCTATCAAACATAGTAGTTTGCAAACAGACGAATGTTTATAAACAGTTTTCATGTTTAACCTAACTAACCTACCTAGTTTTTTAGGCGCAATTCTATCAAACATAGTAGTTTGCAAACAGACGAATGTTTATAAACATTTTTCATGTTTAACCGAACTAACCTACCTAGTTTTTTAGGTGCAATTCTATCAAACATAGTAGTTTGCAAACAGACGAATGTTTATAAACAGTTTTCATGTTTAACCTAATTAACCTACCTAGTTTTTTAGGCGCAATTCTATCAAACATAGTAGTTTGCAAACAGACGAATGTTTATAAACAGTTTTCATGTTTAACCTAACTAACCTACCTAGTTTTTTAGGCGCAATTCTATCAAACATAGTAGTTTGCAAACAGACGAATGTTTATAAACAGTTTTCATGTTTAACCTAACTAACCTACCTAGTTTTTTAGGCGCAATTCTATCAAACATAGTAGTTTGCAAACAGACGAATGTTTATAAACAGTTTTCATGTTTAACCTAACTAACCTACCTAGTTTTTTAGGCGCAATTCTATCAAACATAGTAGTTTGCAAACAGACGAATGTTTATAAACAGTTTTCATGTTTAACCTAACTAACCTACCTAGTTTTTTAGGCGCAATTCTATCAAACATAGTAGTTTGCAAACAGACGAATGTTTATAAACATTTTTCATGTTTAACCGAACTAACCTACCTAGTTTTTTAGGTGCAATTCTATCAAACATAGTAGTTTGCAAACAGACGAATGTTTATAAACAGTTTTCATGTTTAACCTAATTAACCTACCTAGTTTTTTAGGCGCAATTCTATCAAACATAGTAGTTTGCAAACAGACGAATGTTTATAAACAGTTTTCATGTTTAACCTAACTAACCTACCTAGTTTTTTAGGCGCAATTCTATCAAACATAGTAGTTTGCAAACAGACGAATGTTTATAAACAGTTTTCATGTTTAACCTAAATAACCTACCTAGTTTTTTAGGCGCAATTCTATATCAACCTCCCTAATTTTAAGAGTTTTGACTGATCATCATCATCATCATCATGTCAGCCTTTAGAAGTCCACTGCTGAACATAGGCCTCCCCCAAAGAGCGCCATGACGAGCGATCTTGTGCCACCTCCATCCACCGACTTCCTGCGAACCCCAGGTGCCCAGGTTCGTGGTCGCCATTCGAGAACCTTTATTCCCCGGCGGTTGTCGGTTCTGCGAACTATATGGCCTGCCCATTGCCACTTCAACTTGCAAACTCTGAGAGCTATGTCGGTAACCTTCGTTCTTCTACGGATTTCCTCATTTCTGATTCTATCACGTAGTGAAACACCGAGAATAGCTCTCTCCATTGCACGTTGCGCAACTCTGAGCTTGTGTATGAGACCAATAGTTAGCGACCACGTCTCAGTGCCGTATGTCATCACTGACAACACGCACTGATTATAAACTTTCGTCTTGAGGCTCTGTGGTATCTGTGACGAGAAGATATGGCGTAATTTCCCGAACGCTGCCCATCCGAGTTGGATTCGTCGGTTGACCTCTTTGTCGAAGTTGGATGTTGGATTCGTTTGGATCGTCTGACCTAAGTAGACATAGTGATCAACAGCTTCGATAATATCGTTCCCAACATAAACCGGCATGGGTACGACAACCCTGGGCACGTGGTGGTGGTTCGGCATGGTTTTTACTAATATTACCACTTAAAGCTACTTTTGAAGAAACAGTTAGTCAAAAATACTTTTAACCAGCTCCATTGGGCAAAACTACTTTTGCCTGCTATTTCAGTCATGGCTACTTTGACCAACCTGTTCAGTCAAAAGTAGCTTAGCTTTTTTTAGTTAAAAGTATTTTTGACTGGTTAAGAGTTTTGACTGTGACATAGATATTACGTAAACATAATACCTACTTTGTAAGCTTGCATCGCTCTAGAACTTTTTAACTTGTGCTGTGTGCTTTAATAGTACTTTTTTGTCACTGTCTAGGCAATCGTTTGAACACGATCTCACCTAATGGAAAGCGATGATGTGGTCGAAGGTGTAGCACGTTTGCCTAATAGATACCTATTCACTCTTGACTTGAACACACCAGGGTTATATACTGCCTTTGGTTGAGCATTTTCAGAACAACCAGCAATATTTGTTAGCGTTTGTATAAACTAGTGGCTCTGTGAGCTGTAGACCTCGCGAGTACAAACTTTTTTGCAAGTACAATCTACCGCTGCACAGTAGCGCCATCTATTTACCTTATTGTAAAACTAACATTAATAACTAAGGTGCTTCATCAATCCCTACCTGTGGGTAAAGGTAAAGGGTTCCACTGGTAGAAACCTAAAAGTGAGAAATTTACTGTATTTTGAGGAGTTATTCTGCTCATTACGCCGAAGATCCTCATCAGATCTTCACCAATTTTTTATGAGACTAATTCAAAGTTACTATCTTTCTAATAAAAAAATAACCATCAAAATCCGATCCAATAGTGCGGAGATAATCCGTAGCCCTATTTTTGCCCCTTTTTGGGGCAAGAATCAGAAATCTCCACGATTAAAAATTCGTTTAGTTTACCAAGGCGATAAGACCGCCCCCTAAAAATAAAGTACAACAATGAGTGTATCATTGTTGTACTTTATTTTTAGATATAATTTCTCGTTTTACTTGTGGTGTCCAATAAAGTGTTTTTCTACCTATCTACCAAAGGTCGTCGGTTTCGTCTAGATTGTTTGAAAAATGCGACCTGTAGAGTAGAACAGAGATCCAGACTGGAAAGCATTTTTGCCCAAGCTAAAACAGAGACGCTTCGCTCGAACTTTGCGCTCGCTCGGTCAACAATTCTATCTCGAAATAAGTAAATGGTTTCTAATTCTAAATCCGCGAAAATAAAACTACGTCCATTATTGGCGCTAAAGCCGACGTGTCGCGGTTTGGTTAATGCCGTGTATTATCCCCTTTATAAATCATTCACGTCGATGCCACGCTTTCAGGCCGGGCTCGGATAATGGGTCCTCTACAATCGTATTCCTGTGACGGATAAATTGGAGGTTTATTATGTAGGTTTCTGTAACATGTTTTTCATTGAATAATAATATAGCTATCTATACTTATAATAAAGTAATAATAACGAAAAAGGCAGTACAAAGAATATAATAAAAAAATGGTCTAGGGTACTTAAAACAAGCTACTAACATTTTTAAAATTCGTTTCTCTCTGTTTGTCTGTATGTATGTATGTTTGTTCGCGCATCACGTAAGAACTACTGTACCGATTGCGATGCGCTTTTCAGTGTTGAATGGCTTAGGGCTTGACCTAAAAGGGCTTGAATGGCTTAGGGCTTGGCCGCGGTAGGTACCGACAAAATATTGCGACACATTAAAGTGACGTTATAGTTGACACATGCCATTTGCGGATTCATATATCACACTAGCTGTACCCGCGGCTTCGCACGCGTGGTCATTTCTCTAGGTTAACAGGACCTAAAATACCGATATACCAACATAAAATACCGATTTTTATCGTTTGCTCGGCTTCTAACTTACCGGATTGAGATACCAATTACACCAGATTTAAATCAAACCCTAAGCTATCTAACAATGAAAACCGCATTGCAATCGGTCCAGTAGTTTTTACGTGATGCGTGAACAAACAAACATACAGACAAACAGAAAGAAAAAAACGAAAAAAAAATGTTGTTCTATACCTTTTTTAAGCACCCAAGAGATATTTTTTCACTTGAATTCATTTATTTGTTTGGGTGCGATGTGCGGTCAAGATACGGACAAACAGACAGACAAAATTAAAAAGTAAAACAGTTAGGCTTCATTATCGAATATAGAGAACCATCCAAAAAAATATTTTATTACCTAAATATTATCATAACTTTGGACCTATATCCCGCAGAAACCCTTTATTTTTTCGGGATAAAACGTGTCTTCAATTTTAACCCATCATATAACTTAAGACAGTGCCAAGTTGCATCAAAACCCGTCTATTACTTTCAGCGTGGTACGTGTTCTTTTAAATAATAACCCAAAAAAAAAACGATATGTAAAGTATCCTATATGTCCTACCTCGTAGTACGAACTCAAATCATACCAAGTTTCTTTTGAATTCATCCAGTAGTTCCGGCGGCATGATGCGCGGCTAAGATACAGACTGACACACATATAGACAAAAATGAAAAAACATACAGTTTAGGCTACTCAAATATAGAGTAACTTCCAAAAAAAAAAACACTGTATCTTTAATGTACAGAATTTGGACCCATATACCCCAGGAACCCTTTATTTTTTCGAGACAAAATGTATTCATAATTTTCACCTATCTTATAAACTATGTCTGTGCCAAGTTTCATCAACATCCGTCCAATAGTTTCAGCGTGCTAAGTGTTCATGTAAATAATTTTTCACCCCTATCCTGCAGGAACACTTAATTTTTTCGGGATAAAAAGTATCCAATGTCCTACCTCGTGTGTGAACTCAAATTTCATTTGAATTCATTAAGTATTTTCGGCGTGGTGCGCTGCCAAGGTACAGACAGACAGACAGACAGACAGACAAAAATTAAAAAAATACAGTGTTGGGTTAAGTATTGAATATAGAACGGCCTCCAAAAAAAAATTACATAATATCTTCAATTTACAGAATTTTGGACACTATCCTGAAGGAATACTTTATTTTCGGGATAAAAAGTATCCTCAATTTTTACCCATTATATAACCTATGACTGTGCCAAGTTTCAACAAAATCCGTCAAGTAGTTTCAGCATGATACGTTTTCTTTTAAATAACTTTCAATGCCTATCCTGCAGCAACTCTTTAATTTTTCGGGATGAAAAGTATCCTATGTCCTACCTCGAGGTATGAACTCAAATCATACCAAATTTCATTTGAATTCATTGAGTATTTCGGCGTAATACACTTCCAAGGTACAGACAGACAGACGGACAGACAGACAGAAAGACAAAAATTAAGAAAATACAGCTTTGGCTTTAGTATTTAATTTAGAACAGCCCCCAAAAAAAATTACAAAATATTTTTAATTTACAGAATTTGGGACATTATCCCGCAGGAACTCTTTATTTTTTCGGGATACAAAGTATCCACAATTTTAACCCATCATATAAACTATGTTTGTGCCAAGTTGCATCAAAATCCGTTCAGTAGTTTCAGAGTGGTAAGTGTTTTTTGAAATAACTTTCAACCCCAATCCTGCGGAAACCCTCTCATTTTTCGGGATGAAAAGTAGCCTATGTCCTACCTCGTAATATGAACTCAAATCATATCAAGTTTCATTTGAATTCAATCAGTAGTTTCGGCGTGATGCCTAGCCAAGATACAGACAGACAAAATTGAAAAAAAAAACAGTTTTGGCTTCAGTATCGAATCTAGAGTAAGGTCCAAAAAAAATATAAAATATGCTCAATGTACAGAATTGGACACGTTACAGTTTTATTGTAAGTATATTTATATATACATATACTTATAATATTCATCATATTTCTTGCGATATCTATATATATATATATATATAGATATCTCCCTCAATCGTAACATAAGCAAAATTCTAAGGTAGTTAAAAAGGTTTTCTCTTGTTTACACTGATGTGAATGATTAAACCCTTTTATTGTGAGGTGGGAGTAAATTGTATTTTTTTTCTATTGCCAATATCGATTTTGCCAAAATCAGTTACCACAGATCAGTCAAGACAGTATAATCAAATACTCCTACGAATCATAATTCAAAACACTGGAATAACTTACGTATTCTAAGATGAGTAATGACAACTATTAAATGTTTTAGAGCAAAATGCTATTATTATTTCAATCCGATGAGTAGAAGCCGAGCAATCTATAAAAAAAAAATGGCGGTTGAAGGAATTTTGAGCAAGTGTTGTTACATTGGTATTTTAGGTTTTGGAATAGAGTACTTTTAACTTATCTACTACCTTGCTCGCGCGCGAAAAAGCTACCGCACGCATTCTGCGCGTGCGCACGCGTAGTAAGTTAATAAGGCGTGCGAAGCAACGGGTACAGCTAGTAATTAATTTATAATCATAGGAGGATCTTTGACTTGCAGTAGACTTACTTTGACAGTTTTTTCTCAAAGTTATTTCTATGACAAAGCCTAATCGCGAAGTCGTATAGCATAAAATTCCAGTAGCATTCCAGCGCTGGTTTCGATCGCTGGACTGAAATGCTACTGGAATAATGTGAATCGAGCTTAATATAAATACAGGAATAAGTAAACGCCGTCTTAATAACTCGTATTTAGGCACTTAGGCAAATACACTGGCGTTCAAAACTTAGTACCATACTTTTGATGTCTGTCTGTTCGCGCATCACGTTAAAACTACTGGACCGATTACAATGCGGTTTTCATGGTTGAATAGTTTAGGGTTTGACTTAAAAACTAATGTAATTGGTATCTCAATCGAATGAGTAGAATCCGAGCAATCGTTAAAGAACTTATTGACGGCTGAAGAAATTTTGATCAAATGTTGGTAATCGTATATTGGTATTTTTGGTCCTGGAATAGAACATAGAGTACTTTTAACTAGAGGAATGACCACGCTTGCGAAGCAGCGGGCACAGCTTAGTATTGTAAAATCTTTGACAAATGCTATTTCGAGGTCCGAGTTACACAACGCTAGTAATCAACCACGTAAACTATATTACCACAATTTACTAATTTTATTTTATTTCTTCATCATATTTCTTGCGGCATCTTTATTAACTGCTTCGCTAGCTGAAGTTTTATTTTGGTAAAAACGGTTGAAACGTTTGATGTTTTTGATAGCTCAGATGCGCCTTTTAGTGGCTTTTAGACGTCAGCAGGACTTTTATTTATTTGACACATTTACTTTGGTGGCTTAATCTCTGCAGATTTCTGTCTACATCGTAATTATACTATCTGCACCCCGTAGTTTTGCTTACGTGCAAACTTTGCAACACGCGGCTTAGGCGGCCCTTAGGCAAAGAATTTCAAAAAACACTAGTTGATGCACTACTTCTAGAGTGCACTACTCAAGAAATATTTCCTCCGAATTTCAAATATCTAGGTCCACCGGCTTAGGATGCGTGTTGAATATCAGTCAGTATGTGACGGTACTGTTTTATATTGTCACAGAATAAATAATAGTATATTAATAGATTAGTATAGTGGCGTTAATCTCGAAATTATCTTTTCACGTGGACTAATCGTTCCGTATGAAACTATAAACTGATCAAATTCTGATGCACTAGACAATTAGGAACTGCAGCGCTGTCCAACAAATAGCACGCGTATGCAGACGTCTTGCCCAACGTTCATTTATCATCAAGATGAAACGGGCGTCGCTTCACAGTAACGACCATGTAACGACATAAATCATTACCCTCTGCCCCCTCCCCCCCTTGCAGTGATTCATCAGGTCATCGCCAGACGCCGGCGAGGCTGCCAATTCAGAAACAAAACACGAATTAATAAAAAACAAACGACAGTGACAGATGCTTTGCGTCCCCATTTTGTGACCTTCATTAAGTATGCTACAGCGTGACGATGTCAATAAATCGTTAAGGTTTCAATTTTGAAACGTTTCCGTTTGCGTTTGTTTCGGATTTCTTGGGCATAATAATGAGTTCAGACCTATCTAGGTTACCTATAGTGGATGACACGACCTATCTCTATTCATAGATAGGTACACGTTTTTATGTGATTCTGTTTGCATTTATACAGATCGCTAGAACTTTGCTGTGACTACTTCTATGACCGTATGTGATGCAGCTAATAATACGTCATAATAATGCGGTTTAATGAATTAACGAGCTCACTGACTAGCTAGTATGATGACAGGCACAGGCGTTGCCTATAGCGCTTCGACTACGTCAATCAGTACTGCGTCAGGCACCTACTTCTATGACCGCGGGCATGCCCTATAAGTTTCCTTGTAAAATGAGTTAGACTAAATATAATGTTTGACATATTTTGTAGAGAACATATAAAAAATAATACCTAAAGGCGATTCAAAAATTAACCGATGTATTTAAAGTAAGGGATTGATTGCTTGCTTGACGTATTAGGCCTCTGGCCTCTGGTGGTACAGTTTGTAGACATGGCATAGCTACTACTATTGATGCTGAGATAAGGCCCATTCAGCTCCACTTTTATTATCTAGTAGTACTTTTTCTTTGTTTTTCCCTTTTCTATTGTACTTAATTATTTGTATCTTATTTTTGTGTGTGTTGAATAAATGTATTTTCTTTCTTTCTTTCTTTCTATTAATCAATAACAGCCGGGATGATAGCTTGCTCTCTGAATCACGGACGTCCATACATAACTGTAACTTGTAAAATAATGACAGTACAGAATGATAGTGACTGATACTAACGGAAGGAAAAAACAAGAAGGCTTTAGTAAAGAGGGAGTCCACACTGCCAAATTAAAAGTGAGACACCCAAAATATACCAATCCAATCGTACGTACAAGCCACAACACACATCATGTTATGCCGATAGGCCGCCACATCGCAGCAAGATCTCGACTTTGTTAATCGTGTTAATTCTGTCAAGTTCTCTCGAAAATAACAAACAATGCAGTCTTTTGTGCTGCAATTGTGTATCAACCACAAAACACCACAAATTATGCAGTCACGCACACATCCCTCTTTTCTATGCTTCACTCGTTTGTTTGGTGGTGTGGTCTCCGTCTTCTTTTAAATCTTCTTTGGTAAAAGTAAATTATTGAGCGACAACATTCCCGCTGCATAGGTAGGTACCTACTTTATTCGTAACCATACCTACTTATTTTACTTCTTGGTGAGGGTGAGGATCTCGAAAAAATGACGCATGATTAGATCGGGTTCCGAATATCTATGTCCCAAACTTTCCTTTTCCCAGAGAATAACACTAGGGAAACTCATGCATCCCCAAATCCCGTCATATTATCTTTACCGCGTCACCTGTCAAGCTATTATGGGAAATTTGAATAAACGATGGGATTTATTATTTTGTTTACAGTGCCGAAAATAAGGCGTTCACTAATGATATCATCCCATTAGAAATCATAGAAATAAGTTAATTTAAAAAATAATGAAAAATGATGCCGTTATGCAGTAGCCATGTCAAGGTAAATGCGTATAAAACATTTCGTGTCTGTTCTATTAACCGTTGCGGGGGTTCTCTAGTCAGGACCCAACCATGAGTGTAGCAACCATGTCATGGTGAGACTTAAAACAGGCTATCATAATTAGATGCGTACACAAAATTTATGTGTCTGTGCTGTTGACCGTTGAGGATTTATTTTATCTGGAGCTAATCCTGGATGTCGATTTAAGTGATGCAGACCACAAAAAGGCTTTGTCATCGGAACTTAACGAACATGTAAAAATTCAACTCGTACGATAAGAGGAAGTTAATTCTAATTCAGCTTGCAAGATTTGACCTAAACAAATATACATACACACAAAAAAAAATGAACTTACATACATACATATCAACATTGCAAGTTATAAAGCTTTTAAAAAAAACAAGATTCGTTAGGTATTTGTTACAATCATTTGTTTTCTGATAGCGAAACTTTCATTATGGTCTCATTTACATTTCAATCTAGACACATTTCAATAATTTCTAGTCAAATTTGTATAGAAACTCATCCAAGCGAAGCTCAATATCAAATAACTATCTCCCAAAGATGAAATTAGGTTCGTAACAAAGTTTCAAGAGTGTATTGATTTTCGCTCGGTCATAATTAAATTATTTAATTATCTACAGCAATGTTTTGGAGTTTCACTCAAATGGCTCATATTCTGTACCTACTAGGTTTTGCTCGTAATTTCATAAACGCAACATTTTATATTCGCTAAATATTCATTTGTCACTTTGCGGAAAAGCATTACAATTAAATGGAATGTAACTTAATTCCGCTTACGAAAAATATGTCAAACCGCAATGGAGGTGAGTAACCTCTTGGCCTGGCCTATGACTATGATAACAACAAAATATCAAAATTTAACCAACAGTTTTCTATAGATAAATATTTTCTCATCTATCTATAGTTATAATATAATACAAGTACAAAAAAGTCTGTACAAAGAAGATAATTAAAAAGAAAATGGTCTAGGGTACTACAAAATAACTACTGAACAAGAATATAACAATTTTAATAACCATGTCTGTCTGTTTGTTTGTTTGTCTGTATGTTTGTTCGCGCGTCACGTAAAAAGACGTGTTAGGGTTAGAATTGAAAAAAAAAATTTGTCATCTGAAGGTTTTTTTTATAAAATTTTATGTTGGTATTCTAGGCGTTGGACTAGTAAATAGAGTACTTTTAATCTAGAGAAATGAACACGCGTGCGAAGCCGTGGGCACAGCTAGTGAAATTTTGGCTACGCCGGTACATCGTCGTTCTACTACCTTGCTCGCGCGTGAAAAAGCTATCACGCGTACTACCACGCGCACTACCACGCGCATACTGCGCGTGCGCACGCGTAGCAAGCGACTGGATAAAGCTGGAATTTTTCAAAATTCTTCTATAGTGCACCTTTAGTAAGAACATTTCCTCCAAATTTAAAATCCCAGGTCCACCGGTTTGTGTTGTGCGTCGTCTGCCTGTCAGTAGGTATGTCACGGTACTATTTTAAAAGTATTATAACTGTGCCCACGGCTTTGCCTGCGTGGTCATATAATCTGTGAGTCAAAAGTATCTTATAAGCTATTCCAGAACCTAAAATACCAATATACCAAATTAGATCAAAGTTACTTCAGCCGTCAAATTTTTTTGTAACGATTGATCAGCTTCTACTTATCGGATTGACTTATAAAGTACACCAGATTGTAGGTCAAAACTAAGGTAGTTAGTGTGCTATCCAACAGTGAAAACCGCATTTCAATTGGTCCAGTAGTATTTACGTGATGCACGAATAAACATGCAGACAATCATACAGACAGTCACCATTTAAAAAATGTTATATTCTTGTTCAGCAGCTCATTTTAAGTACACTAGACTTTTTTTTAAGTATCTTATTTGTACAGATACTTAGATACTTTATTATAAATACATATAGAAGATAGATAGATATACTCGTAGATCTCGTGATTCAATTATTTTTAAATTGCATGCTACGTAAAATTGCGTATAATAAGCATCATTACGGAAAATCAGGACTGCTGCTGAGTTTGCGCCACACGCAAATATTGTATGGAATCCTTGTTCAGCAAAAGATATAATTCGCAGCGTGTGCCTAATAATGTACCTTTACCTTTGTTCTTGAAATACATTTTGAAGGCTAAATAATTAACCCTATATAACTTTTGTTTCTCTAGTGTTCAATACTTTAATTAGACACACATATAATTTAATTCTAACAAAAGGGACTCGTCAACTTATAGATATATTCGGGACATTTCCACACCAATTATCTAGCCCCAAACTACGATACCCTGTGCTATGGGTACTAGATAAAGGATAAACATACATAGATAAGAATATTAACATCCATGACTCGGAAACAAACATTTCTGCTCATCACACAAATGATTGCACCTTGCAGGATTCGAACCCGCGACCGTTCAATTTCGTACCTAGGATCTCTAGCCACGAGACCAACCGGTCTTCATAAAGTAAAAATTACTGTGATAAAGATAAAGTAAAAATTACTGTGATAAAAATTCACGGTAAATTTCACATTAATGTGAGAATCGGGGAGCAAGTTAACCCTTCGTTGGTCCTAACAGTCGGTTGCTAACAATTGATAGCAGTAATGATTGAATCGGGGAGCAAGTAAACCCTTCGTCGTTCCTAACAGTCAGTTGCTAACAATTGATAGCAGTAAAGTCAGAATCGGGAAGCAATCTAACCCTTCGTCGGTCTTAATAGTCGGTTGCTAACAATTGATAGCAGTAATGTCAGAATCGGGGAGCAAGTTAACCCTTCGTCGGTCCTAACAGTCGGTTTCTAACAATTGATAGCAGTAATGTCAGAATCGGGGAGCAAGTTAACCCTTCGTCGGTCCTAACAGTCGGTTGCTAACAATTGATAGCAGTAATGTCAGAATCGGAGAGCAATCTAACCATTCGTCGGTCCTAACAGTCGGTTGTTAACAATTGATAGCTGTAATGTCAGAGTCGGGGAAAAACTTAACCTTTTGTCGGTCCTAACAGTCAGTTTCCAACAATGAGCAGTCAATAAGCCAAGTCCAGAGGTTCTTGGGCGTACTGACAAACCTCGTATATCAAACTAAATCATTCAACTTACATAGTAACGTACATATTATATTAGCAGCTCCTACAGTCATATAAAGTACCAGTTCCGCGGCTTTGCCCGCGTGGTTATTTTTCTGGGATATAAGGAAAAGGATCCTGTGCTATTCCAGAACTAAAAGTACCAATATCATCAAACTTCGTTTAGACGTCAAATGTTTTTTTTATCGATTCTACTCATCGAATTGAGATACAAATTACACCAATTTTTAAATCATATCTAACAGGCTATCCAACAGTCAAAACCACATCGCAATCGGTCCAATAGTTTTTACGTGAACGCACATTATATACAGACAAACAAACAGACAGACACTATTAAAAAAGTTTCAAAAAAGCTTATTTTAAGGCCCCTAGACCATTTTTTTATTATCTTCTTTGTACAGACTTTTTGTTACTTACGGTTTTAGTATAATTAGATAGATTAGATACATACTTACCAACCAGAGAAATAGCTCCTAGAACAGATCCTACTTTTGAAAAATGAAGTCAAACCTTTAAATTACCTCTCTCGGCTAAATAAATCGGATGTATTGTACCTGCTACGAGAAGTGCGGATAAATCATCGATTCCGTTCGCCTTCAGAGCTGACACCTAAGTGCAGTATCTTGCAGTATCTGAGCTCGCTGTATCTGGGAATATCATGTAAAACCTTGATGGATACGCCAATATCGTTGCTCAAGAATGATTTTATTTACAAACTATCTATGCTCCGCGTGTTACTAGCGTGCACAATGACGATAATATGATGATAATATGTGAGAATCGTAACTTTCAAACCCCATACGAATTAACCGATTTTGAAGCGGTTTTTTTTATATTTGAAAGTTGATGTGAATGAGGTACTTCTTAGCTATATGAGGACGGGGGGGGGGGGGGGGGGAGAATTGAGAAAAGGGGTTTGCAAATCGTAGCTTACAATAGAATGGACCGATTTAGCTGCGGTTTTTTTTATGTCTGAAAGCTGAGGTAAACGAGAAGGTTCTTAGCTATAATGGGAGGGGAGGGGGGGGGGGGGGGATATACTTTTTTTAATTTGTGCTTGTTAATAAATATGTGGGCTGTAAAGTATCTACAAGCGCCTTATATTTATTTTTCTCATAAACGGGGATGAAAAGTAGAGTGCTCAAAATTATTTTCCCTCGGGCGACGTATATTGAATCCCTCGCTACGTTCAGGTTTCTACTCTAGAATCCTTCACTCCGCTCTGGATTCAAAATAGTGCCCTCGCTGGCAAAATATTATTTCGCTCCGTAGTAATACAACCAATACAATCTACTATTACGTGATACGCGAACAGTCAAAGAGAAAGACACGATTTAAAAAATAAACACATTCTTGTTCAGTAGCTTATTTTAAATCTTCTATCCTATTTTTTATAAATATTAAAATTTTATAAATTTTTAATATTAAAATTTTTATAAATTTTATCATAGAAAGATAGAAGATCGTTAGAAGATTTATGGACATGCAACTTTATTTTATGACCCAGTTTAAGGCCGCACAAATTAAACTAAAGTAGCTGTTTAATTTAAATTATTTTTTCTTTTTTAATTTAACGCTTATTCTAGTAGAGAATAAGCGTTAAATTATACTCAATGACTAAACCTTGAGTATAATTTAACGCTGTCAAATTTTGTATGATCTGCGGGTCTAGTAGTAATTATCTGACATTCATTTTCTTACAATCTATGACAGAAACTATTGTACAAAATAATGTATAGATCTCATTCGCTCACATACACTACACTGAATCACAGGAGGCATTACTCATTGGGGACACCCGGCGAATAAATGGCTGCTGTATTCTTTCTTTTTCCTTAACGATATTTCGATTTTTCACGCCGCGCTTTGTAGGGGAACGCTGATTCTGCTTGTTGTGGCTGTAAGGTGATTGGGTTTTGATGTTTTAATCTATTTACAGACGTATTTCCTACAATTAAGATATAAATCCGAGTAAGGACTCATAACAAAAATTATTTAGCAGTACCTAACTAAAATATTTTAATGTATAATTGTACCTAATGTATTATATTGCTGCTGGTTTCTAGAAAAAAATTTATGGGTGGCACTGCTATTATTATGGGTAGGCGTAACGTTTACCATATGGCAAGCGCCCTGCTCGTCAGAAACCTTACAAAACCTTAACCGTAGAAAATATGAAATGTTTTGAAAACTCATTCTAGTCGCAATTTTTTTACTTGACCGTGTGTGAATCTTTTTCTCAAACTTTCTTCCGCAACGGTTATTGGTTTTACGAGCTATGTGGCTTGTGCATTGCCACGTCAATCTGCTAATTCTGAAAGACTTTTAATATTGCGCATATCCACATTCTGGATTTTATCTAACAAGATATTCCTAAGCATAGCAGAGCTCTCTATATATAGCTCGCTGAGTGTCTTTAGAGACTATTTTATTGACGCCCAAACTCAAAAGAGAAGGGTTATAAGTTTAGGGTGTGTTTGTATGTATCATTGTATCATAGTGTCTGTTTGAGGCATCGTAGATCCCAAACGAATAAACCGATTTAGATGCGGTTTTTTTTTATGTTTGAAAGCTGATGTTGATCGAGATGGTTCTTGGCAACAATGTGGTGGAGGGGGGAGGGGTCGAGTTTTTTTTTTATTTGTGTTTGTTTTTATTATGCTGGGAATGCTTTTACGCCGGATCTTATTCACTTCATTTTGTGCCAGTAAGTAAAAAAAACTGCGCAAATATTCACTTGCGTAAGTATTAGAACTTGTCAAGATTCCATCGTAAAATGTCTCTATCCAAAGCCTCCCTTACATTTAGAAATATTTTAAATGAGGGCTGGAGTCCGGAGGCGCAAAGCCTTGAGCAATGCCGTTTCACGGTGAAAACACAAGTACTTGTTCATTTTAATATGCCAAGTTTCAGAGTACACGCTGTTCTGCAGTGATTGAGTTTGCAACAAAGTATGACACCTCCCAAGAGCGTTGCTACAAGATGGATGCTTACTTGACACTTTGTATGTTGTGCAAATTATAAGTAGGTACAGTGGTACAGCAATAAGGCCGCTTACAGTGCGACGCGGATGTCCCTACGCGGATGTCCCAACGCGGACGCCCGTGATGAACAGTAAAATGTATTAAGCCTTTAGCACGCATTCAATGCGAGGCGGACGCGGAGAGAAAGTAACTGAACGACAATACCGGATGTATTGTCGTCAATGTCAATGGACGTCGCCCGCTCATCGTTCCGGACAGTTCGCGTCACACTGTACTGTTCGGCCGATAAGTCGTGGCCACTCTGTACTTCGTGCAAATGGCTGCGCAATGATCATTTTTAGGAACCGAATGGCGGAATGAGTTGCATCTCTAGCCTAGACCACAGCCCCGTTCATGTCGCCTCATTCCGCCACTAACTACAGGTCTTATTTTATAACCGATCTGGACGAAACTTGGTATACAGATTTTACGACTTTATAGATTTTTACTGCCGTCAGGGATTTTTGATTACTTCCTCCAAAAAGGGGCAAAAAGGGGGCCACTGAATATCTCCGCCTTATGAGATCCGATTTCGATGGTTGTTTCTTTATTTGAAAGGTTCTTTAAGTTGATCTCATAAAAAAAATGGTGAAGATCTGATGAGGATCTTCGGCGTGATGCGCAGAATAGCTCCTCAAAATACAGTAAATTGCTTACTTTTAGTTTTCTACCAGTGGAAGCGGCCCTTTATCTACTAGATTGGGTCTGATGGAGCACCATGGTTATTAATGTTAGTTTTGCAATAAAGTCACTAGATGGCGCTACTGTACACCACTAAATTTTTGCAAAAAAAAAATGTGCTCGCAAGGTCTACTGTTCGCAGAACTACTAGTTTTATTGTATTTGACCTATAATTTCATCATCAATAAAGATTACCATGCAAGAACCAGAAAAACTGATGAGTTACTGAATTAATTATCATTATAATTTTTAAGTTGTTCTAAACCTCTAATCTCTCTGTTGTTACATTGTTAGAGACAGCTTAGCTACTGTCAAAAACTACACAGTCAGCGTCATTAGGCTGTGGAAAGAAAGAAACTGGGCCAGCGGGAACCCCCCTTAAATTCTCTTCGCTCTATTGTTGTTTTTCGACGGCTGTTGTAAAAGTAATTTGTTAGATAACACGCGCTTTTATTGTCGCTGGTGGTAAAATATATCTTGAGTATAGATGTCTAATCTGTGCAATTAAATTGACGTTATAGTTAACAAGCTGCTGCTGATCTGTTTGGAACCCCGAGATGCAGGTAATCTGACGGATGACCCTATTGCGGATTGTTTCCTTCAGAGAGACTCCGGGCGCGAAACTAACAACTACCAGAGAAAAAAGGCGATATTCAATCAGTCAGAATTGGATTTTGTAAAATATGAAGTGTATACATATTTTTTAAATCATTCTCAATTGAATATATCAATACAGAGGATGTCTTTGTTGACGTTTTAGCACTAAAACATTGTCACTTGAGTAAAACACATGCGAGGTAATTTTTAGAAAAACTGAATTATGGTCAGCTAGAATTATAAAATTAATCGGTACCAAAATATTTTATTACACATGTCGTCTCTCACAAACTCTATCCTCACTTTTTTTGGTCACCATCTAAGCTTGTAACCATTCACATTCATTTTTACCCGACTACAGCAAAGCAAGGGAAGAGTAATGAGTTTAGCAGTCTATGTATGTAGTTATGTGGATGTTCCACCATAGCGTCGCCCCTATTGGTTCGATTTTGACAAGCGAGGTGTCAATCGATTCGTCTTCACGTATAGTGTCGTAGGCTAATTTTTTACCCGACTACGGCAAGGCAAAGTAAGAGTTATGTGTTCAAACTAAAAACTTGTTCCGATTTTGACAAGAGAGATGTCTATTGATTCGTCTTCATGTATAAAGTATCTTAAACTGTTATTAAATAATATTGTTATAAAATATATTGTTCTATGTCTATTGGATAGTTCGCTATAGCTCATAATATATTTTATGGAGCAGGTCAACCGGCAATGTTAAAGTTTCATAATTAGAATGAACATAATAAAATGTATTACCAACTAGATGCTATAACATGTCTTACCATTATGAAATGAGACTTCCACGGTTCCTTAAACCCATAAAATATAATAGACCACAAGCTCTCAGTTTCTGAACGAGTTCAGATGCGTTCATAAATCAGCCACGCGTCAAACAAACCTCGCCATAAATTACCGTTCGAACAATTTGGTCTGTTTCGTTTTACAAAAGAAAAAAGTCTTTTGGTTTATGGCAGAGCGAATAATTTTGTAACGCCTGTAAGCGTAATTCAACCTCTTTGAATTTTGCGTATTATATCACTCAGATTTGTGATGTTCATGTTCTTATGAAGCAGTGGTATGGTGAGTACTTGAATAATTGTTTCCCTTTTTTCGCATAACTTTTTTAATACTAATTTACTTTGGCATAATGAGGCATAACTTATAATAACATAATATTAATTTTACAAAAACAGTATTTGGCATACATACACATAAACAAACAACTACTGATTTCCTTAACAGTAGTTAAGGTAATCATAATTATATTTAGGGCTATATTATTTTGCACTGGTGTGGAGTCGCATAATATATAATTTAGATACTATACAGTGACAGTAGGTTTTGGTAAGGCGGGATAGCCCTTGGGCCATCCGTAAGCCGGGAACGTGTTTGTTTCACATAGGTAGGTATGTAAAATCATTTACTCTAAAGTTATTTCACTCACAGTGAAAAATTAAATTTTTATGGTATTAAATAATATGCTTGTTTATCGTTATGCTAACTTTATATAATGGTAAATACGATTATGCCTAAACATTTGTGCGTAATTTTGATTATGCTTGCACATTATTAGGATAAGTAAAATTATGCCACACAAAATGATGACGTTATATTTTATGTGTATCAATAGAGATCCGTGAATAATAATGCAGTTGTCTACTATGTATATGTAGTTGTCTAATATATGGTGCAGATCATTTGTAGTTTTATGCAAAGAGTATACAATAAATGTGTTCTGGACAGTGCTGAGTTTGTGATTTTCTGGTCGAGTTTTAGCTGGGTCAAGTCATACCCGTATCATCTTCTTTATCGATTTATAGGACAGATGCCAAACACTAATGACACCATTTAAAATTATAAGCATATTAATTATTTTTATAAAAAATAATGTAACTTCGGTTTCTGTGGAGTTTCTCTGAGAGATCGAATCCGGAATGAGGTGATTCGGCAGAGAACTAAGGCAACCGACAGCTCAGAGAATAAGCAAGCTGAAGTGGCAATGGGCTGGTCACATTTGTCTTAGAACCGATAACCGTTGGGGTAGACGAGTTCTAGAGTGGAGACCGTGAATCGGCAAACGTAGTGTAGGATGCCCATCGGCTAGATGTAGAGACGATCTGCGCATGGTAGCTGGTAGCTGTGCGCATGGTAGCTATACGCCTCTCCCAAGGCACGCCGCCTTGGGAGAGGCGTATGTCCAGAAGTGGACTAATATAGGTTGTTGTTGATGATTATTTTTATGCTCATCACATATGACACTCAATTTGAAATTAAAAATCTCATTTTTTCAGGTCCGGGACCGTCATTTCATCATCAGTAAAAAAATTGGCAACCGTATGTCTCAGCTTTGACCATACATTGGGATGGTAGTCAGGGCTATTATTAATTCTGTGGTCAGCGTTAACTTTTTTTTTTCTGCCATATTCATCCCACTGCAGGGCAAAGGCCTCCCTTCCGTCCATCCATTCCTCACTGTTGAGAGCTGTGGTTGTCCAGTTGTGACAGTAGGAGTCAAGCTCGTCCCGCCATCTCTTTTTGGGCCACGACTTCTTCTGATGTTCTGTGACATTGACATTGTTGTGGTTTTTGCCCAGAGATCGTCCAACATGCGAAGGATGTGTCCGGCAAATATAACAAGTTACTCTATGGTGTCCGGCCTAGTTCCATTTCAGGCTGGCGTCAACATCATTTGGTAAGTATATTTTTTATTCCTGCAGTCATCGTACCGCGTTCCGTAAGATTCTGCTTCTGCCATAAATCCCACCTTCTGCCTAAATACTGCCATCTCAGCGACTTACCTACCTGTGTTAGCCATAAAATAGTGTGACTGCCATAAAACATATTTATTGCAACCCCTACCGTGTGATGAAAACGAGAAACGGTTCGTTCGCAGGTATATCACACCGCACTGCGTCGAGGGAAATTAAAAGCAATATGGCATTAAAAAAACATATTAGTTTTATTTTTCGGGTTCTAGAAATGAAATATGCGACTGTATGACTGTATTGCTATACCGCATGCATTGTCGGAAATAGGTAGACCAAAATGCTTTGTCGTTTTGTTTGGAGACTCTCAAATTCTTTATCTATGTTTAATTATGATTTAACGCCTGCTTAGCGAGAACATATCTAATAAATTTTCTAAACGAAAAGTTCGAATCACGTACGGGGTTTGAACTCGCATCATTCCGTGCCTCTGCGCGGCACATGCTTTTGCCAAGTTGGGCTGCCATGACAGGTACTCCATGCTTCAAATTTTCCGCTTAGTATGTACGAGAAAGCCCGTCTGAAAAAAAAACGTTTAGTTTTTTTTATATATCGTAGAGAGAGTATATTTATATCTATACTCTATACTTATAATACATAACGAGGTCTTATAAGGAACATGAATATAACATTTTCAAAATTTGTGTCTGTCTGTCTGCTTTTCTCTCTGGCCATTTGTTTGCGCATCACGTAAAAACTTCTGGACCGATTGAATTACGGTTTTCATTGATGGATAGCTTATATTTTGACTTAAAATCTGCTGTAATTCATATCTTAATCCTATGAATAGAAGCCGAGCAATCGATAAAAAAACTATTTGACGTCTGGATCCTTATATCCCATATAATACCACGTGAGCACAGCTAGTTGATCTATAAATCTTCTCCTAACTTGGTAATTATGAAAATTTGTTGAGTCTGAGAAGTCAGATCAGCGATCTCTAGAAAAAGTTTAGATTTGTTTAAAAGCTCGTTTCCAATAAAATATAAAGATAATGTTTAGGTTTTTACTAACCTAATCTAACCATTTCGTTAAACCAGACTTGTTCATTTATCAAAACTAATATTTATTGTATTGATTTTATCTTCTTAGTTATGACAAATAAAACCTCTACGACATGATATAAAGTGACGAAATTATATTTATCTCAGTCTGCCTTCTCGAAAACCTTTCCGTTTGTTTTGTAATTATTGGTTTGTACATCCGAGAAAGCAACCAACTCGGTCTAAAGTTCGTTATTTGCTTCAAGGTTTTTCCAATTTTTTTACTGCTACGCGCTTTTTTCCTGATTTTATTTTCCTATCTTTCATAATATTTACTTTTACAATTCTCTGTGGACTTCAATGGGGTTGTCATTTTATTTTTCCGCAGTTAAATAACGGAAACGCTTAAAATGTATCGCTAGTTAGTATCGATCGGCCAATATTAGTCGGCGTGGATTCAGGTTTAGGTCAATAACAATTAATTATGTCAATGGTATAAATGCATTCACGTTGTGTATACTTATATATACTTATACTTATACTTATACGTTGTGATTTAGATTTTAAATGCAAGTCTTAATATTAAATTATTGAACTCTATAGTCATCAATATAAAGTTCAAGTTCTCATGTTGTGCAAGTTCTTAATTCAACTTGCTTTCAGCAAGCAATTATAGAACAGAGAGTTAAAGTTGATGGTACAACTTTATTATAGCTTTCAATTTTTATTAATGGATGAATCAATTGCAAAGCGCAGTACTTTTTGTTACCATTCACATTTCCATGTTTAATATCTTGAGGAAACCAGTCATGTCCAAGAATCAAAAATTTAAGGTTATAACTGTGATGTTCGCCAACTAGCACCACAAAATAAATAGCCAGCACTAAGGCCAGTTCCCATTACTTCGCATATAAACTCACTCTCTTTCTCTGAGAGATCGTGATGATAACATTGATACACGCCTATTCTCATTTTCGACAAAACAAACTGAACTTATTAAAGCTGGGATACGTAATTGCACCGCTGATTGCAGCGGCAGCGCCCGTGACAAACTGCTTTCCCGTTTGTACATCCGACAATATTCTGCGTTATATATGAATGTTTGATGTCCATTACTGGCCTAAATCATATTGCTGCATGTTCCTGTGATTATAATATTGTTAACGAATGAGATTTTATACATTTGAGTTTGAAAGCATGAGATATGAAATAAAATGATCAACATACATAATCGAAAGTGATAAACACCCGACTTTGAACAAAACCAAAAATGAGGCAAAAAAAATAGTGAGTAAGGTTGCCAAGCAACTTCAAAACGCTATAGATCCTAAATGGTCTTTAGAAATGACGAATGATAAGAAAGACCTATAATAATATACCTACCAACCTAAATACCTAATAGACCTATATAGATAATTTTCAGATATCTATTCAATCAATGATACCCCATTTAATATTGTTAGTCGACCTTCTTTACTTTCTTTTTACAATATGGCGTCTGGTTGTCGCCATATTGACTTTTGATTACTGTCATGTCGTTAGTAGCACTCGCAATATTAAGACAAATCGATTGACGTAAGAATTTAGAAAAATTGTTCCACGCGTTTGATCTATATAGTGCCACAAAAGAATAGACATAAATACATACATAGGCTAATCCACGCTTACACACAATACCCTCCGCTTCGTCAGGTAAAAAACTCCGCCCTGGGCTTTCCGTTTTCCAGCAGATCTAGTTAAAGGGTTGCACGCTTTTATTACGTAAATAAAAACTAGATGGCCAAAGAAAGCCAATTGTGTGCGTTGCACCTAATTTATGCAGTCCACGCCCGAGGAGCTGGTATCTAATCTTTAACTGTTAATGTGATCTATGTTTTCCAGTAATGTTTTGTGACTACCCTACCTAGTATTTGTGGTTTTGGAGCTATTTCTTAGTTATTTTCCCACACTTCTTTTAGGTTGTTCGAGTTTCTAATCAACTTTTATTGGTAATGATTCTTTCCCAAATAATATTATACTGACGGAGTTTTAAAATATATTTTGAATGTTCAGAAAAACATACGTAACTTCCAAAATCATTGTCATTTCCAGAAATAAATAGAATCTGTAATCTGAACCAAGGCCATCCCAGTTTCACAACAATATAATCATGAAGTAACATTTGTCAGATATTTAATGGGCTTTTTTCTTTCAACACAATATTTTCACGACTTTGTAAAGTTTATCAATTTCATCTTGACTATAGTATCTAGATTTTAGAGTCACAGAAAGTCCAAAGGGCATAAGTGTGCTTATAGGTTTTTTAGTGTGCTTTAATTGAAATTTTTCCTAAGTCTTTCTTATCTATACTTATAATTAAGCAATAGACACCAAATAGTCTGTACAAAGAAAATAATTTAAATAAAAGTTCTAGTGTAATATACCTAAAATAAGCTTCTGAACAAGAATATTACTTTTTTTTTAATCGTGTCTGTCTGTTTGTTTGTTAGTTTGTCTGTATGTTTGTTCGCGCATGACGTAAAAGCTACTGGACCGATTGCAATGCGGTTTTACTGTTAGATAGCTTAGGGTTTGACTTAAAAACTGGCGTACTTGGTATCTCAATTCGATGAGTAGAAAAATATTTAAAAAATATTTTTGACGGCTGAAGGAATTTTGATAAAATGTTTGGAATTTTAGAACATTGGAATTTTAGGTCCTGAATTAGCACATAGAGTACTTTTAAACTTGAAAAAATGACCACGCGTGTGAAACCGCGGGCATCAGCTAGTATATGTATAAAAGTTATCCAGGGAAAGATCAAATAAATACTCGTATATTATGAAATCTACACCCAGATAAATAAATAATATTAATTCATCCAATGACCTTTCATATAATCTGCATCAAGATGCGGTAGGTACTATATATTCGTTATAATTTTTAGAGATCGTATAGAAATATAAATTGATATAACCATTGTTGGTGTTAGTCTCTTATATGTCCTTTGACTATCAAAGAAAGTCCTTCTAATTATTTTGAAACTTTCAATTAATAAAAGATAATGTTAGAAAATTAATATAACAAATCATTATTGTGTTCTTTGTTCTCGTTTTATATGCAAAAACTGTCACCGACGAAATAAAATAATCAAGTGGAAGTGTAATTGATACTACCCAAAATAAGGTAGAGCATTTTCCTTGAAATGTGTTACAATGATTATAATTGTTCTATTTTAAACAAGAACCACATTCCGCTAATTATTTCTGATTTTTCTACGCGTGTGACATGGCCAGTGACAAAAGAAACGTGACAGGCGGAGTGACGAATCAACGAAACGCACCAGTTCTATTTCCACCCAGATTTTTTCCGTCACCATCCAACCTTGACTCGGTCTGTGAAATGGTGCGCTTTATTTACGTTGGCGGATATGAGGTTTGTTTTATATTTTCACTTCAATTTTAAAAGACAGTTTTGGAACCGCGGAGTGGGTAGTTAATTTTTTGTGCGACTGTTTGGGATTTGTTTTGAAATAGTCTTGCTTTTAGTTTAGTTTAGTGGGCACACTGGGCAGGCAAGTGATTTTTGGGTTAAGAGCCAATAATAATCAACAGCAGCCGGAAGATGTCGTCTAATTCTATAGTCTGAAAATTATTATAAAATTTTAAAATGTTAACATTTTCGGAGGGTATTTAGCATTTCCAGCGACTTTTTAACTTTAACAAAGTCGAGTGGCTGCTTATAGTCGCCCTTAAACTCGCTGTTTGTAGCCAAGTTTTCATCGACTTGCAGGCAATTTCGAGCATGTTTATGAAGTAGTAAGAGTTGTAAGCTCGATTGCAAATAGCGATATTGTACAACATTAGATTTTATATATAATTACTGTTATGTTGTTTTTTATTGTAATGTGTTCAATAAAGAGTTATTGTATTGTATTGTATTGTAAGCTCGCACATGCACAAATAAAGCTCAATAGACCGCTGTCACTCAACACTCATCTCTGAGTGTCAATAACGGTTAATCCTACGAGAAAATTCCCACTCCGGGAGACAATGGAAGGTTATTGTTGTATCATAGCAATAGAATTTGCCTTGGCAGTAGTGGTGCATTACAACGCGATATTTGGCTCGCACGCAACTGTTAAGCCATCGGGACTAGAGATGTGCAAGCTACATGTCAAAAAAATATTTATATGCGGTAAACGCGCGATTAAATGTGTCTGGATTTATGTTTCACGGAAATACTACTGGACTGATTATAATGGAATATTTACTATTAGCTTAGAATTTCACCGATTACTAGTCAAATCTTAGGATTTTTTGTAATCTGGTGTAAGTTCTTTGCATATCAAAGTCATCTCATTCTAAGCCATCTATGCCGAGCAATTAATAAAAACTATTTGACGACTTGATTAAATTTGGTATATTATATTTTATAGATAATTTATTATTAATAATGTAAATTATTTATTAATATTGGCTTTTATAGATCAGTAGCAGTCGTTAAGCCATGTCAGAGGCCTAACTCTGACGCCAGAGGCCAGCACTGCTTCAAACGACAAACAACAAACAAATAAACATAGGTAATTTTGGTCCTGGAACAAAACAGTCACTGATACTATTATCCCAGAAACATTTCCTTGCTGGCAAAGCCGCGACGGCTACACTAGTTATAACATACATTTTTACGGAAGTTTTAATAAGGATTGACGTAGGTAGTAGATGTTACTTTAGCTAGTCGTTTGGTAGTGGTAGGCCAGGTACGCAAGAGTCTGCCTGGGGAAGTACCACACCTTTGTCAAATATTCCACCGCCAAGCAGTTTCTGTTTGAAGGGCAATGTTTCCAGTGAAATTACTGGGCAATGAGACTTAAAAACCAATGTCTCAGAGTAAAGAGAGCAGTGTAGTGACATGCAAGATTTTGCACCCAAAGTTCTGGGTGACACCGCTACTGTTATATAGGTGACATCGCACCTGCTCGATTCGTCACTCAAAGGAATAAAAAACTTCAACTTCTTGAATTTTATGTCGAAACTTTTTGTAACAGAAAACCTCTTTCTCGCTATTTTCAAAATGTATTAAAGAATCTAGGCATTTCGGGCAATTTACCCATTGCCCATCTCTAGTTAGAGACATAACGACTGTTTGCGATGTAGTTTGCATCCGTATCGGGGGGATTTTATACCGACAATTAGAGTGCACGAATGGTAATGCAATGCCAAGTGGGTTTTGATGCAATTGGAGTTTGTTGATGGCGGGACTCGAGCTTTGCACTGATATGTCAATAAGTGGCCACACTAAGGAAACAGAATAAGTGAAGTATAAAAAGTTAATACCTACATACCTAGTTTAAAACTAAAATTCTGATAAACATTAACTGTAACAGATGCCGACATTTAGGATCTTACCGAAGATTGGGCTCTGTGGCGTGACGTTCACTAGGCCTACGCCAAGCAGTGGACAAACATATAGGAGCTTTTTAACCAAACCTGTTGTTTCTTTGAATATGAATCTATCTATCTACGAGTATACTTATAATAAAACAATAAAAACGAAAAAGTCTGTACAAATAAGATAATCAAAAAAATGGTCTAGGGTAATGAAAATAAGCTACTGAATAATAATATAATTTTTTTTTAAATCGTGTGTCTGTTTGACTTATTTATTGTATGTTTGTTTGCGCATCACGTAAAACTACTGGAGCGTCTGCGTTGCGGTTTTCACTGTTGATACGTGGGGTACGTGTACTGGGGGTACGTGTACTGGGGGTACGTGGTTTCTTAATCCGATGATTAGATGCCGAGTAATCGAAAAAAATATATATGACGGCTGAATAAATTTTGAAGATATGTAGTATATTCTACTTTATAAGTAATTTCGGTTTTGGAATACCACGTATGGGCTACTTTTAAATAAAATGACCACACGGGCAAAGCCGGGGGCACAGCTAATATGTAATAGTAGTGTACTATAAGGTAACCATTCAGTGTTCATGAACGTACATAAGAAAATGAAACAAATTGTGTAATATTGCTATTTAAATTCTCCCAAGAAGTCCGTGAAGCTTCAAGTAAAGTTTCACCAATTCACTGAAGCACTTAGGAAAGGGGGTTCCATAGGGTCCGGCTTGTTGCCTTCGTAAATACCGTTTTAATTTAATTGTATGACTGGCTGATTGCACAAACTGCAAAGAAAATAAGAAAATAGGCTTATGGTTATGATGATGAATTACTGTAACACCTAGAAATATTTTATTCGACTTTAGGTAATAATTAATAAAAAATAAGATTAAATTTATTTATTGGCTTTAGGTAATAATAGATAAAAAAATATATTTTTAATTAAAATTAAGTAACAAATAGTAAAACGATTTACTATTAATATCTACACACTTTATAAACATCAAAGTCAAAATTATTTCAAAACGTGACATTCATCTTCCCTGACGGACAATAAACTTCGAATAATTTTGATTTGGACCCATATCTCTCTCAGTGAACGACGTTTTTAATGTTCCTAAAGCCGTTAGTCAAATGAACTACTAACAAATGTCAAATGTACTATTGATATACGAGTTTTTTTCTTATTCGGATGTAGCTTTTTTTGTGTACCTGACAGTGAGATCTAGTGCTTTTAGCCTCGTTCTTATTTTTAATATGTTGATATGCGTGTGCACGTGTTTTAAAATGAATGCAGGTGTACCTAGAATGAGCCAAATTGTTTAAAAGTAAAAAAACAGTATATTTTACCAAAAACATTAGCACGTTACCGAAAACCTTACAAGCTAAGTGCATTATAAATACAAATGACAATTTTTAGTTAATTATATTTAACTTTACATCTTAGAAAGTATGTTTAGTCCAAGTCTTGCAGGCTGATAATGGATGACTTCCTGTATATACAGATTAGGATTTAAGGGCGGAGGAGGGATAGTACGCTTAATACTGATGAGAGCTAATTTTACTTTACGAGCCTATGAAAACTTGCTTTCCTCAGCCGGGAATCGAACCGACAAAAATTACAAAAACTAAATCTAGTAAGCTTATGGCATCAATCGACAGGGTCAAAGATGGAAATCAAATGTCGGTAAGAAACATTTTGTATTTTATACTTAGTCATTAGTGCAGGGCCCAGGTTTTGAAATGGGTGCCGTTCACAATTGAAGCACTCATGCTAGCACCACCACTCCTGTTATACTACTGTCATTTATTCTCATAATAAATCATTGAGTAACAAAGTCTGTACAGAGACTAGTGGCTCTGTGAGCTGTGGACCTCGCGAGTACAAACTTTTTTGCAAACAATCTAGCGCTGCACAGTAGCGCCATCGTTACCTTATTGTTAAACTAACATTAATAATACCTTATTGTTAAACTAACATTAATAATCAAGAAGCTCCAACAATCCCTACCTAGTAGTTAAAGGGCTGATTCCACTGGTGGTGGTGTTGGTGGTGGTAGTGGTTGCATTTTGAGGAGCTATTCTGCTCATCACGCCGAAGATCCTCATCAGATCTTCATAAAAAAAATTATGAGACCTACTTAATGTACATGCCTTTCAAATAAATAAAGAACCATCGAAATCAGATCTAATAAGGTAGAGATATTCAGTAGCTCCCTTTTTGCCCCCTTTTGGGAGAAGTAACCCCCAATCAAAAAGCTCAGACGACAAAAATAAACCGTTTAACCTGTATACCAAGTTTCGTCTAGATCGTATAAAAAATGATACGACCTGTTGAGGAGAACAGCCGGAGATCCGGATAGAGATCCGGACATACGAAAGCATTTTTGCACAAGCTGAAACGGAGACGCTTCGCTCGCACTTTGCGCTCGCTTGGTGTTTTTTTTATGGTGTCTGTGTCTTTGTTTGCTCGCGCATCACGTAAAAACTACTGGACCAATTGCGATGCGAATTTCACTAATTGATAGCTTAGGGATTCACTTATGAAACTGTTATAATTGGTATCACAATACGATTAGTAGAAGCCGAGCAATCGATAAAAAACTATTGTATTGTATATATTGTACCTTTGGTCCTACACATGGTTACTTTTTGTAAATGCGAAAGTCTGTATGTTTTGTAACTATATCCAATTCTGTGGGGTCGGCAGATAATGTAATATGTGTAATATGCTGAATTATAACCACAGAATATATGTATAGTACTAAAAATAAAAAAAACAGCTCTCGTTGGACTACAAACATAGTATACATTTATATATATTTCATTACTTCAGAAAACACTCGAAAAGTTTTACTGATTGCCCATGAGACAAACCAAAACACACGTTTTATTGATTTTATTTAAATTCGTAGCTAAGTCAGGTACGTCTCTTTTTCCTTCCAAAAAAAGGAAGTTCTCAACTCCACTGGATGTTTTATTTTGTGTTTATATTCACTTATATCTCCGAGATTTCATAACTGATTTTGATTATTCTTTTTGTATTTAAAAGGGAAGATCTTTGTTGTGGTCCCATACAAATTTAATAAAAATAGATTATGTAATTCTTTTCTACAACTGAAATCGAATTGTTGGTTAAAAAAAAAATATGTACCTACTAGCTGCGCCCCGCGGATTCACGCGCGTGGATTATGATGATGATGAAAAGTAACCTATGTGTTAATCCAGGATATAAGCTATCCTGGTACCAAATTTAATCTAAATCCTTTCAACCGTTTGAGCGTGAAGAAGTAATAAACATACACACACACAGCTAATTGGTTTTTATGCATTTTGTGACGTTTTGTATGGACTGTCAGTACAAATGGTAGGAGTTCTGCATCGCGCATATGAAGTTTTCCGCTCGATAAGAGAGTATTCATTTTTAATATTTGTATCTATGTATGTTTATCCGTTATCTAGTACCCATAATGCAGGGTGTCCTAGTTTGGGGCTAGGTAATTGGTGTTGAATTGTCCCGAATATATATATAGTGGCTACACTTACAGATTTATCTATCTATCTATTGTTATAATTCTTATCTTATAATAAAGCAATAGGAACGAAAAAGTCTGTACAAAGAAGATAATTAAAAAAGAAATGGTCTAGTAGTGTATATACAATAAGCTACTGAACAATAATATAACATTTTAAAAATTCGTGTCTGTCTGTTTGTCTGTCTGTATGTTTGTTCGCGCATCACGTAATAACTAATGGACGGATTGCGATGCGGTTTTCACTGTTAGATAGCTTATGTTTTGACTTAAAAGCTGGGGTACAAAAAGCATTAGCTCCTTTCTAATGAAGTAACAAAATTTAATTGTAGCTAATTATTTAAGGTACACCACCATATTATGAAACACTATTAAATCTGTTCCAAATTGCATATAAATCATTTTTCATCTAACTTAATGATTTACTTAAAAACATGTATAACAACACTGCTTCTACATGGACAACATGAAGTACCTTTAAAGTTTAAACTCGAACCAATTGGAGTCACTAATAAAAATCGAAGCCAATGCAGAAAGCACAACACAACACAAACTTACCTCGTCAGATTCCTCCGAGACCCCTCAATGCGAACACAAGCACAAAAAACGTCCAAGTACATCCACAGTAACTGTAAACAAGCACGTTTGTACCACATCTGAATACGAATGGAAATCCCAAGTTTTTGCCTCAGTTTGTTTATTGTAGAATTCACAACCTCCGGGGAAATTATCGAGGGAAACGAGCCCCGAATGAAACGAAGACAGCGTTCTACATCAATGTTTGTACAGACAACTAACATATATATTTTCACTATATATTCAATATTAATTTATATAATTTACATTTAATCACAACGTACGGAAAAATTACAACCAGATTTGTCGATTCATTGAAGGACAGAATCGAAACATTTCATATTTGTTAATTAAATCACAACCATACTTTCCCGTTCCAGTCCCGAAAAGCCGTCTCTAAGATAACTACATCGCTCCAATTTTTTATACACTATAAACTAAGAGTTATTCACAACACTGAAGAGGTAAACATTGCTAGCATCCAGAGATTTACATTTTGAAAGCTTTCGTGTCTTATTAAGATGTTAATTCCGTTCTAGTTCACCGTAACATACCAACAGACGCACTATCGAGGTAAACAATCATATTTACACGGGGTGCTTATTTGACACTATTTGGCACAGTAAAGTTTGGGGGTCATTCCCACGCGAGGTGCGGGTTACGCGGGAACGCGAGTTTTCCACGTTCACTGTCGACCGAATACTGAACACACGTCGCTTTACAGAATACGCATTTATAAATAGTTATGTATATCCGTTTCAGTGATGCCGGAGTTCGGACGACACCAAATGTCAGGTGGAGTTGGGGCTGTCAGTGAAACTGTGTTTTCGGTTTTCCGACGCGACGTGTGTTCTTCGCACTGTTTGTGCTCCTTCACTAGAGGCACGCGTTCTACTGCAGCTGCTGAAAGGCGAAACCTGTTGAAATGGGACAGGGGACCGCGTGCGAGCGAGATAAGCGCGCTTTTCAGAACCCCGCCCCCGATTTTCAGGCGCTTATTTTGCTACACGCACGTGTGTGCGTGGAAAGTTGCGTGAGTACGCCCGCCGAATCGGTGTTAGTGAGTTGTGGAAAACTCTCTTTAGGACGCCTTCACAAAGACGATTTTCATGATCCCGAAAGAGTGCCCTAATATGGCCCTAATAGATTCTATTGAATTTTGTATGTTGTACAGAGTTTTCAACTTTTGTTTATCACTTATCCTAAAATAAGTCGGAAGGTCTCGTCAAGTATTGTTTTGTTTTGACTTATCATCGCAGTATACACAACTTCTAAGTGCAGTGCGTTAAAAAATATGTCAGTTCCATACTTTCAGCATCTAAAATTAAAGCGTTTGATACTCGCCTATAACTTGGTAGAAAATTATATGTTACGCAAACAAAACAGCCCAAGAAATAAAAATTAAAACGCTCCAAGTACACAGTCCGCAAATTATTTCCTCGTATCGAAGGTGTCGCAAGAATTAATCAATTTAAAGCAGCATCAAGTCCAATATAAACAAAGGGTCTCGATGTGGTGAGACACGCAGGGCTGGTGGGAAGGGGGGCGCACGCAACGCAAATGCGCACGCATAACCCCCCACAGAGCCTCCCTTACCCACACCATCAAGCCTGTCCCGAAATGGGCGACCGCCTCTGTCAGTTTGCCCCAATCACAATATATCTGTGAAGACAGTACCTTGGCTCAAGCGTTTTCTAGTTGGAATCTACGTTCGATCATGGCGGTCGTAGAATTGCTACATCTGTCATCGGGTTATGATTGTGATATTGCAATAAAAACATAGGTACTTCTCAATACTCTATGTGCAAGCTAGAGCAATTTTTATAATGTGAAATATCCCTCAAAACTGTTCATAAACAAAACCACTAATATTATACACTAGCTGATGCCCGTGGCTTCGCACGCGTGGTCATTTCTTTAGGTTAAAAGTACTCTTTGTGCCTAAGGGCCTAAAATACCAATATACCAACATTTGATCAAAATTCCTTCAGCCGTCAAAAATATTTTTGTCGACTGCTCGGCTTCTACTAATCGGATTGAGATATAAAGTACCCCAGTTTTTAAGTCAAAACATAAGCTATCCAACAGTGAAAACCGCATCGCAATTAGGCCAGTAGTTTTTACGTGATACGCGAACAAAGATACAGACAGACAAACAGACAAACAGACAAACTGACAGACACGAATTTTTAATATGTTATATTCTTGTTCAGTAGCTTATTTTATGTACCCTAGACCATTTCTTTTTTAATTATCTTCTTTGTACAGACTTTTTCATTCCTATAGCTATATTATAAGTATAGATAGATAGATAGATAAAAACCAATAATAAACATACGTTGATCTTAAAAAACACTTGTTTATTTCTTTAGAAATGATGATAGTGGTAAAGTTCAATTAGATAACTTTCAAAACTTTATTATTTGTCTGATAGATATCTTCGACCACATCTTCATAATTCATCATCATCATCATTCGAGCTTTCCATCAGGTGAGATCGTGGTCAAACGATTGCCAGTACATAAAAAAAAAGTTTGTATTGCAGTTTTCGTCCAGTGCTTTCATGAAAAATCATTCTATAGGGTGTGGAATTGAATGAGGACTGACACCAGATTTCACAATATTTCCAGTTCGAACATGGACAGCACTTTTCCTGGCTGAGTGGAGGGTGTTGTATTTATCAGCCTATGTATGTCTGTCTGTTGCTTTGTAGCACTATATAAATAGAACAAACGCGTGGACCAATTTTAGTGATTCCTTACGTCATTCGATTTGTCTTAATATTGTGAATATCACTATGACATGATATTAATCAAAATTCAATATGGCGACAACCAAACGCCATTATTGAAAGAGAACAAAAAAAAGACGACGAAACATGGCAAGTGGGGTATCATTGAATAGGTATTTGTAAATCATTTTAGGTTTCTTTTATCATTTTTAATTTCAAATTAACGATTTAAAGTTCTCAGTAAAAAAAAAACAGTGTGCGTAAATTTTCTTATATAATATAAAGGAAACGACGAAATAGGCACCACTACTGCAGAACCACCACGCAGGCTAGGGCGCGCCTTGCGCGGGTTCAACTAGCATTGAAATAAAACACTTCTGGAATTTCTAGTGAAACCTGCGTTCAAAGATTTTTAGTTTGTTATGTTTTTTTTTGTTTTTTTTTACTATTTACCTACGGGGGTTTTTAATCCTCGAACAGGTATTGTAAGTTTAAGGTGTGTATATGTGTGCATGCCTGTCTGTGACATCGTAGCTCCCAAAGGTGTGTATATGTGTGCATGCCTGTCTGTGACATCGTAGCTCCCAAAGGAATCGACTGATAATGATGAGATTTTTTGCTTTTTGAAAACTGATGTGATAGAGATGGTACTTAGCTATAAAGGTGGTAGGGATCCGTAGTTCCTAAACGAGTCGACCGATTTTGATGCTGTTTTTTCTGTTTGAAAGCTGAAGGGATGGAGATGGCTCTTAGATATAATAGGAGGGGAGGGGGTGGGGGTTATATACATTTTTAATTTGTGCTTGTTATAAAGCTGAATCACTGTCCCATAGTTACATTGCACCTCAATGTACCTTCATTATATCTGGAATCAATTGACAAATGGGTATGGACCCAACAATGCAGCTATGACAGACGAAGGGCGACCTTTGTTTATCATTATTAAAAAAACAACATAAAAGCCCATTTTGTCAACTCAGCGACTGATGAAAAGGAAGGTCTATGAATTAATTGAATGAACGCTTAAATCTTCTTTATGTTTCGTTAGAACTGAAACATGCCTTTTTGTATTTTCTTGGCAACATTGAGTGTGGCTTATTGTTCATTATTTCAAGATCACCCCTTCATGTAACTTCACTGCGTGTTATTTATATACCTATTCTGAAAAAAACATTTGGTACAATGTATTTTATGTAAATCGTAAGTAGACTTAAATTCATAATATAATGTTATAAAATAATATGGTACAGTAAATTAAACATCCAACAAAGAATCAGCAAGCTTCGAAACCAATATTTTGTCAAATACCTACTCTCCGCAAATGGTGACTGTTTGCCGAATATGGCAAATACGCGAACACGCATAGTCATGAAAAGTGGCTCAGTAAACATATTTCATAAAAAAAAAAAGATAAAAATCCTTTAATCTTAAATACACTGGCCTTCGAAACTTAGTACCACACTTTTAATGTCTGTCTGTTCGCGCATCACGTTAAAACTATGGACTGAATTCGATGCGATTTTCACTATTAGATAGCTTAGGTTTTGACTTAAAAACCTGTGGAATTGGTATCTCCAAGTACGAGCTAAGGTATTTAATAAAAACGCTACAAGTGTGGTACTAAGTTTTGAAGGTCTGTAGCATTGTTGACGATTAATATTGAAGGTTCATCATCAGCCGGCAATCTTGAATGTCAACCTCCCCCATAGAACGCCACAACACACGATGATTGCTTCCTGTATAGACAGGGGGGGGGGGCATAATCCCCGCGCTTGGCAGGCTTCTTGGTGATCGCAGTAGTTGGTGATCATAAACTATCTAAGTAATATTGAAAAAAAAAAAAAAAAAAAAAGCCGTGTCACTTTTTAAGTTTGTATAATTTTTTTAATTGCTTTGTCATCGAGTTGCGAGCTACCCTGAAAGTTTCAGCCGGATAGCTAATACGGAAGTGCTCGAAATTTCAATTGCAAAATTCCAGGTCAGACAGAAATACATAGATACATACATCCAAACATACAAATGAAGTTAAATAAATGGTTTAAAAAAAAGCTGCGCCCATTTCCTAAATTCCCTTTATTTATTTTAAGGTTACGTAGCCCCAATTAGCCCAAAAACTTATATAATATCTGTATCAATAACAAACTCTTACATATACTTTATTTTATACACTTTTATCTACTTATTTATTTTTATATACTATTTTTTTATTCATACTTTTGAAGGAATTGCAATACCCTTTAACAAGGTCGTAAGAAATCTTGGAGTGATCATGGATCAGACGTTGTCGTGGGGCCCCCAACTTGAGGCAGTTAGTCGCAAACTTTTTGCTTCTGCAGGTGCCTTAAAGCGTCTTCAGAACTTCCTTCCAACGGCTACCAAAGTTGCGCTTGCACAATCTCTTCTGCTTCCAATCCTTGACTATGCTGACGCCTGTTATCTAGACCTAAGGGAGGATCAGCTAAATAAACTTGAGCGTCTCCAAAACCTTTGTATCAGGTTCATATTTGGATTACGCAAATATGACCATGTTTCCAACTTTTGACATAAGCTCAAGTAGCTTCCTATTCGCCTTCGTCGGAATACTCACATTCTTTCCCTACTTTATAGTATACTTTTCAATCCTGCGTCCCTTCCATACCTCAAAGAATGCTACCATTGTCTACACTCAGAGCATTCCAGGTCGTTGCGGTCTTCAGAGAATCTACAGTTGAAAATACCCTTGCACGTTAAAATATTCTATGACGCATCGTTTGATGTACAAGCTGTTAGACTATGGAACAGTCTACCAGTCCTGATATGTCAGTCTCCATCATTAAACGTATTTAAGGAACGGATAAAAATATTTTACTTATCGCAAATTGGAATAAATTAAGTTATTGTGTTCATAACAAACACAATATATATATATACGTATTGTATTTTGATAAGACCGCCCATTGTACTCTATTTTAAGTTACATGTTTATTTGTGTGTATGATTTATTTGGTGTGCAATAAAGCGTTTATCTATCTATCTATCTCTAATTGTATCTTATATTTAGTTAATGAGTTTAAAAACCAACAATTTTAAGTTAAATAATCTTGAAAAAATTGATGATATGCCAAGAAGTATAAACATTCGTTGAAACGCCGAGAAAATAATTAGTTTAAAAACTACGGTCCGCATTCTTAAATCTATTGTTAGACTGGCTGAAGTTGACGTTTTTTGATCCTCCGTTTAAACGAAATTGGTTGCTCGCTCGAAGGTTTGGATAGTGCAGAAGTTACATTTATTACACGACTGCCCAAAAAAAGGAGTGCAATGTTTTTAGGATTTATGTATGTTTGTTTGTTAGTATATATGTATGTTTCTTTATTCCACTATAACTTTTAAATGGCTGAATAGATTTAGACGTATGGGGTATCGTTAGAATCCTTACATTTCCCCGAGTAACATTTGCTAATTTTTTTTCATATAACTTCAATATTTCGGCAGTATGAATTTTACTCTATGGGTATCAAATTGAAGGCCTTGATAAGAGCATTTAAACAGTATATAATTTATTGGCATAAATTCTTTTTTGACAGGGCAGGCGTGTCTTTTAGAAACGCTAGTTATTTTCATCATCTTATTATGTTCCCACTATTGGTATACAGGATTTCTTTTAGAGAGTGGGTGGGCCATGATCTACCATGCCCAATGTGGTAGATGGGTGTTATGTCCTTGAAAACTGTGGTTTTTGGACATGCTGACTTCCTCACGATGTTTCTGGCATCTAAATCCGCACATAAATAACGGGTAGCTAAGGGTTTTCTTTATTTGTACACGATTCTACCAGATTTTTGACTAATTTGAAAAAGCTATTGTGACTTAACTTCAATAGTTAGTTATAGCCTAGGAGACTTTTTTGTGGGTAATAATGAGTAGGTACGAGAAATTAACATGTAGTATATTATTTTATGTAAAAAAAATATAGCCCATTTTATGTGCCGATAATGTAGTTTTATTGAAGCGAGCCGAGCAATCGGAAAAAACTTTTTGACGGCTGAAAGAATTTTGATCAAATGTTGGTATATTGGTATTTTCGGTCTTGAAATAGTACACGGAGTACTTTTAACCTAAAGAAATTACCACACGTGTAAAGCCGCGGGTGGGTTTGTTTGTTTGTATGATTGTTCGCGCATGAAGTAAAAACTACTGGACCGATTGCGATGTGGTTTTCACTGTTGGATATCTTAGAGTTTGACTTAAAATCTGGGGTACTGTATTATCCGATGATTAGATACCGAGCAAACGATAAAATCTATTTGACTGCTCAGTGAATTATAAACAAGTGTAGTGTATTTTACATTATAGGTACTTTTGGTCCTGGAATAACACGTATTTGCTACTTTTATATAAAATGGCCACGTGGGCAGAGCTGTGGCCACATAATTAAGCAATAAGAACGAAAAAGTCTTTACAAAGAAGATAATTACATAAAATGGTCTAGGGTGCTAAAAATAAGCTACTAAATAAGAATATAATATTTTCTTAAATCGTGGCTATTTGTTTGTCTGTATGTTGGTTCGTTCATCAAGTAAAAAACTATTGGACCAACTGCGATTCGGTTTTCACTGTTAGATAGCTGGTTTGACTTAAAAACTTTACTTGGTATCTTAATCCGATGATTAAATGCCGAGCAATCGATAAAAAACTATTTGACGGCTGGCTGAACGAATTTTGAAGAAATTTGGTATATTGTAGGTACTTGATGGTGCTTTTGGCCTTGTGTATGGGCTTCTTTTAAATGAAATGATCACGTGGGCACAGCTTTTACTTATAATCCATACCCATATATAAAAGAGAAACGTTTTGTTTTCTTGTTTGTTTGTTTAGGGATCTTACACGCGATAACGGCTAGTCGGATTTTGATGAAATTTGGAATGGTGATAGCTTATACCCTGGAATAAAATATAGGATATTTTTTATCCCGAAAAATTGTAAGTTTCCATGGGAAAACTGGAAAATGTAGATAAATGGCTGTAAGGAACGGTCGCCATGGAAACAAATAATAAGTCTGTCAAAAAACATCAAGAGCGTAGGTGCTATACCTACTTTTGCATTGGTTTTTAATATCCTAGAAGAACATCATCATTCATCATCATCATTTCAGCCTTTAGAAGTCCACTGCTGAACATAGGCCTTCCCCAAAGAGCGCCATGACGAGCGATCTTGTGCCACCTCCATCCACCGACTTCATGCGATGGCTACAATGTCGTCGGTCCATCGTGTGGGAGGTCTCCTTACACTTCACTTGCTTGTTCGTGGTCGCCATACGCAAAAGGGGCCGATGATCGGCCTAGTTGCGGAAAAGAAGCCCTACCACCAAGTTGTGGTCGCCATTCAAGAACCTTTATTCCCCAGCGGTTGTCAGTTCATCGAACTATATGGCCTGGCTATTGCCACTTCAACTTGCAAACTCTAAGAGCTATGTAAGTAACCTTGGTTCTTCTACGGATTTCCTCGTTTCGGTCACGTCACATCACGTCACATCACGAAGTGAAACACTGAGCATAGCTCTCTCCATTGCACGCTGCGCGACTTTGAGCTTGTGTATAAAACCAATAGTTAGCGACCAAGTCTCAGTGCCGTATGTCATCACTGGCAACACGCACTGATTATAAACTTTCGTCTTGAGGCTCTGCGGTATCTGCGACGAGAAGACATGGCGTAATTTCCCGAACGCTGCCTATCCAAGTTGAATTTGTCGGTTGACCTCTTTGTCGAAGTTGGATCGTTTGACCTCATAGAAGAACATATGATGTTTTTTTCGCGATAAACTGTAGTCCACGTGGAACAAGTCGCGGGCGGGGAAGCTAGTGAAGCAATATAAGAACTAAAAAGTCCGTACAAAGAAAATTATTAAAAAAAAGTCTAGGTCTAGTCTAAAAAAGCTACTGAACAAGAATATATAATTTTTTAAATCATATCTGTCTGTTTGTTTGTCTGTTTGGTTATCACGCATCACGTAAAAACTACTTGACCGATTGCGATGTGGTTTTCACTGTCGGATAGCTAGGGGTTTGATTTAAAAACTGGGGTACTTAGTATCTCCGATGATTATATGCCGAGCAACAGATAAAAAAAAATTGACGGCCGAAGGAATTTCGCTCAAATGTTGCTATAATGGTAGGTCCTGGTATAAGTACATGAGTATTTTTAATCTAGAGAAATGACCACGCGTGCGAAGCCGCGATACAGCTAGTAAAGCAATAAGAACGAAAAAGTCTGTAAAAAGAAGATAATAACAATATCTCTAGGGTACAAAGTAATCCTACACTCACACCAGGGACCTTATTCTCTATTGCCACTCGGCCACGTAACGCCGTGTGTGTGTGTGTGTGTGTGTGTGTGTGTGTGTGTGTGTGTGTGTGTGTGTGTGTGGCATATTAGCTCTTAAACGAATGGACCGATTTTGATGCGGTTTTTTTCTGTTTGAAAGCTGATGTGATCTAGATGGTTTTTAGCTATAATGCGGGGCTTATGTGTGGGGGTCAAACCCTAAGCCATCTAACAGTGAAAACCGCAGTGAAACGCAAACAGACAAACAAACTAACAAACAAAACAGAAAAACAGACAGATATGATATAAAAAAATGTTATACTCTTGTTCAGTACCTTATTTTAAGAACCCCATAGACCATTTTTTTTCAATTATCTTCTTTGTACAGACTTTTTCTTTCTTAGTGCTATACTAGCTGTACCCGCGGCTTCGTACGCGTGGTCTTTTCTTTAGGTTCAAAGTACCATAATGTGCTATTCCAGGACCAATATGCCAACATTTGATCAAAATTTCTTTAGCCGTCAAAAATACTTTTATCAATTGCTCGGCTTCTAACTCACCAGATTGAGATACCAATTACACCAGTTTTTAAATCAAACCCTCAGCTATCTAACAATGAAAACCACATTGCAATCGGTCCAATAGTTTTTACATGATGCGTGAACAAACAAACATACAGACAAACATACAGAGGGACACGATTAAAAAAAAACATGTTCAATACCCTTTTTAAGCACCCAATCGCATTTTTTATCTTCTTTTTATAGCCTTTTTCGTACCTATTGCTTTATTATAAGTATATATATGACTGTATCATTTTGCATCCAAAAATCCGTCCAGTAGTTTCAGCGTGATACGTTTTCAACACTTATATTGTGGAAACAACCTATATTACAAAAATTGAAGGAATTCATTAGTTTCGCACAGAAACTACTGAATTCATTAAAAAAACTTACTAACTTACTTACTTATTGTTTTACTTTTTATTTCAAAATAAAAAATGAAATAGTTTTGGCTTCAGTAGGTATCGAAATAGAGAACCATCCAAAAAATATTATTTATTACTTAAATATTAATATAACTTTGGACCCATATCCCGCGGAAGCCCTTTTTACGGGATAAAAAGTATCCATAATTTTCACCCATCTTAAGAGCGATGGTGGCCTAATGGTTCTATAGTGTAATTTAGAATCCAACGATACGGGGTTCAAAACCTAGGCTCCCGCACAAATGATTTTTCTCAGTTATGTGCGGTTTTCCATCGCTCCGTGCTTCGGAGAGCACGTTAAGCTGCCGGTCCCGGCTGTTATTGGTTAATAGCAGTTTTTAAGCCATGTCAGAGGCCCTCGGGCGGCCTGACAAACTCTGACATCAGAGGCCAGCACTACCTCATACGACAAACAAACAACAAACAAACCCATCTTATAGACTATGTCTGTGCCAAGTAGCATCAACATCCGTCCAATAGTTTCAGCGTGCTACGTGTTCTTTGAAATACTTTAATTAATTAATTTAATTTAATAATTTTTCACCCCTATCCTGCAGGAACTCTTTAATTTTTCGGGATGAAAAGTATCCAATGCCCTACCTTGAAGTATGAACTCAAATCATACCAAATTTTATTTGAAGTATGTGAGTATTTTCAGCGTGATGCGCTGCCAAGATACACAGACGGACAGACAGACAGACAGACAGACAAAAATTAAAAAAATACAGTTTTGGCTTTAGTATTGAATAGGCTTTAGTATTAATAAGGCTGTTCTACGCCTCCAAAAAAGTTACAAAATATCTTCAATTTACAGAACTTGGGACATTATCCAGCAAGAACTCTTAATTTTTTCGGGATAAAAATTGTCCTCAATTTTGTAAACTATGACTGTACCAAGTTGCAACAAAATCCTTCCAGTAGTTTCAGCGTGATACGTGTTCTTTTAAATAAATTTCAACGCCTATCCTGCGGAAACCCTTTAATTTTTCGGGATTAAATATGTCCTACGTCGGAGTATGAACTCAAATCATACCAAGTTTCATTTAAATTCATTCAGTAGTTTCGGCGTGATGCCTAGCCAAGATACAGACAGACAGACAGACAGATAGACAAAAATTAAAAAAAAAACAGTTTTGGCTTCAGAATCGAATATAGTACCCTCCAAAAGAAAATTTCAAAATATCTTCAATGTACAGAATTGGACCCGTTACCGTTTTATTATAGGTAATAAGTATAGATATGCGCAGAGTAATTTGATATCAACCGGACAGTAGGCAATTCAGCAGACAGACAACTTCCAGTCGCAAGGATTGGAGAGGTCGTGCTGAGGCAAACTGCAAAGCGCTAAAGCTAGTGTGAGCCAAAGTCGAGAAGTTTACAGATTTGAATTTAGCGGAACGCAGTGAATGAAATGCTTACGTGTTTTAAGGACAATCAGCGCCATCTAGTTAAATCGGAGGCAGAACTTTGATTCGTTTGATTTATGCGCTGGAGTTGTTGATGCTGGCAAAGATTTGATGCTGTCTTTCTAATAATCTTTGATGCTGGTAAATTATCTAGTGTTTTTTTTTGTTCTTATTGCTTTATTATATGTACAGATACTACGCTCTTTTGTGTAGAGGTTCTACAATAAAAATACTTACGCCGTGCAAAGGAAGTAGGATACTCCATTGTGCTAATATCTAAGAACCATCTGGATTACCTCAGCTTTCAATCATAAAAAACCGCACCTAAATCAAATCATTCGTTTGGAAGCTACGATTCTCACCACTTTTTCTTACTTCCCCATATAGCTAAGAACTATCACAATCACATTAGCTTTCAACAAAAAAAAAAAGAAAAAACACATACACCCACATACTTACACACATACAATGATAAACACCCTAAACTTATAACACCCGTCTCTTTGTTCAGGGGTTAAAAAATGTAAAAATAACTCATAAAATATGTAAACGCTATTAATTATGGAACAAAAAAAAACTAAAAGCGCGTGGTTTCGATCCACTGACGTCTGGATTAGACTTCCGCCCATGTTAACCGCTCGGCCACTCGTTACGTGACGCGGACAACGAAATTTGGTACCATTCTTTAAACGGATGTTTTATTACTTTAATTTAACATAAACTTTGGACCCTTATCCCTTAAAAATCCTTTATTTTTTCGGGAGTAAAAGTATTCTAAATTTTAACAGATAATATAAACTTTGACTATGCCCAGTTACATCAAAATCCGTCCAGTAGTTTGAGCGTGATACGTATTCTTTTAAATAACTTACAACCCTTATCCTGCAGGAACCCTTTATTTTTTCGGGATAAAAAGTATTCTAAATGTCAATCCATAACATAAGTTATGATTGTGCCAAGTTGCATCAAAATCCGTTCGGTAGTTTCAGCGTGATGCGTGTTCAAAGAGACAGACAGACAGACAGACAGACAGACAGACAAAAATTAAAAAAATATCCTTTTTGCACTCCATATCGATTTTGAAGTTTATCTCAATTATAATTTTCAAAAAATATTTAATGTACAGATTTAGCCCAGTTACAGTTTTATTATAGTATAGAAGATAGAATATTATAAGTATTGATTTATAAATTTTACTCATGCGAGACCAGAATGAGTAATCTCACGTACGTCCTTTATCCTATTCAATCAGTCACCCCGTCATTTGTAATACAATAGCGTAAAACACAACAAATTCCTATAAATAGATACAATGAATGCTAATGAGCGAAAAGTACAAAGAAGTCGTCTGTACAAGCCCAATGATTAACGGTTAGGGATATTATGTATAACTAGCTGTGCCCCACGGTTCCAACCGCGTGAATGATGATGATGATGCTGATGATGAAAAGTATCCCATTGTTATTCCAGGGAATAAAGTATTTCCATTCCAAATTTAATCAAAATCCGTTCAGCCGTTGAAGGACTAACAACCATACACACACACACACTTACACATATAATACTAACTTTCACCTTTATAATATTTGTGTGATAAAGCAGTAAGTAACGAAAAGTAAATGTCTGCATATTAAAGACAATTAAAGGACCTTGGGTGGCCTGACAAACTCTGACACCAGAGGCCAGCACTACCTCATACGACAAACAAAGATAATTAAAAAAAAACAGCTAGCGAACTTAAATTAACCTACTGGAGAATATCTATAGCATTTTATATAATGATGGCAGTCTGTCCATCAGTTTGTTTTCGAATAACGAAAAACCATGAGATGCGGTTTTCACTCATAGGTAACTTAAGGTTTGACTTAATCAGATATACCTAGTTGGAACTAAAGGCAATAAGTACAAGCTGAGCAATCGATATAAAACATTTGCGGCTGAACTGGTTTTGATGAAATTAAGTATATTGATAACACGTAGAATTTTTACTTTTTATTCCAGAAAAATATCCTCGCGGGCAATTCCGCGGGGCGCAGCTGGTCCAAGAACAAGGAAAGAGCCTTGGCAATTGATTCTTAAGGATAATGGAAGTGTATGAATCATACATTCATACACTCTTCTTTACAATGTATTTAGAGCAATGATTAACATCATCCAGTCAAGGGGGCAGTCACTTTAATGCTGGTATGTATTGCTGGTATTCCCCCGTGGACATAACATTTGAATAAACAAACGTTAGACGGTATTTCCGCAATTATAATATCACATATACAGCATTTAGCTACATTATAATACCTATTTTATAGTAGCAGAGTTCTTATTGCGCTCAAAAGTAGATCATTATTAGAGATGCGCCGAACATGAGTTTCTTAACCGAACCGAATAACGAACATGATTCGCTTCAGCGAACACCGAACCGAATGTTCGGCCGAACTATTCGGATCTATTTATGTGCGGTTTGCCGTTCAGGGCATGTCAGCGGGGCGCCTGGCCGGCTAATATGAAAACCGATATATTTTTTATATGGGCATCATCACATTTTAGTAAAACATAAACAAATTTCGTGATTAATTATCATATAATCAATCGATCGAAACTAAGCCCAAAACTTCGTAATATGGGATCAGAGTAGTGCCCCAGGACCTTACCAAAAACAAAAGACTACTGAGGTGGAGCTAATAAAAATAATTTTGCTCAATTAATTATAATTTGATTGTCATAAATTTTCTATTTGATTGTGTTATCTGAGATTGAATGAATACAATCCTCCAACATTGCCCCTTTTTACACGACTGCCCGAAAAAGGAGAGTATTGTTTTATTTAGAAATAAAAAAAAAATTAAAAATTAATTTATTGCCACTATCATAAATACATATTAATCCATTATATGGAAGCACAATAGAAAAAAAAATGCGTCCAGCTACAAACATCGACGACAATAGGACAATTGGGTATCTTCAGTTTGTGCTGCGTTCACATTCATGTATGTTTGTATGTTTGTTTGTATTATTCCACCATAACTTTTAAATGCCTGAACAGATTCAGACGTATTGGGTATCGTTAGAATCCTTACATTCCTCCAAGTAACATAGACTATTTTTTTTTTTGAAAACGTTCAATATGGCGGTAGTATGGCTACATTTTAAAATACGAAAAAACAAGAAAATAATTTTACAATATGGGTATCAAATTGAAAACCTTGATAAGCACACTCTAACAGTATATAATTTATTGGCAAAAGCTCTTTTTTCCCAGAGCAGGCGTCTTTTTTAGCTTGTAAGCTAGTTATTATACTATTTAGGCCACTGCTAAATAAAAAATACGGGGTGTTAAGCAGCATGTGACATAAGGTTGTATAATTTAACCGTTTTAGAATCGATTAGACTGGCCAGAAATCTGATTTTTGGCGTAGTTTCTCTAAAAATAAAAGAAAAAGATGCGTGTAAAATTATGCGGATTTGTGCCTACTTTACCACCCTTCATTTATAAAGCCGTTTTAAGACGAGGCTGGTTATAAGAATCAAGCATGAAAATGGGGCAAAGATGCAATCCAGAACATAAAAGTAAAATAAAAGTTATTAGTTTGTTCATTAGTGAAGTGGGCCATGTTGGGCTGGCTTTTATTTTAAGTTTCATACAAATATGTCATAGGAGTTAGGGCTGTGCCATCAAATGCACTCAAATACCGTTGGGCAATGTTGGCACTGTTGAATTTGTGCCACACTGCCTAAAATTGCCCAAGACCATAACTTGAAAAATAAAAGACATTTTTTGGACTGAAATCAAAAAATCTTCCTTATTTCAATGTTTTTCTTATGCTGCCAGTCAAAATGACGAACTTTAAGTAGTTTAGGCGCTCACGGAGAAGTTTGTGGTAACGAAATTTGCACAATTTTCACACACTACTTTGATATAACCTGTTGACTAAATGAAAGGGGTTAGAAACTTCTGATGTACCAGTGTTAGCCCGTATAAATAACGTAGATTCCTATAAAAAATGAAATAACGTTAAAAGACATAATATTTACTTTGAAAAATCGATTTAAAGTTATTTTTTGTACGTGGATAAAGATTGGAAGGGTGGGTAAAGTTGGAGGATTTCACGGTACTCATTCACTATTAATATAATTGTCACCATAAAAACTGTCGTCATTGTTAAATATATCAAGATAAAACGTATAAAAACAATTGTATTGAATAAAATAATAACAATTATATTATTATTATTTTATTCAATACAAGCGGTAGGTACCTAGGTCTTAAAATGACATAAGTTTAATATTCGGTTACATATATATACATATATATTTAATTGTATTCTTATTTTATTTTTATATGTATTCTTGATTAATATATTTTGTCGCCCCCTCTGGGGTTTAGCTGAAAATCAGCGCTGCGTGCCTTTGGCAAACAACCTAATGCTGAGATAAGGCCCTTTCAGCACCACTTTCATTTTCTACTTTTTATTTATTCTTTGTACTTCCTTTTCTTTTGTATTCCTTGGTTATTGTAATTATTTGTATCTTTTTTTTTTAGGTAATTTTTGCTTCTGGAATAACACGTATGAGTTACTTATAAATGACATGACCACGCGGGCAAAGCCACGGGCACAGCTATTATCATAGAAGCCCGTTCATTGGTTCATGATGGGTTACCTATACCACAGACTCAAATCATAAGATTTGTCCACATATGTCGATAAAACGGTTTTTTCGGGCTTTTACTATTAGAATTTAGTAAATGATAGGCGACGGCTAGACGGCTAGAGACGGCTGGTAAATGTAGGTTTTGGTTAGGTTAGGTTAAGTAATATTTTTGTTTTGCCCATTTGCGGGAAATCCTCATGGAAACCGCGGGAAAGTGGTTATGTAAAGATAAGGTTAGGTTAGTCTTTTTCAACATTTACCGTATCACTGTAATGCAGGTTTTGGTTAAGTTAGGTTAGGTTAGGTTCTTTTTTTGCCAGTTTGCGGGAAATTTTCATGGAAATCGCGGGAAAGCGGTTATATAAAGTAAGGTTAGGTTAGTCTTTTTCAACATTTACCGTATCACTGTTATGCAGGTTTTGGTTAAGTTAGGTTAGGATAGGTTTTTTTTTTGCCAGGGTTGCAGGCCGGATAACCTCCAAGAGTGCCCGACTGTTGCTGGTCCCCTCCGATGCGTTTCATCTGGGGGGAAGAGCAACCGTTGGGACGGTGCACCCGGGGATCGGTCAATAATTCTCCTCGGGGGATTATTGGCCGTAGCCGATATCTGGCAAGGTGGGTCTGGGTAGTTTTACTACCTGGACGGCAGGAGGGGAATCGCTACAAAGAGCTTTTATCTTTGTGGAGGTTCTCTTCCTGTGGGATGGGCGTCCTAGTGACGTGGAGGGGGGGCCCGGGCGCTCGGCGCAGGCTCGAGGAGGTGGGGCCTTGTGCGCTTGGCGCCGGCTCGAGGAGGTGGGGCCCGGGTGTTTGGCACCGGCTCGAGGAGGCGGTCCGCTCCCAGACCTACCATACTTTGGAATGATGGATTCGGTGCTGGGAGTGTGACGTGAAGGTGGGGCCTTGTGCGCTTGGCGCCGGCTCGAGGAGGTGGGGCCCAGTGCGCTCGGCGCAGGCTCAAGGAGGCGGTCTGCTCTCAGACCTACCATACTTCGGAATGATGGATTCGGTGCTGGGAGTGTGACGTGGAGGTGGGGCCTTGTGCTCTTGGCGCCGGCTCGAGGAGGTGGGGCCCGGGTGCTTGGCACCGGCTCGAGGAGGCGGTCCGCTCTCAGACCTACCATACTTCGGAATGATGGATTCGGTGCTGGGAGTGTGACGTGGAGGTGGGGCCCGGGCGCTCGGCGCCGGCTCGAGGAGGTGGGAGGAGGAGGCGACTCCTCCTCCGTATTTGTGGGGTCACTGGTGGAGAGTCGGGGGGCTCTCCATCGGCTTGCACGCCCCACCGGTCGTGGTGAGGGGTGACTTTGGTGAGCAAGGTTGCCCCTGCACAGGCGGAGAGGCCCGATTGGGTCTGCCACTGGGGCAAGATGGTAGAATGCAACCGCGACCCCATCTTGCCCCACCTCGGTGGAGGACTGCTCACCATGGGGTTTTAGTGGGTAGGACGGGCAGTCGCCCGGTGAGTCCCACATAGCCGCTGGGCCTTCCCCGGGCTCAGTGGTATGCGTAAATGCATTTCCCCATGAGAAAAAAAAAAAAAAAAAGTTTTTTTTGCAGTTTGCGGAAATCCTCATGGAAACCGCGGGAAAGTGGTTATGTAAAGGTAAGATTAGGTTAGTATTTTTCAACATTTACCGTATCACTGATTTAAATCTTAAGATTTACCATATGAATGGTGGTAAATCTTAGAAATGAACGATGAGCACAGAACTGTTCGGACTTTTTTATTTTATTTATTTATTTATTCATTCATCAAGTTAAAAATAGTAAGCTTACAGTATTGACCAACACGCTAACTATCTTAAGTAATTCGTTAAAATTAAATTCAAATTGTTAACAATTGATCTCAAATTGTCATTAAAAATATCGACATCTTGGAACTCGTGCGTAAAAACAATTAAAATTGACAATAGTCTATGCGTAGGCGCATTGCGTGCGTACGCAGTTCGCACAGCAGGACATGAGAACAACTGATGACGGCGGCGACTCCCGGCGCGAACGAAGTTGTTTGGGACATATAAACCAACAGTACCGAGCACAGTCGGATTATTGACCTTGTTGCGCAGTATTTGGCAGTAGTGGATGACTAGAAGTAATTTACGCCTATACTCCAATGTATCTGCTTCATTCATTCCTGTGACGAATAGGGAAGGGAAAAGGTACGGGTAATATCCGTACATACGTTTATAGACGTACCTGGCGAATTTGTTCTGAAGCCTCTCTACCATCAAAATGTACTTCGCCTCACTCGGATCCCAAACTATCGCACCAAACTCCAACTTACTGTGGACGAACGCGTTGAAGAGCATTATTGCAACCCATATATCTTGGAATTGAAAGGCTGTTCTCATTATAAATCCTAATACTTTGTTTGCCTCTTTACAAATGGTAATGACATGCTCACGGAAATCAATTCGATTATCCAGAATTAGTCCAAGGTCTCGGATGGAAAACACCCTCTCCAATGCAGACCCCTCTAATGCGTATTGTAAGGTTAAAGGCGTTTGAGACCTAGAGAAGGAGACACCTTGCATTTGGAGACGTTAAACGAAAGTCTGTTCGACCGACTCCACTCCTCCGACTCAAGATCTTGCTGAAACTCCATACAGTCGGATAGTTCACTCACAGGCTGATAGATTTTTAAATCGTCTGCAAACATTAAACACTGGGCTGTGCTGAGAACTGATGGAAGATCATTGATCATAGCAAGGAAGAGCGTAGGCCCAAGGGTACTACCCTGACTTACCCCCGTTCTAGTGAAGAATTCGTCAGATCTGTAACTTTTCAGCTGTACATATTGTCGCCGTTCGCTTAAGTAGTCAGCAAAGAATCTCAATAGTTTAGGGGAGGCTCCTAAAGTTAACAGCTTGACCAAAAGGAGGTCATTATCGACTACATCGAATACCCGCCTGAAATCAAGGAATATGGCGTCAACCTGCTGCCCAGCATCCATATCTTTGGCTACGAAGGTGATGAGGTTCGTGTTTGCAGATCGAGCAACACGAAAACCATGCTGCGAATTGTCATAACTGGATTCAAATTGGCGAGTAAGGTAGAAATTTATTACATACTCAAATAATTTAGCAAATACGGCCAGAACAGCAATAGGCCTGTAGGTTGTTACATCTGTCGATGACCGAATTTTAGGTACGGGAGTAACCTTCGACAATTTCCACTTATCTGTATAGCAAGAAGTGCTGAGGGAAAGATTAAAGAGATGCAAGAGCGGCACCTCCAACGCAGATGAACAATTTTTCACCAAATATGGTGGTATAGAATCCGGACCTGCAGCTGAGGCTGCTTTTAAGCGACGGACAGCACGGCGGACATCTGCCACAGTGACACTGTCTAAAGTAAGGAGACGCGAGTCCCCAGCAAAGCTGGAGCTCCGCGCTGCCGCCGCCTCCGCGTCAAGGATAGGGACATTGCTGAGGAAGACAGAGCTGAAGTATTCGGCAAACGCTGAAGCTGCCTCTTGACCAACCACTTTTTTGTCACCGAGCTATACTCATTCAGAAGACTCCTCTTTCGCCTCTCTCTGAAATGCTTCCAAAGTTGTGTGTGGGATCACACCTAATATTGTTACCGACGCATTTGATATGCCGGTAATATGCTTCAACTATAAGCTCCTTTATATGGCTTCTGTAGTACTTAAATACTTCACGATTGAACTGCAGGCCTTATACTTACTTATCCTTATACTTAAATGGAAATACTTATTTTTTAACTTCTTTATAATTTCAGAAGTGTACCATGGTGGATGCTGCCGACTCTGCAGGAAACTAATATTTTTCCTAATGAAGATGATAAACATGACTGCACACCGAATCGTTAAGTTTTGTATCAAAAATATTTGTGGCTGAGTCAACATCCTGCTGCTCAAGCACATGAGTCCAATCGATAGCTGATACACCGGAGTACAAACATTAAAAAACTGCTTTTCTAATATTCCAATCAGGGGCATAATTGTTCGCATAAGACACAACGGGCTTAACAGAAACAGAATGAGGAATCTCAGCGCTACGCAGTAAAGACAACACCACCTCGAACTGCGAGTGGTATGCGTCAACCGGCACCAGCGGTTCCACGTCGTCAGATACGCTCACGTTATCATATTTTAGATTAGACAACACGAGATCCAACATGCCGCCATTACAGTTCAAAATTATATTGTGCTGGTACACTTTGCAGAAATCTGTAAACAAATCAAACTGCAACCTAACACTGGCACTACATGAATTTATGTTAAAATCTCCAACAAACAATATATCGAGAAGCGTCGAATATTTACATACAGTATTTTCAATACAGGTTAGAACATCTAAGTATTGCTTATCTTTATAACTGGGAGGTATATACACAACACAGACTAAAAAAATTACATGTTTACCAAAAACTTTTACTATCAGTATTTCCTTGTCGTCTGTTAAGCCATCCACGTCAGTAACTAATTTGGGTATATAACGATCGCGCACAGCTAACAAGACCCCACCCCAGCTAGTGTCTCCCGCGCGGTCTTTGCGTAGCACTACGTACCCCGGGGGAAAGAGCTCGGCATCAGCCACCAAGCTGTTCAGAAATGTCTCCGCGAGAGCGATGACGTCACTGCAGTTCACCAAGACGTTATTGTAGAACGTTACAGTTTTAGACCTGAGGCCTCTGACGTTTCGATAGTACAGACGTATACTTTTAGTTCTGTTCTTGATCTTCTTTGGATTTTCAACGAAAGGACTGCCTCCATAGTTTAACGCAGATACCCTCAGCCCAATTATCAGGTGACATTATAGCATCTGCCAACTTGGAAGAGACGTCCAACTTAAACGACGCGTAGCTCCCTCTGGCCTTGAGAGCTACTACCTTATAGCTATTATCTTCAGGAATAGTATTTAAGTGGTCACACACTTGGTCCTCAGTGGTACCAACATTGACGTAGTATAGATGTAATAGCCGTCGGCGGTCAGCAGCCTCCAGTTTAGTCGTACCCGGGGCAGCCACTCCTCTCATGACGCCAGCAAGAGCACTAAGGCGAAGGTTTTTAGTCACTTTATTCCACTGGGAGCCATCAATCTCACTCGCACGCAGGTTAGTAGGTTCACTGATTAATAGTTGACTCTGAATTAATGACTTCATGGAGCCCTGTTTTGCGGTTTGTTTTTAACAGAGATCATCATCATCAACAGCCCGTGTCAGTCCACTGCTGGACATAGGCCTCTCCCTAAGCACGCCACTGAGCCCGATCTTTGGTTCTTCTATTCCAAATGCTGCCAGCCACTTTGCGTATATCTTCACTCCACCTAGCTGGAAGGCACCTTACACTACGTTTACAAAGTCGCGGTGTTCACTCAAAAACAAGTCTACCCCAACGGTTATCAGTCCTGCAACAGATATGACCAGCCCACTGCCACTTCAGCTTACTAATCCTAAGGGCTATGTCGACAATTTCTTAGGTTCTCTGCCGGATCACCTCATTCCGGATACGACCTCTTAGAGAATCTCCAAGCATAGCCCTTTCCATAGCCCGCAGAGTGACTTTAAATTGGTGGACCGTGAGTGTCCACGACTCGGCTCCGTATGTCATAACAGGTAGGACACACTGGTTGAAGACCAGACTTCAAACTTTCAAACTTTGTGTATTGGAGACGAGAACACTCGATGAAGTTTCACAAATGCTGCCCAGCCTAGCGGTATTCTTCTGCAGGCCTCTCTCTCGAATTTATTTTTACCTAGTTGCAAAGTTTGCCCCAGATAGACAAACTCCTGAACAACTTAGAGAGCATTTCCGTTAAATTGATTGCAGCAATTGATTCCGGAATAACATGTTAGTTTAACATAACCTTGGTTTTTTCAAAGTTCATCCGGAGACCAATGTGTTGAAACGAATCATCTAGGCTGTCCAGCATCTGTTGTAAGTCCTGCAACGTTTCTGCCACAATGACGATGTCATCCGTGAATCTCAAGTAGGAAATGTACTCACCATTAATGTTAATGCCACATCCTTTCTAGTCCAGAGTCTTAAACTTATCCTCCAATGCATTTGAGATCAATTTCGGAGAAATATCATCTCCTTGTCTCACACCTCGATGCAGATATGCTTAGTCTTCTGGTTCTGTACCTGGACGGTCATTGTTGTAACGTCATACAGACATCTCAACACTTGGATATACCGCCAGACGACTTGGCATCGTTGCAGGGACTCCAAAATAGACCAAGTCTCGTTAGAGTCAAAGGCTTTCTCATAGTCTACAAACGCTAAGCACAGAGGCTGATTATACTCTTGTCTTCTGTATGATCTGCCACACTGTATAGATATGGTGCCATATCCTCTCCGAAACCCGGCCTGATCAGTTGGCTCGATTCTTCGAATCTCCGCGCAAGACGATTCATGGTGACTCTTGAAAACAGCTTTTAGACATGGCTCAGAAGGGAAATGGGCTTTTAGTTTTTCAAAAGGGTCTTTTCACCCTTTTTGAAAAACAGGACGACCACACTCTTGTTCCAGTTCTTTGTAGTTTGTAGCCTGTAGAATTTAACTGCGCCAAATTAGAATGGTTTTACCGCTATTTGTCGGCCGTCAGAGCATCGTCCGTTGTTCAGCAGGATGTACCACGGGCAGGTGAGGTTGACTTGGAGTACTGAGGTGGTAGTTGTAAGGGTCCCTTACATCCTCTCTTTAGCCTCTTTGGTAGCCACTGACGATACGTGATTGGAATGCTTCTAAATGGAATAATTCCTAATGGAAGTACTCCAGATTAAAGGCATATTACACGAGAGTGATGGCAGCTTAACGGTTCTGTAGTGCAACTTAAAATCCAACGATACCCGGTTCGATCCAAAGCTGGTTGGTTCCGCACTAATGACTTTTATAAGTTATTTGCAGTTTTCCATCGCTCTGTGCTTCGGAAGGCACGTTAAGCTATCGGTCCAGGCTGTTATTGATTAATAACAGTCGTTAACAGTAGTCGCCCTGTCAGAGCCTCTCGGGTGGCTTGACAAACTCTGACATCAGAGGCCAGCACTACCTCAGACGAGGAACAAACAAACAAACAACAAAGGCGTTTTGACTATTTCGATTTGAACGCACGCGCCGTCGTACGTTGCACTCTTTCGTGCACGGACGGAACTAATAGTACCATGGATTTTTTAATGGTGGCAACAGCAGTGTGTTTTTCGATAAAAAAAGACAGATATAAAAAGTCAACGCTAACAAAGCATTCGTTGCTGCATTTTTCTTAACCTTGTCGTGATAATCAGGATGTTTCATTTCCCATAAACATGGATGATATTTCAATTACTTCTAATAGGTACAAAGTCACGTGCAGTCGTAGAATTCCCGGAGAATTTTGTTTAAACGTTTCATAGGCTTAGCCACAGAGCTCCTATGATCCTGAACATCAACACCAGAGCACAGAATAAATAATAGTACACGTACAGAAGTTGCACTACTTTGATCCTGAAGAAAGCCGTAATGTCTGTCTATCAAAAAGGTTATCTGGAAAAAATCGCCTTTAGCAATAAGACCGCCCATTGAGCCAATTTTGTATAACAAATTCTTGTATTTGATCCATGTTTATGGTTTAATAAAGTGTTTTTTATTATTATTATTAAAGCTACCGATTTAATAGCTTACAAACGTATTACGTAGGTATTCATACATCGAGCGCGTATGCTAAATTGCACTTAATAGTTGCGCAATAGAGTTGATATTACTATGTTCCGACTCTCGTCCATAAAATACCTGCACCGATCGCTCGAGTGATAGGGTTGTTTGCATAGAAAATTTAAATACCGTACAATGTATTTAACATTTATTAAATTAATACTGTGACTTTAGGTATGGGCAATAGATTCGCACCTATGCGTACGTCCGTTTGTATGTCCACGTGTCACAGTAAAAAATCGCAGCTGAGCCGCGGGAAAGGCACTTTGAAGTGCGATTGGTTTGCCCTATGTAAATAACTAGCCTCAAAAACAAGCTCTCAAAAGAGAAAGTATGTATTTAGTACGGAAAATAAATAAGCTCATAAAAATCACTACTATTCCTTTCTTTTAAGTATTTTACGGGTTTTTTTAAATTAGTTTTTATTTATTTCTTTTCAGTTTGTTAAATCTGGCCTAGGAAAGTAAAGTACCTACTTATTCCGTTCGCTAAGAAAAAGCCATACTGGAAACAGTTAACAGTACATATCTTTTAAAATACTAAACGGATTTTGACGAAAATATTACCTAAGTTGAAAGATACTGAAAATATTACAAAAAAAGTTATTGCGATCGGACCTATAGTTTCCAAGAAAAACGTGGACAAACATACATACCTACATTTGCGAAATTTTGAATATTTGTTCAGACACTCATATAGAAAAATAAAAATTACATAAATATTACGCATTTTCAACATTAAAAAAACTATGTAGGTATCTACATCTAGTTACAAACTAACGGACTCCGCTTACAAAGTCGCGGGCAAAACATAGCACACCTATAAATATGTCCTAAAGAATTTTTAAATCAATGTAACTAATTGAACTATCTACTGAATGCAGTAGACAGTTCTGTCATGATTTTATAATGTTGGTGTGATAATGATAATAATAACAAAAATACTTTCGTCTTTTTGCCTAGTAAGGCATCCCTCCACATCACAATAGTTGTTATTGTTACGTTTCGCTATTAATTGCGAAAGTTCAACAAGCGACACAGTAAGCGTCAGAATGCAAGTGCACGGCAGCCTCGCCTGATCAGTGCCGCCGGGGCGCAGCGCGCTGTACGTGATTAACTCACGTAAGTAGGTAGAGTGATGGATGCCTTACCAGAGCATAAACTGAGACAAAAATCACAAAAAAATGGACGCAGTTTTGCCTATTAGCAACCGCATCCACGTCCACGACAATTTGTTCGGCTGCCAAATGGCCTGGCTTGGATTGGATGTATGGATTTCAATCCGTTTTGAAATCCAAACCTGGCATCCATTCAATTGGCATACGTTTTTCACATTCACGAAACGATTTTGGAAGACGTCGACTCCATTTGGATTGATGGACGTATCGACAAATTTTTAAGTTTTACTGGGTCATCTTAGGACTTACACTCTTTTACTTATCTTAGGACTTTTGTAGTTCGGGCTTTCACTGTAACAGATATAACAAGTGACTCTCTGAGCTGTAGACCTCGCGAGCACAAACTTTTTTGCAAATGATCCATTGGTGCATAGTAGCGCGATCTAGTTACCTTATTGGAAAACTAACATTAATAAACAAGGTCCATCAATCCCTACCTAGTGCTCGTAGGTAAACGGCTGATTCCACTGGTGGAAACCTAAAAGTGAGCAATTTACTCCATTTTGAGGAGCTATGCTGCTCATTAAATCTTCACAAAAATTTTAGGAAACCAATTTAAAGTTACTACCTTTCAAATAGAAGAAGAACCATCGAAATCGGATGTAATAAGGTGAGGATATTCAGTAGCCTCCTTTTTGCCCTTTTTTGTGCCCATCCCAATCAAAGATAATCAACGATAAAAAATACTTAAAATTCGTTTAACCTGTGTTCCAAGTTTCGTCCAGATCAGTTGAGAAATGCGACCTGTAGAGGTGAACAGCCGGACAGCTGGACAGTTGGACATTCGGACATCCGCCGGACATACAAAAGCATTTTTGCCCAAGCTGAAAAGGAGACCTCTCGCTTCGCGCTCGCTCGGTCAAGAAGCTGTCATAATGTATTTTTTTGTCTGTATCTATAATGTACGTTTAACGGGTTTTTTTTGCAGCAGTTTCGCATTTGAGCAAGCCTTTCCCAATCAGAAGGTTATGTAGGTACACCTCGAATCACACATAACCAGACTTATAAAGCCTTCAACAATGTCATCACAATTATGATACATTTTATGGGAGAGTTTTGGACCATAATATTTTTAACAAAGGACAAGCGGTCAAATTATGTCAATGGGATTTCGAGGCAAAAATGTAAAATAACCTTTAAGTACTTACTCATAAAAAAATATGCGATATTTACATAAACCGGTATTTATAGGTGCGTCGCGTATTTTCCTACCGTTACATTACAATAATACACATTCCAGTATAATTAATAATTGAGACAAGTCTAGCAGGGAAATACCATCATTATAGTGACAAATTAATTGATAAATTGTTATAATGGCTCGTGTCCGTGATTTATTCTTGCTGCGGGATTATGAATATGATTAATATTAATTTGTAATCATTTTGATGTGTGATCTGTTCTGAGAAGAAATTGGAAACACTTCTTAATATTTCCTTCAGGGGTGCCTATACCCATTTAGGAAAAAGATAACCCATTATTAATCTATTACATGAAATGTGTTACGGTGACCTATTGAAATAAGCTAATTGATGTACACCTTGTATGAAAGAAACGTTAACGTGTTTAACTTCACTTATTTTTAAGGTCATGTATATAACAAGTAACATTATTATAAAAATACAAAAACCCGACTGCGAACTAAATTATTGAATGTTTTTTTATAGCAGTTAACGCCTGCTTAGTGTTAAAATTATTATATAAATTATTGAATGCTGACCGCCTGCAAAAATAATCACACTAATATTATACAGGCGAACGTTTGTATGTTTGTGAGGGTGTGTGTATGTATGTTGGTTACATCTTCACGCGTAAATGGCTGAACGGATTTGAATACTATTTTGTGTAGAGGTAGCTTATACCCTGGATTAACACATAGGCTACTTTTTATCCTATAGTATAATACTTTAACTTGAATAATATAAAATCGAAAATTTTGAATAAAGATTTATAGACAATTTCTATTGAAAGAATAATATAATTCTGAAATGGTATTTTAAAGACCCTCATTTTGATACCCCACTTTGTAGGTTTTGGTAATTTTTGTTCCATAGAAAATACAATATGGCTTTTTGACAAGCCATTTTTTTTTTTTCTTTTTCTTTTTTTTTTCGAATTATTGCATTGTCATCAGTCTTTGACAGATGTGCAAAATTTTAATGAAATCTGACCGTTTAAAGTGGGTCTAAATAGCGTCCAAAGGAGTCGGTTACAAACATACAAACATACAAGTGAAGCTAATATAAAGCGTATAAAAATGTGACCCATGTAGGTGACGAAGATTACTTAAGTGTCAGTCTTTCAAAAGATGTAATAGCACTTGGTCCAATAAACTAGTTTTTAACTAAAGGATTTAGTCACACCACACATATAACCATAGTGGGTAGCTGATAAACCAGCCTGTATGTGATAGGCAGGATATGTATGTAGTTTCCACATCACATTGAAAAAGTTATATATCTGGCACACAATTTCCGCGTGTGACTGTGACGCATCAAAGAGACTAGATTTCCATGAAATTGTATTTGGAAAACGAATATTCGATGCTGAAATATAAAATGTTGTGACTTTCCATTTACTGATATCATCCATGGCATTTGGAACATTTAATTGTTTGTACCTACATTGGGAAATTGTTTTTTTTTTGGAATTTGGAAGCTTATGTTTCAACCTAATCGTGTCAAACTGAAAATAGAAAGTATCACAAGTTACCATAGTTTTTTTTTAAATCCACGCTGAAGTCGCGAACAAAGGCCAGTAGTAGATCATAAAATAATATTATCATAATTATAACAGCGACCTGTTTCTTCTTCAAGGCGAAATCTTATTGGCTGATTGTGTCATTACAGCCGGTTTGAAATAAATAACCAACCAGACGGAATCCTTACACAATAACTTTGGCTCTTATTATAGATAAAGTTTATTTAATTACTGGTTGTTAAAAATCAATACATTGAAAGTTTGAAAGAAGACAATCGTGGACCTTACATATTACCATAAAACCTGGCTAAACAAGTGAAATACCTAACTGAAAAGTTACAGCCAATAATCAAACTTTAAGAGGATTTCAATTCAAACAAATAAAAATGCTACACTGCAGAATAAATAATAGTAGATACTACGTGCAGAATATACACTAGTATTCTAAAGTTTCACGTGTCTGCGATATTGCAATATACACCTTTGAGGTCTGTATCAGTATTCCAATATTTTTTGTTGGCATTGAAGTCTTTTATCGATGTATTGAGATTAGATCAGTGGCCGCAACTTTTCAGTTATTCCACAAAAAGTTAGAAGGCCTTATATATTCCGGCGCTAATTTTCAGGAATCCACTCAAAATGATAATAATAGAGAAAAGATGTAGAAGCTTTTGTGAGTTTAACGGGATAGGACTCACACTTCTTTGTTCCCATTTGTTAATTCTACTTTTCGGACGTATAGGTACACGACGGATTTCCCCATACCTACTGGCTAGAAAAAAACTCAGCCTGTATACTCGTAACATATCTTCCTCAGGAGTTTAGGCTGCGGCGTAGATACGCTCTAAACCTAGGTCACAGAATAAATAATAGCTAGTCGCTATTTCTACCCTAGGTATATAAAAGGTAACTCTAATTATCATACTAGCTGAGTCCGCGGCCAGGACCAAAAAGTAGAATATACTATATATACTACATACTATATTTCATCAAAATTTGTTAGTCGTTATTTTTTTTATTGATTGCTCGGCTTCCACTCATCGGATTGAGATACAAAGTACACCAGATTTGAAGTCAAAACTTAAGCTATCCACCAGTGAAAACTACGATTCAATCGGTTTATTAGTTTTTACGTGATGTGTGAACAGACATCCAGACATCCAGGCAGACAGAGACCATTTAACAGTTTGTTATATTATTGCACAAAATATTAAAAAAAAGACGCGTCGCGTATGTTTGGTTGAGCCGCACAGGACGGCACTGGCTGGGCGTCATTTCGAAATAGTGAGCTCCCGCTTGTATAACACTAATAACCATAGTCTGGATTTTTTACACTTATCCGCTAATAAATGTAAGGAGGTGGTAGTGCCATGGCTCCAAAATCTAACTTACCAGGAGACTGAGGATCTCCTTAAAGTAGCTCAGTAATAAAATTAAGTATTAATATTTAATCTACGGGCTTTTCATAGAAAATCTATTATGTCTTAAGCGCATGCGTAATGAACACACTCATTATACATACACCTTCATTCCCACACAAACACATCCTCACACACATGAAACATACCCACCCTAACACAATGTATCCTCACAGAAAAAAAACAGGATTTTGTATAATAAAAAAAAATTGCATATCTATGTAAAAATAACATTTTTTAATTTCTAATATTATTGTAAATATTTACTATTGTTAAACCAATTTGATAATGATATTGTTGTAATATAAATAAATAATATGTTCTATAAAATTTCCCACCTAAACTTAATACATTTATATTGGAATTGTAATGTTGTCAAATTCTAAGGTAAAATTTGTACTAATTTAAAGTAATTACTGGGAAGCACTAACTACCAAGATACGGGTGCTCTAGCATCTAGTTTCGTAGGTAGGGCCGCAAGTTCATGCAATAAATAAATTTATTTAGTAGCTTATTTTAAGGAACCTAGACCAGTTTTATTTAATTATATTGTTTGTACAGAATTTTTGTTACCTACTGTTTTTTTATAAGTATAGATATGAATATTAAAATTAGAAAATATAAATGTTCTGCCGCCAAATATTATTTACGATTTGGCGAAATTATCTAAGCTAAATATTTCATCTCGTATCTTTTTGGATAGGGTTAATAACTACGGTTAATAATGTAGCCATTAGTAGTAGTACATAGTACCTAGTAGTTGACGTATATCTAGGTGAAACTGTTCAAATCGAAACAATCTTCAATTTAATATAGTTTAATAATGACGTTCATACATTTTAATCATCTACTCATAACTCTTCGGCGTTTTCGTTTTATAATACTTGCATATTAAATATTATCTAAGAAAACTCCAATTTTTTGCATAATTTTAACTACATACCTAATACAAAACAATTTAAATACAACTTTTATAACACTATAGTCCTTTTGATCCGTTTAATTGAAAACAGCTACAATATATGAATAAAACTTCTTAGGCCGTATCAACACAATTGCACTTTTATCACTGATCAATCAATAGTCACCTTCCGGAAAGCAGAAGCCACCTGCTTTCACATACCCAACAGGGCAAAGCCCGACCTTGATGCCAAACCTCTCTTCTATTTTTGGCACCACTGTACTAGGGTGTTCAGTTGCAGCTGCTTTCGGAGTTACAGGCTGACTCCTGGTCAGCCTTACTATCTTGTCCTGTTCGTTCACATCAATCTGCATCTTCCATAGCGCAGTATCTTTGTTCTTCTCTTCAAAATCTATCTCCAGTCCTTCGGATGTCAAAGGATATTCCCTTATCACGTGGCTTTCTATACTTTTCACAAGCACTAGACACAAAAGCATATACGCGAACATTATGACTGAGTTTGGAAATCTCTGTACTGATCACAAGTCAGGGCAGCAATGAGCGTTGACTGAATATGTTGTGTGTTTATATAGATGCAAACGAGTCACTCGTTACTCCGGGGTCTTTTTAACTTGTACATCGCAGTCTTACGAGACTGTGCTTCATAGTTGTTCGATAAAAAGGTCAATATCGTTGATGAATCACAATTAGCACGAATAAACTGTGACAGTTTCGGATCTGTGGTATAAAAAGTTTGGAACTGGTTTATTTGACATCATTAGTTGTTGACATCCTTCTGCTTGTACTAGTTAGTAATTAACATACTTCCTTGAACGATACAACATTTTAATATTTTATTTTGTAGTGTTATTACAATTAAAAACATCAGTGAGGGCCTATTCAAATTGACAAAGTTTATCAAAAAAGATACTCCCCAAGTGCAAGTTGAACTTGTGTATCGAGAGTTCCAAATCCCAACTTATATCAATACTAATTTTATCTAATATTATGAACAAGACATAAGTACAAAAACTAAAACCAGACTACGGTCAGGTAAAAAATAGCGGGTAAAAAAACACTGTACATGAAGACGAATCGATTGATATATTTTTTTCAGTTTGTAGACCTACCATATATAAATATGATTCCCCATATGACCTAGATATATTTTTAAACTTTTACTGTCTATTTTAAGTTCCATTAGATAAAAAATAAACAAACAAACACGTTTTTAAGAGTAAATTTTGAATCGACTAATTGGTGGAATTCCGTTACACATTTTTAGCGCCTCAATTAATGATGGGTGGCTTTATAACTATGGGAGCAATCTATTTCGTATTCGTACGTATAAGTGTAATCTTATGTCCGGTTTTAAAATCGACGATACGTCAATGTTACAGCAACGATTCGTAATGAACTTACTAATAACCAGTACATTTGTGTCCCTATATATGTACTGTGCTAATAACAAGACTTCACATATCGTTCCAAAAGTTTTTCATGGCGAAGACACAGTACATATATATCCGTAGGACTATATATGTACTGTGGCGAAGAGTTTCCGTAGTTTGATCGAATTATTAGTACACATAATGTGTACTGTGAATTAGCGCAATGTAACTTTGACTAAGTCAAAACTAAGTCAGAAACTAAGACAATGCATAAAATACTTACGATACTACGACAAAAGTAGTCGCGGGGCAGGTCTCACCCTTCCAATTATCTACCACCCGCGACGTTGCTTAAATATTTATGTGCAGACTGTTTGAAGTGAAATAATCTAAATTGCATAAGTGTCTGTTATGACAAGGAAAATAGAACCACTATGCTTAAGTTGTAATCCACGTAGACGAAATCACGGGCTAAAGCTATGTTAATGTTACTTATAAGCGAGACAAAAATTCAATATTATTATGTTTAATATATTAAAAAATCAGGTACTATTAACCAATTTAACTTTTATTCATAACAATAATAAAAATATCACAGATTTATCTATTTAGGTACAATAGTAGATGGTTTAACTGTCTGCATAATCTTGATCCTCCATACATGAAGTTCCAGCTCTCACGTACCCGATGGGACACTTGTATTGAACATTTTGAATAACTCCTTGTCGGTCTCCTGTTTCCACTCTTTCAGTTGTTTTCACTTCTGTGATAGGGGTGAGACCTGCGACTGCTGGCGCAACTGGACTCGACTCCACGGCTAGACCCTCCCGTGGCTTGACATTTTTGGTACTGGTCCATCCTTCTGAAGGGTCGGCACTGTCGATGAACGAAACATGACGTACAACATAGCTTTCAATGCTGGCCACCAATACCAGGCAAAGAACAACACTCAAACTTAATGAAGACATGTTTGTAGTAGTTACTGTAAGCTTTGCGCCTGTGACTGAATGGTGACCGCTTTACTCGAAGTTTTGCAAGTAATAGTGGTTTAAAAGCATGGTTCACCCTTTTTATAAGATTCTGGCATCCTTGTATGAGTAAATATTATTCAATATTGTTCCCTCTCATTACGTAAATACGTTCCACGAAAACAACATGTACTTACTAGGAATTACATGTTTTGTATGTCTTCCTTGTGGATGAAAATAAATTCAGTTTTGTTCGTATGACAATTACCGTTTGCGTACCAAAATGTGCGTAAATACATACTATGTAGATTAGATTTTCCTGTACATTTTCATTCGGTGTGTATACCTATTTATATTCATATCGCTGGTTTCATTATAGTCCTAATGACGGCTTTAGCCATCTGCACAATTCGAAGATCCCAACTTATCTATACATCCAGTCCCGCAAAACCTCATCATCATCATCATCATCACCTAATGCACGCCACTGACCTCTGTCTTCAGCATACCTCATCTATTTTCTACCAGCCGCTTTTCGCAGGTCGTCACTCCACCTGGCCACAGGGCATCCTACGCTACGTTTGCCTTAACGTGGTCTCCACTCGAGAACTCTTCTACCCCAAAGGTTATCGGTTCTTCGGGAAATGTGACCAGCCCACAAAAGTTATCCCACGAAATATTATTTTGAATGCCCATCGGATCCCTATTCACTCTTACACACAAATCAAAAAATGCCATTGGAAACTATTTTTTAATGTTAAAGAAATCGTCGTTGACAGAAGTATGTTAGTGAATTTGTTTTGCATCATATGGCTGCTCGCGATTGTGAATTATTAGGTAGGAAGATACAGATTAGCTGCCCAGACCACTTCTTAAATTGAAGACGAAAATAGTACCATTAGATTTGTAGAATACTATATGCCTATATTTTCCTTCATATAAAAATGTTTCGCTTCTACGTTTAGGTATATGTACATGGTTCCCGAAATAAAAATTGAGGTAGTGTTAGGCCTCTTACTTAAGAGTCCGTCTGGGGAAGTACCAAACCTTTGTCATGTAGTCGAGTCCCTATATTACGCGGCCAATTATACGTGACCAAATAATGTACAGCTAATAATACGCGACCAATATTACGTGGATTGGCCTCGTAATATCAGGGTGTACATTATTTGGTCGCGTATTATTGGCTGTGTAATATCACCCCTAGCAGAAATTTGTACAGGCAATAATACACAGCTTAATTACGAAGCCAAATTATGTACTTACACTTATTATTGGCTGTACATTATTGGCATATTTGGCGGGTCAGAATTCGCGTCTACGGGTCAGACACTTTTTGTACGGGTGATAATGTAAGGCCATTACTTGTATATCACAGAGTAAAATATAGAAATGTCATAGTCAATGCCTCGTTTGCATGTTCTAGAATCTTTTACCACAGATTATGAATCATGATCCCGGCGCTGCGGGAAGTGCTGCCACTCCAACCTTTCGTAAAAAAGCACAGGTTCGAACGCTCGCCTTCGCAGCTTCGGCTTTTTGGTCGCCTTCAGCGTCCAGCCTTTGCCGCTGCTACCTGCACTTTGTTACATCGGATGGTGGCGGGACTCCTTCTGCGCCTCCAGATTTTTAAAAACACTCAAGTGTAGGGCAGACAAGACCACGTGGAGTCGGGGTTGGCTGATTCGGTTCTGTAATAGTTTTTTTTCTTCTTGACACTCGCCTACACAAACGAAGCATCAAGGAGTGACTTTATCTTTGTCTATGGTTGACTTCGTACTATTGGCCGTGTAATATTGGACGTACAAAATCGGCATGGGCTGATATTACGCATCCAGTTTTAGTATTATAGTTCAATATTACGAAACCTGTACACGTATTATTGGCTGCGTAATACTGGCCGTGCATTATCAACCCGGACCGATTTTGTACGGGCAATAATACACGGCCAGTATTGGCCGTCCAAATATTACGAATCCATGTACACGTAATATCATGCCGTGTAATATCGGCTGTACAATACTGGTCATACATTATTTTAGTCGTGTATTATCGTCTCCTAGGTACCAACCCCAGGTAGTCAACCGCCAAGGAAGAAGCTTATAATCATATACCTACGCTTCTTGCCGCCAAGCAATAGTGTGTAAACATTTCGGTTTGAAGGGCAATGTTGCCAGCAAAATTAATGATGGGACTTGAAAACCAATATCTGAGGATGACGAGTGCAGTGACACGCAAGATTTTGCAACCAAAGTTCTGGGTGGCACTGGTATTATAATGGGCAGGCGTGACGCGTACCATCAGGCGAACAACATGCTTGACTCACAAATATATGTAAATTAAAGAAAGGAGTGTTCAGGTTTGTAATGAGTGGAAAATAGCTAGTATAGTTAGTAACTTATCTATCAATCTAAGCAAGAAACAACAAAAACTCTGTACAATGAAGTTAATGAAAAATAGGTCTAGAGGACTTAAAATAAGCTACTATGTTTGTGAATCATGTAAGAACTACTAGACTGATAGCAATGTCGTTTTCAGTCTTAAATAGCTTGGAGTGTGACTTAAAAACTGGTGTAGGTACTTGGTTGTCTCAATTCTATACGTAAGAGTCGAGCAAACTATTGATATAACAAGTAAAACAACTTATTTTTATTTAACATTTTTATAAAATGAACAAAATAAAAAATATGTAGCTTACTTCCGCCAAAACTGTTAGTCAGACAAATGATAAATGGTAAAAATAAACAAAAGTAAAACCCCACGCTAAACAAACCCTACCCAAATTGAACTATTGTAAAATATAAATGAAATGAAAGCTAAGGCCTGGCGGCCACAAAAAAAAAAAAAAGAAAAAAAAAGTATATAATACACAATATAAAACCCCACGCTAAACAAACCCTACTGAAATATAAGTATCGTAACACTTATATATTTATATACATATATTATAAATAAACAACAAAAAACATATACCTCAATCCAAATACCAAACGTCTGACATCAATACGACACGTGTTTCGCCTCTGCACGAGGCATCTTCAGGTGATGTTGACTCGTCGAGTCCTGGACTGAGAGAGAAAACACTCACCAGTGCCTTTCAGAATTTTGTGGGATGACTTAAAAATTGAACACTGATTCACAAAATAAAACACACGGATTAAGAAAACACGGAGGAATCAGGAACTTGAAGGCATGATGACTGGTCGGTCAGGTAAATCAGGGTTGGGTAAGGACACGTAGAGGGCGCCAGTGTCACGAGGCGATCCTAGAGTTTGGGTTTGTTCCACTAGCCCAGGGACCAAACCTCAGTGGACAACGTAAAAGTACAGGAACAATTAGGATGTTAAACAGAGATCTTGCACTCGACTATTCTATTCAGTCTTCTCCCAATTTAATATATTTGGTAAGAGTGTACCCTTGGGGCTCTAGTATTGTTATTATCACAGACTTTTCGTGCTTCAACAATACGGATCAAAACAACCACGAACGAAAGTACTATCATATATATTTAAAGGACTCCAGATGTAATAAACTTATTTAGGTACATATTTTATAACATATTATTTCGTAAAATTCCAGTTTTTTCTAATCCAATGACAATGTGGGAATGACAGGTTATTTGAATTTAGAATTAACATAGACAAACTATCAAATGGGTATGATTAGGAAAGAATTAAGAATTTATGAAAGAGGTTTGACATCGTCACAGTCTTCATCTGGGAAGCAGTGATTTTCTTTTTTTATATAGCCTATAGGACAGGTGCCTACTTTGATTCCAAACCGATGCTCATGTTGCCTGGTGTCATAGTATGGCCAGTCACAGCTTGCGCCACCTGCAGCACTGCAGCACTTTCTGGAAAGATGACTGCGTTTAGCTTCTCCTCCACACCGATGACCCGCCCTTCAATGCAGGCGACCAAAACAAAACACATTACAACGGGTAAAGGAGTCATTTTTCAGATATTTTTGTGTGGTCTTGTTAGTCTGCTTGCCTCAGTCTCTTGTAGGGAATTGAGAATTTATCAGATATATGTTTCACTTTTATACTTCTTCCTAACGGATTGCAGTGCGAGTGCTAAAACTAAATGAATTATTCCGCCAATGGCATGATAAATCATTTTGATGAGGTATGTGATATCAATTTGAAACAGTTACAGTAGTCGTAACGAAACTTTGTGGTTGTGAAGTTAGGCTCTTTGAACGATTGCGCAGGTACAGCTGTGAGGATAAAACAGCATAAAGTAAAAGCGAGATAGATATGATGCGAAAAACGTAAGCGACTGAGCAATGCAGTTACTTGATACTTGATGCGCGGGCTGTTTTCTGCAATTATGCCATATGTGGGCCCTTTTTGCGTGATGGGTGGTGCTGCCAGTCAGTGCAACCACCCGATATCCCCCAGGAAGGCCAACAGCTCCTGTATTCCGTTGCAGGCCTCCTGTAGGGTTCCCGGTGCTCCCAGGAAATGCTTTCTCTGTTTTGCCACGCTACTGCACTCCAAGAGCACATGAGTGGCCGTTTCTTCAGCCTTTATGCTTCCTCTGCACAGGGGGATATCTGTAATGCCTATGGTAAATAGGTGTTTATTAAGGGCACAATGACCGGTGATTATTCCGACTTTTTGTTAGAGCCTGTTCCTATTAAGGTTTAGGAGTTTACGGGAAAATCTCGGATTTAACTCCGGGAATGACTCCTTCGACTGCCTGCAGTCCTTAATACTTGCCCAGTAGTTTTGATGCAGGTTCTTTGTTCTCTGTCGGATCCATGATCGGATTTGGCTGAAAGGCAAAAGGGCCATCTTTCCAAAACTACCACGCGTAAGTTCTCACCTCGCCTTGACAGTTCATCAGCCGCATTGTTACCTCTAGATCCGCTGTGCCCCTTTATCCTTTAGAGAGTGACTCGGTTATTTTTACTGACCTCCTCCGGTAGATTGTGGGACTGCATATTTAGCCCCGATGAGTGTACGTTCCAATGAAAAGCTCTGAGAACTGCGTACTGAGAGTATTCTGTATGCTGTGTCTGAGAGTATTCTGATATTAAAGTCACACACCTTTCTTCGTAGTACAGCAGTTGCCGCCTGGATTATACCTACATATTCCGCCTGGAAGATAGAGTTGTGTGAACCCAGGGTTGCTATTATGTGTATGTTTAGGTCGTCCGAGAACGCGCCCGTTCCCGTTCCTATTTTATGTTAGAAACCTTCAGTATAAAACCTACTTTCATGTGTTTTAACTATCACTAGACTCCTCGTATAGTTGTACTTTATAACTTTTAACGAATTGATGTTGTTATGGTACCCTATTGTAGATGGAAAGTATGAAATGGTTTCCTTCTACCTACTCCTCTATGATTTTCATGTGGGATACCTGTTTGTTTTGCTTCCAGAGACTAAGAGCCCTAAGCCTGCACGCTTACAGCAGATTCCTGTTGGATTTGAAACTGTAACGGCTGCAATCCAAATAATGTCTCGAGTGCTGCCGTGGGGGCAGTTCTCATACATTCAGTTACAACCACACAAGGCAGCCTCTGGAATTTTTGTAGTCTGCTAACTCTGGTGCTCTGTTTAGTTCTTGGCCACCAAACAAGAGCTCCATAAGTTATTGAAGGCCTAATCACAGTGTGATACGGCTATAAGGTAATCTTTGGACTGAGGCCCCATGTTTTCCCTATCATTCTTCTGCATTGCCAAAATGATATAGTAGCCTTGTTTATTTTACTCTTCAGGTGACTAGCCCAGTTGAGTTTGTTTGCTTGTTTATTTGTTTGCTATCAAAGGTTTTGTTTTTTTTTTGGTTTTCCCAAATACTTTACTTCTCCATTCAGGGTCGACTGAGTATTTAAAAGGTAGGGCAGTGTGTACCTACCGAAGTTTCTTTTGTTTGTTAACATGACTCAATTGGTTTATATTAGATTCACGGTTAATCCAAATTCTGTACACCAGCTCTTTATAATCTATAGAGCATTATTAATTAAACACAAAACACGCTGGCAAAATGTCCTGATACAAGAATCGCCAGATTGTCTGCGTAGCTAACTGTGTAGAAGCGTTGGTTATTCAGCTTTGTGATTAGGTAATTTACCACCATGTTCCAGAGTAGAGGTGACAGCACTCTTCCTTGTGGGCTCCCTCGTGACACCACCCTCCTGGTAATTCTACCTAGGTCGATGCAAATCTAAGCCCTAAGCTTTAACATGTTTAAAACCAATAAATCAGAGTCGAATCCACACCGTGCTTCTGTAGCGCTATGTTAATGCTGACGAAATACGTTTTTCAAAGGCTCCTTCAATTTTAATGAAAGCGCCCAGATACAACGACTTGTTATTAATGTCCTGATACATTGTGCTTACCACTTTGAGCAGAGCAGACTCTGTAGATTTGCTCAAAATGTAAGGATTTTGTAGTGGATGTAATGGTGTTATAGTTAGTATGCTGTCTCTCATGTACCACCGCCACCGGTCACATAACTTCTCCAGCGTTTTAAGAAGGAAATAAGTTAAGTTTATCGGTCTATATGATTTTGGGTCCGTATAGTCCTTCGTTCCCGGTTTGGGAATAAATAGAACTCTGACCTCTCTTCATGCCAGAGGCACAAACAGAAAGGCCAAACAAGCCCTCAAGATGAGTATCAGTGTACTTTTTATGTAACTCTCTCCCCATTGTAAGAACTCCGGGAAAATATCATCTAGACCTGCAGTTTTAAAAGGTAGGAAAGAATTTATAGCCCATTTAACTCTCTCCCCTGTTACTGCTGTCTCTGCGACTGACCAGTCTGTAACTGTAGGCATAACCTCATCAAAAACACCCCAAGTGGTGGTGTCGGTGAAGTGGCATCCAGGGAAGTGAGTTTGTAAAAGGAAGCTGCTTGTTTCAGATTCTGTTTTAGTGTAAGAGTTATCTAGTTTCTTTAAAGACCCAATACCGCGATTAGGGTTAGCCGCTAGAATTTTGCTTACCCTATTCGCTTGCGTATTCTTTTTTATACTAGCGACCATAACCATAACCTACGACCCTTGGGGCGTATATGTTTTTATATTCGGTCTTCGGTCTTCGGCTTGAGTCTTCTCGTAGTTGCTCCAGCCCTCATCATTATAGATGTTTTTAGCTCTATTATAAAGTTGATATACCTTTGCTTTCACCTTTACTTACGTACGATGGAGATAAAGGACAGGCATCTTCAAAGCTTTTGGAGAGACTGTCCGTTAGAAGTACTACCAAGTGCTCTATTTCAGATGGACTTGTTAACTGAGATCCCGTAGTTTTTGGACTAAGACGTTGTTTTAGAGAATCATAAAATCTACCTTGTTCGTTCTACGGGGATTGCGTGTATGCTGGTGGTGCAATGTTTAATTCCAGTTGAAAACGAATCCACCTGTGATCTGAACATGAAGATGCGTTTAACAAGAGATTAACAAGCTCGTGGGTAATTATTTCGCCAATTTGCGTTCCAGAAACTGGGTGTTAATCCTGCGAGACGCTGGCGATTGTCACTAAAGACATAACGGTAATTTTAATTCAATATAGCGACAAGTAGACGCCATATTGTGAAAAAGAAAAAAAATTAAGTTGACGAACTACATCAAGTTGGGTGTCATTGAATAGCTATTTGAAAAATCTAGGTTTCACTTATCATTTTTCATTTCGAATGAACATTTAGGTTTTTTTTTCATTGTGCATATACATGTTCTTGTTGTAATATATATTTTCTTTTATTATTTTTATGTCAGACAGATTCATGCCACGGTCAACCACAACTGTACAAAGTTTAAACTCAGTCGGATGAGTGATATATACATTTTTAATTTGTGGTTGTTTTATTATGCTTAATGATAATCATTTGAACTGTATTTAAAATAATTTAAATGATCAACGGTAAATGTTATTTTGGAATAAGTATTTTATTTTGACTTTAATTTTATTTTATTGTAAGATTTTAATTTAACCATATTGTCATTTTATTTATTATTGTATTCAATTTAATAATTTACATACCTAATGGTGAGAATGTATAGGGGAAATTGTATATTTAAACTAACTTCTTCAACTGTTTACATACATTCTGACAAATAAAATAATTTGATTTGATTTGCTTAGTGAGCTATAAAGAGAGCTTTGCTCGGGGTTTCTCTCAGGACAAAATCCGAAATGAGCTGATCTGCCAGAGAACCAACATTATACATAGCACAAAGAATTAGCAAGCTAAGGCCTACATGCATCCAGCAGTGGAATGGATACGGAGTGATGATTTTGATGATGAAGATGATTGATGATGCTTTTACCAGCTTGTCATAACCTTATCAAAGTAAATAAAGTTATAAAATGATCAGTTTGCTCGTGATCGGCAAAGCACCACACAAGCGTTTATGGGTAAAATACCTCGCACAAGAACGAAGTGTTACGCTTCTTCATTAATTATAAGAACTGCAAAGGAGTGGAATGCTCTGGGTATCAGTATTTCCGGTAAAATATAACCCAGGTGTGTTCAAGTCAAGAAGAAGTGCAAGTGAATAAATATCTACAAGGCAAGCGTGCTACACTTTCGGCCACATCATCGCTTTACATCAGGTGAGATAGTGGTCATACGATGGGCTAGACAGAAAAAAATGACATGGTACCTGCAATGGAGCCGAAATACCGAAAACTCAAAACAAATAAATCTATGGATAATTCTAACAAGTCTCTCCTTTGTTTCTGATCATTAAATGCAATATTAGTGAGCATATTCTCGTCGAAACTCAACATAATTTACATACTGATTAAATTAAATCACATTTTAAATGGAAGGTGTCACATAAAAGTACATAACATGTACATATAGTAGTAACATATCTACATAGTTAATCTGTATTCAACAGTTTACCAATATTAAATGATTGGAATATGTGATCATGACATGGTGACATGGTGATTTGAGTTGTTCCTACGATTAAAAATTTACGTAAAAACATAATAATTTGCAAGGAAACATTCTAATCTGTTTACAATAATGTAAGCAACATGAAACGTTATGGCGCTAAGTCGTTATATTTACATGAAGCTACATAATTGTAAATTAACCTTGTCGGTTAATTAATTTAATTTTTGTTTAATAGATAACGAAAATTTTGGATTGTGATGCACGACGATCACGGCACGGTTGGGTTATGGTGGCGAGCTTATTCGCGCAGAGGCATGGATGATGCGAGGTCAAGTCCACTAAATTTGGATTGCGATTGACGACGAGCACGGCACGGTTTGGTTACAGTGGCGAGCATTTTGTGTCTTGCAGAGGCATGAACGATGCGGGGTCATGTCCATTAAATTTGGATTGCGATTGACGACGAGCACGGCACGGTTTGGTAACGGTGGCGAGCATATTGTGTAACGCAGAGGCATGAATGACGTGGGGCCAAGTCCACTAAATTAGGGTTACGATTGACGACGAGCACGACACGGTTTGGTTACGGTGGCTACCAAATTGTGTAACGCAGAGGCATGGATGACGCGGGGTCAAGTCCACTAAATTTGGATTGTGATTGACGACGTGCACGGCATGGTTTGGTTACGGTGGTGAGCATATTGTGTAACGCAGAGGCATGGATGACGTGGGGGCAAGTCCACTAAATTTGGATTGCAATGCACGACGAGATTTAGAATATGTCAGAATAGCCACGGCTAGACATAGGTTGACTTTGGATCTTTAGTACCGGAGCTCAAATCCCAACAGAGGATTGTTTACATTTTGCACATTAAAATAAAAAATGTGATGGCTTAAAACTTGAATATGGCCGAGCTAAGGCGGAAAGAGCCGAAGAGCCACGGAAATTCATTACTGTCCTCTCTGAAAGTCTTGAACAGAAAATACCTACTTTGCTCCCACTTTTCCAGAAACCAATCAGTGTTTTTCGAATAGATGGGATGAAAAAGAAATTGCTGGTGGCAAAACTCACCAGCAATGAAATTCCATATAACTTTGCAGGCGCCTATTCAAGTAGCGCGGAAAGTCACAGAATACCTAATAATACTAGGTATTCTGTGACTTTCCGACAATAAAGTCGACTTTGCTCAAAGAATGTTGTCAACATAATGACCACGTTACAGTCATTTTTGAGTAAAATATATTACGTTCCTGCGTAAAGCTACATAGATCATCAACAAGCTGTGTAGAATATAGAAAAGACATCCAGCATATATGGTCGATACGTGGTGAGCTGTGTGTAAAATTAATACCCAGGGAATCCCATTTATACCATCATTCACTTACCGATGTGAGTTATACTCTTGGATCAATTTTTATAGGTAGGTATACCGTTTTGTGACTAATATATTATTATCATTGCACAATAAAAATGGGTCGTGAAATCCTTCTATATTTTTCCGTACGTCTGAATGAATAAACTCTAATAGGATCACACGTCTGTTCGTCACAGCCGATTTGCTCTGAATCTACTGGACCGATTTAGCTAAAATTTGGTATAGGTACATATTTTATCAATTCCGTTGACCCATACATGGACTGAAGTTGATTAGGGGGAGCAGATAAGGAAATTAAAAAAGTTTTGCTAGCTGTACCCTGTGAAATATCAAACAACACGGGTTGTTGACGTAGGACTTTTTTCTTTAATTTTTTAGATGAATCATTTTTTTATTTTTTTTTATTACGGACTAGGCAATCGTTTGACCAGAATCTCACCTGATGGAAAGCGATGATGTGGTCGAAGGTGTAGCGCGCTTGCCTAGTAGAAACCTATTCACTCTTGACTTGAACACACCGGGGTTATAATTTACCGGAAACACTGACGAGGGCAGGGCATTCCACTCCTTTCATTTTAAGTTATTTAAGAAAATAAGTAGCTTTTTTAAATTTGGCCAATTTTTTAATGAATGCTCTTTCCTAACGAGTAATGTAAGAAAATAAAAAAGTTGATTTTCATGAAGTTGTAACAATTTTATAAAAAAGATTCATACAAATTTTTGTTCAATATATATTTATTTATTTATTTTATTACGGACTAGGCAATCGTTTGACCACGATCTCACCTGGAGGAGTGTCCATCCCCAATGAGACTCATAGCACGTCTCTCAATTGAATCCAAAGCCTCGAGCTGATACTTGGCGGAACCGTCCCAGAGGTGGCAGCAGTACTCCATACAAGATCGGACCTGTGCCTGATAAAGATTAAAAAGCTGTCCGGGCGTAAAGTACCGTCTGACCTTAGTCAAAATACCAAGTTTCTTTGCAGCTACCTTCGCTTCGGATTCAATGTAAGACCCAAAATTCAGATTCGATGTGAGTTCGACACCTATTGATGCTCGCCTATTGGTATTGATACACTACGGAAAGACGGAGATTGGTTTAGACTCTTTTTAGCAGAGAACAAACACGCCTGCGTTTTAGTAGTATTAAACTTAACCAGGTTAGCATCGCCCCAATCGGACACGTCTTCAAAGGCTAAATTCAAACGGTCTACCACAGCCTCTCCCTGAAGCTGAACAAAGCATTCTCAAGCAGCTCAAGCAGCTCTCGCAGCTGGCTTGAGCATTGGAAATATATAGCTCATTATCTCCATACACAAAGATACCGGGCTTCAAAAGGTAATTAATGTGTAGTAAAAACAATGTAGCCGAGAGAACCGATCCCTGAGGTACACCGGTATTGATAGCCATTTAGGACTACTCGAACAGATCGTTCCCTCAAAAAATCGGCTATCCAATTGCACAAGCCAACAGGTGATCCATATGAGGGAAGCTTGTTTAAAAGGTCATCGTGCCAGACCGGATCCAAAGCCTTCGATATATCAAGGCAAGCGCCTCACTATCTCGATGGCTTCGCTCAGTATGTGAGTAGAATACGCGAGAAGATCCCCAGCAGACCGGTTACGGCGAAACCCGTATTGCCGGTCACTGAAGATATCATTATCCTTAACGTATGCCAAGAGCTTAATATATATGCAGCATAATCCAACTTAGCGAATTCATTTGTTTATAAAAAATTTGCTTGCCTCTACAATTTTTTTTTATAAAATAACTGGTGCCACTTTTATTTTCTCTAAAATTGAGCCCATGGTTTGTTTTAGCATATTTCTCTATGTGCTAGGATTTCCCCATATTGTCTAAAAAAAATACTCACTCTGTATTAGTATGTTTATAATTTGTTTTTCTGAACAGGCTTTTAGAGACTCTATGAGTAGAGCCATATGATATTCACAGACAGAGACGTCTCCGCGTTGGTACAAGGAACACGAGAGAAATGTATTAAAAAAATATTTAAATAACATCATTTTGTATGGTGGGTGTGCTGTACCTACACGAGACACTAACGACACGGCAGTGCGATCGGGATCCCTGCAGTCTCGATAAATGGGAATAACGGCGCGGCGGGCCACTCAGATTATAATTAAGTATAAATATCTCCAAAATATGCCATCGTGGCCATTATGAATATATTATATCATAATGGTCACCACCTTCGATCCCAGAAGGTTGGCGAGTGTTACCATCTCTGGTTTTAGGAATTTCAGGATATTTGGACCAACAATGAAAGCCTATTTGAATTTGATGTAGGCCTAATAATAATAAGTCTGCTGGTTGAAGGAGCCCCAGTTTATTAAACGACTAGCTGTGCTCGCAGGTTAGCCTGCGTGTTCATTTCTCTGAGCTACAAGTAACCTATGTCTTATTCCAGGACCAAAAGTACCAATAATGTACTCGTACATTGCACTACAGTATTTTAGGATTATTTTTATTCTAATAGTGTTTTTAGCAATTGCTCGGCTCCTACATATTGGATTGAAATACAAGGTACACCAGATTTTATGTAAAATGCTATTCAACAGTGACAAGTAAAAATTACTATAATAAATCAAAACAAGGACAAATAAAAAAAATATAACCCCCGGCCCCACACCCCCCATTATAGCTGAGAAGTATCTCGATCAAATCAGTTTTCAAACATAAAAATCGCATCAAAATGGGTCCATTCGTTTGTGAGCTACGATCCTCACCCCCATTCAAGAACCATCTCGTTTACCTCAGCTTTGAAACATAAAAAACCGCAGCTAAATCAGTTCATTCATGTGGAAGCTACGATCCCCCCCCCCCCCCCTTCCCTCCTTCCCCCATTATATCTACGAACCATCTCGTTTAACCCAGCTTTCAAACATAAATAAGTACAAATTAAATATTCAACGAACGATCGTTTAAAAAAATGATACATAGGAACATAAAAATTAAGTGTCCCTAACAATTTTTTTATTAAGTAGAGTAACTTTCATTGCTTTAGGGTATAGCTTATGGATACTATTAGTTATTCTGTGGTAGGGAGCACAAATAGTCAAACTTCAAATTTTGCAGTGCCGGTTTTGGCCCTTAAAAATAAAGGAATGTTTCGTTTGAGTAAAATTTGCTATTTCCAGTAAAGTAAATTAAGTAAGTTTTTTGCTATAATCAGAAATTTGACGAACCAAGTTAAGTGGGGTATCGTTGAATAAGTAATTGAAAATCATTTTTAGGTTTCTCTTATAATTTTTCATTTCGACCATTTAGGATCTACCTATAACGATTTAAAGTTAGTTAGCAACCATTCTCACTTAAATTCTTGCCTTTTTGTGAAGGTTGCCTGAACCTCGCTTGTCAAAATCGGACCAATAAGGGCGACTCTATGGTGGCATATCATACATACATAGACTGTCGAACTCATTACCATTCCCTTGCTTCACCGTAGTCAGGTAAAAATAGTAAACTACCGTATACCGTAAGTCACTGTTATATTTTAACCGATAGTGATACCAGAACTTTTTTATATTATTTAGCTCCTTACAATATGTTTTTTCAACAAATAGACAAAATGTCGAGTCCCAGTCAGTCAAGCAGTAAAAAGTCTCGTCAAGCCATGATTCAGTGAGTTCCGGAGAGAACAAGAAATGCCACGTTTTGCCGCGTTAGTATCATTTGCCCCTTCGATCACAGAAAGAACACCTAATGGTTAATATTCCACCAATATGACACATTAACACTCGAAGAAAAACAAGTTTGAGAAAAAGAAACAAGCAAAGCACCCGTTTCGACTTCGTTTTCCACTGAAAGTGTGTTGTGCGAATAAAATAGGATAAATAATGACAACCTTCCATTAGCTAAAATCGCGCTGTAAAACTACTAACCCTAATCACAGAATAAATAATAGTATGTTCCTACCTACTACGTATAGTACAGGAAATATATTAGATTTGAAAATGTTCCTCGCTGTCCCGTGAAATTGTGGGTTTCTGGCAATTTCGTGATACTGTCTCCATCGTTATTTTTAATGGTTAGAGTAGGTCGAGAATGTGAAATCGATAGCGTGTTACAACTGTAGTAAAAAAAATGCAGCTAAAATAGCAAGGTCAAAATAGATCTTACCTAGGTCAAAAACTGAGAAGACAAGACTAACGCTGAATTATTAGGTACATAAGTATCAAAATAGCAAGATCAAAATAGATCTTACCTAGGTCAAAAACGGAGAAGACAAGACTAAGGCTGAATTATTAGGTACATAAGTATCAAAATAGCAAGGTCAAAATAGATCTTACCTAGGTCAAAAACTGAGAAGACAAGACTAACGCTGAATTATTAGGTACATAAGTATCAAAATAGCAAGATCAAAATAGATCTTACCTAGGTCAAAAACGGAGAAGACAAGACTAAGGCTGAATTATTAGGTACATAAGTATCAAAATAGCAAGGTCAAAATAGATCTTACCTAGGTCAAAAACTGAGAAGACAAGACTAACGCTGAATTATTAGGTACATAAGTATCAAAATAGCAAGGTCAAAATAGATCTTACCTAGGTCAAAAACTGAGAAGACAAGACGAACGCTGAATTATTAGGTCCATAAGTATCAAAATACTCATCGAAGATGGCCACAAACGACGGGTCGCGATCTCATCATTCTATGTATTGAAGAACTGGTAATATTTTCCTACATGTTCTTAGAACTCATTTACATATTATTGTACGATCTCTTGAATTACTATAAGTATCTAGACTAAAACAAGCGGGAACAACCCTTTCGTATCGGTGCCGTTGCAAACTGGTTTGATTATTATGGTTTAAAAATTAACGGATTTTCCACCGCCCAATTGAAAGTGAAGCACCCAATATGCCGCCGATCTGCTCGTACGCACAAGCCTCACGCGCATACGAGTACATACACTATGCTATGCCGATCGACCACCATATATACAGCAAGATCTCGATCTTGTTAATAGTGTTATTTCTGATAACTTCTCAGAGAAAAAAAAAAACCCAGTAGTACTACTGCTCAGTACCACCAATGGTACTAATGGGAAATTGTATTCTCACTAGTACACCTAAAGAAATGTATTGCAGTGGTGGTTCTAGTGGGAAACGGTATGTTCCCAGTAGAACCACGCTCGGAACTACCGATGGTTCAAATGGGAAATTGCATTTTCACTAGTACCACTATAACCAAGTAATTTCAATAGTGGTACTGATGGGAATATTTTTGAATACCACCGGTGATACTACTGAGTAATTGAATTCTCATTAGTACCCCTTTTAGTCAAATAATTTGAATGGTGGCACAATTGAGATTTATATAGATATAACTAGCTGTACCCCGTGGCTTTGCCCGTATGAACAATAATAAAAGGTATCCCATACTTACATTTCACTCCAAGACCTTCATTAAGTAGATATATATTATTATATTATATAAAATTTGGTTAGCATAATGTTTTTACGAGTATTATATAAAATTTAGTTAATATAATGTTTTTACGAGTAATTTTCTGAACATAAATAGGGAAGAAAAAATAAAAAAATAACACACAAAACGGCAAGATACGTACAAGCCTCATGTACACACTTACACCATGTTATGCCGATCGGCTGCCACATCATCGCAACAAGATCTCGACCTTTAGTCGTGTAAATTCTGTGAAGTTCTTAGGAATAATAAAAAAAAAGGAGTTCGAATGGCTGTTTCCTGGAAACCCTTGTGCTTTACATGAATACGCACCGCTTCACTTGTGTGGTGTTTGTGGGGTTTAGGCGAAGGATGGTCAATTCTCAAAATGGCATATGAGTCTTAAAAGGACTAATTCTACAAATGATCAATTCTACAAATGGCAAGTTCACATAAAGTCAAATTCTACAAAGGGCAAGTTCTCATAATGTCAAATTCTACAAAAGCCAAATTTTTCCAATGGCAATTCTATAAAACCTTAATTCTCAAAATGGGCAATATTTGAAAATATCCAAAAACAACTATTTTTTTATTTATCATGTAGGAATTTGGTTAAATAAACATAAATACATATTCTCTAAAAAAATAAGCCTCCGTTTTGGTAGTCGGTTCAATAGTTAAATATTACCCGTTTTGAGAATTAGCCTTTTGTAGAATTTGCCATTGTGAGAATTTGGCTTATGTAGAATTTTTCATTATGAGAACTTGCCATTTCTAGAATTTGCCATTATGAGAACTTGCCAATTGTATAATTGGTCATTTGTAGAATTTTGACGAGAGAGAACGGCATTGCATTATTTATTCTAATTTGTTACCGTAATACCATATATATTCACTATACTACTAATACACTTAACTATTTCACTGTAATTTTTTATATACATGCCTTCGATTCATACGATAGATATCATCATCATCATCATCATCTGTGTATGTATGTAGTGTACAGTATGTATGTTGTATGTGGCGTGTATGTGGCGTGCCACTGAGCCCGATCTTCGGCTCCGCTCTTCCAACCGCTACCAGCCATTTTACGTCATGCATATCGTCGCTCCACTTAGCCGGTGGGTGCCCTACACTACGTTTGCCGAGTCTCGGTCTCCACGAACACGTCTACACCAACGGTTATCAGTGCTTCAACAGATATGATCAGCTTTCTGCCACTTTAGGTTACTAATCCTAAGGACTATGTCGACAACTTTGATTCTCTGCCAGATCACCTCATTCCGTATACGATATTTTGGAGAAACTCCTAGCATAGCCCTTTCCATAGCCCGCTGAGTGACCTTAAATTGGTGAAATAGTCGTACCGTGAGGGTCTAAGACTCGGCTCTGTATGTCATAACAGGTAGGCACACTGGTAAGACTTTTGTCTTCAAACTTTGCGGTATTGGCGATGATAAGACTTGACGAAGTAGCGCAAATGCTGCCCAGCCCAGCTGTGTTCTTCTGCGGGTCTCTCTCTCAAAGTTTTTTACACATATAGTTGCAAAGTTTGCCCCAGATAAACATTTTCCTGAACTTCGAGAGCAGTTCCGTTAGCAGCAATAGGTTCCGGAATAACATGTTCGTTGAACCTTAGTTTTGTCCAAGTTCTTCCGGAGACCAATGCGTTGAGACGAATCAGCTAGGATGTCCAACATATGTTGCAATGTTTCTGCCACAATAACGATGTCATCCGCGAATCTCAAGTGTGAGATGTATTCACCGTTAATGTTATTGTCACATCGTTTCCAGTCCAGAGTCTGAAACATATCCTCCAATGCATTTAAGAACATTGTCAAAGAAATAACGTCCCCCGGTCTCACACCTCGATGCAGGGGGATATGCTTAGTCTGCGGGTTCTGTACCTGCACGGTCATAGTTGTGGCGTCACACAGACATCTCAACACTTGGACATACGCCAGTTGACTTGGCTGTTGCAGGGACTCCAAAACAGACCAAGTCTCGATAGAGTCAAAGTCTTTCTCATAGTCCACAAATGCTTGGCACAAGGGCTGATTATACTCTTCTATATTCTGTATAATTTTCCTTACTGTATGAATGTGGTCTATTGTGCCGTATATGTATGGTCTATGTGATAAATCTTGCAGCGTCTTGAAATATCATTTCTACAGAACCTAAGTAATTATTTTTCTACGTTTTGTCAACATAGCATTTACATTATTTATATCATTTGCTACGCTAACGCTAGCTTAAGCTAGTAAAAACCAGGTTAACAAATCGATTAAAAGAAACATTTCATTTAAACTAAACCTTCCTACAATGTTTTACCGGCCTTGTTGCCTGCCCAACGGGTGAAAAATAAATAATACAATGACGTTTCCAATTCGGACGTCAAAATTGACAAAACAGTATACTTTCCACGTGTTTTTTTAAACCAAAGGAGTCTGAATTACGCTTACTTCCCATCCGGTTGTTTAAGACAAAGGAGGTTGAATTACGCTTACTGGCGTTAAACATTTTCTCAGTAAACAGAACAATACTTTAAACAAAAATAAATGGTACGTCAATAGAAAACCTATAAACAAAACATTATAGCCAAAGAGTATATAAATACTACGTATTATAGCAAAGAGAATACAATGCATTATTCCTGGCATCCCCAATAAAAAAAACTAAGACAACAATCTCAGGAAATTATGCTGAATTACTAACGATAACTTCGACTAACGACAAGAACGACTTAACGATAGAGGACTTCTATGGCCGATTGTACGACTCGCATGCTTTACGACTCGAACCCAGAAATGAGGATTCCCAAGCTATATTGACCCGCCACTACACCGACGACCTGCCGGAAATCAGCCTAGACGAGATCGAGATAGCCCTCAAGCAGCTTAAAAATGGAAAAGCCCCAGGAGAAGACGAAGTCACTTTAGAACTCTTAAAAGCAGCAGGAAAACCTGTGCTTCGTGAGCTCTAGAAGATATTCAACTCAGTTCTGAGCGGTGGGAGAACTCCCAAGGCGTGGAACAGAAGCATCGAAGTTTTATTTTTCAAAAAAGGAGATATAACGCTCTTAAAAAACTACAGGCCCATCTCGCTCGCCATGTCTATAAGCTGTTTTCGAGGGTGGTGTCGAATCGTCTAGCGAGAAGACTTCATGAATTTTAGCCTCCTGAGCAGGCCGGGTTTCAGGGGGGCTACGGGACCGTAGACCACATCCATACAGTGCGGCAGGTTATACAGAAGACCGAAGAGTATAACCAGCCCATGTGTCTTGCTTTTGTGGACTATGAGAAAGCTTTTGACTCTGACGAAACCTGGGCTGTTCTCGAATCCCTGCAGCAATGCCAAGTGGACTGGCGATAGATCGAGGTCATGAGGTGCTTGTACGATGCCGCGACTATGTCCGTACATGTCCAGAACCGGAAGACTAAACCTATCCAGCTGCGCAGGGGAGTGAGACAAGGGGATGTCATACCTCCTAAACTGTTCACTAATGCCCTGGAAGATATGTTAAAGACTCTGGATTGGACAGGAATAGGTATTAACATAAATGGCGATTTCATCTCACACAGCAAAACGGAGTCGCTGATGATATTGTCCTTATGGCGGAGTCACTGCAGGATCTCGAGCAAATGCTGACCAACCTAGCTCACGCCTCTAGTCGTATCGGATGAACATGGATAAAACCAAGGTTATGTTTAACGACCTTATTACCCCACAACCGATCGTCGTTAGCGGTGTCCCCCTTGAAGTTGTTCAGAAATATGTTTACCTCGGACAGACTATGCAATTGGGTAGGAACAACTTCGAAAGGGAAGCCGATAGGAGGATTCAGCTGGGATGGGCAGCATTTTCGTCATCCATACCACAGTGCCTAAAGACGACAGTCTTCAACGCGTGTGTTCTGCCAGTTATGACCTACGGAACCGAAACGTGGACACTCACGGTGGGGCTAGCCTACAAATTTAAAGTCGCTCAGCGAGCTATGGAGCTATTCGGAGTTTCTCTAAAGGACAAAATCCGAAATGAGGAGATCCGCAGGAGAACTAAGGTAACCGACATAGCTCAAAGAATTAGCAAGCTGAAGTGGCAATGGGCTGGTCACGTAACTCGAAGAACCGACAACCGTTGTGGTAAACGGGTTCTAGAGTGGAGACCGCGTTTAGGCAAACGTAGTACACTACGTTCACTACGTTTTGCACTACGTTGACGACATAAAAATATGTATTGGAGTTCACCATATTCTTTATCTATACTTATAATAAAACTGTAATGGGTCCAATTCTGTACTTTGAAGATATTTAAATATATTTTTTTGGATCGTACTCTTGATTCGATACTGAAGCCAAAACTGTATTTTTTTCATTTATATCTATCTGTCTGTCTGTCTGTCTGTCTATCTGTCTGTCTGTCTGTCTGTCTGTCTGTCTATCTGTCTGTCTGTCTGTCTGTCTGTCTGTCTGTCTGTCTGTCTGTATGTCTGTCTGTCTGTCTGTCTGTCTGTCTGTCTGTCTGTCTGTCTGTCTGTCTGTCTGTCTGTCTGTCTGTCTGTCTGTCTGTCTATCTGTCTGTCTGTATGTCTGTCTGTATCTTGGCTAGGCATCACGCCGAAACCACTAAATGATTTTTATGAAACTTGGCATGATTTGAGTTCATACTACGAGGTAGGACATAGGCTACTTTTCATCCCGAAAAATGAAAGGGTTCCCGCAGGATTGAGGTTTAAAGTTAAATTAAAAAAACACTTACCACTCTGAAACTACTGCAGGGATTTTGATGCAATTTGGCACAGTTATAGTTTATATGATAGGTTAAAATTCAGAATACTTTTTATCCCGAAAAAATAAAGAGTTCCTAAGGGATAATGTCCCAAACTCTGTAAATTAAAGTTTTTTTTTTTTGGTGACATTCTATTTTCAATACTAAAGCCATAACTGTATTTTTTAAGTTTTGTGTTCTGTCTGTCTGTCCATCTGTCTGTCTGTACCTTGGAAGTGCATCACGCCGAAAATACTCAATGAATTCAAATTAAATTTGGTATAATTTGAGTTCATACTTCGAGGTAGGACATTGGATACTTTTCGTCCCGAAAAATTAAAGGGTTCCTGCAGGATAGGCGTTGAAAGTTATTTAAAAGAACACGTATCACGCTGAAACTACTAGACGGTTTTTTTTTTGAAACTTGGCACATTCATAGTTTATATAATGGGTAAAAATTGAGGATACTTTTTAGCCCGAAAAATAAAGTTTTCCTGCGGGATAATGTTCAAAATTCTGTAAATTAAAGATATTAAGTTTTTTTTTGGAGGCCGATCTATATTAAATACTAAAGCCAACACTGTATTTTTTTTGTCTGTCTGTCTGTCTGTACCTTGGCAGCGCACCACGCCGAAAATACTCAATGAATTCAAATGAAATATGGTACGATTTGAGTTCATACTTCGAAGTAGGACATTGGATACTTTCATCCCGAAAATATTAAGTGTTCCTGCAGGATATGGGTGGAAAATTATTTAAAAGAACACGTAGTACGCTGAAACTATTGGACGGATCAACATCCGCCACGTCTGTGCCAAGTTGCATCAACATGCAACTTGGCACAGACATAGTTTATAAGATGGGTGAAAATTATGGATACATTTTGTCCCGAAAATATAAAGGGTTCCTGTGGGATATGGGTCCAAATTATGTACATTAAAGATATAGTGTTTTTTTTTTAAGTTACTCTATTTTCGATAATGAAGCCTAAACTGTATGTTTTTTCATTTTTGTCTGTATGTCTGTCAGTCTGTATATTAGCCGCGCATCACGCCGCCGGAACTACTGGATGAATTCAAATGAAACTTGGTATGATTTGAGTTCATACTACGAGGTAGGACATAGGATATTTTGCATCTCGAAAAATTTATGGGTTCTCGCAGGATAGGGGTTGAAACTTATTTATACCACGAAACTTTTTTTTCTTTTTTTCATTTATACATACCACGCAGAAACTCATGGACAGGTTTTGATGCAACTTGGCATTGTCTTAAGTTATATGATGGGTTAAAATTTAGGACACGTTTTATCCCGAAAAATTAAAGGGTTTCTGCGGGATATGGGTCCAAAGTTATGTTAATAATAAAAAAAATTTTTTGAATGCTTTTCTATATTCGATACTGAAGCCAAACTATTTTACTTTTTAATTTTGTCTGTCTGTTTGTCGGTATCTTGACCGCGCATTGCACCCAAACTACTAAATGAATTCAAATGAAAAAAAATGCTCTTGGGTGCTTAAAAAGGGTATTGAAATATTTTTATGTTAATCGTGTCTTTCTTTCTGTTTGTCTGTATGTTTGTTAGTTCACGAATCACGTAAAAACTACTGGACCAATTGCAATGCGATTTTCATTGTTAGATAGCTTAGGGTTTGATTTAAATCTGGTTTAATTGGTATTTCAATCCGGTGAAAAGCCCGTGCGAAGCCGCGGGTACAGCTAGTACTAAATAGAAATTATGTTAAAATAGCGAAATGAACTCAAAATGGCCGATAAAAATTATAATAAAACTGTAACGGGTCCAATTCTGTACATTGAAGATATTTAGATATTTTTTTTGGAGGTTAGTCGTTATCTGATGCCATATTTTTTTTTTAAATCATTTTTGTCTTTCTGTCTGTCTTGGCCTGACCTTGGCCGCGCATCACGCCGAAACTACAGAATGAAATCAAATGAAACTTGGTATCATTTGAGTTCATACTATGAGGTAGGATATAAAATACTTTTTATACCGAAAAATTAAAGGGTTCCCGCAGAATAGGGATTGAAACTTATTTAAAATAACACGTACCATGCTGTATCTGCTGGATGGATTTTGATGCAACTTGGCAAAATCATAGTTTATATGACGACTTAAAATTGAGGTTTTTTTTTTTTTTTGAAAAAATAAAAGGTTCCTGTGGGATAGGGGTCCAAAGTTAGGTTAATTTTGAACAATTAATAATATTTTTAAAAGTATTAATATTATTGTTTTGCAGGTTCTACATTCGATACTGTAGCTAAAACTGTATTGTTTTTTTAATTTTTGTTCGTTATTTCTGTATGTATGTATTTTGACCGCGCTATACGCCGAAACTACTGAATGAATTCAAATAGAACTAGGTGTGGTTTAATTTCATACTACGAAGGACATGGGATAATTTTCATCGTGAAAAATTAAAGAAAAGAGTTCCCGTAGGGGATGAAAATTATTGAAAAAAAACACGTCCCACGCTAAAACTGCAAGACGGATCTTGATGCAACTTAACAGAGTCATAGGTTAAAATATAATATTATTGGAGATATTATCAGAGTCATATTATAGGTTAAAATTGAGGATATTTTTATCCTAAAAAAGTGAAGGGTTCCTACGGGATATGGGTCCAAATTTATGTTAATTTTAAAGCAATGAATAATATTTTTTGGAGGATACTCCATATTTGATACTGAAGTCAAAATTAAAACTTTTTTTAATTTTTGTCTGTCTGTCTGTATGTTGACCGCGCATTACGCCGAAGCTACTGAATGAATTCAAATGAAACTTGATATGATTTGATTTCATACTACGAGGTAGGACATAGGATACTTTTCATACCAAAAAATTGAAGGGTTCCCGCCGGATAGACTTTAAAAGTTATAGTTCACTTAACACGTTGAAACAACGGGACGGATTTTGATGCAACTTGAAAAAGTCATAGTTTATATTATGGGTTAAAATTAAGGATATTTTTTATCCCACAAAAGTAATAGGTTCCGGCGGGATAAGAATCCAAAGTTATGTTAATTTTAAAGCAATAAATAATATTTTATGCAGGGTACTCTATATTCGATACTGACACAGAACCCTTTTTTTTGTCTTTTTTGTCCGCCTGTTTGTCTAATTTGTCTATATGTCTGTATCTTGACCGCACATCACACCAAAACAATGGATTCAAATGAAACTTGGTATCATTTGAGTTCATAATACGAGGTAAGACTCGAAAAATTAATGAGTTCCTGCAGGATAGGGGTTGAATGTTATTAAAAAGAACACGTATCACGCTGAATCTACTGGATGGATTTTGATTCAACTTGGCACAGTCAAAGTTTATATGATGGGTTTGTTAATTTTGAAGTAATACATTTCTATACTTATAATCAAGCAATAAGTACGAAAAAGTCTGTACAAAGACAATAAAAAAAATGCTATAGGGTAATTAAAATAAAATACTGAAGAAGTTTTTTTTAATGATGTCTGTTTTATTGTCTATACGTTTCTTTGTAGTTATTTATTTATTAATAGTATAGATGCCCTTTACTTTTGAACAGAATAATAAAAATATGTGTTTTATTACATTATTTTAATCTTGCCTATAAAACAGTACCGTGACATACCTACTGACCGACTGCCTGACAACGCCTAGCCTAAACCGGTAGACCTAGGCATTTGAAATTTGGAGGAACATTCCTTGAGTATAATAGAGGTGAACTACGGAAGTAATTATTAACCGTCAAACATGAATATCAACTCCAAATAAAATACCCCTAACCTGCGGGGACCCTTTAATATACCGGTATGAAAAGTATCCAATGTCCTGCTTCGTAGTATGAACTCAAATCATGCCAAGTTTCATTTGAATTCATTCTGTAGTTTCGGCGTGAAGTGCGTCCAAGATAAAGACATATAGACAGATAGACAGAAAAAATACATAAATGAAAAAAAAAGTTTTGGCTTCAGTACGACTAACAGAACAACCTTAAAAAAATGAGCAAAATATCTTCAATTTACAGAATTTGGACCCATATTCTGCAGGAATCCTTTAATTTTTCGGGATAAAAGTATCTTCATTTTTCACCCATCATATAAACTATGACTGTGCCAAATTGCATCAAAATCCATCCAGTAGTTTAAGCGTGATAAGTATTCGTTGAAATAAATTTCAACCCCTATCCACAGACAGACAGACAGACGGACAGACAGACAGACAGACAGACAGACAGACAGACATACAGACAGACAGACAGACAGACAGACAAACAGACAAACAGACAGACAGACAGACAGACAGACAGACAGACAGACAGACATACAGACAGGCAGGCAGGCAGGCAGGCACGCAGTCAGACAGACAGACAGACAGACAGATAGACAAAAATGAAAAATAAACGGTTCTGGCTTCAGGATGGAATACAGAACAGCCCCATAAAAAAAAAAAAAACTTCAATGGACCTGTTACAGTTTTATTATAAGTATAGATAATAATACTACAACTGTACTTACGTACTACGGTACTTATAACAAAAAAACAATTAATTTTTCACTGGCAGTTTTCTGATGTTATAAAAGTTTCGAGGAAAAAATATAAAACCCATTAATTTTGGCCACTTGGGCAAAGCCGCGGGCACAGCTAGTGGCAAATAAAAATTAAACTTAATGTTTCAAGTTTGCGTTTTTGTCCGCCAATTTGTTAAGCAACGCTTCGATGCACGAAAAAACAAAACAGACACATGGCACTACTGTCAAGGTTAGGCCCGGACTGCCGATGCCGACAAAGCATATACACTCTCCAGCTCGGTAAACTGGCATTCGGCTGTGTAAACTGCCGGATTACAGAGCGGGTCATCTATGTGGCTAAGTGCCGGACTACTGGGACGAGCCGGGTAACCGAGCGCATACAGTACTTAAATTTTAATGTACAACCTTAAATTTTAACATTATAGAATAGAAAAGAGTATATATAACACTTAATTTAAACACCAGAAATATTGTAGCTTACAAAAAAGAAATACGAGTAACTTTATCGTAGATAATCTAATTATTAATAGGTATTTATTTTTAGACCAACTTACAAAAACAAAATTATTGTTATTCGCTAAATTATTGTTATTGTTAACATTATCGAATGCATGCACACAAACAATGTAACCAAAATGTCAAATTATCTTCTCAGTGCTAAAACCTCATAAGCGAACCTCACGGCAGATACACATAGTCCTCCAATTAGCAAAGTGAACGACGCCTTTATATCTTGCACCTTCAAAGGAACTGCAGCCGTCATAGGAATAGACTTACATTTCAGGTGCTCTTTGAATATAATTTGCTTGTAGTGCTGCTCTACATAACCACCCGACATCAACCTGAAGAAGAATTTATCAAAAGGTTGCACCAAAACCGAGCCACGCCGTAAATACATGGTTCTCATTAGGGTGCCTACCGGTTCTTTTATTTTGTACAATAGCAAATTGCACTGCTCATCCGTCAGCATCCATTTAAAAGTATCGTACATATTGTAAGCTAATAGTGTGTATTGTAATTTAGCCTTCCCTTTCTTGATTAGCTTTAGGCAATCGATATTGGACTCGCAATCCAACCGATGTTTCGTCAACCCTTCTCTCATCCACTCTGAGGTCACAATCAGTGTGCAACATTGTTTCACCTCCTCGAATTCCTTCGGCTCATAGCCTCTTATAGGATGGGTCATCATGCTATTCATATACGCCTGCATTGTAAACGGAATTATAAAAATTGAAAATAAAAGGGAGCTAATGATGAGAGTCTCTGGAATTCGTGGTTTAAATTTGCGCAAAGTAATTTTGTTCATGAAATATCCAAACACAATTAACATGTCACGAATTGGATCGGCGCGTTGTGATGGAAATAAAGAAAGGACGTAAGCTGATATTGCAAAAATCATAAAAAGAGAAAATACCAAAACAACGACACAGAGAGCCTTCTGAAAGAGCGCGTGCCATGTATCCAGAAAGTTCAATCGAGGCATGATGGCTACAACGTGGTTGATGATCAAAGGATAAGTAAAAGTAAATGTACTTGCGCCTCGGATATTGACGGCATAGCCACCTACGGCTCCTTCATATTCATTTTCCTTGACTTTATTTAGAACATCGGTGTAGGTGTAATTGCCGACAAGGCGTCCGAATTTATTAATTTTGCCAAATTGGACGAGCTGGATCTCTACTTTGGCATATTTTTCAAAAAATCTTATGAATCTCTGTTCGATACCCTCTTCGTCTACATTGTCGAAATTGATCATGGGGAAGAAATTGTACGTCAGGAGCTGGAATCTACAGCCGCGGATAGCTTCTATTTGTGGAAAGATATACGGTGCTCCTCTGTAGCTAGCACAATGGGAAACAGCAACCAGTCTTTCTCGATGGTTGCAAGGGTGGATCGGTGAATGAAACGTGTAGATCCCACAACCTACTTCATAATCATCTCTGGCAAGAATCGTCACATTGTAGATATTATTTGACACCAAGAACTTTGACTTAATATGGTGGTAGTCACTTGGTCAGCGTCACAGCATAGACAAGATCTTAAGGCATACAAATCTTACACCGTCTCCTCTTAAAGGGAAAATTCCTTACTCTGTGCTCTAGACAGGCTCTTGACGAACGTCGCAAGCAAATCCATAGAAATGAGTGTTCTCGTACTTATTCTTTTAGTAAATATTGACACCATGAGGGTATTTTATATAGCTTTTTGGCATCTAAATCAGGCCCTTAAGATATCCTATAAGTCCTCGTACTTATTCCTTTAGTCAATATTGACAGGTTACCTTGAGGATATTCCTGATAGCCTTCGTGTAACTAAATCAGGTCCTCAAGATATCCTAAAAATCCTCGTACTTATTCCTCTAATCAATATTGACAGGGTACCTTGAGGATATTCTAGTTAGCCCTCGTGCATCTAAGTCAGGTCCTCAAGATATCCTAAAAAGCCCTCGTGCTTTAAAGTGTAAGGATACTGTAGAATTCATCATAATATTAATACCTTTTTGCATAATCTTAAATCAATATTTGTGGATGTCAGTCATGACGTTCAATGCCAGTCGAACATTCTATCTTTTTGGTTTTGTTGGGGTTGGTCGAGAACATGGCGGCATTGGCGCAACAGAAAACAGATTAGTGAAAAAGATATTATTATGTTCCTTGGTAAAATAAAACTAGCGCAATTCATAAAACGTGGTGTTTTCCTGCTAGAGCGAACTAAGGTTAGTAACAGGTGTAGGTACAACTAGTAACTACAGGAGTTCCATTATTGGCTGTTATAACAAATGTTGAGAAAAGTCGAATAAATAATTATACTTTTGTAATTTAAAACTATGTTTTCTTTCTATTTAAAGTAACCCCTTATAAAAGCAAACCTGGATCCTTTAGCCAAAGAATCATGGTACGTGTAATCTTTATCTAAATCCTTTAATAATTGACTTAGCGTACCATAGCCCAGTCTAACATCTCTCATATTGAGCTAGTTTTCGGAATTAGTAATGTGATGGTATCTCGTGGACCATAAGCGAAATTCACCATCATTTTACGACTAATCTCCTTGATTTCTAGAACCATAGACGTAGAGCTTAATTCGACATCAAACCCTCTAAGGAGTCTGCTAGTCGTAGACCAAGGACCTTAAAAACTGAGCGTAATTCAAAAAGCGTAATTCAAAAAGCGTAATTCAAAATCTCACATGCTGTGAGTAAATACCTTACCTCTTTGGTCCTTCGTTGAAGGTTATGTCATAACTCAACGTTCCTCTGCGGTTCTTTAAAAGTGATACGTCACACAGCAGATACCGGATACCACATAAGACCAGAGAACTCATCAAGACAAACCAAATGGGCCCAAACTGGAAGGGGTTCCATCATATTGTTGTTGAGTTCCTGTGACTATCTTCCAGCTCCATCATCAGACCCTGGATACCACAATAATTCAGCCTCCGTCCACTTGGCTCCCCTAACATGGATTCCCTGGGGGATTCATTTGGATTATTTGTCCACACGGTTCCCCTGGGAGATTCATTTGGATTTTTTTCCACATGGATCCCCTGAGGGATTCATTTAGATTTTTTGTCCACATGGATCCCCGGCGACGGACTAGTGGTCACACAGTTTTGTCACACTGGTGTAACCACGAGGAATTATTTTTACTCGTGGACACACTGCTTGGTGTGACAACTAGTAAGCTACAAAACATGACTCGTAGTCACACCGTGTGCAAAACCAAAAAAACAATTACTTATCGACATACTTATAGGCAACTATTAATTAATTTGTGTTAAAGTGACAGAACCCTCTGCTCGTAAAAGTGAGCAGAGAGTGGGGGGAAGGGGGAGTGCAGGAAGTGAGAGGTAAGTGGCGGATGGAGAGGGATGAGTGGGGGGGGTGTGGGGAGGGAGGGGGAGTAGGGGAGGGGCGGGGAGGGGCTGGAGGAATAAAAGGTAGGGAGTGGGGAAACAAACTATTTTCAAACTTATTGACATGACCTAAGTACCTTGTTTTTTAACGTATTTTGACTTAATTAATGGATTATTCCTGAAATCCCCACGAGCTCGTCCCCACCGGTGGGGATTTTGGGAAAAAGCTAAATTAGTGAATGACAGCTGTCATCTAAAACGAAGATATCGATGAGATCCATTACTTCTGTAAAGAAACTTCTAGTCTAGAATCAATAGTTTCTGAGTTATATCCCTTTTAAGCTTGACAGGTGTCATCCAAAACGAGGATATCGATGAGATCTATCACTTCTGTAAAGAAAGTGCTAGTCTAGGATCAATAGTTTCCAAGTTATTGCCCTTTTAAGTTTGACTGCTGTCATCCAAAACGATGATATCGATGAGATCTTGACAGGTGTTGATGTATGACTTTGAAGTTTGACATGTCACTTTGTCATCTGTCACTTTGACACCTGTGATTTTGACACCTGTCACTTAGGTAGTGAGGGATAATGCCACATGGTTAGTTTCGATATCCACCACTGAGGGACAACGGGAATAGACGAGGCAGGTTATATTGTAACCTAGGACTATGAGGATGCCCTCTGTATTTTGATTTTGTTTTTTATACATGTCCCAGTCCAAATAAATCCCCCAGGGGATCTTACAGTGATTCTTCTTGGCCAGAGGATCCGTGTGGACAAATGATCTAAATGAATCCCCCAGGGGATTAATGTTAGGGGAGCCAAGTGGACGGAGGCTAAATTCAGAGAACTCATCAAGTCAAATCAAATGAACCCAAATTTGAAAGTTTTCCATCATTTTGTTGTAGTGTTCCTAATGTTCCTATGACTACCTTCTGGTCCATCATCAGACCTTGGATAACACTTAACACCAGAGAACTCATCAAGATATACCAAATGAGCCCAAAGTAGAAGGGATTCCATCATCCGATTGTTGAGTTCATTTGACTACTTTTCAGCACACCTCGGATACCACATAAGACCAAAGAACCCATCAAGACTAATCAAATGAGCCTAAGCTCGAAGGGGTTCTATCATCCAAATGTTGAGTTCTTTGACTACCTTCCGGCTCCATCATCAGGTCAGCTCAATAGTAACTACCATAATTGTCATGAGAACTACACCTATGTGCAAAACTTAAGCATCTTTAGACGTCATTAAATGGTTCAAAATTGACGTGCAAACTAGTATCAAGCATAATAACACTGTTAATTAAACTAAAGCTTGTAAGCTACTAAACCAATTTTGATGAAATTCATGCAGTACCAACTAGAAGTCTTCTTTTCAAGTAAAAACATAGATGAAAGATTTCACTTGAAAAGAAGACCTCGGTTCAAAAATCTCAAGATATTAGAGAACATAAACTATAAAACAAATAGATTTTCTAATAAAAACTTCTGCACCAATTTTGATGAAGTTTATACAGGACTACACTGAAAGTCTACTCTTTTGGATAAAAAAACAATCATATATATCGGTTGAGAAATCTCAGAGATTTGAGCATGATTTGAGGCAGTAAAAACAAAAAATCAAGGAAAAATAAACACAAATCATATGGATTTACTAAAAAAAAATATTTATTCTCTTAAAAATACTAAACCTATTTTGATACAATTTATATGGATCACCATTTATATGGAGAGTATACCATTTCAAACAAAAAAAAAAGAATTTTCAAAATACGGAGCCGCAAATTACGGAGAAATCGGCCGATATAAATAAAAAAATAAAAACATACATTCGAACATATAACCGTCTCCTTTTGTGAAGTCGATTAAAAATTTATATAGAAACGTAGACGCGAGTATATACATCATAACGAAATCTTTTCTCACAGTACAAAGAACACTGTTATCTGTCTATTCGAATGTCATTACATAAAGCTTCAAATTAAATGTCAGCTGGTAGCTCTAGTGTTGTTATCTACGAAAAAATACCTTGGAATTTCTAAACAGCTAAAAATGGGTTAAAAAATGCATAGGTTCAAATCTGTCTCTGGTTAAAGGTGGCTTCCTCTCCCCTACAGTAAAACAGGTGGGAACAACCCTTTCGCATCGGTGGTTCCCATACTATGCAATTGATTATTTTCGAACTCCGTCAACGAATGTGTACTAAAATTATTATTGATTTTGTTCTTTACCCGACCATATTTTTAGGTCATATAATCTGTTTTTGCAACAAATGTACTTACTCTTAACCTAAAATTTGCACTAGCTGTACCTACAATTATTGCGGCAATAATCGCCGGAGAAACAAGCCCGTTTCTGACGATCTTTACTCGTAAGGATTACGTCATCATCATCATCAGCCTATATGTGTCCACTGCTGGACGTAGGCCTAACCTAATGCACGCCACTGAGCTCGGTCTTCAGCTCCCTACACCCATTCTCTTCCAGGTGCTTTTCGCAGGTCGTCAGTCCACCTGGCCGCAGGGCGTCCTACACTACGTTTGCCTATACGTGGTCTCCACTCGAGAACTCGTCTACCCCAACGGTTATTGATTCTTCTAGAAATGTGACCAGCCCACTGCCACTTTAGCTTGATTTTCCTAAGAGCTATGTCGGTCACCTTGGTTACGTTACGGCAGGCTTGGTTAAGGATTACGTAATTACTTGCAATAATGACGTAATCCTTACACAAAAAACCCGTTTTGTGGACGTCAGTATATATTATTATCGGGACAAGAATTTTTGACGCATTTTTATTCGTCAGCCTCAGCGCCATAGATAGTCGACAGTCCCTACACTAGTTACGTAATATTTCGAAGAACAGCCTCACCGAAGCGCTTGTGAATATTATTGTGCCGGGGTGCCCGGCGTATTTGCAAGCAGTATCTATCTATTGTAAGCAGTATTACTTATACATAAATATCTGATTATTTTATTTAGGTACAGGATAATTTTCGATGAATGAAACAGCGTGTATTGTGTTGTATTGACATCAATAGCCAAATTTAACAGCACAATTTAATTTACGTTCTTCCTGAAACTAAAGGGAATACAAATACTACGTAACTCTAACAAGGCAAAAGATTATTTTTCCTATTTTAAATTGTCCTTATATTATCAGTTTCGAAACTACGCGTACTTGTTACAGTACAATACACTCCATTCATGTATCATGTTTATTAGTAATTCACTATCCGAGGTACTGTTAGTAATTGTCCGATAAAATGAGAATACATCCGTTTGATAGACAACTTTACTAAAGTAATCGTCCATAACTATCTGGCTGGTAGCGTTAGTGTCTATCTATATCTACCTATACCTTCTGGAAACTTTAATTTTTAAGAATAAAACATAACCTTCGTCCATCTATCTATCTATACTATAATAAAACTGTAACTAGGCTAAATTTGTACATTAAATATTTTTTGAAAATTTTAATTGAGATGAACTTCAAAATCGGTATGGAGTGCAAAAAGGTTTTGTTTTTATTTTTTGTCTGTCTGTCTGTCTGTCTGTCTCTTTGAACACGCATCACGCAGAAACTACCCGACGGATTTTGATGCAATTTGGCACAATCATAGCTTATGTTATGGATTAACATTTACTTTTTATCCCGAAAAAAACAATGGTTCCCGCAGGATAGGGGATGAAAGTTATTTAAAAAAACACATATCACGCTGAAACTACCGTACGGATTTTCAAGTAACTTGGCACAGTCAAAGTTTATAGTATGTGTTAAAATGAATGATACTTTAAATCACGAATAAATACGAGATTCCTGCGAGATATGAGTCTAAAGTTATGTCAATTTGAAAGGAATAATATTGCACATCCGTTTATAAAACGGTACCGTGAATTCGGCTTCTATGCCACAAGTCAGAGTGGCACAGTAGAAGCGGTGTCCGCCTTGCAACCCAGAGGCACATGGATCGAATCCACGCGCTGCTATAAATGTTTTGCCTCAATATTTATAAGCATTTACATATTTTGTGCCTTTTTTACATTTTCTTTGATTTTTTAAGGCTTATGTAATTTCCTGAAGTAAACCGTCAAGTTTCGTTTGAAAACAATATATATAACGGGATCTATCCAAACGAATGGTCCGACTTAGGTGCGGTTTTTTATGTTTGCAAGCTGAGGTTATCGAGATGGTATAGTACGAGTTTGGTACGAGTAAAAATAGCACAATGGCATCAACAACTCAAGCGAATAAACCAAAGGCATCAAAGTTCTCCCTCCGATTTAACTAGATGGCGCTGATTGACCTTAAAACACGCAATCATTTCATTCCTGCAACCAAGGGTGCTGATAAATTCAAATTCATCAGGTTTTTGGGATTCGGCTCACACTAGCACTAGCACGACCTCCAGGGGCCTAATTCTCTAATTTTAAGACGCCAATTCCTCGCTGCCTGCGGGGAAATTAGAATCAATCACGAACAAATTCCACGTAGGCATGGGTCATTTTCGCAATATCCAGCACCAGGGCTTTCAAGTACGTCTATCTTCAAACACCAGGGCGAAAAACCAGGGTTCAAAATACTTTCAAGTGCTTTCTGTAGAAACAGGTTAAAGCCTTGAAAGTAGAAAATACTTGCATAGGAAATTGTTTTTTGCCGTCATATAAATAAGGAGAACAATCGTGTTTGCAAAATAAAAGTACTTGGAAGCCTTGAAAGTAGAAAATACTTGCATAGCAAATTGATCTTTGTCTCTATATATAAAAGGAGCACTATCGCGTGTGTGAAAAAGTACTCTGAAGCCTTGAAATTGTTTGTTTGTTTGTCGTATGAGGTAGTGCTGGCTTCTGATGTCAGAGTTTGTCAGGCCGCCCGAGGGCCTCTGACATGTCTTAACGACTGCTATTAACCAATAACAGCAGGGACTGACAGCTTAACGTGCCCTCCGAAGCACGGAGCGATGGATAACCGCACGTAACTTCGAAAAGTCATTGGTGCGGGAGCCTAGGTTTTGAACCCGGTATCGTTGGATTCTAAATTGTACTATAGAACCATTAGGCCACCATCGTTCTTATGAAATGAAAGTAAAAAAATACTTGCATAGGAAATTGATCCGTGGGTACGCATAAATAAAGACCACAATTGCTTTTGCGTAAAAAATACTTCGAAGCGTTGCAAGTTTTCTGAGTATGTATACATTATATGTACTACGTTTTTTTATTATGTTTCTTCCATTGAGATATTATAATGTACTACCTACGTACCTACATAATTATATAATTATATCGGAGGTTTCTTCATAATGTCTTACTGGCAAAATGGTTAGTTGTCGGTATTGAAATGTGTACATACAGAGGTAGGTACACAGGTACACTTCACAGAGAAAGTATAGAAAACTTTTATTTTTTCAAATCAATCCTCATATCGTATTGAAAAAGCTCAAAAAGTAGGTAGGTAGGGTAGGTAATTATTAAGAGCCAGTTAAAGTGCCAGTAAGTAGGTACGTCGTTCTGTGAAACATCATAAAAAATAATTTGTACTAAGAACACAATGTTTCGTTGCATTAAAATTTGTTCGTATGGACCTCTCAATAATGACCTACCCTTGATGCCCCATCCAATTTACCTCACCACCTTAATTACTCTCTAATTTGTGCCACCTTACCTTCGGAGATAATTTTCTCTACTCAATAACAAGACGGTCATGATAACAAGTTACTTCATTTAAACTAGATGGCATTGTCTACCATTAAAACACGCAAGCGGTTTGTTACGAAGTGGTTTGAACGTTGAATGAACTCGAGCAACACGTTTTCTACTTTTTTTACTTTATGGTCCTTAGAGGCTCTTAAAACGTATTGAGATGTTTTTTGTGTTTTTTGATAGAATAAGTCGACTTCAGTTGTAAAACGCGCAGCGAAATTAAGCTAATTATTTATAGTAAAATAGTAATTTATTAATTAAAAAAATAAACTTAACTGTTATAACGCATATTCTGTGAAGTACGGAGTGCCGTACTTCACAGAATATGCGTTATAAAAAGGCAAGGCAGTGCCTTATTCCGATGATTAGATGCCGAGCAATCGATAAAAAACTATTTGACGCCTGAACGAATTTTGAAGAAATGTAGTATAAAAATGTAGTATAATATTGTACTTTGTAGGTTTGGTCCTGGTCCTCCTGGTCCTCTGGACCTGGACCAAACCTACAACTGGTCTGGTGGTGGTTTGGCTTTTGGTCCTGGAATAAAACGTGTGGGCTACTTTTAAATGAACCACGCGGGCAAAGCCGCGGGCACAGCTAGTCTGAAATAAAGCAGCTCTATTACGGCAAATTATATACTTTAATTTAATATTTTTTGGAATCGGTTCACTTCTCTTTGAGTTCCATCACCGCACGAACAGAGGATCGGCAAACCTTCTTCCACACCATTAGTAGTTGTGAGACACTGCACAAGAGTTTAGGCTGTTGGATTGTAAACAATTTAAAAACGCACAAGAATGAAGCGTTACGCTATTCCATTTATTATAAGAACTTCAATGAAGTGGAATACTCTGCCCTTTTCAGTGTTTCCGGTAAATGTGTAGTTTATAGTGAATAGGTAGGTAGGTGCCTCTAGGTAAGCATGCTGTACCTTCGACCACATCGTCACTTGCCATCCGGTGAGATCGTAGTCAAATTGCCTAGTCTGTAACAAAAAAATGGTAGACAAATAAAACTACTAAGTATACAGTAACACAGTTGGACAGCCCCCATACAGGTATATAAGTAGTCCTATAAGTACACCGCTACCTACCAGTTGGCAGCGTCCTCAAGATGCTGGCGGAATGGTTTATTACCGCAGCGTGGACTCTCTGAGTCGACTTTATGAGGTCTGATTTAACTTTACACAGGTACTTTAATTTTGTTAGTACAGTGGACAGAAAAACAATCAAATCAAAATTATTTTTGTCGAAATCTACCAGAGCATCATAAATTCGTAGAAGTTCGATTATATACTATTCTTAGTAGTAGCTTTACCATAGAATAAATATGGCTTAACCTCGAATTAGGTATCGGGCCATCTTAGTTCGGAAGGAAGCATCACCTAAGTTTAATGAAAGATACACCATGCATAGTATGATTCACAATTTTTTTTTTTTTAAATCTATTGCCCCGTTAAAAGTTACAGCATTTTCAATCACGCGTTGCATGGATCAAGTACTCAAATAAATTGAATTATATCATATTCGTTCAACATTGGTTGATGCTTAGCCAGTCCTAGTGAAATCACTGATTATAGAAAGTACTCGCAAAAGAAAGGTTAAAGAAAGTGCTCACAGTGATTCGCGGAGTCATTCCCATAATAACATTTTTTGCAAGGGCCCCGAGGCTCCAATGAAGTGCAAGTCACGGGAATCGATTTGATGCCACCTACCCTTGCTGGCCTTGAGGCTTTATACGGGTGGGGTTAAGGTGGATAATTACTTATTTCTCTGTCACGGAAAAGCATTAGGTAAATACTATCTGGTTGTGTATGTTCTGTATCGACCAAAATGTGGCATCGATAGAGACAGTTTTCTAGGAATTCATATTGAAGATGAACTCAATGCTATGTAATATTGATTCTGCATTTATAATTCAAAACGAGAAAACAAAACAATGCTACTTATTCCCCAGACGGAACCTTGTAAAAAATATTATAATCAGCTAGGAATATGTACTAATTACTCCCCAGTCTATATAATGATTTTACTACTCTAACAAAGTTAGTCAAAACGAGTAGTTTGAAATAGATGACGATAGAAGTTTGAGAGAGCAGACACGAAGGAAAATTTTGAAAAGTATCTTCTTTCCCACGTGCACAAGAGTACAGTCTGTTGGATTGTAAACAGACAGTGTTATTTAAAAAAAAAACAGCCCTCATACTTTGAAAAACTGATGCCTTTCTTACTGGAAAAATGTTACTCTGGGTAAGGCCGTAGATTTTGCCACTTTGTAACATACAGTAACATAGACACTTCTATGTTACCGAAACTTAGAACTAAAAAAAGGACTATCAAGATTGTTAACCATTTATATTGTTTTTGATTGAAATAAACTTAGGTAAATATTTTAATTAATTTTCCATGCAAACGCAAAACTATAATCAAAACAGTGATATAATTCTATAATTTACGTTATGCATTAACCTTTACAACACTTCAACGTTTCTACGTAACTATAACGTTACCAGTAACATAATTATAAGTCACATAAAAGTAACGTAGTTTACTTTTGAGTTTTTAAAAAGGATTATTTTATAAAACCAAAGTGAGCTGAATTTTAATCAAAGACACATTGCCATGTTTTTCTTGGCCATCTAGATATAGAACTATGTAAGATGTGTGTGATAAAAACTGTCATTTAACTTTAAAATAACCAAAATTAACTAAAAAATGCCACTGACGAAACATACGCGCACACTTTTGACAAACTCCACAGACAACAAAATGGCGGTTTCTTATTTTATGTTCCTTTGCCAGAATCCTTACTGTTGTCAGTGTCATTATAAAATACTACCCTAAAGTGTATTGAATATTTAGATGCCCAATTTTAGAAACAAACAAAATAGTAACATAAGCGAAAATAAAGAGATATGATTTTAAATTGTGGTAAATTATTTAAAAAAGTATGTTTAAAGACATGGAACCCAGGATGTAACTTCTTAATTTATACACATAGTTATATACAGTTATATATTTAAACGGGACTTAATCGCGCTGAAATCTTAATATTTATTTACCTCGACGTTTCGATCAAGTTGCATTGATCGTGGTCACGAGAAGACTGAAGTAGCGGGTGTCAGCGTCGAGAAGGGCGAGCGTTGTCTCCAACTACCCGCATTTGGATTTGTAAAAATTCAGAATTGTCATAGCACACGACACTAACGACATCTGCAGATTTCTTCTGACATGAACCCCGACGCGAACACTTGCTAATCATGGGATTCCAGGACGCAGTCAACTTCGTTATCGGTTGAAATTGGGATACTTTTTAATTTCAACCACTTCACGTACAATGCTGGAGTAGTAGTGACGTCCCGTGGAGAGGATCTTCGGGTCATGGAGTTCTATCCGGTGATTTGGGCCTGATTCGAGCAAATGCTCAGCGATTGCAGATTTATTTATCTGGCGGTTCTTTACAGCTGCAATGTGTTATTTGACCCTTTCCGCTATAGTACGCTTGGTTGGCATGATGCGCGGTCAAGGTACAAACAGACAGAAATAGACAAAAATGAAGAAAAAAACAGTATTGGCTTCAGTAACGAATATAGAGTAGGTACCGTCCAAAAAATATAACTTATTACTTCAAAACTAACAACTTTGGGCCCCTATCCCACAGGAACCCTTAATGTTTTCGAGATAAAAACTATCCTCAATTTTTACCCATGATTATTTTTATATATGACTGTGTTAGGTTGTATCAAAATCCGTCCAGTAGTTTCAGCATGTTGAAACTACTTGACGTGACTGGTACGTGTTCTTTTAAATAACTTTCAAACCCTATCCTAAGGGAACCCTTTAATTTTTTAGGATGAAAAGTATCATATGTCCTAACCTCGTAGTATGAATTCAACTTTTACCAAGTTTCATTTTAATACATTCAGTAGTTTCATCGTGATGCGCGGCCAAGATACAGACAGACAAAAAGAGAAAAAAAAATACAGTTTTGGTTTCAGTATCGAATAAAAGTACCCGCCAAAAAATTATTCAAAATATCTTCAGTGTACAGAATTGGGCCTGTTATTGTGAGTATAGATTCTGTACAGTATTTTTAAATACATTTTGTTGCATGTTTTCCCTTGCAACTAATTGATTTTGGAATATTTAATTGAATCGACCCCTGTCTTCGCATAGGCACAGTCAAACCAGCGCACAGTGGGCGAAAAAACAAGCGTCCCATTCATAGGATTTTCGAAAAAAATATATATTTTTGACAGTTTGAAGTATGCAGTATTATTGAAAACAGCAAAACAATGAACAGTCTTATAGTTACGTGATGTTTTTTTTTGTGTAAACACCACAAAATATGAGTTTGAGCTTTTCAAATGTACGAAAATTGAATTTGTTTTCCTCATACGTAGCTTCTTTCGGTCTTGCATGGTCAGGCTCAAACTGTTAGTACCTACTTGTTACTGAGTGTTTAAGAAATGTATTTATTTATTCAATTAATTACACGGCCTTGGCTAATTATTATAATTAATCACATTACAAAAATATTAAATTAAAGAATAATAAAAAACTAAGTAACACATGTCAAACACAGATAAAAAAAAATAGAAGTTAACAAAGCCGTATGAACTTTGACCTTGCCCTCAGAAGTCCCCGTTTAGAAGATATGAATTAAAAATGCATATTTGGGTGTTATTGTCATACGGTAAAAGTACCTCTAACCAAATAGTTTGTAATATTTGTTTACCAAATATTGTTACCTGATATTATAGAGACCCCTGATGAGTTTTGACCTTGACCAAAAGCGTTCATATTCTAAAAACATGAATTTAAAAAAAAAACTGAAGTTGTGGTGTTTGTAAAAATGGTTGTTTAAACATCATAATACTGTATTGAAATACTAAGAAGTCGTTAATTTGTCATGAAGGTCATTTGAGGTAAGTGCGGCTAAGGGGGAAGTGCGGCTGGCATCGATATCTCAGAAACTAACAGATATATTGATAAAACCGACACCTGTCCACGATTGGAGAAATTAAACAAGTTCCAAGAGAAAATACAGATAGCATGGCGTTACTCGAGTGGAAGATGATATAACCACGGATTTAACGCCATCTTTATTTTCCACTGATGTTTCACTGTGCTTTGAAGTTGACACGTGTACTTTGCTGTACTCAAAGAATCATGCCCACGTCCAATACTTGCAGGTGGTCTCTATTGATATTTATTGGTTTAAATTAAATATTAATTTTCGTAAAAACGACTGTGTGAATATGTATCGATTTGCCAATCAGGAAAAAAAGTTATAATTAAAACAAACCATCGACCCATAGGTAAAATATTTGTAGACAGACGTATAACCACAGAATAAATATTAGTACAAGAAATAACTCTGTGTATTATACTAAAGTCTGCGCCAGAAAGATTGGCAATAAAGTGCATTGACCTTTCGGTGGGTCAAGCATCGGTGACAAACCTTTTATGATAGGAATTATATATATATATATATATATATATATATATATATTTAACTTTTACAGGATGTCGCGTATGCAGGTTCCATCAGAATATGAAATATTCTGCCACCATGTATAAGTACCTGAGTTAAGTGTAGTATCTTAACATTACTATGTTCCGATTGAAGGGTACTGTAGCTAGTGTAAAATTGAGATAACGCTCAAATGTATCAAAGTAATGCACCTGTGAAGTAATGCGCAGGACTTTGTTACTCAAAGTTTTGGGTACCACTGCAATGGGCATGCGCAGGCGTTGCATGCGCAGGCGTTATCTCTTACGCGAGAGCCTCACTTGTCTCGTTACTTATGACCATAAAAATAGTTAATCACATAAACAACGAAAATATTATTCAAAACCATTTAATTAAAAAAAAAACTTTCATTGAGTCCACTTAATTCTTCGCTGTGTGTGGAAAGATGGCGGTATAACCGTAGCCAAAATAAGCGTAGCCAAATGACACAAGCCGGTGACGGGCTGCAGCGTCAACCTTGGCCTCGCTCCAACCTCGGCACACTCGGATGATGAGCCCTACATAACACAAGAGCCCACTACAGCATTATCATGGGGGACTTTAACGCCAAAGTGGGAGTACAGACTTGCAGTGAATCGAGAATAGGTCCACACGGTTATGGGGAAAGGAATGCTAGTTAACTTTTTGGAATTACCTTAAAAGCTAAAAAATCACACCTGCCAATAAATTATATGCTATTGGAATATGCTTATCAAGGCCTCCAATTTGATACCCTTATTGGAGAACTGTGCTTGGTGTTTCTCTGAAGGACAAGATTCGTAATGAAAATATCCGACGGAGAACCAAGGTAACCTACATAGCTCAATGGATAAGCAAGCTAAAGTAGCAGTGGGCTGGTCCCATTTCCCGAAGACCCGAGAACCGTTGGGGTAGACAAGTTCTTGAGTGGATACCACGTTTAGGCAAACGTAGTGCAGGACGCCCGGTTGTAACATAGCTTATTTTAATACGAAGCTATGTTACTATTATTATAATTACTAATTTAAAACTATTACGCATACATACAAAATAACACATATTTATGCTTATATAAAGCGCGCGGAGTCGCTGCGATTACGTCGTGGGACCGGTTTAGTTACCTACGCCTTCGGCGCTCGACTCGCAGACGGCCAGTGAGACGGTCAGTCTGACATCTTGCGGACGACTGTACTTTCTTTCTTACTATACGAGTATCCGCAAATTACAATAATTTGTAGGTATAATCTTTTGCCTACTTGCTACGAATATTTAATAGCAAATAAGTGTTATTAAGCCATCCCAATACTGGGTAAGTTATGTTTAGCTTACAAATATGTTAACTAGTTAGCTAAGGTAGGTACATTAAAATATTTGTGTAGACGGATTTTTACTTTGTACAAGTGCCGCGGGGCTCATCTAAATCTATATATTTATAATAAAGCAATAGGAACGAAAAAGTCTGTATAAAGAAGATAATTAAAAAAAGAAATGGTCTAGGGTACATAAAATAAGCTACTGAACAAGAATATAATATTTAAAAAAATCGTGTATGTCTGTTTGTCTGTTTGTCTGTCTATATATTTGTTCGCGCATCACGTAAATACTACTGAACCAATTGCGATGCGGTATCTGCGAGGAGAAGATATAGTGTAATTTCCCGAACGCTGCCCATCCGAGTTGGATTCGTCGGTTGACCTCTTTGTTGAAGTTGGATCTACCCAGTTGGATCGTCTAACCTAAGTAGACAGTGATCAACAGCTTCGATAATATCGTTCCCATTGATTGATTGATTTCATTGATACCTTTGATTATATACAAATAATCAAAGTTCCCAACATAAACCGGCATGGGTACGACATGGGCATTAGACATGATGTTCATCTTGCCCATGTTCATTTTAAGACCCACCTGTTGGGAAACAATATTGAGGTCACTGAGCATAGTGGTTAGGTCTTCCAGGGTTGCCATGATTACTATATCGTAAGCAAATCGAAGGTGAGTGATGTATTCGCCATTGATGTTAACACCATATCCTTTCCAGTTCAGAAGCTTGAATATATCTTCCAGTGCAGAGGTGAACAGTTTCGGAGAAATAACGTCTCCCTGTCTTACCCTTTTTAGTATTTGGTTAGAATTCGTGCTCTAATTCTGTACCCCTAGTACAAGTTTTTATAGTTTTTGTAAACGAAATGTAGTTTCTTTTAGTTCCATACATTTACTGGCAGCACCTCTATGGGAAACTTGTAGGAACTAAAATCGGAAGGACGGGTTTTAGCAAATGGTAGTATTCGAATTCGAAATAAAGTTTTCGAGTATTCTTTGCATTTTAGCAGTACCAGTTGCCACTTTGACAAGTTAGCGGTAGTAAACTTTGACAAATTCGATCATTTTCAAAGTAGATAAAACTCGTTAGATAAATTTTCGTGAGAGCTTCATGAGATCATGCGTTTTTTATTTTATTATGATAACGAGACGGTATCTTGCCTGGAGGTTAGCTTCGGAGGCTGTAGGCGCTGACCGTCGTGAAGGAGAGCAACATGAGCTTGACGTAGGCGGAGATTAATTACAAACAGCCGCATCTCTTACACTAACTTTGTGCAAAGGTATCGGCTCACGGGCTCACTAGAGAAGGTTTTGTCTATATTTGTAATACTCTGCGGGAAAATACAAATCTCAGGAACTCTCAAAGAATCTCTCTAGAGACCAAGGTAAGTTAATAGTTTGGTTCCTAAGTAGGTACTCATACCTATAGATACTTTATCTTATTTGAACTCGTATTTTGTATTTTTGTAGCACTAACAATATTTTCAAAAAAAAACATGAATTGTTGTGCGAAACACTACCAATCTACATACTTTACAATTTCAATGTCGTGATGACGTCACAACGATTTCTATTTCGCCAAATATGACTCAATTCATAAAACAAACACTTAGTCGAGGATTCCCAACTAGTAATTATCAAGAATCAAGTATTACATCGAACCTAGATGTCGTAGTTGAGCATAAAATCAATGTAAAATAACTAGGTTTTGTTGGATTACTTTGGTCCGTAACTTCGTTATTACTGAACGAAATTAAAGACCAAAGGTACCGGAAGAATCAGAAAAATACGTTCTTTCCATTTATCACATCAATTAAACGTAAATCGTAATCATTTATTCCCAATAAAACCACAGATAAAAACGACATACGAAAAACAAAACGTCAAACACCAATACGATGGACTATATTTTGTTTCTTTTTTTTGCTTTTGGGGAAGAGAGATAGAAATATGTAGTGTGAAGTACGTTCAAACGAGCTCTTCGAAAAAAAATATATTTTTTATTTTATCGTGTGAACTTCATTTGAAAACATTTGAACTCGTCCTACCGACTACACTCAAAACTGTTAGTTTAGCGAGCTCACGATAAAAATGAGCGAGCTCATGAAACTTTTTTTCGTTTTCTTATTGTGCAAACTTATACTAGGCGTACTGAAGACGGACTGTCATGGTGGCCTTGCTGTACAAACACTTCAACACTTCGATGTACCGGTAATCAATCTGGCACTGCTGTGAGATGACTGTAGCACTGCCCAGGTCTCGACTGAATCAAAAAAAAGGCAAAAAAAAAGGCTTTCTCGTAATCCACAAACGCTAGACATAGTGGCTGATTATACTCTTAAGACTTCTGTATAATCTGCTTTAGTGTATGGATGTGGTCTACGGTGCCTTTCCGGAATTCAGCTTGTTCGGGAGGCTGAAAGTCATCAAACCTACGAGCGAGACGGTTTGTAACTACTCTCGAAAACAGCTTATAGACGTGGCTCAGCAGCGAAATGGGCCTATAATTCTTCAAGAGGGTGTTATCACCTTTCCTATATAACAAAACCACTACGCTCCTGTGCCACGCCTCTGGCGTAGTACCCTCGACTCGAGGATGACGGAGTTAAACAGCTTCTGAAGGACTTTAAGTACCGGTGTTCCACCCAATTTCAGTAGCTCATGCTATTATTATAAAAGCATATTATGTTCTTCTATTTTTTTCAAAAATTCACTTGTGTATCCAGTTTTACTTTACATCAGTTTTGTTTTTTCAGTTTTTGCACAGGTGAAGGGACTCCAAAGCTTTGAAGATCGTCGCAAAGTTGCCAGTCTTTCAGTTTTTCTACAGGATATATTTTGGGGAGTATGCGATAGATAAGACGACACTTTAGTTAGCATAACATTTTAATAAATTCTTTACAAATTTCAATATGCGTTTTATAAATGTTTTATAACTTTTACTATACAATTCAGTTACTAAAACTACAAAAAAACTTAGAGATCTATGAAGTCACTCAGTCCACATACACATCTGATTTATAAGTATTATATTTCACAGCTTAATTTTTAGCGATTTGGTTTACATATTGTATTCAGGTCCCCACGCCTAAAGAGTATTTTTCTTAAGGCATGGCAACCCGTCCCTGCTAATCTCAGGTGCCGCCATCTTGTTCTCATTCGTGTTTCCGTGCTCATAGCTAACGTAGTGTTTATATACTCTTTGCTCATAGCCTACGCACGCGCTAAGTCAGTCTACCAAAAAAAAGTAGTTGGGTCGGGAGTATGGCTAGCTATAGATAAATTCAGGGAGGGTAAGTATATATCACTAAGAATGAAGCTGATCATATAATTATGATCGAACTTCACGTACAGGTAAGTTCGTTTGATCATTAATTATTCAATCAACTGTGAATGGTTAACTTTCTCCTACATGATTATCTACTAACATTTTAATGTCCAACCTTAACATATTATTAAATAGTATAGATAATATTATATAACACTTTATACAGTCAACACATAAAGAAATAGGTAACTACATCGTAGAGAATCGGAATATAATTTTGTAATTATTTTAGATCTCATGAATTTATTCTTACTCTCTAATATTATCGAATACATGCACACAAACAATATTACCAAATTGTAAAATTACCTTCTCAGTGCTAAAACCTCGTAAGCAAACCTCACGGCAGATACACAGAGTCCTCCAATTAGCAAAGTGAACGACGCCTTTATGTCTTGCACCTTCAATGGTACTGCAGGCATCACGTGCATAGGCTTGCACTTCAGGCGCTCTTTGTATATGATTTCCTTGTAGTGCTGCTCTACAAGACCTGCCGACATCAATCTGAAGAAGAATTTATCGAAAGGTGGCACTAAAACTGAGCCACGCCGTAAATACCTGGTTCTCATTAAGGTGTCTACCGGTTCTTTTATTTTGTACACAAGCAAATTGCACTGCTCATCTGTCAGCATCCATTTGAAAGTTTCGTACAGATCGTTAGGTAATAAAGTGTATTGTGATTTGCCCTTCCCGTTCTTGATTAGCTTTAGACAATCAATATAAGACTCGCAATCTAACCGATGTTTCGTCAATCCTTCTCTCTCCCACTCTGAGGTCACAATCAGCGTGCAACATTGTTTCACGTCCTCGAATTCCTTCGGCTCATAGCCTCTTAAAGGATGGGTCATTATGCTATTCATATACGCCTGCATTGTGAACGGTATTATAAAAATTGAAAATAGCAGGGAGCTAATGATGAGGGTCTCTGGAATTCCTGGTTTAAATTTGCGCATAGTAATTTTGTTCATAAAATATCCAAACACGATTAACAGATCACGAACTGGATCGGCGCGTTGTGATGGAAATAAAGAAAGGACGTAAGCCGATAGTGAAAAAATTATAAGGAGAGAAAATACCAAAACAACGGCAAAGAGAGCCTTCTGCAAGAGCGCATGCCACGTGTCCAGGAAATTTGATCGAGGCATGATGGCCACAACGTGGTCGATGACCAAAGGATAGGTAAAAGCATGATTACCTGCGCCTTGGAGAGTGACGAAATAGGCCCCTACGGCTCCTTCAAACTCATTTTTCTTTACTTTTTTTGGAATGTCGATGTAGGTGTAATTGCCGACAAGGCGTCCGAATTTATCAATTTTGCTAAATGGGACGAGCTGGATCTCGACATCGGCATATTTTTCAAAAAATCTTAAGTATCTCTGTTCGATACCTTCTTCGTCTACATTGTCAAAATTAATCATGGGGAAAAAATTGTACGTCAGCAACTGGAATCTACAGCCGCGGATATCTTCTATTTTTGGAAAGATATACGGCCCTCCTCTATAGCTAGAGCAATGGGATACAGCAACCAGTCTTTCTCGGCGGTTGCAAGGGTGGATCGGTGAATGAAACGTATAGATCCCGTAACCTACTTCATCATCATCACCGGCAAGAATCGTCACATTGTAGATATTATTTGACACCAAGAACTTCGTCATTTTGTTATGATGATATTCTTTGAAGTCTTCCATTACAATGATAAAATTAGCTCGTGTAAAATAATAAAAATCAGCCATTGCTTTCTGTATGCCACTTTCGAACTCCTCAAAATTCTTACAACTTGTCACATAGATTCGGTTGAATACTTTGTTGTGAACCCAAGAAAATGTTCTTGCGATAAAGCGAGCTCTCCTTATTCCATGAAGCTTAGATATTTCCACCAAATTGTTGATGTTCATTAGGATCACGTCAACGATATAGTTTTCATGTTCAACTATTTCTCCGATTATGTTTCTGACACAATAGGAAACACCTTTATTTGCTGGTGTAAACTCAACATTGAAGGCACTCGTATTCACAGCGCTTGCTGCTGACAAAGCACATACAGTTAGACACAAAAGTCTTAGCATTGTGAATCTAAAATAATAGAGCCTTTTTAAGTAACTGTAGACGAATTGCAAGACAAACGCTGAATAGGCGACGTAGGCGCTGAATAGTACCAGTTCCTGAATAATCAATGAGTTCATTTTCAATTAGAAAATACATAAATCATAGGTGCCTAAATTAATACTGTATTTCCTTTTGGTGTCATTATGGGGGTTCGAATAATAATTGTTCTGTCTAAGTGCCTATTTTTTATCCCATTGTACTACCTACCTAAGTGAAAAATGAATCTCCTGTCAAGGCAGAAAGGGCTTACTTAACCTATTTAATATGTTCAATGGTTAATATTTCATTCTTTCAGGACACCGGACAGGCATCAGGACTACATATCCGTGGTAACTATTCAAAATAAGTTGGAATGTACTTTCGTACCTGCCATATACATTAATTTACGTTGGGATTTTCAAATTAGAAAACATGCAGGTAGTATACAACCTACAAAGATTAAACTAGAGCTAAACACTAGTAAACAAATCAAAAACAAATGTGGCTTTTGTACGAAAGAGAAAGAGACTTCTTACGTTCGTGTACTTCTTTTTCACACTTTTTTATTTAAATACATTTTTGGCAAACCACTTGTGTACTCACAAGAGACATCGACGGTACAATTAAATTCGGTAATATTATGGTACGTCAAAAAGTATTTATTGCATATTTGGATTATATGCACTGACACGTATTATGTACATTATTTCCAGGTATATTTTTGCGATAAATGGCAGAATTATATTATTAATCAGCTCGGTAGTTTTGACGTGAAGCGCGAAAAAACAGACAAAGATAAACGATTTAAAAAAAACTTGTTCTGTAGCTTATATTATGTCCCTAGACCATTTTTAAACGGGTTTATTTAGCTTGACCTTTTTGGTGTTTTTTTTTTCATTTGATTGTTTTGGTCATATCTAGTAATTGATATTTTATCCCCTTCCTGTTGATAGATTGGTACACACCTTTAGTTCTTATGACAATACAATAATGTATATTCAATATCTTTGCAAATCCAAGATGGTTGCCGCCATAAAATGGCGCATTACATATATTTTTTCAACCATCTCAATAGGGGTGTCAAATATATGGACACAACTTGTAAAATATAGTACACTTTGAAAATTCTAAATTCAAGATATCCACCAACACAAAATGCCGGATTATTAAAATAACAATCCCCTCAATGGGTATCAAATGAAAGGGCTGAACTAGTAGAATACAGTACACTATGAAACTTCCAAATGCAAGATGGCAGCCTTCACAAAATGGCGGAGTACTTTTTTTATACCCTTCTCTAAGGATATCAAATGAAAGGGCTTACCTAGTAGAATACAGTACACCATGAAAATGCCATATCCAAGATGGCCGCCGCCACCACAAAATGGCGGTTTGTTTTTGTTCAATACCCTTAATATGGGTATGAAATGAAAAGCCTAGACTAGTAGCACACAGTACTTTAGAAATGCATAAATAAAAAACTACAAAATAGAAAATAAAATAAGAAAAAATGTTTTTTAGTTTAACTGTTTTATATGTACTAAAAGCTAAAAAATAAAAAAACGTGGGTCGTAGCGTTACCTGAGTAGTAAAATTCGACTCACCCCACGATTTTATTTTATTTCATAGCTACACATATAACTTAAAAACTTTTCTCTTATTTTATTTTTATCATTTTTGTACAGACTTTTTGCTATTTTCTGCTTTAGCCTAAGTAAGTATAAATAGGTATAAATAGATTTCCACAAGGAAGACATTCTCCATTCGATAGTTGTTATTTGCATAGGACCTAGTTGGTCCCATTCAAAGTTCATGAAAATTGGATCAGTTGTTTTTAGGGTTCCTTAATCAAACATGAACCCTTATAGTTTCAATGTATTTAAATATCATAAAATTTACTTTTTACTTGTATACTCCTACTAATTTGACCATTTGACTAAAAACACTGCGCAGTGTACCCGTGACTGTAGTTGCTTCCAAATTTGCTGTTGTTTTGTTCCTGCGTGGCTTGTTTGTTTTTTACAGCAAATCAAGGGAAAGTTAATGAGTTTAAAAGTCTATGTATGTATATAAGGATCTATGTATGTGCTGTCGGTATGTGGATGTTCCACCATAGCTTCACCCCTACTGGTTCCATTTTGACAAGCAAGGTATCAATCGATTCGTCTTCATGAAATAGAGTGTCATAAGCTTTATTAGCCGACTACGGCAAGGCAAAGGAAATTATGTGTTCAAACTAAAGACTTGGTCCGATTTTGACAAGCAAGGTATCAATCGATTCGTCTTTGAAGGGTTGGAAGCAATAAAACAGCCGAGATTGATATTAACAGAGATATTTTTAATTATAAGTTTGGGAGACGCTATACAATACAAACCGGGCAATGGTGACAGAGAGAGAGAGAGAGAGAGAGAGGCAGAAAGCGAATTTTAATTCTATCTATCACTATGACATTGACGTAGCAGCTAAACGGAACGCACCCTGTTCCGTTTAGCGTAATCCATCTGTGTTCATCGCAAGAGTGTCATAGGCTATTTTTTTACCCGAACGTAGTTTTAGTTTTTAAACTTAGGTCTTGTTCTTGTTAAAAGTTGTTTTATATAAGAGCGACAAGTCCGTCATACTTTTCATACAAACGCTCGTATGTGATTATGGCGCTTTAACACAACTTTTTTTTTTTTTTTTTTCTACAATTACAAAAAAATTACCGCACACAATTTTTTGTTCTATGTTGTTATTATTGTTATAATGCACCGAATGCCAACCGAGCGTTCAGGCGCTATGTCTCTCTTTTCGCTTTGCCTTGTTTTCAAACATTGCGTTGGATGAAACGACAACCTTTTCGACCATTCTCGTGTTGACGATAGATGGACCGGTACCTCTTAACTTGCAATGTTTGTATGTATGTCTGTATATATGTATGTATGTCTATATGTATTTCTGTATGTATGTCTGTATGTATCATTCTTTAGGTCAAATCTTGCAAGTTGATTTAGAATCACCTCCTCTTATCTTATGGAGTTGAATTTTTCCATGTTTGTACAGTTCTGATGCCAATTCATTTTTATGGTAAGCATGACCGGAATTGACATCCAGAAATAGCTCCACGACAACAGTCTCGAAATTTTGTGAACACATTCTATTATGATAGCTGGTTTGAAAATTTACCATGTCTTGACTTCAGCACTACGGGTTGGCTCCTGACTTGAGAACTCCTCAACGGTTAACAGCACAGACACGAAATTTTGTGTACGCATTATTTTAAGATTTGAAGTTTTACCTTGACATGGCTGCTACACTCCGGGTTAGCTCTTGACTACGGAACTCTGCAACGGTTAACAGCACAGACTGGAATGTTGTATACGCATTATATTAAGATAGCCGGTTTGAAGTTTTACCTTGACATGGCTGCTACACTCCGGGCTAGCTCCTGACTACGGAACTCTTCAACGGTTAACAGCACAGACAGGACATTTTGTGCACGCAAACGCATTATATTATGCTAGCCGGTTAGAAGTTTTACCATGACATGGTTGCTGCTCTCCGGGTTGGCTCCTGATTAGGAAACTCCTCAACTTTTAACAGCATAGACACGAAATGTTGTATACGCATTTAATTATGATAGCTTGTTCTAATTTTCATCATGACATGGCTACTGCCTAAAAGCTTTTTTTAATGTTTTTAAACTTACTTATTTTTTATACATAGTGACGTCATACGGTCGCCATGACAGCTATGGTAGATTTGGCGCGATTCAATTTCACAAGTCTCAAAAGTTCAATATATAACGTTCTCGCTTGATTTATTCTTCAATTATGTTTTTTTTTTATTAAAGTTGAGCTGCTGCACCCTATCTATTAGTTTAGTCAAGTACTCTATAATGTCACTGTTATTTTTTAACCATAGTGATACCAGAACTTTGTTTCAATTCCATGCTGCTTTTGTTGACTGAATAAAATTGCATAACTGGCAATCTCCCAATCGCTGAAATCCCGATTTAAAAATATTACCGCTAATCACAGAATCAATAGTAAAATACAGGAAATATATTAAATTTGAAAATGTCCCTCGCTGTCCCATGAAATGTGGGTTTATGGAAAAGCCATCTTAGTGGCTCCATCGCTATGTTTAATTGTTATTGTAGGACTTAAAATCAATAGCATTCAAATGTAGTTAAAATTTAGTAGCTAACGTAGCAACGTCTACATCGTTATTTTTAGTACCCGACTGAGCGGAGGGTAATGTGTTTATCAGCCTATGTATGTATGTACGTCTGTTCCTTTGTGGCACTATATAGATAGACCAAACGCGTGAGCCGATATTGATAGTTCTTACGTCAATCGATTTGTACTAATCTTGCGAGTGCTACTAAAGACATGACAGTAATAAAAAATCATTATGGCAACAACCAGAAGCAATATAGTGAAAAATAAAACATTAAAGTTGATGAACTATGTTACAGAATGGCCGATAAGTCGTGGACACTCTGTAATTCATGCAAATGGCTGCGCAATTAACATTTTTAGGTTCCAATGGCGGAATGAGGTGCATATCTAGCCTAGACCACAGCCCCGTGCATGTCGCCTCATCCCGCTATTCGGTTCCTAAGTATGTTCATTGCGCAGCCATTTGCACGAAGCTCAGAGTGGCCACGACTTATCGGTCGTACTGTAAGTGGGGTTTCATTGAATAAGTATTTGAAAATCTTCTTTAGGTTATCTTGTAATTTTTCATTTTGAATGACCATTTAGGATTTATGAGGAAGTTAGTTAGGCACAGTTATATAGTGCAGTACATTTCAAAGGTACCACAGGCGAACTTTTCAAAACTGCCGCAAAGGTACATTACATAAATTCAAATAAAATAAAAAAATGTATAGCTACTCCAGGAATTTATAACGATAAAATATGTATATGTTGTTGTGATTAAAACACGAGGTCGGTCAAGACTGATTTTATTTAGTGTACCCACATACAAAATAAATCAACACCTTGTACTAAGTACCTACATAATGCACAATATCTTCACCTAATCTTTTTTCTTTTCTTTTTATCATATTTAGTAAGTATATCTATTATACTATTATTTATCTATTAATACTAACAATCAATAAAATCCTTATATTATGATATTATATATATAGTAAACACACAGCAAATCTATACTTATAATATAACTGTAACGGGTCCAATTCTGTAAATTGAAGATATTTTGTTTATTTTTTTGGAGTGTACTCTGTATTTGTTACTGAAGCCAAAACTGTATTTTTTTTTCATTTTTGTCTGTCTGTATCTTGGCTAGGCATCACGCCGAAACTACTGAATGAATTTAAATGAAACTTATGGTATGATTTGAGTTCATACTATGAGGTAGGATATAGGATACTTTTAATCCCGAAAAATTAAAGGATTCCCGCAGGATAGGCGTTGAAAGTTATTTTAAAGTTATTTAGACGTGTTTTCGCCACACACCCTTACGAAGACAAAAAATCTATTATTTTATAATTAATAGTAACTTAAAAATAAACAATATTACAAGTCTAAAATATATTGAGATTTCTTCAGGAGTTCCACAGGGCTCTGTTCTTGGACCACTGCTTCTTACCTATACGTTGTAGGTAGATATTTCAAACATGTGCAGTTTCTGATGTATGCTGATGACACAAAAATTTACCTGAATATAAGGATGACCATGGAGGTGCGCGCCTGCAGGCAGATCTTGATAGTTTAGGGCACTATTATTCTGACAATCGTATCAGTAAAAACGTTAGCAAATGTGCTTATATTTCCTTTACCAGGAAAAAACATCCCACGAACTTTGAATATCAAATTAATAATGTTAAATTAAGTAAAGTAACCTCTGTTAAGGATCTCGGTGTTCAGTATTAAGGCCCACGATACAAGCGTTCATTGAGACTTTGATGTTTTGCATCATAAACAATACGAAGCTTATTAGGCCTATCCCGTCTATGAATACAGTGATGTGGAAGGTAATGAACGGGATGCGTTTGTGAAACAGCCGGATCTGTTACTATCTCTATGATCCCGTTCTGTAGCTGATCCTGAATAACTTTGTCATGTGAGTCAATTTCAGAGCTATCTAAATGTTTTATCAAACTATTGAGATGACCTCACGCTATTCCTAAATTGTTTGAAAGATTTGGAGGAAATCCGTCCAAACCATTGTACGTGAAATCGATTTTCTTTATACTGAATGGTTTCATTGAACTGTTTTAACAGTGCGTGTTGCCAGTGATGAAATACGGCACTGAGACGGGTCGCTAACTATTGGTCTCATACAAAAACTCAAAGTCGCGCTTTCACTACGTGATAAAATCCGTAACGAGGAAATCCGTAGAAGAACCAAGGTTATCGACATAGCTCTCAGAGTTTGCAAGTTGAAGTGGCAATGGGCAGGCCATATAGTTCGCAGAACCAACAATCGCTGGGGAATAAAGGTTCTCGAATGGCGACCATGAACATGCAAGCGAAGTGTAGGGAGACCCCCCACACGATGGACAGACGACATTGTAGCCATCGCAGGAAGTCGATGGATGAAGGTGGCACAAGATCGCTCGTCATGGCGCTTTTTGGGGGAGGCCTATTTTCAGCAGTGGACTTCTAAAGGCTGATATGATGATGATGATGTATTACTAAATGTCGGTGTACAAAACAAGCCAGTAAACTATATAATTACCCATATTTGGAAACTGCAACGTGAAAACTGAGAGACCACACTTTAGATAGCATAACTTTTTAATAAATTATCTACCAATTTCAATATGCGTTTAACAAATGTTTTATAAATTTTATTATACAATACAGTTACAAAAAGTGAAAAAAAAACTTTGAGATCTATGTGGTCACTCAGTCCAGACACACTTCTGATTGATAGGTGTTATTCAATCAACTGCGAGCGGATGGTTTACTTTCTCCTACATGAGTACCTGCTTACATTTTAATGTCCAACCATAACATATAATTAAATAAGAAAGAGAATATTATAATTATTTTGTGAACATAAATATTCTAGGTATGTAGACACAAAGAAATCTGAATATAATTAGGTTATTATTTTAGATCTACTTAGACATATGAAATTATTCTTATACGAGTACTCTAATATTATCGAATACATGCACACAAACAATATAACCAAGTTGGCAAACTACCTTCTCAGTGCTAAAACCTCGTAAGCGAATCTCACGGTAGATACACAGAGTCCTCCAATTAGCAAAGTGAACGACGCCTTTATATCTCGCACCTTCAAAGGAACTGCAGGCGTCATGTGCATAGGCTTGCATTTCAGGCGCTCTTTTAATATGATTTCCTTGTAATGCTGTTCTACAAGACCACCCGACATCAATCTGAAGAAGAATTTATCGAAAGGTTGCACCAAAACTGAGCCACGTCGTAAATAGATGGTTCTCAAAAAGGTGTCTACCGGATCTTTTATTTTGTACAAAAGCAAATTGCACTGCTCATCCGTCAGCATCCATTTGAAGGTCTCGTACATACTGTCAGCTAAGAAAGTGTATTGCGATTTTCCCTTCCCGTTCTTGATTAGCTTTAGGCAATCAATATTAGAGTCGCAATCTAACCGATGTTTCGTCAATCCTTCTCTCTCCCACTCTGAGGTCACAATCAGCGTGCAACATTGTTTCACGTCCTCGAATTCCTTCGGCTCATAGCCTCTTAAAGGATGGGTCATTATGCTATTCATATACGCCTGCATTGTGAACGGTATTATAAAAATTGAAAATAGCAGGGAGCTAATGATGAGGGTCTCTGGAATTCCTGGTTTAAATTTGCGCATAGTAATTTTGTTCATAAAATATCCAAACACGATTAACAGGTCACGAACTGGATCGGCGCGTTGTGATGGAAATAAAGAAAGGACGTAAGCTGATATTGAAAAAATTATAAGGAGAGAAAATACCAAAATAACGACAAAGAGAGCCTTCTGAAAGAGCGCTTGCCACGTGTCCAGAAAATTCGATCGAGGCATGATGGCCACAACGTGGTCGATGATCAAAGGATAGGTAAAAGCATGGTTACCTGCGCCTTGGAGATTGACAAAATACCCCCCTACGGCTCCTTCAAATTCATTTTTCTTGACCTTATTTAGAATGTCAGTGTAGGTGTAATTGCCGACAAGGCGTCCGAATTTATTAATTTTGCTAAATGGGACGAGCTGGATTTCGACATCGGCGTATTTTTCGAAAAATCTCAAGTATCTCTGTTTGATACCCTCTTCTTCTACATTGTCGAAATTAATCATAGGGAAGAAGTTGTACGTCAGGAGCTGGAATCTACAGCCGCGGATAGCTTCTATTTTTGGAAAGATATACAGCCCTCCTCTAAAGCTAGAGCAATGGGATACAGCAACCAGTCTTTCTCGGCGGTTGCAAGGGTGGATCGGTGAATGAAACGTGTAGATCCCGTAACCTACTTCATCATCATCTCTGGCAAGAATCGTCACATTGTAGATATTATTTGACACTAAGAACTTCGTCATTTTGTAATGATGGTGTTCTTTGAAATCTTCCATTACAATGATAAAATTTGCTCGAGTAAAATAATAAAAATCAGCCATTGCTTTCTGTATGCCACTTTCGAACTCTTCAAAATTCTTACAACTTGTGACATAGATTCGGTTGAATACTTTGTTGTGAACCCAAAAAAATGCCCTTGCAATAAAGCGAGCTTTCCTTATTCCATGAAGCTTAGATAATTCCACCACATTGTTGATGTTCATTAGGATCACGTCGACGATAAAGTTTTCATGTTCAACTATTTCTCGGATTATATTTCTGACACAATAAGAAACATCTTTATCTCTTGGTCTTAATTCAACATTGAAGGCACTCATATTCACATCGCTTGCTGCTGACATGGCACAGAGAGTTAGACACAAAAATCTTAGCATTTTGAATTTAAAGTTATAGAGCCTATGTAGGTTACTGTAATCGTATTGCAATACAAATGTTGAATAGGCGATGTAGGCGCTGAATAGTACCAATTTCTCAGAATAATCAATGAGTTAATTTTCACTTAGAAAATACATAAATCATATGTGCCTAAAAGGACACTTTATTTCCTTTTGGTGTCATAATTGTTCTGTCAAAGTGTCCATTTTTAATCCCATTGTACTACCTATCTAGGTACCAATATTGAAAAATGAATCTCCCGTCAAGGGTTTACTTAACGTGTTTAATGTATTCAATGGATAATTTTTTTTTTTTTTTTATTACTTACTAGGCAATCGTTTGACCACGATCTCACCTGATGGAAAGCGATGATGTGGATATTTACTTCTTTCAGGACAGTGTACAGGCATTAGGACTACAATTGCGTGGTAAGTATTCAAAATAAGTTTGAATGTACTTTCGTACCTACTTACATTAGTTAACGGTGGGATTTTCAAAATAGAAAACATGTAGGTAGTACATATATTATACTTTATATGTACCATAAACCCTCCATTGTTTACCGAAGTCCAATTGCAAAATATTTAATCATACAAATAGGTACGACCTTTGATTGTGAAGTGCCTAGTAAGCACTTTTGTACATATGTTGTTTTTCTATGTATAATGCGCAGTTCATGTAAGTAATTTACTTGTTGACTTGATTTAATTGCGCATAGCTGAATAAGAATTTATGCAGTTAGATTTTTTCTCGTTATTATATGAGAAATTAAACTACTTAGTTGATTATTACAAATGTAGAATGTACAATCGCCTATGCATTTAAAGGACTTATATAAGGAAGTAATAAAGTACAAATTGTTATTATTATATCTTCGCTTAAATTGTACGGTCAAAAGTAAGATCAATAAAATTAACTTCAAATTTAATTTGTAGTTTATTTTATTAATCGGCTCCGTCCAATTTGTCTACTTAGAAAACTACTTGTAACCTCCAGAAAATAAACCAAAAAAAAATGTGGCTTTTGTACGAGAGAGAAAGAGACTTCTTACTTTCGTGAATTTCCTTTTCACACCTTTTTATTTTAACCACATTTTCGGTAAGACCACTTTTGTACTAAAGAGATATCGACGACCCAATCAAATGAAGCGGTAATATCATGTTACGTCAAAATGTTTTTATTGCATATTTGAATTTTGTGCACTGAGACGTAATATGTACATTATTTTCAGTTTTTTAGTCCTAAATGGTAGAGTTATATTTCCAATCTGACCGGTAGTTTTTACGTGAAGCGCGAACATACAATAATAATTAGCAACCATTGCATCCTCACTAATTCTTAAATTAAAAAGTTTATAATAAAAATAAATTAGAGAGGCATCATGCATTTCATTTCTCCTTTGACGGGATTTATGCCTCCGACTGATTTTATACTTCAAAATCAACAAAACTAAAGCTTGTTTGCCTCTTTTTAGTTTTGTTCGCAGTCGGATTTTTTGTTTTCATAATAATTTATTATTATTATAAACTTTTTAATTTAAGAATTAGTGAGAATGCAATGGTTGCTAATTAACTTTAAATCGTTATCCATACTAATATATAAAAGTGAAAAGTTAGCTGTTTCTTTGTTTGTTTGGGGAGCTTTCACGCGATAACGGCTGGACGGATTTTGATGAAATTTAAAATGGAGATAGCTTATACCATGGGATAAAACTAAATAATGGAGTAAAACATGGCATACTTTATAACCCGGAAAATTGAAAGTTTCCGCGGGAAAACTGGAAATTGTTGATTACTCACTGGAACGGTTGCTATCACAGAATGGTTTGTGGTTGCCATGGAAACGAAATAACAAGTCTGTCCAAAAACATCAAGAGAAATATCCTAGAAGAAAATAGGATGATTTTTGCGCGATAAACAGTAGTCTGCGCGTACTAAGTAACGGGTGGGAAAACTAGTAGATCATAAATGGCGATTCAAAATGAAAAATTTAAAAAAATATCTAAGATGATTTTCAAATACTTATTCAATGATATACCACTCGACATAGTTCGTCAACTTTATTTTTTTACAATATGGCATATTGTGAAAAAAAAAGTCTTGTTGATGTTTGATTAATGTCATGTCTTTCTTAGCACTCGCAAGATTAAGACAAAACGATTGACTTAAAAATCATCAAATCCGGTCCACGCATTTGGTCTATATAGAGCCACAAAGGGCAATACATACCAAGAAACAAGATTTAAAAAGAAACCCTTGTTCAGTAGAACAAGAAAATATTTTTTTGTAAGTCCCGTTGGCCCTTTAAGGTGTTTATCAGCCTATGTACGTATTCTTTTAGACTATTTTCATTATTATTTCTTTGTACAGACTTTTTGTTACTCTATCATTAAGTATAGATAGATTTCCACAAGGAAGAGATTCTCAATTCGATTTATTTTCATTTTGCATATGTACCTATCTCCAGGATGATCCCCACCGGTGTGGACGGTCTGATGGCGATTTTGGGAATAATCCGATCAGAGGGTATGACCCACTGGTCAACTATTCATAGTTGAACAATTACCAGTTGAGATGTTGGTATTACCCACTGATCAACTTGATGCAGTTGAGCAATTTAGTTGAGCAGTGGGGAAGAAGCGGATTTTGAAGCATTTTTTTTTATATGTGGGTTAGACCTAGTTAGTCCCATTCAGAAGTTTATAAAAATAGAATCGGTACTTTTTAGAGTTCCGTAGTCAAACAATGAACCTATAAAGTTTCAACATCTGTCTATCTGTCTGATTTACCCGATTACAGCAAAGCAACGGAAGGGTAATCAGTTTAACAGTCTATGTATGTTTGTATGTATCTATGTATGGTTCTACCATAGCGTCGCCCCCATTGGTTCGATTTTGACAAGCGAGGTATCAATCGGTTTGTCTTCATATTTTATAGCATGTCATAGGCTTTTTTTAACCGACTACGTCAAAGCTAAGGAAGGGTTATGTATTCAAAGTAATAACTTGGTCCGATTTTGACAAATGTGGTATCAATCGATTTGTCTTCATCGCAAGAGTGCCATTTTTTACACGATCGTAGTCGGGTTTCAGTTTTTGAATTTATACAATACAATACAATACAAATACAATACAATACAACAACACTTTACACACCAAGAAGAAGGTTATTTATAGGATAAACTCATGAGATGAATGGTACAATGGGCGGCCGAATGAATGGTACTTATGTCTTGTTCACAGTAATTTTATTCATATACTATTTAAATATCATAAAATTAACTTTTTACTTACGTACCTACCTACTAATTATACCATTTGACACAAAAACACTGCGCAGTAATAAATAAATGGAAAAGCGCGAACGCTGGGTAATCTTGACCGCGCTAGTTTTGTCATGTTAGACAAGGATATCAGTTTGTAAGGAGAAAAACAGGAAGTTGGCGGAGCCTAGAGGCGGGGCTTGGCATCACGTGATGACCTGTTTGCACAACACTGGCTGAAACTAGTTCCAGCCGGGCAGACCTTTTCCTCGGCGAGGCAGCGAGAGCGGAGCGCCACTTTTCTGCCAGCAGTCGAAGCAGCCGGACGTTCCTGAATATTTCTTGAGTTCCTTAAATTCCCCCCATTTGATTTTGTAACAGTGTTTAGTTTACTTTGTTGAGTTTAATAATACCTTTGTGATCGTGTATATTTTTTTAATAAACCCACTTCTGGTTGCTAATAAGTTATTATCTAACGCGCCTAAGAAAAGTTCAATTGAGGTTTTTCGTACAATTTCATGTAATATTTGAGTAAAATTGAACTCTTGTAGAACCTATCATTTGAATAAATTAAATTTGGCATAGTTATGTTTAAATGACCCATAACTAAGTATCAATTTTAAGCTCACGCAACTCATCAATGTTTCAAACCTCAAAAAAAATAATACAATACAATACAATACAATACAATACAATACAATACAATACAATACAATACAATACAATACAACAACACTTTATTGCACACCAAGAAGATGGTAATATATAGGATAAACTCATGAAATGAAAGGTACAATGGGCGGCCTTATTGCAATACAAATATTATTGCAATATATACATTTCGTTCGTCATTTGACTGCGATAACTGCGTCATTGACGAACGAAATGAATAGGGTAATGTCTTAACATCATATCATCATTTTATTTTTAATTTTAATATATTATAGGATTATTAATAGTTAATTTACTTTAACAGTTAGTGCGCGAGCGCACGCGCAGTATGCGCGTGGTAGTACGCGTGGTAGCTTTTTGCGCGCGAGCAAGGTAGTAGATATTTACAAAATACAAAGTCTGTCTGTCTGTCTGTACACCTGTTCGACTATTACTTAGCCTTTCGGCAATAAGTATCCCGTACGGAATATATGAGGCTATTTTTGCAATTTTGCAGAAAAAAAAAAGTTATTTTTTCTCAATTTTTTGTCCATTTACATTCCTCAAATAGAGATTTTGTGAATGGCAAACCTTTTAATCATTCTTTATTTAAAAAATAGCCCAAGAACTCCAAAAATGCACTCGTCTACAGATTAACTCCCATTTAACTTCTACTGAACGGATTTTGATGCGAATTTCATCATCGTGTAGGCTTATTGTCCGGGCCATACCCACCATATTTTTAGGTCTCAGAAACGGTTTTAAGATTTTTGCCCCAAATGTACATCTAGCCAAAAAGTTGCACTGGCTATTCAATGGAAAAACAAGCCCAAGCCAAGGATCTTTACTCGTTACGATGACGTAATTTCTCGCCTTAATGACGTAATCCTAACAAAAAAATCGTTTCGAGGGCGTCAGAATATTTTGTTTCAGGTTTCGATGATAAATGTGACCGGGACACTACCGTCATGAGGGCAAGAACCTTTGACGCTGGCGTATTTCTATTCATCAGCCTCAGCGCCATAGGTGACAGCCCTACACACCATTATTATTATTATTAGTACACAAATTAAATACCGACGATTCAGTCAGTTTATCTACCTTTTCTGATATCAAGAGTAACAATGACTAATAATAAATAATACTGCAGGCAACATGACAACACATTTAATATTTTTCATAATTTGTGGCACAGCATATTGTTAGAATCTCTTTGAGTAACATAACAACTCATTTACTATATTTATCTTAATTTGTGGCACAGCAAGATGTTAGAACTCCCTAATAACATATTATGACATTTATTACATTTGCCATAACTTGTGGCTCATCAAATCATTAGAACCCCTTAGTACGAAGGAACCACTTTCGTTACATTTACCAAATAATTAATACTATTATGTCAATTAAAACGTATTATTTCTTCACTTAGACCTTATGGAACAATCATCTCTACATACATAGGACCGCAATGAACCAATAATAATTACAGTCGATAGATTGCTATTAGACTGTAATTCTTGTTAAACCCTGAAATAATAGTATTTACTACAGTACTAACATAAATGAACACCCAGCACCAATGTAACATTTTGAGCGAAATTTAGCCGTTTCCACATATTTTTCCAGGGTTTCCTTATTTTCTTCTTCTTTTTATAGAGTGGCTTTTTATCTTTCCTTATTTTAAACCAAAAAATGCTTTTTCTATCACCGCTTGTCACATTTGCCTGTCTTTCCAAAAATGACAACCTGTACTACTTAAAAATCAATGGCGAAGGAAATGTCTAACTATGTTAAAGATAAACTCAATATATTACGAGTAAATCCTCTTGAAACAAATTGTTCCGGCACTCCTCGTACGTCTAACACTAGTTATAGAATGCACATCGGTCTTTGGAAAGAGACTCGGCTAATTTCTGCTTCGTAGAGCGTTCTTCTTTCTTTTTTTTTTCTTTTTCTTTTTTCTTTTTTTTTTTAATGGATATCTTTTGCGGAGGCACTGGCCTACTAGCAATTTCGCCAATGTCAAGTGTATTATAGTTTAAAGTAATGTCACGTCACAGTCAATTATTGTCAAAGTCACGAATCAGTAAAATGTAACATTTACTGAAACTTCCGAGGGAGATTTGGAAAAATCACAAAATGCCATTTATTTCTGCGTTTGATTCTTTTGATTCACCTAATGGTTAATATTCCACCAATATTACACATTAACACTCGATGATACACAAGATTGAGAATAAAATCTAACTCTACATCACAACATTTTTTTTCAAAAAACCCCTCGTAGAGCGTTGTCACACCCTACATGTGTGACGTTTGTCAGTTATATTTTTTGTTTGTCAGTCGTTACACAGGTGCATTATAGATCAGATGAAGGGTTGCTGATTCACAGTTGACCAATGATGTCATTTCTTTTGTTCCAATGAACAAAAAAAATGATCGCGTAGCACGCTGTCTGTATTTTAAAAAAAACATGTAAATGTACGGAGGGGGAGGTGAGAAAAGGGGGTAAGAATCGTAGCTTTGTACCTAACCATAAATCGTCCATTAGTGTGTTTAGATACAAATATTTTGCAGTGGAGGTTGTAATTTATTATTAGGAAAGGAAAACGTAGGTTAGTCAAAAATCTCTTATGCATAAAGTAGCTTGAAATCTATCCATTACCGCGCATTTTTATAATAAAAGAATAACAATAATGTAAGAGCTTACGATCGTTAGTTGAAACTTAGATTGTAGCACCACGGTAATGTTATTTATGCTTTGGAGCTTCAGCGAAATATAATTAACATTGTCGAACTAAAATACGCGCATTTATTACTAAATTGTGACTAATTTCAGTGCACTAACAGAGTGAGAAGCGCACTAACATTATTTCTGAATCGAAAAGAGTCATTTGGCGTTTGTTTTAATGAATTGGTGTAGTGTTTATGTTCCGTGCGCTGCGCCCGTTCTGTCCGGCATGCTGGAGGGACGTCGCCCTCGTAAAGGGAGTTTTGTGTTATGTTTTGTCTAGTCGGTGATCGGGTGGCGATATATCGCCAACACGCCTCATTGTACGCATACTGCGCATGCGCACGCGGCAAGGTAGTAGCAACAAGCAGAGTACATACGAGAATTATGGTAGTGAACGTAAAGTATTTAAAGCGATATTTAGAGGGCTCTCCCCTCGCTAACGGAATTCGGCTACGTTCTATGTAGCAGGTACTATTATTTATTCTGTGCTGCTATGCGAATGACGATCGACACATAGAAAAAAAAACGTAAGCAGTGCGCACAGTCCGGAACAGGGTGTTGTTTTAGAGTATTGCAGCGACCAACGTAATGTGGAACCTTATAATATCATATAATTATTCTATCATATTAATCTATACTTATAATGGAGCAGTGAGTGTCGGGAGAGTCTCTGTACAATGAGGATATTTTGGGAAGGATTGGTCTGGGTGCTTGGAATGGCTGCTGAACGGAAATATAACGTTTGGGAATCTTATCTGTCTGTCTGTATGGTTGTTCGCGCATCGAGTGGAGGATACTGAGCCAGTTGCGATGCAGTTTTTATGCTGTTTGATGGCTTAGGGGATTGACTTGAAGTCTGGGAAGCTTGGTATCTTCGTCCGGTGATTTGATGCCCAGCTATCGATTTGGATATTTGAGGGAACTCTTTCATCAGATGTAGGTTGTCATTAGCGGGCGTTTGTGTATTGAAGAATGTTGGTGATTATTGAGTTATTACACTGTCTAACATTGTAAAAGCGGAAGGATGTAGGTATATTTCTGACTCCTTTACGTTCAAAGAGCTGAACTGATTTTCTATGAAATTAAGTACTAGGATAGCTATATCCTGGATAAGCACATAAGATAATTTTCATCATCATCATCATCACCATTTTTTACTACTTTACGCTCAAACTCAACTCGAAATCAGGTACTAGGATAGCTTATATGCTGGATTAGCACATATAATACTTTTCACCATCGTCGCAGTTCTTACTCCTTTACACTCAAACGGCTGAACTGATTTGGATGAAATCAGGTACTAGGATAGCTTATATGCTGGATTAGCACATATAATACTTTTCATCATCATCGCAGTTCTTACTCCTTTACACTCAAACGGCTGAACTGATTTGGATGAAATCAGGTACTAGGATAGCTTATATGCTGGATTAGCACATATAATACTTTTCATCATCATCATCATTCGTAACTCCACACTCAAACGGCTGAACCGACTGAACCGATTTGGATGAGGTTTGGTACTAGGATAGCTTATATCCTAGATTACTAGGTGGACTGGATGGAACAAATATGTTGAACAAGTATCTGAACGTACTAAGGTGCACCTAGTCTCAAACTTGCCGATTATAACTCCTCTCTTTATTTATTTATTTATTACATAACAAGAAAATGTTCACAATTTGCTTATAGTACCAGTAAACCTAGAAAGGTTTGACTTGGCACTAGGCCACTAATCGAAATTAAAAAACAATTTTGAAAATCAAAAATCGCTGTTGTGTATACAGGGTTTTTCTCAAATAATACAGGGTAACTTTTTAAAAAAGGTGCAAATTATTGGCAGATGAAAGGCAATAATTTCTAGAGACCCTTTTCCTTGAGTGTTTTTTTTTTTGTTGTATTATTTTATAAGGTGGCTGCTACTGCTACCGTATTACTGTGCAAGATATTAACACGACAATCCTAAGGAAAAAAGAAGACGGCGAAAGTTTGTGGCCTTTTTGTTTACTTTAGAGTCATCTTAACTCTAAGACAAATATTTTATTATGTCCCCTATAAATTTGATGTTAATTTAGTTAATATATCAATAAAGTATTTTATTTTAATACTTTGTTTACAGACCCAATATACACAATACCTGATAATATAATGAGTGATTAGTTTTCAAAATTATATATTTATCTCTTCTAAGTAATACCACAGAATAAATAATAGTACAAATAATACAATCACTCATTATACGATTTTGAATTATGTTTTGTATTTCAGCAGGAGTCAATTTTTTTGACTTATATTTCTGATTTGGTATTTAACATGACATTATCCTTTGTTTATAAATATTTTTTTCAGCAAATAATTTACCTTGTTTCCTTTATATAAACAGGACTATGCGTTTCATTTCTGCTTTAAAATCTTATATAAATGGGTAATTTTATGCTTTCTACTGTAAATATTTATATTTATTTGTAAGCAAATTTACATTCATAACTTTCTAGTTTTATATTAATAAAATAGGACTGAGCGTTCCTTTTTAACAGCTTTTGAGGAAGGAGCTGTTTCAATTCCTTTGTTAAAGGACTAGTTTCAGATGCATATCTAGTGCTAATAAGACGTAATCTAGTCGTGTAAAGTAAATAGTATTACTTATTAGATTTAATCTATTTTGAAAATTTATAATAATTTTTATTTACAGCTGCCTGACTTTCTACTCTAGTTAATAAACTTGCATATTATTTCATGTTATGTCCCTTTCAGTCAATGATGGTACGAGATTTCCCGATTGTACCATGAATTGTTGGAGTATTATTAGAAGTCATAATAATGTTTATTTACAGCTACATGAATTTCTACTCTAGTTAATAAACTTGCATATTATTTCATATCATGTCCCTTTCAGTTAATTATTATGGTACGAGATTTCCTGATTATATCATGAATTGGTGGAGGATTATTAGAAGTGATAATAATGTTTATTTACAGCTATCTGAATTTATACCCTAGTTAATAAACTTGCATATTATATCTTATTAGTATGTATTTTCTTTTAGATAATGGTACGAGATTTCCTGATCTTAGAATAAATTGGTGGAGGGTTTTAGAGAAATAAGATTTAGAGATAATAAGCCGAAAATCATTTATTTGTGGATCGTTTCTTAGGTATCGGAACAAATTTCTGTTTCTAATAGAAGCAGAAGTCCCCTTCTCCTTGCTGGCGCAGGCGGATGATCACTAAATACAACATCGTTAGAAATAAGTATAATTTACTCTAATCCTCATAGATTCAAGAATAGTTAAATAACGGGCTTTCGTATTATATGATATAATAATTGAGCAATAGCTTATTCATTCACATACTGTACGAATTATTACCAAGTGAGTGATTTTGTATGCGGATAGATGCAATTTTAAAGCCTCACAACCTTTACTATACGTGATCTTTTCTATGCATTGCTGACTTATAAATAATATCTCCTGCTATCAAAAAGACTATACAAAGAGGAGATACTCTTACGCACAATGCACAAAGAGTCAGTGGAGTCGTGTTCTGTTCGGCCAACAGATCATTGCTTACTGAATCAACTTTCAAACATAAATATCAAATATAGGTAAATTATGGCTTGATTACTAATCGTTGATAGTGGAGATTGACTCCGATCGTTTCCTTCTAACTGTCATATTCCTACCTTTCTAAGCAATTTCTTAATGTAAGATTAAAGATGAATTATGCCTTAAGGGTGAATTTAATATTATTTCAGTCTAGCAAAACTGTTATATTTCTATAATCAACCATGAACTAATTAAAAGGTTTCTTGGTTGAAATATATGGAGAGGATGTTAATTTTTCACTTAGTTGTTTGGCACCCAGCACTGATAGAATATCTTGGGTTCCGAAAAAAAATTAAGGCTATAAGCTGATCAAAGGGTCGTGTATATTCTGGCTCTGTTGGACACCAGTGATGAATTGACATGAATTCTGTTGATTACTTACGAAACCTTTAATTAAGGTACAACCTTGAATTAATAGCAATTATTATGGAAAATGTACTTACAAAAGTGTACTAATTTCCAAACTAATTTACTGAGGATTATTCCTGAATACTAAATAATACACACTGGCACACTCCAGATAATAACCTTAAATATTTTAAAAGGAAACATATTGAATATCAGAGACTTTAGTCTCAACTACAAATTATGGCAAGGCCGATAAACTAAAAGGATTTATTCCTAATGCCAACTAAAACTATATACTGGTATAACCCAGACTTTATTTAAATAAAACTAAACTGACATAGCTGACTATGTCTTTTTACTGATAAAAAACAAGTTACGGCATAGATTATGTTCAACTAAGTCAACCTGAACTAACTAACTCCAGTTATGTTAGACTGAATGGTTTGCTTTGCTATACACATAAAATATACCTACGCTACTCCATCCTTATATCGCTCCGGTTAGTAGGCGATGAAAGTTCTACTATACTATGAGTGGTTTTATATAACCAAATTCTAAAAAAAAATAAGAGAATGAACATGTTATGTATGTGCCTTAAAGGTCTCCGATTATATTGTCGGAGAATAACAGGCAGAACAAACAAACGCTTCCTCAAAACAAAAAAATAAGTAAACAATAAGTCTTCTTAGTTCCTGTTTTATATTTTATTATATGCTGGATGGAGAGATCCGAACAACATGATTACAGTAATTATTTGAATATTATAATAACACATTATATATTGTCAAGGAACACGCTCTTGTTGACACTATGTTAATAACCAAATCGCAGATGCCTAAGTTAACATATTTAATTATAATATCTGTATTTGTACTTTCATATTAATTTTAATTCCATCCCAGTACAGTCACGCACTCTAAAAGTTCCGGGTTACTTATATTCACATCGTAGTATAGATGATCAATTGGCCAAGCGACAGTATTTCTTTAGAGGACGAAGTGATTCGTTACAGCTTCCAAACGAATGGACAGATTTAGCTACGGTTTTTTTTTTGAAAGCTGAGGAAAACGAGATGGTTCTTAGCTATAATGGCACCCCCTCCATTATAGCGTAGTTGAGAAAAAGGAGGAGGGGGGGGGGAGTCGAGAAAATAGGGGTGAGAATTGTAACTACCAAATGAATGGACCGATTTAGCTGCGGTTTTTTGTTTCAAAGCTGAGGTAAACAAGATGGTTCTTAGCTTTAATGTAGGGGGGGGGGGGGGATCGTAGCTCCCAAACGGATGAATCGATTTTGATGCGGTTTTTATGTTTGTAAACTGATGTGATTGAAATGCTTTCTTAGCTATAAAGGGGGTGGGGTTACATACATTTTTTATTTGTGTTTCTTAATGATATATTTATATAAATCAATTTACCTTGTAATGAACCCAGAATGAACCCTATTTATGCTGTTTGAAAGAAATCATATGAAAGTTTCGTTAACAACAGTTAACAAGTTTCGTTTCGTAACAGTTATGTTGCCTATTTTAAACAAAAAATAAAAATTTCAGAACTACTGGGAGAGTTTACCGGCGGCAATGTGCAACAGTTAGCGATCACGTATTCTTACATGTACTTAAGTAACATTTAAAATACTCGAACCCGCTGTCGCTTTCTCGCTGTCGCGCGGCGCTGTGGTGAGACGGGTGTCTAAACAAACACGAACCAAATAGGAAAAATAAAATTAAATAAGCCTCTCCTTTGGAGTAGGTACTCAGCCTATACCGACGGTAGGCTGGACTGGAGGAATTATACATATTAACCCTGCACCGGTCATTCGCAGTTTTCACAGAACCAGAGAGTTAGAGTTTAGAGTTTTTACCTACCATTCATTCAAATACAAGAACCTACCTAGGTTGACCTTTCACAGCTGATTGATAAGTATTATTTATTCAACTGTGAATGGTTAAACTACTCAAATTAATTATAAATACTTAAATTTTAATGTCCAATCTTAAGCATATAGAATAGAATATAACACTCTATTCAAATAATATTGTTGGTAAGTATATACAAAAAAGAAATAACTACCTAGGTACATCGTAGAGAATCTGAATAAAAATAGTTATTTATTTTTAGACCTACATATATAAATGAAATTATGCTTACTCTCACTACCATTATCGAATGCATGCACACAATATATGTATTATTACCAGATTGAAAAATTACCTTCACAGTACTAAAACCTCGTAAGCGAACCTCACGGTAGATTCAAAGAGTCCTCCAATTAGCAAAGTGAACGACGCCTTTATATCTTGCACCTTCAATGGTACTGCAGGTGTCATGTGCATAGGCTTGCATTTCAAGCGCTCTTTGAATATAATTTCCTTGTAGTGCTGCTCTACAAGACCACCCGACATCAATCTGAAGAAGAATTTGTCGAAAGGTTGCACCAAAACCGAGCCACGTCGTAAATACAAGGTTCTCATTAACGTGTCTACCGGTTCTTTTATTTTATACAAAAGCAAATTGCACTGCTCATCCGTCAGCATCCATTTGAAAGTGTCGTACAGGTTGTCAGCTAATAGTGTATATTGTGATTTCGACTTGCCGTTCTTAATTAGCTTAAGGCAATCAATATTGGACTGACAATCCACCCGATGTTTTGTTATCCCATCTTTCATCCACTCTGAAGTCACAATCAGCGTGCAACATTGTTTCACCGCCTCGAATTCTTTCGGTTCATAGCCTCTTAAAGGATGGGTCATTATGCTATTCATATACGCCTGCATTGTGTACGGTATTATAAAAATTGAAAATAACAGGGTTTTAAATTTGCGCATAGTAATTTTGTTCATAAAATATCCAAACACGATTAACAGATCACGAACTGGATCGGCGCGTTGTGATGGAAATAAAGAAAGGACGAAAGCCGATACTGAAAAAATTATAAGGAGAGAAAATACCAAAACAACCACAAAAGGAGCTTTCTGAAAGAGCGCTTGCCACGTGTCCAAGAAATTCGATCGAGGCATGATTGCTACAATGTGGTCAATGATCAAAGGATAAGTAAAAGTATATTTACCCGCGCCTAGGAGAGTGACGAAATAGCCCCCTACGGCTCCTTCAAATTCATTTTTCTTGACTTTATTTAGAAGGTCAGTGTAGGTATAATTGCCGACAAGGCGTCCGAATTTATTAATTTTGCTAAATGGTACGAGCTGGATCTCGACCTCAGCGTATTTTTCAAAAAATCTCAAGTATCTCTGTTCGATACCCTCTTCGTAGACATTGTCGAAATTAATCATGGGGAAGAAGTTGTACGTCAGGAGCTGCAATCTACAGCCGCGGATAGTTTCTATTTTTGGAAAGATATACAGTCCTCCTCTAAAGCTAGAGCAATGGGATACAGCAACCAGTCTTTCTCGGCGGTTGCAAGGGTGGATCGGTGAATGAAACGTGTAGATCCCGTAACCTACTTGATCATCATCTCTGGCAAGAATCGTCACATTGTAGATATTATTTGACACCAAGAACTTCGTCATTTTGTAATGATGGTTTTCTTTGAAGTCTTCCATTACAATAATAAAATTAGCTTGTGTAAAATAATAAAAATCAGCCATTGCTTTCTGTATGCCACTTTCGAACTCTTCAAAATTCTTACAACTTGTGACATAGATTCGGTTGAATACTTTGTTGTGAACCCAAGAAAATGTCCTTGCAATAAAGCGAGCTCTCCTTATTCCATGAAGCTTAGATATTTCCACCAAATTGTTGATGTTCATGAGGATCACGTCGACGATAAAGTTTTCATGTTCAACTATTTCTCTGATTATGTTTCTGACACAATAAGAAACATCTTTATCTCCTGGTGTAAACTCAACATTGAAGGCACTCGTATTCACATCGCTTGCTGCTGACAAGGCGCAGAGAGTTAGACATAAAAGTCTTAGCATTTTTAATTTAAAATTATAACGCCTATCTAGATTACTATAGTCATAATGCAAGACAAACGCTGAATAGGCGGTAGTACCTACCTGTTCCACAGAAATATAAATGAGTTCGTTTTCTATTAGACAAAACATTAATCATAGGGCCGGTGCATAAAAGAATATTTATTTCCTTTAGGTGACATTATGGGGCATCGGATATTAATTTGTTCCGTCGAAGTGCCCATTTTTAATCCCATTGTACTTACCTATAATGAAAAATGAATGTCCTGTCAAGGCTGAAAGGGCTTACTTAACCTTTTTGATGTGTTCGATGGATAATATTTCATTTGTTCAGGACACTGGGTATACATCAGGACTAAAATAGCGTCCACTGTTAGTAGGAATTCATTATAAGTAAGTAGGTACCTAGGTATGTACTTTCGTAGTTTTCAGAGTAAAAAACATGTAGGAAGGTATATACTTACATAAATAAAACTAGAGTTAGGACTCTTGGACCTAAATTAGTATAGACACACAGAGAGTATACGGATATATAAGCCGTAAGGTATGTTTTATTAACATCGGATCGGGGGAAGACCGTTACTTCAAAATTACTGCATAACTTGGCAATATTTCCTGAAACTGATAAAACAGTCAGCAACGCCATTTAGTGACGAACTACGGTTTAGTGCCGGTTACGGTTAGTCTGAGGCAAAATTAAAAAGCCAATTTAAAAAAATTACGATGTATTAAAATGACGAAGGCTCATTTTGATCACATAGGTCAAATGTGATCAAAATGAGCCTTCCCAAGAGTCTCCTTGCAGGTTTTAGCGGCTACATTGAATTTTTGTTTCATAGCACAAATATCAGAAAATTTACGCTTTCGAGCATCAGCCCAGTCCAGATACGCTGCATGCTTTACAGACACAGCACGACCTAGGCTGAGCTTTGCTGAAAAGAGGCTTATCACTGAATGGAATGTAATATTCCATTGCCTGACATATTACCTCTGTAACAGCAGACGCGCAAGTCGACGGGTCCCGGGAAGTGAAACATGTTTGCTGCCAAGGGTACGATGCAAGGAATTGTCGCATCGCGTCCCAATCTGCTTCAATGCTTGTTTCACAGTTGACATCAGCAGGTCGAGACAGTTGGCAGTGTCACCGTCACGGTCCGGTACCCGTGTCGGCTCATGCACCAGCTGAGCGAGATGTAACGCTAGAGCAAGTGTTCGCGTCTCTTTACCAGTTTGGTCAGTTTTCTGGTATGGGACAAGCCACTCTTTGTGGTGGGCGTTAAAATCCCCCAAAAATTGTAATTGAGCAGACCGGTAACGCTGTTGGGCCACACCAGCTGCCTCACAGAGATAGTCTACCAATAAAGTCGTCCCCCGATCTACGCTGTGAGAACGGTACACACAGGCATAAAGAATGTTCTCTATGCCCGTGTCCAACAGCACCCTAACTTCTTGGTTTAGTTCATCACGGGCATCACGGGCGTATACACAAACCAGCCAGCGTTTGGGATAAAAAGGTGCTCCAAGACATAGCCTAGGTAATCCAAGTATGCCGTATCAGCTGGGCATCCTATCTGCGTCTCCGACAAGAAGAACAAGTGGGGCTCCAGATGATAGGGGACCGGTTGGAGATTGGAGTGAATCCCACGAATATTTGCAAGATCCACTTTGAGTGTGAGGACGTGCATCTGCCCAGCATAACTGTATCCTATACTCATCCAATAGGCTTCCCTGAACATAATGATGGAACACGACACGTCGTTTGGCACCAAGGCTTTGACCAGGGGGTGGTAAAAATAAAAAGCCGACGGCCGAAGCCTACCACCAGGTGATTCAGTTGCTCTTATGGATCACCAGGTTTCCAGGTTCACGTGAAGGTCATCTTTTTTTCTTTTTTTATATTATTATTAAAGCGAAGGATTTAGCCCTCTGGCTAAATCCTACGGACGCGAGCAAATAATAAACCCTTAAAAAATATTATTACTTAATAAATAATAGTGCTATATGCTATGAAGACGGCACACCATGGCATCTTAGATAGATAGATAGATAGATAGATAATACTTTATTGCACCTAAAAATATATTATTACATATAAAATATTTCTTTAAAATAAGTACAATGGGCGGTCTTTTCGCTAAGAGCGATCTCTTCCAGACAACCTTTGGATGGACAGCAATTACCTTACCGTTGGCACAGTACATATATAGTCCTAACGACGGATTATATATGTACTGTGCCGTCAGTCTTGGCTGTTATCTATACATATAATAAAAATGTTACAGGTCCAATTCTGTACATTGAAAATATTTAGTATTTTTTTAGAGACTACTCTATATTCAATACTGAAGCCAAAACTGTGTTTATTTTTCACTTATATCTCTCTGTCTGTCTATCTGTCTGTATCTTGGCCGCTCATCACGCTGAAACTATTGAATGAATTCAAATGAAACTTGATATTATTTGAGTTCATACGACGAGGTAGGACATAAGATACTTTTAATCCCGAAAAATAAGGGGTTCCTGCGGGATAGGGGTCCAAATTTATGCTAATTTTGAAGTAATAAATAATATTTTTGGAGGGTAAGTACTCTATATTCTATACTGAAGCCAAAACAGTTTTTTTTTGGCTGTCTGTCTTGATACGGGGGTGTTTAAATAGTGAAAACCCTGTAACTTAAAATAAAATGAAATTAAAATATAAGTAGGGCGTGGTTCAATAGCCCGCCTAAGTATTACTCCGCGGTGCAGCAGTCTCCTGTTAGCACACGAAGGGAAGCGTCTATTCCCGTTGTCCTCCACTTTTTGTCCACCACTGGGGGACAATGGGAAAAAAAGCAAAGGGAGCGGTTGGCAGCGCCAGGTCTGGAATGATGAAGATCGCGAAGTCGTCTAGGGCAGGGGTTCCTAAACTTTTAAGGTAGCGGAACACTCACCAAGTCCCTTGTATTTTATGGAACCCCAAATCAAATAAGATACGTACGAAAAGTAGTGTCCTCGAAGTCTATTCATCGAATGGCTTCATCCTCGGTGGGTAATTTCTGCGTAGGGTCGTTTGCTCGAACATTCTTAAAAAACGAGTTATACTGTCTGCATATTTTATTCCTGATTATATATTTAGCTGTTCTTACCTGCTAGCTTTTAGATTAAATGTACAAAAACAACATAAAGTACCAGGCCTACATATATTGCGAGCATTTGTCGAAGTTTTCCAGAAAATGACGTCCTGCGACTAGTGACGACAACCACCTCACAAGCAGCAAACAAGAGTTACCGAAAGTTGGTGCGGTGTCTGTTAAGAAATCAGCCAGAGGCACAGATATTTGAGGAACACACAAATTTAAATTAAATAACGTCTGTTCAAAACTTACCCAAGTATGGAGAACAAAGCACTGAGTTTATATTCTATCGCTGAGATACTCAGGCTCCTTGAGAGAGAAACTGCGTCCCAACACTGGGAACGCAACAGGCTGATAATTATTAGGGTATATAAATTACGAAAACAAACCTGCGTCTGCCTTTGAGACGGTGGGCATATGTGGCATCCAAGAGGCGCGGTCAATCAGGTGACCCTATGCATGGCCGGGGGTGAGGGAAGGCAGACCGGTTTCTTACCAGAGCGAACTCTCAGCTATATTCAAAGGCACAGATGACGTAAGAAATCAATTGATTTATATACCTAGGTAGTAAAATAGGGGTTAGTACTAATTAGATTAACAAGTAATATTAGGTTTAATTCATCTTTACAGCATTGATACGTGTAATTTTTAATTGTATAGTAATTTATAATATATAGGTATTAATATGAAAATAACGTAACGTTGCAACATTACTGTCTATCTGTCTGTCTGTATCTTGACCGCACATAACGCCGAAACTAAATTAATTCAACTGAAACTTGGTACGAGTATGATCAAGATATCCGACAGAGAACCAAGGTAACCGACATAGAACTAAAGATAAGAAAGCAGAAGGGCTGGTCACATTTCCCGAATAACCACTAACCAATAACCAAGGGCTAGTCCAATCTGTTCTACTATTTGTTCGACTATAGAACAGATTCGTATCCAATATGTCATACTGCTTATTAGAAAGCAGTATGACATATTGGATACGAACAAATTGTGTATTTGCCGACGAGATCTCGAATGGAGACCACGTTTAGGCAAACTTAGTGTAGAACGACCTGTGGAAAGGTGAGTGTGACGACTTCCAAAAAGCGGCTGAGGAGAGCTGAAGACCGAGCTCAGTGACGTGCACTAGGAAAAGCCTAAGTCCAGCAGTGAACAGATATAGGTTGATGATGTTAATGATGATTGGTATGATTTGAGCTCATACTAGTAGGACAATGGATATTATTCACCCAGATAAATTAAAGGGTTCCCGCAGGAAAGAGGTTGAAAGTTATTCAAAAGAACACTTCTCATGCTGAAACTACTAAACGGGTTTTGATGCAACTTGACACAGTCATAGTTTATATGATGGATTAAAATTGAGCATACTTTTTACCCAGAAAAAATAAAGGATTCCTGTGGTATAGGGGTCCAAAGTTAACTTTGAAATAATAAATAATATTTTTAGGAGGGTACTCCATATTCGATACTGAAGCCAAAACTGTATATATTTTTCCATATTTGTGTCTCTGTCTATCTGTATCTTGGCCGCGCATCACGCCGTAATTTCTGAATGAATTCAACAGAAACTTGGTATGATTTGAGATCATAATACGAGGTAGGACATTGGATACTTTCATCCCAAAAAATTAAAGGGTTCCTGCAGGATATTGATTGAAAATTATATAGAAGAACACGTATCACGCTGAAACTACTAGATGGATTTTGATACAACTTGACACAGACATAGTTTAAATGATGGGTTAAAATTGAGGATACTTTTTATCCCTAAAAATAAAGGATTCCTGCGGGATAAGAGTCCAAAGTTATGTTAGCGTTGAAGTAATAAATATCTATAATTATAATAAAGCAATATCTATAATTATAATATAGCAAACAAAGTGAAAAGACAGAAGCGGACACTAAATTTTCGGCCAGGACTTTTTCGCACTTTTTATTGTTTACAAACAAAGTGAAAAGACAGAAGTGGACACTAAATTTTCGGCCAGTGTTTAAGATCCTTTGTGGCACAGTGGTGTCAGTACCCAACTGACGCGCCGTCATTCCCAGGTTCGTATCCGAGTAGCCTCAAATACTTTTGCACTCAACAAAAACTTTTCATGAAGCAATTGTTCCATTAGCTAAATACAGAGGCACCACTGGAGCGTTATCCCTATTGGGCGCGAAGATAGGCCTCTATTTCCGTATATAGTATATACATAGTACTCTGTGCCAGAATCCTTAATGTTTTACATGTTGTACTAACAGAACTGTCTGATGCACTAACTAAAGGAAAGCCGACGTCGTTGCATAATATTTCGAAAACTTACATTACGTACACAACGATCTTGACGTCAGAGACCGTTTTGGCATCAGGAATCTGTAGAGGTTCATGTTTGGCATCGAGTATGTTTTAAAATCCAGAAAGCGAAAATGTATTCTTCGAAAGTACACCTTAAAGGTTTCGAACATTTATGACGTCACTGGCCGAGCTGCAATCGGGTATAGGTAGTTTCGAATAGCACTCCAGATAACGCTATTCTATTCTATTCCACAAAGTGTCTTGGTGGCTGTACAAACATTAATAAATAATAATAAATATATTGGGGACAATTCCATACCAATTACCTAGCCCCAAACTAGGATACCCTGTAATATGGGCACTAGATAACGTACATAAATACGAATATCACATCCATGACTCGGAAACAAACATTTTTGCTCATTACACAAATGATTGCACCTTGCAGGATTCGAACCCGCGAACGTTTGATTTCGTTCCCAGGGTCACTAGCCACTAGACCAACCTATTAATTATTTATTTGCTATTGCAACACAGATAGATTTCTGCCAACAGCCTTCAGTGGCAACCCGACTTGGCCGAGAATAGTTAGAAGACGAAGGCGAGAGCGAAGGTTAGCGAAGCTTAGCGAGCTCCCGCCTTCGTCTTCTAACCTATCACGGCCATGTCGGTTCACTACTGAAGGTCTGTATGTAAGTTTGTTCGCGCATCAAGTAAAAACTACTTGATCGATTGCAATGCAATATTCATTGCAATCTCTCTTAGGGTTTGAGTTAAAAACTGGGCTAGTTAGTATCTTAATCTGATGATTAGATGCCGAGCAATCGATAAAAAACTATTCGACGGCTGAACAAATGTAGTATATTATAGGTACTTTTGGTCCTGGAATAACACGTATGAGTACCTAACTTTTAAATGAAATGACCACGCGGGCAAAGCCGCGGGTACAGCTAGTATTAGTATACAATGTGTAATAATATTAGGTGACAATATTAAACACTAGCAGATGCCCGCGGCTTTGCACGCGTTCATTTTAATATATAGCCTATGACACTAAAAAATAACGTAGTTTTCTATTGGTAAAAGAATTTTCAAAATCGGTTTAGTAGATCCAGAGATTACCGCCTACAACCTCACAAACTCACAAACCTTACCTCTTTATAATATTATATAGTATAGATTAGTATAGAAGTATCGACGTATGTAGGTATTATATTAATTAACCACTTATATCTTGAAATTACAAAAAAAACTATTCATATTGCAATGTCAACTCGATTATTTTTTTGAGTTGGTCTTATAATAAAGGAATGGCAGTTGTTGGTGTACGGCAAGTATTCGGTAGTGAGATGTGCTGGATGCCTGCATTATCAAATAGCAGGTAGTAAGAATTTGGAGCTGGTGATGAGTGATGGTAGGTGGTAACTCATAGTGGCAGGTGGTAAACAATGGTTATATGAGTTGGTGGCAGGTGATGTCGGTTGCTTTGTAGTTATGGTTTGTAGCTCTGGTTAATATCAAAGAAGATGAACTAATTTATTGTAAGTATAACAAAATAATAAAATAAAAATTATTTGCGCTATTATTTTGCCTTTATTGTAAAAAGGCAAAACAATAGCGCATTTACAATTCAAAATTAACATCTCATGAACAAGGAGATATACATAAAATATTATAAATAGATCCAATCAATAAAACTTTGGTAAACTAGTCTTACTTTACCAAAGTTTTATTGATGTTGCTTTGAGATTGAAAAGGAACTTTCATTTGCCAACAGAGTTAAATCTCACAATGAAAAAGAAAATAAATACCCTTCTAAATCTACCGGTGCTTCGGAAATACACCCGTTAGAGAAGAGAGCACCAAGAAACTCTACGGAGATGTAATTTTTTAAATATTTGTTCATTCTTTTGATGAGATTTACTCTTTGTCCAAGTCCTGCCTAAATCCAAAACCCCGAGAGTTTTCAGTTTGAGCTCCAAAATCGCTCCCAAATCTTTACCAAATGCGATACAATGGACGAACTAAACAACGGGCTAGTGAAAATTGTTCACGCTGTCGGATTGGAGGTCTTTAAGACCAACCGCAAAAATAGAACACAAACTCTCTGAGCATACACTCAAACTTATGGCAGAACGAGGTGAGATGAGGCTGCAGTCTGCAGTGGATATGACGAGTTACAGTTTGCATAATAAACAGATCTCCAAGTAGATGCGATACGATTTGTGTTGTTATAATATTAATTGTATTATGATCGCAATAGAGCGAAACAAGGGCTCCAAGGTGTTCGCAAGAAATCTGTCTGTTGGGCAAAGCTTGTTGACAAAGCTGAAGACAGAATCATTTTGTCGAAGCCAGAGATTTTGAGTGAGCTCAGCTTAAGAGCAACAAAGCACCAGGGGACGACAGAATAACGACAGAGCTACTGAAAGCGCTACTTACACCGTACACCGTACACTGTACACCGGTACTTTAAGTCCTTCAGAGGCTGTTTAACTCGGTGATCCTCGAGGGTACTACACCAGAGGCGTGGCACAGGAGCGTAGTGGTGTTATTCTTTAAGAAAGGTGATAACAACCTCTTGAAGAATTAAAGGCCCATTTCGCTGCTGAACCACGTTTACAAGCTGTTTTCGAGAGTATTTACAAACCGTCGGGCTCGTCGACGACTTTCAGCCTCCCGAACAAGCTGGATTCCGAAGGGCTTTAGCACAGTAGACTTCATTCATACGCCCCGGCAGATTATACAGAAGACCGAAGAGTATAATCGGCCACTTTGTCTAGCGTTTGTGGACTACAAGAAAGCCTTTGATTTAATTGAGACCTGGGCAGTGCTAAATATGTACTCGTAGGATGCTGCTGCCCATCTTCCAGTGTGTATTCCCTTAGTTGCCCCCAGTTGGGGTCTTATTCTAAGCCGAGACCACCACGGCCCAAAGTATTTAAGACCTTCTTTTTTAATTATCTTTGTACAGACTTTTTCGTACTTATTGCTTTATTATAACACAGATATTGATTTATTCAAAATTAACATATCTTCCGAGCTAGAGGTTAAAAAAAGGAACCCATTATATTTTCGGGATACAATGTATCTCCAATTTCAACCCAAATTTTAAATTAAAATAGTAGTTTCGGCATGATGCGTTCTTTTTTCTAACAGTTTTAGCTTCTGTATCAAATATAGAGTACCCTCCAAAAAATATTATTTATTTCTTCAAAATTCACATAGCTTTGGCCCCCGATCCCACAGGAACTCTTTATTTTTTTCGAGATAAAAGGTACCCTCAATTTTAACCCATCATATAATCTATGACTGTGCCAAGTTGCATCAAAATCCGTTCAGTATTTTTAACGTGATACGTGTTCCCTTAAATAACTTTCAAGCCCTATCCTGCGGGAACCCTTAAATTTTTCGGAATGAAAAGTATCCCATTTCCCTACCTCGTAGTATGAACTCAAATCATACCAAGTTTCATTTGAATTCATTCAGTAGTATCCTCGTGATGCGCAGCCAAGATACAGACAGACAGATAAAACTTGACAAAACATCTAGATACACATTCAATTCACAACCAATCTATAACAATAACACCAAACACTAACTAACCTATTTGATTTTAAAAACTAACGTGAGTTAAAATCATATTATAAATCTCAATAGAACAGCTAAAAATTAGTTAACGGTTTTTAGGCGTTCTAATGATATTTGTACTAATTAACCTTTCGAAAGTTGGAGTGTGACACGGAAAAGTGTCACAGTCTTCTTCTACAATACTTATAGATGGCACGATATTGTCAAGCAATATAAGGATCTAATAAAATTATAGACTTATTGTATTTGAACACTTAAATTAACACAAACAAACACACACATACACAAACACAAGTCATGCATACGTGATTTTCATTAAGCACGTACCTAGGTACCTTAAATTTTATATGCAGTTAGCAAATATCTAATGCGAATATTGCGAACTCAATTTTTTTTAAACGGTTTTATTCTACCTGCAGACAAATATGTTTCAGCTGTTTGTAAGTTTCAGCGATTTGAACATTTTTATCACCAACTCCTAGATTAGGCTTAGTACTTAGTAATGCATTGTAAAATATACTGAAATTATTAGATCTGAAAGAAAAGATAATGTAGTATTTTATTCTCGAGTAGTTGAGTATGTGTGGCTGTGTTATCAATTTTAGCCTAAGTAAAGCGTGTGATTTGGGTAGCGTGTTTGCCTACTGTGTCTACTCTATACTGCCCTGCGAGCATGGATCTTATCGATCGATAAAATTCCATAAATTTATCGACCGGTAAACAGTTCTTTTTATATCAATTTTATCAAAATGCGGTAGCATGGATCTAGCCTCTCGGTAAATTTTATTGATTCGATAACACGTCGTGAGTTTATCGATTTAAAAAATGGCAACTCGAGGACTATACCATATATCAGATAGACGACTAATAGTCTAAAAAATATTTTTGGCTTAATTTGGCAGATTTTTATTATTTTGAGTTGTTACGGAGAAACTTTTGTCATTTGGAATTCTACCTAACTACCATAAAGTAGTATATTCCTTGAACCTAACCTAAAGTATAACTAGCCATAACTCGTTGCACAATTGCTTGAGACACCTCCCTGACAAGTCTGACATTGCGCTGTCCTAGTGCTATATTATATTCCTGGCCGATGCATCGTTGGTGCAACTGCCCTCGGTGAAAAAGCGTACAGCTGTTAGAACCTACAACAATGATTATAAGTACAGGTAGTTTTTTAGACTGAGTACCTACTAGGTACCATAATAATTAGAGCATTAGACACAATCACAACAAAAGATAATTTCTGGAAATAGAAAAAACGTAACTAAGTATTTTGGTATTATTATGTAAAGTAGATACTACAACATGCGCAGGCAGTCCATTAGATCGACTCCTTCTCAAACGCCCTTAACATCTTGAATGAGGGCGAGGGAAATTTCCTTATAAATTCTGAAAATAATCTTAAAATGCTGTTCTTCCAGATCGAAAGGATCATTGGCATCCCTGAAACTTGCCTCACGATGTTCTGACACCTCCACGTTTTGGCTTATAATCAGAAAAGGAATTTACAAAAAAAAAAGTTTGTCGTGTAACTTTAGAAAGCCGATAAAATTCGATAAATTCGGTAAGATTACCGACATTATATCGACAACAATTGTCAAAAATAAAATTCATGCTTCCTTTTGTTGATATAAATCTATATATTAAATATGATTTATCGAATTTATGTCGTTGTCGATAAGTACGTTCCGTGCTACTGAACTCGTATTATCGAATATTAACGTGAAACTTAATTAAAAAAGTCCGTAAATTTATCGATCGATAAGATCCATGCTTGCACTGCTGTGACTATAAAAAATACCACAGTCCTGTGAACTGATTCCTTGTTTTTGTTTTTACCTACCTATACCTTTACGTACCTATTTAACCTTACCTTTCGCATGTTTCTGAGGGTACAAGGCACTCATTTTTTTCTTAGATCTGAAGAAGAACATAAATTATGATTATCTACTGGGTAAGTAGGTATTATACAAAACTGAAAACTTTTCATCGACAAAAGTAATATAATTTAAATTGTACATTTGAAGAAGTTCACACATGAATTTGTACCTTATAAACAATGAGATTTTACCAATAGAGACGTCATACCCATTATAAAATACTAAAAACATCGCGAAATTGTACTATAGCTACTTACATAGAAGTTAAGTAACTATATTTGCATCACTGAAGAGGCTAAAAGATCACAGAGATATACAGAACCACGTCGTCAGAAAGAGATAAACATAATATTCTCAGTTACCGTGAGTTGCAGTGAGCGGCCGATCGCCAATCACCGCCGATGACGACCTGTGAAGTCACGTGCGTCGGCTAGCAGCTAGAGTAAACTGGGGCAAAATGGATAGAAGAGTTGATTCAAGATGAAAAGCATATGAATTTTTTGAATAACAAATACTTTCGTAGTAATAGTTCTATATATCCCGGAGAACACCCTTAATATGTTCGCCGGACACTTGTGACACGCGCGTAAAGCTTTTCTTTTGTGAATTGCTTATAGAATAAATTGCATAATAATGTTATATAACACTTTATGGTAGGAATGTAGTTGCTATATCATCGATTTTGGGGGGTGGAGGGAGTAGGGGGGGAAGATGTAGGAACTCCCCTTTTGAAGGAAAAGTTGCGCAGCCCCCCCCCCCCCCCCTACCCGAGTTTAAAAAAAAACATCCTTACTTCTGATGCCATAGATTAAAGGTGGGGGGTAGAGGGCTACCCCCTGGTACCTCTCTCCCCCCACGGAGATGCTTAGTTTATGAGATATTTCAGTTTTAAATTTATTAAGGTAGCAGGGGGTAGCCCTTCACCTCCCACATCCACCCCTCACCTTAAATCAATGTCATCTGAAGTAAATTTCAAAGTAAGGACGGAAAAAAAACTCGGAAATAGAGGGGCTGCGCAACTTTTCCTTCATATGGGGAGTTCCTGCCTCCCGCCCTACCCCCTCCACCCCTCCCCACCCCCAAAATCAACGGTATAGCACTACAGTTTAGCTCATTTTATAGCTAAAACAATAAAGAACATCGAAAAATATACTATTAAACTATCAAAAATATACTCACGTTAACATTTTCCCGCCAAAAGTGACGAGACACTTTGAAGCACTTTGTGACAATCGTCACTCGCAGGACACTAAACACAAAATTATTTTAATATGTTCTTTACAGACAAATACAAGCTATAAATAACTAAAAACAAAACAAATAAAAACTCACTGCGCGGTTGATGAACTCGCTATGACCGAACCATTTTATTATCCAATAAAATCCTTCGTTTTAAGTTGTTTTCAAATATATGTAACAAAAATACAATACTCTATCCTAATCCAATACAAATAGGGTTGCAACTCCGCTAGACTCCCCGACTAAAGATCGTCAGCCGTGGCCTTTAGGGGTTGGAGCGCAGACTGATGATCGTCAGCCGTTGGCAAGCCCAACATCCCCTAGCATCATACGAACTAACAACGCTGTGCGATATCATCGCGTTCTCTCTGTCGCTCTTACACGTAACTCACTACTTGTCTCGTTCGTGTAGGTGGCGAAGCGGCAACATCGCAGCAGTTGATTTAGAGTAAAATTAAATTTATTATTTTCCATTTACAATGTAGTTTACAGTACTTAAAAATTAAAAGACACATTCTTCTTGCCTTTCACAGTCGTCCCAGTGTATATACTGCGCTTTCTAAACATTGTAGATGGCATTTTTGATTAATTTTTCATGTTTCGGAAGTCGCGTGTATTTACGTGTTGCGTCGTTGTCTGTTTGGGACTAAGTCGACACAGGCTGATTAGCTTGTAATTACTTTGCCACGCAAAGCGGGGTACAACGTATCTACCTCAGTTTATATATAACATCATTGCTTATAAACTTGGGATAAGGCTCACAATAGGTATATCTAAAAAATACATAATCGTCAATAACAGCAACTATTGTGTTACGTACTTATTTAAGCGATCAAACGCTTGTGGCGATCTTTGTAAAGCTTCTTTCTGGATCTGGGGAGTTTTTCTTTTGGTTTACCCATTTTTTCATTCACTTACAAGCTCCAGGTCAAAATGAACAATAGTAGCGCAGGTCCACCTAGCAACGCGGCTCGCCGCGGAATGGCAGAATTGGCAGAGACCGCGAAGCAAAATACGTAGATTACCGTGAATGAGTAGTGCGGCACGAAATTGATATCGCTCCGGATTGAAGAACGTAAGCGCCATTCTAGAAAATTCCCAATTACACATAAATTGTTAGTTTTTCCTAAGAAATTGTACAATGACAGGTATAATATCATATCGAAATACCATTAAACGTAGGATATATTTACGGAAATGTTTATTTTCAGATGTGTTTGGCATTTTTTTTCATCGAGCCAAATAAGTGCACTCATGTTTTGGGGACAATAATATTGTTATTTATATTCTTGAGTATCATATATTTAAATTTCAGTAGGGTACAGTGAGTAGTTTTTGAACAGGATCGGGATTACTTTGTGTCATTTGCCCATTTCTGCCCCTTAAAAACTGGTGTAATCCGTTATCCGATAACTAGAAGCCGAGCGAGCAATCGATAAAAACTTTATGACGGCTGAAAGAATTTTGTTTAAATGTTGGTATATTGGTATGTCAGGTCTTGGAATAGTAATAGAGTTCTTTTAACCTAGAGAAATGGCCACGTGTGCGAAGCCACGGGTGCAGCTAGTCTTAAATATTTAAGTTCAATACATCGACCTTATTAAACAAAGGAGGACTAGGGACCAACTATTCAGCATGGACCGCGTATATTAGGTGCAACGCACACAATCGGCCTCAGTCGTAATCGGAGTTGCGTTGGTGTAACACGCGCGTGTACTTTACCACATTATTATTCGGAATTCGCAGCAAAAATGCCTTCCTGTTCTTTTATAAGGTGCACAAATAGCTCAAGAACCAAAAATAAGTTGCACTGCATTACTTTTTACTCGTAAGTACTATAAATCATAATTTTCTTTAAAATTCTACGGATTGATATTGTTTGAAATCGCCATTTGCAGAAAGGGACAGAAATATACGATTCGTAAGAGTGCGAAAAGCCAAACGGCGTATAAAAGTTTGATCAAGGCCCTATTTCATAAAACTATAGTACACTGACAAATGTCAATCAAACCGACAATTGTCATTCAAACTATAGAAATGTCGTACATTTTTGTTATATGAAACGCAGGGTTTGCGTATTCGACTGACATTTTTAGGTTCATTATGATTAGTAACTTTATGAAATAGGGCCCGGATCTCTTTGTACCGTCAGGAAGAAAAAAATTACATAGATTATAGAATTGATTTTATTAACTTAAAAATTGCATACCTATTTTATTTTAATCTACCTACCTACCTTGTTTATATTAGAAGCGTCAACATAATAGATAATTTCTAACATGTTCCTGAAATTTCTTCACATGTTTATTTTGTCTACTCTACACCCACTGATATGTTAATTGTTATTAATAGTTTTCTTAAAGACGAACTGTGGAAACATAAGTGGCTACGAGTTGTCAGAAGATAGAGGGAAGAGCACTGATCTCTATGGATAGGCTCTGACGTACTTTCGTTTGTGCCGATTCAAAGCGCAACATCGAGCGTACAATAGTACAAAAAAGTATATACGTTAACTACTTACTAACGTAGTAAATACATTAGTTCCGTGGACGCTCACGACTGCCAAAGTACTGCTATCAGCGCCAACAGCGCCAAAGTGGCGATAATCAAATGAGCTAATTGCGACGTTCGTCAATAGTCTGTATAGAGTACTAGTAATACGAGTATGCAGTTGTCTATTGGGAAGAGCCAGATTGGCTACCCAACAATAACAGTTGATTATATTCAATACACTTCAAATCAGAACATATATAAACAACTCACAAAGGATATAATTAGGAAGATATTAATAAATAATAGTTTGAAAAAACTAAAAAACACGCTTTATATAGAAAACCAAACTAAAAAATAGAAAATAAATTTTAATAATTTTGAATTGAGAATAGTGTAAAAAATTCTAATAAATATAAATGAATAATAGTGTACATAAATAAGAAAAAAATGTTTTATTTCAAAAAAATCGTGGGGTGCATGGGTCAATAGTTATAAATATTTCATTGACAGATATGAGAAGAAGGATTATCATTTCGATAATATCTTAAAAAGCACCCCACGCTTTTTTTTAAATAAAACATTTTTTCTTATTTACACTATTAAAATTTATTTTCTATTTTTTAGTTTGGTTTTCTATATAAAGCGTGTTTTTTAGTTTTTTTAAATTATTATTTATTTTCTACTATTTAGTTTGGTTTATTTATAAGAGAGTTATTTTTTCCTTTTTTTTTCGAATTATTGCATTGTCATCGGTATTTGATAGGTGTGCAAAATTTGAATGAAATGTGACCGTTTAAAGTGGGTCAAAATAGCGTCCAAAGGAGTCGGTTACAAACATACAAACATACAAGTGAAGCTAATATAAAGCGTATAAAAAGCGCAGGTCCATATTTTTGGGTAGGTAATATGTACTTACCTATATTAAAGAGCATATTACCTTATTGGCATATATAAACAGCAGCGAATTTGAAAAAAAAAATGCGATTTCTTGGCCATTAATGAGTTCGCGTCAATAGACAGGAAAAAAGAAGGAAGTGATATATTTTCTGAGATATTTGGGTATAAACCATTTATTATATTAGGAGATTTTAATACTCATCACCAATCATAGTGGTAATTCTAGTACCGATTGTCATGGAGTAGATCTATTACAAATAATTGACCACTATAATTTATGTTTATTGAATACCGGATTCCCAACCCGACGTACAAAGCCTAATGAAGGCATTAGTTTAACTATTTGTACTCCAAATTTAGCATGACAGTTATCCTAGTACACGCTTTCATCAACTTATGGAAGTAACCACTTCCCTATAATCATCTCTTCTCCAGAAAAAGCCACAACTACAATTCAGAAACCTCGCCTTAAGTACAGAATTAAAAATGATGATTGGGACAAATTCAAATCTTGCGTGGAAAGTAAAATTTCTAATCTACCTGATATATCCAAAAGTAATACTACTAGCTGTTCTGACGCCCTAGCTTAAACAATTTTAGGAGCTGCAGACGAAGTTTTCCCTCTTAAAAAACCGATAATATACCTTCTTCACCCTGGTGGGACAGTTATTGCACTCAAGCTGTTAATAAACTAAAAATAGCTGAGAAAAATTACACCACAGATATGACCCCTTGATAATTTTGAAACTCTCTCTCTGATGTAATAAATAAGACAAAGAGTTTTTTGAAAGATGAAAAGTCTGCTGGATGGAGGAGGTTTTGCCACTCCATCTTACCAAATTCACATCCTTCTACAGTTTGGAATAATATCAGAAGATTCAAATTTGGCATGAGTAACTCGAATCAATGTCCCTTACCCTCTACAATGTATAACTCTTTCTTAGACAAAATTGCACCACCATTTGTTGCTCCTTCGCTACCATTATTAGTTTGTATCCCGCCACAGCTTAATCCAAAATCAGATTTGAACTCTGTTTTTTCTTTAAATGAGCTGAATGGGGTTCTGTCTAACCTGCGTGACTCTGCACCAGGTGAAGATGGTATCCCATAATCGTTTTTAAGACATTTAAGTGACAACACACTACAGTACTACCTCAACATAATTAACTCCATTGTGATGTCGGGCAAAGTACCTCGATCTTGGAAGTCCCAAATAGTCATACTAATAATTAAACCTAATAAATCATCATCATCTGTATCATCATACCGCCCTATATCACTTTCTTCAGTTATTGCAAAAGTAACTTATCACCTAGTAAAAAACCGCCTAGAGTGGTTTGTTGAAAGTCGTGGTTTGCTTGCTGACTCTCCGCATGGTTTCCGTCGCGCCAGAAGCACATTAGATAGCTTGAGCATTTTTGTGATGGATAATTGTTTAGCCTTCACAAGTAATGAAGCCGTTGTAGCAACCTTCCTAGATATCAATTCTGCATATGATAGCGTTCTTTTACTTAAAGGGGAAAATGCATTTACTCCATGTTCCTCCAATGGTTTGTAACTTTGTACTTAACATTCTTTATAACAGATCAGTTAAATTAGATAACTCTGACGAAATCAGATACGTTTGCAAAGGTTTGCCACAATGCTCTGTTATTAGTCCATTACTGTATAATATTTACACATATAATTTGGAAAAAAACATAAATAGCCATGTAAACGTTCTCCAGTATGCAGATGATCTTCTTCTATATTGATCAAACCATTCCATAATAACTCTTGTTCAAATATGACAGTTGCTTTAAATAGTTTAAAGTCCTGGTTAGATCAAAATGGCCTGGAGCTATCTGTTACTAAAAGTAATGTTGTTGTCTTTTCAAGAAAACGCCAACCTCCTCCATTTAATATTTGGTTTAACGGAGAACCAATACCTATTCAAAATGAGGTCAAATTTTTAGGATTAGTTTTAGACTCCAAACTTACATTTGTCCCGCATTGCAATTATGTTGCAACAAAATGTGAGTGGCTTCGTAATATTTTACAATGACTCTTGAGAGTCTGGTGGTGAGCCCATCCTTCTTCTTTAAGGCTTGTTTACAACGCTCTAATAAGAAGTGTCATAGATTATGGCTCATTCTTGATGGAGCCTTGTATCCTTTCCGGAATTAAAAACTTGGATGCTATCCAAGCCAAGGCTCTGAGAATAGTTACTGGAGCTATGAAATCAAGTCCCATAAATGCACTTCAAGTCCAATGCGTTGATCCTCCGCTACAATTACGTCAACAGTACCTATCTGATAAATTTATTTTCCGCTCTCTTCGACTCTCAAAACACCCCATATTCTCCAAAATACACTTTTTATCTAAACATGTTACTTCACGTTCTGGTTATTGGTTACACCACAAACCTCCGCCCTGTATAAGTGGCATAAGTTTGTTAACTCACAGACACCTTTTCATAGTAACGAAAAACTGTCCATCTATAATGTTAATTATGATTGTTTGACTCAGTCCCCCAACGTCAACTACAGTATTGGCATTGATAGAGACGACCCCAACGCTAATTCTAATTTCAACTATATTGTTGACGAAAGATGGCATGGTTGGCATCACATTTATAGTGACGCATCCAAGCATACGTCTACAGACTGTGTTGGGGTGGGCGTCTTTCACCCCCAGTACAACATAGTGCAAAAAAATAATTTCCCCCTGAAACATCTTCTTTCACAGGCGAGTGCTTCTTAAGGGCATTAGAATATGTTCTAATGATGAAACTTCCTAAAACAGTTATCTTTTCTGATTCATTAAGTGCTTTGCAGTCACTAGCAAAATTCCCATTTAAGCGTCAATCGGACATACCTATTATTAATGAGGCAAGGTATAAACTGTACCTATGCACACATCTAGGTTATTCTGTTTCGTTCACTTGGATCCCTAGTCATTGTGGTATTAGAGGCAATGAAAGAGCCGACCGATTAGCTAATGAAGCTTTTTCGTGTGGAGATATATTTCCTTACTTAAACTATTACCACGATCTTGCATAATTGCCAAAGGTTTTTCTTCAGGAAACCTGGAGCAAAGTCTGGAGTAGCAGTGTCCAACTTAAGGGCAAGGACTATTTCAAAATTCAGACAAATATAGTAACAAAGCCGGGGTTTTCAAGTTTAAAATTAAGCAAGAAAGCATTATCTACATTAATAAGAATGCGTTTAGGCCATGTTTGCAGCCCAGTGCATCTCGCAAGGCTTCGAATCGTTGATTCCCCTTCCTGTGCATGCGGCGAGGACGTGGGCGATATTAATCATATAATTTTTTCTTGCCCTCAATATGATCAATCCACATTGATTAAGACCTTGGCTACCCTTAAGATCAATTTTCCTACCAATATAAATTGCATTAAATGTATATATGGCAATATCAGAATATATTATTTCTTACAATATAATATTAAGTATAATAATAAGTAAAATTGTAAATATTATCTGTGTGTATATATTATGTTTTATGACCTCATATTTTCTATTTCTTAGTACCATAGTAACCTTGTACCACCTATTTACTTACTCACCTGATTCACAATAATTCGTTTCCTATTGTCCGACTCTATCTCACCCATATTTTCCTTTCTCAATGGTTTCCCCGTTTTTAACTAAATATGTAAATAAGTCTTATAAAAAACATAGAACCCATTCATTGTAAACGAAATAACTTCGAAGAATGAATAGGAAACTTGAAAAACATGCAGAAGAAGCAATAAAAAAACATGACTCTGGCAGATACACATGAAGTGTTAAGCCAATACCTCCGAGGAGGGGGAAAAAAAAAAGAAGTCTATTGTCAATGTCAAAACAGTGATCAGTTGTCAGTGTCAGTGGTTGTAAACTTGTCATGCCTGTGTCAGTTGTAGGTTGGAAATAGTTGGAAATGTTCCCAAAATCGAATAAAACTATGATCTCATAAATTCAAATTTGCTTTACTCATAATTCTAACAAAACAATAGAGCCAGTTTTAAGTGTCGTGAAAGTGTATTTTACGTATGTAAAATCATGCAGCAATCTCCATTTGAGAATATCTTCAATATTATCGGCGGTATAACCGAAGGGAATGAAAAGCCGATGAAACATGGATTTTACAATGCGTTTGCGCTATTTATATTAACTGTGTGTTGCGCTGCGGTTTATGTGTTATTTCTTATCCTTGAGCCTTTCTTCAAGCCTTTATTTTGGGCATTGTTAGTCGGTTCTATTCTCCATCCGTTCAAATATAGGTTGTCGAATAAACTGAAGTCATGGTTCGAAGATCTGAGCAAGTCGAACACTTCTGTGATAGTTGGCCTGTTGGTGATACCTGTAAATGCTATAAATTTCGCTTCAGACTCGGTGGGGCAACAGTTCAGAGAACATTATAAAGTAAGTAAGCCATTCATGAAACATATAAGTGAATATTCTAATTAAATTTGAATGAATCATGTATGTATGTGTAAAACAAACAATCTGTAAGCTGCTGTCATCAAAATGATTGTATCTAGGTTCTCACTTGTTGAAGAGTAGATTTAAATGGATTAGATTTTCATCTTCAGCTGGAATGTTACAATTAGTGGTTACTTGCTGTATGCTGTAGGTATGTGTAAAACAAACAATCTGTAAGCTGCTGTCATCAACATGATTGCATCTTCGCTTGTTTAAGATTAGATTTAAATGGTATTAGACATCATCAGCTGGAATGTGACAATTAGTGGTTACTTGCTGCATGCATCCAACACTCCATGTGTCTTCCCAGATTGCCTACTTATGGAGGAATGTACATTAACCAACCCACAATTTTAGGGGGATCAGAGAAGTTCTGGAAATTTTTCTTTACAGGTGGGTTCTACCCCTTCCCCCAACCCCCACAGCCCCTAAAATCGTGAGGCGCCAATCTACAACTTAGCCTCTACCACAGAATAAATAATAGTACAAGTACAGAAGGATAACTGAGTAAAGTCATTTAAATAAATAGCGACTCGCTACTAATATAAAAAAATATATATATATAAAATAAATATAAAGTGCAATTTAACATGCACATTGCTGCAATCTTTCAATTATATTTACCTAGAAGGCGCTCGCCCATCGCGTGCAGGCTAGAATGCACCGTATCACAACGCGCGAGAACTTCCATTGCTCTAACCGTTTCAGAATCGCTCCGTCCATTTTTCGCTCGGTAGGGTTGTATTAAGATATGACTAGGTGCTTGTACTACTAATTATTCTCTGATATGTTATGACTTAGATATTGTAACAGAATAAATAAGTAATAATGTATTACCTATGTTGTTACTTATTATTATAAATTAAAATAGTTCTATTACATACAATGACATTCTTATCAGAATAGACCTACTACCTCATTTTTACTACCTACCTATCCGGTTTTCAGAACACCGATAAGTTTAGTGAGTTTAGTGTATAAGTGTCGTTGGTTGATTATGATTATATCCTATAGGTATTGCACTTTGATGAATAAAGGTGTTTGAATTCCTTGCTTTATAATGAGTGAAAGTCGTCATTTCTATCACTATTCAAACAGCCGAATGCTATGCAATACCTTCTAGGTTACTTCTTGGTACTCATAATTAAAACATGAATAAAATTTGTCAATAACTTTACGTAAGTAGGTACTTTATCGCTAAGTACAAGGTGTGCGACTCATCGAGCGCACGCTTGACACTTGACTGAACGGACCCGAATATTGCGCCCTCGAATTTATTTGTACTTGTTATTTAGTGCGAACGCCCTGCCTCTACTCACCTCCACCATAAAGAACAGTTTGTTTGTACATATTCTCAAAATATGTATCAGTATAACAGATTGAGGATCCCAAAGTTGCATGTTCCAAACATACCATTTTGAAACTACACTCTCGGCTATACCCTTTTTAGTGTAAAAAGTGTATTTTTATGGGATGCAAAGTACTTCAGGATTAAAACTATCTTTAAAACAAATTTCATCCGAAACTGTCATGCCGTTATAGCGTGATTGGGGAACAATTATCTAAACTTACAAACTTTCATATTTATAACAAGTAGGTAGGACAAGCAGGTTCTGTATGGCATCCTTCAACATCAGTTTTATTCGTTATTTATCTTATTCAAAGTTACCATATGCCTAAAAATAATGATTAAACTAATTGTGGAAATAATAATAAATTATTACAAAAAAAACATAAAACCCGACTGCAACCAAAACTGGATAGAGGCAAACAAGCTTAATAATATTGATTTTGAAATATAAGGTACAGTCAGAGGCATAAGCAGTAGCTAGCCAGGTTCTAGGTGATCCCGTCAAAGGAGAAATTAAATGAATGATGCTTCCGACTGTACCTTGTATTTCAAACTGAAGAATTGTCTGTATTTTTGTTCACAGTCAGTTTTTATGTTTTTTTGTAACAACGTATTTTTATTTTAAACATTTTAGTGTTCCGGATATATTTCAGGAATGCTCTTTCAAAGACCTTTATTTTGATACCTCACACTATAGGTTTTGGTCATTTTTTGTTCCGTTGGAAATACAATATGGCAGCTATCAGCCGCCATATTACACTTCATATATCCTATAACACTCTCGTGATCTAGACAAGTCCAATGATACCTCATTTATCACAATCCATCAAGCCGTTTAGGCTAAGAAACATACAAACAAACAATACATACACAACCCTCCGCAGTCAGGTAAAAATAAATATATAATTTCAAGAAAAATATGTTCAAATTTGTAACACGTATATCCACACCGGTCTCACAGACCGATTAGTGTACCGCTACATACCGCTAAAATAAAAATCATTGGGCAATGTCTCCCTATATGAAAAAACAATGACTTGACTTCTTGGTTATGGCCTCTGTGGCTTGTTGTCACAATTCTGCCAATGTCCGTGATGATATTTTCATAAACTATGGAGATGATGTTTTCTATACCGATTAATATAATTCTGGTATTCTCCCTTATTTTTCGGAATACGACTTACGTGACATTGGCGGAATTGTGGAATGGCAACTCCACAAATGCCATAAAACAAGAAGTGAGTGAGTGTTTTCTAATAATATGGTTGGTATCTCTAAGAATGTGGTTGGTGGTGGTGTTTCAACTAGAATTTTGGGAAAACATCATAATTTAATATTGTTTATATTTATATGTATAGGTAGATTAAATACAGGCTTCAGAATTTCGGTCCCACAGACCATGCGTGGGAATATGTGTTATTCCTAAGAAGCGGGCACCCTCCATGCACTTGAATCCACAGCTCAGCTCCACATGTGGATCCGTGGACACCTTTATCTCCTCTTAAATCCACAGGTGGATCTGTGGATACTACCTGTTCCTCTTAAATCCACAGATGGATCCATGGATACTTCGTTTTCCTCTTAAATCCACAGGTGGATCCGTGAATATTTTTATTCCTTTTCAATCTACCTATATAATATGGCTGAATTTTACTACTAGTCTAGGATCAATAGTTTCAGAGTTATAGCTCTTTTAAGTTTGACATCTGTCATCCAAAAAGAAGATATTGATGAGATCCATCACTTCTGTAAAGAAACTACTAGTCTAGGATCAATAGTTTCAGAGGTATAGCCCTTTTAAGTTTGACAGCTGTCATCCAAAACGAAGATATGGATGAGACCTATCACTTCAGTAAAGAAACAATTTTTCGTTAGAAAATTACTTGTCTTTTTCCCATAGAGCGCCCCCAAAGGTTAGCCGTGGTGGGGAAAACGTTTTTTTTAAAGAAATCCCCACTTCTGGTAGTTGTGGGGATTTTGGGAAAACTATTTTAGCTTTTTCCCGAAATCACCACTGGTGTGAATTTCAGAAATAATCCCCTGAAGTGTCCTTGATGGTTAGCAGATTGTGGATTCAAGTGGCATAGAAAAATATTATTATTTTTGATTCCTTTGTTTGTGGATCGAAGTGGCATATAAAATGATGTTTAGAATTGAATCCACTCAATGGTAGATTTAAGAGGAGATAAAGGTTTCCACGGATCCACATGTGGATCCGAGCTGTGGATCCAAGTGGACGGAGGGAGCGGGCATAGGAAGGTTAAGGATGCTGCAGTGTTAAGTACTTTTTTTATCTTTAGCAATACAGTCATGTTTACTTTTTCATTTGCTGACAGATGAATTTATTGGATTGAGTTGCCATGATATACAAAAATCTTATTGTTAGTTCTCTCTTATGCTGTGATCAACCTATTTCTACACAGACTCTATTGTAAGATATTATGCTTCATCTGCAATTTGAGGCTTAGTCAATTTGTATGCAAACTTGCTCACTAATTAGTCTTGGTATTTATGTTTCAGACTGTGATAGGTCTGCTGTCGGCAATATTTGTGTTGCCTTGGCTGTACAACTCAGTTCCCCGAGGACTGTCGTGCTTGTTCTGGCAGTTCAGTAGTTTTGTGAGCTTCTCCACCACGCTGCTGATCAGCGTTTGCAGCTCTTACATTGTAAGTATACTATATGGAGAAATTGCCCATAAAAATCTTCTCTATAACTTTGAAGAGTATTTATTTGCAAAATATCTATATCTATCTATACCTATAATAAAGCAATAAGTACGAAAAAGTCTGTACAAAGAAGATAATTTAAAAAAATGGTCTGCGGTACTTAAAATAAGCTACTGAACAAGAGTATAACATTTTTAAAAATCTTTTCTCTCTCATTGTCTGTATGTTTGTTTGCGTATCATGTAAAAACTACTGGACCAATTTCGATGCGATTTTCACTGTTGGATAGTTTTGGTAGGCTTAAAAACTGGGGTAGGTACCAAAAAAAGTAGTAGTAGTAGTAGGAGAAAAAAGTACCTCAATCCGATGACTAGAAGCCGAGCAATTGAAAAAAAACTTTAATGTTGGTGTATTGTTATTTTAGGTCTTGGAATAGCATATACTTTTAATCTACATAAATGACGCGTGCGAAGCCCTGGGCACAGCTATTTATTAAAAAATATTCATTATTTACTACCATACCCAAACGCGCCAAAAAAAATACGTTTTCTTGCCCATACATGAAACAAGTGTCGATCGATATAATAGTAAATTGTATGACAAGTGAGCCGAGCCTCATAATATTTTGAATCCAGCGCGGATTGAAGGATTCTTCAGAAGAATCCTGAACGTAACGAAGGATTACGTCGCCCGAGGAAAAATAATTTTGCGTCCGAGTGATACACTCTACTTTTCATCCCTATGAGAAAATAAATAAAAGGCGCTTTTCGATACTTTACAACTCATATATTTATTTAAAAGAGTACTAAATAGACTAAAAATAAACAACTTAAAATAAACTAGAGGCTTAATCTTAAAAAATATCTTCACTTATTTTATTTTATTTATTATTCTTTAATTTGTCTCTTCATTTATTATATTCAAAATTTTGCGAAGATCTCGATTGGAATGTCATTATTGGTACTGGCTGCCAACGTGTGAAGGTTGCTTACATTTGGGTAATTCTTGAAAATAGGCACAGGTTTCCAAAAAGGACTTCGCTTCTTTTGCATTTTCCCACTCAATAAAATTGTTACATAAAAGTTTTACCAAGTTTTACAAAAATACCAGGGTACAAAAAATCCACTACAGTACACACAATTCCATACAACTTTGCTGGCGCCTATTCAAGCAGCGCGGCAAGGTCGACTTTGCCCAAAGAAGGTTGTCGAAATAATGACCACATTACTAGTATTGTTTGAGTAAACATAAAAAATAACTAAAACAGCGAACAACCGTTTTGCACCGCGCTCTCTCATTGGTCAACTGTGAATCCCCCGTATTTATATTCTCTTTGCTGTGAATCAGCAACCCTTCATCTGATCAGCAGTGCTATTACGCAATGTTGATCATATCGGTTTCAAGCCGTCAAATTCATTAGTGCCTTGCGATAGAGTCGAAATTGCTATTAAAAAAGTGACAATCTGATTGAAGCCAAGTTCTGTGGTCGGGGCCCAGTACCGGAGTTGAATTCCCAACTGGAGAATTTACATTTTGCACATAAAAAAATATATTTGATGGCTTATAACTTGAATATGGCCGAGCTGAGGCGGCCATATTCAAAAAACGGGGCCATGCCCCGTTGAATTGATACAATGTTACATTTCATAGTATTCCTTCAATTGAAGACCATAATTTACATTAATAATTTATGTGTTTTTGTTGGTCAAAAGCTACGAATAAGTAATAAGTCAGGAAACGTAACAGCGTTAATAAAATGACCCAACAAAAGTCGTGCCCAAGTAGGTGGGGCTTAAAAGTCGTGTCCAGCGCGTCATCAGTCGGACATTTTTCATGCAAGCGAGCACACGTCATATCTTCGCGTACGTTTTAGTTTTATCATTGTGAACTGCAGCTGTGAAACATCATGCCATCATGTGTTCTGAAGAGGTGCAGGAGCCATACAAGATTAAAATGTCCAGGGATCACTTTTCACTAGAAGTAGTTGCAAAATTATAATTATATTCAAAGACGTTCAAATAGATTATCAGACCGCGATGGTCAATACTATGCAAAATGAAGTCAGTCAATTTTTGCACTAAAGTTTTTTTTTCTACTCGATGAAATTTTGAAATTAAGCTGTTATTTTTTCACGCAGATGATTCATACCGAAGAAACGTCAACATATTTAGGAGAATACTAAACAAAATGAGAAAATAAACAATAATGAGTGATTACAGTTGGTATGTAATATAGGTTCGGCTTTTTCGACTCATGGGAATATCAATAGCATTAAAAAACAGTTCATAATTTGGTCGAATTAAAGCACATTTAATTTTGGCTAATGAAAATTCACCTTCTGCAAATTTTGAAGTGTTTGATTTACCGGAGTTGCTCAAAAAAACAAATAATGCAAACCCTCAAGCACATTAGGCACAAAAACTTGTAAGATTTCACTATTATTTTTTGCACTTCATATTTTGAAGTGTTTGATTTACCGGAGTTGCTCAAAAAAACAAATAATGCAAACCCTCAATCACATTAGGCACAAAAACTTGTAAGATTTCACTATTATTTTTTGCACTTCATATTTTGAAGTGTTTGATTTACCGGAGTTGCTCAAAAAAACAAATAATGCAAACCCTCAAGCACATTAGGCACAAAAACTTGTAAGATTTCACTATTATTTTTTGCACTTCATATTTTGAAGTGTTTGATTTACCGGAGTTGCTCAAAAAAACAAATAATGCAAACCCTCAAGCACATTAGGCACAAAAACTTGTAAGATTTCACTATTATTTTTTGCACTTCATATTTTGAAGTGTTTGATTTACCGGAGTTGCTCAAAAAAACAAATAATGCAAACCCTCAAGCACATTAGGCACAAAAACTTGTAAGATTTCACTATTATTTTTTGCACTTCATATTTTGAAGTGTTTGATTTACCGGAGTTGCTCAAAAAAACAAATAATGTAAACCCTCAAGCACATTAGGCACAAAAACTTGTAAGATTTCACTATTATTTTTTGCACTTAATATTTAGGTTCGATAGGAATTTTTATTTTAGCTGTATATGCGTATCTATTTCAATTAGAGACAGTCTTTCATAGATTTGAAACTGATCTTCAATAAGGTTATTTTCAGGAGAATAATATCAACACTGAATGTAATGACGGTGTTGAAGAAGAACCAAGAAAAACAAAATTAAAAAATAATCTTATTTCAACCGAAGTCTTTAGTTTTGAAGAAAGAGGATCATGCGTTACGCCGATAAATATACCATCATCAGATATTCAGTGGTAGAAAAAGAAAAACTACATGACGTTTTGGATCAAAGCGAAAAATATATTAAAGGTCTCTAAATCAATGTGCAGTCAAAAAAAACCCGAATAGTAAATGGACAAAGAGTAACAGTATATACTAACTCATTGAAACCAGTGACCAAAAGTCAGTCCAAAACTGGACTTCTAGGACTCCTCATATGTATTTCAAGTTTTAAATTACTTTTTGCACAGCTAGTAGAGGTACAAATATAGAAATTTATTTAACCATATTAAGCCAAGATCATATTGAGTTGTTTTTGGAGTAACCCGCAACCACGGCCGTTGCAACAATAACCCAAACGCCTGACAGTTTATGGAAATATATAAAAATAATTTACTGAACTTGAACCTCAGCTCTAAATTCACAGGCTACAACCAGCATACCATTGGAGGACATTCCGTTTTAAATTTCTCAGAATCCGTCTTCACTACATTGCGAAGAAAGATTCTCTTTTAATGTCTTCTAGACAAAAACTTAATAAATTAATTATATTTCGCGGGACAAAGAATTCAATGAATTGTAAAAAGTAAGCCAAAAAAAAAACATTGTACAATAATATTGTTTTATTACTGACTTGGTCCAGTCCACTTATTGCATAACATCGTCCACGCCGCTATGACTCAGCTGTCATAGCAGACATTGCAGCACGCGCGTGAACCAATCCCTGCTTTCGTTCTGAATTTAAACCAATCACCAAGCATGTCTATTTGTAACCTCGGAAGTGATTCGTACTTTGAATCTTACGTCGTTTTGGTTTGAAGAAGGGGCACTTTTAATGTGGCATTTGTTCTGAATTAGATTTCCTGACTTATTATTTATTCGTAGGTCAAAAGTCTTATTCTAAGAAAAAATACTGACAGTAGTGTTATTGAGGAGAATTTGACTTCACCTGACATGATAGAAACAGCAACCAAAGTGACGAACGATCTATTACCAGCAAAAATTAAGAAAATATTTTGTCAAATGTTTTTTTATTAAAAGTAGGTAGGTTTCCTAATGCATGAGTTTAGATAAAGTAGTGCATGAAACGGCACATAGATATTATCACACTCGTGTTTTAATAACTCCCGTTATGCAACCGTTTCATAAAATACTATTAAAAAATAAAGAAGTTTGAGGAAAAAACTACCGTAAAAATAAGCGTTTTTTTTTCAGTCTCCATACAAAAATGTTAAATGGCTATTTTACAGTATTAATATATATTTTTAAATATGTCTCATGAAAAGAATTGTTATCATGATAGTGAAAAAATATTAAAACTACAGCAAAAACGCTCATAGATATAAATTAAATTAAAACCTTTTTAAAAAATGAGTAGGTAATATTGATGCTACAAATAACAATTACTTACAGTAGTCGCAGCGGATCTGTGTGGTTGTGAAGTGAGGCTCTGTGAACGATTGCGTAGGTACCGCTGTGAGGATAAAACAGCATAAAGTAGGAGCGAGATAGATGATGCGGAAAACGCAAGCTAGTGAGCGAGGCAGTTATACAATGTTGTCGTCACCTTCAACATTGGGATTGCGCCTGAAAAATAGCAGTTTACGCAGCGACTTGCACACAACTTCCGAGACACAAAGTTCCGCTGCGGCTACTGTGTTTCATTTTCATATAGCGATAATGAATGACAGTTAATTTAATACAATTCCTAGTTTAGTAAACATGGAATTTTATTGAATGTTCCAGACGTTAACAATAGTCCTGGCCTACCTCATAAGCGTCTACATACTATGGACGCCACAACGGGCCAACATCTTCAAAACCACATCTCAGTTCCTGTGGCTGGTCATCATCAGCTGCCTCGCCAAGTTGACGGGGTCGCTGCAAGTGTACACGTTTGTGATACTGCAAGGGATGTGCATCACGGGGCTGGCTTTGGAAGTGCTGGCTGTACACAAGAAAATGCTGGAAACTGGTCAGTAATTAAAAAAATATTAAAAAGATTTCCTTCAAAAAATAAACACCTTGCAATGAGCACTATACATTAGGTACAATCACAACCAGTGTTGAAACATACATTGGTTAACATATTTTGTCGTCATATTTTATTGTGTGTCGTCATATTATATTTAAGTGCTGTAAAAAATACCAGGGTACAAAAAATCCAATTCAAAGGGCTAAAAAAAAAACGAGTGATCCAAGTTTGTTACAATTTATCAATATAATTAATAAAATATAATAATATAATTTGGAGCAACCTTGAGAACAATTCTTTCAAATAAATTAAGAATTTTCAAAATAAATCCGCAATTGAAGGAGAAACCGATGAAAAATATAATAGTTCATTCAGTCGAACATAGAACCTCCTCCTTTTGTGAAGTCGATTATAAATACAAAATATCTGTTGACCTCCTCACTGCCAGCAAAACCTTTATTGAAGAAGCCTGAATGAATTCTTATAATGTTGAAGATAACTTATTTTGATTTCATCTAAGACAGTTATGTAGATAATGCCAATAGCCGTATGTGGGCTTAATAATAGGTCCACACCTCATCCCGCGGATGCTGTGAGAATCAGCACAGGGAATTCAGGACAAGGGTCGCAGTATTTGCCTTGCTTGCATTTCGTATGAGGCTGGTTTCTGACAGAGTTGGTCAGGTCGGCCGAGAGCCCCTGACATGGCTTAACGACTGCTACTAATCAATAACAGCCGGGACCGAGAGTTTACCGTGCCCTCCGAAGCACGGAGGGTATTTCCTGTGTAGGTATCAACGTCTAAAGCGCTCACCGCGCCGCCCGCCCAGCGTAGCGATTATAGCAAAACGGCCCTTATTATGAAGGAGGCCCATGTTCAGCAGTGGACTTCTTCGGGCTGATGAAGTAGAAATTGAAGACACCATCAGAAACTAGTGTGAATCTAATTAGACTGTTTCAATACCTGTATAATATTTATTTATACACAGTGGATTTTTGTGATGGGGCAGAAGGGCAGGTACCTTTATTGTTGTAGCTACAGGAAAACGTTATTTAATCGTTCTTTCGAAATATTTTGACCTGCATACACAGGTTTTGGAAAAATTGTACTGTCAACAAGAAAAGGGGTCATTTACTCAAAATATTTTTTTGATGCCAATCGATCCTGTTTCTTATAAGCATCAAAGTCTATCGCACCAACTGAGGTTAGAGTAATAGAAATGAAAATAATAATAAAAATGAAATGTATGTGGATGAATAAAACTAAATTCAAACATCGTTCCCTTACATCAGCTTCCATCTTTTACAGACCCTGAAGCCTCACTGGCAGTAGCAATCCACAGAGCCATAACCAGTGGACACGAACAAGAAACCCAAGACCCATCCGAGCAGAAGCCACCAGAGATCCAATCTGAGACACCGGAGACCTGTGACCAAGATAGAGAAGCCACTCCATCTCCGGTCACGCCCGACATTATTGCTAAACGAGGCAGCTGGGCGGCCAACGAACCTGTACAAAGCTCACCCAAGCACGCCAAAATGCTATTTAAGACTAGAACATTATCAGCGTTGCCACTGGGCACAAACTTGAAAAACCAGAATCGATTCTTGGCTAATATGAAACAGCGGTCACTTGACGAAAACTACATGAAGAATAACTATGACAATGATGAAGAGACGGCTTTGTATTTCAAGCTTCTCTTCTTTGGATGCCTTTGCATGCTGGTGTGGAAGCATATCTGGCTTCTGCCGGTGCTGTTGGTGTTTCTGGCAGTTCACGCGTTGAAGATTCTGCTGAACTACTTCGGGGTTTGGCTGTTCTTTGAGAATCAGTACAACAAAGTTATGGACGTAATCAAATGTTGGTGGAGGAACAGGTAATTGGCCTTGTTTCATTAATAAGTTGATGCTATCGCAAGGTTATAGTTAAGTGCCGATTGTCACGCGATTTTGTGACTCATAGCCGGAAAATTTAGCTAAAGCATTTTACTAGCTTTAGGTATTAGATAGAGGTATTCTATGGTATTCACGCAGTAGTGTGCAAACATTGTTGCCAAAGGACAAAGTTTCCAGCGAAGTTACTGGGCTTAAAAGACTAAAAAATTAATGTCTCAGTGTGACGAGCGCAGTGCACTGAAGCGCAAGACATTACAATCTATTGTATACCTATCGTGCAAGCTACTGCAAAATAGAGCAACAATTTTGGTGTACACTCTGCATGTCTATAGCACTGGCTATAAAATTGCGCCAATAATTGCCGAAAAATTAGCCAAGTTCTGGGTGGTAAGCTACGGGCAGGGGCGGCGCTCACCGTCAGTTGAAGTACCTGCTCGTCTCGCACTAAGTCGCGTAAAAAAGTTTTTTTTTAACCCCTGAACTGCATAGGGAGGGGTGTTATAAGTTTAGGGTGTGTATCACCGTATGTATCTGTGTGTGTCTTTCTGTGGCATCGTATAGCTCCCTATGAACGAATGGATTGATTTTGATGCGGTTTTTTGAAGCTAACGTTCTTAGCTATAATAGGGGGGGGGGGGGGTGTAACGATCGTAGCTCCAAAACGAATAAATTATTTAATTTGTGCTTGTCTATATATTTTTTGATTGTTTTAAGGGACGAGACGGTCAGGTCGCTTGCGTGATGATAAGCATCACGCCTGCCCATAACGGTTGCAGTGCCACCCAGAACCTTGGTTGCAAAATGTGTTTAGTTTTTTTTATTTGAAAGGAACCCATATAAGTTTCATCAACATTGGTTCAGTAGTTTTGTCAGTATGTCCATTTGAAGATACTTTTAAACTCCAAGTACATTAGTCGCAGCGGAAGTATGTGTCTCGGAAGTTGTCTGCTAGTCGCTGCGCAAACTGCTATTTTTCAGGCGCAACACCAATGTTGAAGGTGAAGACAGCATTGTATAACTACCCCGCTTACGTTATTCGCATATTCTATCTCGCTCTTTTTTCTTCTCTTTTTTCTATCTCGCTTTATGCTGTTTTATCCCCACAGCAGTACCTGCGCAATCATTCACAGAGCCTAACTTCACAAACATATAGATTGGCTGCGACTACTGTACATTACGAAGTAGGGTGGGAGTACCTACTTAAACCATATTTAATAGTAGATGAATGTTATTTTAAAACCTTTCATTTAACTTCACTTGTATGTATGTAACCTTTCATTTCATGAGTTTATCCTATATGTTACCTTCTTCTTGGTGTGCAATAAAGTGTTGTTGTATTGTATGTAGCTTTGTAGCTTAGCTATCCGGCTTAAACTTTCTGGGTAGCTCACAAACCGAAAAAAGCAATAAAGAAAAAGAAAAAACTATACGTGAAATTTATTAAAAAAAGCTCGTAACAGCTTTTTTTTTATTTAATCTTTTAAAATGTACTTTTTTCAGACAATCAGCTCTAGTGCCAGCGCACATCCGAGGCATCGGCAAGATGCTGTCCATCTGCAACAGTGGCATGACTGAAGTAGCGTACAGCTCGGTCGACACCGTGTCAACTTGTTTCGTCATTGTCGGGCTCATACTGTTCCTCACAGTCGCTACTGTGTTCATTTGTATACAGGTAAATAAACTGCTTAGTGACGACCGGTTGGGTGAATGGTTAGTGACCCTGACTGCAAAGTCAACCAAGGTTCGAATCCCGCTAGGTGCAGTCGTTTGTGTGACGAGCAGAAATGTTTGTTTCGTAAGTATCTATGTAGGTATGTTTATCCGTTCCGTCTATTACCCATAGTATACCCATGGGTAACCTTGTTTGGGGCTAGGTAATTGGTGTGAATTGTACCGAATATATTTATTACTAGCTGTCCCCGCGGCTTTGCCCACGTGCTCATTTCTGTGGGTTAAAGTAACCTATGTGTTATTCCAGGATCAAAAGTACTAATATCAATAAACTTCGTTCAGATGACAAAAGTTTTTTTATCGATTGTTCGACTTCTTTTCATCGAATTGAGATACCAAGTACACCAGTTTTTAAGTCAAAGATGTAGAAATGACGTGACAAAATTGGCTGATGCGAACAAGCGTTGCGGTATAAGCGTTGTGATGATTTACGGCAATGAATTATTGTTACTAACTACTGGCCTAAATAGCGGCGTGTAATGGCGTGCAATGGAGAGAGCTATGCTCGGTGTTTCACTACGTGATAGAATCAGAAATGAGGAAATCCGTAGAAGAACGAAGGTTACCGACATAGCTCTCAGACTTTGCAAGTTGAAGTGGCAATGTGCAGGCCGTATAGTTCCAGAACCGACAACCGCTGGGGAATAAAGGTTCTCGAATGGCGACCACGAACAAGCAAGCTAAGTGTAGGGTGACCTCCCACACGATGGAGCGACGACATTGTAGCCAACGCAGGAAGTCGGTGGATGGAGGTGGCACAAGATTGCTCGTCATGGCGCTCTTTGGGGGAGGCTTATGTTCAGCAGTGGACTTATAAAGGCTCACATGATGATGAATTAATAATGTTTTTTAATTGTACACACACACACACACACACACACACACACACACACACACACACACGAGATTATCTAAGCAACACCTTATCTATAATTAACTATTAAGCAGCATTTAAAAACAAAATCGACAAAATAAAATATTTTTAAATAAATAATTATGTGTGTGTTTTCGAACTGGTTATTACAATAAAGTGTTTCGTATCGTATCGTAAATCACATAAAAGAAGTCATATTTTTTGCTTATATAGTAACTTAAAATAAAGAGTATTTCTTTATCAAGGTTAATATTAAAAAAAAAAGAAATTTGATTGATTCCTAATCAAATCAAAGTAGAAATGGTGCAAATTTATTATTAAGGTCCTCTGTCAAGTTATTAAGGGACCGTTATAATAAATCTGCACCATTTCTATTATTTTATTGAAGTTTTTACTTTGACAGTAAAAACTAACTAGGGTTACAAAATCCATACCAATATATAAAAGTGAAACGTTTGTTTGTTTGTTTGGGGAGCTTTCACGCGATAATGGCTGGACGGATTTTGATGAAATTTAAAATGGAGACAGCTTATACCCTAGAATAAAACATAGGATACTTATTATCCCGAAAAATTGAAAGTTTCCGCGGGAAAACTGGAAAATGTTGATTACTCACTGTAAGGAACGGTTGCCATCAGAGAATGGTCTGTGGTTGCCATGGAAACGAAATAACAAGTCTGTCAAAAAACATCAAGAGCATTGGGTGCTATACCTACTTTTGCATTGATTTTTAATATCCTAGAAGAAAACATGATGTTTTTTTTCGCGATGAACAGTAGTCTGCGCGTACGAAGTCGCGGGCGGGAAAACTAGTTTCAATAAAATCCGCCGTTACCAGATGAATCCCGTAGTCTCGTAGTGCTCGCTCGCAGCGCCTCACTCATTCAACGTCAGACCAAAGCCTAACAAGTAACAATATATTACGCCCTAATACCTAATAATTATTATAGATTGTGGTCAGCCTGTCCACTTTATTTAGTAAATAGAGTAGAAATAGGGAAACAGTAAGTTTTTGAGAAGTTTGATTCATTATTAATGTTCTGGTGGTAGATAGATAGATAATACTTTATTGCACCAAAAAATACAATATTACACACAGAAAATAAAACATTAAAATAAGTACAATGGGCGGTCTTATCGCTAAGAGCGATCTCTTCCAGTCAACCTTTGTTTCCTTGTGGTAGTATTTTACATAAACCATCAGAAATGAAAAAACTCGAAAAACCGGGGTTTTCAATCTTAAAAATCCGAGTTTCAAATCAGTTGGTTATTCGGGTATCCGGTTTGCATGCCTTAATAAACATACAAACAGACAGACACGATTTATGAGATTGCGCGCGGTCTACACCGGTGGAGGCTAGTCTTGTATTTAAGGAAGAAGTAAGGCGCCCCGCGCGGCCTCTCTTTATGTTAATCTCCTCGAGCGATACAATTATTTTAGCAAAGAAGATAAAGTTCAAAATGCGCTGCAACTGAAACTGCTCGCTGGAAAAATAAAAAAATTAAAGTAGACGAAGTAAGTTAAGTGGGGTACGTGACGTGAGGTCGCAAGCCTGTCGGTATTCTACAGATTGCACTATGGAGAGTGTGCATAAGAACTGCACAATCTGATTCCCCATCACCTTTCCATTAACGTACGACTAGACGATCGGCAAAGCGCCATCCTTTTATGGTTGAAATACCTCGCACAAGAACGAAGCGTTACGCTTCTTCATTTATTATAAGAACTGCAAAGGAGTGGAATGCCCTGCCCTCGTCAGTGTTTCCGGTAAATTATAACCCCGGTGTGTTCAAGTCAAGAGTGAATAGGTATCAACTAGGCAAGCGTGCTACACCTTCGACCACATCATCGCTTTCCATCAGGTGAGATCGTGGTCAAACGATTGCCTAGTCCGTAATAAAAATAAAAAATAAAATTTGATATTTAAAAATCATCTTTAGGTTTATCTTCACATGTTTCATTTCGAATGACCATTTAGGGTCTATAACGATTTAAAGTTGGTTAACAAAGCAGTCTCACTTAAATTTTTGCCCCTTTTTACCCGATTGAGCGAAAGGCCGTGTACCACATTTTGTATATAACCTAGTGTTGCATATTGGCTCCGCAAGCAGCACCTATCTACTACTCGTATTATTATAATCATGTTTTTTCATTGTTTCATTTGTAGATATACTCCGAAGCGATAGTAGTGGTCCAGTTGAGTGGCAGCCTGCTCAACAGCACATACGTGCAGAACAGCGAGCTACATGCCTACCTGCCTGAAGGATGGGAGGACAAGCTCGACTCGCTGATTGACAACGCTTACACGTACGGGAGGGAAGGAATCTCAACTGCGGTTAGTACACATAACAGGGGGGGGAGGGGTCCCTCCGCATCGCTCCAGTACCACCAACTCAGTTGTCCCAGAGCCCCAAGTTAATAACCGCTTTAGGTATACTACTTCAATGTTTTTTATTGTGGTCTCTTGAAGGCAGCCGTGCGCTATCGACCGAAGCTTGATATGCGCGTGGCCCTGCGCGTTTCTCACCGGCCATTTGTCAAAATCATAACAAAAATGTACATTTGAAAAAAAAAAGTACTTGAACCTAAACTAAAAGAAATAATGAAACCTTAACAGAACTAATAACTAAACTAAAAATCTAAATACACTTGGTTTCCACGAGTGGCAAGAACGCTAGCTGCATTTCCGCGTTGAATACCACGAGTGCCAAGAACGCTAGCTGCATTTCCGCGTTGAATACCACGAGTGCCAAGAACGCTAGCTGCATTTCCGCGTTGAATAGTAATAACAATATTATGTGCGACAAATGAGCTAGCCCTCTTGTTACCAGCGACATCGATTAGGCGGGGAGATATAAGTATTTTTAGTACTGGTGCCCCATGGACCAGAACTTGCAAAGCCAAGCGGCACAAATGCATAGTCGCCTGAGAACGATACATATTTGCGCCGCTTGGCCTCTTCTGCGGCCTCCGCCGCGGCTCCGGCCCTCAACACTGTCCCGCTGAGATGAGAAGGGACTAACGTACCAACGTAAGTCGCGTCGCATACGAGAGCCCTACCCCGTTCCTAGGGGATCAGCGATAGGCCGTCCGGGCACATGCCATCATCACGCACCATCCCTACTGGTTCTAGGACAGAATGTACGTTGATGGTGGCAAACTTATCATTGATCGAGCTGTGTCGGGAAAAAAAACGTTTTTTTTACAAATGTAAAACCATTGAAGTAGATGGTAAAAGCGAAAATTTTGCCACAATTCACTAACAATCTATGAACTATTGTTTGTAGACTTGGGGCCCTTTAGTTAAATATAGTTTGTGTGTGATGCGATGTATGTAGTCGATAGGTCTTGCTCACTGGCCTAGGCACGGTCTTATTAGAAGTCGCGGATCTTTGTGGTTCTGAAGTTAGGCTCTGTGAACGATTGCGCAGGTACTGCTTTGAGGGTAAAACAACATAATGTAAGAGCGAGATAGAATATGCGCAAAACGTAAGCGAATGAGCGAGGCAGTTAAACAATGCTGTCTTCACCTTCAACATTGGGATTGCGCCTAAAAAATATCAATTTGCGCAGTGACTTGCAGACAACTTCGGAGCTATAAACTTCCGCTGCGACTACTGTATTTAGTTGATAGGTCTTGCTCACTGGCCTAGGCACGGTCTTATTAGTTTTGTTGTATTTTTAGTTGTTATTATTGTTTTTGTGTTGCTATCCGTGTGTTAGGCAAATAACAAGGTTTTAATAGTAGTTAGGATGTTGTCTATAAACCATCTGATAATGTGTCGATGGTGTTTTTAAGATAACAACCAATTTGATGGAGTTTATGACAACCGCCATTGTGATTATATCATTTAAAAGTGATAAATGTATCGATTTATCACAACAGCAGTGCGAGCATGGATCTTATCGATCGATAAATTTACCGATTATTTTTAATCAAGTTCGACGTTAATATTCGATAATACGAGTTCGGTAGCACGGAACGTACTTTATCGACAACGACATAAATTCGATAAATCATATTTAATATATAGATTTATATCTACAAAAGGAAGCATGAATCTTATTTTTGACAATTGTTGTCGATATAATGTCGGTAATTTTACCGAATTTATAGAATTTTATCGGCTTTCCAAAGTTACACGACAAACTTTAGGTTAGGTTTAAGGAATATACTACTTTATGGTAGTTAGGTAGAATTCCAAATGACAGAAGTTTCTCCGTAACAACTCAAAATAATAAAAATCTGCCAAATTGTGTCAAAAAATATTTTTTAGACTATTAGTCGTCTATCTGATATATGTATAGTCCACGAGTTGCCATTTTTTAAATCGATAAACGCATGACGTGTTATCGAATCAATAAAATTTACCGAGAGGCTAGATCCATTCTACCGCATTTTGATAAAATTGATAAAAAAATAACTGTTTACCGATCGATAAATTTATCGAATTTTATCGATTGATAAAAGATCCATGCTCGCACTGCAGCTCATATACACACGATTAAGCTACGAGTAGTCATCTAGACACTCATATATGACTATGATATGATTACCAGCATTGCTTGCGTGGTATTTTTTCTGGGTTTAAAGTATCTTATGTTATTCCAGGACCTAAAATACCAAATCAGATCAAATTCCATCAGCCGCTGCCGACAAAAAGGTTTTAAACGATTGCTTGGCTTGTACTCATTGAGATCGAACGGCATCGTAATTGGTCCAGACAGTGATTAAAATATTGTTTATGTTATATTTGGTGTAATTTGATGTCTCAGCTTTACATGTGCATTTCTCTTTTCGTCGCTTTCCATCGGATTATACAGATTGAAAAAACCGTAAGTGAAATTTAGCTTTGTATGTTATATTGGTCGAAGGCTTTACTCAGACTTATTAAGAGGATAAGGAACTAACGCGGCTTCTACAGGTTTTGCCTTAGATTTTCCGTGAAATTTGCGTTTTTACCAAACTAAACCATAAACGATAATTCTGGTCTTTTTTATTAATCTCAGAATAAACTACGTTTATAGCTTTTCCTTTTTTTAATTTATTAGGTATTATTTTTCATTGTAACAAGATACGAACTTGAGAGAACTCTTACGAGAAAATATCGGTATTTAAACACTCAAAGTATGATAAAAATAATTCGTAACCCCGCTTATACAAATATGTCTTGCATCTCTCCTACTCTTGTGATAATATTATTAAGAGTGAGGGAGATGCATGATATATTCATAATAGCGGGGCTACGAGACAAATGCATGTGTATTTATGTCCACCAATCAACCGTCAAATACGTATAGAATTTGCCATGTTTACTATTCATCGTCACTAGTATTTTATAATACAACTACCTTTTGCTCGTGAATTCGTTCGCACTATAGTTTGTTGCGATTAAAAGTATGCTATAGTATGTCCTTCCCCAGGGTTCAAACTATCTCCATACCAAATTTCATCCGTAACAAACAGACATATAGAGAGACAGTTTTACTTTCGCTTTTATGATGTTAGTATGGATACCATTGTTGATAATGAAACCTTTTATCAGAGTCTCCAAAGAACTCTGGGCAACAAACATGTACGTGAAATTACATTTTGAGTATACCTAGTGCACCATTGGGGGCAAATAAAATAACTAAAAAAATTGTTTGCAGGCTGTACCGTCTCACATATCAAACGAAACAGGTTGTTGTGAGGGTCTCAAATACCTTTTCAATTTTTCATTTTAAAACTTGCGAAGCTATTTAAGAAATATATGAAAATTTACTATTAACTTATCTCCGAAACTACTGAGCCTAAAAATACAGAAAATAATTACTTTTTCACTTATAGATTTCAGGAAAAACTATAAAGACTCTTAAAATAACACGGTTTATTCGTCAATATTGTAAGATAATATATTCATAGTACGGAACCCTCTCTACGCGAGTTCTACTCGCACTTGTCCGTTATTTTTAATACATACTACCCACTTGAAAATAACCTTACAAAGTAATATAAGTTAATGTGTTATTTCTTGCATTACTTTATCAGGTAAAGAGCATTCTCAAAGAGGGCGACCCCGAGAAGATAGTAAAGGTGGAGCAACAAATACTAGAGATCTGGGACAGAGTGTACCAGAGCTGGGTGTCGGGACACTTCGCGTCGCAAAGCGGGCCGCAAGTGGACAGCACGGCCGTGCAAGACTCCTGGGACAGCTTCGTGAATAACGTCACTAATACACCTGGTAACATACAATCTGTTGTTTAACCCGAAAAAAGAGGGTTGTTATAAATTTAGGGTGTGTGTGTGTGTGTGTGTGTGTATGTCTGTCTGTGGCTTCGCAGCTCCCAAACGGAGTAACAAGCACAAATTAAAAAAATATGTAACCCCCGACTCCACCAATAAAGCTATGAACCATCTCGATCATAACTGCTTTGCAAAATAGGTCTATTCGTTTGGGAGCTACGATCCCGACAAAACCGCACCAAAATCGGTCCCCTAGCTTTTACGTGATGCGCGAACATACGGACAGATGATTTAAAAACATGTTATATTTTTGATCATTATGGCAGCTATGATAACTGAGATACGAAGATTGTGTTCTAAGAAATCCATCAAGAGGGTCACAAACGTATTATAATTTAGCTGTTTTTTTTATAAAATGTATGTGTGATTAGGAATTTTATCTCATTTCATGCTATTCGCTTGAGAGCTTTTGTTGTATAAGCCAATTTTCAGCACTACTTTATTTTAATGGGAATTCATTCGATATTTGTACCAACCCTCATCAATCTGTGTAACTCACGGATTTCGGCTCCTTAATACTGAATTGAATATCTTTTTAGGCATGTTCGACTACTCAGGCATCGTGACGTGGGTCCAAGACAACCTAGGCACTCTGAGCGCCATAGCCACCAGTGTGTGGGCTCCGCTGGCCAGCAACGTGTCGCTCCTCGCCGGCTCGCTGGGAGCGTTCACTACACTGCTGCTGAGTGGCGGAGGAGCCATCATCAACATGTTCATTAACTTGGTAAGTAACGAATAGCGGGCCTTGTGGCATGGATCCAAGACAATCTAGGCACCCTGAGCGCCATAGCCAGCAGTGTGTTGTCACCGATAGCACATGTCGCTCCTCGCCGGCTCGCTGGGAGCGTTCACTACACTGCTGCTGAGTGGCGGAGGAGCCATCATCAACATGTTCATTAACTTGGTAAGTAACGAATAGCGGGCCTTGTGGCATGGATCCAAGACAATCTAGGCACCCTGAGCGACATAGCCAGCAGTGTGTTGGCACCGATAGCACATGTCGCTCCTCGTCGGCTCGCTGGGAGCGTTCACAGCGCTACTTCCGAGCGGCGGTTGTCTAACGACAACATGTTAATTTACTTGATACGAACTTGTCTACTTCTTGAGAAATTAAGAACTAATCCTCCATTGCTATTAGAAACCAATGAAGAGTAGAGTATCTGCTTATAAACACATTAACCCAATTAGAGATGCGCTTGAATACATCTATATTAATATTATAAAAGCGAAAAGATGTCTCTATCCTTTTCACGACTTAACGGCTGAACCGATCCTTATGAAATTTAGTATGGAGATAGTTTTAACCCTAGGATACTTTTTATCGCGACAAACTGCTTCCGCGCGGAACTTAGCTGCGGGCAAAAGCTAGTACACGAAATACTATACAACCAGTGGTAGAGTCTTATTATACCTTATACCTGTCAGTTTTTTAGAAAGTTTAAAAAAAACATTGGTTGATGGGAAATTGTATTTGAGTCGCCACTATGGCCGGTATGTAACCTATTTTGATACCTTATTTGCTTACCGTTTATATTTCAATGAGATTTTTTGAAAATATTTGTGGTATAAACGAAAAGTGAGTAATTAGCAATCACTAACAATTATTGTAAACAAGTACAACATCAAAGTAAGAGAAAAAACTCAACTACCCTGCCAAAAAACTAAGTTTAAAAAAATATAGTCAATATCACTCGGGATGATGTAAGGATTATAATGATACCCCATACATTCAAATCTGTTCAGGCATTTCAAAGTTATGGTGGAACAAAGAAACTCACATACATACATTAGCCCTGAAATTTTAGGCCTATATATATAAATATGAGGATATAAAAAAGGACGCAACTCAGCATAATTGTGTTGTTAGCAAGCAAACAGCACGCTGATTTTCGGTTGCGACCTATTCCGCAGCGAGTAGTTACAGCAGTATTACATAAGTAATATACAATTTGAGATAAAAAAATAAATAAATAGGTAAACAATCCAAAACAACTAATGCAATACAAAATCAGTATGTATGTGCCAATAACAAATATAAACAAATAGAAAATGTCTCAAACTTATGTCTGGGGGATTTTCCACTACCAGGTTAACTTTTGTCATATGTGTAATAAATCCTAATAGTGAGTCAACTCCTTTGTCGCGGCGCAAAATGCCGACAAGCTACTAGTAGCTAATAATATGCTAGGGTTGACACAAAAAAATATAGAATATCATTTTGACAAAATAATATTATTCTACCTATATAAAAATTTGAATTCATCATAATATATTATTCTATACTGACAAGCTGCGCCCCGTGGCTTCGCCCAATTCACCCTGATTGCATGAGAAAGGAACATCTAAAGTTTTGTATATAAAATATCAGGATCCGAAAACGTATCGATATACCTATTTTATTGAAAACTAGGTAGGTACCTACGTTTATCGAAAAAAACTTTACTAACTAATGTACTTAGCAAATTTTAATGATTGTTTTTTCCCTAGTCGAGATCCCACGGTCTTATATTTATATGTGTACCTACCTAGATACACATATAAATATAAGATAGGTACTATTCAATAAGGGTGTTGGGCCCGTGTGCAGCGGGAAGTACATTTTTTTCTTAAATGAGATAATTAATTCGGGTTTCAAAATCAATAGATATTAGCTACAAATAAGAATAGTCTCCAAGTGTGGCAAAAGTAATATCATTAATAATAGTCAGGTACCTGAACCAGTTACAATAGCAAAAACCTGTAAAAGTATCGAATTTCCCGCCGCGGCGTACCCAATTAAACAGAAATGAACTTTCTATAGGTATGATTATATTGTTCAACTTCTAGAAGGTAAGTAGATAGGATCTACCTACATAATTATAGCTAACAATATTGGTTGGTACTTCGATTATAATAGCTAGCTTATGTTGTGGATAATGATAAGAAATCATTTCAGTTAGGTAAGTATCTACTCATATTTCCTCATCCTTTAGAAATTGATGAATTTGCTATTCTCCACTATTATTATGTTGACGCTCAACCATTTACCACACAGATGGTACGCATATTTAAAACAAATAAATAAATCGCCTCGTTGCGGGAACACCACACATACGATATAATTATTATGTACTTTGGCAAACACGTGCGAGCGATTTCATGTACCTGACACACCTAATACGTTGTACCGATTTGCAATAGACGCCCGCCGGTACGCCCCGCAAACGCCGCGGGCAGGAGGGGGACTCCGCTTTCCTTCACACCGCACCTCATCGTTGCTCGGTCAAGCGGCCGAGTTGATTCACTGTTAGGATATATTACACATATGATTTTGTTTAGAGAAAAACATTAATCTAAATGTAGCTTTGAACATTGGTTCCCAAACTGTGGGGTAAATTGTTCCCGCATTAATTCATTTGTACATTTAGTTTTTGGCTCTGAGCTATGTCGGTAATTTTGCTTTTCTATCGGATCACCTCAGTGTGGAACTTGTCCTTTAGATAAACTCCGAGCATAGTTACCATCATCATCGCATCAGTGTCAGCTTACTGTCAACTTACAACTTATGAGGCGTCCTCTCTTTCACTCCAATTGTTCACTTTGCGTCACATTGTCAATTGATATGAATGTCAGGTGGTGTTCTTCACGACGTTGTTCTACCTGCTAGCTTCGAGCAGCGCGCTGTACAAGCCAGTGGAGGTGATCACCCAGGTGCAGCCCAACTTCGGGCCCAGGCTCGGAATCGCTCTTTCTGTTGCCATCAATCAAGTAAGTACTCTGAGAAATATTATTTTAGTTTACCTTTAACTGTACCTCTAGAATGTGAGCAAGACCAAACACACACACGAGTTGAAATGGAACGGGTTTACACGGGTTGAATTTGAAATAAAAAAACATTCGTTTAGAGCACTATCTTTAACCCCCGACGCAAAAAGAGGGGTATTATAAGTTTTGTATCTGTATGTCTGTCTGTGGCATCGTAGTTCCCAAACGAATGGACCGATTTTGTTGCGGGTTTTTCTGTTTGAAAGCTGATGTGATCGAGATGGTTCTTAACTATAATTTATGTCTTTTTTTTTTATTAATTTATGCTTTTTGTTTATTATAAACAAAGACATGAGCGCCTATCATAGTAAGCTTTTATCATCATCCAAAACCGAGACACTGAGACAAATTTTTGCAACTGATTATGTGTCTTGCAATTGTTGTTGCATTTTTTTAAATATTTTACCAGTCAACTACAGTTTTCGAAATGAGTCGAATTAAAGTGAAATATATAAGTACATAAATAACCCTGAATATGAAAATCAGGACTCAACTTGGCCACATATTTTTTCAAATGTATGGATGAGCTAAAAAACTTTAAAGACGTTTTACTAAAAATATGTAAAGCGGCTATAAACTCCCTGTATAAAATTCGGATTATTTTTCATATTTAAATATTCGGATTTTCAAAATCAATATAGTTTTACAATCATTTCATGTCATAGTTCGTGCCTGTTTCCGTAGACGAATTGTCTAATGTTAAACCTAATGTATAAATAATATTTCAGGTGTTCAGGGCTTCTTTTAAAATGGCCCTATTCTACGGACTTTGGACGTGGCTGGTCCACAACCTATTCGGTGCCAAGGTAGTCTACCTGCCGTCAGGTGAGTCTCTTGATTCCAGTTTCATAATACAGACAGGTTGGGCAGATGGTCCAGCTTAACTGGAAAGTAACATACGATCAATCATCGGCCCGTCATCAGTCTCTTTGTGCCCACTTATGGGTACTACAGGAAGTATTAAAATCAATTTAAAAATATATTTATTAGATGAAAATTTTATAATGTACTAGCTGTACCCGGGGCTTCGCATGCGTGGTCATTTCTCTAGGTTAAAAGTATTCTACTATAAACTAAAAGTACTATTCCAAGATCTAAAATACTAATACAGAATAATTTGATAAAAATTCCTTCAGCCGTCAAAATTATTTTTATCGATTGCTCGGCTTCTACTCGTCGGAATGAGATACCAAGTACACTTGTTTTTAAGTCAAACCACAATAAATAATAGTACAAGTACAGAAGGATAACTGAGTAAAGTCGTATAAATACATAGCGACTCTCGCTACAACTCAATAAAGTGCAAATTAACTCGCACAGCGCTGCGAGCTTTCAATTATATTTACCTAGAAGGCGCTCACCCATTGCGTGCAGGCTAGAATGCACCATATCACAACGCGCGAGAGCTTGTATTGCTCTAATCGTTTCAGAATCGCTCTGTCACGTTTTCGCTCGGCAGGGTTGTATCAAGATATAAAACTAGGTACTTGCACTAGTAATTATTCTGTGATATGATATAAACAATTATGTAATAATGTATTATTTTTTTACTTATTATTATAAATGTTGATAGTTCTATTAACTACATATAATGACATTCTTATCAGAATAGACCTTGTACCTCATTATTTGATTATAACTTAATAGGTATTGCACTTTGATGAAAAAAAAGGTGCCTGTTTGAATTCCATTCTTAATAATGAATGAAAAATAAATGGCTACCTGCGTAATAAAATGTCAGTATGTAGGTATTTTACGAGACTTGTCAGACCGAATGCTATGCAGTACATTCTAGGTTTCTTCTTGGTACTCATAATTAAGAAAGGAATAAAATTTGACAAAAACTTAACGTAAGTAGGTACTTTACCGTAAGCACACGGCGCGCGACTTATCGAGCGCACGCTTAACACTCTACTGAATTAACCGCAATATTGCAGCCGCAAAGTGTAGGTTTAATATTTAATATTTGGCTTGGTCAAACCCTAAGCTATCCAACAGTGAAAACGGCATCTCAATCTGTCCAGAAGATTTTACGTGATGCGCGAACAAACATACAGACACGAATTTGAAAAATGTTATATTCTTGTTCAGTAGCTTATTTTAAGTACCCTAGACCATTTTTTTTAAATTTTGTTCTTTTTTACTATTTCGTTCCTATTGCTTTACTATAAGTATAGATATGTGCTTTGGATAAAACCAAGATTATTTTCAATGAACATGTCATTCTGTGCCATTTGGTAAATTTCGTCGAGTCTTTTCGTCACCAATTTGCCAATGCCTGAAGACGAAAGTCTTCAACTAGGGCGTCCTACCTGTTACGACTTACGGAGCTGAGACGTGGACTCTCACGGTACGACTAGTTCACCAATTCAAAGTTGCTCAGCGTGCTATGGAAAGGGCTATGCTTGGAGTTTTTCTGAGATTTCGCATGTGATCCGACAGAAAACCAAATTTATGGACATTTACCTTAGGATTAACAGACTGAAGTGGAAGTGGGCTAGTTATATTTGCCGAAGTACCGATAGCCGTTGGGGTAGACGTGTTCTTGAGCGGAGACTGCGAACATAAAAAGGCCCCTTTCCAGCTAGGTGGAGCGACGACATTCGCAAGATGGCTGGCGGCGGTTGGAAGGGCCGATGATCGGGCTCAGTGGCTTGCTTTGGAAGAGGCCCGTGTCCAGCAGTGGACTGGACTGGCTGGTCATGATAATGTTGATGACTTGTAGGTCAGTATGGACTGTCGGTTTTATTCGGGACATCACGTCACAGGGACAATCAAAGCGCGCGAAAGGCAATTGCTCCGAAAAATAAGAAGGCAATGAAAATAATGGCCCCGATCCTATTTAATAATTAGGTCCGGATTAGATCGTTCATTAATGCTTTAGCAAAACCAATATACATTGAATACAATTTCATTACATATCAAAAGCAGACAAATGATATTAGTCATATGACATTCACTAAATACAAGCTGGTGGATATCACTATTCATAAACATTTCCACACATACATACATACATACATAAGGCTAATTAATTTTATCAAGGACCTACTTAAAGTCCAGATAACACAGTAGTTTCCGTTCTTCTTTACATTAAAATCAATCAGAGTTCAATTCATTTAGGTCGAAAGTTATCAAAAACGGCGTAGTGGTAATGCCACCAATGCCAATGCCACGGAGTATAGCGGAATTTCGACTTTTCATTCAAACGTAGATTAATTGTATCATTTAAAAAAAACAGCCAGAAACCAAAATTTTCTGGCTGTTTTTTACAATCTATCTACAAAATTTTACTCTATCTAGAGTAATATCATTTCGAAGCCAGCATCGTTTTTTTAAATTAAAGTAACGACTTTACAAAAGGAGTATATTTTCGACTGTATGATTTTTATATTCTTATGTATGGTCAAAGATTTATCCGTCAATTGCGGACAGATTCTGTTTTTTTTTATTTGATAGATTATGCCTCTAGGTTGGTCCCATATAAATTGCCTCAAATTTGGATCAGTTTTTTTTTAAGTTATTGGTTTTGTCCCTTTGAAGTCGTTTTTTTTTACCTTGGTATTTTTACAGCACTTCTAATTTATTAGGGCTGTTTTTAATTTTGTAGTTAATAATAAAACTCGCTTCCTTTCTCAGAATTTTTGTTGTTGTTAGCTGTGCCCCGCGGCTTTCCCCGCGTTCAGTGATAAAAGTATCATTCCACCTATATTCCATTTTTCATCAAAATTCGTTAACCCGTCAAATAGTTTTTTCTTATTATTTTTTGGCTTCATACATTGACATAATTTTAAATCAGCCCTTAATTATTATTTTTTTTACGGACTAGGCAGTCGTTTGACCACGATCTCACCTGATGGAAAGCGATGATGTGGTCGAAGGTGTAGCACGCTTGCCTAGTAGATACCTATACACTCTTGACTTGAACACACAGGGGTTATAATTTACCGGAATCCCTGACTTGGTAGTTGTACATGGAAAGTGTCCCGGGAGTTTTGAAAATTGGTTACTTTTTAGATTTAGTCGTACTATTTTCGAATTTTTGGAAAAATGCGGCCATAAACAGTTTTTTGACATTATCTCTTTTCCGACTCATTTTAGGATGAAAATACTTATGGAATGAATTAAAATAAATGAAATTAACAATAATTTATGTGCTTTTTTTTTGTAAAATGTAGAGCGCACGAGCACCAAATGACTGTACTATATGCTGTCCAACAATGAAAACCAAATGTCAATCGGATTGGAAGATACGTTATGCGAAATCAAACAACAGACATACAGGCACGATCTAAAAAAAACTGGTTCCGTAGCTTTTTTCCGACTACGGCGGAGCAAGGGAAGGGTAATCAGTTTAACAGTCTATGTATGTATGTATGTATGTATGTATGTATGTATGTGGATGTACCACCATAGCGTTGCCCCTATTGGTCCGATTTTGACAAGCGACATTCATAGAGAGTTGCATTTTTTTTACCTGTCAACGGCGAAGCAAAGGAAGGGTTATGTGCTCAAACTAAAACTTGGTCCGATTTTGACAAGCGAGGTATCAATCGATTCGTCTTTCGCAAGAGTGTCATAGGCTATTTTTTACCCGAGTTTAGTTCTTGAACTTATGTCTTGTTTAGTCTTCCATACCTATATTTACTTCCTCCATTGTACAGACTTTTTGTAACTGCATTCTAAATCATTATAAAGATGTTATGTTAGTACTACTTCATTATTAGCATATATTTGATATTTGAATCGCTTGAGAGCGACTCAAATAAAAAAAACAACAGCAAAGTCAATAAACTTTAAATTAATATACTACATTGATAAAATATGGTTTTTACCAGCTGAGTGGGAATGTATTATCTTCGGACGGTCATTTGTCACCGATGCGACATTTTTACAGGCCGCGTTTCGAGCGAGCTTATAAATAAAGTGAATAATTGTATCTAGGTTTTTTAATTGTTCGACAATGACATGTCGATATGTTGCGCTTGTTGTGGTGTTTCTGGGAGCGAGTGTAGCAGTGAGGATCAATTTTACTAGCTGCCAGAACCCGGAGTGGGTTTGTGTAAATAACTTGCCGAATGAAATTATATACTCGTGTCCGGTTACTAGGACCAACGTAAGTAGCTATACCTTTTATTGCTCTACTGAACGATAGTTGATAATGTTTAAGCCAAACTACTTTGCTCTTTTAGGAAATAACTAGTAACATTCAGATTTAAAATATTAGTATTTTTAACTAGCAGCGCCCCGCGGTTTTTCCCGTGGTTTTACCCGCGTGATCAATAATGATGGATGATGATGGTGATGAAAAGTTTCCCAAATGTTATTCTAGGACCTAAAGTACCTATATACCAAATTTCATAAAAATCCGTTCAACCGTTTCAGTGCTGCTGTAACAAACATAAATATATACACACAAACTTTCGCTTATATAAAATTAGTAGGATATATTACATTTTATTTTTTCATCTAGGAAATTTCATTTATTTTTCTTGTTCTAGGATTTTATCATACATCTAAAAGATTACTATACGGATCACATAACCAGTCTCACTATACAAAACTGCAAAGATCTAAAAGTAGTACTGGATTGTCCCTTACTGCAGAGGACTTCCCAACTACAGAGATTATTAATAAGAAATGCAGTGAAACTAGAATTTATAACCTTATCGAGCGGCTCGCTAGTACAAACTCCGCCTGAAGTAGTTTTGGAAAATGTGGAAGAAATTGTGTCTCTGCCGCGGAAAATATTCAAATCGCCAGCCTCTAATGCTGAACGGAAATGCTTCGGGGCCAACCCAATGAAAAGAATACGAATCGCTAACAGCAAAATAAATAGTATCCGGACAGGAGCAATTCACAATGTGACCGATATTAAAAGTATCGAATTCGAAAATGTTACGATAACGAATGTACAGACACAAGCTATCGAAGCCATTATGAACGATAATACTGTGTTCAAAATTATTAATACTAAAATCGATAAAATTGAATTCAAAGGACTGACAGTATACAGCTCGACTGTTACAATATCGGATAATAAATTTGGTGATGTCACCCCAAATTCAATAAACATCACTTCTGACAATCTACAAATTGTAAGAAATACTTTCAAGCAGATAAATTCGTACGGTCTGGTACTAAAATCAGTCAACACAGATATAAAGAGGAACGATATTGGCGTGCTCAAATCGAATGCGCTGAGTAACGTCAAATGTGCGAGGAAGAGGACATGCAGAAAGCAGTTCAATTTCAGTAACAATAAGATCGAAAATGTGGAGCCCAATTCGCTGACCTTCGATTATGCGAGCTGCAAATCTGCGGGCGCCATAGTCTCATACAGTAATAATAAAATTGACTGCAGATGCCGGAACATTGCTTTTCTAAACTATGGGTCCACAAATGCAGATCTGAAAAATGTTATTCTGGACGTATCATGTAATAATACGTGTTTATCAGCGCCGTGCGTTTTACCTCTGGATATCGTGAAGTTATTATTGGAAAGCGACATGTGCGAGCTGAACCTTGACCCGCAGGTGATGTGTTTGCTGTACAGCGATAGACATTCCAATATTGAAGTAACCACTGACGAGGAAGTGACAGAACCCGCTCCTACTTTCTATCTCATTAGACAATCGAACTCCCGTAATGGAGTGGCCGAAATGTCGGCCGTGAACAAAGACGATCTGCTGCGGGACAGTCATATGAACATGACTAATAGAACTGCTATTAAAGTCGTGTTCGATTCGTCGCGCGACTTCGTTGAAACTTTGAGAAGTACAAGCTCGTCTCGGAAGAGGCCCGCGGAAGAGCCGAAGACGCCGACAAACGATGAATATGTGAACCGCTGCGTCGGGCCCCGTTGCCGCACCAACGCCGCCTACGATAAGCAGAAAGCACTAGACTTTTATAAATACGTATACGCGCAGCTGAGAACACCGAGGCAGAACGATAATAAGTAAAATAAAACTTGATTGTTTATTACCTTGTTATTAAACGTTATCTCTGTTATTTAATTGTTTCATTGACTCGCTATAAAATGCGAAAAATATCATAACATCATATCATGTCTTTTGTTTAAAAGTTGAGGACGTAAATATTTTTTGTATAATGATAAGATATATATATATATATATATATATATAATCATTCAGTTTAGTCAAAATGGAACTCAAGAGACGTCCAATTTTTTTTCTCATTTTTGAGGTTTCTGTGATGAGGAGGAGAAGGTGAAAGTGATAGTCGCACTAATATTATAAATGCGAAAGTTTGTATGTTTGTGCGTGTGTGTGTGTGTGTGTGTGTGTTTGTTGCTCCCTCACGCTCGAACGGCTGGACGGATTTGGATAAAATTTGGTACCAGGAGAGATTATATCCTGTATTAACACATAGGCTACTTTTTATCCCGAAATATGAGAAAAAAATATTATCGTTTCCTTTATGACAAGAAAAAAACGAAAAAAAATAATTAACTAAAATATTTCTAAGTACCAGGAGAGCATAAGCACTTAAGAAGTGGGAGATACAAAATTGACAAATAAAGTTATTAAAAGTGAGTATACCTCCCCATGAACATTAAATAGTGTGATTATATTTAAAAAAAGTATTTCTAAGTACCAGGAGAGTAGAAACACTTAAGAAGTTGGAGATACAAAATTGGCAAATAAAGTTATTAAAAGTGATTATACCTCTCCATGAACATAAATTAAATGGTGTGATTATATTTAAAAAAATATGTCTAAGTACCAGGAGAAAATAAACACCTTAAGTTGGAGATACAAAATCCTACTAATGTTATAAACCCGAAAGTTTGTAAGTATGGATGGATGGATGTTACTCTTTCACGCAAAAACCACTGAACGGATTTGGATGAAATTTGGTATGGAAGTAACTTATACCCTGGATAAACATATAGGCTACTTTCTTACCCAGAAAAAATGCAGGGGTCCTGAGGGACGCGGGTGAAACCGCGGGGCGCAGCTAGTACTTATAATAAAGCAATAAGCAACAAAAAGTATGTAGGGCAGATCAGTATAAAATGAACCCTCTCAGTTTTGACGAACCAGCCAACGCTATCTAGGAAACTACACTAGCAACGTTCAATATAAGTGAATGCGATGCGATATTTTAATGGTTTTTTTTTATAAATTCAATGCTAAAATTACTTGATTGAAAAATGACAAGCTAATTGTGATACAATTATTAAAATTCCTGATACATTGAAGTTTGTTAGATACTAGCTTCGTGCCGCGGCTTTGCTCGCGTAAGCTTGGCGACCTTTATGGATGGAATTAAATAATACTTCTGTGCAGCTTAGAGTAAGTATGTAAGGGATTTTTCCTCCTTTCAAATCTCTATATCAGTGGTATAAGTTTTGCGTCGTCGGTCAGTCAAGTTAGTAGGTATGTCACGGACTCACGGCACTGTACTATAGAAATAGGAATGAGATCTCGTGGGTAGAGGTGGTTAATATAATACATAGCTCTTATTATAACGTTAAATTTATAAATAACTATAGTCGTTATAAAATAGAATAAATTAATCCGCTAATGTTATAACCATATTTTGTTTACTTACATCTCAAATCTTTATCATTATTCGACAATTAGTCCGCGATTCCGCGACTCAGCGCAACAAAAGAAGTACCGCGGTGTCAAGAGGAACTAACGTTTATAATATGTAAATCTAGGGAGTCACGTCGCAGCATATTGCACAATCATACATGACAAGCTAGTACATTCAAAAATCCATAGATGGCTCTAGTCCGCCAGCACGCACGCGCCTTCCTGACATTGATTTATTTGATTGGGATAAATGCGAAATGAATTGTAGATGGCGCTAATCTCAATTCATACAATTCCTCAAAGCTAATCGTTAACACACGTTGAGCGCTCATTGGTTGAATTATAACGCAACGAGTTTTAACTGTAGCTTCGCGACGCGATGCGATTTGTGAAATAAACGAACTGTACAAAACGCGAAGTTATGTTATTGGTTTGTTAATTATTTAGTGTTATGTTCTGCTACATTAGCTGTTCTGCTCTATAAAGTTAGTACGTTATACGTTATAGCGACAGCTATTAGCTTTTTGTACGGATAAAGGAACTTACACATTTGTAAAAAAAAAACTTTTCAAAATACTCGCTTTCGGTACGGCCTATGGAAAGTGGGTTTGAAGGATTTGAAGGATGAAAATATTGTGTACCTTTTATTTTATTTCCTTTTACTTGACTTTATTGTGTAAATCAATGATGTTATATTAAATCATTGGTGTAAATAGACTTTGTTGTTAGGGTAGTTTTATTGTGAGTGAACAAAAAATGTCGGCAAGAAATAGTAATGCGATAGTATGGAACTTTATTGAAAAGTCCAAAAAGTCAAAAATTCCAGTTTATTGAAACGTAAAAATGCATACTACTGCTGTTTTTAAAAATCGGTAGAAACTGCTAGTTTTTATTGAAGTATTAGTCGTTTGTTAGTCTCGCCATTCGTTGATTCGTGTCTTGGCGTTCAAGTTCACGTTATAACAATAGCTTTTTAAATAGCTGGCTATATAAGTGTAGCTAAGCGCATATAGCTCGTTAAAAAAAACTAGCCGTTATTCACACCTCTACTCGTGGGTATGAGTTGTCTCATATTTGCTGCAAAAAAACGCATCTATACTATTACTACTTATAATAAAGCAATAGGAACGAAAAAGTATTTGCAACGAAGATAATTAGAAAAAATGGTCTTGGGTACTTAAAATAAGCTACTGAACAAGAATAGAACATTTTTAAAAATCGTGTCTGTCTATTTGTTTGTTAATTTGTTCATCATGTAAAAACTACTGGACCGATTGCGATGTGGTTTTCACTGTTGTACCTGGAGTACTTGGTATGTAGTATTATGTACTGTAGGTACTTTTGATCCTGGAATAATACGTTATCGTAGGTTACTTTTAACCTAGAGAAATAACCACATGGGCAAAGGCGCGGCCAATGCTTGTTTTTAATAAACGGACACCGATTTGTTTTAACACCGCATGTAATGTATGCGTGTTAGTTAGTAGTTGAGTAGACATTTGTGTCAAGATTTTATGGAACACTGAATATGTACCTATTTTTTAAAAGCTTTTATTGAACTTCACTTGTATGTATGTATGTATGTATTTTGTCAGTCCTGGAATCTTGCAATGCACGAGCACTTCCCGATTAGCTATCCGGCTGAAACTTTCAGGGTAGCTCAATAACCGATGACCTTAAAACGTAAAAAGTGAAAATCATAAAAACATTATATGTAAAAAAAAACAAAGTGACATTCATTGTTTTTTTTTTTTCTACACATTCCTCATATTTATTGTGATGATAATATCATTATCATCATTGGCAGCGAAATTCATCCACTGGAAATCATAAGCCTCCTCCCGCCAATCATCTCTGTCTTGAGCCAATCTGTGCCAGGTCTATAAACTTATGAGCGTCACCCATCGTTGCACTCACGGAAAATAAAACAAGTGGAAGTGGTACACACCTGGAACAACATTGTTCCTTATCATTGGAACCGATGTCGCCAAACTAAACATTTATTGTCCTGTTCTGCTCTACTAACAAACCCTTCTTGTATGTGTATTATTTAGAAGATTCAAACTTGTAAATCAAATTTGAAAATAATGCGTTAACGACTGCTTCATAGAGTTCATTTCGTTTTTACCTACGAATTATTTGTATTTGTACGCAACTTATGATTTCCTGTGCATAACTGTCGCACATATACACTTTGCACTTCCACTTGTTTTGTCTATATCGTGGTTGCTCTAGACTTCCACGACTGCGCTGTCCCACACGTGGCCACCAATCTGTGAGAGACCTACTCCACCTGCCATCACTACATCTTGCCAAGTGTCCTGCCAAATTTTTTGTCTACGGTGCCCGGCTTATTGACCACATACCAAAATAAAAAATTAATTCGTCCGTACATTTCAGTACTAGCAGCCGTATTAGGCGCGGCGCCTTTCCTCGGCCCCTACCTCGCCGGCATCCCGGCGGCTCTGGACGTGTGGCTGCAAGGGCGGCCCATGGCGGCTTTAATGCTGCCCATAGCGCAGGCTGCACCTATCGCCTTCTTGGACGCAGCTGTCTACGCTGAGATCAAGGAGTAAGTAAAAAAACTATGTTTACTATCAGAAGGCCTTTGATTATGTTGAAACCTGGGCAGTGGACTCTTTGCAGCGTTGCCAAATGGACTGGCAGTATATCGAAGTGCTGAGATGTCTTTATGATGCCGCGACTATGATTGTTTAAGTACAAAACCAGCAGTCAAAACATATCCAACAACGCAGGGGAGTAAGACAGGGAGATATTGTATACCCGAGACAGTTCACTAATGCCCTGGAAGATATATGCCAAGTGTAATCGGGAACATCTCGCACTTACAATTTGCCGATGATATAGCCCTAATGGCGGAGTCGCTGCAAGACTTGCGAAGTAGGTATGCTTACCAACCTCGATGTGCTTCTTGACGCATCGGACTCGGAATGAACATTGATAAGACCAAGGTCATGTATAACGATCTTATTGACCCGGAACCGATTGCAGTCGGATGGTGTTCCTCTTGAAGTTGTCCAGCAATATGTTTACCTTGAACAAATATTGCAATTAGGTAAGAACAACTTTGAGAAGGAAGCCAACAGAAGAATTCAGCTGGGTAGGGTAGTATTCGGCAAGCTTCGTTAAGTCTTCTAGTCGTCCATACCACAGTTCCTGAAGACACACACACAGTGTCTTCAATCAGTGCGTCCTACCAGTCATGACCTACGAAGCCGAAACGTGGACAATCACGGTCAAACTAGTCCAAAAATTTATTTTTGTGAGCTATGGAGAGAGCTATGATTGGACTTTCTTTCAAGGACAAGATTCGCAAAGAAGATACGGAGAACCAAAGTAACCGACATAGCTCTAAGGCTAAACAAGCTAAAGTGGTATCTGGTGGAATAACGACCTGCGAAAAGTGACTGGAAGAAAATGGATGAAAAGAGCTGAAGACTGAGCTCAGTGGCGTGCATTAGGAGAGGCCTACGTCCAGCAGTGGGCAGATATAAGCTTATGATGATGATATAATTAAAATTGCAAACAAATAATTAAAGCTTAATCCTGGTGGCTGGGACCGCTGCGGATCTCCAACATATGGTCATATAGCTGCATGAGGTATCTGAGAGCGTCGGTCTGAAAATGAATAAGTCCATGACTAAAGTTAGGACAAACCAACCGTCACAAAGACTTGACGTGTTCGTTGGCTGCCCTATAGAGGTAGTCAATGAATACATCTATCTTGGACATTTTATCTTTTGACGGGGGCTCTCAGATGCAGCAGAACTCTTGGCACGTGCAACATGGATGGGCCGCCTTTGGAAATCTTGATGACGTTCTCAAATCAAACATCCCGCAATGCCTGCACATTTAACCAATGTGTCCTCCCCATTTTAACCTACGGTGCCGAAACATGGCCGCTCACAAAAGAGCTGATGTATAAAATACGAGTTGCTCAGAGAGCAATGGAGCGCGTCATGCTAGGCATCCGCCTGCTAGACCGTATACCGAACGTCGAAATTCGACGTTGTACTAAAGTCGGAAGATGTAGGTTTACGGATAGCAAAGCTTAAACGGAGAAGGGCAGGGCACTTGGCAAGACGGGATGATCAAAGGTGGACCAAGGCGATAACGGAGTGGTGGCCTAGAGGAGCGCAGCGTTCACGGGGCATACCACCAGCTCAATGGTCAGATGACATTGTTAGGCACGCAGGAATAGACTGGACGAGACTTGCACAGGACCGGAACAAATGGCGTGAAAGAGAGGAGGCCTATATTAAGCAGTGGGTGGATACGTGCTGAGTAGATAGATCGAAATATACTACTAATGAAAACTAACATACACATAATTATAATATAGATGGAAATTACGTAAAGAAGATATAAGGAAATATTAAAATATAAATAAATATATTCGGGAAAATTCCACACCAATTACCTGGCCCCAAACTAGGATACCCTGTACTATGGGCACTAGATAACGGATAAACATACATAGACACCAATATTATTACATCCATGACTCTGAAACAAATATTTCTGCGCATCACACAAAAGATTGCCCCTTGCAGGATTCGAACCCGCGACTGTTTGATTTCGTTCCTAGGGTTACTAGCACTAGACCAACCAGCCGTTGTTTTATTATTAAGTAAAAGCTTGTATTGTTGGGTTATAGAAAATAAATACCTTTTTTATTATTTTATTATTTTTGCCTTGAATATTAAGTTACAGGGGAACATGCGGCACGCTTTAATTTCATGTAAGCAATAACTGGACTACAGTAGTCGCAGCCTATCTGTATGTTTGTGAAGTTAGGTTCTGTGAACGATTGCGCAGGTACTGCTGTGGGGATAAAACTGCACTAAGTAAGAGCGAGATAGAATATGCGAAAGCGTAAGCGATTGAGCGAGGCAGTTATACAATGCTGTCTTCACCTTCAACATTGGGATTGCGCCTAAAAAAAATAGCAGTTTGCGCAGCGACTAGCAGACAACTTCCGAGACACATACTTCCGCTGCGATTACTGTACATACAATGAAAGCTTCATCGCCACTGTCGAGTTTTATTGTGTATCAACAACAAAGATAGATAGACTTACTCAGACTGTAGGACGGACAATAATTGACACTTCTAACTCGTGCTACACAAATGCCACCCCGGTTGTGACTCAGGCCAGTTATGTGCGTTGCACCTAATGTATGCGGTCCACGCGCCCATTGAGCTAGTTCCTAATCTCATCGCTTTTTAAGAGATCTATGCTGTCATCACACTAACATTACGTTTTTTTACTAATATTATAAAGGCGAAAGTTTGTATGTGTGTGCGTATATGTTTGTTACTCCTTCACGTTCAAGCGGCTGAACGGATTTTGATGAAATTTTGAATGGAGGTAGCTTATACCTTGGAATAACACATAAGATACTTTTTATCATCATCATCATAACTCACTTGGGTGAAACCGCGGGGCGCAGCTAGTCTCTAATATTTTCGTTGTACTTCTTCCAGCGGCGGTCACCCATACGTGACAGGGCTGGCCATAGCCGGCGGAATCTTCTACCTTGGGCCCGAGGGTGCGATCCTCGGCCCCCTCCTTCTGTGCTGCATCATGGTGGTGCTCAACCTGTCTTCCACCTTCCTCCGCGACACGCCCTCCGAGGAGCGAGCGGCCTTGCATTCGAGAGTCAGGTAAATGTGGTCGGTGCTTACTCCGACGCTAGCTCTACACTCGAGTGGTGTCTGAGCGAGGCGAGGTTCCATAAGGTTAGGCGAGGCGAGGAATTTTCCGCCCACACTCACCTTTAAACACATGATCTCTTTGTCTTCAACACTATAGACGTGTGTGGTCGTTTTTATGTTAAGGGTTTTTTAATCCATTATCTCTATAATTAATTATTAATGGTATGCTCGTTGCGACACGACAACATTAGTTCGTATTTCGTCATTAAAGTACAGAATTCTCGAGAGTATAGTAGCTGCGTCTCGCCTCGCCTCGTACCACGCGTCCTTTGACTAGCGCCAAAAATGATCATGAGCGGATCGCAAGCGACGCAAGGCGAGGCGCAACGAGGAGACGCGATTGGGGCTCTCGCCTAGTTCGCACTTCCTCGCCTAGCCTCCACGAGAGTAAAGAGCAAGCATGAGATTTAGAAACAAGCAAGTTAAAATGTATGTTTCAGTTTGACATTGTGAAGTATCGAGTACAAACTCGAAATAGTTTAATAATATTAGCTTTATGGCGGCTGTAATACACGGTCAGTAAGCTGACAGTTTTGATTGAATTAAATTTACTTGATTCACAAACTAAATTTTCTGCAACACAAACGCAGTTTTTACCCGACTATTATTAAGCAAGGGAAGGTTAATGAGTTTAACAGTCTATGTATCTATATATGTATGTGGATGTTGCACCATAGCGTCGCCCCCATTGGTCCGATTATGACAAGCGAGATATCAATCTATTCGTCTTCATTTATAATGTCATATGTTTTTTTACCCGACTACGGCGAAGCAAAGGTAGGATCAAGTTTTGTTCAAACTAAAAACTTGATCCAATTTGGACACGCGAGTTATCAATGGATTCGTCTTCGCAGTGTCATAGGCGATTTTTTACACGACCGAAGTCGTTTTTTTAATATTTTGAACTTATACTTTGTTATTTTACTGACAGTTTTAACTGTTTAGGCATAGCTGTCAGCTTATACTGGCCCTATACAGCCGCCTTTAGAATGAGTTTGCGATATTGATCTTTATGTATACTTTTCAATTCGTTACCGAACTCTATATAAACATGCTGAACTAAGATTAAGTAATACCATTTACAGCTGCCTTAAAACCTTAATAAATCGGCCAAACGTCAATTGATATTTAAAACATTAGTCATAAAATCCTAACGGCTTGAATATCTTAATTACAAGCTAATGTCTTGCTGCAACATTACTGTACAATGTTGAGCTATAGATGCGTATAGGTAAGTCTAGGCTAGGTCGTGCTGAATTCTACAAGCACAAGGCCTTCCTATGTCACGATATGAAGGTGCTTGGTTATTTTACTATGTATTCTTAAAACCTACCAAGGAAAAGATTTCATACAAGTTCAATACCGTAATAGCATTCTACTTTACTACTGCCATAAGTGAATCTCACAAAGAAACTTAATCTAAATAAGTGTAACATAGAGCTATAAGCTTGAAGTTTGAACTGATAGTGAAACTTTTTGGATTTGGTTTTGGCAAGGAGAGACGAATAAGGACTTAATCCATAATTTTTTTAAGAATTGAAATTTTATAAAATAAAGGCAAAATATGCACTTTCAATCGAATTATACATTTTTCTAACAGTGTCGACATATAATTTTTTTAAAAGAAAAATTTGGATTAGTACTTTCCGAATTCGAACCTGCAAATTCTTCCCCTAAATCCCTCCTGAATTTCCTCTTTGAACCGAGTTCATAGAATTCAATAGATGGCGTTACCGTCCCCGTAAGTTAAAAAGTAGTTTGGAGTGTGACGTGATGGTTCAATCCTTCGGGCACCGCGCATGCCACGATGGACAGATAAATTCGTACAATGACCCCTCACTACTTATCTCTATCGCTCGCGCAAACATGTGTATTGCTGTTGCGCTCGCACAAAGCTCGCACGTATGTGAGGGGTCATTGTACGAATTTATCTGTCTATCGCGGCCATGCTTTAGCGCACAGTACGATTATGTGCGATATCGAGTGAGCGGTGCTCGAAGAATTAAATAATCAGCCCAAAATGTCCATTGCTGAGCCTCCCCCATAATAGGGGGTTTTTGCCATAAACACCACGAGTAGCAGGCGGCTTATTGATCGCAGCAGATGTTGATACACACAGGTGCATATTGCTGTCCATTTCCTATATTCCCTTTGCTGGTTCTTGCAACACCCGCGGGATGAGGTGTGGACCTATTACTAAGCCGGGCCCACATGGGTAACGTGGTGGTTATTGTGTTTCGTACGTCCAAATGAAATGAAAAAACGAACCCTTATACGATCACTCGTGTATCTGTCTGTCTGTCTGTCTGTCTGTCTGTCTGACCATTGTCTATCACAGCCAGCTCGGAATCTACTGGACCGATTAAGTTGAAATTGGGTACAAATACGCATTTACGTAACCCAAACACGCACGTGTAACTTAAATAAATTAATTTTGAATATGGGGGCAAATAATAAAATTAAAAATAAAAGTTTTGCAAACTGTACTCTTTGACATATTAAATGAAAGGGCTTGTTGTGAGCTCATTTATATATTTTTAAATTACTGAGCCTAAATTACTCAATTACAAATTACAGGAAAACCTATAAAAAGTCTATGATCATAAAATATCATGGTAAACCTCTCAATATTACGAGATAATATATTTATCGTACGGAACCCTCTCCCTCGGAGTTCAACTAGCACTTGCCCGTTTTTAAGGAGCATTTGTGGTGCCTTGGCAAGGGTAACTGCGGATTAGAATTCCCTCTGTAATCCAAAATTTCATTTAGAAAATGTATATACGGTTTTGCTAAACACTCGTTACTGTTAAAAAAACTTAATACTGTGGATTTCGTTCTAGTTTTGTCTCCTATTTAAAAAAAACCCTGTAAATAATAGTTTTTAAGTTGTATTTAATCCAACATTATTCATAAGTAATCTTATAGCTAATACATTTTACTGATGTCCTTGTAATCTAGGTCGTTATTGGATTATTTTCAATAAACAGGTGTGTACTGTGGAACTATGATCGCTTCGTGTTGTGTTTCTGTTTCTTGCTACCATTATTTTGCTGTATTTCACTCTGAAGCACCATTTAGATATATGACATTTCTTAGAATAGTATAGTGTTCCTTAAACACTAAAGCACATTTTCACATTATTAATGTTCTAACAGAGAATGAGCGAAATCTCAAATTAATCTCAATCCTACATCATTTTTTTTTTATCTAAACTCCCGCACATTACGAAGCCAGCTCACTAATTTCTTAAAGAATCACAGAACCTTCATAAAAAAATAATCTGTAAATTATAAAAATAACTTCAGCTTCACCGAAAGCTGCAGCGAACATAAACAAAATTGAAACGAAAGACGAATCTTCATTTGACACGACTGGCCGAAAAAAATAAAGTAATGTTGCATATTATGTATGTATGTGAGCTTCTTTATTTGACACGACTGACCGAAAAAAAGAAAGTAATGTTGCATATTATGTATTAAATTGAAACGAAAGACGAATCTTCATTTGACATGACTGACCGAAAAAAAGAAAGTAATGTTGCATATTATGTATGTATGTATGTATGTATGTATGTGAGCTTCTTTATTTGACACGACTGACCGAAAAAAAGAAAGTAATGTTGCATATTATGTATTAAATTGAAACGAAAGACGAATCTTCATTTGACACGACTGGCCGAAAAAAATAAAGTAATGTTGCATATTATGTATTAAATTGAAACGAAAGACGAATCTTCATTTGACATGACTGACCGAAAAAAAGAAAGTAATGTTGCATATTATGTATGTATGTATGTATGTGAGCTTCTTTATTTGACACGACTGACCGAAAAAAATAAAGTAATGTTGCATATTATGTATGTATGGGAGCTTCTTTAGTCCACCATAATTTTTAAATGCCTGAACAGATTTAGACGTATACATCATCCCGAGTAACATCGGGTTTTTATTTTTTAAAAGGCCTCTTGCTTATGGCTCCATTTGAAAATACGAAAAAAAACACCTAATTTTACAATATGGGTATCAAATTGAAGCTTGATGAGCACATTCCAACAATATATAATTTATACGCATAAGAACATTTTAGTCGTGTTTAGTCGTGAATTAACAAAAGGGAATAATGCACGGGAAATTAGTGTACTAACGTAACATTGAACTCAGATATTTTTTTGCGTAGATTTCGCACGCACGCACACGCACAGCTATATTTAAACTGAAACAGATGTGTGAGTGTAGCATATTAATATGTGGAAACGCTGATGTAAGTATGTTATCTTGCTTAATTTCTTTGTCGCATGATTGTTGCGTCTATGTCAACTTATAACATCAAAGATTGGCCTATTTTTAACACGGTTTTATTAGCTTCATCTGTATGCATTTTTGTATGTAACGGAATCATTGAACTCGGGTTTTACCCATTTTAAATGGTCAGATTAATTCAAAATTTTGCAAACTTATCAGGGGCCGATGATAGTACAATTATTAAAAAAAATTGTCCCATTATCCTGATCAGGATCATCAGGAATATTGATTAAAAAATATATAAAAAAAAAAAACTCAAGAATCGGTTAAATTGAACGTCAATTTATATGAATGCATTAATGCGCTTTTCAATTTATATTTTGTTAACCCAGCGAGGATGTCGCCGGAGGAGGTGTCAATTTGACCCCGCTCATTTTGTTATGTGTGCAGTTTTTTGTCCCGCAGTCGTACGCTGTCGAATTTCTTTGAAGCTGTAGCAATTGAACAATAAAAAAACAATAAAATTAAATTTTAATAATAAACGTAAAAAAAAGAAAGTTGATTAATTTAAGACCTCTGAAAAATATATAATTCCTTTGTTAAATATCCAATTTATATATTTGCCTTCAATGTTATGTAAACATATAACAAAACATATTGAAAAAAATATATATAAAATACGGGGTCACCATGACCATCCTCGTCTTATATTTTTTATATATACCACATCGTCTTATATACCACATCGTCGCCGGGTTAAGTCATGTTGTCAACTCAGTGCCTTCAACTGTATTCCATGCTTTTAACTAATGCAGCTTGCTTGTTCTGTGACTGCATATCAATAAATGTTTTTTATTTAAATTTTATTTGTTATGTATTATAAATACCGGCATCGGAAAAGGTACATTTGTTTTAATTTTTTAATATTTTGAGGAAAATTGAGGTGACGCAATCTCTATTAAAACCTATTTTTGTCCAATTTCGATTGCTGTCGCTTAAAAACCTAGTAGATTTTTGTTCGGCATAAAGTCACATCCGGAATTGAACAATATTAGTTCAATACTGGCATGATTGATGCTATTGTGTGACTCTTTTGACACGGATATATTAAATAACTCAAAATCTGCATGCTTCCAGATGTTCGTGTCGAAGAAATATAATAAAAAAAAGGAATACTTATAACCAATGGATGTTTTTTTACAGGCTCGGTGCTTATCTGTGATGGTCTTGCATGGATTCTAACTGTAACCCGTCATTGTCGTCTCAAGTGGTGTAAAGCAATCTATGCTATAATTATGCTATGTATGTTCCCTTCGGTCGTTGTATGCTATCCGAATAAAAGAGACAAGAGGGGCAAAAAAATGTATCAAGATTGTGTACTGTAAAATGCGGTTCTTTTTATGAAGAGTATTTTTGTAAAATGCGAAGTGAAAATAGGTCTATTCTCAAAGGCAGACCAAATATGTCATTGGAATTTAAATAGCTAATTTTAAACAAAGGGGATATTACATTTTACTATTTAGCCAGGCTAGCCATACCTACATGTGTAAAACTGAAATGTCGCGACCACTGGTCAAACTTAAAAAAATGGATACAGGAATTTAATGCAAACAAAAAAATGTAGGACACTGATTTACTAAAGTGTCACGTTTCTGTGAAATAAGAGCTTAAAGATAGCATAAAGATGAATACACAAATCTTTGAAATCTAGACCAACCTAGAGTATGCTTCTCGGCGCATCGGTCTTGGAATGAACATAGATAAGACCGATTCAACGATCTTGTTGACGCGGAACCGATTGCAGTCAATGGAGTACCTCATGAAGTTGTCCAACAATATGTTTACCTTGGACAAATATTGCAATTAGGTAAGTACAACTTTGAGAACTAGGAAGCCAACAGAAGAATTCAGCTGGGTTGGGCAGCATTCGGCAAGCTTCGTCAAGTCTTCTCGTCGTCCATACCGCAGTGCCTGAAGACAAAAGTCTTCAATCAGTGCGTCCAGTCATGATCTACTGAGCCGAAACGTGGACGCTCACGGTCAAACTATAGTCCACAAATTTAATGTCGCTCAGCGAGCTATGGAGAGCTATGATTGGAGTTTCACTGAAGGACAAGATTCGTGACGAAGATATCCGACGGAAGTGGCTGTGATATTTCGTTTTTTTCACTTGTAGGTAATTGCAACAAAGGTTAGAAGACCTTTAAAAGACCCAATCCAATATACCTGGTTTGTAATAAACAAAAATTCATTACAAAGTGTCTCCTCGCAATCAGGTCTTCACTCATCACCAGCCCGTTATATATGCATATATGGAGAATTGCATAGAAACATTATTTGAGCATAAACCATAGATTTCATTATATGGCACTAACTCAAAGTTTTTAACTGCAATAATGTCAGAGGCCCTTTCAAAAACAGTGATCAGAGCTGAAGAATATCTTGGGAATATCTGCACCGACATCCTCCATACACATGTAAGAACCAACTGGCCAACACCAGCTTCCAAATAAAAAACCGCATTGAAATCGGTCCATCCGTTTTCGACCTACGATGAGACATCAGACAGATCTCAAACTTTTTGCGTCGGTTAAATTAAAACGACTATACGTAGTAAAAACATAGTATTAAGACTAGAAATATTTGCGATCAGAATATGTCTCTTTCTATAATTATATTCTATTGATTTTCTTGTCTCTTTTATGCGGTCTCTTCTACTAAGCCTATGTGAAAGTCTATTTTCTATAATGTAATCTAAGAAATATTTATTTATTTTAAATAAATGTCGAGTCTGAGCTTCGACAAAAATATTTATTTAAGTTTTCTAGTCTTTTTGACATTACTTTTCTCCTATGGACTGTTGGAATCAAATCCCTTTCTGTTCCTCTTTAAATTATTAAATATATTTATAATAAAATTATTGTATATATTAAGGACGAGAACTGAACCAGAATTAAATATACTTACGGGTTAAGTACGAAATAATGACACCAAGATATATATGCCTTAGCTAAAATATTTATATAACAGATGTATTAAAAACTGCTCCAATTACTGCGATGCAGTTAATCAATACAACAATATTAAGTAGTTAGATCAATCTCAGTTAATTATAGAACCGTATAATATACGGGGGGCCCCAAAGTAGTAAATCTAAACGCGTCAGCAGTAGAACTGTTCAATGGAGTCTGTAAAAATAAACGATCGTTTTGAGGCGCCCTGTAGCTGTAATAATGTTGCATGTGATAACAAGCTAAAAGCTTATAATTTGCAATGCATGTGTTGTAACGTTCGCTGTACACACACACCTGCAATAATAGTGAAGCGTACGACTCTATAATCTCACAAAAATTAAGTATTAACGTACTTCCAACAAGTTGTTGATGTTCGAAGCTTCGCTTTGGATGTTTTAATTATTCTTTTCGATCGATGTGCCAATATATTGTTGCTGCTCATCTTATTATAAAAAAATGATACCGCCGCGGGACGCGTGGCAGATGTGTAAACATCGAATATGGCTGATCTGAGACAGAAAGAGCCGACGAGCCACGAGCTTCCAAGTCTTCGTTACCCCCGCACCGCGCCATTAGATGTTTACACATCAAAAACTACTTTGCGCTTTTTAGTGCTTTAACGATATTGCTCTCTGCCGTAAATAAGCTTTTAGGCTGAGAACTAAATATAGGCCTGCGGGGCAAAAGTGATACATTAACAAAAATAAACCTTGCATTACAAAATTAAACTCATCGTGGCTGTATTCCATGATTAATACCTAAGAACTGCAAAGAAGTGGATGGAATGATCTGCCCTTGTCGAATGTTTCCGGTCAATTATAATCCAGGTGTGTTCTCAAGTCGAGATTGAATACTAGGCAAGAGTGCTACACCGTCTACCACACCATCGTTTTCCATCACGTGAGATCGAGGTCAAACGATTGCTTAGACTATAAAAAAATGGGTCGATGACTTCACGTAAGCGACTGTGTGGGTCCGGTACGTAGTACTTTTATTTATTCTGTGTTTCCGGTACGATGGTCGGTGTATAAAAGAATAAAAAATGCTTTACATATCAATGTTTACAATAATTTACAAAGTACACCGTAATATACAGATAGATAAATACATTATTGTACATACAGCAGAAACTAAACAATATTTTAGGAACAACTATAGATCTAATTAAAGGTGAGAAGATTAGATACTAGCTCCTCAGGCGTGGACTGCACTAATTAGGTGTAACGCACATAATTGGTCTTCTTTGGCCTAATCGTGACTAATCACAACCAGTGTTAGAGTAGCACGTGTGAGCAGCGACTCATTAACGCTAGAGTCTGCGTATGTTTCTCTATCTTTGTTGTTGAAACACTTGACAAACGATATTGAAAATGTAGCTGTGTGGGCGTGTTTGCATGTAGTTGTATCTAGTCCAGTTTTTATATACGTGATATTAAAGCGTGCCGTATCTTTCCCGCTTTAACTAGATCTCAGGAAGAATACATCGACCACAAAAAAAGCCATGATCGAAGGAACAACAGTAGATAAAAATGAAACAATGGCCGGCCTTATCGCTAATAGAAATCTCTTCCAGGCCCCTATAAGTGCACTGGGAGGCTTTATCGGTAAGAGCGATCTATGGTGCAGCTTATCGAGGAATAATGAGCAAGATTTTATCCAACTATAGTGTCATACCTTTCTAAACAAGCGTGATCGCGTTGGTGTGGAATTAGTATTTTTCATTTAAAACTATTTAACATTTAATTTAAAACCAGGAATTAAACGAGTCAAATCGTATAAGGCTGTATAAAAATCAAATCAATCATCAAATGTCAAACGTATAATTTGACCCTAATTTTGTTTCTGTATTGCTTTGCCCCGCTGCGCAAAAGCGTTCACGCCTTGTCAAATGTATTATTTCAAATGTGACTAGACAATGTGTTAATAATGAAATTATTTAAACAATTTACTAGCGATGTGATTATTTATAATGGTGCTTTTTGAGTATATACATACTCTCGATGTTATAAGACTTTGTTGCAATGAAATTATGCTAGAGATCTGTCTTTTTAGGTATAGTTCTTTATAGTTTTTAAAAGAAAAAATAATAATTGCGTTACGTTTTTATGTTTTCATATTTAATCGTAATTTTGTTTATAATACTTATTTATGTCTGAACTGAAATTATATTTCAGCAAGAAAAGAAATAAACGCTGTGTATATATGTAGCAGCGGAATTAAATAAAAAAAGAATTGTAGAAAAGATTCGTTTTGTCTTCCTTTTATCAACTATAGTATAAAACTGTAGTATGTAACGCTCTAATTAACAACTGTGTTAGCTTTTATCAACAATCTTTTGTCTTCAAATTAAAATCTAGACATCTGCTGAATAGATCATGTACATCAAGTTCAGAAATGTCACCTATTTGTACTCGGAAACGAATATTTATCAACGAGAAAATTAAATGAATCTGGTATAGAAATCGGGGGTATAATTCAAGTGACGGTTTACACGTTCCTCCCCCACCGTGTCGAGTCGAGTCACACTATGACAGGTTGGGAACCCATCCACCGCTCCACGTAGAGACCCCCGCTCCCCCCTCATCCCCGTCCGTCACAACGCTTCACTACAACAGGAACCTACTCATTTATGCGCCCCCTGTAGTTCCTCTTGTGTCCAAGTTGATAAATATTCGTACCGTAACAATTTAACTGTGAACTTCTCGTACTGATGAATTCTGAGAGAAATAAGTAACAACTGTTTATTGCACTCAATGTAAGACAAAAATAAAGGTACAATTGGCGGTTTTATTGCTTTGTAAAAGGCAGAGTTTTATTGAGGTTATGTTGCTAATCATTTCCAGGCAACCTTTGAGGAAGCTTATGGCTGATCCAGTTGTTCCGAAATACTAAACAAACGCTTATTGGTCCAACAAATTCTCTGCAGAGAACAGCGGGCCTTTCTTCACAATTCATCGGTACCTATTTCAAAATATATTGTAATGACTGTAGATTTCTAAAAAACAACGAGTCTTGAAATGGGTGTGTCCATATTATGTCAGGTAAAATAATTACAAATAGTATTTGCGGTTAGATTGATATCAAATAACATTTTCATAATTCTGCCGGATTATTCCCGAAATGAATCATTCTCCGAATGATTTCTAGCGACTCTGCACACTTAATGTAGGACGACGGCTAGGTGGAGCGACGATGTATGCAAGATCTAACCGCCGCGCGATGCCTACGCAAGATGGTTGGCGTCGCTCGGCGGTTGGTTGGATAGGAAGAGCCGACGATTGGGCTCAGTGGCGTGCCTTGGGAGAGGTCTAAGTCCAGTAGTAGACTTGTTGATAATTGGCGAAATTCCCAACAGGAAAAGAGCGCAACGCACGCAACTCCTTGCCTGCAAGTAGTATAATCAAAACAAGCTCAAACAAAAATGTACCCCCCCCCCCCCTTCTTAGCTATTCTTCTCGATCACGTCAGCTTTCAAACAGAAAAAAAACGCATCAAAATTGGTCCCTTGGTTTGGGCGCTACGATGCCACAGACGCAAGGATACAGTGATTTTGACTGTGCTTATAACACCCCTTGGAGCTCGGGGGTTAAAAATAAAATCCATATTTCCAATGAGCGCAGTGGGATTTCAAGAATACCAAACCTAAATGCGTTATTGTGCACACACAATAGGTACCAGCGTCATTATAATATTGAATCACCCTCATTTGATACAGTATGACTGATAACGATCGCCGTGATCAGAATGATCCGAAGTCATTATTTATCCCAATTTTAGCGGGATATTGGGCACCCATTTCAGTATTCTGTTGCTTTGTAGAACAATTCTTCAGTATCTTGTTATTTGTACTTAAAAAATGCCCTTACCAGTTCCAGAATCTACGTCCAAAGATTATTTATTTAAGTATGCAATTGTATGTATTACTTATGTAATAATATGCTTCTTATTAATAAGTTCGTAAAGCACGCAATATTTGCATTATATTTTTAAACAAAAATAAAGTTTATTATTTGCTTCAACCTGTTTTTTTACTCAAGCCATGCTTACCTACTTGTTGTGTGTTTCGTGACAGAAGACCTCTGACATGGGTTAACGAATGCTATTAATAATTAACAGCCGGGACAAACAAACAGCCGAAGCACGGATCGACGGAAAACAGCACATAACTTAAAAAAAGTCATAGGTGACGAATCTAGGACCGAACCCGGTATTGTTGGATTCGTCGCACTAGTAAACCTCTAGGTTACCATCGCTATTTAGCGATGTACCTACCCTTATGTTAATCGGTCACGGCAGTTTAACATTCTATTCTATCATTTTGTTCATAATTGTAATGTGTTTTGTGCGTCTAAATAAATAAATTAAGACTGGACTATGAATTTCCGATATTTTCCTGGCCTATTAGACCAAGCTTCGTTTTCAATGCCGCGATGTTTAATGAAACGTAGTAAATTTATTAAAACACAGTTTATTAACATTATTCACACATGAATATTTAAATGCTAAACAAAATACGTGGTACGTATCTTTAGTTTTTTTGTCAAAACATACGATGGCACATTAATTATAGAAACAATACCTTAGCTTGAGGTGACAGCAAAGTAATTAATTATCTTAAAGGTTAGAGGTTGTCTTTGGATATTATGTTGCTAAAATATTGGCTTTCTTATCAAAACGATGATAATGCCGCGAAGTTTTAATGAAACGTAGTAACTTTATTAAAACACAGTTTATTAACATTATTTACACATGAATATTTAAATGCTAAACAAAATACGTGGTACGTATCTTTAGTTTTTTTGTCAAAACATACGATGGCACATTAATTATAGAAACAATACCTTAGCTTGAGGTGACAGCAAAGTAATTAATTATCTTAAAGGTTAGAGGTTGTCTTTGGATATTATGTTGCTAAAATATTGGCTTTCTTATCAAAACGATGATAATGCCGCGAAGTTTTAATGAAACGTAGTAACTTTATTAAAACACAGTTTATTAACATTATTTACACATGAATATTTAAATGCTAAACAAAATACGTGGTACGTATCTTTAGTTTTTTTGTCAAAACATACGATGGCACATTAATTATAGAAACAATACCTTAGCTTGAGGTGACAGCAAAGTAATTCATTAGCTTAAAGGTTAGAGGTTGTCTTTGGATATTATGTTGCTAAAATCTTAGCTTTCTTGTCAAAACGATGATATATGTACCTAGGTACTTATATTAGTATAAGGTACGAAAAAGACTTTTATTTCGACAAAATACGAGTAGTTTTAAAGTTATTAAAGAAAATGGATGAAAATTTACCATTCACACAAATATCCGAATTTAATGAGCCGAAAATTTTGAAAATATACCGTATATATTTCATTACTTATCGATTACAGGAAAACCTATAAGAAGAGGAAGTCCGAAACGCCAAAAGCCAGAAGTCTATGGTCTTAAGATAACATGGTAAATCTCCCCAAATTGTGAGATAATAGTATTAATCGTAAGGAACCCTCTCCACGCCAGTTCAACCCGAACTTGCCCGGTTATTTTCAATACATTTCAATAAAGTATCAGTCTGGTTCGAAAGTCTAGTCAAGCCACAGCCTAAGTCACAATTCAGTAATACTATGGTAAAGTGGTAAAGAGCTTTACTGAAACTTCCTATTTTGGAGAGAACACGAAATGGTACGCGTTTGTTTCATTTGCCTACACTCATGCACGTTAACGAACACCTAATGGTTAATATATTAAACTTAAGGTGGATGGTCCATGACATGAGTTTCAATACATGGCGCTAATGACAATATTAGCTTAATATATTTTTTGGGCCTAAAATTGCAATCAGGTTAAATTTAAAACTTTATTCGCGGTTAAAACACTATACGACGTTAATGTTTGATCTATAGTTTTCATTGTCAAACTAATCTTTTAACCGTATTGGTTCCCTAAAAATTTGGGTTCAAGACTTGACGCAAGACAACCCTTGTCCCCTTGTGTCTTGGTTGACTCAAGATCTGAACCCAAATTTATAAGGAACGAATTCGGTTAAAATATTAGATTTACAATTGAAACTTAAGATTACACATAATCTTTACATGGTAATATAGCCGCCAATAAAGTTTTAAATCCGTTCTGATTGCAATTAAAAGTCAAAAAATTATAATAATGCACATATTGTCATTTAGCGCCATCTAGTGAAACTCGTGAGTCAAAGTCAAACGTCACATTTTCCTTTTCCCGTCAGATTTAGCAGTCCGAATTATGATACCCGTTCACGAGTATGACTTGTGTGTCATGTGCTGCTTGTGGGATCTGGTCCAGCCTGGTTTCTTATTTGTCATTGTATATTGATTATTTTATCCCACTTTGTTCATTGTTGGACTTCTCATTGCTACCCACAAATTTGTCGTGTAAATGTGTATTATTATTAAAATTTCTGTAACATTTAAGAAAAATAAATGTATTGACAAAAAATGCCATCCCCGTAGTTTCTTGGTGCTCTCTTCTCGAACGGGCGTATTTCCTGTTCACAGAGTCAGGAGGTTATTTCCTTTTCCTGTGTGTGATTCTACTCTGAGTCGGCACATGGACCATTTCATTTTTCAAGTATGGTTGATCTAATTATTATTGGTCTTTTTACGTACAGAGCAGTCCAACGAATGACATTCGGCGTTGGCCGCCGCGCGTTCCTTGGCGCTAGCAGATACAGAACATACAAATACTCGTACATTTGGTGGTTTAATATATATATTTTCCTCTTTATTTAAGATCATTCTCGTAGTGCTGTAATGTTGCCTAATACACGACTGCCCAAAAAAGGAGTGTATAATGTTTTTGGGGTTCATGTATATATGTATATGAGTTTCTATGTTCCACCATAACTTAAAATTGGATGTGCGGTATCGTTAGAATCCTTACATCATCCCGAGTGACATAGACTCCAATAAGTTTTTAAAGTTCGTTTTTGACAGGGCTATCGTTATTATTTTCTCTTACTTTTTTTTACTTATTTAAAATAAAAGTATTTGAGTTTGATAATTACGAACACTACAACAGTAGCGTCTAGCCTATGTACCTAACAAACATTTAAGATACACTTCTTCAGTAGCTTAGCCGAAATACCTATATAATTTCACTTTGTTAAACCACCTCAGTCAATTGATTTATATACTCTATCTATAGAAATCAATTGACATAATATTGTATAGTTATGGACTTTTGCAAATCGGCGACTTTTATCAAGTTCTTGTTGATGTAAGTGATCCTCGTTTGTTTTTCGGTTATGATCAACCCGTCGTCGTAGAAGTAGCCGTCGGAGTAAGTGGTTTCTAGCCACAGGAAAAGCACGATGGAGTCCGCATGGATGTGGATGATGTAGGTGTACTCGGCGTCGTCCCGCACCACGTCGAGTTTGGAAACGGTTACCTAGAACAGGATAGATTTTATGAAGCCTTATTGAAGCCATAGGTTCTTTTGCGCGTGGTTATATCGACTTCAAAATGGAGGAGACTCTTATTTTGTGTATTTTAGGGTTGTGCCCACGGCTTTGCTAGCGTGTACATTTTTGTGTGCGAAAAATATCCTGGTACAGGACCAAAACGGCCCTGTAAAGTGCCTCAACGGTAAAAATACCTTTGAGTATAATACTCAAAGTGCAATACTTATACCAAAATTCGGTCAGTTGTCAAATGGTTTTTATATCAATTACTCGGCTTCTACTCATCGGAATGAGATACAAAGTACAGCATCTTTAAAGTCAAAACCTAGGCTATCCAACAGTGAAAACTGCATTTCAATTGGTCCAGATGTTTTTACGTGATGCGCGAACACAGAGATACCTTTAAATAAAACCTATTCAGTAGTTAGTAAGTCCCCTTGACATTTTTTTATACACCATTGTCCTTCACTGTACTGACTTCTTGTTACTTATGAGTACTTCTTTATTGTAAGAATGTAGACTCCTCAGAAAGTAAAGAAACGAATCCGTTTTAAAACCACTCACGTGTGTATCTGTGTGTAGCATAATGATAAAACATTTTGATCCTCATAATTGTTGTGTAAATGTATAATCATCGTTTGATTTGAACGATTATTTGAAAGATTTTACTTACGAGGTAATCCTAAATCCTACAAATGAACTAGTGGCTCTATGAGCTGAAGATAGCGGTGCACATTAGCGCCATCTAGTTACCTTATTGTAAAACTAACATTAATAACCAAGGTGCTTCATCAATAGTAGGTAAAGGGCTGATTCTACGGGAAGAAACCTAAAAGTGAGCAATTTACTACATTGTGAGGAGCTATTCTGCTCAACACGCCGAAGATACTCATCAGATCTCCACCATTTTTTTATGAGACTAACTTAAAGTTACTACATTTCAAATAAAAAAAGAACCATCGAAATCGGATCTAATAAGGCGGGGATATTCAGTAGCCCCCTTTTTGCCCTTTTATGGGAAAACTAACACCAGATGATTTACCTACCGGTCAAATGTTTGCCTGTCTACAATAATAAAAAATGCAGCCACTTTACATTCTTTAACTTACCTGAACATTAGGTTCCTTGTATCCTTTTATATCCTTCAACGGCTTCGCAAAGATGTAATTGTACGGCGAACAGATCACGCCACCCGCGGTCATAGAAAACCTCAAGAACACCTCCTCCTGATCATACTGGTCCCATAGATCCAGTTCTATATCTTGCTTCACTGAACTCAGTGGGCCCGAGCTCGCTGCGTAAGTTTCAGTCTTGATAGGAACCATGCTAGTCCAGTTGTAAACGTCCACGGTGATTACGGCGTCAATGATCGGGACAAAACGGTCGTTCAGCACGTAAACGTTGACGACCCCTGAAGAGAGAAGACGTGGGGAGACGAGGACCGGTGCGAAGAAAGTCATCGCGAAGTATTGCACCATTTTCCAGTTGCCGGTGTATTCTGAAAGTAGTTTGGATATTACTCTTCTGAGAAAATGTCATTATCATTAGCAGCCTCTATGCGTCCACTGCTGAACTTAGGCCTCTCCTGTGAACGCCACTGAGCCCGGTCTTCGGTTCTTCTCATCCAGTCCCTGCTAGCCGATTTTCGCAAGTCGTCACTCCACTTGGCTAGCGGCGATCTACACTAATTTCGCCTAAACGTGGTAGATAGATAGATAACTCTTTATTGAACACCACAAATAAAAAATAACTTACTACTTAAAAACAAACTTAATAATTAGTGTCACAATGGGCGGTCATATCGCTCAGAGCTATCTCTCCCAGATAACCGTGCACGGAAAGAAATAACGGAGGCAATAGGGACGGTGGTATACATATATACCATAAATAAGCACTAAAAACACGAAATCCATAACAATATATTAAGTTTGTTTCGGGAGCTTTCACGCGATAACGGCTCGACGGATTTTGATGAAATTTAGACTGGAGACAGCTTATACCCTACAATAAAACAGGATACTTTGCATCCCGGAAAATTTTAAGTTTCCGCGGGAAAACTGGATAATGTTGATTACTCACTGTAAAGAACGGTTGCCATCACAGAATGGTCTGTGGTTACCATGGAAACGAAATAACAAGTCTGTCAAAAAACATCAAGAGCATTGGGTGCTTTACCTACTTTTGCATTGGTTTTTAATATCCTGGAAGAAAACAGGATGCTTTTTTTCGCGATAAACAGTAGTCTGCGCGTACGAAGTCGCGGGCGAGAAAACTAGTGGTAAATATATGCATACCTATTGGTTAAACTTTAGTTGGGATAAAAGATAAACTATACAATTATATAAAAAAACATACTATACATATAAATACATACCTACATAAAATAACAATAACAGGATTGAGACTATGCAGAGTGATAAATACCTAGAACATTTTAAAACGATAAGGTGTGCGTTTAATATCAATGGGTAACGCATTCTACAATCGAACATCAGTTTCGACTGAATATGACCAATCGAAGAAAGTCGTTCTATGGATAGAGGTCTATAACAAAAGGTTATATGTTGACCTTAGTCTACTATTGCTAGAAGTTTGGAGGAAATGGAAACGATGCTGAAGACAGCGCGGGGAAGAGGGGTTGAACAGAATACTGTACAGGAGGGACAATATATGAGCATTCCGGCGCTGACGAATGAGAATACACGTGAGCTTAGTGCGAAATTCGGAGACATGGTCATATAGTAGTCGTGGCCGATTTTTGTGGCTGTGAATTCGGTACAGCTGTGAGGATAAAACAGCGTTAAGTAAGAGCGAGATAGACTATACGAAAAACGTAAGCGAGGCAGTTATACAATGCTGTTTTCACATTCAATATTGGGATTGCGCCTGAAAAGAAGCAGTTTGCGCAGCGACTTGCAACAGCTTCTGAGCCACAAACTTCCGCTGCGACTACTGTACTTACGTAGGCCAAATATGAATCTGATGCAAAAAATTTGGAGACGCTCAAGTTTGTTTAGATGGTCCTCGGTTAGGTCAAGATAGCAGGCATCAGCGTAATCGACAATAGGGAGTAAGAGAGATTGTGCGGGCGCAATTTTAGTCGTAGTAAGTAAAAATTTTCGTAGCCGACGTAAGGAATCAGCGGACGCGAACATTTTACGGCTAGTAGCAGCAATTTGAGCATTCCAAGATAAAGTTTTGCCAATTGTTATGCCGAGATTCTTTACGGTGTCACTAAAAAGATTGACGACTCCGTTAAATACTATTCGCGGAAGTGACTACCAATCTACCTTACTAATCGTTTGGGTTCATTTTGGTGTCCACTCTAGAACTCTTTTACCCCAACGGTTGTCGGTTCTTCGAAAGATGTGACCAGCCTATTGACGCTTCAGCTTTTTTTCACCTTTCCAAATAATGCTATACTGAATTCATTAGGTTTAGGAAGGAACCTAATGTGTGCGTATGTTTATGACTTTACTCACCAATGCTAGACCATGAGGGCGCTTGCCACACATCGTTAAGTTGCCAGTATAAAGCTCCCATTGTGAACCATTCCGCTTGACTCTGCCGGTAGAACTCAGACTCTGCTTTCATTGCCATTGCTTGTGATATCTGTGGCCAACCAATTTATCAATTAAGCTCAGAACCTAATTTCCTTTAAGATAACGAAAACTTTTATTAACCCTTCGGGCACCACTCACTCGATATCGCCCATTAACGTAATTTGCGCTAGCATGCGCCGTGCCAGAAGGATTAAACTTTAACTTTACGGTATATTTCCTCTTATTATTTGACACTCTTGCGAACAAAACAAATGACGCACCATTTGTAAAAAAATACCAGATACATTGGGCCGCATAGAATGCGGGTCGGTAACAAAAGTCTCAATCACTTCCAAAATTTGAACTAGCGTTATGAAACAAAGACTGTAGTATAGACAATTTAATAAGTGCTTTAATTAACGTTATAAAAGTTCAAGATTATGAATTTGTTTTCAATAAAAGTAGGTTAAGTAAAAATTTGAATTTTTCACGAAAAATGTGCTACGGTACCAAATAAGCAATTTTCACACATTTTAGTTTTTTGTTGTTGTGTTTATTGCCACCACGAGCTGTTAATGCAGCTGTTATATCTACGGTTTGGCATGCTTTCCACCAGATTTCTGAACCTATGCTAAATTATAAAAATCGACTTTATTTTAAATTTATGGTTTTTAATACAATCACCAAAAAGAAATAGAAATGTTTTACTCGTTTCTATATTTGTAATGAAGTAAACTTTAATTTAGTCTTAATTTTAAAACTATTGCTCAAATATTTTAAAAGTTATCGCATTTTTTATAACCGACTCGTTTTCTTTGTGGCCCAGTGATGTTTAGACCTAATCATCCATATCTACTGAACGTAGAGTGTTAAAACCTTTATCCTGTCCGTAAAGAGAGTATCAATATCATGTCTTTTGGCTGTTCTGCAGTCAGGCAAAAAAAAAAGTGATGCACTCGCAACCATTCATTAATTGCAAATAACCATAATACTTCAATAAATTCTCAAAATGGAAAAATATACGTAGGCCTCTAAAATTTTATGGTAATTTTTACTAACCAAGTTTAAACTGGTTTAAAGTTGCTATCCGGTTTTCGCAATCTTATAGAAGCAATTCATAACCTTATCATTTATTGATCATGCTTATTTATATGCCTAAATGTCAAATAAAAATTAATTAAAAAAAAACTGTTTTTTTATGTGTTTGTTTATTACTTTTTAGTTTATTATTTATTCTGTGGTTTCGTTAAAGTAGGCCTAATAAAAAAAATTACTTGTTCCGTTCGCTAAAAAATAATAATACTGGAAACAGTTAACCTTATATTTTAAACCACTAGACCGATATTGATAAAACTTAAACTATTTCCTGTGTTGAAAAATACTGGAACTATTACAAAAAGAGTTATTGCAATCACACTTGTATTTTCAGAGAAATCTGTGGACAAACATACATACATTCGTGAAATTTGGTAAGTATATACAATGAGATTTTATATATAACATCATTGAGTATATACGAGTTCAAATACTCCTATATGAATATTTAGTTTTTTTGACAATGTCACATACATCTTACATACATACGTATACACGAAATTTGGTACATATACCCATATATAGAAACATATATGAATATTACACATGTTCAACAACACATACACGTCAACTTGAGAACCTACTTTATTTTGAGGACGCTTAAAAAATACCTCGTAAAGTAATACCAATCAAAAGAATTCTCACCTGGCTGTAAAACACAAACTTCTCGAAGTACTTCGGGTCATGCTTCTCCAATTTTAAATGCCTCAACAACTGCGTCTCAATGTAACTGTAACCATTCGCGAGGTGCTGCCTGTGTTGGGAGTAAGCACTGTCTAAACTGAAGTCTTTCTCGTCCTTAGCTGCCGTCTTCATCGTCATCACAGTAGGCAGAGACTGGAAGCCGTACTCTGACGAGAATCGGGTGAAGGGGTAGATGTTCTGGTCCCAATTGTCCACGATGTAGTTGTAGTAGTGTGAGTCTCCATAGTGTGCGTCGTAGGGGTTTTGCGCGATGTATCCTTCTTGAACCGATTCTATTCCATTGGTTGGGCTGGACTCCATGTATCTTCTGCCAGGATCCAAACCTTGAAATTCATATTATACCTCCGTTATAAAATTTATGACACAGTGTGTTTGCTATATATTTTTTTTACATTTTTAATTTGCTTCTAATGGAATAGGTTCATTCTTTTTACCCGAGTACGGAGAAGCAACGGAAGGTTAATGAGTTTAATAGTTTATGTATGTATGTTTGTGAGTATGTGGATGGTGGAACCACCATAGCGCCTTTAATGGTCCGATTTTGACAAAAGAGGTATCAATCCATTCTTCTTCGTTTTTTTACCCGACTTTGGTAGAGCTTAGGAAGGGAAACTAAAAACTTGACAAGTGACTATTCATAGACTATTTTTACCCGAGCGTAGTCGGGTTTTAGTTTTTATACGCTTTATATTAGCTTCACTTGTATGTTTGTAACCGACTCGTGTGTGTGTGTGAGTGTTTGTATATATTGTACCTAACCATAATTCGATCATCAATGTGTTTAACCCTTTGCTTAACGTGAACATTGCCTTGTTATTCTAATCATAAAGTTCGTAGGTACTGGAATTATTTAGTATTATGAGTGGAAAGTTTTGGCTCGGCGTTGTAGCATTGCAGCCCAAGGGTGGAGAGAACAACGAACGTAGTCCGTCGAATCATGCGCATGGAAAAAACCCGAGAGCCAGGGCCGGAGAGGGGCAGTCAGTGCGGGATCGTTCCAAGGGGAGGTCGCGTGCAGAGCAGCTCCGCAAACAGACGTACGTAACAGTTAAGCGAGGCCGGGCGTCCGAGGCAGTCGTTGCGAGACCTCGAGAAATTAACACGTGTTGAGAGGCAGTCAAAGAGAGACATTAAAAGTTAGTGGCTGTGCGCGCGCCGATCGGCTCCGGAGTGCAATAAAATCGTAGTGTACCAGATGTAAAGTGATTAGGCGGCCTGGACCCGGGGAGTCACCGAGCGGCGCTCTTGGAAGATGCTTTGGAGTTTCAGCTAAATACCATTCACATAAGTGCATTAATTACTAAATTGTGACTTATTTCAGTGTACTAACAGAATGAGAGGCGTACTAAAATTATTTCTGATTCGAGAAGAGTTATTTGGGGTTTGTTTTAATGAACTGGGGTAGTGTTTAGTGTGGCGCCCGTTCCGTCTGACTTGCTGGAGGGACGTAGCCCGCGTAAAGGGAATTTTGTGTTATGTTTTGTCTAGTCGGTGATCGGGTGGCGATATATCGCCAACATGCCTCATTGCGCGCATACTGCACGTGTGCACGCGGGAAGGTAGTAGCAACAAGCAGAGAACATACGATAATTATGGTAGTAAACGTAAAGCATTTAAATGGATATTCGGCTACGTTCTGTGTTGTACTATTATTTATTCTGTGCAGCGATGCGAGTGACGATCGACACATACAAAAGAAACGTAAGCAGTGCGCACATGTAATTATTCTATCATGTTAATCTATACTTATAATGGAGCAGTGAGTGTCGGGGGGGGGGGGGAGGGTCTCTGTACAATATAAGCTGAACAAAGGGACCCGTTATCGTGTAAATTCTGGCTCTGTCAGGCACTAGTGATGGATTGACATGCTTACTGTTGATCGATTACGAAATCTTTAAGGTACAACCTTGAATTAATAGCAATTATTATGGAAATGTACTTACAAAAGTGTAATAATTTCATAATTAATTTACTGAGGATTATTCCTGAATACTAAATAATTCACACTGGCATAGTCCAGATAAAACCCTTAAATATTATAAAAGGAAACATATTGAATATCAGAGGCTTTAGTCTCAACTACGAATTACGGCAAGGCCGATAAACTAAAAGGATTTATTTCTAATGTCAACAAAACTAGATACTGGTATAACCCAAACTAAACTGACATAGTCAGTAAAAAGACAAGCTACGGCATAGACCGATTATGTTCAACTAAGTCAACCTGAACTAACTCCAGTTATGTTAGACTGAATGGTTTGCTTTGCTATACACATAAAAAATACCTACGCTACTCCAACCTTATACCACTCCGGTAAGTAGGCTATGAAAGTTCTACTATCCTATGAGTGGTTTTATATAACCAAACTCTAAAATAAAAGGAGAATAAACATGTTATGCCTTAAAGTCTCCGATCATATTGTCGGAGAATATCAGGCAGAACAAACAAACACCTCCTCATAACAAAATAATAAGTAAACAATAAGTCTTCTGAGTTCCTGTTTTATATTTTATGATGTGCTGTATGGAGAGATGCGAACAATATGACTTCAGTAATTATTTGAATATTATAATAACACATTTATATTATCAAAGAGCATGCTCGTGTTGACACTATGTTAATAACCAAATCTCAGATGCTAAGTTAACATATTTATTATAGTATCTGTATTTGTACTTTCATATTAATTTTCATTCCTTCCCAGTACAGTCACGCACTCTAAAAGTTCCGGGTTACTTATATTCACAACGTAGTATAGACGATCAATTGGCCAAGCGAAGTCTTTAGTGGAGGGCGAGAGATTAGTTACAATATGTAGTATATTATATTCCTGACGATCATACTAAAACCTTATGTAATGATGCGGTTTCGTCGTGGCTAAGGTTTTTCAACCACTTGTTCAGTACTAGTTTCGCTTCTCTGTCATTAACGAACGCTAAGTTATCAATTGATTTACAAACCTTATTGTACAAATAAGGACCGAGAAAAGACTGATGTCGTTTGGCTAGATCGTATTAAATTTAGATCTGTAAAAAACTCTGTCCTTCCTTCTTGTTTTTTAATTTTGATTTTACTTCTGCTGTATTTATCTGTCTATGTTGAAATAATATTAGTGTTTCTATATATAATTGACGAACTGTCAGTACGCCACAATCCTTATAAAGCTTTACGGTTGGAAATCTAAATGGCCTAAAAGTTGACACTTTTAGTACTGCACGCTAAGCACCAAGATGTATTGCAATAAGTTAGAATTGATCTACAAAGTGCATTATACACATTGATGACCAACGTCCGGTCCGCCGCTTCATGCAAATTTTTAAAAACATATATTAGTTTCCTAACTCTTTTGCTAAGAGTTTCAATATGAGTTGTCCAGGTCAATCTTCTGTCTATAATTATTCCAAGGTACTTGATATGTGGAACACATTGTAATATTGGACAGTCGCAGCTTGTAGCTGCGCAGTTAAAGTGTACTCTAATATCAATAACAGGTGTGCGGCCTCTTGAATTTGTGAAAGTGATGTGTTTGGTTTTATCAATGTTAAGGGAAAGCAGATTTTCAAGCAAACATTCAGTTACTTGTTCTCAGACCTTCTTCGGCATGCGCACGAGCCTCTTCCCAACTTTTACCGACAAAAATGAGCGCTGTGTCGTCTGCGTATGAAATAATTTTACACTGCTTTAACTTTAGGTCTTGTTTATGGTATGTTATTACATCCAAAAGAGAAAAGAGAAAAAAAAAACAGAAAAGAGATCCATCCCAAAGAGTATCTAAATACTAAGTCAAATACCAATCTATATGTCTAAGCCGTAGAAAGAGTACAGTACATACTCGCGTCTACTGTCTATGCCTAATACCTTTTTTTGTCTGTGGTTTTTTTTTAAGAGTCGGGAGTGTAGGTACGCGTGAGAACTCTTCGTTGGTGTTTGGGTTCACTTTGTTTAGCCGATTTGTTATTCATTCTTATTATCTCTCTTACTCATAAACGTAAATTATATAATATTCAATGAGAAATGGAATGAAACAGCTGCATTTTATACAGGGTCCGTCGCTCGAAGTGTTACCTACCAACTTCACACTACTGCAACATGTAAACTATTTATGACGGCGCGGCAAAATTTGGAAGACCGCAAAATTGCTGTCTTGTTTGCAACCTGACAATAAATTGAGACGATAATTCATTAATAAAGATGTCAAACGTTGGTTAAACGCAATAGAGTGGTTACATTGCACTTATCTTGAAAATCAAAAGCAACCATTGTTTGCGAGCTCCACCGCTTACAGATGAACAATATGAAAATCTGGATACGATACGGTAAAGAAGCGCTTCGTCGGGAATGGGACACTAAATCCATCCGAAAACCACAATAAAAGTAATTTCAGGGTAATGTTTTTTCTAGCATTACAATGAAATTTTCATAAATTGTAAGCCAATAGACCAAATAACAACATTTTCAATTAGTACCTAACACTTCGAGTGATGGACCCTGTATACGTGTTAGACCTTGATGCTCCTAGGTATACGTTGGTAAGGTGGAAAAGCATATTTTTTTTATAAAATACATCATTGTATGTAACGATAAATTGAGTATTAACTATTCCACTTTGAACTATTAGGCGGAATTAAGCAACAAATTTCCCTACAGTTTCCTTTTTTTACCCGACTGCGGCGAAGCAAGGGAAGGGTAATGAGTTTAACAGTCTATGTATGTGTGTATATAATTATATATGTGGATGTTCCACCATAGCGTCGCCCCTATTGGTCAAATTTTGACAAGCGCAGGATCAATCGATTTGTCTTCATTTATAGAGTGTCATAGGCTATTTTTTGGGATATATGGGAGCGAAAAACGATTTCACTGCTACAAGCCAACCTCTCCTGCACGCGGTCATCCTGCTGGATAAAGAACGAGGCAACGCGATCGACAGATTGCGGTATAACGATCCCAAAAATAAGCGTGGGCATATGACACAGGCTGGTGACGCGCAGCCCCGATGTGGGGCCTTTGGAATAACAAAAGATACCCGCAAAGTAACGCCTCAAACTATCAACTGAAAAAAACTTCCCCATTGCAACAAAACTTATTAAATGTAAATAAAACTAATTCAAAATTACCTTCGACAATAGGTTTAATAGTGTCGACGTAGAGCTTGATGTACTCCTGCTTGTATCTGTCGAACTCAGCGTTGGTGTTGTACCAGTTGCCGCGCAGCGCCGCTTCGTTCTCATTGTTGCCGGCCCAGAGCGCGATGGAGGGGTGATGCTGGATACTGATAACGTTCTGCTCCACCTCCGTCTTAACGGTTCTGTAGTCCAGAAAATATAGCGTGGAGGCTTAGCAGTAAATCGGTTTGTTGTAGCCAAGAAGCAGGTCAAAACATATTTTCACTTCTCATGCTCATAAAGTTATATGATTCACATTATATAATTCACATTATATAATTCACATTATATGAATCACATTATATGATTCAGATTATATGATTCTTGTTTATGCTAGGTGTACCTAGGCGACATAAAACTGCATTTTATGCTCTAGCGCATAAACATATTTAAATTCAAAACCTAAGCTATTCAACAGTGAAAACCGTATTTCAATCGGTCCAGTAGTTTTTAAGATTGATAGTTTGTGGGTTCAAACAATCGCCATAACAAATTTCATCAACATCGGTTCAGCCGTTTAGTTTTGAAAGGTAACGAACTGACTGTCTTAGTTATACTTTCGCATTTATATTAGTTTGAAAATAAACTGATTAGCTTTCGTCCGTGACTTTGTCCGCGTGGACAAAGTCACGGACAAGTCAGTTTATCGCGATAAATTTGATCAAGATCGGTTTAGTCGTGAAAGGTACAAACAGGAAGAAGATAAAGTTCACCAACAACTTCAACACCGTCTGCGTGGACTACAGTAAGAAGACGTAACCTAAGAGTCCAATGAACCTATCTATCAGGATTCCTTGAACGACGCTCCCAAACTTACTCCAAAAACTCAGGATCAACGGGGTACATGGAGCAGGCAAACATCAGGTCCTGCCACACCAGGAGACCGAGCTGGTCGCATTTGCTGTAGAAGTAGTCCGACTCATAGACTCCGCCGCCCCACACACGGATCATGCTCATGTGAGTGTCCTTCGCTGAGTTCAGCAAGTTGTCCACTGGAAACAATGCATACTTATAAAGACGATGCTTTGATGTATTAAATCTTCTCTCATGCAGGAATAAAGATAATATTATTTTTCTCTCATAATATATTCTTTTACTTAGAAAATAATATATTATAAAAAATAATAAGAATATCCTGCAGCAGACTTATTCGAAAAGTCTATCCATTTTGATGTGTAATCATTTATATAATGGCGCGATACGGGGGTAACGCCGACTCTTGTCGCCGCGCCGCTTGTGGCTTGTCGGCTCTTTCCTCCTCAGCTCGACCATATTCGATGTTTACACATCTGCCAGACGGCCCGCGATGGCTCTTTTTTTTAACCCGGAACAGAACAGTAAAACACCTTGTCGCAGAGAAGTATCGAGAGGTTTCCGTGTCAGGGCAGTTCTCTTGCTGCATGACTCCTGGCGCCTTCCCTCATCAGGAATTTTATCTTGTAATCCCACCACTTCTTATACCAATATAAACAAGAAGGGTAAAGGAGATGGGTTGGATTGGTAGGAAACAACATTTGTCATTGACATGGATGCTCAAATTGTTAGGCTATAAAATAAAAATAAAAGGATTTCTAAGATAGGCATATGTAGACTTCTTCTATTTTAAACTACTTTCAAGACAATTTTTCTGCCTAGTATTGGCTCCTCAGGTTTAGACTAATTTGAAGTAAGTATATCGATACGCGACCCATTACATGGAAGAACTTTTGAAGAAAAAAAATGCAATTCGTACCCGTACAAACTTGTAGGAAGGTATTTTTCGTGATGTCACAACAAATTTACGGATTTCAGATTTTTCCCTTTACTTGTGATTCTTGTCAAATTTCATGATTCTAGAGGTCAACGGGTCAGCCCAACAAACGTTTAATAACTAAGTATATTTTTAAGTTTCACGTAAGTGAATTTATTCTTATGTAAAATAAAACATTTCTTAAACCTCAGGTTTTGACTCACTTGCGAGTGTCAAAATATGCGGCATAAACGGCCGGTCTTTTGATTGCGTTGACTTAGAATTTGTTTTTCCACATCTCCAAGGGATTGCAGTCCTAAGTATTTGATATTAATTTCAACTTGATACCTCCCTCCACGCATTCCTGAGAAAAAGGGTTTTGACAAACAGACAAAAGGACAACGAAATGATCCTATAAGGGTTCCTTTATTCCTTTTGAGGTACGGAACTCTAAAACAAATAGGTTTTAATTCAAGATTAGTTTTAGATCTAACTATTCGTAGTCTAACCTACGATTTTACGTCATCTAGGTGACAACTACGAGACAGTAGTACAGGGCTTGTTAATTGAGATAAATCTGTTGTTACCTATTTTCGTATCAGCCCCATGTTCAGGTAGTATGTGACTTGGTATCCAGTTCGATCCCTTCATGAAGAGAGGATAGCCGTTCACTTTGAAATAAAATGTTAGTCCTTGCCCTGCTGTCGAGCTTGTGTTTTCTGAAAATACAAATTTGAATTTTTAGAATGTTGTTAGATAGGGCCCTAATAACTCCCTAACACAAATTTCACGGAAAATGTGAGACAAAACCTGAAAAAGCTTCGTGGGTTCCCTTCTTTTTGTGAAGAAATCGAGAATTAACAAAGGGATATTCCACTCACTCAGCACTAAAGATGCTTTCTCTTCGATCACCTCAATGGTTCTAAATCCGATTTTAAGCTGCCTGTGAGAGATATCGCCAAGATTTCCCACAGTAGACAAATATACGTCCAAGGGGTAAAGTGTCTGCTCTCCGTAACCGTTGGGCCACCAGAGGCTTACAACATTCTGTGGAGAAAAATATTTGTTAAACATTTATGTTCATACTAGCTGTGCCCGCGGCTTTGCCCGCGTGATCATTTCTCTAAGTTAAAACCTTTGGTACTGGAACGTATGTATGTTCCAGTACCAAAGGTACCTATAAAGTACAATATAAGTACTACATTCATTAAAATTTGTTCTTGCGACAAATAGTTTTTAATCGATTGCTCGGGTTCTACTTATCGGATTGAGATACCAAGTACACGAGTTTTTAAGTCAAACCCTAAGCTATCTAACCGCATTGCAATCGGCCCATTAGCTTTTTGTGACGCGCGAACAGACAGAAAAACACTATTAAAAAAAAACTTGTTCAGTAGGTTATTACCAGTCTACGGAGAAACAAGGGAAGGGTAATAAGTTTGTCAGTTTATGTATGTATGTAGATGTTCCACCATAGCGTTGCACCTATTGGCCCGATTTAGACATGCGAGGTATCAATCGATTCGTCTTCATCGCAAGTGTCATATGCAATTTTGTACTTAGAATAATACATAAGTTCAAAAACTAAAACCCGACTACGTTCGGGTAAAAATAGCTTAAGACACTCTTGCGATGAAGGAGAATCGATTGATACCTCGCATGTCTAAATCGGACCAATAGGGGCAACGCTATGGTGGAACATCCACATACACTCATACTACATACATACATACATACATAGACTCTAATATTCTTCCCTTACTTTGTCGTAGTCGGGTAAATATGCGAAACCTCTGTCTCTTTGTCTGTTTGTATAATCTTTTCACATCTAGTCGGCTGAACCGATCTTGATGAAATTTGTCAACGAATCGTGAGGAAGGGCACAGGCTATTTGTTTTACTTTTTACCCCAGTAAGATGTGGCAAAGCCGCGAGTCGCAGCATTAAGACATGCAAGAAACCAACATGACAAATCTTACCTCACTTATGGTCAAGTTGAGTTCAGCCTCAGCAGTTCCATCGGCCCTGGTGTCTACTTCCAAGTCCTTTCCAATCTTGATTGACTGGTTCCCATCCACAACCAGCGAAGCGCTCAGATATCCCTGGATGTGTTTCTTTTGCATGCTGGATTCCAGATATGCTTTGATCCTAAGATCCCAGTGCTTGTCCACCTTTTCCATGTGTGTTGTTACTGATCTTATGATTGCTCCCCTGTAGAATTCTACGTATGCTGGTTTCCTGCAATTTTAAATTGTGGTAACTCTTTGAAGTTCACTATTTGTTTTTTTAACAGTGACACCTGCTCTGTAAAAACCATATCTTATATTGCCGTTTAATGTTTGCCGAACGAAAAAATTACAGATATATATGTAAAAAAAATAATTGAAATGTGAGTTAGTGGTTACGATGACTGAACTGACAAAGAATGTGCCGCGCAGAGGCACGAACATACTCGAGCTTTTATTATTCTGTGGTTCGAGTCCGTCCGTAATCTATTTATTTTTCCTGAATAATCTACACTTATAATAAAGCAATAAGTACGGAAAAATTCAGTACAAAGAAGATAAATAAAGAGAAAATGGTCTAGGGTACAAATAGGCTTACTGAACAAGAACATATCATTTTTTTAAATCGTGTCTGTATGTTTGTTCGCATCACGTATAAACTACTAGACCGTTTGCGGTTTTCACTGTTAGATAGCTCAGGGTTAGACTTGGCGTACTTGATATCTCATTCCGATGAGTAGAAGCCGAGCAATCGATAAAAATCTTTTTGTCGGCTGAAGGAATTTTGATCCAATGTTGGTATATTAGTATTTTAAGTCTTGGGACAAAAAGAATATAACCACATGTATGTAACATTAACCTAAATAAATAAATAAATAAATTCGGGAAAATTCCACACCAATTACCTAGCCCCAAACTAGGATACCCAGTGCTATGGGCACTAGATAACGAACATAGATACGAATATCACATCCATGACTCGGAAACAAACATTCTGCTCATCACACAAATGATAGCACCTTGCAGGATTCGAACCCGCGACCGTTTGATTTAGTTGCTAGGGTTTCTAGCCACTAGTCGGTCGTCATGATGACGAGTGCGAAGCCGCGGGCACAGCTAGTCTTCTATACATCTATATTCTATACTCTATACATATATATACTACTAGGTACTACTAATAAATAACATTGTAGTGTCTGTTTGTAATGACAAAATAATATCTTTTTACTAAATGCATATGAAATTATGTACGGTACTTATAACAAAAAAGCAATTTCTCATTTTTGTCTGTCTGTCTGTCTGTCTGTCTGTTTGTTTGTTCATTCATTTTCTCAACTCCCCCCCTCCCCCCTCCTCCATATAGCTATGAACCATCTCGTTTACTCCAGCTTTCAAACATAAAAAACTGCAGCTAAATGGATGCATTCGTTTGGAAGCTACGATTCTCACCCTCCTTTTCTCACCTCCGGGGGGAGGTCCATTCATTAGGGAGCTACAACGCCACAGACAGACACACTCTCACACGCACACACACACACACCTGCACGATGATACACTGACACAGTGATACACTCCCTAAACTTATAACGTTATAACACCCGTCTCTTTGTTCGGGGGTTAAAAAACGAGCACGCGAGAGGGTAGACCGTTTTGTCAGCTTGTAGAAATATACTCTCACCCGCACCTATCTCAGTTACTCCTTGATCATAAGGCTCTTGCAACTGTGGCGAAATATCGGAAACTCAAAACTATACAGATATAGATAAATGGCAATTGTCCTGTATATAATGTTAATTTTCTGATTAACACGTGAGGCCGTTTAAAACTCAATATCTATACATATAATAAAGGAACGAAATAGTCTGTACAATGAAGACAATTTATAAAAAAAAAGTTTATGGTACTTAAAATAAGCTACTGAACAAGTTTTTTTTAAATCGATTCTTTCTTGTATGTTTGTTTGTCTAAATGTTTGTTCGCGCATCACGTTAAAACTACTGGACCGATTGCGATGCGGTTGTTTACAGATGGATAGGTTTTGGCTTATAAACTGGGGTACTTGGTATCTTCGAAGACGATGAATATATTTATTGGAATTATATTTTTATACTTATATGAATAATTATCTTCTAAAAAGTAATAAACTATATTTATAACGCCACTAGCGACTCGCCCCGGCTTCGCAAGGGTAACGAAGGATTTTCTCTATTTGTACACGATTCTACCCGTGTAATGAATTATTTTACTAATTATGTTCTCGTAGTATTTAACCAATTTTATGTGATTTATTATGTTGATCAAATGTTTTATATTGATTAAAAATGTGACAATGTTGTGTTAAACACGTGAAAACAGTGTTCGTGAGAATTTGACTCCACCAGGGCCCTGTTTCATAACACTGACAATTGTAGTTTACTATTACAATTTAGTGTACACTGAAGTTTATCTTCTAGCAAAATTCATATAAACACGTAACACTCTAACATATGCATCAATGTACACTAAATTGTAATGGTAAACTATAATTGTAAGTTATATGAAACAGCCTGCTGACATCACGGAACAGCAACGAACATGACGAAACAGCTATTACCAGCAAAATTAAGAAAATATTACTACATATTTTTTCTTCATTAAAGGTAAGTTCCTATTGCATGAGTGTAGATAAAGTAGTGTTTGAAACGGCACATAACTAGTTCACAAAACACTCGAGTGATACTATTAAAAAGGTAAGTTCCTATTGCATGAAACTAGTTAACAAAACACTCGAGTGATACTATTAAAAAGGTAAGTTCCTATTGCATGAGTGAAGATAAAGTAGTGTATGAAACGGCACATAACTAGTTAACAAAACACTCGAGTGATACTATTAAAAAGGTAAGTTCCTATTGCATGAGTGTAGATAAAGTAGTGTATGAAACGGCACATAACTAGTTAACAAAACACTCGAGTGATACTATTAAAAAGGTAAGTTCCCATTGCATGAGTGTAGATAAAGTAGTGTATGAAACGGCACATAACTAGTTAACAAAACACTCGAGTGATACTATTAAAAAGGTAAGTTCCCATTGCATGAGTGTAGATAAAGTAGTGTATGTAACGGCACATAACTAGTTAACAAAACACTCGAGTGATACTATTAAAAAGGTAAGTTCCTATTGCATGAGTGTAGATAAAGTAGTGTATGAAACGGCACATAACTAGTTAACAAAACACTCGAGTGATACTATTAAAAAGGTAAGTTCCTATTGCATGAGTGTAGATAAAGTAGTGTATGAAACGGCACATAACTAGTTAACAAAACACTCGAGTGATACTATTAAAAAGGTAAGTTCCTATTGCATGAGTGTAGATAAAGTAGTGTATGAAACGGCACATAACTAGTTAACAAAACACTCGAGTGATACTATTAAAAAGGTAAGTTCCTATTGCATGAGTGTAGATAAAGTAGTGTATGAAACGGCACATAACTAGTTCACAAAACACTCGAGTGATACTATTAAAAAGGTAAGTTCCTATTGCATGAGTGTAGATAAAGTAGTGTATGAAACGGCACATAACTAGTTAACAAAACACTCGAGTGATACTATTAAAAAGGTAAGTTCCTATTGCATGAGTATAGATAAAGTAGTGTATGAAACGGCACATAACTAGTTAACAAAACACTCGAGTGATACTATTAAAAAGGAAAGTTCCTATTGCATGAGTGTAGATAAAGTAGTGTATGAAACGGCACATAACTAGTTAACAAAACACTCGAGTGATACTATTAAAAAGGTAAGTTCCTATTGCATGAGTGTAGATAAAGTAGTGTATGAAACGGCACATTACTAGTTAACAAAACACTCGAGTGATACTATTAAAAAGGTAAGTTCCTATTGCATGAGTGTAGATAAAGTAGTGTATGAAACGGCACATAACTAGTTAACAAAACACTCGAGTGATACTATTAAAAAGGTAAGTTCCTATTGCATGAGTGTAGATAAAGTAGTGTATGAAACGGCACATAACTAGTTAACAAAACACTCGAGTGATACTATTAAAAAGTTAAGTTCCTATTGCACGAGTGTAGATAAAGTAGTGTATGAAACGGCACATAACTAGTTAACAAAACACTCGAGTGATACTATTAAAAAGGTAAGTTCCTATTGCATGAGTGTAGATAAAGTAGTGTATGAAACGGCACATAACTAGTTCACAAAACACTCGAGTGATACTATTAAAAAGGTAAGTTCCTATTGCATGAGTGAAGATAAAGTAGTGTATGAAACGGCACATAACTAGTTAACAAAACACTCGAGTGATACTATTAAAAAGGTAAGTTCCTATTGCATGAGTGTAGATAAAGTAGTGTATGAAACGGCACATAACTAGTTAACAAAACACTCGAGTGATACTATTAAAAAGGTAAGTTCCCATTGCATGAGTGTAGATAAAGTAGTGTATGAAACGGCACATAACTAGTTAACAAAAACACTCGAGTGATACTATTAAAAAGGTAAGTTCCTATTGCATGAGTGTAGATAAAGTAGTGTATGAAACGGCACATAACTAGTTCACAAAACACTCGAGTGATACTATTAATAAGGTAAGTTCCTATTGCATGAGTGTAGATAAAGTAGTGTATGAAACGGCACATAACTAGTTAACAAAACACTCGAGTGATACTATTAAAAAGGTAAGTTCCTATTGCATGAGTGTAGATAAAGTAGTGTATGAAACGGCACATAACTAGTTAACAAAACACTCGAGTGATACTATTAAAAAGGTAAGTTCCTATTGCATGAGTGTAGATAAAGTAGTGTATGAAACGGCACATAACTAGTTAACAAAACACTCGAGTGATACTATTAAAAAGTTAAGTTCCTATTGCATGAGTGTAGATAAAGTAGTGTATGAAACGGCACATAACTAGTTAACAAAACACTCGAGTGATACTATTAAAAAGGTAAGTTCCTATTGCATGAGTGTAGATAAAGTAGTGTATGAAACGGCACATAACTAGTTAACAAAACACTCGAGTGATACTATTAAAAAGGTAAGTTCCTATTGCATGAGTGTAGATAAAGTAGTGTATGAAACGGCACATAACTAGTTAACAAAACACTCGAGTGATACTATTAAAAAGGAAAGTTCCTATTGCATGAGTGTAGATAAAGTAGTGTATGAAACGGATCATAACTAGTTAACAAAACACTCGAGTGATACTATTAAAAAGGTAAGTTCCTATTGCATGAGTGTAGATAAAGTAGTGTATGAAACGGCACATAACTAGTTAACAAAACACTCGAGTGATACTATTAAAAAGGTAAGTTCCTATTGCATGAGTGTAGATAAAGTAGTGTATGAAACGGCACATAACTAGTTAACAAAACACTCGAGTGATACTATTAAAAAGGTAAGTTCCTATTGCATGAGTGTAGATAAAGTAGTGTATGAAACGGCACATAACTAGTTAACAAAACACTCGAGTGATACTATTAAAAAGGTAAGTTCCTATTGCATGAGTGTAGATAAAGTAGTGTATGAAACGGCACATAACTAGTTAACAAAACACTCGAGTGATACTATTAAAAAGGTAAGTTCCTATTGCATGGGTGTAGATAAAGTAGTGTATGAAACGGCACATAACTAGTTAACAAAACACTCGAGTGATACTATTAAAAAGGTAAGTTCCTATTGCATGAGTGTAGATAAAGTAGTGTATGAAACGGCACATAACTAGTTAACAAAACACTCGAGTGATACTATTAAAAAGGTAAGTTCCTATTGCATTAGTGTAGATAAAGTAGCGTATGAAACGGCACATAACTAGTTCACAAAACACTCGAGTGATACTATTAAAAAGGTAAGTTCCTATTGCATGAGTGTAGATAAAGTAGTGTATGAAACGGCACATAACTAGTTAACAAAACACTCGAGTGATACTATTAAAAAGGTAAGTTCCTATTGCATGAGTGTAGATAAAGTAGTGTATGAAACGGCACATAACTAGTTCACAAAACACTCGAGTGATACTATTAAAAAGGTAAGTTCCTATTGCATGAATGTAGATAAAGTAGTGTATGAAACGGCACATAACTAGTTAACAAAACACTCGAGTGATACTATTAAAAAGGTAAGTTCCTATTGCATGAGTGTAGATAAAGTAGTGTATGAAACGGCACATAACTAGTTAACAATACACTCGAGTGATACTATTAAAAAGGTAAGTTCCTATTGCATGAGTGTAGATAAAGTAGTGTATGAAACGGCACATAACTAGTTAACAAAACACTCGAGTGATACTATTAAAAAGGTAAGTTCCTATTGCATGAGTATAGATAAAGTAGTGTATGAAACGGCACATAACTAGTTAACAAAACACTCGAGTGATACTATTAAAAAGGAAAGTTCCTATTGCATGAGTGTAGATAAAGTAGTGTATGAAACGGATCATAACTAGTTAACAAAACACTCGAGTGATACTATTAAAAAGGTAAGTTCCTATTGCATGAGTGTAGATAAAGTAGTGTATGAAACGGCACATAACTAGTTAACAAAACACTCGAGTGATACTATTAAAAAGGTAAGTTCCTATTGCATGAGTGTAGATAAAGTAGTGTATGAAACGGCACATAACTAGTTAACAAAACACTCGAGTGATACTATTAAAAAGGTAAGTTCCTATTGCATGAGTGTAGATAAAGTAGTGTATGAAACGGCACATAACTAGTTAACAAAACACTCGAGTGATACTATTAAAAAGGTAAGTTCCTATTGCATGAGTGTAGATAAAGTAGTGTATGAAACGGCACATAACTAGTTAACAAAACACTCGAGTGATACTATTAAAAAGGTAAGTTCCTATTGCATGGGTGTAGATAAAGTAGTGTATGAAACGGCACATAACTAGTTAACAAAACACTCGAGTGATACTATTAAAAAGGTAAGTTCCTATTGCATGAGTGTAGATAAAGTAGTGTATGAAACGGCACATAACTAGTTAACAAAACACTCGAGTGATACTATTAAAAAGGTAAGTTCCTATTGCATTAGTGTAGATAAAGTAGCGTATGAAACGGCACATAACTAGTTCACAAAACACTCGAGTGATACTATTAAAAAGGTAAGTTCCTATTGCATGAGTGTAGATAAAGTAGTGTATGAAACGGCACATAACTAGTTAACAAAACACTCGAGTGATACTATTAAAAAGGTAAGTTCCTATTGCATGAGTGTAGATAAAGTAGTGTATGAAACGGCACATAACTAGTTAACAAAACACTCGAGTGATACTATTAAAAAGGTAAGTTCCTATTGCATGAGTGTAGATAAAGTAGTGTATGAAACGGCACATAACTAGTTAACAAAACACTCGAGTGATACTATTAAAAAGGTAAGTTCGTATTGCATGAGTGTAGATAAAGTAGTGTATGAAACGGCACATAACTAGTTAACAAAACACTCAAGTGATACTATTAAAAAGGTAAGTTCCTATTGCATGAGTGTAGATAAAGTAGTATATGAAACAGCACATAACTAGTTAACAAAACACTCGAGTGATACTATTTAAAAGGTAAGTTCCTATTGCATGAGTGTAGATTAAGTAGTGTATGAAACGGCACATAACTAGTTAACAAAACACTCGAGTGATACTATTAAAAAGGTAAGTTCCTATTGCATGAGTGTAGATAAAGTAGTGTATGAAACGGCACATAACTAGTTAACAAAACACTCGAGTGATACTATTAATAAGGTAAGTTCCTATTGCATGAGTGTAGATAAAGTAGTGTATGAAACGGCACATAACTAGTTAACAAAACACTCGAGTGATACTATTAAAAAGGTAAGTTCCTATTGCATGAGTGTAGATAAAGTAGTGTATGAAACGGCACATAACTAGTTCACAAAACACTCGAGTGATACTATTAAAAAGGTTAGTTCCTATTGCATGAGTGTAGATAAAGTAGTGTATGAAACGGCACATAACTAATTAACAAAATACTCGAGTGATACTATTAAAAAGGTAAGTTCCTATTGCATGAGTGTAGATAAAGTAGTGTATGAAATGGCACATAACTAGTTAACAAAACACTCGAGTGATACTATTAAAAAGGTAAGTTCCTATTGCATGAGTGTAGATAAAGTAGTGTATGAAACGGCACATAACTAGGTAACAAAACACTCGAGTGATACTATTAAAAAGTTAAGTTCCTATTGCATGAGTGTAGATAAAGTAGTGTATGAAACGGCACATAACTAGTTAACAAAACACTCGAGTGATACTATTAAAAAGGTAAGTTCCTATTGCATGGGTGTAGATAAAGTAGTGTATGAAACGGCACATAACTAGTTAACAAAACACTCGAGTGATACTATTAAAAAGGTAAGTTCCTATTGCATGAGTGTAGATAAAGTAGTGTATGAAACGGCACATAACTAGTTAACAAAACACTCGAGTGATACTATTAAAAAGGTAAGTTCCTATTGCATGAGTGTAGATAAAGTAGTGTATGAAACGGCACATAACTAGTTAACAAAACACTCGAGTGATACTATTAAAAAGGTAAGTTCCTATTGCATGAGTGTAGATAAAGTAGTGTATGAAACGGCACATAACTAGTTAACAAAACACTCGAGTGATACTATTAAAAAGGTAAGTTCCTATTGCATGAGTGTAGATAAAGTAGTGTATGAAACGGCACATAACTAGTTAACAAAACACTCGAGTGATACTATTAAAAAGGTAAGTTCCTATTGCATGAGTGTAGATAAAGTAGTGTATGAAACGGCACATAACTAGTTAACAAAACACTCGAGTGATACTATTAAAAAGGTAAGTTCCTATTGCATGAGTGTAGATAAAGTAGTGTATGAAACGGCACATAACTAGTTAACAAAACACTCGAGTGATACTATTAAAAAGGTAAGTTCGTATTGCATGAGTGTAGATAAAGTAGTGTATGAAACGGCACATAACTAGTTAACAAAACACTCAAGTGATACTATTAAAAAGGTAAGTTCCTATTGCATGAGTGTAGATAAAGTAGTATATGAAACAGCACATAACTAGTTAACAAAACACTCGAGTGATACTATTAAAAAGGTAAGTTCCTATTGCATGAGTGTAGATAAAGTAGTGTATGAAACGGCACATAACTAGTTAACAAAACACTCGAGTGATACTATTAAAAAGGTAAGTTCCTATTGCATGAGTGTAGATAAAGTAGTGTATGAAACGGCACATAACTAGTTAACAAAACACTCGAGTGATACTATTAAAAAGTTAAGTTCCTATTGCATGAGTGTAGATAAAGTAGTGTATGAAACGGCACATAACTAGTTAACAAAACACTCGAGTGATACTATTAAAAAGGTAAGTTCCTATTGCATGAGTGTAGATAAAGTAGTGTATGAAACGGCACATAACTAGTTAACAAAACACTCGAGTGATACTATTAAAAAGGTAAGTTCCTATTGCATGAGTGTAGATAAAGTAGTGTATGAAACGGCACATAACTAGTTAACAAAACACTCGAGTGATACTATTAAAAAGGTAAGTTCCTATTGCATGAGTGTAGATAAAGTAGTGTATGAAACGGCACATAACTAGTTAACAAAACACTCGAGTGATACTATTAAAAAGGTAAGTTCCTATTGCATGAGTGTAGATAAAGTAGTGTATGAAACGGCACATAACTAGTTAACAAAACACTCGAGTGATACTATTAAAAAGGTAAGTTCCTATTGCATGAGTATAGATAAAGTAGTGTATGAAACGGCACATAACTAGTTAACAAAACACTCGAGTGATACTATTAAAAAGGTAAGTTCCTATTGCATGAGTGTAGATAAAGTAGTGTATGAAACGGCACATAACTAGTTAACAAAACACTCGAGTGATACTATTAAAAAGGTAAGTTCCTATTGCATGAGTGTAGATAAAGTAGTGTATGAAACGGCACATAACTAGTTAACAAAACACTCGAGTGATACTATTAAAAAGGTAAGTTCCTATTGCATGAGTGTAGATAAAGTAGTGTATGAAACGGCACATAACTAGTTAACAAAACACTCGAGTGATACTATTAAAAAGGTAAGTTCCTATTGCATTAGTGTAGATAAAGTAGTGTATGAAACGGCACATAACTAGTTCACAAAACACTCGAGTGATACTATTAAAAAGGTAAGTTCCTATTGCATGAGTGTAGATAAAGTAGTGTATGAAACGGCACATAACTAGTTAACAAAACACTCGAGTGATACTATTAAAAAGGTAAGTTCCTATTGCATGAGTGTAGATAAAGTAGTGTATGAAACGGCACATAACTAGTTAACAAAACACTCGAGTGATACTATTAAAAAGGTAAGTTCCTATTGCATGAGTGTAGATAAAGTAGTGTATGAAACGGCACATAACTAGTTAACAAAACACTCGAGTGATACTATTAAAAAGGTAAGTTCCTATTGCATGAGTGTAGATAAAGTAGTGTATGAAACGGCACATAACTAGTTAACAAAACACTCGAGTGATACTATTAAAAAGGTAAGTTCGTATTGCATGAGTGTAGATAAAGTAGTGTATGAAACGGCACATAACTAGTTAACAAAACACTCAAGTGATACTATTAAAAAGGTAAGTTCCTATTGCATGAGTGTAGATAAAGTAGTATATGAAACAGCACATAACTAGTTAACAAAACACTCGAGTGATACTATTAAAAAGGTAAGTTCCTATTGCATGAGTGTAGATAAAGTAGTGTATGAAACGGCACATAACTAGTTAACAAAACACTCGAGTGATACTATTAAAAAGGTAAGTTCCTATTGCATGAGTGTAGATAAAGTAGTGTATGAAACGGCACATAACTAGTTAACAAAACACTCGAGTGATACTATTAAAAAGTTAAGTTCCTATTGCATGAGTGTAGATAAAGTAGTGTATGAAACGGCACATAACTAGTTAACAAAACACTCGAGTGATACTATTAAAAAGGTAAGTTCCTATTGCATGAGTGTAGATAAAGTAGTGTATGAAACGGCACATAACTAGTTAACAAAACACTCGAGTGATACTATTAAAAAGGTAAGTTCCTATTGCATGAGTGTAGATAAAGTAGTGTATGAAACGGCACATAACTAGTTAACAAAACACTCGAGTGATACTATTAAAAAGGTAAGTTCCTATTGCATGAGTGTAGATAAAGTAGTGTATGAAACGGCACATAACTAGTTAACAAAACACTCGAGTGATACTATTAAAAAGGTAAGTTCCTATTGCATGAGTGTAGATAAAGTAGTGTATGAAACGGCACATAACTAGTTAACAAAACACTCGAGTGATACTATTAAAAAGGTAAGTTCCTATTGCATGAGTATAGATAAAGTAGTGTATGAAACGGCACATAACTAGTTAACAAAACACTCGAGTGATACTATTAAAAAGGTAAGTTCCTATTGCATGAGTGTAGATAAAGTAGTGTATGAAACGGCACATAACTAGTTAACAAAACACTCGAGTGATACTATTAAAAAGGTAAGTTCCTATTGCATGAGTGTAGATAAAGTAGTGTATGAAACGGCACATAACTAGTTAACAAAACACTTGAGTGATACTATTAAAAAACTCACTCTCCTGTTTTAATTCTCTTCATTATGCAACCGTTTCAAAAACTACTATTATGTAATAGTTTTCGTAACGCACGCCAAATAAAGACTTTCATAGGCAAGTTGTTGATACCTTGTGTTACATGATTGAAATTTTCGAAGTGATCTAATTTAACTTTCAATAAAAAAAACTCATTAAAAATGTAGCTTTTTATACGTCCAAGAATGTTTAAAATCGGTTGATTATTTTTTATTACAAACAAATATGCAAAAAAACTAAAAAAAAAAACAAATCTTTTCTGTTTATAATATTAGTGTAGAAGTATACCTCAAACTTAAAATTACTAGGGACTTAAAATTTACATATATTTGTTTCTAATATTAATGCAAACGTGTTAAAAATTAACAATTAAGTACGAATCGGGGGCAGTTTTATTTCCTGCTCGTCGACATGGCGCACCCCTTGATAACGTTCAAGAATAGCAACAGAGAGGCCCCAACCAACTATTATTTATTCTGTGCCCCAACAGCGACACAGACATTTTATTTACCTACTAGCACTGCCCGCGGCTTTGCCTGCGTGGTTGTTTACCTGGGTTTGAAGGTGTTATTCGGGATCTAAAATGCCAATACTTATATCAAATTAGATCAAAACTCAAGCATCCGTCAAATAGTTCTTAACATTAGCTCGGCTTCTACTTGTCGCATTGAGATAAGAAAACAGATTTAAAAAAACTGGTTCAGTAGCACATTTTAGGTCCTACCTACAGACCTTTTTTATATAATAATCTTCTTTGCTTATACTATTTGTTAGTTCCTGCCACAAACCATATTACTGATTTATTATATGTATAGTACATAGATATAGATTGACAGCCCACAGTTGCTGGCGATTTTATGTACCGTAATATCATTGCCAATTGTCAACGAATGAAGACCCAAAAAGCAAAAACATTTTACCAAATTCCGACAGAAGGAAAGGCCGGTCCCCAGTCCCAAGAGAACGAAGCCTGCATCTTCCTGAGCTGGTTGGCGTGGCACTCGCCGCGGTACGCGTCGGGCACACACTCGGGCTGGGTGAAGTGCTTACTGGAGCGGTCCTTCGCTGCTGCAACCGGAGACACGAAGCGTATCTGAAGCACGTTTGGGCCTTCCTGTTAACAAACACAAATATAAATTTATATAACCTCCCACCCCTTATTATATAGCTAAGAACCACCTCGATCACATCAGCTTTCAAACAGAAAAACGCATCTAAATCCTTCCATTCATTTAGGAGCTACGATGCCACAAACAGATACATGGTTACAGTGATATATACAGTGATACATACACACTCTAAACTTATAATAAAATAAAGTTCAATGAGCTCTGTGTGCTCGCAGAACTCATAATTTTCATACAAATGTACATAGTTTCATTCTAAAACTATAAACTACATCGAACCCAAACTTCGTAGATGGATTAAACTAAGTAAAACGTTTAATTTTCTGCGTATTGAGAGACTAAATGAGCGAACAGCTCTGTAGCCTTCGTGATCTTTTCTCCCCTCAGGGTGATTCTGTTAGTGGTCTTGGCTCCCCGGGTAAGGAGACAAAGTTCCTTGCATTTTCCGTATTTAGTTCTCAACCAACCAACAACAAGACCACTTAGCCGTTCTGTAGGCCACTGGCCTGATGGACACAAGACATTAAGAGCAGGGCGTCGATGAAATCGGTGCAATACCAAGTAGGTTTAAACAAAGACGGAGTCTATACCGCCAAATCGAAAGTGAAGCACCCAAGATATGCCGATCCGCTCGTAAGCACAAGCCTCACGCACACACTCCACATCGCCGCAATATCTCGACCTTCCCTGCATGCCATTTTTGACACTATTGATCCTTTCCAAACCGAATGAAAAAACGACCCTAAAGCCTAGTACGTAAAGTCGCTTTTCTGATGTCAAATTTAACTGTCATGTCCAAAGCGAACGCTGATCGAAACATATTTAGCGTTTTTAACTGGTATTTTGTTATTTTAGCATCAACACGAAAGGCCCCCTTGTTTGTCGTGTTGATTCTGTCAAGTTCTCAAGGAAAATCAAAAAATTGTGTTTTGTGAAGAAATTGAATATCAACAACAAAACATCACACATTATCTACTCACGTACCATACGCAGCCGCTATTTGCTATGCTTCATTTATTTGGCGGTGTACTATCCGTCTTTTTTAAATCTTCTAGCGCAACACCCCAAAAAGCGGAGTTGATTGCAGATTGCAGTGCAACATGATAATGCAATAAATACACAGAATAATTAATAGTACTCCGTAGTCAAATGCCGTCTAGACAGACTATTTATAACGCGCCAGTCAAAAAAAAAGCGCCTTCATAAAGCCTATAGATATGCTAAATTGAGGTTTGATTTTCCGTCACTAGCTACTTAAAAAACCTGTTACGGGTCGGTTTCTGTATGTGCTCTTTAAAAACAAGTTTGACTTGAAACTTTTTTTTATTCTTTGTAGGCCAGTAATTATTCGTAGTTGTTAGGCCAAGAACCGACAACCGTTGCGACAAGCAAGCAAGCGAAGTGTGGGGAGATCCCGCACACGATGGACCGACGACATTGTAGCCATCGCAGAAAGTCGGTGGATGGAGGTGGCACAAGATCGCTCGTCATGGCGTTCTTTGGGGGAGGGCTATGTTCAGCAGTGGACTTCTAAGGGCTGACATGATGATGATGATGATGATGATGTTAGGCCAATAATTCGCTTATTGGCGACCTATTAGTGTTGCTAGGGCACCATCACGTAGAGGGCACTAGTGAGCAAACCAAGATCTTTAAAGACGCGATCACAGAGCTGCTGAACACGCTTCCAATTACAATTGCCAAAAAACGGAGTACCGAGCAAAAAAAAGGGAAATGTTTAAAAAATAAACTATTTTTAGGGTTCCGTACCTCAAAAGGAACCTTATAGGATCATTTCGTTATCCGTCCGTCAGTCAGTCTGTCTATCTGTCAGGACCCTTTTTTTAAAACGCTTGGAGTTATCAAGTTGGAATTAATATCACATACTAAGGGCCTGCAATTCCTTGGAGCTGTGAAAAGATACGGCCGGTTATCTATACCAATATATAAAAGTGAAACGTTTTCTGTTTATTTGTGGAGCTTGCACGTCAAAACGGCTAATCCGATTTTGATGAAACTTTGTAAAAACGTACTGTACAATATAGAGACCAACATAGGATACTTTTTTATCTCAGAAAATGGTAAATTGCCACGGGAAAACTGGAAAATTACTCGCTATAAGGAACGGAATGTCATGAACGGTTGCCTTGGAAACGAAATAATAATAAGACTGTCAAAAAGTATCAGGTTCAGATTCATTTATTTGCCAAGAGCGTTGGTGGTATAATTTTTTTTAATATCCTAGGTGAACATACGATTATGTTTTTCGATTGCGCCATATTGCTATCCGTACTTTCCGTTGATATCTTATAGCACATGTTAAGGGAAAAATCCGAAACTCGTAAGTTGTAGAAACATTACAAAAAAAACCGTTGGTAAACTGACCGCGACCTTTCTCGATGCATAGGGGCAATAGTTTTCCTACGGCAAAGTTAAGTTTGTACGGAACCTTCAGTGGATGAGTCCGACTTGCACTTGGCCTGTATTTTGTTTTTGGTACCACGTGATCTCGATAACTGACCAACTCCGTCACATCACATCAGCCTGTAATCCTCCACAGCTGGACATTGACCTCCCCAAAAGAAAGCCACCACGAGCAGTTGCTTGCTGTTACCTATCAGAAGGGGCGGTTGTACCATTATCCCCGCGCTTGGCAGGCGTCTTGGAGATCGCTTTAAGTGGTGATCATACACAGGCTCATGCTGCCTTTTCTGAATTCCCTTACCTGGTTCTCACAGCACTCGCGGGGTGAGAACGTGCGGTCCCAATATTATGCCAGGCAACACACTGCATCTATATCTATCTATACTTATAATAAAGTACTAACAAAAACTCTGTCCAAAGATAATTAAAAAAAAGTGGACTTAAAATAAGCTACTGAACAAGAATATGACATGTTTAAGAGTAGCGTCTCTGTCTGTTCGCGTATCACATAAAATTTACTAGACCGATTGCGATGGGGTTTTCACTGTTGAATAGCTACGGTTTGACTTAATAACTGGTACACTTGTTATCTCAATCCGATTTGTAGAAGTCGAGAAATCGATAACAAAACCAACAGATGACTGAACGAAGTTTGATGATATGGGTGGGTACTTTCGGTTCTGGAATTAGGATACTTATATCCCAGAAAAATTTACTAGCGGACTAAGCCGCGGGCACAGCTAGTATATAAATAATATTCATGTAGATTACCTTTAAGTGATTTTTGACGTCAAACACGTATCTCACAAACATGTTGTTCGTAGTCCCGACGGGACGGTCGTTCAGTTCTACAAAGGCCACAGTGTCCACTCCTTCAAACACTAGGTGGGCCACTCCAGAAGTAAGCTCCATTGGTGCAACTGAAACAGATTGTACTGTTAATTTTTCATCTGTGGCTATTTCTGTTGATACTCAATACCCAATCATTTATTGCCATCATTATTATGTAACATGCATCGCAGGTCTAAACGTCACAGTGGGTAGAATAACATATTATTATATGACCGTTTTTTTATCACAATAGGTGCGGACCAATTAATTAAATAATGATTATGAAGTAGTGTGATTCATTCAATTATTATTATTAAGTAAAGCTGGGCTGAGCAGCATTTGGTAATGCTGAGACGTGGACTCTCACGTTACGACTAGTTCACCAATTCAAAGTCGCTCAGCGGAGGTCGGATGCTCTTTGAGAGATCGAATCCGGAACGAGGTGATGCGACAGAGAACCAAAGTTATCGACATAGCCCATAGGATTAGCAGGCTATTGTGTCAGTGGACTGGCCATATTTGCTGATGGACTGATAATCGTTGAGATAGACGTGTTCTTGAGTGGAGACCGCAACTCGGCAAACGTACTTAATGTAGAAGATTTTTAAACGATCTTTGTATTTTGCCTTTTTAACCCCCGAACAAAGAGAAGAGATTCATACATTCATTCATTCATCGTGTCAATAAGCTCTTTTATAATATTGTTAAATTTCTTTGCTCCAGTATGTAGCCACCTCCACGGCCCTATCGGATGCCTCAATCAGATCTTCTCGTGTGCAGGTAGTCGGGCACAGAGGGCAGGAAAGCAGATGTAGCATACTTTTTGTGGGAGCACCGCACTCACACTGTTCTTCAGATACCTTGATTATTCCCCATTTGGCTAAGTTACTTCTGCAACGTCCGATTTGGGTGCGGAGTCTGTTAAGCGACTTCCAAATTGGCCACTGCAGCTCATGTTCCAGGAGGCAGATGTTCTGCCGGGGTAATAAAGTCTTCTGGAGGGGGGTGTTTATTCTTCCACAACTCGCATTTTGCTTCCGCTGCACCTATTTTTAAGGAAGCGGAAGCGGTGTGTAATAAAGCTTCAGCGGCTCTTGAGACGGGCAGGTGGTGGCCGGTATTCTAATAGTGGGTGCCGGCTGTCTGTTTCCTGTTTGTGTTTTTCGATGCAGCAAGAAACTTCGCGTCGGACATCTGGTGGAGCTATACCTGCTAGAGGGTACAGCATCTTAAGTGGTATGGGTTTTAAGCACCCAGTAACGATGCGGCAGGTATCGTTCAGCGCTACATCAACCTCCTTAGCGTGAGCGGACCGATGCTACACAGGACATGCAAATTCATAAGCTGAAAATGAGAGAGATAGGCCAGTTGTGCGTAGTACATGTGTGTGGCTCCCCAGCTGGTAGACGTCAGACGGCGAAGCAAGTTGTTCCTCGACCCGAGGAACAACGGGTGTTATAAGTTTAGGGTGTGTATCACTGTGTGTGTGTGTGTGTGTGTGTGTGTGTGTGTGTGTATGTGTGTGCGCGTGTGTGTGTGTGTGTGTGTGTGTGTCTGTGGCATCGTAGCTCCCAAACAAATGGACCGATTTTCATGCGGTTTTTTCTGTTTGTAAGCTGGTGTGATCGAGATGGTTCTTAGCTATAATGAGAGGTGGGAATCAGGGGTTATATTAATTTTTTCAACTTCAAGAATTCAACTAAACACGTTTGGAGTTGGTTGGCTTGGCGTTTTTCGAGCCAGTCTCGTTTTTACCCCACTACGATGAAGCAAGGGAAGTGAAATGAGTTTAACAGTATGTACTCGTATATATTCATGTAGGTATGTATCTATGTATGTGGGTATGTGAATGTTCCACAATAGCGTAGCTCCTATTGGTCCGATTTTGACAAGCGAGTTATCAACCGATTCGTCTTCAGGGCCCCGATTCTGTAAGCTATTGAACCGCAATAACTCAAGTCGATCGCTTGACATTTTTTGAGAAATTTTCTTATTTACCACTTAAAACTGCTGGAAGCGAAAAACTTACTAAAATTTTTGTATTTTTATTTTCCTTTTTTTTATTTTTTGAATATTTACCAAAAAACACTTCTAGCACTTTTAAGTGGTAAATAAGAAAATTTCTCAAAAAATTCAAGCGATTGACTTGCGTTATCGCGGTTCAATAGCTTACAGAATCGGGGCCCTGGTATAGTGTCATAGGCTATTTTTTTACCCGAATAAGGCGAAGCAAAAGAAGGGTTAAGTGTTCAAACCAAAAACTTTGACCGATTTTGACAAGCGAGGTACCATTCGATTCGTCTTCATCGCAAGAGTATCATAGGCTATTTTTTACCCGAACATAGTGTGTTTAAGTTTTTGACATTATATCTTGTTACCATCTTATAGACCAACATATCGTCAGTGCAAGCCGGTGAGAAACGCTTGTAAATAAATCACAATAAAGATCACTTGATCTTTTGTTAGCGGCACACATACAATTAAAAAATGAAGAATTTAAATTAATTTACAATAATTAAGATTAAAATAGATTTATAACTAAATTTTATTCGTGTGGAGTGGGTTACATAAATTTGAATGTTTCTTTGGATTTTTTAATTATGAATGATTTAGGTAAACGTATATACTAAACTCTACAAAGGTGTTCAGATACGGAAGATGAAACAAATACTTGCACAAAAACATGATCCAGAGCTTTAGTCGTGGCTCATCCAACCATGTTAGGAGTCCTGCCCCACACCACAGAATCAATAATAGTACTACTCACACTGCCCAAACAGGAATTATATACTAAACGATGAACAATTTTTGTAAAATATTACCTACATCTACCTAGATCTGAATAGCTTGAATGAATAAACTTAAATAAAAAAAAAGAATGTGTTGAATTAGGTAATTTGTTTGTTCATATATTGCAATAACTAAATGTTTTTGCATAATATTTAGGTAGATACGAGTTTCTAACTACTTATAAAGTTCATTGCATATAGTTTCGATTTATTTCGTAATAAGTATTTATCGATCATTAATAAATCGATGCTTACTTGGGTATTTAGTGTTGTTTGAATGTTGATCAAATGTGAAGGTAGGTAAGGTAGGCTTAGACATTAAGTAATAATGTGTAGGTAGCTTACCTACCTACACATTATTACTTAATGTCTAAGCCTACCTTACCTACCTTCACATAATATTTAGGTAGATACGAGTTTCTAACTACTTATAAAGTTCATTGCATATAGTTTAAATGCCGATTTATTTCGTAATAAGTATTTATCGATCATTAATAAATCGATGCTTACTTGGGTATTTAGTGTTGTTTGAATGTTGATCAAATGTGAAGGTAGGTAAGGTAGGCTTAGACATTAAGTAATAATGTGTAGGTAGGTAAGGTAGGCTTAGACATTAAGTAATAATGTGAAGGTAGGTTAGGTAGGTTTAGACATTAAGTAATAATGTGAAGGTAGGTAAGGTAGGTTTAGACATTAAGTAATAATAAGTATAATTTTAAAAATTAAATTTTAATAAACCAGTACGTTTTTTTTTTATTTCGTTGTCTTCGGTTTGTGGGCTACCCTGAAAGTTTCAACCAGATAACTAATCGGGAAGTGCTCCAAATTTGAATTGCAAGATTCCAGGACAGACAAAATACATAGATACATACATAGATAGATACAAGAGAAGTTAAATACAAGCTTTTAAAAAGAATTACTGTTGCCAACTAAATTACTGGGCATATACACGGCTGACAGTTGATGACGAGCGCATTGCAGTAGGTACAGTACCCGGCGATAAATAATGCACATCGGCTTTTTGAAAGAGACAATTAGCTGTTTACGACGATTTCCGAACACTGACGACCGTCCATTAATCACCGTATTTATGAAATGACATTTCATATCAAATAAATACTAATCGATATTATTAGTTTAAGTCAAATCGATGACATGTAAACTTTATATCTATAGAGAGCTGTTGCAACTACTAGAAAAATGATAGTATAGTAGATTGTATTACTATTGGGCAAAATAATATTTTGACGGTGAGGGCGCTATTTTGAATCCAGAGCGGAGTGAGCGAGGGATTCTTAAGTAGAATCCTGAACGTAGCGTGGGATTCAATATACTTCGCCCCAGGAAAAATAATTTTACGTCCGAGTGATACACTCTAATTTTCATCACCCTCTATGACAAATATAAATAAAAGGCGCTTTTATATACTTTACAACTCATATTAGTTATTTAAAAGGATATAATAGACTAAAAATGACTTCGCAGAACCGACAATTGCTGGGGAATAAAGGTTCTGGAATGGCGACCACGAACAAGCAAGCGAAGTGTAATGGGACCCCCCACACGATGGACGGACGACATTGTAGCCATCGCAGGGAGTCGGTGGATGGAGGCGGCACAAGACCGTTCGTCGTGGCGCTCTTTGGGGGAAGCCTATGTTCAGCAGTGGCCTGCTAAAGGCTGAAATGATGATGATGATGAGGCGGAAAGAGCCGACGAGCCACGAGCGCTCGCGTCGTGTAACCAATCGATAGCCAACATCAAAAATTCACGTTCCAAATTCAAAACTCATTACTGCCCTCTCTGAAAGTCTTAAACAGAAAGACCTACTATGCTTCCTCTTTTCGAGGAACCAATCAGCGTTCTCAGAATAGATGGGTTGAAAAAAAAAAGAATTATTTTGCAAATGTTGGGGGGTTTAAACGACTCTCTATTATATATTTTCATCTAAATTCGACCGTACTCTATTGCACCTGTATAGCGACTGACAAACAAAGAATATAACTGACTGACAAACGTCACACACGTAGGATGTGACAACGCTCTACGAAGCCGAAATTTTCCAAAGACCGATGTGCATTATTTATCGCCGGTTACTGTACATAACTACCGCGTAGAACAGGATTATTCTAAATATCCGTCTACACCCTCAGTCGTGCCTGAGTGCATACCTGAACATAACAAACTACTTTACACAGGTAAGAGTGTGTGCTGAAAGCTCGAAAGCTATGCAAGCTGAAAACTGCAGGACGGAGCACGGAACTGCGCAGGCAAGATGGAGATTTTAGGTCTAAGTACCTGTGCAATAAACCAGCCGGTGCGTTTACCATCAACATATATCTCGAATCAAGATCAAAACAATTGCAATGGAGAACTTACCGGAAAAGCGGCCCGTGTAAGTCCAGGAGTCGTAAGCCACCCATCTGGTGTCACGGTCGTTGAACCCTTCGAAGATGTTCCCGATGACGCCGGCATGCTGCAGGTCGGAGTACACTCCCCCCGGCACCTTCCCCGGCACGGAGATTGCTGAGGACATACACAAACTAAATGCCAATTTCATTTTAGGGTTAAATAAAAGTCAGTCTTGACCGCCGTTGTTGCAAGCAATCGCGTATATGTACCTTATTATTATTTTTTGTATATAATCATATCGAATTTTTACAAGTCGTGATGTAGATATAGGATTATCAAAAAAATACCCGATAATAGTATATAATTTTGTTAAAAAAACTCGGCCAAGTGGCAGTTGGACTCGCGTTTTTTTTTCTTTTTCAGGTTACCCTAATAAAACAATAAAAACGAAATAAATCGATACATTGTTTGTAGAGCAAATATTTTGAAGTTTTTAATTTCTTTGAAAACTCTGGACAGCTGCAGCAAAAAGTCAGAAAGGGAAGTAAAGCGTAACTACAAGTAAATAAGTACTAAATCGTTATCTATATCTATACATCTATATCTTCTATACAAATACTATCTATTCTATAGATACATCTATACAAACAAATAAAATTGTAGTGTCTGTTTGTAAAAATAACAGATTTTACTAAATGCATATGACAATATATACGGTACATAGGCATAACAAAAACACTTTTTTTTATTTTGTCTTTCCGTCAGTTTGTACCGACTAATCTCCGAAAAGGCTGGACCGATTTTGACGGGACCTTCACAGGCAGTTAGCTGATGTTATAAGGAGTAACTTAGGCTAGGCTTTTATTTTAGAAAAAGAATGAGGTACACGGTGCTCATAACAAAAAAGTCTTCTTTTTTTTGCCTGTCTAAATGTCTGTCTGTTTGTTCCTGCTAATATCCGAAACGGCTGGACCGATTTTGACGGGACTTTCACAGGCAGTTAGCTGATGTTATAAGGAGTAACTTAGGCTAGGCTTTTATTTTAGAAAAAGAATGAGGTACACGGTGCTCATAACAAAAAAGTGTTATTTTTTTTGTCTAACTGTCTAAATGTCTGTCTGTTTGTTCCTGCTAATATCCGAAACGGCTGGACCGATTTGACGGGACTTTCACAGGCAGTTAGCTGATGTTATAAGGAGTAACTTAGGCTAGGCGTTTATTTTAGAAAAAGAATGAGGTACACGGTGCTCATAACAAAAAAGTCTTCTTTTTTTGTCTGTCTAAATGTCTGTCTGTTTGTTCCTGCTAATATCCGAAACGGCTGGACCGATTTTGACGGGACTTTCACGGGCAGTTAGCTGATGTTATAAGGAGTAACTTAGGCTAGGCTTTTATTTTAGAAAAAGAATGAGGTACACGGTTCTCATAACAAAAAAAGTCTTCTTTTTTTTGTCTAACTGTCTAAATGTCTGTCTGTTTGTTCCTGCTAATATCCGAAACGGCTGGACCGATTTTGACGGGACTTTCACAGGCAGTTAGCTGATGTTATAAGGAGTAACTTAGACTAGGCGTTTATTTTAGAAAAATAATGAGGTACATGGTGCTCATAACAAAAAAGTCTTCTTTTATTTTTGTCTGTCTAAATGTCTGTCTGTTTGTTCCTGCTAATATCCGAAACAGCTGGACCGATTTTGACGGGACTTTTACTGGAAGATAGCTGATTTTACAAAGAGTAACATAGGCTACTTTTATTCTCAAAAAATAAATAGGGTACTGCGCAAAAAAAAAGAAACATAAATTTAGACCACGCGGGCAAAGCCGCGGGCACAGCTAGTCTTCTATATATATATAGCTTTTTACTAAATGCATATGAAAGTATACACGTTACCCAAACCAAAAAAGTTTTTTTTTATTTTTGTTTTTCTGTCTATCTGTTTGTTCCTGCTAATCTCCGAAACGACTGGACCGATTTTGATGGGACTTTCACTGGAAGATAGCTGATGTTACAAGGAGTAATATAGGCTACTTTTATTTTGCGAGCATAAAAAACATAAATTTTGTCCACGCGGGCAAATCCGCGGGCACAGTTAGTCTTACATATAAATAAAAATGTAGTGTCTGTTTGTAATGTCAAAATAAAAGCTTTTTACGACATGCATATGAAAGTATAATGCACGGTACTTAAAACAAAAAAGCATTTTTTTTGTAAGTATGTCTGTCTGTTTGTTCCAGCTAATCTCCGAAACCGCTGGACCGATTTTGACGAGACTTTCACTCGAAGATAGCTGAGGACACAAGGAGTAACATAGGCTACTATACATAGTATACTTTTATATTCGAAAAAATAAGTAGACCCGCGCAAAAAAAAACAAATGTTGACCACGCGGGCAAAGCCGCGGGCGGACACAGCTAGTTTAATCATAATATGTCAATTTGCAAAATTATTGAAATATCTCCGTAACGTGACATGTGTGGCAAATATTAAAAAAATACCAGTAATAGACACAAACAAAATATTTAAAAAAAAACACAATAGGTATACTTCTGTTTCCAATTGATTTCCAAAAACCTAAGACATAGGGAAAAACTACTACTTATCTTTTCTAGTGCTTCGGAAACAATACCCATAGGGATTTATAGATCGAACACAGACGTCGCTCTAGAGATATAATAATATGCGAGGTCTAAAAACTTTTTGCTAATGGACTTTTTTTTAACACGTTAACAGTCTAGGTCCCCACTAATGAGATCCAATAGGTTACAACACACGCCTTTAAAATCACCAAATTATCGGCCCTTGTAACCGTAGTATTTGTATACTCTTTGCTTGTAACTACACGGTGGATACAAAATACCAAATAGTTTGAGACTGAAAGAAGGACACTTTTCCTTTACTTTAAACGAGGCCTCGTTTAAAGTAAAGGAAAAGTGTACCTAAATGAGTGAATGAGTGGAAATTCAGGAGTTATTTACGGATAAAACATTTCTGACACATCGAAGTTAATCTTACCACAATGACACAGATAAAATACTATTTCATATTGTTTGCGGTTACTTTCTCATATCAGATGTCTGCTAGTGTAAGTAAAACGATAGAAATCGAAAACAAGAGTTTAAAATGATTTCCTGTTATTAAACTAAGTACTAAACATACCGACTTATTTATTATCCGTTCGCCGCATTTATCGCAATTTAATAATTTTGAATGAATGAATGAATGTCATTTATTTGCTGTTAATACGTGCACAAGATATCGGTGGTAAGTACAGACTGTAGTCCCATTGGCTAGTGTGCGAATCATTTTATGTACGTAAGTAATTAATAAACAACAAGTAGGTATATTCATGTTTGTGACTTTTCCAATCGGTAGGTAAACTGATGCGGGCACACAATAAATGTTCTATCTATCTCTGCGAACACACAATAACAACGTCCTAAATAAAATATTTAACATTGCACAATTGCTTCATAAACAAGAGGTAATTACTGGCCTACCTAGAACAAACCGTTTACCTACATAATTTAATGTCTAACATAACACTTAATAAATACAGCATTATTTAATAGCTAAAATAAACAACTTTTATCAAGACCGGTTACCAGATCAATAAGATAACAAGCGATGTACATTGGACAAAACATTATACAAAAATGCATATATTATTATCACTAGAACACTAATTTCGCAATAAAAAACTATTCAGCAGTGACGCGAGGAACCAAATATATATATTCGAAATATAAATACTTAAATACACGAGTTCAGATTCTGTTATTTTTAAAGCAAATAGAAAAAGAAACGAAAAATCATAGAAGTACTCACATCCATTGCTGTTCACCAAAGTCCAGTCTACTCGTTTGGTCGCCGACGCGAGGTCCAGCATGCCGTCGGCTTGATTGGCCATTAAGGCCAAATATAACCCCCACAATAGCGACGTCCTCGTGGTCATAATGTTTGAAGAACTGTGTCGCATAGCTTGTCGTTTCATTGATAGCTGATACCGGTATTGATTCGACCAGTCGGCAACACGCTAATTATGAGCGTCTGTTTTCATCCGAGTCGTAGTGAAGGGACGTGAATAGTCGATAAAAGTACTTAATTATTCTGTAAAGTAATTAGATATTGATTGTTATTTTATTTTTTCTTATTAATATTTAAAAACTAGTCATGTGTATTAAAGTTTTTTACAATAATTGTTACCTACATTAGCGATCGCACCCAATGTTGTATTGATGCGGTGTATATGGTCAAACATTCGCTTAAAAACGAAGGGAGAAACAGGAACACAACACAACAACTCAACACAAAAATCTCCAATAGAGCCAACCGCGTGAGATCACTACTGCAAAACTGTAACTAATGAATGCAATCGCCTTGAATAGAGAACATTAATTTAAATAGTTTTTGATTACATTAAAATGTATATACATTATTATTGTACCGACACAGAATAAATAATAGTAGATAAGATCTGGCGATTATTAAAAATTACGTTCCTCCATAATATGGAATATTTCCTCAAGTAGGAAGCGGGGAAATAATGCAAGTAGAGTAGGTATTTACGGAAAAAATGATTTTCTACGTTTTTTATTTCTGAACACAATTTAAAAGTTTCTCTTGAGAAATATATATATTTCTATACCTAACTCACTAAGTAATTTGCAAATTTCAACACCAGGATAAGTTTACCTATCACTACTCGGTCAGCGAAAAAATACACTTTAAACATATGTGACCTCTCAAATGGGCGGTCATGTGCTTGCCTACTGGTAGCTATATTGGGTAATTTTTAACTAAACGGTTCCAGACGTCCGGCCTCGTGGCGTGGCGAGCTGCGTTGTTACTGGGTTGGTTCTGTATGTACTGTAATGTAACATATCCTTTGAGAAATTCAATACGACGCGACGCCGATTCTATTAGCGGCTTAGCAGTCACTTAGTAGGTGAAGCAATGACCTGAAATGGTCGATATCGGCTTACGGCCACCATCTCGCTTATGTAATCATCACTTGTGAAGATTTTACCTTATTGACAATACCTAAGTAGTAAATACCTTCAATGCGTCCCTTTAGGGATTCTTAAGCAAAACTAGAAAAGAGGGCGTCACCATATTATAAATGAGGAGTGTCTTTTCAAATGGGGATATTTCCATATATTTTTTTAACTAGATTAATTTGTCGTCGTCTTACTACTATGCTAAACTACTATATTAGTAACTACTATTACTACTATGCTTACTTATGCTAAAATACATCATTGTACACTTTGAACGAATGCAAAAAGGGAAATTATCCCTTTAGGGAAGAATCCCTAGGAAATTGGATTTGAAAAAAACATTTTATGAATAAAACAGGATATTTTCTCAAAATATGTGCACTAAGGGTGTTCCTGCTATTCAGTTTTTCCTATTTTATGAAAAACAAGATAACATGCAGTTATCCCCTTTATAAAAGGCACTCCTCAAATGTAAATATCTATTATTCATATGATATTATTGGTTGTAAATAGAAATAAAAATAAACTGGTTGATGAAATTAGTCGGGTGGAGTCACCTAGCCATGCTGGGTTAGGTCCAAGAACCGACTCGTAAGTTCATATAAAAATGAAACGAGTCGTTTTTCCAACGTCTCGTAACTTTTTAATACGACTGCCCAAAAAAAGAAGGGTAATGTTTTTGTCGTTTTTTATATGGTGTTTATGTCAAAAGCTGACGGACAGTAAGCTAAAACGGTTCGCTATAAGATATAGGAACCGGCCATTAATCGAACGTTTCAAGAAATAAGTATACATAATTTAAAAACTAAAAATTAAAAAGAATTAATGAGTTTTTTTTAATGTAGTGTCACTTTTTGTTTTTATTATTTGTTTTATTTTTTAATTGCAAGATTCCAGGACAGTTAGAAATACATAGAAACATACAAACAAGTGATCTACCAATATATAAAAGTGAAACGTCGTCTGTTTGTTTGTTTGTTTGGGGAGCTTTCACGCGATAACCGCTGGACGGATTTTGATGAAATTTGGAATGGAGATAGCTTATACCCTAGAATAAAACATAGAATACTTTTTATCCCGGAAAATTCCACAAATTCCGTGGAAGTTTCCACGGGAAAACTGGAACATGTTGAATACTCGCTGTATGGAACGGTTGCCATGGAAACGATATAACTAGTCTGTCAAAAATCATCAAGAGCGTTGGTGCCACAGATTAAGTAGTTGATGTTATACCAACAACCAGCCACAGAGACCATAACCAAGAAGTCTAAGTCTACTTTTGCATTGGTTTTTAATATCCAAGAAGAACGTAGGATGCTTTTTTCGCGATAAAAGGTAGTCCGCGTGGACGAAGTCGCGGGCGGGTAACCTAGTGTTAAATAAAGCTATTATTAAAAATAAATACCTACGCAAGTATAAGTGTCGATAAAACCTTCACTTTTCATTCCCATCACCAGAGGTCATTATATGCATCGGATCGCACAATAGTAGGTACCATCACTTATTACGATTAAACAAGATATAGGTTCAAAAACTAAAACTGTTAAACTCTGATGAGTTTAACAGTATCTCGCTTTGCTGTAGTCGGGTAAAAAAATAATATGCTGAATGAGTTTTTAACAGGAATCTCTATTGTAGTTATGATAACCTTTCAAGATAGGAATATGTGTTCTTAGAAATCGATCTAGACTTTTGTACTCGACTACAGCAAAGCAAGGGAAGGGTAATGAGTTTAACTGTCTATGTATGTATGTATCTATCTATATATGTGGTTATGTGGATGTTCCACCATAGCGTCGCTCCTGTTAGCCCGAGCAAGCGAGGTGTCAATCGATTTCGGCTATTTTTTTATCCGACTATGGCGAAGCAAAAGAAGGGTTATGTGTAAAAAACTAAAATCTTGATCCGATTTTGACAAGCGAGGTGTCAATTGATTTGTCTTCACCTATAGAGTGTCTTAAGCAATTTTTTACCCAACCGTAGTCTGGTTTAGTTTTTGAACTTTTATCTTGTTAGCATATTATACTGCATTAATTTAAGTAAGTAGGTACTCTTTGTAACAACTGCAAAGGTTTTGCTCTCATCTATAACAAAGAAATAAGACGGGTGCTTCAAAGTAAGTATACCATTACGTTGCTTCGGTAAAGACTGTATCTGCTTATACCACATCTATCTATATATCTATCTATCTACCTATCTACACCTATAATAAAGCAATGAGAACGAAAAAGTCTGTACTAACAAAGAATAAAAAAAATGGTGCATGATACTTAAAATAAGCTACTGATAACATTTAAAAAAATGTGTGTATATTTGTCTGTATGTTTGTTCGCGCATCACGTAATAACTACTAGACCGATTGCGATGCGGTTTTCACTGTTGGACAGCTTTTGAATAAAAAACTGGGGTACTTGGTATCTTAATCCTATGATTAGACGCCGAGCAAAACGGTTTTTGAAGAAATCCATTCAGACGTCGTGCTTATTGCTTTTTCATACTTATAATAAAGCAATAAGAACGAAAACATGTGTACGAAGAAAAAAATATGAAAAAAAATGGTCTAGGGTAGGTACTTAAAATAAGGTATTGAAAAAGTTTTTTGTTTGTTTGTCTGTATAGCTCAGGATAGCTCAGGGTTTGACTTACTTGCTTAATATTACAATTAGATGCCGAGCCATCGATAAAAACCTTTGTTTTTTTAACGATTTGAAATTGTTTTGTAGAAATGTGGCGCCTATATTGTACTCTATAGGTAACTAGCTTTCGCGCCTGCGACTTCGTACTCTCGGACTATTTTCTTCTAGGATATTAAAAACCAATGCAAAAGTAGGTAAAGGACCAGTGCTCTTGATGTTTTTTGACAGACTTGTTATTTCGTTTCCATGGCAACCACAGACCATTCTGTGATGACAACCGTTCCTTACAGTGAGTAATCAAAAATTTCCAGTTTTCCCGTGGAAACTTACATTTTTCCGGGATAAAAAGTATCCTATGTTTTATTCCAGGGTATAAGCTATCTCCATTCTAAATTTCATCAAAATCCGTCCGCCGTTATCGCGTGATCTCCCCAAACAAACAAACCAACAAACAGACAACGTTTCACTTTTATATATTGGCATGGATGGATAGTACAACCTATACGTAAGGACCGTGCTTGCGGGAGTACTGTCCGTACTCTAGTAGCTATCAATGTTGATTGTTAATTATTATTGGTACTCCATCCTTGGTCACATATTGGTATTCAATCTTTGGTCACAGTTGTAACAAAGTCAGCAGAATAAGAGAATGAGACATGAGTATTACCCAGTGTCACAGAATAAATAATAGTACAGTACAGTGTACATTTAAGTAAAAACAAGTAAAAATAATATAAAAAAAAAACTGCGTACATCATTTTTGAATAAGAACTGACCGGCCGCAAAATTAATCACACTAAAATTATAGCAGCGAAAGTTTTTATATACATATAGGCAAATTTTTATCCAGGAAAAATGCACGGTTCCTGAGGAACGCGGGTGAAGCCACGGGGCGCAGCTAGTATTTATATTTATTGTTTCTTATTTACTTAAATATTTTACATTAGACTATAGTATATAGTAGTATAGTATAGTATAGTATAGTATTTACATTAACCAGAATTATCTAAAATTGAAATTTTAGTAAGAAGGTTAAAAGACAATATCTACTGATTAGTTATAAGAATTATATATTTTTGAAATGGTATTTTAAAGACCTTCAATAAGATACGTCACTCGATAGCTTTTGGTAATTGTTTGTTCCGTCGGAAATACAATATGGTAGCTACCCAGGTAGGAATTTTACGTCATTATGACGTCGCATTAATGTCAGTCACAGACGTAACAGACGTCCTGACGTGACGTCTGTGTGACGTTCATTGAGATGCCAAAATGTCAAGGGCACAAGACGTCATATTGTGACGTCAGTGGGACCTATTTCATATGACGTATGAAGGCCAAATCTGGTACGTTCTTGTTACGCCTGTGGTCTCATCATATGACGTCAAATTTCCCGTCATTATGACGTCGCATTAAGGTCGGTCACAGACGTAATAGACGTCCTGACGTGACGTCTGTGTGACGTTCGTTGAGACGTCAAAATGTCAAGGGCACTAGACGTCATATTGTGACGTCAGTGGGACCTATGAATCTGGTAACAAAAAAATACCAAAAAATGACCAACATGCGACGTCCTTGCGACTTATTTAATACGAACAAAATTAGATGTATAAAAATGTTGTTTTTTTTAATTTTCTGTAGTATGATTTCGTGTACAAACTAGATGTTCAAGGGCTCTCTCAGTTTTATCACACTATCACACTAATATTATAAATGCGAAAGTTTGTATGTTTGTGTGCGTGTGTGTGTGTGTGTGTGTGTGTGTGTGTGTGTGTGTGTGTGTGTGTTTGTTGCTCCTTCACGGTCGAACGTCTGGATGGATTTGGATGAAATTTGGTACCAGGATAGCTTATATCCTAGATTAATACATAGGCTACTTTTGATCAAGAAATAGGAGAAATAAAATTATCGTTTTCTTAGGGACTAGGAAAAATAAAAAAAAGTATTGCCAAGTACCAGGAGAGCAGAAACACTTAAGAAGTTGGAGATACAAAATTGACAAAAATAAAGTTATTAGAAGTGAGTATAAATAACCTCCCCATGAACATTAAATAGTGTGATTATATTTAAAAAAAAAAACAAAGTACCAGGAGAGCAGAAAAACTTAAGAAGTTGGAGATATGACATTGAAAAATATAGATATTAAAAGTGACTATGAAAGCTAAATGGAATGATTATATTTAAAAAAAAAGCATTTTAAAGTACCAGGAGAGCAGAAACACTTTAGAAGTTAACTGTAACGTGTGTCATATTTGTCTGTAACGTCTGTTTCGTCAAAAGTACGTGACCATGTGAAGTCTTTTTAGGGTATTTTGAGACTTTTTTTATTCGTCAGAAACATGACGTCATTTAGACGTGTCATATTGGTCTGTAACGTCAGTTACGTCAAAAAGAGGTGACCATGTGCGTCGTTTAGATAATTTTGAGACGTGTTTTATTAGTCAGAAACATGACGTTATTCAGTCGTGCCATATTGGTCTGTTACGTCAAATGGACGTGACCATCTGACGTCTTTTTAGGGTATTTTGAGACTTTTTTTATTCGTCAGAAACATGACGTCATTTAGACGTGTCTTATTGGTTTGTGACGTCTTTTACGTCAAATTGACATAACCAAGAAAATTCGCATTAAGGTCACTGACGTCACCTTCCTACCTGGGTATAAGCCGCCTTATTAGTTTCTTGACATTTCATGTATCCTATACCTATAATAGGTATCATTGGATTCATCTTGATCACGTTGATTTGATGCTATTATAGCATCATCGTGATCAAGATGAATCTAATGATACCTCATTCATCAAAATCCATCAAGCTGTTTAGGCCGTAGGACGTGCCTAAGAAACGTACAAACAAACATAAATACAACCCAAACACATAACCGTGCAGTCGGGTAAAAAGAAGGACTCCTCAACGCGTCAACAAGAGTGAAGCATAGCAATGGAGGCGCGAAAGTGTGTGGGGCAAGGAACATGGAGAGGGGATAGAGAGTGGCTGGATTAGTGGTGAATACACAATTTCATTAGAAAAGACGTCATTGTTTTAGTCTTTTCGTGAGAACTTTAACATAATCTTCTATACTTATTTAAAGCAATAAGAACGAAAAAGAAGTCTGTACAATAATGATAATTTTAATATAATGGTCTAGGGTCCTTAAAATAAGTTACTGAACAAGAATATAACATTATGAAAAATCGTGTATCTGTTTGTTTGTTAGTATGTCTTTATGTTTGTTCACGCATCACGTAAAAACTACTGGACTGATTGCGATGCGGTCTTTGTTGGATAGCTTAGGATTTGACTTAAAAACTGGGGTACTTGGAATCTCAATCCGATGAGTAGAAGTCGCGCAATTGATAAAAATCTTTTTGACGGCTGAAGGAAATTTGATCAATTGTTGTTATATGTTTTTTTAAGTCTTGAAATAGCAGGACTTTTAACCAAGATAAATGACCACGCGTGTGAATCCGCGGGCACAGCTAGTCACAGTATATAATATGAATATAATATAATACTTACGTACAGAATGGCCACTGTCCGCTACGCGCAATCCTCGTCCGCAGTTCAAGGTTCAATGAAGGGTTCTTTAATTTCGAGGGCCGCGCCGCACAGTGGTTCGTTCCTATGCAAGCGGTTGGACAAAGGAAAAAATGAAATAAACCAAAAATTCTAAAAATGTAATAATACCATCGCATTCCTCCATTATAATGCAACAAATGTTGCTAAGTCCATTTTTGAGATTGGACTATAGTTTAACAGAAAATCGATCAAAACTGTTTATCTCGGATTCCCTACTTGTATCAGTATGATGTTTCATATTTAGTGGCTCACTAATCTCAGAAATTCGATGGTAGGTATATTAAGATTTTTGAATTATTGTATATTTACGTTTTTTCATTTATCTCCGAAAGGGAACTTTTGGGGCAAGATTTTTTTTTTATACACCAAATATCAAACTGTTCCAAGTGTAGAATCACGATATATTAAGATTTATTTGTTGCTTTCCATACAAAACAAGCAAAAATTAAACATGTATATAATCCCCAAACCATTATAGCTACAAACAATCTCGATCACATCAGTTTTCAATCAGCAAAAAAAATGCATCAAATTCAGTCCATTAGTTTGGGAACTACTATCCCGACGTTCCACTTTTTAGCTAAGAACTATCTTGATCACATCAGCTTTCAAATCATCATCATCTTTCAAATCTCATTTCGCGTACATGGGTTAAAAAACAGTTTGGTCCGACTTTCTACATAACTATAAAAAACTACAACATAAATATTCTCTTGTATATTTATCCCTTAATTTTGGTATCAATAAAGTGTTTATGATTATTATAAGTCCAACCTCAAGAATGGATTTGGCAACATGTGTTGCATTTTAACGGAGAAATATGGTTGGATTTCATTATTATTTGTTCCTTTTGTCCGTCATCTTGTATGGGATCGAACCACTGTGCGTCATGTCCGTGCAATTGGCTGGACGCGAGATGTTAGTCAGTGAAAGAAGTGCAAACGAAAATAACTAGCTTAAAAGCTAAAAAAACACGCCTGCCCTGCCAAAAATGACCATTTGCCGATAAATTATATATTGTTGGAATGTGCTTATCAAGGCCTTCAATTTGATACCCATATTGTAAAATTCAAAGTTTGAAAATGTAGCCAAACTGTCGCCATAATGAATGTATTAAAAAAAATGCCTATGTTACTATGGATGTAAGGATTCTAACGATACTCCATACGTCTAAATCTGTTCAGGCATTTAAAGTTATTGTGGAATAAAGAAACTCACATACATACATACATACATACATGAATAATAAAAACAATAGGTACACTCCTTTTTTTGGGCAGTCGTGTAAAAAGGCGAACAATGATACAATACTACACCTCCGAATAAACTACACGCCTAAATCTAATAGAAACCTGGTTTGTATGAGCCCTCATACATACAAGTTTACCTCATAGCGGGTTGTGTTTTGTTTTGACCGTTTAGTTTAATTGTTTGGATAGGTCAGTACTATAAAAATCTTTTTGCAGACCCATGTACTTACAAACACATTTGGCGCGTGTACAAAGATCATCTGTGTATGTACCTATGTGTGTGAGTAATTAGGTATATATTAAGGGGTTTGTATGGAGTGTCCGGAGTGTGACCTAATTACACCACCATGACGAGCTCTTGCTGTGTTGTGATGTTGCGGCTGATCGGCATGACATGGTGTAAATAAAGAATGTTAAAAAAAAATGATTCCACGGCGCCAAATCAAAAGTGAAGCAGTCAAGATACGCCGATCCGCTCGTACGCATAAGCCTCACGCACACACTTACACCATGTTATGCCTGTCAACCGCCACCTCGCAGCAAGATCTCAACCTTATAAGTCGTGTTAATTCTGTCAAGTACTCACAAAACAAACACAAATTAATAATGTATATAACCAAACACCCTCCCTCCTTATAGCTAAAAACGATCTTGGTCACCTCAGCTTTCAAACATAGAAAACCGCAGCTAAATCGGTCCATTCGTTTGGAAGCTACGATGCCACAGACACACACACACACACACACACACACACACACACACACACACACACAAATACACACACACACACACACAGTGATACACACCCTAAACTTATAACACCCATCTCTTTGTTCGGGTTAAAACATAAAACAATGCAGTCTTTTATTTTGTGATGAAATTTTGTATGAACCACAAAACACTACAAATTTTCCACACACGCACACAAACACAGCTGCCATTTGCTATATAGATACTTCACTCGTTTGTTTGCAGTGTACACTCGGTTTTTTAAACCTTGATACTACATTACCACCTGAGAGACATAATCGTAACACGGTGACGAGTCCATTCTTTTAAATGTTCTTGCCAATATCACAGTACATATTAGGTATATGTGTGCAGTGCCAATATATATAGATGAAATTACATCTCAAACTGTGAAAGGCAACATTTGTTTCGTTTCTGATATTAAAAGTAAGTACTTATCTATATTTCGAGAACAAAAATAGATGTTGGTTGACATCTCGAAGCTAAAATTACATACAAATTTATCTTTGGGTAGGTATGTTTTTGTTGCTCTTGTTGAGATAAAGAGATAGATTGGGCTTGAAGGTGGCGAACAACGACATACACTGATCATCCGGTCAGTATCAAGTAGATTAGCGGTAGCCTGTTTTTTTTTTAAAAGATACCTAACCTTGTGACTTACATACTCTTCCATAGCCTACTACGCCTACCGTATGTACCCCAAGTGGACGGTTTGTATCGTACCCAGAGCAACCCCGAGTTCTACTGTATGCTTTGAGAAATCTATGCTTAATAATAAAGTAGGTAGTAAGTAACAAAAAGTCGTTCAAAAAAAGTGGTAAATATAATTAGTAGTAACTAATTCGTAGGCTACTGAAGAATATAACATTTTTAAATGGTGTCTGATTGTCTGTCAGTATGTCGGGCATCACGTAAAAACTAATAAACTGATTGAAATGCGGTTTTCACTGTTAGATAGTTTAGGGTTTGACTAAAAAACTGTTTAATCTACTTATCTCAATCCGATGAGTAGAACCCAAGCAATCGATAAAAACTATTTGATTGCTGAACGAAATTCGGTCTATTGTACTCCTATAGGTACCTACTTTTGGTTCTAGTATAACACGTAGGGTAATTGAGGCGGTCAGCGCAAGAGTGGCCTATCATTTCGAGACACAATTGATTTCTATTGTGTCTCAAAATCTCTTTGAATTGATAGGCCACTCTCTAATCCAGATAAGTTACCGCGCGGACAAAGCTAGTTATAACTAAATCTTCTTTTAGGAGATAATCGTTAGTATATAAATTCCTTGGAGATAATTTACTTAGGTATATATGTACTGTGCTATAGGTACTACATACCATAATATCTTTTCTTCGAAGAAACCAAAAAGTATATAAATATATTATATATTTGAATCACAGACTTTTAATATACAGTATACACGTAGTATAGACAGTATACCACCGCAACATGACCGCAACAGTGAAGGTTTTCCATAGAGTATAGACATTTCTTACTGTCGTTGAGATTTTCTACCTCAAGTCTATTAGACATTTCCTTTGCCATTGGCCTCAAGCAATCAGTATATGGTCTGTGTGTCAATCATAGCCAATACACTATACAGGGTTTGTACTATTATTTATTCTGTGATAGGGCTTAGAATATATATGCTGCCCTAGATATTCTAAGATACAGGGACAATATGTACACTAATGCCACCTATATCTTAAAACAAACCGTTTTCACTTACTGTTTGTCAATTTTTGACATAAATGCCTTACAAAAAACGTCAAAAAGTAACGAGACGTTGGAAAATCAACTTGTTTCATTTTTATAGGAATGGTGGTAAGCCTCCAAAAATTTGCTTTTTCGTACGAATTTTACCTGAACTTTGGCCGTTCATAATGTAGGTACTCATAAATTGTAAAAGTAAAGTAACAACAACAACATCTTCGTAGAAACCTCGCTCATATAGGTAATGGAGATTCTAAATGAAGAACATTTGTTTCACAAACATACAAATAATTTCTCAAAAATACGTATTTCCTGGAACAAGTTTTATGTAATTTCCGCACACTATTTTTCGTTCAATGTTGTTATTATTGTTATTATGCGGAAGTTTCCGAATGCCAACCGAGAGTTGAGACGCTATCTCTCTCTTTTCGCTTTGTCCCTTTTTTAAACATTGCGCTGGATGAAACAACATGCTTTTCGACCATGCTCGCGTTGACGATAGACGGACCGGAAAGGGAAGGGCCCCCTTAACATTCAAAAAGAAAGACCCAAAACTGTGAACAAGGGTACGATTTTTTCCAAGTTTACAAATAATTACATAGGTCCGAAACTTGTTAATTTTTTCGTTTTTTCTCTTGTGACTTGCTTCCACGAGTACATGCAGGAAAATCCACTCATTACGGAACAGGTTGTATACCAAAGAGTAGGTACATTGAGGTATTATTACTACGTAAGTAGGTATAGTAATTTATGGGCTGTATACTGCTGTCAGTTGTGTCAGTTAAGATGTCAATAATACTACGAACTAAATTGATGATTTGATAAAAATAAAAGGATAAATAAAAAGGAGTCTCTTGAGAACAATAATGGAGAGAATTACTCTCTATGAGCAACTGCGACTGATAGAACGCAGTGAAAGCGAAGTCAGTGGTGCCTGGAAAGGTAAACTTTGTTAATTCACCTAATAAGGCAAACGGAAAATTTACGGTTTAGACTCTACGTCAGGTTTCCAATCTAGCAATCACGCTTCACACTAATCCATATTTACGGTTTAGCCTCTACGTCAGGTTTCCAATCTAGCAATCACGCTTCACACTAATCCATATTTACGGTTTAGACTTCACGTCAGGTTTCCAATCTAGCAATCACGCTTCACACTAATCCATATCCATACTACAAACTAATGTTATGAAAGCGAAACGCGGGGTTAGGGTGTACCCTAGGGGCGCTATGGAAAAAAATACATACTTAGGTTTTTTTAACGAAAAAACACTTAGAAACTTTTCTTTTCTCTTAGTTTTTTAAAGCTCTTCGAAAAATAAATTAAAAAAAGTTCGAAATAAAAAAGAGAAGTCTTTATTTAAGGCAGCATATACTGAAGTCTTTTTCCTATAGAGCCCCCAAGGGTATATTCTGCACGAACGCGGGCAAAACCGCGGGGATAAAGATCACATCTTTACAGAAGCGCTCATCCGCCCGTTTTCTCCGGCTACGACTAAACGACTGGATCGATCTTGATACAATTTTGTATGGAGATAGTTTGAACCTTGGGGAAGGAACCATTTTTATCGCGATAAACTGTAGGTAGTAACCGCAAACAAAGTCGCGGGCAAAAAATATTTCATAGCAATACACGTAACCGCTCAAAGACATAACATTTAGTAGGCACTTCTCTCTGAATATTTATAGTTATATCTAATACTAGCTGATGCCCGTGGCTTCGCACGCGTGGTCATTTCTGTAGGTTAAAAGTACTCTTTGTGCGATTCCAGGACTTAAAATACCAACATTTGATCAAAATTCCTTCAGCCGTCAAAAATATTTTTATCGATTGCTCGGCTTCTACTCATTGGATTCAAATATAAAGTACCCCAGTTTTTAAGTCAAACATAAGCTATCCAACAGTGAACCGCATCGCAATCGGTCCAGCAGTTTTTACGTGATGCGCGAACAAACACAGATAGACAAACAGACAGACACGAATTTTTATATGTTATATTCTTGTACAGTAGCTTATTTTATGTACCCTAGACCATTTATTTTTTAATTATCTTCTTTGTACAGACTTTTTCGTTCCTATTGCTTTATTATAAGTTGGTATAGATAAAGTGGCACCTAGCTCCAATCAGATAAAACGGACGAAAGAGAACGTTGAGCTTCAGACTATAGCTGGTCCACAAACTTATAGACGCTCAGCGGGCTATGATTTGAAGTTTCTCTAAAGGATCGAATCCGAAAAGAGATCATCCGGCAGAGAGTCAAGATTGTCTACATAGCTCTGAGAATCAGCAAGCTGAAGTGGCAGTGGGCTAGCTACATTAGCAGCAGAACCGATAACCGTTGGGGTAAACGTGTTCTCGTGTGAAGACCGCGGATTGGCAAACGTAATGTGACGGCCACCAGCTAGATGGAGCGACGATCCGCGTAAGGTTGCTAGCAGAAATGGATGCGAAGAGTCGAAAATCGGGCCAAATGACGTGCCTTGGGAGAGCCTATGTCCAGCAGTGGACGAACACAGGCTGATAATGAAGATAGTAATAGAAAAGACTACACAGTTAAAGAAAGAAACAAAGGAAAAACGTATATTGAGCACAACAACGACATACAAATTTACATATGATATAAAATAAAAGAAGTGGATACCTACTTAACTAAATAAACATAATGCATCACTCGTGAATCATTAATGAGCACTTTCAAGCACCTTTCCTTTTGCTCATTTATAAAATATGCAAATCTACCATACGCCGCCCCTGTACTTACATAATGAAAGTCCTTCTGATGCAAAAATAATACATTACACACATGAGTCACATATTGTGTAAACTGCGGGTCCATTCTAAATTAAATCGATAATCTCATCTCACCAAATAAATTCCGATCCTGGGTTTTGTTTTGGCGGTAGCTTTGGTAGCATGTACTATTTTGATAAGGCTCCAATTTTTTTATAAAGATCGCACATTTCTGGATTCAGAACCCCGAAGGCGCGTCTCATCAATACATAGTATAAAACAAAGTCGCTTTCCGCCGTCTGTCTGTAACGCCTAATCTTCAACGGATACACAATGGATTTTAATGCGGCTTTCACCATCATTTACATTATTTTTCACGGAAGTTTTATATATACGAGTATTAGCTGTGCCCGCGTAGTCAAAATTCATGGGTTTTATTTTATTGCGTGGAACCTTAATTCTTTTCAAAAATAAATGTAGCCTAAGTTACTCCTTATACGAGTAAAATACGCTATCTGCCAGTGATAGTCCCGTCAAAATAGGTACAGCCGTTTCGGAGATTTTTATGATTTGTAATATGGCTATGGATAACTCAAGCATACGAGACCTGAACGTAGCGAGGGGGAGGCGGCGAGCGAAGCGAACTGCGCCCTCCGAGTCCCCCGAAGCGGAATGAAGGTCGAGTGTGCGAGAACTAAATTTTTCACCTCATTTTTATTCCTAATTTTACCCGTGGAAGCCGGGCGTACTATATTGGTTAAGTTCCACAGGTGCTCACTTGCTTCTATTCTTCTTGGCGTTCGTCTTCGGCTCGTTTTGTACATTCTGCTTCCATATGCTGATGTACCTCTTCGACGAGAAGTGTGTGCTGTTTCCGAAGTTGTTGTCGCTGTCTTCTCTTAGGCACAACGTTATCTACGAGTTTATACCGGAGGATAAGGCAAAGGCGGATAGTAAGTCCACAGTCTATACATTTTAATTTTGGACAAAATTTACAAACCTTTGACCAAACATAGTTTAACTATAGATCCAATTAAAACCTTTGACCAAACATAGTTTAACTTTAGATCCAATTAAAAACTTTTCACCTAACATAGTTTAACTTTAGATCCAATTAAAAACCTTTGACCAAACACAGTTTAACTATAGATCTAATTAAAAACCTTTGGCCAACCATAGTTTAACTTTAGATCCAATTGAAAACCTTTGACCAAACATAGTTTAACTATAGATCCAATTAAAAACCTTTGACCAAATATAGTTTAACTATAGATCCAATTGAAAACCTTCGACCAAACATAGTTTAACTATAGATCCAATTGAAAACCTTTGACCAAACATAGTTTATCTATAGATCCAATTAAAAGTGGGCAGATTAATACCTGCTTCTCGGGCGTGGACCACATAAATTAGGCGCAACGCACACAATTGTTGGCCTTAGTCACAACTGGAGTGGCATTTGTCTAGCACGTGTTAGTAGTGACTTTCATTAGCGCTACTCATTGACTTTGGTAGGAACTCAGTGGCGCTACTGTCTTTCTCTCTATCTTTGTTGTTGATGCACCTGAAGCAAGACGGTGAGAATGTACTGTGTGGCTGTTAGACTTTAGTTGTGTCTCGTCCAATTTTATAGAATAGAATAGAATAGAATATATTTTAGAATATATTTTATTTGCTCCAAATGTGAGTTAATATAAATTGATGTTTTACAGATGTTTTTATGTATTTGATGTTTTTATAACTTTAACATGATAACGTGATATTAAAGAATGCCGTATCTTCTCACCTTTAGCTAGATCTTTGTTTTTGCGTCAAGAGTTGCCATAACAACAAACAAAAATCCGTCATAGAGTTTTTGTTGGCATTTTGACTACAACAGTATTAAGAAGAATCTATATGCATTTTTGAATATAATTTCTCGAATTTTAGCTAAGCAGAATCCCTGGTCTGACACTTTTTTATAATTTAGCCTCTTGACATTTTGCACTAGCATTGTACCGTAGTACTATTATTTATTATGTACCTAGTACAGTACCTAAGTGAGTACGAATGCTTTGACACCAAGTGCATAGGTAATATTTATCTTGGATAGGTAGGTTAGATATACTTTAAATAACTAAATACCCTAATATAACAGCATAGATTAATGCCTTGCACAGTGCTTCCAGTGGACTTCTTAAACACGCAATGGCTTGAGAAAAGCGCATGCTACCTGCCCACATACGTGCCTCTCGTGTCGGGTATTTTTGGGCTGGTGTGGACTACGATGTTCCTGATGTGCTCTACCGGAAGCAGGACTCTTACTGGGTTAGTGATGTACCCGAGTGTATTAAATGCTAGTGAGCGTTCTAACCAAAATGTTAAATTACTACAACTAGAATACCGGTATGACAGTACGCCATAATTACCTACCTAAGTATGTATGTAAGTTATGTCGAAAAGGACTCTGCTTGACAGTATATCGTTATTTGATTGGTTTTGGATTTTGAATTTGTTTATGTGTGTTCGATTCTCTAATATTTAGTGATGTTACCCGGGAAAAGGTAAGGAGAATTCTTGTGAATACTGCCATTCGCGTGAACTACGAGTACAAAGGGAGTCATTTGCATCGTAGATAGGCACTACCAACCCATTAACCTAAATTTAAAGGTAGCTCACGTCAGCATGGTCGCCATTTACTAATGTTCCTAAAACCTATGGAGTTCAAAGTCACAGGTTGTCAAATTTTTAACACGTAATTCTAATTTGATATACTCTATAGTTCAAGCGTAATCAATTGATCGGTTTGTAAACAGAACTACAAACTGAATGGTACTTTCCAGCGAGCGCAATAAAATTACATAACCATCGTGCAACGGTTGCATGTTTTGGTTATAGATATCGTAATAAACTAGATACTTACTATTTTTATAGAACTACGAGTGTAAGTATTTCCTATTTTCAATTTAATTTGCCTCATAATTTGAGCACATTGCTAGATTCCGCTAACCATAGCTTAACATGTTCATAGCTTTTCAACAAGGCACATTACGAAATCAATTTCATGATCTCTGGATCATAGTAGGTACAGCTACTAAACCATAAAAGTAACCCGCGTGAGTTATAATGAAAAGTAGCCTATGTGTTAATCCAGAATATACCTAAGCTATCCTGGTACCAAATTTGATCCAAATCCTTTAAGCCGTTTGAGCGTGAAGGTGTAACAAACATAGGTACATACACACTTCTAACGACAAAAAAATAGATAGCGTTAATTGTTTTTCTATGCATTTTATGACGTGTTGTATGGACTGTCAGTTCTAATGTGTGGAGTCCATACGACGTGCATACGAAGTTTTCCGCTCGTTATGAGAGTATTCATTTTTAAAACTCTAAGCTCTGATTGGCCTGTCTACGCAAGTGGCTACATTTCTCTAATTTATAATATTATATGTATTTGTTCTGCGACTTAGGCTCGATTTTCGAGTACCTACCACCACGTCCACCACTGATTTGACCCCTTAATTTTTCGTAACCACGCGATTTTGGTAAACTTTGCAAAACAACATGACGTGTTCACGTATGTAGGTTGGTGACATTATTGCGAGAAACCAGTTACGGTTTTGTAATAGCGACCTTAAATTGCACTTACGAATTACTCGTTGTGTACTCCTTTGGCGTTTTGCCAACTTTGAGCTTGCATTGTTTTCTAGACGTTTCTCTAACTATTGAAGAGACAGTTGATAGATTCAAGGGTTCTTTGCGGACTTCCATAAAAAAACACCATTGCCATAAAAACCACCTCTCAGTATCTTGAGCCCTTTTTTTACGTGCTGTGCAGTCGTTTTACCACGATCTCACCTGATGGAAAGCGATGAAGAGGTCCAAGGTGTAGTACGCTTGCCTAGTAGATACCTATTCACTCTTGACTTGAACACACCTGGGTTATATTTTTACCGGAAACACTGCCGAGGGCAGGGCATTCCACTCCTTTGCAGTTCTTATAATAAATGAAGAAGCGTAACGCTTCGTTCTTGTGCGAGGTATTTCAACCATAAAAGCCGACTTTGACCGGCGCTTTGCCGGTCGTCTAGTCTTACGGTGATGGAATGGTGATGGGGGAATCAAATTTTGCAGTTCTTGTGTACACTCTCCATAGTGCAATGTGTAGAATACCAACAGGCTTGCGAATTCACGTCGATGTGCCAGACTTTGAAGCTTACTCTTTGCCAGTGTCATCCCCAATGACCATCATAGCACGTCCCTCAATTGAATCCAAAGCCTCGAGCTGATACTTGGCAGAACCGTCCCAGAAGTGGCAGCAGTACCTACTCCATACAAGATCGGACCTGTGCTTGATAAAGATGTAAAAGCTGTACCTTAGACAAAATAGCAAGTTTCTTTGCACCTTGGCATTGGATTTAATATAAGACCCAAAGTTAGGTTCGATGTGAATTCGACACCCAAAACCTCCAGATGGCCGCCTAAAGGTATTGTTACACTTCGATAGGTAAACACCTCGCGTAAAGGCGAACTAATGCCGGGTAGATAGGAATATAGGTAAAGATTGTAATATATTTACTTTCAATTTAATTCATACTTTTGGCCTTAACAGGTGAGTTAACAGCTTCCTAAAAAAATATTTTTTTAGGAAGCTGTTACTATCTATTTTACGTTAGTTTTTTTGGAAGCTGTTAACTCACCTGTTTATCTACACTGCAGGGGAGTTTCTAAACAGGGATCCCTTTGGCAGCTACGCTAACCGTTAATAGCATTGATGAGTAGATACAGGGGTCATTATTTAGAATTACGTACGGCATCTATCTAATTTATCCAACTAACAGTTTGGCGACAGTAAGCCACATTATTAGTTACATTAAATTATTTAATTTTTCTTTTTACTTAGGTACTTATTTTCTTTTTAATCCTTTTTTATTGTTGTTTGTTTGTTGTTTGTCGTATGAGGTAGTGCTGGCCTCTGGTGTCAGAGTTTATCAAGCCGCCCGAGGGCCTCTGACATGGCTTAACGACTGCTATCAATAACAGCCGGGACCGACAGCTTAACATGCCCTCTGAAGCACGGAGCGATGGAAAAGCGCACAAAAAAGAAAAGTCATTGGTGCGGAGCCTAGGTTTTGAACCCGGTATCGTTGGATTCTAAATTGCACTATAGAACCGTTAGGCCACCATCGCTCTTTTTATTGTTGAAGTGTTATTAGTTCTTACCACTTGGTTACCTTACTTACTTTACTCCCCTATAAACGATTTCTGCAGCGGTACTATTTGGAATCTATTAAAAATGATGTCTCACGGTGACGAGTGCACAGTGCTGCGGTAAGTTCTGAGTGGCACTACCTAAAATTTGTATAGTCAGGTAGGCATCGTATTTACCATAAGGTGTACTAAGTACCTTCTCATCTTTGTATTAAAAACCTTATGTATTTGCGTATTCATTTCGTCAGACCTCCCAAGGATGGGACTGATTTGGGCTTCAGATGGCGGTCCATTGCCCGTGCTGGACCTTAGCAGGCAACTGACTCGCTGGTGATATCGACGATATGATGTCCGCTCTGCGCAAAATGCTGGGAACATTTTTGCTTAGTTTCCAGCGCCCCTGGCGAATAATTCCGCCAGTCTTTGTGTTCTCAATCGCCATGGGTGGTCTCTGCGTGTACTCTTCTGCCGTCACCCACTACGGTCTCCGGGAGCTCTGTGTCAAACTGGGAGAGATAACTGGTAGTCTCACGTAAGTTTGACCTTCGCACCCTCACACACACACGCACACACACACACACAAATCATCATCAGCCAGAAGACGTCCACAGCTGGGCCTTCCCTGTATTAAGGGCCTTTTACCATAATCCCCACGCTTCGCAGGCGGCTTGGTGACCACATTAGTTGGTGATGGATACACAGGAAAAACATTGCTGCACAATTCCTAAAAAAGTGCTATGAGAAGGAGTGACCCTTTTATTATGCCGGGCACCACTCAGCCTCCAATATACGGCCTTTTATTTATAATAACTATCTCTAACTATAGGTGTACCATATTAGTGTCTATGTCGTCTTGGCGATATCGTAGAATTGAACCATTCATGATATGGTCGATAATTTCATGAAATGGACAGTTAAAACTGACCATATCGTTGAAACATCAACGTTTAATGACATTTAAATCCACGTTTGGCCATATAATTAAATATCATTAATGTAGGGTTTTCATGATACCAAAGGTGTTAAAAAATAACACGAAGACGAAGGCAGGAGCTCGCTACGCTTCGCTCCCGCATTCGCCTAGCGCTTCTACCTGTGGATAATGTAACTATATTACGATATGATCACTAATTTTGACCATATCATGAAGTAGCTGTTCATCAAACGCTCATCATTCATTCATCTGGCCAAACCATTCCATAATGTCACCGATAATTTCATGAAATAAAAAAATAGCATGATGTGGCCAACCATTTCATGAAATGATCAATTTTACGATATCGCCATGACATTAGTCTACATTCTTACAGCTGCTCGTATACCGTAAACGTGGCTACGCTGGCGTACGAGCGTAGGATCCGGGGGGTGTACCAGGCGACCCGTCTGACGATCATGTCGGCTTGGCTGCACACGGGGTGCTGGCTGGCATCTGCTCTACTGGCACTGGCCAGAATCTTCTTGGCGGTAGACTTCCGCCTGGTCAAGATCAGAGCAGAGCTTGTCGGGAGTTTAGACCAAATGTTGGTACGTTTCGCTTTCATTTTAGCAGATACACAATTAAACACAACGCTATTTTCTTGCACACTGACTGCCCTAATTTTAATCAAAATCCAATAAAATTTGATTAAGACCAAAACGCTCTTTCTGTCGCGGCGCTGGTCATGATATCACAATGCCAGTAAAGAAAAATAAGTTGCTGTGAGTTACCCTAGTAATACCGATACTGTTTATGCAATGTGATATCACAAGGCCGGGAAAGCGTATGTGATCACGTGACATGTCATCAAATTCAAAGCAATATTGACATTAATAAATTAGTAAGAAATTTGTTCATGCACATTTTGCTAATAAGTTTCACAATAAATAAACAATTTTCCTGTATTTTTCTGCTTGTTCAATTTAAATATTCAATTTAATAATTTCTCACCTTATTATCCATATCATATAAAATATATATATGTACATTATATTTAATGATTATTAAATATAGTATATACATATATATATATATTAGTAAGTATATTATATAATAAGTAGCTTTTTGGTAGGTATACAGGGTGAATTTTTCAAGTGGGCGTGGGTGGCTAAATCAGAAACTATGAGGAATAGCGAAAAGTACTCAAAGGAGTCTCAAGTATATTGTATGTAAGTTTATGTATATTTTTATTTTATTTTATTATCAATTCCAGAGCTCTTTCACAATAAAGCCGCACACCCTAGAATTTTTCTTACACGACCTGGATGAATTGTTGAAAATGCTTCCTAGCATTAAATCCTCCGTGTACACTTTTTGTGCTAAAGTATTAAATAAATAAATAGATATTTTTCTGAAAGTAAAATAAAGTATACAACTCATTAAGTTATTAAATGAATAAATCCCGACTACGGTCGGGTAAAAAATAGCCTATGGCACTCTTGCGGTGAAGACGAATCGATTGATACCTCGCTAGTCAAAATTGTACCAAGTTTTTAGTTTGAACACATAACGCTTCCTTTGCTTCGCCGTAGTTGTGTAAAAAATAGGAATAACGGCGACAGTCTTAACTGTCTCATATGAATCTCTATGATAATTGTATTCAACTTGTTAACACGGTTATCCGTAGGAGCGGCACGAGGAGCAGTTGCGTACCGTCTCGCCTTATCACTGGGACGAGGACGAGCGTGACGAAATTGTCAATATTGAGATACCTAGTTTAGTTTCCGTCAGCAGCACCCATATCTTTTTCCACAACGAGCAATATGATGAGACTACTGACAGAGATTCTGAAACAGACCAGGACGTGCGACGTCCAATAACTCGGCGAGGTTCTGAAATGTCTCTAGTCCCTGAAGAGGAGTTCAAATTGATGAGGATGAAAGCGCTCGATTTGGTGTCCAGTGACCATAAATTCATAGTAAATATGCTATACGATTTAATAGAAATCATATCAAGATATTACTCTGTTCTTGAGCTTCATTCTGACAGTATGACCTCGATAGAGGAAATTCCTAAAATTATATCGGTAGAGGAAAGTACAAAAAATTTTAAGGTTAAGAGGCAGTTTGGAAAGCAGGCATTAGTATCTAAAACATATCGTAGCAGGGTAGAGGCTGAAGAAATGAATAGTGAGATAAAGAATGTGTTACTGACTATTCTACAACAGGTTGAACTACTCACTGAACCTCCTTTGACTAGCGCTTCTCCAAAGATAGCCGGAAAACAAGCTTGGCTTAGAACAGTTTCAAGCTTAAAAAGACAAGAAAAAAATTATCTTCGGCGTTCAAACTCTGAAACAGATCTGGACACCGTATCACCCTTTGATAAAAAATCTAATTTGAAACCTGAAGAAAACCGGGACAAAGGTAGAATGAAGCAAAAAGTAACAATTTCAGAACCGACTACAGCTGTTGTAATTCAACCCACTACTTCCAGTGAGTCCATGAAAGATAAAGAGACTCAAACGGACAAAAAAGAAAAAGAAGATTAATGTAGTTTGAGATTAATTTTCCTTCAACAACATCAGCAGCAGTTCAGTTATTCCAGGCTTAATAGTGACCATCTTCAACAAGTCACTTTACCAGGGGAGTCAAGTCAAACGTACATAAAATAAAAAGGCGCAAAGGAAGCTCTCTTACATTGAAGAGCATTTAGTTAAGGTACTAAAATTGAGCGCAAGACTTTTTCTGAGACTTGAAGTACTTAGGCTAGATTATTTTATTATAATAATATGGATTTTTTTACTATGGATATATTTGTTTTGTTTTACTGCACCTAGGTATACCAAATGGTGCGGAATATTTTGTGCTACTATTATTTTTTCTATGTTTCCCCATGCGAGTGAACAAGTGAACTGAGCCCAATTTTGTTAACTGTTGTCAAAAATCATTGCTACTGCAATACATCTGCGATTGGACTGTCTCTAGTGTCAAATTTGGTAGTCTGCTAAATCAAGTGCAGTATTGCAGTTTCATAGCATAAGTAATACAGTAGCATGGATGTTCTAAAGCTTCCGAAAATCTCTTGAATAAAGGCACTGTATTTTTTTTTAAAAGCTGTCTTTCAGCATTGGCGTCATAATATAGTTATTTATCGATAGCAGCTATCGGCCCGCGATCGATCCTAAATGGACTACGAACACTATCAAAATCGGGCCACGACGGGCAAGATGACAGCAGACATCAGATCAGAAGATCAGAAGACAGCAAATGGTCCATAGTCTGTCTTAAGTCTCCACTGAAATTGCATGCAGTTTGGGACTCGTCTATTATACCCCATTTGGCCATATTATACCTACAACGGCCGATATTGGTCCTGGGCCGATTCAAGGATTTCCAAACCGGCCATTGCAGGTTATGGATAGCTGGAAGTTGTTCTGCTGGCATTATGTAGTTGGTGGTAACAGGGTGCTCAGCTGCCCATAGGCTAAGCCTCGCGTTGGGTGGCTCCAAACTCTCCAAACCTTTTGTCACATGTAGAAAGCTCTTACGGCTTATATATATTATAATACTAGCTGTGCCCGCGGCTTTAACCGCGTGGTCATTTCATTTAAAAGTAGCCTACACGTTTTATTCCAGGACCAAAAGCCAAAACACCACCAGACCAGTTGTAGGTTTGGTCCAGGTCCAGAGGACAAAAGGAGGACCAGGAACAAACGTACAAAGTACAATATTATACTACATTTCTTCAAAATTCGTTCAGCTGTCAAATATTTTTTATCGATTGCTCGGCATCTAATCATCGGAATAATGCACTGCCTTGCCTTTTTATAACGCATATTCTGTGAAGTACGGCACTCCGTACTTCACAGAATGCGCGTTATAACACACTTGCACTTCTATGACACTTCATAGAAGTGCACCTATTGCAATGAAATAAACACATAGAATAAAATATGAAATAAACGCATATAATACAATGTGAAATAAACGCTAGAATAAACGCACCAAGTTCCACTGCAAGGCAGTGCGTGCAAGGCCTAAGATACCAAGTACTCCAGTTTTTAAATCAGTCGCAAGGGCTTGAGAGCAGGGCCTGGATTCTGTATGACCACTCACGCCAATTCCACGCCACCTGCGTGGAATTAGGGAAGGTGGGTATTTACGCGACCAGGTTTTTAAACCAGGTTTTGGCTTGTAAGTATTTAACACGTATTTAAGACTTTCAAAGTATTTTACTCACCAACTCGCTCTTTCGCCCCGTCCACACCTACATACTCGGTGGCGGGTTCGGCATGGCTTCGGCTGAGTTCGGCTGCACTCGGCCAGCCGGGTCACAAGAAGCTAGGTGGCCGATACATCGCTCAAAAAACTTGCAAGGCTTCGAAGTTTTTTAAGCAAACGCAATTGTGCTCTTTATTTACACGGCACGGGTCAATTTCCTATGCAAGTATTTTTTACTTTCAATTCCACGCTTTCAAGTACTTTTTTCGCAAACACGATTGTGCTCCTTATTTATATGGACACGAAGATCAATTTCCTATGCAAGTATTTTCTTTATTCAAGGCTTCGGTTTACAAAGCACTTGAAAGTATTTTGCCCCTGGTTTTAATTATGAAAGATTCATGACAGGAATGAGTTAAATTTATTTTTTTAATTGATAAATTACTATTTTACTATAAATAATTCGCTTAATTTCGCTGCGCGTTTTACAACTGGAGTCGACTTATTCCATCAAAAAACACAAAAAACATCTAAATACGTTTTAAGAGCCTTTAGGGACCATAAAGTAAAAAAAAGAAGAAAACGTGTTGTTCGAGTTCATTCAACGTTCAAACCACTTCGTAACAAACCCTTGCGTGTTTTAAGGGTAGACAACGCCATCTAGTTTAAATGAAGTAACTTGTTATCATGAACGTCTTGTTATTGAGTAGAGAAAATTATCTCCGAAGGTAAGGTGGCACAGATTAGAGAGTAATTAAGATGGTGAGGTAAATTGGATAGGGACAAATTTTAATGCAACGAAACATTGTGTTCTTAGTACAAAATATTTTTTATGATGTTTCACAGAACGACGTACTTACTGGCACTTTAACTGGCTATTAATAATTACCGGCCCTACCTACCTACTTTTTGAGCTTTTTCAACACGATATGAGGATTGATTTGAAAAAATAAAAGTTTTCTATACTTTCTCTGTGAAGAGCAATACATGTACCTACCTACCTCTGTATGTTCACATTTCAATACCGACAACTAACCATTTAGGTACGTAGGTAGAACATTATAATATCTCAATGGAAGAAACATAATAAAAAACGTAGTACATATAATGTATATACATACTCAGAAAACTTGCAACGCTTCGAAGTATTTTTTACGCAAAAGCAATTGTGGTCTTTATTTATGCATACCCACGGATCAATTTCCTATGCAAGTATTTTTTACTTTAATTTCAAGGCTTCAGAGTACTTTTCCACACACACGATAGTGCTCCTTTTATATATAGAGACAAAGATCAATTTCCTATGCAAGTATTTTCTACTTTCAAGGCTTTAATCTGCTTCTACAGAAAGCACTTGAAAGTATTTTGAACCCTGGTTTTTCGCCCTGGTGTTTGAAGATGGACGTACTTGAAAGCCCTGGTGCTGGATATTGCGAGTATGACCCATGCCTACGTGGAATTTGTTCGTGATTCTAATTTCCACGCAGGCAGCGAGGAATTGGCGTCTTAAATTTAGATAATTAGGCCCCCGGAGGTCGTGCTAGTGCTAGTGTGAGCCAAATCGAAACCACCTGATAAATTTGATTTTAGCGGGACCCTTGGTAGCAGGAATGAAATGCTTGCGTGTTTTAAGGTCAATCAGCGCCATCTAGTTAAATCGGAGGGAGAACTTTGATGCCTTTTGTTTATTCGCTTGAGTTGTTGATGCCATTGTGCTATCTATACTCGTACCAAACTCGTACTATACCATCTCGATTACCTCAGCTTGCAAACATAAAAAACCGCACCTAAGTCGAAGCATTCGTTTGGATAGATCCCATTATAATACATATTGTTTTCAAACAAAACTTGACGGTTTACTTCAGGAAATTACATAAGCCTTAAGAAATCAAAGAAAATGTAAAAAAAAAGGCACAAAATATGTAAATGCTTATAAATATTGAGGCAAAACATTCATTTTCGCGTGGATTCAATCCATGTGCCTCTGGGTTGCAGGCCAGACACCGCTTCCACTGTGCCACTCTGACTTGTGGCATAAGAGCCGAATTTACGGTACCGTTTTATAAACGGATGTGCAATTATTATTCCTTTCAAATTAACATAACTTTAGACTCATATCCCGCAGAAATCCCGTATTTATTCGTGATTAAAAGTATCATTCATTTTAACACATACTATAAACTTGGATTGTGCCAAGTTACTTCAAAATCCGTACGGTAGTTTCAGCCTGCGGGAACCATTGTTTTTTTTCGGGATAAAAAGTATTCAAAATTTTTATCCATTACTTAAGCTATGATTGTGCCAAGTTGCATCAAAATCCATCGGGTAGTTTCAGCGTGATGCGTGTTCAAAGAGACAGACATACAGACAGACAGACAGACAGACAGACAGACAGACAGACAGACAGACAAAAAATAAAAATAAAACCTTTTTGCACTCCATATCGATTTTGAAGTTCATCTCAATTAAAATTTTCAAAAAATATTTACTGTACAGATTTAGCCCAGTTACAGTTTTATTATAGTATATAGAAGATATAGATATAGATATAGATATAGATATAGAAGATATAGATATATAAGCCGTAAGAGCTAAGCCGTAAGGGCTTATATATTTTATATAATATATATATTGGGTGTATATATATATATATATATATATATATTCATATATATTATATATATTCATATATTTATTCATAAAGGTTAGTCTATATATATATATATATATATATATATATATATATATATAGACTAACCTTTATGAATATTACGTATTTTTAATAATATTACATCAATATACATCAACTTGAAAACCTACTTATTTTTAAGTCGGTTAAAAAAGCATGCAGGCGAAGATTCCACTCTTCTTTAACCTTCCGTATCATGAAGGTCGTAGCAAAATGCATCTCGTAGGCACAAGATTAGCTATTGGTCGTTACGAATACCAAAGCTATATGTAAACCGTTGGCCGAGTCATGGCCACTGGATAGATTGGTAGTTGGTACCGCTTAGACCAAGTTCAAACAATGTTGAAACATGTGTTCAAAATTCGATTGATTTATGTGAGAACTTGACCGCATTTTGACCTTGTGCCGTTTTACCTTGAATCTGTAACTCTTCATTCAAACTGTTTTAGCTTGAAATCAAATAAACTTAGCACTTCATTTTAGCTTCGGTTTTCTGTAGGTAAATCATTTTAGCATATTATTTATGAATATTAAATGAAGTGCTAAAACGCAGGTAAGTCGTTTTAGGACTTCATTTTAGCTTCCGTTTTCTGCAGTAAGTCGTGAAACCAGAGCTTTCAAGCTACTTACAAAAAGAACAATGGCGAACTCCCATCATCACTTCACATACTTTTATGTCAGTCAAATTCACGGCGACTTTAGACAAAAAATATCGCTAGTAATTCACCATCATTTCCTGAGATTGTCAGTCTAAGTTTTATTTTGGGGAGGCCAGGAATAATTGTTATTAGGCTTCAAAGTTTTGTAGGTTATGTTACTGTTAATGACCTTTGAAACAAGTCTTAGAGATTTTAATTATTTTATCCGCTTAATTAGGTAGGCAAGTAAGTACATATGCGTGATAAATATAATGTTTCAAGATATTGTAGGTACCTACCTATTCAATTACCTATCTAGTGTAACAGGCTAGGCTTTTGAATAAGAATTATTTTCAATCTGTTACTGCCTGGCAAGATTACAAAACAATATATTTAGATATGTTGCTGCTGTTTCACTGTGCAGGGAAACAGTTGAAACAGTTCCATATTAGCACAAATATTTAACAACAATTCCTTACACTAAATATTTTATTTACACAAACCTTTGTTTCTTTCGTATTTATTGTTCAATACTTTAACCAACATGCCCTATGTACTATTATTATTCCTTTTCGACCTAGATGACTGGTAGATAATGCTATTTAGCATTAAGTCCTTCCTTGTACCTACACTATTTTTGTGCAAAACAATTAAATAAACTAACATACCCTATCTTCCTCCATAAACTATAATGCATTTCCCCGTATCTTCTTTGTAGTTTGTGAATGCATTGTATTCCTTTTGCTACTACGCTTTGCTACGAGTATAATGTTTTGAGGTTGAATTACGCTTATTGTTAAAAGATTTAACGCCAGTAAGCTTAATTCAACCTCCTTTGGTTTAAAAAACCGGGTGGCCAGAAAGCGTAATTCAACCTCCTTTGGTTTAAAAAACTGGGTGGGAAGTATACTGTGTTGACAATTTTGACGTCCAAACCGGAAATGTCATTGTATTATATATATTTTTTCACCCGTTGGGCAGACAACAAGGCCGGTTAAACATTGTAGGAAGGAAATGAAGTTACAATTTTATGTTTTTTTAAATTGATTTGTTAACCTGGGGTTTTCTAGCTTACAGGCTATGACGAAAAAACGTAGAAAAATAATTAGAAATGATATGTCAAGACACTGCAAGATTTGTCGCATAAAATTCCGCCTATGTTCTTTACTTACAAAAATGGAGGCTATCGATTTCACGCTTATGTCTATACTCATATTATAAAGAGGAAAGATTTGTTTTTTGTATGTTTGTATTTTTGTATCTTTGTATTCTGAACCGATATAAAAAATATATTTCACGTATTAGAATTATCAGCGAGTAACATGGGCATTTTTCAAGAAAGTAGATATCCCTACGAAAATTGCAATATTGTAACCCAAGGAATCAATAAAAACACTTTACAAAAATACAATTTAAATAGAAAGAGTTATAATAGTTTCTTATTGAGAAAAGAGAAAGGGGGGGGGGGGGGTGGGGGCTTTTCTCAATTACCTAATTGCTAAGTTCACATAAACTTTCAAACATAAAAAACCGCTTCAAAATCGGTCCATTTGTTTGGGAGCTACGATTCTCACCCCCATTTTCCCCAGAAAAATGTCCACGCGGGCAAAGCCGCGGAGGATAATATAAAACCTACTCTATACCTATATTATTCTGGTTTATTCTCATCTTACGTTTTTTTGCAAGATGGAAGTATATATTTATAAACGATATATTTTGTGAGTTTTTAGAGTTATTCAAACATTTTTCTTTCCGTCGGAAATAAAATATGGCAATTGTAAGCCGCTTGATAACCGCGAGAGTGATATTTCCAATAGCACTCTCGCAGTTAAGGCCAGGCTCCAAGGTTACATTTTCCCACACCCCACTTCCCTGCCACCTACCCTACACTCTGCCACCCGCTACCCGCAATAAGCACTAAAGTGCCTGCGTAACAAGGTTAAATATCGCGAGCGCTGTTTGAACATACAATTTAGCTCGGACCTAAATGACGTATGTCTCAAAACTTATTTATTTTATTGGCAGGCTAATAATGTAGTTAGGTAAACTTTGTCTTAGTCTTAGATAATAAACTATATTTTCTTGCTGTGAGATTTATTTTAGAGATAAAACTTAAGCCGTTGAGTAGAAAAATGTAAACATTACCGAAAAAAAACGTAATTTTTGATAAGAAAATGTATCGAATGAAATTTTGTTAATCATGTTTTTGTCTAAGTCTTAGAGAGATAAAGATCTCAAAAACATATATGTTAAGTTTCACATTTATTAGGTTTGTGGTTGACCCAGCATATTTATGCAAAAAACCCTTAAAAAGCAGAGCCTGGTCTTAAGACGAATCCAATGATACCTCATTTAACATTAGCCATTTTTCCATTTAGCCGCTTAGTCTGTAGGACGTGCCAAAGAAACGTAAAAACAAACAAACATTGGTTGTTTGTCATACAACCCAAACACATAACCCTCCGCAGTCTGGTATAAATGAAGTATATTTTTTTTCGGATCCCAGTACTGGGTCAAAAAATTGGACTAAAGACTCCAATCTTGATATATACATATATTACTATATTCTTTGGTCCAATCTAGTTTTAGTGCTGGCATCCTACTTGCAGAAAACAATCTCTTTCTCGTATTTTAACGTGAAGATACTTCATGCGCGAAACTCGCTCGTAGCGTTCTTTTCAAAACCACGCTGAGACCCCTGGCTCCCGGCCCCCGCACCGCGTGCTTCAAATCGCCTGTTTACTCCTCGATACACTACTGTCTGTAAAGACTATACGTACTGTGCCCGTACCGTGCCATTAGATGTTTATACATCAAAAATTCTAGTTATGCAGGAAAAGCTGTGACCACGGAACGTACACTACGCTTGATTCGGCACTTGTTCTAAGTACGAGTATTAATAATTTGAGGAACAAGACATAAGTTCTAAAACAAAAATCCGACTACGGTCGCGTAAAAAAATAGCCTATGACATTCTTGCGATGAAGACGAATCGAATTAACCTCGTTTGCCAAAATCGGACCAAGTTTTTGGTATAACACATAACCCTTCCACTGCTTCGCCGTAGTCGGTAAAAAATATAGCTTATGACCGACCTCTTGGATATTCTGTGACGTACTTTCGTTTGTCCTGATTGAAGCGCCCCACCGAGCATCCATGGAACTAAAATTGTAATTGTTTCATCTCCTGACGTTAGTCTCAGAATAAATAATAGCACAAAGACCTTAGTTCCGTGGACGCTCACTACTGCCAAACTACTGCTATCAGCGCCAAAATGGTGATAATCAAATGCACTCATTGCGATGTTCGTCAAGAGCCTGTCTAGAGTACGGAGTAATATATGGCGTCGAATGAGATACACTGCTTGTCAAAATGGGACCGATAGGGGGCGACGCTATGGTGGAACAACAAATACACCGATTACCCTTCCCTTGATTCGCCATAGCCGGGTAAAAATATATTTAAAAAAAGTAGTCTTGGACTAAATTCGGCAAAATGTCTGTAACCATATTTACCCACCTAACGTTGCTGTTTGTTAGCAACTATTTATTATTAGCTGTGCCCGCGGCTTTACCCGCGTGGAAATTTATGAGAGCAAAAGTAACCTATGTTTTATTCTAGAACCTAAAGTATCTACCTATAAAGTAATAAGACTACATACTACATTGCATCAAAATTCGTTCAGCTGTCAAATAGTTTTTTAACGATTGTTCGCCTTCTACTTATCGGATTGAGATACAAAGTACACCAGGTATTTTAAGTCAAAACTAAGCTTCCCAACAGTGACAACCGTAACTAAATCGGCCCAGTAGTTTTTTAGTACTCTCATTGTACAGACTTTTTTTACTTATGCTGCTATTACAAGTATAGATTTCCAATAAAGACGAAAATAATTTTCATGTTTTTATATTTACCTACTGGGAAGATATCGAACAAGCTTTGACAGTTAGCAAAAAAAGTTCAGACCGCTAGTTATTACGTACAGGAGTGAAGCTTACTATCAGGTCAACGACCTCTAAGCCTCACATTTGTTATTTAAGAAAAACGTTAATAATTTAAATACCTACAAATGTAAGGTACAGCAGTCGCAGCGGAAGTATGTGTCTTGGAAGTTATGTGCTAGTCGCTGCGCAAACTGCTATTTTTCAGGCACAATCCCAATGTTGAAGGAGAAGACGGCATTGTATAACTGCCTCGCTCGCTCGCTTATGTTTTTCGAATATTCTATCTCGCTCTTACTTAGTGCAGTTTTATCCCCACAGCAGTACCTGCGCAATCGTTCACAGAGTCTAACTTCACCTGTGACAAACTCATTAGGTAGGTACCTACCTAATGAGTTTGTCATTAAAAACTTATGTGGCGTAACAAATTATAGTCTCAAAGTATCAGCTATTAAGTACGTCATAGAGCTATTTTTGGATTTAAACAATAATATAATGAGAAATCTTTCGGCTAATTGTCCTTTATTATACAGTTGTGTTTAAAAACCTTCCTTATCATTTCCCACAAAAATCACGAGTCACATGAAAAATTAATCTCATTTTAGCAATAATTAATACGTACGAGTAATTCAGATACCGATTCCAAAACCTACCCTCCAGCCTTTGATTCCTGTGCGCATTGTGCACCACACATTGGGGATTACCCAGTTTGTAGAGCTTGGTTGTAAAACAAAATGTTGAAATAAAACGGCGGCGTGTGTCCCAAAAAATAGACACGTTACTTTTTAATTAATTGAAATATTATTGAATTCATATCTAATTTAAGTGTGATTTAAAATTGTGAGTACTAAATTGTAATTGTAATTGAAGTTGAATTGAATTATACTTGAACTGAAGAATTGTACATGAATGTTGGCATTTTGAAGTATTGAAATATAATTGAAACTGAAATTAAATTCTATTGAATTAAAAATTAAAGTTGAACTGAAATTAAATTGTACTTAGTTACATTATATTTAATTGCCTTTAATAATGCCTAGCCTACCTCTCATTTTCGTTTGTACCATAATGTCTTGGGACACCTGTACCTATATCACTCACTAACTTATGTTAAATTCTTTGTCTCTATTTATTTTCGACAATTTGATCCACACCCCTCCTTCCGCGGCGTACACTAAGGATGACGGATTGATTCTCACCGGCACTGGCGTCCTCTCATCCAAGTGAAGTTCGTATTCGTTCAGGACTTTCACCAACGCCATCTTGGATTGGATGTACCCTTGCCGTATTCCTGGAAATAAATACGAATCATTATATAATTATGAAGCAACTTATATTATTCATATTATTATTATTATAATAGATGAATAACATTCATTCATTATTTATTCATTCATTCTTTCTCATTCGTTAAAATAATTTTGCAATAATAAGTGTTGAATGAGGCGCAACCAACCATTTAGAGGCTCAGTACATGCACGTGCGTCATAAACCGGTTTGTGTACTATTGTCTATTGTTTTGAAGCATTAATATATTTCTCGAATGATAATCTATTTATCAAAGAAATGACTGGTTATGTTGTAAAATTTGATGAATATGATATTTATCAGACATCTTCTTACAAGTGTACCACCACCAATACCAAGAGGTAGGAGGGCGTCTTCGGCCTCTTTTATGAGAGTAAAAGAGGATAGTAGAATAAAGTCGGCAGCATTGCTATTGTGAGACTTGGGGTATTAGTGTTTTGCCAATGTGGAAGATATCATCCAGTCGTTCTTCTGCTCACACGAAGCCCATATTTATGCTTTGTAACGTGTTCTTCTAAGTGTATAAGTTTTCTTGGAGAGATAAGTATTAAGTACTACAGTAATTCGCGTAATGTAAATTTAGTGGTAGAGGTGACCAATAAGTCGTTGATATAATAATCCATTACTATGTAGAAAAGTTGCTGAACCTTGGTGGTATGTACTCTGACTAAACCTTAAGTACAATAAATATTCTGTATCATGACTACAGAATATGTAAAGAATTTGGAAGATTTTGCAACCAAAGTTCTGGGTGGCAATGCAACTGTTATGGGCAGGCGTGACGCTTGCCATTAGGCGAGCGACCTGTCCGCCTCGTCACAAAATAATCTACAGAATAGCCACTCTCCAAGAAAACCCTTTGAGGTCCCTTGACTTCAAAGGATTTTCTCAATCTGGCTAGATTTAGAACACATGTCTTTTTGCATATAATACTAGATTTATGCAGTTTTTCTGGAACATTCTGGGATTGAAGTATTTACCATACTAGCTTTCGAAGCATGTAGTCAGAGGTCTTCTCTATTATTTTTTTATTCCTGTCTGTTATTCACAGACTGATCCGATCCGAATCACGAGACAGCATAGTAACGGCCTCGGCCGGTGGCATTTCTTCTGTAGTAGTAAATGGTAATTGGTGCCGTTACAATTTAAGTTTGGCAAGGTCGAGATAAGCGTCAGAACATAACGAGACGAACAACAAAGGCAATGTTGAGGTAGGCAACAAAGATTCGGCCTCTCCTGGGCACTTAGTATCGGGCTACCGATGATACTGTCAGATACTTTTACTCAAAATTCAGCACCTCATGGTCATACTTTTGGCTAAGCAAAGCGACTCAGTTAGTCAATCCCTCTGATGTGAGAAAGCGCCACTGGTCTCGGTCCTATGCTGTTTTTAACTCCCGAACAAAGAGACGGGTATTATAAGTAAGGGTGTTTATCACTGCGCGTGTGTGTGTGTGTGTGTGTGTGTGTGTGTGTGTGTGTGTGCGCGCGCGCGCGTGTGTGTGTGTGCGCGTGTGTGTGTATGTGTGTGTGCGTGTGTGTGTGTGTGTGTGTATGTGTGTAGTGTGTGTGCGTGCGTGTGTGTCTGCCTGTGGCATCGTAGCTCCCTAACGAATATGGACCGATTTTGATGTGTTTTTTTATGTTCGAAAGCTGATGTGATTGAGATGGTTCTTAGATATATGCTGAGCGGGAAGGGGGAAGGGGAGGTGAGAAAAGGGGGGTGAAAATCGTAGCTTCCAAACAAATGGACCGATTTAGCTGTGGTTTTTTTATGTTTGAAAGCTAGGGTAAACGAGATGGTTCGTAGCTATAAAGGGGGGATAGAGGGGGAGGCAGGGGGAGGGGGAATGAAGGTGATGATCGTAGCTCCCAAACAAATAGACCGATTTTGATGAGGTTTTTTATGTTTGAATACTGATGTGATCCAGATTGTTCTTAGCTATATAGAGGGCGGGGGGGAGGGAGTTGAGCGGAGGGAGGAGGGAGTTGAGAAAAGGGGGATGAGAATCGTATTTTCCAAACGAATGCACCAATTTAGCTGCGGTTTTTTATTTTTGCTTTTTCTTAGCTATAATTGGGGGGACGGGGACGGAGAATGGGGGTGACGACCGTAGCTCTCAAACGGATGGAACTATTTTTATGTTTGAAAACTGAAGTGATCGAGATGCTTCTTACCTATTATGGGGGGGTGGAAAGTTGGGGGTCATATATTTTTTAATTTGTGCTTGTTTACCAGTTGCAGACTTGAATACGCAGGTTCGCTTACTGTTCGTCAACAAAGTCTTTTAAACTTACCTAAGCATTTTCTGGGGCCTTCTCCAAATGGCATCCAATGGCAAGGGTGCAGCTTAGCTTTATTCTCTGGCGTGAATCTCTCCGGGTCGAACTTGTCCGGGTCCGGAAATATTTCCGGGTCCATTTGTATGGCGTGTATGGGGACAATCACTAGTGTGCCCTTTTCTATGACTAGATCTGTGTTGGGCAATTTGTAGTCTTTGTTACAGCGACGAAATAAACATCGCATAGAGGGGTGCATTCGCATGGTTTCTGAAAAAGAGGAAACAATAGTTTGTTATTATATTCGCATTTTTATTACAAAAATCTGATGTGATCTGTGTATCTGGATGATGAATGTTGTGAAAATATTGATCTAAGCAATACATTTGTTAAAGTGTGAAAATAGCTATGACTGAAAGATACATATTTTCCACTTAAGCCTGCTACACACACATCGATTTATCGTAGAGATTTATCTGTACAAACTGATCTGCGCAGATTTATGGATCGTGTGTATGACAAATCATTGCAGATAATCGTTCATCGGTGGCAGTTGCAATTTCTATTAGATAAATCGTTGTCGATTGCGTTTGCACAGTTTTATCGTCGCGTGTGGATGGCGGCCGCTCAGTTCGGCAGTTCGTCACGGACTTCACGGAGCTCGCTTGTGTGGACACGCGTGGGTCTCGCTGTCATATCAAAATGTCGAAAGAAGAAAGAGGTGGACACCGCGAACAGCTGAAAGACTTTATAGAAAGCTACAGAAGCGAAAGTTGTCTTTGGAAGACCAAATCAAAGGAGTACCATGATCGCAACAAAAAAATGTTTCAGGAATGATTTGACTAAGAGCTTGCGGTGATATTATTGTAGAAAACTTCATACATTCGTAGGTATGCATCCTCGTTCATCCTTAAATAATTATGCCAATCTTTCGGAGCAAATTTCAACTTATTTAATAATTTAGTCTTTACACCACACACTCCGCTACTTTTTTCGTTTAAACACATAATCAGGCCCAATAACGCAGGTGCGTCATCATCTTCCATCGTGGATGACAAGTTTCTTGCGCGAGCTTTTGCGGAGAACTAACGATCGACGCTGATATCGGTGGCGTGTGGAGACACTAGGGGCGTTCGATTTAAATGCACAGTCTGAAATCGCTACGATATATCGTTGCGTGTGTAGGTACCTTTAGTACCTCTTTAATTAATTTACTTGACAAATTTTTTTTATTACTTACTTCATAAAGCAGTAAGTAACAAAAAGTCTGAACAAAGAAGATAATTTAAAAACTACTACTGAACATATTTGTTATAAATTATTATCTGTCTTTCTGGCTGTTTGTTTGTTCGCACATCACGTGAAAAGTACTGGACTGATTGCGATGCGGTTTCTACGGTTGGTTATCTTTGGGTTAAACTGTACATGGTATCTCAATCTGATGAGTAGAAGTCGAGCAACCGTTAAAAAGCATTTGGCATCCGAACGAAGTATGATGATGGTGGTACTTTTGGTTCTTAAATAACACATTATAATCCTTATATCCCACAAAAATAACCACGAGGACAAAGTAGCGGGCACAGCTGGTATATAATAAGATATATAAGATATGGCAAACATTTATGTAGGTACAGTGGTCGCAGCGGAAGTATGTGTCTCGGAAGTTATCTGCTAGTCGCTGCGTAAACTGCTACTTTTCAGGCGCAATTCCAATGTTGAAGGTGAAAACAGCATTGCATAACTTTCTCGCTCACTAGCTTGCGTTTTTCGCATATTCTATCTAGCTCTTATTTTATGCTGTTTTATCCCCACAGCAGTACCTGCGCAGTCGTTCAGAGCCTAACTTCACAAACACAAAGTTTCGCTGCGACTACTATAAGTATAGCATCTAAGCCAGTATTATTTATCTAATTATTTATAGAATTAAAACGGTTTGCACCAATTACATTAATTGTTACGCATTAAATATATATATACAAACTAATAGAATTTCAAATTAAAAAACCAATAACGAATACAAAGAAAACTTTACCTCTCACAAAATTCCAAACACTCAGACAATATACTCTGCCATCCATCCGGAAACAAATCACATTCTGGATTGGCGTCCAGGAGAATGTTGAGTGCGAAGAGGGTGCGCGGTATAGGCGACTTATGTCGCGCTACGGTACGACAAGATGGAACGGCGAAAAACCTGGGTCTCCTGCTACGTTGGTAGTTATCCGGGACAAAAAACCGACACAGCACATCATGCAGATCTGGTGCATCAATCTGTCCTCTAAGAATTTTGTACATCACTTTAAGCTGTTGTTTTTCCAGTCTGACTTCCAGGCAGCCCATGAGAAATTTCGTGGAGTACATATGTGGATAGTAGATACCCATTCACCCGTTTATAAAGGTACCTAAGAAAGGCCTTTTGTACCTTCTCGAGTAAAAGAGAATATTTGCTCTCGTGCAGGTTCCAGACGCACATAGCACTCTCTAATTTACTACAGACCAATGCCCCAAAAATTAACCGTATTACGTTGTGGTTACGAAAGTCACGAGAAAGAAGTATTATGTAAAGATAAAGTTATTTTGTTTGAATAGCTCCAGTTTTCTCCACACGCCAATAAAACACAGAAAAACTGGAACAATATTTACAAAATTGTTCTCAATTGCTTTAAAAATACATTTAAGTCTAGATGTAACCCATGCATCTATTATCTTCTCAGGATTATAAGGATACCTATTTATTTACTTACCATCCAATATCATATTCATGTAGACCATTTCATTCTGCGCTTCGTACGTGCATTCGCCACCATATTTGAAGAGCACCCTTTGCACCTCTTCTCTTGCTTTGGCTTGGACATGAGGGTTCAGGGCCAGCTGGTACGCTGCGAACTGTCCGGTGGTAGCGGAGGTCTCGTAGCCGGCTATCATGTATAACATAGTATTCGCGGCCACGTCGTTCATGGTGAACGGGAAATCTTTTGTGTACTTTATTTGACCTAAAACAAATTATGACATTATGAAAACTAGTGTTTGTTAAAATATATGGATCATCAATCCTTGTTATAATCGAAGCGATTTACCAGAAAATATTATTTTGTGTTACAGTTTGAATGTGCGCTCTCGGGAGTCAAAAGGATTTATGAATGAAACAACAATCGATCGTTGTAAACAAGGCACGTAGATAGCTAGGCCCTACAATCCTATGCAAACTATGGCATAAACATGGCTTCGTAATTTTTTTAAATCCGCTGAAATATTAATGTTTGTAAAAAAAATGTCTCAATCGTCATTAACGTACCTACGAAATAATAATGATTACCAATTTTTTTATATTTCTTGGAGTTCTTGAGTAGATCAAGATTTTCAAGGAATATTTCTAATACCAAACTAAATAAACAGTATTTCCAAAATCAAATATCGATAGTCTGAAGTATTTAGATAATTAAAAATTATCACAATGTTTCCGGCTATATCTAACCTTTTTCATCAACGACTTTGCCATTCTTCAATTCAATAAGCGTTTGCAGAAAGTCATTCCTCCTGTACGATTTTTTCTGACGATGCTCCACAGTTTCCTTTACTATATTATAGTAGAAATTTTCTATCGAAGAACTGATTCGTCTGATTTTGAGGGAGTGAAAAACATCTGGGGCAAAGAACGCGAAAGCTCTTATAGCTCTCCTGGAAAATGAAAAGGTTAAAGTTAGTACTACAAACGATGATAAGGATTAACTTTTAACTATAAAACCATATAAAGCAGTTTCTTAGCCAAAGAAAGTACTTAGACAACTTACCAATATAGTGACTTGTGATTAAAATATTCGTGTCCCAACACATGAAAATCTGACTTAGGATTAATAAAACCGTTGCACTCGACACCGAAACCGACACTACCAATTATCTCCATCGCATATTTGGCGTAGAAATCTGAGAAGTTGACTACTTCCCCGTTGGAGTCGAGCATCGACGCATAGATCAGGGCTTTGTTTGCTATTTCTTCAATTATTGGAAACATTGTCTTCAGTTTTCCCGGTGTAAACGTAGGGGTCATCTTTAAGCGTAAACTCTTCCATCTCTTGCCAAAAATGTTGAATAGATTAACCGCTAACTTGTCACCGACTCCGCCAGCATAAGTGCCCCGAGATTGGAAATTATCAAACTCTTTTATCAAGACTTGCTTCGCTATTTCCAAATCATTTATCAGCAGCACTGGACAGTGGAAGGAATACATTCCCACGTACGGCAAGTGCTTATATTTGTAGTAGTTGTCGATGTAGGGCTGGAAGAATTGCTCTTTCTTTTTTAACACATCCTTAATGTTTCCGAAGGGGATTAGTGGTGTTGGTCCATCTACTCCTCTTCTGGACCAATAAGTGAACTTGTGTTGAAACCACAAGCTTACAAAAATAATGAGTGATATCACTGTAAATATTCTTTCATATGACAATATTGGTGCTATAAAATAAGCCATATTTATTCACTTCACGATTTAAATAGGTTTGAAAATTAATCTGGATATTGATAAATTAAATATAATTCGCGCGTATATTTTACAAGTTACGTCTTATGCGCGTACGCAACCGCGCCCGCGTTGACAACAGTTTGAGGCTTTAGTGGATACTACAGACTGCAAGCTCGCAACGGTTATTTCAAAACAGTGAGCACGCGAGTGTATGATCTTGGAATTGGCCTTTAAACTTATTCACCAATTACGTAGGGAACAAGTGTTAATAAATTTGATGAAAAGGATCTTGACACTGATGTGCTTAATGGCATACTATATTGCCATTTATCTATTATTTTATTGAATAAGAAGATAAATCCTTATCGAATTGAAACGGTCCTTAATTATACAGGGGGTCTGTGGAGGGAAAATACCTTAAATCTTGATGATAGACAATTTTATTCAAAAGAAACATTCCTTTATAATTACAACTGCATTCAAAGAATCGAACCGACAAAGTGAATAAAATTGAATCCTGTAATTTTATGCCATAGATGGAAACAGAGTCAATGCTAAGGACCAAATGTCATTATGAACCATTGGGTCTTATATTAAAGGAAGACTATGAAACCTGAAGTTTTATCAATTAAACTAGCTGATGCCCGCGGCTTCGCACTCGTGGTCATTTCTCTAGGTTAAAAATACTCTATGTGCTATAACAGGACCTAAAATACCGAAATACCAACACTTGATCAAAATGTCTTCAGCCGTCAAAAATATTTTTATAGATTGCTCGTCTTCTTCTCATCAGATAGATATCTCTATCTGATGAGAAGAAGACGAGCAATCTATAAAAATATTTTGCTTGGTATCCCAAGTATCCCAGTTTTTAAGTCAAACCCTAAGCTATCCAACAGTGAAAACCACATCGCAATCGGTCCAGTAGTTTTTACGTGATGCGAGAACAAACATACAGACAAACTAACAAACAAAAAGACAAGATTTAAAAAAATGATATATTCTTGTTCAGTAGCTTACTTTAGCGTACTTAAAGTTTTTTTAGAGACTTTAGACCATTTTTTTATTATCTTCTTTGTACAGACTTTTTGTCCTTATTGCTTTATTATACGTATAGATAGATAGATTGGGCATCAAGAACAAATAAATATATTGACAATGAAGATAGAGAACTTTTACTAAGAGACCAATTTATTTGTGCAGTACAGTCTCTGTGCCTATTTTATTGTAGATCTCAAGTAGAATTCACCAGTCGTCATAGTTCTATGAAGAAAAGTAAATAACTTTTCTTAGGACTATGACGACACAGCAGACCCGGAACCAAGTGGGAATATTAAATATTTGTTTTTTAACGTAATTCTTCTGTATTTACTTGAACTACACTTTTCATTGAGCTATTATTACTACGAACACCTCAGTGACACTTCTATACTAATATATGAAGAAGAAGAGACATGATTTGATTTGTTGTTTGTTTGTAACGGATAAACTCAAAAAATAATGAACATATTTTAAAAAATATTTTACATATAGAAAGCTACATTATCAGCATGTAAAATGGGCTGTACTATGTTTATCAAAAATTTAGAGATCTCTACAAAAATTGCAATAACGTAACCCAAGGTATCAAATATTTGTCGATTACTCGCTGTAAGGAAAGGATCGACATGTTGCCGTGGAAACGAAATAATAACAAGTCTGTCAAAAGACAAAAAGCTGTTCAACTAAATAGGTTCATAATCAAGGTTGATGCAACATGTAAGTTCCTTTTTTAATTATTCGAATCGGACCTTATGCCGCCGTGTTAGCGCTATATGTGCGAAGCAGGGACGAGTCACTAGTAGGTAATATTTATTGAAAAGTATTTTTTCTTTTGTTTGTTAAATTATAAAAGATATAAGAAAATCTGACATGCATAATAATCAATAAATGATCTAGTTCAATTTACACTCTTATCTAAAGGTATCTTCATTGATTTACCTACGCCATTATACGCCATATTATGAAGTAATTTGTACCTACTATATGTTGTTTAGATCTTGCATATTATTTACTTAGTCTACTTTTCATTTCATAACATCATTAGGTCATTATGATCCCCAAACCATAATTCCACACTTTCCTTTTAAAGCAGTCATTCAGGAATATCTTATAATATAGGAACGTTGCTTGGAATGAGTAGCTACTACTTTACTAGTAGGTAAAAAAATAGATCCACGCATAGTTTGTCCCAATCAAAGTCCTATTTTTATTTGTAACTATTTGACGTTGTTCTAAATTGGAAATCTATCTACCTATATCTATAAGCTATGCATCACTCGATGCTGTAAACCACAGCTGAAGCTGTCATACAAAACATTCAGTAAAATTTTACATATTGTATGTTCTACTTTTCATCTTTGGGTAATTGACCACTCATGGTCACCGAGCCTCTCGATTATGTATTCAAGTTTAACGGTGCGGCGTCGGCGGCGGCCGCGTGTCGAAACGTACGGGTAGGACCGCGCTCGATACTTTTGCATCACTTTACTTTCTAACAAAAACAATTAGCTCTCAATGCAGTTATCTAACTATATTGCAATGCTAGAAATAGAACTCGGTCATCCTAAATTCGACCATTTAATTATTTAGGTATATTGTGAGTGATCGGAGTGGGTAGAATGATTTAGGGTTAATGATCTCATACGTACATGTTATTATGGATATGCCTCGGGATTCCGGCATTTGAAATTATTAAGATATTTTTTCCGGGATTTCTCATTCAAAAACTCCCTGGGAGCGGCATTCTATAAATTTAGAATGCCGCTCCCACTATTTTCACACTTAGAGAAAATAGTGAGAGAATTAAAAAATGAAGCAAATCTAATATATTGTTTAAAATTCTCTCCATTGACGTCTGTACATGTTGAACGATCATTTTCCAACTAGAAGTGGATCTTAGATGTGAAAAGAAACATAGTAAAATTATAAATTATGGAGAAAATTATGGTGATTTAATTTAATTGCATGGACAAAGACAATAAGTATTCAGATATTATGACCAATGAGGATTAAACATAATTTTGATTGTAATTTTGTACTGTTTCTTAATCCAATTTTTACCTGTACTGTGAAGATAGACTATAAAAAGGTTGTTTAACTGGTCATGTGTACCAAAATACCAACACTTGTTAAAAAAAATAACTTCACTTTCACTTGTTAACTGTTTTTTTTTTGACAGTGTTTCAAAATTTTCACGTATACATACAAGTATTAACTTGTAGGAAACATGTTTTCCTGATATAAAGTGCGTAGAAAATGTTATGAATTTGCACACAGCAACTCACCAAAGCTGCAACTCAATCAGATGAATTTTATGGAAACGCATGGAAGCAAACAAAAAAATTACATTCATTTTTTTATTTGTCAGATATATAAAAATAAATTTATAACGTTTAAAAATCTGTTCTTTTAAATTTCAAATGTAGTAGTTACCAAATAACAACCTCAATACAAAATAATATTAAACTCAAACCCTTAAATATTGGAACTTTCCAGGAAAAATGGCATGTCCATGTTATGACATTATGATGTAAATAAGAAAAGTCATTCTACCTATTCCGATCTGTGTATATTACTAACAACAAATAATAATTTTATAACGTTGAGTAACTAAATAAAGCAATGAAATTCAAGCATTATAATCATTATGTTTATTAACTTTTGAGAAATGTTAATTAATTATAGAATATTGTTCTTAGTTTAATACTAAAAAACCTTATAAAAACAAAAAATTACATAATATCCAAATCCTTGTTTCATACGATATCAATCTGTTGTGTCACCTTCAGCTTTTACCACTTCTCTCCTCAATCTCACCAAATGCTGCAAATGTGCCGATGGTGTTCTTGCTGCAGTATACTTTCTGCCTCCTCTTTTATGAATTTTGTAGTTGTTCAAATAATTTTCATAACTATTTGCTGACTTTTCTAGGTCATTACAAGACTCAGATATTTTCTTGTGTACATGGTTAAACATATTCTTGGGTTTTCTTTGTTTATATTCGTTACTGATACTGCTGGTTCGATTTTCATAGTATCCGTCAACACTTTCGCTAGAACTGTAATTGTTGCATTCTTCGGCCAATGAATGTGCGTTTGCATTTACATCGTTTTCAAGCCCTAAAAAATCTCTGTAAAATGTTGTCCTCATCGTTTTAGCTCTAGGATTGGTTTTATAAACAGGAACATACTTAGTTCTCCTTAAACAACCCAAAGTGTTACTCGAGTTACCCTTCTTCCAAATAAAGGAATCCGTCTCCAGTTTGCTCGAATCAGTTGTGTCTGATGTAGTCTCATTGATATATTTCTCAATGTTTCCTACAGTATCATCAACATGAGAAGCCAGTTTGTATTGCCTTTGAATTTCACGTTCATTATCATCAGAGTCCCAATCAGTTTGCGAAGCAATGTTAATAGCATGACCTACGTCAATATCTTTAAAGGTTACCATTGTTTTTGTATCTCTTTCTTTTAAAGGTGAGAGAATAATGTTATAAGGATATAAGTTTTCATTTCGACCTAGTATCATGTTTTTAATTTCAGCTTGTGTTGTCTTCTTTGTTGAATCAACTGTCACTCTTGGTAGGGAATAATCGTTGGTGTCAGGAAATTCTTCAGTTTGTTTCGTTGATTCCAAAGAATCCGTACTATTACACATTGCATCACCTCTGTTATTTTGAAGCGCATTTACTTCTATGCATTTATATTGCTCCTTTTCAAGTGCTTTGTTTTCATTCGTGCTAATGTCGCAATGATTTGTCAGCAAATCTGGAGTTGTTATAGCTATCCTTGGTTTGGGTACTTTGTCAAAAACTTCTAAGTTATCGTCGGAGCTTTGAGTTTCTGAATCAGCAGAATACGTTTGTGAAATGTTAATGCTTATCAAAGGAACTGTTTTGTTTTCCAAGCTATGTTCATCTTCATTAAGATATTTATCCATGTTCAAAGCTCGTTTCTTTCTTCTCGGAGGAGGTACAACTGGTGTTTGAGTACATTTTTCACACTTCATCAACTTATCGGTCATCATGTGAGAATTTTTACAAACAACTTTTTTATTTTCAGTACCCGTAGATCTATCACTAAAACTCAACGTGCCATACTTTGATCCAACTGCTACTTCTTTGCAACGCGGTGTCATGGGTATAGTTTCAGTCCCAACATCACGATGATATGCATAAGGACTCGAATGGTTTTTAACAATATACGATTCTAGATCAGTCTGAACATCCACGCTTTGATCTTTTAGTCTTATAACTGACACTCGTGTTTGAGTGAATGCTGGTATGCCAATTCTTCTTTTATGCCTCAAGGCTTTCTGACTCAGTTCCATTAATCGTTGACGAGCATTAGTACAAATCCGTAACTCATTAAGCGGTTCCATGATTTTCTTGTCAACTACTGATTCCACTTTGGAAACTGCAGCTTCCTCTTTCTTTTTCAATCTCGAGTACAATCTCTCTGTTACTGATGCGACGATTTCAGCTCTTTGGTTGTCGTGAAGAATAGTAACATTTGGCACTTTAGTCTTGTTAGTTACATCATTTACATGTGCTAAATTTGAGCTAGGCAATGATACGACAGAGTTGGAACTTGCAAGTAAAGCTTCATCTTGTTGTAGAACCTCTTGAGATCTGTATTGTCTTCTTTTATGTCTAAGTGGTGCCGCTATGTTTAGGTCTGTACTACTGATTGTTCGTTCCAGGCTAGGAACAAACAGTTTATCGACTTCTTTGTTGATTTCATCTACGATTTTGATATTTTTATCCATAGTGTTTATGACATCCGAACTTCCGCTGGCGACTGAGGATGCAGTCGATTCAGAATTCGCATCTGGTTTCGGACGCGCAATGTTCATTATGTTACCTATCTTTGCTTCTGGAATCAAAACAATGTTTTGAGATCCTTTATCAGCTTGCAGTTTCCAATGATGTTCATCGTAAGAGATTTTTCCGGTTTCAGGAACCTGCAGAACAGGCAATAAATTTAAGTAATAAACTTGTTTTTTATTTTCATCTTTTAAATAAATTTATATATACTATTATTTTAAAAGCTTTTATTTGACTTCACTTGTACGTAGGTATCGATGTATCTATATACCCGTATTTTGTCCCGGAATCTTGCAATTCTAATTTCGAACACTTCACGATTAGCTATCCAGCTGAAACTTTCAGGGTAGCTCACAAACCTTAGGGTAGCTCACTTACCTTCTTTTTTTAAGCAATAAAAAAAAAGTAAGTAAAAAACAAAAAATATATGACATTCATAAAAAAAAAGGTCGTAAAACCTTTTTTTAATTTTATTTTTTATACTTGTTTTGTTAAAAATAAGAACACTTACGTATGTTATGTAATTTCTAGCAAGTTCAGATATCAACTGATTGAACTGAGCTTGCAGAATCGCTTTGGAATTGAGATTAGATCCAAGATTGGTATTCTTCGGGGTGGGCAGTTGTCGAGCCCTTTCTGCCCAGCGGAGGGTGGACGCTGATTCTCCGTAACAGGCGATGCTTGGGGACACAGCTAGTAAGAAACAGATCTTTATCAAAACAATTTAATCATGAGGCTTGTTTAAATTGGTAAAGGCTGGATTAATCTTTACGTCTATCAAGCTAATTTTTAGGGTACCGTAACTCAAAAGGAAAAAAGGAACCCTTATAGGATCACTTTGTTGTTAGTCCGTCCGTCTGTCTGTCTGTCTGTCTGTCTGTCTGTCTGTCTGTCTGTCTGTCTCTGTATGTCTGCCTGTCTCTGTATGTCTGCCTATCTGTCTGTATGTCTGTCTGTCTGTCGGTATATCTGTCTGTAAAGACCCATTTCACTGGAATGCATGTAGGTATCAAGTTGAAATTAATAACAAAACAACAAACAGAAGATAAAACACAATAGTATCAAGGAAGTAGAAAAGGACAGTACTTGCTATGATGAATGTGCAGGCGCCGCCTGTGAAGCAGTCCTTCAGCAACCAAGTAAGCGCCGAGTCGCGATACGGAACAAATCTGCCGCGGCCGTTTCCACAACTCACTGTAAAAACAAATAAAAAAAATATGTAAAAAATTAAAATAAAATATAAGCCCCATTATAGCTAAGAAGCATCTCGATCACATCAGCTTTTAAACAGAAAAATCCGCATCAAAATCGGTCAATTCGTTTGGGAACTACGATGCCTCAAACAGACTCAATCTATCTATCTATCTTCTATCTATACTTAAAATAAAACAATAAGAACGAAAAAGTCTGTAAAATGAAGATAATAAATAAAAAAAGTCTAGGGAACAAATAAGCTTCTAAACAAGAACAGATCTTTATTTTAAATCGTGTCTGTCTGTTTGCTAGTTTGTCTGTATGTTTGTTCGAGCATAACGTAAAAAATAATATTATTTCAATGTTGGATAGCTTAGGGTTTGACTTAAAAACTGGGGTACTTGGTATCTAAATCCGAGGATTAGATACCGAGCAACCGACAAACATCTAATTGACGGCTGTACGAATTTTAAAGAAATTACACATATGGGCTATTTCTAAAAGAAATGACCACGCGGGCAAAGCCGCGGGCACAGCTAGTGATACATACATACACACCCTAAATTTATAAAACCCCCTCTCCCACTCTCTCTTTGATTTCGGGAATTAAAAATGATAATGTTATACCCAGTTTCAAATCCCCAAGCTGTGGCAAACAAACCATAACAAAATTAGGTCAAATCAAATGTCAATTCTTCATCAAACTTTTTCATAAAATCCGGATTCAAACATCGGCAATGTCCCAAGTTAGGTAATTAAGTAGTTGATGACAGTGCCGGGTATCAAGTCATTAGCCTAATCATGCCAACTGGTGATTAGAGAGCTGGTGATCCGCTTCCGAGGAAGTCATTACAATGAATCCTTTGCGTCAATCGTTGTTTTGATTAAAATACTGAACTTGACTATTATTTAGTGGGGAAAACAGTTTTTTTTTTTTAATGAAGAGCATTTATCCAAAGTTACAAGTGCCAATCCAATGTCTACCTCGTCCTCTTGCTACCCGTTTTCAATGCTGGGGCAAAAATTAATGACGTCAGAACATTAAACTGCAATGTTATTCCTTACCTTATCATATCTTATCTTATCAATGTAGACATTTAGTTACACAGAAGTTATAGAGGCCAATTAATTCATCATCATTTCACAAAAAGGTATAAAAAAGACATCTATACCGCCAATGTGTGCGTGAGTGGATAATTTGGTTGATACACAGTTTCATCATAAAAGTCTGCATTGTTTTTTTATTTTCCGTGAGAACTTGACAGGATTAATACGACTAACAAGGTCGAGATCTAGCTGCGATGTGGCGGCCGAGCGGTTTAACATGATTTAAGTGTGTGCGTGTAGCTTGTGCGCAGGCCTAAGCTGAGCTTTGCAATTGTGTGAGTATTCTAGTACTTACGTCGCGCGAGGGACGCACCGCGCTTCAGGCCGGTTGCCAAAAAACAGTTTAAACCGGTTTAAACCAAGCAAAGGATGCACCGCGCCTCAGTCCGGTCACAGAATAAATAATAGTACAAGTACAGAAGGCTAACTGAGTAAAGTCATTTAAATAAATAGCGACTCTCGCTACAACGCTATAAAGTGCAATTTAACTCGCACGGCTCTGCGAGCTTTCAATTATATTTACCTAGAAGGCGCTCGCCCACCGCGTGCAGACTAGAATGCACCGTATCACAACGCGCGAGAACTTCCATTGCTGTAACCGTTTCAGAATCGCTCTGTTCCTTTTTCGCTCGGTAGGGTTGTATTAAGATATGACTAGGTACTTGTACTACTAATTATTCTGTGATATGTTATGACTTAGATATTGTAACAGAATAAATAAGTAATAATGTATTATGTTATTACTTATTATTATAAATTAAAATAGTTCTATTACATACAATGACATTCTTATCAGAATAGACCTACTACTATCATTTTTACTACCTACCTATCCCGTTTTCAGACCGCCGATAACTTTAGTGAGATACCTACCTACGTGTCGTTGGTTGACTATGATTATATCCTATAGGTATTGCGCTTTGATGAATAAAGGTGCCTGTCTGAATTCCATGCTTTTTAATGAGTGAAAAATAAATTGCTACCTACGTAATAAAAGGTATTAAAAGTAGGTAGGTATTATACGAGACATATATTATATAAATTCCTAATTAGTTGTAGGCTACTTACTAAGTACTAAGTCAGCACAGTAATTAATTTTCCGATCAACAATACCTACTGTAATCAATTATAAAATTACGTTGATCGATTTAATAAACGACTTTATTTCGGCGCGGAAAAACCTCAAATATGCATAGCTTCGGTATGGAACACAAATGAAATAACATAAAACTATAGGAACCTACTTAATAAAAAAATATCAATATCTAACTACATAACTAGGACCTATTATAGGTATTACAATTTATTACCTTTCAATATCCTTTGGAAACGTAAAGAATGACAGTTCGTCATTTCTATCACTATTCAAACAGCCGAATGCTATGCAGTACTTTGTAGCTTTCTTCTTGGTACTCATAATTAAAACACGAATAAAGTTTGCCAATAACTTTACGTAAGTAGGTGCTCTATCGCTAAGTACAAGGCGCGCGACTCATCGAGCGCACGCTTGACACTCGACTGAACGGACCCGAATATTGGGTCCTTGAATTTATTTGTACTTGTTGCGGAGTGCGACCGCCCTGGTCCGGTTATCACACCTACACTATCTATGTACACTCACACAAATGCAAAGCTCAGCTTACGCCTCGCGAGTGGATCGGCATATGTTGGATGCTTCACTTTCGATTTGTTGGTGACTCCATTTCTTTTTAAAAACCTTCTTGTCAAGACATTGAAATATTTTATGTTTGACTTACGACATAATCTCACGTTCAAGCAGCATGTGTGTGGTGGGATGGACGTGTGCTTACACATCCATTCAAGCACACACTTGCTAATGATACCCATGACCATGACTTACCGAGAGCCGATATGACGTTGCTAAGAGCCACCAAAGATTTGTTGATGTTAGAGCCTTCTTTCTGCCTGCCGCCGCCACACCCTTCCCAGCTTGCTTTCTCGCTGCACCCGAAAATGAGAAATGAAATTACCTAACTAGGTACCTATCTGCCAGCTTTGAAAAGCCGAAAGTACGTAATTATTAAAATTCTAAGATACAACATGAGTTAGATGTGGGTATGAACCCACATCTCAGTTCTATACCTACTTATACAACATGATATAAGTTCAAAAACTAAAACCCGACCACGGTCGAGTAAAAAATAGCTTATGACCTTGTGATGAAGAAGATTCGATTGATACCCCGCTTTTTAAAATCAGACCACGTTTTGAAGTTAGAACAATTAACCCTTCTTTTGCCTTGCCGTAGTCGGGTAAAAATAGCCTATGACACTTCTATACTTGAAGACGAATCGACACCTCACTTCTCAAGATTGGACCAATAGAGGCGACGCTATTGGTGGAAAATCCACATATAAACTTCCATACTCGTATACATACATAGACTGTTAAACTCATTATGCATCCCTTGCTTCGCCGTCTGTTAAACTCATTATGCATCCCTTGCTTCGCCGTCTGTTAAACTTATTATGCATCCCTTGCTTCGCCGTAGTCGAATAAAAACTAATCAAACTGATTTCATTATTTTTTTTACTTCTTTCTTAGAAGTTTTGAATAATTTGAAGTCATTTTTTTTCTTTCCTTTTAGGTACGTTAAAGTAGGCCAAAGAAAATTAAGTTCTTATTCCGTACGCAAAGGAAAAAGCTACACTGAAAACAGTTTACTGTTCATATTTTTTAAACTACTGAACCTAATTTGATGAAACTTGAACTATTCCCTAACTTGAAAGATACTGAAACTTTTGCAAAACTAATTATTGCAAGCAGACTTTCCGAGAAAAACGAGGACAGACATACATACTTAGATAAAAACGCGTTTCATAAAGACTAACATATATGAATATGAAGCATTTTTGACAATATTTCATACATACATACATGAAATTTGATACATATGCTTAGACACCCATTTAGACTAACATATATGAATTTTACGCATTTTCAACAATATAACATAAATTAAACATCAACTTGAAAAAAAGTTTCTTTTTCGAAGTAGGATAAAAACAGTTCCGTTATATACCTACTGATTGACTGATCGACAACGCAAAGCCTACAGATTTGTAGGAGGAAATATATCTTGAGTCTTGTCTTATGTCTTGAGTTGTTGGAAATATGTCTTGTATCTAGGGCTACACAGTTTTTTTTTAATTCCATCATATATGTATATATGTACCCATACACCATAAATGTATGTATTTAAACCTAATTAGTAATATAAATATATGTATTAGTTTATCATATAAATAGTTATTGATTTATTGTATTTCATAAAAGTATCCATGTAATAGAATGTTATTTTAATGCACCACCGTATACTCCTTGTTCTTCAAATACTGTCCATCCAAAGGTTGTCTCATGGAAGAGATCGCTCTTAGCGATAAGACCACCCGTTGCACTTATTTGAAATAAATGTATTATGTGTGATAATATATTTTTAGGTGCAATAAATTATTATCTATCTATCTAAGCATTTCCCCAGGCCAAAGAGGTCGAATTATGTTTACTGGCGTCCCCAGCCAGGCATAGCCGCCTATGCACAGAGTACATATCCAACGAAATTTACGAGAAAATAGATCGGAAAAAATGACTCAAAACCACAGAATAAATAATAGTACCATCAAAACTCAAAATTATTTGCACAGTATGCAGCGTCCAACACAACGCATTTTTTGTGATCATTTATGTGCGTTCTGCCAATAAATGCGTCACTGTTACTCAACGTTGCACAAGCATGTTGACATGCACTGCTGAGGATTCCGCATGGGCTTAACCTACTTAAAGGCTACGCTCACGTGATTATGAAGCCTGTCGATTGGTTTTGTTCAACTGATTCTTGTATGTTGAAATTGAACCTATCAGACAAATGTGTTTGTTTTCAATAACGCACGCTACATAAAATTGACAGTAAACAAGACCTTATCAAAAATTGATATAAGCCCCGACCCTCATTATAATAGCTAAGAAGCATCTCGATCACAACAGCTTTCAATCATAAAAATCCGCATCCAAACAGGTCCATTCGTTTGGGAGCTAAGATGCCATGACAAACAGATGCACGGATACACGACCTAAACTTATAATACCCCTCTCTTTTCGATTTCGGGGGTTAAAAATCATCTGTAGGAAGGTACACCCGGACGCAAAAACTAGAAATACCATACCTAGTTCGTTTGTTTTGTTTGTCTATGAGATCAGAGTTTGTGAGGTCGCCCGAAGGTCTCCGGGACCGAAGGCTTAACGTGCCTTCCGAAGCACGGAGCAAAGGAAATCCACACATTCCTAACTGACAAAGGTAACTTAGAAAAGTAACTGGTGGAGCCGAGGACCGGACCCGATAAAGTTAAACGCACTCTACCGCGCTCGTATACTACTCGAACTCCATATCTTTAAATAAAAGTTCTTTAGTTTTTGTGATGTAATTGTGTTTTATGCAAATAAACAATCTTTATCTATATATTTAATGCTAATGATACTTCTGACTCATTGGTTACTACAATTCGTTTTTTTTTTCTATAATGGAGCCATATTAAGCTGGTTTAAAAAATACAGAGTTTACTCCGCTAAACAAATGAGTGAAGCATAGCAAACGGCGGCTGCATGAGTGTATAATTTGGGGTGTTTTGTAGTTGACACACAATTTCATCACAAAAGGCAATATAATTGTTTTTTTTTTGTGAGAACTTGACAGAATTAATACGACTAACAAGGTCGATATATTGTTGCGATGTGACGGCCGATCGACATAACATGCTGTAAGTATGTGCGTGAGGCTTGTGCGTATATAAAAGCGGAAAGGCATATCTTGGGTGCTACACTTTTTTCAAACTCAAAGCATACTTAGTTTGCCTAATATTATTGATTTGATCTATTTATAATATTTTATGTATTTCTCCTTGTTCATGAGATGCTAATTTTGACTTGTAAATGTGCTATTATTTTGCCTATTTACAATAAAATACGTTGACTTTGATTTGGCATTGTGGAATCCTTGTTTTAACCATTCTTGAATGGAGCCAATATTAATGTTATTAGGTCACCTGTCACATTGCAAGGTTCAATGACACAACAATTTCGTCTCAGAGAACGTCTACTGCAGAACTGTAGACTGGTATAATATTATGTCATACGAAATGTTTCACCGAATATTTGCATACTCAAACTTAATTGAGCATCACAGTATGACGAAAAACATCTCAGGTGCACAGAGAATACCGCACGGTAGGTAGGATACGTGTACAGAGATCAGCTTAGGATTGGGTACTTCCCAAGATCAGTGTAAAGGATTAACTACTTCCCAGCGAGATCAGCTCAACATGGTGCTTGTGGGGAATGCTTGCACTGCTGCAGTGCAAGCATGGATCTTATCGATCGATAAATTTACCGACTTTTTTTAATTAAGTTTCATAATACGAGATTAATATTCGGTATTACGAGTTCAGTAGCACAGAACGTACTTATCGACAACTTATCGGCTTTCCAAAGTTACACGACAAACTTTTTTTTTGTAAATTTCTTTGTGCTGGTTCAGTCTAGTTTTTAATTATATTATTATTCCAGTTTTCATTATTGTGGGACATCTCATTGGCACTTATTCTGTAACGTCCATTGAGAAATGTGTAAGAAAAATTACATCCCTGTAGAGCTTCGTAGTGCTCTCTTTTCTAAAGTGCGTTTATCCGGAGCACTAGTAGAGTCAGAAGGGTAGTTTTTTTCTCTTGAAACGGAAATTTCTATTTCAAACTCAAAGTATAGTTAGTTGTAAGAGAGAGAAGTTAGCTTGGAGAGTCTTTATGTTACAGTTTTTTTTATTAGTTACAGGTTACCTTCCAGCGAGATCAGCTAGATGCAACGTAGCGTTCGGAGTGGCTATCTCCAGCAGTGCATGAGAGCGAGACGAGGTAGAGTTCCGCCTGGTGGCAGCGGTGCGCCGTCTGCGGGTTCCTTCGCTCACTAGCGCCAGGAGAGTCTCTACGTCGTGGACAGCAACGCGGCGAAGATCTGTCATGAGAATGTCATCATCAGCTTATAAAGTTAGTAGTCCTATTGTCTTAGGCTGGCATTCAGAGTTAATGGATCGAGTTTACTCCGATCGGTCTCATGTGAGCTTGAACTCCGGACTCGCCGAGTATACTCCGCGTCGTTAAATTCAGAATTGACATCAAACGATAACTCCGTACTTACTCCATCAAGTTCGACTCCAGCCATAGACAAGTGTTGTTTGATATTAGTGAGCAATGTTTAATTCACGTTTTCTTTTTTTACCTGTCAATATTACGCTGAAATAGTAACAAAAATTGAATGAATATGTAACTGAAACAGGAGATTTTTAAAAAGCGCGCCATATTCAGTTAGTTTCTGAAAAGCGCGCCGTTTTCTCTGTTTGTTTTTCAAAGTTACATCTACCTAAATATAAATTTCGTTCTTAATTACCTTAATTTTAAATAAACGAGTGAAATTAAACGTGTATACAAAAGTAGTCTAAGTTAAACATTGGAAAACAAATCGCGTCCAGCGCTCACTGTATTTGAAAAAGAATTTCTGAGGGAACTACTAGCTCCATATAATTATGCAAATACTAGATTAAAAAAAAAAAAAACTTTATTTAATAAAGATAAACAAGAAGTATGGAGCAAGATTGCAGTGCATTTTAATAATTGCTCCAGATGTGTATATGTAAGTTATTTCCTTAATAAGTACTTATATGTTACTTGATTTTTATTTAATAAACCTAGTACATAGTACCATTAAATTTGGATTAATTATATATTTTAGGCTAGGTATTCCTAAACAACTTACAAAGGCTTGGAATAATATGAAGACACGACCCAGAGAGGCAAAATCTATAATTCCTCAAAGAAAACACACTGGTGGAGGTCCATCAATAGATGAGATGAACACGGAGCGTTTATAATATTCTCTTTGCAAACAAGCGTGAAAGCAAAGATGGCAAAGTCTCAGTCTCAGCACGGCTCGAGTCGCCGATTTCGCGTCTCAGCCCGTCTCATTCTTAGCTGAGCTTATATTCGTGCTCCATTAACCTAAGCTCGACTGTGAATGACGATTTGAGTGGAGTTTGACTCAAATAATAATCTAGACTCAAATTCTGACAACAAAGTTTGAGATCGAACTCGAACTCGTTTGTGAATGTCAGCCTTATGCCGCGTTCCACCTGTAAATGCTATACCATTTGTGTTAACACGAATGACTAGCGCTCAATCAGCGTTTCTCTTACGAAAAACCAGCAATGTTAGCACGGTTGACATCTACAAGTGAAACGTGTTGCTGCTCAACACAACTGTGGCCGTATTACAGAACTTGGTTTCAATCAGATTGTCACTTTCTTCATAGCAATTTCGACTCTATCGCAACGCATTAGTGATAGTGATATTGAAAATCGGATAGAAACCAAGATAGATAATAGCACTACTGTTCAGCAGCCCGATTCCATAACTTGGCTTCAATCGAATTCTCAGTATCGCAACCACTAATGCCTTGCGATAGAGTCGAATTTTCTATGAAAAAAGTGATAATCCGATTGTAGCCAAGTTATGGAATTGGGCCACTGTTTACTTTTGTAGCACCATTCCCTCATCCCAATTAATTTAAAACTAGAAAACGAAAATAATTATCGAAAATCTTACACCTATACCGCAAGACCAAGCAAAACAATGTTTTTTTTAATTTAAAATTACATGCTCTGCCGCTAAATTTTGACACTTTCAAAAAGTAGCATTTTGAACCCACAAAACAACATGGGTGTGACGATGCTAGTTTCCGAAGCTAGAAATGTTAACATTTTGCATAGTGGAACGTTTGACGTTTGTTATTTGTGCTAGCATCGGAGGGCTTGTGGAACAACATTGGGGCTAAAAAAGTTAACATTGCTAGCATTTTGCTCTAAGTGGAACGCAGGGTCTGTATTGCATCCTCTCAAAGGGAGAGACATTATCGTTACACTATTATAGGAGTGTCAGTAAGCCGTGTCCAAGGCCTTCGGGCGGTCCGACAAACTTTTACACCAGAGGCCAGCACTATCTCATACGAAAAGCAAAGCAAGCAACTATTATTCTGCTGGCATAGACAAGTAGGCTTTCTATTCCTTCAATGCTAATGGAATAGAACGAAAATGTATGGGACTGAAATTAGCGAACGAAGACTCTAATGTCAGTCCCGTACATTTTCGTTCTATTCCATTGCACTGAAAGAATAGAAATCCTACTTGTCTAGGGCCCCTGGTAGGCTCGTCGAAACTTATTAGATCTGGGTTTCAGAAAAGCGTGCGTGACGCTTAGTCTCTTAGGTTCCATCAAGCGAGCGACTCGATCGATTATATTTTGCAAAGTTTAGAACAAACTTTTAAGTTATTCTTTTACTTTTCTTATTATTCTTTTACTTTCTTATTATTTTTTAGTAATTACTTACAATATTATTTTGGTATCTTATAAAAGGATAACTACTGAACTACCACCATACAAAAAATTAAATAAATACAAGTGTTAGTTTGGTCAAAATTACGTCGAAACGTAAGTTTGTGTCGAAATCTGGAACTTAGTAGAAGAAAAACAACAAGTTAAATTATTATAAAATACAACCGGTTGGTCTGTGGCTAGAGACCCTAGGTAAGAAATAGAACGGTCGCGGGTAGGAATCCTGCAAGGTGCAATCGTTTGTGTGATGAGCAGAAATGTTTGTTTCCAAGTCATGGATGTTAATATTCGTATCTATGTATGTTTATCCGTTGCCTAGTACCTATAGTACAGGGTATCCTAGTTTGGGGCTAGGTAATTGGTGTGTAATTGTCCCGGATATATTTATTTATTTTATTTATTTATTTATAACAAACCGACTGCGAACTAAATGATTGAATATGAGCTTCGTACTCGTAGTTTAAAATAAGCTCGCTAATATTATAAGGGCGAAAGTTTGTATGTATGCAAGAGTGTGTGTGTGTTTGTTACTGCTTCACGCATAAACGGCTGAACGGATATGGATGAAATTTGGTTTGGAGGTACACTGAATTAGCACATAGGCTACTTTTTATCCCGAAAACACCAGGGTATTTGAGCAACGCGGGTGAAACCACGAGGTGCAGCTAGTATATATAATATTTCTTATTTACTTACTTTTTTATTTTACTTTATTTTAATAGTTGTTATTACAATATTAGACTATAGAGTTTACATTTACTCAAACAAGCTTGTAATGTGGTCATTATTTCGATAACCTTCTTTAGGCAAAGTCGACCTTGCCGCGCTGCTTGAATAGGCGCCAGCAAAGTTGTATGGAATTTAATTACTGTCGTGTTTTGCGGCCAGCAATTTCCTTTGAAAATCCATTATTGTCGTGTTTTTTAGCACTATTATTTATTCTGTGGTTTTGTTAACCACCGAACTCGAAAAGAGAGGCGTTGTAGCTCCCAGACGAATGGACCGATTTTGATGGTTTTTTTTTCTTTTTGAAAGCTGATGTGATCGTGATTGGTGTTGTTGTTTATGTTTATGTTTATGTTTATGTTCATGTTCATGTTCATGTTCATGTTCATGTTCATGTTCATGTTCATGTTCATGTTCATGTTTATGTTCATGTTCATGTTCATGTTCATGTTCATGTTCATGTTCATGTTCATGTTCATGTTCATGTTCATGTTCATGTTCATGTTCATGTTCATGTGCATGTTCATGTTCATGTTCATGTTCATGTTCATGTTCATGTTCATGTTCATGTTCATGTTCATGTTCATGTTCATGTTCATGTTCATGTTCATGTTCATGTTCATGTTCATGTTCATGTTCATGTTCATGTTCATGTTTATGTTCATGTTCATGTTCATGTTTATGTTCATGTTTATGTTTATGTTTATGTTTATGTTTATGTTTATGTTTATGTTTATGTTTATGTTTATTATTATGTTTATGTTTATGTTTATGTTTATGTTTATGTTTATGTTTATGTTTATTATTATGTTTATGTTTATGTTTATGTTTATGTTTATGTTTATGTTTATGTTTATGTTTATGTTTATGTTTATGTTTATGTTTATGTTTATGTTTATGTTTATGTTTATGTTTATGTTTATGTTTATGTTTATGTTTATGTTTATGTTTATGTTTATGTTTATGTTTATGTTTATGTTTATGTTTATGTTTATGTTTATGTTTATGTTTATGTTTATGTTTATGTTTATGTTTATGTTTATGTTTATGTTTATGTTTATGTTTATGTTTATGTTTATGTTTATGTTTATGTTTATGTTTATGTTTATGTTTATGTTTCTGTTTCTGTTTCTGTTTCTGTTTCTGTTTCTGTTTCTGTTTCTGTTTCTGTTTCTGTTTCTGTTTCTGTTTCTGTTTCTGTTTCTGTTTCTGTTTCTGTTTCTTTTTCTGTTTCTGTTTCTGTTTCTGTTTCTGTTTCTGTTTCTGTTTCTGTTTCTGTTTCTGTTTCTGTTTATGTTTATGTTTATGTTTATGTTTATGTTTATGTTTATGTTTATGTTTATGTTTATGTTTATGTTTATGTTTATGTTTATGTTTATGTTTCTGTTTCTGTTTCTGTTTCTGTTTCTGTTTCTGTTTCCGTTTCTGTTCTGTTTTCTATTTTCTGTTGTTGTGGTCGTTGTTGTTGTCTTTGTCGTTGTCGTTGTTGTTTTCGTTGTTGTTGCATTGTTTGAGTAAATTCTTATGCTGGCTTTATTTAAATACCTCACATTGTTTGAGTAAAGCACTATACAAGCCTTGGTCCGCAATGACTGCCCTGCTGGCCACGCTATGATGGCCTCGAGCTCTGCTTAGTTAAGTTCTCGACCATCATCATCGCTGCCAGCAACGCGTCATTACAGACCGCGGCAGTAATGTACTATAACTTAAATAATCTAAAATTGAAAATGTTGTAAGAAGCTTAAAAGACAATTGTTACTGTTGAGTTAAAATAATTATATGTTTTTGAAATGGTCTTTATAGACCTTCACTTTGATACCTCACTCGATAGGTTTTGGTTTTGGAAATACAATATAGCACCTGTAAGCAGCGATATTAGTTTTCTTGACACTTCATATAATATCGTATAGCACTCTCGTGATCTAGACGAATCCAATGATACCTCATTTATCAAAATCCATCAAGCCGTTTAGGCTGTAGGAGGCGCCTAAGAAACGTACAAACAAACATATAACCCAAACACATATCCCTCCGTGCAGTCGGGTAAAAAAGGAATAACTCCGAAAATATCAAAATTCGCGGAACATTCTTGGGGTTCAAACGGGTGCTCTTGAGCCGCGTCTATCAGTTGTTTTCGAGGGTCATCTTAAATCGTCTCGCAAGAAGATGACGAATTCCAGCCTCCTGAACAAGCCGGGTTTCTCGGAAGATTTAGCACCATAGACCACAAGCATACATTGAGGCAGGTTATACAGAAGGCTGGGGAGTATAACCAGCCCCTGTGTCTTGCTTTTGTCTTGTACTATTATTTATTCTGTGCTTTTGTTGACTATGAGAAGGCCTTCGACTCCGTTGAAACCTTAGCGGTTCTGATCTTTACGGCGTGTTTAAGTGGACTGGCGATACATCGAAGTGCTGAGGGTTCTGTATGACTCCTCAGCACTTCCAAGTGTCCAAGAGTGTCCAAGTAAGTGTGTACCAGTAGTCTAAATATATCCAACTGCGCAGGGGAGTGAGACAGGGGGATGTTGTACCCCCGAAACTGTTCACTAATGCATTGGAAGATATAAGACATTGGATCGGAGAGGAATGAGCATTAATCTCAATGACTGACGAGAACATCTCTAACTTACGATTTGCCGATGATATCTGTCCCAAAGGCGGAGTCACTGCAAGACTTACAAAGTATGCTGACCAACCTAGATGATTCTTCTCGACGCATCGGTCTCGGAATGAACATAGATAAGACCAAGATCATGTTCAACGAACTTACTTAACTGGAACCGATCGGACTGGACTGGATAGTATCTTAAGTTCGTTACAATAAGTTCGTTGAAGTTGTGAACAATATGGCAAATATTGCAATTGGGTAAGAACCACTTTGAGAAGGAAGCAAACAGAAGAATTCAGCTGGGTTGGGCAGCATTTGGAAAGCTTTGTCAAGTCTTCTCGTCGTCTATACCACAGTGTCTAAAGTCAAAAGTCTTCAATCAGTGCGTCCTACCAGTCATAACCTACGGAGCCGAAACGTGGACACTCACGGTCAGACTAATCCACAAATTTAAGGTCGCTCAGCGAGCTATGGAGAGAGCTATGCTTGGAGTTTCTCTGAATGACAAGATTCGTAATGAAGATATTCGACAAGAGAACAAAGGTATCCAATATAGCTCTAAGGATAAGCAAGCTAAAGTGGCAGTGGGCTGGTCACATTTCCCGAAAAACCGATAACCGTTAGGGTAGACGAGTTCTTGAGTGGAAGTCACGTTTAGGCAATCGTAGTGTAGGACGCCCGGTGGCCAGGTGGATTGACGAACTGCGAAAAGCGGCTGGAAGAAAATGGATGAGGAGAGCTGAAGACCGAGCTCAGTGGCGTGAATTAGAAGAGGCCTACGCCTAGCAGTGGACAAATACAAGCTGATGTTGATTAACCCGAATCACTCGCCCCATCGGGTGCTAACTCGGAACCTCCGCCTATCACTACTTCCTTGGACAACCTGTATAGTATTGTAAGTACTGGCACTCACTAACGATAAGCACAGACGGAAGGTGTTCTTTCGAAAGCTATTTAGATCACAAGTTTATTTTCAGAACAGCACGACTATCTGTTTGTATCAACGCAACGAGAGCTTACATACCTCTTGTCCCACTTACTTTGAACGTAGGGTCCTTTGGTCGGGTGCTCCCTCACTCGCAGATCCTTGCGCGCGTTCCCTCTCCTCCTAGGCAGCGAGTGGAAGACTGGGACCGTCTCACCCACTAACAAGTCGTGTACTCGCTCGTTGTAGATCTCCAGGAAACTGGGGAAACAGTACTTGCGTTACTTAGGTAGCTCGCTTCGTCCTGCCCCTGCAGCCGTACTATGAAAGTCAATGCGACCAATATATGCAATAAGATTTTCATTATTGCGTGCATGCAAAATTGCACTACAATTCCGTGCATTATAGTTGATATTGCTTTGTTATAATGCAACCAGTTGCAATAATGATTTCGTTATTCGGCGCAAAGTAATATCAACTCTAATCTGTGGCTTTAAGTGCAATTTAGTAAGATACTGAAAATCTGAATGCAACTTGTCACATCCACACCAATACGTCGCTATAATGCTTAATCATGTCATCTGCCAATTTTTAAAGTTGTGGGAAATGACGAAAAACGTTTCTCATCCCTTTTTTTTTTTTTTAATTTAAAGGACTTTGTCGCTGAGCGACCACATCGTCCCATTAAGTCCGCGAAAACAAAATTAACTTAAAAATATTAATAACAACATTTCAACTCATTTGGCTAAGCCTAAATCTGTCAACTTATAGTTTCTCATCCTTAAATCTTACAATAACCTAAAAACCAGTTTTATAAATGAAATAAATTTCTGTTGACATAAAAATTCTAAAACATGCGTTCAAATTTAGTTGTTGACACAAATTCATTATTATGACAGCAACAATTTGCTCTGCTTGTTTTAAGCTTTATTACGCTAAACGACATATTTACAATGCAAATTCAAAATAATGGGATAGTACTCGCAAAAATACTTAGTATGTTATTCATTTTGCAATGTTTTAAAGAGATCCGCTGTACCAACAATATATTCTTGTATATTTATGTGTAATTGTTTTCTCGAAAACGGTATAAATGAATACATTTCTCTAAAAATATAATAATCAAAACTTTTTTTTCGATAAGTACCTGACCACCTGTACCAGACTATTTAAGGTAAATTAAAAAAAACTCATATTCGCCAGAACGAAAATGAGTTTCTTTTTATATTGAATTTTTTAGTAGGTACTCAATTATCATTTTTGGCCGAAGATTTACAAACTATGATTCAGTTTTTATATTGAATTTTTTAGTAGGTACTCAATTATCATTTTTGACCGAAGATTTACAAACTATGATTCAGTTTTTTTTCGTCTCCTGGGTATCTTATTTCGTTAAGAAAATTTCCAGCAGACAAACAGACAGACGGACGGATAGACGTTCGGACAAATGGATGGATAGACGGATGCACAGACGGACTGAAAGACGGACGGATGAACTAAACAGCATTTCCACAACAATACGTTTCAGTTTGATTATTTTGGGCGTAAACCTTAAAACATTATCCAATAATTTTGCAATGCACTGAACGTATAGTAAAATTAGTCTAACATTATTAGTAAACATCTTAATTTATAGTTTAGGGTCATGTAAAAATGGTTTGTTTGTTTGTTTGTCGTATGAGGTAGTGCTGGCCTCTGATGTCAGGCCACCATCGCTCAGAGCGATGGTGGCCTATCGGTTCCATAGTGCGATTTGGAATCCAACGATACCGGGTTCAAACCCTAGGCTCCCCACCAATTACTTTTCGGAGGTTTTCCATCGCTCCGTGCTTCGGAGGGCACGTTAAGCTGTCGGTCCCGGATGGTAATGATTAATAGCAGTCGTTAAGCCATGTCAGAGGCCCTAGAGTGGCTTGACAAACTCTAATATCAGAGGCCACCACTACCTCATACGACAAACAAACAAACAATCAAACATGTAAAAAAAAACTGTCCACAAATCGGCATTACTGTCAATATTTTCTTTTCGACAGATTCATTATTATCACTAAACAAACATTTATTTATTTATTTATTTGTAGCCGTCTTGCCTCACACGCCATATTGAAACTATGCACGATGACAAGCGAATCCTGCACGGATAATTAAGCACTAATCTGTGGCGTATAGCATAAATTTTGTATGTAATTTGATAGAAGTGAACGGAGAGATCTGACTTTTATGCTATTGACCAGTGTTGACATAATAAAGAATTCATTTTGTGTTTTATTATGGTTATTGTCATTATTGACATCCAAAAAAACTGGTTTCTAGTTATATATTAAATTATTTTTTCGTTGGAGTGGTAAAGAACTGCACAAAAGTTTATTTTGACCAAAGTGGCGATTGACATAATTAAGCATTATAGTAACGGTACATAAAAGTGAAACCTTGTCTGTTTGTTTGGGGTGTACAATAACGGCTGGACGGATTTTGATGAAATTTGGAATGGATTTAGTTTATACTCTGAAATAACACATGGGATAGTAGGTATATACCACCATCATCGCTCACGCAGGTAAAACCGCGGATAGTAGTGTATAAAACGTGATGGCTGACATATTGACGGGTAAAACTCACTGAGCGTTTCACTTCACGCAGTCTAATTTCCATCTTTTTTTAATTATTTCTAATGCGAAAATCTTGGGTTCAGGAAAACTTAATCCAGATCCAAAATTTCGGGATTGAAATGAAGTCGGGATCATCAATTGGCGAGTCAAGACCATTTTTCTTAGAAACGCATGGAGGTATCAAGTTGAAGTTAAACAAATACTCAGGTCTGCAACTCCTTGGAGCTGTGAAAGAAACAAACTTCTAAGTCAACGCAATCAAAATATTATACGGCTTTTTATGCCGTATATTTTGACACTCGCAAGGAATCAAAATAGGGTACCTACTTTCCGTTGACTTAGAATCATTAAATTTGGTAAAAAAGCAATGTATAGCTCAAGTAAAGGGATTATTCCGAAAATTATTAGATTTATACATCAGAAGTAAAAATCTTTTCAGTTGATAAACTGACCGCGACATAATTATGTTGATGTATGGGCAAAGTTAAGTTCGGTATGCGTGTCCGACTCGCACTTGGCCCTTTATTTTTTTCTTATATTTAATGATGGTTGTAACGTGTGCACTACCTAGGGCTTAGTCCAACTAGTTCTACAATTTGTAACACGTTAAAACAACATGAACAAAAAAAAAACAGTTCTACAGATCACGTTGGATGCGTTGTTGAAGACAGATCATATAACATATTGGTTTAGAACAAATTGTTTTTTGGCCATCCTATCAGGGTGTAAGTAAAGTCAAGTAATTAAGTTTAAGTAATCGATTTTTCTTTAGCTTTATCTTTTTATCTCGTAGGTCGACTTAGATAGATAGATGCACTATTTATTGAAACACTACAGAAGCAAAAAAATTAGACCAAAAGAACTATGTTATTAGTATCACAATGGGTGGTCTTATCTTTCAGAGCGATCTCTTCCAGTCCAGACAACCGTGCACGGAGAGTAACAAGACAAAGTTCAAAAATTAAAACTACGTACTGTCGGGTAAAAAATAGTCTATGACACTTTATATATGTGTGCTTGTCCAAATCGGATACATAGGGGTGTGCGTGAGCGACTCTATGATGGAACATCCACTTACATACATACATACATACATACATACATACATACATACATACATACATACATACATACATACATACATACATACATACATACATACATACATACATACATACATACATACATAGACAGATAAACTCATTACCCTTCCCTTGCTTCACCGTAGTCGTGTAATAAAGACAGTTATATGGATGGTCTTCAATCATAATTTATAAACAAAATATAACTTAACATAAATTATAAATAATTGAGGAAATACATGCTTATATAATCCCGATACATATAATATACCATAAATAATAAGTGTACAAAATAATATATAAAATATTGTTACGCCGGTCGATTCATAGAAAAACAGTAGGTACTAAAATGACGCAATACCTACATTTAAAGGAACATTCTGGAACACACTAGTAGAGCGTAGGTACCTACAGAAGTTTCCAGAGCGCGCGGTAGGTATACCTACTATATACCTACGGGCGCGGCGACATCAAAGGTGCCGCCGGCCTTAAGTACCTACAGGCGCGGCGCGGCGCGGCAACTCAAAGGCGCCGCCGGCCTTGAAAGTTCAAATACCTACCGACTACTGTTAGTACATACGAGTAGTTACGAGTACCTTCTCGAAACGTCCGTCGCGGTATAAATAGAGCGCGCATCGACTGCCTGGAACAGTACTGATTTGGCTGACGAAACGAAACGATCAAAGTGATTCGAAGCGAGCATTCAGTGATAATTGATAAGAGTGTACAGTCAAGTTAAAGAGTGTTTGAGCGTTATTTGTTGGATTAATTTCTTTTGTGGTTTTTCGAATAAAGGTGTGATTTTTTGGTGTAATTAGCGTACATTAATTTTATCCGAACCCCAGCTCGTAACAATATATACCTAATTAAATATAAGTAACAGGATTGAGAAGTAACAGGTAGATAGTGAGATAAATAAAACAATTTGACACGTATTTAAAAACGTAGATAAATTAGGTACAAATAGTGAGTAGGTACATAGTCTCACTTTAATCCAGCAATTAATCAACAAGTTGTTGAAGTTGCGAACAAGCAAAACTCACATTAGCAACTTACTAATGTGACTATAACTGCCATTGGTCATAATCGGTTTAATTTGTTTTTAATGAATCACTGCTATTTCCAGCATGAACTTTTAGCTGTCTGCTAATTTAATACAAGTAATCTGGTCGCTCACATAGATCTAGCTAAACCTTTTTTACTAGATGTGAGACCAAATTATCGCTTCTAACATAAAAGATTAGCATTGATTGAGTTTAGTGAGCTAGTGCATTGGAAATTAAAAGGCATACAGCTCTAAGTTTTGGAAAAGGACGAACATATTTGAATGCTAAGGCTAGTTTTTTGTTAAAATTTATTATGGATGGTTGTATCTACAGACCTAACGAATTTAGCTCGGTGGTTTTAAGTATCATTAGATTATTAGGTACGCAATCCGAATACCGTTTCAAAAATGCAAGATGAATTATGTCTTGCTTACTAAAACCCGACTACGGTCGGGTAATAAGTAGCCTATGACACTCTTGCGATGAAGACGAATCTGTCCTGTCAAAACCTGACTAAGTTGTTAGTTTGAACACATAACCCTTAATTGCCTGGCCGTTTTTTTATGTAAAAAAAATACCTATGACATGACACTTTATACCTAAAGACGAATCGATCGATATGTCCGTCGCTTATCAAAATCGGACCAATGGAGGCGACGCTATGTTGCAACATCCACATACTTATATAGACAGTTAAACTCATTACCCTTCCCTTGCTTCGCCGTACTGGGGTAAAAACAGCCGAATACCGAGTGTAAAACACACACATAGGTACACATATTTATTCATAAATTTTGCTTTTGCCCGCGACATCTTCTGCGTGGACTACAATTAAGCCTAGTGGTCCTATTTTCCTAGTCGTAATAGTCGCATTTGCAGTTTACTTTATTTTACAACTCTTCAACCAGTCTTCCTTCAGTATAAAGTATACAAGTACCTAGTGAAGATATTTCTTTTAGAAAAAATATGAGATTTAATTTCGCTAGGAGATATAATTTACCAGACTTTTTATCTCTTTTTGATTTTTCTTTTTATTCTTTTTATATTTTTTTTATCTTTTTAGCTTTTTATCCTCCTATTAGTTACCTTCGTTTCCGTTTCAATAATATAAAGAACTAACGAATTAATGATACATTATAAAGTAGAACCAAAGCACGACTATGAAGCCCATAGTCAATATATCGCTGAATTCGTTGTTCTGTGGCAAAGTGTAGACAGACAGTATGCCTACCTACCTAACCTACTATAAATCCCATGAAATAGATTTACATAAATTGATTTTTCTTCATACCCATTATTACGTAGCAGCTATCACGCGAATCACGTGAGAGTGGCAGTAGGTACCTAGGTAGGCAGACAGCGCGAAAATGTTGGTGGTAACTCCAGACCTAATAAAACTATTCAAAACTATAATCATCCACACTAAGTTCTGAATATACCTTTGTGATATATTTTCAACTTTACTGTGCTGTGAATACGATTGTAAATTGCAGAACAGGCTCATATGAAAATGTGAAATGGTTGTGTTTTCCATAAACCTTTGGATTTGTTGTTCTAGGGTGTTTACTAAGATTTCAGAATAGCAACCTTTGTGAAATAAAATGTCTTGAACACCATCGCATGTGTCATGGCATTGTTATTTAAAATAGTTTTGTCAAAAAAGGGTTAAATAAATATTCAGTTTGGAAACCGCGAATTTAAAAGTGATATAGTAAAATAAAGTAATATGTGGTCTAGCCTACAATTTTAAGATAATACTATAAAACAATAAGAACCTTAATTAAAAATAAGTACAATAAGGTAGTGTATATCATAAGATTACTTAAAAATAAGTACAATAAGGTAGTGTATATCATAATATTACTTAAAAATAAGTACAATAAGGTAGCGTATATCATAATATTACTTAAAAATAAGTACAATAAGGTAGTGTATATCATAAGATTACTTAAAAATAAGTACAATAAGGTAGTGTATATCATAAGATTACTTAAAAATAAGTACAATAAGGTAGTGTATATCATAATATTACTTAAAAATAAGTACAATAAGGTAGTGTATATCATAAGATTACTTAAAAATAAGTACAATAAGGTAGCGTATATCATAATATTACTTAAAAATAAGTACAATAAGGTAGTGTATATCATAATATTACTTAAAAATAAGTACAATAAGGTAGTGTATATCATAAGATTACTTAAAAATAAGTACAATAAGGTAGCGTATATCATAATATTACTTAAAAATAAGTACAATAAGGTAGCGTATATCATAATATTACTTAAAAATAAGTACAATAAGGTAGTGTATATCATAATATTACTTAAAAATAAGTACAATAAGGTAGTGTATATCATAAGATTACTTAAAAATAAGTGCAATAAGGTAGTGTATATCATAATATTACTAAAAAATAAGTGCAATAAGGTAGTGTATATCATAAGATTACTTAAAAATAAGTACAATAAGGTAGTGTATATCATAATATTACTAAAAAATAAGTACAATAAGGTAGTGTATATCATAAGATTACTTAAAAACTAAGTACATCTGAACCTAAAGCATGATCATTGGTCATAGAGTTTATGAGTTTCGATTAAGCCATGGATTCCCGGAATAAATAGTCAAAGCATAATGCATGTATTTTTACCCGACTGAGTGTTATGTGTTTGGGTTGTATGTATGTTTATATATGTGTACGTTTCTTATGCACGTCCTACAGCCTAAACGGCTGGATGGATTTTGATAAATGAGGTATCATTGGATTCGTCTTGATCACGAGAGTACTATAGGATATATGAAGTTCCAAAACCAATATGGCGGCTTACAGCTGCCATATTGTTTTCCCGACGGACCAAAAAAAATACCAAAACCTATCGAGTGAGGTATCAAAATACAGGTCTTTAAAATACTATTTCAAAAATATATAATTTTTATAACTAAACAGTAGCAATTTTATTTTGAGCTTTTTACAAAATTTTCAATTTGGATTATTCAAGTTAATACAAATACTATAGTCTAATGTTGCAATTGCAACTATTAAAGTAAAGTAAAATATGTTAGTAAAAAAAAAACATTAAATTTAAATAAATACTAGCAGTTTCACCCGCATCCCTCAGGAACCACACATTTTCCGGGATAAAAAGTAGCCTATGTGCTAATTCAGGTTATATGCTACCTCGGTACCAAATTTAATCTAAATCCGTTCAGTCGTTTAAGCGTGAAGAAGTCACAAACATACTCGTACACACACAACACCATTACCCATTACATACATACAAACTTTCGTCTTTATAATATTAGGGTGATTAATTTTGCGGGCGGTCAGCTCGTATTCAATAATTTTGTTCGCAGTCGGGTCTTTTTATATTTTTATAATAATTTTACTTGTCTTTAGTTATAATTGCCGTTTTTCTATAAATCCCAACAAAAGTAGTTTTCGCTTGTTATACACTATAACAAACGAATTAGGTCAACTTATAGGTCAATAAACTTACCTCAATTTAATTTCGTAAAGATTTTAAAAAAAACAGTTCAAAATATGCAAATGGTTGTCTGGGCGGGCGGCACGCGCGACACGTGTGGGCGGCGCGACGGGACTAGCAGCGCCTCTGAAAGGAGTGTGAAGTCACTACGAACTCCTTACAGCTAGTCACCTTTAGTGCAAGTGTATCCAAAACTTCGGTATTTACTAGTACTTAAACTGTGTTTATGAAAAGTCTACACAATTATTTTATAGATACTTCTATGCAAAGTGTCATATACGAGTAATGTGACATTCTGTCCGCACTAGGGACTAGGGTTTATGGTTTCTCGTTGTTTTTCATTCCTCATAGGTATCGAGAATTCTCGAGCTCCATTTCTCGGGACTTACCGGGAAATCGGTCAAATTTTGTTGTATTACCTAGGAACTGATTATTTGTTTCAATAAAGAAACATTCTGACAATACACATGCGGTTATTAAAATAGACAAATACCAGCTTCCACAAAAATATTTTTTATGCAAACTATTAAATACATGCAAGTTTTTTCCTTTACACTAGAATTTATACTTATAATAAATCAATAAGAACGAAAAAGCCTGTACAAAGAAGATGAAAAAGAATATTTGTCCTCTAGCCTTTAAATAAGCTATGGAACAAGAATATTATGTTTTTAAAAATCACGTCTATCTATCTGTATATTTGTTCGCGTATCACGAAAAAACTACTAGACCGATTGCAATGCAGTTTTCACTTTTGTACAGCTTATGGTTCGACTTCAAAACTGGTACTTGGTATCTTAATCCGATGGTTAGATGCCGAGCAATCTATAAAAAACTATTTGCCGGCTGGATGAATTTTGAAAAATCCGCATACCGTAAATTAGTAGATATATCATAAAAAAAACTTCGAAACTCGATTCCAGTGATGGAGGGACTATTTACATACATTTAAGTTTGTACAGAACCCTCAGTGCGCGAGTCTCACGCGCACTTGGCCGGTTTTATTACTATAAGACATTGCTTCTCGTTCTTGCCAAATTTCATGATTCTATGTCAACGGGAAGTACCCTATAGGTTCTGTTTCCCTATAGGGTAGGTTTGATTTCCAAGTATCAAAATATGCGGCATAAACGGCCGTATCTTTTATTGACTTCTAAGTCAACGCAAGCAAAATATATCAAAGCTTGCTGATTTGAGTATTTGATATTAATTTCAACTTAATACCTCCACGCTGAGAAAAAGGGTCTTGACATACTTGACATACAGACAGATAGACGGACGAACGGACGGACGGACAACAAAGTGATCCTATAAGGGTTCCTTTTTCCCTTTGGAGTTACGGAACCTTAAAAATATATAAATATAAAAGATAGAGAAATTGATATACTACGAAATTTTGTAGCGACAACATGAACAGAACTATCGTATGAGACTGCTTTTTTTGTAATGAACTTTTCTTTGTCTGAATACTACAACGCCAAAATGCAGCAAAAACATAGGTATCTTATGGAATGTGGGCTATGACAAAAACATAGGTATCTTATGGAATGTATGAATGTATGACAAAAACAATCAAATCTCTCTAGGAATATTTCACAGCTGAAACAAATCTCGAGTTTTTCTAAAAAGGAGTGTTCAGTGCTTCGATTAATTTGTTTCTTTCGTCGAAGGTTCAGTGTAGGTAACAAAACAAAGCATACCTACACGTTACCGATCGCAGCCTGCCGCCCTGTCAATGGATGCCGCACCTGCGCGTAAAAGACAAAGAATCAAAGCGCGTAATAGCCGATATATTTATTTTCATACCACCTGCTCGACAATGTTCAATTACATATCACGTAATCTTAACGTAAAGCAAGTCATTATATCTCTAAGGATATAAAGTTATATGAAACTCCCAAGGGATATAATGTGATTTGAATTTGGAACGTTAAAATTCGTATGACTCTTAGCATCATATAGACATTTCCTACGAACAATGCTTAGCATAGATGGGCATTGTAAAGAGATTTTATTCGAAAATCGAACTGGCCACCATAGGCAGAATACAAAAAAGAAAGAAAAAAGGCACAAATGCAATGAATTTGAAATAATAGACGGTGTTTGTTGTTATTTTAATAGTTCCGTGTTTTATCATTTTCAAGTTGACACAAAAATGACAAGTGATAGTGATTTGACTCCGGAGATGATTAAATCAGACGCTTTAGGGATTATTAATAATCTACTACCAGAAAAACCAAAGATAAATACAAAAAAGCCTACAACAATTTTAATCAATGGAGAACAACAAAAGGTGCCAAGGCTGTATCCGAATCTGTTCTTTTAATTTATTTCCAACACTTAGCATCAACTTGAAAGACAAGCAGCCTATGGTGCATCTATTGTTTTTGTTGTCTCGCGGATAGAATGAAAAGTAGAGTATTCACCTCGGAGATAAAGCCAGTCTTATGTCACGGGCGGAATATTGGACCCCTAGCTTCACTCGGGACTTAACGCTACGCTCGGGAATTAACTCTGAGTTAATTACCGAGCTAAAAAGTACTCTACGCTCAGGGTCACTAAGACACTGTTACATAATCTACTATTATTTGTAATTTCTAGATTTCTTGACTTTGCTTGAGCTAAAAAGTAATGGGCAGTGTTCGGCACCGAGATTTTCCCAAAGTTAGCTCATTTTTTCTTTAATTTAAGCCCCCAAAACCTAAACTTGTTAATTTGAAGCAGCGGCATTTTTCACCTTTGAACTTCAGTGAACTTACCAGTGATACTCGCAAAATTATCTATTTGAGGTTGAACTTTCTCAGTCAGTTGATGAAAAAGTATGGTATCTAAATTCTAATATAATTGAACTGTTTGATCAACATGCTCCATTAAAATTAAACTATCCTACTCGTAGGGCTATGGCCAAACGTGACCGTGCTTTACGAAAATACAAAAGCAGAAACTGGACTCTCTATAAAAGGGCAAGGAAACGTTGTAACCTGCTTGTACGCAATGTAAAGCGGCGATACATCTCTCACCAAATAGAGCTCTCTACTCCAGCTAGTATTTGGATTTTTCTGAGATGTTTAGGTTTAGGGAAAATATAAGGAGACTATAATTTCTATGTTCCTTATCCCTCTGAATACCCATTTTACTTCTTGCGCCATATGGAGTCCTTGTGTTCAGCTCATTTCTTGCAGGGAGATCGAACTTCTTCTTTCTCCGGGCATTGAGCCTTTTGTTTTTGGGTCTGTCAGCCAAGACTACTGAGGACATTAGAGCCGTCAGTAAAACACACAAGTTACTGTACTGGTATTGACATAATCCAGTAAGGCTTTCAATGCGGTTGACCATGCCGTGCTTTTAGCCGTTGTCTCTAAATTAAAATGTTCTACTTCCGCTGTTTCATGGTTTTTTTCGTACCTTGAATGTCGGCGGCACGACATACGATATGAACAAGATTTCTCTGACTGTAATGTTTAAGACACGAGCGTGCCTCAAGGTGGACTTTTGTCCCCGCTGCTTTTCTCAACTTACTTTCTCCTCTCTTACAAAGTAGCTTCCACATGTACCTACGCCGATGACCTTTTTTATAGCTATTTATACCTACAGTTATACCACTCTGCTACCACTGAAGAACTGCCTTGCCCAATTCAAATTAACAATTACGATATTAAAGTGAATCCTGACAAGTGTCAATCCATCATAATAGGCTGCCGCGATGTCTCTGTAAAAGTTTCCATTCCGATCTACCCTCAATTATTTTTAACAGCATCAATATTCCTTTTACTTCAACAGTTAAAGGCATCATAGTTGGCCCAAACCTTAATTGGTCTCCATATCCATATGTTAAAGAAATTTCTCTAAGTTCTATGCATCATTTCATTCAATCATACATCTTTAAAAATCTCCTCACCATACCAAAATCACATTAGTAAACTTGCTCCTTCCCATACTTAATTGCTTAGACCTAACTAAAGACCTTAACAACTTAGACGGTTACTTAAATAACTGTATCCGTTTCATTTATGGCCTCAGAAAGTAAGATCACGTTTCTGAGTTTAGATCCAATCTGAAATGGCTCTCTTCCCGTGAGCGACGAAATATTAAAATGCTCTCTTTTATGTTCCGTTCTTGAAGACCTTAACTCACTTTAATACTTAAAACCTAGATTTAGCTTCATAACAAACACGACAAGCAACTTTGCTCTTCAAACACTCTTAGTTGCCTCTAAAGCTCCTATTCATACCTCTTCTTTTCTTTATCATTCCTTCCAGGTTTCAGTAGCCCGTCTCTGGAACTTACTTCCAGTTGATATCAGAATAATATGTCAAACTAAAGAAAATTTTAATCGCGAGAGCATATCTTAGTCTTCCAAACATTAGCTATCATTATTGTTCTCGCTGTTTATTTATTGCATAACATTTATTATGTATATAAATAATAGCTTTTTTGTATTGTTTATCTATTCATATTTTATTTTTATTTGTTTATGCATAATTTTTTGTTTTACTACCTTGAGTGCATGCCTATACTTATACATATTTCTTGCGCGACCAGATGACTGGCAGAAAGTGCTGTGGTCTTCGTCTGTACACTGTTTTTGTGCATAGAGTATTAAATTATAATAATAATAAATATACGTAAGATATTTCGCGCTAGAGCTATATACCTACACAAAACGAGTACCAGGAAGGAACATTTATCAGATGATGTTTCAGTCCGCCAAACTTAAATTTAGTTGTACTACTTAGTACCGCTAGGTACCTAAATAATCATAATTTAGTTGTACTACTTAGTACCGCTAGGTACCTAAATAATCATAATTTAGTTGTACTACTTAGTACCGCTAGGTACCTAAATAATCATAATTTAGTTGTACTACTTAGTACCGCTAGGTACCTAAATAATCATATTTTCTTTGAATTTCCAATAGAATGGCACATTGGATAACCTCCACACACGAATAATGCAATCACCTACGTAAATAAACCTAGGTGAACCAAGGTATCGGATATTAGCGAAGATAAAGCAAACGGGAGGGTGTAAAGCGCGCTTCCTGAGCGGATCAAGGGTGGGGCCAAGCGTTAGTCAGTAAAATAACAATTTTGATAACTTTGGCATGTCCGCACCTACACGCTACCCTTGTTCTTCTTTTTAGGGAAACATAAAAAATGTGACACATTTTTAATCGACTTCAGAAAAGGAGATGGTTATATGTTCGGATGTATGAAAGTTTATTTTTTAATTATGTATGTCGGTCGATATCTCCGTCAATTGCGGACCGATTTAAAAAAAATATCGTTTGTTTAAAAGTGTATACTCTCCAGGTAGTTCCGTATAAATTGTATCAATATTGGTTCAGCAGTTTTTCGTGAATAAATAGTTTTATTGAGTAAATCCATTCGATTTTGTGTTTATATTGCCTTTATTTTGCGTTTATCTCTAAGATTTCTGAACCAATTTAGATGGTTTGTTTTTTTATTCAAATGGGTAAACTTTCCGTGTAGTCCCACATAAACTTCATCAAAATTGGTTCAGTAGTTTTATTAGAAAAACAATTTGTTTTATAGTTTATGTTCTCTAATATCTTGGGATTCCTGAACCGAATTAGATGATTGTTATTACTTGATTAAGAAGACCTCTAGTGTATAAATGTATAACTGTATCTAGTGTATAGCTGTATAAATTTCATCAAAATAGGTTTAGTAGCTTTAAACAAGCTTTAATTTAATTCACTGTGTTATAATGTTTAGGACTGGATTGCAAGGCAATTTTGAACAATTGAAAGACATCCAAAGATGCTGAAGTTTTGCACATGGGTGTAGTTCTGATGACGATTAAAAAACTACAGTAGTAGTATTAGTAGTAAACAAACGAACTACACAATCGGATGATGGAATCACTTCGAGTTTGGGCTCATTTGGTTTGTCTTGATGAGTTCATGTCTGGTTTTATGTGGTATCCAGGGTCTGATGATGGAGCCGGAAGGAAGTCACAAAAAATCAACAACAAATTGATAGAACCCCCTTCGTGTTTGGGCTCATTTGGTTTGTTTTGATGAATTCTCTGGTGTTATGTGGTATTCAGGGTCTGATGATGGAGCCGGAAAGTAGTCACAGGAACTCAACACCAAAATGATGGAACCCTTTCGAGTTTAGGCTCATTTGGTTTGTCTTGATGAATTCTCCAGTTTTATGTGGTATCCAGGGTCTAATGATGGAGCCGGAAGGTAGTCACAGGAACTCAACAACAAAATGATGGAACCCCTCAAGTTTGGGCTCATTTGGTTTGTTTTGATGAGTTCTCTGGTGTTATGTGGTATCCAGAGTCTGATGATGGAGCCGGAAGGTAGTCATCTTTCGAGTCTATGCTCATTTGGTTTGTCTTGGTGAGTTCCCTGGTTGTATGTGGTATCCAGGGATGATGGAGCTGGAAGGTAGTCACAGGAACTCAACAACAAAATGATGGAACCCCTTCGAGTTTGGGCTCATTTGGTTTGTCTTGATGAGTTATCTGGTGTTATGTGGTTTTCAGGGTCTGATGATGGAGCCGGAAGGTAGTCACAGAAATGCAACAACAAAATGATGGAAAATGGTCAATACTAATTCAGTTGTTATATATGTAGGTTTTATTCATCCTTGGTTTTAATTTACCAACGCTTAGAGTCTAAAGTGAGTGAGTGTCTACTATTTTCTTTGGCATATATTCTTTCCAATGTTTGCTTTGGCCACTAAAAATCAAAAAATTAAATAATTTTCCAAAAAAAAAAAACGATTTCATAATAAAAATATTATATTGTAAGGAACCACTATAAAGACTAAAGAGATTTTATTCATCAACACCACTTTTAGTGAACTGAAATAACGAGGCGTGTTATACAATATGCCACCCGATGATCTACTGGTTAGTAGTTTAGTTTGTATAATTATTTATGTTTGCCTTATAAACTTGTTGCATATTAATTTATACTACGTATATTAATTTATATGTAGTGTGATAACAAAATAACAGGATCACTTAGCTAATAATTATTCCCTTCAAAAGTATCTATTTTAACTGACTTTATTTAAAATCGTAGGTACTATCTACTATCTACTATTGACCAAAAAATACATTCATTCCTGTCGCTCTAGGAATGTTCTGTGTTCGTTTTAGGGAAGGGCAGTAGGCCCTGCCATAAAACGAACCTTTCTAAAAATAATAACCTATGCAGTGACATATATGTCGGGATGATGTAACGATTTTAACGATACATCGAAATCTGTTCAGGCACTTAAAAGTTATGGTGCAACAAAGAAACTCACTTCCACATACATACATACATACATACATACATGAACCCTGAAAAATTTACACTTCTTTTTTGGGCAGTTGTGTAAAAATCACAACCTTCGAGCTCAAACATCACGACATCCACGACGAACGACGGCCGATTGGAAAATTATAATATTATCAACCTATCTACAGCTCCTGGGCACGGCCTGGGTACGTCCACTGTCGCGTGATGATACAGCCTTGACGCCAGGAAACCGTGCGGCCATCTATCGCCGTTCAAACTTAATCGAAAACACCCCACAATAATATATTATACAAGTGTGGCGAGCATAACCATAAAAACTTTTCCACGAAAACAAAGGAAAACTTACTGATAAGAGTATTTTAATTATTGTTTTCATTTATAAGTTTGCTATTGTTTTTCTAATAAAACTGTTTCACACTGTTTGTATGTACCTTGTACTTTCAATAAATACCTATCAAGTATCATTTGTTAAAACGACTTTAAAACCATTTTGGAATGAATGCTGATTTTCTTATGCCCGGTTTCTGAGGTAATTTTATCGATGGTTTATCTATTCAATAGCTAAATCTACAGACCATCGATAAAAGTACCTCAGAGATCGGGCATTAATATATTATTTGCGTGGGACTCCTCTTGTGGAACGCTCTCTAAAAACATCCCGACGCAGTCTGCGTTTTAAATGTTTTCTTCCAAACCTAAGTTCTACAACTTCTACGAGTACACTACTGCCGCGATGCAAATTTAGATTGCATGTGCAATATGATTTATTCGTAATGTAGATATTTCAAACAATTCACACGATTAATTTCAATGCATAGAACCTACCTCGTACGTTAACATCGAACATGGAATTGTGAAGTAAGTAAATAAACTTATGGTAAGTCTGTCTTTAGGGGATCACGCGGTTCTTCGAACCAAGTTGTACGAAAATAATAAATTAAAGGAGATCTCGGTCACGGTCTCGGCGGCCGAGATTCTTGACAAAAAAATCGGCTGTGGTTTTCAGTCTCGTTCTCGGCCAAAAATCAAATCAAATCAAATCGTATAATTGTCACAGATGTAGATGATGATGATGACTTGGAGGTCTGTTTATTAAGCAAGCTGTAACTCGACATATCCACTGCAGCAGCCTCATATCGCCTCGTTCTGCCATAAGTTTGAGTGTATGCTCAGAGAGTTTGTGTTCTATTTTTGCGGTGGGTCTTAAAGAACTCCAACCCGACTGCTTGAACAATTTCCACCAGCCCGTTGTTTAGTTTGTCCACTGTATTCGGTAAGGATTTGGAAGCGATTTTGGAGTTCCAACTGAAAGCTCTCGGGGTTTTGGATTTGGGCAGGACTTGGGCGAAGAGTAGATCTCATCAAACAAGACCTTTCCAGATTTTCGTTGATATTAAATGAGCCTCTTACCATGTGGTGATCACTGCCGGTCTTAACCCTGTTGATCACAGAGACATCATTGAATATATGCCTATAAGAGTCCCTCCTTCTCCATGAAGTCAGCGAAGCGCTGACCCCTTTGGTTCCGCTGTCCAAATCCAAATGGCTCCATTCTCAGTTTATCGGCATTCCTCATGCCTAGCCATGCGTTCAAGTCCCCCATCACCACTGCTAACGGAGCCGCCGGGAACTAGTACTCGGTGGACGCTACTGCCCATCTTTTGGTGTGTAATCCGTTAGCCTGGCATTGGGAGGGGTCTTATACTAAGCCGAGACCGCCACAGTAAATATGCAAAATACATGGTGTAAATGTTTATTTTTTTGTTGAATAAATTATATTTTGAGTAAAATAGACCATAAGGAAAAATATTTATCACTTTCTCAAAAAATTACAACTAGCCTATTCTCGGTCTCGGTCTTGGTGCCCTAGAATGGATTTCTATTCTCGTTCTCGGTTAGGCCTCGGCTGAGACAAAAAAAAACTGGTTCGGTCGGACCTTACAAATTAATATTATCCTTGTGTGCATATTTACCTGATGGTGTACCTTACACCTCAACGTATCCTACAAAAATATTAGTGACTAGCTGTACACGCGGCTTCCCACGCGTAGCCATTTCTCTAATAGGATAAAATAACTCTATTACTATTCCAAGACCTACATAAAATACCAATATACCAACATTAAAAGAAAATTCCTTCAGCCGTCAAAAAGTTTTTATCGATTGCTCGGCTTCTACTCATCGGATTGAGATAATAAGTACACCAGTGTTTAAGTCAAACCTTAAGCTATCTAACAGTGAAACCGCATCGCAATCGGTCTTGAAGTTTTTATATGATGCGTGAACAGACTAACAGACACGAATTTTAAAAATGTTTTTCCTTTATTATAATTATAGATGCCCTTAATAATAAAAATCTGTGTTTTATTATATTATTTTAATCATGCCTATAAAACAGTACCGTGAGATACCTACTGACTGAGTGACAGACAACGCCCAGCCTAGACCGGTGTATTTGAAATTTGGAGGAATATTCCTTGAGGTGAACTACGGAAGTAACTATGAACCGTAAAACACGAATAACAAATGAAAAATAAAATAGCCCTAACCTGCGGGGACCCTTTAATTTACCGGTATGAAAAGTACCCAATGTCCTGCCTCGTAGTATTATCTCAAATCATGCCAAGTTACATTTGAATTCATTCAGTAGTTTCGGCGTGATGCGCGTCCAAGATACAGACATACAGACACTCAGACAATAGACAAAAATGAAAAAAAAATGTTTTGGCTTCAGTACAAATAATAAAAAGCCTCCAAAAATAATTTATAAAATATCTTCATTGTACAGAATTTGGACCCCTATCCCGCAGGAACCCTTTATTTTTTGGGGATAAAAAGTATTCTCAATTTTCACGCATCATATAAACTATGACTGTGCCAAGGTGCATCAAAATCCGTTCAGTAGTTTCAGAGTGGTAAGAGTTTTTTTTAATAACTTTCAACCCCTATCTTGCGAGAACCGTTTAATTTTTAGCGATGAAAAGTATCCTATGTCCTACCTCGTAGTATGATCTCTAATCATACCAAGTTTCATTTAAATTCATTCAGTAGTTTCGACGTGATGACTAGCCAAGGTACAGACATACAGATAGACAGAGAGACAAAAATGAAAAAAATAGAGTTATGGCTTAAGTGTGGATACAGAAAAGCCTCCATATTTTTTTTATAAAATAACTTCAATGTAAAGAATTGGACCCATTACAGTTTTATTATAAGTAAAGATTTAATTAATAATTTTATCTTTGTGCTAGCTTTTGCTACGACTTCGTCCACGCGGACTACAGTTTATGGCTATAAAAAAAGTCAAAGTAAAAAAGAAAGTAGGTATCCATTACAATTTTTCTAAAGGAAAAATTTGGATCATGGACGGGGTTCGAACCCGCATCATTCCGTGCCTCTGCGCCGCACATGCCTTTACCAATTCGTTTACCGTGACAGGTAAAACGCCATCCAAATTTCTCCTTTAGTCTCTCTAAGCCCGTCTTACTGGGACGGCATGTGCCGCGCAGAGGCACGAATGATGCGGGTTCGAACGCCGTCCGTGATCAATATTTTTCCTTTAGAAAATTGTTAGATATGTTCTCGCTAAGCAGGCGTTATTGCTAAAATCATATCAACATTAGGTATCCTTTTTCCTTCCCCAGGGCTCAAACTATCTCCATACCAAATTTCATTAGGATCGGCTCAGCTGTTTACTCGTGGAAAGGTACAAACAAACTGAGTTACTTTCGCTTCTACAATAATTAGTATGGATTGGATCGTACGTTTGCTGGTAACAATCACAAATACTTATCACACATTGAACCTCTAAGCCCTAGTACAGCACTCACAGTATTCAGCGTCAGATGTCAATAACGCCAACAAGATTGTCTTTAACGCCAACAAGATTGTCTTTAACGCCAAGTAGGTACCCTAATGATGATACAACACGTGTACCTACCTATCAAATAATCAAATAATGTTTGAAAAGCTAGAAACATTTAAATATTGCTAATCCACCAGCAGGGACGACATCAATAGGTTATAAATGGCAAATTGTAGAATGGCTCTAAATCGACGTTTTTTTATTACTTAATACTAGCTGACCCGAACTTCGTACCGCCTTAGAATCAATAAAAGTTTTTAACTTATTAGCAGATTTGTTCTCATACATTTTGTATGGAACGCCTTTTTTGATGATATCTCGAGATTGGATTGACTGATTTCGATGTTATTTATTTGTTCAACTCCTGGTGTCGGCTATGCCGCGTACAAATTTTGGTCCTATCCTCCTCCCCCTGGCCATTTCCCCTCTAAAACCCCTACCAACAACCCTCAACCCCATGGTGTGAGTCTTCCTTGTGACATTCTGCCCGTACGTATACCTAGTCACCTGTCTGTGATATCAACGGGTTGCATAGGGCCAGCTCCCAGCACAGCCACGACACCAGCCCCGGCTGCGCGTCTGTACCCGTCATGGTGTGAGTCTTCCCTGTGACACTCTGTCCGTACGTGTAGTCACCTGACTGTCATATCCACGGGTTGCAGAAGGGCCAGCTCCTGGCACAGCCACGACACCAGCCCTGGCTGCACGTCTGTGCCCGTCATGGTGTGAGTCTTCCCTGTGACACTCTGTCCGTACGTGTAGTCACCTGACTGTCATATCCACGGGTTGCAGAAGGGCCAGCTCCTGGCACAGCCACGACACCAGCCCTGGCTGCGCGTCTGTGCCCGTCATGGTGTGAGTCTTCCCTGTGGAACTCTGCTCATACGTATAGTCACCTGATTGTGATATCCATGGGTTGCAGTAGGGCCAGGTCCCGACACAGCCGCGGCACCAACCCCGGCTGCGCGTCTGTGCCCGTCATTGTGTGAGTCTTCCCTGTGGCACTCTGCCCATACGCCATCACGCACGCGGAGCTCCCTCCGCACACTCTGGCGACCACCTCCCGGCCAATGCTCTCGAAAATCTGAAATAAGACATTTCATTGAGTCTTTTTAGTTTGGATGGCTCGGGTAGAAGTTGGGTGGCTTGAGTGCAAGTTTGGTGGCTTGAGTAGTTCTACCTTGCGTGTCCTAACTGAGACACATTGTCTCACTTGAGTCGGGCTAAACGTAGTCTGCTCTCGATCGGTGCCGCGGCAAAACGTGTCAGTCGTCTATCTCGATATAATATGGTCTGAGGGCTTGGGTATAAGTTAGTTGGCTTGTGTAGAAATTAGTTGGCCTGAGTAGAAATTGTCTGGCTAATATATTACTTGGGTGGCTTAGGTAGAGGTTAGATGGCTTGAATAGAAGCTAGAATAGCTTGGATTGAAGTAGGGTGGATTGGATTGAAGTTGGAAGGTTTGGTTAGTAGTCGGGACGTCATGTATATTATTGACCGAGCAAGCGAAGCGAGCTCAAGTCTCTGCTTCAAAAAATACCAATAAATTCGTTAGGTACTTGGGCCTTCAAGTACCTACAATCAATTTGCTTTCATCTGTCAGTTTGTTGGTAGGTACTTCTCTACAGGTCGTATTTTACAACCGATCCGATCGAAACTTATTGTAAAGGTTTAACGAATTTATTTTGATATTTTTTTGTCGTCGGGGACAATGAGATTTTACCAATACAGACGTCAAACCCATTAAAAAAAACACTAAAAACACGGCGAAATTGTACTATAGCTACTTACATAGAACTTAAGCGACTATATTTGCATCACTGAATAGCCTAAAAGATCACAGAGATATACAGAACCGCGTCATCAGAAAGAGATAAACATATGTTCTCAGTTACAGTGAGTTGCACTCAGCGGCAATCGCCAATCACCGCTGATGACGGCCTATGAAGTCACTTGCATCGTCTAGCAGCTAGAGTAAACTGGGGCAAAATTGATAGATGGGTTTATTCAAGCCGAAAATAAAATGATTTTTTTGAAAAACAAATACTTTCATAATAATACTTCTTTGTATCCCGGAGAATACCCGTATGTTCGCCGGACACTTGAGACACGCGCGTAAAACTTTGTTTTTTTTGTGAATTGCTAAGTATAAATTACATAATGTTATGTACCATGTTATAGTTAAAACAATAAAGAAAATCGAAACAAAAACTATTAAACTATCAAAAATATACTCACGTTAACATTTTCCCGCCAAAAGTGACGAAATGCACTTTGAAGCACTTTGTGGCAATCGTCACCCGCGGGACACTAGACACAAAATTATTTTTATATCTTCCTTACAATATTATTAGACGTAATAACACAAACTACAAGCTATAAATCACTAAAAACAACACAAATGAAAAATCACAATTACTCACTACAAAGTCGATGATCTCACTAGGGCAACCTGGGCCTGATTCCGTAAAGTTAAAGTGCGGTTCGGTTAATGCCACTTGGACCATTCATTGCCACCATGACGTCGTCAAGGCGATGCGCACTTCACTTTAACTCAACCGCACTGAAACAATATTTTACTAGGAAATACAAAACCAGTAATTCAAAATCGGAGTTCACAAGGAATTCAGTAGCAATGAGTTTTCGTCAACCGAAGAGCACCCGGTGCATTAATTGCATTTACTCAAACAAGCTTGTAATGTGGTCATTATTTCGACAACCTGCTTTGGGCAAAGTCGACCTTGCCGCGCTGCTTGAATAAGCGCCAGCAAAGTTGTATGGAATTTCATTACGGTCGTGTTTTGAAGCCAGCAATTTCCTTTGAAAATCCATTATTGTCGTGTTTTTTTAGTACTATTATATATTCTGTGGTTTTGTTAACCACCGAACGCGAAAAGAGAGGCGTCGTAGTTCCCTAACGTATGGACCGATATTGATGTTTTAGGGAAAATGGTTTTTAAAAGGCACAAAAATTATAAAGTGTTGAATTGAATGTACGATTCATTCGAGAGTGTCGTTCAGACTGACAAATAATACAAAAAAAAACTTGTTGTTTTTGTTGTTGTTGTTGTTGTTCTCTTTTGTTGTTCTTCTTGTTGTTGTTCTTTTTAATTGTTCTTGTTGTTTTGTTGTTCTTGTTGTTTTTGACGTTGTTGTTGGTGTTGTTTTGGTTTTGGTTGTTGTTGTTGTTATAGTGGGTTATATAATTTTTTCATTAGTTTGCTAGCTTTATTTAAATACCTCGCATTGTTTGAGTAAAGCACTATTTGTATAGTGCTTCCAAGGCTTGTGCCTTGGTCCGCAATGACTGCCCTGCTGGCCACGCTATGATGGCCTCGAGCTTGGCTTAGTTAAGTTCTCGGCCATCACCATCGCTGCCAGCAACGCAGTCATTACAGACCGCGGCAGTAATGTACTATTACTATCTAGCAGTGTTTGGTTAGTGAAGATCATTGATAATGCAGATTAGATTGATGATTATAAGTAGTTCTAACACCTACCTAGGTACACTTTTTTCGTGTTTTATCGTGCCGTGTTTTATCGTGTTGTTTTTTGTGAAAGAGAGGTTTAATGACATGTATGAGAGGTATTTCATAGAACCTGCCTAACTATTTCATAGCTAGAGTAGGATTTTAACCCTAAAATAGAAAAATACCTACTGGTTTTAAAATCTAGTAGTTTTCTTACAAAAACCTAATTATGTGAAGTTCTACTAACAACGAGGGGTCAATGCAAATATAAGCAAAACAAAATCAAGTGTAAGTATTAAATATCATGTAGCAATGTTATAATTTTCACATAAATTGAGATTTACACTTTTCTATGAGCTGGGAAAGTGGAGATCTATACATTCTTATGAACTGCAGTTCTATGTGCATCCACCTGAAACAAATGTATCATATTATTAGTATAATAAAGTAGATTCAACATTTAATAAAGTTAGGTACTTGTCTATCAAGTCCTAGGCTATAATTATCAACTGTCGAGCTCCCATTTCTCTCCAAGACTTGAAATTTGTGAATCTACAACGATACATAAGACTTAGCTAAATAGAATACACTTCTATATAGGTACAAAGCAAGAGATTTCATCTAGAAATACATTTCTAAATCGCAAATATATTTCTTTCTTCGTTTTTTGGCGTTTTAATCATATATTGATATAATTGTTTTGCACAAAAGTAGTGTACAAGGAATTACATGTTTTCATTCACAGCATTTTTACTCGACGGCAAAGATTATTTTCAGTTGAAGTTTAACTTTACCTGAGACGCACTATAGTCACTATACCTATAGGAATATGGTATTTTTAAATAGGCAGTCGTAATAATTATTTGATGTCGTAGTAGGTAAGTAGGTACATTATTGCTGAGAAATAATATCAATGTTTAGATTTTCTTTCAGAGACGTACAATCTACAACAAGGTTATTGGCCTATTATTAGATCACTACAAAACTTACGATGCTAATTAGCTTTTAATTTTATTATACTTAATATCTACACGGGGACAAAATTTTAGATAGATTAAAAGCGAGAGAGGAAAAACAGAAAATAAATTCAGACGATGATTGTTGGAGGGCGATTGCCGCCATTGGTTGGCTGGCGCGCCACCCACCCAGATAATCACTAGAACATAAAACCCGGCAAAATTTGAAAAGACCTTTTCACCTCACAAGCTCGGAAAGATTTTGTTTGTCATTCGAAATCTGAGTGCAAAAGTGCATTTTACCCGCTAGCGTGGAAAGAGTTTTTAAAAATCGAACCTACTATTCAATAATTTTCTATACCGCTAATCTACGAATAAGTAATAAGTCAGGAAACGTAACAGCGTTAATAAAATGACCCAACAAAAGTCGTGCCCAAGTAGGTGGGTCTTAAAAGTCGTGTCCAGCGCGTCATCAGTCGTACATTTTTCATGCAAGCGAGCACACGTCATATCTTCGCGTACGTTTTAATTTTATCATTGTGAACTACAGCTGTGAATCATCATGCCAGCATGTGTTGTGAAGTGGTGCAGGAGCCATACAAGATTAAAATGTCCAGGGATCACTTTTCACTAGTAGTAGTTGCAAAATTATAATTATATTCAAAGACGTTCAAATACATTATCAAACCGCGATGGTCAATACTATGCAAAATGAAGTCAGTCAATTTTTGCACTAAAGTTTAATTTCTACTCGATGAAATTTTGAAATTAAGCTGTTATTTTTTCACGCTGATGATTCATACCTAAGAAACGTCAACATATTTAGGAGAATACTAAACAAAATGAGCAAATAAAAAATAATGAACGATTACAGTTGGTATGTAATATAGGTTCGGCTTTTTCGACTCATGGGAATAACAATAGCATTAAAAAAACAGTTCATAGTTTGATCGAATTAAAGCACGTTTAATTTTTCAGGCTCATGAAAATTCACCTTCTGGAAATTTTGAAGTGTTTGATTTGCCTGAGTTGCTCAAAAAAACAAATAATGCAAACCCTCAAGGAATAAGGCACAAAAACTTGTAAGATTTCACAATTTTTTTTGCACTTAATATTTAGGTTTGATAGGATTTTTTATTTTAGCTGTATATGTGTATCTATTTCAATTAGAGACAGTCTTTCATAGATTTGAAACTGATCTTCAATAAGGTTATTTTCAGGAGAATAATATCAACACTGAATGTAATGACGGTGTTGTAGACAACACCGTCATTACATTCAGTGTTGATATTATTCTCCTGAAAATAACCTTACCAACCAAGAAAAAGAACCAAGAAAATCAAAATTAAAAAATAATCTTATTTCAACTGAAGTCTTTAGTTTTGAAGAAAGAGGATCATGCGTTACGCCGATAAATATACCATCGTCAGATATTGAATCTGCTCTGAATACTCCTAAAACACACATTTTAAAGCAAAAACTAAGAAAAAACTATTTTGGCAGTATAACGACTATCACAGATCAGAAATCTACAACGCCCAAATAAAAGATTAACTATGAAAAATATTTCACTTAAAATATTTTATCCCAATTGAAGATAAATGGATTTGACGATACTACAGAAAATACTGCATTGAATGATTTTTCGGACGATATAGTTTTAGCCCTTAAAAGGAAAAAGTCAAAAATTACTTTGATCTTTGATGGCTGTGCATCTAACATCGCTACGGCTAAGATGTTGGGTTGCAATTTTGAAGACACAAACAATTCAAAATCGTTTTTTGACCACCCATCTACCGGAGACCCAGTAGTTGTAATATTAGATCCATTTCATATGGTGAAACTTGTGCGTAACACATTAGAGGAAAAATACAATCGTAGATAAAAACTAGAAAAAAAATTGAGTGGGCACATTTGCAGAAACTGAAAAATGTTCAAGATATCGTTGGATTGCATTTTGGGAATAAATTATCAAATCGGCATCTATACTTCCGAAATAATATCATGAACGTGAAACTAGCGATTCAAACCTTAAGTCAAAGTGTAGCTGAAGCGATTAAGTTTGGTTCGCAACAGTTAAACATGCCTGATTTTCAAGAAACAGATGCAACTGTTAGCTTTTTAGAAACGTTTAACAACCTTTTCGACATACTAAATTCAAGACCGACCGATACGGGTTTAAACACCCTTTTTCAGTGGTAGAAAAAGAAAAACTACATGACGTTTTGGATCAAAGCGAAAAATATATTAAAGGTCTCTAAATCAATGTGCAGTCAAAAAAAACTCGAACAGTAAATGGACAAAGAGTAATAGTATATACTAACTCTTTGAAACCAGTGACCAAAACTCAGTCCAAAACTGGACTTCTAGGACTCCTCATATGTATTTCAAGTTTTAAATTACTTTTTGCACGGCTAGTAGAGTTACAAATATAGAAATTTATTTAACCATATTAAGCCAAGATCATATTGAGTTGGTTTTGGAGTGATCCGCAACCACGGCCGTTGCAACAATAACCCAAACGCCTGACAGTTTATGGAAATATATAAAAATAATTTACTGAACTTGAACCTCAGCTCTAAATTCACAGGCTGACCTTTTAAATTTCTCAGAATCCGTCTTCACTACATTGCGAAGAAAGATTCTCTTTTAATGTCTTCTGGACAAAAACTTAATAAATTAATTATATTTCGTGGGACAAAGAATTTAATGAATTGTAAAAAGTGAGCCAAAAAAAAAACATTGTACAGTTATATTGTTTTATTACTGACTTGGTCCGGTCCACTTATTGCATAACATCGTCCACGCCGCTATGACTCAGCTGTCATAGCAGACATTGCATTACGCGCGTGAACCAATCCCTGCTTTCGTACTGAATTTAAACCAATCACCAAGCATGTCTATTTGTAACCTCGGAAGTGATTCGTACTTTGAATCTTACGTCGTTTTGGTTTGAAGTAGGGGCACTTTTATTGTGACATTTGTTCTGAATTAGAGTTCCTGACTTATTATTTATTCGTAGCCGCTAATCCACTGAAAATACTTTATTACTAATTTATATTATATTATTATCCGATTCTACTCTACTTGATTCTATTCGTCTCTATTCGCCTCTACTCGACTCTTATCAATTCTACTCGACTCTAATCGACTCTACTCGTCTCTAATCGGCTCTACTAGACTCTACTCGACTCTACGCGACTCTACTCGACTCTACTCGACTCTACTCCACTCTACTCGATTCTATTCGTATCTTTTCCTTTTCAATTCTATTCTACTCTGTTCTACTCTGCTCTACTCTGCTCTACTCTGCTCTACTCTGCTCTACTCTGCTCTACTCTGCTCTACTCTGCTCTACTCTGCTCTACTCTGCTCTACTCTGCTCTACTCTGCTCTACTCTGCTCTACTCTGCTCTACTCTGCTCTACTCTGCTCTACTCTGCTCTACTCTGCTCTACTCTGCTCTACTCTGCTCTACTCTGCTCTACTCTGCTCTACTCTGCTCTACTCTGCTCTACTCTGCTCTACTCTGCTCTACTCTGCTCTACTCTGCTCTACTCTGCTCTACTCTGCTCTACTCTGCTCTAGTCTGCTCTACTCTGCTCTACTCTGCTCTACTCTGCTCTACTCTGCTCTACTCTGCTCTACTCTGCTCTACTCTGCTCTACTCTGCTCTACTCTGCTCTACTCTGCTCTACTCTGCTCTACTCTGCTCTACTCTGCTCTACTCTGCTCTACTCTGCTCTACTCTGCTCTACTCTGTTCTACTCTGTTCTACTCTGTTCTACTCTGTTCTACTCTGTTCTACTCTGTTCTACTCTGTTCTACTCTGTTCTACTCTGTTCTACTCTGTTTTACTCTGTTCTCTGTTCTACTCTATTCTACTCTGCTCTACTCTGCTCTACTCTGCTCTACTCTGCTCTACTCTGCTCTACTCTGCTCTACTCTGCTCTACTCTGCTCTACTCTGCTCTACTCTGCTCTACTCTGCTCTACTCTGCTCTACTCTGCTCTACTCTGCTCTACTCTGCTCTACTCTGCTCTACTCTGCTCTACTCTGCTCTACTCTGCTCTACTCTGCTCTACTCTGCTCTACTCTGCTCTGCTCTGCTCTGCTCTACTCTGTTCTACTCTGTTCTACTCTGTTCTACTCTGTTCGACTTTGTTCGTCTGTATCCTGCTCTGTTCTGCTCTAATCTACTCTACTCAACTCTACTTGACACTATTCAACTCTACTCGACTCTGTTCGACTCTACTCGACTCTGTTCGACTCTACTCGACTCTGTTCGACTCTTTTCATTTTCAATTCTATTCTACTTTACTCAACTCTACTCAACTCTACTCGACTCTACTCGACTCTACTCGACTCTACTCGACTCTACTCGACTCTACTCGACTCTACTCGACTCTACTCGACTCTACTCGACTCTACTCGACTCTACTCGACTCTACTCGACTCTACTCGACTCTACTCGACTCTACTCGACTCTACTCGACTCTACTCGACTCTACTCGACTCTACTCGACTCTACTCGACTCTACTCGACTCTACTCGACTCTACTCGACTCTACTTGACTCTACTCGACTCTACTCGACTCTACTCGACTCTACTCGACTCTACTCGACTCTACTCGACTCTACACGACTATACTCGACTCGACTCGACTCTACTCTACTCGACTCTACTCGACTCGACTCGACTCGACTCGACTCTACTCGACTCTACTCGACTCTACTCGACTCTACTCGACTCTACTCGACTCTACTCGACTCTACTCGACTTTTCTCGACTCTAATCGACTCTTTTCGTTTCAATTTGACTCTTTGCAACGCTATTTGACCCTATTCGACTCTTTTCGATTCTATTCTATTCGATTCTGTTCGACTCTATTCTATTATGTTGACACATCTGCCAGGCCTCCCGCGACAGCCCATTTTCTAATTTAATATATTATTTTAGCTGTTTGTCTTGCACCTAGCATTTTCCTCGCTGTAGTGAGGTGAAAAGTTTTGTGTTGCGCACGGCAGCAAAGTTATTTGGCGTCTCGTACTTTTGAAACCTTCGCTACGCTCAGGATTCTATACAAGTACTCTCGCCAAAAAATCACTTTGCAGCCGATTAGGACCAAACCACTTTATTACCCAATAAAATTGCTCGTTTCAAGATGTTTTAAAACATATGTAACACAAATACGATACTCTATCCTAATGCAATACAAACAGGGTTGCAACTCCGCTAGACTCGCCGATAGAAGATCGTCAGCCGTGGCCTTTACGGTTCAGATTTACGATCGTCAGCCGTTGGTAAGCCCCAATATCCCATAGCATCATACGAATTAACAACGCTCCGCGCCATTATCGCGTTCTCTCTGTCGCTCTTACACGTAACCCGCTACTTGTCTCATTCGTGTAAGTGGCGAAGCGGCAGCATCGTAACAGTTGATTTAGAGTAAAATTAATTTTATTATTTAAAAATGAAAAGACACATCTTTCCTGGCTTTCACAGTCGTCCCGATGTATGTAATTCGCTTTCATAAGATGGCATTTTTGATTAATTTATCATGTTTCGGAAGTCGCGTGTATTTACATGTTGCTTCGTTGCGTCGCTGTTTGGGACTAAGTCGACACAAGCTGATTAGCTTGTGTTTGATTTGCCATGCAGAGCGGGGTACAACGTATCTTCCTCAGTTTATTTATAACATAATTGGTCGGGGGTGTTTGATTTGGGTTGGTACATCCTCCAAAAAGGGGGCAACTGAATATCTCGCCTTATTAGATCCGATTTCTATTATTATTTTTATTTTAGAGGTAACTGTATATTGGTGTCATAAAATTTGGTGATGATCTAATGAGGATCTTCGGCGTGATAAGCAGAATAGCTCGTCATAATGCAGTAAATCATATGGCCTTAGTGTAAATCCCTTAAAGACCCAAGTTATTGTAATCGGTAGTTCAAGACTAATATCTAAGATTGACTGGTTTCATCTCCCACAAGTTCTTTTCGTTGGCACACATATCAAAATAAGTGAAACTGTTAAAAACTTGGGTGTGTATTGATAGACAGCTATCTTGGGGCCCTCAGTTAAGTGAGGTAAGCCGTAAAGTTTATGCGTCAGCGGGTTCACTTAGAAGACTGCGTAATTTTCTTCCCACTACCACCAAACTTGCTCTAGCACAGTCTCTTCTGCTGCCATTACTCGACTACGCCGACGCCTGCTATTTGGACTTAACCGAAGAACAGCAAAATAAGCTAGAGCGCTTACAAAACTTTTGCATTCGGTTTGTTTTTGGCTTACGCAAGTATGACCATGTATCTGATTTTCGCACAAAGCTCAAATGGTTACCAATCCGACGTCACCAGGATACTCATGCCCTCTCTCTTCTGTACAGTGTCCTATTTTATCCCCTCCCTATCTCAAAGAGCGATTTGAGTTCCTTCATCTTTCCCATTCCCGTATTCTTCGTTCCACCAATACTCTGCAGTTGAAAGTGCCTGACCAATCTACGATGTGTTATCACAACTCTTTTACTAAACGGGCTGTAAGGCTGTGGAATGCTTTGCCCATCAATATTGGAAAAGCTAAGTCGATAGCTGTCTTCAAAGACATGGTGAAGAAGCACTACTTGTCATAAAGCTGGATACTATGTTATTCATACATCATTTATACACTATTCCTTTGTGAACATGCTATTTATTTGTGTATTATATTATAAATTTGCCAATATATATGTTATATTATTTAATTATAGTATATATATTTATGTGTTTAGCAAAATTTATAATAACACATATGTAAGTATGTATACAAATATTAAGTTATATAGTTGTTTTTATTTATCTATTAACTTTTTTGTTCCAAAGTAAGTCTCCATCACTGACCGAAATGTTTATTTTATATTCCTGTCCATCCAAAGGTTGCCTGTAAGAAATTGCAAATAGCGATAAGGCCGCCTACTGTACAACATTAGATTTTATGTGTTATGTTGTTTTTTTATTGTAATGTGTTCAATAAAGAGTTATTGTATTGTATTGTATTGTAAATTGCTCACTTTTAGGTTTATACCAGTGGAATCATCCCTTTACCTACCTACTTAGGTAGGGATTGATGGAGCACCTGGGTTATTAATTTGAGTTTTTCAATAAGGTCACTACATGGTGCTAGTGTGCACCGCTATCACGTAGAACACATAATAATACTACGTATAGAATGCATACTGTCCCTCCACCAATTGGGGCTTCCTCACCTCGCCACTGATTATGAGTTGCTGATATGAGCACGGGCGCGTCATACGCGCGCGTCGCGACGACGCAGCAAGACGGTTATTTTAACCAGACTGCGCAACGCAAAGGCCCGGTAATGTGTTTATCAGCCTATGTATGTATGTATGTATGTATGTATGTATGTATGTATGTATGTATGTATGTATGTATGTATGTATGTATGTATGTATGTATGTATGTATGTATGTATGTATGTATGTATGTATGTATGTATGTATGTATGTATGTATGTATGTATGTATGTATGTCTGTTCCTTGGTGGTACTATATAGACCAAACAGATGTTGATGATTCTTACGTTAAATAATCGTTTTGTCATAATCTTGCAAGTGCTACTAAAGATGGCAATAACCAGACGCCATATTGAGAAAAAGAAAAAAAGTTAAGTCGACGAACTTTGTCAAGTGTGGAGTATCGTTGAATAGGTAAGTATTTGAAAATCATCATCTTTTTATTTTATATTTCAAATGATCATTGAGGATCTATAACGATTTAAAGTTGGATATAAATTAAAAAATTAAAATTATCCATAAATTATTATAAAAACAAAAAACCCAAACCAAATTTTAATTAGTCAAACAGAGGCAAACGCTTTAGATTTTTTATTATGAAATATAAGATGCAGTCGTGCCGCTAGATTATTTCAAAAAAGTTTGTGCTCTACGAACAGTAGACCTCGCCTACTGTTCGTAGAGCACAGACTTTTTACTACTAGTATTTTATGAATCTAATAATGTAGCCAAAGCAATACAACCTGGTAGGTCGCACAGAGGCACTAAAGACTAAAGTCGATCGTTGTCTACACAGATATTATCAAAGTATCGTAACTTTTTATTGTGGGTAGGTCTCACCTTCTCCTGAGAAGCGTACTCTGGCTGGCTACCATGGCACGAACTGTCAAAAGTGTAGTCTGCGAAGTATCGACGTGTTCTCTCTCTACTGTCTCCAGCTCCTGACACGCTTACCTTAGCAAAAATACATAAGTGTACTTACTATTATTTATATTATGTACATATGTGAGGCAGAAATCTAATGTAGGTAGTCTCAGTGTACATAATTATGCAGAGATCTAATGTAGGTAGTCTCAGTGTACATAAGTATGCAGAGATCCCTGTAGAATTATCATTTATTATGTGCCTATATATAACATGTTATTATAATAAGAACAGCTCTGCTGTGATCTAAAATAAATCTTTTTTTGCGTCAGTCTGTAAATAGTACCTAATACTTGTGAGAACTTTGGATTTTAAAATCTTGCTCTCGCGTGGAACTGCGCTGGTAGCAGCGCCCTCAAGACTGAACCATATGTGTAACAAATACTAATTATTACACATAATATGCCGGAACGGAACATTGCACTTATTATTGGCACCACTACTACTACTTACTTGACGGTAGTAGTTAAATACTTACTTTCATGTTAGTGATTGTGACTGTATGTGCATCGGCCACATCCACGACTGGAACTCGGTCTTTTTCCGATCTCAGCTCCCTGAAAGTATTCACACGTTAATCTAATGAATATATACCTACATAAGTAATTGTACCTACTAACTCAGGTAAGTTGCTATCTATTCTTTCTGGAAATACCCACTGATGGGACCGATGCGGTTGGTTTTAGGGAATATGATATGGTACCGTACCTAGTAGGTATTACCAATCTAGGCAAGTATAGGTTATTTAAGTACCTAGGTACCCACTACACCTACACTACACTGGGCAGTGTTACAGTCATTACAGCGGTGCCAGATTGACTACCGGTACATCGGAGTGTTGGAGTGTTTGTATAACAAGGCCTCCACGACTGTCCGTCTATGTGTCTCCGTTTCAGCTTGGATAAAAATGCTTTCGTATGTCCTGTGGATGTCCGGCTGTTCTCCACTACAGGTCGCATTTCTCTACCGCTTCTCGTGAAATTTTGTGAGCTGGTTCGAATTATCGAATAGGGTCACAAAATCTCACGAGAATAAAAAAACAACTGATAATTTGAACAAGTTTTTTTTGTCGATTCAATTTGTATAAGGACCGCGCACTTTAACCACAGTAGGTACTTTAGATAGTAGAATTATATGTAGGTACCTACTGTGGTTAAGATGCGTGGTGCGTGCTCGTTAAAGATGAGGTCTACCAGCTCACGGAGCCACTAGTAATTATTTTATTTTACAAAATGTTAGACAAGTTGGTTGTCTTCTTTGCTTGCCATATTCCTACCCAGGGCCGGTTTATCCATTTTAGGCAGTGGGGCCCCGGGTGGGGTGGGGGGGGCGAAACATTTTTGTTAGAATATTTCCTTGAGTGAACATTTTTATTTGAAGACTAGCTGTACCTGCGGCTTCGTACTCGTGGTCATTTCTCTATGTTAAAAGAACTCTTTTACTATTCCAAGACCTAAAATACCAATATAACAACATTTAATCAAAATTCCTTCAGCCGTTAATTTTTTTTTATCGATCACTCGGCTTCTCATTGGATTGAGATAATAAGTACACCAGTTTTTAAGTCTAACCCTAAGTAATCTAACAGTGAAAACCGCATCGCAATCGATCCAGTAGTTTTTACGTGATGCGTGAACAGACTAACGAACAAACACGAATTTTATAAATGATTTATTTTTTAGTACACCAGTTGTTTTTTTTTAAATATCTTCCTTTTACAGATTTTTTGGTACTTACTGCTTTATTATAAGTATAGATGCCCTTCACTTTTGGGCAGAATAATAAAAACACGTGTTTTATTACATTATTTTAATCATGCCTATAAAACAGTACTGTGACATACCTACTGACTGACTGACTGACTGACTGACTGACAGACAACGCCCAGCCTAAACCGGTGGACCTAGGTACTTGAAATTTGGAGAAATATTCCTTGAATATCATAGAGGTGAACTACAGAAGTAAGAATAAACCGTAAAACATGAATACCAACTCCAAATAAAATACTTCTTTCCTGCGGGGATCCTTTAATTTACCGGTATGAAAAGTATCCAATGTCCTAGCTCGTAGTATGAACTCAAATCATGCCAAGTTTCATTTGAATTCAATCAGTTGTTTCGGCGTGATGCGCGTCGAAAATACAGACAGACAGACAGACAAACAGACAACAGATAAAAATTAAAAAAAAGTTTTCTTCAGTACGAATAATAAAACAGCCTCAAAAAAATTACTGAATATCTTCAATGTACAGAATTTGGACCCATATCCCGCAGGAACCCTTTATTTTTTCGGTATAATAAGTAATTTCAATTTTTACTAATCATATAAACTATGACTGTGCCAAGTTATCAAAATCCGTGCAGTAGTTTCAGCGTGATATGTGTTCTTTTAAATAACTTTCAATCCCTATCCTGCGGGAACCCTTTAATTTATCAGAATGAAAAGTATCCATTTTTTTTAAAGTTTTGGCTTCAGTATGAAATAAAGAACAGCATCCAAAAAAATACAATATAACTTCGATGTAAAGAATTTGGACCCCTATCCTGTAGGAACCCTTTATTTTTTCAGTAAAAACGTATCCTTAGTTTTTAGCCATCATATAAATTATGACTGCCAAGTTGCATCAAAATCTATAGTTTCAGCGTGATAAGTATTCGTTGAAATAACTTTCAAACCCCTATCCTGCGGGAACCCTTTAATTTTTCGGGATGTAAAGTATCCTATGTCCTACCTCGTAGTATAACTCAAATCTTGCCAAGTTTCATTTGAATTCATTTAGTAGTTTCGGCGTGATGTGCGTCCAAGATATAGACAGACAGAAGACAAACAGACAGACAGAAAGACAAAAGAAAAAAGTTTTGGCTTCAGAACGAATATAGAAAAGCCTCCAAAAAAAATTAAAAATATCTTCAATGTACAGAATTTGGACTCCTATCTCACAGGAACCCTTTATTTTTTCGGGATATAAAGTATCTTCAATTTTTACCCATCATATAAACTATGACTGTGCCAAAGTGCATCAAAATCCATCCAGTAGTTTCAGAATGGTAAGTGTTTTTTTAAGTAAACCCCTAACCTGCGGGAACCGTTTACGTTTTCGAGATGAAAAGTATCCTATGTCCTACCGCGTAGTATGAATTCAAATCATACCAAGTTTCATTTAAATTCATTCAGTAGTTTCGGTGTGATGCCTAGCCAAGATACAGACGGACAGACAGACAGACAAAAATGAAAAAAAAACAGTTTTGGCTTCAGTATGGAATAAAGAACATAATCCAAAAAAAAACAATATATCTTCAATGTACAGAATTAGACCTACTGTTTTATTATAAGTATAGATTTGTATGACCGAATAACACTCAATGACAATATTATTCTTTGTTTTTTTTTTTATATTACATTGTCATAATTTCTAGACGTTTAAACACATTTCAAATTATTAGGTTAATACACAGATTAAGTCTGATACTTAATATGTGGGTTAATATTATATTTTAAAGCGGCAATTTTAAACCAGGAAACGGCACGACAAGGTTAGCTTTTTTAACGCAACATTGCCAAAAAACGCCTACATAAGGTTGGCAGTCTGTCCGAACTACAATAATTAATTTCCTAACCTACAATTTAAATCCAAATTAAATAGTTTATTGGAATTACTTTGGTTTTGTAATGGGGTTAATTGTCTTGCCCCACATTCTTGCCATTTTAATCGTTAGTTAGCAATTTTAAGTTGTCACCTAATGATTAAGAAAATATATTATAATGAAAATATAATTGCAAGTGGATTCATTGCCTTCGGTAATCAAACGTCAAAACACGAAAACGAAGTTGTGAACGTAACTACACGAAATTAAAAATAATCACAGAACGGAGTTTTATTGGCTAAAATAGCGATTGAAAATGATATATTGGAAAACGTTAACCTTCAAGAAGAAGTTAACGATTTTGCATTAAAAAAATGGCCATTGCAGGACGTCTGGCAGACGTATAAACATAAAAAAATAAAATAACTAAAACAACGAGCAACGTTTTGCACCGTGCGCTCTCGTTGATCTACTGTAAATCAGCAAACTTATCTATACCTATTTTTCGGCCTAATACAATAAGGCTGGTTGACTAACGGGAGACCATTAGGCCACAAGTCTGTGGTACTAGAATTAAATTCCCAACTGAAGTGTTTAAAATGTTGTAAATTATGCACATTAAAAAAAAATGTGATGGCTTATAACTTGAATATGGCCGAGCTAAGGTGGAAAGAGCCGAAGCAAGCGAAGCGTCGCTAGGCCGCTCGATTGCCAGGCCAAGTGTCGGCTTTACCCCCATGCCGTACCATTAGATATTTTCACATTTAAAGTTAGAAGAGTAAATACCTAGTTGAAAATATTGTACTTTATAAAACGGCTAGCTGTGCCCGCGGCTTTGCCCGTGTGGTCATTTCATTTAAAGGTAGCCCATACGTGTTATTCCAGGACCAAAAGTACCTTTTTAGTGTATTTATATATCTACAAAATTATTTCAGCCGTCAAATAGTTTTATAACGATTGCTCAGCATCTAATCATCGTATTAAGGTTTTTATACGCTTTATTATACGCTTTATATTAGCTTCACTTGTATGTTTGTATGTTTGTAACCGACTCCTTTGGACGCTATTTTGACCCACTTTAAACGGTCAGATTTCATTCAAATTTTGCACACCTGTCGAAGACCGATGACAATGCAATAATTCGATGAAAAAAACGTAGAAAATAAATAATAGTTTAAAAAACTAAAAAACACGCTTTTTATAGAAAAGTAAACTAAAAAATAGAAAATAAACTTTAATAGTGTAAATAAGAAAAAAATGTTTCATTTAAAAAAAGCGTGGGGTGCTTCTCATATCTGTCAATGAAATATTTGTAACTATTGACCCATGCACCCCACGTTTTTTTTTTGAAATAAAAGTTTTTTTTTCTTATTTACACTATTAAAATTTTATTTTCTATTTTTTAGTTTACTTTTCTATATAAAGCGTGTTTTTTAGTTTTTTTAAACTATTATTTATTTTAATCAAACCCTAAGCTATCAAACAGTGAAAACAGTCGCAATCGGTCCAGTAGTTTTTACGTGATGCGCGAACATACAGACAAACAAATAAAGCAGACACGATTTTTTTTAATATTATATTCTTGTTCAGTAGCTTTTTTAAAGTTCCATAGACCATTTTTTTATTATATAGAAATTATATTATTCTTTGTACAGACTTTTTCGTTCTTATTGCTTAATTATAAGTAAAATTTCATAAAAAAATACGCATTATTTTCCTTTCGTGTTTTTTTTATTGAATAGTGATTGCATGTAATTAAAAGTTAAATTACTATAAGTCACTAAAATCTATTGTTAATCAAGCACTCATAAAAGTGCGCTTATTTTAAATTTAAAATTAATAATAAACTGCATGATCCTAAGCAACTCTGGAAAAACATTAAAAATACATTGCTACCTCAATCAAATTCTGAATTACCCAGCTATTTTGATGACGCGAACAAAATCAATGGTAATTTTTTAGAGATATCGGGTATGACAAACGTATCCATTTCGCACCGTACATACTTTGAATATCACAGTTATGGCAATAAAGTCTTTCATATTGAGCCGGTCAGTTTTGATAGAATCATTAAGATAATTCAAACACTAAAATCAAATGCAGAAGGTTGTGACGCTATTAGCCTGGATATGCTAATTATGACGTTTCCTTACACACTGGACCTAATAAAGGTACTTATAAATAAGTCTATTAGCACTTCTACTTTTCCTGATATGTGGAAACTCGCTATTGTGCGTCCCCTTCCTAAGATCTCAAACCCGACTGAATTGAAAGACCAATTAGCATTTTGCCATGTTTGTCGAAAAATCTTGAAAAAGCTGTTTGCGCACAACTCTCACATTTTCTCGAGAAAAATGTCATTTTGCTAAAGGAACAGTCAGGGTTCAGAAAGGGACGTGGCACTGCTACTGCATTACTCGACGTGACGGACAATATACTATGTGCCCAAGATGTAGGCATGTGCACAATCCTAGTTTTGTTAGATTTTTCGACTCTTTAAATATAGACCTCATGATGTCGAAACTGCAATATTATGGTTTCGATACTCCAGCTTTACAATAGTTCAATAGCTATCTTAGTAACCGTTATCAGTACGTGAAGCTTAACCGATATGATGGCTCGACTTTGGCATCAGATAGAATTGCTGTAAGAAGAGGGGTACCTCAAGGATCTATTTTAGGACCAATTCTTTTTATTTTGTATTCGGCAGACTTACGAAACCATATAAAACACTGCAAGTTACACTTTTATGCTGACGATACTCAGGTGTACATTTCATGCAAGCCCACCGAGATCGATAGTGCCATAGTCAAGCTAACTGAAGATCTCACTAGTATAGCCTGCTGGTCCAATAAAAATTGTCTGCTGCTCAATCCCTTAAAAACTAAATATATAATTTTCGGCAATAAACATCAACTTGCTCAAATAAACTCATCGCAGAATGTTATGCTCATGGATAAATCCATTGAGCGGGTATACGAAGCTCGCAATCTCGGCTTGCTCATGGATTGCAACTTGCGTTATGAACAACATGTAGCAAAGTCAATACAAAATTGTTTTTATAAATTAAAAGTTCTTTAGACTTGCGTATCCAACTAGTGGAGTCTCTAGTGTTGTCCAAATTTAATTATATGGATGCGGTTTTTGGCCCCAGACTTCTAGCACGGACAGAAAAACTCATACAAAGAGTACAAAACGACTGTGCTCGTTTTTGCTTTCAAATTCCGTATAGAGCTCATGTGACCTCAACAAACATTCTATTCTTAAAATGAAGCATCGTCGCAAGTTACACCTGGCTTGTTTACTTTTTGGTGTCCTAAAACATAAACAGCCTTCTTATCTATATGAGACATTGTCCTGGATATCCATCCACAGGTCCCATGAATCTCGACAGTGCGCATCTCGGCTCTCCTCGCAACGCCATAGTTCAGCCGTTTTCAGAGGCAGTTTTCGCTACGCTGCTACCAAATGCTGGAATAACATCCCGCCGCCAGTGAGGAACTTGCAAAATGTTCATAGTTTTAGAATTAAACTCAAATATTTTTTTCCACTCATCAGCAGCGAGAGGAAACTCTTAAATTTGATACGAGCGCAATATAAATAATCCAAACCTTAAAATTGATTGTTATCCCTACTTTGTTTTTACTCCCTTTGTCGTCACAAGTTACCGTTGTGTAATCTTGTGGTACTGTAGTTATATGTTACTGGTGTATTATTGTCATATATGTTGCTTTTTAACTTATAAGCTTTAATTTTTAGCTCCTTACTTGTTAGTTTTGTATAATGTAATTTTATTATTATTTTTAATATCAGTTTGTTTAATTTAGTTATTGTCTATATTTTTATGCAGCTGTGCATGTGTGTATGACCGTGACATCACCTGACGGCTCCAAAGGAAGATCAGCGTTGGTTGACAACCAGCATTATGCTGAGTTGGGGCCGATTTGTGACCTACTCATGCAAATTTTTATTTTCTTTTGTGTTGTTTGTCGCAAATAAAGTTTTTTCTATTCTATTCTATTCAAAAGTTAAATTGCATTGTGGTAGAAAAATTAAGTTTTAGGATGTTAGGTAACGAGAAGGGCCTCAAGACGCGCATTGCCTAGGGGCCCCGATATGGTTAATCTGGCTCTATGCCTACCTAATGTAAATATATATATGGTATGTAAATACGGTCTAAATTAGTTCTATGTAAGTACTAAGACCAGATACCTATTTCTTAAAAAAAACTACTTGGATTTACATTAGTAAGTGAACTCACCTCTCAGTAAACGGTCTGACTCTTATTGCTAATTTAACGTTAGACATTTCGGCACTAAGAACGATAACTAAGTAAATAAATTATTATTCTTTAACGAGCATCTAAGATGTTAAAACGTACGCACTATGAGGGAACCGGCACTGGACAGATCTATTTTCATCCAACGGTTCCTGCCTCTTCCTGATGCACATTGGGGAAGTTTACGGGACCAAAAATAGCAGCACGTCCTATTATTACCCACAAGTATATAGCGAAGTAAAAGTAATATGCGTAAAACTATAGACATCCGGTACCGACGTAAAGGGGGAGAGGAGGGGGAGGAGAGAGGGGGGTGGGGAGAAGTCCCCCTCGACCACCCCCCTGTCCAGGAGATGTACCTATAGTTTTTGAGTTATGAACTTTTTACTAAAATAGTAGTAAGTACCTATATTAAAAAAACAGTTTTAAGCGACTAAAAAGGCGTAACAGGTTATTAAATATTAGTTGTTTGGAGCGACCAAACAGATGATTAAATTAACTTTGGCGTTTGCCGGCCGCTCCCGCGGCACGCTCGCTTCGCTCGCTCGGCTCGCACAGTGTGTAGACATGACTATTATTAGTCATGTAGAACATGACTAATAATAATATAGTCAACCTACCCTACCCTAGACTTTTTTTTTTTGCCCAATAGAATCTTCATCTTCAATATACTTTCTGGCGAAAGCAGTGGAAAAGAACACATTCTACTACTTTATAATTTTATTTACAGCGGCTAATCAGCCGATTTTTAATAAATTCAAAACAAAAATATCTCATAAACTAAGCGTCTCCGCTGGGGGATGGGGTACTAGGGGGTAGCTCTAAACCTCCCCCCTCTCCACCCTCTCACCCCCTCCCCCTCCCTCTCAATTCCTGCCCCCTGGATTCTACACTCAACCCTATCTCATCAACAAAACGTCTCCTGGCAAGGGGAGTTGGGTCGTGGGGGACTCCCCCTCCCTCCCCCTCTACGCCGGTACCGGATCGCTATAGCCAACCCTTATGAAATAAAGTAACTAGTTATTGTGGTTTTGGTTACATATTTTATGTTCGCTGTGTTGTAATCTTTTAATGTAGGTATTCGGTGGTCGGTTGAGGGAAAGTTGGTACCTCTGATAGCGAATTTTACTCAAAGGAAACATTCCTATTTAAAATTAATGATAAAATAAATGCATTCAAAGATGAATAGAACCGACTTAAAGGCCAAAAACATTATCCATCAGGTAAATTACCTATCTTGTAGCAATAAGATTTTCATTATCATTAGAATCGATAAATCTGATTGCAACGATCGATTAGAGAAAGAATGAAATATAGCATTTTATCAATTCAATGGGACATGGGAAAAATACACAGTTACTACCTACGTACATCAGTTACAACCTACGTACAAAGTGCATTTTTATTCATATATATTTAGTTAATTACATAGTATTTAAATAATTTTTTGGTTAGGTACTAATTAGTTTTCTAGTTTTCAACTTTTCTTGCCCCAATTTCATTTCTTTTTAAGCGACTTCAGAAAAGGAGACAGTTAGATGTTCGACTGTATATAGGTTTTTTTATGTATGTCGGTCGATATCTCCGTCAATTGCGGACCGATTTTGAAAATTCTTTTTTTGTTTGAAAGGGTATACTCTCCCATATAAATTGTATCAAAATTGATTCAGCAGTTTTTCGACAATAAATAGTTTTTTGTCTAAATCCATTCGATTTTGTGTTTATATTGCCTTGATTTTGTGTTTATCTCCAAGATTTCTCAACCGATTTCAATGGTTGTTTTTTATTCAAAAGAATAAACTTTCCGTGTAGTCCCATATAAACTTTATCAAAATTGGTTCAGTAGTTTTATTAGAAAAAATATTTGTTTTATAGTTTATGTTCTCTAATGTCTTGGGATTTCTGAACCGAATTAGATGATTGTTTTTACTTGATTAAGAAGACCTCTAGTGTGGTACTGTATATTTTTTTTCAAAATTGGTTTAGTATATTTAAACAAGCTTTAATTTAATTCACTGTGCTATAACGTTTAGGACTGGATTGCAAGTCAATTTAAAAAAATTCAAGGACGTCCAAAGATGCTGAAGTGTTGCACACGGGTGTAGTTCTGATGACAATTAAAAAACTACAGTAGTAGTAGTAGTCAAAGGAACTACACAATCGGATGATGGAATCCCTTTCGATTTTGGGCTCATTTGGCTTGTCTTGATGAGTTCTCTAGTTTAATGTGGTATCCATGGTCTGATGATGGAGCCGGAAGGTAGTTATAGGTACTCAACAACAAAATGATGGTACCCATTCGAGTTTGGGCTCACTTGGTTTTTTTTGATGAAATCGCAAGTGTTATGTGATATCCAGGGTCTGATGATGGAGCTGAAGGGTAGTCAAAAGAACTCAACAACAAAATTATGGAACCCTTTCATTTGGTTTGTCATGATGAGTTCTCTAGTTTTATGTGGTACCCAGGGTCTGTCTGATGATGTAGCCGGAAGGTAGTCATAGGAACTCAACATTCAAATAATGGAACCCCTTCGAGTTTGGTTCATTGGGTTTGTCTCTGGTCTAATGAGGTACCGAAGGTCTGATGATGGAGATGGAGTCATAAGAACCCATTACCCAAACATCAAATGATGAAATCCCTTCGATTTTAGGCTAAATTGATTGGTCTTGATGAGGTCTTAAGTGGTACTGGTGGTGTCGTGGTGTCGTCGATTGCTTTAAAAAAGGACACATACATCATTACAGCATTTACAACTTATAAATCAATTTGTTTTGGGTTTATGTTTATCCTCATATCTACGAGATGTGTAACCATTTTTTATAGAGTTCCATTTCATTCCAGTGAAATCATAGATAATTTTCGTCAAAACTAATTCAGTTGTCATATCTGTAGGTTTATTCATCCTTGGTTTTAATTTACCAATGCTTTGAGTCTAAAGTGATTGAGTGTCTACTATTTTCGACTTCAGAAAAGGAGACGGTTATGTGTTCGGCTGTATGTATGTTTTTTCTTTTGATGTAGGTTTAGCAGTTTTTCGAGAATAAATAGTTTTGTTGAGTAAATCCATTCGATTTTGTGATTTGCGATTGCCTTTATTTTGTGTTTATCTCTAAGATTTCTTAACTGATTTAGATGGTATTTTTTTATTCAAAAGGGTGAGTTTTCTGTGTAGTCCCATATAAACTTCATCAAAATTGGTGCAATAGCTTTTTTTAGAAAATCAATTTGTTTTATAGTTTATGTTCTCTAATATCTTGGGATTTCTGAACCGAATTAGTTGATTGTTTTTACTTGAGTAATAAGACCTCTAGTGTGGTACTGTATAAATTTCATCAAAATTGGTTTAGTAGCTTTAAACAAGCTTTAATTTAATTCACTGTGTTTAGGACTGGATTGCAAGTCAATTTTGAACAATTTAAGGACGTCCAAAGACGCTGAAGTTTTGCATCTGGGTGTAGTTCTGATGACAATATGACAATAATCTGATGACGATAGGTACTGTTCTGGCTCAATTGTAATAATTTTATTATTTTTAGTGGCTGTTCACAAAATAACATTTTTATTAAGAAGTAGATTGTTTTTTTTTTTGGAAAATATTTTATCTCTGGCATATATTCTTTCCAATGTTTGCTTAGGCCAATGAAAAGGAAAAAAATATATTTTTCCAAAAAATATTAAATCGTCTTTATAATAAAAATGATATTTTGTAAAATATTGTCAAAATATCTCCATAAGTTGAGGACAGCCTCATAAGAACGTTTTCCTCTAGCTAATACGGTTAATATGGGAAAAAGTTTTTCGCAGTTTCTGGAATATTTAGTACTCAACCCTGTCCCATAGAGACTTTTAAATTTTATAAGAAACAGGATCGATTGGCATCAAAAAAGTGTTTGTGTAAAGTGACCATTATCTTGCTAACTGTATTAGTTCCCAAAATCTGTGAATGCCGTTCAGAATATCTCATTAAGTTATGGAAGGTCTCCTAGGAACGTTTCCCTGAAGTTGTAACAGTTAAGGTACCTGCCCTTACTGACCCGTCTCAAAATATATTTTCGAAAGGTGCAAATTATACCCTTTCATTTGATATCAAACATGAAACCATAGATACTTTTTTATTCTCTTCTTTATGTCCTCTAGAGGGCGCGATATTTAATTTAATGGACGTCACAGCGATAGCCTATAGCTTAGAATATTTACGCTGCCCTAGGGCTATAGCGTTATAATTTCTCTGAGCCTATAACCAGCGGAACCTCATTTGTCAAATTATGATGATTAGTTTAGTAGTTATGAGGAAACAGCTGAACATACATACATACATACCCACACACATACATACATACATACATACATACATACATACATACATATATACATACCGGTTAAACCTCCTTTTTTTGCTTCGCGGTAGTCGGGTAAAAAATCTAATCAAGTCACAGTCAAAGTCACGATTCAGTAAAGTGGTGGCGCTTTACTGAGTTCCAAGAGGCGCGTTCACTTACTACGTTCGAGGACGCACAGATCACACGAAATCGTTCACGGCGTCGTCGGGCGTTCGCCTGGGTCATCCGAAAAATAGTACGGGAGGAGAGGAATAGTATGAAACTGACACTTGTCAGTTCTATGTGGACGTCCAAAGTCGTTCACTAACTTCGGATGATCGAGCGATAATCGCACGGATGATTCGAGCTTAGTAAGTGAACGCAGCCAAGGAGTTACGGAGAGAACATGAAATGGCAACTTCTTTTTGCGTTTTATGATTTTAACATTTGCACTCTAACGAACACTTAATGGCTAATATTCCACCGAAGAAACATAACTCAAAGCAAAACTACGTCTTGAATTCGTTTTCTCGTCGAAAATCCCAAAATGAAGTTAACAGTTTGACTTTGATGTTTGGCTGAATGGAAATTCCTTTCTTGGGCCCGTTCACATAAACGTTCGAGGACGCGCGGATCACCCGTGCGTACACTCGAAATCGTTCACGGCGTCGTCCGGGCGTTCGCCTAGGTCATCCGAAAAATAGTAGTGGAGGGGAGGAATAGTATGAAACTGACACTTGACAGCTGTCAGTTGTATGTGGACGTCTAAAGTCGTTCACTATCTCCAGATGATGGAGCAATAATCGCACGGATGATTCGAGCGTGTAAGTGAACACAGCCCTTGACTTTGACATTTTCGCCGAATTTCGCCCGTAAATCTGTCACGGAGGAAAAGCGCGGGAAACCTTGAATTAGGCGGGCTTGCAATTTTTTGAAAAATAATTATTAATTGTAATAAAGTGGGCAGGAGAGTTTAAATCTGTAAGTAATATTCATTTAATCTATTTTTTTCTTATTTATTAGTGTACATATCTTTTGGTAAGTCTCTTTGCTGATTTTTGCCAGAATGGAGGAGCCCCCCGATCCGGAGGGTTCACAAGTTCCTCCGGCGTCATGTTTTGTAACTGTAATGTCTAATGAGTCGGGCATGGAGACTGATGGCTCCGTGATCTCTGTACCAGGTCGTCCAGTAAAACATAGTCGTACGAGCAAGACATGCAGGAATTGCAATAAGCGTAGGTGTAAACGCAACTCTTCAGAGCAGAGAGACACTGATTGCATCTGTGATTCAATCGTTACTATTAGTGAGAAAAGTACTGCCTCTGTGGTTACCAATACTAACCCACTTCCTGAAATGGCCCCCACTATTATTAATGACACCACTCCATCACAACCTCTTCCCACTGCCACACCGGTAGGCAGAACATCTTACGAAGCTACGGATGTGGCTCCTTACATTGTACATGTACAGAAAGTGCTTACCAGTCCAGAGGACAATATAACCCTCCATCCTATTGCTTTCGGTAAATTCCTTCAAAAGCAAGGTTTTAGAAATATTGTAAATGGCAGTCTAAAAAGAATAGGACGAAACAGGATTTCCCTTGCATTTACTCATGCTGAAAATGCGAATGCATTTATAAGCCATAACAGTTTAAATAAACAAAAAATAAAAGCATTCATTCCAACTTTCCATGTAACCCGTATGGGCCTTGTACGTGGAATCCCAGCTGAATGGTCCCCTGAGGAAGTTACAGAAAACATTAATGTGCCCATAGGTTGTGGAAAGATCCTTAAAATCAGGCGGTTAAATTACAAAACAAATGAAGGAGGAACCCTTACTTGGAAGCCCTCACAAACAGTAGTTATCACTTTTGATGGACAGGTCCTACTAAAAAGAATCTATGTATGTTACAATGCACTATCAGTTGAGCTCTATAGTTATCCAACTATTCAGTGTTACAATTGTTGTCGTTTTGGTCACACCAAAGTCCAGTGCAGGTCCAAACCTCGCTGCTATAAGTGTGGCCAAGCACACATTGCTGACAGTTGTAATATTGAAGGAGATTGTGCATCCTGTTGCCTTTGTTCTGGGTCTCATTTTGCAACTAGCAAATGTTGCCCGGAGCTTAATAGACAAAAGCGAATTAAACAATCCATGGCTGAATGTTGTGTATCGTATTCTGAAGCAAGTAAACTCCATCCACCTGTTTCCAAATCATATGCAGATGTAACTGCAGCCAGCCAACCAACCCCTATAATAGGTAAAATTCCCCCTCCATCTTCATCCAATATGTCTTATAAAAAAACAATAATGTTGAAACCACGTTCACCGCGTCAGTCCTCCAATGGATATGACCGAGTGGCCCACCAAGAACCTATAAAAGAATATGATATACCACCTCCAGCCAAAGGACGTGCGTTACAATCAAGTTCCTCTAACAATGAGGAACAGTCTTTGACTGAAATCATAATGTTGTTAATTAGTATTATTTCTCAGTCCAACATCATAAAACCGAACCACACTGCCCCTATGATTGAAATGTTGAACAAAATAATACAAATCCATTATGGATTTACACCATCAAATAGTAAATCACAATAATCACGCTTTGGCGGTTCCACTGCACTCACGTGGTGGTGCAGTGGAACTGCCGAAGTGTGGTTAGTAAAAAATATGAAGTTAGTTACTTAGCCAATAAATATGAGCCATCCGTAATTTCTCTGACTGAGACCTGGCTTAAACCAGGCTCCGTCTTTAAATTAGGTGGTTACACCTGTCTTCGTGAAGACAGAAGTGACGGGTATAGTGGAGCAGCTTTACTCATCAAAAAAAACTGTATATAAAACCTATTCTTCTTCCACAACATTCTGAATCTTGTATTGTAGCAGCTGTTATTGTAGATATTTGTTTTGTATATATATATATTCCCTACCCATCTTCTCAAATATTTCAGCAGTTAAATCAGATACTTAACTTACTTCCTTAACCATTCCTTATATTAGGTGACTTCAATAGTCACCATAGATTGTGGGGTAGTATAGAATCCAATTATAATGGAGAACAAATAGTAGATCTATTAGATCAGCACAATCTTTGCATATTAAATACAGGTGTCCCAACACGTCGTACAGGTCCTACTGAAAAATCTAGTGCCGTTGACCTGTCTATAGTCACTTCATCATTAGCATCATACCCTTTCATCTACTTTTGGTAGTGATCATTTTCCTATCCTTATATCCTTCCCTGGAAATAAAATTAAAAAAATGTTTCCTATACCTCGTATGAAATATAGAATAATCACTGATCATTGGGCTAAATATAGGGAACATGTTGAAATTAATCTTCATAACCTACCAGACACAACAGGCAATAACCAACAACGGTCTTCAGCATTAACAAAACTAATGTTAAATGCTGCTGATGTCTCCTTTCCAATTAAAAATGCTTTCAATGGAAAACTACCTTCTGCACCCTGGTGGGACAGTGAATGTACAGATGCTATTAAAAAAAGGAAAGTGGCAGAGGTAAATTATAACATAAATATGTCTGAAAAAACTTCAAAAATTTATTAGATTTAATAGCTAACACAAAAAAAAAAAAAAACCTAAAATGGAGCCAGTACTGCACTACCATTGCTCCAAGAACACCATCCTCAGTGATGTGGACTAACATCAAACGATTCCGATTAGGTATTTCAGATACGACGTTCAGCACACTTCCACTAATGATGGTTCACGAGTTCTTAAATAATTTAGCTCCTTCTTTCGTTCCTGAAGAAGAAATAATAAGTCCTCCTCAGTTGTCAGTAACTAGTTGTAATGATTTGTTCATGAATTCGCCTTTTACTCTCACTGAGCTCCAAGGTGCCCTCTCCGGAGTCAGAGATTCTTCCCCTGGCGAGGACGGAATACCATATTCCTTTTTCTCCAATTTAGGAGAAAATAGCTTACGTTATTATTTGGAGGTTATAAATTCTGTAATAGTGACAGGAGACATTCCGTTGTCATGGAAATCTCAGATAGTGTTGCCTGTTTTAAAACTAACCAAAAATCCGTCAGAAGTTACTTCTTACCGTCCCATAGAATTATCACCCGTGGTAACAAAAATAGCCGAACATTTAGTGAAAAATAGATTGGAATGGATTCTAGAAAGCAGAAATTTACTGGCTGGGTCACAATATGGATTCCGAAAAGGTAAAAGCACCTTAGACAGTATTGGCATATTGATTTCTGACGTAAGACTGGCTTTTTCAAACAAAAAGTCAGTTGTAGCAGCATTCTTAGACATAAAATCAGCATATGACAATGTAAGTTTAGCAATTTTAAGATATAAGTTACAGTTATTGGAAGTACCAGATAACCTATTAAGGTTTATTTAATGTCTGGACGCTCGATTAAATTCGATTCATTAAATAGGATAATCTGGAGAGGACTCCCGCAGGGCTCAATACTAAGTCCAATTCGATACAATGTCTACACTTACGACCTAGAAAGTGCATTAAACGGAACTTCAATTATCTTACAATATGCAGATGATGTTGTCATTTATAGTTCAAATCAAAGTGTCGATAAAGCCTGCTCTTCACTTTTAAATGCTCTAAAACACCTTAAAATCTGGTTGGACACTAATTGTCTAGAACTGTCAGTGTCCAAGAGTTGTACACTTTTGTTTACCAGACTACTTATGCCCCCACCTATAACTATAACAACAACGGAGCAACGGAGAAACAACGGAGAGCCCATTTCTATTAAAACTCAAACTAATTTTTTAGGGTTAATTCTAGACTCAAAATTAAATCCAGTTAATTTTTTTCCTTCTCTTTAAAGTTGGTCTACAATGCTCTGATTAGAAGTGTTCTTGATTATGGAACTTTCTTGTTAGAGCCCTGTAGCATGGCTGCGAAGAAGAGATTGGATGCCGTCCAGACTAAAGCCCTTATGATCATAGCCGGTGCTATGAAAAATAGTCCTATAAACGCTTTACAGGTTGAATGTGTTGAACCACCTCTGCAATTACGACGACAGTTTCTGGCAGATAGATTATTTTTCCGTATTTTACAATTTTCAGAACATTATAAAACTAAATCGAATTTCACAACTTATTAACACTTCTCAATATTGGACTCACAAATCTTCACCTCATTTGATTACTAGTTACAATAAATTTAATACAATAAGTGTTCCAACTCACCGTACACCCAATCTTGCATTATTTGAAACTAACTATAAAGCTCTTATAATTTCACCAGATATTCATTTTAACATAGGTATTGTAAAGAGTGATCCATATGCAAACAAGTATTTTAATTCGGTAATTGAAAAACGTTGGAAAATTGGCATCATATTTATAGTGATGCTTCGAAAAATTGCGACAGTGATTGTGTTGGTGTAGGCCTGTTTCATCAACAGTATAACACAGTCGAAAAAATAAAATTTCCTTCACAAACCTCAATTTTCACAGCTGAGTGCTACGGAATATATAAAGCCTTAGAAAACATCGTTATAATGAAACTTAAAAATTCTGTAATTTTCTCTGACTCCATGAGTGCATTACAAGCCCTTTCTAAATTTCCCTTCAAAAGGAATACTATCATTTCTCCTGTAATTGTTATGGCTCGAGAAAAACTTTTCAGCTGCGTAAGCGAGGGTTATTCGGTTTCGTTTGCCTGGATTCCGAGCCATTCTGGAATTAAAGGCAACGAAAAAGCAGATCAACTTGCTAATGAGGCGATGGAGTGTGGAGACTTGATTCCTTTCAAAAATTATACCCACGACCTCGCTGCTCTTCCTAAACTTCATCTCCAACAATCTAGGAGTGAAGCATGGAAGAGTAGCGCCCGCTTAAAAGGAAAATATTATTGTGCCATACAACCCGAAATTCAAGTGAAGCCTTGGTTCTCCAAGGTAAGACTTAGTAAGAGAGCCACATCCGTGCTTATACGTATGCGATTGGGTCACATGTGCAGTCCGGCACATCTTTGTCGAATTCGAATTAATGACTCTCCAAAATGTGAATGTGGAGAAGATGTTGGGGATATTAACCACATCATATTTAAGTGCCCCTTGTACGATAAGACTACGTTTTACAAAGACCTGGCAAAACTTGAAATTCCTTTTCCAACAAATATACAATGTTTACTCCATAACAACTATATTCCTATATAAAAAAGTCTTAATAAATGAATTATTGAAGCTAACGACATAAAATTATAATTTTGCATTATGTATGTATAATATGTTTTATTTTTATACTTTGTTCTATTATTATTACTCACGTATCCTCTCCTTGCTCCTCTGACCATCATTTCCTTTCTCCGATATTTCGTTCTCCAATTTGTTAATTTTGTAAATAGTTACTTTGTTTCCCTCGTTTTAATAATTTAAAAATGAAAAAAAAAGAAAAGAAAGCAAAAGAAAAAAGAACTCTAATTAGAAAAATGAAGAAAACTGGCAAGAAAATGAAAAACCTGACACTGGCAAATACACGAGAAGTGTGACGCCAAATCCTCGAACGAGGAAAAGAAAAAAAAATACTGTCACGTCAATCCAACGCAAGTCAAGGGCTGTGTTCACTTACACGCTCGAATCATCCGTGCGATTATCGCTCGATCATCCGGAGATAGTGAACGACTTTGGACGTCCACATACAACTGAAAACTGTCGTCAGTTTCATACTATTCCTCCCCTCCACTACTATTTTTCGAATGACCCAGGCGAACGCCCGACGACGCCGTGAACGATTTCGAGTGTACGCGCGGGTGATCCGTGCGTCCTCGAACGTATAAGTGAACGGGCCCAAGCTGTGACGAACTGACAGAAAGTTTTATGTTATTTAGAAATTTTAGAATCTTACCTATAATCATGTTGTAGTTACAGTTCCAGTTTACTGAATTGAGTTCTGTTACTGTGCCTTACTACTTCAATATTCTAAAGGTAAACTACTGTAGTTTTGTAGCTATCTGTATCTGTAATTTCCGGCGGTTGTAAAATTGATGTTGGTCTCGGCTCGGATCGCGAAGGGTTCACCTTTATACCATACAACACTATAAATACTCCGTAAATATCCTAAAGGTAAACTACTGTAGTTTTGTAGCTATCTGTATCTGTAATTTCCGGCGGTTGTAAACTTGATGTTGGTCTCGGCTCGGATCGCGAAGGGTTCACCTTTATACCATACAACACTATAAATACTCCGTAAACTGCTATTCTTTCCAGTGATGGACCAGTGGTACCAACTAAAGTTTGTATGTACTAAATCGGATGTAAAGTAGGTACCAATAACGTAAACATAAAGGTAATTAATTGCTTACAATTTACATTAAAAACATACCATTATTTCCATTACCATTATTCATGTCTTAAACTCATTAGGAGAGACGAAAATTCTGGGATCCTAATTACACAATAATGCCTTTGCTTGTATGTAGTGTGCAGTATTATAAAATTACAATTCCTATAACTTTAGATATATAGTTAATCTATACTTTAAGAATAAATAAATACATGGTTGACCTACCACAGGTTCTGAAAAAAACACTATATGTGTGTGTTTGCTGTAAAGAGTATTTCTTCCTTAACCTTAAAACTAACAAACTGATAACATAAGAATGTACCACAACTAACATAAGAATGTACCTATTTTAATGTACATTTTAAGTATATTCTCTCCCTGTGCTCATAATCATTACATGTTTGCATAGGAAAGATGCTGGTTCGCAATTTGACGAGGTTGCTGTGGAGATCTACGCGTGTGGAGAAGAGGTTCTTGGCCTCAGAGCCCGTTAAGCCTCAACCTGAAGACAGTGATGGATTGGATCCGCTTCAGGTATTTACCTTTAACCATGAATCTAGAACCATGTTTTAAAAATGTAAATCAGTCTTTAGAGAAATGTGCACAGAAGAAATGACACAGCTGTATAGGTCAAAGTTTAATATAATGCAGTATGTTATGCCTTATAAATATCAAGAATGTTTGATGTTCATGATTGCTCTGGTTACCCTGGAATAACACATAGGATACTTTCATCATCACCACTCACTCATACGGGTGACACTTGGGGTGCAGTTATTAGCAATATAAAGTATATTTTTGTTGTATTCCATTTGGTTAGAGTGAACATTATGCAGAATATTGTATTACAGTTGAAATTGTTTAGAAGTCATTGAATTGGCTTAGGTATGTTTTGATAGCCAGTAAATTTACTTGAATGATCAGTTCATGAATGTAAAAAAATGGGCAATGTCAAACTAAGTTGACTTTAGTAAACTAATTAAAAAACATATGAGTATTGACTTTTTATTTGTTTATTTACTTGTTACATGTTTATGTACAGAACAAATCTATCTATCTATAGTTATAATAAAGCAATAAGTATGAAAAAGTTAGCACAAAGACAATAAAAAAAACAGTCTTGTGTGCCTAAAATAAGCTAATGAACAAAAAAATAACATTTAAAAAAAATGACGTTCTGTTTGTTTGTTCTTCTGTATATTTGTTAGCGCATCACATAAAAACTACTGCATCGGTTGCGATGCAGTTTCCACTGTTAGATAGCTTAAAAACTGGTGTACTTGGTATCTAAATCTGATGAATAGAAGCGGAGCAATAGATAAAACTTTTTGACAGCTTTGAGGAGCAAGGAATTTTGATCAAATGTAGGTACATTGGTATTTTAGGTCTTGGGATAGCACATAGAATACTTCTAACCGCGGGTACAGCTAGTAATGAAATAAAAATACAATAAAAATGCAAAAAAAGTTAATCTTAACCTATGTATGTTTTTTTTGTATTCACAATTTCTTTATTCCACTATAACTTTTACATGCCTGAACAGATTTAGACGTATGGGGTATCGTTAGAATCCATTATATTATTGCGTTTGCTCCATTTGCAAATGCGAAAAAACTTCGAATTTTTCAATATGGGAATCAAATTGAAGGCCTCGATAAGCACATTCCAATAGTACATAATTTATTGGCATAAGTTCTTTTTTGGCCAGGCAGGAGCGTAAATTATTATATACATATTTTGTTCTACTAGCATGTTTTCTCCTGATGGTAACCACAAGCCTGCCCATCATAGTTTGCAATGTCACCCAGAACTTTGGTTAGCGAAATAGTTACTGTCTGAGAGTTGCCGGCACTGCAATGCTCATCATCATCCAGATGCTAACGGGTTCCCGGCCTGGAAGTGTGATCTACCGAAGTTTTAGGAAAGCAAAACCTGTTTTGTGTAAATGTTGGTTTCACCTGACTGTGGAGGGTTGTGTTATTATTAATATTATTATGTACGCTATGTTTTGCTATGTATTATGCTCCCAGCGGTTTCAACCGCATGAGTGATGATGAAAAGTATCCTTTGTGTTAGGTTAGGGTATATGCTATCTCCATTCCATATTTCATCAAAATCCATTCAGCCGTTAGAGTGTGAAGGAGTAACAAACACGTAAAGTATGTTATGTATGTTATTAGTCGATAGTCTGATGCTGGTATTATTATCTATAGGTAAATACTATTGCCTGAAATAAACGTATATATATATTATTTATTAATTTATTATTAAGTCTCCAAAGCGAAGTAATAGTGCTGAAAACATTCCCTCTCAAATGTGCCTACACTAATGTGGCACACTACTGCTTGGCAGACGAATATCTGGTAAAGGTACTACAGCAGGAGAAATCTTACTGAAGAGGCCTACTGCTACAAATGGTACTACAATGGTCATTATAAGCTTGTCTCCACCCACTTTAGGGTGTAAGCGTCCTCTCCTTTGGGCCATAGCTGTTGGACTGACTCCAACCGACTCCAACTTCCTTAAAGTCTACAATGATGATGTCATCTTCTTCTCTAAATATATAAAACAAAGTTGGGTTAGTTACACCATTTATAACTCAAGAACAGCTGGACCGATTCTTATGATATTTGATTTGTTGGACTTATCTGCGCCCCAAATGGCAGCATATCATATAGAAAAAAACAAGAAAAAAGATTTATGAAGAAAATTCATTTTCTCATACATTTTGTATGGAATGGCTTTTTGATGATGTCTCGAAAATTGTTAGAGGGGACAGGGGTGGTGGGTGGAAAATGAGGGGGGAAGCAAAATTTGTACGCGTGGGTGCAGCTAGTTACATAAAATATTAAAATATATTTGGGACAATTCCACACCAATTACCTAGCCCCAAACTAGGATACCCTGTATTATGGGTACTAGATAACGGATAAACATATATAGATACGAATATTTAATATCCATGACTGGAAACAAACATTTCTGCTCATCGCACAAATGATTGCACCTTGCAGGATTCGAACCCGCAACCGTTTGATTACGTACCTAGGATCACTAGCCACGAGACCAACCGGTCGTCACATAATAATAAATCCTCAATCATGTCTTCTTTAGGCTGAAGCTTTGGACAAGGACATCTGTCTCCTAGTGGATGAGAAGGACAACTTCCTCGGCACGGCCACCAAGAGGGAGTGCCACAAGGTTGGACCAGACGGGAGTGTCCTGCTGCACCGCGCCTTCAGCGTGTTCCTGTTTAACAAGCGAGGAGACATGCTGATGCAGAGGAGGTCGAGTCAGAAAGTAACTATGACTTAATCATTTCATATTATCTAAACTAAAATGTAGTCACACACTCGACCTTCACTTCGGGGGATGGCGCCGCCTCCTCCCTCCCGCTACGTTCAGGTCTCGTATGCTCGTATTATCCATAATCATAATAATAAAAATCTCCGAAACGGTTGGACTGTTGGCTTAGCTGATATTATAAGGAGAGACTTAGGATACTTTTATTTTTGAAAAGAATAAGACATCCGCGCGAAAAAAATAAACTCCATAAATTTTGACTGCGTGGGCAAAGCCGCGGGAACAGCCTATATGTAAAACTTCCGTGAAAAATGCCGGCGGAAAGCGACTTATATGTTTTATACTATGTATATTGAAGTCACCAATCGCGTCTATCTGTACGTGCGGGCTAATCTCAGAAGCCAAGAGTTTTCTAAGCAAGATATATTACAAAAAACTATGTTTACACTTGCGAAGCCGGGACGGTTAAACGGTCACCGTGTCCCCAACCACAGTAGCTGCATTTAAAATCGAACACTACGAATGTGGGGATTAAAAAAAACTAAATAGGGGCATACAAACTTTAGATTAGATTCTTGATTTTGAAATATAAAATATAAAATGTAGTCACAGGCATCATGATATCAGATTCCCTGTCAAAGGAGGATTAAAATGCATAATGCTTTCGACTGCATCTTATATTTGAAAATCAAAAATCCAAAGCTTGCCTCTTTTTAGTTTGGTTCGTAGTCGGGTTTTTTTTATTGTTATAGCAATTTAATTTTGTTGTAAAGTTTTTATTTTTGGAACACGTGACCATCACGCTCGCGCGCATAGAACACGGGTTTGTGTCACGGGACATTTGAGGGGAGGGGGGATAGGGGGATCAAAAGGAAGGTCTTCTTTGACCTTCATTTTGGTACCACTCGAAGGTTTTGCTGATTTTTTGTTCCGTCGGAAATACAATATGATAGCTGTAAGCCGCCGTATTAGTTTCCTTGACATTTCATTATATCCTTTGCAAGGAAGTTGTAAGTACTTACGTACAACTGGAATGATATCTATAAAGTACAGAAGCGGTCGTACCGAAACGTTCACGAAAGCGGGAAGTCTCTTTCTCTCACGTACAACGTTTCACATTTTACGCACAGACTATAAAATAAACTTGCTGTCACTTGAGATTGGCACTATAAATAAGAAAGAGACAATAACGGCTTCCGTTAACTTCCTTGTCTCTTTTTCTTTTTAACTCGTTTTCAAGGTCAAATAATCGATACCCCGTTTTTACTTTGAACAAGTCGTTCCAGTTGTACGCAAGTACGTAGAACTTCCTTGATCCTACGAGTATGTAACTCTCGTGATTAAGAATAATCCAATGATACCTCATTTATCAGAATCATAGATAAATACACTATATTTAAAGAATAGATGAACCTCCTCTTGAAGTTCCCCTACCGCTAGATGGCGATAAAAGTTTTTGACGAATTCCAAAAGTTTTTGAGGCTACTTGGATGCGAACCTGGGATTGACAGCACGTGAGTTGAGTACTAACACCACTGCGCCACGATGGATCTTAAACGCTAGGCGAAAATTGAGTGTCTGCGTCTGTTTTGCTGCATCTCTTAGTGTTGTTCCGTCGCCACCCACTTTCCCTATATATTTTTATTGTCCATGATTTTTATTTATTTAATACTTTATTGCACTAAGAAAGTACAAAAGAAGGACTTAATGCTAAAGCATTATCTACCAGACATCCACATATAGTACATGAGAAGGGATGTAGGCGTGCATCAAAAAATAAAAAAAAACAACAAAAATTTTATAGCGAAGATACGAATAATAATAATATAACTACAAAATTATTATAATAATAAATACATAAGTCCAAGGTAAATAATAAGAAGATAATATAATAAGAGCTATAACAACTATAAATACATATATAATATAACTAGCTGTACCCGCGGCTTCGCACGCGTGGTCTTTTCTTTAGGTTCAAAGTACCATAATGTGCTATTCCAGGACCAATATACCAACATTTGATCAACATTTTTTTAGCCGTGAAAAATACTTTTATCCACTGCTCGGCTTCAAACTCACCAGATTGGGATACCATATCACCAATTACAACAGTTTTTAAATCAAACCCTAAGCTATCTAACAATGAAAACCGCATTGCAATCGGTCCAATAGTTTTTACGTGAACAAACAAACATACAGACAAACAGACAGACAGACACGATAAAAAAAACGTGTTAATACCCTTTTTAAGCACCCAAGAGCATTTTTTTATTTATCTTCTTTTTTACAGCCAATTTCGTACCTATTGCTTTATTATAAGTATAGATATAATTTGCATCAAAAAGTCCGTCTAGTAGTTTAAGCGTGATACGTGTTTTTTTTAATAACTTTCAACCCCTATATTGCGGAAACCCTATAATTTTTCGGGATGAAAAGTTTCCAATGTCCTTCCTCGTAGCATGAACTGAAATCATACCAAGTTTCATTTGAATTCATTCAGTAGTTCCTGTGCGATGCGCGGTCAAGATACGGACAAACAGACAGACAGACAAACAAAAATAAAAAGTAAGACAGTTTTGGCATCAGTATCGAATATAGAGAACCGACCAAAACATATTATTTATTACTTAAATATTACCATAACTTTGGACCCATATCCCGCAGAAGCCCTTTAATTTTTCGGGATAAAACGTGTCCTCAATTTTAACCCATCACATAAATTAAGACGGTGCCAAGTTACATAAAACCAGTCTATTAGTTTCAGTGTGGTACGTGTTCTTTTAAATAAGTTTCAACCCCTATCCTGCAGGAACTCTTTAATTTTTCGGGCTGAAAAGTCTCCAATGTCTTACTTCGAAGTATGAACTCAAATAATACCAAATTTATTTTGAATTCATTGTGTATTTTCGGCGTGTTGCGCTGCTAAGGTACAGATAAACAGACGGACAGATAGACAAAAATTACAAAATAAAGTTATGGCTTTCATATTGAATATAGAACGGCCTCCAAAAAAAATTACACAATATCTTCAATTTACAGAATTTGGCACACTATCCCGCAGGAACTCTTTATTTTTTGGGATAAAAATTATCCTCAATTTTTACCCATTATATAAACTATGACTGTGCCAAGTTGCAACAAAATTCGTCCAGTAGTTTCAACGTGATACGTGTACTTTTAAATAATTTTCAACGCCTATCCTGCAGGAACTCTTTAATTTTTCGGGATGAAAAGTATCCAGTGTCCTACCTCGAAGTATAAGCTCAAATCATACCAAATTTCATTTGAATTCAGTGAGTATTTTCGGCGTGATGTGCTGCCAAGGTACAGACAGACAGACGGACAGACAGACAAAAAGACAACAATTACAAAGATACAGTTTTGATTTTAGTATTGAATACAGAACGGCCTTTAAAAAAAATTACATAAAATCTTCAATTTACAAAACTTGGGACATTATCCCGCAGGAACTCTTTATTTTTTCGGGATAAAAAGTGTCCTCAATTTTTACCCATTATATAAACTATGACTGTGCCAAGTTGCAACACAATCCGTCCAGTAGTTTCAGCGTGATAAGTGTTCTTTTAAATAACTTTCAACGCCTAACCTGCGGGAACCCCTTAATTTTTCGGGATTAAAAGTATCCTATAACCTACCTCGTAGTATGAACTCAAACCATACCAAGTTTCATTTAAATTCATTCAGTAGTTTCAGCGTGATGCCTAGCCAAGATACAGACAGACAGGCAGACAAAAATGAAAACAATTACAGTTTTGGCTTCATTATCGAATATAGAGTATTCTCCAAAAGAAAATTTCAAATATCTTCAATGTACAGAATTGGACCCGTTACAGTTTTATTATAAGAATAGATGATATGAGTGACAAACATTTATGAAGGCAATGAGGCTTTTTATTAGTGATCCCTGACAAGCCCTTTAAAAACATCCTTGGAAGATGCTTTTTGTGGTTCCACAGCCTTACAGCAACTACTCCAAAGGAGTTACCGACAAAGGATGTGGTATATTTGGGGATACACAGGCGGAGGGAATCAGTCGATCGTAGGTTAAGGTATCAGAAAGGAAATTAAACGAGTGTTTTAAATAAATAGGAGATCTGGTATCTTTCAATATCGAGTACAGTAAGCCAAGGATCGTAGCATTTCTCCTATCACAGATTTGGAGCCACTTATGCTTTGGTCGATATTCAATATGATCGTACTTACAGAGACCAAATATAAAACGAATGCAGGTGTTGAGCAATCGATCAAGTTTATTGAGAAAAGCTTCCGTAAGATCGAGGTAGCAAATGTCCGTGTAATCAATGATTGGCAATAGAAAGGTTTTAACAAGCGATATTTTGGTACTAATTGGAAGAAAGTTTTTCGTGAGTTTCACCACCATGATCAAAATCTTTCAAGCCGTTTAGGCTGTAGAACGTGCCAAAGGAACATACAAACATACATACAGCACAAGAAGATAACCCTCCACAGTCGGGTAAAAATTGTTTAAAATGTTGTCCGTGGTCGCAAATGCGCGAGCGAGCTATCTTATCTTATTATATACTTATCTAACGTTATCCTCCCGAGGTGCATTTAAAAATAACTTCATAAAGCACTGGTTCTTTGTGTCTGAGTATTGTGTCTCACACATAGTGATGTTTGTTGAGATTTAGGTGTCAGGAGTCAGGGTCATGCTTGTGAAGATGTTACAATATTAACATACAACATGAACATTTGTATGATGATAAAATCTTATTTATTTGAATAGCTCTGAATATTTCTATTAAAATTCAAAATGCTATCGTCTTCATGTCACTACCTAACTAGGCTGATAGTTTAATGATCCAAACAATTTTTTACTGTGTTCTTATTTTCTTTTACTTATTAACGCTTCAATCACTGTAGTTGCGGGGCGAAAGCGGAATTTGCCTGTAAAAATAAATCATATAGTGTCCTTTCCATATGAACACAGTAAGATCGGAATCTAGGAGGCGCCTGTCCGCTAATTCACTTCCGCTGCTCGCCCCGCCCTACAGTGATTGAAGCTGAAGATTCATGTCTCAAAATTGGCAAATCTTAATTCACGTGCCATATATTCACTGATCGATCTCCAGCATTTGTTTTCGACTCTAATCGTGGCGAAACCGTTGATGCTTTCTACTTCCAAAGCGAAACCGTTGGCGCTGCTCTCTACTTCCAAAGCAAAGCTAATTTAAAACAAAACTGTTGACGCTGTCCTACTTCCAAAGCGAAGCTAAATTAAAGTGAAACCGTTAACACTGGTCTCTACATCCAAAGCGAAGCTATACCAAAGCGAAACTGTTGACGTTTACAACTTCCAAAGCGAAGCTAAACAACGCGTAACTTTTGACGCTGCTCTGTACTTCCAAAGCGAAACTTAACTAAATCGTAACCGTTGACGCTGCTCTCTACTTCCAAAGCGAAGCTAAACAAAGCGTAACGGTAGACGCTGCTCTATACTTCCAAAGTGAAGCTAAACAAAGCGTAACCGTTGACGCTGCACTCTACTTCCAAAGCGAAGCTATACCAAAGCGAAACTGTTGACGTTTACAACTTCCAAAGCGAAGCTAAACAACGCGTAACTTTTGACGCTGCTCTGTACTTCCAAAGCGAAACTTAACTAAATCGTAACCGTTGACGCTGCTCTCTACTTCCAAAGCGAAGCTAAACAAAGCGTAACGGTAGACGCTGCTCTATACTTCCAAAGTGAAGCTAAACAAAGCGTAACCGTTGACGCTGCACTCTACTTCCAAAGCGAAGCTATACCAAAGCGAAACTGTTGACGCTTACAACTTCCAAAGCGAAGCTAAACAAAGCGTAACTTTTGACGCTGCTCTGTACTTCCAAAGCGAAACTTAACTAAAGCGTAACCGTTGACGCTGCTCTCACTTCCAAAGCGAAGATAAACAAAGCGTAACCGTTGACGCTGCTCTCTACTTCCAAAGCAAAGCTAAACAAAGCGAAACCGTTGACGCTGCACTCTACTTCCAAAGCGAAGCTAACCAAAGCCTTTTAATGAGTCGTTAAGAGAGAGAGAGATAGAGAGAGAGCCTCAGTGGTATAAGCAGCAACATGGGATTTGGTATTTACACCCGCTGTGTAAATACCAAATCCCATGGTAACAAAAACTACGTTCAAAGAAAATAATTTAAATAAAAATGTCCTCGAGGACTTCAGATAAGCTACAGAACAAAAAAATAACCGAGGGCATCTGACATGGCTCAACAGGATTCAATACCGAACACTGTTTCAGTTGTTGATTCCTTTGAAAGTTGCCGCTTGTGAGATGAATAGGTACATTTTTGTCAGAATTTACATTCTGAGGCAAACCCCTTAAATTGTAGCAAAATGTTTTGTTATCGGTGTCAATCGCTCGATAGGATGTATTTTAGGCTTATACGTTGTATTATAATTAAAAAAGTTGTAGGATTCTGAAAAAAAAATAGTTTCTGCGCAAAAATATGTCTGGTTCAGATGCTTGTAAATTTAAAGTGATTTATAAAACTGGAAAAAAATAAGACGCATAAACCTAGTAAATAATATGTTTAATACAAGAAAAACTACCACCGATGTCTGTCAATATTAGGAGGTAGAAAAGAGGTTTCTCTTTTTGTTTGGATAACGATACATAATCCTCTTAACGACTGCTATTAATCAATAACAGCTGCGACCGACTGATTAGCGTGCGGGTGAAACCGCGGGGAGCAGCTAGTAAATAAATAAAAGAAACATTCGATTGTAAATATTTCAGGTGACATATCCAGATTATTATACAAACGCGTGCTGCAGCCACCCGTTGTACATAGACGACAAAGCAGAGGATGTCATCACGGCTGCGCGGCGCAGGCTCAACCACGAGCTGGGCATACCTCTTGATCAGGTAAACTAATGTATTAGAACATCTTTGTACATAGACGACAAAGCAGAGGATGTCATCACGGCTGCGAGGTGCAGGCTCAACTACGAGCTGGGCATACCTCTTGATCAGGTAAACTAATGTATTAGAACATCTTTGTACATAGACGACAAAGCAGAGGATGTCATCACGGCTGCGAGGTGCAGGCTCAACCACGAGCTGGGCATACCTCTTGATCAGGTAAACTAATGTATTAGAACATCTTTGTACATAGACGACAAAGCAGAGGATGTCATCACGGCTGCGCGGCGCAGGCTCAACCACGAGCTGGGCATACCTCTTGATCAGGTAAACTAATGTATTAGAACATCTTTGTACATAGACGACAAAGCAGAGGATGTCATCACGGCTGCGAGGTGCAGGTTCAACTACGAGCTGGGCATACCTCTTGATCAGGTAAACTAATGTATTAGAACATCTTTGTACATAGACGACAAAGCAGAGGATGTCATCACGGCTGCGAGGTGCAGGTTCAACTACGAGCTGGGCATACCTCTTGATCAGGTAAACTAATGTATTAGAACATCTTTGTACATAGACGACAAAGCAGAGGATGTCATCACGGCTGCGCGGCGCAGGCTCAACCACGAGCTGGGTATACCTCTTGATCAGGTAAACTAATGTATTAGAACATCTTTGTACATAGACGACAAAGCAGAGGATGTCATCACGGCTGCGAGGTGCAGGCTCAACTACGAGCTGGGCATACCTCTTGATCAGGTAAACTAATGTATTAGAACATCTTTAATAACAGCCAATAGACAAATATACATTTAATTTCGAGGCTAACTTCGACCCGACGAGATTACCAGTAAAAATCTGGAAAAGCGCAGATACCAAATACAAAAAGCAGTGAACTATAATCTATATGTACTTATAAAAGAGTAACTGGATTCTAATAATCATCGCACAGGCCAAACCACTAAAGCTACGAACCAATTTGGACTGGTGATTCCAATCATATCGAACCTGTAGGATAAGAAGCGATTTAGCGAAATTCATACATACATTATAAACTAGTAGCTGCGAACAGTTTACCTCGCAAGCACAAACATTTTTTGCAACAATCTAGAGGTACAGTAGTGTGTTCTAGTGACTTTATTGTAAATCTAACATTAATAACCAAGGTGCTCCATCAATCCCTATCTAGTAGATAAAGGGCCGATTCCTCTAGTAGAAACCTAAAAGTGAGCAATTTACTGCATTTTGAGGAGCTATCATATGCTCATCACGACGAAGATCCTAATAGATCATCACCAAATTATTATGAGATAAATTAATTTTACTAACTTTCAAATAGAAAAAAGTACCATCGAAATCAGATCTCATAAGTCGAAGATATTCAGTAGCCCCCTTTTTGTCTCTTTTTGGAAGAAGTACCCCCCTAATTAAAAAATCCCCAACAAAAAATACTAAAAAGTCGTAATACCTGTATACCAAGTTTCGTCCAGATCGGTTGTAAAATACGACCTGTAGAGGAGTACCAACAAGCTGACAAGTGAAAGCAAATTTATTGAAGTTGAAATAGAGACGCGTTGCTCGCTTCGTTCGCTCGGTCAAATATCAACCTTTTTAACCATCTTAGGGGTAAGATGGTTAAAAAGGGGGGGTTAAAATTTGTATGGATTCTTTTGCAATCTAGTTATACATGGAAACTTGAAACTTAGCTAAAAGTATCCTAACAAAAAACTAAGGAAGTTGTAAGTCATCTTGTTTCAAAAATATTTTCATTTGGTGGTGAAAATCTGTATTCAAGGTTTGGCACAGAAGAATACGCAAGAAGAAGAAGAAGAAGATAGTAGCAAGATTTTGGTAGCAAAAATCTATGAATCCATATATCTCCAAAACAGACCGGGATTGAATATGAATAATAATTGTATAAACTTTCCATTGCTAACAAAGAGAAATAAAAAAGGCGATATTAAAAATTTGCTTCTGTCGGGGTGAAAAATTAGTAGAATATTTTGCGTACAGGAATTAGAACAATGATAATATTTACATACAGAATTTTATCGTCAGCAAAAATTTGTAAACAAATAATGCAAACTTATTTTTTAACATATTTGACTCGTGTACTTATGACTGAATATGTATGTCACATATTGTTTGGAAGCTCACTAAAGTTCTGTATGTATATATCCCTGTGTTACTTTCTGTGGGCCATGCGTGCGGAAGCTAGTATAAAATAAATAATAACCAAAATCCTTCTTACTTCATCACCAGATGGACCCTGCAGCGTTCACGTACCTGACCCGCGTGCACTACCACGACCCGGGCGACGGCGTGTTTGGCGAGCACGAGATCGACCACATACTGTTCCTGCAGAGCGACGTCAAGGTCAAGCCCAACTCCGACGAGATCTCCGAGTACTGCTTCGTGCCTAAAGGAGAGTTTAACTCGTGAGTACTGCCCTATAATTCAACTTGATTGCTCAGTTGAATCTGCATCAAGCCCAACTCTCACGAAATTTATTTCGATTATCTCTTCGTGTCCAAAGCAGATTCAAGCTCATGGGGACAGCTCTCTGTTCCAACTTGATTGTGAGAAATTAGTCAGTTTTATTGGCAACAGCATTTTATTTACTCTGCTGACTTTTATATGACTATGAACTCAGTTGAGTCTGTCTCGATCAAGCTCATCTCTAAAAAAATATTCGAGGATATATTAGTGCCTGTAGCAGAGTTTCAATTCTGAGAAATGCCTTGTGAATAAACTTGATTGTGAGAAATTGGTCATAGTCATTTTATTGGCAATATGATTTTATTTACTCTGCTGACTTTTATATGACCATGAACTCAGTTGAGTCTGTCTCGATCAAGCTCATCTCCAACAAAATATTCGAGTATTTATTAGTGCCTGTAGCAGAGTTTCAATTCTGAGAAATGCCTTGTGAATAAACTTGATTGTGAGAAATTGGTCATAGTCATTTTATTGGCAATATGATTTTATTTACTCTGCTGACTTTTATATGACCATGAACACAGTTTAGTGGGTAGTTACCATCTGTTTTACCAACCGAGAATATTTTTTCCTACTTGTTCTGAGTATGAAAAAATATTCTCGGTTGTTCTACTAATAGAACAATTAGGAAAAAGAATTCTCGGTTGTTCTACTAACAGAACAAATAGTAAAAAAAAACTGTCTCTATCAAGCTCATCTGAAACAAAATATCTTACCTGTAGCAGAGTTGCAACTTGCAAGCACTAAGAAGTTTGAGATAGTGGTCAAACTAACGTTAAATCACGACAAAAAAAAATCGCCTATTCTTCATTCGTGATCAAAGATTATTAACCCCCGAACTCAATAAGAGAGGGGTGTTATAATTTTAGGATGTGTATGTATCATTCCGTCTGTTTGTGGCATCGCAGCTCCAAAACGAATGGACCTATTTTGATGCTGTTTTAACTGTCTGAAAGCTGATGTGATCGAGATAGTTCTTACCTACGAGTATAACCAATTTTTCCTATCTATGGAGGAGAGGATCGTAGCACCCAAACGAATGAACCGATTTTGATGCGGTGCGATTTTATGTTTGAAAGCTAATGTGATCGAGATGATGCTTAGCTATAATGGGGGGTGGTGGGTCGGGGGTATATATTAATTTAATTTGTTTTTGTTTTCCCTATAGGTACCTACCCACGTTGGAAGGTCCCATAACGCCCTGGTTCAACATGATCCGCCGCCACAGGCTGAAGCTGTGGTGGGACAACTTGCACCGGCTCAAAGAACTCGCCGAGCCTGACAAGATCCAGAAATTCATTAATGAAAATAAATAAATCTTCATGTACAGAAGCTTAGTATATACAATATACAGTACCCGGCGTCCAATATGGCACGCTTGAAAGTGAAATGAAAGTTTATGACTAGAGTTGCATTTGTTATAGTTTCAGCGGCCTGCGGTAGCGCCGCCGTCGCGCAACATGCGTAAATATTTCTCTTCTATGAGGTTATGTCCATGTAAGGACGTATTTAGTGCTGCACTAAGGCTGATGACGTACGGACAATATGGGGACACAGTCAGTTGTTTGCATGTGTTTTATTTTTTCCATTTTGTCTGACGAACCTTTTTTCTCGGGGAGCAGTGGGGAGAAATTCAAGCTTGACTCTTCATCGTAGAATTGGGCATAGATAAATAATAGCATTATTAATCTATGAATTGGGTTTGCGGCAGCAAAGATGCTTGGGTAACTGTGAACAGAGGACTTTTTCCCAAGACATTGGTTTCACGGGAGGCAACAATCTCTAGGTAACTGGGAACAGGGCCAGGGCCTGCATGCCCAGTTTTCATGCTACAGTTCATTAGTGGCCCTGTGGTAATATTTTTAGTGGCATGATGAATTTAGTGGCCACATTGTGATATGTAGTTTAGAGTCTCTACAGTGGACAATGGTTGAGGCATTCAATTATTCTACGTCACTAATCGCGTCGAGCTCCAGCGGCGGTGGGGTAACATTTACCCTGTGTTCGCGATGAAGCAGTGGAGTTTAGGGCAGTTTCTATTGTCGTTTTTGCCAATAAAATCCCTAAACCGAACGAAAAACGACTAACCCTACGGAATGAAGTCGAATGTCCAAAATAATCGGTGATCGAAACATTTACCGTTTTTAACTGTTATTTTTTATCAGTTTGCTTCAAAACGAATGGCCTATTATTACGCCACTAACCAACATTTGACGCGACAATGCGCGTAAACGTCCGATCCATTGTTTACTAGGTAATCTGTGGTCCGGGCAGCTGCTGCATTCGCGTAGCACTAAACGCACCGACAAAAATGCATACTTTGCACATAACGAAGCACACATAGTATTGACGCACGATTTAGACGATATAGGGGATCCATGTTAGGGGAGCCAAGTGGACGGAGGCTATTCGTCAGGATTGCGTACGGTATGATCTAGCATCCCGGGTAACAGTTTTTTTTATTATTACGGACTACATTTCAGTCCTGGCTCCTGGCCGTCAGTGCAGCACTAAATATGTCCTAACAGTATAATATTCATTCAAGTTGTGAATGTATAAAACTTCGTTACAAAAACGAAAGCAGCTATAAAACATTTCATTAGTGGTTGTGCATAGTATTTTTAGAGCTAGTCAAAGTTCGCTCTCCAAGCGTGCCCTATTTTATGCCGGGCACTGCATTATATTAATTTTCTTCCGTTAAATTTCGATATCAATGAAACGATTTGTATTTAGTATTTTAAAGGCTGAAAGGTAATCATTCGGGCGAACTTATGGCAGTAATAAATACCATTTTGTTTAGACACAAAGTGACAGAAATAGTATTTGTACTTCAACTTTTGGCTTTTGGACGAAAAACCTCAATTTCATTAAAAAAAATAAGAGGATTTTTTTGTGAAACACTATAAAAAAAATATGAAAATCATGTGCATAGTCTCTGTGTGAATGATCCCACCCGTAAAACAATGTTAGCCATAGTGTGGATTATATTATTGATCGTTAAATAATCAGAAATTCATAAGCATTTCATCGATGTTAAGGATGTTTTAGTTTGTTTTCCATAATTATTAGCCTTCGAGCTAACAACCAACTTTATACAGAGTTGATTGTTGTCTCGAAGCATTGTTATTTATCTTGTATTGTAAGTTCGGGTGCTTGATAGAAATAATGCAAAAATAATAAACACTTTTATTTAAATCTTTAATAATTATTTCATTTAGAGCGGCAGTAGCCTAGCAGTACACTTGTGCGACTTAGAATTCAACGATACAGGGTTCAGTCCTAGGCTCTGCACCAATGACTTTTCTAAGTTATGTGCGGTTTTTCATCGCGCCATGGTTCGGAGGGCACGTTAAGCTGTCCCGGCTGTTATTGATTAATAGCAGTCGTTAAGCCATGTCAGGGGCCTGAAAAACTTATATCACATCGCCAGAACTACCTCATACTACCAAGCAAGCAAGCATTTAAATAATAGTCCACTGTGTATTTTTTTTATATGATATGCTGTGTGTTTTCTCACCTCGTAAAACCTATTAGACCGCTTGAAATTTAGCATTAGACGAGAAAACCCAAAGAACTGCACTGCATCTCAATGCGATGGCGACGAATAGAAGCCGAGCAATCAATAAAAAGTTATTGGGCGGCTGAACGAATTATGATGTTTGGTACTTTAGGTGCGGGAATAACAAATAGGATAAAATGACCACGCGGGAAAAGCTGTGTACCTCACTAATATTTCTTTGTTTCTTTGTCTATTTCCGAATTCGTAGATTTCGTAGCTTGACGAGGAGGGCTCGCTTTGCTTCTATAGGTTTGGTGTTCAAAAGGAAACCAAACGAGTAGGTAAGTTCACTCGTCAATGCGTTTCAAGAGCTCATCGGAACTACCCGCGTCTGACGTGGTCGCGAACTGTCGTCTGCGAGCCTTCAGGCGCGTGGAGACCCACTGCATCGTGCGCGCGTCCCGCCGCCGCTTCCGAAACAGCTTCCTGCGCGCGGGCTTGGGGGCCTCCGTGTCGGTCATCGAGCGCAGCAGGTACGCCTTGCAAGTTATACGGTTGCCGACGTGGAGCCCGTTCTTGTAGGCTGTGTGGAGATACCGCACTGCCACTACTTGCATAATCTGTGTATGCAGAGTTGCTTGAATAAAAATAACGTTGGAAACAACACTGGTGGGGACGCTCTAGTGGGCTTTTCAGATAACGTACGAACCAAACTTAATGGCGGCTGTGAAGTGCGCTGCTAGCGCAGCATCGCGCATCCCCTCACCCCTACAACACTCGCGCATACCTAATATTTGCTATTGCGCGGCACTCCGCGCCAACTTCACAGCTGCCATTAAGTTTGTTTCGGACTGTATAATCATGTCTTATATCGTTTCGCAATAAGGATCCTAATCCTTCCGGTCTCTAATGACCGGTTAGCCCAACGGTTTGTGACCCTGGCCACAGAATAAAAAGCCCTGACTGCGAAGTCAACCAACAATGGTCGCGGGTTCGAATCCCGCTAGGTGCAATCATTTGTAATGTTTGTTGCCGAGTCATGGATGTAATATTCGTATCTATGTATGATTATCCGTTGTATAGTACCTATAGTACAGGATATACTATTTTGGGCCTATATAGGTAATTGCTGTGAATTGTTCCGAATTTATTCATATTAATTATAAAGTACCACAACCCTATATTTTTATGTATTTTTGTAGCAGTTAACGCATTCTTAGCGTAAATATATATAATAATTTTCTAATGGAAAAATTCAGACACGAAGTTAAATAGGTATTAGCCGTGTTTGGTTGGTAGTTCGTAATACTATCAATAGATAGCGTTACCGTCCTCATAAGACCTAGTTCAAAGATGCTAGTGGAAATATTTGGATGACAACACATAGGTCTCGGTGGCCGAATTGGTAAAGGCATGTGCCGCGCTGAGCACAGTATTCGAGTTCGAAACTCGTCCATGACCCAAACTTTTCCATTAGAAAATTATTATACGAGTATTATATTTCCACAACCCTTATGCATTTGTTGGTGTATAATCTGAACACATCTGCACATCTTGATCATATCGTGGTTTATTTCTACGATGAAAGAAAAGACGTCATGCACAGATATGTATTCCTACTACCTACTAACGTACATCGGCTAAAACATTTCATAAAATGTTACAGACCCGTTTCTGTCATGGATTCTATTTATTCATCTAGTCATGTTCAAAGGTCTCGTCAGGAAGATGTCACCCTCTCTTTTATTAAGCTAGATCATGGATGAATATTGAAACTCCTACCATTGCTACAATGATTAAAGCCATGACCGCATTGAATCGCCAGGAAACTGTCATCATTTCTTTTATGAGTTTCTCTTCGCAGCCCTCTTTCCATATCGTCTGTTGTTCCTGAGAACATTTCATAACCCATTATATAGAATTAAACTAGAGTTCAAAAACTAAATCCCGACTACGGTCGGGTAAAGAATAGTCTATGACATTTTTGTGATGAAGACGAATCGATTGATACATCGCTTGTCAAAGTTAGACCAAGTTTTTAGGTTGAACACATAACTCTTCCTTTGCTTCGCTGTAGTCGGGTAAAAATAGCCTACGACACTAAAAATGAAGACGAATCGATTGATACCTCGCTTGTCAAAATCGGACCAATAAGTACACAACATACATTACAACCAACAATACCATGAACCACTACAACCAAACTACTATGGACCAATACATACATAATATTATAGGGGCGACGCTATGATGGAACATCCACCCATACATTACATACATACGAGTACTCAGACTGTTAAACTTATTAGATAATTTTTCTAGACTGTTTGTCTAATTTTATTATTTGTCATTTATTGTTACTGCCATTTATAATTATAATTTTGTAATACTATGTACTAAGGAGAATGGATCAATGTATCTTATCTATACTTATAATAGAGCAATAAGTACCAAAAAATCTGTACAATGAAGATAATTAAAAAAATAGGGTAGTACTCAAAAATAGGCTACAATATTTTTTTTTAAATCGTTTCTATTTTAAAAACTATGAGACTGATTGCGATGCGGTTTTCACTGTTGGATAGCTTAGGGTTTGACTTAAAAACTAAGTACGTACTTTTAAGAAGTAAGAGCAATCGATAAAATACTATTTGAAAGCTGAACGAATTTTGAAGAAATGTAGTACTTATATTGTACTTCATAGGTACTTTTAGCCCTGGAATAACATGTATGGTCTATTTTTAAATGAAATAACCACGCAGGCAAAGCCGTGGGCACAGCTAATAAATAATAAATGATTTGAATCGATAGACTTCCCTTACTTCGCGTAATAAACACAGATTCGAATCAAAAACGCCAAGAACTGAACTTACAGTGGGATCGTACTTGTAGATAGTGCCCACTTCTGTGACTCGATGATGTATGCAGGGATAAAGCGCTTCCATGGAACAGCAACTGTACGGCACGTTGTCAGCCACGAACTTGCGGTCGGCCCTGGTAATGGGTGTCATAACGTTATCTGTTTTGAGGAAAATAATTTTTTTGCTTCTTCATGAAAATCAAGTTTTTTATTTTCATACGCTATATGATTTTCATTAAGATGTACAGAAAAAAAACACTTTTCGCGCTTTGTCGGGAATGGGATAGAATCCCTCAGAAACCTACCTTCGTGCAGCATGCGATGCGTTTTCGGAAGACTCGATGCCATTAACAATGTCAAAGCAGGGGGCATATTGAACAATAATATTGGTTTTCCTTGAAATTAACTTTATTTCTAGCATTACCCTAAAATTTAAATAATAATTAATAATAATTTTTGCTGATTATAAATTAGTAATTATAAAGTTTTTTTTTTATTTATTTATTGTTAGAAGTAAAGTTCATTTGCCATTTGACCAAATAACAGCATTTTCAACTTCCGAGTGACGGACCATGTATATAAATGACGTCTATGCTAATCATATTATGATACTTATTTTACTAACAGCGTATTGGAGTCCGCGTCGTCTCCCGTGGTTTAACAGGGTATGTAGAACCATTCCTGGTAGTAGACCCACCCGTCCGCAGCAATGGAAGCGAGTCTGTAGCCTAACGCCACTTTAGATGGAAGGTAAGTCGCATAATTTACTAACAGCGTATTGGAGTCCGCGTCCTCTCTTGTGGTTAACCAGGGAATGCAGAACCACTCCTGGTTGTCGACCCGTCCGCAGCAATGGAAGCGAGCCTGTAGCCTGTCTATCGCCACTTAAGATAAGTCGCATATTTTACTAACAGCGTATTGAAGTCTGCGTCCTCTCCCGTGGTTAACCAGGGTATGTAGAACCACTCCTGGTGTCGACCTGTCCGCAGCAATGGAAGCGAGTCTGTAGCTTGTCTATCGCCACTTTAGATGGAAGGTGAGTTGCATATTTTACTAACAGCGTATTGGAGTCCGCGACCTCTCCCGTGGTTAACCAGGGTATGTAGAACCACTCCTGGTAGTCGACCCGTCCGCAGCAATGGAAGCGAGTCTGTAGCCTGTCTATCGCCACTTTAGATGGAAGGTGAGTTGCATATTTTACTAACAGAGTATTGGAGTCCGCGTCCTCTCCCGTGGTTAACCTGGGTATTGTAGCGTGAGCTACTTACTTTCATAATAAAAAATTATAATTCGAAAACAGATGAACAATAAAACCCTTTCTTTAAATAAAAGCTTAGCATAGCTGTGACTACTGGTCAAATCTCTAAACAGACAAACCATTCTGTTGTTGTTTATTGTTAGGATGTATCAGATGACGACGTTGTAGTCGCACATAGTTGATTGAAACAATACTATCGTTCGTATTTGGTAAATACCACGAAAGCAGACGATCGGGTACATAGAATAGATTATCGTACCTTGTTTACTTACATGATATAATCCTGTAGATCAGAGTTCCAGGAAAAGTTCCAGAAAACAGTAGTCATGTCCAGAGGCTATAAACACTTCGATAAATATAACACGTCCATGCATTACGGAACACATCGAAGAGAACACTCATTAGGTCAATTGATTGAGATATATACAAAAGGAACAAGGAATAACTGGGAATCAGATAATAAATAAATAATTAATAAAGTACAATTGATAAACCCGGAGACAAGTAGTGACCTCTACCGTAGGTTCTACTTATCTTTGCATCGATTAGCAATCAAAGCAAAAGGGCGCGTTCTGTTCGGCACGGTCCCGTAATGTCAGCAAATAGAAAATAAAATTAAACAAACCAATTAAATACAACGAATGTCAAATTTAAGAACGTAGATTTTTTCCAAAGCAAACCCATACAATATCATAATTTAATAGTGACAGTATATAGTTTTATGATAGTATAACAGTACCGAAGCATGGAGACCGCGTTCCGTACCTTTCGTCTGGAAGTGAACGCATCGTTTCTAGTACGGAACGTTTTATGGGCTATAATAGTTTATAACAATTGTTAGATGTCTCTTGACAGTTGTTTAGCTGTCAAAAATAGTTAAAAAAACAGTAAATAAACAAATTTGGTTTCGATGGTGAGAAATCTTAAAAAATAAAAATAAAACCAAATAATAATTTCCAAAGAACATGTGTAAGCGCTGATCGGTTTCTTGGTGAAACGAAATGTTATTCGGATCGATTTTGCTAATTTAGGAGCAAACTAGATCCGGCTAGAAAAGAAACCGAGGCAATGGAGTCAAGAGGCGTGAACGTTTTTTTCGTGCTGCAGAGCCCGGTAGCAGGACTGACAAGTCTTTTCCCTGCGTATTATAAAACCCGTAAAAAAAGGTGAGAGCATTTTTCGGTATTTGCATTGTCGGCACTAATGATTGCGATTGTGAAATCACTTTTATCCATTTTTCGAGACGCCATTTTAGCGAACTGAGAGCGGTGGCGTTTTCGAAGTCTCGAATTCTAAAGAAACGTTGTGTTTATTCATCCACAGCGGGTTTTCCCCCCCGGATTGAGATACCACACGACGGAGGCTTCTTCCCTCCGGATTTAACTAGAAAGGCGCCGTGTTAGGATACGCCACGACGACAAGATACGTGTCGCGATACGCCACGACGACTTTATATCCAACGATTCCGGCCACGTTCTTGGAATGCGGTATCGTATTGGCATGTTTATGCATATATTTCATTAACCGGAGTGTTGAACTTTGTTTCCCCACCGACCTGCTGGACACCTGCAACGCCTGAGGGGTCTAGCCTGGCTACCTCTCACGCGAATCGGACATTGCTGAAACGTCGGATGGAGATTTACCTTCACTAACATAACGGCTCAATCTTATAGAAAAAGGTAAATAAGTAGACTGCACTGCCGGCCGGCAACTCATCACTTGTTTTGTTAGGGTAAATACTTAATTTTGTCGGTTCTATATCGACCCTAGTTATAACAGGGTAATCTTAGTACTTCTTAGCTGCTGAGTTGGATCTGCAGGCATGGGTTCTTTAGACTTTAAGTAAACAGGCAAAGTTAAACCAAAAATAGTAAATATTGTATTGGTGAATTTAAATTGCATGTTTTGTCTTCCACTATTATATGCTAGCTTGAATAGCCGTCCAACGTACCTACGGCACGGTTCTTTAGATTTTAAGTAAACAGGCAAAGTTAAATCAAAAATAGTAAATATTGTATTGGTGAATTTAAATCGCATGTTTTGTCTTCCGCTATTACATGCTAGCTTGAATGGCCGTCCAACGTACCTACGGCACGGTTCCTTAGATTTTAAGTAAGTAGGCAAAGTTAAACCAAGGATAATAAAGATTGTATTGGTGAATTTGAGTTGTATGTTTTATCTTCCACTATTGTACCCACTAGCTAGTACATTACCGAACGGTCTTGATCCAATAGTTCTTGAAGCTCGTTCCGGTCTAAGTTTATGCAGGTAATTTTATTAATTTCAAAATAGTAACGAGTATTTTAATTTTTGAGTGATTCCGAAGAAAGATATAGCGTCCTCACGTTTAAAGCGACCGGATGGGGTAAGAATCCCGAATCACCCCGTTTTATTTTTTATTCCCTTTATTCTCAAAATTACTTTTCATTGATTTAAGTGAATACCCTATCGGCGTTAGACACCGGACCAACTATCTCGGTGGTTGGCGAGTTTGGCCTAAAAACCAATTCATCACATCTTTCATCAGAATCCGTCAGCACAGAGAAATTTACTATAAACCGGATAATATCGTTACAGTATGTAGAACCACTCATGGTAGTCGACCCGTCCGCAGCAATGGAAGAGAGTCTGTAGCCTGTCTATCGCCACTTTAGATGGAAGGTGAGTTGCATAGTTTACTAACAGCGTATTGGAGTCCGTGTCCTCTCCCGTGGTTAACCAGGGTATGTAGAACCACTCCTGGTAGTCGACCCGTCCGCAGCAATGGAAGCGAGTCTGTAGCCTGTCTATCGCCACTTTAGATGGAAGGTGAGTTGCATATTTTACTAACAGCGTATTGGAGTCCGCGTCCTCTCCCGTGGTTAACCAGGGTATGTAGAACCACTCCTGGTAGTCGACCCGTCCGCAGCAATGGAAGCGAGTCTGTAGCCTGTCTATCGCCACTTTAGATGGGAGGTGAGTCGCATATCTCAGCATTGCTTTGGTGATGCCGCCTTTTATTTTTGCTGATTATAAATTAGTAATTTTAAAGGCTTATAAGTGCTGCTGTTTGGTATTAAGTCAAATCATTCAGGTGTGATAAAGAGTCTAGCTAGAGTGAATAGGTAGCGTGGCAAGCGAGCTATACCTTCTAGCACAAGTTCATTTTCCATCAGGTGAGGTTGTGGTCAAACGATTTAGTATTAATAAAAAAACGCCGTAAACTACCCTAGTCTATTAAGCACGCAATACAACTAAAAGGAAAGTGGAAAAGTTTAATACACATCATTATTGACCGAGCGAGCGCCAAGCGTCTGTGTTTCAGTTTGGGCAAAAATTCTTTCGTATGTCCGGATGTCTGTCCGGCTGTTCTCCTCATAAAAATTTGGTGAAGATCTGATGAGGATCTTCGGCGTGATGAGCAGAATAGGTCCTCAAAATGCAGTAAATTGCTCACTTTTAGGTTTCTACAAGTGGGATCATCCCTTTACCCACTAGGTAGGGTTTGATGGAGCACCTTGGTTATTAATGTTAGTTGTACAATACGGTATCTCGATGGCGCTACTGTGCACCGCTAGATTGTTTGCAAACTTGTTTGTACGCGCGAGGTCTACAGCAGCCCGATTCCATAACTTGGCTACAATCGGATTATCACTTTTTTCATAGCAAATTCGACTCTATCGCAAGGCATTAGTGGCTGCGATACTGAGAATTCGATTGAAGCCAAGTTATGGAATCGGGCTGCTGCTCACAGAGCCACTAGTGTACTAAGGGTGCATTCCGATTCACGATAATATCGCTGTGAGCGATCACAGTGCTAATTTGCGTTCCGATTCAGATATCGCGCTCACGGTGATATCGGTTTGGGGCATGGTCGGTGTAATCTCAAAATGGCGGATGTAATGACGTAATCCGTGACGTCACAAGGGATATCGTTGTTGCGCTCACGATGACTCGGTACGCGTTTTAGCGCGATAATATCGATTTTATCGATTTTTGCGCGTCTCGGAATGCACCCTAATAGTGGTGTTCTGCCTGCGGCCGCCAAAATAGTGAGCGAAGGTTACCGAGCGGTAACTTGCGCTTTGCAATCCAACGACACCGGGTTCGATCCCTGTACTTGTTTTGTGCGGATTTGGCATCGCCCCCTGCTTCGAAAGAGACGTCAAGCTGTCAGTTCTGGTAGCTAACAATTATTTTATAATTGATAGCAGTTGTTAAGCCACGTCGGAGGTCCATGTGGGTGACCTGAAAAACTGATAGGTTGGCACCTCTTCGGCCGCTACGTAATCATAGTTCCGTAACCAGTTACGAAAACTACTTAAAATTGTTTTAAAAAAAATTACAGATTATCATGATGAGGATGAAGATAAAAGGGTTATTTTATTTTGCATTAAAAAAGTAAGGGAACTGGTTTGTTGTAACATATTTTATGCGATGAAACATTCGTGTACTTCCTCATTCAAACCTCTTACCTACTCTATTGATGTTCGCAAAGAAAATACATCTGCTGTTCACCCATTGATTATATGTCTATTACCTGACAAAAGCCTAATACTTACGAAATAGTACTTAGGCTGATTAAGTCGATTTTCCCTTCGTGGAAAATTGAAAAGGTTCGAATATGAGCTAGCTGCGCTGAGAGCAATCCGGAGAGTTTATCCCGAGATTCTAATCAATGGGTGTTTCTACCATTACCTATAATTCGACAATTTATTAGATACATTGTCAAAAGAAACCATAATTACGAATCTCAAGAAGCGTACCAAAAATGCACGCAGCTAGGTACATTAAAATTGATGAAGATATTGATCGTTCAATAATGGAATTAAAAGATAAGAAAATTACCGTTGACCATTGCTTGGAAATAATTTTCCCCTTTTTAAACCCCAACAAAGAGACGGGTGTTATAAGTTTAGGGTGTGTCACTGTGTGTGTGTGCTCCTCGTAGCTCCCAAACGAACGGATCGATTTTGATGCGTTTTTTTCTGTTCGAAAGCTGATGTGATCGAGATGGTTCTTAGATACATGGGGAGGGGGAGAAGGGAGTAGGGAGGTGAGAAAAGGGGGTGAAAATCGTAGCTTCCAAACAAATAGACCGATTTAGCTGTGTTTTTTTATGTGTTAACGACTCCCGACTTCCCACGTTTTATGTGGGAAGTCGGGGGGTTATATACATTTTTAATTTGTGCTTGTTATTTACATTAAATAGGTACTTCGGTATGATTTTTGTGATCAAGTTAGATTACAAGTACACGAAACTAAGTAGGAGATACGGGCACAGAACCCTAGTACGGGTATTAAAATATAACATACAATAAAATATGACGTTAATTGTTTTTTTTAAACCTTCATTGATCTAAATGCGAAACCAGAAATACAGGTTTCATAGCCGGCCGAAGATTCCTTCATCGAACCTCCTTGGATCGACCAGTAAAACCCCGTAACACCCACGGCCGATAAACGAGTCGAAGAATGAAAAAAAAACCTTGTACGGAACCGTGGTTTCGAATACAGAAATATTATTCTTTGTACGCAACAGATTTCGTCAAAAGTTTTTTTTTATCTGTTTCTGGAACTTCGGATACGTAGGAGGCTGAAAGGTTCGGCACTACCTCTAAAACATATTTTATGTACATAAACATGGCATGGGTAATAGGTATGTGTGTGCTCTAGAACTGTTGTTATCGTGTAATAAATACCTCGTATTATTGTAGACTGAAGTCCAGAATAGAACATAATTGCCAGGAAAATAATGATCATTATTACAAGCGCCCAAACATAATAGAACAATCCGTTCGTGACATCGTATTCCCTTTTTGGTAAGCCAGCTTTGAAAAGTTGATACAGTCCATAGAGCTAGAGATAAACAATGATTTATGTTATTTTTGGAGCTGTGTAGGGAGCAAAATAACATTTTACTGCTCCAAGACAACCTCACCTGCACTGACCACGTGACCTACTGGATAAGGAACGAGGATCTGGCGACCGACAGATGGCGGTATAACCATTTAAAAACAAACGCAGCCAAATGACACAGGCCGGTCAGCAGCGTCACCAGTGCGAGAAGCTTCGCCCTGTGATCGCCAACCTGCATGCCCAGCGTGGCGATTATGGGCAAACCCTCCTAAATTAATGGCACAACGAAATAATGGCCCCCAGTTCCAGGTCACCTTGCTAGTCCTGACCACGGTGGCAGTCAAGGAAATGGCAGGGCAGGAGGTGCGAAGAATCGCCGGGCTTCCGATGGCCACCCAAAACTAAAAACAACTGACCCTGGCTACGTATACAACGGATGAATGAGCTTGACGATCACATGGCGCAACTCGAGACGAGAGATTTCAAAGATAAGGTGGCATGTTCTGGGGTTATCTTAAGTCCGAAGAGAGGGGGGGGGACTGTAACCCCAGGGTCGGGCCATCTATTCTACTTCCGAGAGGGCGATCAGCAGACTCAGGGTGGCATAGGGTTCCTCATCAATAAAGTCCTCATTGATAATGTTGTAGAAATATCCAATGTGTTAAGCTGACCGAAAGGTATAGCCCTAAGGTCGTACAGGTTTACGCACCAACCTCAGATGATGAGGTAGAAGATATGTTCGATGATATATCTTCGGCCCTACATAACACCACAAGGGCCCACTACAACATTATCATGGGAGACTTTAACGCCAAAGTGGGAGTACATACTTGGATTGAATCGAAAATAGTTCCACACGGCTATGGAAACAGGAATCACAAGGGGCAAATGCTAGTTAACTTTTGGAAAAAGAGGGCTTCTTTTTGATGAATTCATTCTTCAAAAAGCAGCCCCAGAGGAAGTGGAATTGGCAAAGCTCTGATACTGTGACTAAACATGAGATTATCTTCATCATGACGGACAATAAGTACATATTCAAGGATGTCTCAGTGATCGCAAGGTTCTATACCGGTAGTGATCACCGACTTATCCGAGGTTCCTTGAATATCGATCACAAGCTTGAAAGATGCCGTCTTGTGAAGTCTATGCTCCGACTCAACCTGCTCCAAGCCGTTGTTGGATCAGCACAGTTCCTCTACTCAACTCAAGTTGAAAAATCATTCGCTGCCTGAAACCAGAAATGACGTGTGAGGAATGCGAATGAGGATCTTCAAAAAGTTAACGGAATCCTTAGGGATGAAGGCAATAATTTTTTGAGCTGCAGCATACGGGCTCGATGCATAAAATCTCTTCGGCTTATGGGAAAACGAACGTGGGCAACAGTAAGCTGGTGCGACGTGACCTCCAATGCTCAAATACACGCCGAACAGAAAAGGCAAATGAGCAGAATCGGGGATCAAAAGTCTGCGCCTAAAAATTGTGTAGATCCCATCTGAAGAAGCTCAAGACCAATAATGGCACAACAGTCGTCTCTAAGCCGGATATCCTTTCTGAGATCGAAGACTTCTATAGCCGATTGTACGATTCGCATGCTTTTAGACACGGACGCAGCACATAAGAATTCCGCGCAATACCTCTTTAGAGGACGGAATAACTTTGGAGGTCGTGAAAGCTGGGGAAAAGCCCGTACTTCAAGAGCTTCAGTGGTTATTTAGCTCCATTCTTAACAGTGTGTGAACTCCAGAGGCGTGGGGCAGGAGTTTGGTAGTACCTACTATTCTTTAAAAAAGGGAATAAAGAACTACCTACCTATTTCACTCTTGAGCTACGTCTATTATTTGTTTTCGAGGGTCATCTCAAATCGTCTCGCAAGAAGATTTGACGAATTTCAGCCTAATGAACAGGCTGGGTTTCGCGGAGAATTTAGCACCAGAGACAACATAAATACAGTGAGGCAGGTTATACCGAAGTCTTAAGAGTATAACTAGCCTCTGTGTCTTGCTTTTGTGGACTGTGAGAAGATCTTTAACTCCGTTGAAACCTGAGCGGTTTTGGAGTCTTTGCAGCGTTGTCAAGTAGACTGGTGATACATTGAAGTGCTGAGGTTTTTGTATGACGCCATGACTATGAGTGTCCAAGTACAAAACCAGCAGTCTAAGCATATCCAACTACGCAGGGGAGTGAGACAGGGGGATGTTATATTCTCGAAACTGTTTACTAATGCCTTGGAAGATATATTTAAGACGCTGGATTGGACAGAAAAGGGCATTAATATCAATGGCGAGAACATCTCACACTTACGATTTGCCGATGATATAGTACTAATGGCGGAGTCGCTGCAAGACTTGCAAAGTATGCTGACCAACTTAGATGATGCTTCTCGACGCATTGATCTCGGAATGAACATAGATAAGACCAAGATCATGTTTATCGATCTTATTGACCCGGAACCGATTGCAGTCAATGGTGTACCTTTTGATGTTGTCCAAAAATATGTTTACCTTGGGCAAATATTGCAATTAGGTAAGAACAATTTTGAGAAGGAAGTCAGCAGAAGAATTCAGCTGGGTTGGGCAGCATTCGGCAAGCTTCGTCAAGTCTTCTCGTCGTCATACCACAGTGCCTCAAAACAAAAGTATGCGTCCTACCAGTCATGACCTATGGAATCGAAACTGGATACTCATGGTCATACTAGTCTACAAATTTATAAGAGAGCTATGTTTGGAGTTTCTTTGAAGGACAAAATTTATAATGAAGATATCCGATGGAGAACCAAGGTAACCGACATAACTCTAAGGATAGGCATGCTAAAGTGGCAGTGTACTGGTCACATTTCCCGAAGAACCGATAACCGTTGGGGTAGTCAAGTTCTTGAGTGGACACTAAACAATGTCCGTGGTCTAAAAAAGTTAAAGTCTAAGATCTAAGTCTATCTAAGAAGGCGATTTGACCACGAATACCTTATTTTAAAAACAATAGGGTATCTGCTGCTTAACTTGGGTTAACGCCCAGTAGTATAGTGCCCTCCCCGAGATCACTATCTTTAAACCTAGCCTACATGGTCCAAATTTATAAAATTAACTACTTATAGTCATTTTTAACCCCCTATCTCTAAAAGAAAGGGATGCTATAAGTTTAGGGTATGTATGTATCCGTTTGTGTGTCTATCTGTGGCATCGTAGCTCTTAAACGAATTTTGATGCGGTTTTTTCTGTTCGAAAGCTGATTTGGTCGAGATGGTTCTTATCTATAATGGGAGGGTTAAATTTATTTTTAATTTGTGCTTGTGCATGATGCAAAGCGCTACAGTTGTTTGCTTTTGATCACGCTGGATCGAATAATCAGGTAAGTACCTCAATAACCACGGCGATGACAGACCCACATGCTATCAGAACAGGTATAGCGTTACCATCAGGCCAGCAGACTAGATCCAGAAGAGTTCCTTCTTCACTGCGTATGCTCTCCGACGTGTTGACCAACCAAATCAAATAAAATACTACTATGGGCATGCATGCCATGAGAAGCATTCTTATGTTGTTAAATGAGGCCCAAGATAAATACATGTTTCTGTTACAAATTGGTTACATTACAAATGCATTACAACTTACACATAATACTTTGTGATTACAACCAAAGAGTATATAAATACTACGTAAGAATTACAACCATTCACAGAGATACGGTGATCAATCATTCAATTATTTTTTTATTATCAGTTGTCATTGTAACTGTTATTAAAAAGGTTTAATACTTAGACTATTTATATATATATATAAGTATAAAGAAATAGCCATTGCGTGGCTGCACAAGAAACAGCAATAGTTTTTATAATGTTGCCATATAAAAAATATTCCCCCATGTTGCGGAAGGAGGCGGACATTAACTCAGCACCATTGAGGTTATCAGTGCGCATAGAGAAACTTTTGTTATTATATTTTTTTAAACTACTCTGCAATTTCCATACACTAGTGAATAAACAAATATTATGTGCATGAATTTATATATATTTATATCAGCTTAACTGAGTCAAATTGTTGATCAATTATTATTGTTAACAATACGCGTTGCGCGCTACCTCATAGGTTAACCGATGTCTACGGGCTCCAAGATACAGGCCCTGGCCGAGTTTGGAGTCCATTGTATAGGCTTACTGTAGATAAATTTGATGGTCAAATAAATATATTATTATTATAATAATTTCATCAAATTCCGTTCAGCTGTTTCAGCGTGAAGAAGTAACAAATAAGCATGATGATCATAATGCAAAGTATCTTTTGTGTTATTCCAGGATCTAATGTATTTATAAACCAAATTTCATCAAAATCCGTTTATCCGATATATATATAATATAGTTTAACTTATGAATATGCAGGAACATACCAAACATAGTTTTTTTGGTTGAATATTTTGCATTTCTTTTAAAACATCGCTTTTTCTTTTTCTGGATGATGTGCCATGAATATTCTGCTGGCTCGTTGATGGCTGTGTTAACAGTATATTTTCTTGCTGCGTTAATTGCTGATCTGTTGATCCCTCGTTTCCTGAGATCTTAATATGTAACATTTGATTGTTTTTGAAAATATAATAATATTATGAATAATTTTACTGTATTGCAGCAGCTTTCAAAAAGCCAATACATACATTAAAAAAATGTGACGTCATGAGCAGGTAAATAGCTCGCCTGATGGTAAGCACCACACTGCCCATAACAGTATACATAACCCATAATATATTATTAACCCACGAAGAAGTTTAGGGTGTGTATCACTCCGTGTGTGTATGTGTGTGTGTGTGCGTGCGTGCGTGCGTGTCTGTCTGTCTGTCTGTCTGTCTGTCTGTGGCATCGTATGGACCGATTTGGATGCGGTTTTTTATGTTTGAAAACTGATGTGATCGAGATGCTTTCTAGCTATAATGGGGGGTAGGAAGTCGGGGGTTATGTCAATTTTTAATTTGTGCTTGTTTTATATTAGTAACTCGCCCCGGCTTCGCAGGGTAGCGTCCACACCGCGGCATACTTCTTACTTTTAGCATTTTTATACACGTCATTACTTAAAAAAATACGCCGTAAGCGTAATTCAAAGACTTTGGCAACAATGAACGTGGTAAATTTTGACCATAGACAACTGCATTATTACTCACTTACTTGACAGGCTTGTTATTTTTTCGTTTCTGTTCTAACATGTCATTCCATTCTGTATATTTGATACCTTGGTGACCTTGGGTTACATTATCTAAATTTTGGTAGACATCTATTAAAAAAAAACTGGCCATGTCACTCGCTGATAATATAGCTTTCTATAGGTGGAAGAACTTTTAACATAGGTTGAGTAGGTATATTTTAAGTATATCCATTGCAAACAAACAAACATACAAACAATCAAATATTTCCTCGTTATAATATTAGTGTAGATGTTTTATTGGCTTTGAATTTGATTCCAATAGTACTCATTAATTTTCATAAATATACGACTTCACCAAAATGAAAGCAAATTTATATAGTTTAAGCTACTAACCTAACCTAAGAATATGAAGAAACATAATATTTTTGGTTGAATATCGGTGGGGGGGGGATGTAGGAACCCCCCCCCCCCTTTAAAAGCAAAGTTGCACAGCCCTCCCCCCCCACTTTCCATTTTTTTTTAAATTTTACTTTCAAATTTACTTCTGATGCCATTGATTAAAGACCCCACCTTACAGAGGTAGACGGGGGAGGTGGAGGGCTACCCTCTGGTACCTCTTTCCCCCGCGGAGATGCTTAGTTTATGAAATATTTCAATTTTAAGTTTATTAAAAATCGGCTGTTTGGCCGCCACTCCCATAAATTAACTTTGGCGCTTGCCGGTCGCTGTCGCGGCACGCTCGTTTTCCTGGGTCGGTTCGCGCGATGTGTAACCATGTTCTAACCTAACCTATCCTAGTCTTTGGGCGATTTTTAATAAACTTAAAACTGAAATATCTCATAAACTAAGGGAATCCGCGGGGAGGGAGGGAGCAGGGGGTAGCTCTCCACCTCCCCCATCCAACCCTCACCTTAAATAAATGTCATCAGAAGTAAATTTGAAAGTAAGGATGGAAAAATAAATTAAAAAAACTTGGAAATGGGGGGGTTGTGCAACTTTTCCTTTAAAAAGGGGGTTCCTACCTCCCCATCTTAACCTCTCCACCCCTCCCCACCCCCAAAGTTGACGGTATAGCAACTTCGTTTAGCTTAAGTTAGTTTAATAATCTCGTCTCACCGAAACCGAACCGCTCGATGACATAAGTACGCATATTATGACATCAAGCGTCATCGAGTGCTATTTACGAACGTAGTTCTGGGTAGGTAAATAAAATTCACAACATAGCAACACCAAAACTATTTCTAATTTTGCAATCAATAAAAATACACACATTACTTGAATTTCTTTGGCAAAAAACATTACGTCTCAGTTACGAATAAGTAACTTATTATTTATTCGTAGCGTCTCAGTATAAAATGCCTTAATATATCATCACGTTGCGTGGTTATCTTCAAATTGATTACATTTTTGATTACTTACGAACGAAAGGTTAGTCCGGTTATTTTTTGCTCGCTGCGGCTCTTGCAGCCTTTTATACTACAACCCACCATCGCACAACACTTAGTTCAAGGAAACTCTGTCTCAAAAAACGCTCACGCTCTCACAATATCTAAAAACACACAGAAAATCCAAAATTTTGATCTGAACGCTGAACCAAGTTTGCCAAACATTGTAGTTTGACAGCTTGACAAACAACAAAAACCGGCCACGGTAACAGAGACAAAATTGAAATGCTTTGTCTTCCTTTTTTACACATAAATTACATCTTGCTATTTCGCTCTAACCTTTCAAAAAACAAACATCGCTATGTCTAGTAGGTATATCGTCTAAGGTTTAATATGTGAATTGTGTAGAAAGCCTTTGAGATCTACACTATGAGTGTTTTTTGGTAATTCGAATTGTCGTCTTGTGTCTTTATGGAAAAATCACCGCACATATTATTGACTAAATACAAGATTAACAATTAAAATGGTTTTGCTTTACGCCTGATAGATATATATTCCATCCGGAAAACGGTAACCTCAACATGGTAGCATAGACCCGTGGTTGAAAATAATTTTGAAAGGACAAAACCAATGCAGGAACATTGAGGAAACCATGGAAGGTAAAGAAGAGTTCCGTTTACCTATATTTGATGGGTCCAACTACGATAAGTGGAAATTTCGATTGAAACTTTTCCTGCAAATGATGAATTGTGATCAGGCGATCGAAAATGAAGTAAAACCAGAGGGAGTGATAGAGAGTGAGTGAAAGAATTGAATTGAAAGCAGAGAACTATATTGTAAACAGTATCAGTAACTCACAGTTAGACATTATCATCTCATAGTAATGGCATACAAAATGATTAAAAAATTTGATAATATGTACCTTATTAGAGGATGCGCAAACAAACTATTGATAAAAAAGAAGATATTAGAAACGAAATTTAAAGAATGAAATCCCACTGAATTCTTCCAAGTATTTGAAAAACAGATTAATGATCTCAAAAGTGCAGGAGAGTCAGTTATAGAAGAAGACAGACTAAATTATTTATTATTGTCATTACCTGAAAAATTCTCACACATTGTGAATATTTTGGATGCTATGCCAATAAAGGAACGCACTGTTTAATATGAGAAGTCCTTATTTTGGAGTACAAGAAAAATGAAACGGAAAATGTGGAACAAATTTTTGCTAGCAGCAGTTCCAATTCACAGAAGTGCTGTGAATGCAATCGTGAAGGGCATTTTAAAAGAGATTGTCCCAGGTTAACAAACCAAAGAAGTCATCGTGGACAATACTCGTCGTATCGTCGTAGTGGACGAGGAAAGCATCGAAACTATAGAAGACGTAGAGGTAACTACAGAGGAAACAGAGGACAAGGTAACAACTCTTACAATGATTCTATTTCTGGAATGCTTTCAACGTAGAAGTAATGGCAGCCAGAGTGAACACAGCTTCTATAAATTGGTTTCTTGATAGCGAATGCAGCGACCACATTGTGAATGTCCAGTAAACACAAGGAGTAGGAGATGGGTTCGGTTTAAAGTCAGAAATTATAGGAAACATAACTATGTATTGTCATGCGGGTAGAAAATTACATAAAATTGATAACGAAAATGTTTATTATGTTCCAAGCATGAAAAAAAACTTGCTAAACATGTCATGCATAGTAAATGAGCATGACAATACAATATATTTAAATATGATTAAATTTCAAAATGAAACTGCAGAGATCTTCAATGTTGAGCACAAATTAATAGCAGTAGCTAGGAAAAAGAATAAATTGTATGAAATAGAAGGAAAGGTAGGTAATGAAACTAAAAAAGAAAATGTAGATACATACACAAATGAAAAGACAATGTCAGCAAAAGAGAAATGGCACCGAATATTAGGTCATGCAAACTTTCAAAGCTTAATCAAATGTGTAGTCATAAAGTTTTAGATGGTTTACCTGAGAGGTTTGAAGAAAGTTACGTGAAGTGTGAAATTTGCTTGCAGAATAAAATGACAAATTTACCCTTTGAAAACAATAGACGTAGAGCAACATAGATATTGGAAATTATTCATACGGACTTTAATGGCCCAATAACTCCGACAGGTAGTAACGGTCAACGATATTTTATATCATTGATTGATGATTACAGTAGACAAGCTTCAGTGTGTGCAATAAAAAATAAAAGCGAGGTATTTGACTGTTTTAGAACATACGTGAACGTGATGCACAACCAAACAGGCAAAAGAGTGAAGGAGATTAGATGTGACAACGGCCGTGAGTATATAAATAGGGATTTTTATGAGTTTACTAAACAGCAGGGGATATATTTGAAGCCAGGTCCAGCATACACACTTCAATTAAATGGTGTAACTGAAAGATTCAACAGAACGGTAATGGATCGTGCCAGATGCTTAATGACGCAAGCAAAGATAGACAAATGTTACTAGCCAGAATGTGTTTTGACAGCGGCATACCTTGGAAACAGGATTCTTACAAATAGAGCAGAAAAAAGAGTCCATATGAAATATTTCATGGCAGGAAACCAGAAACAAGAAATTAAAAAAATTATGGCATTAAATGTTTCGTTCGGTTTCGTTCGAGTTCCCGAAGAAAAAAGAACTTCAAAGTTAAATCCGAAAGGGATTTTAGTTGGTTACACAGATACGGGATACAAGATATTGGTAGATAACAAAATAGTTATTAGTCGCCTGGTTACTTTCATAGATCCAGATGCAGACCTGATCAGATTTCAAGATCTAGAAACAAATGATGAATTGAAAATTGCAGAAAGAAGTTCGTATAAAAATGACGATTTTAAAAGATCTGTGACTAATGGAAATATTGAATCGAAGGAAACAGAAACCAAGGAAAATACTGAACCTAATAAAATAGAAAACAGTGATATTGATGAATTTTATGACACTGTAGAAGATGAAGAAGATAAACGAAAGAAATCTGAGTTTGAGGAGGTGAGAGCGCCGAGTCGACTTAGAAAAGAAAGAAGGTTGGTTACACGAAAAGTTTAATGATCATGTCGTTTATGTAAAGGTTTGTGATGCCGGAGTACCAGATACTTATGAAGAGGCAGTTAACAGCTTAGAAGCGAAAAAGTGGAAGCAAGCTATGGATGAAGAAAATTTAACGTGGGAAATTGTTGAAAAGCCAATAGATAAAAAGGTAATAGAAGTGAAATGGATTTTTAGAATAAAATCAAATGGAAGATATAAGGCACGTGTAGTAGCAAGAGGTTTTCAACAAGTGTATGATGATAACGAAGAAATATACTCACATGTAGCGAGAATGACACCTATGAAAGCATTACTGTCTGCAGCGTGCGCCAAAGGATGGGATATCCAACAAATGGACGTTGAAACTGCATGTCTTAATGGAGAAGTTAAATCAGAAGTGAATATATATATACGAGTATCCACCTGATGGTTATATTGAAGTGTGCAAGCTGTGAAAAGCTTAATACGGATTGAGAGAGCCCCCGTGACTGGTACAATTGCTTTAATGATTTTATGTTAAGCATTGATTTTAAAAGGTCTATTATGACTATTGTTTGTATACGGGATGTATAAATGAAGTGAATAAACTATCTTTATGTCGATGATATTTTAATATGTGGCGAAAATTGTGATTCTTTTACAGATGCTCAAAGAACTTCTGAAAAAACGTTTTCGAATGAAAGATTTAGGAATGGTGAAGCAGTACTTAGGAATCGATGATGAGTATAAACAGAAAGAGAAGAAAATGACACTGAGTCAAGAGAAGTATATAGATAGTTTAGTGGAGAAATATAATGTGTGTGTGTAATGTTTCCAAAAAATTCGAAACACCAATGGAATTAAATCTTTCATTTGATCCCAGTGATGGAGTAAATACATTTATAAAATACAGAAACTTAATTGGAGCACTTTTATATGTTGCAAGTGGAAGTTAATTATTTAAGTCGCTTTCAAAACTGTTATAGTGACACCCACTACAAATATGCATTACGTATTTTAAAATATTTATATGAGACCAAATATTTGAAACTTAACTACAGTGCTGATCATGATGAAAGTTTTGATGCATACGTGGATGCTGACTGGGCAGCAGATAAAATAAATAGGAAATCTACGACAAGAATTATACTAAGACTGTATAATAATCCAATTACGTGGAAAACGCATAAACAAAAAATTGTGTCACGAGCATCTACTCGTGCTGAATATTACGCATTAGCAGATTGTGTAGCAGAAGTTTTGCCGGTGATAGGAGTATTGCATGATTTAGATATTGATATCATAGGACCAGTTAAAATTTATGAAGATAATAGTGGTGCCATAGCTCTTTCCAAAAACGGTAAATTTTGTAAAAATTCAAAACATATTGATATCAGTTATCATTTTGTTAACGATTATGAAAAGAAAAGAATTATAAATGTGTCAAAAATTAATACAGAAGATCAGTTAGCAAATTAAGAGAATTGCTGAATATTTTTAGGTGATGTTCTTATTGTTGCTAAGGGAGTTGTTTTATAATAATGAATGTTAATATAATAATAATAGATAATGAGTGCAACAATAACAATTGTTTATTTCTGAGAATGTTCAATTGTTATGTTAATTGAGAAGTACTAAATGTTATTAAGTTATTTGTAATAATTTTGATTTTCTACAACACTCAAGGTGTGTTAATAATAAGGTTTAATATATGAGTTGTGTAGAAAGCCTTCTTTGAGATCTACACTATGAGTAACTTTTAAACTTTCGCGATTCGAACACATAGTTAAATATTTAAACGGGACTTAATCGCGCTGTTTTTTACAAAACCAAATGCGGGTAGTTGGAGACAACACTCGCCCTTCTCGACGCTGACACCCGCTACTTCAGTCTTCTCGTGACCACGATCAATGCAACTTGATCGAAACGTCGAGGTAAATAAATATTAAGTTTTCAGCGCGATTAAGTCCCGTTTAAATATTTAACTACACTATGAGTGTTTTTATATTTGGTAATTCGAATTGTCGTCTTGTGTCACTAAGGAAAAATCACCGCACATATTATTGAATAAATTCAAGATTAACAATTAAAATGGTTTTGCTTCACGCCTGATAGAAATATATGCGATCCGGAAAACGGTCACCTCAACAGTGACATTTCTGCCAGAGTCATGTGTTGACATAGTTTTCTTACTGTCGTTGTGTGTTGAAATTTCCGTCGGCTTCGCGTCAAAAAGTCTATACGATTTAATAAATAGTTACTTTAAAATCAAGACCAGATTAATATGAACAATTTTATAAACTGAAAAGAACTACACTATATAGCGCATGCTCATTTAATTTCACCCAATCATAAACAAGCGGCTGAATCAGTCGACAAATGCCACGCCACCGCCGTTCCTTCGCGCGGGTCCACTTTCACCCGTGTATTGTTTTACCAACTAAGTTGTATGGCATGTGTGTCCAATTATCAATGGCAAAGGAAATGTCATGTCATATCACAACGTCCATGACGCATAGCAACAAACAAACAATGAATTAAAAATGGCCGACCTCATAGTGATGTGACCCAAACAACAATTTATCAGATCGAAAGACTATTACTATGTACCGATTTTATTTAAAAAAATATGTATACCTGTGATACCTTTATGACGTGAAAGTGCTTTTATGAAAATGGATGTCGAGATTTTAGTGTCCACTGCGATTTATTAGTTTACCGCATCTTTAAAATCATATATATAACTGTAAGTGACCGTATTATTCATGATAAAACTACTTCTTCTTACTGTGGAGCTCTACTTCACATGCATCATCATCATCATCATCATCATCAAATCACATCATGTGCCTACAAAAGTCTAAGCTGAAGATTGGCCTCCCCCATAAACGCCACGAGCGGTTGCTTGTAATTATCATTCCTTTTAGGAGGTTTTCCTGTAGTATAAGATTTTATTAAACTTTGTAATATACGCACCTACAACTTTGTAATAGAGGTATATATATGTCGCTACGCCCCCCTCGTATCTACTTACTATCATCATCATCATCATCATCATTATCAGCCCGCATCAGTCCATTGCTGGACATAGGTCTCTCCCAAAGCACGCCACTGAGCCCGATCTTCGGCTCTTCTTTTCCAACCGCCGCCAGTCATCTTGCGTATGTCGTTGCTCCACCTAGCCGGAGGGCGTCCCACACTACGTTTGCCGAGTCGCGGTCTCCACTCAAGAACACGTCTACCCCAACGGTTATCGGTCCTTCGGCAAATTCATATTGAACCATTAAACTACATATATATATTATTTATATTAAGTATTCATTTTTTCAATCATTATTTTTGATGATGATGATGATACTTGTGAAGTAGAGGGCACAGTAAGAAGAAGTAGTTTTATCATTAAAAATAGGCTACTTTTTTTTCTTTTTTTTTTTGGGCTCGTCTTTCAGCCCACTACTACTTCAGCCTGCTAATCCTTTGGGCTATGTCGATAACTTTGGTTCTCTGCCGGATCACGTCGTTCCGTATTTGATCTCTCAAAGAAACTCCGAGCATAGCCCTTTCCGTAGCATGCTGAGCGACTATGAATTGGTGAACTAGTCGTACCGTGAGAGTCCACATCTCAGCTCCGAAAGTCATAACAGGCAGGACGCACTGGTTGAAGACCTTCGTGTTCAGGCATTGGGAAATTGGTGACGAAAAGACTCGACGAAGTTTACCAAATGCTGCCCAGCCCAGCTGTATTCTTTTACGGGCCTCTCTCTCAAAGTTATTTTTACCCAACTTCAGCGTTTGCCCAAGGTAAACGTACTCTTGAACAACTTCAAGAGGAGATCCGTGAACAGAAATCGGTTCCGGTAAGACATGTTCATAGAACATATCTTGGTTATGTCCAAATTCATCCGGAGACCGATGCTATTTAACTAGGTACTATCATTTTATCCAAATTATAATAGTGTTTACCATCAGACATTCAACATTTATTAACTGTACCTATTTACATGAATTACATATAAGCAGTACCTACATAAATAATAAAAAAACAGTATTTTCACATATATTTATATTTTCCATGATATGTAGGTTGATTTATAATTAAAATTGAAATTCCTAATAGCAACGGTAAAACAGATACTTTACAATAACCAAAATGCACACTTTTTCAAGTTTGCTAAGAGACACAATTTTATCATTCCTATTCCAATGCCAATCTGGCTGAATCTAATTGAGTGAAAAACATAAAATAAAAACATACAACTAATAAAGTTAGTTCCTCCAACTTTTGCAACTTTTTCCTCCAACTCTCCCAACATAGATATCTACATGAACTCTAAAAACATCACACTCTTTTTTTTTTTGGGGATTCATGTTAATTGTGTTGTTGTTGTGTTTTTCTATTATTCTATGCTTTTTGCATACTAAATATTAGTAAGATATGAAGAAGGACTTTTTCCATTCTAAAATTCTAAATGTAAGATAGTGTTACGAGCTAGGGTTCGGATAATGTTAATGTTCGCCAATTACACCAAAAATTAACACCTTTATTCGAAAAACCACAAAAAGAAATTAAATCAAACACTTTTTAACTTGACTGTACACACTAAACAATTATCACTCGCTTAGGTATTGCGTCATCCGACCGAGGTTTCTCGAATATTTTAGTTCCTACTGTTTTTCTAAGAATCAACCGGCGTAACACTGCCCCCTCCTAAGACATGCTCATCCCGAGCAGTGTTTGTCCCGTAATATTGCGCCAGTCTATTAACATAAATAACCCCAGAAGCACCTCTCTCGCCCCCACCCCTGGATCCAGTGACTGGACACGTGACAGAGAGGAGCAGGCTCGCCAACTTTTATGAAGAGGACTGTTCATAAAAGACCTGTATGCAACTTTTGGAAAGAACTCCAAGATGTAAAGGAGCAGGTACATCTTCATGAGAAACGCTTCTCCGAAACTGTAAGCCAGCTGCCTCTCCGAAACTGTAACCCAGATCGCGGACGTGAAGAAAACTTTGAATGTCCTGAAATCGGGCAATGAAATACCGGCTCCGGTTGTTGCAATGTCTTCGGCGCGAGGTTTCAAAGTGCCGCCATTCGATGGAAGCTCTTCATGGTCCGCCTACAAGATCCAGTTAGAGGCCATTGTCAAGGCGAACGGATGGAGTAAAGCGCAGGCCATGACTGCACTCACAATGGGCTTTCGTGACCAGGCCCTAACTATACTCGACGCCCTTGGAAAGGATGCTACTTACGAACAGCTGCTGTAAGCGCTGGAATCTCGCTACGGAGACGCACACCTGGAGCATGTGTTTCAAGCTCAGTTAAGGACAGGGCTCAGCGGAATAGTGAGAACCTACAACACTGGCCTCTCGAAATTGAAAAGCTGGTTCGAAAGACTTACCAGTCGTCACCTGCGCTCATCGACAGGAATTTGGTCCAAGCATTTGTCGATGGGATTCGCGACCTGGAAAGAACTCCAAGATGTAAAGGAGCAGGTACATCTTCATGAGAAACGCTTCTCCGAAACTGTAAGCCAGCTGCCTCTCCGAAACTGTAACCCAGATCGCGGAGGCTAATGGTGAGTGGCTAGTGGTGGTGGCTAATGGTGGAGGAAGTGAGGGCTGCTGTGAGACTTGGGCATCACGAATCCCTTAAGGATGCCCTGGCCCATGCTTTGGAGGTGGAGGCCGCACGTTATGATCATCGAGCCCATTGCATCAGAGTAGTTGCTCGTAACACTATCTTACTTTTAGAATTTTGGAATTGAAAAAGTCCTACTTCATATCTTACTAATATTTAATATGCAATAGCATAGAATAATAGAACAAGGTAGACCACAATTAACAACATGAATCCCCAAATAAGAGTGTTATGTTTTTAGAGTTCATGTAGATATCTATGTGGGAGAGTTTGTTTATTCCACCATAGTGGACAAAAAGTTGGAGGAACTAACTTTATTAGTTCCTCCAACTGTTTGACTCATCTGGAATGCCTTCTCAAACAAGCCTGCGAGACCGGTAAGAGTTTAATATTTGTCGGTGACTTTAATATAGATTGGCTTGGGAATCTATGCTCTGTGAAAAAGCAACTTACTAAAAAAAACTAATGACCGTCCATATTGTCCGAAATAAGGTAGACTTTCCCACTAGAGTGGTCGGGTCATCGTCTACTTGCCTAGACCACGTGTACAAAAACATGCCACGAGGGACGGTAATGACAACTCTGGTCGACACCCGGCTCAGCGAACACCGCGCGCTGCGGGCCGCTGTCACCTGCATGCGCGTCGTGCCTCCGCCGCGGACCCGGCGCGTCAGGGAGTTCTCATAACCTAACCGTATGAATTTCTTGGCAGCTATTTTAAGTATAGACTGGGAGGTAACACTCGCTATGCAAGCGAAGTCTACGGAGGATCTAGTGAAATCTGTAATAAATATGGTTTCTAATAAATTTCACTTTTGTTTCCCCTATAAACATAAAAACATCAGGAAACAATCATGGGTCACTGATGATTTTGTAGACTTAAAAAAACTGACACCATTAGCTTACAAGAAAAGTATCCAAATATGCAGTTAGATTCATTTGTTGAAAAACTTTCCGAGCAGTACGAATATGACGTGAGATCTCACAAAGTCCGCCATTTTTTTGCTTTTGTTGTACGGAAAACAAATACGGAACAGTTCCAACGCACACAAGGCCATATGGCGTGTCGTTAACATCGAAAGGGGTGCAACAGCCCGATCCACCGTGAGCTTTACAGATGTCGCTAAAGACTCCACCGGCACGAAGTTCGCATCCCGGAAAGCGGCGGGCGACGCGATGAAAGTCAGGTTCGTGGACGCGGCCTCGGCGTGCGGCGCGCCGCGTGCTGCGCTGCCGTACGTCGGAGCTGCGCTTGTACTAGGTCGCCCACCTTCGGTATGCTCCCTGCAACTGACCAGATTCACCGCGTCTGAAGTGTATCGCATTATAACTTCACAGATTCCTCGCAAGCCTACTAGAGATATCTAGCTCGCTCCGTGTCTCGCCGTTCTTTTAAATCGCTGTATAGCGGCTGGCACGTACCCACAGTCACTTAAAGTCAGTAAGATTACACCTTCGTTTAAGGGAAAAGGTAAGCGTGAGGACATATACCCCCTGTCGGGTTGTCGCCCTGTATCCATAATCCCTGCCATTGCTAAAGTCCTCAAAACGGAATAAGCACCCGACTCACCGAGTACCTGACGACGACCTGGGTGTGATTTCCGAGCGCCAATATGCTTACCGTGCTGCGCGATCAACTACTTCGCTTACACGTGAGGTCATTCACGGCGTGCTAGGAGCTTGTGAGTAGAAACGGAAAGTTGCGATCCTGTGCTGTGACCTATCAAAAGCATTTGATGTCGCTGAACACAGCTTTCTCTCTACCAAGCTTAGACACTACGGCATCAACGGTCAGACCCACTCACTGCTGACGGACCTCTTGCGGAATCGGTTTCAGATAGTGGTTGCTGATGGGGGTGAAACGAAGTTGGACTCATTGGGCATGGTAATAGGCGTACCGCAGGGATCGTCGGTGTCGAATATCTTCTTCACACTGTTACTCAATGACCTACCCGAGCACGTAATGGCAGGTGAAGCGCAACATGTACGTGGATGACGTGGCCGTGGTCGTTTGTGCCCAGTCACTCATTCATTTGGAGCGGCGGCTGCATTTTATGACGGACTAGGCAATCGTTTGACCACGATCTCACCTGATGGAGAGCGATGATGTGGTCGAAGATGTAGCACGCTTGCCTAGTAGATACCTATTCACTCTTGACTTGAACACACCGGGGTTATAATTTACCGGAAACACTGACGAGGGCAGGGCATTCCACTCCTTTGCAGTTCTTATAATAAATGAAGAAGCGTAACGCTTCGTTCTTGTGCGAGGTATTTCAACCATAAAAGGGTGTCGCTTTGCTGATCGTCTAGTCGTACGGTGATGGAAAGGTGATGGGGGAATCAGGTTGTGCAGTTCTTGTGCACACTCTCCATAGTGCAATCTGTAGAATACCGCCAGGCTTGCTACCTCACGTCGATGCGCCAGACTTTGAAGCTCTCTTTTTACCAGAGTGTCATCCCCAATTAGCCTGATAGCACGTCTCTCAATTGAATCCAAAGACTCGAGCTGATACTTGGCAGAACCGTCCCAGAGGTGGCAGCAGTACTCCATACAAGATCGGACCTGTGCTTGATAAAGATTCAAAACCTGTCCCGGTGTGAAGTACCGCCTAACCTTAGACAAAATACCAAGTTTTTTTGCAGCTACTTTGGCTTTGGATTCAATATAAGACCCAAAATTCAGGTTTGATGTGAGTTCGACACCCAAAAGCTCCAGATGGTCGCCTATTGGTATTGTTACACTTTGGAAAGATGGAGATCAGTTTAGAGGACTCATTTTAGCAGCATTTTTATATAAAATAATATATAAAAATGACATTCATTAAATAAAAAAGTCGTAAAAGCCTTATTTTAAATAGTTTTTTTTAAATTTACTAATTACACGTTTGTCCAAAAAAGGAGTGTAAGGTTTTTAGGATTCATGTATGTTTGTCTGTAATTTTGTATAAATGTTTTTATGTATATTTGTATATATGTGAGTTTCTTTATTCCACCATAACTTAAATGCCTGAACATATTTAGACTTATTGGTTATCGTTAGAATCCATATATCGTGCCGAGTAACAAAGGAGGAATATTATATTATTTATTTAAAATAAAAATATATAAAAGTGACATTCATTAAATAAAAAAGTCGTAAAAGCCTTATTATTAATAGTATTTTTTTAAATTTTACTTGTCTCGTCTGCCCAAAAAAAGTAGTGTAACGTTTTTAGGATTCATGTATGTTTTTATGTATGTTTGTATGTATGTTTGTATGTATGTTTGTATGTCTGTTTGTATGTATGTTTGTATGTATGTTTGTATGTATGTTTGTATGTATGTATGTTTGTATGTATGTTTGTATGTATGTTTGTATGTATGTTTGTATGTATGTTTGTATGTAATTTTGTATGTATGTTTTAATGTATAATTGTATATATGTGAGTTTCTTAATTCCACCATAACTTAAATGCCTGAACAGATTTAGACGTATGGGTTATCGTTTGAATCCTTACATCCTCCCGAGTAACAAAGGCTATATATTTTTTGAAAAAATTCAATGTGGAGGCTCCATCATGGCTCCATTTTCAAATGTAAAATATATTTTTTTTCGTCTAATTATACAATATAGGTATCAAGTTGAAGGCTTTGATAAGCACATTCCAACAGTATATAATTTATTGGCATAAGTTCATTTCTGGCAGGGCAGGCAGGCGATTTGATGCAAATTGAACGCGATACGGTGCGGTTTAATTTCCGCGCGAATTTTTTGTAAAGTTTATAGTAGTAAGGCTATGGCTGCACTGCGAAATAAAATTCGCGCGTCAGCTCAGTCGTACACCGGCTTCTACCGCCCGATCGGGGGCCGCACATGAGTTACCAGATAATGACGACATTGATATAGTCAAAAGCTTCTTGATGTTTTATGTAGAAAATCTATTCATAGGTCTCAAGACATCTTTTGATAGGTCTGTCACGCTGCCGCCGCCGTAGTATCAGTTAAATAAAACTATCTAAAAAGATAAAAAAATACGCCTGCCCTGCCAAAAATGAACTAATGCCAAAAAAAATATACTGTTAGAATGTGCTTATCAAGGCCTTCAATTTGATACCTATATTGTAAAATTAGACGAAAAAGTATATATTTTGCATTTGAAAATGGAGCAATACTGCCGCCACATCGAATTTTTTCAAAAAATATATAGCGTTTGTTACTAGGGAGGATGTAAGGATTCTAACGATAACCCATACGTCTAAATCTATTCAGGCATTTAAGTTATGGTGGAATTAAGAAACTCACATATATAAAAATATACATACAAAAATACATACAAACATACATACCAACATATATACAAATATACATGAATCCTAAAAACATTACACTCCTTTTTTTGGGCAGTCGTGCAATAAGTAAAATTTAAAAATTATATTAACGACTTTTTTATGTAATGAATGTCAATTTTATATATTATTTCTTATTTTTCTTTTATTATTATTTTTCCTTTTTTTTATTGCTTTGTCATCGGTTTGTAAGCTACCCTGAAAGTTTCAGTAGACGTCCGTCTCAGCCAGGAACTGCATCAAACTGACAAAAATCGTGCGGTTTTTTTTTTAGATGCAATTCCGATCACGTAATAATATACGCGCGAATTAAAATCGCGAGGTGAAATATCGCGGTGCGGACAGGGCTTTACAGTTTATTAAAAATCGTAAGTTAACTTCGGCGCTCGCCGGCCGCTGCCACGGACTATCTTGCAACAGAAGCGCAGGGAGGATTCCCCGACACGCCAGTTTGAATGAAGTCACCCGTCTGGCCTTTGTCAGTGCCGGCGTTCCGCGGCTTGATGCGGGACGACGGCAAGAGGCACTGACTTTAATTCTTTGTAAGATGGGACGGCCGGGCCGTTTGTTTGGGAAACTACTTGCGGTGATATCTTGGCGCAGTCTCATCTTCCAGAGACAAACATTCAAGCTGGCGGCGCTCCAACCAAAGCAGAAAACTTCAAACGGCCCAAATATGGGAGCCTCGACAGGGGCAGGGCGGTCGCACTCCGCAACAAGTACAAATATTATACCTAAACTTCGGGGCCGTAATATTGGGGTTCATTCAGTAGTGACAAGCTTGCGCTCGATGAGTCGCGCGCCGTTTGCTTAACGATAAAGTACCTACTTACGTAAAGTTTTTGTCAAATTTTATTCTTTTCTTAATTATGAATACCAAGGAGAAACCTAGAAGGTACTGCATAGCATTCGGTCTGACAAATCTCGTAAAATACCTACATACCGACATTTTATTACGTAGGTAGCCATTTCTTTTTCATTCATTATTAAGCATCGAAGTCAGACAGGCACCTTTTATTCATCAAAGTGTAACCTATTATGATATAATCAAATAATGAGGTACTATGTCTATTCTGATAAGAATGTTATTATGTAGTTCATAGAACTATCAACATTTATAACAATAAGTAAGTAATAAAATAATACATTTTTACATAATTGTTTATTCGGTTAATAATGTCTAAGTCATATTATATCACAGAATAATTACTAGTACAAGTACCTAGTCATATCTTGATACAACCCTACCGAGCGTAAAAGTGACAGAGCGATTCTGAAACGATTAGAGCAATGGAAGCTCTCGCGCGTTGTGATACGGTACATTCTAGTCTGCACGCGATGGGCGAGCGCCTTCTAGGTAAATATAATTGAAAGATTGCAGCGATGTGCATGTTAAATTGCACTTTATAGCGTTGTAGCGTTTAAATAAATAGCGACTCTCGCTACAACGCTATAAAGTGCAATTTAACTCGCACGGCACTGCGAGCTTTCAATTATATTTACCTAGAAGGCGCTCGCCCACCGCGTGCAGGCTAGAATGTACCGTATCACAACGCGCAAGAACTTCCATTGCTCTAACCGTTTCAGAAAAGCTCTGTCCCTTTTTCGCTCGGTAGGGTTGTATTAAGATATGACTAGGTACTTGTACTACTAATTATTCTGTGATATGTTATGACTTTGATATTGTAACAGAATAAATAAGTAATAATGTATTATGTTATTACTTATTATTATAAATTAATATAGTTCTTTTACATACAATGACATTCTTATCAGAATAGACCGACTACCTCATTTTTACTACCTACCTATCCCGTTTTCAGAACGTCGATAAGTTTAGTGAGATACCTACCTACGTGTCGTTGGTTGATTATGATTATATCCTATAGGTATTGCACTTTGATGAATAAAGGTGCCTGTCTGAATTCCATGCTTTTTAATGAGTGAAAAATAAATTGCTACCTACGTAATAAAAGGTATTAAAAGTATGTGGGCTACTTACTAAGTCAGCACAGTAATTCATTTTCCGATCAACAATACCTACTATAATCAATTATAAAATTACGTTGATCGATTTAATAAACGACTTTATTTCTGCGCGGAAAAACCTTAAATATGCGTAGCTTCGGTATGGAACACAAATGAAATAACATAAAACTATAGGAACCTACGTAATAAAAAATATCAATATCTAACTACATAACTAGGACCTATTATAGGTATTACAATTTATTACCTTTCAATATCCTTTGGAAGCGTAAAGAATGACAATTCGACATTTCTATCACTATTCAAACAGCCGAATGCTATGCAGTACTTTCTAGCTTTCTTCTTGGTACTCATAATTAAAACACGAATAAAGTTTGTCAATAACTTTACGTAAGTAGGTGCTCTATCGCTAAGTACAAGGCGCGCGACTCATCGAGCGCACGCTTGACACTCGACTGAACCAGAACGGACCCGAATGAAGGAGCTCATTCGATTCTTGTTGAGCACCGGAACCATAGACAACAACTGCACATTACTCCGTACTCGGAACGGAGAAGTCAAGCAAGTGACCAGTGGAAATAAATGTATATTTATGCTTGAAAAAAATATTGCTACAAATGTAAAGTAGAATATAAGACAAGTGATCAGTGGAAAATGCAAGTACCTATATTTTCACCTGAAGGAGGAATTTTATTAGGTACTTCATTAACAACTGCGTCACGTCGTCAAAGTAGGAAGGTACTTTTTAAGGGTCTAGCAACGGGTGAGCGCTTTCCCTAATTCGACACTTTGGTTCGATCGCTACTTTCCCTTTTTATACGCTTTATATTAGCTTCACTTGTATGTTTGTATGTTTTTGACCGACTCATATGGACGCTATTTTGACCCACTTTAAACGGTCAGATTTCATTCAAATTTTGCACACCTGTCAAAGACCAATAACAATGCAATAATTTAAAAAAAAAAAAAAAAAAAAAACTTAACTAAATAATTATTTACACTATTAAAATTTATTTTCTATTTTTTAGTTTGGTTTTCTATATAAAGCGTGTTTTTTAGTTTTTTAAACTAATTTTTTTTCGAATTATTGCATTGTCATTGGTCTTTGACAGGTGTGCAAAATTTGAATGAAATCCGACCGTTTAAAGTGGGTCAAAATAGCGTCCATATGAGTCGGTTAAAAACATACAAACATACAAACTTACAAACATACAAGTGAAGCTAATATAAAGCGTATAAAAAGGGAAAGTAGCGAATAATTATTTACACTATTAAAATTTATTTTCTATTTTTTAGTTTGGTTTTCTATATAAAGCGTGTTTTTTAGTTTTTTTAAACTATTATTTTTCAACACTTTCTTGAATTCGGCATTAAGATGCCGAATTCCCTCCTTTTTGGATACTTTTCAGTCATGTACAGTTCCGTAATATCTATATTGGTCTTCTTCATCAGGCGTAAGAAGTTCACTGCTGATCATATAGGCCTTCACCTTATGCTTTAAGGGTATTCTTTAAAACATAATAATATACTGATTTGTCCATTTTATTTTTTAAGTAATTACCATAACAATTTATGAATTATTATGTTGATTAATTAAAAATTAAAGGTCACGTTGGTCATGTACTCACCATGTTCTTAAAATTCTAAGGAAACTTATTTTTCTGATGCATATTTTTTTAAGGCTCCCCTCCCGACGAGGCAATCTCAATGGTTGTGTACGATCTTGGTTCACGATCACGAGTAATGGCTGTATGTATTCATATAGGTATAACGTAAAATAAAAAAAAATAAAAAACCAATGCCTAATAATATGACTTATTTTTACTTTGAGCATTGCGATGGCAGCACAGTGAATCTCGAGCATCGCAATCGTCGCTTGCTAAGCAACTAAGTCTGTGTCAGCGATACGACTTGAGTATCGGGGATAGCCTTTCGAGCACGATTTATGGGAAAGCCGAAAAAATACTCGTAGACTCATACCAAAACCAAAGCGAGATACAAGATTGACCACATACTGGTGAGTAACGCATGGAGAAGTCAATCACTCTCTAAATCTCATTAAAAGTGACCATAGACCTGTAATAACAACAGCTACAACAAACTAATGGCAAAACTTTGGAAGAAATCTTTTTTCTAGTTCCTCATTCATGTCAATTGTGGTTTCCAAGATAGCAAAACAAATTTGAAAAAAAAAATATGCAAATTTTTCTTTTTGCATTATTTTTTTCTTTTGTTTGTTTATTGGAAAAGTTCGTAGATCATTAGATATCTATACTATAATAAAACTGTAACTGGGCTAAATCTGTACATTAAATATTTTTTAAAAATTTTAATTGATATGAACTTCAAAATCGATATGGAGTGCTAAAAGGTTTTTTTTTTATTTTTTGTCTGTCTGTCTGTCTGTCTGTTTCTTTGAACACGCATCACGCAGAAACTACCCGACCGATTTTGATGCAACTTGGCACAATCATAGATTATGTTATGGATTAACATTTAGAATACTTTTTATCCCGAAAAAAACAATGGTCCCCGCAGGATAGGGGTTGAAAGTTATTTAAAAAAAACACATATCACGCTGAAACTATCGTACGGATTTTGAAGTAACTTGGCACAGTCAAAGTTTATAGTATGTGTTAAAATGAATGATACTTTTAATCACGAATAAATACGGGATTCCTGCGGGATATGAGTCTAAAGTTATGTTAATTTGAAAGGAATAATAATTGCACATCCGTTTATAAAACGGTACCGTAAATTCGGCACCTATACCACAAATCAGAGTGGCACAGTAGAAGCGGTGTCTGGCTCGCAACCCAGAGGCACATGGATCGAATCCACGCGCTGCTATGAATGTTTTGCCTCAATATTTATAAGCATTTACATATTTTGTGCCTTTTTTTACATTTTCTTTGATTTTTTTAAGGCTTATTTAATTTCCTGAAGTAAACCGTCAAGTTTTGTTTGAAAACAATATATATAATGGGAGCTATCCAAACGAATGGTCTGACTTAGGTGCGGTTTTTAAGTTTGCTAGCTCAGGTAATCGAGATGGTATAGTACGAGTTTGGTACGAGTATAGATAGCACAATGGCATCAACAACTCAAGCGAATAAACCAAAGGCATCAAAGTTCTCCCTCCGATTTAACTAGATGGCGCTGATTGACCTTAAAACACGCAATCATTTCATTCCTGCAACCATTAAAACTGTAACTGGGCTAAATCTGTACGGGTATTTTTTTTGAAAATTTTAATTGAGATGAACTTCAAAATCGATTGTTTCTTCCATTGAGATATCATAATCAGTGTGACCAGATTCAAATATCAAATGCTGCTAGCCTGTATGTCAAAAACTGCTAAATTATGCTAGACCATTTTCAAATAATGCTAAATTACTTCTATCACAGATATTGCTTAAATATTAGAAAAAATGAATAAAAATGCCAATTTGTACGATAAGAATCACTTTGTCATTGTCATTTTTATTAGGATTCCTTACACAAAGGGTGTTAACGGTCAACTATTATTAAGCCTACGCTGTCTGTATGTTTGTCCGTCCTACCTTTTAACGACTGTATCTTTAGAGAACGTTGGTAGCCGTATCATGTTGAAATTTACAATCTGACGATACCAGTTCGATCCTCGGCCCTGACCAATTACTTATTTGGTACATAAATAAGTTATGTGCAGTTTCGGTACCATCGCTCAAACCCGGAGAAGGAAAACATCGTGAGGAAACTGGTATGTCCAAGAACCTCAAAAGTTCAGAAATATAACATTCACCAACATGCACTGGGCTAGCATGGTGGATTATGGCCCATCCTCTCTCTGAGAGAAGGCCCGTGTCCCCGCAGTGGAACATTCATAATGATGATCTTTTGAACTGTAATGTTACGACGGATTAATTAAGAAATAATAACAATAAAATAGGGATCCCTATACAACAACAGTTTTTTTACGTATTTCGTCTTTGCTTTAAACGGTGATACGAACAATCGTCAAAGTCAAACTTGGCATGATTACACACTCTAAAGTAAAACAATATATTAATTACATTAAAAAAGTGGTGCGGTAAGGAAAGGAACCCTCAGTGCGTGGCCCCACTCGCACTTGGCCGGTTTATTTCTATTTACAACACAATTCACTCGTCACCATCACTGTCCTCAGCAAATCCTTTGTATAATGATGATGAGTTAAGAGATAATTTTATCATATTTTTGTCGGCTCGAAATTCACACACCCATTTTGCTCCTATATTTCCTTTTTGCGTTTTTTGGCAAGCAAAATTATAACGTCATGTTTATTTTTGAATCGATTTCTAAGCTGGATTTTTATATTGTTAATCAGTGAAATGTTTCAGTCACAATAAGTGTTTGGCATTAGCAAAATCATCATAACCCGCGCAAAATTCACAATGTTAGGGTATTTTAGTACCATTTAATTTTAATTAAATGTATCCTTTCAATTTGTCTCCAGAAATTTTCAATATCTGTTAGTTTGGCATCAGAGCTGCTTCTCGAAGCCAATAAACTCAAATATAGGCTTGAGCGTACTATGTGCACTTTAAAGGCATTTAAAACGCGTTCAATAAATCCTGCCTACATTTTATTGGAATCTGCTAAATAAAGCTAGATTTCAAAAAAATGCTAAATTCCTGCTAGGAGCTAAAATGAGAGTCTAATCCTGCTAAAATCGCAGGAACCTGCTAAATCTGGTCACACTGATCATAATGTACTACCTGCGTACCTACATAATTATATAGTTATATCGGAGGTTTCTTCATAATGTCTTACTGGCAAAATGGTTAGTTGTCGGTATTGAAATGTGTACATACAGAGGTAGGTACATGTGTTGCTCTTCACAGAGAAAGTATAGAAAACTTTTTTTTTTAAATCAATCCTCATATCGTTTTGAAAAAGCTCAAAAAGTAGGTAGGTAGAGTAGGTAATTATTAAGAGCCAGTTAAAGTGCCAGTAAGTACGTCGTTCTGTGAAACATCATAAAAAATAATTTGTACTAGGAACACAATGTTTCGTTGCATTAAAATTTGTTCGTATGGACCTCATAATAATGACCGACCCTTGAATCCCTTGATGCCCCATCCAATTTACCTTACCACCTTAATTACTCTCTAATCTGTGCCACCTTACCTTCGGAGATAATTTTCTCTACTCAATAACAAGACGTTCATGATAACAAGTTACTTCATTTAAACTAGATGGCGTTGTCTACCCTTAAAACACGCAAGCGGTTTGTTACGAAGTGGTTTGAACGTTAAATGAACTCGAACAACACGTTTTCTTCTATTTTTTACATTATGGTCCCTAAAGACTCTTAAAACGTATTTAGATGTTTTTTTTTTGATAGAATAAGTCGACTTCAGTTGTAAAACGCGCAGCGAAATTAAGCGAATTATTTACAGTAAAATAGTAATTTATTAATTAAAAAATAAATTTAACTCATTCATGTCATGAATCTTTCATTATAAAAACCAGGGTTCAAAATACTTTCAAGTGGTTTGTAAACCGAAGCCTTGAAATTAGAAAATACTTGCATAGGAAATTGATCTTCGTGTCCATATAAATAAGGAGCACAATCGTGTTTGCGAAAAAAGTACTTGGAAGCGTGGAATTGAAAGTAAAAAATACTGCATAGGTAATTGACCCGTGCGCTTATGTAAATAAAGAGCACAATTGCGTTTGCTTAAAAAAACTTCGAAGCTTTGCAAGTTTTTTGAGCGACCTATCAGCCACCTAGGTTGTTGTGACCCGGCTGGCCGAGTGCGGCCGAACTCAGCCGAACCCGCCACCGAGTATGTAGGTGCGGACGTGGCGAAAGAGCGAGTTGGTGAGTAAAATACTTTCAAAGTCTTGCAAGTATTGCGGGTCCGCACCAGGGCGGCGTACTTAGAAGCCAAAACCTGGTTTAAAAACGTGGTTGCGTAAATACCCACCTTCCCTAATTCCACGCAGGTGGCGTGGAATTGGCGTGAGTGGTCATACAGAATCCAGGCCCTGCTCTCAACTCAAGCGCTTGCGACTGATTTGAAAACTGGGGTACTTGGTATCTTAGGCCTTGCACGCACTGCCTTGCAGTGGAACGCGGTGCGTTTATTCTAGCGTTTATTTCACATTGTATTACATGCGTTTATTTCATATTATATTATATGCGTTCATTTCATTGCAATACGTGCACTTCTATGAAGTGTCATGGAAGTGCAAGTGTGTTGTACGTACGGAGTGCCGTACTTCACAGAATATGCGTTATAAAAAGGCAAGGCAGTGCCTTATTCCGATGATTAGATGCCGAGTAATCGATAAAAAACTATTTGACGGCTGAACGATTTTTTAAGAAATGTAGTATATTGTACTTTGTAGGTTTGGTCCTGGTCCTCCTGGTCCTCTGGACCAAACCTACAACTGGTCTGGTGGTGGTTTGGCTTTTGGTCCTGGAATAAAACGTGTGGGCTACTTTTAAATGAAATGACCACGCGGGCAAAGCCGCGGGCACAGCTAGTTATCAATAAAATGTGATAGTTGTTGGTGCTTCATTAGACGGAGTACCGCGGCCCGCATGCTGCTGGCGCTCGCACACCGCCGCCCGCGCCCTGGCGCTCAGCTAGCGCGTGCGCCTGCGCCGCGTGCTGAATGTTTTGTTCGATGTTAGCCATTAGTTTGCTGTAGCTAACTGTAGCTATGACAGGTCTGTGGTCACTTATAATGAGAGTCTCGGAGAGTGAGTGGCTTCTCACATCCACTAGCGAGTCTTTCCATGCGTTACTCACAAGTATGTGGTCGATCTGGTGTCTCGTGTTGGTACCGGCATGAGTCCACGTGTATTGTTCCCCTTCATCGTGCTTGAAGAGCGATCCTGCTATACTCAAGTTGTAACGCTTACACAGTCGTAGCAGCAAGTGACCGTTGCGATACTTTGGATTCATTTTCTTCATCGCCATCGTATGAGGGCCCATGTACTGTTCAAAGCCTTTTATCAAAGAACAGACTCGGGCGTTGATGTCACCCATAACGATAAGCACGTCGGGCTTGCCTTTTGCTATGGTTTTGTTTATATTAGGCTTAAGTTGTTTATTGTAGAAAGCGTCTCTATAGTCAACCTCTGGCTTAATACTCCCCTTTTTGTATTTTTTTGCCTCATGTGGAGCGTATACTTGTATAATTGTGACTTTCCTACCATCAATTTCGAAAGTAGCGATGATTATTCGTTCAGAGATGGCCTTCGCGCAGGTGTTGTGTAGCTATCGGGCTCAACAGCAGGCCAACACCTGCTTGACATTTTCTTGGGGGGAATCCACTGTAGAGTAAAGTGTGATCATTGCAGGAGAGTTTTCCCGACCCATCCCACCTAGTCTCCGACAAACCTAATACGAGCAATTTATTAGCCGTCATGTATTTAACGATGTGTTTTAGTATTGTTTGCTTCGCTTTTTTCTTTTTTCCACCATTCATGGTCCTAACATTCAAACATCCGAACCGATACGGAACATCAGTATTCATTTCAGTATTCATTTTTGCGTCTTTTATTATAGTAATAATTTCATTTCAAATTCATTTTCAAATTTTGCCGTGAAGTTCACGGCAAAATTCGAAATTTGTACCGCGGAGTACCGCGGCCAGCATGCTGTGCGCCCGCGTCCTGCGCGCTGCTGGCGCTCGTGTACCTTGGCGCCCGCGCCCTGGCGCTCAGCGTCGCGTACCGCGGAGAACCGCGGCCGGCACGCTGTGCGCCCGCGTGCTGCGCGCTGCTGGCGCTCGTACACCTTGGCGTCCGCGCCCTGGCACTCATCGTCGCGTACCGCGTACCGCGGAGTATACCGCGGCCGGCACGCTGTGCGCCTGCGTCCTGCGCGCTGCTGGCACTCATGCACCTTGGCGCCCGCGCCCTGGCCCTCAGCGTCGCGTACAGTGGCTGGCATGCTATACGCCCGTGTCCTGCGCGCTGCTGGTGCTCGTGCACCTTGGCGCCCGCGCCCTGGTGCTCAGCGTCGCGAACCGCCTACCGCGGAGTACCGCGGCCGGCATGCTGCTCACGGTCAGTGTCATATCAGTGTTGCTGTCTTTAGCCTCGCCGCAGTATAGTCCCCGGTCGAGTATAGAAGTATGTCGTGTGTGTTGCAGTACGCAGCTTTGATAGCAGCGCTGGTGTACGCTGAAGTATCGTGGACTGGCGCGTATGTGGCGGCGTGGCTGCAGTCGGCACGCTCACAGCAGGTTGTAATGATGCACGCTGAAGGGGGTAAATCTCCCTAGTGCCCGTTTGACATTAATCTGGGGGCCCGCATCTATTTACTCTTCTTGGGGCGAGAACCTACCTAGCTTAGTCGGAGATATTTAGTTGAGGAATTCGGCGAGTAATACAATGTAGGTTCAAGTTTATAACATCCTTTATTTTTAAATATAATCTTAATATAATACACCAAGGGGGGAAAGGAGATCATGAGAAATGATCGCGGCGTGGTGATATTCTCTTTGATCGCGGCTGCTCGCTCGGTCGGTTAAGCTCTTGTGTGATGGAGTTGCTCCGTTGCAAGGTCCGTTACATGGTTCTGAATGGAAAGGTGCTCGCTCGGTCGGTTAAGCTCTTGTGTGATGGATTTGCTCCGTTACAAGGTCCGTTACATGGTTCTGAATGGAAAAGTGCTCGCTCGGTCGGTTAAGCTCTTGTGTGATGGAGTTGCTCCGTTACAATGGAAAGGTGAAAAGCCGCACCTTTCTATTCAAAACGCGCGACTCGCGGCAGCCACCGCTGCTACTGCAATTCCTGTCGAGCTGGCTCCGATGCCCGGCAAGATTCAGGTACCGCGCTTGCTGGAGATATTTCCATCGTCAATGCGAAGCCTAATGCATGAATATCATGGCAAAATTATTACAAATAATTTATCACTCGATAGGTTTCGAACTTGCATCCTTCGGTACCACAGCTGACCTCGATAACGATTACACTGTTCAAGCGAAATACGCCATCAACAAAATTTGTAATGTATGTTGCAAATGCTAAATATCATGACGTCATATCTGTGTTTTTGGTACCTAGATTTCACTGCTCATATCTAAGTATTATAGGAGTAAACATTGTGAATATTCCAATAAAATGCAACCGGAGCATGCAGTTTGTAAATAAACCAAAGGGGATTGAAATAAGATTCTATGAAAATGCCTGAAATTACCTTAAATGCGTGAAAATAAAAAACTATGTTGTCGTCAAGATAGGTACTGCCATCTTTGAATATTCGCTTGAACTCAACAGAAAGTTCAATAATGGCAAAGTCTAGATCTAGATATATACGATTACGGAAAATTCCCGACGGTAGATGGCGCTAAATGCAAAAATCTACATATTATTATATTATACTAAGGAGCATGCTGCATGCCCCGTGAAATATACGTAGTATCTATAAGTCTGTGCGTGAAATAATGCATGCGGCATGCACTATTATCACACCATGCGATTTAAATTTACAGCTTGACTGGTTGTGCCCTGGATGCAAGATCAAAGAACCTAGTGACAAAACAGGAAAAACCGTATATAAATTGGTTATGAGTCATGAGTACATACTCATGAACATGAAACGCGGATGAGTCGAGATAGAGCATACGGTAGAGCACCAACCCGGAGAATGACGCTTTCCATGTCACACAATGTAAATATATATGTCTATGCACACAATGGTAAAATTGAATACCTACAGACCGTTCACCATAAGAAGTCCCCTGCCGTGATGTTGGCACTACAGACAGTTCACCGTAGCCTGCCATAGATAGTGCCAACATCACGGCAGGGGACATCTTACGTCATACGGTGAACGGTCTTGCGCATATTTTTGCTTTCATTTTTGAATAATGTGCATCGAACTTATCTATTGGATACCAATGTAGCTATCCAAGAGATAAGATATGAAAACGAGGGGACTATTCAAAATCAAATGATGGGTAGATGTCATCAAAACAGCTGGAGGCCCCAGAACAGCTGCAAAAAGGTATGCATGGATACATATGGAGCAGGCCTTTGACAAACACAAATATTCTAGGGGCAAATGATTTTTTCTTTTTGATGAAGTAGATTTTTAATTTAAATATTAATATCTGATTTATTTGTTTGTGTTGTCTTTGGCTCAAGTCATTCTGCAACAGTTTTTGTACAAAATTTGTACAGTACGGCCGATAAGTCGTGGCTACGTGTAAGTGGTTGAACAATGAACATTTTTAGGAACCGAATGGCGGAATGAGGTGCATCTCTAGCCTAGACCACAGCCCCGTGCACGTCGCCTCATTCCGCCATTAGTTCCTAATAATGTTCTTTGCGCAGCCATTTGCACGAAGTTCGGAGTGGCCAGGATGGCCGAAGACGGGAAGATCCCTCTTCCCGTCTTCGGCCATCCTCCTCCCTGTTGTCCCTGTCGCCTTCTCCCGAAGGCGACAGGGACAACAGGGAGGAGGACGAAATTTATAAGCGTGCAAAGCCGCGGGGCGCAACTAAAAACAAAACTATAAAACTAATAATACTGCAATAATGTAACGAGAAATAACAGTAGTACGGCACAGACTTGTATTGTATTAGAAGTCTGTGTAGTACGGTACCTATACTACCTATTGTCAGGATTTATCACTCAGGACATCACTAGGATTCCCTTTGTCGTAGATTGCACGGACGGACACACCAATATACCAAACGCCAAAGACCCGAAAACAAACATTTATGCAAAACGGAGTCTGCACCGCCAAACAACGAGTAAATCATAGGAAACGCTGTTTCATATGATTTACTCGTTGTTTGGCGGTGCAGACTCCGTTTTGCATAAATGTTTGTTTTCGGGTCTTTGGAAACGCTGTTTCATATGATTTACTCGTTGTTTGGCGGTGCAGACTCCGTTTTGCATAAATGTTTGTTTTCGGGTCTTTGGCGTTTGGTATATTGGTGTGTCCGTCCGTGCAATCTACGACAAAGGGAATCCTAGTAATCATATGAAACAGCGTTTCCTATGATTTACTCGTGAGTGAATGATTTGTGGTATTTTGCGGTTCATCACAAAATACAGCATTGTTTTTACCGGACTACGTCGAAGCAAAAAGGAGGGTTATGATCTTAACCATTATGTATGTCTTGCCTGGCCTGGTAAATTGGTCTTTGCCTTATTCATAAGCAGGCCAACCTCAAGACTTGCATTGTTAAGAAATTGTAGTACCTATTAGCTGTAGCTCTGTGCTTGTGTGTGAAAAGAACGATGTCATCAGCGAAACGAAGGTTAGTTAACCTTATTCATTTACGTAGGTATAATAATTATGAGGTCATGCCGAATAATATGACGTATTTTTATTTTGAGCAATGGCTATGAACAGCACAGGGGCGCTCGTGCAATGAATCTCAAGGACCGCAACAGTCGCTTGCTGCTAGGGCTGTGTGAGCGTTACGACTTGAGTATTGAGCATAGCTCTTCAAGTACGATGTAAGGGAAAACCGGACAAATACTCATGGACTCATACCAAGATCAAAACGAGACATAAGATTGACCACTTACAGGTGAGTATCGCTTAGAATTAGAAACACTCGCAAGTGGATGTGAGAAGTCACTCACCTGTCATGAGACTCATTATAAGTGACCACAGACCTGTCATAGCAGCAATTAGCTACAACAACTACTGGCTAAACTTTGAAAGAAACCTTTCAAGAATTATGCACTAATTAGGTAAAACAACAACTATAACATTTTACCCCCTTACTTACAAAAAGTTAGGCAATGGTTAGGAATACAATCATTGCATAACTTTTTTTATGTAAGGGGGTTAATGTCTTCGAACTTTTTAAACTTTCGCTTAGGTATTGAATTCAGTTTTTCAGAACTATACTGTGTCAAAACGCTCGTAAATTAATACAGATATATCATATTGAGTCTCGTGTGTGTGGTCGAGTATTCTCGACCACATTCGTCGAGGTTAATCAAAATTATATTTTTATATTTTATGAGCGTGATTCGGCCTGGTTTTTTAAACATGAATGTAATTCGAAGCTTAAAAAGTTCGTTGAACATTAGATATTACCTACAAAATGTTATATGTTTGTTGGTGTTTCACTAGTGCATTATTCTTAAATGTTTTCTTCGAAAAGTTTAGCCAATAGTCTGTTGTAGCTAACTGTTGCTATGACAGGTCTGTGGTCACTTATAATGAGAGTCTCGAAGAGCGATTGGCTTCTCACATCCACTAAAGAATTTTTCCATGCGTTACATAGCAGTATGTGGTCAATCTGGTGTCTCTTTTTCGACCTGGCATGAGTCCACGTGTACTGTTCCCCTTCATCGTGCTTGAAGAGCGATCCTCCAATACTCAAGCTATAACGCTCACACAGTCGTAGCAGCAAGTGACCGTTGCGATACTTTGGATTCAATGTCTTCATCTCCATCGTATGAGGGCCCATGTACTGTTCATAGCCATTGATCCAAGAACAGACTCGGGCGTTGAAATCTCCCATAACGATAAGCACGTCGGGCTTGTTTTTTTGGATTGTTCGTCTATAGTAGGCTCAAGTTGTTCATTGTAGAAAGCGTCTCTATAGTCAACCTCTGGCTCGATATTCTCCTTCTTGGGTTTTTTCACCTCGGTAGGAGCGTAAACTTGTATAATTGAGATTTTCCTACTTTTACTTTTGAAAGTGGCGGTGATAATTCGTTCAGAGATGGGCTCCCATTCGCACAGGTGTTGTGCAGCTATTGTGTTCAACACCAGGCCCCCAATTCTACTAAAATAATTGTTCATAGACTGTTAATGAATTGTGCCATAATTGTCACTTTTGACACATTTGGTATTCTACTAACTTCAATGGTTTTTGAATTGCCGATAATTTTGACAATTGGAAAACAATCGATAATTATGTTACATTTCGTATTCTACTAACCAATCTCCTAACAATCGTCACTAGTCGTTATGAATAATTGGTAGTCTACTATTTTTTGACAGATCTTTCTATTGTTAATTGTTTTCGAAGATGCAATTTTGCAACAATTGCTTTTTCGCAATTATTACCGTGTTTTCTGCTCACTTTAGGTTAATAATTTATGTTATTTAATAAGAAATTTAATTTTAATTTTACCGTTCTACATAGGTACCTCTTGCAGAGGTTTGTATTTTTGTTAGGAACGAGATGAGCAGGTCGTTCTTATGATGGTAAGCGCCAACCTGCAGTACCTCGCAGAACATCAGTAATTGCAAAATTGGCAACCCCCCTACCCCGTCTGTACAACTTAGTGACTTGACCAGACGAGCAGGTCGTTCTTATGATGGTAAGCGTCAACCTGCAGTACCTCCCAAAACATCAGTAATTGCAAAATTTGCACCACCCCCTTCCCTCTCTGTACAACTTAGTGAGGAGACAAGTAGGTTGTTCTTATGATGGTAAGCGCCACATCTGCAGTGCCCTCGACCTCGCAGCAGGTACCTCGATAGTTTCCAATTAAAAACATTTTCCAAAAATAAGTCACGTAAAACACTTTGACATTGTTCTACCAGCAAGACAATTATAATTCTTAAACCAGACAATTGTAATTCAATCGAAATTCAATTGATAATTTAGCAGACTACCAATTTTAGTAAAAAGTATAATTTAATTACAATTGCATCGTTTATGAATTGTTTTTCTTCAGAAATAAGAGACTTGGGGCCCAGGCCAATGCCATATTGACCTTTTGTTGAGCGGTATCCACTGTAGAGCAAAGTATGGGCATTGCAGAGGAGTTTTCCCGACCAATCCCACCTAGTCTCAGACAAACCTAATAAGAACAAGTTATAATCCGTCATGTATTTAATGGTGTTCTTCAGTATTGTTTGCTCCGCTTTTTTCTTTTTTCCACCATTTTTTTTGTCCTTACATTCAAACAGCCGAAGCGATACAGATCATCAGTATTCATTTTTACGTCTTTTATTATACTAGCTGTTTCTTTAACTCCCGAACGTAGCTCGTAGATTAGTTAATAGTAGATTAGTACCCAAGGGCTGTAAGGCATCAATTGCAGCCCGAGATATTTAGGCGCACGAGCGCAGCGAGGGCGCCTATAGTTCGAAGGTGCAATTGATGCTTACACCCGAGCTAACTACTCTGCTTTACATCTCGATTGTGAGGTAAGTAGAAAAAAACCGGCATTACAAGAATAAAACATTTTATTAGTTAAAATTTATAGTGAAATGAGAACAATTTTCAAATTTTAGGGACAGGTGTTTTTTGGGTATGTTAATAGTTTGAGATTGTAATATTTGTTGGTCATGGACAAAATCTGACGGGATGAAGCTTTCTTCAGCAGAAGTTGATGGTTGCGGATCATCTCTTGAGAAAGATGTTTCATTTTTTGAAAGCTGAATAGTTTCCGTTATTTGGTTGGTAATTTTACTTTTATTTTGTATGGAATCTTCGATGTAACCTTCAGCCACCTTGCTGGATTTCCACCCACCGTGCCTTTTTATAATGGTTAAGTTAGCCCCAGCATCGGCTAAAAGTGTAGCCGATGTTCTCCGGAAGCAATGACCTGTGTACAATTCCGGGTTATCTAACTTTAAATAACTTGCGATTTGCTTCGGCATACTTCTGATGGTTTTTTTCCCAATAACTTGTTTGTAGCATTTGCCTTGACGGTACTTCAAAAAAAATCGGTTGGTGTTTACATTTTCAGGACGAAGATTTCTGTATTTTTGTACGAATTCAGAGAATTCTTGAGGAACTACAAATGTTCGGTCAATTTTAGTTTTTGTGTTCGGTAGTTTAATTACTAACAACTGACCCTGTTGTTCTATGTTCTCTATTGTTATATTTGTCAATTCAATACCTCGGCATGCGCCAGTTATACCGAAGATAAGAACCACCTAAAACAAGCGAAATATAAAAATAAGTAAGTACCTATGTTTTATAGGATTGTAAGAATTTAAAAGATAAATGATGAAGTATTACCATTATGTGATTTGTTATTTTACGTACCTTAACAGCTAAATATATGTCATCAGAGGCTTTATTTATGAATGTTTTCACGTCTTGAGCTGTAAAAACCTTTGACTTTTTGCTTTTGTGCCCAGCTGATTGTCTTTTTAGAAAAGATGATAATTTTGAAAAGTTCTTGATTTTGATGTTGTGTTTAGTACTCATAGTTGCTTTTAACATTGAATAAATGCACCACAAACTAGATGGCTGCAGCTTTTTTGATAGGTCACTAAAGTATGTTAAGAATACAGTCTCAGATAAAGACTTTACTCGTTTTTCTTTTCGCCACTTCATGAACTCGTCGTAAGTTTACAAATATCTCTCTTTAGAACTTTCAGGCAAAATATTGTTAATTGCTGCTTCAGCTTCCATTTTCATTGAATCGGGAGTGCAGCTTATATCTTCATCACTTGCAGAACTCATGTTTTTTTCCTAATTAGCACGTAATTATAAAAAAAAACCCAAAAACAAACAATATTTATAGTAAAAGTTTTCTATTCCCGCCTTTTTTCATCTTTTTTTAAATTAGTTTTTTCAAAAACGAAATTGGGCTTCGCCGTTCGATATTTAAAATTGATGACTATTATACTCATACGAAGACAAGGCTGAATAGCGAAGCGACCTCTTTTGTCATTGGGCTGAATGCATGATGTCTATTGTCAGTATGATGGTTAGATGTACGTGAACTTTTTTATAGTGTTTTTTTTTTTAATTACTTACCGCACTAGGGCTTTTCTAGCTACATTATTACCCTAGAGCGCTAATTGGTCACCTACAAGCCCCATTTGGGGGATTTTTTTTTAAGGACCTACTCACCGAATATGAGAGATGTAAAAATAATTTAAGTACTTACCTTATGACTAGTTTCCAATATCATCTTGCACCACTTGCATTGCACCCCCTTCGTGAATTTCACGGTAAAATTTGTACAAAACATTATTCATACGACAGGGTTTGAACTTACATCTCTATGCACAGCAGCTGACCTCGATGACCATTACACTGTTCAAGCATTATGCACAAATAACAAAATTTGTTATGTACAAATATGTTACAAATGATATATACCATGACGTCATGTCTGCTGGATGTCAACAATCAGATTAAGTTGTGACATGTTAATAATGTAAATGCAGTTGGAGCATGCAAAGTTTGTAAATGAACCAAAGAGGATTGAAATTATGTTTTATGAAAATGAAATTCATTTCAAAATACCTACCTTAAAATGCGTAAAATAAAATAAAATGTACTTATGTATTGTCGTCAAGGTACTGCCCTGCCATCTCTGAATATTCGCTTGAACTCGATAGAAACTTCAATAATGGCAAAGTTATGTAACTTGCGGAAAATACCTCACTGGTAGATGGCGCTACATGCAGAAACCTTCTTATATAATTATTTCAGGGGGCATGCACACCATGCGGTTTTAATTTAAAGCTTGTCTGGTTGTGTACTGGATGCAAGTCCAAGGGACCTCATGACACAAGACATAAGTTCAAAAACTAAAACGCGACTACGGTCGGGTAAAAAATAGTCTAAAACACTCCTGCGATGAAAACGAAAAGATTGATACCTCGCTTGTAAAAATCGGACCAAGGTTTTAGTTTGAACACATAGTCCTTCCTTTGCCTTGCCGTAGTCGAGTAAAATATAGTCTATGACACTCTATACCTGAAGACGAATCGATTAACACCTAGCTTGTCAAAATCGAACCAACACGGGCGATGCTATGGTGGAACATCCACATAACCACATACATAGACAAACACATTAGACTGTTAACCTTCCCTTTCTTTACTGTAGTCGGGTAAAAATCAAGGAAAAATCCGTATATAAATTGGTCCCTGGTCCCTGGCCATACCCCTGGCGGTACGGTGGGTCTTTTAAAGTTAAACGATACCACGTTAAGACTACTTACATATTCATAGACATAAAACGTGGTTGAGTCGAGATAGAGCATATGGTAGAGCACCGATCAGGGAGAATGACTCTTTCCTTGTCTTGTCACACAATGGTAAAATTGAATACCTATGCGCTTTGCTTCACAGCTACACAAGGAAGTTGTATACTAATATTGTATACTAAATTAGTATAGGTACAACTTCCTTGTAGCGACCTGACGCCGATTAATGTGCATCGAACCTATCTATTGGATACCAATGTAGCTATCCAAGAGATAAGATATGAAAACGAGGGGACTATTCAAAATCAAATGATGGGAAGATGTCATCAAAACAGCTGGAGGCTCCAGAACAGCTGCGAAAAGAAATGTATGGATACATAGACGAATCGATTGTCATCTCGCTTGTCAAAATCGGACCAATAGGGGCGACGCGACGTTATGGTACAACATCCACATACCCAACATGTAGGTATACATACATACATAACATAGACTGTTAAACTCATTACCCTTCCCTTGATTCGCTGTAGTCGGATAATTATGGACAATCGCAAATATTGATGATTTTTACAAGTTAATTACTTTGTGCAATAACTTTTGCGTCTTTAAGGGTTTTCCGATATAAATTTAATTAAAACTGGATCAGCAATTCTTTTAGTACCTAGTACCTGAATTATTTTTGTACTTAAATATACTTAATGTACTATGTGTTTCCGGATGTCTGTCCAGCTGTTCTCATCTACAGGTCGCATTTCTCAACCGATCTAGACGAAACTTGGTATCTAGGTTTAACGGAAAGTTAAACCCAGATACCAATACCTTTAGTCGGGAATTTTTTCTACCAGTGGAATCAGCTCTTTACCTACTAGGTCACAGACTAGGTGTTCGATAGCGAGATCTACAGCTCACAGAGCCGCTAGTATTAGCTTTATTTGTGACTTTGGCTCAAGTCAGTCAAGTGTATACTTAGTTTAAACAAATTTGGGCGCAAATGGTTTATTGTGATAAGTTATTCTATTTTAAAAGGCGTTCGTTCCAATGAATTTATCTATATTCTGTATCTGTGCTATAATAAAACAGAACTGAAACTGGGTCAAATCTGTACATTAAATATTTTTTGAAAATTATAATTGAGTATAGCTTCATTATCGATATAGAGGCCAAAACAGTTCATTTTTTAATTTTTGTCTGTCTTTCTGTCTCTTTGAACACGCATCACGCTGAAACTACAGGACCGATTTTGATGCAACTTGGAAAAATTGGACGGCGTTATGAAACATCGAATTACACGAACAAACCATAAAAAAGTTAATGATGCAGGTCGATTGTAGGAACCTTACATTATATTCCAAGTAATTTTTTTGTTCAAAAATCAATCTTGTTACCTTAACTATACCTATATACACCCAGCGACACGTCTTAAAATGTTAGGCTCTGTGCACTTTATCGCTTTGTAATACCAAACTAAGCGCCTAAGTCGCTATTCCTAAATACAATAACTGAGTTTTTATTCAACATTAACGAATTGAATTCAGACACATTCTACTTAATTCGTTGTATCAATTTTATTCAACCATATCTAAAACGCAATATCAAAATACCGGTATTTAAAAAAATCTTCCACTCCAGAAATAAGTGAAAGATTTTTCTGCCTCAGGATAATAAAGCAACATATTATTGATCATATTGATAAATTTCTAAAATACCAATCCCATTATTGCAGGGCTCAGACAAGACAAACAGAATGTTTTTACCTCCTGAAATGACACTATCGAAGATATATGATCTTTATTTACAAGACGCAAGTCTGTAAATAAAGATCAGAGGCGAGGGCCTCTGCCATGGCTTAACGAGGGGCCCGAGGGGGCGGTCTGACAAACTCTGACACCAGAGACCAGCACTTACTCGGAGCTTATTTAAATAAAAACGTATTGTTATTATTACCTCATACAACAAACAAACAACACTATGTTTTATATCCTAACAAATAATAAAACAAAAGTTCACAAATTTTTAACCATGAATAACGTGTTTTTTTCAATGTTTTTGTTTTTGCTCTATGGTTAATACATAAAGAATGTGCCAAACTGTGTGACTATAGCACAAATTAAAGGAAACCAACAAAAAACGGTCAACTGCGAGTCGGACTTGCGCTAATGATTCCATAAATTTTATTAGTTTCCAACTCTAGTGCAGTGGGTGGAGGGGTAAATGCGAATTACCCGTGCACCCACTAGTGCAATGGTGGTTTAATAACGCTTTCTCTTTTGCTTCTGTTTCTTCTCTTTGTTTTGATTGCATGTAGTGAATGTACACTAAGCTGTCAAGTATCGCGGAATAGCGTATGCTATTTTAAGCCTTACTCGTCGGCTAGTCACTAGATTAAATAGAAAGGTATTATTATTCATGTGTAAAAGTTATTATTATCGTTATTTCTATTGTATTTTAATTGTCATATCACGTGTTTTGGTTATGATGATCACGTGACGTGTGTTCTTTACCTTTGTTATTGTTACGTGGCATGCCATGCCAAAGACCACAGAGGAACTAGCTAGCTGTCATTTCACCCGTCAATGAGACTGTCGAAGGCTAAGTTCGGATTGGCATTATGGCGTTTTGGGCGGTTTGGAGATGGCCGTTATGGTTTTTGCAGATAATTGCCACTAACGATCCTTCCCAAGCAGAATGACGGATGACTTTCTTGAAGTTTCCTCTATAAAGTGACATTTCTGAAGTAATTTTTTTTACTGTAAAATTTATTGTTTTTTATCTAGGTACATATGTTCGTTTAATTATTATTTTTTGTGTTTAAATTATTGTGCCACTCTGCGTTCGTGATGTCACGAATAGGTTCCGACAGAAATTCAGTGCCAAGGCCTTGGCCTTTGCGTTCAGTCAGGCGAAACAGCATAGTAAAAAACTGTTCATAACTGTTGTATCAAACGTGAGCTAATTTCTATGGCGGCTATCTTTTCTACTTCACTAATGCATGACCTTCTTGCAGGCCTTCGCTATGAATATGTGTTCTGTGGTTTAACTTTGTTTACAACATTATTAGGCAAGTTGATTTTGTGATAATTACCGTCTGTTGATGTATTTAATGCTTTAAAGGTGTTTGTTTCTACATTAAATAAATAATAGTGTGATTGAGTTTGAAAGTTTTCTATGCAATGAGCTATAAACTTGCGAAATTTGTGGCTTGCGATCTGTTAGAGCGATGGGTCAAAAACGAACATTTAGGGCTAAATTTCCACTGAATAAAGATAGGTAAGTGGTAAATCTATTCGGTAATCTATTAGGTACAAGAAATTAATGATTTTTCTTTAATAATATTCAACAAAATAACATAGCCTTGCTAGCACTAGTGCGGTGCCGGTGTTATCGATATTTTTTCTAACCCGTTATTCGATATTTGGTTCCTAATCTTATTCTAAGTCCTTCTGCATTCCACACTATATAATAGCAAACGTAGTAAAAGTATAAATTTAGAATACCTTATGTCGCGTAGCCTTAAACCACTTAATCATCTAATTTTAATTAAAAAACTTATTTTCAGGTGCAAAAACTGGATACAAGTGACCGATAAAGAGGACTTGGCATGCATACCGATCGAAAATCTGCATGAATTAAATATTTCTGTGGCAAACATTTTCGAAACACCGACAACAAAAAGAAACAACCCAATTTAAAAAAAAATGCTACTCCTTAACTGCTATTAATCACGGACCACTGCTAGTTTGTAATATTAAGTAAGGAGTAACGAAGATTAGACATTATTTTAAGGGAAAAAGACACAAATTGTGTTGTGTACTATATAATGTATTATTTTTGTATGTAATAAAAACCACATGCTTAGAAAAAACATATTATTATTATAAACCCCATATAAATTAATATAGTCATAATACGTTTTTTTTCTCAAAATATCGATATCGATAAAAATTAGCTATGTTTGCAGACATCCTTTTCTGTTTGTCATGTTGGCTAACATGCTCGATATAGAGTGTTATTATCTATGATCATTCGTTTTGTTATGTTGCACTTATTCTCAGCGCTCGTTTTAAAAATTCACAACATCCGTTCCAATATACGTCAGTCCCGTCTCTTCTTACGTAGTATTTATATACTCTTTGTTTGCGTTTGCTGAGTCGGGACCTGTTTGTGACAACACACAGCATTAATTTTTGTTTGTTTGTCTAATTTCCTAAAATTTTTTCTTCTTGATTATGTTTAATGTTGTGTGTTGTCAGAAATAAATGTATTTTCTTTCTTTCTTTCTTTTAGTGGGTGACGCCAGTGGGTGGACGGGTCATTGCCCAAATTTCCGCCGGACACGAGGCCAGTTTGCGAGTCAGTTCAGTGAGTCATTTCAGTCACTGGCCTCGTGTACGAATACATTTGGAGATAGTCCATTGAGAAGGTACGTGTCTTCAAATGTATTCGTACATGAGGCCAGTGACTGAAGGTCAGAGTCATCACTGAACTGAGTCACAAACTGGCCTCGTGCCCGGCGGGCATGAAAGTTAACACAATGTTGGATGCATGGCGTTTGCATTCACGAAGTTTCTCCTCTTCGGAAATATGGCATTTGGATGTTAATTTGAAGAACGGCCAAAGGTTTATTTTAACCATAATGTGCAATTCACATTATTCACGTATGCTAAGATTCACAGGCTGCGAAGGCGTTTGTCTACCGTAGGTTTTATATTCTCTTTGGGCGTTTGCAGCGCGTCTAAGCGCGTGTTAGCAGCGCGTGAGGAAAACGTCATCTGCATAGTCAATATAAGCTATGTTCTTCATTCGCCTTCTGACAAATGCGAGTTATTTCAGTATACTTAAGAAACCACGAGGAAAAATAAATAACCACGCGAGCGAAGCCGCGGGCAAAAGCTAGTATACAATAAAAAAGTTGGGTCTTTGATTTACGCTCAGAAGAATAATATAATCACAAAAGACTTAAGACAATAAGCTTAAGTAGGATGTCCATTTTATGCTGGTGTGAGTTTCTAGATCTGCATTAGTGTGCGTGAATAGGGAAGTACTTAGTACAGAAATGATCGCTATCACAGAACATATCGATAAAAAAAGGATGAAAATCCTTTTTTTTATCGATATGTTCTGTGATGTGTGCAGAACATGAAAATTAAGGAAACGATATTTTTGCTAAAATTATTTCCTTTACAGAACATTTTATAATAGGTAAGTAGCTGTTTTCAGTGTTGTTATTATAAAAATGTTTAACGTTTTCAGAGAGATTCATGTGGTGGTAGTTTGACTCTATTAAATCCACCTGATTCTGGTCAGAAATTAAATCTACCACATTTTTAGCAGAAAAAAATAATAATGAAAGAAAAACTTCTGATGATATAATTATCGCAAAAATAATAAGTGATATTGGTGTCGATTCTGAGTGCAACAACTAAAACTAAATTTGACAGCTCTAAAATTATTGCTGTCCCTTTCGTTTCGAAAAGGTTTGAAAGTGACGGCAACAATTTTTGAGCTGTCAAATTTAGTTTTAGTTTTAATTGGTGCACTCAGAATCGACACCAATGACTTACATTGAGACATAGTCGCGGCGCGCCCATCACGTTAACATAGACTCTACTCTCTACTTTAAAGAAAAAGTAACTTCTCTATGTTCTATGGTCATGGCACAAAATAAACACAAAACTCAAATTCCCAGCTTTCATTTACTCGTGGTAATGGTTTTTAAATATTTCAACAGTAATAATTATTGATTTCCCAAATAAATATTTTTCTATAAACTTACAGTGATAAGATCCACTAACTAAGATTAACTAGGAACTATTAATATGGTATCGACTAGAGTTCCACACATTTAGACAAATCACATGTGCGACTGCATAGATTCGTAGTAAGCCAGTTCTTGTTCAGTGACCGACGGGCGGAAGGACTCCACTCCTTGCCACAGCTCCGACACGCCGAGTATTACTGAATCTGGACTTAGTTCGCTTTCTTTGACTAGACCTGAAATAATAATTAAAAAAATATTATAAATATATATATTACTAGCTGAGCCCCGCGTGAGGGATAACGATAATGAAAAGTATCCATGTTTGTGTTATTCCAGGGTATAAGCTATCACCATTCCAAATTTCATTAAAATCCGTCCAGCCGTTATAGCATTCATCATCATCATCATCATCAGCCTGCATTAGTCCACTGCTGGACATAGGCCTCTCCTAATGCGCGCCACCCCTCTTCTCATGTAATTGCTGCCAGCTACTTTGCGTAAATCGCCCCTCCAACTGGCCGGAGGGCGTCCTACACTACGTTTGCCTATACGTGGTCTCCACTCTAGAACTCGTTTACCCCACCGATTATCAGTTCTTCGACTAATGTGACCGGCCCATTGGCATTTCAGTTTGCTAATTCTTTGAGCTATGTTGGTGACTTTCATTCTCTGCCGAATGAATGGGATGTGATCCCTTTATAGCCGTTATAGCATTAAAACTCCCCAAACAAAAAAAAGGCAAGTTTTACTTGTATATATTGATGTGGATGTACATACATTATCATTGGGCGTATTCATGTCTTCTATCCTATGATAGAAAAATATTAAAACAATATATTACTAGCTCTATAACTTTTATAACTTTTCCTTCTATAAGGATTTCCGCACAGACACACCCGCTTTTATTTCGTTTTGTACTCTTGCGCCTGTATCGTGTCTGCCACGCTACGTGCTGTTACTCGTAGATGTGAATCAAGAGATGTGTTTTTGTATATGTGACTTCTATGTGTATGTGAGACTAACATTAAAATGTTAGCTCCCTTTTACTACGCGACGGTTCTCTTTCCGGCTCTAATAAACATTAAAAGATCTTCTTGTATCCTTTGTGATATTTGTGATATTCAACCACCAAGCAGTAGTGTGTAAACATTTCTGTTTCGGTTTGAAGAGCAATGTTTCCAGCGAAATTAGCGGGCAATGAGACTTAACAACCAATGTCTCAGGGTGTCGAGCGCAGTGCAGTGACGCGCAAGACTTTGCAACCAAAGTTTTGGGTGGCACTGCAACTGTTATGGACAGGCGTGACGCTTACTATAAGGCGAGAGAAAAATGTGGTTTATAAAATAAGAATAAGTAATTTACCGGAATGTAGTTTGGCAACGACAGCGCGCACGGCGGCGGAGCGCGCCGTCGCTACCACCGACATGAGGTCTGCGCCCGTGCAGCGCTCCGGAAGTGCCGCCGACACTGCCTCTAAGTTCACTTCCGGTCGTAGCTTCGATCTAAATAGAAAACTGGATTGAAACCATGTCTTTTTGTTTTTGTTTTGAGTTTCCGATATTTCAGCATTTTTGCAAGCGCTGCGATCACGGATAAACTGAAGTAAATGCGGATGGGTGTTATTTTTCTACGAGCAGAGATAACGACCCCTCTCTCTTGTGATTATAGTGTTAGTAGCAGTTACTCTCGCTAGCTTCAAAAGCCAGTTCTCTAGAAAAGCTAGTAAGTACCTCTTTTTTCCCGACTGCGGAGGGTTATGTTTTTGGATTGTATATGAAATATCATTGGATTCTTCCTTAATCACGAGAGTGACAAAGGATATAATGAAGTGTCAAGAAAACTAATATCGCGGCTTACAGCTGCCATATTTTATTTCCGACGGATAAATATGAAGGTCTTTAAAAGAACATTCCTAAATATGTAAGGGAAACTAAAAAAAAATTAGGAAATAATATATACTTTATTTTAATTGTATACTTACTTCCTACATAACGCCGTGAGTATACTTGTCTTCTCGCTCTGGCCGCTGTAGGGCCCCACGTAGACCATCTTGTCGAGCCGGCCGGGCCGCAGTAGCGACTGCTCCAGGAGGTCCGGCCGGTTGTATACTTACTTCCTACATAACGCCGTGAGTACACTTGTCTTCTCGCGCTGCCCGCAGTAGGCCCCACGTAGACCATCTTGTCGAGCCGGCCGGGCCGCACCAGCGACTGCTCCAGGAGGTCCGGCCGGTTGTATACTTACTTCCTACATAACGCCGTGAGTACACTTGTCTTCTCGCGCTGCCCGCAGTAGGGCCCCACGTAGACCATCTTGTCGAGCCGGCCGGGCCGCACCAGCGACTGCTCCAGGAGGTCCGGCCGGTTGTATACTTACTTCCTACATAACGCCGTGAGTACACTTGTCTTCTCGCGCTGCCCGCAGTAGGGCCCCACGTAGACCATCTTGTCGAGCCGGCCGGGCCGCAGTAGCGACTGCTCCAGGAGGTCCGGCCGGTTGGTAGCGCCCATCACGAACACGAAACTCGAAGAGTCCGCATCTGTCAATTGAATTATTGTTACAGTCTGTTAACTTCTATATATTTATAATCTTATAACTTATTATATATTTATTTATTTTTATTACTGACTAAGCAATCGTTTGACCACGATCTCACCAGATTGAAGGCGATGATGTGGTCGAAGGTGTAGAACGCTTGCCTAGTAGATACATACTTATTCACTCTTGACTTGAACACACCTGGGTTATAATTTACCGGAAACACTGACGAGGGCAGGGCATTCCACTCCTTTGCAGTTCTTATAATAAATGAAGCGTAACCACGCGTAGCGTATCTACACTCATAACGTAAAATCCAGATTATGAACTCAAAAATGGTGGCATAATGATTACGCACGGCACGTCTCTAATATGTATTTTTTTACATAATAACACTGTATTTTTTAATCAAAATTGTGTTATTTCCCATAAATGCACCGATTGGCTCCGCACCAACGAGGGTTTTCGTAATTTATTATTTATGGTAGTTTATGTAACGGTTGCATAATAAGGGAACACGAGAGTGAGTTTAAAAAAACGAGCCGTAGGCGCGTTTTTTAATAGTATCACTCGAGTGTTTTGATAATTAGTTATGTGCCGTTTCATACACTACTTTATCTACACTAATGCAATAGGAACTTACATTTAATGAAAAAAAAAACGTAAATAATATTAACTAGATTTTTCTGGTAAAAGCTCGTTCGTCATGTTCGTTGCTGTTCGGCGATGTCAGGTGAAGTAAAATTCGCCTCACTAACACTGCTGTCGGACATTTGTAATCAGGATACAACTTTTGATCAACAAAAACACTATAAATTGGTTAGGTACTAATGTAAAGTAAACTATAGCGCCAAAATCCAGTCCACAGCGAAATCGCGCGCAAGATCTAGCACGCGCCGCCATAGATAATAAATTACGAAAACCCTCGTTGGTGCGGAGCCAACCGGTGCATTAATGGAAAAAAAACACAATTTAGTTCAAAAAAATAGTGTTATTATGTAAATAAAACTTATTAGAGACGTGCCGTGCGTAATGTATGTCATTATGCCACTATTTTTAAGTTCATGATCCGGATTTTACTATATGAGTGTAGATTAAAAACTTATAGCACTGTTTTTTGAACTAAACGATAATATATTTTTTCATTATTACAGTTATGGCCCCAACCAACAAGGGTTTTTTCTATAGTAGCACAGTTTGACCAGGTGTGAGTTTCAGTATTAAAACCTAACCTGCACTGCAACGTGACCGCTGTGCCTTCGTTACCTTTCGGCGTGGCCATACTTAGAAAAAATAAAAACTGGGAAAATAATAGGGGGATGCAGGTTTGGGGGAAGTGAGAGCAGGTGGAGGAAAGTGAGGGGAGGGTAGGAGGATTGAAAGAATGATGGGGAATGTCGGCAAAGGGTGCGGGAAGTGGGGCAGATGGTGCAAAGTGGGGGAAGACTGAAAGGAAGAGTAAAGGCAGAGTGAGAGGAAAGGGGGAATGGTGGGGGGAAAGCCCCTTCACCTTACCCTCCCCTAACTTTACCCACCTTTCCTCACTCCAAACCTTCCCCCACATCTCCCCACATTTACCCTTTTTTTTATTTGTTCTATGTATGGCCACACCGAAAGGTAACGATCACATTGCAGTGCAGGTTAGGTTTGTTAGTTGCATACGGGGGCTGTGTTTAATTATGTGTGGCCGTTTATTATCTATGGCAGCGCGTGCTAGAGCGGATTCGCGGTAGAATGCTGGATTGGGTTTCGGCGCCAATCATTTAAATTATGATTTTGTTTGTAAAATGTGTCATTCTGAGAAAAAAACTGACTGCAGTGATATTATGCCGCCATAGATAATAAACGGCCACACAGAATTAAAACTTCCTTGGTCAGGTCAAACTGTACTATCATACTATAAAAAGCCAAAACCCTCGTTGGTCGGGGCCATAACAGTGTTATATAATGGAAAAAAATAGAGCATTGCTTAGTTCAAAAAGCAGTGATATAAGTTTTTTTTTCTTATTATGGACGTGCCGTGCGTAAATTATGTCACTATGTCACCATTTTTGAGTTCATAATCAGAATTTTATGATATGAGTGTAGATAAACTACTATTAGTACAAATAGTGAAGAAAAGATTTAGTTTTTAGTACGAACTTAAAATAAATCAATTATTTAGTCAGGATTTTATGTTAAAACTATAAAGTGTATTTTATGTTAAAACTATATGATGCAATTTATCGACAAAATAAGTTTCAATATGACGTTCTAGAGTAGAGGCAGCGATTCGGGACATGCAGTTAAATAGAGACAGCTAGGTAGAGCGACGAGCAAGGTTAGCAGTTGGATGAGGTTCACCTAAAGCATTTGTCTCGAGCTGGATTAGCGCTATACTGAGCACGATGAGCGGCACTGAGATGAGTCCGATGAGCGCCACTGAGCTGAGTCCGATGAGGCCCGCTGAGCCCAATGAGCGCCAGTGAGCTGAGTCCGATGAGCGCTACTGAGCTGAGTCCAATGAGCCTCATTGAGCCAGATGAGCGCCACTGAGCTGATTCCGATGAGCGCCACTGAGCTCGTATAGTGCCACTGTAAAAATGGTGATCCTGTGAGAACTGATAAACACAGGCTAATGATGTGTTGTTTACCTTCACTAGAGGCGACGCCGTCGAGCTCGGCTAGCAGCTGGCTCACGACGCGGTCGCTGGCGCCGCCCGAGTCGCCGGCGGAGCCCCGCCGCGGCGCCAGCGCGTCGAGCTCATCCAGGAACACTATGCACGGGGAGGAGGCTCGGGCTGACTCGAACACTGAAAATAAAAAGCATGGGCGTTAATAATTAATTCACTTTAAAATCATTTAAAATTAAGATTTCATGCATTAGCCCTGCCCTTCTCTTGTTGAATCATAGAAAGGGCCTATCAAAATAAATGAGTACACAAAATTTTGTGATTGGGCTGCTAACTGAAGATTTCTTTTACCTGGAGCTAATCCTGGATGTGTCGTGTCGATTCAAATCATGCTTTCCATGAAAATGCATTGTCATCGGAACTGAACCAACATGCAAAAATTCAAATCTGTTGGATAAGAGTGGTTTTTGGTGGAGTGGTGGTCAGCTTGCAAGATTTGACCTAAGCAAACAAACATACATACATACAAACTAATGCATTGTCATCGGAACTGAACCAACATGCAAAAATCCAATTCTGTAGGATAAGAGGAAGTGGTTCTAATTCAGCTTGCAAGATTTGACCTAAACAAACAAACATACATACATACCATACAAACTAATGCATTGTCATCGGAACTGAACCAACATGCAAAAATTCAATTCTGTAGGATAAGAGGAAGTGGGCCTAATTCAGCTTGCAAGATTTGACCTAAACATTCATACATACATATATACATACATACATATATACATACATACATATATACATACAATTACCTTTTGATCGATATTGTTAAAATCATGGTTTGATCTTTAAACTACATTTTGATCGATATTGTTGAAGTCATGGTTTGATCTCAAAACACATTTTGATCAATATTGTTGAAGTCATGGATTGATCTTTAAACTTCCTTTTGATTGATATTGTTGAAGTCATGGTTTGATCGTCAAATTACCTTTTCTAACGTTTTCCTCCGATTGTCCTATATACATGTTGAGGAGCTCAGGCCCCTTGACGCTCAGGAAGCTGACATTCAGCTCTGTGCTGACTGCCTTTGCCACCAACGTCTTGCCACAACCAGGAGGGCCATACATCAGTATACCTGAAAATTTTGGTATTTTTTATAATAGTTAACAGTTAGATAGGTAATATATATTTTAAGCTCGTTTACAAGCTACAACTGGGGGTGGGGGACCAAATGGTTAAAAAAATTAAAGCGAAACATTCAGATCAACAGCGGGGTTATTTAAAATGGCTTTCTCTGTTTTGTGTTAAATTTTGGGCTTTAGTTTTAGGGAGTATGCAGACGACGCTTAGGGCCTATGCACACGGCTTATTTTATAAGCGCAGACGACGCGAGTTTCACGTACGAGCATTTGTAACAATACTCCAAAACGTATGCAAAGGCTGCGTGGCTGCGACTGAATCTCGTTGGAAAAGCGTATACGCGCGTCATCGGCGCGTATTAAATACGCCGTGTGCATAGGCTCTTACACCTAACGCGCTGCTGCGTGCAAACGCAGCCTGTGTACTTGCACACGTGAATTATTCAGTCACGGATTTGTATCGCGGTTTACGCGAAACGCGCTTCAAACGCTTAATTGCATCGATACAGACACGCTGTTGCAGCGCATTTGTATCGATACAAGCACTCTGTTATAAATCAACACCAAAACAAACGCGCTGTTAAAGCGAAGTTGTATTGTTTCACGCGCATCGCGCTGTAAAAACGCTGACAATCTGCTCTGCGGGCCCTTGTGCGGCGCTGCAAACGCGCTGTTCACGCACGTTATAGAAACGCGCCGTAATAAGACGTCGTGTCGTCTGCATGGTCCCGAGTTAGTGAAGTGTAAGCCAAAACGTGTAGAACGGTTAAATAGTGCAACTTAGTGATACCGGGTTCGGTCCTAGGCTCTGCACCAATGAATTTTCAAAGTTATGTGCGGTTTTCCATCGCTCCGTGCTTCGGAGGGCACGTTAAGCTGACGGTCCCGGCTGTTATTGATTAATATCAATCGTTAAACCACGTCGGGCGGCCTGAAAAACTCGAAAACGGCACATCCTCATACAACAAACAAACAAACCTGATCTTTTTAGACTAGAATTTTTGAAAAGATGTGGATATTTGATGGGGAACTCAATGGTTTTCAAAAGCTCTTTTTTCAGCTTGTCCAGCCCTCCAATGTCTTCCCAGTACACCTTGGGTATTTTAGGTGCATCTAAATGTTGACTCTGCAGGCTTCTTATAGATTCTGTAACGGAAATTAAGTAGGTATTTAACCTGTCGGCTATCGGTATCCCATATGGGATATATGAGGTTATTATTGCAAATATTGCAAAAAAAAAAGTAAAAAAAAAATAAAGTTTATTTACCTTCCTCAAATACAGATTTTGTTAATAGCGAATCTTTTAATCATTCTTCATTTAAAAAATACCCCAAAAGCTCCAAAAACACATTCGTCCACAGGTTAAACACCACAGATTCGAATTTGTAGAGTACCTAGGTGATCTTAGACCCAAAAAACAGACTTCACATAGTATTAGTACATAAACTTCTGAATCAATATTTATGAAATGTTTATGGGACCTCCCTGAAAGTAGTTGTACTACATAGTATTCAGTGCTAACCAAATAAAATAAAAAACTAAGTCAGCCCAGAAATGTTTGAGAAATCGGTGTACTTATGTTTGTATATATTTTTATGTAATAATATATATTTTTAAACGTCCAAGTGCGAGTTGGTTTCGAGTACCCAGGATTCCGAACAAACTTGTAAGTATTTTTTTTGTGTCCTAATTAATTATTGCTTTACGGTTTTCGGATTTTTTCTTTTACTTGTGCTATAAGACATTGTTGTTTGTCAAATTGCATGATCTTAGGTCAACGGCAAGTTTTAATTTGAAAAATGACGAATACGCTGCATAAACGGCCATAAATCTTTGATTGCGTTGACTTAGAAGTTTGATTTTTTCACAGCTCCAAATTATTGCAGACTGGATATTTGAACTTGATACCTCCAACCGTTCCTGTGTAAAAGGGTCTTGACAGACAGACAGATAGACAGACAGGCGGACAACGATGAGATACTTTAAGGGTTCTTTTTTTTCCTTTTGAGGTAAGGAATCCTATCCCTGAATAATGTTATCTTAAATAACACAAAGCCATACCTTAACTGTTTCAGAACCATCAAATTAGACAGAAAAACAGAATCACTTAAAAAATAAATACCTAGAGCTGAATTGAAGTCTTCTTCCTTGACTAGCTTCAGATCGGGATCTGGCGGCAACTGATTGTATTTATTGTGCTGTTTCAAATATGACTCCCTCATGGCGAAATGCAGCAGACTATCCAAGTCGCCGTAAAGAAAAGTTTCAGTTTTAGCTGCCACCCTCTTCAACACTTCTTTTGTTGATTTACTTAAATTACACTCATCACTAATGTCTCTTTTAAATTCATTCGTACATTCCTCACCATCTATGTTCAGTTGCATAGCTCTCGTGAACCATTCAAGCATTTCATATCGCTGCTGTGAATTCAGTTTCGGTATGTGGAATTTTTCTAGAAACAGTCTCAGTATGTTAGGTTTTAAATCCTGTCTCTCAGTTATTGCAATAAATACGATGGAATGTTTTGTATAATTCTGATATAAGTCTGTGATTGTGTTCATGAAATGTTCGATCACTCTGCAATCTTCATTGTTCTCAGGGTCAACAGCGAATACCTATAAAATATATCACAAACTGATTGAATTAAATGCTATCTTGTGAACTCATGATAAGAATTATGAGGCCATAAAACTAAAATATATTCATTCCATATTTTTGAGACTTCACTACCGAAATTCTAGGCCCCAATTCTACTACAACAGTTGTAATGACAATTGTCAACAATTTTCGCACCTTTTTCGCTTTTACCTCTCAAAAGTGGTAGAAGGGAAAATTTGTGAAAATTGTTGACAATTGTTGTAGTAGAATTGGGGCCCAGAACTGATGAATAACTCACAATTGAAAGAGCATCTAACATTTTTGTATAGAACCCGGAAAACCTAAACTTCCGCCATTTTGAAACAAACTCGATTTCTTGGTCACAAATTAAACTAGTGATGGCAAAAAATATAAGTAACAAATATTGTTCTATAAAAAATGTGTATGTGTTACTTTCCGAGATATTTGGGTTCAAATATCATTACTTTTCGTCAAACTTCATGATAATATTAATTTGTCGTAAGTACTAGCGGATGGCGCAGGTTAGAATAGGTGTCTGCGACATTAATTTCATCAGACAGTTATAGAGTAGAGTATTTATAATAAAGCATGTGTAGTAAGTACCGAAAAATCTATACAAGGTAAATATTTAAAAAGAATGGTCTAGTGTACTTAAAATAAGCTACTGAACATTAATCGTGTACATCTGTTTGTTCACGCATCACGTAAAAACCACTGGACCGATTGCGATGCGGTTTTCACTGTTGGATAGCTTAGGGCTTGACTTAAAAACTGGTGTACTTGGTATCTCAATTTGATCAGTAGAATTCGAGCAATCGATAAAAAAACATTTGAATTCTGAACTAAGTTTGATGATTTTGGTACTTTTAGTTTTCGCCTTATATCCCAGAAAAATGACTACGCGGGCAAAGCCGCGGGCACAGCTAGTACTTATATATTTCTGGTTGTTCCCAAACCATTACAGAAAAACAAGATGGCGGCATGTGTAATAAACAATAACCTAATTAATAACCTACATAATGCATGTAAGAGACAAAAAAAAACAGATATCTCAGAAAATAAGTAAATTAGGAAAAACTTAGGCAAATTTTTATACAGTACTTTTTGTTTCTTTAATTTTTTCCTATCGATTGACACTAGTATCTTTTAAGGCCAAGAAATCGAGTATTTTTTCAAAATGGCGGAACTTTAGTTACACCAATAAGGTTACCTACATGATCTTTGAAAGTCTTTACTTTGAAAACCACCATATTGTAACTTGTACAACACTTGACAAAGAAACTTTTGTAACAGCAAGCAACCACTCATTGTGACATACTTTGGGGGAGGCATGTCCAGCAGTGACGTTTAGTGGCTGATGATGATGATGAATGTAAATTGGAAAAACCAGTCACCTTGCTTGCTTGTCGTATGAGGAAGTGCTGGCCTCTGATGTCAGAGTTTGTCAGGCCGAGGGCCTCTGACATAGCTTAACGACTGCTATTTACTTATTCGTAGATATATGTGGATGTTCACACAGCGTCACCCTTATTGGTTCGATTTTGAGAAGCGAAATCCTGAATATCCTTCATTTTAGTAATCCTGATATGAATGTCTATAAATTACCTCAAAATTATCTAGAAGAACTATAACTGGAGCAGCAGCTTTTGCCTTCTGTATTGTTGCATTGATTTTGGCTTCAGTTTGCTTGGCAGTTGAACTTTGAAGAGCATTGCAGTCTATGGGCAGGCAATTCATGCCTGGAAATGGATAATAGAGTTATTATTATTTATTAAGAGCAATTATTAATAGATAAACTAGATGTGCCAACTTGAAGCTCATTTTTATTACTAACTAGTTAATGCCTGGCATGGGTCGCAATGTGTTTTTTTTTAATGTTTGTATCTATTTGGTGATGGTTTAATTTGATTGAACGAAGTGTGTGAACTCATAAAATATAACTTTTCTATGCGTCCAATTTACCAGTTTTTTTACTTAAGATAATTTCACTAAGTATTATCAACAAATATATACAAAGTTTCAGCTCAATCCAATAAACCTTGAACAAAATTTTTTTTTCTGTGCGCGTCCGACACACACTTGGCCAGTTCTTCTTGTACTAACTAACGAATAAATTAAGTTTAGCGACAAACATAATTTTTTATTTAGTAGAAGCTGAATCGACTTGGAAAATTGATCGGACTGACCTGATAGTGGACTTTAGAGACTATGCTGGAACTCCTAAAGCTAGATGTGCAGTGTTTAGGCTCATTTTTAATCAACTTCACAAAAGGAGGAGGTTCTATGTTCCACTCTATAATTTTATTTATTAATCGTCTTCATAAAAGGAGGAGGTTCTATGTTCCACTGTATATTTTTGTTTATTAATCTATTTCACAAAAGGAGGAGGTTCTATGTTCCACTGTATATTTTTGTTTATTAATCTATTTCACAAAAGGAGGAGGTTCTATGTTCCACTGTATAATTTTTGTTTATTAATCTATTTCACAAAAGCAGGAGGTTCTATGTTCCACTGTATATTTTTGTTTATTAATCTATTTCACAAAAGCAGGAGATTCTATGTTCAACTGTATATTTTTGTTTATTAATCTATTTCACAAAAGCAGGAGGTTCTATGTTCCACTGTATATTTTTGTTTATTAATCTATTTCACAAAAGCAGGAGGTTCTATGTTCCACTGTATATTTTTGTTTATTAATCTATTTCACAAATGGAGGAGGTTCTATGTTTCACTGTATATTTTTGTTTATTAATCTATTTCACAAAAGGAGGAGGTTCTATGTTCCACTGTATATTTTTGTTTATTAATCTATTTCACATAAGGAGGAGGTTCTATATTCCACTGTATATTTTTGTTTATTAATCTATTTCACAAAAGCAGGAGGTTCTATGTTTCACTGTATATTTTTGTTTATTAATCTATTTCACAAAAGGAGGAGGTTCTATGTTCCACTGTATATTTTTGTTTATTAATCTATTTCACAAAAGGAGGAGGTACCATTAAACATATAAATAAGACACCGCTTCCTCCATCAATTGCGGACCGATTTCAAAATATCTTTTTGTTTGTAAGTGTAGGCGAGTATGTGTGTTTGAATTTATCTCAGTAACTACTGACTGAACTGATCTTGTTCTGGTTTTGTCATTTATCTATTTGAACAAGTTGTGCTAAGCTGGGAGCGGGTTGCTAGTCTAATCAAACAAGTAAAGTTGAAGTGTCTGTTTGTACATGTCAAAATAACAGCTTTTTAATAGACGTATATGAAAGAATATGCGGTAAAAAAGCAATTTTTATATTTTTTGTCTTTGTCTGTGTGTTTGTTTCGGCTAATCTCCAAACAGCTTTCACTGGCAGATAGCTAATGTTACAGGGCAAATTAGGCTACTTTTATTTTCGGAAAAGAATTAGGGATCCACACACAAAAAAAATACATTTGAGCACACAGGCAAAACTGCGGGCACAGCTATTGATTATAAAAACAAAACGTAGTACCTAAAGAGTTACTCACCATTATATTTAGCTAAGGTTTTAACAACGAGGTGCCTCCCAGACCCCAGTGACCCTGTCAGTAGTAGCATTGGAATGATTGGACTAGACAATGATGAAGACAAATCATCTGAAATAAAGCAATACAAGGTTGTTTTCACTTTTCTATAGTTGATTACATCATATTAGATAAGAAAATAATTACTAATGTCTCCATTCAAAAAAGGGCTGATAGTTTCTTGTATCTGGTCAAACTTCTGCTTCAGCCCAGTAGGACAAGAATGTAGTAGGTTCAAATTCTTATTCTCAAACTCTTGTAACTTGAAATAGTCATCCTTCGGTTTGAGTATGCGAAAATGTTCCTTTAAAGTCAATTGGGTAACTCCTTTCACAATGAAAAATGTTTTAATAATGTTATCTTTCCTCTGATTCTTGTTATCTGTATCTACTGGATCACTGATCAGCTTTCTACACTTGAAGTAAAGCTTTCCTGCTGTTTGTACCAAGTCTGAGAACTTAAAGTTATATTTCCCAGTTACTTCCGGAACCAGATCAATGCTAAAGACATCATCAACACTCAATAGCTTGGGTACTTCGAAGTAATTACTCAAAACTTCTTTAGTGAAGTCATTGGATATATTGTCATACTCATTTACAATAAGGCTCACTTCTGCCACAGCTGCTATCTTAGGAGAGTATTCTATAGAATAAAGCGGATGGAATGTTATATCAATATTGACATTCTTCAAGTCAAATGATGATGAAATGTTATGAAACTCGTTCTCAGTTGTGAATGCTATATTCTCCACCACCAGTTTAGATCCAAACACTGGTAAAATTCTAACATTATCCAAGCCATTGCTACTGCTATCTGCCCAGAGCTTTTTATGTATCTCTGAAGTAACAAAGTTCAGGTTGTACTTCAATATATTATTTTGTTTCTTACTTATGTGCTGCTTGTCTTTGTGTTTCATTTTATAATCTGATGATAGTTTCACTGCTAGCCATAGCACTCCATTATCCTTATAGAACAGATTCTCACTACACAGCTGTATGAATTGTTCCTTTGATATTATTATGCATTTATCTACAAGCACGGGTAAATTGTCCTCTACTTTGTCTTTTACGAGTGAATTGGCTAGATATGATGGGACAGTTTTGAGCTCAAATTTTTCCATACCCTTTGTACCCGACAGTGTTTTCTTCCACCAAATTCTAAACTTGATTGCGAGAAAAACCAAAAAAGTGTAGTGGTTGTACTGTGGGTAAACAACTTTTATGCAAAATTTCACCACCCATAGCTTGATAGAAATGTCTTCATTCATAGTAGCTTGGGTTTATTATTTTATGCCGTATCCAATAGTCTAGAAAAAAGAAACTACCAAACACTGGATTGGTTTTGAAAGTTAAAAAAACTAAAAAATAACTGAGTAATAGGCTGTGTTCACTTACACGCTCGAATCATCCGTGCGATTATCGCTCGATCATCCGGAGATAGTGAACGACTTTGGACGTCCACATACAACTGACAACTGTCAAGTGTCAGTTTCATACTATTCCTCCCCTCCACTACTATTTTTCGGATGACCCAGGCGAACGCCCGGACGACGGGGCCGTGAACGATTTCGAGTGTACGCGCGGGTGATCCGTGCGACCTTGAACGTTTATGTGAACGGGCCCATTGTGTTCTGTGATAAGCTAGACTTTTTTACTGTCGTTGGTGACAGGCGACACTGACACTGACTGCGAAACTAATACAGATACACTAGACACTAGCAGTCCTAAAGACATTTCTTACCATCGTTCCTATTAAGGGGCCGTTCGTTTTGGAACAATTGGCGAAAATAACTGTTAATAACGCTAAATATGATCACAATTGGCGTTCCCGTTGGCCATTTGTGGGCGAAATTAGCGTTCTGAACGTTTTCGATAGTTTCGATGACATGTTGACATGGGCAAATCAACTTTATTCCGTGAGGGATAGGGTCGTTTTTTATTCAGTTTGGAAAGGATCGGTAGTGTCAGAAGTTGCAAAAATGACAAAAGTGTTGAAAATGTTCAAAGAAAACGGCTTGTTAAAAATGTACATTTTGAAACTGCCCACAACGCCATCTCATCATCTCGAACGCAGGGAAAGTACTGCCGTCCGTTGTTAGACACGCTAAATATGATCACATTTGGCGTTTTCCTTGGAATTTATAAGCGAAATTAGCGTTCTGAAATGTTTTTGATCACCGTAAGTTTTGCATGTTTATATGATGTAATTTAACTGTAAGGTGACAGTTCAATTTGAAAAGCGATTACCCTTACCCTTACCTTTACCCTTTTGGGTATAGGGTCGTTTCTCATTCGGTTTGGGAATGATCGGTAGTTTGTCAAAAGTTGCAAAAAGTGCAGAAGTGTTAAAAATGTCTTAATGGTACGGCTTGTTAAAAAAATTACATTTTGAAACTGCCCCCAACGTCATCTCATCATCTCGAACGCAGGGTACGTACGGGGATAAAACAACGACATTATGAAATGTCTATACATATTCATGCATTTTCGACATTTTCGACTACTTTCGGATTGAAATGAAGATGCGTTTTTTGGGCAGTGTCGAAGGCTAGGAGGATACATTACTATGGGGCGCGTTTACTCGGGTGCGAATAGTAGGCACATGTCAGAACAACATCGCTATCAACCGGCAAGCGCGAACAGTCCTCGATCTGCTTTCGAGCGGAGTGTGTCAGTTCGAAATATTTTCGTTTTTTGCTGAAAGCTGGTGAAATGTGCCGTAAAAACTTGTCTAAACGACACTAGAAAACAGACACTGAAATGTAACATTGCATTTCACAGGTAAGTCAGTTTTACATACTTGTAGACGGATTTAATATTATGTTCTAGCGGGGTGAGGATCGCGCGCGACGTGCGGTTGCGTGTCGCGTCTCACTGCCCCGCCCGCCGCTTCGTCCATGGCGCATCGAGTAGTGATGTGCGCGCTGTCTAAATTATGGCGTGGCATTTTTACGTACAAGCGAGGTCAAAGTTAGAAATTATTCTGATGCTATAAAATGTTGATGATGAGATTTTTGTGTGGGTAGCTTAATGTTAGTTATGTTATACAAATACAGTGAAAAAACGGAATGTTATGTATATATACATTTCTTTCTCTGATTACATTTAAAATGATTTTATTTGATTCTGATTTAACTACCTACATATCACCTTAATATTATAACATCAGACCAATAACATTCCTTTAAGTGATCTTAAGGGGATAGTACCTTCAAACTATCTCGCTCGCAAAGATATAACTACAAGATATAAAGTGACTGATTATACTTAGGCATAATATAATGAACATATTATCGTATCTTGAGATTTATATTTCAAACATCCTCACACATCTGCTCTCTATTCCCATATTTTTAAACAAGAACCATGCAATAATCACCTAGTAAATCTGTTGAGGGCAGTCATAAAAAATATGTAGAGATACGGGTTAATCTAATGTAAAGGAAACAAAAGGCAGCTGTACAATAAGCTGACTCTTTTTAAAAGGCAATAAAATAAGTTTTTTATTTTATTTATTTCATTTTATGTTTTTTCAATCTAAAAACAGAAATCAAATTACTATATATATTATTTGGTTAATTTTTTCCATTCACTATTTTGCTTTATTACTAGATGCATCCCGCTGTATCAACCGTGACGAAAAATAACGATAGTGGAGAAAACTAGCTTATGCTCGTCCTCATGTTTTCAGATATATTTATACCAAATTTTATCAAGATCGGCTCAGTCATTTTGTCGTGAATAGGTAACAAGCAGACCCCTCTGCCTGCTTGTACAGAGAGAGTAACTTTCAAATTAATAATATTATTACTAAAGGAAACTGTGAGGTTTTTGTATTTCTATAAACCAGTAATAGGCAGGCACCGTGCCCGTCGAATCCGCGTCGTGACTTGTCGACCTCTTTATTGACAAGCACGCGAGCGCTTGCAGGCATCCCTACTCGTGATCTATACATCATCGATGTACGTATCACAACTGCCTACGATTCGCACCGAGCGGTGCAGCTATAACCGCGGTCTATACTTTAGTAATATTTGGTCTGAGGTCGAAGGCTACTTTCAGATTGGCTAGAGGGCGGTTTAGGCAGTTTCGAATTGTGTATATTTATTATTACGTATACTTTTATATTATTACTAGCTGTACCCGCGGCTTTGCCCGCGTGGTCATTTCATTTAAAAGTTACTCATACGTTTTATTCCAGGACCAAAAGTACCTATAATATTCAATAATATACTACATTTGTTCAGCCGTAGAATAGTTTTTTATCGATTGCTCGGCATCTAATCATCAGATTAAGATACTAAGTATCCCAGTTTTTAACTCAAGCCCTAAGCTATCCAATAGTGAAAATTGCATTGCAATCTATCAAGTGGTTTTTACTTGATACGCGAACAAACTTACATACAGACCTTCAGTAGTGACCCGACATGGCCGTGATAGGTTAGAAGTTCGCTAAGCTTCGCTCTCGCCTTCGTCTTCTAACTATTCACGGCCAAGTCGGGTTGCCACTGAAGGCTGTTGGCAGAAATCTATCTGTGTTGCAATTGCAAATAAATAATTAATAGGTTGGTCTAGTGGCTAGTGACCCCGGGAACGAAATCAAACGGTCGCGGGTTCGAATCCTGCAAGGTGCAATCATTTGTGTGATGAGCAAAAATGTTTGTTTCCGAGTCATGGATGTGATATTCGTATTTATGTACGCTATCTAGTGCCAATATTACAGGGTATCCTAGTTTGGGGCTAGGTAATTGGTATGGAATTGTCCCCAATATATTTATTATTATTTATTAATGGTTGTACAGCCACCAAGACACTTGTGGAATAGAATAGAATAGAATAGCGTTATGTGGAAAGTTATTCGAAACTACCTATACCCGATCGCAGCTCGGCCAGTGACGTCATAAATGTTCGAAACCTTTACGGTGTACTTTCGAAGAATACATTTTTGCTTTCTGGATTCTAAAACATACTCGATGTCAACCACGAACCTCTACAGATTCATGATGCCAACACGGTCTCTGACGTCAAGAGCGTTGTGTACGTAATGTATATTTTCAAAATATTATGCAACAACGTCGGCTTTCCTTTAGTTAGTGCATCAGACAGTTCTGTTAGTACAACATGTAAAACATTAAGGATTCTGGCACAGAGTACTATGTATATACGGAAATAGAGGCCTATCTTTGCTCCCAATAGGGGTAAAGCTCAGTGGCGCCTCTGTATTTAGCTAATGAAACTATTGCTTCATGAAAAGTTTTTGTTGAGTGCAAAAGTTTTCGAGGCTACTCGGATACGACCTGGGAATGACGGCACGTCAGTTGGGTACTGACACCACTGTGCCACAAAGGATCTTAAGCACTGGCCGAAAATTTAGTGTCCGCTTCTGTCTTTTCACTTTGTTTGTAAACAATAAAAAGTGCGAAAAAGTCTTTAAGGCTACTCGGATTTGAACCTGGGTTTGACGGCACGTAAGTCGGGTTCTGACACCATTGCGCCACGAAGGATCTTAAACATAGGTCGAAAATTGGGTGTCCGCTTCTGTCTGTACACTTTGTTTGTAAACCATAATAATTAAAAAACTACCAACTGCATTACGTCACAAAACTTGACGGTTTACTTCAGGAAATTACATAAGCCTTAAAAAATTCAAAGAAAATGTAAAAAAACGCACAAAATATGTAAATGCTTATAAATATTGAGGCAAAACATTCATAGCAGCGCGTGGATTTGATCCTTGTGCCTCTGGGTTGCTAGCCAGGCACCGCTTCCACTATGCCACTCTGACTTGTGGCATTGGTGCCGAATTTACGGTACCTTTTTATAAACGGATGTGCAATTATTATTCCTTTCAAATTAACATAACTTTAGACTCATATCCCGCAGGAATCCCGTATTTATTCGTGATTAAAAGTATCATTCATTTTAACACATGCTATAAACTTTGACTGTGCCAAGTTACTTCAAAATCCATCTGGTAGTTTCAGCGTGATATGTGTTTTTTTTAAACTATACCCGACCGTTTTTTTTTTCAAAATCGGTCGGGTAGTTTCAGCGTGATGCGTGTTCAAAGAGACAGACAGACAGACAGACAGACAAAAAATAAAATAAAAACCTTTTTGCACTCCATATCGATTTTGAAGTTCATCTCAAATAAAATTTTCAAAAAATATTTAATGTACAGATTTAGCCCAGTTACAGTTTTATTATAGTATATAGATAGAAGATAGATAATTATTTTGATTGGCTCCGCTTAACTTGCATTTAACTAGCGTCAAGTGGAGAGATATTTCAAGTTGTATATTTTTTCACTAAATTGACAAAATGTTGAGTCCCAGTCAGTCAGATAGGCAAGACACAGTCAAACTCATGATTCAGTAAAGTGGTGGAGTTTCACTGAATCTTGCTATAGAATTTTGGAGAAAACATAAAATGTCATTTTTATGCGTTTATTTAATTTGTCTACACTCGTGCGCGTTAACAAAATTTACCTAACTACATTATTAGCCTGCCAATAACACAACACAAATATAGCACAAGAATAGTGTACAAAGAAGAACTTAGTGCTAAACAGCGCTATCTGCCCGTCATCCAGGTCGTTAAAGAAATAATAGTACACAGGGCGTGCTGCTTGGTTTTTGCTGTTATAAATTGTAAACGTTATAATAAAATACCAGCAAGATAATATTAAACAGTCTGCAGAAGCTGAAGAAAACATAAAAATATCTAGGAGACGTAAAAAGTCATAATCAAACGCTACAGATATTTTGGATTTAAAAGACTGGTTGCCCAAATATTATAAAAGACAATATGGTCAGAAGAAAGTGAAAGAAGAGGAGTTCCAAGGAATAAAAAAATAACTCTGACAATATCAAAATTTCGACATTACTATTCTATTGATTACAATGGGTTAGTCTAAGCTAAAGAATTCATTGATGAACCACACATTTTTCCTGAGAAACTCTATTAAAGATCATCTTATTCTGCCCACATCTAAAGCTTATCCTGATGGTTATGTCCCAATTAACAATAAAAAATGAATGATATAAAAATGAAAATAAGATACCTTCTTACCTGAAGATGGAGAAGATCAAGCTTTTTAGAAAATTAGTAATGTTTAGGCATTTAAATAAAAAAAAAACAAACAAAAATGTTGATTTTTATTTCGTAAACTAGTGTTCATTTGAGAAACAACATAAGTCAAAGCTTTTTAATCAAAAAGTTAATGTATAAAAAATATGTTTTTTGTTTTTTTTTTTGCTTTGTAACTATACAATACACTATTATCTACTTTCTGACATAGTTTACGTTATCAAGTTTTATTCATAATTTTATGACAAACAGTTCTGAAAAGTTTATTTTGACTGACTTATGGGGTTTCTCAAATGACCGATTCAATTATTGACATACAGAATCATGAAAAGTCCCCGAACGAAAAACAAGGCAGTTAGTTCAGTAACAAGTGCGCAAGTTTACAGTTAAACTTGCGCAAGTCTGAACTGGCGGCAGTAACTGGTGTGTGCTATAGGCATTAATGTGTTATATTGGTGGAATATTAACCAATAACCACGAGTTTGGGCAAATTATACAAACTTGGATAGACGTGCCATTTAATATTCTGACCGGAACTCCCTAGTAGTTTCAGTAAAGCTCCACTACTTTACTGAATTGTGACTTGGCTCTACTTTTGATTGACTACCTGACTGACAAGGTCACTAGTCTAGTCTAGTAGGTTGACTAGTTATTGAAAAAAGCTTACAATTTGTTATGTGTCTCATTACTTGACCCTGGCTAAATGCACTAGTCATGCAGAGCCAATAAATAATGATTTCACCGACCGACTGTCAATGCCAACTGCCAACCATAGACAACGTTTACAACAAGCTGTCAGCTGTCTTAACTAAAATCTGTCTTCCGCTTTCTTTTCGGTTTCAAAATGGTGAGTGCACTGTCGAAGATTATAATATTTATCCGAAACTAGGAGCTAATCATTAAAATAATTCGTTCATTTAGTGATTTAAAGTCAGCTTTAAGCGATAATTCTATTATTCAACTAGTTCACACGTTTTATGAGTTGTAATATTGGTTCATATCATGAACGTTCTCAAGGAGCCTCGTGGCGTGGCTTAGATTCAACAGTGTTTTTATATTATTTTAGCCGCCCAAGAAGGACGCGAAGGCTTCGGCCAAGCAGCCCCAGAAGACACAGAAGAAGAAGGAGGGATCCGGTGGCGGTAAAGCAAAGAAGAAGGTAAACAATTTTGAAGTCGATCAAAGTGAGGTTATGTGGTGTGATCTTGGTGTGAACAAAGTGTTTGCCAGATGATTATAAATTAATAACTTGACAACCCTGATAGTAATGCGAACTGATATATTGAGGCTGATGGCATCTGCATTAATACTACGGTGCAGGATATTGTCAATTAGTTTTATTGACACAAATGTTATTTCAACTTGCAGAAGTGGTCTAAAGGAAAAGTCCGTGACAAGTTGAACAACCAGGTGTTGTTCGACAAGCCTACCTACGAGAAGCTGTACAAGGAGGTGCCTCAGTACAAGCTAATCACGCCCGCCGTGGTATCCGAAAGGTTGAAGGTCCGCGGATCCCTCGCGAGGCGAGCGCTCATTGAGCTAAGAGAAAAAGGTATGGTTATGCTAAGGCTGGTATGCGCGAGTCCTACCCTGTAGCTTATTTGGGTTCAGGGGGGATATACAAGACCGAGGGTGTTAAGCAAACACATACTTAGATTGGCCATCAAGTTTGCAGCATATCTAGGTGATGGTTTTCCCTGAATTATTTTATGTTACTGAATCTGAATTACACACATTCAGAGAAGTCTGGATAAAATTCAAATGAAAAAAATCCTAGTAAACTTAGTGGATGTTTATACATTGTTTATATTGTCAATTTTATATTTATATATCTGTATGTAATTGGAATTAGATAACTCACACAACACTGCCGCGGCAGTGGCTGACGAGCGCCAAAGTTAATTTATGGCCTTCTAGGCATTTTCTAGGGGGAGGAGTGATACCGGGAGGTAGCCCTCCCCCACATCACCTCCCTAAATTCGTGCAATTGAATTATAAAGTAACCCCCTCTCAGAAACTAGGCATTTCATAGGGGGAGGAGTGGTAACAGGGGGTAGTCCTACCCCTAAATTCATGCGATTGGATTCTAAAGCAATACCCATTTTAGTTGATTGTTAATTTGATGGCCAATCCATACACTACATATCTCAGCACAGCACAGACTTGGCACAGTCTATCTTAGTTCATCCATTGCACTAAAACCATTTTATTTGCATTTGTGTGCCAAATTTCCAGTTCCATACTTGTACAATATCATAACAAAATGCATTGGGAAATCTGCAAAGATAAGTAGTTTCCCTTTTCTATTTCACTTTAACGTGACAGTCTGTTGAATGGTCAGTGTAAAAATATGAAACTGATATACTTCTTTGCATTATTATTTATTGTTATACCTAGCGGCATGTAAGTAGCGGTGAAAGAAAGGAAGTCAAAGTTTATATAAACACATTTTTAATGTGTTAAAATGTTGAATACTTTTTATCCCGAAAACTGACTGCGCCAAGATCCCCGACACGTTTCGTTCATTGCTAGACTTACGTGCCGCAAGGTATAAAAGTATAATAATCATTAAAATTTATGTGCTCCACTAACATGGCCAAATGAAATATGTGTTAACAACAAGTATCCCAACTTATTAATAATAATACTATGCACAATATTGTACTGCGCAGTAAGGTAATCTGTGTCAAGGCACCATACATTTTAGCCCAGCCCAGTGCTTTTGCTATATTAAAGCCCTATGGCTGCTCATCTCATCTAGTGTTATCTGTAGTTTTCCAATGTTAAACAAACGTGTTTGTAATGGTTTCCGGTACAATCTTTTAATTCCTTACATGATGAGCATTTCTTCTGTATGCACCATGACAGTAAAAAACTGATATATTGAGTCTGATAATATACTCTGTACAGTACCATCCTTCATGCTACAACTGTCCGTTTTCTAATACTATTCTCACTTGTTGCAGGTTTAATCAAACAGGTTGTCCAACATCACGGACAGGTCATCTACACACGAGCGACAAAGGGAGACGATCCCGTGGCTTAAATTAATGGTTAAGGATAAAAAATAAAAAAAACACAAAATTTCAGTATTTTAAATATTATTTAGACTTCCTTTCACACTACCAAACATTGTACTTGAGGACTTGTAGAATAAACACATTTTCAATCAAATCAATTCATATTTTCAATTTTAAGAAGACTGTTAAGGCTGGTGGGTAAATGTATGATACTGTAAAACCATAAATTAAGAAAATTAGTAGAGTATTTTGTTAGCCAAACAGTCACAATCATTTTAGAAATTAATTTGCTTTTATTTTTGTTTTTTTTTAAATAAATGAATTAAGTATGGTATGTACAAAAATAGTATGTGAATTTGGGGAATTTGAAACATGTCCATTATAACAGTTCCACCTTCTTAATTAATAATCACATACAATTTATCGCACAGAAACCTTGTGCTTGTCTTCAAGGTTGATGACAGCAAACCTGGCTGTGGGGTAGAGCTCCCGCAGGCGATCCTTGATGTTCATTGAGTGCTCTTGGTTGGCTGTCTCCACAACCACATTAGCCTAAAATAAAGATAGTTATTGTAAGAACACCGTAGGTACCAGTATATATCCTAAACAAATACAAGTGTCTATGAGGGTATTATAAGTAAATTTGGATTATTCCCTTTCTCGTCCACCTGTGGGAAAAAGCTGGTGGGGAGAAAGATACCCTAAAATAGTACAAGCTTGTGGTTGTTTTATTTAGCACATAAAATAGGTAGCATTATGTTTTATGTAGGTATTGTTTTTTCGTAGATAGTCAAAGGCTCGTTGGTTCATCAGTCCCAGTCCGTTGGTACATACCATATATTTTGATTACTATTCAAATTTTCACCACTCAGTACCATCTAAAATCTATGTACTGTCACAGATTATATAATAGTATATCCTATGCTTTCTTGGTAAGTACTCAATACTCATCACAATGATTTTTATGGATGAGGAGAGCTGAAGACCAATCTCAGTGGCGTGCATTAGGAGAAGCCTACAACCAGCAGTGGTGATGATGACAATTATTTTTTATATTATAATTAATTCCCATTGCCCATAACTCACAGAGAAAGTGAAGTCCATAAATCGACCATGGTAGCCCAGAACCAAAACCAAAAATAAGCATACCCAAGTAGTCCCAACATCGCTTTGCACCCACATCTGCTCGGTGACGAGGCTCTTGAGCACCGCGCTCTCTTCCGCGAGGGTCTTGGCGAGCCGCTCGAGGCCGGCGCGCGTGTCGGGCACGGCGACGGCGAAGCGCAGCAGGCGGCCCGAAGCGCCCAGCCCGCGCTGGATAACGCGCGACAGGCGCCCCGCGTCGATGTTGCCTCCGCTAATTACGCACACCACACTGGGACGATTCATAAGAGGGCGCTTTTGTTTGTGTTGTCTTGTAATAGAGTTCATCTACCTATCATGCCCAGTCATACGTACAGACGGAAGTTAGTACGTGTGTATGTTTGTTACTCCTCGCTCAAACGGCTGAACGGATTTTGATGAAATTTGGAGTGGAGATAGCTTATACCCTGGAATAACACATACGATACTTTTCATCATCATCATTATCATCCTTCACGCTCAAACGGCTGAATGAATTTTAATGTAATTCGCAATGGAGTTAGCTTATACCCTGGGATAACACACATCATCATCATCACTAGTGCGGGTGTAACCGCAGGGCACAGCTAGTAGGATATACACTCGAAAGCAAAGAAATCGCACACTACCTACATTTTTATACACTCGAAAGCAAAGAAATCGCACACTACCTACATTTTCACTTAGACCCTAAATATTTTTTAAATTAAATGTTGGTTGCAAATATAACTAAAATTTAATTAAAGTACACACTGTTAGCTTTCTAAAAACACATAATTCCTAGTCATGACCTTCAAAATCATTACAGTAGCAACAAAACAATAGAATTACCCAAAATCACTCGTTTCAGGTAGCGCTGTTTCTGGGATTATGAGCAGGTATAAAAGGGTAATAATAACACAATAAAATTGATAAAATAAACATTTATTAATACGAGGTATTGCCGATGTTTCATCGAAGAAATCATTTTTTTTACATAATCCTGCGGTATGCTATCCCATTCTTCCTTAATTGTGAAGCTCTCTGAGAATTGTGGGCGCCGTGTTTCTGGCTCGTACTTGTCTTTTCAGTTTGTCCCATAAGTGCTCAATGGGATTGATCTGGAAGATCTGGGCTTCGAGCAGGCCACGCCATAACCGGTACATCAACCTCCTCCAAATACTGGCGCACTATAGCAGCGGTGTGTGGTCTTGCATTGTCTTGCATGAAAATGAAATTTTCGCCGACAAATCCCGAAAAAGGCACAGGGTGTTCCTTCCTCTCTTCTCTCTTCGATGTAACGTCGGGAAGTCGGTCCTCTGGATCGACGTTCGGTATTAGGCCCTGTGATGAATACAAGTTCGGTTTTCGCCTCTAGCAAAGATAATCGAAATTATCTTTGCCTCTAGTGACATGCCTCCCCAGAACATGCACGAACGGCCGCCGTATGAGACACGTTCAGAGATGCAGCATTGAGCGAAACGCTCACCGGGTCTTTGGTACACTCTACCCCGTTCGTCGTTACCATGAAGACACATCCTGCACTCGTCTGAGAACAGTACTGCCTTCCATTGATCCATAGTCCAATTCACGTGATCTCGAGCAAACTGAAGTCGTGCTTGTCGGTGGGCTGGGGTCAATTTCGGACCAGTTGCTGGTCTGTGCGCTGTCAGGCCTCCTTCGGCTAGTCTTCTTCTAACCGTCCACCACTTCTCGAACTTCCTGGAGCTGCTGCCCGAGTTGAACTGTATTCAACCGGCGATTTCGTAGCGATGTTGTGACAAGAAAACGGTCATCACGCTGTGTTGTAGCACGTATTCGGCCTGTTCCTCGTCACCAGTCTGTTGATATCGCTGGTATACACGCCGAACAGCATATCGGCTTAAATTTAACTGTCGTGCCACTTGACTTTGGTTCGCCTGGCCAGCTTCAATTAGTGCAACCACTTGAGACGCTGCTTCGGCCGGTGACTACGAGTTGGTATGCAACTCGTAGTCACCGACCAAGTTAAGTACGCGCACGCCAAAGTTAAGTTTTTGGCCACTTGCTCAAGGGCACCCAGGGGGTATGAACCTCGGCTTGGACAGTTGCCATTGATTACTTGGGGAGTATCGAACTAAGTTGGGGAGTATCGAACTAAGTTGGGGAGTATCGAACTAAAGATGTCATTTCAATCATCCCCTAACCTTTTATACCTGCTAATAGTCATGCAAACCGCGCTACCTGAAACGAGCGATTTTGGGTTTGGGGTTTGTATTGTTTTGTTGCTAGGTAGGTAGGTTGCTACTGTAATGATTTTGAAGGTCATGACTAGGAATTATGTGTTTTTAGAAAGCTAACATTGTGTACTTCAATTAAATTTAAGTTATATTTGCAACCAACAATAATTTAAAAAATATTTAGGGTCAGTGAAAGTGTAGGTAGTGTGCGATTTCCATGCTCTCGAGTGTATTATGAATTGTCAAGAAAACTAATATGGCGGCTTACAGCTGGCATATTGTATTTCTGTCAAAAAATGACTAAAACTATTCCAAAAATATACCTATGGTAAAACAAGAAAATTAAATATAAAAAAAAAGTGCGATCGATTTTGAAATATAAGATGCAGTCGAAGGCATCATGCATTTCATTTCTTCTTTGACGGGATCAGATAGAACCTGTCGAGCCTCATACCTCCGACTGCATATAATATTTCAAAATCGAGAATCTGAAGCTTGTTTGCCTTTTTAGTATTGTTCGCAGTCTGTTTTTTAGTATTGTTCGCAGTCTGTTTTTTAGTATTGTTTGCAGTCCGTTTTTTTTTGTTTAATGTATATTATAGAGCATGTATCTAAACACGACTCCGAGAAAATACCTGTGGTTCACACACTTGTTTGAGCGGGAATCGAACCCGCAACTTCACGCTTCATAATCGCTACCATACCACGGAGGCTGTCATTTTCTGTCTACGCTTCTATGCCTTTACAGAAAGATGTTCACTGCTCTAGCAGGAATCCGGTAGTTTGCTTGGATGATGACATGGCAAGCTACGTCAAGTCATCTCGTCGTCCATACCACATTTCCTGAAGACAAAAGTCTTCAATCAGCGTCCTCGCACGCCTCATGGTCAGACTAGTCCACAAATTTAAGGTCGCTCAGCGAGCTATGGAGTGAGCTATGCTTGGAGTTTCTCTGAAGGACAAGATTCAATATATCCGACGGAGAACCAAGATAACCGACATAGCTGTATGGATAAGCAAGCTAAAGTGGTAGTGGGCTGGTCACATTTTCCCAAGAACCGATAACCGTTGGATAGATAAGTTCTCAAGTGGAGAGCACGTTTAGGTAAACGTGGACGCCCTGTGGCCAGGCGGAGTGATGACCTGCGTAAAGCGGATGGATGAGGAGAGCTGAAGACCGAGCTCAGTGGCGTGCATAAGGAGAGGCCTACGTCCAGCAGTGGACAAGTATAGGCTGATGATGGCATGGCTGGTGATACGCACCGCTTCCCGCGCAGCTCGGGCCTAGCCCCTGCACGACGGCGGCGACGACGACGGCGCAATCGCCCGCGGCGTCCGCCACCAGCCGCTCGCGCTCCAGCACTGCGACGCACGCGCGTGCTTTGTACTCGTCCTCCAGCATCATACGCACCGCTTCCCGCGCAGCTCGGGCACGAGCCCCTGCATGACGGCGGCGACGGCGCACACGCCCGCGGCGTCCGCCACCAGCCGCTCGCGCTCCAGCACCGCGACGCACGCGCGCGCGATGTACGCCTCCTCCACCAACAACTGCAGGGTACAGCACTACACGTTTTATAACCAGGGTAGTTGTCTGGGACGCAGAATGAATAGCACATGATTATTGGACACTAGCAATAAAAAAAAACGTGCCATTGCCGTGGCGGTCTCGGCTTAGAATAAGACCCCTCCCAATCCTATGTCGTAAGAGGCAAATAAGGGAATACGCAACTGAAGATGGGCAGCAGCGGCCCTCCGTGCCAACCAAGCGGTGTGACTATGGCAACCCAAGAGAAGAAGAGTAAGAGGCTCATTGAATAAAAACGCAAAGCTGGAGAGGTCTTGTGTGATGAGATCTACTCTTCGCCCATGTCCTGCCCAAATCCAAAACTCCGAGAGCTTTCAGTTGGAGCTCCAAAATCGCTTCCAAATCCTTACCGAATACGATACAATTGATGAACAAACAAGGACTGGTGGAAATTGTTCATGCGGTCGGGTTGGAGTTCTTTAAGACCCACCGCAAAAATAGAACACAGAAACTCTCTGAGCATACACTCACACTTATGGCAAAACGAGGCGAGATGAGGCTGCAGACTTCCGTGGAGTCCGTCGTCGTTCCGTCTAGTTACAGGTTAAACAGATCTCCAAGTCGATGCGACACGATTTGCGTTCCTATAATACAACTTGTTAAGAAGGCAAAACAGCGGAATAAGGGCTCCAAAGTGTTCGCAAGAGATCTGTCTATTGGGCAAAGCCTGTTGAAGAAGCTGAAAACGAAGCCAGAGATTTTGAGTGAGCTCGAGAAGTTCTATGGACAATTATACACCTCATCACGTAGTCCTCCTAGCACGACTCACTAGTCGTCAAAACGGGCTCTTGCATCACCCCCGCATGCAAGAGCCCGTTTGACCCGACATTATACCGAAGATATCCCGGACGTCAGCCTATACGAGATCAGAATGGTTCTCAAACAGCTTAATAGCAGCAAGGCACCAGGGGAGGACGGAATAACGACAGAGCTACTGAAAGCGGGTGGAACACCGCTACTTAGGGTGGAGTTCACCGACTTCTATTTGACCGATGATTTGGTAACCGGCCGGTGAAATCCCAAACGTCGTTTAAACAACCGCTTAAATGTTTACTGTTCACCACGCAAATTTGAACCGTACTTAATAAATCAGACGATCACCAACCGTTCAGAGTGAAAGAACGAACGTTATAAGGCATCGCAATAACGAAGTCACTTTGTCATATCTATTCAACACGATGAAAGGTGGCGTCCGAGTTTAGAAGCATAAAATAAAATGAAGTCAACTTGAAAAGTACAATAGTACTGGGGAAGCTATACTATACTGTAGTTCTAAATTTGGGTAGGTATGAACTTTTTCTGCCTGCACCATGTGGCCTGCACGTGTTGGTTATTTGAATTCGTTTACGTTTGTGATTTCTTTGACGTTATCTTTTGTTTTTTGCCAAGTTCAGTTGCCGCCATCCGTGATCATCACATTCATTTGTGCTTGTGCTTTTTATAGTGAAGATTTAAATAAGTAGTCAAAATGGAGACAAAAAAGCGCAAAATAAAAACCAGTTTATCATCTATTAATTGCAGTACGTCAGTAGTGCAGAAGTTTTAGACAAACGGAATCTAGTTTTAAAAGATTCTTCATCATATTCTTAATAGTAATTACGATGCACTTGAAAGTCTCGTGGTCTTCTAACTCTCCTTTCTAAATCTTCTAGATTTTCAAGGAAGTCAAGGTAATGGTCCTGATAATTATCTACCATAACATTAAACACCGACTGCATGTTTACTTCTCACAAGAACACAACGAAATATATCCAAATAAACTAAAAATAATGTTGACACAAATGCGCAGAACGTCAAAATGAGATAAACCGACGGTTAAACGATGTCGCTGAGCTCGGTTACATAAATCGGCCGTTCAAGGGCTTTGATCATTGGTTAGGGTGTGGTGAACACTAAAATTTGAATAACCAGCCGTTTAATTGTTAAACAGCCGTTTTAATATTCGGTGAACTCCACCCTTAAAGTCCTTCAGAGGCTGTATAACTCCGTCATCCTCGAGGGTACTACGCCAGACGCCAGAGGCATAGCACAGGAGCGTAGAGGTGTTGTTCTTTACGAAAGGTAATACACTCTTAAAGAATTTTAGGCCCATTTCGCTGCTGAGTCGTCTCTAAGCTGTTTTCGAGAGTAGTTACAAACCGTCTCGCTCGTAGGTTTGACGACTTTCAGCCTCCCGAATAAGATGGATTCCGGAAAGGCTTTAGCACCGTAGACCACATCCATACGCTACGGCAGATTATACAGAAAACCGAAGCGTATAATCGGTCACTATGTCTAGCGTATGTGGACTACGAGAAATCCTTTGATCAGTCGAGACCTGGGCAGTGATACAGTCATTACAGCGGTGCCAGATTGACTACCGTACATCGAAGTGTTTAAGTGTTTGTACAGCAAGGCCACAATGATTGTCCGTCTCCAAGATCGGAGCACGAATTCTATCGATATGCAAAAAGGGACGTTATTTCTTTGAAACTGTTCACCTCTGCACTGGAAAATATATTCAAGCTTCTGAACTGGAACGGATATGGTATTAACATCAATGGCAAATGCATCACTCACCTTCGATTTGGCGATCATATAGTCATCATGGCAGAAACCCGGGAAGACCTAAAAACAATGCTCAGTGACCTCAATATTGTTTCCCAACAGGTAGGTCTTAAAATGAACATGGGTAAGACGAATATCATGTCAAATGCCCCTGTTGTGTACCCATGCCGGTTAATGTTGGGAACGATATTATCGAAGCTGTTGATCACTATGTTTGCTTGGGTCAGACGATCCAGCTGGGAAGATCCAACTTCGACAAAGAGGTCAACCGACGAATCCAACTCGGATGGGCAGCTTTTTTAATTTTTTAATTATTCGTATCACCCAAACTGGCTATACACTTACGAATAGTCTAAACATTCATAAAGATAATGCGAAGAGTGTACAACCTTCTAGAGGCGAACATGCTACAATTAATTTAACGCTCTTAAGATTTAAAAGAACAAAACATACAAATAAAAAATTTAAGATTTACGTATTAGATTCTTGAAATATAATAATTTGTTTGATTACATTGATTTTGTCACCGAAAATGTCAAAATCATGGCATCATTTGTTGTAGACTGAACACAGTGCAACGGAGAGTGCGAGCCATAATTTTATTACTACGGCAACGTCATGAGATCTGTTGTGGAGGCGGCTATTAGAACGTGGCACAGAAAATGTTACCTTTTCCTGCAGCAAAACAGTATCCGCAAAATTACGCCTGCGTTCCAATGAAATCATATATATTTTTAGCATTCGGGAAATTGCACCATATCTTCTCGTCGCAGATACCGCAGAGCCTCAAGACGAAAGTTTATAATCAGCGCGTGTTGCCAGTGATGACATACGGCACTGAGACATGGTCGCTAACTATTGGTCTCATACATAAACTCAAAGTCACGCAGCGTGCAATGGAGACAGCAATGCTCGGAGTTTCACTACGTGATAAAATACGTAATGAGGAAATCCGTAGAAGAACCAAGGTTATCGACATACCTTTCAGAGTTTGCAAGTTGAAGTGGCAATAGGCAGGCCAACCGACAACCGCTGGGGAATAAAGGTTCTCGAATGGCGACCACGAACAAGCAAGCTAAGTGTAGGGAGACCGCCCCACACGATGGATCGACGACATTGTAGCCATCGCAGGAAGTCGATAGATGGAGGTGGCACAAGATCGCTCGTCATGGCGCTCTTTGCGGGAGGCCTATGTACAGCAGTGGACTTCTAAAGGCTGACATGATGATGATGATGAATAAAAAAACACACTAATATAATAAAGGTGAAATTTTGTATGTGTGTATGTTTGTTACTCCTTCATGCTCAAACGAAAATTCAGAAATTTCGGATTTTGATGAAATTTGGAATAAAGATAGCTTATATCCTGGAATAACACATAACTAGGATCACGAATAAGACTCCCAGACAAATCTAATGAGCCCAAACTAAGGGTTCAGACTGGTAGCCATTCAAGTATCCTTCTAGCTCCATCATCAGGCCAGCTCGATGCCGGGTCACATAGGATTTTTTATCCTGCAAATTTATAAAAATGGCTAAATTCTATTTCATAGTTACCACGAAACTATGAAATTCCTAATAAAAGAGAGTTAATAACAAACATGGCCCACATGCAGAAGGAAAACTTTCGTTATCACGAAAGAGCCTTTTCTTAGCCTTGAGATTAGCTTTCGTACGAGATGATGTCACATCTACTATACTTCGATAATTTTGTGCAATACGTTTCGAGTAAACAACCACCTTCTTTACTAGATGTGACGTCATCTCGTATGAAAGGTAATCTCACGCACCCGAGAATCACCCCAGATGAAAGGCATTTTTTTCAACCTAAAAGAACTATTATTTACTCTGTGCCAAAAGTAGTCGACGCTGCCTTTCGATTTTGAAATTAGGACTACCATTTTTAGTATTATTTTTTATTCTGTGATACCAGGAGGAAAGAAACCACCGTCCAACCCGTCGAGTCGAGGAGCCCTCCTGGCGACCGTTGTGGAGGATTAGGGGCCGTTTGCCAGGTAGGCCACCATCCTCATGTGTATTGGCCTCCCCGCCTGCAGCGCCTTTATCATAATCGTAACCAACTAACAAACCAGTCCAACTCACCATCCGGTCGAGGCGCCCCTTGAGAGTGGCGAACGCGCTGGCGCCCGTACAGGTGGCGTCGAGCCCGTCCGCCAGGTTGGCCACCAGCGGTACAGTCACTGGTCGACCCGCCTGCAGAGCCTTCATCATCTTCGGGACCTTCGCACATTCTGCACCCTGCTCGTGTATAGGAAGTTAAGGTTCTTTCTTTAATCTAGTTAGGTACTGGAGTAAGAAGGTAAGACTTGAAGGAAGATCCATGATTCCTTCACAACACCTACACTTACAGTAAAGCAGTAAGTAACAAAAAATCTGTAATGAAGACTTAGGCTGGTGAAGTCCAGCCTATGTCGACGAGACTAACATAAACGAGACAGGAGCACTTGAGCTTCTTGCAGGCGACGAGCACGGCAGCGAGTAGGGCTCCCGACGCCACCGGCACTAGCACGGCGTCCACCTCGGGCAGCTGCGTCACGATCTCCAGCCCCACCGTGCCCAGGCCTGCCATCACGAACGGGTCATCCGATCTGGGGAAAAGTAGGTACCTACTGTAGAAGTCATTGAGTTCCCGCTAAATCTGTGGTATGAGGTACACGAGCGTCCCATCGCGCACTCAACCAGTTCTACCAGGAAATCATAAACTACACGAAGTTCCATACGTTCATACAGTAATATTGGACTCCTAGTATGAGTACAGTAATATTGGACTCCTAGTTCCATACGTTCATACAGTAATATTGGACTCCTAGTATGAGTCCAATATTACTAAAACTCAATTTTCTTTATAACATGTCTGTGTTTATTACAGTACTTTCATCGGCTGCGAGCTAGGGCAATAAAGTCAACGCAGAGTGTCGACGCTGCGGGAATAAACCACACCACCGCGCCGACGATACAGAGACTACTCCCACGTAACGTAGACTATCAGTTTACACGGATACTGTGCACGGTTTTTGGACGCTCTGGAGCGCTCTGCTTTTAAGTATTATACCTACAATGTAAAACGTAACTTGCTTACTTGAGTAAAATCTGCCCAGTATCCTCCTTCACCTTTTTGGCATAAGTGAAAGCTTCTTCGAGTGAGTTCCCGCAAATAACCACGTCCGCGTTCAGCTCCGAGCACCGCTGCGCCAGCGCCAGCGGCGCGCGTTCAGGCAGCACCACGGTCACCTAGAAAATTTAATGCAACATTTCTCAGTCCATTGTGAGCTGCCCTTGTAAAATACTTCGAGTTGATAGTACAGATGTCGTGGCGTAGCGATATCATAGAATTGATGATTTCATGAAATGGTTGGCCACTTCATGAAAAAAAAAACTATTTCATGAAATTATTGGTCACGTCAGTAAATGGTTTGGCCAGATGAATGAATAATCAGCGTTTGACGATATAAACAGCTAATTACACTAAACACACGGCTACTTCATAATATGATCAAACATTAGTGATCTTATCGTGAAATAGAAGTCGAGGGCGGTAGCCCGATTTAGCCGTGATAGATTAGAAGCCGAAGGCGGGAACGAAGCGTAGCGAGCTTCCGCTTTCGTCTTCGTGTTTTTTGTAGCCTTGAAAACCCTGTTCTGTTTCTGTTCCTGTTCTGTTCCTAATCTGTTTGAACACCTTTGGTATCATGAAAACCCTACATTAATGATATTTAATGATATGGCCAAACGTGGATTCACGTTGATGTTTCAACAATATGGTCAGTTTTAGCTGGCTATTTCATGAAGAAGAACTTTTTATGAAATTATCGACCACATCATGAAGTTATCAATTCTATGATATGCTAAGACACATACATTGGTTAGGTTCTTAGTTTTAACGTGAGCAAGAAAAACTTTATGAACTGTATATAACTTACTACAAACCAAAAAAAAAAACAGAGCCCTTTGGAGACAGTGGGAATAGAGTCCCAAAACAAGATTCTCGCATAAAGATTAGTTTCACAAAAGCGAGTGTCATATTTACCGGTACACCCAAGGAGCCCCCGTGGTAGGCAGCACTGAGCGCCATGTTCCCGTGAGAAGGCACGATCATGCCGCGAGTGAAGCCTTCATCGCCGTACCCGATCAACGCGTTGCGAACACCACGTTCTGCACAGCTGCGCTTAAAAAAAAATGAGCCGTCGCGCGACGCCAGCAAATGTGTAAATATCGAATATGGCCGAGCTGAGGCGGAAAGAGCCGACAAACCAAAAGCGGCGCGGCGACGCGTCGCAGCGCGCTCTCGTCGCCGCGCCAAGAGTCGGCGTTACCCCCTTACCGCGCACTATATACTTACACATCAAAACAAATTAGGAAGCGAGAATTTTAGAATGGGAATAGAATCGTACAAAATTAATTAGGTATTTTTTATAATCCTCATTTAGAAATGTAGATTTAGATAGGTACTTAGCTACTGAAAGAAAGAAAAAGTGCCGAAAGAAGGTCGCGATCGGATATACTGAGTTTCGTTTAGATTCGAGTTGCGACTTGCGAGCGACATTGGTAACAGAGGTAACGGCACCGAGCACAAAAAAACGTGAATTGATGAGGGTAGACCATTTCGTCTGACTACCCGCAATAACTTCACTTTACTCGTGAAATGGCGAGTGCAATATTGCAAAATGTTGCAATAGAGGCAAAACAAAATATCGAGAACTCGATACAAATACATAAATATTCCGTATTCAACGTTAATTCTAGTGTAGGTGCCTATTTGACCAGTCTAGGAAAGTTATATCTACTTCAGTTAGTTACATAATTATTTAGTAACGAGTGCGTAAAGAGCGAAGAATGAAAGGCTCAGAGCCATTCAATCTTCGCATGACTTGCCTTCCGGTGTATTGTAGATTCTCGCATTTCAGATAAAGATCATAATCCATATGTTTACTTAGCTTTGCTTCCTGTAAAATTGAACATCAATGAGATTGAATAAAATATTCATTAAGATCGGCGTCAAATGCACCTAGGCGGTCGGGTTTTGTAGCTCCTGAATTGGGCAATAAATAAACTAATAAATCCTTCAAAGGCGTTGATTACTTAGATTATTCATAGTTCACAAAGACTTAGATTATTCATAGTCCACTTAGACTTAGATTAATCATAGTCCACAAAGACTTAGATTATTCATAGTCCACAAAGACAGATTATTCATAGTCCACAAATACTTAGATTAATCATAGTCAACAAAGACTTAGATTAATCATAGTCCACAAAGACTTAGATTAATCATAGTCCACAAAGACCATGTTGGGTCCCACCCAGTTACTCTGCAAATATACTAATTATTTATTCTGTGGATAACTTAATAGGTGTAGGTACTTACGCATAGAGGTGTGTGTACGATACCACCTTCTATTCTTTCTGCTGCTTGTTTGATATCCATAAAAGACACGATATGTGTATTTATATCTATTTCCTCCTAGAAAAATAAGGTAATTAACCGAATGCTACTATTAGATATTTGCGCAGAATCCCGCGTTCGTACGTGTTTAATACTTTTACCATTTTAGTTCCAATTTTTTTAATGGTTTTAAAAGTTATGTTGATTCGTCTACCAGATGATTTTGAAGAATTTTGAGATTGACTCAATGGCGAAGAAAATGTCTAATGACTTGACATTACTTTTGACTTTTCTCTATAGGACCAAGAAGAAAAGTTCTTATTCCTTCTTCTAAAGGTAAGTTTTAATTATTCTTTCCTTTACTTACTTGTTTATGACCCATTTTATTATAGGTATCTAAACCGACGTTACTCCTGTAAACTGATCAAGCTCCAAATATATCGTACACTGGTCACACTTTGACATTAGCAGAATATCGTCAATCAACGATAAAAAGCCACTCACAAAAAAGAAGAAGAAGAAGAAAGGTAAGTTAAAACCACAGCGATTGTCCTTTACGTTCGCTGCGATATTCGATAAAACAACCAACTCGGTGTTGGTTGTTTCTCGAAGACCACCAGAGATCCTTATATTATAGGGAGGTCGGTGGATTCGTTTGTATCCGTGGTACCACCTCCAGTCGTACCACCAGTGGTACCACTTAGTAGTATATTTGTACAATCTGTGATTTATGTAATATTTCAGCACCACGCACCCAGCTATTTTGCTGGATTATGGATACTACAGACTACTTAGAACGACGCCTAGAGTTGCCTAGAGTTACGAACTTGTGGTAGTTGTGCGTTCGGAGTTTGTTTGTTCTCGGCCCTAGATTTATACTGAGGTAGAAGTCATAGTGGTAGGTCCACGGGGAAAACCCCCTATTTATTGCTTTAAGAGGAAGATCTGGACGTACACTACGTACACTGACACGTCGCCGATATTATTTAAGGAAAAAAATAAAAATTAATTCAATCATTGAACATGAATATCCATACAACTACTCAACTACGAACATTAGCTTATCCGAAGAGCATACTTCAATTTATTACTCCGTGAACTACATTCATCTGACATAGTTATACATTGCAGCGTCCGACCGTCAAGCGCCCTAGATTAAAGATGCTGCGTTAAGCATTAACACCGTCATCACACAAATGTAAGATAGTCTTAGTGTTTATACGCAAAACTAGTATATAAGAAGTTAAAGACAACAAATAAAGTCACTTACCAACAAGTCGTCGAGTTTCACTCATCTCCAAGTCACCACCTGCCTACCTAGAAGTACCTAGCGCCCGCTAGAGGAGCCACCCAGAGGTACCCAGCAACCGCTGGACGAGCTGCCCTAGAAGTGCCTAGCACCCGCTAGAGGAGCCGCCCAGAGGTACTCAGCAACCGCTGGAAGAGCCGCCCAGCATCCGCTGGACGGCCCATTTCTCCACAGCTTCCTCTCACTGCGGCCAAGACACCTTTAGCCGTCAGTACGATCGGTCTTGTGATGCTGCTTGACCGGCAGTGAGAAAATCATTCCCTGTGTTCATCGCACGAAGTACACTACCTTACTTCCTACCCCCCTTCCGTCTTTTACCTTAGGTCTCATGGTAACAGACATTCCGTACTTATCTATATATACATTATATGTTCATATGGTAGGTTAGGATACACACGTTAGGGTTACCAGGTAGGCGTCACAGTAGGATAAAGTAAGGGGACATCTTCTGCTCGTTTGTTCACCCGTGTGTTCACACTGACACACGTCGGGTCGAGCGTCAGCAGTAGGTGTCTGTAAGCTAGGTAGGTAATTCCGCAACCCATCTACTAGTCACACACACGTGCGCCTGCCTAGGACGCGCGTTTGGTCAAGTGCTGGCTGGTAGGTAGTTTGACATATGGTATTAGGCCGTTTTTTTTTGTATACATCAGATGATTGCTAATTTCAGTTGACCAATGAGCTCATATTTTTTTGTACATTGGGTCGCGTGGCGCGAAGTCAGTATTTAAAAAAATACTTGTAAATGTACGGAAAAGAGGAAAAAATTAAAAACGCGCGAATTACGATATCATTGTCATGGAAACAAGGAATATTGACAGTTCAAAAATTTACTAAGTTCTCGAAAATGCAAGTGTAGCGAAAGTATTATACTACCTACTCACACCTGAAAATACTACGCGATAAATGTGATAACTAAACCCCTGGGAAAATATTTAAAAGCATATACGAGTATTTAGCAATTTTATCGAGTGGGAAAATTCAAAAGAAGCAAAGTCTGTGACGAGGTCCAAACCTCTTTAATAATAATACTCTTTTGATATCTAAATTCTTTCATAATCCATTTCTTTTCATTTTGATAGTTCACTATTCATTCTAAATACAAATATCCTGTCACATTGATATTTGGTAAAAAAATAGAAAAACATTCCACTTTAGTGTTTTCATTGATTTAATTGAAAAAAATATATCTTTCGTCCTTCCTTCGCTAACACTAATATAAAAAATCTGAAAGTCTGCTGCTCTGGTTTGAGGAACATCGTTGAGTTGCAGCGCCCGATCGCGTTGCACTCGATGAACGGCTTCGCGCGGAACTCTTTTAGGCAAGAGCCGGGCGATATCAGACTCTGGCCTGCCGAGTCTGCTCCCGCCGTGTGCTAGAATCAAGCGGAAGGAAGTTCCTGTAATTCTGTGTCACTGAGGTTTGTGTCCTGGAATAGTGGGAGCAACCCAAACCCGGGGACCGCCTCGCGACAAGTCTTTTTCGAAAACCTGTGCCTATTTTCAAGAATTAACCGTGTGTTACCGTGCAAACTTCACACGTTGGCAGCCAGCCAAAAATGACAAAAAAAAAGACAAATAATGACTTTCACATCGAGATCTACACAAAATTTAGAACACAATATCTGAAGAGGCTGTCTGAAGGACATATAAATCAAAGAAATACAGAGTGAATATATTTTTTTAGTTAAGTGTTAGTAATTACCTAGTTTATCCTAAATTGTTTATTTTTAAAGTCTATTTAAAATCCTTTTAAATAACTAATATGAGTTGAGTTGAGAAAGTATCTAAAAGCGCCTTCTATTTAAATTAAAGTGTATCACTCAGACGCAAAATTATTTTTTCTCAGGCGAAGTGTATTGAACTCCTCGCTAAGTTCAGGATTCTAGTAAAGAATCCTTCAGTCTGCTCTGGATTCAAAATAGCGCCCTCGCCGTCAAAATATTATTTCGCCTCCTATTCTAGTAGTTGCAACAACTCTCTGTAGATATTTAGAGTTTACATGTCATCGATTTCACGTGAACTAACCAAGTCCATAAAGTGCAATATTTATTTGACAAGAAATGAAAATCAATGACACTGAATAAATACGGTAATTAATGGACGGTCGTCAGTTGCCCTCCGTAGACGTCCCCGCGATGTCCTGGACGATCCGGACGACGCCATCGCAGTCAAGTACTGGCAGCGATGGCCTCGCCCAATCCGACCACCGCTGGCAACCCGCCAGGGGGTATCAACACACTTAGACACAGACACCGACCTCGCCGGCGAGGTCGAAGGTCCCATAACACATAGTCAGATATTATTCGCCTTCGAGTTTCTTGCCGATTCTTCTCAAAGGTGTATTACGAATCGGCGGTCAGTTACAAAATTCAATCAAAGGGCTCCTAGCCATTGTTCAGGTTCCCCTCGATCACTACCTAACGGTAGCGATCCAGGGGTGTTTAGTTCGATACCCTCGTAATTAGACGACCGTCCAAGCAGAGGGCCGTACCCTCGTGCGGGTCGTCCAAATTTAACTTTGGCGTGCGCCTTCTGCGTCACGCATTGCGGCGGAGTGCTTGTTAGCGCCCGCCCCCAGGCCCGGTACAAGCTGTAGAGGCCGATAAGGCCAACAGCATTAATCATTCCTAAAAAAAAAAAGAAAGAAAGATGGACAAACATACATACATTCGCGAAATATGGTACATTTGTTCAGATACTCATAAAGACTAATATATATGCATATTATGCATATATATTAGTTCGCGAAAAAAGCATCCTATGTTCTTCTAGGATATTAAAAACCAATCACTGATCTCTACATAAGTACGGAGTAATGTGCAGTTGTCTAAGAAACTAATGCAAAAGTATAGCACCAACGCTTTTGATGTTTTTTGACAGACTTGTTATTATTTTGTTTCCATGACAACCGTTCCTGACAGCGAGTAATCAACATTTTCCAGGTTTCCTGTGGAAACTTACCATTTTCCGGGATAAAAAGTATCCTATGTTTTATTCTAAGCTATCTCCTTTCCAAATTTCATCAAAATCCATTCAGCCGTTATGGCGGGAACGTTCCCCAAACAAACAGACAACGTTTCACTTTTATATATTGGTGTGGACATACACATCAACACAAATCCAACTTGAGTTGTACCCGAGTACGGCGAAGCAAGGGAAGGGTAATGAGTTTAACATTGCGGTCTATGTATGTACATATTTTGTAGAATATGTTCCACCATCACGTCTTGCCCCTATTGATCCGATTTTGACAAGCGAGGTATCAATTGATTCATAGTCAAAGAAAAGAAGATTTATGTGTTCAAACAAAAACTAGGTATTTTGACTAGCGAAGTATCAATCGATTCGTCTTCATCGCAAGAGTGTCATAGTAGGCTATTTTTTACCCGACTGTAGTCGTGTTTAGTTATTGAACTTATGTCTTGTTTGAAGTTGGTTAAAAAGAATTTCGATGGGAAAAGACCAAAAGAAAGACAACTGCATTATTACTCACGAAGAAAGCTGACATCACATATCTACTCTGTCTTTATTGGATCAAAGAAGGGAGAAGAAAAACAGTAATAAGGAGGAACAGAGAGAGCTGGAAAACATTAATAAAACCATTAGAAAGAACATCAGGAAGAAAATATAACACAAAAGTTATAACCAAAATATTGGGGAAAATAGGGACTCAGAAGATTTCAGAAGAAAATTAAGCACACAAAAACCTGAAATAAATAAATTTGTTAATAGCTTGGAGAAATAGTAACGGATAGATACCGTATTATTTAGCAGTGTCGGTCTATTTTTTTCATGTAATTTTGCGTAGTTTACCTAAGTAAAGCCACAGAATAAATAATAATACAGGTAAAGCTACTAATTAATACTATGGTAAGAAAAAATATAAACAAAGAGTGCTCGGGTACGGTTTTATATTTAAATGAAACTCCTCAAAAGACGGCAAAGATCAAAACGGAAAATCTTAAATTACAAAAGCGTGAAGTGAGATCTAGGGTATTCTTTCAGCAGCTTCTTTTCTAGCTCCTTGGCGTGTGTCAAGTCGCTGGTTTCAATCAGCAAGTTTACCTGCGAACAAAGGAACTGATGAGTCATCACTGATGACATAAAACTAGGTACCTATACTTAGTAAGTAATATTATGGGCAATGATACACTTAGCAACCAATGTCTCAGGGTGACGAGCGCAGTGCAGTGACGCGCAAGACTTTGCAACCAAAGTTCTGGGTGGCACTGCAACTGATATGGGCAGGCGTGACGCTTACCATCTGGCGAGTGACCTGTTCGTCTCGTCACACAAAATAATAAAAAAAATGTGTACCTAGTTAGATGTCTCTGTCTCGCACGTCGTATGTACGACCGCGCTGATATAACAGGCCACACCACACCCTAGCTGCGCAACATCGCCCTTCACCACACACGTCTACCTGACGCACCCAAAATACGAGTTCTGCCCAGGTTTATCCTCCCGCCTAAGGGGGCCGGCAGTCCATGAGCACAAGCAGTCCAACGCAGATCCTCATTGCGGTAGCGGCCACCTGGACCATGCCAGTGCCCGAGGAGTTACGTTATTGCTCATTGCCGCCTGGGCAGTGGGCAAGATAGACTTACCACCCTCCAGAGGGAGGTGGAAAGTTTTGATTGTGATGAGGCCGATGTATGTAACCTTAACGTTTTTTTTCCTGTGGCGGTGGATTTGCGGCAACCGACAAGTCGCGCGATTCATCGGCTTAGGTGTAGCAATGTTTTTCACTGGGGTTCTGCCCCTCTTATTGTTTCGTCCACGATAATATAAAAATAAATAAATGATAAACTATAAATACCTAGTGAATTCCCTTGAACGATGGTAGCCGGGCCCACATGCTACCGTGTGGCTTAATATAAGCTCCACCCCTTACCATCCCGCGGGGATTATGGCAAACCCCCCCCCCCCCCATTGTGTCGGAGGCCCATGCTCATGCATGATGATAATGGTAGCCAAGCGGTAAGTAGGTATACTATAGTACAAGTTATCGGTCCTCGGCTCCGCACCCAGGACTTTTCTAATGTTGAGAACCTCGGATGGCACGGCTGTGTTTGACTAATAGCAGTCGTTATTAAGCGATGTCAGATCAGAGGCCCTCAGCCTAACAAACTGACACCAACACTACCTCACAGTGACAAGCATGGTATGCATGGAGAAAGATCCAACTTAATTAACAAGTACCTATGGTACTTACACAAAACTATGATAATGCCCTCTTGTTAAAAAGCTGTACAATAATTTTAGGTAGGCATCCACATTTTTAAGTGATGTAGTCATTGGAAATGTTTCAGTTTTACCCGACTACGGCGAAGCAAGGGAAGGGTAATGAGTTTAAGAGCCTGTAGGCGATGGTTCGCAAGGTCTACACGATGTACTGGAGAGTTCGGTTCCTAGCTCCTAGTAGTTCAGGTTCCTGGTTCGATGTGGACAATTAAACACTGTTGCTTGTTCAAGTTCCTTTGACTGAATGGTCGGATCCAATATTTATTTCAGAAATGTATCGCTATATATACATTTATACGGTCTTACAACTAGTGCGGTATACACGCTGTAGTTAAAAGGGGCGTGGCCTATTCTCTCATGCTTTCTGTGTTCATCCTGTCGCGGGCAGGCTCGGCGTCCAGAACAGAGCCTATGTACAGTACCCGACGATAAATAACAAAACAATTGGTCTTGACAGGTGTGCAAAATTTGAATGAAATCTGACCGTTTAAAGTGGGTCAAAATAGCGTCCAAAGGAGTCGGTTACAAACATACTAATATAAAGCGTATAAAAAAAGAGCTCATTGGTCAACTGTGAATCAGCAACCTTTCATCTGATTTATACTACATTTTCGGCCTAATACCATAAGTCTGTATGGCTCGATGGAATATCGTTCGACTTTATCGTTCGTTCGATCTTTAATAGCGGAGTTCAATTCCCAACTGGAGTGTTTACATTTTGCACCTAAAAAAATATGTGATGGCTTATAACTTGAATATGGCCGAGCTGAGGCGGAAAGAGCCGATGAGCCACGAGCTCTCACGTCGCGGATCCGATCGATCGCCAATATCAAAAGTTCACGTTCCAAATTCAAAACTCATATTAATGAGTTTTGTTTGCCCTCTCTGAAAGTCTTGAACAGAAAATACCTACTTTGCTCCCTCTTTTCGAGAAACCAATCAGGCTTTTTCGAATAGATAGGATGTAAAACAATTATGTATTATTTTGTAAATGAATAGATTTAATGTTGGGGTGCTTAAACAACTCTATATTATATACTTTCAGATAAATGCGACCGTACTCTATGGCACCTGTATAACGACTGACAAACAAAGAATATAACTGACTGACAAACATCACACAGGTAGGGTGTGACAACGCTCTACGAAGCCGAAATTCGCCGAGTCTCTTTCAAAAGACCGATGTGCATTATTTATCGCCGGGTACTGTTTGTATGTGGATGTTCCACTATAGCGTCACCCATATTGGTCCCATTTTGACAAGCGAGGTATCAATCGATTCGTCTTCATTTATAGTGTCAAATTCGCCGAGTCTCTTTCAAAAGACCGATATGCATTATTTATCGACGGCTACTGTTTGTTTGTAAGTATGTGGATGTTCCACTATAGCGTCACCCATATTGGTCCGATTTTGACAAGCGAGGTATCAATCGATTCGTCTTCATTTATAGTGTCATAGGCTAATTTTAGCCCGACCGTAGTCTGGTTTTAGTTTTTGAACTTATAGTCTTGTTGACTGGTGTAATACATGTCGCATTTTTTTACAATACCCTGTCACAGGTTAAGACATTGTATAGAAAGGTACTCACAGATATGGTAAAGACATCGTTCGTCATCCAAGCGCGCTCGGGCACGAAGCTCTTGACGTCAGCGCCGCAGTCCGAGACCTTGGTGAGCAGGCGTGCCACGGCGCCGGGCGCGTCAGCCAGAGTCGCCGCGAGCCGCACCAGCCGGCCCTCGGCGGCCAGCCCGCGCGACATGACACGCGACATGCGCGTGCTGTTGATGTTGCCGCCCGACAGGATGCACACCACACTAGCAACGATACACAGAAGAAGTCTGTCGGTTGCATTCAAGAAAAACGTACAATTCAATTCAAGAGTGTTGTGCTCTATTCCCATCTTGTGCTGACCTTGAATAGATACTCCTTTCCTTAAAACATCAATTTCCTCTGGCTGGCTGGAAGAACAAGAATTGTCTAGAAGTTGTGCTCTATTCCCTCTTATTAATTACCTACCATCTCATGTCTTTTTTTGACCAATTCTTATAAGTAAATACCTATATAAATTTGCTCAGTCTGGAGCTAAAAAAACGTGCTCTTTTCCCTCCTATTACCACCACCTCGTGTCTGAATATTAATCACTCTTTAGTTTTGCTCAATTCCCGCATATTAAGTGCTTAGGTACCATCTCGTGTTTGGCTGTTTTTTGACCACTCATATCCTTCACACATTCCTAATGTAAGGGGTACTGTATAATTTGCTTTGTCTAGGATCATTATTTAATACATATTAACTAACATTATATAGATTTATGTATTAAGTTAGTAGGTATCTACGAATAAATAATAAGTCAGGAACAAATGTCACAATAAAAGTGCCCCTACTTCAAACCAAAACGACGTAAGATTCAATGTACGAATCACTTCCGAGGTTACAAATATACATGCTTGGTGATTGGTTTAAATTCAGAACGAAAGCAGGGATTGGTTCACGCGCGTAATGCAATGTCTGCTATGACAGCTGAGTCATAGCGGCGTGGACGATGTTATGCAATAAGTGGACCGGACCAAGTCAGTAATAAAACAATATTACTGTACAATGTTGTTTTTTTGGCTCACTTTTTACAATTCATTAAATTCTTTGTCCCACGAAATATAATTAATATATTAAGTTTTTGTCCAGAAGACATTAAAAGAGAATCTTTCTTCGCGATGTAGTGAAGACGGATTCTGAGAAATTTAAAACGGAATGTCCTCCTGTCAGCATGTGAATTTAGAGGTTCAAGTTCAGTAAATTATTTTTATATATTTCCATAAACTGTCAGGCGTTTGGGTTATTGTTGCAACGGCCGTGGTTGCGGATCACTCCAAAAACAACTCAATATTATCTTGGCTTAATATGGTTAAATAAATTTCTATATTTGTAACTCTACTAGCCGTGCAAAAAGTAATTTAAAACTTGAAATACATATGAGGAGTCCTAGAAGTCCAGTTTTGGACTGAGTTTTGGTTACTGGTTTCAAAGAGTTAGTATATGTTGTTACTCTTTGTCCATTTACTGTTCGAGTTTTTTTTGACTGCATATTGATTTAGAGACCTTTAATATATTTTTCGCTTTGATCCAAAACGTCATGTAGTTTTCCTTTTTCTACCACTGAAAAAGAAAATCGGTCTTGAATTTAGTATGTCGAAAAGGTTGTTAAACGTTTCTAAAAAGCTAACAGTTGCATCTGTTTCTTGAAAATCAGGCATGTTTAACTGTTGCGAACCAAACTTAATCGCATCAGCTACACTTTGACTTAAGGTTTGAATCGCTAGTTTCACGTTCATGATATTATTTCGGAAGTATAGATGCCGATTTGACAATTTATTCCCAAAATGCAATCCAACGATATCTTGAACATTTTTCAGTTACTGCAAATGTGCCCACTCAATTTTTTTTTCTTGTTTTTATCTACGAGTGTCTTTTTCCTCTAATGTGTTACGCACAAGTTTCACCATATGAAATGGATCTAATATTACAACTACTGGGTCTCCGGTAGATGGGTGGTCAAAAAACGATTTTGAATTGTTTGTGTCTTCAAAATTGCAACCCAACATCTTAGCCGTAGCGATGTTAGATGCACAGCCATCAAAGATCAAAGTAACTTTTGACTTTTTCCTTTTAAGGGCTAAAACTATATCGTCCGAAAAATCATTCAATGCAGTATTTTCTGTAGTATCGCCAAATCCATTTTTCTTCAATTGGGATAAAATATTTTAAGTGAAATATTCTTCATAGTTAATCTTTTATTTGGGCGTTGTAGATTTCTGATCTGTGATAGTTGTTATACTGCCAAAATAGTTTTTTTCTTAGTTTTTGCTTTAAAATGTGTGTTTTAGGAGTATTCAGAGCAAATTCAATATCCGACGATGGTATATTTATCGGCGTAACGCATGATTCTCTTTCTTCAAAACTAAAGACTTCGGTTAAATAAGATTATCTTTAATTTTGTTTTTCTTGGTTCTTTTTCTTGGTTGGTAAGGTTATTTTCAGGAGAATAATATCAACACTGAATGTAATGACGGTGTTGTTTCTCCTGAAAATAACCTTATTGAAGATCAGTTTCAAATCTATGAAAGACTGTCTCTAATTGAAATAGATACACATATACAGCTAAAATAAAAATTCCTATCAAACATAAATGTTAAGTGCAAAAAATAATAGTGAAATCTTACAAGTTTTTGTGCCTTATTCCTTGAGGGTTTGCATCATTTGTTTTTTTGAGCAACTCAGGTAAATCAAACACTTTTTTTTACTTGAATTTTTATTAGCCTGAAAAATTAAACGTGCTTTAATTCGATCAAACTATGAACTGTTTTTTAATGCTATTGTTATTCCCATGAGTCGAAAAAGCTGAACCTATATTACATACCAACTGTAATCGTTCATTACTGTTTATTTGCTCATTTTGTTTAGTATTCTCCTAAATCTGTTGACGTTTCTTAGGTATGAATCATCTGCGTGAAAAAATAACAGGTTAATTTCAAAATTTCATCGAGTAGAAATTAAAATTTAGTGCAAAAATTGACTGACTTCATTTTGCATAGTATTGATCATCGCGGTTTGATAATGTATTTGAACGTCTTTGAATATAATTATAATTATGCAACTACTACTAGTGAAAAGTGATCCCTGGACATTTTAATCTTGTATGGCTCCTGCACCACTTCACAACACATGCTGGCATGATGATTCACAGCTGTAGTTCACAATGATAAAATTAAAACGTACGTGAAGATATGACGTGTGCTCGCTTGCATGAAAAATGTACGAGTGATGACGCGCTGGACACGACTTTTAAGCCCCACCTACTTGGGAACGACTTTTGTTGGGCCATTTTATTAACGCTGTTACGTTTCCTGACTTATTACTTATTCGTAGGTAGGTATAGATAGATATAAATGTTTCTTTAATCTCACGATCTCCACTGGGCTGGGGAAGCTGAAAAAAAACCTTACTTCTTCGCCCGAAGCTCCGGCACCTTCCCCGACAAGATGGCGGCCACGGGGCACGCGGCCGCGCCTTCCACGACCATCTTCTCCCGCTCGAAGATGTTGATCATGGCGCGCGATATCCAGCTCTCGTCTACTGTTATCTGAACAGGGAAGATAAAAGGAACCGGCTAACTTTAATCTCTACAACTAGCTTTACGGCCATGCTTAATTAGTTATTCCGACGTAATTATTATTCATACTGTAGTGTATGCACTATAGCATACATTACGCTGTTCTGTCTCGTGTGTTCCTGTGTTGGTGAGCAAACGTTGAAACGTTACTGTCACGAGAGCCACGTGCGAGAGTGCACGCTATACCAAGGACGTGGGCATTGTCACGCCAGTGAAGTGATATAATTCTAAAGGACACAAAGCGGCTCGTATACATACCATTCTGTCCAGATATCCCCTGAGGATGTTGAAAGCATTGTGGCTGGCGATGTTGGCGTCGAGGCTGTCTGCGAGGGATGGGTTAGTTTGGATCAACACGGGCTTCTTTTCTTCGAATGCTCTAGTCATTGCTGGCGAAGCAGCGCTTTCCACGCCCTAGATGCAATATTAAAATACCTATCAATAGAATTAACTAAATGGCTCTATATCTACCAAACCAATTCGTGCTTATAGTTCGGTCACAGCACAGTTAGATATAACCACTAAAATATAACCTACTCCTAAACTATTCAAAATATGTATTTGTACAATCTTGATGGCGTACTTGCTTAGGTACCCAAGTACTTATAAGTACCTGTATGCCATAGTACTATGGCGGGAGTTAGTAAACCAGCTATCTACGAAAAAGACGTACGACAAAGAGCGTCGGGTACGCTCGAAACCTAGTTCGATATTTCGACCCTCAATCGCGAGTTATAGCCGGTTTTATCATCTTAGATACATAGAATAAAACAGTAAGTTAGAAAAAGTATGTACAAAGATAATAGAAAAATCGTCTAGCGAGTTACTGAACAAGTTGTTTTTTATCAGTGGTGTCTTTCTGTCTGTTAGTTCGTGCATCGCGTAAATCATCATCACTACTGGAATGATTGCGATGCGGTTTTAACTGTTATATAGCGACTAAAAACCGGTGTAGGTACTTGGTATCTCAATCCGATGAGTACATATCAGCCGAGAAATCGATTTGAAATGATTTGACATCTGAACGAAGTTTGATGACATTTCGGTATATTGGTTTAAGTACTCGTACTTTTGGTTCTGGAATAACACTTAGGAAAAATTACTACGCGGGAAAAGCTGCGGGCATAGCTAGAAACCAGGCTCTGTTTTTTATGGGTTTTTCCATTTATATATGCTGAGTCAACCACAAACCCGATAACTGTGAAACTTAACATACATGTTTTTGAGATCTTTATCTAAATTATTAGCCTGCCAATAAAATAAATAACTTTTGAGACACAAGTCATTTAGTTCCGAGCTAAATTGTGTGTTCTAACAGCGCTCGCGATATTCAACTTTGTTACGCAGGCACTTCAGTGCTTATTGCGGGTAGCGGGTGGCAGAGTGCAGGGGAGGTGGCAGGGGAGTAGGGAGTGGAAAAATGTAACCTTGGAGCCTGGCCCTAATAATCTCCGAAGAAGCTATGTAAATAGGAACCTATTAATCCGTAGTGGGCGCGTTCCTTTATTTGCACCGATGCCGGCGCGCACGGTCGCTCGACAACAGTCCCCTGTCTGCCGCGCGCAACGTCAGCTCAACCTTGTACTATTATTTATTCTGTGCCTCAACGCACTTTTTACCTCACACTCACAGGCACAATGCGACATATTCATTGACAGGTGGCCTATATTTGCTATGAGCTCGCTATTGTATTGTGAGCAAGTTAATATGTAATAGGTAGGTAGGTACATGATTTTTGCGCTCTTCCTAGTTCTTTAATTATTATTTACTTATTTTTATTCCTTGTTTTGTTTGTATTTTACTGTTGTCATTTGTTTAGTTTTAAGACTTTAATGTTTGGTTCATGTGTTGTTTTGTGTAGTTCTGCAAAGACTGCTTTTGTTTTTATTGAAGTTTGTCTTGTATATTTTTTAAGTAAATATCCTTAGAATACCTAGTAGCATTGTAACGCAATGGATGTTTCTGTAATGTTGCAATTGTGTAAATAAATAAATAAAATAAATATATGGTAATAAAAACTTCGAGCCTAACAGCTCTATGATAATAGGCGTTACCTGCCCGTGGTCCACCTAAATAGTTCACTTGTACCCATAGGTGGGTCACAGACCAATATACATACTTATATGAAAGCAAGGAGGCCTAATCTGAGAGATACCTAACCAATTACCAATTATTGTGATTGTGACCTTACACTTACATATTACTTGCTACCTCTATTGCACTATAGTAAATTGTTATTGACTAATTAGCAGTCGTTAGCGTGTCAGAGGCTCTCGGGCGGCCTGACAAACTCTGAAACCAGAGGCCTGCACCACCTCACACGACAAACAACTACAACTATCACACTAATATTATTAAGGTGAAAGTTTGTATGTGGTAGTAATTATGTGTGTAGGAGTATATTCGTTACTCCTTCACGCTCAAACGGCAGAGCGGATTTATATGAAATTTGGTACCACTATCCTGGTACCGGAAGCTTTTGATCAAATTTGACCAAAAACCCTAAAGTTTGCAAGGGTTTTTTTGAATAAAATTTGACCGAAAATCCTTTTTTTTTGTGCTTTTGGAACAAATTTGACCAAAAATCCTAAGGTTTTTGAAGCCTTTTGAAGGAATTGTCCAAATTACGTGTCAAAGGCTTGATTCACAAGTACGGCATGGGTGATACCGACCACATCGCAACCACCAACGACACTGCATACTAGCGACCAGCCACATCGCAAACACAACGTTGCGTCAAAGCAAAGACACTGCGCACAAGTCCCGCCTTTGTCATATGTTGTTGATATAAGTACAATAGGTACACAATCAATACATATAGCCAATCTATATGTTTGTGAAGTTAGGCTCTGTGAACGATTGCGCAGGTACTGCTGTGGGGATAAAACAGCATAAAGTAAGAGCGAGATAGAACATGCGAAAAACGTAAGTGAGTGAGCGAGGCAGTTGAACAATGCTGTCTTCACCTTCAACATTGGGATTGCGCATGCAAAAATAGCAGTTTGCGCAGCGACTAGCAGATAACTTCCGAGACACATACTTCCGCTGCGACTACTGTATCTATGATAATCCCAATCCCAATGTTGAAGGTGAAGACAGCATTGTATAACAGCCTCGCTCACTCGCTTACGTTTTTCGCATATTCTATCTCGCTCTTACTTAATGCTGTTTTATCCCCACAGCAGTACCTGCGCAACTGCGCAATCGTTCACAGAGCCGAACTTCACAAACATATAGATTGGCTGCGACTACTGTACTTTTCATTAGCATCATTCCAAGCGGGTGAAACCGCAGGGCGCAGCTAGTAGTTACTAACTTATTAATAGGTACTAAGTTATATCTATGTATAAATATGAAAGGATTCAATACATATATTAAGCAGCTCGGCTTGAGACTCTTCACCGTCAGAACCAAACTTGCAACCAGGCCTCCGCTGCCAACCGGACAGATAATGGCGTCTAACTTTTCTAGCTGAGTGAGCAGCTCCAGCCCCAGGGTCCCGTAGCCCGCTATCAGGTCTAGTCGGTCTGATCTAATGGAGTAAGTGGAGTAAGTCAAATGACAGTAAATAGTAGTTTTCAAATCACAAGCATTTTAGTGTTCCGTGCGTCCGAATGAAAAACCGGTACCTTTAAAGGATCAATCGTCTGCCCGTCTATCACAGCTAATTCGCTCCGAATCTACCGGACCGATTATGTTGAAATTTGATACACTTATGAATTTCTGTGACCTAAAAACGGTCGTGTAACTTAAAGTTTAAATATGGGGGCTAACTTTATGTATACCAAATACCTACCACATGTTAGTATCTAAAAATTATAGATTACAAACATAAAATTATGCAAGGATTAGCTTTTAAAAAGCAATTTTAAAAATAACTCTAACGCCTGCCACAATTTTAGTAGCAATTAAGTTGACAAATGTCATAACAAAATTAAATAGGCGCTTTGTATAAAAGCAGCAAATGCTCGCCGTGGTTCTGATCCAAGCACCACCATCGAGTTTGCAGTTAAGTAGCAGTGTATCTTTTTGACCAAATCCACTTTCAAAAATTAAATCGGTGTGACCACGAGTTCGTCGCCTTAAATACATCCGTAAATCAAAATTAGACCAAATCATGTCTCGCATTCAAGGTTACAAACACCTTTCTACTTTTTTTACTTCCTTTTCCTGTAGGTAGTAAATATGGATATTGCATGAGTCGAAGGACTGTGGGTTGAAACACCCTTTCTTTTACGCGGGCAAAGCAACTGGGTGCAGCTAGGCAACGATAATAAAATTTGTTTAGAATTCAGGTTTAGACAAATTAAACTTGCAAAAATACACTTTTGCCCTCAAAATTAACGGAGTTAGCCACATTTGGTTAACATTAAAAAAAACAAAGGAGCTTGGACAAGTTTCTATGAAGGTTGGGTTAACCTAGGAAACATCTATTTCAGTTCAGCATTTCATTGACTTAATTTTATAACGTTTCATTGATTTTAATTTATTATCTTACTACATTAACTTTATCATCCAGTTTTTTTAATAATAAATATCTTTTTTTTTTAATTAAACTTTATTGTTTGGAAACTATTTCATCCAAAAAAAAAACATTGATAAATATATACAAAAAAAACACCGGGAGAGCCCCATCACTGATTTGACGAAGTCATCTTCTTTCTTAAACATTGATGTTGCGGCCTTTTTTGTATATATTTGTCCTTTTTTATTGATTTATGTTTTTTATACTTTTTGAGTGGTGTGTTTTGTTTCTAGTTTGTCATGAAGATTGGATTGAGTAAAAGTTGCAGAGAAAAACGTGTATTTTTAACTTGACCGATAGTTTCGCTCTAAAGAGCAGTTCCCCGCTTAATAATTACAATCTCATTTCATAGTGTACTACTGTCCACACACATATTTTTGATTTTTCACACTAACATTAATAAATTCAAATAATTAAATTGCAGCATCATAATTATTTCTTGTATTCAAACATTTTGATCATTGCATAAACCCACTCGATTAGCCAGTCGCTTGCTGCGCGTGCTCACGCGCATTATACGCGTGGTAGTGTGCGTAGTAGCTTTTTCACGCGCGAGCAAAGTAGAAGTTAAGACAAGATCTCCTTATTAAGACCTAGAATATCTAGGTTTATTATCCGACAACGGCGGAGCAAATGGAGGGTTACGTGTTCAAAGTAAAAACTTAGTTAGATTTTGATTTTCATTATTAGAGTATCCTTGGCAATATTTTTACCCGACTACAGCGAAGCAAATGAAGAGTTATGTGTTCAAACTAAAAACTTAGTTTGATTTTGTCAAGCGAGGTGTCAATCGATTCATCTTCATTTATAGTGTCATAAGCAACTTTTTATTACCCGACTACTGCGAAGCAGAGGAAGGGTTTTGTGTTAAATAAATGATTAAATGTTTTTTTATTGCCAAAAGGTGAGTAATAAAAGTGAAAACAAATAAGAAAAATATAATAATAAAGAACATAACAATAATTTTATGTTTGTAATCTATAATTATTAGGTACATTCTAGGTACTAACTTGTGGTAGGTATTTGGTATACATACAGTTAGCTATACGTTCCAAATCAATGGTACACCCGCGGTCCTGACGTCAGGTGGGCGGGTGTACCTTTCTTTTAATAATAACTCCGAATTTATAGAGGTACATATAAAATCATTGCAGGTACCATGAGGTACATTGCAGGTACAGTACACACATATTCGAACTGCTGCATTTCGACACAAAAAGTGGTAGGTACACCCGCAGTCCTGACATTCACAGTTTTTATATTGTCCCACAAAGTTTTTAAAGAAATAAAACAAAACTTTAAGATAAAAAAAACAATTGCAATTAAAAAAACAGAGCATTTTCTTCAAATTATTTTAATTAACATCTGTCTACAGGTCTGTCCCCTTTCTAATGGTAGGCATGCAATAATATGCGACAAAAACATTTTACTAACTTCAATTATTTGCCAACTTTGTGTATCGGGACTCTGGACGCATTAGGCTGATATTCGTTAAGCAGGACAATAGCACGCGCAAAGCTGGTAAAAACAGGTTTATTCCTCTTACACAGTAGAATTGCTTTAAAACATTTGTGATTATTAATATTAAAATTTGATTATAACCTACTCATTAAAAAAAATAAAAACTTGTGGGGCCAAGAATGCAATGAGGAAATAGCACAAGAATCGACCATTTTGGTTTGGAAAACGATGCACCCAAAAACACGATTAACACGTAGACGCGGGTTTCTGAATCGTTTGTTAACTTTGACAACATATTAAGTCTATTGCTGTCTTTGTCATTTGTTAAGTGCCAAACAAAGGCAGCATTAGAATTAATATGTTGTCAAGGTTAACAAACGTTTCAGAAACCCGAGGATAGACAGAGAAATTAACACGTGAACCCAAATGAACTAGATACCTACCAAGATAGCAGAAAGAAAAAGAAACAGTCGATTATCGTCCGTTTAGGCCATTTTGGACAGGTAAATTTTAGAAGTAGATATTATAATACCTACATAAGAATAGAATGAAATAGTCTGTACAATAAAAAAAAATGGTCTAGGATACTTAAAATAAGCTACTGAACTAACGGTTTTCACTGTTGGATAGCTTAGGGTTTGGCTTGAAAACTGGGGTACTTGGTATCTCAATTCGATTAGTAGAAGCAGAGTAACCGATAAAGATATTTTTGACGGCTGAAGGAATTTTGATCAAATGTTGGTATATTGGTATTTTAGGACCTGGAATAAAACAGATTACTTTTAACCTAGAGAAATAACCACGCGTGTGAAGCTGCCGGCATCAGCTAGTTATATTATATTTTACTGTCAACATCATCTTCAGCCTATATTCGTTCACTGCTCGACGTAGGCCTCTCATGAACGCCACTGAGCTTATTTCATTTTCGGTTCTTCGGAATGCGACCAGCCCTTTGCAATTTATTATGTTCTGTGCCGTATAAAGTAAATTGTAACGAAACAAAACCAATCAGTGCATACTTGCCCATGGACATAAACGGAGCCGATTTCCTCAGAAAAACTGAGCGCGTGAAGACTGGAATCATTGCAATCGTTCCCGTGAACTTTGACGATTGCAAAGTTCTCCTTATACAACTGTTTGTCGAACAGAGGACAGTCCTTGGGAACGATCACGTTGATGGGAACTGACTGACGGAAGCCGTAGAAAGTCACGGCTTGGAGGAAGTTCCTTCCGCCGGAAACAGTACAGCCTTTGCTCTTTTCTGTAGCCGTCATTGTAGACAAGACGTTGCAGGCGCCGCGAGCTTTGAAACTACAACATTGTGTATTAGGTATAGCCATAGAGATAGTACGGTTCACGGTACATGTATTATAATTCAATAGTAGGTACAGTACAGATTACTGTTACGTGTATTAGTAACATTATTGAATAGATAGTTTTTAAAGAACTAACCTGCCCGTATTTTGCAAATTTTCGCATTTTAAGAAAACTTTGCAGAAATTTTTGCCGATGTGTTTGGCTTCCTGCAAAAACGTCACAATAGAAGAAACACAGATATTTGAGAAGACCTACCTACAAAATATATGCACCCTAATAAGCTACCTACTAACTACGTATACCTGTATAAGTAAAATATATCCCAAAAGTCAAAGTTCATAAAAACATATACGACTTCAACTGTGCTACGAGTACGCCCAAACCGACTAAAGAAAGTGGCAAAGATCTCAAAAAGAAAAAGGAAGTTTATACGATTTAAAGTCTTTTTTTATTATTTTTTTATTTCATACCCTTTAGTTTCGTTAAAGTAGGTCTAAAAAAATGAAGTACCTACTTATTCCGATCGCTAAGAAAAACGCCATACTAGAAACAATGATTTTGTTGAAACTTTAACTATTCCCTAAGTTGAAATATACTGAAACTATTCAAAAAAGAATTACTGCATCAGACTTATAGTTTCTGAGAAATACGTAGACAAACATACATACATACAAACGCGAAATTTGGTATATTTGTTCAGGTACTCATAAAAAGACATCCATGTTCTTCTAGTTTATTAAAAACCAATGCAAAAATATAGCTCCAACGCTCTTGATGCTTTATAACAGACTTGTTATTATTTCGTTTCCATGGCAACCGTTCCTTACAACTAGAATTCGACATTTTCCAAGTTCGGGTAAGTTTCCCGTGGAAACTTACCATTTCCGGGATAAAACCGGGTCTATATATTGTACAGTACCTATTTACAAAGTTTCATCAAAATCGGATCAGCCGTTTTGGCGTGAAACCTCCCCAAACGAACAGATAACGTTTCACTTTTATATATTAGTGTAGATGTATGAATATTACGCATTTTCAATTATATTACATATAGGTACAACATACACATCAACTTGAAAACCTATGGTTACTTATGATTTTTGAGAAATTATGGTCCTTTTCGAAAAATTGGTACCCTTTAACACTAATTTAGGTGCCATTTAAACACATCAATATTATTATTATTCAGAAAATTATTGTCAAAATATTGGTGGGGCAGTCAGCTGCAGTCAAGTTAGCTCTGTTGGGTGCAAGTTGGAAATAAAAGAAGTTTATAACTATATTCAAATCATGATTTCCATAAAATTGTTTAATATTTATGTACCTAGTACTTAGAGCTATACTTACTATTAATGGAGTCATTACTACATGGCCCTTTATTCTATTATGCGCGTCTTGAACATCTTGTAATTTTAGTTTTATTTTGCTGAAGGTAACTGCCTAAAAATATAATTATAATTAAGAAAAGTTACAAAAAACTACACAGCGATGAAATAACATAAAATAAAACCTAGATAACGCGTTCCATTGATATCCCATTACACCTCACTACTTCCTGGGACATCCTGTTTATGAAAAATAATAGTTTAAAAAAACTAAAAACACGCTTTATATAGAAAACCAAAGTAAAAAATAGAAAATTTAATAGTGTAAATAAGAAAAAAAGTATTATTTCAAAAAAATAAAGAGTGTTTTTTAGTTTTTTTAAACTATTATTTATTTTCTACTTTTTAGTTTGGTTTATTTATAAGAGCGTTTTTATTAATATTATGTTATATTATATTATTGCATTGTCACCGGTCTTTGACAGGTGTGCAAAATTTGAATGAAACCGTTTAAAGTGGGTCAAAATACTGTCCGTTTAAAGTGGGTCCAAATAGCGTCCAAAGGAGTCGGTTACAAACATACAAGTGAAGCTAATATAAAGCGTGTAATATAATTGCCTGTTTATTTCAAAATTATTGTTTGAATAAAAAATAGATAAAATTTTGATAAAATGTAGGTAGGTAGGTATGTTGAAATCGATCATATTTTGCATATATTTTTTTGGCATTACTATCTGCTAAAAGAAAGAATAACTTGTGTAAGTATGCTGTACAGAAGTTCAGTATTTTATTATGTGGATTTATACGGCTTTTTAGTTTTTTTTGTTGGTTGAAGAATCTTCCAAATCAGCTTATCCCGAAGATTTAAGTGATTATACCTACACAAAAAAAAACATACATACCGATGAGAATCACAATGGAAGAAAATCAATTAAACAATTTATTAATCCTACTAAATTATTATAAAGGGAGTATGTTTGGTTTTCACGCTGAAACGGCTCAACAGATTTTGATGAAATTTGATATGTAGATACTTTAGGTTCTGGCACATTGCATTCTGGTTTCTTTCCCAATTCGGTGGTAATCACAACAACAAAAAAGGCTGAACCAAACTGAATGAAATTAAGCGAGTTTAAGGGTGAAATTGTGTGCACCCTCATGTGCACTGTGCATCATGAGAAAGGTTGAGAATCTTTATCTGATAAGGGATATTAAGAGATTTTTAATCCTGGAAAAAATGTCCAAGCTGGCAAAGATGGGTGTAAAAAAAATACCTGAAAAATATTGCTTATAATTTTGCATTTACCTGTTGTAGTTTGCCTGGCGGAGTGGAGGCCGGGAAGCTGTCTCCAAACATATTACGGGGCGCGCTTACTGTATCAGACATTTTCTTATTATATGCCTGTTCACAGCAATTGTGTAAAATAGAATCAGGATTATGGATTTTCTTAGGGTTTCGTACATTTGGAGCTGCTAAACGGTATTTTTCATTTGGATTTTTTTGAAATTATTTTTGTACTTTTTGGTTTAAGATTAAAGTTGCTCTAAGGTAAATGACAAACTTCAAATATTTATTTCCAAAAATATTTTGCAAAAGAGGTTTCCTCTATTGATGTTCAGAATGCTACAAATAAAGAGGTTTTATTACCCTTACTGTTTATTTAGTTCCTCTGAGGCAAGATGGTCGAAATTAGAATCTGGTACTTTGTATCTCAATCCGATAGGTAGAAGCCGTGGATGGCTGAATGAATATTGTTGAAATGTAATACATAGATTGTACTTTGGAGGAACTGTTGGGCCTGCAATAACTTTGGTTTACTTTTACCCAGAAATAAAATAGTTCTTTCAATTGGCTGAATGGATTTAAAAAAAAACAGACCCATATTTGATTACTTAATTGTATACTGAAGGGTCAAACTGGAAGTCTACTCTTTGAAATATAAAAGAATCATCAAAAATCAGTTTAGAAATCCCTGACATATGAGTTAATTTAATATAGACTAAAAATACTTCTTGTAGAAAAAGCACTTTGATTTTGTAAGTTCATTAATCTTATAGACTAGCTGTGCCCGCAGCTTTTCCCGTGTGTTCATTTCATTTGAAAGCAGCGGATACGTGTTATTCCAGGACCAAAAAGGTACTTATAAAGTACAAAACTACATTTCTTCAAAATTAGTTCATCTGTCAAATAGTTTTTTATCAATTGCTCGGCTTCAACTTAACAGATTGAGATACTAAGTACTCCAGATTTTAAGTGAAACCCTAAGCTATCCAACTATGATCTTTGCCAACAGTGAAAAGCGTATTGCAATCGGTCCATTCGTTTTTACGTGATACACGAACAAACAAACAGAGAGACACAATTTTAAAAACACAACTTGTTCATTAGCTTATTTTAAGTACCCTAGTCCATTTTTTTTAAGTTATCTTCTTTGTACATACTTTTTTGTATGTATTGCTTTATTATAAGTATAGATTGGTTGGTGGTATACTACATTCTTTACTGTAATTTTTAAGGGCGTCACAGACGATTAAGATACTATAATATTTGATGTTACGATATCTGCATATAAAATATTAGGGTATCACACACAGTTAAGATACGATAATATATTGAAATTATTCATTCACTCGCAGGCCGTCTTCGGTGCCACACATATTTCTTCACCGCTTTCTTTATACCTGTATGATAAAATATGAGTAATACGGTTTCACTATTAGATTTATTAGATAGCTCATCAGACAACGATTCTGATTTCGAATTTGATATGCAAATTGCATTAGCTCATTGCAAAAGGCGATCAATTTGGATATAAAATGACATTAAATTTAGAAAAAGCCGCAGTGAATTTAATCTTTACAGATCTTTCTACAAAAAAAACAAACTTATTTTATGAAGTCAAAGGAGTTTTTTCGAAATTCATAATTTGATTAAGGAAGATAATAGTGAAACAAAATACGAACATGTGGGAGAGCATTTGTACAGAACAACGACTTGCAGAATGCTAAGAACCATCTCGTTTACCTCAGCTTTCACAAATAAAAACCGCAGCTAAATCGATCCATTCGTTCGAAATCTACGATTCGCTCCGCTCCCCCCCCCCCCCCCTCCTCCTCCAATTATAGCAATGAATAATGAATCATTTTGTTTACCCCAGCTTTCAAACATAAAAAAACCACAGCTAAATCGGTCCATTTGTCCATTTCCCCTTTTCTTTCTCACCTCCCTCTCCCTCTCTCCCATATATCTAAGAACCATCTTGATCATATCAGCTTTCGAACAGAAAAAACTGCATCAAAATTGGTCCATTTGTTTAGGAGCTACGATTCCACACACACACAGTGATACACACCCTAAACTTATAACACCCGTCTCTTTGTTCAGGGGTTAAAAAAAAATCGTCACAAATACAAAATAGAGCAACCTGTAGAGCATTAACAATATATTTTGTATCATAGGATAGTATATTAATATATATTTTGTATCTTTTATGATACATTTCGTATCTTAAGAAGACATCTTTTAAAAAATCCCATATCACTCGATATCTTAAGATACTGTAAGATGCAAATATATATATTATCTTCGCCGTTTGTGACGGTTTATATAAATTGTATAGCGAGCAATATTTGATCTTATAAAATATTATAGTATCTTAGTCGTCTGTGATGCACTTTACAAGAATGTAACTATGTGAAGGCTACCAACATTCATTTAGAAGCTAATTATTTCTGCAGTATCTACACAGGTTTTGTTATACCTGCACCCAGTCCTATTTTATGTTGCAAAGTAAACTGACAGTTTGTATTACAAGTGAAATCATTTTAAGTTTCTCAAACGCACCTTTTAGTTGCTGTTATTCTACTAATGCTACAATGCAGAGTTACATATATGCAGAGGTAATGTTGTAAATAACAAAAGAATAAAGGATAAACTAGTAAAATATACATTTCTTGAAAATAACACATTTTGTTTATTACACCATTTAATTAATTGCCAAGGCATCATTCTGTGCTTCTTGCGCTAACTGTACTTGAAGATTTAAAAGCTTATTTTTTAACACAACAATGCCCATACAGACAATATTTTCAGGTTTTAGTGCTCCGGCAGACTCTACGTTGAAGAAGAATTTGTTGGGTTTTGCTTCCCAGTTGAATTCTGCCTCAAACTGGTCCTCGTCAAGTTCAGTGTGCTCGCTCTTTGGCCATTCATCAGGTTTGGGAAACAGTGTGTGCCTCATGGAATTGTCAGGATCATATTCAAAGGATACTCCAGCAGTAGGATTCCATTTGGCATGTTCCTTCCCAAAACCTTTCTTAGCATATGCTCGAAGCTTTAACTCCTGTCCTTTCCGGAGTTTGATTATCAATATTTCATCAGTCTCCCCATAATCAGCCTGATCTTCATCTCTATGACGTGAAGTCACAGGAACAACTCTGGGATCACTAGATTTCAAGTCTGCTGTAGTGATATGCCTAGTTTGTTCGTCCGAGCATTTCACATCTAAGGTAAACTCTACACTGCACTCTGAACAGAAGTCGGCGCACATGCAGTCACGAGAGTAACGGATTTTGTCTACGACGTCGTCAGATATGAGAGGAATTAGGCCTATTCGGTGAGCTAGGAACTCGTCGCTAATTACCGTGGAGTTTGCTTCCAGCTGCACCCAGTCGATGGCCATGGTCGGGGTCTCGGCGATGAAAACCCGTCTCATACTGTTGGCGACGCTGAGCTCTGTATCTTCCACCACGAATTTTACATTATCGTCAGTGAGTTCGGTGATGTGAACGGAAGGTTGGTTAGCGTACGGCATTTTAAACTCTGGAATCTGGATTCTTTACTTATATGTTTATGAGTTAATACTTTTGAAACTTCGACGATTCAATTTGGCTTGATATCACTTTGTTTCACTACGGTTTCACTAATCTAGTCATAAATAAGGTCTAGTGAAATAATAACATTGTTAATAAATTACACTACAACTTGATCATGACTTTCTTGACCACAATCAAAGAGTATTTATATACTAACCACAACCACAACCCACAACGCCCGCGCTCAGTGTGACCATCTCATTAATAGGGAATCTGCCACAGACTGGGTAAAAAATCTGCCAAATCTGCCACACTTGACGCCAAATATGCCAAAAATATGCCTTCATGGAAAAAATTCTTATACCTATACTACTTACTCTACGTATCAATATTTGCCTCATCATTTTCGTGTTCATTTTCCGTGTATATAGATTTTGAAGACATCTTTTTGATCATGTTTTTAGTTGGTTTAAAGGAGACACAGTCTCCGTGTTCCTCTATCCCCTCTTTTGTGGTAAATATAGCTGAAACAAGTTGGTTTAGGAACCTTTTCCTTATTTTTGTGTTGTTTAGATTCTCATATAACATAGACTCTCATATGTTTAGAGAATATTCTCTTGCACATAGCGTTTGACATGGGCAAACATACTAAAACTTTCGCAAAATTTGTAATATTTGGATATTATGTAGCCCCAATTGCGTCCAGGATTTTTCCAATCACTCCCCAAAATTTGACTACACTCAAAATTGTGCTAGTGGTGCAACTTCCACCTGATTCTAACAAGTCCCCTAACCTTTTATCAAATTTAATTTGTCGAAGTTCGGCATCAACTTTTTGAATGTTGTTTTCTACTTATTGGGAAAATTCTTTGCAACGTTTAAAATTGATGCAAAATTTTTGTAAACCACATGCTGTGGATCCAAGAACTGTAAATCTTTGAAAATATTGCTCAGTGGCAAACGTGTCTTCAATTGAGTACAAAGTTCAGTCAGAAATGTTTGCATACTTTGAAGGAACGATTGGATTCCAGGTTTCAAACTACTTGCGATCGATTTCAGTGTTCACGGTAACGCTTAAATACATATATTTCAGAGGAAAAGTTCACGGTGGATTTTGGATCAATTGAAAGTGGATCTGTGGTTTTCAAATAATTTCCGTTCATATAATAACTCAAAAGGCACGTATACACTTCGGAAATGTCTTTGAATGCTGTGAGTACTGTTTTGTTATCTGCTTGAAATCCAGAGTTCTGTTTGTTAACTTTTTGCAACATATAATCCATGGCATAAATGTACAGTTTATGTATCTGGTCATTCAAACTATTGGACAAGAATTCTGATGAAATATGGCTGTCTTCCAAAAACTGCGACTGAAAAAATAGTTTAAGGGCATCCCATTGCTTTAAAATTCTTTTGATGCAAGCATGCAAACATAGCCAAAAATTTTAGTTTTTACTTGGAGATCTTTTTCAGAATAATATTTGGTTACAACTGCAAGCATCGAAGTGGTTGTAACAAATGTGGTCTCATCAATAATCAAGGAAAACATTGGTTTTCTTCGTTGAAAATTCAAATTTGGTAGTGTGAATTTTCTTTGAATCTTTTAAATCTGCCAAAATCTGCCACTTTTGTAAATCGTCAGCATGATCTGCCACAGACAAATTTTAGGAGCGAAATCTGCCAAAATGGCAGAAATCTGCCACAAATGGTCCCGCGCTCGCATCGCTAGTTGCCAGGTCTATTTTTCACTTTACCCTAGGCTTGATTTTTAAAAACCTGAATAATAAATAATATGTAGATTTGCGATATTTTAAATAAAAATTATATTTCTTTACAATATAATTTGTGTTTTATTCATAAAATAACACAAAAACCGAAGAGTATATTTATAGTAGATTACGTTTTTTCTTCAGTAGAATTTGGTAGAATTTCGTAGGATACAACAGTAGATTGGCCAGAAAAAATCTGGGCTCTATTTCTTATAGCGACAAATCATAATAAACCTACAAATGTCAGTCGAATACGCAAAACCTGCGTTTCATTTAACAAAAATGTACGACATTTCTATAGTTTGACGGACAATTGTCGGTTTGATTGACATTTGTCAGTGTACTAGTTAGGCCCTGGGCCCTATTTCATAAAACCATAAAACTGACTGACATTTGTAGGTTTATTATGATTTGTCGTTTTATGAAATAGGGCCCATATTTATTATTCAGGTTTTTAAAAATCACAATTATCATTTACGTTACAATACAGTGTTTTCGCATCATTAGCATATTACGATCAGGGATTAAATTTACACAATACGTGTTTTTTCTAGCCTCCAGCATTGTCTTTCATTTCATTTATATTTTAAGATAGTACAATTTCGGTAGGGTTTGGTTAGCATAGGGGTTTTTTTTTATTATATTTTAATTTTACCATTTATCATTTGTCTGACTTACAGTTTTGGCGAAAGTAAGCTACATATTTTTATTTTGTTCATTGTAAATATGGATTTCCGCAAAGTAACGCCTCAGGCTATCAACTATCGAAATTATAAATAAACCTTCGTTTTTACAAAATACATGAACACTTTCGCGGTGAAAAATAAGCAGTGAATGACATTGAGAATGAATGAAATTTTTGGGTTAGTCTGTCTCATATAAAACTGACTACGGGCGGGGAATTCCCGATCCATAGAAAAATACGAATGTTGAAGTTAAAGGGCAGCCATCAACTAAACAGTTTAAAAACTACTAAAGGTACTGGCTAAATTCTTAAATCTACCAAAAATATACTCACATTTTTTGCCTACCGTTAAAGTCACTTGAAAGCCTTAAATGTACTGAAAATTAGAAATCTACTGCATCTGCTCACACTGCTAGGCTCCGTCAACTTTTACCGTAGATATGCAGTGTCTTTGAAAAAAAAAACATTTTTTTAATTCATTTTTTTTCACTTAATTATGATCGTATTGCACGGTTTGATGCTCACCATTGGGCAATAGGTTTGCTCGTCTTGTTACTCAATGAAATAAAAAAGAAATCTATCAGTTATAGTACACTGTCCAAAGAGTGTATAAATACACATTGTCTTATACCTCTTCCCGAAGGTTAGACCTATTTAAATGAACAAAATTTTTGCAATTAAAAAGAGATGGAGAGGAGTGAATATCGTGAGTTTATCTTGGCTTCGTCTAAGGTATTCTTCATAAATCGTAATATATTCAGACCTTAACTATTACCACAAGAGCGATACATGGTGCATAGTGGACGCAGCTAGTATTATTAATAAGAGGATTCGATACCAAGCACTGTTTCCACATTGTAGTTGCTGCTTGTGAGACTAATAGTTTTTTTTAATTGTATATTCGTTCCGCGGCAAACCTCTTTCCACCCCTTAAATTGTAGCAAAATGTTTCGCTATCGGTGTCAATCGCTCGAATATGATGTATTTTAGACTTACAAGTTTTATAAAACTCAAAAAAGTTTTTATATTCTGAAAAATAAGTCAATAGTTTCAGCGCAAAAATATGTCTGGTTCAGATGCTTGTAACTTTAAAGTAATTTAAAAAACTGGAAAAAATAAGACTAATGTGTTCAATACGTGCAAAAAAACCCCACCGAAATTGGACAATATAAGGAGGTAGAAAAGAGGTTTTTCTTTTTGTATGGGCAAGGACGCAGTACATAATCTGCTTAAAAAGTTAAAGAAATTACAAAACAAACCAATTTTCAAACTACGCAAATTTTATTCAAAAATATTATTTATTTCATACATCAAACGATGACGCTATCTCCCCCGCTTGTTTCGGTTCCCGTAGTGTCCCACACGGAATACAACTCAGAGTTCTCTGAGGAATACAACGAGGAGGAAACCGATACTGAAAAGAACCAAAGAGTATATAAATACTACGTAAAAAATAACTAAGAGACCGCGCTTTATGGATGCGTTCACGGAAATAAGCAGTTTAAATAAGGCCGGATATTCACCATTCACGCCGTACCCTGACATATTCTGAAATATGTTTCTATTATTGTTACGGCAGAAAATGTTCTTAAATAGTGTTATGCGCAATGAATCAATTATTTATTTTTGTTATGACAAAAATACCCAAAAAATATGATAAAAAAACCTTAATATTTTCATACCATAAAAATTTCCCTGCGAGATCAGTTTTACTCTAAAACTAGTGAAAAATACCGTAGGCTGGCATCACTGGCGCGCCGCCGATTTGTAAATAGATAACAATTGTGACATTAATGATACTTGTGTTGTGATAGTTGTTAAAATAGAGGGAAGGACGGTAGAATCTATGTATGTACATATGTACTTAGGGGAGGGGTAGGGAGGAGGGGATGGTAGTTCTGGGGAGGACCCTCCCCCTATAAGGGAGGGTGATGGAAACCCATAATTTTTGAGAAAACGCAAAAAATATTTTTGAGGTTAAGTATGAAAAAACGTTAGTACGACAAAGCTAAAAAAAAATAAACCACGAAGACAAAAGCGGGAGCTCGCTACGCTTCGCTCCCACCTTCGTCTTCTAACCTATCACGGCCAAGTCGGGCTTCCGCCTAGCGCCTCTAGCGGTGTATAATGAAATACGAACTGAAATTATACAAAGAAAAAATGCATCCAACAATGAATGATTTGCTAAATATACTTGTAATAACGAAACGCCGCCGATAATTGGTTCACCACACGTAGCGAAGAGAAATTATCCCTACATTAATTATTCATTTCGTACGTTTTTTCATACTTAACCTCAAATATTTTTTTGGTTTCCGCTACTCCCCTCTCTCAGGGAGTAACTGGAACGATATCTTCAAAGAAAAAGCGGGGTATCGATTATTTGACCTTGAAAACGATCTAGAAATAAAAAAAGACAAGGACGTGAGCTGAGATTGGTACTATAAATAAGAAAGAGACAACAAGAGCTTCCAGACAAGGACGTGAGCGGAAGCTCTTGTTGTCTCTTTCTTATTTATAGTACCAATCTCAGATGACAGCAAATACTTCAAAAAACAAACAGGATGTTCAATCATTGAACATGAATATCCATACTCAACTACGAACCTTAGCTTATCCGAAGTGCACACTTCAATTTATTACTCCGTGAATTACATTCATCTGACATAGTTATGCATTGCAGCGTCCGACCGTCAAGCGCTCTAGATAAATATGCTGCGTCGAAGTCAACACTGACGACGCACATGTATAAAATATTATTAGTGTTAATAAACAAAGCGCCCTAGATTAAATATGCTGCGTCGAGCACTAACACCGACATCTCACAAATGTAAAATAGTATTAGTGTTTATACGCAAAAGTAGTATATAAGAAGTTAAAGACGACAAATAAAGTCACTTACCAACATGTCGTCGAGTTTCACTCATCTCCAAGTCACCACCTACCTACCTAGAAGTACCTAGCACCCGCTTGAGGAGCCACCCAGAGGTACCCAGCAACCGCTGGATGAGCTGCCCTAGAAGTGCCTAGCACCCGCTAGAGGAGCCGCCCAGAGGTGCCCAGCAACCGCTGGAGGAGCTGCCTAGCATCAGCTGGAGGTGCCGCCCGAGACGCACCCAGCGACCGCTGGAGGAGCCGCCCAGCATCCGCTGGACGGCCCATTTTTCCACAGCTTCCTCTCACTGCGGCCAAGACACCTTTAGCCGTCAGTGCGATCGGTCTTGTGAGCCTGCTTGACCGGCAGTGAGAACATCATTTCCTGTGTACATTGCACGAAGTACACTACCCTACTTCCTATCCCCCTTCCGTCTGTTACCTTAGGTCTCATGGTAGCAGACATCCCGTACTTATGTATATATTACTTTAAATGTTCATAAGGTAGGTTAGGACGCACACGTTAGGGTTACCAGGTAAGGAGGTAGGCGTCACAGTAGGGTAAAAGTAAGGGGACATCTTCTGCTCGTTTGTTCACCCGTGTGTTCACACTGACACACGTCGGGTCAAGCAGTCAGCAGTAGGTGTCTGTAAGCTAGGTAGGTAATTCCGTAACCCATCTACTAGTCACACACACGTGCGCCTGCCTACGCACGTTTGGTCAAGTGCTGGCTGGTAGGTGGTGTGATACATGACAAGAACTTCTTTAATTTCCAGAATAGTGTATAAAATCTCATCTGACTCCAAAGAGGATGTACTATGTAAATATATTAAGTAGGTGACCTGTTTGGTACAGTTGTCTTTGTGATGATTATTTCGCAAGTTTATTTTAGTCTGTGCGAAAACTCCGAAACTTTGTACGAGAGAGAAAGAGACTTCCGATCCTCCGTATACTTCCTTTTCTCGCACTTTCTTTTTAAAATACGTTTTTGGTAAGATCACTTTTGTTTAAGAGAGATATCGTTCCAGTTGTACGTAAGTACCAAAGAGTATATAAATCCTATCACTTCCTTGCAATAGAGTAAAAGACATTTCTTACGTACAATGGTTGTTACAGCAGTGTTATTAGGCAATATTGATCATATCGGTTTCAATCACATTGTCAGTATATAGCAATTTCGACTCTATCGCACTGCATTAAGTGCCCTTGATAGTGACAATCTGAATTGATCCGATATGATCAATATTATGTAATAGCACTGCAGAGACAATGGTAGTGATATTACCGCCGATCTTGGTTTTAATCAGATATTCATATCGGTGGCCCTATTACAGAACTTGGTTACAATCGGATTATCACTTTTTTCATAGCAATTTCGACTCTATCGCAAGGCATTAGTGATAAAGTGACAATCTGATTGATAGAGTAGGAACCAATCTTTATGGCGGCTGTGAAGATAGGCGCAAGGCGCTGCGCAATAGCTACTTTTATGTGTAAGCACATAAATAATAGTACAAGATGTAAGTGGGCTTTGGAGAGGTAAGAGGCCGGGGCACACCCTCCCGCTAGCCCGGTGCACCCCGCGTGCGCTTGCCGCGGTTGTACTTGTGTGCACGCTACATCCGTACGCTGCACACATGCGTGTGTTTCAGTTCAAATACAGTCTAGTTAGTTATTTTATTAAAGTTGTTTGTTACCAACCAATACAATTCACCAACACAATATCAGCATATTCCGATATCAATATTATTGTGTGTTGACGTATGTGAACATAATATAATGATTGGTTAAAAAATAATGTTAAGAGTTAAGCGTCGACGCTAATTTAACTACTAAAAACATAACTATAGATATAACAATTTTTTGTCATTCCATTATTTATATGTAGGTACTTACCACTTATTTTTTTCAATCATTACATTATTTGCATTTGACATGTAAGCAAGGGCGGATCCAGATTAGATTCAAATTTTTGCATTATCAGTGTTAATACACTATTCAATTAAAATATCATTCCAGAACGTGTAGAAATATGCACTGACGTGATTTAAACTTACGAGAGTAGAGATTAATAGAATACTGAGCTATATCTGACAATATAGTAAATGAAAAAAAAACAAATCGAAAAAATATATATGAGAAAACTAAAATACGCAGAAAGTTTGAGCTGTTTCGATCGCTGTAGAAGTTAAATAATATTTTGAAGTCATAAAAACAAACATTGAAATAATCGAACGGCGCGAGCGAAGCGAGCGCAAAAATTTTGACCTGTTTCTGTACACGATTCTAATAACACAATTAAAACATAATTCTAAATCACATAGAACTTATGCATTGAAATGATCAAAAACATATGGGCGGCGAACTCGAAATTTCCGAGCTATTTATGTTAATATAGATTTTAAGAACAAAACATAATACCAAATCACATGAAAATAATGAAAAATAACCACAAAAGCGAGCGAAGTAAGCGCGTTTTTTAACACTTCTGCCAGTTAAATAGTTCTAAAAACATAACTCAAAATAATATTCAACTATGCATTGATAAGAACAAAACATGCAAACGCAGCATGCATACTGTACGAAAAGTTTGCGGTTTCTTTCAGTGTAGAAATAGAATAATTCTAAATCATACGTAGCTAAAAGATTTACGTTACTTCTATATCTGAATACAAAGAAGCGCAAGCGAAGCGAGCGCGAAAATTTTGAAGTTTTTCTTCAACATAAATTTAACATAATTAAAGGATGGAGCCCCTGGTAAGTTTATGACCACAACAGAAGCGAGCGCGAAAACTCTTGGCTATTTCATAGATTTTTTGTTTTTCTTATGAGGTAGTGTTGGCCTCTGGTGTCAGAATTTGTCAGGCCGACCAAGGGCTTCCGACGTGGCTAAACGACGGCCATCAATAACAGCCGCGACCGACAACCTAACTTGCCCTCCATAAAATTTCTATAGTGTAAAACTAAAACATAATTTGGAATTGCACAAAAACGAAAACAGAGAATCAAAAGCGCGAGCGCAGCGAGCGCGGAAATTTTTAGTTATTTTTATTAGTGTACAAAATAAACATAATAAAACATATGAAAATAACAAATGGAACTAAAAAAAAACTGATTGACATATGCCCAGGGATCCGCGCTTGCATGTAAGTATGGTATAAGTAGTTTATTAAATATCTATGTACTTATAGCCATTTTTAATTTGCATGATTTATTGTATTGTTTTGCACCACCATCCTTTTTTAACGCGTAATTTCTGTCCATCCAAAGGATGTCTAGAAGAGATTGCTTTTAACGATAAGACCATCCGTTGTGCCTATTTTTAAAATAAATATATGTTCCATAATTCTGATGTAATAAAGTATTTATTATTATTATTATGTTCTACAAGTAGGTAGTAAAAAAACTCTAATAATTGCAAACCTTACTGTACCAGCGCGAAGTCGCACTCGCAGCGCGCTTCACAGCCGCCAAGATTGGTTCCTACTATACCTACCAAGTTCTGTAATACGGCCACAGATGTTCATAAAAGTTCAAATAACATGGAAATGATTGTGACAGTGCGACATATATGACCACAGACTAGATGCTAACGCATATATGGATATGACGTACGAACCTACTATATTAAGACGTCCTATCATAATAAAAATCAATAATTGAATGCTAAAAAAAAACGCCTGCCCTGCCAAAAAATAACTTATGCTAATAAATTATGTGCATAACAAGGCCTACAATTTGATACCCACATTGTAAAATAAAAAGGTTGAGTTGATATTATATGGAGGACGGAAAAGTATGAATTGTAGTCAAGAACACGTGATACTCGTACTTTACAGGTGAGGTGAGATGAGTAGCGTGAGTTTATGCCACCAAAATTTGACACCACCTATTTTCTTTAATTTTAAATCTATCTATACATCAAAGTGATTAAAAGACGCGAGCTTTGCAATCGCAAAAATGTTGAGCTATTTCTCTTAGTGTGGAAAATGAAATATAATGTTGAACCTTATTGAAAAACCAAAAGAAACGCGAGCGAAGCGAGCGCGAAATTTTTGTGGTATTTCTATCAATGCTGAAATTAATTGATAATAATCATAACCATTGTAACGATATAAAAGGGTGGCTTGGTAAATTCCGGGAATAAAGGTAATAAAAAATAAATTGGGGCAAGTCAGACCAAAAGTGGGGTGAGTCGGGATTCTTGCCCCATTCGGTCGCTTTGAACGCGAGGACGCTATACCTTTCTTCGGAGTCACTCGAAACTAAAAATACTCGTTACTATTTTGAAATTAATAAAATTACCTGGATAAACTTAGACCGGAACGAGCTTCAAGAACTATTGGATCAAGACCGTTCGGTAATGTACTAGCTAGTGGGTACAATAGTGGAAGATAAAACATACAACTCAAATTCACCAATACAATATTTATTATCCTTGGTTTAATTTTGCTTACTTACTTAAAATCTAAGGAACCGTGCCGTAGGTACGTTGGACGGCCATTCAAGCTAGCATGTAAAGTTGAAGACAAAACATGCAATTTACATTCACCAATTCACCAATACACCATATAAAAATCATTGTATGGACAAGCACAAAAGGCGAGGACGAGCGAAGAGAGCGTCAAATTGGAGTTATTTCTTTAACATATTGTTCTGATTTTTGATTGATTATTGTTACTAAAAAGCGCGAGCGAAGCGAGCGCTAATTTGCTTGTATTATTTTCTTTCAATTTACCTACATATCGAAAAACAATGGCTATAAGCATAGGAAAATATGAAAAAAACTATAACCAATCGGTACCTACTGACAGAGATCGCGAAATTGTTGAGCTACTAATACTTACATAGAAATTAAAAAAGTGCTTAAAATACGAGCTATTTTCACTGTAAAATAATTCAAAATTCCCAATTATATATATAGCTCTTAACAAAAAAAACTTGTAAACGCACTTTGCGGAGCGGTTTTGGCGGGAAGATTTTTTCATTCGTGTGTATATTTTTAGATAGTTTTATTACTGTTTAGACATTTTTCGAGGATGTTTATTGTTTTATCCTACTGGTATAATACATTATGTCATATTGTAATAAACTTTCATTAAATATAAGTTTTGTTCGACGATTTCCCGCCAATATCTTTAGGTGCTGATATTAGAATTATTATAATGATTGCATATATTTTTTACTTATTTTAGAGAGGAAATGTTATAGAGAAACCGAGGATACAAAATCAAAATTGGAAAAAATGTGTTTATTTATAGTAAAGGTAATTTATTTCCAAAAATAACACAGATTTTCAAGGGGTTTTTTCTATTCAAGCAGCTGTAGTTAATAAAATGATTATTTATATGATAATATTTTCATTTATTGTTGTTGTTAATTCCAATGGCTTTCCAGAATTGAAACTCAAAACATTATAATCGCAAGCATTCAGCAGGAAGAGACGTAAATAGAGCATGGGAACCCAGTTCAACCCGGATAACTGCAGGTATGAGGTAACCCCGAGGACCTTACACGTTTTAGGCGCGCGTAGGCTTGGACTTTCAAGGGTTTAACAACAGACTGTAGCAGCGCGGATGGCACTTGGAATGGAATGAAACACAAATGGAAAATAATCGGACAATTGGCTTCTCTGCATTTGGCTACCTTGCCCCCCTGCCACCCCCTGCCCCCCTGCCCCACTGCCCCCCTCCCCCCTGCCCCACTGCCCCCCTCCCCCTACCTCCTGCCTCACTGCCCCTCCTTTTTTTTTGTTTTTGGTGCGCGGTGAACATTTATTCAGTTAAGCTATACAAAGACAGGCTCGCGAGCCCTACAGCTCACAGAGCCACTAGTATAATAATAATAATATATTCAGGACAATTCACACCAATTACCTAGCCCCAAACTAGGATACCCTATACCTACTATGCGCACTAGATAACGGATAAATAAACATAGATACAAATATTACATCCATGTCTCGGAAATAAACATTTCTGCTCGTCACACAATTACTTGATTGCACCTCGCGAGATTCTACTAGATGACAAAATAGCCACTAGACCAACCGATCGTCAATCAGTCAGTATGAGATAATAGATAATAGACCAGCGGCAGAATTTGTACAAACTTACAAGAAATAAGTAAAATATAAAAAAAAAAGCTTTTATGGGTTCTTTTTTATGTTGCTTTGCAACTTTACGCTTTTTTCCGTTTTTTCTCCCTTTTCTCTTTTAATTTTTTTTATTTGTTTTCCTTTTTTTTCTTCTTTTTTTTATTTCTCTTCGGTTTGTGAGCTACCCTGAAAGTTTCAGCCGGATAGCTAATAGGGAACTGCTTTAAATTTAAATTGCAAGATTCCAGGACACAAAATACATAGATAGATTAGATACATCTTGAGATACATACATACATAGATACAAGTGAAGTTAAATAAAAGTTTTTAAAATAAAAGTTACCCGTAAATATGTACATATCTTGTAGCTTCTTCCTAATATGATAATATTGTAGAAGTTTTTATACAGACATGGTCATTGGTCACTAACACTAAAGTGAACATTTAAAACTGGATATTTAACATGTACTTAGGTGTATTTCTTTTGTTGTCTGTCTGTATCATAATACTGTGGTAGGTACATGATTGAACTACGGCTCCTTGTCTTGTGTGATATCGTTCTATTACATAGTAGCTCTTTATCTGGCTTTAGGTACTTAATATTATTATTTCGTGGAGAGGTCTGAGATCAGACAGTTGGTTTTAGTAATTGACGTAGCTACCTTGTGTATTTACGAAATGGAGCGTTATAAGTGCGAACCATCAGTGAGTATAATTATTATCTTACTCTTAGACAGGGGAGTGGGGAGTCCGATAGCGCTGTTTATCTTCACCTCTAACCTCATTAGTTTCAAATAAATTAACTACCTAGGCCATAAAGTATAGGATCACGCGCAATAGACAAATATTTATCATTCAAGCGCGGGAATCGCAGGGGATTGGTAGTGTAGATTAGTTATTATGTTCCGAGTTATAGAAGATTAGCAATCATGGTGTTTCAGACGATCGAGTTCGACCCCATGTGCGACAAGGATAACCCGCAGAAGATCACCTTCGAAGATGTCTCCGCAGCCGCGTTCAGGATACAAAGTGGGATTGTGAAAACGCCATGCGTGGTGAGCTTCACAGTTTACTTTGCACTCTTGTGTGATGACGAAACGCAATCATATATTTAATTTAAGGGTCAATTCACATCAGCAGTGCGATTCCCTAAGTCAATGCGCTTTGTTGCAATCAGATTTTCAAAGCAATTTCAACTCTAACGCACCGCATTAAGTTCAGGTGATAATGAAAATCTGATAGCAACAAGATAGGTAATTATCCTGCAAGTGCGTCGAGCGTACTGAGCGTTGTACCTCTCAGTACGCTCGAAGCACTAATCGTCCAAGTATGTAAGGTTGGACGTTCTATAATCTATTTTACGTTCTGGCGTTACGGAATATTCGTCGCGACGATACGCGACGAATATTCCGTCAGATGTGAATTGACCCCTAAAGACATACATAATAGTTTAAACCTACATTTTCAGAAATCTCATATGTCTTCCATATTCGGTATGGATATCTACCTGAAGAACGACTTCCTTCAGCAAACTGGAAGGTAAACATCTTACCTAGTAAGTGGAGATTACACACTAAAATATTGTTGCTTATTATAATTTGTATCAATGTCTTTTTAACCCCCGAACTGGAAAAGAGAGGGGTGTTATAAGTTTAGGTGTGTAGGTATGTATTCATGAGTCTGTTTGTTGCATCGTAGGTCCTAAACGAATGAATCGATTTCAATGCTGTTTTTTATATTTGAAAGCTGATGTGATCGAGATGCTTTTTAGCTATAATGAGGGGTGAGGAGTTGTATACATTTTTAATTTGTGCTTGTTATTTCCTGCAGTTTTAAAGAGCGCGGCGCTCGTAATGCCCTGCTCCTCCTCTCTAAGGAGTCCAAGGAGCGCGGCGTCATATCAGCATCTCTCGGCAACCATTCCCAAGGTCTGAGCTACCACGCCAGCCTGCTGAAGGTCCCGACCACGGTAGTGATGCCCAATGTCGCGCCCATCATGAAGATCCAGAAGTGCCAGTCCTACGGGGCCAATGTTATTGTGCACGGACATGACATGAAGGAAGCGAAGTACCACGCCATGATGCTCGCCAGGGAAAGGGGACTGACGTACATTAATGGGTACGTTTCTAAAAGGCACACTTTTAATTAGCAACCCACAGTACACTTTAGGTGATCACTAATAATCGTGTTCGGAAAAAGCACACGCGTTTTACTCTCCGATAGTTCATACACACTTAAAATTATTATTTACCTAGAGACAATAATCATAAATTAAAAGACTTAAGGACATCAAAATAAAAAAAAAACGGTTTTACAAATAATAAAACGATTATTGTGACACTACAGCTCTGCAGCACTGGTATGTCGATTAAAGACAGAATGTGTCATATTTTTAACACAGGGCACAGGCACGCTAATTACTTCCACCTGCCGATTTCGGGCCCAGGTTCGAAACCATCGTATTCGGCCTAGACGACCTAGCAAGTTTGCTGTATTTGAAGTGCCCTTACTAGTTCCTAGGAACTAGTATTTATTCGTTTTTACTGTTACTTTTTTTTTTTACTGCTTTCTGTTTGCATTTAATAGATACTAGCTATACCCGCGGCTTTGCACGCGTGGTCATTTCTTCAGGTTTTAAAAGCCTATGTGCTATTCCAAGACCTAAAATACCAATATACTTACCAACATTTGATAAAAAAAAAAACAGCCGTATAAAATATTTTTATCTATTGCTCGGCTTCTACTCATCGGATAGAGATAATTAATACATCAGTTTCTAAAGTTAAGCGCTAAGCTATCCAGCAGTGAAAACAGCATTGCATTCGGTCCAGTAGTTTTCACGTGATGTGCGAACAAACAAACATAAAGACAGAAAGACATGATTTAAAAAAAACTGTAGCCTAGACCAATTTTTTTAATTATTTTCTTTGTTCAGACTTTTTCGTACTTATTGCTTTACTAGCTGTACCCGCGGCTTCGCACGCGTGGTCTTTTCTTTAGGTTAAAAGTACCATAATGTGCAACTCAAGGAACAATATACCAACAAATGTTGGTATACTCGTATTGGTCCTGAAATGTACAAAATTTCTTCAGCCGTCATAAATACTTTCATCAATTGCTTGGCTTCTAACTCAACGGATTGAGATACCAATTACACCAGATTTTAATCCTAAGCTATCTAACAATGAAAACCGCATTGCAATCGGTCCAGTAGTTTTTACGTGATGCGTGAACAAACAAACATACAGACAAACACAAAGAAAGCCACGAAAACAAAAAACAGTAGTTCAAAAATACTAGTAGTTGTGAAAAATACTTTTTAAGCACCCAAGAGTATTTTTTCATTTGAATTCATTTAGTAGTTTGGATGCGATGCGCGGTCAAGATACGGACAAACAGACAAACAAAACTAAAAAGTAAAACATTTTGGCTTCAGTATCGAATATAGAGAACCATCCAAAAAATATTATTTATTACTTAAATATTAGTATAACTTTGGACCCGCCGAAACCCTTTACTTTTTCGGGATAAAACGTGTCCTCAATTTTAACCCATCATATATCTAAAGACAGTATTAAGTTGCATCAAAACCCGTCCATTAGTTTCAGCGTGGTACGTGTTCTTTTAAATAAGTTTCAACCCCTATCCTGCGAGAACCCATAACTTTTTCGAGATGTAAAGTGTCATATGTCCTACCTCGTAGTATGAACTCAAATCATACCAAGGACTGTGCCAGATGTCCAAAGTGACTTAGGCTCGATGTAAAATTATCGCGGACACAACTGAACAGTGTTTTTATTTTTAAAGCATTATGTTAAAAGCTTTTGTGTGTTATTAGTTTTTTCTGGGAACTTTTCAAAAATAAGATATGAGTAAATAAAGTTAACTTTTGAGGTTATGTGACTTTCGTTAGATTATGACACGGTTTATGGTCGAGGGAATAAAATAGCCTAGATAATTATTGAAATGTAATATTAAACTGAGATATTATGTACGTACTTACACTTTACCATCATGTTTAATATAATATAAAAAGTATTATTACCTACCTTTACCTGCTATAGTAGTAGGCACCTAGGAGGTACTCAATCTGAGAATCAAACCCTGGGCCTTCTTGGCTTATGTCATGAGCTTAGTACCACATCACACACGTTCCGTTTACACAACAAATAATGAATTAATGTATAAACAGGATAAAAAATACGTATGCGTTTATTACTTTTTATTTCTAATATCATAAAATAATATACTGAAATGAATTCTATTAGTATAAACTCTCGGTCCTAGGCTCCGCATCAATAACTTTCTTAAGTTATGGGCGGTTTTCCATCGCTCCGTTCTTCGGAGGGCACGTTAAGCTGGTCCCGGCTGTTATTGATTAATAGCAGTCGTTAAGCCATGTCAGAGGCCTCATACGACAAACAAACAAACATTGTACTTTATAGGTACTTTTGGTCCTGGAATAACACGTATGCGCTACTTTTAAATGAAATGACCTCGAAAGCTGCGGGCACAGCTAGTTAAAAATATAAGGATTTCAAATAAACACAATTTTCGACATTCAGAGCCGGAAACCATTTCTATACATACGTTTTTTTCCTCCTGGACGATATCAAGTAAAATTAAGTTTACTCCAGCCAGATCGATGTTAAGGAGTTAACAAGGCCAATTCATCCTTTCCTCTTGCAACCAGATACGACCATCCGCACATAATGGCCGGCCAAGGCACAGTCGGTCTGGAGATCATCGAACAGGTGCCAGATGTGGACGCCGTGCTGGTACCAGTGGGAGGCGGCGGTCTACTAGCAGGAGTTGCCACAGCTATCAAACATCTGAAGCCGCACGTGCTTATTTATGTAAGTAACAGAATAGATGGGACCATTATAATGGTGGGTCAAGGCACATGAGCCTAGAGATTAACGAAGGAACCTGACGTCGACGCCGAGCTGGTACGAGTGGGAGGCGGCGGTCTACTAGCAGGAGTCGCCACAGCTATCAAACATCTGGAGCTTCTCGTGCTTGTCTATGTAAGTAACAGAATAGATGGGATCATTATAATGGTGGGTCAAGGCACATGAGCCTGGAGATTAACGAAGGAACCTGACGTGGACGCCATGTTGGTACCAGTGGTAGGTGGCGGTCTCCTGGCAGGAGTCGCCACAGCTATTAAACATCGGAAGCCGCATGTGCTTATCTATGTAAGTAACAAAATAGATGGGACCACTATAATGGTGGCCTGGTGGGTCAAGGCACATGAGCCTGGAGATTAAAGAAGGAACCTGACGTGGACGCCATGCTGGTACCAGTGGGAGGCGGTGGTCTACTGGCAAGATTCGCTACAGCTATTAAACATATGCAGCCGCATGTGCTTATCTATGTAACAGAGTAGATGGGACCATTATTATAATGGTGGGTCAAGTTACATGAGCCTGGAGATTTAACGAAGGAACCTGACGTGGACGCCATGCTGGTACCAGTGGTAGGCGGCGGTCTCCTGGCAGGAGTCGCCACAGCTATTAAAAATCTGAAGCCGCATGTGCTTATCTATGTAAGTAACAAAATAGATGGGACCACTATAATGGTGACCTGGTGGGTGAAGGCACATGAGCCTGGAGATTAAAGAAGGAACCTGACGTGGACGCCATGCTGGTACCAATTAGAGGCGGCGGTCTACTGGCAGGAGTCACCAAAGCTATCAAACATCTGAAGACGCATTTGCTTATTTTGTGAGTAACCAGAAGCTGATATGAGTCAGTCTAGAGATCATCGAGCAGGTGCCAGACGTGGACGCTGTGTTGATGCAGTAATAATTCCTTACGTAGGTGTACTTTATCTTCGTCAAAATCATACCGTTCACTGCTGAACATAGGCCTCCCCATACAGCGCCACTACGAACGGTTGCTGTCTTTCTGCATCCACCGATTCCCCGCTACTCTCACCAGGCTGCCGATGAACCTCGATGGAGCGTAGGATGGGTTCGTCCTTCCAATCTACGATCACCATTCGAAAACCTTTCTTTACCAACGGTTATCGGTTCTAGGTACGTGCTAAGGCCTGCCCATTGCCACTTCAATTTGCTATGAAAAAATTCTTTAGCGGTTCCTCATTTCATACATTGTTAAAATTATGTTAAAGTAGAGGTATATCATTAGGTAAGTAGAACGGATAGGTTATCAGTGTTTGTATGGCAACGATCCCTCGACGTAATACTGTATGAGGTTCACGAGTCTACATCAGTTAATACTTTTGTGATTTTAAGTATCTGTATCACCACACTAACTAAATGCGTAGGTACTTTTGTTAGCGGACAAAACTTTTTAAAATGAAAAGTAGTAAGTTCATCATGATCTCACTGACCATTATTCCTACGGTTTTTTAAACTACTTTTAGTTCACTCACCCTTTATTAATGTTTTATCTCTTTGTCTAATTGTCCCATTTGAAATTACAAGGGTCATAAGATTATTTAAACATCTAGCAAATTATCATTTTCACGTGCTCTCATTATTGGATCACAGTTATTACTAAATCGACTTAAACGATCGACTAGCGAATCGATATCAAACATTGAACAGAGCTTCTAACATAAGGATTATCGATCCAATGACCATCTTGGACATTGTTTGTAACCTAAGTTTGTACTCAGGGCGTCGAGACTGAGAAGTGTCCGAGCATGAAGGAGGCCATGAAGAGCGACGAGCCCGTGAGCGTGGATATCCGCTCCACACTAGCGGACGGTCTGGCGGTGCCCACGGTCGGATACAACGCCTTCGCCACCGTCAAACCAATCATTGACAAGCTGGTAAGAACAGAAGTCCCGCGAACATGAAGGAAGCCATGAAGAGCGACGAGCCCGTGAGCGAGGACATCCGCTCCACGCTAGCGGATGGACTGGCGGTGTCCACGGTCGGATACAACGCCTTCGCCACCGTCAAGCCAATTCTTGACAAACTGGTAAGAACATAAATCATGGGGCGGATTTTCCTATTGGCCGAGTAGGGCCCTGGCGTAGGGGACTGGGGAGCGGCTAGATAGGGGCAGCCAACAGTCGAAAAAAAACTCGCATCTTTGTGTTCAGACACAAATATATAAGAGATGAAGTCCTGACACAAATGACAATATTACAACGGACGGAGAAGTACATGACAAATTTTCATCCAAATTAAGCATGGCGATATAGTTACATGCTACAGCTAGTAAATTCATATATTTAGCTCATTATTGGAGGTGAGAAGGGGGCGGCTGGTGTTAACGGACTCGTGGTGCGCACGGGCATGCCTCCACCACAGCCAACCCCAACAATGACAAAATACTTAGTAGAAACAGAAGTCCCGTGAGCATGAAGCACGTCTTAGAGACCGTGAGCGTAGACATCTGGCTCTGAAGATAATGTTCCTTCATTGTAATGACTGATATGATAATGTTCTTTTTAGTACATTAATATAAAAAAAACATAAAAATAACATTGTTATTATTATATTATTGTTTGTTTGTCGTATGAGTTAGTGCTGGCCTCTGATGTCAGAGTTTGTCAAGCCGCCCGAGGGCCTCTGACATGGCTTAACGACTGTTATTAATCAATAACAGCCGAGAACGACCGCTTAACGTGCCCTCCAAAGCACGGAGCGATGGAAAACCGCACATAACTTAGAAAAGTCATTGGTGCGGAGGCTAGGATTCAACCCGGTTTCGTTGGATTCTAAGTTGCACTATAGAACCATTAGGCTACCATCGCTCTGAATATAACTCGATATAATGAAGGCACATTGTCTTCAACGACTTCCTGCATACAAAAATGACGCACACGAAGTTGGTTGACTTCTTGATGGTGGGTGACCACCCACCATCAAGACACTTCGTTCGTTAGATTCTCGACGATTACCTACCTACCTTTTAAGATGAAGAGATATTGCGTTAAATTTTTTGTAGTTTTGTTGACAGTAGGTACAGTATTCTGAGGATATAGAAAAACCGCTGGATGATCTAAAATCCATTAGTGCAGGTAAAAAAAACACAAATTATATAAATATCGCAACCCACAAAGTGTCACGTTTCCTATTTCTCAAAATAGAAGATCTATTCATAGCATAACATGTGATAAGTGATCCTTAAACCTTACAATCAGTAAACACCAGTCATTACCGACAAGATGGAGAAGAACAGATATATGTACTACATCCTTATAAATAAGTATAACAAAACTACATATGTCAAACTTTATCAGTTTTATTGACCTATACACTTTAGATGCTGGTTTTCTACTACGAAGATTATCACGAACAATTAATGCCGCAATCAGCAACTTATGTACTTTATATTAACTACACTAGGTTTTAAATCAATTTAGTCGGTACGACTCATAAAGTTATGATTTCGCTTCCTATGTAAGTACTTATACGTAAGTACTCATTATGCCACAAAATAATTTACTCCCCACTACAGGCGGATGCGGCCCCTAGAATCCATTTGCCCCGCGAAAAAGAGTCTTTCTGCATGTATCAGTATTCTCTTCTGCTGTTTTTACATAAGGGTACTTAAGGCCAGGCTCCAAGGTTACATTTTCCCACTCCTCACTCCCCTGCCAGCCTGCCACCCTGCACTCTGGCACCCGCTACCCGCAATAAGTACTGAAGTGTCTGCGTAACAAGGTTGAATATCGCGAGCGCTGTTTGAACACACAATTTAGCTCGGAACTAAATGACATATGTCTCAAAAGTTTTTTATTTTATTGGCAGGCTAATAATTTAGTTAGGTAAATTTTGTCTAAGCATTAGTTAAGAAACGATATTTTCTTGCTGTGAGATTTATTTTAGAGATAAAACTTAAGCCGTTGAGTAGAAATAGGAAAATGTATGGAATAAAATTCTCTTAATCATGTTTTTGTCTAAGTCTTAGAGAGATAAAATCTCAAAAACATATAATAGTATGTTAAGTTTCACATTTATCAGGTTTGTGGTTGACCCAGCATATTTATGGGAAAAAAACCCTTAAAAAGCAGAGCCCGGTCTAAAAGGTTTTTTGCTTCGCTCGACTATTTTATTGGTCCCACGGCAAAATAGCTCCTACGATGATTTACGTTCGGTTTTCTGGCGTCTGGTTTCTATACTTGTTGTACCTCGCTCGCCCCTTTTTACCCGACTGCCCAAAAAAGGCAGTGTAGTGTTTTTGTTTGCTTTTGAATCGTCCTAAATATTATTCGCCTACCTATTAAAATAAGCTACTAGTACTAGTGTGTTTATCACGTTATATGCAGTGTGTATGGTTTCTGCAAATAATGTTTTCTGGTGGCCCGTGGTCTATATGCCTTTATGCGTGGTCGTAGTCTGTATTCTTATTTTGACTTATTGATGTTATTTGATGACATACTTTTGTCGTTCAGGGATAAAAGTATCAGCAGTCAAATAGCTTTAAATTGGTTGATCGGTTTCTCTTCGTAGCGTTGAGGTGCAAAGTAGGGTGTGTTTATGTCATATCCTATATTATACATACATATAACAAGGAAAACCGAATTTCAATAGGTCTAGTATAATTTCTAAGTGAAGCGCAAAAAACAGACAGTCATTTTTTGTTTAGAAATTTTGTATTCCGCATTTTAAATCCCTTAGTTACCTTATAAGGTAAGATACATTAGACAAACACAACATCTTTATTGCGTACATTTTGTTACTTACTGTTAATAGAAAATTTGTTAGTGCTAAGCACCTAACCTAATTTTAGAAGATAGTTTATCTAGATATCTCTACCTATTACTACTCAGTAGGTATATACCTGTACTTATAATAAAACTGTAACAGGTCCAATTCTGTACATTGAAGATATTTAGTAAACAAAATTTGGAGGCTGTTCTATATTTGATACTGAAGCCAAAACTGTATTTTTTTTCATTTTTGTCTGTCTGTCTGTCTGTCTGTATTTTGGCTAGGCATCACGCCGAAACTACTAAATGAATTCAATTGAAACTTGGCATAATTTGAGTTCATACTACGAGGTAGGACATGGGATACTTTTCATCCCGAAAAGTTAAATAGTTCCCGCAGGAAAAGGGGTTGAAAGATTTTTATAAAAACACGTATTACGCTGAAACTACTGGACCGATTTTGATGCAACTTGGCACAGTTATAGTTTATATGATGATAAAAAATTAAGGATACTTTTGATTCCGAAAATATAAAGAGTTCCTGTGGGATAGGAGTCCAAATTCTGTAAATTAAAGTTTTTTTTGGAGTCAGTTTTATTTAGAAAACTGTTTTCTTTTTATTTATTTTTGTCGATCTGTCTGTCCGTCTGTCTGAAACTACTGGACGGATTTTGATGCACAGTCATAGTATAAATGATGGGTTAAAATTAAGGATACCTTTCATCCCGAAAAATTAAAGGGTTCCCGCAGCATAGGGGTTGAAAGTTTAAAAAAAAACACTTACTGAAACTACTGGACGGATTTTGATGCAACTTGGCACAGTCATAGTTTATACGATGGGTGAAAATTAAGGATACATTTTATTCCGAAAAAATTGGGGTTCCTTCGGGATATGGGTTCAAGTTCTGTACATACAAGACATTTTGTAATTTTTTATGTTGTTCTGTATTCTATATTGAAGCCAAAACTGTATTTTTTTTTCATTTTTGTGTTTCTGTCTGAAACTACTGAATGAATATAAATGAAACATGGTATGATTTGAGTTGATACTACGAGGTAGGACATAGGATACTTTTCATCCCGAAAAATTAATGGGTTCTCGCAGGATAGGGGTTGAAAGTTATTTAAATGAACATGTACTACGCTGAAACTACTGGACGGATTTTGATGCACAGTCATAGTATAAATGACGGGTTAAAATTGAGGATACCTTTTATACGGCTTTCTGTGGTATAGGGGTTCAAAGTTATGTTAATTTTGAAGTAATAGATGATACATTTTTGGAGGGTACTCTATATTCGCCATAACTGTTTTTTTTTTCATTTTTGTCTGTCTGTCTGAATCTTGACCGCGCATCACGTCGAAACTACTGAATGAATTCAAATGAAACTTGGTATGATATGAGTTCATACTGTGTGGTAGGACATTGGATACTTTTCATCCCGAAAAATTAAAGTGTTCCCGCAGGATAGGGGTTGAAAGTTATTTGAAAGAACAAGTATCACACTCTAACTACTGGACGGATTTTGATGCACCTTGGCGCATTCATCTATCTATACTTATAATAAAGCAATAGATACGAGAAAGGCTGTACAAAGAAGTAAAATAAAAAAATGCTCTAGGGTATTATTCATTTAGTTGTACACGAGTGTATATATATATATATATACCTACTGTCTATATACACTCGTGTGCAACTAAATGGACTATAACCCACGGAATAGAAAAAACAAGAGCAAATGCAACGTGTGCTGGAGACCGGTGTCACAGCTATGCGCAGGAAATCATAACTTGCATACAAATATTTCGTGGGTAAATATAAAATGAACTCTATGAAGCAGTCGTTAACGCATTATTTTCAAATTGGTTTATAATCTTAAATCCTCTCCATAATACACACCCAATTACAAGACGGGTTTGTTAGTAGTGCAGAATAGGACGTTCGTTTCATTTGTTTCAGTTTGGCGACAGCGGTTCCTATGTACGTGGTGTAGAGTACCACTTCCACTTGTTATTTCTCTATTCCGTATACTAACCTCTCCAGTGCGCACAAAAAGGCGAATATTTTTAAAATGTCTTAATCTAATATATTAGAGCTATTATCAAATATCTTGAAAATGTTCCTTTCCTAGATCACAGTGAACGAAGACTGGCTGGCGCGCGCGATCCTACGGCTGGTGGAGCAGGAGAAATACGTGGTGGAGGGCGGCGGAGCCGTCGGCGTGGCCGCCATCATGGCGGGGCTGGTGCCCGAGCTGGCGGGGAAAAAGTAAGCACCGAGGAACTTTGAACGTCATCAGCCTGGTACCGCCCGCTGCTGGGACTCAAGCCCTCTCAGAGAGGGAGAGAGAGAGAGAGAGAGAGAGAGAGAGAGAGAGAGAGAGAGCGAGTGAGATAAACCATCACGCTGGCCTGCCTGCCTACTAGAAGAACTTTATCTCTTCATTATGTGTGGACCATCGTTCTAGCGTTTGCAGCACTTGGCTCGCAACAACACACTATTCTCGGCAGACCGCCCTAGGATGGCTCTATTAGACTTGAGTCAAGTCTAATAGTCATCAGTCAAATCACTTGACTGATGGGTTTTACTCTGTCGACCACGATAGTATCATTAGATATTCTATGACTCGACCGTGTCGATATACCTACGCACGAGACATATATTGCAATATTATTAGCATAGCAAATACACTAAATCCGCTAAGAGTCTACGAAACAAGCACAAATTAAATTTTATATAACTCTCGACCCAAGCCCACCGCCATTATAGCTAAGAAGCATCTCGATCTCATCAGTTTTCAAACTTAAAAAACCACATCAAAATAGGTCCATTCGATTCGGAGTTACGATGCCACCGACACACACACACACACACACACACACACACACACGCACACGCACACGCACACGCACACGCACACGTACACGCAAACGCACACGCACACGCACACGCACACGCTCACGCACACGCACACGCACACGCACACGCACACGCACACGCACACGCACACGCACACGCACACGCACACGCACACGCACACGCACAGTGACACAGTGACACAGTGACACAGTGGTACATACCTTAAACTAATAACACCCGTATTTTTTTTCGGGGGTTAAAAATTTGCCTGGTTAATCAGAATTATGTTACCACTTTGACTACTACACAAAAATAAGGGCAAACCCCCATGATTGAGACTAGCGCAATGCGGAGTATAAAGCCTCGTATTCACTAGGGGACAAATGTCCCGCGACTCGTGTCGCTTGAGATGTCGGGCGCAGTCGACGTGTCGGCCGAACGAACGTCGCCAGGCCACAGAATATGTAATATTACTAAAGCATTTATAGCGATGGTAGCCTAACACTTAGTTCGGTTTCGAAACCGACTTTTCCAGGCTATGTGTGGTTTTCCATCGCTCCATGTTTCGGAGGGCACGTTAATCTATCGGTCCCGGCTGTTCTTAATTAATAGCATTCGTCAAGCAAGCCAGACGTGGCTTGACGATTGCTGACGAGACGCCCTCGTGCCTGACCAACTCTGACACCAGCGGCCAGGTACTACCTCATACGACAAAACAAAAAAACGGCATAGGGAATAATTTGTTTCAACCAAATTATAATTTACAATTAATGTTTTTCAAATCAAAAGCATGAATGATCTTATTTTACTATCAGAGTGAGTATTGCGGTTGTAATACTCCACTCACTTGCTCAAACGCGTCTGATGAAATAGAGTAAGATGTTGTCAGTACGACGCCGTCGTGTGCATTCCAGAGTGGTGTGCATCCTGTCGGGCGGTAACATCGACACCACGATCCTGGGTCGCTGCCTGGAGCGCGGGCTGGCGGCGGAGCAGCGCCTCGTGAAGTTCAAGGTGACGGTGAGCGACCGGCCCGGCGGCATCGCCGAGCTGTGCAAGCTCATGTCCAACATCGGCGTCTCCATCAAGGATATCATGCAGGAGCGCGCCTGGGTGCAGGGGGATATCTTCAGTGTTCGGGTATCAATCTTTATGCATTTTTTTTCAATTTCTACAAGCAGGTCGAATTGTTTATTTTTGTGTGAATGTTCCATTCATACTTCCGGAATTTCCGAGCCTGTTAGGATGATTTTATTAATTGAAAGGGTAGACTTTCTCAATGGTTCCATATAAATTTTACATTGAAACCTAAATACGAGTATACACATACATACATTACATTGCTACATAAGTAGCCCGCGCGAACTGAGTTTCATCATAAGTTTCACATAGTGAATTTGGTGGATAGCATTATTTTTTTAAATGTATGATTTTATCATATTCCAAGCATAGTGATTTTTATATTTATACGCAAAGCGTGATGTTTTTTTACTTTGAGTGACGAGAAGGGCAGGTCGCTCGCCTGATGATAGGCGTCACGCCTGCCGATAACAGATTATGATTATTTCCATATACCAAGCGTGGTGATTATGGGGAAGGCCCTTCAAGGAAGGGTTCAGCAGCCGACTTCTCCGGTCAGATGACGCGATGTGATTTCTATATGTTCCTAAAAGTATCTTCAAAGTACCTTCTATAAGGTTAAATACTGTACGCTTCTCGCACAGTCGTTAAAGATTTTTGGCTCTCGTATGATCTTCCCTGACGTTTTGTCGCTTTGGCCATACACGATCTAATAATATTCTGGAGAACAAATTTGGATCATGGTCGGGATTCGAACCCGTGTCATTCCGTGCCTCTGGGCGGCATATGCCTGTAACCAATTATTCGTCTACCTTGATACAACATCATCCACATTTTTCGCTCAGTTTCTAAATCAGTGTTACGGGGACGGTAACGCCATCTATTGGCAGTTTTCTGAACCGACCAACCGAACACGGCTAATATTGCAATAAACTTCGCGTCGTAAAGATAACGCCTCCCAAACAAACAAAAACTTATAACAAACCGAAACTTAAATTTAAAAAGAAAGTCGCCAAACGCTTAAAAGACCATTAAAAGTCAGCAAAAATATAAAGTTACGTAGCCAAAGTTTGAAATTTATTTATGTTTATTTATGTGTCGGCTAAATAAGAGGTAAAAAAAAAAACAAAAAATTTGGCAAAGCTTTAATGAAATGTACCTATGTAAATAATAAAAAGTCGACAAAGACCGAAAGCCGTCAAAAGCCTCATAGACCACAATATGATTTTAGCATTATGACCCAGTTCTAGCATTTTTAGTAATTTTCGATCATATTTGAACGTCTCTATCTTCTTTTATGAAATTAGTATCACATTAAAACTTTACATATTATCTCGTACTTTGTGAACACAGAAACATGATTAGTATGAATTCACTCGATAATAAATAAAATCAAAGGTACACTACTTTATGCTTAGAACATTCATTAGAAAGAGATCTCGTCACTAAATGATATCAAAGATATACCAAGAGAAATAACTTATTATTATTGAGAAAATGGTAAGACACTTTTTTGTTCTAAGTTTAAGTTTTCCTACAAATAAATAAAAAACATAAATTTTACTACCGAGATTATCTGTCCCGCTCTACTTGATCATGGATGAGAGGGGCAAAAATTTCACTGCAACCCTTAACGCCTGTTTAGCGAGAACGTATAGATTTAGAAACAGTTAAAAATTTGGATGATGATGTACTGGTCACGGTAGCCGAATTGGTTAAAGGCATGTGTATTAAGGCTCAGAGGTTAAAGGCTCAGAAGCACGGAATGATGCGGGTTCGAGTCCCGTCCGTGATCCAAGTTTTCCTGTAGTAAATTATTAGATTTATGTTCTCGCTAAGCAGTCGTTAATGCTAAAATCATAAAAACCTTAGGAAAGGCAGTGTGATTTGAACGAAGTTTGTTATGTTTTAGGTGAAAGTAGTGTGTGAGACCCGCGGGCCCGGCCACCTGGAGGAGCTGCGAGAGCTGATCGCCGGCGCGTACCGGCAGTGGGAGTTCGCGAGCGAGACCGACTCTTACCGCAGAAGCAGCGTCGACTCTTTGGACGACGTATCACATGTATCACATTAATTAGGGACAGTTTACTGAACTAAAATACTTACTAAACGCCCCCTCTCCCTCCCCTCCCCTCTCCCTCCCTCCCCTCCCCTCTCCCTCCCTCCCCTCCCCATCCCCTCTCCTGCACACCTCCCCCTCCCCCCATCTAGATCACGTCAGCTTTCAAACAGAAAAACCGCATCAAAATCGGTCCATTCGTTTGGGAGGTACGATATGCCACAGACAGACACACACACATACACACCCTAAATTTATGAACCCTCTCTTTTCGTGTCGGGGGTTAATAAAAGGTATCGTGTGTATGATGTGATCACAAGAATCTGTCACGAATCTGTGGTCAAGAATTACTAAGCATATTTTTCATTCTAACGTGTTATTTGGTACATCATATTTTTTGTTATAAATACTATCAACAGCTGAAAAACAGGTACGTGAAATACAAAATGTAAAGCTAGGGTAAAGGGAAGATTGAAAATCTACCCTTTTGTGTAGTCCCAAATAAACTTCATTAAAATTGGTTCAGTAGTTTTTATTTGAAAATCTTTTTTTTATAGTTTATTTCTCAAATATCTTGGGATATATGAACCGAATTATTATTACTTGAGAAAGAAGACCTCCAGTGTAGTACTGTATAAATTGCATCAAAATTGGATCAGTAGTTTTTTTTAGTTATTAGTTAATCCATTTCAAGTAGGCACGAGTAAATAAAATTACTCGTGGTCACACTAGTATGACAAAACGGTGTGACCACGAGTCCGTCGCCGATTTTTCGTACCCTGGTATTTGGTACAGCACTTGTTACGGTTGCATTAAGGCTCTCAAAGGAATTCGTTCAGAGTAGACTCGGGCTTAAAATGCGTTATATATAGTTCGTACACTAGTGAACCGTAACTTAAAATGCGTTATATATAGTTCGTACACTAGTAAACCGTAACTAATAATGCGTTATATATAGTTCGTACACTAGTGAACCGTAACTTAAAATGCGTTATATATAGTTCGTACACTAGTAAACCGTAACTAATAATGCGTTATATATAGTTCGTACACTAGTAAACCGTAACTAGGAAGCCGTGATAATTTTGTTTCTAAATTCATATTATACGCTAGTGGTCTAGATTTTTTTCAAATTTGCTACGCAACTCAAGAAAAAAGTTGACTTTAGAGTTGAATATTTCGTAAATGGAACCATATAGAAAGAAACGGTTAAAAACCTCAATATAATTTTAAAATTCCCATTCAATGAGACTACGGGGCCAAAAATTATTATGTTCCTCTTCACATACCATAATAGCAAACATATTTTTTTTTAACTCTTTGTAGCGGTCATCATCAGGCTTTATCTGTCCACTGCTGGACGTAGGCATCTCCTAATGCACGCTACTGAGCTCGGTCTTCAGCTCTCCCCATCCATTTTCTGAAAGCCGCTTTTCGCAGGTCGTTAGCGTCATTCCACCTGGCAACTGGACTTTCAGTCTTGTACGTAGATCTTGTAGCATTCATAGTTTCTGAATAAAATGTCTGAGACATACAGACGGACAAACGGACACGACGAAACTATAAAGGTTCCTTGTTTCACTACGGATCTTTAAATAAAACTACTGTAAAACTACTTTATTCCTAAAGAATGCGACAGTGACTCAGGGTAGGCACCTGCAGCATGTATGTATAGATAAGTGCCTATAACTAGTATGTAACTTATGTAAGTAGGTAAAAACTTAGGCTAAGTTATTTTTAGTCAATATCATTACCATGATTTGCTGTAAAACATTTCATTGGTTCTATACAAACTCGTAGTTATTAGTTACTCTGCATGTATGTAGCAATAATATGAAAGTGTCTGTGATAGGCTTTACTGCACCGTTTGTAGTGAGTATTTTTCACAAAATTTTGCAGTTTAGTTGAGTTATTAGGAAGGTGGTAGATACTATTATATACAAATTAAGGTAATTTAATTTGAATAAAGATACATTTTACTAGATGCTGTTTTTATTTTTTTATGTTCGGCTGTATGTACTTTTTTTTTTATTGTACTCTGCGATCGGGCGTATAAATACCTCTTGTTTATTGGAGATTGTAGCTACCGCGATAGCACAGTACACATTACTATATCCTTACTGTGTCGAATTTATCCCCTGATATGGCGATCGGTTTGTAGGACGGACCGCGCGATCGGTATAGCAACCGATCGCAGTACCTTAGTGGTCGTAGCACAGTACACATTATATCCTTATGTGGATTGTGTCGTAGATATCTCCTATTATGACGATCGGTTTGTAGTGACGGACCGCGCAATCGGCATAGCAACCGATCGCGATACCTTAGTCGTAGCACAGTACACATTGCATCCTTATGTGTACTGTGTCGTAGGTATCTCCTAATATGACGATCGGTTTGTAGTGATGGACCGCGCAATCGGCGTAGCAACCGATCGCGGTACCTTAGTCGTAGCACAGTACATATTGTATCCATATGTGTACTGTGTCGTAGGTATCTCCTAATATGACGATCGGTTTGTAGTGATGGATCGCGCTATCGGCGTAGCAACCGATCGCGGTCATGATTCTGTACTAAGCAGAGGTTCGTGATCGCGGTACATTAGTCGTAGCCATAGACAACTGCATATTACGTGGTCGTAGCACAGACACATTATAATTATCCTTACGTGTACTGTATCGTAGGTATCCCCTGATATGGCGATCGGTTTCCACTCAGAATTTTATAATTTATATTTTTCCTGTCAGATCGCGCTGTCCGTGGACACTCAAATAAAATAAAATGAAGACGACTCGTCGTTTGTATATTAATTAAGTATGTATGTTTCAGTATAACGGAGTGTTATATATACATATTTCATTAGCTAGATAGGTATATTCATTGGCTTCTGTTATAAATAAAACGCCGTGGACACATTATTTTGTATTTGTATTTTATCGTAATTATTTTCAATTCAAATCGAAATGTCAAGCGAACATAAAACATAACTTCCATGTGACAAAGTAAAAACTAAAGACAAAAACCTAAAGAGGTTGGATATATAACATTCCTCCCATCCTCATTCATTGAAGCTCCTTAATTAGGCGCCTCGGGGCCCTGGTCGTTCTCGTACTGCGTCGCTGTATTGTAGGGGCTGTGCTGGTCCCAGGAATATCAGTGGTACGATTAGATACAGGTGCTATATCAGGTGTTCCTGATGCTCGAGGTGTCTCCGGTGTCTCAGAACTTCCAGCTGGTATATGGAAAGATGTGGTACTCATATTATTTGGCATTTGTGTGCTTTCAGCCATTCTTGACCTTATCTGATCTGCGTGTCTACGCCTGAGAACCCCTTCTGGTGTTTGTATGACATAAGAGTATTTATGTGTTTTTTTTGCTAAAACAGCTGGCTTCCAAATGGACTCCTCTCTTGTCCTTACATAAATGTTATCGCCAGGTGAATAATTAATGAATTAATGGTTTGTGATCTGTTACCAGAGTGAATTTAGACCCGCGTAAAAATTGGTCAAATTTTTGAATACCGAAGCTTCTCCATCGATCTTGACGCAAATGCGATTGCACGTTCAGTATTGTTATGTTTATGAAATAAGACAGCTCCAACTCCCTTCTCTGAGACATCGCAAGCTAGGTATCATGGTTGCTTTTGGTCATACGCGATGAGAGGTTTGGATTTGACTATGCATTTTTTTGTTTCAAAAAATATTGCGTTTTCTTGTTCAGTCCATTTCCATTTTTATTTTTGGCCTGTTAGTGCATGTAGATCTGCACAAATGCTGTGAAGGTGGGGTATGAGCCTTTCATAAAAATTTACCAAACCCAAAAATGATCTCAATTCTTTGGTATTTAGAGGAGGTGTTGCTTTGAGTATAGCTTCAATTTTAGTTTTCGTTGGTTTTACTCCCTGTTTGCTGATAGTGTCACCGAGATATTCGATTTCATTCTGAAGAAAAATACATTTTCTTCAGAATGAAATCGAATGACAAGACAAAGAAACACAAACACTCAAAAAGATAATAAATAAATAATTTAATGGCAAAACTTCAAATGATATCTGATTTAGTAAAAACACTTGAGAAGCATTCGAAAAGTTAAGTAAGTTTTTTGCGTATCTTTCAAAACTGTGTGAAAGGAACAACAAATTTAAGACAGGAACGCATTAAGGAGAACAAAGTAAATAGCGAGTAAATGTTATTTGTAAAAAAACATAAAACCAATAATACATTAGATATTTTAAAACATAATTAATAATTACTGATTATAAAATAATCCATAATAGTTACTTTTAAATTAATGATTATATTGTTCAGAATATTAACTTATATATGTATTATGTACATGCTAAAATAATATAATCAAAAGTACCATCATAGGATTTATCGCCAAAGATAGAATTACTGCCAGAAAACCTTAGATTGAAGAAGATAATTGTCTTGACTAATTGTCTTTTGTATAGTATTATAATAAATTATCAAACTAACTACCAAAATACTTATAAAACCAAATTAAAATAACAATACATGATAAAGTAAAGTCTATTTAAAATATAGATTTATTCCTTAAAAATGATGACTTAATGCGACCCTGTATGCCCAAAAGAAGTCGATATAAAAGGCGCAAACCTGGATGACAGAAACCAGAAAACAAATAGATTTCAAAGCGACGCGGTCTCAATATTAAAAAGAGACATATACGAGTGATTTAAATAATTAATATTTCGCGTTTATTTACTATTAAAATAAAGTGTTAAAACTAATTATTCAACATGTGGTAGAATATGAAAAGCGAATTTAGATGCAGTGGTTAAGTGAGTGGGTGAACCGTGCCTACATGCAGAAATTACAAAGCTAAGTAGAAAAACTTAGTGTTGATCGTTTATTCTGGATAAACTCTCTTATATTTAGAATACATAACTAAGTATATACTTGGTGCTGTCGTGATTCTGAATAAAACTCTCATGTTTTAAATTACAATAACTAAGTATTAAGCTAATACTTATTTACTTAGTGCAAAGGTTTTAGATGATTCACCCTTTAAAATCAACATATAATTAACTAGAAGATAGATTCAGAGTTTGCGATTCCTAAACAGTTTACCTTATTTAAATTATAAATAACAACTGAGTACATAAACGATGACTGTTTATATACTCAGCATAATTAAACAGTTCTAAACTTAATTGATTTAACCTAAGTATCTAAGCTTAACGCTATGTTACTTTGTGTATGATGTAATGAATCGCTAACTAAAACTCGATAACAACTAGTCCATAATCGATGACTGTTTTATATTCAGGATATACAATTTTCAACTGAACTGATTTAACTAAGAGAATAAATCTTACTGCTGGTGGATCTGGACATCTTACCATATTTTAAACTTCAATTGCAATTAAGTATATAAGCCATAACATTGCTTATATACTAATAGAACAAAAAACTTATGAACTGATTTTATTTATCTATATCCAAGTGAATAAGCCACAAATTGCTTATGTATAAGAAGAACAGATCTAAGTAGAGTTGACTATTTATTGAACAAGTGAATTTCAAAGGTTATTCGTACTCTATAAAACATAGAGTACGAATAACCTGAACTGATTTCATATATTATTGAAATAAACACAGTTGCGTACACTGGGAGGGGAAGACTGAGACAGCAGTGGAAATTGTTGATGATGTTTATATCTATAATAAGATGTGGATCTAATTATAACGTTATTTACATACAGTGAAATTCTTATGTATTATAAATTAACAATACCTTATATACTACAAGTTTTGGCGAAGTGATTATTTGCGAATTTACGGACGATGACACATGTTATACAAAAGTATCCAGAGAAATTCTTATGTATTATAAATTGACAAAACCTTATATACTACATGATTTGACAAAGTGGTTATTGCTGATTACTGACAATGACATATATTATATTATGCTAAAGTATTACTTTGTTCGTCTTTGTTTGTTCAGATATATTAAAGAGGAAAGTTATATACCTACCTTTAATGATAAATAAATTGTTTGAAATACTATGTTCCTATGAGAGACATTACGAATGCATAACCCCTTTGTTTTGGTACAAAGATGTATAAATACATATATTTTATAATTAATTAATATAATCAAATAGCTGAGAGAAGGGAGATTGTTTCATCCTGAGACACACTAAATAGCCCATGCAAGCATTACATCATATACATATTATCGTGGTAAATACGCAACGTGGGATTTACATCAAAGCAACATATAAAATGCTTGAGAATTCTGAAAGATTTAGTTCTTATTTATGTTAGTAAGAAATTATCTTCCTTTGTTACTCTTGGTATCCCGGTAAATATAAATAATGATTTAACTTCACTCTGAGGAATTACATAAAGGTATGTCCAGACGGCAGGCTTTGGGCTAGACAGTGATATTCAGTTAAATGTATATTAAAGTAGCCCAGTGAATAGCCGTCAAGTGGCTGCACCGAATGGACTCAAGTCTGGTACTTACTTGTTGGGTTGAGAATGGTTCATGAATCTAACTGGTACTGGACATACAGTTCCAAGACAGACATTACCGACAAAATCTTGTATTTAATATGTCATTACACCAAAACAAATCATAAATAACGCTTTATTTAACCTACAATTTTGTCTTTCATATGAATGTTAAATGCATAAAATAAAGGTACTCATTTACAAAATATTAACATTGACAAAAGGAAGTGAATTATAAACACTAATAAATATTATGACAACATGTTTTATACTCAAATACTACAAACCATATATTCATATTTCTTAATCCATTTGAAGAAGCTAAATACAAAATTGTTATCTATTATATAAACAATAATCTATTTTATTAGGATAGGGAATTTATTTAGAAACCGCTCAGCAATTTTTCATATTCCAACAGAAGTCGGAGGTCTAAACCTTCACCCTGCAAGAGAGAGTTACAACGAGTAGCAAACACCGTTTGAAGACAACATCCAAGTTAGTCGCTTTTCACATTTTCATACACAATTTCTGTATTTTCCTAAATGTTTATTTTACATGTTTTCTCCTTTAAAACAGCTCAACCAAAAATGTATAAACTACCTTTTAACCAATTTCGTTAATTTTCAGCAAACTGTTCATTTAACTTAGCAAACTAAATTTAGACGATCACATAAGCCATTTTAATATTAAACTTCTATAATCAATTATGATTATAACATTTCAATAAACTTCAATGTTATGAGTAATCTAGACGATCACATTAAAACTTTACATCTAGTCTTTAGATCAGCAATTTTAATAGCAGCGTTTCACGGAACTTTACTTCCGTAAAAGAATACGAATTATCTAGTATCATTTTTAGGTAGGCTAGGCTAGGAGAACCTTACATCGGTATATGTTTTGGCACCGTCTCAAGTTTCACATGAATGTTTACTTCATAGTCTTTAACCTCCCCTAGATGATTATTAAACAATTCTTTGTTTCCGTCAATTATTTATTCGAGTGACACCGATTGAGTTTTTATCGAATAAACTGGACTAAGAAACGTCATATCGAACATTTCACTCCATTGCAATCCAAATAGCATAGGGTCTGCATTTTTGATCACAACAACAGGTAAGATCTGTTCTTTTCCCTGTATTTCTACCGTTACCGCAGTAATTCCTTTAGGTTTCAGTTTGTGATTGCCGTAGGCTCGTAATTTAGGTCCTTCTGATAGTTGGGGTGAGCCGATTTTCTTCCAAAATGATGTACTAATGATTGAGTAAACTGAGCCTGGATCCCAGTCTAAAGTGCATTTGACACTGTTAATTTTTGTGTCTATCTTCTTGCATATCATATCATTTGTGTTTATTTTGTAAGCATTTGATTTATCGTCACTCTCGTCTGAAGATGTAATTGTTGTTTTATTGTATGATCGTTCATTTGTCAATCTAACGTTGTGTATATTGCGTCTGTTTGCTATGTATGCTCTTCCCGACTTTATGCAGCAACTTTCGAAATGACCTTTTATCTGACACGCTTTACACATATGTTCCTTTGGTGCACAGTTTTGTATATCATGCCTCGCGTTATCTCCGCATCTCAAACAATGTTTGCTTGTTAGCGCTCGTTTACGCTTGTCATGTCTGTTGTCTTGATCTTTACGCTGAATGCGCTGTGCTGTACTGTAGTCTGAGCCTGTTGGTTTTGGTCCATTTTCGATAATGTTGTCATTTTTTACAAGTTCTCTTGATAGAGCTACAGTAAAAATTTGCTCGAAAGAAACGTCTTTTAATTTACCCTCAAAAGTTTTCTCCTGAAGGTCTGGCCACCTCTGTTTTAAATCAATTTCGAGTACATAGTGGTTCAATCCTGTTGCAAATAGATCACGTAATTGCCGCTCCAGGAAATCACCTTCATAACCACAGTTCTTACTCAATTCTTTTAATTTGTTAGCGTATATCTCCATTGATTCATTTTCTTTTCTCGTGCAGTTTCAAAATTCTACAAGTGCTTTGAATGTTGTTTTCTTCTTAAGGTACAAACTGAACAGTTTTGCTTTCACTTCTTCATATGTTTTATTTTCAAATGTGTTTGTAAATGATGTCTTTATTTGATGAAATATTTCCGGTGGCAAGCATTTTACTAATAAATCTTTTTTGATATTTTGGTACTCACTTCCGTAAATACTGCATTTTTGTTCAAATTATTCTATAAAATTGTCAATTGTTGTCATTGTTGGGTTGAATTTTTCATGTGAATAAATGTTAATTTTCTTACATATTTCGCTCTCTTCACCGGTTGATTTCGATGCTGCCGTTGGCGTTTGTGTTTGTTGTGTTGTCGCTACTATCCGTAGTAGATCGGTAATTTGTTGTTGTTGCTTCATATGAATTTCCATAAATTCTTTGAACTGTTGTGCGTTCATTTTGTTTTGTTGCTATCGCCGTTGATTAATATATATTTTTTACATCTCTCATATTCGGTAAGTAAGTCCTTATTAACCCCAAATGGGGCTTGTAGGTGACCAATTAGCGCTCTAGGGTAATAATGTAGCTAGAAAAGCCCTAGGGCGGTAAGTAACTAAAAAAAAACTTCACTCTTTAAAAAAGTTCGCGTACATCTAACCATCATACTGGCAATAGACATCATGTATTCAGCCCAATGACAAAAGAGGTCGCTTCGCTATTCAGCCTTGTCTTCGTATGAGTATAATAGTCATCAATTTTAAATATCGAACGGCGAAGCTCAATTTCGTTTTTGAAAAAAATAATTTAAAAAAAGATGAAAAAAGGCGAGAATAGAAAACTTTTACTTTAAATATTGTTTGTTTTTGGGTTTTTTTTATAATTACGTGCTAATTACGAAAAAAACATGAGTTCTGCAAGTGATGAAGATATAAGCTGCACTCCCGATTCAATGAAAATGGAAGCTGAAGCAGCAATTAACAATATTTTGTCTGAAAGTTCTAAAGAGAGATATTTGAAAACTTACGACGAGTTCATGAAGTGGCGAAAAGAAAAACGAGTAAAGTCTTTATCTGAGACTGTATTCTTAACATACTTTAGTGAGCTATCAAAAAAGCTGCAGCCATCTAGTTTGTGGTGCATTTATTCAATGTTAAAAGCAACTATGAGTACTAAACACGACATCAATATCAAGAACTTTTCAAAATTATCATCTTTTCTAAAAAGACAATCAGCTGGGCACAAAAGCAAAAAGTCAAAGGTTTTTACAGCGCAAGACGTGAAAAAAATCATAAATGAAGCCCCTGATGACATATATTTAGCTGTTAAGGTACGTAAAATAACAAATCACATAATGGTAATACTTCATCATTTATCTTTTAAATTCTTACAATCCTATAAAACATACTTACTTATTTTTATATTTCGCTTGTTTTAGGTGGTTCTTATCTTCGGTATAACTGGCGCATGCCGAGGTATTGAATTGACAAATATAACAATAGAGAACATAGAACAACAGGGTCAGTTGTTAGTAATTAAACTACCGAACACAAAAACTAAAATTGACCGAACATTTGTAGTTCCTCAAGAATTTTCTGAATTCATACAAAAATACAGAAATCTTCGTCCTGAAAATGTAAACACCAACCGATTTTTTTTGAAGTACCACCATGGCAAATGCTACAAACAAGTTATTGGAAAAAATACCATCAGAAGTATGCCGAAGCAAATCGCAAGTTATTTAAAGTTAGATAACCCGGAATTGTACACAGGTCATTGCTTCCGGAGAACATCGGCTACACTTTTAGCCGATGCTGGGGCTAACTTAACCAACGGAAACTATTCAGCTTTCAAAAAATGAAACATCTTTCTCAAGAGATGATCCGCAACCATCAACTTCTGCTGAAGAAAGTTTCATCCCGTCAGATTTTGTCCATGATCAACAAATATTACAATCTCAAACTATTAACATACCCAAAAAACACCTGTCCCTAAAATTTGAAAATTGTTCTCATTTCACTATAAATTTTAACTAATAAAATGTTTTATTCTTGTAATGCCGGTTTTTTTCTACTTACCTCACAATCGAGATGTAAAGCAGAGTAGTTAGCTCGGGTGTAAGCATCAATTGCACCCTCGAACTATAGGCGCCCTCGCTGCGCTCGTGCGCCTAAATATCTCGGGCTGCAATTGATGCCTTACAGCCCTTGGCTACTAATCTACAATTAAATCATCGTCGCCACTTTGTTATAAATAAAACGCCGTGGACACATTATTTTGTATTTGTATATCGTAATTATTTTCAATTCAAATCGAAATGTCAAGCGAACCTATAACATAACTTCCATGTGAAAAACTAAAGACAAAAACCTAAAGAGGTTGGATATATAACGGCTTCGTAGATAGCAAAGATGGCTAGTTTGGCATTATCTACCTGTAAAACGTCTTGGTTCTTTGGTATCAAAGACATCACAAACTAAGGAGGACATGAAAGACATGATAAATCATAGCTTGGCTTCGAGCTTTGTATAAATAGGTAGGTACTATAAGAAGTTTGGCATGTTTGTTCGACCATATATAAACTAAATAAACCTCCTCCAAAAATAATACCATAATAAACCTCTTAAAGTAAGTGAAATCTAACTTTATGGTTCTTTATCTTCTCTTTGTAAACGCTTTGTAAAGTTTATTTGTTTATTTTTTTTCTCTTTGGGCAAAGAGAATATAAATACGGTCTTTGGGTTCTGTCAAAACTTCTGAGTGTTAATTTTATGATTTTCACTTCTATTTCAGAATTATGTAAAGATATTATCAATAAAAATGAATTAATAAAAACATTCACGTGAGCAGTTTTGCTTTATTTTGGATTATAGTATGATTTAATAAAATTACTTGTGCAAAAAAAAAACGTTAAAATCCACAATGAATCCTGATGTAAGTCCAATTTTTAGTTATTATCCACAATGTTAAAGACAACGGGTGTTACTTTTGCGTGATGTAAGCTTGCTGTGGCTTCCAAAAAGGGCACTAACATTTCAAGAAAAGAAGCTATAAAACAGCCAGACACCATGCAATGTACCTAGAAACCACCAAACTTTACACCTGCAATGTCTTGCGGGCGATGGAAGTCGGTACTTATAATGTATTGAACTATTAGTTATTCTATGGTACCTAAGTATAAGCTGCATATTACAATGTGATAATATGCAGATTATGCTTAGACTGCAGATGTGATAGGAGGCGCGAGATTTCCTGGATGTGCCCTTACACAATTCCAATCTATTAATAGGGTATTTTGCGGTCGTCTGTTAGCTTCATCTGCTGGAAAATGTGTAACTAAGATACATAAAGAGGTAAGGTACTTAGGATTTTGAGAACACCAACCAAAGCGGTTTAATTTTTTTCATTCCTGTCAAACACCCGCATCAAATTAGTACCTAACTATCTATTCCTACGCCATGATAAACTCTGAAATTGATCCGGACTACTTCATTGTACAAGCAAGCAAGTTTGTATAGGTACTTATGTTTTCAATGTACTTACCTAGGACCCAGAATTCGACCCGGCCTGCGACCCAGAAAATCCCAAAAAGATAAAATATGAAGACATTCTCGCGGCAGCAAGAAGGATTCAAGGAACCGTCATAAGAACACCATGCACGGTAACAAAACAATACCTGATCTGATACATTATACAATAACTTGACTAATAAAGTATCCATACCTTCAAAAAATGACTATTCTTTGTTTGATTAGCGTAAAGTTACGCAATATGTGAGTATATAATACTTACATATCTCTTTAGATAGTTAGCTGTCATTTATTTGTAGGGTTCCGTGCCTCAAAAGGAAAAAAGGAACCCTTATAGGATCACTTGTTGTCTGTCCGTCCGTCTGTCAAGACACTTTTTCTTAAAGTTAAAATGAATAATCACCAATCCCTTGGAACTGAAAAAAAAAACAAAAATCTAGTCAAATTAATCAAAAGACATGGCCGTTTACGCCGAATATTTAGACACGCGCAAGGGAATCAAATCCTATAGGGTAGATACTTCCCGTTGACTTAAAATTTGAAATCAAAGAATCATGAAATTTGGCAAGAAGCAATCTTATCCCACAACAAAAGGGAAAAATCCGAAAACCTAATTTTGTAGTTACATAACAAAAAACATATTTTTTGCCATTATCTTAGCCATCATAAACTTATTTGCAGTTCCTAAACTGACCGCGACCTATGTCGATGTATGGTTTTTCAACGGAAAAGTTGTTTGTCCCTCAATTCAGTTAATATTTCCGCTAGAACCATGTTCATTGCTTTCATAGTTTAATACCTACAAGTTTGTACAGAACCTTCGGTGCGCAAGTCCGACTCGCACTTGGCCGTTTTTTTATTACGGACTAGGCAATCGTTTGACCACGATCTCACCTGATGGAGAGCAATGATGTGGTCGAAGGTGTAGCGCGCTTGCCTACGAGTAGTAGATACTATTCACTCTTGACTTGAACTCACCTGGGTTATATTTTACCGGAAACACTGACGAGGGCAAAACAATCCAATCCCTTGCAGTTCTTACGAGTATAATAAATTAAGAAGCGTAATGATTCTTTTTCGTGTGAGGTACACTTGGTGGTTGACATGTTTGACGGTCAGCCCCCCGATTCAGAACCTTTCGATAGTGAACCGAATCGATTCAATTCGACATTGTGAATGAAAAATGTATTGAATTGAACGATTTCAAACCGAATGCACAGAATAAATAATACCATATCGATCGACAACTAAGTTTTCGAAGGGTTCTGAATCGGGGGGCAGGTATAACTATGGTTGGGTAACGTATCTATATCTACCTGCCTAATATGAGGTTGATTTCCTACACTTTTTTCCTTGCTTGTGGCAGCACGCGCTATATTTGTTTTATTTTTCTTAACCCGCTTTTGACTAACTGTGGCGTGGTATCAAATCTAGTCTGCTCAAAAAAACTGATTTCTTTGACGAAAATATATTAGGTGAATATCAAAACAATGAACTTAATACTTTCGTATTTTTTTAAACTAGACATGTCTACGTAAAGTGTGATCTTTGAAATCAAATCTAGTCAAATTAAATGCACTTGAGCGTTAACCTTTTTTTTCTCTAAGAGTATCAAAACTCTTCAGAATGTACCTTTACATATACTCTAAGTCACCGACATAGCTCAAAGAATTAGCAAATTGAAGTAGCATTGGGTCGGTTACATCAGTCGTAGAACCGATAACCGGTGGGGTAGACGAGTTCTTGAGTGGAGACCACGTATAGGTAAAAGTGTAGGACGCCCTCCAGCCAGATGGAGTGACGATTTACGCAAAGTAGCTGGCAGCAATTACATGAGAAGAGCCGAAGATCGGGCTCAGTGGCGCGCATTAGGAGAGGCCTATGTCCAGCAGTGGACTAATGCAGGCTGTAGATGATGATGATACTCTAAGTACTCTTAAGTAAGTCAATCAGCAATTCTTAGAGTATATAAAGGCAAAAGCTCAAAGCTGATTGACTGTCTTGGATTTGCCTAATTTCGAATCTCAAGTCAATTTTTGACTAGATTTGATTCCAAAGTTAAATATGAACATGTTGGCCATCATATTTGTTTTTATTTGTCATTATGTGATGAACTGGACTCCTATCAGTAGTGGAAACTGTTTCTAAATTATGTAGAAAACTAAATCCAACCAAAATCCAAAAAACTCTACTTATCTATTAATGTTGTAGATGGTCCACATGTCCGAAAAATTGGGGATGGACTTATATTTCAAACAAGAGTTTCTTCAATTCACAGGATGGTAACGTATGGCTGTATTTATTCAATTCATAAAGTAAGATTAGGTACTTTAACTTACATAAACTTAAATTTGAAAACTATCGCGAGAGCTATTCAATTGCCTTTTGCAAGGAACATTGTATCAATTGCCTATAAATTGATATTTAACGGATAATAATACTTACAGTAATTTGTTTATTTTTGGGCTTTCACAAATTATCTATATTTATAATAAAACAATAAGAATGAAAAAGTCTCTACAAAGAAAATAATAAAAAAAATGGTCTAGGGTACCTAAAAACAGGTAGCGAACAAGAATATAACATATTTTTGATTCGTTTCTGTCTGCTTGTTTGTTTATTTGTCTGTATATTTATTCTCGCATCACTTAAAAACGACTGAACCGATTGCGATACGGTTTTCACTGTTGGATAGCTGGAATTTTGATCAAATGTTGGTATAGTAGTTGGATAGATCTTGGAATAGTACATAAAGTACATTTAACCTAGAGAAAAGACCACGCGTGCGAAGCCGCGGGTACGGCTAGTTTTTTTATAAAATCATGTTGTTTATCCGATTTGGTAATTGACCGAGCGAAGCGAGGTCTCCGAACTTGGACATACTCGTATTATCGTTTATACTTAATTGAAATATACAGGAGAGACATAAATATGAAAGAAGCCTGTCTGTATTTGCCTGTATTTGTTCCTGAACTGAATTGTTTAATAACAGAAGATATGTATTGTGGTTATGAAGTAATTAAATAATAGATTTGAATTTATTTTTCCACCTCCGCCTCCGCTTCCGTTAAAACTTCGCATCCGTGAAGCTCAAACAATAAACCTCCGCACCACTAAATTGTTGCTAACTGTGAGTTATGTAACAAAACTCGGACCTCACGTTCATCTCAATGTTGATGAACTTGGGCCTAAGTAGAAAGTAATTTACACACTGAAAATGATACAGGAAAAACAAACCCATGAAAATAGAGTATAATAGGTACATGGTGATCATTAGGTTGGGTAGTTAAGTAAGGTTAGCTGCGGGCCCCAAACTAGGTTAGTACCTATTCAACGTAGTGGGAATGCTTGTATTTTGGAGACCCCAGGTGAAAATATTACCAAAAAATTACATATGGTTGCGATTGATGATCTGTATGTTCAACAAAACTATTATCAATTTACATTGAAAACTAAATTAGATTGTGAATCATAGCTAAAATTATTTAGTAGGTTATTTATTATATTATTACTTATTATATATTATTATACAATTTTTGTAATATGATTAAACAATATCAATACATAGTATAAAACTAAGTCGCTTTACGCCGTCTGTCTGTAACGCTTAATCTAACTACCAGAAGCCAGGGCGGGTCGCTAGTGAACAATAATTTAACACTAAGATTTGATTAGTAAATAAACCTAACGTACCTTTACATTACGTAATTAATTATTAGAATAAAAAAATAATAATTAATGGTCGTATGTAATCGAAGTGGGCATTGTAACTAGTAGACATCTCATCTCGATCCATTTTGATGAAAATAATTGAACATTTCTCCAACAGCTTCAAAGAGCGCGGAGTTCGAAACACCCTTATGGCCATGACCGATGAACAGAAGGAAATTGGCGTCGTCTCAGCATCGCTCGGCAACCACGGCATGGCCTTGGCTTACCACTCTGGGCTGATGAAAGTGCCTTGCATCATCGTCATGCCGGCTCACGTCGTCATGGCTAAAGTAACCAAGGTGGAATGTTTTGGTGCTAAAGCAGTACTGCACGGGGCTTCCTTAGCCGAAGCTAAAAAACACGCAATTGCAATTTGCAAAGAAAAAAAGATGTTGTATGTAAATGGGTAGGTATCCTATAGATACTCCTTCAGGACTGCGATTTTTGAATGTCATACGTGACATCGAAATCATCGATGAGAAAAAGATCAGCGGGGTCTTTGATTTCAGCATTCCACAAAACTAGTATTTTTGAATTTTATACTCTGTGTACCATCAGGAAAAATTCTCAAATTTTATCATAGACATGCGTATGATTGCGCTACATTTTATTTTTATTTGCCCGATTACAGCACAGCATGGGATGGGTAATGAGTTTAACAGTCTATGTATACATGTATGTATGTATGTATGAATCTATGTATGTGGGATGTTCTAACACAGCGTCGCCCCTATTCGTTCGTTTTTTACAAGCGAGGTGTCAATAAATTCGTCTTCAGGTATAGTCTCATAGGCAATTTTTTTACTCAACTAAGTAAGCGTTATGTGTTCGAACTAAAAACTTGGTCCGATTTTGACACGCGAAGTATCAATCGATTCGTCTTCAAAAGTAGAGTGTCATAGGCTATTATTTTTATTCGACTACGGCAAGGCAAGGGTTATGTGTTCAAACTAAAGACTTGATCCGATTTTGACAAGCGAGGTATCAATCGATTCGTTTTCATTTATAGTGTCATAGGCTAATTTTTTTTACACATTTGCTGCAAGGCAAATGAAGAATTAAGTGTTCAAACTAAAAACTTAGTCCGACATGCATACTGTTACAACAGTAGATTCTTAGAAAAACAGTAGGTAGCAAAATGTTCGAGAAGCCGCAGTCGGATGATGCAAAACCTACATCTACAGGAACCTTCTGGAACACACCAGTGGCGCGTAGATATCTACAGAAGATTCTTGAGCGCGCGGTAGGTAGGTACATACGGGCGCGCCATGACGCGGCAACTTCAAAGGCGCCGCCGGCCTTATGTACCTACGGATTGTAGGTACATAATATTATTTATTTTGTACTACGAGCGCGGTGCGAAGAGGCAACATCAAATTCGCCGCCGACCTTGAAAGTTCAAATACCTATCGACTACTGCCAGTACATACGAGTACATACGAGTACCTTCTGGAAACTTCCGTCACGGTATAAATAGGGCGCGCATTATACCGCTGCCTGGTCTTGACTTGGCATTCGGAAAGAAACGATCAAAGTTATTCAAAGCGAATATTCAGTGATAATTGATTAGTGTGTACACTGTAAAGCCGAGTTAAAGAGTGTTTGAGTGTTATTTGTCGGTTAATTTATTTTTGTGGTTTTTCGAAAAAAGGTGTTAATTTTTGGTTTAATTGGCATACATTTATTTTATCCGGACCCCAGCTCGTAATAATACATACATAGACTGTTAAACTCGTTACCCTTCCCTTGCTTTGCTGTAGACGGGTAAAAAACGACTAATGCTTAATATTATGTTACAAGTGAATGCTCAGGTTTATCAGCACTTTAATACAAAACAAACGAATCTTTGTATAGATAACGATGTTGTAGGGGACGTCCCCCCTTGAGTGGGGATGTGCGGAAAGTAATAGTTTTGGAGAAAAAATAATAATAACATTTTTGAGGATAAGTATGTTTTTTTTTTGAGGTTAAGTATGAAGTTTATAATTGGAAGTGTCGGACTCCGGTATGGGCTCTCGCCAGTACTCTCGCAAGGTTTCCCCTGAGCGAGCTACTGGCTCCGCGTTTTTATATACACTCTAGGGGCGTGACGCTCAAGACCACTTGGAGTCGGGGTGCTCCGTGTCGGTTCTGTCACTTATTTTGAACCTAACCTACTCATGTCGGAATGACCTGAGTCGATTCTGAGGCTCATTATGAACCTAGCATCTCAATCAAATTTTTTTTTTTAGCCACTATTTGCGTTCCATAATAATACAATTTTCTAATTTTTAATTTCAATTATCTCAAGAAATATAAATTTCCGCATAAAAAGCAAAATATAATTTGAAGAAGTGGCTTCCCTCTACATGTTCCACCCATCATTTTATCGAAATTCGTGCGGCACGATTCTAACCCCAACCCCAATTTCCTGTGATGAAATCTGGAGTCAGGCTAAAAAAACGAAAATATCGTGTAACTCATAACCTTACAAAATACCTAAACATAAATGGTACCTGCGGGTGTGTTCTTCGTGTTCAAGATCCGAAGTGATCCGACAGAGATCCAAATTTACCGACATAGGTCAAAGAATTAGCAAGCTGTAATGGCAACGGCTGATGGTCACATCTTTCGAAGACCCGACAACCGTTGGGGTAAACGAGTTCTAGAGTGGAGACCGCGTTTGGGTAAGCATAGTGTAGGACGCCCAACGCAAGTAACGACTTGCGAAAAACGGCTGACTGGATGGATGAATGGGACTGGATGAGGATAGCCGAAGATTGGGCTCATTGGTATTCACTAGGAGAGACGTACGTCCAACAGTGGACGAATACATGCAGATGACGGGCGTATTCTAGCCCGCCCCCCTTTTTGTTCCATCTATAGTGATAGACACCCTGTAACACCTTCGTTTCTATCCGCCATTTACGGCCGAACCGATGTCCTTGCAGATTCGACCATCCAAATATCGTAGAGGGACAAGGAACAATAGCGATAGAAGTATTAGAACAGGTGCCGAATCTCGACGCTATTTTGTGTCCGTGCGGCGGTGGAAGTCTCCTGGCTGGCGTTTGTGTCGCTATGAAGCATCTTAAACCTGACGTCGAAGTCTATGTGAGTGGAGTGAAACACTTAGAAAATGCTGTTATTTTTTTAGTTGCTGGGAAATACATAGGGAAAAAGGTAAACTTAATTCTAAATCGTATAAAAGTAGCTGAACTATCAAAAAAATCTGGCAGTCTAAAAATATTGACTGACTATCTTTCGCCCGTGACTTCGTCTATGTCATCTCCAAAAACCCAGAAATTGTAATCGGGTTGAAAACAATATAAACTAGTGGCTCTGTGAGCTGCAGACCTCGCAAGTCTGTCTCTCTTTGCATAGCTTAAAACTGAATAAATATTAAAACAAAAAGAATTAAAAAAAAAACTCATCGACAAAAAAATACTATACTTATAACAAAGCAATAAGAATAAAAAAGTCTGTACAATGAAGATAATTAAAAAAATGGTCTATGGTACTTAGAATAAGCTACTGAACAAAAATAGAACATTTTAAAAAACATGTCTTATTGTTTGTCTGTTTTTTAGTTTGTTTGTCTGTATGTTTGTTCGCACATCACGTAAAAACTACAAGACCGATTGCGATGCGGTTTTCATTTTTGATAGCTTAGGGTTTGACTTAAAAGCTGGGGTACTTGGTATCTTAATCCGATGATTAGATTCCGAGCAATCGATAAAAAAACTATTTGACGGCTGGACGAACTTTGAAGAAAGGTAGTATATTGTACTTTGTAGGTACTTTTAGTCCTGGAATAACATGTGTGGGCTAATTTGAAATGAAATAACCACGCGGGTAAAACCGTGAGCACTGCTTGTACCATATAATAATCGACCTGCTCATCTACAGGTCGCAATATCGGTTGAGAAATGAGACCTGTAGAGGAGAACAGCCAGACATTCAGACATGCGCCGGACATACGAAAGCATTTTTACCCAAGCTAAAGCGGAGACGCTTCGCTTGCGCTTCGCGCTCGCTCGGTCAAAAATGGTTAGGTATCATTTAAATATAGATTCCTTATACTGTTGTTTTTAAGCGCAAATGGTGGTTTAGTACAAGATGATACGTGACTTTCGGCGTGCCTTGGAAACTTCTGTGGCCAACGTTCACTTCGCTTTTTAAAACACTGATACTCGTCCGATCATCGAAGTTTGGCAACGTCGAGCGCGGTCTGTACGTTCACCAACTGGTTCTACTATTTGTTCTACTGTAGAACAGATAGTACAAAAATACTTGGGCATCCGCGCAGCCCGTGAACACCACGTGATTATGGGAACTAACATAATAATAATAGGCATGGATTTTGGCCACTTATTTTGGTGTTCGTGCACCTTTTCAGTAAAAACTGTCACCAGCCAGCTAGAAATATTTGTAATGAGTAGTATGTATACTGTTCTGCAGTTCACCTTCTTAAATTTTGTTGTTCTAGGGCGTCGAAACCGAACATACCAACAGCATGGTGGAATCCCTCAAGAAAAACGAGCGCATCTGCCTAGACATTCCATCTACGATATGCGATGGCCTGGCTGTCAAAATGGTCGGCGTTAACACTTTCCATACCATCAAAGGCTTAGTGGACAAAATGGTAAAGATATTCAATTTTAGTTTGTAACTAAACATCTTACTAAGTTAATTCATCATCATCAGCTCATATTCAACCACTGCTGGACGTGGCCTCTCTTTGTGAACGCCACAGAGCCCAATCTTCGGCTCTCCGGGCCTCCAATCCCTGCCAGTCACCTTTCGCAAGTCATCACTCCATCTTGGCCCCGATAACTCGTGTTGATTGCAAGAAAATCGCAGATTTTGACAGTTTTCTAATCGCTATTGGCTCGCTATTTAATATTAATATTAATATATATATATATATATATATATATATATATATATATATATATATATATATATATATATTAAATAGCGAGCGAATATTAAATAGAGATAGCTGCTATCGATAGATTTTGACTAGAACACCACAATAATGATGCTATGACGCTGATGCTTGATTGATAGCTATTATCAATTTTATTTCAGTGGCAACACTCAAGGGATTTTCGGAAGCCGTAGCACATCCGTGCTACTGAGTTGGTCACCAAAGACACTAAAAAGTCTATAGTATAGACAGTCCAATGTCCAATCGCACAGTGGCAGGGCTTTTTGTCAATAACTAACAGACTTAGGACACTGTACATATATAGTCTAAGGACTATACGGGGTGTCCCGTAATGAGTGGATAATCCTGCAGGTACTTGTGGAAGAGAGCAAGGCAGATCAGAAAAAAAAAGTAGTGGACCTATGTAATTATTTGTAAACTTGGTACCCTTGTTCACAGTTTTGGGATTTTCTTTTTGAATGTTAAGTTTGAGATTCTCTGGTGTAAAAAAAATGTATGAGACCCTGGTTGGCCAACTATTTTAAAAACATGTCTACTTCAAGAGGATTCTAAACTGGTACGTTTTTTGCATAAAGTTTTTTTTTTTCCTTGTCGTCCTTGCCCCCTCTACAAGTACCTACGGGATTATCCACTCATTACGGGACACTCCGTATATGTACGGTGCATGGGACGTGGCGGCGCTGCAGGTGCCCTTCGCTACGTTTGTCTAAACTCGGTCTCTAGTCTAAAACTCGTTTAACCCAACGCAACGGGCTTACTAATGAGTTAATCGATTCTTTAAGGTGGTTGTGAAAGAAGATTGGGTAGCTCGTGCTATCTTGCATGTTATTGAAGGAGAAAAGTATGTGCTTTGTGGAGCCGGTGCCACCACAACAGCAGCTATCATGGCCGGCTTATTTCCCAACTTGAAAGGAAAAAAGTAAGTATATTTTATGAAATTTCAATCTCCTATTAACCTACGCCGCAATTTTTTTTTCATTTTCCCAAGCATTTTGCGTAGTGGCGATTGTATTTCACTCAAGTGAAAGATCGCCACGTCTCGTCATTGGGTTAAATAAAAAAACTATTTCAAAAAACTTACTCGATTTCAAATGGGAACGAACGTACGAAACCTTTTGAACTACTTCTGAACCAATTTTGAGAAATGCACTATTCCCTTAGTTGAAAGGTACCAAAGTCGTTGCAAGAATAATTATTGTAATAAGTTTTTCTAAGAAAAACGCGGACATAATAAATGCGAAATAACGTATATTTATTATACGTACATATTTGTGTATGTAAATACATACACAAATATGTATAACTTGCGACCCGCCCTGTCTTCGCAAGGGAGCAATTTAGAAAATAAAAATAAGTGAAAAATGTGAAGTTCTCGCACACTCGACCTTCACTCCGCTACGTACAGGTCTTGTAGGTCAAATTATACATAAAAACTACCAAGAAAAATTATCTAACTGTTGGTGAAAACCTCATCAAAATCCGTTGTATGGTTTAGGAGTTAGTGGCCAAACAGACAGAGAGAGACAGATAGACAGACGCGGACAGCGACTTATATACATATATACAGCGTTTTATACCATGTAGGCATTGATATTGATGATGATATAATTGACTTTCGGCTGCGACTTACTGCCGCATTAATCATACCTGTGTCAAAAAAAATTTCTACTAATTGGTGATTTAGCATGTATATGAATATAAAAAAATTGGTGATTTAGCATGTATATGAATAAAAAAACAATTTTATTCATATAGATCCTTCAAGACCAACCCTAATCGAATCTACTGTCGTGTTCGTAACATAAAACCTACAAGAAATGATATGGTAATTTCAATAATCAATAAATTTTTAATAAGAGGATTTTATACAAACTCATAAAACCCTCTAATAATATGTCATCTGAGTTATGAATCAGAGATGAACATCCTGAACTGAGATTCAAAATGTTCAGCGCAAGACAAAGGAGGTCCGTTTCGGTCGAGCGAGTGATCCAAGATTCAGAAAAGCGAGTTGCTTCTCTGATTTTGGAGTTGGAGCGCTAAACTAAAAACGCGTTATTTTGGCATAGGCCGACCACACGTAGGAAGCGGAGGGGGTATTCTCGTAGCGCTCGTAGCTCTTAGATCAACGTAGCGCTCGTAGCTCGTAGATTGACGTAGCACTCGCAGTTCCGTAGATTGACGTAGCATTCCTAGATCGTAGATCGTTGTAGCGTAGCGCGTTACAGCTTAGCTTAAAGGCTAGTTCTGAGTTTCAGATCGTGCATCGAATTTGTATTATAAGTAAACCTCTAGTTGTTGATAGTTTTATTTAGCACAAATCGAGAGTGGCGAAATCCACGAATCTACCCCATTAAGCCCTTAAAAATTATGACACACAATTAAACAAAAATCATAATTCCATCTCATATTCAAAAATATTTATCGTGTTGTTCCATTCTCGTGATACCTCATAGCCTCAGCGCTAATCTTGGTAGAGCTTCAGAACTCTTTTATATTAGCTCATTATGTAAAAGAGAAACACGGTAAATATATCGCCAACCATTTTTCAACACTCATAATGCACTCGCATGAATAGCGCATAATGAAAAAATATAATGGAAAAAAATAACGATTTATTGACCTCAGCGTGACTTTTGTCACTTCGAGCTCACATACACGGGTTTACAGGCATTTACACATTCATACGGGTCAAAATGAGAATTGACCAATTTTTTTAAACTGGTATTGTATTGGTCCTCCTCCAGGGTGGTAGCCGTTTGCTCCGGGGGCACTATCGGTACTTCTATCCTGGCCCGTGCTTTAGAACGCGGCATGGGTGCAGAAGGGCGTCTGATTAGGTTCAGAGTGACCCTCGTCGACCGGCCGAGAGGAATAGCAGAGCTGAGCTCTCTTCTAGCAAGCATTGGAGTCATCATGCGAGACTTAGTGCCAGAGAAGACCTGGGGCGAAGGAGACATTTATAGTATGGAGGTACGCTTTTGCATGTATAAGTAGAAATGTAACATGGTTTCTTCCACTCCCAGAATCCGGAAGTCACGTGGTCTTCTCGTGACTACGGTTAATTTAACTTTATCGAAACGCTGAGTTCAGTATAAACAAAGTGGCCAAGTGAATATTGATGGATAGACACGCATATACTTAGGGTTACATAGCCAGGACAGGAGCCAGGAAACCTACTTGTTCAATACACAGAGAGGGAGCATAAAACTTGATGGAACGAGAAAACGGATTCCAGAAATGCAAAAGTTATGTTTCCATCCCTTAACAGGAAAATCACCAACTGCTAAGGTTGACTAGGCAAGACCTTCGTCTCATGGTATGTCTTATCACGGGTCATTGCAACCTAAACTACCACCTGCATAAAACTTGAGCCACAAACAGTCCTCTGTGCCGTGGATATATGCAGGAGGAGGAGACTGTGGAGCATGTGTTTTTGCTTTGTGAAGCCACGGAAGAGATAAGACTAAAAATTGACTTTTACAACAGGGAAAAGTGGATTCAAAGGCTCAACGAAATTCTAACTCCAGTATTAGTAATTTAACACAATTTACAGCGACATCACTGGAACAGCTGTGCTAGCGACCTAAAGCCGTGCTCCGGTACATAAAGGAGCTTGGGTGGCTTGGGTAGAGGCTGGCAGGGGGAAATGCACAATACACCCCAAGCGGGACGTCAGTGCAGGCCTTACCGCCCCCATCTCGAATAAGAATCAGCAAAGCGCCACCCTTTCATGGTTGAAATACCTCGCACAAGAACGAAGCGTTTCGCTTCTTCATTTATTATAAGAACTGCAAAGGAGTGGAATGCCCTGCCCTCGTCAGTGTTTCCGCGGTAAATTATAACCCCGGTGTGTTCAAGTCAAGAGTGAATAGGTATCTACTAGGCAAGCGTGCTACACCTTCGACCACATCATCGCTTTCCATCAGGTGAGATCGTGGTCAAACGATTGCCTAGTCCGTAATAAAAAAAATAATTCCAAGCTACCCAACTGTGAAAGCCTTTGCAATCAGTCCAGTAGTTTTATGTAATAAGTCGCGGGCGACTTCATCCGCGCGGTCCACTGTTTATCGCGAAAAAACTATGTTCTTCTAGAATAAAATCAATGCAATCTGTCAAAAAGCATCATGAACGTTGGTGCCTTGCTATTATTTCGTTTCCATGGCAACCGTTCCTTTCAGCGAATAATCGTCATTTTCCAGTTTTCCCGTGGAACCTTATCAAAATCCGTTCAGTAGTTTAAAAGATACGGACTGTTAACTGTTTCCAGTATGGCTTTTCTTAGCGAACGGAATAAGTAGTTCATTTTCTTAGGCCGACTTTAACAAAACTAAAAAAAAAAAAAAAAAAACTTCAATTCGTAAAAAAAGTTGATTGAAATAAACCGAAGCTAAATCGGCCCATTCGTTTGGAAGCTACGATTCTCACCCCCCCTTTTCTCAAACCCCCTCCCCCCACCCACCTTTTCTCAACCCCCCCACCCCCCTCCCATAAAGCTAAGAACCATCTCGATCACATCAGTTTTCAAACATAAAAAACCGCGTCAAAATCAATTCACTCGTTTGGAAGCTACGATTGCTATTTTCTTAAGTTTTTTACGATTTGAAGTCGGTTTAATTATTTTTTAATTAGTCTTTTTTGTATTCACATGTCATCTTATCGTGGGATATCTACATTATCTATAATTATGTAGGTATACATAGGAACATATACTTAGATGGCCACCTTTGGTTACAAGCAAAATAAATTAAAGGCAGGCATATACTTAGATGGCCACCTTTGGTTATAAACAACATAAATCAAAAGCAACCATATACTTAGATGGCCACCTAAGGTTATAAGCAACATAAATCAAAGGCAGCCATATACTTAGATGGCCACCTAAGGTTATAAACAACATAAAAGTTAATTTTGTTGCAGGTGAAAGTAATTGCGGAAACCAAAGGATGGGATCAAGTGAAGGAACTAGCAGAGTTGATCAAGAAGCACTACAAGGAGTACCAATTCCCACAGATGAGCGACCACACCGACAAGCCGCAGTCCAGCACAGGCCGTGGGCCCTGCCTGGCCCCTACCCCTACCTGCATGAAAAAATAATATCAAACCAAATATAATATCAAACCAAAGGAAGGAACCAAGTAAAGAAACTATCAGAGTTGGACAAGAAGCACTACAAGGAGTACCAGTTTCCACAGATGAGTGACCGCACCGACAAGCCGCAGCCCAGCACGGGCCGCGGGCCCTACCTGGACCCTAACCCTACGTGTATGAAAAAATAATATGAAACCACATATAATATAAACCCAAAGGAAGGGACCAAGTGAAGGGCCTGGCAGAGTTGGTCAACAAGCACTACAAGGAGTACCAGTTCCCACAGATGAGCTACCGCGCTGACAAGCCGCAATCCAGCACGGGCCGCGGGCCCTGCCTGACCCCTACCTGTATGAAGAAATAATATGAAACCAAATATAATATGAACCCAAAGGAAGGGACCAAGTGAAGGGCCTGGCGGAGTTGGTCAACAAGCACTACAAGGAGTACCAGTTCCCACAGATGAGCGACCGCGCTGACAAGCCACAATCTAGCACGGGCCGCGGGCCCTGCCTGGCCCCTACCTGTATGAAGAAATAATATGAAACCAAATATAATATGAAACCAAAGGAAGGGACCAAGTGAAGGAACTAGCAGAGTTGGTAATAAGTACTATAAGGAGTACCAGTTCCCACAGAATAGCGACCGCACCGACAAGCCACAATCCAGCACGGGCCGCGGGCCCTGCCTGGCCCCTACCTGTATGAAGAAATAATATGAAACCAAATATAATATGAAACCAAAGGAAGGGACCAAGTGAAAGAACTAGCAAAGTTGGTCAATAAGCTCTATAAGAAGTACCAGTTCCCACAGAATAGCGACCGCGCCGACAAGCCGCAATCCAGTACGGGCCACGGGCCCTGCATTTTCTCTAACCCTACATGTATGAAGAAATAATATGAAACCAAATACCAACCATAGGATGAGATCAAGTGAAGGTTGAGGTCAGAGTTGATCAAGAAACACTACAAGGAGTACTAGTTCCCACGGATGAGCCGACCGCACCGACAAGCCGCAATCCAGCACAGGCAGCGGGCTCTGCCTGACACCTACCCCTACCTGTATGAAGATACGCAGGGATTGAATATCCATCTGTCCATTTGTAGCATTACACATTGGTGTGAACCAATTTGTAATGCTACAAATTGTTTATTCTCGCTTTTTATTTTAACATGACTTTACATAAATATACAGCATTTTTTTATTTTTTTTTAATAGTGCACACATCTATTGGAAGGGGCCTTTATCCCAGAAAAATAACCACACTGATAATTCCGCGGGGCGTAGCCAAGTCAATTATTGTATTGAAAATTAATGTTTGTTTGTTAATCTTCTATGCCTGCGTGTATTGCTCATCCGATTGAGTTGAAGTTGAAACTTTGAACAGATGTTGTTGGCACTTGGGCGTGTGCACCGGTAGGATTATTTGCTGGGGGTGCATCCAGTGTGGCGCTGACCCTGTGCGAGAAACCACTGAAGCGTGTCTATAAATCATGAAAGCCTATTTAACAGTTTCTGTTAAAAATTAAGGGCTCGTGTGCAGTAAACCTGTGGATACTTAGGTACCTTAAAGTCGCGAGCGAGTGTAAAATAAAGTATTGTAATCATAGACACATATATTTATTTCGATTGTAAAGCATTTTTAGAGTGGATATGTGAGAACTGCCAATTTTAATTAAAATGCGCGAGCGCGAAAGTTGTTATCAATTTCTAGCAGCAGTTTAAAATAATGGTCTCTAGGCACGGAAAATATATCAAATATATTGTGTAAGCGTTGGTAGCCTAATGGTTCAATAGTGCAACTTAAAATCCAACGTTACTGGGTTCATTCCTAGGCTCCGCACCAATGACTTCTAAGTTATGTGCGGTTTACCATTGCTGCGTGCTTCGGAGAGCACGTTAAGCTGATGGTCAGAGGCCCTCGGGCGGCCTGACAAACTCTGACACCAGAGGCCAGCACTACCTCATACGACAAACAAAGAATATAAAATAATTGTGTATTTTGCACCTTGCACCCCGCTCCTGGATGGATTCTGCAAGAATATACACAGAGTATACATAAATACTACGTAAGAAATATACAAGTAAGGATTCTGGAAAAAAACTGGCCAAGCAGCTTGTCTGAAATTGACAGTAGGAAGCAAAGAAAATACAATACTTGGTAGGAAGTTATGTATGGAAAAAAACATTTATGATGTCTGGCACACAGAAAAACAAAACAGTAGATGGAGCTCTAAAACAGAAAGATTGTTCACTATAGCTCAACTTTTCATTCATATTATCATTCAGTTTGTCAGAACAAGACAGACGTACGATTGTCAAGCATCCATTTTGAAAGGTGTACACTTTTTTTGCAATACTAGTAATGTATCGATGAATATTATATATACAGGATGTCCTAGGAAGTAGTGATAAGCGGAAGTCCCAAGGTAGAGCACACCCAAGCGCACCCGAATAACCCCAATGTATGTTTCGCGATTTTTGATATTTTAGGAAATATTCCATTTTTGATTTTTATTCACAAAATTCCAGATTTCGACACAAACTTAGTAATTTTGAACAAACTAACAATAGGATTCAGTTGATTTTTGGAATGTTGGTAGTCCAGTAGTGACAGTTTTATGAGACATCAAAAACATATTTAAATTATTATAAAAAATAATAAAAACATAAATTAATAACTTCTATCACATTTGTAAAGAAACTACTAGTCTAGGATCGTTAGTTTCCAAGTTGTAGTCCTTTAAAATTTGACAGCTGTCATCCAAAAAGAAGATAATGATGAGATCTATCACTTCTGTAGAGAAAGTACTAGTCTAGGATCAATAGTTTCAGAGTTATATCCCTTTTAAGTTTGACATCTGTCATCCAAAACGAAGATATCGATGAGATCTATCATATCTGTAAAGAAACTACTAGTCTAAGATTGTTAGTTTCAAAGTTATAGTCCTTTTAAGTTTGACAGCTGTCATTGAAAACGAAGATATCAATGAGATCTATCACTTCTGTAAAAAAACTATTAGTCTAAGATCAATAGTTTCAGAGTTATAGCCCTTTTTAGTTTGACAGCTGTCATCCAAAACGAAGTTATCGTTAAGATCTTGACAGGTGTTGACGTATGACTTTGAAGTTTGACTTGTCACTTTGACATCTGTCACCTGTCACTTTGACACCTATCACTTTGATATCTGTCACTTTCAAATGTTTTACTACCTAATTATAATAGATGATGTTTTTTTTTCTTCATAAATGTCGATTATTATATAAATGTCGCAGTGGGTGGAGGAGTAAATTTGAATTACCCGTGCACCCACTAGTGGGTGAAGCTGGTGGGTGGACAGCGCATTGCCCGCACTGAGGGTTCTATACAAACTTGTAGGTATGTAAATACACTGGCATTTAAAACTTAATGCCAAGATCAACACTTCGAGAGGCGTCAGCAGTCAGCCTCTCGAAGTGTTGATCTTGGCATGAATAAAGACAAGACTAAGGTAATGTTTAACGACCTCATTACAGGCTCAATTACAGGCTGCCGCGGCGCACAAAACTCAGTACAAAAACTGGTTAACGCACTCGCGTGGGCACCTAAGGGTTACCCTGAGTCCTGTTGACATTAATGGTGTACCTCTTGATGTTGTGTAGGAATATGTCTACCTCGGGCAGACTGCAATTGGGTATGAACAATTTCGAGAGGGAAGCCGATAGAAGGATTCACCTGCGAGGGGCATTGGGAAGCCCAAAGCAAGTCAAGTCTTCTCTTCCATACCACAGTGCCTAAAGACGTAAGTCTTCAATGCGTGCATCCTACCAGTTATGACTTACGGAGCTAAAATGTGGACTCACGGTGAGATTGGATCATAAGTTTAAGGTCGCTCAGCAAGCTATGAAAAGAGCTATGCTCGGTGTTTCACTTAAGGACAATATTCGTTACAAAGTTATCCGATAGGTAACCTAAGATACCGGCATAGCTCAAAGATTTAGCATACTGAAGTGGCTATGGGCTGGTTACATCTTTTGAAGAACTGACTAACGTTGGGGTAAATGAGTTCTAGAGTGAAGACCGCACTTAGGCAAACGTAATGTAGGGCGCGCGCTGGTCAGACGGCTGGCAGAAACTGAGCAATAAAAATGTAAAAGTGATACATTAAAGTAGGATGAAGTGCAAAGAAAGAAACGTATTTCAATATTTAACATGTTTTTGATTAATCTATATTCCGTAATTTTTATATTTAAGGATTTTTTTTAGAAAAATCGTTGCTTCAATCGATGGTTTCAGTTAGGGGAGAATGACTAGTGTAGACAGTTCTCTTTTTTTTGCTTCACACACTTGTTCGATAAGCATTTTGAAATTATGACTGTCTGTGTTTGTTTGCCGTATGAGATAGGTAGACTGGCCTCTAGTGTCATAGTTTGTCAGGCCACCCGAGGGCCTCTGGCATGGCTTAACGACTTATATTAATCAAAAAAAGCTAGGACTAACAGCTTAACGTACCGTCCGAAGCTCGGACCGATGAAAAACTGCACATAACTTAGAAAAGTAATGGGTGCGGAGCCTAAGACCGAACTCAGTATCGTTGGATTCTAAGTTGTACTATTGAACAGTTAGGCTAGCATCGCTCTCTTCTGCCTATGAAAGAGCGCAACAAAATTTAATTTTGGTTGTCAAGTTTTTCATACCTACTATTAGATATCCTGTGGTGCAATCGTTCAACGATGTGTTTCTGCGAGCGATATTTTCGAATTTTCAACCCTGAGCAAATTGTAATAAAATCAATTCAAAACAATGAGATAGTAAAATATAAATTTGTGACGTTATTCATTAACTAATAAGGTTTGTTTTGAACTGAAATAAGATTTACAATAAAAGTTTTATTTTTACTTCTGCCTCGGACACTACGTTACTGAAGGCCTCGATGATCAAACTGATATAGAAAGGGAACGCAGGGCATTGGCGATTAGAAGTAATATGCTGGCACGCAGGTTTGCTCGTTGTAGTGACGAAGTCAAAATAACACTGTTTAAGTCATACTGTCAAACTTTCTACACAAGTAGTCTGTGGGCCAGCTATACTCAGAGATCGCTCAATGCCTTGCGTGTCCAGTATAACAATGGATTTAGGATGCTCTTGGGGCTGCCCCGTTTCTGTAGTGCTTCGAGTATGTTTGCGGAGGCGCGGGTTGATGGCTTTCATGCCATCATGCGCAAGAGAATTGCCTCCCTGCTAAGCAGAGTGCGGGGAAGTACTAACAGCATCCTAAAAGTCATTGGTGGAAGATACGATTCCGCGATTGTGAAGGAGTTCATTCGGGTTCAGATCAGATAGTCTCGTTGCAGGCTGTCTGGCCAGGACTCGGATGAATATCTTCATAACTAGCATTTTTTATATTTTTTTTATTTTACTGTGTAGATTTTTCTAGACTGTATTAGACTAACATAGATAAATAAGACCTATACTAACAATTTTATGGACATTGTCTGAATATAAATAAATAATAATAATAATAATTTCTGCAAAATAGTCAGTGTCTCATAATGGGGCCATTTTACTACTACTGAACAAGAATCTTACATTTAATTAATTTTTTACGAATTGGCATTGAAACAAAGAGAAAGAAAATTGAAACAAAGAAAAACAGAAAGAAAATACATTTATTCAACACTCACAAAAATATGATATAAATAATTACAATCATCAAGGAATACAAAAGAAAATGAAGTAGAAAGAATAAATAAAAAGTAGAAAATAAAAGTGGGGCTGAAAGGGCCTTATCTCAGCATTAGACTGTTTGCCGAAGGCACGCAGCGCTGGTTTTCAGCCAAAGAGGGGGCGAAAAATATATTAATTAAGAATAAATTGCAATTCAGCGGGGCAAAGCCGCCAGCATGTTGGGTACGCTGCCAACTGGTAATGGGCTAGAACATTTGGACTATCTATATATCTGGAATGGCATGTGGGTTACCCAACTGTTTCATGTAGTAGTTAGCTAGTTTTATTTTTAGTAGTTAGTTGATAGTTAATCATCTTTTCAGCCTTTAGCAGTCCACTACTGAACATAGGCCTCCCCCAAAGAGCGCCACGACGAATGGTCTTGTGCCGCCTCCATCCACACCGGTGTGAACTTGGCAGCCAAAATGTAGCAGCCTAAAATCCGACTAAATTAAGAAGGTTTTTTTTTATAATAGTGGTTAACTCTTATTTGTTAATTAATGATTATTGTTTAATAATAATAATAATAATAATATAAAAAACTTTTGATTAATAAGTTAACGCAAATTTTTATAAAAATATATCCCGAAGAACATGAACAAAATATATTCTTGAGATTTTTAAGGGAACACGCACCTAGTTAGAGCTCTTATCCCCTGAAAAATGAAAGTTTGAATTACGAATTTTATTCTCTCATAATGTAGCTTCAAAACGAGTATACCAACAATGTGGCTAAATGACAGCTTAACCCTAAATTCTTTACTTGAATTATGGATGAACACTGAACCGTGTCTGAAATTTTTAGGCTGCTGATATATTTCGACTTGAAATACGCTAATATTGTTTAAAATCTGCACAATTGTATCATAAACGATATACAATCTACCTTATAATCACTATTGCAAAGTGTTTTTTTGACTATTTAACCCTGGAATAGTCAATCAAAATTGATACTGAGTTTTGATTTCACTACTCATGTTCCACGGTGTGTTTCGACCTTTGAGACCCTGAAATCAACTATTAATCTCATTCAAATATAACAAATGGTGCACAAGCTACTATAAAAATGCTAACAGATGGTGGCTAAATGCCAACCTGACCATAAAACATCCCAAAGTAAATGAACCAAAAAAAACCTAGACATTTTTCAGGAAACAAACCTCTAGTAAGACCTCTCATCCCCTGAAATCTGTAAGTTTTGATATATCACACTATTGTCTAATAAAGTAGCTTCAAAACGTCTATAAAGAGAATGTGGCTAAATGACAGCTTAACCCTAAATTCTTTACTTAAATTATGGATGAACACTGAACCGTGTCTGAAATGTTTAGGCTGCTGATATATTTCGACTTAAATACGCTAATATTGTTTACAATCTGCACAATTGTATCATAAACGATATACAGGCTACCTTCTAATCATTATTGCAAAGTGATTTTTTGACTATTTAACCCTGGAATAGTCAATCAAAATTGATACTGAGTTTTGATTTCACTACTCATGTTCCACGGTGTGTTTCGACCTTTGAGACCCTGAAATCAACTATTAATCTCATTCAAATATAACAAATGGTGCACAAGCTACTATAAAAATGCTAACAGTTGGTGGCTAAATGCCAACCTGACCATAAAACATCCCAAAGTACATGAACCAAAAAAACCTAGACATTTTTCAGGAAACAAACCTCTAGTAAGACCTCTCATCCCCTGAAATCTGTAAGTTTTGATATATCACACTATTGTCTAATAAAGTAGCTTCAAAACGTGTATAAAGAGAATGTGGCTAAATGACAGCTTAACCCTAAATTCTTTACTTGAATTATGGATGAACACTGAACCGTGTCTGAAATTTTTGGGCTGCTGATATATTTCGACTTGAAATACGCTAATATTGTTTAAAATCTGTACAATTGTATCATAAACGATATACAATCTACCTTTTAATCACTATTGCAAAGTGTTTTTTTGACTATTTAACCCTGGAATAGTCAATCAAAATTGATACTGAGTTTTGATTTCACTACTCATGTTCCACGGTGTGTTTCGACCTTTGAGACCCTGAAATCAACTATTAATATCATTCAAATATAACAAATGGTGCACAAGCTTCTATGAAAATGCTAACAAATGGTGGCTAAATGCCAACCTGACCATAAAACATCCCAAAGTACATGAACCAAAAAAAACCTAGATATTTTTCAGGAAACAAACCTCTAGTAAGACCTCTCATCCCCTGAAATCTGTAAGTTTTGATATATCACACTATTGTATAATATAGTAGCTTTAAAACGAGTATAAAGAGAATGTGGCTAAATGACAGCTTAACCCTAAATTCTTTACTTGAATTATGGATGAACACTGAACCGTGTCTGAAATTTTTAGTCTGCTGATATATTTCGACTTGAAATACGCTAATATTGTTTAAAATCTGCACAATTGTATCATAAGCGATATACAGGCTACCTTCAAATCACTATTGTAAAGTGATTTTTTGACTATTTAACCCTGGAATAGTCAATCAAAATTGATACTGAGTTTTGATTTCACTACTCATGTTCCACGGTGTGTTTCGACCTATGAGACCCTGAAATCAACTATTAATATCATTCAAATATAACAAATGGTGCTCAAGCTTCTATAAAAATGCTAACAGATGGTGGCTAAATGCCAACCTGACCATAAAACATCCCAAAGTACATGAACCAAAAAAAACCTAGACATTTTTCAGGAAACAAACCTCTAGTAAGACCTCTCATCCCCTGAAATCTGTAAGTTTTGATATATCACACTTTTGTCTAATACAGTAGCTTCAAAACGAGTATAAAGATAATGTGGCTAAATTACAGCTTAACCCTAAATTCTTTACTTGAATTATGGATGAACACTGAACCGTGTCTGAAATTTTTAGGCTGCTGATATATTTCGACTTGAAATACGCTAATATTGTTTAAAATCTGCACAATTGTATCATAAACGATATACAATCTACCTTCTAATCACTATTGCAAAGTGTTTTTTTGACTATTTAACCCTGGAATAGTCAATCAAAATTGATACTGAGTTTTGATTTCACTACTCATGTTCCACGGTGTGTTTCGACCTAAGAGACCCTGAAATCAACTATTAATATCATTCAAATATAACAAATGGTGCTCAAGCTTCTATAAAAATGCTAACAGATGGTGGCTAAATGCCAACCTGACCATAAAACATCCCAAAGTACATGAACCAAAAAAAACCTAGACATTTTTCAGGAAACAAACCTCTAGTAAGACCTCTCAACCCCTGAAATCTGTAAGTTTTGATATATCACTCTATTGTCTAATAAAGTAGCTTCAAAACGAGTATAAAGAGAATGTGGCTAAATGACAGCTTAACCCTAAATTCTTTACTTGAATTATGGATGAACACTGAACCGTGGCTGAAATTTTTAGGCTGCTGATATATTTCGACTTGAAATACGCTAATATTGTTTAAAATCTGCACAATTTTATCATAAAAGATATACAGGCTACCTTTAATCACTATTAAAAAGTGGTTTTTTGACTATTTAACCCTGGAATAGTCAATCAAAATTGATGTTGAGTTTTTATTTCACTACTTATGTTCCACGGTGTGTGTCGACCTTTGAGATCCTGAAATCAACTATTAATCTCATTCAAATATAACAAATTGTGCACAAACTTTTATAAAAATTCTAACAGATGGTGGCTAAATGCCAACCTGACCATAAAACATCCCAAAGTACATGAACCAAAAAAAACCTAGATATTTTTCAGGAAACAAACCTCTAGTAAGACCTCTCATTACTCAAGACTCTGTTAGCATTTTTATAGAAGTTTTTGCACCATTTGTTATATTTGAATGAGATTAATAGTTGATTTCAGTGTCTCAAAGGTCGAAACACACCGTGGAACATAAGTAGTGAAATGAAAACTTAACATCAATTTTGATTGACTATTTCAGGGTTAAATAGTCAAAAAACCACTTTGTAATAGTGATTAAAAGGTAGCCTGTGTATCGTTCATGATACAATTGTGCAGATTTTAAACAATATTAGCGTATTTCAAGTCGAAATATATCAGCAGCCTAAAAATTTCAGTCACGGTTCAGTGTTCATCCATAATTCAAGTAAAGAATTTAGTGTTACGCTGTCATTAAGCCACATTCTCTTTATATACGTTTTGAAGCTACTTTATTAGACAATAGTGTGATATATTAAAACTTACAGATTTCAGGGGATGAGAGGTTTGTTTCCTGAAAAATATCTAGGTTTTTTTGGTTCATGTACTTTGGAATGTTTTATGGTCAGGTTGGCATTTAGCCACCATCTGTTAGCATTTTTATAGTAGCTTGTGCACCATTTGTTATATTTGAATGAGATTAATAGTTGATTTCAGGGTCTCAAAGGTCGAAACACACCGTGGAACATGAGTAGTGAAATCAAAACTCAGTATCAATTTTGATTGACTATTCCAGGGTTAAATAGTCAAAAAAACACTTTGCAATAGTGATTAGAAGGTAGATTGTATATCGTTTATGATACAATTGTGCAGATTTTAAACAATATTAGCGTATTTGAAGTCGAAATATATCAGCAGCCTATAAATTTCAGACACGGTTCAGTGTTCATCCATAATTCAAGTAAAGAATTTAGGGTTAAGCTGTCATTTAGCCACATTCTCTTTATACACGTTTTGAAGCTATTTTATTAGACAATAGTGTGATATATCAAAACTTACAGATTTCAGGGGATGAGAGGTCTTACTAGAGGTTTGTTTCCTGAAAAATGTCTAGGTTTTTTTTGGTTCATTTACTTTGGGATGTTTTATGGTCAGGTTGACATTTAGCCACCATCTGTTAGCATTTTTATAGTAGCTTGTGCACCATTTGTTATATTTGAATGAGATTAATAGTTGATTTCAGGGTCTCAAAGGTCGAAACACACCGTGGAACATGAGTAGTGAAATCAAAACTCAGTATCAATTTTGATTGACTATTCCAGGGTTAAATAGTCAAAAAATCACTTTGCAATAGTGATTAGAAGGTAGCCTGTATATCGTTTATGATACAATTGTGCAGATTTTAATCAATATTAGCGTATTTGAAGTCGAAATATATCAGCAGCCTAAAAATTTCAGACACGGTTCAGTGTTCATCCATAATTCAAGTAAAGAATTTAGGGTTAAGCTGTCATTTAGCCACATTCTCTTTATACACGTTTTGAAGCTACTTTATTAGACAATAGTGTGATATATCAAAACTTACAGATTTCAGGGGATGAGAGGTCTTACTAGAGGTTTGTTTCCTGAAAAATGTCTAGGTTTTTTTTGGTTCATGTACTTTGGGATGTTTTATGGTCAGGTTGGCATTTAGCCACCATCTGTTAGCATTTTTATAGTAGCTTGTGGACCATTTGTTATATTTGAATGAGATTAATAGTTGATTTCAGGGTCTCAAAGGTCGAAACACACCGTGGAACATGAGTAGTGAAATCAAAACTCAGTATCAATTTTGATTGACTATTCCAGGGTTAAATAGTCAAAAAAACACTTTGAAATAGTGATTTAAAGGTAGCCTGTATATCGTTTATGATACAATTGTGCAGATTTTAAACAATATTAGCGTATTTCAAGTCGAAATATATCAGCAGCCTAAAAATTTCAGACACGGTTCAGTGTTCATCCATAATTCAAGTAAAGAATTTAGGGTTAAGCTGTCATTTAGCCACATTGTCGGTATACTCGTTTTCAAGCTACATTATTAGAGAATAAAGTTCGTAATTCAAACTTTCATTTTTCAGGGGATAAGAGCTCTAACTAGGTGCGTGTTCCCTTAAAAATCTTAAGAATATATTTTGTTCATGTTCTTCGGGATATATTTTTATAAAAATTTGCGTTAACTTATTAATCAAAAGTTTTTTATATTATTATTATTATTAAATAATAATCATTAATTAACAAATAAGAGTTAACCACTATTATAAAAAATAACCTTCTTAATTTAGTCGGATTTTAGGCTGCTACATTTTGGCTGCCAAGTTCACACCGGTTCCATCCACGGACTCCTTGCGATGGCTATAATGTCGTCCGTCCATCGTCCTCCCTACAATTCGCTTGCTTGTTCGTGGTCGCCATTCCAGAACCTTTGTTCCCCAGCGGTTGTCGGCTCTGCGAACTATACGGCCTGCCCATTGTCATAGGCAATGATAGTTAATAAAGGCAATCAATTTAATGGTGTCTGTAAGTTTGTCTACAGAATCGATTTAAGCGCAGTTTTGTTGGATAACTTAGGATTTGACTTAAATTTGGTGTGATTTGTATTTCAATCTGATAAGTAGAAACCGATCAATCGATAAAAACTATTTGACGTGTGAACGTAATTTGTAATATTATATTTTAAGATACTTTTAGTCGTGGAATGACACATAGGATAGTTTAATTGCAGAAAAGTGTCCGAGCGGGCAAAGCCGCGGGGCCCAGGTAGTATTAAAATAGACTTCTAAATTTTGAAGTATATTTTGTTGATAAGTAACATTTTTTTAATTATTTAATCATATTGCGATAAAATTATTGAAAATAAAATTCAATGTAATTTTATGATATTTAGATCAACCCTAAGACTTGTAACAAACAATAAACGACAAAGAGGCATTAGTTAGATCTTACCTTTATCGACAGTCAATATTTATTGTTTACTAGCTTTCGCCCGTGACTTCGTCTGCGCGGACTACAGTTTATGGTAAAAACAAGCATCATATGTTCTTTTAAGATAATAAAAACCAATGCAAAAGTTTAGCACCAACGATCTTGATGATTTTTGACAAACTTGTTATTATTTCATTTCCATGGCATGGTATGTCTACTTAGGTCAGACGATCTAACTGACGATCCAACTTTAACAAAGAGGTCAACCAGCGAATCCAACTCGGATGGGCAGCGTTCGGGAAATTATGCCATATCTTCTCGTCGCAGATACCGCAGAGCCTCAAGACGAAAGTTTATAATCAGTGCGTGTTGCCAGTGATGACATACGGTACTGAGACGTGGTCGCTAACTATTGGTCTCATAGATAAACTCAAAGTCACGCAGCGTGCAATGGAGAGGCTATGCTTGGAGTTTCACTACGTGATTAGATCCGTATCTGAGGAAATCCGTATAAGAACCAAGATTATCGACATAGCTCTCAGAATTTGCAAGTTGAAGTGGCAATGGGCAGGCCATATAGTTCGCAGAGTCGACAACTACTGGGGAATAAATGTTCTGGAATGGCGACCACGAACAAGCAAGCGATGTGTACCCCCCCACACGATGGACGGACTATATTGTAGCCATCGCAGGGAGTCGGTGGATGGAGGCGGCACAAGACCGTTCGACGTGGCGCTCTTTGGGGGAGGCCTATGTTCAGCAGTGGACTGCTAAAGGCTGAAATGATGATGATGATGAACTTGAAGCTGGTCTCATAAAAATTTGGTGAAGATCTGATGAGGATCTTCGGATGGTGAGCAGTAAAATCCTCAAAATGCAGTAAATTGCTCACTTTTAGGTTTCTACCAGTGGAATCAGCCCTTTACCTATTATGTAGGGATTGACGGAGTATCGTGTTTATATATTAATGTTAGTTTTATAATAATGAAACTAGATGGCGCTACTGTGCACCGCTAACATAGGTGTTCAACACTTGTAAATAAAAACCTGACTGGCATCATAGAGTATTATGGCAGCCGTAGAGAGAGTATAGTCTGTCTACGCTGGCAGCTCTATATCAAAGAGTAAACAAATACTATTATATGTGTCATGGTGTCAAAGAGAAAAATAATATGACGTCCAAAGAGTATAGTAATATAGGGGGGAATGACGTCTTTCTTTAGAAAAATATTTTTCGTATCAAAATAACTAAATTATTCTTACTCCAGTTTGTATTTAATTCCAATTTTAATATGATGTAGTTAAATTATTTGTATACAAAAAATAAGCAAAAAAACAATGAATCCGGAGGTAAGTAATTTATTTAGTTTTTCTTTTCCCTCGATTTTAACAACATGTTATGCGTAATGTAACTAATTTAAGTAGGTATGTTTGCCGTGGCTCCCTAAAGGGAAGACAAGTCCTAACAATTTCAAGCCCAAGATTACGCTCTCTGTAGAAAAGATACTTTAATGCTACTACTTGCTGTAAACCAGACAGCACACCAGTATATTATGTTATTATAGGCTAGTAGGTACCTACTAGCCAATGCGTATGATGCGCCCCGCGGCTTTGCACGCAATCAAATTTTGCCAACCCCTCCCCCCCCTCCCCCGTACCCGCTCCCTCTTCTCCCCCCCCCCCCCCTCTCCCTCTTACAACCCTCCACTTCCCCCTTTCCTCTCCAACGGCGGCGAACGTGATCGTGGGGCGTGCGCGGTATAAATTCACGGGTTTTTTAGCGTGGAGCCCTAATTTTTCTGAAACAAAAGTATCGTAAGGTACTCCTTATAACACCAGCTATCTGCCAGTATAAGTCTAGTCAAAATCGGTCCTGAAGTTCCGGAGATTAGTCGGAACAAACAGACAGAAAGACAAATTTTTAGTACTGGCTTAGTAGATTCTACTATGCCTCTGGTGAAATAGTTTGTCAGGCCGCCCAAAGGACAAAACGAACGACTGACGAATGACACGACGACTAAGTATCTGTCGGCTTAACGTGCCTTCCGAAACAAGAAGCGATAGCAAATCGCACATCACACGTAACTTAAAGTCATCGGTACGGGGACGAGAATCGAACCCGGTGTCATTGTGCAGCAAAGGGTTCATATTACCGCTCGACCACCATCTCTTTACAATGACCAGTGCGCGATGGCAGTATGTATGTCTATTCTAGCTGCGCCCGCGGTTTCACCTGCGGGAGTAATGACGACGATGATGAAAAGTATCCTATGTTGTTATTCCAGGGTATAAGCTTATTAATCTTCATTCCAAATTTCATCAAAATCCGTTCAGCCATTTGAGCGTGAAGGATGATGATGATGATGGTGATAAAAATTATCCCATGTGTTATTCCAGGGTATAAGCTATTTCGATTCCAAATAACATCAAAATCTGTTCAGGCGTTTGAGCGTGAAGGAGTAACAAACAAACAAACGTTCGCTTTTATAATAGTGTGATTAAAATGCATCCAATGTCTGGACTGCACATCTCATGTTCTTTGGGCTTGAACTAAATAGCTACTAAGTAAAGTAGGTAGGGAAAACTCCGGGTAATCGAACCAAAGTTTTGTTATGAGGTTTTTTCTGACATGTAGGTAGTTATAGTAAGCGCAGCGAAAGTAATATGTGTCTCGGAAGTTATCTGCTAGTGGCTGCGCAAACTGCTATTTTTCAGGCGCAATCCCAATGTTTGAAGGTGAAGACAGCATTGTATGACTGCCTCGCTCACTCGCTTACGTTTTTCGCATATTCCCTCTCGCTCTTACTTAATGCTATTTTATCCCCACAGCAGTACCTGCGCAATCGTCACAGAGACTAACTTCACAAACATATACATTGGCTGCGACTACAGTAGTCTTGTTAAGGATCTGACAATTTATGGCAACAGGAAAAGAAAAAACAGTTGTCCGATAGCTTCCTTCTGTATCCTGGCGGTTCAATAGTGTAACTTTGAATTCAGTAATACCGGGATCGATCCTGGGCTCCGCACAGCACCAATGACTTTTAAGTTATGTACGGTTTTCCGTCGCTCCGTGCTTTGGATACCTCCGACGTTAAGCTGTCGGTCCCGGCTGTTATTTATTAATAGCAGTCGTTAAGCCATGTCAGAGGCCCTTGGGCTGCCTGACAAACTCTGACACCAGAGGCCAGCACTACCTCACACGATAAACATCGGTGACTATAGGAAAATGTTAATTGCTGTATAGCAATCAACTAAGATCGGACTTCAATACTTACCTACCTTGCTACGCGTGTACGCGCGCACTACCACGCTTATACTACGTGTGCGAACACGTAGTATGAGCGTGGAAGTGCGCGTGGTAGTGCGCGTGGTAGTGCGCGTGGTAGTGCTTGAGGTAGCTTTTTCGCGAGCAAGGTAGTAGATAGATAGATAGATAGATAATACAAAATTTACAACAAATAGGAACAATATTATAACTAAAGTACAACGGGCGGACTTATCGCTAAAAGCGATCTCTTCCAGTCAACCTTTGGATGGAAAGAAATAATGGAGTGAGAGAGGATAACGGTGTACACAATTAAAACAAATATATATATATATATATATATATATATATATATATATATATATATATATAACAATAATATAATATATAACAATAAATAAAAATTACTAAAAATACATTAACATATACATACATGCCATTATATACAAATACACATACTATAATAAAATTAAACAAATAAAAAAATTAGATTCCAACACATAGATATCTCTAAAATTTAAGGAGCTCCGAGTTACAATGAATGAGAAAGAAAAAACTATTAACTAGCTTTTTAAATATTGCAAGTGACGGAGCCTGTCTGTAGATAGGGTACTATTACATACTTAATGTAAATCATCATCATCAGCCTATATTGTCCACTTCTGGACGTAGTCCTCTTCTAATGCACGCCGCTGAGCTCAGTCTTCAGCTCTCCCCATCCATTTTCTGCCAGCCGCTTTCCGCAGGTCGCCACTCCAGTAGAGTAATACTTATTTTGAAACTGCCACCCAAAGCAGTTTCATTTTGTTAATTAATTTCCTGCCGATGGTCGTTCAAACTAGTAACCATCTACTTAATATAAAAGCACTTGTTCCGTTCCGTTCGACTCTCCTATGTTTTTTATGAATCTAGGATCCAGAATTTGACCCGGCTTGCGACCCACAAAACCCCAAGACGATAAAATATGAAGACGTGCTCGCGGCAGCAAGAAGGATTCAAGGACTTGTCACCAGAACACCATGCACGGTAACAATGCCTGATCTGACACATTTTAGCATAACATGACTCTCTTTCTACTTACCTTACTTACTTACTTACTTACTTACTTACTTACTTCTAGTTTTAATCCGGTTCCTACATTTTAACCTATCCTCACAAAACTATAATGCACCTAGTGCCTTGAGGTTTGAATATACCTACAGTTTTAACTATGTTATAGTGTAGCATGTAGCAATTCATAATTTTGATTCAGTAAGTATTAGGTTTTTTGGAAAGTAACATTGTTTTACCTGACTACGGCGAAGCAATGGAAGGGTAATGAATTTAACAGTCGCATGTATGTATGTATGGGGACGTTCCACCATAGCGTCGCCCCTATGGGTCCGATTTTAACAAGCCAGGTATCAATCGATTCGTCTTCATTTATAGTGTCATAGGCTATTTTTGACACCTGACTAAGGCAAAGCAAAAGAAGGGTTATATGTTCAAACTAAAAACTTGGTCCGATTTTGACAAGCGAGGTATCAATCTTCATCGCAAGAGTGACATAGACTATTTTAACCCGACTGTAATCGGGTTTCAGTTTTTGAACTTATGTCTTGTACGAAAATTAAAGAACATTATCTATACTTATAATAAAGTAGTAAGTACGAAAAATCTGTACAAAAAAAATAATTTAAAAAATTGGTCTAGGTTACTTAAAATAGGCTACTGAACAAGAATATAATAAAAAAAACAATTGTGTCTCTCTGTTTGTCTATATGTTTGATCGCGCATCACTTAAAAACTACGAAAACGATTGCGATGTGGTTTTCACTGTTGGATAGCTTAGAGGTTTGACTTAAAAACTGGGGTACCTACTTGGTATCTTAATCCGATGAGTAGATGCCGAGCAATAGATAAAAAACTATTTGACGACTGAACGAATTTTGAAGAAATCTAGTATATTGTACTTTATAGTTATTATTTGTCCTGGAATAATACGTATGGGCTACTTTTAAATGAAATGACCACGCGAGCAAAGCCGCAGGCACAGCTAGTAGTGACTAAATATATACGATCGAATTCGATAAATTTAATATCTCAGCGATTCACGAGTTATCATCAATGAATGTAACTACTTGAAAAAAAAAAGTTTTTCTACTACTCCCATTCGTTAGAACAGATTGGAAACTCTATTCCATCTAGTTCTACCGTTAGTACTACCAGTAGAACTTCTTGGAAAACGTGGTCCCTAACTGTTGCAGAAAGCCCACATGTCGGAAAAACTGGGAATGAACTTATATTTCAAACAGGAGTTTCTGCAATACACAGGAAGGTAACGTATGGCTTCAACTAATACACAGGAAGGTAACGTATGGCTTCAACTAACCTATTGATAGTATATTTAATAGCTTTGTAAATTAAATTATACAAGACCATTACCTACACTGGGAAAAATTGATGGAGTTAGGAGTTTCATGTCAGGAATGTGTTAAACAGGGTCGTGTTAAAATATTAGAATGTATGGATCTCAGCGCCGTACAACTGAAAGAGAGCAGAAAATTTTAGATTCAAAACTAATCTAAAAACAACGTTTTTTTTTAGTATGCATTGTCATCGATTTGTGAGCTACCCTGAAAGTTTAGCCAGCCGGATAGCTAATCAGATAATGCTAGAAATTTGAGTTGCAAGATTCCACCCGGAACGACAGACATACAGACGGACAGACACACAAGAAAGTTACTTAAAAAATCGGGTCTATCCCACTAGTCCCATCTTGTTGTCCCTTGATGGGACAATTGCCACTATTTTGACCCAGTACTCCCATGGGACAAATTATATCAATATTTCAGACCCCACCATTAGTCCCATCGTGTTGTCCCATTACACTATTTTGACCCAGTAGTCCCATGGAACAAGATTTCGATGTTAATTGATACGCCATGTTTATTACTGTGCGCAATTATGAGGAAACTTCGCCACGCAAACGAAAAACAGATACTATTAGAAATATATTTTATACAAAATTCTCAAATGAAATTCATAAAAGGCATCATCACAGTGGGACACTTTTTAGAAAAAAATTTGATTAAAAATGTGTAAACAATTCATTCAGTTTTTGAGTTTAACTATATTCCAGAAAAATATAAGTTTTTGGAACATGAACTCACTTGACCAATTGATATTTCATTTCAATTGGTCAAGTGAGATGAAAATAAAATTAAATGTTGTGGTGACTTTTCCTATAGGACTTCTGGGTCAAAGTATAACGGGACAATACGATGGGACTAGTGGATCCGAAATATTGATGTCACAGGTACCATGCGACTACTGAGTCAAAATAGTGGCAGTTGTCCCATCACGGGACAACATGATGGGACTAGTGGGATAGACCCAAAAAAAACGAGATTAAAACTGGTAAAAATCAGTTTTCCAAGTGAAACCAGAGAGTAGATACTTTTAATTTCATGATACGTAGTGCTTTATTAGGTTTGTAGAAAACCTAATAAATAATGCTATCTAAATGTAATAACAACATATATTTCATTGAATTTCAATTCTTCAGTAAGCAATAACAAAAATGTTCCCCTACCTTAGTTTATGAATCACGTTTGATCTGATCAATAAATTCAACATTTCTCCAACAGCTTCAAGGAGCGCGGAGTTCGAAACACATTATTGGCCATGACCGATGAACAAAGAAAAAATGGCGTCGTCTCGGCCTCAATTGGTAACCACGGCATGGCCATGGCCTACCACTCTGGGCTGATGGGCGTGCCTTGCATCATCGTCATTCCGACGCACGTAGTTATGATCAAAGTGGCCCAGATCGAAGGATTCGGCGCTAAGGCCGTACTTTACGGGACTAACTTAGCTGAGAGTAAACGACACGCTATTAGCCTTTGTAAAGAAAAAAAAATGTTGTACGTTAATGGGTAAGTAACTTTAATATATACCCCCTTTGGCCCGCCACCGTTTATTTTCTTAATTGTTGTGACGAAAACCGTAATTATAACTAGCTTAATAGCTAAAAAAACACTAAAAAACCTGCCGTGCCAAAAAAAGAGCTTTTGCCAATAAATTGTATACTGTTGGAAAGGGCTTATCAATACCTTCAATTTGATACCAATATTGTAAATTTCAAAGAAAAAAATATTTTTTGAGTTTGAATATGGTGCCATACTGCATCCATTTAGAATGTTTTCAAAAAAAAATATAGCCTATGTTACTCGGGAGGATGTAAGGATTCTTACGATACCCCATACATCTAAATTTGTTCAGGCATTTAAAAGTTATGGTGCAATAAAGAAACTCACATACAAATATACAAACATATATGAATTCTAAAAACATAACATATTTTTTTGGCAGTCGTGTAAAAAGACGCGCGACCCAGTCCGCTTTTCCCTGAAAATACGTAATTTTCCTTAGGGTCGCGTAACGACACTATCTTCATTCCATCCCCATGGCACCACCAATAAGACTGTTGTGCCAAAAAAGTTTTTATTGGCACAACAAATAAAATATACAAAAATATAATTAGTACAGAGTAATACAAATTAACATGCATATTATGTCATGAGGAATCACTATTCCCAGTGACACCCGACTATGATGTAACATAACTGTTCACTGTTGCCCAACTTCATCCATGTGAAAAGTGTACAAGATGATACTCTGAAAGCCTATGAATATCTCAGGTCTATCTCTATGTTTTAATTTTTGATATTTTTTTCTGCTAATTACATTCGTCGTAGGGAAGTATGTTAGTATTTTAGAAATTTGGCGGTGCGCTTTTGGTTTGGTAAATACATGTATATGTTATATTACCTGTTTTTAAATATTATATTTTTAGTAAAAGCTGAATACAGTAGTCGCAGCGGAAGTATGTGTCTCGGAAGTTGTCTGCTAGTCGCTGCGCAACATGCTATTTTTCAGGCGCAATCCCAATGTTGAAGGTGAACACAGCATTGTATAACTGCCTCGCTCACTCGCTTACGTTTTTCGCATATTCTAATTTCTATCTCGCTCTTACTTTATGCTGTTTTATCCCCACAGCAGTACCTGCGCAATCGTTCACAGAGCTTAACTTCACAAACATTAGCTGCGACTACTGTATGTTATTATTTAGCGTTTTGTATTTCCCAATTAACAACAACAATAACCAACAAGAGATCGTGGATCACAAAATCCACACCAATATATAAAAGTGAAACGTTGTCTATTTGTTTGTTTGTTTGGGGAGCTTTCGCGCGATAACGGCTGGACGGAAGTTGATGAAACTTGGAATGGAGATAGCTTATACCCTGGAATAAAATAGGATACTTTTTATCCCGTAAAATTGTAAGTTTTCACGGGAAAATAGGAAAAACTGAAAAAATGTTGATTACTCGCTGTAAGAAACGGTTGCCATGGAAACGAAATCTACTTTTGCAATGGTTTTTAATATTTTAGAAGAACATAGGATACTGTTTTTCGCGATAAACAGAAGTCCGCGCGGACAAAGTCGCGGGCGGGATAGCTAGTAAAAATAAAATATATCAATAATAAATATAATTATTTTTTGACAAAAACGTGAACAACCGACTTCAAACGCTCGTACTTCGCGAAGGCTCGAACCAAATTTTTCTTATTATTGGAACTGGTTAAAAAACTGCTAAACCGATGTTCATAAAGTTTCTATGGGACCAATCTGAAAGTATATCCATGCAAAAAAATAAAATCGAAATCGGTTCACAAATCACGGAGTTCTGAGGTAACAAACATTTAAAAAAAACATACGGTTCGAATTGAAAACCTACTCCTTTTTTGAAGTCGGTTAAAAAGTATCACGGGGGATAGAGATTCCCCGTGACACACCTGGCGGTGCCTTTTTGGCGGTGCCATGGAAAATTAATTTAAACCTTTAGATTTAAAGCGATAATACGACTGTTCGCGGAACCCCTCGCGTTTCCGTGATAAGGTGATTTGCGCGATGTTACGCTAACATAAATATATTCATAAACGATTTTCTTTCAGATACGACCATCCAAACATCGTAGAAGGACAAGGCACAGTAGCGATAGAGGTCGTAGAACAAGTGCCTGATCTTGACGCCATTTTGTGCCCCTGCGGCGGTGGAAGTCTGCTGGCTGGCGTTTGTGCTGCCATGAAGCACCTTAAACCTGACGTGGAAATCTATGTAAGAGGGGACTCGTAAAAAAAATGATTTTTAAAGATATGGTATATGTTTTGACACAGACTGTAAAACATTGGATAATATGATTCACCGTGTCATAAAAAAAGTTTATATGTTTAAAAAAGCGAATCGAGCATCAAAATACGGGTTTTTATTACCCCATTGACTGGCAAAAAATTGTAGAACCTGTTATGATTTGCCTCCATACAATTGTATCTGTGCGAGCTAACTCATACTTAGTAGGCATGAGAAGAACCGTCTAATGCAGTGTAAATTACGACAAGAACCAGCCTACGCCTGTGATATCTGACCGAAATCCAGCACTTTTCGTTACTAACTGCTTTAAAGTTTATACCATACAGACCACATTATTAAAGATTTAATCTTTTTATTTGTAGATGGCAAATTTGTCCAAATAAATAATTAATAATTAATTTCTAATTTGGCCAAATTATTTAGAATGTATGGCTCATTTTTCATGTACTTAATTTCATTTAAATGTGTATTTTTATTTTTCATATTTTTTTTAAAATGACAAATTTATGACGACGTAAACTTTTTCCTGCTGGTCCAATTCATCGGAGGATCCTCGAATTCTCATAGTCCGACTCAGGTCCGCTCGATCGGACGATGACAACTTTTTTCCTGCTGGTCCGATTCATTGGACGAGGAGGATTCTCGTATTCTCATAGGCCGACTCAGATCCAATTCATCGGATGAGGAGGAATCCTTTATATATATATATTCGGTTGTTTCCGAATCATGGATGTAATATTTGTATCTATGTATGTTTATCCGTTATATAGTGACCATAGTACATGGTATCCTAGTTTAGGACTAGGTCATAATCATCAGTCTATATCTGTCCACTGCTGGATGTAGGCCTCTTCTAATGCACGACACTGAGTTCAGTCTTCAGCTCCCCTCATCCATTCTCTTTCAGCCGCTTTTTGCAGATCGTCACTCCACCTGGCCACAGGTACACTCCTACACTACTTTTGCCTAGACGTGGTCTCCACTCGAAAACTCGTCTACCCCAACGGTTATCGGTTCTTCTGGAAATGTGACGAGCTTTATCCTAAGAGCTATGTCAGTCACCTTGGTCCTCCGTCTGATATCTTCATTACGAATCTTGTCCTTCAGAGAAACTCCAAGCATAGCACTCTCTATAGCTCGCTGAGCGATCTTAAAATTGTGGACTAGCTTAACCATGAGTGTCCACGTTTCATTTCCGTAGGCTGACTGGTAGGAATCACTGATTGAAGACTTTTGTCTTCAGGTACTGTGGTATGTACGAGGAGAAGACCTGACGAAGCTTGCCGAATACTGCCCAACCCAGCTGAATTCTTCTGTTTGCTTCCTTCTCAAAGTTGTTCTTACCTAATTGCATTATTTGTCCAAGGTAAACATATTGTTGGACAACTTAAGAGGTACAATAACAATAAGTAATAAGTTCCGGTTCAATAAGATTGCTGAACATTATCTTGGGATTATCTATGTTCATTCCGAGACCAATGTGTCGAGAAGCATCATCTAGGTTGGTCATCATACTTTGAAAGTCTTGCAGCGACTCCGCCATTAGGACGATATCATCGGCAAATCTTAAGTGTGAGATATTCTCGCCATTGATATTAATGCCCATTCCTTTCCAATCCAGCGTCTTAAACATATCTTCCAGAGTAGTGTTGTTGTTACAGTGGTATGAGTCCCATACAATCTACCTCAATAGAGGTGTGCAATAATTACATGTCTAGCATGAATGTTATAATATAGTCACAGTGTCGGGGCTTTGCCAAGTCCACTTTCTCTGAGGTTGCTTTTTAAAGAATGAATTCATCAAAAAGAACTCCTCTTATTCCAAAAAGTTAACTAGCGTTTGCCCAAAGTAATGTGATTCCAGTCTTCATATCAGTGTGGACCTATTTCCGATTCACTGCAAGTCTGTACTCGCACTTTAGGCGTTAAAGTCTTCAATGATAACGCTGTAGCCCTTGAATTGTTATGTAGGGCTGAAGATATGTCGTCAAACATATGGTTTCGCAGAGACTTGTCAAATACTTGATTGGTCAAATCTGATACAAGTCAAAGACTTAATTTGTCAAATTAGAAACTGGTCAAAGCCTAATATAGTAAAATAATTGAACCGCCAAATTTATAAAACGTAAAATCCTTAGCTCGTCAAATTAGCTTTTAGTCAATCACGCTTTGTACAGTACAGGAGAAATGAAAACTATAGGAAAAAATATGTAAGCAAAAATGTCTTCTTCTTCTTCTTCTTATTCAAAGCCTTTATAAAATTGAAACTTAAAATAACACAACTTGCCTTATATAACATAATATTAGTAAAATTTAAATCCAACTAATATTATAAATGCGAAAGTGAGTTTATTTGTTTGTTACGCTTTCACGCATTAACTACTAAACCGATCATCATGAAATTTTGCTTACAGGTCTGGGATATAGAAAAGGACAAAGGTCATCTAACATCCCGATTTAGGAAAAAACAAACAACAAAATTTATTCTGTATGGGATTTGCCACTTACAAACAATAATTACAGGTCAGAGTGACAGGTGTCAAAGTGACAGGTGTCAAAGTGACCGGTGTCAAAGTGACAGGTGTCAAAGTGACAGGTGTCAAAGTGACAGGTGTCAAAGTGACAGGTGTCAAAGTGACAGGTGTCAAAGTGACAGGTGTCAAAGTGACAGGTGTCAAAGTGACAGGTGTCAAAGTGACAGGTGTCAAAGTGACAGGTGTCAAAGTGACAGGTGTCAAAGTGACAGGTGTCAAAGTGACAGGTGTCAAAGTGACAGGTGTCAAAGTGACAGGTGTCAAAGTGACAGGTGTCAAGGCGACAGATGTCAAAGTGACTGGTGTTAAAGTGTCAGGTGTCAAAGTGACAGGTGTCAAAGTGATAGGTGTCTAAGTGAAAGGAGTCAACACTAGGGGTGCAATAAAGAGGGATATTTTGAAAATTAATTCCTAATTGTGTGACGGGGTGGCAAACTTTGTACTCGGGCGAAGCTGCGAGGCGCAGTTAGTAACAAAATATTATTAACTGGTAACTATAGAACAAAATTAAATATTTTATACAAAAATTACTTATTCTTCAAAGCCTTAAAAAAATACATGTAATAAAAGCTGTCTCAGATAAATGACCACACAGGTATTTAGATGTAGGTTATTCTGTCTTTGGAAATTACGGATGTAGGTTGTGTCCGATTGTGCAATGACTTGACGAATCACGCATTTAACGAATTAAGAGGTTTGACGAATAACCGTTATGATGAATAGCAAAATTGACAAATTAAGCTTTTGACTTGTGTAGCATTTGACCATCAAAGTATTTGACAAGTCTCTGCGACACCAAACATATCTTCTACCCCATCATTCGAGTGTGCCGAGGTCGGAGCTAAAACCTGTACGACCTTAAGGCCATACCTATCGGTCAGCTTAATAATCAGGTACGCTACCCTGGTCGACACACTGGATATCTGGATATTTCTACAACATTATCAATGAGGACCTTTTTGACGAGGAACCCCACGCCACCCTGAAACTGCTTATTGCTCTCTCGGAAGTAGAACAGGTGGCCCGATTCCAGGGTCCTGTGTCCTGCCCTAGAATAACCAACCCTAGAATATGCCAACTGATATATGAATATGCTTTCCATCAGGTGAGATCGTGGTCGAACTATTGCCTAGAGAGTAAAAAAAACATTGATCTTTATGAGCTCCGTCTCGAGTTGCGCCATGTGTTCGTCAAGCTTTATCGTTCGTCCGTTGTTCGTAGCCAGGGTAATTTGTTTTTGTTTTGCTCTGCCATTGCCGTGACCGCCACCTTGGTCAGGACTAGAAGGGCGACCGGGAACTGGGGGCCATTTATTTTTGTGCCGTTTATGAGGAGGTTTTGCCCATAATCGTCACGCTGGGCATGCGGGATGGCGATCGCAGGGCGTAGCTTCTCGCACCGGTGACGCTGCTGCCCGTCACCGGCCTGTGTCATTTGGCAACCCTTGTTTTTGAGATGGATATACCGCCCTCCGTCAGTCGCCAGTGCCTCGTTCACTATCCAGCAGGATGACCGCGTTCAGGTAAGGTTGGCTTGGAGCGGTGAGATCGTTTTTCGCTCCTACACATCCCCTAAGGGCTAGGTAATTGTTGAGATTTTTTCCAAATATATTTTATTATTGCCGAGCGAGCGCGAAGCGCGAGCGAAGCATCTCCGTTTCAGCTTCGGCAAAAAAATATTCGTATGTCCGGATGTCTGTCCGGATGTTTGTCCGGCTCCAAGGATTTTCCTCTACAGGTCGCATTTCTCAACCAATCTAGACGAAACTTTGTATACATAATAAGAGATTTTTTATAATTATTCAATCGTCGGGGATTTTGATTAAGGAGGTACTTCCCCCAAAAAAGGGTAAAAAGGAGGCTACTGAATATCTCCGCCTTATTAAATTTCCAGATTTCAATGGGTTTGTTTTATTTGAAAGATAGTAACTTTAAATTAGTCTCATAAAAATTTGGTGAAGATCTAATGAGGATCTTCGGCGTGATGAGCAGAATAGCTCCTCAAAATGCAGTAAATTTCTAACATTTAGGTTTCTTCCAGTTGAATCAGCCCTTTACCTACTAGGTAGGGATTGATGGAGCACCTTGGTTATTAATGTTAGTTGTACAATAAGGTAACTAGATGGCGCTACTGTACATCGCTAGATTGTTGGCAAAATAGTTTGTACGCGCGAGTTCTACAGCTCACAGAGACACAAGTATATATGTTTATAAATATCATAAAAGTTTATTTTACCTTCCGACATCTGAAACAAACGTAATAAACTCACATCTGCCTGTGTTTTAAGTGGTCCTGTACATCATACTACTACTACTACTACTACTACTGGTGTAACGATTATTTTTAGGAACTTTAATATATACCTATATATAAAAAACATCAAAACCAAAATGCATTTTTGCGTTCAGCAATTAATAATATTAGCATTTACAATGAAATCTCGAGTTTTTCGATTTTGATAGGATCAACAGTTGGGTCTTAAAATGAACTTGCGTAAGACGAACATCATGTCAAATGCCTATGTCGTACCCATGCCGGTTTATGTTGGGAACGACATTATCGAAGGTGTTGATCACTATGTCTACTTAGGTCAGACGATCCAACTGGGTCGATCCACCTTCGACAAAGAGGTCAACCGACGAATCCAACTCGGATGGGCAGCGTTCGGGAAATTACGCCATATCTTCTCGTCGCAGATACCGCAGAGCCTTAAGACGAAAGTTTATAATCAGTGCGTGTTGCCAGTGATAACATACGGCACTGAGACGTGATCGCTAACTATTGGTCTCATACACAAGCTCAGAGTTGCGCAGCGTGCAATGGAGAGAACTATGCTCGGTATTTCACTACGTGATAGAATCTGAAATGAGGAAATCCGTAGAAGAACCAAGGATACCGACATAGCTTTCAGAGTTTGCAAGTTGAAGTGGCAATGGGCAGGCCATATAGGTCGCAGAACCGTCAATCGCTAGGGAATAAAGGTTCTCGAATGGCGACAACGAACAAGCAAGCGAAGTGTGGGGAGAACCCCTCAACACGATGGACCAACGGCATTGTAGCCATTGCAGGAAGTCGTTGGATGCAGGTGGCACAAGATCGCTCGTCATGGCACTCTTTGGAGGAGGCCTATGTTCAACAGTGGACTTCGAAAGGCTGAAATGACGATGATGAATGATGAGATAATATAGATTCGACTCTACCTTATTAAGTTTTTAAATAATAATAATAATAAAATGCTTTCAATAAACTCCTATTTCAAATTGGCGGACCAATGAAATTCACGCCGTCAGAGCGATCGGATGACTTGTTCCAAAAAAATATATAGGTAGTTCGATTGTCTAATCGGACCAATAGGAAAAAAGTTCACGTCGTCCAATCGAGTGGACTATAAGCTGTCGGACCACGTGTTCAGACGTTTTAAAGTTGAAAATTACTGGTTCAAAACGTGCAAAATTTTCTGAAAAAAAAGTGCTAAAGAATTCTACTACCTACTGTATTAGTTTCTTGTTTATAAGGTGCCAACCTAAAAATCAAAGCCATACACCCTACGCCAACATATTTTAGTTTCACACTTTGTCTTTTTAGTATTAGGACTAAACTTGTAGCCGGCATCCTCCATAGATACCAAGTACGAGTTCATTGTTCAGTCAATGGGTTCCGTAGGTACTTATTTAATATAATGGAATAAAATGGGCTTTGTTTTTGGCGTCCCATAATGCAGAGGCCCTGGGCAGTGTCACGCGCTATTAGCTGGTAAAATATCTTACGGTGTACTGAAACTATTGATATTATTGAGTAATCTACTGCAGCTTTTTCCGCTGTTCATCTTATTTTGTTGTTTTAGGGCTGCGAGACTGACAGAACCGCCAGCATGGTAGAATCCCTCAAGAAGAACGAGCGCACCCACATAGATATTGAGGGGACGATGTGTGACGGCCTGGCTGTCAACATGGTCGGTGTTAACACATTCCATACCGTCAAAGGACTAGTGGACAAAATGGTAAATAAATACAATTTAACTTTTTTTTTGTAACTAGTGACTCGCCCCGTTATTGCACGGGTAAGCGCTGACTTCGTAGCACGATGCCTACTGTCGCACTTAGTTGACTTTTAAATATGTTTAAGTAATCGGTAGCACAATGCCAACAGTTTGAAACCACCATACATAAGGTCGCACCATGCCCACTTGTCGCAGTTACATCGCAGTTAGCCAACTTCATAAATAAAACATCGAATTTAGCGATAGCGTCATGCCTATTTTAATACAGATTTATATAACGGTCTTAATATAGTCAAAGTTCAAAGTTACTATGTGTTATCCTACTATCCTATCGTACTAATCTACGAATAACTTATTACTTATTCGTAGGTACTAATATTATAAATGCGAAAATGAGTATGTTTGTTTGTTTGTTACGCTTTCATCCCTAACTACTCAACCGAACATCATTAAATTTTTTGCACACGATGTCAGGGGTCCAAAAATGACAAACCTACAAATAATAATAAGTACAGAAATGTAAATCCAGCTCGAAAATGGTACCTCGGCGGCCGTCCCCACCGTTAAGCGGGAGCCCGGCGCGGGCACCAGGCGCTGCCCGTCGCGACCAACCGCGCCGTGATCAGTCGCGGATAAATAGCCCATCGCGTAGTATCGTAGAGTAATATCGACAGACAATCAGCCCATATGTTACGTCTCGATTGTTGTCTGGAGAATTCGTATCAAAGTTTACTAAATTGAAAGAAGATAAGACGAGATTTTTCGAGTATTTTAAAATGACAACGACTTCATCGAATTATTTAACTAATTATTTTACTAGAAACATATTTGAATCGTAGAAAGTAAAAAGGGTATCAGTTATAATCGCGCACAGACGACTAAGATACTATAATATTTTATCTTAAGATAAAATATTGCTCGCCATGAAATTTATATGAACCATCACAAACGGCGAAGATAATATATATTTGCATCTTACAGTATCTTAAGATATCGAGCGATATGGAATTTTTTAAAAGATGTCATCTTAAAATACGAAATATATCGTAAAAGATACAACATATATATATATATATATATATATTGAAGTATAGATAAGACCAAGATCATGTTTAACGATCTTATTTACCCGGAACTGATTGCAGTCCGGGTACATCTTGAAGTTGTCCAACAATATGTTTACCTTGCAACAACTTTGAGAAGAAAACAAAAGTCTTCAATCAGTGCGTCATACCAGTTATGACCTACAGAGCCGAAACTAGGACAATCACGGTCAAACTAGTCACAAATTTAAGGCAGCTCAGCTCATAGAGAGAGCTATGCTTGGAGTTTCTCTGAAGGACAAGATTGGTAATGAAGATATCCGACGGAGAACCAAGGTTACATAGCAAAGCTCTAAGGATAAGCAAGCTAAAGTGGTGGTGGTCACATTTTCCGAAGAACCGATAACCGTTGGGGTAGATGAGTACTCGAGTGGAGACCACGTTTAGGACACAACATAATGTAGGACGCCTTGTGGCCAGGTGGAGTGGAGGTGGAGGATGCGAAAAGCGGCTGAAAGAAAACGGATGAGGAGAGCTGAAGACTCAGTGAGCTCAGTGAAGTGCAATAGGAGAGGACACGTCTAGCAGTGGACTAATATTGGCTGATGATGATGAAACACGGATGTTTAGCTTAAATAAAAGAATTTTGTAAATGGGTTGTAATTTGTAATTTAATAAAACACTTTTGGGGACAATGAAAAGGTAAGTGGATAAGTTATCCCAAAAACAAAAGTCAACATCCAAATGTTAAAGGAACAACACCTGGTCCTAGGCACCAGTTCAGTTTCGTTCAGATGATCACAACTTTACACATTTAAAAGTTTACTAGTTTTTAGATATGGCAACATATTTTTTTTCGAATAATTGGTTAACCCCCCTTGATCACTAACTTGGGTAACATTTCTAAAATTTTATGAATTCTGTTTAGTTGCGCATTATAATGTGCTATGTAAAATATTTTTAATTGATTAATCCCAATTAATTAATTAATTAATTTAAATTAATTAATTAATTAATCCCATTGAGATTAATACCAATTAGTTGCGCATTATAATGTGCTATGTAAACTATTTTTAATTGATTATTACGGTGTAATCATAAAATTGATGTCAATCTAATTTTGATCAGCAAATATTGAAATTTTATTAATAAACTACAGGGACTATTATGTTGTACTATATGTTTGCAAACTATTTAAAAAAATGTGCATCCTTTATCCGGATTTAAAATGGTACAGCACATGCAAGAACTTTTTTATTTAATCGTTAACTTAGACATTGCAGAAGGGTTTGTTTTTCTTAATTCACGCTTGGAAATAATGTGACAAATTTTTATTCCTTTTTTAATTTATGTACCAATATTCTACACCTTCAATAAACTCTTTCTTATCTTATGTTGTATTTTTGCATTATCAAAACATTGGTAATTTAGAAAAATTCATATTGTTCTGGCTCAATCGTAATTATTTTATTCTTTTTAGTGATTATTTACAAAAGAACATTTGTAATATGAAGACTATTTTTTTTTTTGGAAAAGTATTTTTATTTCTTGGTTTTGAGTGACCTAAGCAAACATCGGAAGAAATAAAATTATGCCAAAGAAAATAGTTAAACTCACTTTATACTCGACGTTAGTAAATTAAAACCAAGGATGAACCTACATATTATAAAGCAACTGAATCAGTTTTTACGAAAACTAGCTATGATTTCACTGGAATGGAACTATTTAAAAAAATGGTTACACATCATGTAGATATAAGAAAACATAAACACAATAATGGATTTATAAGTTTTAAATACTAGTCTATAAAAACTTTTTTAAAACAATATTTTACGAGATACCACACCAGTACCACTAAGACATAAGCTTAAACTCGAAGGGGTTTCATCATTTTGTTGCGGAGTTCCTATGACTACCTTCCGGCTCCATCATCAGACCAGCTCAACAGATAATATTGTATTGTCATCAGAGCTACACCCGTGTGCAAAACTTCAGCTTCATTGGACGTCGTTAATTGACTTGCAAACTTGTCCAAAGCTTAATAACCCAGTGTATTGAATAAAAGCTTGCAAAAAGCTACTTAACCAATTTATACAGTATGTCCTCTTTTCTCAAGTAAAAATAATCATCTAGTTCAGAAATCCCGAAGATATGAGAAAACATAAAAAAATAAAACAAATAGATTTTCTAATAAATAAACTATATAACCAATTTTGATGAAGTTTATATGAGACTACACTGAAATTCTACCCTAATGAATAAAATCTTGTAGATTAAAGGTAATATAAACACAATTTACGAAAAAATATATTTAATTTCAATAAACTACTTAACCAATTTTGATGCAATTTATATGAGACCACCTCGAGAGTATATACATTCAAACAAAAAAGAATTTTCAAAATCGGTCCGCAATTGACGGAGAAATTGGAGAACATACACAATAAAAAACATACAATTGAACATAACTATAACTTATAACCTTTTGCGAAGTCGATTACAAATTTAAAAGCTGACGATAGTCAGTTGCGGTACGGGACGGGTCGGAAAAGTAGCTGGCGATTTGAATCTTGCGTTTTGTCAGTGCGTGACCAAAACAACGCGCAACGTTTGATTTTGAAAAATATTATTGTCGTTAAGGACGATTTTGTGTAAGCAAATTAATCATAAAGTGTTATAAAGGGTCTGATTTTACAATATATGCGAACAGTGTGTTCAGGGCGTTCGTGCCTTTTTCTTATGCGGTAGGTCCGCATTATCGGGATTTAAAGTTTTACTGTGTAATAGAATATGGCAGAATATTATGCGGTCAGTGACTCCGTGTTTGTTAAATAGTAAGTACGACTTTAGAATACTAAGCAGACTGTGTGTAAAATACGAGAATACTTTCGAATAATATGGGGACAGTGTGTAAATTAGGATGACATTTTAGTATGCGGTAGGTCCGCAGAATCGAGATTTTAAGTCCTTTAAAGTGTGTATAGTGTGAAATAGGAATATTATGCAGTCAGTGTGTAACATAATACAACTTTAGAATACTATGCGGACAGTGTGTAAAAGAGTTCTTTCGAATAATATCCCCATATTATTAGTATTTTTAGAGTGTTTATGCCTTCCTAAGCGGACCTCCAGTAGGTCCTTAGTAGGTTGGGGTTTTAGTAAAAATGCTGTAATATTATAATGACGGTCTTGTGTAATGAAATTCATTAGTTTGTGAACGAGGCATGTCTTTCGATTATTATGCGGGCAGTGTATAACTATGAATTTTGAATATTATGCGGACAGTGTGTAAAAGAGTATGACTTTTGATTATTATGCGGTCTATGTGTAAATGAGTATGGCTTATGAATATTATGTGGGCATTGTGTAAAAGAGTATAACTTTTGATTATTATGTGGTCTGTGTGTAAATGAGTATGGCTTATGAATATTATGCGGGCATTGTGTAAAAGAGTATGACTTTAGAATATTATGTAGACTTGTGTGAAGAGCGTTCGTGCCTTCTTATTATGCGGTCGGACCGCATAATCGGGGTTTTAGTATGAAAGTTCACCATTTAATATCTCTGTTCTTTTCAAGTGTATAGAAATTCTGACCAGAGAATCGTGTTGGACAGAGATAGGTTACTTTTCGTATGGTATTAACACTTCGCTAAAGCAATGGGAAAGGTAGGCCCGCATAACCTGGATTTTTGTAAAGGTCCGCGTATTATTAAAGCCGCGAACAAAGGGTGTGTGTGTGTGTGTGTGTATGTATGTGGCATCGTAGCTCCCAAACAAATAGATCGATTTTGATGCGGTTTTTTCTGTTCGAAAGTTGATATGGTCGAGATGGTTCTTAAATATATGGGAAGAGGGAAGGGGGAGGGGGGAGGTGAGAAAGAAAAGGGGGGTGAAAAACGTAGGTTTTTTTATGTTTGAAAGCTGGGGTAAACAAGATGATTCATAGCTATAATTGGAGGATAGAGGGGAGGCGGGAGCAGCTTTTGAAGGAATGGACCGATTTAGCTGCGGTTTTTTATGTTTGAAAGCTGAGGTAAACGATGTGGCCGGAGCCTCCCCGAGGGTGTCTACCAGCTCAAAGGAACTCCTTGCTCACAATAATTTATAACAGGTGTAGAAGAAACTTAGTGGTGCGAGCCTTCGTTTTTCAACGGGCAGCGGAGGCTTCGTAGCTGCAAGTCTTCATACGTACACCTGCGCACCGCACCTACAAGGCGTATATTCTGTCTACTGAATTCTATTTATATACGTTTCCTTCAGCTATATTCAGCAAACTTAGGTTTTGAAATGAAATATATTTAGGTAGGTATATATTACGTGTGTATACCGTTTTTTTTAAAGTTAGGTCAAAAACACAGACTTGAGCGAATCAATGACAATTTAAGAATAACAATAAATGAATGTTATTTGAATTTAGAATTAATAATGACAAACTATGAAATGGATTATAAAAGAATTAAGAGATCAAATGAGTATTATTACGAAAGAGGTTTGACCTCGTTACAATAACCCGCCTCGCCGGAGAAAAAAAAATTTTTTTTTGGTATTCAACAAAAAAGTTTTTTTTTTGTAGTAAGGTAGGTATGTAAAAATTTTGTTGTTATTGGTATCCCAAAACATTAGGTTTATTTAAAAAAAAACGAGAAAAAAAAAAGGCTAAAGACAAAAAATAATAGTTGAAGTTAATAATAAAAATATATATAATAAGGGTAATAAAGTTAAAATAGTAAATAATTAATTAAAATAATGGAAATGCTGAGCTAAAAAGGATTTTTTAAACTCAGGCCAATTTTCAAAGAAACTTGTACAAGCTCCTTTGAATTTTTGTTATTGACCAATTTGGGTTATCGCCTATATTTTTTTGGTGAACATGTTTATTTACAATGTCAATATACAATTGATTGGATTCCTAGATGCATTGATTTTATTGGTTTGCATGTATATTAGAGAGCTGTGTGTTTTTGTTAAGCAGCATCCACAATACTTCAATTTACATTCGGAAATAGTAAGGAGAAATGTCACTCCAAGAAATAAATTTAAACTTTATATCCCTCGATGCAGATTAAATATATTTAAAAGAAATGCCTACATAAACGCCATTAAGGTGTATAATAAATTACCATGCACATTTAAAGAACTGACGCTTAACATGCTTTCAGAAAAATGTTTTTATAATCTCAATGAGTACATGACATATAAGGAAAATAATGAAACATAATGTGATTGATTAATGTTAAAATTCTTGATTTAATGCTTGCCAATTGGCAACTATGACTTAATTTTTGATATAATTTGACATTAACTTTAATTTGACATTTTGACATTAATTAAATAATAAACCCTATATTTTACTATTGAATCTTGTTTATTATCGTAGTATTTTTTTTGTATAGATATGTTTGCACACCATTGTTATGGTAGGATGTACTGAACTTTTATAATTGTTATTACCATCTACTTAATTACTACATTCTTGTGAATAAATAATTCTGATTCTGATTCTGATTCTGAAATTCATAAATCACACATTCATTCATCATCATTCATAGTCTTATTTCCATTCCTTGGAAATAAAACTCATAAGAAAGAGGAACCTTAAATATCAATAAGGTTACTCGTGGAACCAATACCGTTGTAGTGTAGGCTTATTTATACAGTCACTATCCGCTGATTAAGCTGATTATGTGAGTGTATGTGTGTATGTATATGTGTGGTGAGTGTGTGGTGTGTGATGTGTAAATGTATGTATGTGTATATTTATATGCAATTAGTTTGCCAAAATGGCTAAACGTACCTTAGGGTACGACATGCCTGTAGCACGTGTATGTACATAATAAACGTTGTGTTAGAACGTTAAAATAGTATAAGTAAGGTAGGTAGGTAATAGTATATTAACTATAAGATAATACTGGTTTTGTGACCTAGGCTTGTTTATAGAGTAATCACATTTGCCACTCTTTTCAGTGTTGGAAGTTTTGTGTGTAGGTGTAGTAAATAATAATATATAGAACTGGTTTCGCTTTATATTGAACATTATGATTGTAACTATTAGTAGTGGAAGCTACTATTAGTACCAAATAATTAATGTATGTATTAAGTAAAAAGCAATACGTAGGGACTTGAAGTCAATATTCATAATGAAACTGAGTATACCTGCTTTCGAATTTAATATTTCACGCGGCGTATTTTGAAAATATACCTCCACACATCGCTATCGCCTTCAGCTGTGAAGGAGGGAGCTTGCTTCGCTCTCTACGCTTCGCTCCCACCTTCGTCTTCTATTCTATCATGGCCATGTCGGGTCGCCACTGAAGGCTGTTAACACAGATAGGTTCTCAAGGCATCACGCATAAAGAGCCTAAAATGGGTATTATAATAGAGTATATCACAATGGGCTACACTAAAATATACCCAAGAAGAAAAGTCGGGTATATTTTGGAATCTTTAACACGGGCGTAAGTGTTTCTATTTTATACCTCCCACACCTACACCTCCACCTCCACCACCTCCACCACCACCTCTCCTTCACCTTTTAGACCTCTACACTATAGAGCGTTGTATCTTTACTTACCTATAATAAAGCAATACGAACGAAATAGTTCAAAGAAGAAAATTAAAAAAAAAGTCTAGGTCTTATCTAATGTCTAGGGTACTTAACATAAGCTACTGAACAAGAACCTAAAATTTTTAAAATTCGTGTCTGTTTGTTTGTTCTCGCATCACGTAAAAACTACTGAACCGATTGCGATGCGGTTTAGATAGCTTAGGGTTTGACTTAAAAACTGGTGTACTTAGTATCTAAATCCGACGAGTAGAAGCCGAATAATCGATAAAAACTTTTTAACGGCTGAAGGAATTTTGATCAAATGTTGGTATATTGGTATTCTAGGTCTACTCTCCCAAACAAACAAAGACACAATCAAATCATTCCTCTATCTATAGAATAATATATTTTAGTGTAGAAGGGTAGATAAAACATCTAACTTGTCCATACAAACGTAATTCCAAAATCATTTGTAATTGAAGCATATTCAACCGTATTATATAATTCGGATTTGGATAGTATTTATCTAGGTTCCCAGCTGGTTTTTAACCCCCGACGAAAGAAGGGTGCTTAAAAGTTTAGGGTCTGTATGTATCCGTGTGTCTGTATGTGGCATCGTAGCTCCCAAACGAATGGACCGATATTGATGCAGTTTTTTTCTATTTGAAAGCTCATGTGATCGAGACGTTTCTTAACTTTAATGGAGAGGCGGGGCCCTCCCCCGCCTTCCCTTAAACAAAGCTGAACTTGAATTTGAGGTACTTATTAGATAATGCCCAGCAAACATTTTTGGTTAAAATAACGACAAGAGCCTATCCGAAGTCACAATTTACACGGTGACCAAAAGAGCATATGAGTACCGCGAATCGACATCGAATCCACCTAATATGGGGAAAAAACATGTACTTGTGACGTTTATTTTAAGTAACAGAAAATAGGTCAACTCGTAGGTCATTTTTGCGACATAGATTCAACATCGCCACGAGCGACGTGTCGTGTAGTTGCAATTACTAATTTGGTAAGCGTAACCACTTTTTAACGTCCTTAAAATTTACATTGTGTTAATATTTACCTAACTTTGATTGAGTGTAAATGAAACAAAAATATATTTTTGTTATTTTCACTCGAAAATGAAATTCTCACAATCATGTTTGAAAAATGATGTGATCGAGATGGTTCTTAGCGGTGATTCGGTGTGTTGTCCGAAGAGTAGAGTAGGAACCAATCTTTATGGCGGCTGAGAAGTTAGGCGCAAGGCGCTGCGCAATAGCTAATTTTAGGTGTAAGCGGGCTTTGGAGAGGTGAGAGGCCGGGGCACACACTCCCGCTAGCCCACCGCATCCCGCGCGCGCCCTCCGCATTTGTGCTTGCGTGCACGCTACATCCGTACGCTGCACACATGCATGCGATTCTATTCATGTACAGTCTAGTTAGTTATTTTAAAGTTGTTTGTTACCAACCAATACAATCCACCAACACGATATCAAAATATATTCCGATATTAATATTTTTGTGTTGACGTATGATATCATAATTTCATGATTGGTTAAAAAATAATGAATAGGTTAAAGCGTTAAGTGTCGACGCTAATTTAGCTACTAGAAACACAGCTATAGGTAAGTAAGTATAAGTGGTTATGTAAGTAGTAAGTAGTAGTAAGTAGTAGTGGTTTATGTAGTTTATTAAATATGTATGTAGGTATATTCATTTTTATTTTGCATGATTTATTGTATTCATTTGCACCACCGTCCTTTTTTAATTCGTAATTTCTGTCCATTCAAAGGTTGACTGGAAGAGATCGCTTTTAGCGATAAGACCACCCGTTTTAAAATTAAATACTTGTATAATAGTTCCATAAGTCTGGTGGTTTCTTATTATTAGCATGTTCTACAAGTAGGTAGTAAAAAAAATACTCCAGTAATTGCGAACCTTAACCTTAGCGCGAAGTCACACTCGCAGCGCGCTTCACAGCCGCCATAAAGATTGATTCCTGCATACCGGTTAGAGTGCGGGTGCGGCAAAGGGGGTTGACGTCCCCCAGGTTGTTCAACTTGACATGAACAAGCTTATTGATGAGCTCAACAACACTGGCATTGGATGTCATATCGATAGCGTATGTATTAACAACATAAAGCTACGCGGATGACATGGTGCTGCTGAGCCCATCAATTAAGGATTTAAAAAGGCTTTTGTCTGTTTGTGTGAGATCTTTAAAGCACGCAACATTATTTATACTCTGCCGGAAGTCACTCTCTGCGGCGCTGCTATGACTGTAGTATCACAGTTTAAGTATCTGGGACACTGGGTCACCGACGACCTAAAAGACAATGTGGATATTGAGAGGGAGTGCAGGTCGTTGTCTGTCCGCTGCAATATGTTAGCCCGCAGGTTTGCACGTTGTACAGCACAGGTGAAGGTGACGCTGTTTAAAGCTTACTGGCGGTCCTTTTACACGTGCAGCCTGTGGGTGGACTATACGCGGGTGTACACTGTACAGCGATCTGCGTGTTCAGTACAACAATGCGTTTAGGGTGCTGTTGGGGCTGCCACGATTCTGCAGCGCGTCGGGTATGTTTGCGGATGCTCAGGTTGACGGTTTTCATGCCATCATCCGTAAGCGGTGTGCATCTTTACTCAGCCGCTGGCGCGGCAGCTCCAATACCATTCTGGCCGCGTTGGCCGCTCGATGGGATGGTCCAATGTTCGGCCACTGGATGTTCCTTCATAATGTAATGTAACGAACATAATGTAATTTAAATCTTTGTGTCTCTTATTTTATATTATTTTAAATTTTGTGTATATTTTACACCCGAAATAAATTAATATTTAATTTAATTTAGCTATAATGGAGGCTCGGGATCGTAGCTCCCAAAATAATGGATCAATTTTGATGCGTTTTTTATTGTTTGAACGAGATGGTTCATAGCTATAATGGGGGGTCGGGATCGTATCTCCCAAACGAATGGGCCAATTTTGATGCGTTTTTTATTGTTTGAACGAGATGGTTCATAGCTATAATGGGGGGTTGGGATCGTATCTCCCAAACGAATGGGCCAATTTTGATGCGTTTTTTTCTGTTTGTAAGCTTATGTGATCGAGATGGTTCTTAGCTATAATGGGGGCTCGGGATCGTAGCTCCCAAACGAATGGACCAATTTTGATGCGCTTTTTTTTTGAAAGCTGATGTGATCGAGATGGTTCTTATCTTTAATGGGGAGGAGAGAATCAGTGGTGTAACACATTTTTTTTAATTTGAGCTTGTTTTACCTTACCTGAAACGAAATTTAAGCGAATTGTACCTATGTTTGTCATGAAAATAGGGAAAATGCAATATTTATTCACCCTCCCTGGCCACTTAATGTAATCGTTTCTTTAAGGTTGTTGTGAACGAAGATTGGGTATCTCGAGCCATATTGCATATTATTGAAGAAGAAAAATATGTAGTTTGTGGATCCGGCGCCACCACAACAGCATCCATCATGGCTGGCTTATTTCCTAACTTAAAAGGGAAAACGTAAGTTTCTATACATTTTTTTACGCTAAGTAGGCGTATATATAAAAAACTGCTATAAAAAAACATAAAAATATAGTTTCTATAAAATTTATATTGGTTGATTATAATAAAAAGGTTGAAGGATACACACAATCTATTTATCTATACTTATAATAAAGCAAAAAGAACGAAAAAGTCTGTACGAAGATAATTAAAAAAAAAGTACCCTAGACCACAGAATAAATAATAGTACAAACTAGACTTAAAATAAGCTACTGAACCAGTAAAACAATTTTTATAATCGTGTATATTTGTTTGTTTGTAAGTTTGTTCGCGCATCACGTAAAAACTACTGGACCGATTGCGATGTGGTTTTCACGCTTGGATAGCTTATGGTTGGACTTACAAACTGGTGTACTTGGTATCTCAATCCGATGAGTTGAAGCTGAGCAATGGATAACAACTTTTTGACGGCTGAAGGAATTTTGATCCAATGTTGGTATATTGGTATTTTTGGTCTTGGAATAGTACATAGAGAACTTTTAACCTAGAGAAATGACCACGCGTGCGAAGCCGCGGGTACAGCTAGTCTATAATACTCAGCTACCTAAGTAGGTACATACAATTTCTTGAAAGTATAGTATTGCTCTTCTTGCAGTGTGGTAGCCATTTGCTCCGGGGGCAGTATCGGTACTTTGATCCTGGCCCGTGCTTTAGAACGCGGCATGGGTGCAGAAGGGCGCCTCATAAAGTTCAAGGTGACTGTCAACGACCGGCCGGGATCAATGGCAGATTTGTGCTCCCTTCTAGCAGCCAGTGGAGTCACCATACGAGACTGCGTTCCAGAGAGAGCCTGGACGCAAGGAGACGTATATAGTGTCCAGGTGCCTAAGCTTCAGCAAGTAGAAATTCTTAGTAGAAGTTAATAGAAGCTAAAAACACTCCCAGAATGAATCAAATTCTTCGAATGTTTTTTTTTTGCTGTATTTATTAACTGTTAGTTTAGTATAGGACGCTACTGGTTTAAGAAACATTATAGTGGAACTTAGAATCCAACGACAGCGGGTTCGGTCCTAGGCTCAGCACCAATGTCTTTTCTAAGTTATATACGGTTTTCCATCGTTCCGTGCTTCGGATTGCACTTTAAGCTGTCGATCCCGGCTGTTATCGATTAATAGCAGTCGTTAAGCCTTGTCAGACGCCTAATCTGCCTATTCTGACACCAGAGGTCAGCACTACCTCAAATGACAAACAAACAACTTTAAGAGCTCTAAAAAATAGTCTACGAGTTCTGGAATTCGACGAATCGACAAATTATTATAATTGGTGCTCTTGATCCTTTCATAAACCAACCTTGTGGACTGTGGTGTTAATAGTGTCTGAATATAATAGCAGTGACATACAAACGGACAGTGGACACGGACATAACGAAACTGTAAGGGTTCCTTGTTTGACTAATGAACACTTAAAAAGTTACGGATAATAATCCACTCCAATATATAAAACTAAAACGTTGTCTGTTTGTTTGTTTGGGGAGTTTTAGCGCGATAACGGCTGGAAGGATTTTGATGAAACCTTATAAATAGGTACTGTACAATATAGAGACCAACATAGTTTTTATCTCGGAAAATGGTAAGTTTCATCGGGAAAACAGGAAAATGACGATTACTAGCTGTAAGGAACGGTTGCCATGGAAACTAATTAATAACAAGTCTGCCAAAAAGCACCAAGAGTTGGCTTACTTTTGCATAGGTTTTTAATATCCTAGAAGAACATGGATGCTTTTTTCGCGATAAAATGTAAACCACGCGGACGAAGTCGCGGGCGAAAGCTAGTTGATGATAAATGTTGCAGATGAATATAATAGCCGAAACCAGAGGGTGGGATCACGTGAAGGAGCTAGTAGAGACGATCAAGAAGCACTACAAGTCATACTACTTCCCAGAGATGGGCGATCGCTCCAGCAAGCCATCCAGCGCACGCAAGGGGCCCTGCCTGGCGCCTAACCCGGTCTGTATGCAGAAGTAGGAAGAAGACATGGATCGCGGAATCTTCATCCTCCTCAACCCAATGTGTATAAGTGAACATGCTACAAATTATGTTTATTCTCTCGCAACAAGTGTTTACGTAAATAAACGGTAAATTCCAACCACTCTTTTGTCTGTGAGGGGGGTGAGAGGGGGGGGGGGGCGTTTACAAACAGTTGGATAATGGCCCAGATGACCCATAATCTCTCTCTTTCTCTCTGAGAGAAAATGACTGTCACTGCAGTGGAAACAAAAAAGACTAGTGTTAGGAAGAGCACATAGTAGGTTAGGTATACTCAAGCGGTTTTTTTATAAACATTTGTAAATAAAAGTATCCTCCACTTCATTTACTCCCAAACCCTTGCACTAATTGAGGAAATAACAACTGACTGTCTACAGACTGACGGAATGAGGCAACCTCAGAAATCTTGCCGAAAGGGCTACTATGTCATCTACTTTCTTCTGAATCACAATTAACTTTGACAGTTTTAACTTCTACAGTTAATTTAGATCCAGCCCCCCGATTCAGAACCTTTCGATATCGTTCGATTTAGTAGAAACGAAGATGAATTTGTCGAAATCGAAATCCAATCGAATTGACTATGGCAACGCTATCAAACGCTATTCAGAACTTAGTTTATCGAAGCCGAGTTATCGAACGTTCGACTATTTTTTCGGTAACCGCAAACTAAATAGGGATGACCCTCCCCGTGTAAGGGAGGGTGGCGAAATATCATATTTTTAAAGAAAAAGCAAATATATATTAGGGTTAAGTATGAAAAAACGTAAAGTTTCAAAACTAAAAAAAGCTCACTACATTTTGCTCCCACCTTCGTCTTCTAACCTATCATGGCCAAGTCGGGCTTCCGCCTAATGCCTGTAGCGGTGGATAATGATTTTATACGAACTGAAATTATACAAAGAGAAAGTGCATTACTAAGCAGCGCCACAAACAGCTGTCCACAGCTGTCAACACCGTTGCGAAGAGTGAATTCCCCCCCCCCCCCCCCCCCCCCCCCAGTTAGTAGAATATAAATAGAACCTTCAAGTTGATTGTTCTGAATAGCTCGAAAATAGGCATTCGATTCAAGAACTATATCGAATCGAATCGATACGGTTCGTTATCGAAAGGTTCTGAATCGGGGGCAGAAGTAGACTTGAGTACTGGAGTGTGTGTGTTCTACCCACCAAAGAGAAAATATACTGAAAAGTGTGAGGAAGCTGCGTATGACGATCAAAAAGTGCTTGTTCACTTACAACTCGCGGGTGGGCAGCGCGGGCCGTCTATTCATATTATTCCCGAAATACCCACCAGATATACCCATATTTTAAATGTTTTTGGTGCGTATTCGTAATCAATTGGGAAACTAAGACCTAATAAAATTCAGTCCGAATCAAACTTAGTGGCGGTTGTGAAGTTGGCACGGAGCGCTGCGCAATAGAAAATATTAGGGGCCCGTTCACATAAACGTTCGAGGACGCACGGATCACCTGCGCGTACACTCGAAATCGTTCATGGCGTCGTCCGGGCGTTCGCCTGGGTCATCCGAAAAATAGTAGTGGAGGGGAGGAATAGTATGAAACTGACACTTGACAGTTGTCAGTTGTATGTGGACGTCTAAAGTCGTTCACTATCTCCGGATGATCGAGCGATAATCGCACGAATGATTCGAGCGTGTAAGTGAACACAGCCTAGGTATGCGCGGGCGTTGGAGAGGTGAGGGGTGAGGGGATGCGTGATGCCGCGCTACCACTACCGCTACCGCACTACACAGCCGCCATTAAGTTTGGTTCATACTATAACTCATACTTACGTTAAAAAAATGTAAAACTACTATAAAACCTTCTTCCTAAATCAACCAACACCTAGTACAAAACCGTTTCAAATTTTTTTTAGTATTTTCGGAGATATTTGTACATATTTGCGACTCTCAATGTCATCAGTAAAATTAATATCATCGATATGCTTATTACAGGCATGATTATATTCCGTAACGGTAGTGGTATTAATTTTTTCTACTGAAGATGAGCAATTTAGAATTGTATTTTTTTTCTAGAGAAATACAGTTAGCTCCATTCCCAGTTTGAGTCAATTCTGTGTTTACAAGTAATTTCTTGTAAATGGCCTGAAATTTTTGTGCTGTCGGATTATCGGAATATCCTCCATGACTTCGGACATTTGAAATGAAGAGCTGTATATGATCTTGACTTATTATGTGTATACATAATAAGTTAAGATCAAAATTAAGTGTGTTCAGATCATTTAGATTATCTTGGACTAAATCTTGATATATGGATTTGACACTTGCAATGCAGATTAAAAATCCCAAGAAACCCGTAGACGCGAGCAACAAATCAATGTACCGCGGAGATTCTAACAATGTCATTTTACAAAGAAGAAGTAATAAACATACAAAATCACTCACTCTTAAACTTTTGCATTTACAATATTAGTGTGATAGTGTCAAAAGCAGATCAAAATGAGCCGACAGGCTACTTTCAGTAGTTCCAACAAGTTCCAATGTTAACCGTTCGACTTTTTTACCAGATCCTGGACCCTTATAGTTTGGAGTACTATTATTTATTCTGTGTTTATAGTATTTAAAATAATCTTGAGGAATAAAATAAACCCAAACTGGGAAATGCTTGTGATAATTTACTGTGATCGATTACGTTTCGACTCAAATAATAGGTACTAGTTGTTGGACCTAAGCTCGCGCGCACGACTACTTCATTATCACTACAAATTGTAACTACCCCTTGACCGATTTTTTGCCATGAGACTTTCGCTTCGCTCGGTCATATATAAATAAAAGAAGGATATATTGATAACATCATACATTAGTACAAAACTATGGAAAAATATTGAAAAATAATGTAGTTTGACCCTAAATCATTCTAAACGTAGTAAGGTTCTATTATCTAGGTAGTGTTATTTTCATGAAGATGAAAGCTCGAGTCACATTTAAGGAAAATCAAATGTGCGCCATCTACCGTTTTTTTTTATATAACTGATCTAGATGGTCGCGGATATTTAGATGGTCGTGAATACATCTATACACACGTTTGTAAGAGTATAATGATAATAAATCCTTGCAATTCACGGTAGTCACGGTTTTATTTCGAAGATAAGGATCTGTCCCCTGATTCAGAACCTTTCGATAAAGAACCGAATCGATTCGATTCGATATTGTGAATTAAAAAAGTATTGACTTGAACGATTTCAAACCGAATCCACAGAATAAATAATACCAAATCGATCAACAACGGAGTTATCAAAAGGTTCAGAATCGGGGGCTGATCCTTTACAAATAATACACGCCAATTTAATTCATCGATTAATAATCAATTTTATTATTGAGGCACATTACTAATATGATACTAGGTCAACGACATACTCGATCAGACGACCGATAATCCAAGACAACCCGCAAAAGCACAGACTGGTGTTTGGACTAGTTGGTCAACTGATCGGGACGAAAATTATTATGATTTTTGTTTTACATTTTACATTTTTCGTAAAAAAACTTTACTAAATTCAGTGAAGTTTACTTACATATGAAAAAAACACCATCTTTTCGAATATTTTTATTTTTGTTTCATATCTGTTTTTGCAGCAGAAAACTGTGCTGTGTTAGGCATTTTGTCAGAGCATGGTCAGAGCACTGTTCACTACGATTCAGTCTGACAGAGCGTCGGCTGCAACTAGTTTTATATAATAATAGTAATAATAATAATTTATTGACATAAATATGCTACAAAAAATAAAAAAATATGACGTGCACGACCGCGCGGTCTTGTACTTCGACAGACCCCCTGGCGTACCCCTGTGCATGTTTACTTCCCCCGTGTTTGCGCGAGCGATACGGGGCCGCGTTGCTCTATACTTGGATATTACAAGCAAGGAATTTATATATATATAGAAATTCCTTGATTACAAGTTGTATGGTTTTTCTCAACCGATAATCAAAATGTTGAGTCCCAGTGGAAAATTATTCCTCACTTTATGCAGTCAGATAGATAGATTAAACCAAACCAAAAATATTATTAAAAAAAAAATAAGGATAAGGTAGAAGAATTTAATAATAAAATAAATAATTTTATTAATTTTATTTTATTAATAAAATACCACTAAAGCAAAACTTAATGTATGAACAAAGTGTATAAACAATGTGCTGCCTTATCGCTAGCGATCTCTTCCTAATAGACAACCTTTGGATGGAGAGGATTTATTATAATTGTTAATGTAGGGTTTATCAGTAAGGTAGTCAAAGGTCTAGTCAAGTCACGATTCAGTACGTAAAGTGGTGGAACTTTACCGAAATTTCTTAAGGAGTTCCGGAGGGAACACGAAATGGCAAGTTGTCTGCGTTTTTATAATTTGCCCACACTCGTGCACCTTACGGTTAATACACTACTCGACGAAACACTTGACAAATGAAACAAAGTAAAACACCCGTCTCGATTTCGTTTCCCGGCCGGTTTGGTTTCATGCCCAAGACATACATATCTTACAGTAGTCGCAGCCAATCTATATGTTTGTGAAGTTAGGCTCTGTGAACGATTGCGCAGGTACAGCTGTGGCGTAAAACAACAATAAGTAAGAGCGCGATAGAATATGCGAAAAACGTAAGCGAGTGAGCGAGGCAGTTATACAATGCTGTCTTCACCTTCAACATTGGGATTGCGCCTGAAAAATAGCAGTTTGCGCAGCGACTAGCAGACAACTTCAGAGACACATACTTCCGCTGCGACTACTGTATGTCATTGACAAATATCAAACATGTTTACAAATACTAGTCTCCAGTACCTACGTAGAGAGAGTACCTCAACAACGCTCCAGTATTATTAGGTATTCTGTGCTCCATTTATTCAGTTACTCTATGAATACTAGTGTCATAGACCTTTCCTAATGACATTTCCTACGTCAATGATAAGTACTAGAAAAATTCCTTGGTTCTACGTGCTTGTATAACAGTATACAAATACTAGTGCTGTTACTCTATGCTTCTGCCAGAAAAGTCAATTATCGCAACAAGTTGGCAACAAGCACAGATATGCACAAATCCATGCTTATAAATATTTTTCAAGAAGTTGTTTGTTTCAACACAAACATTATATTACAATAGCGTTGATGACTCCACATTCTACTTTTAGCTACAGAACAATCATTTAGTAAAATGCATAAGCACCGGACTGAAACAATGGCGCCGCCAGAGTGCCCTAGAGACCCGATGGGCTTGGCACCAGAAGTTTTAGCCAAACGAGACGTCGTCAAACCAAATCCTTGGTGTTCAGTAAGCATAGAAAACTATATTTCTTGTACGAGCCAATAATAATTACGACTTGGGTTTCTGTTCAGCGGGAACACGAACGTCAGAGAAGGCTGTCTCACTTAAGGCTTAGTAAATAAGTAGATACCTACCCAAATAATGTGATTTTTCGCTTTTTAGAAAGTCGATGTCGACTTCGATGCAATTTGCGATCCGGACAATCCTAAAACCATACTACACAAGGATATATATAAAGCTGCTGCAGCTATCAAGCGAGAAATACCAAAAACACCGCTTTTGGTCAGTGACGGTGATAATATCATGACTGTTTTGGGAGTATAATATTTATATTATTACGAAAACTACGTGTTTTTTAACTTTTTTAATACAAATCGGGAGTACTTACGTATAGCAGTTGGATTATTCCAACTACAGATTCAACCACATCCGGTGGTCTTTCTCAAGGGGAGTGCAGAACTGCAGAACGCTCGCGAACGTGTCTTTTCTCGCACTGCGGGCAACCCCTCGCAGCGCCCGCGATTACAGCAACTGATGCGGGGAGCGCAGGGTTGTCTGCTGGGTCGGCGCGTCATGGAGTAAATCTTCTTTATCGCTCGAGTAATCTCGAGGAACATTCAAACACTCAGAACTCACGACATCACCACCAGTCATCTCCTTCGCACTATCATACGCCCACGAAGACATGGTCTCCAAGCAGGTGGCAGAAACCATCCCCCATCTCTGTTAAAGTTCTGACGCCTACTAATTTCGATCGTGCCTCGTACGATCCTTTTGGATCGTACGAGGCACGATCGAATCGAAAAACTTTCCACGCGCCAAAACCCGAGCTTTATCAAATCGGATAGAATGCCGCGTATCAGAAAGCAGACAGTGATTCGCAACTGCTATGCGTGAGTATTCTCCTTTTCGTCTTTAAAAATATGATACTTATTAAATTACTAGCTGCACCCGCGGCTTCACACGCGTGGTCATTTCTCTAGGTTAAAAGAACTATTCCAATACCTAAAACACCAATATACCAACATTCGATCAAAATTCCTTCAGCTGTCAAAAATATTTAACCGATTGCTCGGCTTCTACTCGTCGAACAGGTACATCAGTTTTTAAGTCAAACCCTAAGCTATCCAACAGTGAAAACCGCATCGCAATCGGTCTAGTAGTTTTTACGTGATGCGCGAAGAAACATACAGACAAACAAACAGGCAAACAGACAGACGCGGTTTAAAAAATGTCGTATTCTTGTTCAGTGGCTGATTTTAAATACTCTAGACTTTTTTTTAATTATTAATAGTAGTTTTTAAGGAGAGATTTATCTCCTTTTTTGAAGAATAAAACTACCATGCTTCTATTCAACGCCTTTGGAGTTATCCCATCGTTTGGAGCTCTCGAAGCACAGGTTTTGCTGCTGCTTTCAAAAGCTCCGAAGTAACTCCGTTGTCCCCAGGGGATTTTCCATGTTTAAGCTGTTTGAGGTCTATCTCGATTTCGTCTAGGCTGACTTCCGGCAGATCATCGGTGTAAAGGCGGATCAGTGTAGCTCGGGAATCCTCATTGCTAGGTTCGGGTCATAGAGCATGCGAGACGTAGTCAGTTAAATAAATCCTCTATCTCGGCGAGAATATCCGGCCCTGAGGTGACGGACGGCTTTATTATAAGTATAGGTAGATTCACCTTTAGGTTGTCAAGTAGGGGTTCAGAATTAAACATTGTCAATATTATTGCTGTTTCAGATGTCCAAATGCTGTGTTCAGTTGGGATCGAAAGTGTATTACAAGTTTGAAAACCTACATCGAACTGGCAGGTATTACGAAGGCAGATAATAGATAGATAGATAGATAGTAACAAAATCAGAGCAATTGAGGTTAGGTTGTTAGGTTTACTTGTTAGGTTGAATATCGCGAGCGCTGTTTGAACACACAATTTAGCTCGGAACTAAATGACGCAAGTCTCATAAATTATTTATATTATTGGCAGGCTAATAATTTAGTTGGGTAAATTTTGCCTCGACAGTGGATAATAAACTATATTTTCATGCTGTGAGATTTATTTTAGAGATAAAAGTTAAGCCGTTGAGTAGAAAAATGAAAATATTACTAAAAATAACGTAATTTTTGACAAGAAAATGTATCGAATGGAATTCTGTTAATCACGTTTTTGTCTTGATCATAGAGAAAAAAGATTTCAAAAACATATATGTTAAGTTTTACATTTATCAGGTTTGTGTTTGACCCAGCATATTTATGGGAAAAAAAACCCTTACATATTGGAGCCTGCCCTCCGATTCAGAACCTTTCGATAACTCAGTTGTCGATCGATATGGTATTTTTTATTCTGTGGATTCGGTTTCAAATCGTTCAATTCAATACATTTTTCATTCACTATATCGAATCAAATCTATTCGGTTCGTTCTCGAAAGGTTCTGAATCGGGGGGATGGTCTTAATTGATCATACTAATAAAACAATTTACTGATTACAGTTTTCATGAAAGAGGAGCACTATATTCCTTGCATATGCTAAATAAAGACCAAGAGCAAAATGTTATCTTTACTGCATCTACTGGAAATTGGGCTAAGGTGAGTTGTGTAACGATACTACGCGACAAGCGTAAGATTCAAAGGATCAATATTATAGAGGATTTAAATTCAAATTCGTAATAAACTTTACTCGTTTTAGGCACTGGCTTATAAAGCACGTGGATTACAAATACCAGTGACAGTGATAGTACCAGAAGATACCCTGAACGATGAAGTGGTGAAGATCCAAGATTTTGGGGCTACGGTGGCGAAGCATGGCAGAAACCTCGACGAAGCTAAAAGAGAAGCATTTGTTCAAATGAGTCAAAATGGATGTGGCAATTATATAAATGGGTATCAAATATCAGTTATGATTTCTTGTAAAATCAGTAAAATCGTTACAAATTAAAGTGTTCAAATTTTTATACTTACTTAATCACCATCTTCATCTACCTGTTTTTCAGTTATGACCATCCACACGTGATAGCCGCAGCGGGTACTATCGGCATTGAAATATTAGAGCAATTACCTGAGACTGATGCTATACTCATACCAGTAGGAGGTGGTGGTCTACTAGCTGGTGTAGCCTCAATAGTCAAATATTTAAAACCCAATGTTCAGATTTACGTAAGACTTTGGCCACTTATTCTATAGAGTCGAAACTTAAATACTCATAGATACTTTAGAATCAGTTCTGAAATATATATTTTAGATTGTTTAGATAAAGATATTATTTAATATCACAGGGGATAGAATCAAAAAAATGCTGCTGTTTCTTTAAAGCGATGGAAAACGAATGGCCTTATCAGACTTATTGTGAACAATCTCTTACTGGACTAGCTGTGCCAACTGCTGGTTATAACGCTTTTCATACTGCACGTTCTTTGATTGATAAAATGGTAAGGTACCTATGTAACTCTCTTATGTATATCGCGTGCTCCATATTGATAATACAAAGGCAAAACCTTCTCCGGATCTAGCGCACCAGTAGCAGTGTAGTGGAACTCCTGAAAAGCTAATGTTACAATAGGCCAGATTAGTTTGTTATAGTCGCGGCACCATATCAAAAACTTTGATTTGGCGTCAAATGATAATACACAGTAGACATTTAATGTCTATTATCTTATTTGCGAGAATTTGTATAAGAACACCTTCGATTAAAAAACAAGAAGACCCACTTGCATTGCATTTGTGGATGCAGAATCAGAAGCCGAACACACAAACCTAATTATAGAATTGTTGTTATCTTTATTCTTTCAATCATCATCAACCTGTATTCGTCCGCTGTTGGACATAGGCCTCTCCCGTTGAACGCCAAAAAACCATCGGCTCTTCTCACCCTGTTTCTGCCGGCTGCCTTCCACAGGTCGCCACTCTACCTGGCAGGTGGGCATCCTGCACTATGTTTGCCAAGTCACGTTCTCTTCTCGAGGACACGTCTATCCGTGCGGTTGTCCGTCCTTCTATTAGTGTGACCAACCCACTGCCACTTCAGCTTGTTTATCCTTTGAGATAGGTCGATGACTTCTGTACTCTATCGGATCACTTCGTTTTGGATTTTATCGTTCAGGGAATCCCCGAGCATAGCTTCCTTCATAAATCTCAATATAAAGATCAGTAAAGTAAGACTCACTTTTAAATTTAATCGATCCAGTGATAATGTTATCGTCATCCACCTCACTCCACCCCCACACCCACACACCCACTCTCTACCAAACAGAGTTGTCTTTGGCGAGTCTCTTCTGGTAACACATCTCTTCCCCACCTCCTAGAGGTTCCCTCTAATGGCTCTAGTTCTCTACCTTGTCTCGTTATCTCCATCTGAAGCCATCATAACCATCATAGTATATTTTGTTCTTGCAGTTGCTAGTCGATGATGACTGGATCACTCGAGCTATTTTACATTTAGCGCAAGAAGAAAAAATAATAGCTGATGGGGCGGGAGCCCTTGCCCTTAGCACGTTTCTAACAATGCCTCACATTATTCCAGAGCTACGAGATAAGACGTAATATTTGTTCCACTAACAGTACCAATTTATCCAATTTTGGGGTTTATTAATTTATTTTTGTTGTTTATATTACAGAGTGGTTTGTCTAATTACTGGTGGCAACATAAACGGCTATGTTTTATCTTTATGCATAAAACGCGCATTAGCAATCGAAGGTCGAATAATCAAAGTGACAGTAAGAATTTAAAATAACAAATAGTAGCCGAATAACATTTCAAACAATGATACGAAATTAACACTCTTTAATTTCGTCTAGGTAAAATTTGAAACTGAAGATATGAGGAATCGACACAAAGTGTTTGCCGTTATAGCGAGCCTAGGGGTCAATATTCATGATACCTGCGAGGTCATGGCGAACAGTTTCGAGCATAATGACGTAAGAACACTAATCTTATTTCCCATAGCCATTGGGTCTTTCCCCATTTCGAACACATGAGTTCGTTCAAGGAGACAAAGACACGGTTGAGGTTAACATCCGATCGAAAGGCATGGCAACGGCGAAAGGAGGCCTATATAAGCACTTGGTAGAGAAATGTCTGTAAATGATGATGATGACGAGATCATCGGCACATCGTTCCGTTTGACGTCCGACCTTCCCTTTGCCAGTCCTTGGTTGCCGCTCAAAAGACTTGCTCATCTGCCATTACCTTGTCACGAGGCGGTCGCAGGGTTTGTTCCACTAGCCCAGGGACCAAACCTCAGAGGACAACATAAAAGTATAGGAACAATAGGAGCACACGGAGATGTTCATAAACAGAGATCTTGCACTCGACTATTCTATTCAGTCTTCTCTCAATTTAATATTTTTGGTTAGAGTGTACCCTTGGGGCTCTAGTATTGTTATTATCACAGACTTCCCGTTCTTCGACAACAGGAAACAAAACTACCACTAACGAAAGTACTATCATATATGTTTAAAGGACTCCAGATATAATAAACTTAGTTAGATAGATAGATAGATAACTCTTTATTGCACAAGAAATGAAATTGATGATACAATAATCAAAACATACATACATACATACATAAAACATACATACATACATACATTTTTAAAACATATTGTCTCGTAAAATTCAGTTTTTGCTAATCCAATGACAATACGGGAATGACAGGTTATTTGAATTTAGAATTAATAATGACAAACTATCAAATGGGTATGATTATGAAAGAATTAAGAATTTATGAAAGAGGTTTCACATCGTCACAACCTCACCTAGCCTAAGTTCTACCCAATTCCATTTATACGCCAGTCCAAAACCTTCAGACATCGCAAACGCGCATGTATCTACGACTTTTTATACGTTGTAAGGAGAATAGTTTATTTCCAAGTTTGCAACACTGAAAACCCTGTGCTACTCCCGTGGTGCTCGAAATTATGTCACTTGTTTCAGTTTCATCGAAAATACTACTGTAAGGAAGCGTTTTTTGGTATAATTACTCAATACATTTGTAAAGCAAACTAATTTTGCTGCAATTTGAGCTCAACCCGAGCTCTTTAAGTCCTTTAGATACAGCCAGTCAAAGATGTTTTTTTTTTGTCAAACATTGACTGTATTTTCATTCCAAGACGCGTACTCAGTACTGGCTAAACTAATGATTCTAGAGAAAAGTCAAAAGTGTTTATTTAGCTTTACAAACTATGATGTTTTTATTTTTTAAGCGACTTCATTTTAATATAACATCATTGTTTACAAAAGTATAGAGTGAAGATACCCGAATAACGCCGACTAGCTTAGTTTTTTCGAAAAAAACTAAAACAAGAGCCATAATTTCGAGCACCACGGGAGTAGCACAGGGTTTTCAGTGTTGCAAAGTTTGGCATACTACTCTCGGGTCCTAACAAAATATTAAAAAACATAGATACGTTACCTACGTATCTACGTTTTTTGATATTCCGCATTTTTTTATGCGCTGTTGCGATTATATATGGTTTTATTGACTGGCGCAGGATCAGTCCACTGCGCACGGTTTTCGTACTGAGTTTTGGTTACCACAACGACCGCGGTGTATTGAGCCTAGCTCCAGTTCGTTAATTTATGTTATTTTTTTTGTTTCAGTTGACACTTGTTTGTGAGACTCGTGGCTTGAAACATGCATGCACACTGAAAAATGTCCTGGAACGAATATTTCCAAATAAGTGCGAGTTTGTTGAAGAACCTTTCAGCCCCATTCCTACTTGCTTTTGTTACCCGAAAGAAATGCCGTAGCCTTTTCTGCTATCACTATGTTGAAATAAATATTTTCTTGGATGACGTATGTTTTAAATGAATGCACTCCACCAGCCTTAATGTCAAAACAATTTTTTTTAATGACGGTTATTGTAGACTAGCTGTAATAAATGCGGGCAATGCCGCGGGGCATTGCCCGCATTTCTCTGGGTTAAAAGTTACCTTTGTTTTTTCCTAGGACCAAATGTACCTATAAAGTACAAAACAAAAAAGTACGTTCAGCCGTCAAATAGTTTTTTTATGGATTGCTCGGCTTTTACTCGTCAGATTGAGATACCAAGTTCACCAGTTTTTAATTCAAAACCTAAGCTATCCAAAAAAGAAAACCGCATCGTAATAGGTACAGTAGATTTTAAGTGATGCGTGAACAAACAGACAGAGACGCGATTAAAAAAATACTTGTTCTGTAGCTTATAGTATGCACTAGACCAATTTTTTTTTATAAACTTCTTTTTATTACAGACTTTTTGGTTCGTACTGCTTTATTATAAGTAGTTATCTAGATATACAGATGTCGTGGAGTGTGTGGTGTTCAAGATGTTCTAAAGGATTAAAAACGCAAATTATGTCACTGGATCAATTATTATTATATACGTTACATCCTTACCAATATCTAATAGTGAAACGTTGTCTGATTGTTTGTTTGTTTGGCGAGCTTAAACGCGGTAACTGCTGGACGGATTTTGATGAAATTTGGAATGGTGATAGAATTATACCCTGGAATAAAACATAGGATACGTTTTATCCCGGAAAATTGCAAGTTTCTACGGGAAAACTGGAAACCATCCATTTCAATTGCCATGGAAACGAAATAAGAATGTCTAAAAACGTCAAGAACATCGGTGCTATACCTACTTTTGCATTGGTTTTTAATATCCTAGAAGAACATAGGATGCTTTTTTTGCGATAAACTGTAGTCCGCGCTGACGAAATCGCGGGCGGGAACGCTAGTACGTTATGAACCCAAGATTTTTTGTTTTATTATATTCTAAGAAATTGGTACTTCATAATTCTCGAACTTATCTGCGCAATGCAAAGGCCACGTAATGTGTTTATCAGCCTATACTTGCTGTCCCGTAATGAGTGGATAATCCTGCAGGTACTTGTGGAGGAGGGCAAGACCGATCAGGAAAAAAAAAACAAAAATAAAATAACTCAAATAGTGCGGGACCTATGTAATAATTTCTAAACATGGGAAATTCTTACCCTTGTTCACAGTTTTGGGCATCATTCCCACAAATTAAGCAATAACATCGTTTTTTTCTTTGTTGTTTGTTTTTTTCATCCATTTAGTGTTTAAAATATGCTCGCTCTTATTTTGTTATTACAATAAATTGGGTTGATTTCGTTTTACTGTTGGTATTTTGATTTATCAATAGTACCTACCTATAAAGTACGCATGACTGCAATGCAATATACGATGAAATGCTGTTTATGGTTTTGTTTTAAATAACGTTGGAAGAACGGATTGGTTACAGAATATTAATTTAACTTATTTTTAAATAAATTTTGTGAAGTAGGTACGGTTTTGTTTTGGATTATACGCAGAATGTCAAACACGCAGAAAGTCAAACACGCAGAAAGACAAACACGCAGAAAGTCAAACACGCAGAAAGCAGTTGGAAGAACGGATTGGTTACAGAATATTAATTTAACTTATTTTGGAATAAATTTTGTGAAGTAGGTAGGTAACCTTAACAGATATCGTGTTTAAAAGGTTTATTAAAGATCGGCATAATATAACTGCTTTGCTCTAAAAAATGAATAGGTTTTTTGGGCTTAACATACTTATTATGTATCATAATTTAGAATTTGGAACCTGTAATGAAAAATTTTTGGTTTGACACTATGTGTTTTTTTTTATTAAACCCTAATAGGTATACGTTTACAGTTTACATCTAAGCCCCTGCTAGCTTACTTAGAGACATATTTTTAGTATAAACTTAGGTTTTTTTTGCCGAAGCTGAAACAGAGACGCTCGCTGGGTCAATTAACTTACTCAATTGTAGGTACAGAACCGATTCGTTAGAACACCTTTTCAGTTTTTCAGAAATATTTTGATTCAAAACTGTTTTGAATATATATACATCAGGAAATTGTTGGAAGCAAGTTAGTTCGACCTGTTACACTGTTCCGTAATTTTCTTATGGTCATATTTTTTGGAAATCTGGACAAAACTCAGGGGATTAGATTAGGAAATTGACAGAAATAATTAATTTAATACAATTTTATTACATTTTGTTTAGTAAAATTTTATATTTTGGTAGATTTTTCATACACACCGCCATTTAACACCAGACTAAGCAATGCCTTTACTATGGGAACTAGATAACCGCTATCAGTGATCAATACTTTTTAATTTGTAAATACATACTTATTATACATCAAAATACGAGTACCCACCCTACACATAGAGCAAACAACAATTATTATTTTACATTAGATACTTAAAATAACCCAGTACTTGAGGGAAAAAATAATAAAAAAATATGGTATCCCTAAAATCAGATTAACCCTATGAAATGTAGTAGATCTGTCGTTTATGTCCTTACTCGTTCTCGCTCACTCAAACCACATCAAGATAGAGTGAGATGGACACAAATTTCAAAATAAAACAAGCCACGCAATTTGTGAGGATAATACTTCGAAATAAATAACCTTTACCATCGAAAAATACTAAAAATATCATCTAAAGCCAATTATCTTACAATACCTAACGCGAATGGGAATCTAATAGATATAATTTATGCAAAACTATTGATTAATGTACTCGAAAAGCAAGATTTGCTCTTCGTTTACGTGTGGAAGGTATTTTTTTTCATTTTTTCGTTCTGTACGGCTTTTACAACCTACAATGCAACAATTCACCATTAAGTAAGTCAGATTTAAATTATTCACTTTAAAACAGCAGTCAGAAATGTTCAAATGCAGTCATTTTAGCCCAAATCCCTAAAATATCGATGACAAAAATTTCTTGAACGGTTTGTTTGCCTAGAATGAGCTTTCGGGCAAACAACCTACACAGCATGTACGCAGTAAGGGACAAACAATATTATCATCTCTTTTACTATCAGGTAACGGTGTATTAGTTTATCCCACTTGCATAATTATGATTACTAAAGGAGCGTCTCTATTCTTGATAGTCTCTTTACGTGTCAGATGCTCCACGGTGTTGCTGTCGCAAGCGATTTGGGCGGCGGCAGCGGCGTAATCTGGAACTAAAGTTATTTCCGACATATGATTCGCTGCCCTCTGAATTTCTGATTTGTATGCAAACTCAAAGATACGTCTTATGCCGAATTTTCCAAATATCTCACCCTTAATTTGAAGCTGTCTGGGGCCTGAAAATAATCCTGAAACGTTTATTATAAGGGTATCCCCAAAAGGTTACGCTACTCGCCATCAGAGGTCTTAAGCATCGCCTTCACCTAGCTTCTTAGTACTTCCCCCTCGTCACTAGCAGTCACCTGTGTGGATTCCCATTTCATCTATTTTGAGAAGTGAGATGGTAACTTTGCCTTTCCACTTGCGGAGGCAGATCTCAACATTTCCCAAGAATTTTAGGAAGCCAAAATGTTCACTCATATCCGTAATCAATACGCATTTTACCAAAAGTTCCGCTTCTTGCCAGGAGCGACACTTTCATTGATAATTTTGACTGGCTGACTGAGAAACGCAGCGAACTCCCGGTAGGCTTCGATTACAAAAACTTTGGGATAGGTCTTGTTCTCGATGAGAAATCACACCTTGAAAGCCGTTAGATGGCGCTTCTACCAACAGGTCTTACAAACGTCGGTATCATATGCGATCTTGGTGAGAAGACGCTACTCCTCGCCAGATGGCGCTGTTCCCAACAGGTTTAATTTAATTTACTTGGGATTTACGAAAAAACTCCCTTGGAGACATTATTTAACATGCTACAACAGGTGCGTGCTGCTGCACATTCCTGGATTCCCTTTGCTGGTTCTCACAGTTACCGCAAGATGGAACTATTACTAAGCCGGACCAGAACAGCTTACCTATTCGGCAGAATATGTTTCCAATTTCAATCCGCCCCCGTGTAAACATAGACGGCTATGTGTTAATGTCCAGCCATTGTCGGAAAACAATCGTACACGGAGGTTCTTGCATATTTATCAAAAATAGTGTGAAAGCCATCGAATGTTTAGAGCTTACAAAAATGTCGATAGAACAGTACTGCGAAGTGTCCGCAATAGAATTAGTTGAATATAATATTATAGTTTTGTGCATCTACAGGACTAATTTAATCAGTTCCGTAGAATTTCTGTCCCACTTGGAACGTCTTCTCGAACGAACCAGTGATTTTAGTAAAGAATTTATAATAGTAGGTGATTTTAACATTAATTGGCTTAAAGTCAAATGTGCAGAACAAAAGCAGCTGTGTGATGTGTTAGCAACGCACAATTTTACAAATTTAGTTCTCGAGTGACTGAGACATCCTCGACCAGCTTAGACTATGTTTACAGCATCATGCTGCAAGGATCAGTGGTAACATCTCCCGTTATTACCAACCTGAGTGACCCAACAAGCCAACCAACAGCCAACGGAGGCAGCCGCTCCCACGCACTCGCCTGCTCAGGGATTATTCCGGGGTGAGCCGTATGAATTTCTGTTCAGCAATGTTGAGTATAGACTGGAGGTACATATTTTCAAAACACAGAAAATCTGTCGAGAATCTAGCCACATCCATAACAAACATTATGACAAACACATTCCATATTTGTTTTCCTATGAAGAGAAAAAACGTAAAGAAAAACTCATGGGTCACCGATGAAGTAGTTCAAATAAAGACCTTGCTTTTTGAAACTATAAAATTAAGTAATAAATTCCCCGATAATGCACATATTTTTAATTTAATTGAACAATTTAACCATTTATATGACATAACGATCAATACTAACAAAGCCGGCTACTATTCAAATTTAATAAAAAATAGTAGCAATACACACAAGGCACTTTGGCAAGTTGTCAATATTGAGAGGGGAGTTAGCTCGCGGGCTTCGGCTTGTTTCACAGATGTTGTCAAGGACCCAAGCGGTTCAACTTTCAAGACGAGGAAAGCAGCTGCAGACGCCATGAACGCGAAGTTCGTAAGCGCGGCGGCCGCGTGCGGGGTGCCACGAGCCGCCTTGGCGCTAGTGAGCGACACGCTTGCGGCCGCGCGGGCCCCTGGCGACCGCTCTTTCAGACTCACTCGCTTTTCCGCCGCCGAAGTCCACCAGATCATCACCACGCGGATTCCTTGGAAGCCTACCAGGGATATATATGATATATCAAAGGAAGTGCTTCACATAGCAGCTTGTAAATTGGCTCCATACTTGGCCGAGCTGTTCAACAGCTGCATTCGAGCTGGAGAATATCCAGGGGCAATGAAGGTGAGCAAAATCTCCCCATTGTTTAAAGGGAAAGGGAAGCGCGATAATATCGATGGCTATAGATCTGTGTCTATTATTCCAGCGATTGGTAAGATTTTTGAAAACGGGATTAGTACTCGTCTCACTAAATTCATGGCCTCCACCGGGGCTCTTTCCGAACGGAAATATGCGTACCGAGCCGGTCGATCCACCACTTCACTCACGCGCGAGGTGATTAAACGCGTATTCGAAGGGTGCGAGCGGAAGCGGCAAGTCACCGTGCTATGCTGTGACTTGCCGCTTCCGTTGCGGATCACTGCGTCCTCGCTGCCAAGCTACGCCACTATGGAGTGAGTGGACCAGCTCACGCTCTGCTGACTGACATCTTGCGGAACAGATCCCAGGTGGTGGTCAGTGATGGAGGTGAGACGAAATCAGATCCTCTATCTAACGAGATGGGTGTAGCGTAGGGGTCATCGGTATCTAACATACTGTTTTGCCTACTTCTGAACGACTTGCCCAATGTGATTGCCAGTGGTGATATATTCATGTATGCTGATGACGTTGCTGTCATTGTCAGTGCTCAGACTCTGGAGGAGCTTTAGCGGTGCCTGAATAGAGCGGTGAATGAGTTGGCACAGTGGTTTCATCAAAATGGTCTGGTTCTTAACCTTACACAAACTCACTTTCTGCACTTTACCTTGTCTGGACGGACTTCTAGAAGTCTGAGCGTCCACATTAATGGAACTTTTATCGAACAAGTTGAATCTATAAGCTTTCTTGGTTTTGAAATAGATCGTGGAATGACATGGGGTTCGCATATTCACAAAGTCTGTGCAAAGCTAGGCAGTGCATGTTATGCCCTGAGTCGTCTGTCGCGTGTAGCATCTGCTGATGTGATTCGCATCTGCTACTTTGCAACCGTGCACTCACTCCTCCAGTACGGCACCGAGCTATGCATGCACCGGATGCAGAAAAGGGCCGTGAGGACGATTGCACGGGTGTCACGAGTCACTTCGGTGGAGCCATATTTTGTCACTTGGAATACTGACTCTGCCCTCGCTCGTGATTTACCAGGTCGCAGTTTACGTGCGACAGAACCTGAATCAGTTTGTAAGACATGGGGACAGACACACGTACAACACCCGCGGTGCTCACAAGTTGGCTGCAGTGTCCAGGAGACTGGCGCGGTCTAACAAGTTGACACATGTGATGGGGCCCACGGTGTATAACCGCCTTCCGGCGCAAGTCACATCAGCTGCGAGTTTTAACACATTTAAGTTTATACTGAAATCCTGGCTCATCGAAAAAGCGTTTTACAATGTTGACGAATACTTGACTGTACCTAAATGTACTCGTGTTTTATTTACTTCTTTTTTTTCTTATTAATTAAGTACTTTATTTGAAATTTAATTTATTGTTTTGTATGTGATTACTAGATTTAATGTAATTTGTATTTAATTACCATTTGTGATACTCTGACATATAATTTTTATAACAAATTATGAATAAATGGTTTATCTGGTTTTACCTTTCATCAATACTATCATAACTCTTTAATCATCCTAGGTAGCCCTGAGTAATACGCTCGTGAATTTTTAATTAGTGACATAATCGCTTTGCCCTGCGATCGTCGACTGCTCGCGTCGCTTCTTTGACGTTGGGATATAAAGAGCCTCGGACAAGTCGGTGATCACTACCGGTATTAAACCTGCTGATCACTGAGACATCCATGAATATGTGCTTATTGTCCGTCATGATGAAGTCAAGTCATTATTGGTCACAGTGTCAGGGCTTTGCCAAGTCCACTTTTTCTGGGGCTGCTTTTTGAAGAATGAATTCATCAAAAAGAACCCCTCTTTTTTCAAAAAGTTAACTAGCATTTGCCACCTGTGATACCTGACTCTATAGCCTTGTGGACTTATTTTCGATTCACTGCAAGTCTCCCACTTTGGCGTTAAACTCTTACATGATAACGTTGAAATACGTATTTTTATTTGTCTAAATTATTAATTTTACAATTTCCGATTTTTCCAAATTCTTCGTTTTCTGAATTATAAATTGTACAAACCCTTAATTTTCCGAACAAGTAGATACAGTTTGATACTAGCAAAAAGCATTATTAATGCTTTAATTATTTATAAAAACACGACTGCCATGCCTTCGTCAGATCTCTAGAACAAAGAGAATACACGTAAGACTCTAGAAGAATTCTAGACTCTTTGTTGATTGTAAGTTAATACGTTTGACGTTACAATGCCACCAACTTATCTGTGAGTTGAATGGTGGCGTGAGTATTCCAGTCAATCGATAACAACTTCCTTGACCAATTAAAAACAGAAAAATACAGAAATGTGAACCTCATTCGTGGCGAATGTAGTTCCATTTTTTGCCACTTCACTGATAAGTCGGTCGCAATGTACCTATTAGTATTCTCTTCTCTGTCTACGATATTCTCCGTAGTGTTGTATTCTCTTTGATTTAGACTTTTGTTGTCATTTGGTCAAAAGTCAAAAAGTACCCTGTGCTTTATCCAAAGGTGGTGGACAAAATTAAAAAAAATACATAGAAAAATAATTACAAATTCAACATGTCTGGCCCACAATATCAAAATTGTCCGCGATACTGATACAAAAAAGCATTACCTATCAAATCTCAATTGAAGCAACATGTCTCGCCGAAACGTAAGTGGTCTTATTGTAATCCTAGACTTATCCGTGAACGGCGGCGGCTTGAAGGAGCGACTTCGAGCCAACAACCAACTCCGTTTTGCTCGAAGGAGAGCAAAGATGGCTTGCAAAGCTCCCAAAAGATACACTGACCAAAGCCGATGATTTGGCAGCGCACAGTGTAACTGACCAGGCCCCACAGCGAGTGATTCACATGAGATGCAACACCTTACTAGATGAAGATACCTACATATCTTCCAAACTTAAAACATTTTGTGCTACAAGTATACTAGATATGACGTTATTACAAAAACCTAATTGCACGCGCCCGAGAATCACCCGCAGGTAGGTGTAGAAGAAGAGAAGAATTCATCTTTTGACTTGACTTACAGAAGATGTTTTTCAGATGTACGTGTAGGTCGGCTAGGTATACCTCGTACGAAATTCCGAATGACGTTCGAACGCGAAGGATGTTATGTTTAATTAGGACTTGTAGGTATCTTCCTTTAGCGTATCCTAAAGCTTTCATATAGGATTAAGATAAACAAGAAGGCGTTGCATTGGTTTATTTCGAGAGTGACACAGAAGGTACCTATATGAATTGTCAAAAAAACTTTTAGGATACTTTATGCGCTATATCGCCTGGCGTCTAGTGGCCGCCGCCATCACTAGTTGCCATATTGTCTCGGTGAAAATCACAGGTGAAAATATACGAGTAGGTACATGTCATTATTCTTTATAGAGGCTCAAAATTAATCCGATGAGTATGGAAGCCAAGCAACTTTATATGTATGAAATCACACGATTTATCTATACTTCTAATAAAGCAACAGGAACGAAATAGTTTGAACAAAGAAGATAATTTAAAAAAGTAGGTCTAGTTTACATAAAATAAACTACTGACCAAGTTTTTTTTTTAATAATCGTGTCTGTTTGTTTGTTCGCGCATCACATAAAAACTACTGGACCGATTGCGATGCAGTTTTCACTGTTGGATAGCTTTAAAAACTTTAAAGCTATCCAACAAAGATAGGTTCGACTTAAAAATTGGTATACTTGGTATTCCAATCCGAGAATCAGTTTCCTAGTTAGGCCACGAGGAAACGCCCGAAGCTGAGATATCGATAAAAACTTTTTGAATGCTGAAGGAATTTTGATCAAATTTTAGTATATTGGTATGCTAGGTCTTGGAATAGTAATAGAGTACTTTTAACCTAGAGAAATGACCACGCGTGCGAAGCCGCGGGCACAGCTAGTACCTACATATAAATGAAACTCGCAAACAACGATGCTAGGAGGTTAGGGGGCTTCTAATAAAGATTCTGAAAATATGTACAGATATTACTTTTATTTAGGTTAGAAATATATATATGGCAGCCAATAGGAGTCATTTTGTCAATTGAGAAACCCTATGCATGACGCGTGTCTTTTTACCCGACTGCACGGAGGGTTATGTGTTTGGGTTGTATGAATGTTTGTTTGTACGTTTCTTAGGCGCGTCCTACAGCCTTGGCGGCTTGGCGGATTTTGATAAATGAGGTATCATTTGGATTTGTCTTGATCACGAGAGTGTTATAGAATATATGAAGTGTCAAGAAAACTAATATAGCGGCGTAAAGCTGCCATATTGTATTTTCGACGAAACAAATATGACCAAAACCTATCCAGTGAGATATAAAAATAAAGGTCTCTAAGAGACCATTTCAAATATATATAATTCTTAAAACCTATCCAGTGAGATATAAAAATAAAGGTCTCTAAGAGACCATTTCAAATATATATAATTCTTAAAACCTATCCAGTGAGATATAAAAATAAAGGTCTCTAAGAGACCATTTCAAATATATATAATTCTTAAAACCTATCCAGTGAGATATAAAAATAAAGGTCTCTAAGAGACCATTTCAAATATATATAATTCTTAAAACCTATCCAGTGAGATATAAAAATAAAGGTCTCTAAGAGACCATTTCAAATATATATAATTCTTAAAACCTATCCAGTGAGATATAAAAATAAAGGTCTCTAAGAGACCATTTCAAATATATATAATTCTTAAAACAAAACAGTAGCAATTGTATAATAAGCTTCTAACTAAATTTTCAATTTTAGATTATTCAAGTTAATGTAAATAATGTTGCAATTGAATTATTAAAATAATGTTAAATTTGTAAATAAATAAGAAACATTAAAATTTATATAAATACTAGCTGCGACCCGTGGTTTCACCCGCGTCCCTCAGGAACCGTGCATGTTTTCGGGATAAAAAGTAGCCTATATGTTGCCTATATCCAGGGTATATGCTACCTCTATCCATAAAAAACATCCATATCCATTCAGATGTTTAAGCGAGAAGAAGTAACAAACATACACACACATACTTAAACATACAAACTTTCGTCTTTATATTATTAGTGTGATTATTTTTACATTATTTTTGCAAAATTATTGAATACGAGCTGACCGCTTTGTTCGGAGTCGGATTTATTGTATTTTTATAATAATTTTACTTGTTGAAATCTTTTATTTAACTTGCAATGTTTGTATGTATGTATGTATGTTTAGATCAAATCTTGGCAAGCTGAATTAGAACCACTTCCTCTTATCCTATTGAGTTGAATTTGTACATGTTGGTTCAGTTCCGATGACAATGCATTTTTATGGTAAGCATGACCAGAATCGACATCCAGGATTAGCTTCAGATAAAGGAACTCTTCAACGGTCTACTGCACACATACGTGTGTACGCATTTTAACATGACATGTTTGCTGCACTCACCTAGGGAACTCCTCTACGGTTAACAGCACAGACATGAAATATTGTAGGTACATACACATTTAATTGTGATGGCCAGTTCTAAGTTTCACCATGAGATGGCTACTGCAATGAAAGCTTTTTAATTAAATTGATTTTAATTTAACTTATTACTTGTATTGTATGTTGCATGCATCTCCGACTGCATGATGCATGTACATTACTATTTTCGCAAATTGTCATTTTTGAGTAATTTACTGTTTTTTTTTTTTTAGAAATACCTACCTAGTTTTTTTATTTTGGCTGTGGTAAAAGTAGGCCAAAAGTTTATAATCCGTGCGTGTTGCCAGTGATGACATACGACACTGAGACGTGGTTACCTCGAATGCTTTTTTACCCGACTTCGGCGAAGCAAGAGAAGGGTAATGAGTTAATGTACATATTATGTAGGTATTTGGATGTTCCCTTATTGGTCCGATTTTAAAAAGCGAGGTATCAATCGATTCGTCTTCAGGTATAGTGTCATAAACAATTATTTTTTACCCGGCTATGGTGAGCATAGGAACGGTTATGTGTTAAAACTAAAAACTCAGCCCGATTTTGACAAGCAAGTTATCTCTAGTTAGTAGTAGTTAGTTAGTTCTTTTTTATACGTTTACCTTGAAAAAATTTCCACGCTGGCAAAGCTACGGCGTACCTATAATTGCTATAAATCTTAAACTTCTTCATTATACAGGAGGACTTTGATGAAAACTGTGATCCCGATCATCCAAAACTAATCGACTATGACAATGTCGTTCAGACTGCGCTGAGATTGAAACCATCACTTATCTACACTCCATGCGTAGTAAGTAATTAATGAATGTAATGACGATGTCGTTCAAACTGCGCTAAGATTGAAACCATCAGTTATCTACACTTCATGCGTAGTAAGTAATGAATGAATGTAATTGTGACGATGTCGTACAGACTGCACCAAGATTAAAACCATCACTTATCTACACTTCATGCGTAGTAAGTAATGAATGAATGTAATTATGACGATGTCGTTCAAACTCCGCTAAGATTGAAACCATCAGTTATCTACACTTCATGCGTAGTAAGTAATGAATGAATGTAATTATGACGATGTCGCACAGACTGCGCTGAGATTGAAACCATCACTTATCTACACTCCATGCGTAGTAAGTAATGAATGAATGTAATTATGACGATGTCGTACAGACTGCGCTGAGATTAAAACCATCACTTATCTACACTACATGCGTAGTAAGTAATGAATGAATGTAATTATGACGATGTCGTACAGACTGCGCCGAGATTAAAACCATCACTTATCTACACTACATGCGTAGTAAGTAATGAATGAATGCAATTATGACGATGTCGTACAGACTGCGCTGAGATTAAAACCACCACTTATCTACATTACATGCGTAGTAAGTAATGAATGAATGTAATTATGACGATGTCGTACAGACTGCGCCGAGATTAAAACCATCACTTATCTACACTACATGCGTAGTAAGTAATGAATGAATGTAATTATGACGATGTCGCACAGACTGCGCTGAGATTAAAACCATCACTTATCTATACTTCATGCGTAGTAAGTAATGAATGAATGTAATTATGACGATGTCGCACAGACTGCGCTGAGATTGAAACCATCACTTATCTACACTCCATGCGTAGTAAGTAATGAATGAATGTAATTATGACGATGTCGCACAGACTGCGCTGAGATTGAAACCATCACTTATCTACACTCCATGCGTAGTAAGTAATGAATGAATGTAATTATGAAGATGTCGTACAGACTGCGCTGAGATTGAAACCATCACTTATCTACACTCCATGCGTAGTAAGTAATGAATGAATGTATTTATGACAATGTCGCACAGACTGCGCTGAGATTGAAACTATCACTTATCTACACTCCATGCGTAGTAAGTAATTAATGGATGTAATTATGACGATTTCGTACAGACTACGCTGAGATTGAAACCATCACTTATCTACACTTCATGCGTAGTAAGTAATTAATGAATGTAATTATGACGATGTCGTTCAAACTGCGCTAAGATTGAAACCATCAGTTATCTACACTCCATGCGTAGTAAGTAATTAATTAATGTAATTATGACGATGTCGTACAGACTGCGCTGAGATTGAAACCATCACTTATCTACACTCCATGCGTAGTAAGTAATGAATGAATGTATTTATGACGATGTCGCACAGACTGCGCTGAGATTGAAACTATCACTTATCTACACTACATGCGTAGTAAGTAATTAATAAAATATATTCGGGACAATTCTACACCAATTACCTAGCCCCAAACTAGGATACCCTATACTATGGGTACTAGATAACGGATAAACATACATAGATACGAATATTATAACATCCATGACTCGGAAACAAACATTTCTGCTCATCACACAAATGAATGCACCTTGCAGGATTCGAACCCGCGACCGTTTGATTACGTACCTAGGATCACTAGCCACGAGACCAGCCGGTCGTCGAATTAATGAATATAATTATGATGATGTCGTTCAGACTGCGCTGAGATTGAAACCATCACTTATCTACACTCCATGCGTAGTAAGTAATGAATGAATGTAATTATGACAATGTCGTTTAGACTGCGCTGAGATTGAATCCATCACAAATCTACACTTCATGCGTAGTAAGTAGTCATCATCATCATAATGTCAGCCATTAGAAGTCCACTGCTGAACATAAGCCTCCCCCAAAGAGCGCCATGATGAGCGATCTTGTGCCACTTCCATCCACCGATTTCCTGCGATGGCTACAATGTCGTCGGGTCATGTGTGGGGTTTCGTTCGTGGTCGCCATTCGAGAACCTTAATTCCCCAGCGGTTGTCGGTTCTGCGAACTATATATCCTGCCCATTGCCACTTCAACTTGCAAACTCTGAGAGCTATATCGGTAACCTTCGTTCTTCTACGGATTTCCTCATGTCGGATTCTATCACGTAGTGAAACACCGAGCATAGCTCTCTCCATTGCATGCTGCGCAACTCTGAGCTTCAGTTTTCGTCTTGAGGCTCTGCGGTATCTGCGAAGAGATATGGCGTAATTTCCCGAACTCTGCCCATCCGAGTTGGATTCGTCGGTTGACATCTTTGTCGAAGTTGGATCTACCCAGTTGGATCGTCTGACCTAAATAGACATAGTGATCAACAGCTTCGATTATATCGTTCTCAACATAAACCGGCATGGGTACGACATGGGCATTTGACATGATGTTCGTCTTGCCCATACTCATTTTAAGACCCCCTGTTGGGAAACTATATTGAGGTCACTGAGCATTGTGCTTAGGTCTTCCAGGGTTTCTGCCGTGATGACTATATCATCAGCAAAACAAAGGTGAGTGATGTATTCGCCATTGATGTTAACACCATATCCGTTCCAGTTTAGAAGCTTGAAGATATCTTCCAGTGCATTTAAAAGTTATGGTGGCATAAAGCCACATACATACACACATACAAACTTTGAAAATATTACACTCCATTTTGGGCAGTCGTGTAATTATTTAAACAAATACTACTTACGTATTCTCTACTTACATTGTATCTCTGTTATTATTAATGATTGAATACTGAAGATTCGGTTTTTGTTTCCAGCCATCAAAGCACCAACAGCAATTCACAATGAAACTGTATTACAAGCTAGAGACCTTGCAAAAGACAGGCAGGTGAGGTGAAAGTCTACATAAGCAAGTTTTAATATTTAACAAGTACAAATAAAAAAAAACCGACCATTATTAGCCAAGAAACATCTCGATCACACCAGTTTTCAAACATAAAACCGCATAAAATCGGTCCATTCGTTCGATCTACGATTCTCACCCCCAACACCCGTCTCTTTGTTCGGGGGTTAAAAATAAGGAGTAAAGTGCGTTAATGATCTTGAATGTTCCAGCTTTAAAGAGAGAGGATCACTCAACGCTTTGCAGCTTTTGCCTCTAGACAAGAAAAAAATTGGAGTGGTGCTTGCTTCACTTGGGAATGAAGCAGAAGGTTTCTGCTACCATGCGTCCAAACTGAACGTGCCTGTAGTCGTGGTCATGCCCGTGTCGGTCCCCCTCTTCAAGATTAAGAGATGCCACAGCCTTGGAGCGAAGGTCATCCTCCAAGGCAACAACTTGATGGAATCGCAGAGATTCGCTCGAAGTATCGCCAGGGATAAAGGACTAACATACATCAATGGGTTTGTCTCCTAAGCCTGTTTCTCAATTTTAGTGGATTTACACGACTGCCCAAAAAAGGAGTGTAATGTTTTCAGGGTATGTTTGTATGTATGTGATTTTATTTATTCCAACATAAATTTCAAATTCCTGAACTGATTTGGATGTATGGGGCATCGTCAGAATCCTTACATCATCCCGAGTTATATTCATTTTTGAAAAAAAATCAATATAGCAGCAGTATTCCAAATTCTTGCGAAAAAAATATTTTTTCTTCGAATTTTACAATATGGGTATCAATTTGAAGGCCTTGATAAGCACATCCCAACAGTATATAATTTATTGTCATAAATTATTTTTTTCCAGGGCAGGCGTGTTTTTCTTTTCTTTTTTTTTTTGAAGTTGAGTTGTATGGTATTCTTCCACCTTATTTAGGGTTACGTCGTAATATAAAAGGGACTTGCGAATTTGAAATGTTGTTACAATATGTTCATGGTTTAATTAGACAAATTATGATTTGATACATAAAATATACGTATATAGGCCTCTGCCTTCACTCTAACTAGTCACTACATACACTACTAATAAGATAACGGATAAAACTCACACAAGCAAGCGGGAAAGCATACTCACCCCCACACACGAACACCCAATATTGATATTTTATTCTACAGATGCAAGAAACCACAAGAATCTTTCGAACTTTTCCTTGCCTAAAACTATGATCAATATGATCACTTCTTAAATATAAACAAGCACAAATTAAAAAATTGTATACCCCGACCCTCCTTCCCTCCCAACCGCCATTATAGCTAAGAAGCATATTGATTACTTCAGCTTTCAAACATAAAAAACCGCATCAAAATCAGTTAATTCATTTGGGAGATATTATCCCCCCCCCCTTCCGTCATTAAAGCTAAGAACCATCACGATCACATCAGCTTTCAAACATAAAAAACCGCATGAAAATCGGTCCATTCGTTTGGGAGCTTCGATCCTCACACCCTTCCTCCCTATTATAACTAAGAACCATCTCAATCACATCAGCTTTCAACAAGAAAAATCGGTCCATTCGTTTGGGAGCTACGATGCCACAGACAGATACACACACACCCTAAATTTATAACACCCCTATATTTTGGAGTTCGGGGGTTAATGATGCTACCAAGTACATTTGCAGCCGTGATCATCCCCACATGCTGGCCGGTTACGGGACCTTGGCGGTGGAGATCTTGGAACAGGCTCCATTCGTGGAAGCAATCATCTTGCCCGTGGGCAGCGGAGGCCTAGCCGCGGCCGTCTGCAAGATCATCAAGCACGCCAAGCCGAAGTGTCTCATTTACGTAAGTGTTGCAGAACATGAGCATGAATAGCAAAAGCTGAACTAGTTTTGATTAGTTATCTATCTACAAACACAAATTTAAGGTCGCTCAGGAGCTATGGAGACAGCTATGCTTGGAGTTTCTCTGAAGGACAAGATTCGTAATGAAGATATGAGACGGAGAACCAAGGTAACCGGTTGAGCTCTAAGGATAAGCAAGCTGAAGTGGCAGTGGGCTGGTCACATTTGCCGAAAAACCGATAACCGTTCGGGTAAAACGAGTTCTCGAATGGAAAACACGTTTAGGCTAACGTAGTGTAGGACGCCCTAAGGCCAGGTGGAGTGACACCTGCGAAAAGCGGTCGGAAGAAAATTGATAAGGAGAGCTGAAGACCGAGCTCAGTGGCGTGCGTTAGGAGAGGCCTACGTCCAGCAGTGGACAGATATAGGCAGATGATGACGATGACCTACCTACATTAGAGGCTAATTTGGAAGATACTTATTTGGATTTAGTTAATCCTCATTTCTTACAACTTAAAGCGGAAATTCCTGCAGATATGCGTGTAACTCGCAAAATCGACAACGATTATCGTAGCATCATAATCGTAGCGTAGAGCGCTACGCTACGCCTTCGACTAAGTTCTACGAGTGCTACGACAATTGTCGTCGATTTTGAAGTTGGCCTCCCCCATGTCAGTTAAGGCCAGGCTCCAAGGTTACATTTTCCTACTCCCCACTCCCCTGCCACCTACCCTGCACTCAGCCACCCGCTACCCGAATTAAGCACTGAAGTTCCTGCGTAACAAGGTTGAATATCGTGAGCGCTGTTTGAGCACACAATTTAGCTTGGAACTAAATGACGTATGTCTCAAAAGTTATTTATTTTATTGGCAGGCTAATAATTTAGTTAAATTTTGTCTTAACCTTAGATGATAAACTATATTTTCTTGGTGTGAGATTTATTTTAGAGATAAAACTTAAGCCGTTGAGTAGAGAAATGTAAACTTTACTGAAAATAACGTAACTTTTGATAAGAAAATGTATCGAATGAAATTCTGTTAATCATGTTTTTGTCTTAGTCTTAGAGAGATAAAGATCTCAAAAACATGTATGTTGAGTTTCAAATTTATCAGGTTTGTGGTTGACCCAGTATATTTATGGAAAAAACGCTTAAAAAGCAGAGCCTGGTCTTAATTATGGTTTCTTTGTAGAGTTCCGTAGTCAAACAAAGAAGGATATAGTTTCGTCTGTCCGTCCGTCCTCCTGTATGTATGTCACAGTCGTTTTATTCAGAAACTATCAACACTAACCACTACATATATACAAAGTTTTGCTGGAGTACAATCCCCCCTTAACTCATAAAGTACAAAACTGAACAAAAATAAGGTAATAGCGCAAAATACGAGTTTTGTAATACGAGGAATGCAAGGGTGAAATTACGAAAAAAATATGAGGTGAACATTTAGTTATCGCACACTCGATCTTCACTTCCACTTCGGGGAAAGGCGCACGAAGGTGAAAAATCCATAAAAAAAGGCCAAAACCTAAAAACGTAAAAATTCTCGAAACACTAAGGTTAGTATTATAAGGTTAGGTTTGTAAACTAACCTTATAATTACTACCTGATTAAACAATGAAAAGTTTCACAGCAATCAGGAGTACCTGAGAAACGAGTTGTCATTCTTATCTCAATTCAAAGTTGAACTTGTTAAAAATTGGATGTGTTTACGACAATTTAAAGTCTTGCGTTTATTAATTTCTTACTCGGAAGTTTTAGTGGAAGTTTGTGTTTTTGCAATAGATTCTGTTCCAGGAAGTAATTACCTATTTTTTATTCATTATTTTAGATACTCAATGTTTTTTTATAACATTAATGACACTGAAACGACGTGAAAATGTTTTTTTTTGTTTAGAAATTTTCATGACATGCTAAAGTTGAATTTCCTGGCAGATCCGGCTTTAATGTTAACATTGTTACAAAGAGTAATCATTAGTCTTGATAAAACCATTAAAAACCCCGTTCGTAAACGTCGCTTTAACAATCAACAGACGAAGAAGCTTGCTTTAGCAGATACACTCTTATCAGCTATTATAGAAGAAGAAAGAAGAAAAAACATTTATTTGACTCACAATTACAAAAAATGACAATAATAATAACAAAAAATAGTAAAAAATCACACAGTCACAGAATAAATAATAGTACAAGTACAGAAGGCTAACTGAATAAAGTCATTTAAATAAATAGCGACTCTCGCTACAATGCTATAAAGTGCACTTTAACTCGCACGGCGCTGCGAGCTTTCAATTATATATACCTAGAAGGCGCTCGCCCACCGCGTGCAGGCTAGAACGCACCGTATCACAACGCGCGAGAACTTCCATTGCTCTAACCGTTTCAGAATCGCTCTGTCCCTTTTTCGCTCGGTAGGGTTGTATTAAGATATGACTAGGTACTTGTACTACTAATTATTCTGTGATATGTTATGACTTAGATATTGTAACAGAATAAATAAGTAATAATGTATTATGTTATTACTTATTATTATAAATTAAAATAGTTCTATTACATACAATGACATTTTTATGAGAATAGACCTACTACCTCATTTTTACTACCTACCTATCCCGTTTTCAGAACGCCGATAACTTTAGTGAGATACCTACCTACGTGTCGTTGGTTGATTATGATTATATCCTATAGGTATTGCACTTTGATGAATAAAGGTGCCTGTCTGAATTCCATGCTTTTTAATGAGTGAAAAATAAATTGCTACCTACGTAGCCACGTACCTACGTACGTTTACGTAGGCGTAATAAACGGTATTAAAAGTAGGTAGGTATTATACGAGACATATATTATATAAATTCCTAATTAATTGTAGGCTACTTACTAAGTCAGCACAGTTATTCATTTTCCGATCAACAATACCTACTATAATCAATTATAAAATTACGTTGATCGATTTAATAAACGACTTTATTTCTGCGCGGAAAAACCTTAAATATGCGTAGCATCGGTATGGAACACAAATGAAATAACATAAAACTATAGGAACCTACGTAATAAAAAAATATCAATATCTAACTACATAACTAGGACCTATTATAGGTATTACAATTTATTACCTTTCAATATCCTTTGGAAACGTAAAGAATGACAATTCGTAATTTCTATCACTATTCAAACAGCCGAATGCTATGCAGTACTTTCTAGCTTTCTTCTTGGTACTCATAATTAAAACACGAATAAAGTTTGTCAATAACTTTACGTAAGTAGGTGCTCTATCGCTAAGTACAAGGCGCGCGACTCGTCGAGCGCACGCTTGTCACTCGACTGAACGGACCAGAATATTGGGTCCTCGAATTTATTTGTACTTGTTGCGGAGTGAAAAAAAGGCCGCGCTTCTGCATAGTACTGAGTGTCTATGACACTCAGCGCTGGTATTCTGGCACAACCCCGAAATCGCCCCGATTTGGAGTAAAAATAATAATTAAAAACAGAGAAAAAATAAACTTACTCAATAATAACACGACTCTAATGTATAATGTAATATATAATATATCCAAAACAGTACTTACAAATTATAAACCTACATATGCGTAATATATAATATCATGTATATCTATAAATAAATATATATTAATTTCAAAATATAATAAGGTAGAAAACAAACGCAAAATCAAAATATTTTTAAAGGAATTAAACTACAAACTAAATTTAAAAAAAAACGAGGGCGTAACAAAAAATTGTTAGATACAAGGTGAAAGAAAAAAAAAAGGTAGTGACAATATAGACATAGATAGTGGACAGTGACACAAGCGAAACCACGGTTTTCGCTATTACAAAGGGTAGTGACTAAATGGTGAACAGACGCGACGAAAGGAACCAAGAGAGCGATCAGTGGATGTATTACAAAAACGATAAATCAATATTAATATTCGCATGCCGCCTCTGCTCATCGATAAGGTATTTTTTGAGCTTGAGACGGAACATACTTGAATGTTTTAAAGTCCTTACTGGCGGGGGCAAATTATTCCAGCATTTGGACGCCGCATACCGAAAGCCACCTCTAAAAGCTGTCGTACGGTGACGCGGGATGGACAGCTGCTGGGAGCCCTGTCTATTTGAGCACTTCCTGTTACTTGTGACCCACTTGATCTTATTGTAAAGGTATGAAGGCTGTTTGTGGTTAATTACGCCAAAAAGCAAACTAGCTAGTTTATGCCGGGACTTCATTTTCAAAGCATAATGTTTATTTAAAAATGGTGTCACATGGGTCCTCGGAGGTATAGTGAAACAAAATCTAGCGCACGCATTCTGAACACGTTGAACTAAACGTTGAGTCCGTGAAAGCAATCTAGGGCCAAAAACAGTATCCGCGAAGTTTAGTTTTGAAAGTGTTTTGGATTCGACGAGTTGAATGCGAAGCTCTTCACAAAGATATGGTCTGAGTTTATAAATAGTTTTAAGTACAAGGGATTCGACGAGTTGAATGCGAAGCTCTTCACAAAGATATGGTCTGAGTTTATAAATAGTTTAAGCCTATAAAAACAATTTTGTACGCACGCAGCTATATGACTCTCAAATCTTAGTTCCGCATCGACATTCAAACCCAGGTTACGCACCTCGTAGACCCGTTCAATTACTTCACCCATCAGTGATATGTGCACGGTTGTCGGTATCGATGCTAATTGATGTCTACTACCTAATATCATGAACTTAGTTTTATAGGGAGTGTGTTTCCCGAAAGCATCACGAAAAACTGACACACTTGCTGGAAAATATGAAAAAAATATATTATTGACCAGTGTGAAATTGAGGGGGAAGGGAGTTAGTAGAAGAAAAAGGAGGGGCTTTTTTTAACACTGGCTTGTATATTTTTACACCCATATGAATTGTAACCCAAAAGCTAATCACCCCCGTTCATTTTTGACCCGTTTTAACAGACGTAGAAAGATATTTGGTAGTTTCCTCTGTCCCCACTATCACTAAAACTGGACCAGGAACAATCCTTCACCCAATCTTATGACAAATTAGAAAAAAAATGGTTTTGGCCAACTTTTTAGGATTTTTCACCTCTGTGCGGCGCGCGCGGGCTCGCTTCGCTCGCCGTCTTCCCCTCGCTAAGTTCAGGTCTCGTATGCTCGTATTAAAAATCTCCGAACTGGCAGATAGCTGATGTTATAAGGAGTACCTTAGGCTACCTATATTTTAAAAAAGAATTAGGGTAGGTATAACGCAAAAAAAACATGAATGAACACGGCAAAACAAACACGAGCAAAGCCGCGGGCACAGCTATATATATAAAACTTCCGTGAAAATAATCTAACTGAAGGTGAAAACTGCATTAAATTCCATTGCGTAGCTATATGTAGCATATTAAGCTAAATAAATAAATATAAAGCTTCGATGAAAGAAACGAATAAAGGTCAAGCACTTAATATTCAAAATGCGATCACGCGACTATTTAAAGTGTGCGTGTCGCGTGGTACAAAACCGTTCGTCACAGTTCGTCTTCAAAAGATCGCAAGCGATATTGGGCCATCCTTTTTCCACACGCATTAACCCGTATCGCTTGTCTTTTCGCTCCATGCAAACATTTACGTGTTACGCACACAAGCGTGTGTCAGCGCGCGTAGTCGATTAGTTTTGTGTGCTGCCCCGGCTCAAAACTATGGATAGCGGCTTTTTACTTTTTATGATGATTAAGTTTAGTTACCAATTTGCCAATTAAAGAAGCTGTCTCCACTATAAGCGGGCCATGCGCGGAGATTTTAAATTGCACGTAGTTTTGGTGGAACATGAATCGGGCGAACTTAGTGAATACTGAAAGCGACTATATTTAATACTATGTATTGATATAAATGATTATTAGAATCGTGTTACTCTTTTCTAAGTGTAGATTATCACGGCTAGTCAACCCTGTAAGGGTTTACTAGTTTAAAAGATTACCTAACTCATTTTACGCCCGGGTCAAATCTGAAGAAAAAAAACCGTAGTGAGAGACAATCCAACAGTAAAAACAAGGTTGTTGGCGTATCAAGTAAAAAATACAGGACCGTTTGCAATGCAGTTTTCATAGGGACTTCGAAACCCTAAGTCTACGATCGTCCGACACGCATAGATATAGGCTTTGGCCGGTTTTTAGGGTTGCGTACCTCACAAGCTAAGGAACCTTTATAGGATCACTTTATTGTCCGTCGTTCGTCCGTCCGACCTGTCGATCTGTCAAGACCCCTTTTCTCAGGTACGCGTGGAAGTATCAAGTTGAAATTAATATTATATACTCAGGTCTGCAATCCTAAGAACTGTGAAAAAACCAAACTTCTAAGTAAACGCAATCAAAATATACAGCCATTCAGGCCGCATATTTCGACATTTTTGACACTCGCAAGGGAATGATAACCTACAGGTTGACCTAGAATCATTAAATTTGGCAAGAAGCAATGTCTTATAGCACAAGTAAAGGGATAAATCTGAAAACCGTAAATTTGTAGTTACATCAAAGGAAGAAAACTTTTTTTGAAAATACTTTTACTCTCGATTCCCATGATGGACGAACTATTTACATACCTACAAGTTTGTACGGAACCCTCGGTGCGCGAGTCCGACTCGCTCATGGCCATTTATTTTTATTGTTTACTGGCCAGCGTTTGATCACTATCTCACTGTGGTAGAAGGTGGTCAAAACGCTAAGCTTTGAATCTCTTAGAATTTTACTAAAGGAAAAGTTGTGATTACTGACGGGACTCGATCCCGCACCATCAGCGTCCGTGACTCTGCGAGATACATTATGCTCTTTTTCAATTAAGCCACTGTAACCTTCATCGCACTCTAAATTCTTCCTTCCGTTTATTTTTAACCCCGAAGCAAAAAGACGAGTGGTATAAGTTTAACGTGTGTGTTTTCTGTGTGTCGTCTGTCTGAAGTATCGTAGCTCCCAAACCAATAGACCGATTGAAGCATTTTTTTCTGTTTAAAAGGGGCTATTTTTAGTTTATCTTGTGTCCGTCGCTATGGGCACGGTAGCCGGTAGTACGATTTGTTGAATTAATGCTGATGTAAGAGGTTTTTAAGTTAGAAATTTTAAGACAAATGGTGAACAATTTCGGCACATATCGTGATTCGTGAAGTCTCAGATGGGGGCGTGTACATCTAGTGTATCATAATTTGACTCCTTTTTATCACAGGGGGTACAGCCGGATATAAACCCTGGGTATTTCAAGTCAGCGGAGGTTGGAGAAGCGTTAGTGACGCCGGTGAAGCAGAGTATAGCGGACGCCATCGCCGTGCCCAATATCGGATGCAACTCCTTCGCCAATGCAAATCCGCTGCTGGATAAAATGGTAAAACGGCTGCTGCCTTTGACAGCCATACTTAGCTGGCTTATAAGTAAGTACGAGAGCATGTTTGACCGAGCGACGCGTGGCCTCCAAATCAACTTTTTTAATTGTGACCTAAGTATTTATTTATGTTTGTTTTTGTTTGTTCAATTATAACTTTGGAAACGTTTATCCGATCTGCATGATGATACACTTGCGTGCAGATAAATCGACTCAAGACCTCATACGCGTAGGTAAACTATAGACACTGAAAGTTTACCATCTCACCTTTGTAATTAGATAATTTTCAAAATCAACTCGTATTTTTTGAGATATGATACATAAAATTATCTTTTTTTTTGGACAAATTTGAAAGCAAGCTATGGGAAAACCTTTAAAGAAAAAACATTCAATTAAATGTAAAATCAATAATAATGGTTATATAATTTGAATAAAAATTAAAGAAAAATAATTTATAGGCATTCCCGGCGCATACTTAGGAGAGCAATATTTTCAAGCATTAATTCTAAAAGTACGTATTTTCAGTAAGAAGTGTCAGGTTTTTACGATATTTTTCATGGAGACCTAATGATTCCAACTTTCAAATAATCGATTTAATTTTTAAATTAAATAATAATAATATAGAAAATAAAACTTTGATTTCGCGCGTAGGAGCTGATTCGATTTAGCTGCACGCGACTTCAAGCGAGTGTAGTATTATACTTATTTTATATTTTTTTAAATCATTTGGGGTGTTGTTAAATTAATTAATGTACTCCACATGGAGAGGTTTCAGGGCGAGCACTAGCATATTGGATGAAAACATGATGACAATCAAAAAAATCTTCGTCATAATTCGAGCGGGAGGCAACTCGAAACTCCTTGAGAACACACCTAACAATTTTGCGAATATCTCTGTACCTTTTCCAGCTACTGGTACAGGAGAAGTGGATAGCTCGTGCCATGCTGCATCTATACGAGAAGGAAAAGTTGATAACCGAGGGCGCGGGCGCGTGCCCTCTCGCCGCCATCTTTGGAAGCCTCGTGCCGGAGTTGAAACTTAAGAAGTACGGAGTTCAATGTTCTATTAGATTCTGATCTTTAGGGAGAGGAAATGAGCGGTGGTGAACAAAAGTACAAAAACAATAACAGAAAACAAAATAACAGATACAATTTTGAGAAGGAAGCCGATAGGCGGATTCGGCTGGGCTGGGCAGCATTTAGGAAACTTCGTCTTGTCCCCACAGTGCATAAAGACGAAAGTCTTTAGCCATTGCGTCCTACCCTAATGGCACGACGGAGCAGAAACGTGGACGCTGACTGTAAGACTGGTCCATAAATGTCAGGTTACTCTGCGAGCTATGGGACGGGCTATGCTCGGGGTTTGTCTAAAGGATCGCATCCGAAACGAGGTGATTCAGCAGAGAACGAAAGTTACCGACATAGCTCAAAGAATTAGCAAACTGAAGTGGCAATGGGCCGGTTACATTAGTCGAAGAACCGATAAACAGTGGGGTAGACGAGTTCTTGAGTGGAGACCACGTATAGGCCAACGTAGTGTAGGACGCCCTCCGGCCAGATGGAGGGACGATTTACGCAAAGTAGCTGGCAGCAATTACATGAGAAGAGCCGAAGATCGGGCTCAGTGGCGCGCGTTAGGAGAGGCCTATGTCCAGCAGTGGACTGATGCAGGCTGTTGATGATGATGATGATTAATGAACAAAAGTAACTACGTATTGTGAGTTGCGCAATTTGACGGCGCCTGCTTCGAATGTTGGCCCTAAGCCATGTTGCCATTGCTCGAAACTATGGGCCACCATGGTGGATTATGGCCAACAATGTCTTTATTTTGCCTGGATTAAAATATCGTATGTATGTTCTTTTCTCGTCCATAATCTAAATGTTTCATTTAGAAATAAGTTACTTTCAACTAGACTTTTTTTTAATTATCTTTGATAGACTGTTTGTTTTCTTACTTTGCTGGCCTTCCTGAGGGACATCGGGTGGCTGAACTAGCTGTCGCCGCCCGTTTCACGCAAAAGGGGCCGATGATTGGCCTAGTTGCGGATAAGAAGCCCGACCACCAAGTACCAAGTCTTACTTACTGGTTACAGCTATATTATATGCATAGATTGATGAAATATATCTTACTAGGGTTTCTAGAAAAAAACATCCTCAAGAAAAAGGCGGTTGCTCTTGTTTGACCTGCTACCATTACTTGGAGATAAACAAGGAAATCATTCCCTTCCATACCTTCCTTTATATTTTTGTTACTTTTGCAGCGTGGTGTGTATTTTGAGTGGAGGCAACACCGATGCCCTTACATTTAATCGTTGCTTGCAAAAAGGGATGGCAACCGAAGGCCGATTGGTGACATTCAGTGTAAGAAAAATAAAAAATAAAAATTTGTTGCTAGTTGTTTCTAGACGTTTACTCTGAGTTGGAAAGGTTTTCTTTTTTACCCGAGTACCTATGGCGAAGCAAGGCAAGGGTAATGAGTTTAACCGTGTATATGTATCTATGTATGTGGGTATGTGGATGTTCCACCATAGCATTGCCCCTACTGGTCCAATTTTGACAATCGAGGTTAATCGATTTGCCTTCAGGAATAGTGTCCTATGCTATTGTTTACCCGACTACACCGAAGCAAAGGAAGGGTTATGTGTTAACTAAAAACTTGGTCCTATTTTGACCAGCGAGGTATCAATAGATTCGTATTATTCGCAAGAGTATCATAAGGTACTTTTTAACCGAGCGTAGTCGGGTTTTAATTTTTGAGCTATGTCTTGTTCGATGTGACATGTCCGCAGTTCTGTTTAAAACCAGCGTTTCTCAAACGTAGCGCTTACTTAGTAGTTACCACTAGGGTAAGTGCGTCAGTTGGTCGGTCGTAGGAAGTATGAGGCAAGATTATTTACGTTTGGCATCTCGCTATTCTGGCAAGTTCGTGCGATGAGACAGGCGGAATGGGTGTGCGACCTGCCCCCTTACTCTCGAACACCATTCCGCTTCAATCACGATCCCAACATTGCGATTCAGCTAGAAAACCTACACTGCAGTGTGATCGTTACCTTTCGGTGAGGCAAAATGTCCGCCATCATGGTTTCAATAATTACGTCCTTCCCCCACTTCCCAACCTTTGTCCCACCTCCCAACCTTTCTCCCACTTCCCCCCATCCTTCCCTCTTGCTTCCTACTCTTCCCTTATTTCTTCCCTACCTTCCTTCACTTACCCTCGCTCTTTCCCCACTTCCCCTACCCCTTTTCAATTTCGCCTTTCTCTCCCATTCTGCCCCCGACCTTCCCTTCAGTCTTCCCCTACTTCACACCACCTGCCCCACTTCCCGCACCTTTCCCCGACATCGCCCACCATTTGTACACTTCTTCCAACCCTCCCCTCACTTTCCCCCACCTTCCCTCACTTCCCCAAACCTTCCTCCACATCCCCCCACGTTGCAATGCTTATAGGTTTTCTAGCTGAATCGCACTGTTGGGATCGTGATTGAATCGGAATGGTATTCGAGAGTACGATGCTCCGCAAATTTACACGATTTGCGAGAAAATATATCATCCATCACATTACAGGATGTCCACTTTATGGAAAATCAGAGAAAGACAGGGAAAAATCAGGGAAGCTCAATGTGGTCAGGGAAAGTCAGTGAAATCGAAGAGATCACCTGGGAAGTCAGGGATAAATAAAATAATTATTACACTGTTTGCTCCATACTTTCCCAGTGATTGTAAAATGCTCTAGTTTTACCCTTAAAGCAAACCCGGATAATCCTGCATTAGCTTACTGTAAAGTGTGCTGCAAGTAATTTAAACTCGGCAATATGGGCTGCAAGCCGTAGTTACGCATGGCAATGATTTTAATAAGAAAAGAGCAACCAGATATGTCTTTCATTAAAAACGAAACTACTACAATGTCCGATTTCGTATCTATACGAAACTGGCTCTACGAAACACCTCAAGTAGTTATTGTGTTATTTTTTCGAAGTAGTTAGTTTCCTTCAGATCTTGTTATTTATGCAATGAGTTTATTAATTGTTTGTACGAGTATGAAATGATTTATTGTTTAGATTACATTATTTTTCGTTATTTTATGAAAAATTAAGAAAAACTTGCTTTAATGGACATGGTTGGTCAGAGAAAATTGTCAAAATGGCCAGGAAAAGACTATGTTTCTTTAGAATTTTCACCCCTACATTATTTATAAACTGATTTATTTTTATTTGCTCTTAATTTTTCTACAGCTAGGTTTTCCTATTATTATTTTATTACGGGGTACCTACGCACGCACCATCGAGCACTACAGTTTTGGAAATTTTGATCTGCACTCAAGCTAATGGCCGGCTGTAGTGACGGACACCATCTCTAGGAAATGTATGTAACGAGGGGCTATTAATGGGCCTATCCTAGTTGATACTATTTTGGCACCCTAAGTTAGGTATGCCAAAATATGTCAAGACTTCGAGAGCCACGGATGACAAAAATATTTTTGAATCGCTTCAAAACTTTTAGGTATTACATAAAAAGTGATTGGTCCCTCAGGTCGGCGTACAGGACACCACTGAGGCGAAAGGTCAACTGCTGCGCCTGCTGAGCAGCGGCGGGTTCGGCATAGTGAACCAGTTCCAGGACCACGTGTGGATCGACGGCAGCGCGTACTATTGCGAGGTACCTTTACAAGCTATCGTTACTCAAAGCAGATTAGAGTATTAAGTCGTAGCCACGACGGCATTATTCCCATCGTCCCCACTGAAATGGCCAGCACTTGTGGCGATTGGGATAAAATAAAAGCTCAGTGGGCCAGGGCATCGTTAGAGCTGTGCCGGTGGTCACCGAACGTAGGTCGTTTTAGTGAAAGCTTACGCCATCTGAGTATTAAAAATGCATTTGTTTTAGTACTGTGAGTAACTGATGCTATGTATATCCATACATGGCCTTCACTCATAGATACAAATAAATGGGTGGGGCTGTGTCGGGGAGACCAGCCGTTTGTCGTGAAACGTCTACGCCACGTACAATTTCCTCCAGTCCTGGAACCCTCTCGTTCGCTCTGTGCTGGGGTTTAGGATAGATACCTTTGTGAGCTCCAGAACTTATTCTTTCCACCAATTTACTTAATCTTTATTTTAGTACAGACTTTTCGGGCACTGCAGCTACTTTTATGATTTTAACTTTTTCCACCCCTTTTTTTAATTTACTTATTCTTAAACTTTTTGTAAACTTTTTCATATTGATTTGAATGTTTCATCGAGATACTTACAAAAATACCCAAATCAATAAGCTACCCCATGTAAATCGCGAGTTACGACGAATAAAAGATCACAAAAACGACAATTTTGCTGATTTTGCTCTGTGCGTCCTCTCCCCTCCCCCTTTCTTTTGTCAAAAATTAAAACAAGCGCAAATTAAAAATTTATATAACCTCCATCCCCCCCCCCGCTCCATTATAGCTAAGAACCATCTCCTTTACCTCAGCTTTCAAATAAAAAAACGGAGCTAAATCGGTCCATTCTTTTGGAAGCTGCGATACTCACCCCCCTTTCTCACCTCCCCCTCCTCCCCCCTCCCCCATATAGCTAAGAACCATCTCGATCACATCAGCTTACAAACAGAAAAAAACATCAAAATCGGTCCATTCGTTTGGGAGCTACTATTCTCACCCCCCCATCCCCCCACCCCACCCCCTCCTTTCCCTCCTTCTAGCTAAAAAGTTCTCCCCAGCTTTCACAACATAAAAAACCGCAGCTAAATCGGTTCATTAAAAGTTAAAGTTTGGAAGCTACGATTCTCACCTCCCCCATATAGTTTAGAACCATTTCGATCACATCAGCTTACATACAGAAAAAACCGCAGCTAAATCGGTCTATTCGTTTGAAAGCTACGTTTCTCACCCCCCTTTTCTCACTTACCCCCTCCCTCTCCCCATATAGCTAAGAACTATCTCGATCACATTAGCTTTCAAACAAAAAAAAACGCATCAAAATCGGTCCATTCGTTTGGGAGCTGCTATTCTCACACCCCATCCCCCCACCCCCCACCCCGCCCCCTCCTTTCCCTCCTTCTAGCTAAAAACATCTCGTTTACCCCAGCTTTCACAACATAAAAAACCGCGCTTTCTTTGAACTTGTCTTGATTTATGAAAGACTAACGCTTCCAAACTTCAAAATGAAAATGAACAGCAAAAGCACATAATGTTATATCGATTAAGATTTATAACCTAAAAGTATTTAAAAGAAATTATATGGCTATGTCTAGGTCATTCAGAAATTAGAAATTATGTGTCTATGTGTGTATGTGTTATGTGTTATGTTCATTCAGAAATTATATGTCAGAAATTAGAAATTATGTCTCTAAATAGAAAAGGAAAATTTGTTAAAGAAGCTAAAAAAAAACTAATTAATTAATTGAATATCTATCTCTCTTCCCATGCTGCGTGTTTTTAGAAGACTGCGCAACGCAAAGGACGGGTATTGTGCTTTTCAGCCTATGTATGTATGGCTGTTCCTTTGTGGCACTATATAGACCAAACGCGTGGTCCAATTTTGATGATACTTACGTCAATCGATTTGTCTCAATCTTGCGAGTGCTACTAAGGACATGACAGTAATCAATCCATATCAATCTAGAACGATTTAACCACAACGATCAATATATAAAAGTGAAACGTTGTCTGTTTGTTTGTTTGGGGAGCTTTCACGCGAAAACGGAAGAACGGATTTTGATGAAATTAGTAATGGAGATAGCTTATACACTGGAATAAAACATAGGATACTTTTTATCCCGGAAAATTATAAGTTTTTGCGGGGGACGCCAGCTTTCGTTAACCCACCTGTAACCAAGGTGATACGTGGTGCCATGAGTGAGAATGGAGTGGAATGGAGTGGAAACTTTGAGAATGGAATAGTAGGCAGCATTAACTTCATACACGACGTTCAAATGTATTTTTACCCGACTAAGGCGAAACAAGGGAAGGGTTGCGTTCAAACTAAAAACTGGGTTCGATTTTGACAAGCAAGGTATCAATCGACTCATCTTCATCGTAGGCTATTTTTAGCCGGTTTTAGTTTTTGAACTTACGTTTTGTTCAGATGCAGATGGTTTGCGAAACCAAAAACCTAGAACATGCCCTGGAACTGAAGCGGATGATGGAGAGGGCGTACCCGACCACTACAGTGTTCAAGTCGGAGCCCTTCAACGACCGCAGGGCTTGTCCCTGTTTCGTTGGAAAATCTACATGTGAGTCACTTACAGCATACCTTGCAGCATTTACAGCTACAGCTTTTCATCATTCAGTTTTCGTGAGTTTGATACACTAAACCCTGTTTTTTCACATTTTGGCTTAGAACTAAAAAAAACGCGAGTGCCCAGTGTTCCGTACCACCAAATCCTTCTTTTTTTTTGAGATATCTGCCCTAGAGTATCTATCTATGAAAATTTCAGCTGGCACATACTACGATTCAAAATAACTATTTTTAAAGGAACGACAGTCAGACGGACGGTTGGCGCAGGCTAAGTAATAGTGCTCTTTTTTAGTCTTTGGAACCCTAAAAACTACGAGGCATAACATGACCCGATTGATTGTCTCACTTTGAAAACCAAAACGATTATCTCATCAACCCTGAAACCGAACAGTGCGACGACGACTTTCAATAAAATTGCCGAAGTTTATTAACATATTGTTTTTTTTTTTGTTTAATTATAATACACTTTATTGCACCAGAATTAAGGGAAAAAATATACATGAATTTACTTTAAAAACAGACACAGTTATCCAGACAACCTTTTATTACAGAGATTATTATTGATGGCGGTTATTGATGATTATAACAAAACGTAATTTACTTAAAATCTCAATTCCTATTGCAGAAACACGGAGAAGTGGTGAAGTGACTGAAGGTATTTATAGTGGTTTGTGCGCCTTCCGCATTGGAGTACCGAGTTCGAATCCAGCATGAAGCGCGCGTCTATTCCGTAGTTAAATTACACGCATGTATGTGTCATCGCTCCAACAAAATAAGGAAAACTTCGTAAAGGTAATCAACATAAAATAATGTACCTATCTACAAGACAAAGGGCATTATGTGACATCCACTAAGCCAGAGGTTCAAAACCAACCAACTGTCCAAGCGTCTGAAAGGTAAACATCGTTGAAAACCTTGTTGGTAGGGCGCACTTGTGTCCACGGTAACTACCACCCAGTGTTTACCACCTTTGACCATAAACAATTTAAAAAACACTGGACAGTATGGTGTGATGTTCCCCAGTATCAGCAGTGGGAACGTAACAGGTTGATAGATATTTTTTTATGCTCTGCCCTACTACGGCTGCGCCCGTAGTTTTCCCTTTATCCCACTTTGCATTTTCCCGGGGGAAAAGTAGCCTATGTCCATCTGGAATAGTATAGCTTTCTATCAGTGAAAGAACACTTGCTTTGCCCTACGGCTCCGCCCTTAGTTTTCCCTTTATTCCACTTTGCTTTTTCCCGGGAAAAAGTAGCCTATGTCCATCTGGGATAGTATTGCTTTCTATCAGTGGAATAATAGCTGTTCTGCCCTACGACTCCACCCACAGTTTTCCCTTTATCCCACTTTGCATTTTTCCGGGGAAAAATATCCTAAGTATGTCGATCTGGAATAGTGTTGCGTTCTATCAGTGAATGCTTTTTTAAATCAGTTAAGTATTTTTAAGTTTATCCTTTACAAACAAACATACATATAATAAAAACTAATATTTTCTCTATGTAATACGAGTATTAGTATAGATAATTATAGGTAGAGTAGGAACCAATCTTTATGGCGGCTGAGAAGTTAGGCGCAAAGCGCTGCGCAATAGCTAATTTTAAGTGTAAGCGGGCTTTGGAGAGGTGAGAGGCCGGGGCACACCCTCCCGCTATCCCGCCGCAACCCGCGCGCGCCTGCCGCGGTTGTGCTTGTGTGCACGCTAGATCCGTACGCTGCACACATGCATGCGATTCTGTTCAAGTACAGTCTAGTTAGTTATTTTAAAGTTGTTTGTTACCTGTCACCTGGCAGTTTAGTTTTAGAAAGAAATAGTTATAATGATTAAGAAGCCTACCTAGCAGTGGCGCTAGGTGTAGAAAAAAAAGATATAGTTAAAATAGTAAACTACCAGTGTAATCAGAGATAGAAAAAAATACTCAGTTTGATATTGTCCTTCGGCTTGGGACTTAGCTTAGAGGCACGCGTGCGAAGACGTTCCGCGGAGAGATGGTGCAGAAGTTGTGCTGCAGCCAGCAGTAACGCCGTAGTGCGCAAAGCAGCTCCCGGGAGACTGGTGTCCAAAGACCCGCGGCAGCGTGCTGGTCGGCGATCGTACCTCTAGGTACCAGGAAGAAGGAAGAAAAAAAACCCTGGAATGGAAGAATTAGACGCCTTAGTCCAGTTTCATTAGGTCTGGCTGCCGTACATCACCAGGTCTTCGTTCCTTGGGGTCCACCCACTTCGCTTGCTTGTTCGTGGTCGCCATTAGAGAACCTTTATTCCCCAGCGGTTGTCGGTTCTGCGAACTATATGGCCTGCCCATTGCCACTTCAACTTGCAAACTCTGAGAGCTATGTCGGTAACCTTCGTTCTTCTACGGATTTCCTCATTTCTGATTCTATCACGTAGTGAAACACCGAGCATAGCTCTCTCCATTGCACGCTGCGCAACTCTGAGCTTTTGTATGAGACCAATAGTTAGCGACCACGTCTCAGTGCCGTATGTCATCACTGGCGACACGCACTGATTATAAACTTACGTCTTGAGGCTCTGCGGTATCTGCGACGAGAAGATATGGCGTAATTTCCCGAACGCTGCCCATCCTAGTTGGATTCGTCGGTCGGTCGGTCGGTTTTTATTAGCATATATTCCGATATTAATATTAATATTATTGTGTTGACGTGTGTTAACATAATTTCATGATTAGTTAAAGTAAGTCACACTCGCAGCGCGGTTCACAGCCGCCATTAAGATTATGGTTCCTACTATAGATGATATTAATCTGTTAGAATTGTAATCAATAGATTTACATAAGTCAACACATCACCTTTCCCATCATCGTACGACTAGATCTAGTAACGTAAAGCTTCGTTCTTGTGCGAGGTATTTCAACCATAAAACCCCTTTTATGGTTGAAATACCTCGCACAAGAACGAAGCGTTGCGCTTCTTCATTTAATATAAGAACTGCAAAGGAGTGGCATGCCCTGCCCTCGTCAGCGTTTTCGGTAAAATATAACCCAGGTGTGTTCAAATCAAGAGTAAATAGGTGTCTACTAGGCAAGCGTGCTACACCTTCGACCACATCATCGCTTTCCATCACGTGAGATTGTGGTTAAAAGACAGAGTAGAAAGAAACTATAAATAAAGAAAAAAACTTCTTGCTTGCAGTCATAAACTGGGATTGTCGAAGATTGTGATGAGGGTGCCCTTGCTTCTTCAGTTCAGAGCTCCTACTGCTCCTAGCCCGCAGATCTTAAGAAAAACAATGAGAAACTACATCTGCAATATTATAATATTATTTAATTGGTACACATACATAGTTCCATATTCAATATTTTGATATTGAATATGGAACTATGTTGAGATAATGCTTTAGCTTATATTTCTCCCTGATGCCGATAAAATTTATTATTTAAAGTAACACTTATCAACAAAATAAACACAATAACATAACCTTTGTTGACTTTTTGTTTTGTAACTACATTTATGAGACTTTTGTACATTTGTGAGACTTTTTGTTCTGTGATATGTAGGTAGGTATTTATGTACTTGTTTTTATCAAGTTACTCATCATTTATAGGTTTGACGGTTTGACCGTGTCATTAGCAACAATATAAATAATATTAGGATGAAGCGGTGTGAAGTGTGAACACGAGTCCGTCCCCGATATAGCAAGTGACCAGTACCCTATTTCATAAAGCGACAAATCATAATAAAACTACAAATGTCAGTCGAATATGCCAAACCTGCGTTTCATATAACAAACAATCGCGACAGGACTGATGATTGCCAGTCATATTGCATTTCACAATGCCAGTCATAGTAGTGTGATGGGTAAAGCTTCGGCTGTCACAATTGTCACGACAATTCTACAAATCATGGTAATTTTTAAGCAACCGCCGTTTCATAAAACGTTTTTCTATTGACATTTGTTATACAATTGTCGGTTGACTGCCGGTCACTACTATTGTTTTATAAAACACATTTAGTAATATTTTGACAATTCATTGAATGAATTGTCGGGTTTTTATGAACCGCATTTCAGTAGTTTGACTGACATTTGTCGATTAACATTTGTCAGTCTACTATAGTTTTATGAAATAGGGCCCTGGGCCCTGTTAGTTCTGAACCGCGATAACGCATGTCGATCGCTTGATTTTTTTGTGAAATTTTCTCATATACCACTTAAAAGTGATGAAAGGGAAAATTTTGCGAAAGTTTTTGTTTTTTTATGTTCATACTTTTGTTTTTTTTTTTTAATTTTTAAAAGTTGTCCAAAAGAGCAATGGCGAACTCCCATAAATACTTTTATGTCAGTCAAATTCACGGCGTCTATATGCTTCAAAGTTTTATAGGTTATGTTACTGATAATGACCTTTGAAACAACTCTTAGAGATTTTAATTATTTTAGCCGCTTAATTAGGTAGGCAAGTAAGTACTTATGCGTGATAAATATAATGTTTCAAGATATTGTAGGTACCTACCTATTCAATTACCTATCTAGTGTAACAGACTAGGCTTTTGAATAAGAATTATATCTGTTACTGCCTGCCGAGATTACAAAACAATATGTTTAGATATGTTGCTGCTGTTTCACTGTGTAGGGAAACAGTTGTCCTCTATTAGCACAAATATTTTGCAACAATTCCTTACACTAAATATTTTATTTACACAAACCTTTGTTTCTTTCGTATTTATTGTTTAATACTTTAACCAACACGCCCTATGTACTATTATTTTTTTGACGACCTGGATGTCTGGTACTGTTTAGCATTAAGTCCTTCCTTGTACCTACACTATTTTTGTGCAAAACAATTAAATAAATAAACATACCATATTATACCAACAATTCTTTACACATCCTCCATAATATAAAATGCATTGTATTCTCTTTGCTACGAGTAGGTATAATGTTTTGTATAGAGGTTTTATATTGACGTACCATTTTGTCCATAGCACAGTCTATATTATTATTCTGTTTATCGCAAGGAGGTTGAATTACGCTTACTGCTAAAAGATTTAACGCCAGTAAGCTTAATTCAGCCTCCTTTGGTTTAAAAAACTGGGTGAGAAGTATACTGTGTTGACAATTTTGACGTCCAAACCGGAAATGTCATTGTATTATATATATTTTTTCACCCGTTGGGCAGGCAACAGGGCCGGTTAAACATTGTAGGAAGGAAATGAAGTTACAGTTTTATGATTTTTTAAATTGATTTGTTAACCTGGGTTTTTCTAGCTTACAGGCTATGTTGAAAAAACGTAGAAAAATAATTACTTAAGTTCTGTAGAAATGATATGTCAAGACGCTGCAAGATTTATCGCATAAAATTTCATAATAAATGAGAAAATTTCGCAAAAATTTTCTGCCGATCGACTTGCGTTATCGCGGTTCAATAGCTAACAGAATCGGGGCCCGGGGCGCGCGCCCTCCCCGACGCGACCGGGTTAAAATGTATTATGGCGTCTTGCCATAGATTACTAAATAGTTGCTAATGGCGAGCTTAAGGGAGCGCGCCCTGTGCCCTATTTCATAAAGCGACAAATCATGATAAAACTACAAATATTAGTCGAATACGCCAAACCTGCGTTTCATATAACAAAAAATTACGACAGGACTGATCATTGTCAGTCATATTGCATTTCACAATGCCAGTCATAGTAGTGTGATGGGTAAAGCTTCGGCTGTCACAATTGTCACGACAATTCTACAAATCGTGGCAATTTTTAAGCAACCGCCGTTTCTTAAAACAATTTTTCATTTTTTTGACATTTGTTAGACAATTGTCTGTTGACTGCCGGTCACTACTATTGTTTTATGAAACACATTTAGTAATATTTTGAAAATTCATTGAATGAATTGTCGGGTTTTTATGAAACGCATTTCGGTAGTTTGACTGACATTTGTCAGTCTACTATATAAAAATATGAAATAGGATAATTATGAAATAGGGCCCAGGTCGCTTGGCATCACCCATATAGTCATTTTCAAGTTTAAATGACGTCAGCTCAGTTTCATAAGCTAGCAGCTACGAATAAGTAATAAGTATTTATTCGTAGGCTAGCAGACATCAAAAAGGTAGTTTAGGTTCTCAATTTGACTAGGTATCTCTTTTTATTTAGGTATGGGTAGTAAATATTTGTATTCTCTTTGAGTATTGATCCAGTAAGTGTGGAAACAAAATAAGTAACTTTGCCCTACAAAAGGCGAAGTTGAAAAGTTTTTGATTCCTATTACTTTAGTTTATGCTATTGGATAGTAAAGTAAAAAACAAGTTTTCTACCATTAGGGTTGGGAGCTTTAGCCGACGTCTTGAAATGAAGGAGCCAATATTTGTTAATTTTTAAACTAGGGCTCTGTGAGCTGTACACTTCACGAGCACAAACTTCTTGCAAATATACCTAGTAGGTAAAGGGCTGATTCAACTGGAATAAAGCTAAAAGTGAGCAATTTACTGCATTTTGAGGAGCTATTCTGCTCATCATGCCTAAGATCCTCATCAGATCTTCACCATTTTTTTATGAAACCAGCTTGGAAATTTCTATCTTTCAAATAAAAAAAAGAACCATCAAAATCGGATCTAATTAGGCGGAGATATTCAGTAGCCCCCCTTTTTCAAATCAAAAATCCCCGACAAATATATTCTAAAAATTCATTTAGCCTGTATACCAAGTTTCGTCTAGATCAGTTGAGAAATGCGACCTGTAGAGGAGAATAAAGATGAGCCTATGAGAAGTATAAAGAACACAAAACTGCTAAAGTTTTGTGTATTCATAATAATTCTATAAATGTTATAGGTAAAAAGTTGCAAGTGGGTACTAATTGCCTAACAATTTCTCTCTGTAGATAGGTAGTAAAGTGTTGATGAGGATTCCGCTTCCGCTTCCTCATTAAGCGGAAGTTCCGTATTTTTTGGAGTTCCTCAATCGTTACCGCTTCCTTATAAAAGAAAGTTAAAGATTCCTCTTCCACTTTCGCTTCCTCTTAGCTCAAGAAGAATTTAAGAGGAATTTTCATCAGCGCGTAAACTAACGTACGTAACTAATAGCAAATGTGTGGGCGGCAGCAGCTTTGAGCGAGCCGCCCCGTCGTGCGACTCCCGCCACCCGCGCTCTTCCTTGATTGATCGAACAGGCATGTACATGTCTTAGCTGACTGACAGCAATATCTAACTCCCCCTCCGTCAAGTGTACCCAGCAGCGAGCGTCTTTTTAGTAATGCTGGATTTGTGTATGACGAGTTAAGAAATCACTTGTCAGAGGCAGGCGCGGATCCAGCCCTCATAAAAGGTTGTGGTCACAGCCACCCGAAAATCGGCCAAATGCGAGTCGGAGTATGAACGCGCTCGTGATCGATATAGAAGGTACAGTGCATTTCCTTGTTCATAGAAACCATTTTTGTAACCATAAGCGTTGATGAGTTATGCCGATTATAAGAACATAAAAACTTTAAAACGCGATTATCTACAAACTAGCTTTTTGCACTTCTAAAGACTTCTCGCTCGCCAACGACGATATTATGGAGAGCTTGCCTAGATAATCTCTCCTGTGCAATTGAGGCACGCAACCGTTTACTCTGCGAAGAGTAGAACACGATATCTCTGCGTTAGCTGTGCTGACCGAGAGAGTTGCCAGTTTTTTTAAGTTTTTTTTATGTTAAGCTTCAAATGTTGGTCGCATGCTTCAATGAAATGAGCTAGGTACCGACTCTGTGTGATGGAATTGTATTAAATTTCTCTTTTTCCATCCAAAGCCCGTATTCATTTATTACAGAGGATTCTCTGGTACATCTGGACCACGTTTTTCACTGTCTCGATATCGATATCCCAGTCCCTGACACTAACATTCAGTTTAGGTAGAAAAACTCCCAACTGAAATAGGTAGAGTACTTCCGTAGACAATCTCTGCCCCAAATCATTAATAACGGAATCTAATAGAGGTATGTACATTGATTTCCGAAAGTACTCTTCTGCCGATTTCGCATTAGACCGTGAAAGTGTGAGGTCACAAGTCTATTAGGGTTGTGGGCATGCCCACCTTGCCCATAGCGGTGGATCCGCGCTTGGTCAAAGGTAACAGCGTCAAAATTATTTTTTATTAAAATTAATCTCCCAATTGTTAATTTTGATTATTAAAAAAATAGAGCTTTACTTAGTTGAATAAAAAAATACTGCATATTTTGTTTAATTTCAATTTCCAACTTAGATTATTCATTTCACTTTCACTCTCTTTCTCATTCTTCGTCTTCCTCATCCTCTTCCTCATCCGCATCCTCTTCCTCACAAATATATCCTCATCCTCATCCGCATCCTCTAACTTTGTGCTTGACACTTCCTCTTCCGCTTCCTCCTCCTCATAACCACTTCCTCATCAACTCTAGCTAGTTACCCTAAACTCTCAGCTATATATTTTTATGATCTAAAATAAAAATAAACACAGACTTCTTTAAAAACAATAAAATAAGTGTATTTCATTTAACTGTAACATAAATTCATTTCACAAGCAACAGATAAAATCAGTTCAAGTAAACATTAATATTATTGTCAAGTACCTCTGTCTCTATGTTCATACAAAATTCTTGTCCATAAATGTGGCCATACGGACGTCTCGCTTACTGAGCCCGCTCACATCATGGGACGACAGGGTCACCTGTAAAGTAAAAACTATGTATGTATTATTTAATACATACTACAATGAAGAGTATAACAGAGTGCAGCGACAGCGTCGTCTCTACTTATAATAAAGCAGGAAGTACTAAAAAGTCTGTACAATGATGATAATGAAAAATATCATCTAGGGTACTTAAAATAAGCTACTGAACATGCATATAAATTTATTATAAACTGACTAACTTATTATAGCTGTGCCCGCGGCTTCGCATGCGTGGCCATTTCTCTAGGTTAAAAGAACTCTTCCAAGTCTTTTATTACTATTCCAAGGCCTAAAATACCTATATAGTTACTAACGTTTAAACAAAATTCCTTCAGCCGACAAAAAGTTTTTTTCAATTGCTTTTCTTCTACTAATCGGATTGAGATAATAAGTAGACCAGTTTTTCAGTCAAACCCTAAGCTATCCAACAATGAACACAACAACCGTATCGCAATCGGTCCAGTAGTTTTTACGTGATGAGTGAACAGACAAACAGACACACGATTTTTAAAAATGTTTTATTCTTTTTCAGTAGCTTATTTTTATACGCTTTATATTAGCTTCACTTGTATATTTGTATGTTTGTAACCGACTCCTTTGGACGCTATTTTGACCCACTTTAAACGGTCAGATTTCATTCCAATTTTGCGCACCTGTCAAAGACCGATGACAATGCAATAAATCGAAAAAAATAAAAAAGAAAAGGAACGCTCTTATAAATAAACTAAACTAAAAAGTAGAAAATAAATAATAGATTAAAAAAACTAAAAAAACACACTTTATATAGAAAACCAAACTAAAAAATAGAAAATAAATTTTAATAGTGTAAATAAGAAAAAAATATTTAAGATATTATCGAAATGATAATCCTTCTTCTCAATCTGTCAATGAAATATTTATAACTATATTTATAATTTCAAACTCCAAAAATGTGTCAGACAATTTTAGATCTTATTGACTTGAGCTAAGTACCTTGTTTTTTTCGTATTTTGACTAATTTAACACAGTATGTGATGAATATGATTCATCATCTGCATGAATATGATGCATGAATATGATTAAATCTGATTAATGTCAATAAGGGTAAAAATTGTGTGATGCAATTTTTTATAATGTATTTAGCTCCAAAATCATTAAAAGCTCCCCTACTTGACAACCAACTTGCATCCCGCATTCTCCACTTGTTTCCCATGTTGTAATTGCACGTCCCACTTGCAACCCCCATTTGAAGCACCAATTGCACCCAGCATTTGCATCCCCATTGCACCCCCTAAACTACACCTACACATTCTCTACCCTTCCCATCGCTTAACCCCACCCTGCTCTCACTTCCCCCCCACCCTAACAAAACACACACTTCGATTAAACTCATAATCATTTTAACTCACCACGGCATGTTGTATATTTACATTTCTACATTTTTACATTATTACAGGTATATAATCAAAGAGTTATTGGCAAACAAAATAAAACAAAGAAATAGATAGATAAAAATTAATGCTGTGTGTTAACACAAACAGGTCCTGACTCAGCAAACACTAGGCCATAGCCTTGGCTCTGATTTTTCTGCCGGAACCTGTTAAGTACATTTTATTGCCAAAATTGTATATCATTCCAGTTAACTCAAAGGAAATCAACAAAGATCTGGCAATTTAAGTAATAAAAACTTACCTGCAGTTTGTTATAAACATTAAACCACTCTGGATGATGGTCCATTTTCTCAGCAAGTAGTGCAACCCTGCTCATGAAGCCAAAGGCCTCATTGAAGTCCTTGAAATTGAACTCCTTCTCTATAGCATCCCTGTTGCTTTGCACCTTCCAGCCAGATTTTAGAAGCGGTCCGAGGAGGCTGTCGCGCTCTTCTTGGCTTAGTTTATCAGCCTAAATAATAAAAAAAATGTGACACAGGACATACCTACATACTCAAACTTAAAAAACCTCCCATTTGGAAAGGAGTTATTACTGCTCACCATTTTCCTTTTGCTGGGCGAGGTCACGGATAAGCTAGCGTAACCGGCGGTGGCTCGAATGCCATTGATCCCAGTCGCAGCCTCCAATCGGCAAGGTCTCGAGGGGTGAAAGTGTATCAGCGAGCGCGCGTTATACAAAGTTCTGCTGGCTATCATTTAACTTTTCTGAATGGTATTGTGCGGGAAGTAAGATATTGTGTAGAGAAATAAGAAGAATAGGTATGTACGTAAGATAATAATATCCAAGATACAGAGAAGGGACCGATTTGTTTACAAAATTCAACAATAACCTGTGGCCGTATTACAGAACTTGGCTTCAATCAGATTGTCACTTTTTTCATAGGAAAATCGACTCTATAGCAAAGCATTATTGAATTTGACGGCTTGAAACCGTCATGATCAACATTACGTAATCGCACTGCTGTTGTTTTTTTATGAAAAACTGATAGTTCTGAATGAATTTCAGTACTATTTGAAGCTGAAAATATGTGAAAGAGATAGAGTGTGAGAGTACCGCATTGTTGAGTTCAAAAAATAGAGACGGATAACACGTATGCTTAATTTCCGATGTCATTTTGACAATGTCTCTATGAAATATATTCAGCAGGGCTATTCCTTATGCCAATTAGATTTGTTGCAATCCGATTTTCATAGCAATATCGACTTTATCGCGCTTCATTAAGTGCGCGATTGGTCGATGATAATCGAAAAATTGGTCGGAAAGATCTCGCCAAGATTGGCTCAAAACCTGGATGGATGGCGTAAGAGGGAGGAGGCTTATGCCCTGCAGTGGGCGGAAATGGGCTGATGATGATGATGTATAAGTGCACGTGATAACGAAAATCTGATTGCAGCAAGATAAGGAATCGCACTGCTGGGCTACGTTCTTAAATCTCGTCCGAGTTCGCCCCATGGCGTGCGACGTTCGTCATCGGACGTTTTCAAACGAAACTGCGAAGCTGTCGCTGCCAAAATAGATTTGACAACAAAAATTCATCGTTCGTCGACTATTAACTGGCTATAATATCAATAAAAATCCTCATTTCCGTACCTTACATAGCAGTTTCCATACCTCTCGATGAAAAATATGCTCCCGATTATTATAACAACCTCAAAATAATCTAAACAAAATATGTGTCAGCACTCAAATAGTGACATTAAAACGTCAGGGCGACTTTCACCCACCTATTTCGTAAGGCGACAGGAGCGTCGTCGAGCGTCATTTATAAACGCCTCCGAGTGATAGCCGAGCGATCGCCCCGAGGGTTTTAGAACGCTTTTATGTCATCGAGCGACGTTTACGAACGCAGCCCTGCAGCCCGATTACAGAACTTGGTTACAATCAGATTATCACTTTTTTCATAGCAATTTCGACTCTATCGCAAGGCATTAGTGGTTGCGATATTGAGAATTCGATTGAAGCCAAGTTATGTGGTCGGGCCGCCGACCACATACTTACATAACGGCTTTGGACGTCCACATAGAACAGTGGCCCAATTCCATAACTTGGCTACAATCGGATTATCACTTTTTTCATAGCAAATTCGACTCTATCGCAAGCCATTAGTGGTTGCGATACTGAGAATTCGATTGAAGCCAAGTTATGGAATCGGGCTGCTGACAACTGTCAATTGTCAGTTTCATACTATTCCTCCCCTCCCCTACTATTTTTCGGATGAGCCAGGCGAACGCCCGACGACGCCGTGAACGATTTCGAGTGATCGCGCGGATGATCCGTGCGTCCTCGAACGTAGTAAGTGAACGCGCCCTATGATTGGAAGTTGTTATACCTACCCACCGTGTCAAAACTATACTTCGTTTTAGAACGAAAGCCCGCGAAAATACGATCACAGACTACTCAGAGAAATCCAATTTTTTAATGCTTTCTTGTCTAGTTCTGGCTTTGTATAGGCACAGAATAATAACTAGTAACTACCGTTACAGAAGCTTTACTTCGCAGTGGTTTTCAAAGAAATATGACTCAATCTGATAAACAATATGATTTAATTTAGCTCGCGGTCCAGTCGAGCACGTGTTCATTTACATACCTACCAATTTCTTTTTGAAGGAATATGGGCCTTAATTCACTATACTACGGTTCATAATAAGTTATACATGGTTATACGTATTGAAAGAGCCGCGGACTAGGGTTGCTTACTTCGAGAAACTACTTATGCCATCTAGCGCACAGCACGAGCGTTTACTCCTACTTGTGGCGGGCAACGCGCAGCAGGCAGCGCCGAGTACGTTCATGTAGTCTAAGAGCTAGCTGCATAATTGTATATGCTATACGATTTTTGCCAAAGATTTAATTTAATGAAGTAATAAAATAAAACACATTTTGTTCATTATACTTATATAGACAAAAGAATAATAGATGTTATGTATGTGTAAAAATATCTGGAATTGTTTTTGTTTCGGATAAAACATAATAATTGTATCATTTTTACCTCACTAATAAATTAATTTATTACTTAAATGATCTCTTTTGAAATAATCCTACTAATATAATAAAGGCGAAAGTTTGTGAGTGTGTATGGATGTATGTATGTATGTATAGATGTATGTATGGATGTATGTATGTATGGATGGATGTTTGTTCCTCTTTCACGCAAATACTACTGAACCGATTACTATGAAATTTGGTAGCTGAAGACCCAAAATAACACATAGGCAGAAAATCACGCCACCTCACTTAGGGGGTAGGCAGGAAATTCTAATATGGTTGTTTCTTAACCGATTTTGATCAAACTTTGGGTAGGGGTAGGTTAGGGTAGGGTAGGGGTAGGGCGGAATAGGAATTAAAAAATATGTATATCGATAATAGATCTTTATCATAGATGCCTAACTCTTACATATTTCTTAATTTCTTTCTTTGAGTCTTTAAAATGACGGTTATTAAATTTCAATGTCGCATATATACGCAATCTGGTAAACAATTTCAAGAGATATTCAGTTGGAAAACACGAACAAGGTACTTGCGCAGTAATAGTTCTGAATAAATTATAAAGTTGTTTTCCTGGATTCGTTTGAATTACTTTTTCGAAATTCTGGGTGAAACTTGATTCTAAGTTTTGTATATAGTCTATAAATTCTTTTGGGGGCATTTTCAAACTTCCGTAGAATGAAGAATTCTTGTTGAAGGCTTTATAACGGGTAAACAAATTTGTTTTCCCCAACTCAGGAACAGTTTTCAAAACTTCGCTTAAATTCACGCAGTTATGCTTATTTATACATTTAAACATAAGGTATCCCGAGACATAGGTCAATGCATTTTCTTCTGGTAAGTCTACTTCTCTGTAGTCTGATTCACCCTCCAAATACACTGCAGACCTACATAATTTCTCATTGTTTTTTTCACTCATGACTCTCAATTTCATCATGTCTTCAGCTTTCAAAAGAATTTGGCATATATCAAGTTCACAATTAGCATCGGGCGAGTTTTTTAACATGTTGCAAAAAAACAGTTTTGAAAAGGCCCTTCGAACTGGATCGGCGTTGGTTCTGTGCAAGAGCCACCTTGCTGTCTAATCGACCCAAAGAAGTTCTCCAAGACATCTTGATTTAGTCTTCTCGTAAATATATACTTAAATCCGATTTCTTTTAGGTCTCTGAACAACATTTTGATTGCCTGTATACTTATTTGAAAATTAACGAAAGATTTCATATGTTTTGTGTTATCTTTTCCTGTTCTTTTATTTATGGCTTTAATCGTTGCAAACATATTTTGAGCTACAACCAAAACTTCTTCTTGGGCGTCAGTGAGTTTGAAGGCAGTTTTAAATTTATTTTTAACTTTCACCCTACTAGAATTCAAAACATCAAAAAGGTTGTTCATAGACTCGATAAAGTTGGCAGTGGATCTGGCTTCTTCTGGTAATTTTCCCAAATCGATGTACGTGTGGAGTGCTGCAGACACAGTATGACTTAAAATTTGAACTGCATACTTCACTCGCATTTTTTTAAAGTTGTTGGGTTCAATGTGTCACTCAGTTATTTTTGGTATAAGTCTTAAGTTTTTGTCTTTTTGGTCGTCGTAAAGTTGTTTCATAAAATCCCAAGATATTCTTTTACCGTCACAATAGAAGTCACTTGTTAACAAATTATTCCGTAAACATTTGATTAGGTGTGGCACGTCAAAAATATAATAGATTTTCTTCTCATTATACATAAAAAATGGTTTTTCAGCTGACACTCCTTTCACATCTTTGGCAAATTTGTCGAAGTTTGAGCCTTGGTCAGTGGTTATAGCTTTTATGTCGATTCCAATTCCGGAGAGTTTTGTAATAACTTCTTCTAACCATATATCTAATTCTTCGTAATGACGTGCACTGGCAAGTAGTGCGTATGCTAATGGTTGCTTCCATTTAAAGTAAATTCCTTGAAGCATTATCACATACGCATTGCTGGCAATTTCCGGAGTCACTTTACCATTAATATTATGAAAACCTATTACTTCATCTGTTTTAATATCGTAGTATAAGTTTCGTTTCAGAGTCATTTCGTCTATACAAATCGTACAATACTTGGCTTTTTCAGGGAAAGATTTTACTTTTAATTCTAAACTTTCTAGAACTCGTTCATCTAATTTTGGAGGTATACTTATTTTTAGCTTGTATAAGGTGCTTTTGCTGGGTAATTTTAAAACAGTTTCTAAACATCGGTAAGTTTGTGGACTTGAGTAATGCAAGTTTAAAGCAAAGAGTTTATATTCTGCGTCATATCTATTACCCTTAAATTTATTTTTTAGTTTATTTTGCCACTTAATCAATTTCATAAATCTTCTGCCGATTTCGTCTTTAGGTTCATCGTTTCCAATAAGTGGTGAATTTTTAGTTTCTAGTTCTTTTTCAATTTTTTTTATTTCACACTCAAGTCGTCGATTTTTGGTTTTGGTCGTCTTTAGTTCTTCTTTTAGTTTACGTTTACGTGGAGTTTTTGCACTGAGCAAAACTGATGTTTGTGTTTCCTCATGCGACATCTGAGATAATTCTGTTTGAGTCACAACTGACTTAGTTGTAGCTTTTTTAATAACAACATCAGATATTATTTTCACTTTTGACGAAGGTTTTGCAATGTCATCGTAAGTTTTGTCAACATTTGTTTGAGATGTTCCTTCTTGAGATAGATTAGGTAACGATAAAGTTGGGTTTGCATCTTCATTGAGCTTTTGTACAATTTTAATTGCTGATTTTTCAAAATGCAACGAACATACATAATAACTTGAGTGCTTCAAATTATCTTTAGATAGTAAATCTTCTCTACCTATTGCCAATAACCAGGTCCGTCGCCTGAAATAAACAAACAAAACATTTTAAATGGACGAAACCCACAATGCAATAAAATACAAAAAGTATCTACGTATTGATATCAGTTGTCTAGCAGCACCCATAGTACAAGCTTTGCGTAGTTTGGAGCTAGATGGCGCTGTGTGGATTGTCCCATTATATTTATTTATTTATAAATTTAGAGGTACGATTTCATTTATTTGAAGTAAATAGGTATCTACCTAAAACATTTCATTCAGTCAAGGCCTTTTATTTTTAATAATATTGAGATAAAATTGATTATGATATTTTGGGTTAGTTTCCTTTAGCACTAATCCCACTCAGCGCACATTTTATAATAGATTCATTAATAAATTTTGAGGTTAATTGTGTCTGTAAATTTAATACTTTAACGAAAAAATAATTAAAACAGGCATTATGAACGACACAAGATAATTTTTTTATAATTTTAATTTTCTTTTCCGTCTGGTAACCATATTGAATGAATTTGAACGATATTCGACATTATAACTATATGTATACTATATTATAATTACAATGTCATTACTGACGGTGGTTGCATATCTTAAAATTTTGTGAAAACTACTAAATCGATGAAAATTAATCTTCAGTTAAAAACCGATATCAGTTTCTAAAATCAAAAACTAAGGCGCGAGAAAACCCGCGGGTATCAGCTAGTACCTAAATGTGTGCTTAGTGTGAATAGTGCTCAACGAAACTAACTCAATATTTTTTATCTTGCACCTACAGTTTTACTGCAATATTGCATAATATTATTTTATTATCATAATTATTTATTTATTTATTTCCAAGCAAGAAATTCTCAATATGGATTCGCTAACTTCCTTTAAGTTGAATAGAATTCCATAGGTATCATCTATAGTATCACCGAAAATATTTTGCGTTGGGCTCTTAGTCTAAGTTCGTAAATGTACGACAAATGAAATGCAACTCGAATGAAACGACTAAAATGTCTTTTTTATTGTACTTTTAAATACTTTTAGGATATTGGAATAGTACGGGGAGAAACGGTTTGTAGTTTGAATTAATTTCATTTCATATAGGAACATAATGTAATCCAGTCAAAATAGATTTTACCCTTACCTGTCAGCGTCTTTAGGTAACCAAAAAAAAGTTAAATTTCGATCACGATCCGTATTTAAACAATTAAATACTGCACAGTATCTTTTTGCTTTTTTTTGTTTTGTGTCCATCTTGCAATTATATAATGAATCAATCAAATCAAATAATTAAGTTGAACGTGGTCGAACATATAGCGTGCACGCGTGTGTTTTCTTTCGCTTGTGGCAGCCTACTAGATTGGCCCTTGCGCAATGGCCGCCGCCCGGTAGGTATGTTTTTAATACCTACACGCGGAGTGACACAGGCCTGGTATAGGTACATATTACTCGCGTCTACGGTATATGTACACCACGGAGTTTATATATAAATTTCTTGCAGGCCTCTGGTGTCAGAGATTGTCAGACCAACGTAGTGATTATATTCTCTTTGGTCAAACCGACAAAGCCACAGGCCTCTGACTCCTCAAATTTTTAATAATAAATATAATAATAATAGAAACAAAAAAATCTATTCAATAATGATAATAAAAAAATGACCACATAATAAGCGAAATAATAATAATATAGCAATTTTAAAAATGCTGTCTGTCTGCAATTTTAAAAATGTTCTCGCATCATGTAAAAACTACAGGACCGATTGAAATGCAGTTTACACTGTTGGAATAGGTGTAAGTTCCATCAATTCACCTGTGAATATAACCTTACATGTTGCCGTTTAGAATTCAGAACACAAACACACCAAACTTTCTACAAATCGTTATCAACGCCTAAAACAATAACTGGATCTTGCCTTGCATAATCTTTAATGAATTTTTAGGAATAAAAGTACACCTTGCTATATTTTAGGAATATGTTTAATATATCTCATAACTTTTTTAGAAGGTATTGGAATTAAATATTAATGTAAAAATATACTATTAATTTTAACACTGTTGTGGGTTATGCTGCCTCCAAACCTGTTGATTTAACAACAAACTCAGCTACAGAGTTAGGCACGTCGGGAGCAAATATTACAGAAAGTTCTCTCAAGTGAGAAGAACATTCAACATCAGTCTCTTTACTCTTAACACTAACAGTCTTTGAAGTCTTCCTTACGTAAAGTCTGGTAGAAACCATATTAGACCAAGCTAGGCCTAATGAGGGCAACATATCAGTTGCACTATCAAATGCAGCGGTGACTTGGTTTATGCATATAACAGCCAAATTGAACTTCTTAGCCAAACTAATTAATGAAATGGCAAGCTCTCTCATTTCCTCAGCTCTTTGTACATAGTTTGTACTCTCCACTCTGAATGGGGCAGCCACAGAATCAACCACAATAAGTGTAAACTTATTCTGTACCAGTAACTTCGGCAATCTCACTCTTATACATGACAATAAATCTTTTGACTCAGTGATGTGTTCTACAAATGTTGTAGATCCATAGTCAACATCAGACCTGTAATTAGGAATGCTTCTCTTGATTTCATCAAATCGCTTTACAGGGAATAGATCTTCTGTGCAAATATAGACAGTGCAGTTCGGCCAGTTGTGTGCGACTGCTTGTAGTCCTATTTGAGTCTTCCCGGATCCACTCTCGCCATATATCTCAGTGATCGTTCCTGTACGAAAACCTCCATTTAAAATATTATCTATTTCTCCACATCCACTTTTTATTTTTGAATCAGCTTCTTGCTTTAACAGTTCATAGCAAGTTACGCTTTTTGGGCATAAATGTTCGGAAACCACATTTTTTAACATGTTGATATCTTCATTACTGAGATTAGTAACCTTCTTTATGTCCCAACAGGAGAGTATAATAATTTGCCTGAGAGTTATACCGGCTCTATCAATCACTTCGAATATGTTCAGAGGTAGTAAGTGATTTAACTCGTTCATTTTACTCCTGAAACATTATGTATTTTAGGAATAAAAATAATAACGAGACATAAGTTGAAGTTGAAAGGAAAATATTTATCAACTTGCCCTGCGTTCGAGATGATAAGATGGCGTTGTGGGCAATTTCGAAATGTAAATTTTTAACAAGCCGTTTTCTTTGAACTTTTTCAACACTTTTGTCATTTTTGCAACTTTTGACACTCCCAATCCTTTCCAAACTGAATGAAAAGCGACCCTATCCGTAACGGAATAAACTCGATTTTCCTATGTCATCGAAACTTGCAAAACGAACGGTGATCGAAAACGTTCAGAACGCTAATTTGGCCCACAAATGGCCAAATGGAACGCCAATTGTGATCATATTTAACGTTTTTAACAGTTATTTTCGCCAATTGTTACAAAATGAACAATTGGCGAAAATAACCCCTTACTATCAGCTCCCTCATTCAGAACCTTTCGATTCGAACTGCAGCCCGATTACAGAACTTGGTTACAATCGGATTATTACTTTTTTCATAGCAATTTCGACTCTATCGCAAGCCATTAGTGATATCGATACTGACAATCCGATTGAAGCTAAGTTATGTGGTCGGGCCCCAGAATCGATTCGATTCATACCGAATTGATTCGATTCGATATTGTGAATGAAAAATGTATGAATTGAACGATTTTAAAATCAACCTACAGAATAAATAATACCATATCGATCGACAACTGTAGTGCGATTATGTAATGTTGATCATGACGGTTTCGAGCCATCAAATTCAATAATGCTTTGCGATAGAGTCGATTTTGCTATGAAAAAAGTGACAATCTGATTGAAGCCAAGTTCTGTAATCGGGCTGCTGAGTTATCGAAAGGTTATGGATCGGGAGGCAGGCAGGAGTATGTGTTACTGTGGGGCCGTTCGTTTTGTAGCAAATGGCGAAAATAACTGTTGAAAACGCTAAATATGATAACATTTGCAGTTTGCTTTGGACATTTGTAGGTCAAATTAGCGTTCTGCCTCCCGATTCAGAACCTTTCGATAACTCAATTGTCGATCAATAAGGTATTATTTATTCTGTGGATTCGGTTTTCATTCACTATATCGAATCGAATCGATTCGGTTCTTTAGCGAAAGGTTCTGAATCGAGGGGCAGAACTGTTTTCGATCACCGTTCGTTTTGCATGTTTAGATGACATGTTGACATAGGAAAATCGACTTTATTTCATTAAATTTATGGTCGTTTTGCATTAGTTTTGGTAGGGCCAAAAGTTGCAAAAAGGGCAAAAATGTTCAAAGAGTACGACTTGTTAAAAATGTACATTCAAAACTGCCCACAACGCCATCTCATCATCTCGAACGCAGGGATAGTCTGTTTACATCATGTATCCTAGATCCTCATGATAATCGTGGTTTACAAGTACCTAGGTACCTACCTATACTAACGAAAATAAAACAACCCGAACGAAAAACGTCAAAAACTTAAACAATAGACCCTGCATTCAAGATGATGCAGTGACGTTTTTGGCTGTTTCGATAGCCATTTTTGACACTATTGATCCTTTCCAAACCGAACGAAAAACGACCCAAAAATAAAATAAATAAAGTCGCTTTTCTGATGTCAAATTTAATTGTCATATCCAAAGTGAACGCTGATCAAAACTTATTAGCGTTTTTATCTGTTATTTTTGATAATTTTATGTCAACACGAACGGCCCAAATGCCTATTTCTGCGAACATGTTTTTATAAAATTAATGGGATTACTTTTTATTAAACCTCGATATCCCTGTTTTAAATCTTCTAAAATGTCTTGCAACTCTTGCGCTAAAAGTTTTTCGCTCCTACGTCAAGAGGTATGTAACTACTTCACTATTCAAATGTTTTGGTACAACTAAATTTGACCTAAACATTATTAACAATTTTTTTTCAGAAAGGTTGTCCTGGTTGCGGGTTCAGCTTCTGCACCAAATGTTTGAATAACAAAATATTCTTGGCAAAAATTAACTCTGAAGCTAAGGTAGGTATGGTTAAATTCACGAAAAATTAGTCTACTTGGCAAGTGAGTCATACAATTGATTAATCTTTTTATTTCTACAGGTTTGTTCGAAATGTGAAAAATCTTCTAAACAAAAGAATGACGTTAACCAAATCATACCCCCTGATGTTTATTACAAGTAAGTAAGTACTTACCAAGAACGTTTTGGTAAGTAATAGTGTTGTTTGTATAGTAAGCTCATAATTAAATTCATGTTTCTAGGAATCATTTGCTGCCATGATGCAAAAAATTATTACCTACATGAATGTATGTAGAGTGTTTGTTTTTATATATTCTTGAAATTCTTATTTTGATTATAGACGGTTAGCTGCAACCGAAAGTAAACCAGCTGAAAATATGAATAGTGCACCCAGTTCTAGTACAGAACTGCAAAACATTGACGATCAAATACAGGCAAGGTTGAAAAAGTTGAAGGAAGATGATAAAGCCAAACTAACAAGCGAGGAAGAAATAGCTAAGAGATTGCAAGGCATTAAGAGTCCAGTATCGTCAACATCAGATGCCGATATACAGTACAGATTAGCAAAACTTAAAGGAACACCCGTGATTGATAATAAGGTGAGCTATAGTAAACCCCTGCGCATCATTAAAATTATATTTTAGTATGGATCCACATTACACAATATTAATGTAATTTTTACCCGACTACGATGATGCAAAAAGGAGGGTTATGATTTTAACCGGTATGCATGTGGCTATTTATGTATGTTTCCTCATAACTTCTAAACTACTCATCATAATTTGACACATGAGGTATTGTTGGAAGCATCTTCATCGTCCGCAGGTTATGTGACTACATTAAATTTAATATGGCCCTCTAGATGACAAAGATGTGAACATTGTTTTTTCCATGTTTCCTTGTTCTTCGTCCCCACTTGTTGTCCACCACAATGGGGAAAAAGTAGTCCCTTAGTCGGGGACAACACTACTAAATTATTCCCAATGTCTCCCAGTGGTGGATATCGAAAGTAACCATGTGGCATTGTAGGGACAACATCGTACAGTGAACGGTCTGTAGTGCCAACATCACGGCAGGGGACATCTTACAGTGAATGGTCTGTACATTATTACTGTTTCATGTCTAAAGTGAGAGGTATCAAAGCGACATGTCACACATCAAAGTCATATGTCAAGATCTTGTTGATATCTTCGTTTTGGATGAAAGCTGTCAAACTTAAAAGGGCTATAACTCTGAAACTATTGATCCTAGACTAGTAGTTTATTTACAGAAGTGAAAGATTTCATCGATATCTTTGTTTTGGATGACAGCTCTCAAACTTAAACAGGCTATAACTCTCAAACTAACTATCCTAGACTAGTAGTTTCCTTACAGATGTGATGGATCTCATTGATATCTTCATTTTGGATCACAGATGTCAAACTTAAAAGGGCTATCTATAACTTGGAAACTTTTGATTGTTGACTAGTAGTTTCTTTACAGAAGTGATGGATCTCATTGATATCTTCGTTTTGGATGACAGCTGTCAAACTTAAAAGGGCCAAATGTTAAAAAGTTTTGAAAACTAATATATTTATTTTTTATTCTATGGAGTAACGAGATAAGCAGGTCGCTCTCCTGATGGTAAGCGTCACGCCTGCCCATAACAGATGCAGTGCCGATGCCGCCCAGAACTGTAGTTGCAAAATCTTGAGCATCACTGCAATGCGCTTGTCACCCTGCAACATTGGTTTTAAGTTTCATTGCCATGTAATTTCACTGGAAACATTGCCCTTCGAAATATTTGCTCACTAAAGATTGGCAGTTAAATATCTGACAAAGGTGTGGTACTTCCCCAGACAGTCTATTGCATTGCCTACAAAAGACAGATACAATGCATATTAACCCATCAACCTCTAATACGATAATTTTAAATCCTAATGTGGATGAATAAATATTTAGTTGAAAAAACTTGATTCTATGTTAACCATAGTTTTCAGCTAATGATCTATGGATATCAACAAAATATTACTGATAATAAAATTAAACTTTTCCATTCTCAATTTCAGCCTGTCTTATTGCCTGTCAAAGACCTCAGAACAGAGCAAGAGCAAGCAGATGACCTAATGAAACAGTACATGGAACAAACTCAAATAGACAACAAATACAAGGATGGATTTGACAGCCTTATTGGTGATATAGAGTCAAGGATGCAGAAATTGAAAGGTTCAAATACCTCATCAACGGGAGTAGCACGAACTTCAGCGATTGAAAGTGGTGCTCCCATTCAGGTCGTCGAATCGGAAGATGAAGAAGAAACTGTGAGAAAAATCGTTGAAAAGGTAAAAAGGAGTCTTGTCTTGTCATACAAAGTATCCACTATCCATACCAATATATAAAAGTGAAGGGAGCTACGATAACGTCTTGACGGATTTTGATGAAACTTGGAATGGAGATAACTTATACCCTGGAATAAAACATAGGATACTTTTATCCCGGAAAATTGTAATTTTTCAGGGGAAAACTGGAAAAATGTTGATTACTCGCTGTAAGAAACAATTGCCATGGAAACGAAATAACAAGTATGTCAAAAAACATAAGAGTGGTGCTATACCTACTTTTGCATTGGTTTTTAATATACTAGAAGAAAATAAGGTGATTTTTCGCGATAAACAGTCGTCCGCGCGGACGAAGTCGCGGGCCGGAAAACTAGTACTATATAACTCAACATCTTTGTGTTGAGACATTATAAGCATCATAAGAATTAAAACTAGGTTCTGCTACTTTGAGTGTTCCATTGAGATCAATCATTTGAATACAAATAAGTATGTCAATTATATAAGATACTAGCTTTCTCCCGCGACTTCGTCCGCGCGGACTACAGTAACGAGAGCAATAGCATCCTATGTTCTTCCAGGATATTAAAAACCAATGCAAAAGTATAGCACCAACGCTCTTGATGCTTTTTGACAGACTCGTTATTGTTTCATTTCCATGGCTACCGTTCCTTACAGCGAGTAATCAACATTTCCCCATGGAAACATACAATTTTCCGGGATATAAAGTATGCTCACTACAGACCATGCTATGTTTTATTCCAGGGTGCAAGCTATCTCCATTCCAAATTTCATCAAAATCTATCCAGACATTATCGTGTGAAAGCTCCCCAAACAAACAGACAATGTTTCAATTTTATATATTGGTGTGGAACAGGTAGCTTGCGCACTTCACAATCCAATGGCACCTAGTTCAAAATGTTATACCTACACTGTTTATAGAAGTAACATGCGGATTTTCTATGCCATCGCCAAAACAATGGTGATAAAGTTATCACCGTTACTAAGTAGTCATGAAACCAGCTTGTCGAAGAACCACAATACTCTTGGACATGCGACATCCACCTGCAGTGGAAACGTGGTAAGCTGATGATGAAAGAAAATGAAATAAATATAAATCACACTAGTACTATTGGCTCTGTGAGCTGTAGACCTCACGCGCACATTTTTTTCTGGTGCACAGTAGCGTCATCTAGTTACCTTAATATAAAACTAACATTAATAACCATGGTGCTCCATAAATCCCTACCTAGTGGGCAAAGGGCTGATTCCACTGGTAGAAACCTAAAAGTGAATTTTACTGCATTTTGAGGAGCTATTCTGCTCATCACGTCGAAGATCCTCATCAGATCTTCACTAGTTACTACCTTTCAAATAAAAAAAGAATCATCGACATCGGATCTAATAAGGTGGAGATATTCAGTAGCCCCCGAAAATGAGCATAAAGGTTTGCCCATTTTCGGGGGAAGTACCCCCCCCCAATCAAAAATTGGTTTATCCTGTATACCACGTTTCATCTAGATCGGTTGAGAAATTCGATCTGTAGAGAACAGAGATCCGGACTGATATCCGGACATACGAAAGCATTTTTCCCAAGCTGAAACGGAGACGCTTCGCTCGCGATTCGCGCTCGCTCGGTCAATTATAAGTGCGAAAGTTTGAGAGTTGAGTGTGTTTGTTCAGTCTTCACACTGAATTGGCTGAACAGAGTGTGATAAAATTTGGAATGGAGATAGCTTATACCTTGTCATCATAATCCACGCGGGTGCTCCGAGGGGCACAGCTAGTATTTATATGTATATCCCAAACATTATTATGTTATCATTAGCACAGAATAAATAATAGCAGAAGTTACACTTCGCGCAACCATTAATAGAAATAGCGACTCTTGCTACTAAGCAAGAAACTGCAATTCATAAGCGCTCAGTGCCTAACGCGATATTCACCTAAACCTTGCCGCTCTCTTCTAACTCGTAACTCTGTCGCTGTCTAGCTCGAAGTGACGCTCTAGCTGTGGCGCTATGGTTGTCGACTTGCCGCTGCTACTATAATATTCATCGTCTATCTACCTACTTGTCCACGTTATCTATCTTATGTTCGGTGCGTATGATGACACAGTCAATTAGATAGATAGAAAATGAATATTAAAGTCCGTCTTTTGTAATTAACAAATGAAAATAAACCTTCTATCTTTAGGCTACCTAGATACCTCTTTGTTTAACATTCCTCATTAACTTACAACAATAATATTTTCACATTTTGCACTAATTAAAAAGTTCGTAAATCAAAAACATAAATAACACTCCTTTTTTGGGCAGTCGTGTAAAAAACTGGTTGTTTACATTTTCACTATACTAATTCTTAATTATCTCCTAAACACGTAGCCCGATTTACATGATTCAAACGGATAAAATGTTTTAGATTTAGACCTTTCATTTGACACCAAAACAGTTAAGATATCTCCAAAAAAATCTGCAACAAATCCATCATGTATGAAACGCGTAACAATTCTTTTAAAAACTATCTTATCAAACGGTAAACGTTACATTTATTTTAAACTGGGTCTAATTCAATAAAAAAGGAATCAAATTTTATTTAATTGAACAACACGATAATCTGAAATATTTAAATAGTTAGGTACGTAGTTTTAAAATACAACGCAAAAATTTGTGTGACATGACTCATTGAAATAAAAATAAGTTTTGAAGTACCTAAGTACTCTTTTTTTTATTTAATTTACAAGTTTTGATTATTGTCTGCGATTAGAAGCACTCGCAATTGCAGCGAATTGTAAGTCTTTCGGATAGAACAATTAGCAAAAAAAAATGAATGTATGTAGGTAATTTTTTGATAACACGCACATTAACTGTTGAAAATTATATGGAACAAGTTCCACCACTTCATATTTACATTCTAGTCAAACGCCAAACAAAAAAATACAATGTACGTACCTATCTAGGTAGGTACAAACTAACGGACTCCGCTTGCAAAGTCGCGGGCAAAACATAACACATCTATAGATACTTACTATATTATTTTTTATCCGTTTAGTCATTCAGTAGACTGATCTGTGATAACTTTATTGTGATAAAGACACAAAAAACTTTGAGTCTTTTTGCCTACTAAGGCATCCCTTCACACAAAAGTTGTTATTGTTGTTACATTTCGCCATTAACTAGGTCTACGTCCCTGATTACTTTTCAGATAAAGGCTGAAGCATTAGTAGAAGAGAATGAGATCGCAGGACCCACCCTTGATGAGCTGCCTTTCTGCGAGATTTGCAATGAAGATGCCACAATGAGATGCTGCGGGTGCAGATATCTGTTCTGTAAACGTTGCTTCCTAGACCACAAAGATGATGATGATGGCTGCAATACATATGAACCTTATAAACCACCACAAGGAGATCAATATTAACAAGACATATGATTAAATTTATCGAATTCTATTGTATATTTATTCATTATAATATTCTTTTATTTTCATGAACAAGACATAAGTTAGAAAATAGCCTAAGACACTCTTGCAATAAAGAATCAATTGATACCCCGCTTGTCAAAATCAAAACCCGGTTCTAGCGTAGCGGTTGTATTCTCTTTGACCAAGTTTTTAGTTTGAACACAAACCCCTTTCTTTGCTTCGCCACAGTCGGGTAAAAAAAAGCCTATGACACTATACATGAAGACATCGATTGATAACTCGCTTGTTAAAATCGGACCAATATTGGCGACGCTATGGTGGAACATCCACATACATACATAGATGGTTAAACTCATTACCCTTCCCTTGCTTTGCTGTAGTCGGGTAAAAATATGTTACGTATGCAACAGGGTTTATGAATATTATAGAAATACATAGTTGTATTTTCTAAACCGATTATACCAGAAGGATCAAATGCAGATGAGGTCTTCAGCTTTAATATACAATTTGGAGTTTTATAAAGTAATTGACATAAAGCTAGAAATACTATTCAATTTAATAAATGAAATTGACACTTCATTCAACAGCATGGGGTGAGCTTTGACGAGTTTGCCGCGCTACTTATCAATGAAAACTAATGTAACAAAAATAATTATAAAGGTACATATTTCTTGATTTCATTTTTCAATTCTTATTTTTATGAACTTGTAACAAATACCGTTAACTCTTTTATTCTGGTATATTAAATGGAGTATTATAGATTAATATTATTTTGTGATATACTTAGCCAGTTTTAAAAAAAATGTTATTATATCCGTAACCATAATGTCTATATATTATATAATAACAAGCTTGCAAAGGTTTGTTTATATGTAGCATACTTACTGTTAATTATTTATAAATGCATACTATATTGTTCACTATTGCTAAACGCAATAAATAAAATAAAATACTTTTTCTATCTATTTATTTGCGTTTTTTGTATTAAGCTCCTCTATAATGGTAGGTATGTGTTTAACTAAATCATCGGTACTTTGTTTGTACTCATTTGCAATCCAGAGTTCTTTCAACGTGTTGATGATGGGGCTATACATCTTTCCTGGAGGGATGCCGGCGCCGTTTAGTATTTTACCATTAATGGGGAACCGGGGTATTTCCCAATTGTTGAATTGTTCTAAGAGGGCCTCCTCTCCTCTGTATTTTAAAACCTCGCGTACGTACTCAACTGCATCCTTTTGTTTTATTTTCGAGTTTAAAACTAATTTTTCATATGGTCTGTAAAGGCGTAATAATTAAGCTTTAATACAACTGAGTTAAGAACAGAGCAGGTCCTGCAACTGATGGTAAGCGTCGCGTCTTATACCAGTTGCAGTGCCACCCAGAACTTTAGAATTCAAAATGATGCCCTGTGCTGCACTGTTGTGTACACAAAAGTTGTACTATGACAACTTAGCTTGTCACCCAGAGGCATTGGCTTTTAAGTAGAGGTGAAACGGATATCCGGTAACTATCCGGCCGGATATCGGATAGTAAGCCAGTTTTCGGCCGGATATCGGATAGTAAGCCAGTTTTCGGCCGGATAACGTATTGTAGAAAAAAGGACGAAATATCAAATTCAGGCACTTTATTTTAATCCCCTTAACAAAATGTAATCACCAAATTTTAATTTTTCATCTTAAATATAGTAATTTTACTGCACTAGGGGCAAAATCTTTAAGAATTAACACGTTACGTCAAGTTATATCATGAACAAAAATACCCGCATTCACCCGAGCCCGCTCGATCGTTCATGCGCCACCTACGTGAGCTTGCTCGTTAAGATGCGCCAATCGGCAATTTTCGGCCGGATATCCGGTATCCGGCCTCAGGGTTGGCCGGGTATCCGGCTAAAACGCTATCCGTTTTATCTCTACTTTTAAGTCTCAAAAGTAATTTCGCAGGGAACAGTGCCTTTCAGACTGAAACAATAACATTTGCACACTACTGCTTGGGGATTATTCACATTGGCCCACACTGAAATGGCCACCACAGGTGGCGCTTGGGTTTGGACAAGGCAATAAACACAACACCATAATAACATTTAACTCCCCAACTGATAAAATAGTTCTGTAGAAGCTACTTAATTCACTGCTATCTGTATCAATCAATCTATATTCTATCTTCAATCTATATACTTTGAGATTCGTAATTCTTGTATTTAATTTGAAGTTTTTAATATTTAGTTGCTACAATCAAGTGTTACTTTGCGGAAATCTAAATTTAATATGAATAAAGAAGAAAATATGTAGCTTACTTCCGCCAAACTGTAAGTCAGACAAACAATAAATGGACAAATAAAAAAATAAAATAAAAAAAAAACGTTTTACAGTTTCGTTAAAGTAAGCTACATATTTTTTCTGTTCATTTTTATCTATGTTACTTACAATAGAGGCCTTTCGGATACTTTGTCTTCCCTATGTTCCACCAGGAAATATGTCAAGTCTCTGTCGTAGCCAGAAAATTTTAACCTGTTGTATAGCACTGTGACTTCATCTAAATCTTTGAGTAGTGCAGCTAGGTAGCTCATTGGATGAAGGTTTAGATGTCCACTTCTTTTCAATACTCTATCCAACTCTTCTACGTTTGGAGAGGCTGGCAGACCTGAAAAAACTCACTTATAAATACAATTCACCTGAACTGTACAATTATCCCAATAAGATTTAAATAAGTTAATTTAAAAACATTTAAAAAATGCTTTTATGCAGTAGCCATGTCTTGATGAAACTTAGAACGGGTTAAATGCGTATACAACATTACGTCTATGCTATTAACCGTTGAGGAGTTCCCTAATCAGGAGCCACCCGGAATGCAGCAACCATGTCATGGTAAAACTTCAAACTAGCTAGCACAATGTGTACACAAAATTTCGTGACTGTGCTGTTGACCGTTGAAGAGTTCCTTTATCTGGAGCTGTTCCTGGATGTCGGTTCAGGTCATGCTTACCATAAACATGCATTGTCATCGGAACTGAACCAACATGCAAAAATTCAACTCAACAGGATAAGAAGAAGTTGTTCTAATTCAGCTTGCAAGATTTGACTTAAACAAACATACATCCAAACATTGCAAGTTAAATAAAAGATTTTAAAAAGGACAAGTGTACACCACCGCCAAACAAACGAGTGAAGCCTAGCAATCGGCGGTTGCGTATGTGTGCTTATTTCGATAATTTGTGGTTGATACACAATTTCATCACAAATTACTGCATTGTTTTTGAATTTTCGTAAGAATTTGACAGAATTAAGACGATTAACAAAGTCGAGACCTGTTTGTGATGGCGGCCGGTCAGCATAACATGGTGTGTGTGCGTGAGGCTTGTGCGTACGAGTGGATCGGCATATCTTGGGTGCTTCACTTTCGGTTTGGCGGTGAGGACTCCACCTTTTTTTTTAAACATTCTTGTACTATCAATATTTATAGTAGTACCTACAATATGTTTTACTCAAAAATTTACGCTTGTAATGTGGTCATTACTTTGACAGCCTTTTTTGAGCAAAGTCAAGGTCGCACTTCTCAAAAGGAAACTTGTATGGAATTTCATTGCTGATGAGTTTTGTCACCAATAATTTCCTTTGAAAATCAATTTTGTCATGTTACTATTATTTATTCTGTGGTTTGTTAACCCCCAAATGTGAAAAGAGAGGCTCCAAAACGGATGAACCAATTGTTTTTTTTTCTATTTGAAAGCTGATGTGATTGTAATGGTGCCTAGCTATTATTGTTGTTGTTGTTGTATACTAAGCTGGTTTTATTTAAATTACTTGCATTTTTTAAGTAAAGCACTATACAAGCGTTGGCCAAGCTATGATGGCCTCGAGCTTTGCTTAGCTACATTCTCGGCCTTCAAGCTTTGTCATCATTGCAGCCCTTGCTGTCGGCCTCAACCTACAGTTTCGATCTTCATTCCAGCTTGGCCATCAAGGGCTACAATGCTGACTGCGCTCTGATGGCCTCGAGCTTAGCTTCGCTATGCTCTCGGCCATCATCCCTGCCAGCAATGCAGTCATTACAGACCGCGGCAGTAATGTACTATTATTAAGTAACAATGTTTAGAATCGTACAAACCTATATATTTTCCAATGCCAACATCAATCATGGCTTTTAATAAACTGCCAGCAAAGTTCCCTTGAAGCAACTTCTTCAATTCCACCCAAATTCTTTCACCAGACACATCTTTCAGCCCTTCCGCATTTTCTTCAATAGTTTTCAGTGTCTTTGCATCATGGTTATCAGGCTCTTCTGCTATTTTCCCATAGAAGCGGAAATATCGCATTATTCGTAAATAATCCTCTTTAATTCTTATATCAGCATCACCAACAAATGTAACTCTTCGTTTTTGTAAGTCTTCATATCCAAAAAAGTAGTCATACACCGAACCATCAAAACCTATGAACAAAAAAAAATTGTTAAGTCATTAAGTAAAAGGCAGCCATGTATATCTCCCTTTGATTTTACAGAATATTAGCTGCACCCCACGGTTTTACCCACATTGTAAACTTATTTTATTTTACCATAGCTTTCTCAGGGATAATGTAATATCCTATTAGTGAAAGAATTTTCAGAACTAGGCCGGTGACCACCTAACTGAAAACTAAAGCAGTAGCGATACCAATGCACTGTCCATCCTTGTCATTGTGTTACAATATGACAAGGACGGACAGTGCATTGACGTCATAAACAATTATAATTCCATTACTGTAACTCAACTGTGGTCGCCCTGCAGATCAGTAGTTTTAGAGAATAGCAGTAACAAACAAACTTACAACAATCTTTACCTATTTATAATATTAGTGTAGATAGTATAGTTTTTTTTGTATAAAAATGCAAGAACTATATGAAACAAAAATTAAGTCCCTTTTTAGATTTAAACTTTACCCTATTGAGCGCTAAGCATATAGAAGCAAAACCTTTCCTTTAAGCCAAGCTACCAACTCCAAGTATAAAGAATAGAGAAAGAAAAACATATGACTTTTGTATCTTTTTGATAGTTTATGCCATTGGCACAGAGAGTACTTGTTTACTTGTCTTTGATGGATGACTGTGGCACTCAAAAGGTTAATTATTGTTAAGCATTAGTTGAAAAAAGTATCAATATTGTCATTTTTATTTAAACAGGTCAAAATTATTTTTAAGAAAATTAAAATAGCTTGGCTCATGTGATTTTGCCACCGTATTTTCTTTACCTAAGTTATAAATTCATGTACAAAATAAATTATTTGAGACACACCTAAAAACATAGAATTAATAGTCAGATCTCTTCGATTAGCATCTAGCTTCCAATCTGTAGTATATTCAACCTCTGCATGACGCCCATCTGTAATCATGTCTATTCTCAGAGTAGTGACTTCAAAATTCTCCTTGTCATTGATCCGTGGTGTTATAGTACCATGTTTCTCTCCATTCATGTTTATCAGCCGGATGGCTTCTGCTGTGAACATTTCTTTCATTTGTTGTGGTGTAGCAGTAGTGGCAAAATCCAGGTCTGTAGGCTTCTTTCTCATAAGTAGGTCTCTGCAAAAGTAGTTAACATTTTATTTGATTATAAACAGTGTAAAATAATTATTCTATTCTTTGGTCAGAAATGTTAAAAGTTGTTTTGATATTTGCAAATGAAAATTTAGACATGCATGAATTACCGAACAGCTCCTCCTGCTATTCTGATCTCGTATTGGTATTTGTCAAACAATTTCTTCAAATCTTCAACTTCATGAGTGAATATACTCTTGAATTCTGGGGTGTCTAATTTGATCACGACTGGGTCGTCACGACTTTTTAACTCCATATCAATTTTAGACCTGATTCGGCGACGACTTGAGTTGGAAGCTGAATAAAACACCTGGAACAATAATAATGCAATTTTTCTAATAATTTTAAAAAGGTTATATTGTTAAATTTGTCTTTTAGGTTATTTGCTCATTATTACATACGTCTATTAATTTGTTCATACCTTACTTTGGAAATATCGACACAAGTTTAGAATTTTTGTATATCCAGTAAACATTACTGAAAATCACCAAATTTTAAAATAATCACAATAAATAGCTGTCAGTTGTTTGTCACTTCTTTTCACAATCTGTGAGCCGTTCGCTTTGTAATAATTGGCGGTGTATTATTGCCCGTACAAAATCGGTCCGGGTTGATAATGCACGGCCAGTATTACGCAACCAATATTACGTGTACAACTGGATACGTAATATCAGCCCGTGCCGATTTTGTACGACCAATATTACACGGCCAATAATACGGAGCAAACCATAGACAAAGCTAGAATCACTCCTTGATGCCTCGTTTGTGTAGGCGAGTGTCAAGATGAAAAAACTGGCACAGAACCGAATCGGCCAACCCCGACTCCACGTTGTCTTGTCTGCCCTAAACTAGTGTTTTTAAAAAGCCGGAGACGCGGAGGGAGTGCAGCCCCCGTCCGCTGTAACAAAGTGCAGGTACCTGGTGAGCTGGAGCGGCGGAGGCTGGTCGCCGTTGGTACGTGTGGTTTGTTACGCAAGGGCGGAGGGGCAGTACTTCCCACAGCGCCGGAGCAATTGCGATTCAAAATCTGTGGTAAAAGGAAACTGGAACATGCAAACGAGGCTTTGACCATGTCATTTCTATATTTTAATCTGTGATGTACACGTAATATTGGCTGTACATTATCGCCCGTACAAAAAATGTCCAGCCCTTATCCGCTCGGTTGTCCACGCGCTGAAGACCGCAGGACCAAACTGATAACCCAAAAAAAAAAAAAGCCGACGCGACACATCTAACCTCAAACTGGTAATTGATTGTATATGCGTTGAGACTACAGGTACTTGATTGTCAACCCACAAAAAAAAGAAGGTTGACGCGACACATCTGGCCCCAAACTGGGGATTTATTGGGTACGTGCCGAGATCACAGGTATCTGATTGTCAACCCACAAAAAAAAGAAGGACTACGCGACACATCTGGCCGTGCCGACTTTGCGTAAACAAACAGTTTTTATGACCACTTCATTGAGTGCTTAGATAAACAAACTGGTGATTTATGGAGCTAAATAGGTACGGCATATATTTCAAGTGTAATGTTGTGGGTTTCAAAGCAAAATAATTATATAAACACGCTTAGATTTGAATGATTATTGAGGTCAATAATGTTCAAAATCGAGTGGCAAAATTTACGTCGCTATCGAGTGGTCCGATGATCGATAAAAACAAAAAATGTGACTGTAGCGTTAGTTGCGATGATCAATGAAAACAAAAAAGTGACTGTAGCGCATAGAATCAATCGAGCGGATATTACACCCTGTTATTACATGTACATATTTTGGCTTCGTAATACTGGCTGCGTATTATCGCCGGTACAAAATCAGCACGGGGTGATATTACACGGCCAATAATACGCAACCAAATAATGTACACCCTGATATTACGACGCCAATCCACGTAATATTGGTCGCGTATTATTGGCTGTACATTATTTGGTCGCGTAATACTGGCCGTGTAATATAGGGACTCGCAAAAATGACAAATGTGTTTAAAATGTTCAAAGAAAACAGCTTGTTAAAAATGTACATTTCGAAACTGCCCACAACGCCAAATCATCACCTCGAACACAGGGCTGTAAGTGTCAAGAGTGTCAACTACAAGCTCCAAGCCCTGCAGCCCGATTCCATAACTTGGCTTCAATGGAATTCTCAGTATCGCAGCCACTAATGCCTTGCGATAGAGTCGAATTTGCTATGAAAAAAGTGATAATCCGATTGTAGCCAAGTTATGGAATTGGGCCACTGGGCGCGTTCACTTACACGTTCGAGGACGCACGGATCACCCGCGCGTACACTCGAAATCGTTCACGGCGTCGTCGGGCGTTCGCCTGGGTCATCCGAAAAATAGTAGGGGAGGGGAGGAATAGTATGAAACTGACACTTGACAGTTGTATGTGGAAGTCCCAAGTCGTTCACTAACTCCGGATGATCGAGCGATAATCGCACGGATGATTCGAGCGTGCAAGTGAACACAGCCCTGCGTTCGATCGAAATCTTTTTGCTGATTTTGGGACTGAGCCCACTTACTCTCTATGCAGGGTTATTGTTTATATTTCACGATCCTGTGGCTGCGTTGTAGGATATATTAGTTTCCACTATCACATAACTCAGTAGTTCAGTTTTGCTTTAAACAAAAGTGAAACATTTCCGAGATATTTTAATGATTTTTTTGTTAAGTTACGGACACCTTAAAAATTAATAATTAAAAATTACAACAATGAACCAAATTTGTTCAAAACTATGCAAGTTTGATAATTTTTAGTTATTTTTCAAGTTTTTTTTCCCCTAAAAACATACATTTACCTAACATGCAGATTGTTTAAAAACATCTATATATTATTTTACCTACATATCCAACACGGTATGATTTTCCTGTAGCTATCGATAATGTAACAAACAAAATATGCTACATGAAAAAATACAATATATAAACCGTGTAATAAAACAATAAATACAGTTTCCCCAGTCTTAAAAAATAGAGCATTATAGGTTTATTTGATAGAGGATAACATATAAGAATCATAATATTGATAAGTAGATAAATAACCAGTAACCATATAACTTTACAAAATACTGTTCTTTAATAATCACAACAATGAACTTGATAAATCTTTAAAAAAATATTAGAATAACTTATTGTTATTTTTTGTGCGGGATGGCCAAACATAGAAATACTAAGTACCTAGATATTAACTCTTCACTGCTGAAAACACATACGTTGTGTTTTTAAAAGCGCGACGCCTCGCGCCGTAGGTACATTGGTCCCGTTTTGGAAAAAGGTAGACTTAGGATCGAAAGTCAGAATTTAAATCTGTTTTTTTATAGTATATATTTCAACTATCCTAAAAACATTTCGCACAGTTTTCGAGAAAATATATCATTTTTATTTTGTATGGAGAAAAATATTCTTAATTTTTTTTCTCAAGTCGTGTCAAATAGTGACGGCTTTAGCTGATATTATATGAAAGTCCCAGTAGTATTGTATCCAGAAAAAAAAAACCAACGTGTTCACCTGCGGCCACGCGAGAATTGAGATGTCAAAAATTACATATTTTTTTGCATATTTTGCGATATATTATGTGTATTTTCATCTAAAACTCTACATTTTAATTCGAACTATTATATAAAATGACGAACAAGAAGAAAAAATACGAGTTATTTTTTATAATTTATGTTTTGATAACTTAATAAAGTAAAACAACCGAACCGAACATGGTTCATTCAAAACATTTTCAGAGTAAAATATACAAAAGAAACAAGCACAACATAATTCAAAAATGATGTCTACATCTAAAAAATAAAAACTTATTACCGGTCATATATCACCGATATTATTTGGCTATCATTGCCGGGAATTATCTGCTTAATTGCTCGCTTGCTTTGTTGTTTTTTCAAAACCGGTTCAACAAGGCAGCGGATTAACAGAAGACTCCTTCTGGCTAATACTAGCTATGATTGGTCGCTAGCTGATCGCATTGGTCTTGACAGCAGATCTCATTTTTTCATGCAGGTAATGGCTTCCAGAAACAACTGAGTATTATAGCTGATTAATTAATGTGTTTGATAAGTTAAATAGATAGGTTAATAGTTAAGGTGTATCGTTAAATTAGGTATTTTAACCTTATGCATGATGCAAGAGCCCGTTTGATCCGACATTATACCGAAGATATCCCGGACGTCATCCTATACGAGATCAGAATGGCTCTCAAACAGGTTAAAAGCAATAAGTCACCAAAGGAGGACGGAATAACAACAGAGCTACTAAAAGCGGGTGGAACACCCGAACTTAAAGTCCTTCAGAAGCTGTTTAACTCCGTTATCCTCGAGGGTACTAAGCCAGAGGCATGGCACAGGAGCGTAGTGGTTTTGTTCTTTAAGAAAAGTGATAAAACCCTCTTGAAGAATCATAGGCCCATTTCGGTGCTGAGCCACGTCTATAAGCTGTAGCTGTTTTCGAGAGTAGTTACAAACCGTCTCGCTCGTAGGTTTGACGACTTTCAGCCTCCCGAACAAGCTGGATTCCGGAAAGGCTTCAGCACCGTAGACCACATCCATACGCTCCGGCAGATTATACAGAAGACCGAAAAGTATAATCGGCCACTGTGTCTAGCGTTTGTGGATTACGAGAAAGCCTTTGATTCAGTCGAGACCTGGGCAGTGCTACAGTCATTACAGCGGTGCCAGATTGACTACCGGTACATCGAAGTGTTGAAGCGTTTGTACAGCAAGGCCACCATGACAGTCCGTCATCAGGATCAGAGCACGAATTCTATCTAGGTGCAAAAAGGGGTGAGACAGGGAGACGTTATTTCTCCGAAACTGTTCACCTCTGCACTGGAAGATATATTCAAGCTTCTGAACTGGAACGGGTATTAACATCAATGGCGAATACATCACTTACCTTCGATTTGCCGATGATATAGTCATCATGGCAGAAACCCTGGAAGACCTAAGCACAATGCTCAGTGACCTCAATATTGTTTCCCAACAGGTGGGTCTTAAAATGATAATGAGCAAATGAAGTACAAATTCTCAACGTCTCGTATTCAACCTTGTCACTCTAAAAGAGAGCAAGTACGAGTTTTTTGACAGACTTGTTATTTCGTCTCCATGGCAACGTTCATATACAAAGACCCGTATCTCATTCTTAGTTTGTGATCATATGTAGTATTTATATACTCTCGAGGCATGCCTTTTAAGTTCTGTCGTTTCCATATTTCCCGGCAATTTTGAATTTGGAACTGTTCTATATTCGAATGTGTTTAAATTTTGAATCTCAAAACAGTTGAAAGTTGGTGTTAGGATTAATGCTACTGTCGTAGTATTTATATACTCTTTGGCTATTGTTTAGTCACAGTCACAGCGTCGATTGGAATCTGTCAGGTTACGTACGAAAATGAATCTTTCTAGCCGCTTAATGCCCCCGCTATAAAACAACCTATAATGTAAATACACTCCGATCACGTGACCATGACATCATCGCGGCAAGATAAAAAAATGGCGCAAAAAAAATGTTGCCGCGCAAAACTTATTTTCCGTTCCTTCCTCAACGGCTTGGCGGATCCGTACAAAACTTGGCCTGTGATACGCTGAATATATGTAGCCACTGACAAACCGAACGTAAGTTTTATGAAATTATTATGTAAGGAGAGAGCACCGCAGAAAAATGATGAAGCCAAAAATGGGAGTAGTTTCAGAAAAAAAAACGTATTTTGGAAACAAAATCGATGACATACTGTTTTTTTGTTTTATTTAAATACTAGATGAACCAAGCTATCCGTTAACATTAAAACATCAACACAGTTTAGTACAAAAAGTGACCAGAATATTTTCGTGAAAACCTACAAACATTTCAAAAATTTACGGCTCGCGGAGAACGGCCGTGTTTTTTTTTTTTTTTTTTTAAAATACTTCTTTAGTGTTTTTACGTATAATATATATATCCTTTTAAAGACAGAAACACACTTATTCGAAAATATATGCGAGATTACATTTAACTCGATTTTAGTAGATCAAACCGTTACAATTAACTTCCGTGTTTTTTTTTGGTTGCTCTAGCGACCAAGGGGGATTTGCGGTTTTGGATCTTGGTCGCTACAGCGCCAAAGGGGATTCAGCGGTGGAAAATGTTCGGGCAATAATTTTCTACAACTTTAGAAGAGGCCTGACACGGCTTCAGTGTTTTGAAGAGCTAACATCTGTGTTTAATGATGAAGCCTCATGTCTGCGGACTTTCGAACGCTGGTATTTAGAATTCCAGCGTGGACATACTAGTCTTAGTGACAAATCTCGCGAAGGCCACCCAAAATCAGCCTTCACTGAAGATAACATCATTGCTGGGAGACAACTAATTCTCGATGATCGTCATGTGACGTATCGAGAGATAGAGGCTCTATTAGGCATCTCAGAGACAACCATTCAGAAGATCTTGCATGAAGCGCTTGGTGTGAGAAAGCAAATTTGCCGTTGGATACCGCATCTACTTTCCGACGATTACACGGCGGCTCGCGTCAGATGGTGTAAGAAAAATCTGCAAAGGTTCAACCGAGGAGAGTCAAATCACGTCTACGACATCATCAGTGGTGACGAATCTTGGATATATGCCTACGATCCTGATTCCAAACAACAATCTACAATCTGGGTCTTTCAAGACGAGCCAAAGCCGACTAAAGTTGTTCGTTCTCGAAGCACTTCAAAGAAGATAGCCACGTTCGTTGGAAAAACCGGCCATTTTGCGACTATTGCACTTGAAGATCGTAGAACGGTTAACGCAGAGTGGTATGCCACAGTTTGTTTACCACAAGTCATCGCCGAACTTCGAAAATCTAACTCAAAGCGACGCATCATCCTGCACCACGACAACGCAAGCTCACACAGCGCTCGTCAAACGATTGAGTATTTGAAGCAGGAAAAAGTAGAAATTCTTGACCAACCTACATACAGTCTTGACCTAAGCCCTAAAGATTTCTTTACATTTCCAAAAATTACGAAAAGTCTTCGTGGTCAAAGGTTCCAGTCCGGTAAAGAAGCAGTCGACGCTTTCAAGTCAGACATTTTGAACCCCACTTTAGAGTGGAATAAATGTTATAATAACTGGTTTGAGCGAATAGAAAAGTGTATTAAGCTACGTGGTAAATACTTTGAAAAACAATAAAAAGTACTATAAGGTTCTAGTTGTGTTTTTTCTTCAAACGACAAAACTTAAAAGGCATGTACAAGCAAAAATCCTAAGTGTTCGATAAAATGAAATTTTTAAAAGTGCCTGGAACCTTATCAAAGTAAATTTAAGTAAGTATAAAATGTTCACAGTTTCAAGTGTCACAGTTTTTTATAAGTGTTCGGAACCTTGTCGTTCACCCTGAACGGCTGTCTGAAGCAGTCTGCACCCTGCTCGTGCCGAGCCGCTTAAACGCAGCAGCAGCACCAGCAGAGGCTCAGACGGCCTCTTGGCTTGCGTTTGTGACGGCGATCCACCGTCCTCAAGCACCGAAGACAAAAATGTGCTTTTGCTCCCTCCTGGTTTTGTCAACAATGACTCAACCGGCTCCGAAGGACCAATGAACAACCTCTTCCGGTGTTCCAAACGGTCCCAAGGATTATTCACTGAGGTGTGTTTCAATCAAACCACTTTGTGCCACAGTTATTCAAAATGCACACTCAAATGTCCCACCGACTTGCTTAGCTGAGCTAACGGAAAATATCGTAGCCGCGATGCAGGATTGCAGCTGGCGATAACAGCGCCATCTAGTACATTTGGTTGTAACTAAAATATACTAAGATACGAACCATCGTGATACAAATTTATACAACACGTATGCCCGTGACGACGAAAAACTCCTCCGCGTAATATTGCGTGGTGTCCCTAGTGAGCTTAAGACCACCCTAATTTTCAACCGGTTATATAGAGGAAATCAAAAAGTGCTCCTCCCCCTTCTCCTTGTCATTTTGGAACGTTCACCGGAGGGGAATCCGGGATCTATGTTGAGATCCAGTCAGTGCCATCTGTGTCAACTTTATGGCCACGCCGTGAGATTCTGCTTTGGCCGTCCCAGGTGCGTAAAGTGCCTAGGCGATCACGGCCCTATGCACTGAAGATACATCATGCGTGAAACTCGCTCGTAGCCGTCTTTTCAAATCCACTCTAAGACCTCTGTCTCCCGGCCCCCGCACCGCGTGCATCAATTCGGCCGGCACCCCCATACACTACTGTCTGTAAGGACTATATCCCTATATATGTACTGTGCCTATACGGCTTATCTGGTATTCAGAAAGTTATTGATATAAGGATTTATTAATATTTTAAATATTAACTCGTTTTAGTATTTTTTTTTTAGTAACTACTTAATAATATTAGTACATAGTGTCATTTTATTAAGACATTGTGTACTCGTCTGTACCAAAGCATTTTGCATGTGGAAGTTTCAAAGTGTTTTTGAGCGTGTTCTTTGTTATTAAGCAAGTTGATGTTCTATACCATTTTACATCACTATTTCTTAACCATTTTTTGAGGCTAATATCAAATTGAAATTCACAGCCATTTCGGAGATATTTAGGTGAGTACGCCAGGATGAACCTTATCCTAGCGTACTCGCCAAATGACCCTAATAACTTTTGATTCTTTGAAATGCTATTATTGTGACTTGTTATAAGCTTGATCACTATTTCATCACATTTTTTTGAGATATATACCAATACCATTGTGGGGTTCCTAACAGGACCTTCAATCAAAACAACACTTTTTCTTCTTAACACATGGACTGTATATTTCTTCTTTCTTCACAATAGGTTTTCTTACTTCTAGTTGTTCACTGTTCGCCGTCTAAACTTGTACTGAACACGATCACATTTTTTTTTTTTTTTAGAAAGGATATGTGCTGTTGGTCTATAACTGACCTCTACAGCGTCACCGGACGGTGGGGCGGGCGCAAAAGCGCTCCAACGCAATGCGTGACGCAGAAGGCGCACGCCAAAGTTAAGTTTTTGGCCACTTGCTCAAGGGCACCCAGGGGGTACGAACCTCGGCTTGGACAGTTGCCATTGATTACTTGGGGAGTATCGAACTAAACACCCCTCGATCTCTACTGTTAGGTAGTGATCGAGGGGGCCCTCATGAAATGGCTGGAGCCCTTTAAATGAATTGCATAACTGACCACCGATTCGGAATACACCTTCGAGAAGAATCGGCAAGAAACTCGAAGGCGAATAAAGTCGACATTAATTACGGGACCTTCGACCTCGCATCCGGCGAGGTCGGTGTCTGTGTCTAATTGTGTTGAAAGATGGTGAAGATGACGGAGTGGGCGAATCAATCGCTGCCTGCACTGCGGCAGCGATTTCATCGTCCGGATCGCTCAAGATGTCTCTAGGGCGTCTACGAAGGGGCCGTGCGTCTGTTGTCGCGTCTGTCGTGTAGTCAGAGGCCTGAACTACTAGAGGGTTGGGGTGATGGAGTGCCGCGTCAAAGTAGCGGCGAGAGGCATTTTTCATATATTGAACTATCGAGGGAAGCTCGAGATCACTGTGCAGGTCGATGTTCCTCTGATACCAGGGGGCATCTAATGCACCGCGAACGAATTTATTTTGTAAAATCTGAAGTTTCTCTAGGGAGATGCGGGAGGCGTGAGCAAATGCTACGGACGAGTATGTCATTGTCGGTCGGACGCAGGTTTTGTAGAGTGTCAACTTATTTCTAAGAGACATTTTACTGCGCCTGCCTAGGAGTAACGCGAGGCGGTATAGGTAGAATGCCGCCCTTTTGTGGACGGCGTGGATGTGATCATTGAAGTTGAGTCGATAGTCAAGGGTGACTCCTAAGTATTTAACTGACTTTTCCCACGGTATGGGTCGGTCGTTGATCCTGACTTGTTTAGTTGGGAAATAGCGTTTAACCCCGTGAGTGAAACGCATCGCTACGCTCTTCTCGGGATTAATCGTTATTCGCCACTTACGAAACCATCCATCGAGCGCTCGGAGCGTTCGTTGGATGTCTCTTTGTAGAATAGTTGGATTCCATCCGGTGGTATAAATCGCGGTGTCGTCCGCAAAGAGAGCGATCTCTACTTTGGGGATGCGGGGGAAATCGCTTGTGTAAAGCGTGAACAGAAGTGGAGACAGCACGGAGCCCTGAGGGACTCCGGCTCTGATGGGGTGGGGGGATGATCGGTTGCCCTCGACACGATAGCGGAAGCTCCGGCTGGTGAGGTAGTCTTGTACTATGAGCACAAGACGATCTGGCAACCCGAGCTGATACAGCTTGTATATCAGCCCGGCGTGCCAGACCTTGTCAAAAGCTTTCGTCACGTCTAGGAAGACGGCCATCGTGGTTTGGGGTTTTGGTTTCCTATTGAAACCCTTTAGGATGTGTTCCGTGATGCGGTGCACTTGCTGAGGGCAAGAGTAGACACTCTTGCCCTCAGCAAGTGCGCTCTAAAGCCAAACTGCTCATCCGGTATGAGCTTTTTGATTTTCGCGATGGATCGGAGTCGATTCAGAAGGATTCGCTCGTAGATCTTCCCCAGAGAGCTGAGGAGACTGATAGGACGGTAGCTGGAAGGCTCGGATGCCTTTTTGCCTGGTTTGTGAATGCCGATGACGTCGGCACTCTTCCAAGCGTCGGGGAAGGAACAATTGCTCAAGGCTGCATTGAAGATGCTGACTAAGAGATAAACTAACGGGACAGAAAAGTGCTTGAGGACCCTGTTACTGACGCCGTCAGCACCGGGGGCCTTTCGCACTTGGAGGCCCTTGATGATCGACTCAACCTCTGCGGCTTTAACGGGCTCGAGGGGGGGGGGGGGGGGGTCGGTCGGAGGTAGAGAATTCCTACGTTCTATTTCGCGGTCCACCGCGGCGATGTGGACGGGATCAACGTGATCGTTAGCGGGGGTGCACTGGGCTGCGAGGCTCTCCGCTAAGCATTCGGCCTTCTCCTCGTCTTCGAATGCTGGCGGGAGATCGATTCTATTGAGAGGGGGCATTACGGTGATGGTGTCGGATTTAAGCTTTCGCGCCAACCCCCAGTAGGCCTGGTGGGTCGGTGTGATTTCGGATAATAGGTCTTCCCAACGCTGTGCGCGCAGCTCGCTAATGCGCGTCCTGACCAAACGGTGGTAGTAGCTCAAGGTGGCTTTGCGTTCAGCGTTGGGGAATGCATCGTGGGCTCTAATGGCTGCGTTTCGTGTCGTCATCAGCCTCTTCACGTCCTCAGGTAGGACCCAGTGGCGGATATCCTCCGCTGGGACCTCCCTGGAGCACTCACCGATAACGGTGTTGAGGTGGCTGGTGAGGGCATCGATCGAGCAAGCAACGTCATCGGGGGTGATTATGTCGTCGGGGATACGGTCGAGGTCGGGTGAACTGATAGCTTTTAGGGCTTCCCCCAAACGCTTCCAGTCCACTATCGTCTTTGTCGGTGGATGGGGGGATGGGTCTGTCGGGTCGGGGCCTAGGCGCATAACGACGGGACGGTGGTCGGATTCTAGTTCTTGGAAAACTTCGATTGAGCGGAAGCTAAGATTTATATTCTTTAGGAGAGGTATGTCTAGTATGTCAGGTAAATGGTCGGGATTTTTGGGGTAATGTGTCCACTCCGAGGGTGGGATATTTTCGAACTTTTCTTGTCTATGTATATCGTAACTTACGCGCTACCTAACTATTTACATCATAACGAGCGGTCGACTTTGTACGGGCCAATCACAGCCATTGTGCGAGGGCGACAGCAACGTTGGAGCGAGAGGGCTAATAAGTACTTCGTTAGAAAGAGACGGGTAAGGAGATGAGATATACTGGTCATAAGGAGTACTTAGATTTGAATAAACCAATTAAGACTTAGGTGCTCTTTTCGTCCGTAACAACCATCGTTGTAGCGTTAGCAGTTTTCATTAATTGGAAAATCCAACCTGCCGCCACCAGTGACACTGAAGGGACAAACTGTGCCCTGGACCCCAAATATTAAGTACCTTGGAGTTATTATTGACCGACGCCTCACATTCCAAAAACACGTCAGCAACACCATAGGACAGGTAAAGGGAGCCCGTGCTAAGCTCCGCCCGGTCCTACAATCGAAGCTACCACTCCGGACGAAGGCAATGATCTACAAGACCTACCTTAGATCTCGCCTTACGTATGCAGCACCGACGTGGTATGCCTACATCAGCATCCAACAAGAAAAAATTGAAATCACAGGAAAATTACTGTTGTCTTCGGATGATAGTGGGCGCACCGAGATATGTCAGCAATGCGACAATCGGAAGAGATCTAAAAATGGAAAGCCTAGACACCTTCATTAGAAGACTCACCACACAGATGTTTAGCAGAGCGGACGAGTCGCGCCGCGCCAGTCAGGGTGTTCTTCTTGCACCAGAAGGTGCAGGGAAAAGGATCCGGGGCTCTGCCCCCTGTCCTTGACTCTTCTACGCCCATTAATATGGACGTGTCATTTGGTTTGGGAATTTTGCGATAATTTTTCTACATTTTGCCGTTGGTTGTCATCTGGAGTTTTCGATCCGGCGGTCACCATGTGTCCTGGGCGATCAAGACCTAGCCGGGTGAGACCCTTGGTTGCCCAGGGGAGGCCCGGCGAGCCGATCGGCGACCTGGACGGCAACCGCCGGTCGTCCTTCCATCTTCCTCATCATCTCCTGTTCAATCATCCGTTTGTTTGTTTAGCTTCTGTGTCGTCCCGTGTGACGACAAGTTCTCTCGGGTTTGGCTTTAGTTTTCTCCTTCCTGTCTCGTCCGGTGGTCTCGCGTGGAGTGGCGCTATACCGCTGATGTGGTCATAGCGCGACTCGTCCGGTCTGCTGAACATACTCGTGGTTAACCTTCTGATGAAGGTATCCAGTTCTTCCATTTTTAGGTCTCTTCCGATTGTTGCGTTTCTAACGTATCTTGGTGCGTCCACTATCATTCTAAGACAGCGGTTTTCCTGGGCTTTCAATTTTGTCTTGTTGGATGCAGATAAATAGGCATACCACGCCGGTGCTGCGTACGTGAGGCGAGATCTAATATAGGTCTTACAGATCATCGCCTTCGTCCGGAGTGGTAGCTTCGACTGTAGGACCGGACGGAGCTTAGCACGGGCTCCCTTTACCTGCCCTACGGTGTTGTTGACATGTTTTTGAAAAATGTGGTGGCTAATGTGGTCATTTCGCGCCGCGCTATGACCACATTAGCGGTATAGCGCCACTCCACGCGAGACCACCGGACGAGACAGGAAGAAGAAAAATGAAACCGAATCCAAGGGATCTCATCACACGGGACGAGACAGAAGCGGAAAAACCACGGACGACTGAACAGGAGACGACGAGGAAGACGGAAGGACGGCCGGCGGTCGCCGTCCAGGTTGCTGATCGGCTCGCCGGGTCTCCCCTGGGCAGCCAGGGGTCTCACCTGGCTGGGTCTTGATCGCCCAGGACATATGGTGACTGAAGCTCCAGATGATAGCCAAACACAAAATGCCCGCACCTCTCGGGGTGCGGGAAATGAAAAACAATGGCAAAAGCCAAACTCAAAGACACGTCCATAGTAATGGACGTAGACGAGCCAAGGACAGGGGGCAGAGCCCCGGATCCTTTTCCCTGCACCTTTTTGGTGCAAGAAGAACACCCCGATCCGATCCGTTTTCATGTATGAGAGGTGAGTACGCTAGGATGATCATGATATCATCCTAGCGTACTCACCAAACTTTAGCTATAACTTCATTTGTATACCTATAGCTTATATTTATTTTATTTATGGCACTATTTAACTCTATTTCATCATATTTTTTTGGCATAGTTCAAATTTAATATTTCTTTGGCTCATATTTTTATCAATTGTTCGTTCTATGAAGCATCTAAGTAGTCTGTGCTATGAAGGGGCATTCACACGGACTTAGTTGTAAGCCATCCTATCCAGCAAACTATTACTTGCTACAAGCAAGTACGCGCGGACGGATCAAAGAAAATATTACACAGCACGCAAAATAAAACCGATGCGGCATCTCACCCCATAGATTGAGTTCAGACAGTCTACTCCACCCACTTCATAAAACGTTTGTTTGGTATATTTTAACTCAGTCTGAAAATTAAACCCAGCTCATGATATAATTATTTTTCGAATCAGCCCAATTCAGAATCTTTTGATAACGAATCGATTCGATTCGATATTGAAGTGAAAGATTTCAAACCGAATCCACAGAATAATTAATACCGAATCGATCGAAAACTGAGTTATCGAAAGGTTCTGAATCGGGGGGCAGATTATAAATATAATTCTTAATAGAGGGGCAAATAAAATAAACATTCCAGTATCCTGCTTTATTAACATTAAACTCTATACTTGGTTACAAATGTTACACTCACAAAAACCTTACTACCGTCATTTCCCTCCCATTAAACTGTTCATTCCGCTAGAGCCTTGCTGCAGCTGCCTCATCATGTTATGGAGTCCAGACATGCCACCCATCTGCTGGAGAATCCTGGGATCCATCATTTTTGCCATCTGCTGGTTTAGTTTGACCATCTGAGTTTGGTTGACATTCTTTGCCATGTCGCCTCCCTTGAACAAGCCTTTGATACCGCCCATCTTTTTGACAACAGCTGCGAACTTGGTGTACTGTGTAATAAGATCTTTGACGTCTCGCTCCGTGACGCCCGCGCCTTGCGCCACTCTCGTGACTCTGGTGGGTTGTTTGGAGAACAGTTTGGCGCCATCTCTGTGGTCAAGTTCACCCTCGTTCATGGAGTCCATAATTGTCATAAGTCGTTTTAACTTCGCCATAGACTCTTGCTCACTACCTTTTGACATTAGGTCTTGGGAGAAGCCTGGGATCATACCCTGAAAATAATGCAAGGGTTTTTAACAACAGAAATCAATTTCAAACATATTTTGCTTATCTTCTAACTGCCTTCTTAAATATTTTCCATTACACTTACCATGATCTGTGAGAAGGGTCCCATCTTCATAATATTCTGGAACTGTTCATACATAGCCCTCAGTGTGAACTGCCCATGCTTCAGTTTTTCCAGTAGTTCGTCATTATCATCCAGTTTGAGTTCATTGACTTTATCTAGAAGGCCCTCGATGTCTCCCATGCCTAGCAGCTTGTTGATGAAGGGCTTGGTTTTAAAGGATTCCAGGTCATCAATGTGTTCTCCTGTGCCAATGAAGATGATTGGACTCTCTGTCGCCGCCACTCTGAATTATTACAATATCATAATATGAGAAACTAGGGAGTTTTTTTTAGATAAAACAAAAAAAAAATGGAATTTGGACACTTAACAGTTTTTATCTCACTTTATATTGTACTAGTGACTCGCCCCGGCTTTACACGGGTAGCGCTCACACTTTTAGCATATTTATACCAGTCGTAACTTCTAAATAAAATACGCCAGTATGCATAAGAATTCTAAATTCATTTAACAACAATGATTGTGCTGTTTTTGGCCATAGACAACTATATTGTTACTACTTGTTATTATTTCGTTTCCAAGGCAACATGTCGTTCTGTTCTGTATTTTTGATACCTTGGGTTACATGATTGCAATTTTCATAGGAAACTATTTTTTTGTAAAAATAAACTACTGTCCTACTCGCTGATAATGCAGCATTCTATAGGAGAAATAATTTTTAAAATTGGTACAGTATTTTTTGAGTTTATCCAAACAAACCAAACAAACAAATCTTTCCTCTTTATAATATTAGTGTGGACCTTTTGCCAAAGCAAAATGTAAAAAAAAAAACATCATGATGCACACTATATCCTTGTAAAATTTTATCAAGATCAGTTCGGCAATTTAGTTGTGAAAAGGTGAAAAGACAGAGTTGCTTTCGCATTTATAATATTAGAGTGATTAATGATTATGCACTATTTGAATTAATGATTATGTACTGGTCTTAATATTAGTTTCGAAACATCCCATGTACACTTTAAATTACCAAGTTACTATGTAAGTACGTAGGTATCAATCACTTAGGTAAAAATAAGTAGTTAGGTAATTTTACAAAGTAAGTTTACATCTGTTGTTAAATTAGATAAAACGTAACGTAACTTGGCTCATACATATATAAATAACTCATAAGTACCATAGCTTTAATAACATAGAAACAATGCATTATAATAATTGAGTACATGGATGAGCACTAACTCCTAACTAGGTTACCCTATGTTTAGGATATCAGTCCTCCCCTGCGTTCATATACATTGTGCACTGTAATTTGTTATGTAGGATTTTTACTTACATTTTGCTGCTAGATAGAATTAATACGTGATGCTTTTATTTTACGAGTAGGTAGGATTAGACAAAAGTTGCGATCATTATTTCTATTAAAATTTTCAAAACAAAGCTAAAGACTAACCTGGATACTAATTTGTTCACAATTAGAAGATTAAAAGTATAGGTTAGTTAATATGTGTATTAATGATTGCACTATTTGAATTAATGATTACGTACTATTTGGATTAATGATTATGTACTATTTGGATTACGAAAACTTCAAAAATCATTGTTTTTTCATTAAACACATTGCATAAATTAAAACTTACGCTGATAAAGCACCACCACCCTTAGCATGTCCATCCAATTTGGTGATGATGACAGAACCGATGTCCACCTTCTCTTTGAAGGCCTTTGCTTGCGCCTCACAAGCCTGGCCGATGGTGGCATCCATCACAAAGATTATGTTGTCTGGTTTCTGAAAGACAGATTTGGAATTGTCAATCTTATTAAATGTCTAGGCAACTTAAAATATGCTACTGAACCAAAATATAGCATTTTTTAAATAGTGTCAATTTGTCTGTATGTTCTCGCATCTCTCAAAAACACTGGACCCATTTTCACTGTTGTATAGCTTAGAATTTGATTTAAAATAATTATGGTGTACTTTGCAACTCAATCCGATGAGTAGAAGCTAAGCAATTAATAACTAGTGCATACAAACTTTTTTGCAAACAATTTAGCGGTGCACAGTAGCGCCATCTAGTTACCTTATTGTAAAACTAACATCAATAACCAAGGTGCTCCTAATAGGTAAAGGGCTGATTCCACTGGTAGAAACCTAAAGTGAGAAATTTACTGCATTTTGAGGAGCTATTCTAGTCATCATGTTGAAGATCCTCTTCAGATATTAACCAAATTTTTATAAGACCTTTCAAATAAACAAAGAACAATCGAAATCGGATTTAATAAGGCGCAGTTATTCTGTAGCCCTTTTTTTGGGGGAAGTACAAATCCCCCCCCCCCCTCAATCAAAAATCACGATGACTAAAAAATTCGTTTATCCTGTATACCAAGTGTCGTCTAGATGGGTTGAGAAATGCGACCTCTAGAGGAGAATAGACATCCGGAAGGAAATACTAAAGCATTTTTGTCCAAGCTGAAACGGAGATACTTCACACTCGCTAAAAAGTAGTCAGTACACAAAATTTGATGAAATTTGGTGTATATTATACTTTTGGTTCTGAAACAACACAGAATGTCCACGTGGGCAAAGCCCAGGGGCAGCTAATAATTATATACTTGTAGGCGATGGTTCGCAAGGTCTACACAATGTACTGGAGAGTTCGGTTCCTAGCTTCTAGTAGTTCAGGTTCCTGGTTCGATGTGGACTCAGTGTTGCAATGTGCACCGTAATTACGGTAAATGCACCGTAATCAGCACTATTTTACCACCTACCGTCGAAGCATGACAACGGTGACAAAATCTACCGTAATTTGCAGACGTACGAATATAGCTATCCTTTTACTAAGATTACTTATTTATTTGAAAAAGACAACTCATATATGCTTTAGAACCATCACCCCTTAAAATTAACAATGATATATTGGCAGCATCGTGACATTTATTTGTGAAAAGTATTTTACTGTGAACGTAAACAAACCGCATAAATTAGGTACGTTTAGAACGCATCCTTAACCTTACGGATGAGTTGATGGACAATATAATGCGACCAATTTCATTGGGTATATATAGGTTCGCTATAATTTCAAGTAATTTTACAATAATTACATTTATTTACATTGTAAGAATCTCAGGTAAGAATGTTTAAAAATTACAGATTCAGGATTTTGTAATGAAATTGTTTATTTACCACAAAGCAGCACAAATTATCTACTCACGCACAAATGCGCAGCCGCCAGTTGCTATGCTTCACTCGTTTATTTGGAGATTTAGACTTCCTATTTTTTAGCCTTCTTGTTACATTGCATTAAAATATGAACTTATTTTCTTTAAAATGAAATAAGTGTTCTAGTTTTGCCAATAAACAATGATTTGCGAGGTAAAATGGTTGTACTGTTAATAATTTGTACACCGTTTTTTCCAGATGCAGTTACCGTAATTTCTTAGAATCTACCGTTTTTATAAAAAGCATTCACCGGATTTCACCGTCGAACTGATTTTTGACATGGCAACACTGTGTGGACTGTAGTTCAATTAAACACTGTTGCTTGTTCAAGTTCCGTTGACTGAATGGTCGGATCCAATCACTTTGACTACTTCAGTTCGACTACATTTAGTTATCAAACTTATTCTCTATATATACATTTTTACGGTCTTACAACTAGTGCGGTATACACGCCGCAGTTAAAAGGGGCGTGGCCTATTTTTACATGTTTTCTGTGTTCATGCTGTTGCAGGCAGACTCGGCGTCCACAACAATACTAGTGAATTACCCCTCAAATGGAGACAAGTTAAAACTAAAAAAGATTTTTGAAATGCTTTCAGCATACCAGGCTGTAAGCATTTAAGCTAGGAAAGGAACATTGAACTTATAATTCCTGATACCTTAGATACAGAGAATCCTAGTTACGAGCTAAGATTTATGTATGTGGTCATGACAAGTTATTATTAATATTTCAGTTCATGCTTGAAGACATGTTTGTCGCAGAATCAAGCCCATCTACCAACATAATGTCCATCCAACAGTGTGTAACATCTAATGAGCAGAAAGCCTAATTAGCAAAATGACCATGTAGCAAAATGGCCAACTATCAAATTGTCTGTATAGCAAAACATCTATTTGGAAAATCAACATTTTTAAAATGTGTACACTCATGATAGAAACCTAAACTACAATCGGAGCAGATGTGTCTGTTTGATTATACTTTGTAAATACTTTTTTTTAAGTAAATGTCTGGTACCCCCAACGATGATATGTAAATATTCAATCTGAGTGTGTTGACTTGGAAATGGGAGAATTTCATATAAATACTTACAATAGCATTGGCTACAGCCAACATCTCCTCAAAGAGTGACTCTTCCTGTTTGTGGCGACCACTCGTATCCACAATGATCATCTCAAAGCCTTCCTTCTTAAACATCTCCACACCAGTCGTCGCTATCACTACTGGATCTACTTCAGTGTAGCTGTAAAACACATTTATGAAAACCTAATTATATGTTTTTGAAACACCTGAAAACCTTAATTTAAAAAAATGGTCTGTCCTAAATGTCTGTTCACCCATCACGTAAAAACTACTGGACCTATGGAAATACAGTTGTCGCAGTTGGAAAGCTTAGGTTTTGACTTAAAATCTAGTGTACCTTGTGTCTCAATCCGATAAGAAGAAGTTGAGCAACAATAAAAAACTATTTGAACATGAAGAAATTTTGAAGAAATGTACTTTTGGTAGTTTAGCAATAACAGATGAGTTACTTTTAACCCAGAGAAATGATGATGCAGGCAAACTCGCTGGCACAGCTAATCATAATTATATCAAGGGTATACTGTGAAAACCAACTATACATTAATTTTATGTGAAATTACTGTCTATGGTGTCATATACATATTTTTTAATGCTTTTTCGGCTAGTAAAACCAGCTGAGCGATACGATAAAAAGCATAGAAGTTGTTGCATGGTAATACTATTATAATGAACCAAAGTGACCAATTCTATATTGATAAAATAATTTAAATACCTTTAATTTAGACAAATCTTGTAATTTTAACTGGAAAAAAGATTCCAAGCACATAACCGCTTAATAATTTAGTACCTCAAATAAACTATGTTCTTACACATGAAAAACCTCCAAAAAACATTTAAGTTAAACGTAATGAGTGTTCATCACGTCCTCACAGAAACTTTACAGTGAATACCATATTACCACGAGAATTCCAAATTTCGCGCTATAATGCCTCACTTTACTCGGATTGCGTGTAATTAATTGTTAGCGTGCTACACCTTCGACCACATCATCGCTTTCCATCAGGTGAGATTGTGGTCAAACAATAGCCTAGTCAGTAATAAAAAAAAAAAAAAGATTGGATACATTTATGTAGTAATTTAATTGTAGTGTAACTTGTTCTGATAAAAGAATGGGGAATCCCCTCAGAGTAGGACTTTTTGTCTGCGTTTTATGAAAATATTTTACACTAGCTGATACCCGCAGCTTCGCACACGTGGTCATTTCTCTAGGTTAAAAGTACTATATTATGTGCTATTCCAGGACCTAAAATACCAATTTACCAACATTTGATCAAAATTCCTTCTGCTGTCAAAGTTATTTTTATTGATTGCTCGGGTTCTACTCATTGGATTGAGATACCAAGTACCCCAGTTTTTAAGTCAAACCCTAAGCTATCCAACAGTGAAAACCACATCGCAATCGTTCCAGTAGTTTTTACGTGATGCGCGAACAAACATACAAACAGACGGATACAAATTTTATTTTGGTGATGTCAGTTTGTTTGACTGCCTGAAGGCATCTGACATGGCTTAACAATGGATATTAATCAATAACAGCTGGGACCGACACCCAACATGCCCTCCAAAACACTGAGTGATGGATAACCCCACATAACTTAGAGAAATCATTGGTGCGGAACCGAGGATTGAATCGAGTATCATTGGATTCTAGCTTGCACTGTATACCATACCACTACCATCTACCATCTCACTTTTATTGAAAAGATTAATGTGGACATGGGCGGCTATTGAGAGTAAATAATTAACTAACCTTCCATAAAATGGTATTCTAGCTTTAGTACAGTTCTGTTTGACCTGATCGTATGCACCGGCTCTGAATGTGTCGGCACACACCAGACAGGACTTCCAGTTTTTCCTCAGATAGTGGTATGCCAACTTGGTACAAGTTGTGGTTTTTCCCGACCCTTGTAGACCCACAAACATTATGACGTTAGGTTTGCCTTTGATGGGCTGGTATGGCTTCACTCCGGGGTCTACCAGCTGAAAATATTATAAATTTAAGGTTAAAGAAATATTTTATTTAGATCTATGTTCCAATTGGTTCAAGGTGCATCTCTTTTTAATCATTCATAGTACTAACCTTGACGAGCTCTTTGAACACAGCAGATTGGATCATCCGCCGTTTGTTGAGTCCTCCAGCCATCTCATCAAAATCAATGACTGCTCGAACATTTTCACGGAGGTTCTTCACCAAGCGAATGTTAACATCAGCTTCTAGAAGCGCAGCGCATATTTGTTTGAGCATAGAATTCAGCACCTACAACACAGCACATATGTTCTAAAACAAATTCTTTGTTGATGAATGTTGTATGTTAGTTTGTTGTCTCTATAATTAACTGTAAAACTTTACCTCCTCATTAATTATGGTCGCTCTACTTAACGACTGCAGTGCAGTCGTTATTTTACGACCTAAATCTGCTAACACCATGTTGATATATTGCAATAATCCAAGCAATAGATTGTTATTCGTCAGCTGTTTGGGAACACAAGTTTTTAGATTACATTAACGTTGTATGGCAGTATTGAAACGAAATATTTGTGACATTATACTAGGCATAAAACATTTTATTATTTATTGCACGAAGTATAGATAAAACACTTTCTTGGGGTAATATTTTTGCTTGTTTCACAGTTTCACTTTTTCAACTTTCCTCGGTGGTACAAAAACGTGTTGACGTTGACAGCACACGAACACGACGAACGGACACGTCAAAAGCGTTTTGTTTTTGCACTTTTCGTTTTATCCTTTTGGAACTAATGGGAACATAGGGGCCGTTCGTTTAATGATCACATTTGGCGTTTTCTTTGGACATTTGTGGGCGAAATTAGCGTTCTGAACGTTTTCGATCACCGTTCGTTTTGCATGTCTAAACATGTCATCTAAATGACATGTTGACATAGGCAAATCGACTTTATTACGTAAGGGATAGGTCGTTTTTCATTTGTTTCGGAAAGGATCCGTAGTGTCAAAGTATTATTATTATAAACCCCATATAAATTGAAATAGTCCTAATATGTATATTTTTTCAAAATTACGATATCGATAAAAATATGCTATGTTTGCAAACATCCTTTTCTGTTTCTCACGTTGGCTAATGTTATATAATTAGAGAGAGCCTAAAGTCCGTTGATCTTTATGGAGGTGAATTAAAGCCATATAAACGTTAGTAAACAGGAATTGGTTTATTATTTCCCAATATCATAGAATATTTTTTCAGTATTGACAATCGACACGTAAAAACACAAGACAAGTGAGCATCACTTCTAATACAGCAGTCTGTGGTAATTAAGACTTCTTGTTGAGATGCGTGAGTAGTGTAAAGAGTTCTATTCTGAACATCACTCCTCCTTACAACGATCGCTAATGTAATCCTAACGATTTCCTCAGTTCTTGGTGCCGAAGTCCTGCTAACCCTTTTGTTAGCACATCTACAATCATCTTTGATGTGTCTTTATATTCCACAATGAAGGCTCCATTTTGTATATGCTCTTTTAGAAAATGAATTCTAATATCAATGTGTTTAGTTTTGCTGCTTATAACTGCATTATGACACAGTTTCAACGCTGCTTGGTTGTCATTATAAATTGTTATCTTTTCTTGTTTTTGTGCTGTCATGTCATTCAATAAGATCCTTAGGTGTAGAGATTCTTTGACAGCATCTGATAGTGCCATATATTCGGCTTCTGCAGTAGACATGGCAGTTGCTCGTTGCTTTCTGGATTCCCAACTGATAACGCCATTTGCCAGTATTAAACAGTATCCAGTATATGATTTCCTGTCTATGGTGCATGCTGCCCAATCGGCATCTGCATATCCCACCATTTCTTTCCCTTCAGTGTTCTCAAAACCCAATCCAATTGTTCTTGTTCCCTTTAGGTATCTTAATATTCTTATGGCAGCCTTGAAATGTTCGCTTCCAAAACAATTGTTGAATTGCGAGAGATAGCTCACGGTAAAACTTATGTCTGGTCGCGTAGCTACAGCTAAAAACATCAAAGATCCAATTAGGTTCTGGTAGGTTTCATCACTTTACTCTTGTTTTTTTTCAATTTGAGGCCAGGCTCCATAGGCGTAACACTTGGCTTACAGTCCTCCATTCCAAATTTGGTAAGTAATTTTTCGATACACTTTTCCTGCTTTAGTTCTCTTTTGCCTTCTTTTTGCTTTATTTCTATTCCGACAAAATTTTTCACAGGACCAATGTCTTTCATCTCGAAAATTTTCTTTAATTTTTCGTTGACTTGTTCAAACATTTGTTTATAGGAGTATGCCATCAGCGTGTCATCGACATATAGTTCGAGAAGTACTTTAGCTCCACCTTTCTACAGTACATAAATGCACGGATCAGCTGTTGACGGGATGAAGCCAAGTTTCCTTAGTTCATTGTCTAACTTCTTGTACCATTGTCGCCCGGATTGCTTTAGACCGTATAAAGCTTTTTTTAATAGACATATTTTCTCTCCTTTATTCATTTTTATGTCTTCCAGCATTTTCTTTGCTTTATTGAAAACAGTTGTATCTCTATTTGAGCTTTCATCTATCATAATTTCTACGATGTACTCATCCAAATACTCTGGCTTCTTCATTATTATTCTTTCATCTAGGTCACCATTCAGATAAGCGGTTGTGACATCTAGTTGATAAAGTTTCAATTTTTCTTGGATGGCGGTAGCTAGTAGTATTCTTACGGAACTCAGCTTCGCAACCGGTGCCCAAGTTTCATTGTAATCTATGCCAGGTCTTTGTGTAAATCCTCGTGCAACGAGGCGAGCCTTCTTAATGTTGTTAGCTTTTTCCTTTAGTATCATCTTGAAATCTATTATGTTTTTCTCGTTTTCTTTTTGATTTATTTCCCAGGTACCATTTTTAATGTGTGCCCTTATTTCAGCTTTGATAGCTTCATACCATTCTGGTTTTTTTTTCCATTTTTATCTTCAATTTCACATAAGTATGTTATTTCATCTATATCTCTTCCAGTGAAATTCGATAATTCCTGATATTCATCGGAAGACGACTGTGATGTAGAAGATTTATAAAGCACATAGTTTTTTCTGCCAGACAGGAGGTTTTCGCTGTCTTTGAGATCTCTTTCTGCTTTGACTTGAGGTTTCTGACGTTTCAGGGATGTCAACCTCTTGACGGCCAGTGGGAAAATTAAGATTCTGAAAATGAAGACTATCAGGAACTGTATTTATTTCAGATACTCCAGGGTTCTGAACAGTTATTGGTGTTATTTCAACATCCACGTAAGGTATGTATTCATTTTTCTCCCCTTTTTCTTTTTCAGGCTGCTGGTGTTCCTGTTTGCTGAATATACTGTCATAGTTTTCATCACCTTTTGCACTTTGACTGTGATAATACATTCTGTCAATGATCTTCACGTCTCTGCTTATTATCACGGTCTTTTTATTAGGCAAATAGATTCGGAAACCTTTTGCGTTTTGTGCATAGCCAACAAAAACTCCTTCTGTGGCTTTTGGTGTTAACTTTCCTTTTCTATGTTTATCCAGAACAAAGCTTTACAACCAAATATTTGTAGATGGTTTCCTGAAGGTGTGCGTCCAGTCTTTTTCTCGTAAGGCGTACACCCCTTCTGTGCTTTGGCTGGACATCGATTAAGTAATTAGCTGTGTAGACTGCATCCGCCCATACATTTTTCGGTAAGTTTGCTTCTATCATCAAACAGCGAGCTTTGTCCATTATTGATCTGTTTTTGCGCTCACTCTGGCCATTTTGTTGGGGGTATATGGAGCAGTCAGTCTTCGCTTAATGCCATTTCCTTTTAGAAAAGAGTCGAATTCCCGGTTACAATATTCAGTTACGTTGTCTGACTGTAAATTCTTTATATCATACCCATCATGGAATTTCTCAACTTTTCTTTTATATACTTTGAAGATTTCAAAAACTTCGCTTTTGTTTTTCATGAAATATATGCAGCAATATTTTGTAAAATCGTCTATAAACGTAACAAAGTATTTTCTTCCATTCAGTGTTTCCGGTTGTATGGGTCCGCATACATCAGTTATTTCCAATGGCTGAGTAGATTGTGGTCCGTGTACTGATTGGAATGGTAATCTTGTCATTTTACCTTTAATACAGGTTTCACAATCAGGTAAGTTTCCAATTCCCAGTACTAGTCCTTTGATGAGATTCTTTTTCGCAGCTAATTTTAAATCACTTTTATTTAAGTGGCCCAATTTCCGGTGCCATTTTTGGATATCAGTTTCTGCAGCACCAGTGCGAGCCACATGTGCCTTTTCACATTTTGTGTAGTAATGACCATTTATTTTTTCAGCAGGAAATATAGTTTTGCCTTTTCTGTTCTTGATGTAAGCTTTGTCTTTGGTAAACACTACATTATTTCCTCTTTCAGTGATTTTAGCAACTGACAGCAGGTTTGTTGATAAAGCAGGCACAAACAGTGTATTTTCAAAATTATATGGTTTGTCATCTATACTGATACTAACTGTGCCTTTGCCTTTACACTAAACACCATGCATTTGAAGAATTTGAAGGAATGATAGATAAACAAGTCTGTTTGACATTGTGAGATTCTTCTTGACCTCTTTTATACATTTCTTGTCCTTTTTCTCGATGTCCTTTATCAACCTTCTTCTTGCTCCATCAAGCTTCAGTGGTATGACCTTTTTTCTTACAGGTTTTGCAGAACTTGCTTTTCTTTTTGGTATAAAAAGCTTCTTCTTCCGTTTTCGTATTCTTCCTGGCTTCACTTTCTTCAATAATTTTTATCTTAAGTTCGTCAGGATTCGGAAGTACGTCTATTGACTCGATGGCAATACGGAAGTTTTCATACTTTGCCGGTAGGTTATATAGCATCATAATGCTAAGCAAATCCGGGTGCAGTTTTATGTCCATATCCGCCAGTTTCTCGACAATGTCCATGAAATTATTTAAATGCTCTCGGACATCGTTCTTTTCTACCTTTTTTAGGATAAGTTGTTTCAATAATGTCGCTTTACGAGCTGGCCCAGTGCTCTGGTGGATATTTTTTAGTTTAGTGCATAGCTCCCGAGATGTTTGGCAGTATTTACTTGCTTTAGTTCCGAAGGTGAAATTAGGAGTAGAAGCTCTGACCTTGCCAGTAGATCTCTTTGATTGAAAATATTTATTTCATCTTCTTTCGAAGGTGGTATACTCACTCCATTTGTGATCTCCCATAATCCGTTTTTGATAAGGATTGCTTGGGCTTGTATACTCCAAGTATCATAGTTTTCCTTCGTCAACTTTTCTATTTGATATCGCGATGTCATTCTTTAAACTTTTATTTTTGTCATCACCACTTTTATCGATCTGCTACCACATTTTATATATTTAGAGATAGCCTAAAGTCCGTTGATCTTTACGGAGGTGAGTTAAAGCCATATAAACGTTAGTAAACAGGAATTGGTTTATTATTTCCCAATATCATAGAATATTTTTTCAGTATTGACAATCGACACGTAAAAACACAAGACAAGTGAGCATCACTTCTAATACAGCAGTCTATAGTAAATAAGACTTTTTGTTGAAATGCGTGAGCAGTGTAAAGAGTTCTATTCTGAACATCAGCTAACATGCTCGATATAGAGTGTTATTACCTATGGTCATTAGTTTTGTTATTTTGCGCTTATTCTCAGCGCACGTTTTAAAAATTCACAACATCCGTTCCAATTACGTCAGTCCCGTCTCTTCTAACGTAGTATTTATATACTCTTTGGTCGTAGACGCGAGTATGTACAATTCGAGCATGCATTCGAGATGATGAGATGGCGTTGTGGGCAGTTTCGAAATGTACATTTTTAACAAGCCGTTTTCTTTGAACTTTTTCAACACTATTGTCATTTTTGCAACTTTTGACACACCGATCCTTCCAAAACGACCCTTTCCCTCACGGGATTCGTATTTTCCTATGTCAACACGTCATCGAAACTAGCAAAACGAACTGTTATACCCTTGCTTTTGTATGAGATAATAGCTGAAAGGTGCTTCAAGTACCTTTGCATAAGTTGGTCATCAGTTCAGTTCAGTAGAAACAGACAGACGATCTAAAACCTTACCACGGAGTAGTCCTTTACTAAATCCAATTTAATTTGCATTTTATTCGAAATAATATAATTTATTTTTAGTGATTTAAAGTTTTCTTTTTTAAAACATAAAATCCATGATCCCAGATAACAGAACGGTGATCGAAAACGTTCAGAACGCTAATTTCGCCCACAAATGGCCAAAGGGAACGCCAATTGTGATCATATTTAGCGTTTTTAACAGTTATTTTCGCCAATTGTTACAAAACGAACGGCCCCGAAATAGTAGGTTTTTTTTCAGTGTCAAAAAGTAATTATTCTGTCAAATTCATTAGACATTTCTGACGTCGTTCGTTGGTCGTTGGTCAAAATTATGCATAGTCTGTGGTTTCTCAAATTCGCCTTGTAATCATCGTGAGTTTGATGATTTTTGTGATTTTCGTATTCTATACTAGCTGAATTTATAGAAAACAGACGCAATCATGGTAAGAAATAGCGATTCTTATCTATACTTTCCTAACACATTCCAAGGGATTCCAAAAAATATCTTTCAAATTTCTCTGTGTGAAACAGGGTCAAAATCAGTCTGGAGGTGGTAGCGGCGGTGACAAAAAAGATGACAAAGACAAGAAGAAGAAGTACGAGCCTCCAATCCCCACCAGGGTAGGCAAGAAGAAGAGGAAAGCGAAGGGTCCCGATGCGGCACTGAAGCTGCCTCAAGTGACACCTCACACGCGATGCAGGCTAAAGCTTTTGAAACTCGAGAGAATAAAGGACTACTTGTTGATGGAGGAAGAGTTCATACGCAATCAGGAGAGACTCAAGCCACAAGAGGAGAAGATTGAAGAAGAAAGATCCAAGGTAATTCTCCATTTATGACAAGCTCAATAATAACAAAAATAAAGTTGAAAAACTATCACATTTTCATTGTTTTGGTTGTTTATTTCCAATTAACAGGTACAAAATACTGAAGAAATTAAAGCTCATGGTGGAGCAAAGCATGGGGTAGCTGTGATTTTGATTTAATCTGCCCTGCCTATGAATCCTAATAATGGTATCATTTACTGTCTTGTAAATTTTAATATACCATTATCCGCAGTTCTTTAAATGACTGCTTTCTTAAATTTCTTATATCATAAAATGGGACCTGCCCGAAGGCGGCTCAACTGTACAAGCTTGGCCCACGATTTTAGGGGTGGGAAGGGGGAAACGGGTAGAGGGGAGGGAGTTGAACTCCCGCTGAGAGTGGGGGGGGAGGGCTAGATCTCCCCTCCCCCCTGAGATATGTTTTTTTTAATATATATTTTTTTTGCATTATTTTCTTGTTTTTGCACATATTTGGCAGGGGAGGGTGATGGACGTGTGGGGGAGAGGAGGACTGCCCCCTGGTACCCCTCCCATCCCACGGAGACGCTTAGTTTATGAGATATTTCAGTTTTAAGTTTATTAAAAATCCAAATTGATTTTTAATACACAGTAAATAAAATAAAAAACTAGTAGAATGTCGCTGCTTTCACCAGAAAGATTAAAGATGTTATGTATGGCCCCAAAAACTAGGGTAGGTTAGGTTTGAACATGACTACACTTAGCACAAACTGAGCGAGCGAAGCGAGCGTGCCATGGCAGCGGCCGGCAAGCGCCAAAGTTAACTTACGGCTGTTTTCGACGATTTTTAATAAACTGTTACGGCTGTTTGGTTGCCTTTGGCGAACAAACATTTGCGAACAAAATACCTTCCCCCCCCGCCAAATATGTCCAAAAACAAGAAAAAATTGCAATAAAATATATATTAAAAAAATCATATCTCAGAGGGGTGGGGGGAGGAAATCTAGCCCCCCCTCTCAGGTGGAGTTCTACACCCTCCCCCCACCCCTCTTTACCCTCTCGCCCCCTAAAGTCATGGGCCAAGCTTGTACAGTGGTCCCATAAAGGCTTTTCTAAATATTTCTTTGTTTGAAAATATTATTTAACCACACACAGCCAGCCCACATCCGCAAATTTGTATATTTGTTTTTTTATAGTAGTTGAGAAGAATAGGTTGTGCAGAATCAGTTGAAATCGGCTCATCATAAACATTATCATAACTTTCAAACTACTTGTTAAAACAGAATAGTGTAATAAGTAACATTAATCTACATGAAATGAGAAAGACTAAACTGTTATATTTTTAATTTGATAAGGATTTATACAGTTTAGCACAAAGAGCTCTAGAATATTGAGTCAAAAAATATATTATATTTTTGTTACTAGAAACATTTATCTTAGGCTTTCTGTATTAGGATAGAAGAACAATCCTTTCAGACATATAGGTCTAATTGTATTAGCAGCGTACCCAAAAAAACACTGACGAAAATTCGCAACAGATTGACTAAATTTATACAAAACTCTTATGAATTATACTTTAAAACCTTCCTTGTGAATCATCCTACACCTAAAAGAAAATTGGAACAAAATTGCTTAAGTATTTTCCGAGATATTTATGGACAGGCAGATACACAGATGGGTTTGGTGACTTTCTTTCATAGTATATAGTGATTAATAATAATTTCTATTGTCACATCATATAGCTTATTTTTTTAATAATCTGTTTAGAAAGCCGTTTATACCCAACTTCAAAAAGTAGGAAATTCTTACTCTATGTAAGTACACACCACTTTCTCCAAAGTTTACAGGCCAGATAATTTTTTTAAATTAAAAAGTGATTGTTTGTAGGGGAAGGAGGGAAAGGGTGCGGGAAGGTGAGGAAAGGAGTGAAAGGGTGAGGAAAGGTGGGGAAAAGGTTGGGGAAGGTGGGGAAGGAAGTGACAGGTGTCATAGTGACAGTTGGTGAGGAAAGGATGGAGAAAGAGCGGAAACAGAATTCCTTCTACGTTAGATTTCTTTTTTTATATTGTCAAGTCGGATGACAGCTGTCAAACTTAAAACAGCTATTACTTGGAAACTATTGATTGTTGACTAGTATTTTCTTTACAGAACTGATTGATCTCGTTGATATCTTCGTTTTGGATGACAGCTGTCAAACTTAAAAGGGCTAATTACTCTGAAGCTATTAAACCTAGACTAGTAGTTTCTTTAGACCCACATTAGTTTCATGAAAATTCGTTCCGTTGTTTTTGGTAAATCCATTTGAAGTACCTAGGTCTTTTGGAGCAAACAATGATTTTGTTTATTTTGTGTAATTTTCACAGGTTGATGACCTGAGAGGCACTCCCATGTCAGTGGGCAACCTCGAGGAGATCATAGACGACAACCACGCTATTGTCTCCACATCGGTTGGCAGTGAGCACTATGTCAGCATATTGTCATTTGTGGACAAGGACCAGTTGGAGCCTGGGTGCTCTGTGCTCTTAAATCATAAGGTAAAGATATTTAAAATAATTTAAGATATTTTACATTTATCAATATAAAAAATCACTTACATCATGAAACTTAAACTTAGGTTTAAACATTTGTTGGGCTTAGCTGACATTATTTATGAATAAAACATATATTTAGAAAAATAATTATTTTTCTTTATTTGAAGTAAATATAGCTAGTTGTTTATATACTAGCTGTACCCGCGGCTTTGCTCGCGTGGTTTGTTCATTTATAAGTAACTCATACATGCTATTCCAGGATCAAAAAATCCAACGATACTGGGTTCAATTCTAGACTCCGCACCAATGACTTTTCTAAATTATGTGCGGTTCCCATCGCTCCGAGCTTCGGAGGGCTAGCTTCGGTTAAGCTGTCGGTCCCGGCTGTTATTGAGTAATAGCAGTTGTCAAGCCATGTCAGAGGCCTTCGGGCGGCCTTACAAACTCTGACACCAGAGACCAGCACTACCTCATAAGACTAGCAAGCAAGCAAGGTCCAAAAATACTTATAAAGTAGCCCTTTATGTATGATGCCTTGAGAACCTATCAGTGTGCGTTTTCTAACCTATGATGGCCATGTCAGGTTGCACTTCGAAATAAGCCGCGCGAAATCCTAAATTCGAAAGTATTTCCGATGTCAGCTCGGCCAGTGACATCATAAATGTTGAGTAAAGGTATACTTTCGACGAATACATTTTCGCTTTCTGAATTATACATACCCGACGCCAATACGGTCTGTGTTATAAATGATCAATATCCCATGATATACATGATATAACAAACGTGCCGTTGTCAAATATTTATCTGCTTGCTTTCAAACAAAATTTTACGGTTCACTTCAGGAAATTACAGAAGCCTTAAAAATATCTAGGAAAATAATGCATAAAATATGTAAATGCTTATAAATATGAAGCAAAACAAATCTAGAAGTGCGTGATTTCGATCCATGGACTTCTGGGTTACGGGCCCAACATGCTTCCACTGCGCCACTGCTTGGCAGATGGAAGGTCAAAATTATGGTACCGTGTTATAAACGGATGTATTTTCAAATTAACATAACTTTGGACCCCCTATCTCGCAGGAACCCATGTTTTTTTCGGGATAGAAAGTAAACTTAATTTTAACACATAATATATACTTTGACTGTGCCAAGTTACATCAAAATCCGTCCAGTAGTTTCTGCGTGATATGTGTATTTTTAAATAATTTTCAACCCCTATCTTCCGAATCCTTGATTTGAACCCCCTGCCCTCCAAATACCGCAGATTGGTCAGTTGTAATTTGGGCTAGAAGTTACGCGTACGCAAACGTTTAATAGGGTAAATATGACCCTGTCTCAAATGCAATAAAACGCAGTCTATGTAGAAAATTCAAAGAACTGGGATTTGATTATTGATTGACCTTTGATAAAAATTAGAGATGCGCCGAATATTCGGTAATTATTCGTATTCGGCATGATTTGATAAGTTCGGTATTCGGCCGAATGTTCGGTTTATGTCCCGAATATTAACCGAATATTAAACTTACGTAATTTTAAGAACTACCTACAGCTTGTACTGACTTTAAAATATTTAGCATACAAATCAAATATTAACCAATAAATTATATTAAAGTACGAGCCAAAATGATTCGACTTAGTCATTTTATTTGGAAAATAAAACCAGCTAAGAATATTAGACAAACACGACATATATAACATAATGAAATAGAAAATAAATATGAATCAAATTATAATTAATTAAGCAAATATGTTTTCATTAGCTCCATCCCAGTAGCGTTTTGTTTTTGATAAGATCGCAGAACCGTCCTGGGTACTGGTACTCTGACCACAGATTACGAAGTTTTGGGCTTAGTTTCGAACGATTGATTGCTACTACGAGTATAATCTTACGAAAAACACTTATTTTTGACGAAAATGTAAAGACAGCGCGAGTGATGATCTTAAAAATATATCGGTTTTCAAATGATTAGCCGGCCGGGCGCCTCGCGGATCTGTACTCTACATACAAGTTTAGTGCGGTGAAGCGCCCCTAAATGGAACCGAATAGTTCGACTGAACATTCGGTTCGGTAATCGCTCAACCGAGCAATGTTCGTTATTCGGTTCGGTTTAGAAATCCATGTTCGGCGCATCTCTAATAAAAAATCAATATAATAATGATTTTTCGTACCCTAGTGTTAAAACGAAATTTAAGTATGAAATATAAAGTCCTGTTAAAGTTGATTAATATATGACCTTAGAAAAATAAATAGAATGAATAGGTACTTTTGTATGTTAAACACTCACGCTCACATCGCGGCATTTTTTTACTTATAGCATTTTTATAAACATTGTAACTTCTAAAAAAATAAGCCAGTAAGCATAATTCAAATTCTTTGGCAGCAACAACCGTGGCACTTTTTTACTATACACAACTGCATTATTACTCACGTACTTGACAGCCTTGTTGTTATTTCGTTTCCATGGTTACCTGGCATTCCATTCCTTACAGCGAATAATTAATATTTTTCCAAATTTTTGTTACTTTGGGCACAGAATAAATAATAGTACAAGTACAGAAGGATAACTGAGTAGTCATTTAAATACATAGCAACTCTCGCTACAGTGCAATAAAGTGCAATTTAACTCGCACAGCGCTTCGATCTATCAACTATATTTACCTAGAAGGCGCTCACCCATTGCGTGCAGGCTAGAATGTACCGTATCACAACGCGCGAGACCTTCCATTGCTCTAAGCGTTTCAGAATCGCTCTGTCCCTTTTTCGCTTGTTAGGGTTGTATCAAGATATGAATAGCTTTTACCAGTAATTATTCTGTGATATGATATGACTTAGATATTGTAACAGAATAAACAATTCTCTAATTATGTATTATTTTATTACTTATTATTATAAATGATGATAGTTCTATTAACTACATATAATGACATTCTTATCAGAATAAACATATTACCTCATTATTTGATTATATCATAATAGGTATTGCACTTTGATGAGTAAAAGGTCTGAATTCCATGCTTAATAATGAATGAAAAAGAAATGGCTACCTACATAATAAAATGTCCGTATGCAGGTATTTTACGAGACTTGTCAGACCAAATTCTATGCAGTACCTTCTAGGTTTCTTCTTGGTAGGTACTCATAATTAAGAAATGATAAAATTTGACAAAATCATTACGTAAGTAGGTGCGACTCTTCGAGCGCACACTTGAGACCTACTGATTTAACCCCAATATTGCGGCCTCAAAGTGTAGGTATAATATTTGTGCTTGGTGCGGAATGCGACCGGCCTGCTTTGGATTACATTATTACAATTTTGGAAGGACCTATTTTTTTTTTTAAATAATGTACTACCCGTGTTACTCGCTGATAATGTAGCATTCTATAGGTGAAAGAATTTTTAAAATCAGTTCAGTATTTATTTTGTTTAGTATTTCTTTTGCTCAGTATTTCTATTACAAACAAAAATACAAAATATATCTAATCTTTCCTCTTTATAATATTAGTGTAGATAATGTATTTCTTTGTTAAATATCAAATTTAAATATTTACCTCCTATGCTTTGTATAAATGTACCAAAACAGATTGCAAACATATAAATGAAATACAGGGTCATCATGACTCTCCACATCCTCCATGTACCTTTTTTTTACCACATCCTTGTCGAGCTAAGTAATTTGGGTTTTGTTTGTTTGTTGTATGTGTTAGTGCTGGCCTCTGGTGTCAGAGTTTGTCAGGCTACCCGAAGCCCTATGATATGGCTTGACAACGAATATTAATCAATAACAGCCGGGACCGACAGCTTAACGTGCCCTACGAAGCATGTAAAACCGCACATACTCGTAACTTAGAAAAGTCATTGATGCAGAGCCTACGGCCGAACCCGTTATTGTTGGATTCTAAGTTGCACTATTGAACCAGCCATCGTTCTTCCATTATTTGGGTCACTCTCATTGTATATTACTTACCTTTATGGAATCAGTAAATATGGAAGGGTGTTTAGGATTTGGCATTTAAACTTAACTATTTTTAAAAGCCTTTTTTTAACTTCACTTGTATGTATGTATCTATGTATATTTTCTGTCCTGGAATCTTGCAATTAAAATTTCGAGGTCTTCTCTATTAGCTATCCAGCTGAAACTTTCAGGGTAGCTCACAAACCGATACAAAGAAATAAAATAAAAAATCTTAGAAACGTAATAAGTGAAAATGGAACAAAAAAAAAAAAAAAACTTAACACGGGAAAAGGCATTAAACAAAAAAATAGTAAAATAAAAAACCACAAAAATCGACATTAAAAAAAAGTCGTAAAAGCTTAATCCTTTTTTTTTTATTTATGCTTATTTCTCATAATATTAAATGTTTTCTAGGTCCATGCAGTTGTAGGTGTCCTGGGTGATGACACAGACCCCATGGTGTCAGTTATGAAACTAGAGAAGGCCCCACAAGAGACCTATGCTGATATTGGTGGACTCGACACGCAGATCCAGGAAATCAAGGTAACTTAACCTAAACAATCTTACTATGTATTAAGATTATGTCAGTGATGCATGGTTAGGAAAACCATATATCATATTTTTTATCCACTTTACTATAAGAGGAGGTTCTTTGTTTGACAGGTCATATTTTTTATGTATGTTCACCTATTTCGCCGTCAATTGTGTACCAATTTATATATTTTTTATTTGAAAGAGCAAACCTCCAGGTTTGTCCCGTGTAAATTGTATCAAAATTAGATCAGTAGTTTTATTTTTAGTTATTAGTTAATCCATTTGGAGTCGTTTTTTTTTTGTAACATGCAGTTTTGTATAGCACTTGTAAAGGAAAAAACTTTATCTACCTCATGTTCAAAGACATTGTCCAAGAACTTCTTAAGAGTTACAGTATTTTTTTAATACATTTTGATTAAGTCACTTTCTTGTTTGTCATTTCGGGTGGAATTTTGCAACTCAAAGCACTTCCCGATTAGCTATCCGGCTGAAATTTTCAGAGTAGCTCACAACTCGATGACAAAGCAATAAAAAAAATAAAAAAAGGAAGAAAAAAACAGCTGTTTTTTTTAGTTTAGTTTTTTAATCTACATTTGCTGCTTGTTCTAATATTTAAATAATAAATGTTTTGAATAATTTATTATTGTTATGCATATTTTCACATTTCCTTCTATTGTCAATTGAGTAATTAGTGGAAATTATTATTATTTGTATCATATTATATTTATTATTAATCAATAGGTAATGAGTGGAAATTATTGTTATTATCGTCATCCCATTTCGACCGGCTGCTGGTAAAAAGCCTCTCATCCCTCTTTCCAGTATGTGTCTGGTCTGCTTTCCAGTATGTGTCTGGTCTGCTTTCCAGTATGTGTCTGGTCTGCTTTCCAGTATGTGTCTCATCTGCTTTCCAGTACGTGTCTGGTCTGCTTTCCAGTATGTGTCTGGTCTGCTTTCCAGTATGTCTCGTCTGCTTTCCAGTATGTGTCTGGTCTGCTTTCCAGTACGTGTCTGGTCTGCTTTTGTTTGAATGTAACTTTTTCTAATTATAACTTCAGCATTGTTCAGGCATTACATTGCCATATTTAGAGCTACACTCCCTAATTCCCATAAAACGATCGTATATTAATGAAGTAAATATTGTAGCAAAAATTTAAAAATTCTGTTAAAAGTAGGAAAAAAAAACAGCTTTAGGTCAAACGTAATTTATACTGAAACTCGCATCATCTGATTGTTTATTTGTCTACTAGGAATCAGTAGAACTGCCCCTAACCCATCCTGAGTACTACGAAGAAATGGGCATCAAGCCTCCCAAAGGAGTGATCCTGTATGGACCGCCTGGCACGGGCAAGACCTTACTGGCTAAGGCTGTAGCCAACCAGACCTCCGCTACTTTCCTCAGGGTGGTTGGCTCTGAACTTATCCAGAAATATTTGGTAAGAATAAAATCTCTATGTGTATATCTATCTCAAAAATAAATAGGTAACATCCAAAGCCAAGGTAGCTGCAAAAAAACTTGGTATTTTGTCTAAGGTTAGGCGGTACTTCACACCGGGACAGCTTTTGAATCTGTATCAAGCACAGGTCCGATCTTGTATGGAGTACTGCTGCCACCTCGGGGGGACGGTTCTGCCAAGTATCAGCTCGAGTCTTTGGATTCAATTGAGAGACATGCTATCAGGCTCATTGGGGATGACACTCTGGTAAAGAGTAAGCTTCAAAGTCTGGCGCATCGACGTGAGGTAGCAAGCCTGGCGGTAATCTACAGATTGCACTATGGAGAGTGTGCACAAGAACTGCACAATCTGATTCCTCTATCACCTTTCCATCATCGTAAGACTAGACGATCAGCAAAGCGCCACCCTTTCATGGTTGAAATACCTCGCACAAGAACGAAGCGTTACGCTTCTTCATTTATTATAAGAACTACAAAGGAGTGGAATGCCCTGCCCTCGTCAGTGTTTCCGGTAAATTATAACTCCGGTGTGTTCAAGTCAAGAGTGAATAGGTATCTACTAGGCAAGAGTGCTACACCTTCGACCACATCATCGCTTTCCATCAGGTGAGATCGTGGTCAAACGATTGCCTAGTCCGTAAAAAAAAAAAAAAAAGAAGGTACTTAGTATTTATTGACTATGTGTGTACATTGAGTTTTAAAACTGTTTTATTCTTTCTTTAGTACACCTTTTAGAGCTTGGAAGCACTTTGCTTGTTATGCTTGTAAGCAGTCTTATTTTTATCAGCCTTATAATCACTTGAGTTTCGTGATGTTGGCTCGTTTGATTTAAAGTGCATTGCATAGTTGCATAGAAACTCTACTGACTATTTATATAAAAGGAAACTCAGAATACACCACACTGACTAGTGATGGTTTAACTGCCGCGCTCATAATAACTCGTAAAATGTAAAACGGTTTTTGGCTTAACGTCAAGCCAAAAACCGTTTTACATTCATAATGTTAAGTTCATAAAAGCTGTGGATTTTGTTTGATAAATAAATAATCCTCAATTAACTCTAATCAAGCATTAAGTGGTCGAAATCCGTACAAAACAAGCGATTTAATGCTTCTTAATCTTTAATAGACGTAAATTATTTTAATTTTGAAACTTATGAAACATGATACCAATATTTAATTTGTTTTTGTTAATATTAAAGATACAACTATTATTTGTTTTACAGGGAGATGGCCCCAAATTAGTTCGTGAATTATTCAGAGTGGCTGAGGAACATGCACCTTCCATAGTATTTATTGATGAAATTGATGCGGTTGGCACAAAACGGTAAGAAACTATTTCATTATATTGAACGGAAGTTGATATTAAGCTAATAAAAAGATAGTTTTACGTGATCATGTGTTCTTCCAGATATGACTCTAATTCAGGCGGCGAGAGAGAAATCCAGAGAACTATGTTGGAGCTACTGAACCAGCTTGACGGGTTTGACTCTAGGGGAGATGTCAAGGCAAGTCTTCTAAAACCTGATGACATCGACTTCTACATTGCAACTCACGAAACGAAAATAATTCCGTTTATCCTTTTCTAAAACATAATGACATGGATTGCAACTCACAAAGCGAAAATAATTCCTTTTAGTCTTTTCTAAAACATAATGACATGGATTTCTACATTGCAACTCTCAGAGCGAACATAATTCTGTTTAGTCTTTCTATGATCATTGACTTTGTATTCTAAATTGCATCTTGGGGGCGAAAATAATTCTGTTTAGTCTTTTCTAAAACCTAATGACATGGATTTCTACATTGCAACTCTCAGAGCGAACATAATTCTGTTTGGTCTTTCTATGACCATTGACTTTGAATTCTAAATTGCAACTTGGGAGCGAAAATAATTCCGTTTAGTCTTTTCTAAAACATAATGACATGGATTGCAACTCACAAAGCGAAAATAATTCGGTTTAGTCTTTTCTAAAACATAATGAGATGGATTTCTACATTGCTACTCTCAGAGCGAACATAATTCTGTTTGGTCTTTCTATGACCTTTGACTTTGAATTCTAAATTGCAACTTGGAAGCGAAAATAATTATGTTTAATCTTTTCTAAAACCTAATGACATTGGTTCCTACAACGCTCACTTATCAAATCATTTCCCTTAGGTAATCATGGCAACAAATCGTATTGAAACCTTGGACCCTGCACTGATCCGTCCTGGAAGGATCGACAGGAAGATAGAGTTCCCGTTACCTGACGAGAAGACTAAACGTAGGATCTTCACTATTCACACTTCAAGGATGACATTGGCGGAAGACGTGAACCTTTCTGAACTTATCATGTCAAAAGATGATCTCTCAGGTGCTGATATAAAGGTAAGGTTATTTTATAATTATGCATAATCTAATCCTACACTGAACTTTCTGAATTCATCATGTCAAAAGATGATCTCTCAGGTGCTGATATAAAGCTAAGGTTATTTTATAATTATGCATAATCTAATCCTACACTGAACTTTCTGAACTCATCATGTCAAAAGATGATCTCTCAGGTGCTGATATATAGGTAAGGTTATTTTATAATTATGCATAATCTAATCCTACACTGAACTTTCTGAACTCATCATGTCAAAAGATGATCTCTCAGGTGCTGATATAAAGGTAAGGTTATTTTATAATTATGCATAATCTAATCCTACACTGAACTTTCTGAACTCATCATGTCAAAAGATGATCTCTCAGGTGCTGATATAAAGGTAAGGTTATTTTAGAATTATGCATAATCTAATTCTACACTGAACTTTCTGAACTCATCATGTCAAAAGATGATCTCTCAGGTGCTGATATAAAGGTAAGGTTATTTTATAATTATGCATAATCTAAACCTACACTGAACTTTCTGAACTCATCATGTCAAAAGATGATCTCTCAGGTGCTGATATAAAGGTAAGATTATTTTATAATTATGCATAATCTAATCCTACACTGAACTTTCTGAACTCATCATGTCAAAAGATGATCTCTCAGGTGCTGATATAAAGGTAAGGTTATTTTAGAATTATGCGTAATCTAATTCTACACTGAACTTTCTGAACTCATCATGTCAAAAGATGATCTCTCAGGTGCTGATATAAAGGTAAGGTTATTTTAGAATTATGCATAATCTAATCCTACACTGAACTTTCTGAACTCATCATGTCAAAAGATGATCTCTCAGGTGTTGATATAAAGGTAAGGTTATTTTAGAATTATGCATAATCTAATCCTACACTGAACTTTCTGAACTCATCATGTCAAAAGATGATCTCTCAGGTGTTGATATAAAGGTAAGGTTATTTTATAATTATGCATAATCTAATCCTACACTGAACTTTCTGAACTCATCATGTCAAAAGATGATCTCTCAGGTGCTGATACTGATATAAAGGTAAGGTTATTTTAGAATTATGCGTAATCTAATCCTACACTGTAAGCAATCTGAACAGTATTCTCAATAAACTTTATTTAAAACTATCTGTGCCCGCGTGGTCATTTCATTTTAATTGTAGTTGTTATCACAGTACCTATAAAGTACAATTAACTACATTTCTTCATTATTCGTTCAGCTGTCAAATAGTAGTTTATCGATTGCTTGGCTTTAATCATCGGATTAAGATACTAAGTACCCCAGTTTTTAAATCAAACTCTAAGCTATCCAACAGTGAAAACCGCATCGCAATCAGTCCAGTAGTTTTTACGTGAAACATACAGACAAATAGACAGATTCGATTTAAAAAAAATATGATAAGATAAGATAAGAAATATACTAGTGAAGCATACCAAATGGCGGCTGCGTATGTGTGCGTGAGTGATAATTTGTGGTTGATACACATTTGCACAAAATTTCATCACAAGACTGCATTGTTTTTGATTTTCGGTGAGAACTTGACAGAATTAACTCGAGTAACTTCAAGACTTATCTTGCTGCGATGTGGCGGCCAATCGGCATAACATGTTGTGAGAGAGTGTGTGAGACTTGTGCGTACGAGCGGATCGGCACATCTTGGGTGCTTCACTTTCTATTTGGCGGGTGGTACCCGTTTTTTAAACATTCTTCAATAGTCCTTTTCATTTCCAATTTGGTTCTGCGTAAGCACCATTCTGAATTCAAATACTCCGAACAAGTGTGGTCGTTTATCAAACAAACTAACATGTTACGAACCGGAAATCTTTCTGAGGTAATTATATGGATAACATATACGAGGGCTGTTTGATAAGTCGTTTTAAAAAGAAAAATATATATATTTTTTTAAACAATTTACATTTATTTCTCAACATAATTTTTTTATCCCCTCCAAAAAATACGTTTGTCGAGGTCTTCAAAATAGCCGTTTACACCTGCGATGCAGTCCTCATTTGTCAAAAAAATTTGCCCTCTAAGCCATCTTTTCAGATTTGGGAATAGTTAATAATCGCACGGAGCTAGGTCCGGCGAATACGGAGCATGCGGAACCAGCTCGAAGCCCAACTCGTGGATTTTGGCCATTGCAATAGCTGACGTGTCCACTGGGGCATTGTCTTGATGAAAGAGGACTTTCTTGGGGGACAATTTTGGTCGTTTTTCCAACAATTCGGCATTAAAACGGTCCAATAACTCTGCGTAATAACGGCCAGTGATAGTCTTTCCCTTTTCCAAGTAATTAATCATAATGATTCCTTCGCCATCCCAGAAGACTGTCGCCATTACCTTTTCAGACGACAAAACAGTCACCAGTCGCCATCCATTGTTTTGATTGCTGTTTTGATTCAGGTGTATAATGATGGACCAAAATTTCGTCCACAGTGACAAATCGACTCAAAAAATTCCGAGGATTACGCTTCATCATATCCAAACACAGTTTTGAAATTCGCTTTCGTTCGCGTTTTTGTTCGATTGTCAACAAACGTGGCACCCATCGTGCAGACAGCTTTGTCATACCCAAATCTTCATGCAGGATTTTATGTACTCGCTCAGTGGAGATGCCTGTGTTCTCAGCTATTTCACGCACCTTCACTCGGCGGTCGTCGAGTACATTATGTATATTATGGACTTCTTCAACAACATCCTCAGTAGTGACTTCGATTGGGCGCCCAGACCGTGGAGCATCAGATGTGCTTGACCGACCACGTTTAAAATCATTTATCCAGTTATAAACAGTCTGCAACTTTGGTGCGTTAGTGCCATGAACAGAATCAAGGTCAGTTTTTATTGTGGCAGCACTGCAACCCTTCATAAGAAAATGTTTTATAACGGCACGAAATTCAGATTTTTCCATAGTTGTTGAAAATTTACGAGTGATCACAGTTAAACAATGGTTAAACTGACAAAAAACTAGTTATTTTTTTTGCTGAATTTTAGACAGTCTTCATTTGAAAGATTGTGGCTGCCAGTGTTAATGCCAGATTTACCAGACAAAAGGTTTTATAAATAGTTTTTAAAAGGACTTATCAAACAGCCCTCGTATAATTTCTTTTAAATACATATTTAAATTACACCAAAATAATTGTAATATAAAAATAAATAAAAACTCGCTTGTATAATCGTGCGTAGCAGAATTGAAAAGGTCTTATTGAAGATCAGACTTAAGACCTCTTAGGTCATCAACTTAATATAATTTGAGCTCATAGTAACACACAGCTAGGTACTCACAGTAACAGTGGTCCACAATTGTAACAAACTGCCACCTCAGAAAGATGTTGTTTCTGCCACCCCAGTGAACAAAAGCGATAACTGTACCCCTTGTACGAGTTTTTATAGTTTTTGTAAAATAAATTTAGTTTCGTTTAGTTCCTTACATTTACTGGCAGCGCCTCTAGCGGAAACTTGCAGGAACTAAAATCGGTAGGACGGGTTTTATCAAATGGTGGTATACGAATTCGATAAAAGATTTCGGAAGACAATAATACACGACCAAAATAATGTATGACCAGTATTGTACAGCCAATATTACACGGCCAGATATTACGTGTACATGGATTCGTAATATTTGGATGGCTAATACTGGCCGTGTATTATTGTCCGTACAAAATCAGTCCGTGTTGATAATATACGGCCAGTATTACGCGACCAATATTACGTGTACAACTGGATACGTATTATCAGCCCGTGCCGATTTTGTACGACCAATATTACACGGCCAATAATACGAAACCAACCATAGAAAAAGCTAGAATAATTCCTTGATGCCTCGTTTGTGTAGGCGAGTGTCAAGATGAAAAAAACTGTCACAGAACCGAATCGGCCAACCCCGACTCCACGTGGTCTTGTCGGCCCTACACTAGAGTGTGTTTAAAAAGCCGGAGGCGCGGAGGGAGTACAGCCCCCGTCCGGTGTTACAAAGTGCAGGTACCAGGGTGAGCTGGACCGGCGGAGGCTGGTCGCCGAAGGCAACCAAAAAGCCGAAGCTGCGGAGGCGAGCGTTGGTACCTGTGCTTTGTTCTCTGTGACGATTGCGCAGGTACTGCTGTAGGGATAAAATAGCATAAATTAAAAACGAGATAGAATATGCAAAAAACGTAAGCGAGTGAACGAGGCAGTTATACAATGCTGTCTTCACCTTCAAAATTCGGATTGCGCCTGAAAAATAGCAGTTTGCGCAGCGACTAGCAGACAACTTCCGAGGCACATACTTTCGCTGCGCCTACTATAAGTTAATAGTTAGGTACCTAAGTACCTACTCATACCTTTAGATACTTTATCTTATTTTGAACTTGTATTTTGTATTTTTGTAGCACTTATGTACCTACAACAATACTTCCAAAAAAATTACATGAATTGTAGTGCGAAACACTACCAATCTACCTCCTTTACAATTTCAATGTCGTGATGACGTCACATCAATTTCTAATTCGCCAAATATGACTCAATTGATAACACAAACACTGTAACTTCGTTAGTACTGAACGAAATTAAAAACCAAAGGAACTGGAAGAATCAGAAAAATACGTTCTTTCCATTTATCACACCGATTAAACGTAAATCGATAATCATTTTTCCCAATAAAACCACAGATAAAAACGACATACGAAAAACTAAACGTCAAACACCAATACGGTGGACTATATTTTGTCTCTTTTTTTGCTTGTGTGGAAGAGAGATATGTAGTGTGAAGTTCGTTCAATCAAGCTCTTCGATTTTTTTTTATCGTGTATACTTCATTTGAAAACATGAACTCGTCCTACCGTTTACACCCAAAAATAACTGTTAGTTTAGCGAGCTCACGAAACTTTTTTCCGTTTTCCTAATGTGCAAACTCGTACTAAGCGTACTGGTTACAAACCAATAGCTTGTTCTATAGCTCGCTTAGCGACCTCTTGTGGAGCAGTCTCACAGTAAGTGACCACGTTTCGGCTCCGTATGTCATTACGGTTAGGATGCACTTATTGAAGACTTTTGTCTTCAGGCATTGTGGAATGGGCGACAAGAAGACTTGACGAAATTTTCCAAAAGCTGCCCAGCCCAGCTGAATCCCAATTTGCTTTCATTATTATTAATTTTGACAATACTTTCCAGGCTATATGCACCGAAGCTGGACTCATGGCTTTGAGAGAGCGTCGTATGAAAGTCACCAATGAAGACTTCAAGAAGTCCAAGGAGAGTGTTCTCTATCGCAAGAAGGAAGGCACTCCCGAGGGACTCTACCTTTAAACACTTTCCATAGTTATTATTACTATACACGAATCCTTTGTCACCTGTATTTGTCTTTTTAAATAACACTAATAATAATTCTGAAAGAAATATTGAATAGGAATAAAGCTAATTCTGAATATGTAATCCTGATTTTAATATCTAACGATACATGGCTTAAAAAAAAGAGCGGTGGTGGCATGTGCGCTTTTCAATCCAACGGCAAATGGTCCAAACCAAGAAGTTACGTGTGGTTTGTGATGCCATCGCTCAAAATGAATACATCGTTCTTCGGCACGTTAAGCTGTCGGTCCCGGCTGTTATTGATTAATAACAGTCGTTTAGCCATGTCAGAGGCCTTCGGGGCGGCCTGACAAACTCTGACACCAGAGGCCAGCACTACCTCACACGACAAACAATACGTCGTGAGCATACTGGAAAGGGGCACCATAGGCAAGTACTGCAGGACAAAATCCCATGTCTTTATATTTAGTAGGAACCAAGATCTATAGGATGCACAATATCTTCCATCAGACCTTCAACATGTTGGTTATAAAAAGGGCATCATAAGCAAGTATTTAAGGACAAAAACCTATTTTTATAAAATGGTGGCCCATGCCGGTTTTAATCTCCTTATTTTTAGTACCTAGGAACTGAGATCCAAAGGCTCATGACCTGCATCAGGAAGTCCTGATGCTATGAGATTTGCATTTTATATTTAACTTTAAATTGTAGAAAGGCATGAATGTGGGGCAAGATAAGTTGCGTAATCCCTTTAATTTAATTAGTAATCTTATTAAACTAACTAATGTTGATTGCAATTATAGGTTAGAATTAAGGTAATGCGGCCACTGGTCAGGGTCAGCAACCAGAATTGCAAATACGGAAGTCCGGTTGCTATTTGAAGTTAAACGATTGGTATGAGATTTTCATTAGACATATTTTCTTAATCGGTAAGTGACAACTTTAAATTGATAACTATCGATTGAAAAGGCATGAAAGTGGGGCAAGATATGTGACGTAATTCCAATACAAACTTAACTAATTCTAATAATTTTGATTGCAATTGTAGGTTAGAAATAAGGTAATGCGGGCACACATCAGCGGCCCGACTACATAACTTGGCTTCAATCGAATTCTCAATATCGCAACCACTAATGCCTTGCGATAGAGTCGAAATTGCTATGAAAAAGTGATAATCAGATTGTAACCAAGTTCTGTGATTGGGCCACAGAACACCCTTACCAAAACCTACCCAACGGTCACATTTCCTACATACAGTTGGTATTTTGTGATATAGTCACTTTTATAATTTCACCAGCCCCGATTCAGAAACTTTCTCTACGCGAACCGTATCGATTCGATTCGATATTGTGAAAGCCTTCGATAAGTCGGTTGTCTATCGATATGGTATTATTTATTCTGTGGATTCGGTTTGAAATCAATCAATTCAATACATTTTTCATTCACAATATTGAATGGATTCGGTTCGCTATCGAAAGGTTCTGAATCGGGGGGCTTGTCTATATTTATGTATTACCACGTGTGCATCGCAATGTAACGTAAACCGCGCCGCGCGTCCATGTAGCGTCGTGGGATCCTAATTGTTCAGTCTAGTGAAAAAATAATAATAATATGGGACATAGTATAGTTTGGGACCTAATCGGAGTCTTACCCTTTCAAATAAAAATAAAACTATCCAAATCGGTTTAGAAGTTTCACAGAAATGAGGTAGCAAACTTACAAAAAAAAACAGTGGACTTGATAACTTCCTTTTGTGAAGTCGATAAACACCAGCCTTATTACAAAAAACAGACGAAAGTACCGGGCTTAGTCCATGGACTAAACATAAATCTTATAGCAACACGAAGGTATTTCGCTGATTCGTGTAACATCGTAGAGAGAGTATCCTCTACTATTTTAATTATGGTACTAACTCAACATTTCAACTTCTCACATTTCACCCCTTTTATAACCCCGAACAAAGAGAGGGATGTTATAAGTTTAGGGTGTGTATCACTCTTATTACTCTCTCTGTGTGTGTGTGTGTGTGTGTGTGTGTGAGTGTGTGCCTGTCTGGCAACCACAGTAGCTCCCAAACGAATGGACCGATTTTGATGCAGTTTTTTATGTTTGAAAACTGATGTGATCGAGACAGTACTTAGCTATATGGGGAGTTGAGGAAAGGGGTATGAGAATCGTAACTTCCAAAAAAATGGACCGATTTAGCTGCGGTTTTTTATGTTTGAAAGCTGAGGTAAACAAGATGGTTGTTAGCTATAATGGAGGCGGGCGGGTGGGTGCGAATGGGGGTGAGGATCATGAATAACAAGAACAACACGAACAAGTACAAGAAGAAGAACAAGGACAAGAAGAACAAGAAGTACAACAAGAACAAGGAGAATGAGAAGGACAAGAAGAACATGAACTAGAAGAGTAAGAACAATAAATACCAGAACACACATAGAGTTTGATTTTATTTTCACTTTTGTGTTTCTTCGAGTGTTAATGTTTAATATTGATGGAATATTAACCATTAGGTGTTTGTTAACGTGCACGTGTGTGGGCAAAAGAATCAAACGCGAATTATATGTCCCTTCTCTACAGTATTTTGTTCAACCCCTCTTCTCCGCGCTATTTTCAGGATCGTTTCCATTTCCTCCACACTTCCAGCAATAGTAGACTAAGGTCATCAGATAACCTTACGTTAAAGATATCCTGTCCACAGAACGACTTTCTATGATTGGTCATATTCAGTCGAAGCTGTTCGATTGTGGAATGCCTTACCTGTTGATATTAGACGCACACCTTCGCTCAACGTTTTTAATCATCGTGTTAAAATGTTATAGTTATCACTCTAGCTGAGCTGCTACGTCTCAATCCTGTTATTATTATTTATGTAGGTACGTATTTATATGTATATTATATTAGTATGTAAGTTTATTATTTGTATATAATTAAATGTATCTACTAGGTTTATATTGTTTATTCCAATTTTCTATTATGTTTTCCCAATTAATTTCATCATTATTTTGTAAATTTTAATTGCTTATTTATGGTTTATGTATTTATTTATTGGTTGAAAACCACCGTCCCTATTACCTCCGTTATTCCTTTTCATGCACGGTTGTCTGGAAGCGATCGCTCTGAGCGATAAGACCGCCCATTGTGACACGTTATTATTAATTTTGTTTTTTTATTTGTAAGATTTTTATTTGTATGGTTCAATAAAGAGTTATCTATGTATCTGTATGGCATTATGTGATTTTTTCAAAACTCTCCTAAAAGTTTCAATAAAAGTAAAACGTCCACAGTAAAATCATCAGTAAAATTTTACTGATTCATGACTTTGATAATTATTGACTGTGACGTGACAATAGCTACTTACAATATACTAAACTTGATATTGACGAAATTGGTAATAGGCCAGTGCCTCCGCAGAAGCCATTCTGGCCGCGGTCCTAATCGAATTTTATTATTCAAACGCGTTGACGGAAATCACAGCGGTCCGAATCAGCGTGATTTTGAATCGGACCTGCCTTTGATCGCTAATAATTTTTCTCTTTGTCGCGGTTTCATTCAATCTAGCTCGTTCGACGTCTTGCAGCGTCAAATCGGAGGATGAACTGCTTTCCGGTGCCTTCATCACTAATAGGGACTTAAATTTTCTCCATTATTCTGAACGCAGGTAGCAATGATCATATAGGAGTTACGGTACGGGGATGTACTTATGTAGTAATTATATTCTATAATTTCAACTAAACTTATTTTTAATGGCTTGTGCGGGGTTTTTTTCTCATTGCAATAATCCACAAAACTGGCGATATTTGGCAGAAATGTCAAATTTGACATAAGGCTCACAGTGATTTCACGCAGGAGCATAATCTCCGTGACTTCAATATGGTGACAATAATGACGTCATCTATGACATCACACGCGATATCGTCCGTCAGTCTGTCATTGGCGCGCTGATGCTGAATCGGACCGCTTATGAGCGCGATAATATCGATTATGCTGATTCAGACCGCGCCGTCTACCGAGAGGACTGAATAAATGATTTTGAAATATAGAAAGGTGGACATGACGAAACTTTAAGGGTTCCTAGGTTTACCATATAAGGAACACTAACAAAGCAAAAATAATTTGATGAAATAAATGAAGATGTTTCCAGCGCCTTCTATAACAGTCTCGCCAACCACTGGTTTACTTTGCCCTTGCAAATAGACCTTTATGAGATGTCGTATTACGGGGAGACGATAATACACGACCAAAATAATGTACGATACGACCAGTATTGTACAGCCAAAATTACAATGCCTGATATTACGTGTACATGGATTCGTAATATTTGGACGGCTAATACTGGCTGTGTATTTTTGACCATACAAATTCAGTCCGGGTCGATAATGTACGGCCAGTATTAAGCAGCCAATAATACGTGTACAACTGGATGCGTAATATCAGCCATGTAATAGTGGTATTTTTTACGACCAATATTACACGGCCAATAATACGAAGCCAACCATATACAAAGATAGAATCACTCCTTGATGCCTCGTTTGTGCAGGCGAGTATCAAGAAGAAGAAAAACTGTCACAGAACCGAATCGGCCAACCCCGACTCCACGTGGTCTTGTCTGCCCTACACTAGAGTGTTTTTTAAAAGCCGGAGGTGCGGATGGAGTGCAGCCCCCGTCCGCTGTAACAAAGTGCAGGTACCAGAGTGAGCTGTAGTGGTGGACGTGAGCGTTGGTACCTGTGCTTTGTTACGCAAGTGTGGAGGGCAGCACTTACCGCAGCGCTGGAGCAATCGCGATTCATAATCTGTGGTAAAAGGATACTGGAACGTGCAATCGAGGCTTTGACTATGATATTTCTATATCTTAGTCTGTGATGAGTGTACATCACAAGATATAGAAATACAAAAAGTGTCCAACCCGTATTACACAGCCAATAATGTACAGCTAATAATACGTGTACATAATTTGGCTTCATAATCCTGGCTGCGTATTATCGCCTGTACAAAATTTCTCGGGGTGATATTACATGGCCAATAATACGCGACCAAATAATGTACATCCTGATATTACGAGGCCAATCCACGTTACATTGGTCGCGTATTATTGGCTATACATTATTTGGTTGCGTATTATTGGCCATGTAATATAGGGCCTCGTATTAAGAAATGTCAATGTCACGTAAGTTTCGTTCGTTCCTTTTGAGTTTCGTTCATTCAAATACAATTTATTGCGGGTGATGCTGCTGATGTTTTCATAAATTATTAATTTTCGCGTGAATATAATTTGGTTTTGTTGCTGAAAGCTACAGAAAAGCAACCTCTATAACAAAATGTTAGTTGAAAATAAGTTGAATATATGAGCGATTCAAGTAACGATTCTATTGAGGCGACAGAGCACACAGCACTTATGGACGGCCACATCGCAGAAGCTCGGCCCGACAGGGAAATAGCTGAGCGGATCGCAAGAAAACGTCAATCTAAAACCGAAAGTCAGCGGTCCTATGGCGTAAGTAAACTATTCTGCTATACAACACTTTACCCACAATAGCACCAAGGTATGACTAATCAATAGATACACCTACTTCCCAGTGGTTTTCGTTATCTAAAAGAGGACAGCCAGCCTACAATACAATAGTGTATAAATATGTAAGCATTGTATGATCCAATATGAACAAAAACATTTTATTGTTCTTTTAACATTCAAAGTATTTTAACCGGTTAATACATAAACAATATGTATAACTTATTGTTTCTTCTGTGGTTCTATTCTACACAGAGTGTTGAGCGATCGGATGGCAGCTCAGGATCACGGCCGCCGCCGGGACGGCCCCCGCCTGTGCCCCCGCCGGCGCCGCAGCCCCAGATTGAAGATCTGGAGCTCAAGTATGGAGCTCGCCATGTCATCAAGCTGTTTGTACCCGTAACTCTCTGTATGCTCGTTGTTGTCGCCACAATATCTTCTATCAACTTTTATTCAGTGAAGGATGTTTATCTGTAAGTACTGTTTCTGTTTTCTTACTAAGAATTGGATCCAATTTCATATTATACTTTAGCATTGTAGCTTTAAGTAAAATACAGTTTAATAAACCTTTCTCATAGTACTATGCCCTAAATAGTATATAAAATGGATGGTCCATAAATGAAACACTAGGTCATGCAACCGTGATTTCTTTTTAAAATCATAGAAATTTATTTTATCACTTGTATTTAGTTAGAGAAGGTAATTTAAAATGTTACTGGCCTTCTAAGAAATCCTATTATTCACAATATCTTAAAGAAATCTCTTAATACCAAATACGAAATTACAAAATATGATAATCTCTCATGTAATAACACAACACAAACAATACAATAACACAATGCAGACAACCGTGCACAGAGAGGAATACCTCTCTGTGCACGGTTGTCTGGAAGATTGCTCTGGGCGATGAGACTGCCATAGTGTCATATTTTTAGAGATATAGTTTTTGCTCTAGCTATAAGTTTTTGTATCTGTGGTGTTTCAGTAAAAAGTTAACTAATCTAATCCTTACTTCCAGGGCTTACACTCCGTTCCATGAGGAAAGCCCATTTGCAATTACAAAAGTATGGAACGCACTCGCAAACTCCATGATCTTACTCTGTGTTATTGCACTAATGACCGTACTCCTGATTGTGCTGTACAAGAAGCGGTGTTACAAGATCATCCACGGCTGGCTTATAATGTCTTCACTGATGTTGTTATTTCTCTTCTCCTATTTGTACATAGAGTAAGTATTTTTTTAAATCTTTAACAAATTTGCCCTATTTTTAACACATAGGTTACTTTTAACTCAAAATAATGACTGCATGGGCATAGCCGCAGGCACAGTTCGTTATTAATATACCTGAAAATTCTTGAATGTGATTTATGTATAAGCCCTTCTTACTCATACTGGATACCCTGTGTGTGTATGAGTGTTGTGTGCTGTGAGTGTTTGCCTGTGTCCTCTTTTGCCTCTATGGCTTTAGCTGAAACCCAGATCTGTGTTTCTCTGGCAAGCAGCATAATGCTGCCGTGAGGCTCTTTTAACACTACTTATTATTTGACTACGGAGAAGCAAGCGAAGGGTAATAAGTTTAACAGTCTATTTATGTATGTGGATGTTATGACAAGCGACGTATCAATTGATTTGTCTTCATGTATAGTGTCATAAGTACATGATCATCGGGTGGTGCTATTGCTAACATTGCGCAGTACTGAGCGCATACATGCGCGTGCGTGCATGGCAAGCAACTGGATAGGCAATTTTTTTGCCTGTCTATGCTGAAGCAAACAGAGGTTTATGTGTTAAAATTAGAAACTTGTTTTTTTTTAACTGAGAGGTATCAATCAATTCGTCTTCATCACAAGTATAGAGAACTGCATTATTACACACATACTCTAGACAGGCTCTTGACAGAAATTGCGATGAGCGCATTTGATTAGCGCCATTTTGGCACTGATAGCAGTAGTTTGGCAGTCGTGAGCATCCAGGGAACTAACATATGTGTACTATTATTTATTGTTTGACTAACGTTAGGAAATGATACATTGGTAGCGATTCGGGCAAAAACTAAACTTAATTTCTTCAAATGTAATTTAAACCTTGTTGGCTTCGTAACAAGATATTTTTTCCCCTGGCATCTTATCCTCACTCACTAAACTGTAACTAAAGCCTGTCAGCGTAAAATCGACTTTGTTTCCACGTGGCGAGAGTCCCGATTTGACCAAAAGCTGTCTCAGAATGTGTCCTAAGTTAGACAGCATGTTAAAAACCTGTTTTAATTACGTTATTTTAAGTGGTGCATCTTAAATTGACATAAGTGTACAATAATAATAGATGCCAGGGAAAGAAAGACTGTGTTACGAAGTTTACAAGGTTTAAATTTACTTTTTAAGTAATTAAGTCTTGTTTAGTTTACGGAGTGAACTACCAAATTGCTGCCAATGTAAATTTTAGTTACATGGATGCTCGGTGGGGGTGCTATGAATCAGCACAAACGAACGTACAGCAAAGCAAATCCATATAGATCAGTGATTGCAAAAGTGCCATTGGCCATTATTTACCCAGCCATAGTTGGGTCTTCGTTTGAACTTATGTCTTGTTTAGTTACTAGTTTCCTTTTTAATTTATTTTGTCACTTGTAGTAGAATTCTGTGTTGAATAAATATTTTTTCAATTTTTTTTAAGTTTCCAGCTTAAAGTGTTCCCTATAAACAATTTTTGTACAAATCATTACTAAACAATGACTAATACATTTCAGGGAAGCGCTCCGAGCGTACAACATTCCAATGGATTACATAACGCTCGCATTCGTGATGTGGAACTTCGGGGTGGTGGGCATGATGGTGATCCACTGGAAAGGCCCCCTGCGGCTGCAGCAGGCCTACCTGATCTTCATCGCAGCTCTCATGGCACTCGTCTTCATCAAGTACCTTCCCGAGTGGACCACGTGGGCAGTGTTAGCTGTTATATCTATTTGGGGTAAATTGTGTTCCTTTTGAATGTCACTTCAACTGTATTCAATCAATTAGGACAATCTCAATATAATAAGAATTTTAAATTTTAAACAAGCCATAAAATAAAAAGCACCTGCCCTGCCAAAAAAATTACTAATGTCAATAAGTTATATATTGTTGGAATGTGCTCATCAAGGCCTTCAATTTGATACCCTTATTGTAAAAATCGAAGTTTTTATTCGCATTTGAATTTGGAGCCATACTGCCGCCAAAATGTTTTTTTTTTAAATAGAATGTTCCCAATCTAAAACAAACTATAAAAGAAAAAAAATTGTCTATGTCACTGTTGATGATGTACGGATTCTATCAATACATCTAAATCAATTCAGGCATTTGAAAGTTATGGTGGGATAAAGAAACTCACATACATAAATACATACATACATGAACCCTGAAAACATTACACTCCTATTTTGGGCAGTCATGTGAAAAATGGTCCTTGGAATGTTGGTGTTTTACATACTGGAGGTCAGGACCTTTTGTTACTCCCATATTTATTTAAATGTTAATAAAGTTTTGTACACAATCCTCAAATATTGATGGGCTTGAAGTTGAACATACGAAACAACTGTACGTAATACGCATTGTTGACGTGTTCGCAAAACCAGGGCTCTTCGACTACTGAATAGAACCAGCTCTGAGCAGAAGGTTTGTGAAATTTTCATATGTTCTTTGTTGATATTCTCTGATACTACTAGGAACCTTTAAATGTGTTAGTTAAGTTTAAATATTTAAGTAAACTAACTTCTTACTTAAAATTAGTTATGTTTCTATCTACTTAATATTGCTCAAATAACAGATTCCACTTCAATTCGACTATTTACTACAATTAATATGAAACTTGCTGAAATACATCTCAACAAAGTTTATTTATCTTGTTGTTGTACCAAAATGGTGGTGTATTATCGTTTAGGGTTTTTTTTCTTCCTCTATTTTATCTACAGTCGGCACTGTAGCCATAATCAGATGTGGTCCTTGGTTTGAGGTGTAGCCATAATCACTGTAGCCATAATCAGATGTGGTCCTTGGTTTGAGGTGTAGCCATAATCACTGTAGCCATAATCAGATGTGGTCCTTGGTTTGAGGTGTCCTTCCATTAAATGACACCGTATAGATGGATAGAATGTTATTTTCTTTCTTCTAGGTTGAGTATTGCATCTTTATAGGCGTTTTACATATTCCTGTGTGTTCAAGAGGTTCCTAGCCAATACATTTATGTGTTTATTTAAGTCTTTCTTTGTTTCTCTTGCTGCTGTTGCTGAGTTACTGTAAAGCAGGAAGTTGACATCTCCTGGTATTCATGTATTTCTGTGTTTCCCACAAACCAGTGTACAATTGAGACAGTTTTTAGAGCGATGTTTTGAAATCTCTGGAGGATCTCGATATTCGAGTTACTAGCGGAGCCCCAGAGTTCTATTCCTTATGTCCATATTGTCTTGATGACTACCTTATAAACTACTATTTTGTTACTGAGATATAGCCGGGACTGACGTCCTAGCAGCCAATTTAGTGATTAGAGTTGCAAATTTGCTTCTTTTCTTTTGACGTTTATGTGGTTGGCCCAGGTTAGCCTTCTATCTAGGTGCAAACCGAGATATTTTACGCTGTTGATGGTTGGTAGGACCTTGCCTTCCACACTAGCTAGGTGCAAGCCGAGATATTTTACGCTGTTGATGGTTGGTAGGACCTTGCCTTCCATACTAGCTAGGTGCAAGCCGAGATATTTTACGCTGTTGATGGTTAGTAGGACCTTGCCTTCAATAATTATGCTGGTTACGCACTAAAAAATATTATTCTATTAGTGAATTATTAAATAAAATGTAACTTTGACTTAACTTAGTGTATTTCTGTATTCAAATCAAATTTGTACTCTTTGACATAATAGATGTTCATACCTATTGTAATCAATTAATTAATTCAATGATTCTGAGCTTATATTGTGTACTTAGATTATAATATTGCATGCTGTAGAATATGTTGCACACCCCTGAATGGGGTAGATTGTATGGATCTTTAGCTTTACATTATTATCTTTACCAACTTTCTTCTACCTACATCTGTGACAATAATAAATTTCATTTTCATTCATAAATTTCATTTTCATTTTCATTTCATTTCAATACTAGGTGCAAGCCGAGATATTTTACGCTGTTGATGGTTAGTAGGACCTTGCCTTCAATACTAGCTAGGTGCAAGCCGAGATATTTTACGCTGTTGATGGTTAGTAGGACCTTGCCTTCCATACTAGCTAGGTGCAAACCGAGATATTTTACGCTGTTGATGGTTGGTAGGACCTTGCCTTCCATACTAGCTAGGTGCAAGCCGAGATATTTTACGCTGTTGATGGTTGGTAGGACCTTGCCTTCCATACTAGCTAGGTGCAAGCCGAGATATTTTACGCTGTTGATGGTTGATAGGACCTTGCCTTCCATACTATCTAGGTACAAGCCGAGATATTTTACGCTTTTGATGGATGGTAGGACCTTGCCTTCCATACTATCTAGGTGCAAGCCGAGATATTTTACGCTGTTGATGGATGGTAGGACCTTGCCTTCCATACTATCTAGGTGCAGCCGAGATATTTTACGCTGTTGATGGATGGTAGGGCCTTGCCTTCCATACTATCTAGGTGCAAGCCGAGATATTTTACGCTGTTGATGGATGGTAGGGCCTTGCCTTCCATACTATCTAGGTGAAAGCCGAGATATTTTACGCTGTTGATGGTTGGTAGGTCCTTGCCTTCCATACGATCTAGGTGCAAGCCGAGATATTTTACGCTGTTGATGGTTGGTAGGACCTTGCCTTCCATACAGTCGGGCAGTCACCTTTCCGGAATGTGAATGTTGTCTTTGTTGATTTAGCTACACTTGGTTTGATTCTCCACTTCTGTAACCAGGCGTCTATTTTATGAAGCTGAGCTTGCAATTTCAATGATGCGTTGCTAAACGCTATATTCTGTTTCAGGCATATCTGCTGTGTGGAGTACAAAACTGGGCCAAGGACTGATCCCTGGGGAACCAAAGCAGTGATGTTATATAGCCTTGAGTAATCTTCCTCATACTTCACTTGAAATTATCTTTGTTCCAAGTAACTATTTAGGATCATAAAAAATAGATTTGGTAGCAGGGTCTTTAGCTTGTATAGAAGTCCTTTGTGCCAGACTCTATCGAATGCTTGTTGAATGTCTAAGAATACTGCCGAGCAGTATTCTTATTTTTTTCTAGCTATTGTTTGATTTTATGGATGACTCGATGGACTTGCAAACGGACAAATACCTTGGATAGAACAGGGAGCAGACATATAGGCCTGTAAGAGCTGAGATCTGTTGGCGGTTTCCCTGGCTTCACAATCATACAGATTTGTGAGATTTTCCACAGTTTTGTGTAGAAGTGTGTTCCGAGGATCGCATTAAATAGCAATGGTTACAAAGACTATTATTTCCTTGGGCAGCTGTTTCAGTATTTCACCCGTTTTTAAATCGAAACTAGGAGCCTTTTTGTTCTCTAAGAACCGAATCGTGCGTGCTAGTTCCCTCGGAGTGACTAGCGCAAGAGGCAGAGATATCTGCTGGTCGCTGTGGATAATTTCATCTACTTCATTTTAAAAGTTCTCCATAGTCAATTGGTTAGGAATAAATACTTCACTGAGGTGTTTTGCGAACAATTCAGCTTTTTCATTCCCACTCTTGGCCCATGGATCAGCAGAAGATTTCCTTATTGGCGGTACATGACTTTGTGGTCTTATGCAGTTTTTTGTTTCTTGTGTGTCTTGTGTGCCGAGAGACTAGATATTTCATCATGAAAGGTAGTATTCTGGTTTCCATTGATCATCTTCTTTAGCTCTCTTGAGATGCTGTTGTACTTTGTTCTGTCTGTACCTGATCTCGTGGAATGAAGTTGTCTTCTTTGCTTTCGCTTTCCTTCCAGCTTATTCCGTATTTCTAACGGCACGTTATTTCTGTCGGTGATGTAACTCAGTGTCGGAGTAGAACGCCACGCGGCGACCTGTATGAGATTAGTTATGTAGAACGTTGCCTTATCTATATCTTATCTTAAATACTCAGCGAATGCACTCCAGTCTGTTCTGTGATTGTGCAAAGTTAGTTTTTGAGTTTTTTGTATCGAACAAACGCTGAATGTAAATTATTACGGGAGTGTGATCCGATATCGTGTTTTTGACACTAATTTATAAGTGTAACCATTAATGTTCACTACTCCTTCTACGAGTATAAGTTGAATCACTTTTGCAAGGCCTTCGATGCCATATAATATTATTTGCGTGGTTTGGGAATCCTTTTGAGTGGGGCAATATCTTCTATATCTACATCTAGCATTGAGAAGCTGTTACTAGTTTCTACTTTTGGGGTAGTGTTTTGTTCAGATTCAGTCATTCCTCTGTGTTCATTGAGCAGTAGGTTTCTTAGCGTTTGGCTCGGTTTATCTTGGAAATTGCAGTTTCATCAGGGGACCGAGTTCTTTTTTGGGTTGGCACTCGCTGCCATGGAGCTTATGGATTGTATAGTCCGCAGACCGCATAATCTCATTTTGATTATGTTCACTGACATCACTCAATGATGCCGATCGTTGGAGGTTAAAGAGACCCCCGGATGAAATAATTGTTGGGTCAGTGTTTTTGTTGTTTATTTCTTGGGCGGCACTACTTTGCCCCCCCAAAATACGTGGGGCAGACCTAGCTGTGCTCAGGGAGGGATCCTCCGGCTTCGCCAGTACCTTTCTGGGGTAGATTAATATTTAGTCTTGCTCCTATGATGATTATTGTATTTTTCTCCGTCAGGGTTTTCTTCCCCTAGTCAGTTTGTTCGGTTAATTGGCATCCATGGTGGCCGCCGATTCAGCGGTCCCGGTCCAGCCGGAGTGACAGAGCTGCCACCTGCAAGAGTGCATAGGTGACAACACCACCCCAGCAGCCAGCCCGGACCACTGATCTACAAACCCCGCGGATGACAATAGGGCGCGCCCTCACCCTTCATACTTAGCTGCTTTAGTCCCGAGGTAGATGTTAAGGCGAAATGGGCTCTAAATTTGACGATTCGTCCTCACGAATATTTAAAACTAGACCTTTAAAAACGATTAATTGTCTTTTCTTTTTTTTGTGTAATAAATATACACAAAACACTTTATCCGGATGTGGTCACCGAAACACGATTAAATAACTTTGACTCCATAGAAAAAAAAAACGTAAAGTTTCCTTAAAAACACCCGTTTTGACGTTCCAGCCGATGGAATGAATCAATTTCATTCAGTTTCTAACGAAGATAATTAACAAAAAAATATATGTAATCCCAACAAACATTAAAATACTTCTGTGAAATCAGTTTTTTTGAAAAAACATTGATAATATTAACTAAAATCGGCTCCCGAGATGCATCACCCTTCCTGCTTAACCTGTACCTTAACGAGCAGGACAACAATTTTGGAGCCCATAGCGCCTTAAGTGCGGGGCTCGTTTTAGACCGTAGCATTATCCGGAAGAGACGACCCACAAAGATGGAATATGTGGGTCTGCCTAGTGGCATACTAGTGACAGCATGGACGTGTATGAAGGACTTGTCGGTGCGCGCCTGATAGCCTAGCCCCGCACACCTAGGCGTACGCTACTGGCAGCTTAACCTTGTTTAGGTGCGAGTTCCCTGGTCAACTCACCCACTGAGATCTACACTGACGACCACACCCAATTTCTTTTTTACATCTACAAAGAACATGAACAAGTTTTAGTTCCTTGTAGAAAATAATTAAATTGAACTGGGAACTGTTATTTTAGCAATATTTCATGCGTAGAAATATTTAATTAGTTAATTGTTATGATATTTATGTTTAAGTTGTGTTGATATTACCTAAGTATCTTTATCACTAATTATCTTTGTGACGTGACACTTTACAACATGAAACTCCATCTTTTTTTATATATAATGTGTCCATATATAAAGGTAGCATTGTGCGCTGCAAACTTGTAAAAAGAAACAAGATGGCGGATGGACCACTTCCAAGCAAAAGTCTAGAAGATTTTGCACTTTTGCCCATAATTAAATAAATATTGACTATTTGTTACAGATTTAGTAGCAGTATTGACACCAAAGGGACCACTTAGGATTTTGGTTGAAACAGCACAAGAAAGAAATGAGCCCATCTTCCCTGCTCTCATTTATTCATGTGAGTAAAATGTAGACCACGCGAGCACAAACATTTTTGCAAACAATCTTGCGGTGAACAGTAGCGCCATCTAGTTACCTTATTGTACAACTAACACTAATAAACAAGGTGCTGCATCAATCCTTACCTAGTAGGTAAACTACTGATTCCACTGGTAGAAACCTAAAAGTGAGCAATTTACTGCATTGTGAGGAGCTATTCTGCTCATCACGCCGAAGATCCTCATCAGATCTCCAACAATTTTCTATAAGACCACCTTAAAGTTACTATCTTTCAAATAAAAAAGGACCATCGAAATCGGATCTAATAAGGCGGAGATATTCAGTATTTTTAGAATTTTTTTAGTCGTCACGTCTAAAAATTCGTTTAACCTGTATACCAAGTTTCATCTAGATCGGTTGAGAAATTCGACCTGTAGAGGAGAACAGAGATCCGGACAGACATCCAGACATAGGTACGAAAGCATTTTTGCCCAAGCTGAAACGGAGACGCTTCGCGCTCCCTCGGTCAACTATTTAAGACTTAGAAGTTACGTTTTGTAAGTAATAATGCTACTGTCATATAATTGGGGTTATTAAAACACAAGTGTGGGTTTATCTCAAGAGTGTTTTACCATTACCATGCCAAGGTAACTGACATAGCTCTATGGATATGCAAGCTGAAGTGGCAGTGGGCTGGTCATATTTCCCGAAGAACCGATAACCGCTGGGGTAGATGAGTTCTCGAGTGGAGACCACGCTTAGGAAAACATAGTGCAGGACGCCCTGTGGCCAGGTGGAGTGACGACCTGCGGAAACCAGCTGGAAGAAAATGGACGAGGGGAGCTGAAGGCCGAGCTCAGTGGCGTGCATTAGGAGAGGCATATGTCCAGATATATACCGAGATATCGATGAATACTTTTGGACGGCTTAACGAATATTGATGAAGTTTGGTACCTGCGCTCCTGGAATAACACATAGGGTTCTTTTATCCAGATAATTAACACTAGTATTTATTATTTCAGCGACGGTAATGTACTTGCTGGCGGCGCCGGCGGCGGGCGATGGCGGCGGCGCGCGGGAAGGTGAGCGCGAACTGCGCCCTCTCAACCCGCACGGTCCGTTCTCTTTCTCCCTCTCCCTCGCACGTGTGACGTGTCCTCACAGCCTTCTCGCTCTTCTTTGATTCAGACGCTCCAGTTATAGAGTCCAAATTCCAATACTGTTTAACCAACGCCTTGGTCACCGACCGAAAAGCTTTCCCTCACATGTGTCCATAAATTCTCGTATTCACTCTAAATGAGATTTAGAGCTGTGTGCTGTAGTTATAAGGTCCAATACTGTTTGCCCAACTCTTTGGTGATCGACCGAATAGCACTCTTATATTTTTCATGCAAAGAGAAACAAACACAAATTTCCCAAATCAAACTACCTAATATGAATGGTGGCCTAATATGTGGCCTCTTAGCCTTTACGGAATTTAGAGCTGTGTTATGTTATCTATAAGGTTCTAAATGTATTGTGTCACGGATCCTGGTGACAGCGGCGACAATAGGACGATAGGATAGTTTTCTTGTTACCCGACTGCGCCGAGAATAATGTGTTTATCAGCCGAGGATAATGTGTTTATTTTTTATTTTTAATGTGCTCGGTATGTTTGTTCCTTTGTGGCACTTTATTAGTATATAGACCAAACACCTGGACCTATTTTAATGATTAAATTCTTTCGTCAATCGATTTATCTTAATCTTGCCACTGCTGCTACAGACGTGACAGTAATCAAAACTCAATATGGCGACAACCAGACGCCATATTGTGAAAAATAATAAAATTAAAGTCGACGAACTATGTTACGAGGCCTGTTTGATAAGTCGTTTTAAAAACTAAAAAAAAAAAAAATTTTATACAATTTACATTTATTTCTCAACATAGTCTCCTTTGAGGGCCAAACACAGCGAGTTTCAGAGTTTCCAATTTTTTATCCCCTCCAAAAAATTCGTTTTCGAGGTCATCAAAATAGCCGTTTTCACCTGCGATGCAGTCTTCATTTGTCAAAAATTTTTGCCCTCCAAGCCATCTTTTCAGATTTGGGAATAGGTAATAATCGCACGGAGCTAGGTCCGGCGAATACGGAGCATGCGGAACCAGCTCGAAGCCCAACTCGTGGATTTTGGCCATTGCAATAGCTGACGTGTGCACTGGGGCATTGTCTTGATTGTCAACAAACGTGGCACCCATTGTGCAGACAACTTTGTCATACCCAAATCTTCATGCAGGATTTTATGTACTCGCTCAGTGGAGATGCCTGTGTTCTCAGCTATTTCACGCACCTTAACTCGGCGGTCGTCGAGTACATTATGTATATTATGGACTTCTTCAACAACATCCTCAGTAGTGACTTCGATTGGGCGCCCAGACCGTGGAGCATCAGATGTGCTTGACCGACCACGTTTAAAATCATTTATCCAGTTATAAACAGTCTGCAACGTTGGTGCGTTAGTGCCATGAACAGAATCAAGTTCAGTTTTTATTGTGGCAGCACTGCAACCCTTCATAAGAAAATGTTTTATAACGGCACGAAATTCAGATTTATCCATAGTTGTTGAAAATTTACGAGTGATCACAGTTAAACAATGGTTAAACTGACAAACACTTGTTATTTTTTTGCTGAATTTTAGACAGTCTTCATTTGAAAGATTGTGCCTGCCAGTGTTAATGCCATTTACCCAAAAAAAAGGTTTATACATAGTTTTTAAAAGGACTTATCAAACAGCCCTCGTAAGTGGGGTATCATTGAATAGCTATTTGAAAATTATCTTTAGGTTTCTGTTAAAATTTTTCATTTCTAAAGTTCTTTTATGATCTATAACGATTTAAAGTTGGTTAGCAACCATTCTCACTTAAATTTTTGCCTCTATTTAATTTAGTTCGCAGCCTCGTTTTTAACCCCCGAACAAAGAGACGGGTGTTATAAGTTTAGGGTGTGTATCACTGTGTGTGTGTGTGTCTGTCTGTGGCATCGTAGCTCCCAAACGAATGGACCGATTTGGATGCGGTTTTTTTCTGTTCGAAAGCTGATGTGATCGAGATGTTTCTTAGATAAATGAAGAGGGGGAGGGAGGAAATGAGAAAAGGGGGGTGAAAATCGTAGCTTTAGAACAAATTGGCCGATTTAGTTGCGGTTTTTTATATTTGAAAGCTGAGGTAAACGAGATGGCTCTTAGCTTTGTAGCTAAGAGCCATCAAATGAAGGAACCGAATTTGATGCGGTTTTTTATGTTTGAAAACTGATGTGATCCAGATGCTTCCTAGCTATATTGGGGGGTGGGAAGTCGGGAGTTATATAAATGTTTAATTTGAGCTTGTTAGCAATTCCGATTATGTCTTGTTTTCTTGCCCTGTCATCACCATTCACGATAAGTCCTCAGAGCTTTCATAATTTGTCTGCACGCGATTTTCAACTGTGTGCATCACTGATAGGTTCCATTATTTTGTAATCAACTGACTGTGATGCATAACCCTTTCTCTTCTGTCTCTTCGTTATTTTCATGTGCACATTGCCAAAGTAGTGCAAACGTAGTTGGAACTTGCATGATAACGTCAATTCCTTTATTTTACATCTTACACTTAATTTATAGCTTTGTTAGGCGTGCACATCTTTGTTACGCGTGCACACCTTTGGCATAGTTTAAAGCTTCGTCAGGCTTGGATATCCATGCATAATTTAGTGTTTCGTCTGGCTGCTTACTTTTGGCATATTTATACATTCACCCTCAATTAATTATTTATTTTTCACATTAACTGCTACAATACAAACGATTATATATTTAACGATTACAATACAAGCATTATTTACTAACACGCTTTTAATGTTTAAATACGTACAGCCCAATTCAAACTTCATAGCGGATGTGAAGTGCGCTGCGAGCACGGCTTCGTGCTTCCTCTCACCTCTCCAACGCCCGCGAACACATAATTTATCTTTGCTATTGCGCAGCGCCTAGCATTTAGTTTGAATCGGGATATAAAACGGCTAAAAATGTTAAGTTATTTATCATTTTACGTTTTGGAATATCTCACCTGTTTATAGTCATCCGAACTCCCAACAGTTGTACTATTGTTACGACAGCTGCTTCAGTGAACGACAGCGACGCCCGGCGCGAGTCTGCCGACGGCGCCGCGGCGGGGTTCGACCCGGCGTGGCGCGCGCGCGCCGCCGACGCGGCCGCGCCCGCCGTGGACGCGCCCGCGCCGCGCCGCTTGCGCGTCGACAGCACGCCCACGACCGCGCACTACACCACGCGCGTCGAGCGCCCGCCCCCCGCGCACGCGCACCATCATCACAACGCGGCAGAAGTCGACGAAGAGAGTGAGTGAACGAAACAATCGTCGTGGAAATAAAAATAATCATGCAACTAACCTTATATTCTTGTAGAAGTCTTCCTTTTAGAGGATATACAGGATGTAACATAATAACCTATTACATACCGGGCCGGGGTATGTGGTGCGGCATGGCTAGTAACGTTAGTTTTACGACCTTTGAGATTTCAAAGTTTGTCATTCATGATTTTACGTTTAAAGGTTTCTCAAAATACACTGTAGATCAAGCCCTGTAGTAGCACAGAATAATGCATAGTAAGACTTTGAATTTGTGCTACAGTGCCACCAACTTATCTACCACCAAACAAGATATAAGTTCAAAAACTAAAACCCGACTACGGTTGGGTAAAAATAGCCTATGACACTTGCGACGAAGACGAATCGACTGACACCTCGCTTGTCAAAATCGGACTAAGTTTTTATTTGAACACCTAACCTTCTTTTGGTTCGCCGTAGCTGGGTAAAAAAAAGAAGCTTATGACACTTTATAAATGAAGACAAATCGATTGACACCTCGTTTTTCAAAATCGGACCAATTTTTGATTTTTTACACATAACCCTTCATTTTATTCGCCGTAGTCGGATAAAAAATAGCCTGTGACAATGTACCAAAATAAAAATCGATTGACACCTCGTTTTTCAAAATCTGACCAATAGGAGCGACGCTATGGTGAAACATCCACATAATCACATACATAGATACACCATTGATACATACATACATACATAGACTGTTAAACTTAAATAAATGTATCCATATAGTTTCATTTGCATTATACAAGTACTAATTTTAGGGGATTATTGGAAGCAGTTTACGTAGAACTTGTAAATTGATATCACTGACCAAAATTTGTTTTACACAGAGGGTGTAAAGCTCGGGCTGGGCGACTTCATATTCTACAGCGTGCTAGTCGGCAAGGCGAGCTCGTACGGCGACTGGAACACCACGCTCGCCTGCTTTGTAGCCATCCTTATTGTGAGTAACGCCATACACTGGTCAGTCACCAGTCTGATTAATGTAGCTTTTCTTCTTCATGCCAATGCTTTAACCATTAGAGTTTCGGCGGGAAAACGAAATCGAGACGTTTGCGTTGTTTTGCTCTGGGTTTTTTGTAAAACTTGTGAGTTCGAGTGTTAATGTGTAATGTTGTTGGAATATTAACCATATTGTATTCGTTAACGTGCCCTATTGTAGGCAAATGATACAAAGGAAAAAAAACGAGCGAGCCTTACAGTAGTGTGTAACATCTGTTAACATAATGTAACATCAGTTAACACTGTTACACATTTTATGAAATCACTCCCATAGATTGCAGGAAAGCGAGCGGAAATATATTACACATCAAAAATAAAAACCCTGAAATTTGCCTGAGATGGAATGTTTAAAAGGAGAAACATCGTGGCGTGGAGAATGGATTAGCGAATATTATCACGAGCTCGCCCATATTGACTTAGAGATTTGCTAGAGCACAAAGCCGCGGGGCGCACCTAGTATAAAACTTTTTCTTTTCTTTTTTACGTGTATATTTTTTGAATTAAACTTATTGAAGTAATGTTGTTATCAACAGGGACTGTGCCTGACATTACTCCTGCTGGCGATACTCAAGAAGGCGCTACCAGCGCTGCCGATCTCCATAACCTTCGGACTGATATTCTACTTCGCGACGCGCTGTGTGGTCAAGCCCTTCGCGGACGCCTTAGCGGCTGAACAAGTCTTTATTTAGCTTGTGTTAAAGGATATTTAATTATAAGTTAAAGTTCAAGAGAATGATCGGCATACACAGATAATACATAGTTAATATGGCCGCGATCGCGCTACAAATAAACTTAGATTGATTCTATTTGGGATATTACTGATCTAACTCAATGAAATTTTGTAAATACTACCCAGAAACTAATATCCGGGCCCGTGGTGTCAATTTTTAGGGTACCGTACAAGGGTCCAAACATGACCCTATTGTTCTGGAAAACGTGTCTGTTTGTCTGTCCGTCTGTCTCCGACTTGTAGAGCCAAAGACTTGACTTACAAACTTAAAACTTATTTTCAAAAACTAACCACAAAATCCAAATTAAAAAAGATTTTTAAAATGTAATAATAAATTATTTTCCTATTACCAACTACATTTCTATATTTTGTGGTTCTTGTGTTTAAATTATATATTTTCAAAATGACATCTGCGGGACTCAAAGCGAGCGCGCGTGATGAACCAGTTTTTTGTAAAGTATAACGGTAACCAGAGTTACTGCTCGTATTTAGCCGTAAAAGATCGAAAATTAAGAGTTTCTTAGATTTTTATGCAATATCCATGTAATTGGTTCTGGAGAAACTTGACAATAGATAGTGTTTACTTATTGGCATCACGTGCATTCTTCACCGTAATTTTCTTGCCTCTAAAGTAGATATAATTCTGAAGTACTAATTTCTAAAGTTCGCTAAAATCAGGTTTGGGACCTTAAAGCAACCATTTTGCATAAATCGTCCTCCCACTGTCAGTTATAAAGATACTTATACCGTTCAATTTCCATTAGACACTAGTAATAATAATATTTGCCGTTATTCACTATTAATATACATAATATGTGATATTATGTATTTATGGTGAATTAAAAATAACAAATATTTTTTTCTAGATAAAACTAGAGTAAAGGCTTCTGTAAATTGTAAGAAGATCTTAATTTATAATTGATTAAAAATTTAAGAAAATATAATGTATCGGAGCACAATGCGAAAAATGTGAATTGTGTTGAAATGCAATAAGTTGAATCAGTGATGAATTTAATGTAAATAAGTAACATGGAATAACTTATTATTTTATAAAGAATTAACAAAGTATTATGAATAGGATATAATATGTTTGTATAATAGATTAATGATTTTACATTCCAACATTGTTTTGTAACACAGGGTCGGATCCAAGTAGTCATTTTGAGCAACAAATCATGGAAATTTGAGATGAGGCATTCGTTTGATTTATGTTCCTAGGTTTTTATATTAAACCAACCTTGATCGACCTATATACTATTAGACTAGATAATTATTTTGAACTAAAAAACCGACTTCAAATGGATTTACTTCAAAAATACTGAACCAATTTTCATTAAATTTCTAAGGGACTACCCCGAAGCCCCGAAGAACTACCCTTTCTAATAAAATAAGAATCATACAAATCAGAGGAAAAAATGTACACCGATTTAAAAAATATATATACTCTTCGAATTTAGAACCTTCGTGACGTCGGTTAGAAATGCTCAATTGTAGAATTGGATAGAAATTTAAGTTCATGACATGTTCCCTGTTTACAATTGCTGTGATAACAATTGTTAAAATTATATTTTTATTGAATAAAGTCGGCTCACTGAACTATAAAACTAGAAAAACTACGTCATTTTATAATACATTTAAAACTGTTGTTTTTAACCACTATCAAATTGAGCCTAGTAATGGCACAGAACATAACAGCGGCAGTAGATCTTGTTCTCTAATAATACTCAATGTTAGCTGGTGAGTTTTTTAACAGGGATCTCTATATGAATTTTTAAGAACAAATCATCCTGTCTTTTACGTTACGGTCACCACGCCGCGCACCGCTCCTCTACTGCAACTCACGTCATGCGCTACTCTGTAGCTTCCATAGAGATTCCTGTTAAGAGGGAGTCGCTTGACGTGATCTTCGCAAAGTAAATGTATTGCTATCTCCACCTCCTACCCATGGCCGGTGACCGCCTAACTCAAAGCGATAGCGATACCAAGGCACTGTCCGTCCTTGTCATTGTGTTACGATATGACTAGGACGGATAGTGCATTGACGTCATAAACGATTACAATTCCATTACAATCGCTCAACCGCGGTCGCCCTGCTGATCCCCTATACGAGCGATAGGGTTGCTGGTCGTGAATTTTAGTAGTGCAGTTTTTGAATTGGTGTTTTGGGGAAAGCACTTTACACCCCCTTAATTGTGGTGAAATATTTTTTATTAGTGTCAATCACTTGATCAGAATATAATTTACGCTTATACGTTTCATATTTATCTAAAAAGAACTATTTGTTTTAGAAAAAGAGCATTTTCAAGTTGTCGTGTTTTCAGCGCCATAAACCGCCAGCTATGTTGCTTATAACTGTGACAAAAGAAATCGTTTATGAGTACATAAGTGTTTTTTTTCTTTTTGGTTGGACAAGAGCGCTATAACCTTTCTTAAGAAACTCACCTGTAATTTACAACTCCCTTGGCCAATAATTCACATGTAAGTACGCTAAACTCTGTTTCTTTTTTTGTAAATACATAATTATTTTATTCATAATATTTCTTATTACAAAATAAATTTTAATTAAATTAATCTCATTTTTTGTTTGTTTCTCACCCAGTGTTTAGAAATATTTCTTGAATAATCGTTTGCTTAAGAATGTTCGAGCCGATAAACTTTTGGTATTAGACGAAGATACATTAATTAATTTGTTAAAAACACGCTTGCGTATTGATATCACTATCAATTTGTGCCTAGTTGTTTCATCGGGAGGAAAAACTTTCCTCTGGCACTACTGGCAGTGTCACGCAGTTATACAAACCTGTGGACGAATGCGTTTTTGGAGTTACTGGGCTACTTTTTAAATAGCCCAGTAACTCCAAAAACGCATAATTATATAATTATTAAAAGGTTTTCCATACACAAAATCTGTATTTGAGGAAAGTAAACGAACCAAAAAAAAATTTTTTTTTATTAATTTTACTTTTTTAATATTTTGCATAAATAACCTCAAATATCCCGTACGGGCTATCGATAGCCTATAGATGGATTTGCTGTGCCGTACTTTCATTTGTGCCGATTTAAAGCACCCCACCGAGCGTCCATGGAACTAAATAAAATTGATGTTGTTTCATCTCCAGACATTAGTCACAGAATAAATAATAGTACATAACCCTTAGTTCCGTCCATGGACGCTCGCTACTGCCAAACTATTACCACAGTAGTATACACACACACACACACACACAGTAGTATATATACATGTACTATCAGCGCCAAAATAGCGATAATGAAATTCTCTCATTGCGACGTTCGTCAAAAGCCTGTTTAGAGTATTGATTAATATCATAGATTCTAGAATTTAGGTAGATTCATATCAGTAATATGCAGTTGCCTATGACCACGGGTATGGTAGCAAAGTAAATTTGAAAACATGATGAAAATATTGGATTTTAACTCTCGAGAACAAGCTTAGGACAACACATTTACCAAAATCCATCAAGCTGTTAGCTATAGAATGCGCCCAACACTTATACATAACATTCACACGAAAAATATAATCCTTCTTCTGGGCAGTAGGGTAAATGGAATAATCATTAGACAATCCTCCATATACGGATAAAGGTTTGACTTGGGTTAGACATCGGGTCAAGAGAATGTAGGAGATTAGATTAGGAGTTTAGAATAGCACATGGTAACTTAAAATTAAAGAATTGTCATAGAAATGAAACTATTTATTCAGTAAACATAAACTTATCATAAAATATATTGCTCATGGTGAAGAAAAAAAATTGCTTGTATTACATATGTTCCAAAAACTGTACTTGAACAAAAACTTGCCCTCATAGTAAACCGTATGTAACATTATATAACAACTTAATATAAATAAATATTAAATATGTGATATAAATTATAAACATTGCCGTATTTATTGCACAATCGTGACCGGTAACTAACTATTAAAGATATGAGTAAAAACGTGATTGTAAATAAGTAAACTATAACAAACACCTCACAAAAACAGTTCATGGCTACTCGACGCTAAACTTGTTCTAATATGTGTATATTCTATATAAGAAGTATCTACAAAATATGAAAGTATTACAACATGTCCTGTAAACACCACAGAACGTTCATTCTATGCTGGCACTTCACTTCACAGAGCTCACTTTGGCCAGTGTTTGCAATCTGGATAGGGATGCTACTGTGAAGACAGCATTCGTGTCCCTATCTAAATATAGAACACGCAACGTCGCCCATCTGAAGTGCCACCATTAGAATAACAGTCGCCGAATTATCGCATGTTTCACAAAAAAACTAGTTTAAACTAACTTTCATCCACGTGCCTGAATCGCGCATGTCGGGTGTATACAAGACCGATTTACATCAGCTACCTTTTATTTATTTACAATTATTCGATGAAAAAAGACATAAGATTTGGAAAATATACTTCCTATCGTTAAATAATACAACATCGGTGAAGATAAAACTAAATACTGCAAAAGTTGGTCCAAAATGGGAGATTTCTATCAAAAATATCAATAAAACAACTAAAATTAATTTAAGATAAATAATAAATACTCATAAATTCCACGCCTAATTTTCAGTTAATTTAAATTACCCAAAGTCACTCTGGTCAATTAAAATACATGTTAATAAATGCAAATAAATCTTACCGATTAGTAAAAATAAAATTTCGAATATCCTGATTCGCAACAATGTTAATTTCAGTTATTTTTTTGCTTTTTTTAGGCACTTGAGAATGGCAACCCATTACCAAACTATGGGTGCATTCCGAGACACGCTAAAATCGATATTATAGTGCTAAATCGCGGACCGAGTCACCATAAGCGCGACAACGATATCCCTTGTGACGTCACGGATTACGTCATTTATCCGCTATTTTGCGATTACACCGACCATGCCCCAAACCGATATCACCGCACTGTCAAAGTGACAGACTGACAGTTGTTTAAATTCAGTGTGTACCTACATATGTTTTTTTTCTATTGTTCCAATGATTACTACAGACAATTGACCAATTTTTGATAAATTATACTACCATTCCCAAGAACAATACATTGTATTTTGAGCCAGTTTTGAGGTTAAGTTGTTGTGAATCACGTTCACAATCGTTCCGAATCCGTCAAAACTCAAACTGCCATAAGCGCGTTATCTGAATCGGAACGCAAATTAGCACTGCTCGCTCACATCGATTTTAGCGTCCGAATCCCGTCAACACTAATTGCCAAAGCGCGTTATCTGAATCGGAAAGCAAATTAGCACTGATCGCTCACATCGATTTTATCGTGTCTCGGAATGCACCATATGTAGCCTACAATGTAAAATTATTACTTAGAAGACATTCATTTTGTCCTTACATTTTGGAATGAATTCGGAATGGTTTATTATCTTAGTCATGGGTACTACAAATACTAAAGAGTTGGTCAATTTCCTTATTTCAAGAAGAGATCCTTCATCTATAATTTTCTATGACCACAACGTACGAACCACAACCAATTTATACAAATTTAGAAACTAGGGATCTCAGTGGGCCCACCCTTCTTGATAACTTTCAATGTTTCCTTCGGCGGTTTGGTCGTGTCGGTCGGTATGTCCTCCGTAATGGGTATTTGTTCGGGTTTCGGTTTTAGTTCTTCCTTCACTGGCTTTTGCGATTCTTTGGGTTTAGTCACTTTTTCAGCTTTGGGCTCGGTAGGCTTGACTTTGATCTCGGGTTTGGGTGTCGCTGGTTTCTGTTCTGGGGTTGCTTTGGGCGTAGCTTTAGGTGCCGGTTTTGGGGTAGGAGGAGGGGTTGTTTTGGTCTCTGGTTTAGGAGTTGGTTTAGTTTCCTGTTTCACTTGGGCTTTAGGAGATTCGGTTTTTGTCGGAGGAGGTGTGGTAGGCTTCTGCTGAGCCGGTTTGGGTTGTTCAGAAGGCTTAGGAGCAGGTTTATTTTCTGCCGGCGGTTTAGCAGCTTCCACGGGCTTAGCGCGCTGTTGAACCGGTTTCTCTTGGGCAGCGGGCTTTGGTGCATCTTTCTTAACTTCAACTTTGGGTTTTTCCGTAGGTTTTGGTTTGGCTGCTTCCACGGGTTTTGCTTGTTTGGGCGTCGGCTCGGGCTTGGTTTCGAATGCCTTCTTCAGTAGCGGCGGCACGGGCACCGACCCGATGAAGTTTTGTCCGTGCGGGTTGCCCATGTAGAGCCTGTTGTTGTACACGATGGCGTCGCTGATGTGTCCGAGGGTTCCGTCGGTGTTGTAGTACGAGGCTACGATGTTACCGTTCCAGTCGATTTGCAGCAGTCCGGCCATTTTTGGTGCAATACCTGATACACTCTTGAAGTGTCCAATCTGTAAATGTTGTAATATTTCTTAGTTACATCTTTATTGTTGATACATAAAACAACAACGAGTTTTTCAAATGGTAGCATTTTTTTATGCGGTTTGACTACTGTCAATGTTCGAAGGTGTTAAGCACGCTTACGATTGAATTGTTTGTTTGTCGTATGAGGTAGTGTTGGCCCCTGATGTCAGAGTTTGTCAAGCCGCCCGAGGGCCTCTGACATGGCTTAACGACTGCTATTAATCAATAACAGCCGGGACCGACAGCTTAACGTGCCCTCCGTAGCACGGAGCGATGTAAAACCGCACATAACTCAGAAAAGTCATTGGTACGGAGCCTAGGTTTTGGACCCGGTATCGTTGGATTTTAAATTGCACTATAGAACCGTTAACAAGTGTATATCTGAACCGTCTTACGACACCACCATTCGAGTGATTAATGTCAATTTTAACTACTATGGAGCGAAGTCGAGGCGATAACGTTACAACAAAAAAAAACTTACATGATAAACAATATCTTCAAACAAGACGTGCGGGTAGAGAGTGTTGAGGTATTCGAAGGGGATCTCGATGAGCCGCTGTACCCTGGCGGCGAACTTGCGCGCGAGCGGCGCGGCTGCGAGCGCCCGCGTCAGCAGCGGGTTCTCGGCGTCGAACGCCGTGTACAGCCCCACGAGCACGCCGGAGCCGTCGGGCAAGGTGCGCACGTTGTCGGGTACGCCTGGTGAACATTGGGTGTTCGTAATTTATCAATGTTCTAAAGGAAACAGATGAATTACGGCCGGGACTCGAACCCACGTCCGTGCCTCTGCGCAACACATGCTCTTTGACAATTGCCAGTATCGTCATTTTGTGGGAGAGAGTATGAACAAATCCTACTGTTCTCTTTAACATTTTTTTATGTTCTTCATCTGATTTACTACTGCAACATAGAGCAACAATGTTGGGGTACACTACCTAACTTAACCTATCACACACAAGAAAAACTAGCCCGTTCCCGAAGTCATTTTACTCGATCACGCAACGCAAAGGAAAGTAATGTTTTTATTAGTCTATGTATGTTTGTTCCTTTGGGGTGCTCTAGAGACCAAACGCGTATATGATTCTTACTAGAGTTGCCGCGAATACTCGCTATTATTCGGTATTACTCGACATTTTTTTGATATTCGTCGAATACCGATTAATAGCTAGTATTATTCGGCATTCGGCGAATAGTCTAAAATAAACTTTTAACGAACAAAAAAACGAATGAGTTAATCAATTTTTATTATTTTCCTTAATAAAACAATACACAGTATCAATTATTATCTGTAATAATATGTGCCTGTGCCTATCATATTAATGAAATTAAATTAGTTAGGCTTTTTAATTAATATTTAAAATCCAACAGAGGCAGATTGTGGTGCAAAGAAACTATTTTTTCTGCACGTTCGGGAGCAAGCCGGTTTCGCTTTTCCTCATAAACTAAACCTGCCTCGGAAAATAGTCTTTCTGAATAAACAGAGCTTGCTGGTGTGATTAAGTATTGTTTAGCAAGCTTACTTAAAGTAGGAAATCTATTCTTATTGGTACTCAAAGCCCACCATTCATATGGGTTTATTTTTCCGTCAGCCTTTGCTAATGCGATGTAGTGGGTGATTTCTTCAGCAGTGGCATTCTTGGGTTGCTCTTCAGTAGGCTGCTCTATAGATGATTCTTCAAAACATGCCCAAAATAGTTTATGAGTTTCTGAATCGACATGCTCACTTTCATTGTCTAAACGAGACCTTTTGGATGCCGTTTCTGGATCCGAATCATCATTTTCGTCATCTAAAGAAAGCCTAAGACCTTCTCTGAGCGCAGCTCTACGGATCCGTTCAGCTTGGGTAGCGTCAAAGTATAAGTCCTTGTAGCGGGGGTCTAAAAATGTCGTCAAGTAATATGTCTTCCTGAAGCATAGATCGTCTAAGTTAAAACGGGCTTGCATATTTTCTATTAACGCCTTTCTAAAAATATCACCGTGTGCAGTTTGTTGAATCAGCGCATCTTTCATTAGGTATCTGGTTAATGAAACAGTGCTAGGTATCACATCTGATATAGGTGCATATGTGGAACTCGTGATTTTTGTTATGTCTTCGAAAGGTTTTAAGAGCTTTAACAGATGTTCTATAACCTCCCACTGATCACTGGTAATTTTTTTTAAATTCACGCTCCTTGATTCTGAAATATACACCGAAATTGCTCTTTTTTGCTCAAATAGACGCTCCAGTAGGTAATATGTTGAGATCCAGCGAGTTTGAATATCTTGAATCAGTTTATGCTTAGGAAGTCCGAGCTCAGATTGAATACTTTCAAGTTTTGTATATCCTGAATGATTAAAATGTGTCACTATGCGGCGGGCACTAGTAAGAATTTATTTTAATGGAAAACTCTTATCTAATGCATTATTTATCACCAGCTGGAGAGTATGTATGCAGCAACGCTCTGAAGGAAGTAGAGTTTCCTTAACTCCTTTAACCATATTCGCCCCATTATCGTGAACAATCGCTTGAATTTTAGAGATGGGTATGTCCCATTTCGTTACACACTGTAACAGTTCTCTTTTGATATTTTCTGATGTGTGTGATTCAGGAAAATGAGCCATGTTTAGAACGGCATGATTCAGTTTAAAGTTTTCTGATATCCAGTGTCCTGTTAAACTCAGAAATGCAGCATTATTTACATAAGAAGTCCAAAGATCGGTAGTGAATGCTATAGCTTCAGCCTTTTCTAACTCGTTGTTTAGTTTGCTAACCACTCTCTCATATATGTCTGGAATTATTTTCTCGGTGAAATATGTCCTGCCAGGAATAGTGTATTGCGGCAAAGCATTATTAATAAGACGTTTAAAGCCCACATGATGATCGATGATGGAAAGTGGCTCGTTGTCAATAGCGATCATTTCACCAATCAAGTAGTGATATTTTTTTGCTCGGCTATCGTTGATGTCCCAGAGCTTTTTTTTTCAAGTAGTTGTTGCAGTGACGGTTGCACCAAAGGATGAATGGGCAACTGGGTGGATGAGGAAGTACTTGGAGATGATTCTGCGGGAGCATTATGTTGAGCATGACTACTTGAGCTTCCGAAAATTTTACCATACTCATCTGGGTGTTTGAATTTCAAATGATTCTGCAAAGCCGTCGTTCCTGCTTTTTTTGCTGCTCGACTTATTTTTACACCATAAAATTACATTTTGCACTGTTTTCTTCCTCTTCAAAATGTAGCCAAACATGAGTTTTTTTTCCTGGGTTTGGCATGATTGTTCTTCTTTTTAAGTAACACTTTAACTAATTAAGTATTCAAGTCTTTAATTCAATAGCAATTTTCAAATAAGTATAGAAAGAAAAAATAAAAAACGTCAACCGATGTCGAAAATCAAATTATAAATGCGTGCCGCCTACCCTAAACACAAGCGTATTGATTGAGCGGGAAATCCTCTACAATAGTAAACGATGGGTAATACAAAACGGGGTATTCCCCGTAAAATATGTACAAGAAAAGGGTTGCCAGCATTTAAAAATTAAAATACTACATATATATGTAGATATGTATAACATGAAACAGATTTCTTTAACTTTACTGTTTTCTTTTCTCACTACCTTAGAAGAAATTAGAAATATTTTTAATGTGCCTTATTTATGTCGAATAGTAATGTCGAGTTATTCGACTATTCACCAAAGTGAATGGCGATTAATCGGTATTCGACTATTCGCTATAACAACTATTCGCGGCAACTCTAATTCTTACTTCAATCGATTTATCTAATTTTGCGAGTGTCACTAAAGACATGACTAATCAAAAAAGAATAATCAAAATTCAATATGGCGACTACTAGACGCCATATTTTGAAAAAGACGGAGGGATGGGGTGTAGCTCAAAAGGTTCTAGCTGATCCCGTCAAAGGAGAAAAGAAACGCATGATGTCTTCGACTGCATCTTATATTTAAAAACAAACACAAATTAAAAATGTATATAACCCCCGACTTCCCACCCCCCATTATAATGGGGCTAATTATAATGTTGCTTCATAGCTATAGCTAAGAAGCAACTCGATCACATCAGTTTTCAAACAAAAATCGTTCCTTCCGTTTGAGAGCTAAGATTGTCACTCCCATCCGTCACCCATTTATATCGAGGGCCATGAATCACTCGCGTCGCTCAGGATTCTAACGCTTTAATCACTCCCTACAGTAGATAGAATCCTTCACTTGCTCGTGATTGGCGCTCGCTTTACATCTGTGCTTTATTCACTAGTTGCATAATATACTACTCGTAGCTATATTTTCAAAGCCTCTTTATAGTTCGTTATTCCTTTCCGTGCACGGTCGTCTGGAAGAGATCGCTCTGAGCGATAAGACCGCCCATTGTGACACTTTATTATTAATTTTGTTTACTAGTTGTAAGATTGTGTGGTTCAATAAAGAGTTGCCTGTAGCTGTGGGAAGGGCACGGCTGTGGACGACGATGACAATGTTTCGGGTAGTTGAAGGACGAGCGGCCCAAAAGACGTTGTTATAAATTACATAAACGCATTGGGGCGAGATAGACTTCAATTCAGTCATGAGGGAGATCTTTGTTTTACAGCTAATTGGTAACTAAAAGATTGACAAATAGACTATGCATAGAATTTTTGTTTGTTTGTCGTATGAGGTAGTGCTGGCCTCTGGTGTCAGAGTTTATCAAGCCGCCCGAGGGCCTCTGACATGGCTTAACGACTGCTATTAATCAATAACAGCCGGGACCGACAGCTTAACGTGCCCTCCGATGCACGGAGCGATGGAAAAGCGCACATAACTAAGAAAAGTCATTGGTGCGGAGCCTAGGTTTTGAACCCGGTATCGTTGGATTCTAAATTGCACTATAGAACCGTTAGGCCACCATCGCTCTATCATGCATAGAATAAAAATAATTCTCGAACCAGCGGGAGTTAATGATTGTGTGTAAAAGGAGGACATTAATCAGCAATAATAATTCTTCACAAGAGTTAAAGAGACAAGGTCACATAGCATAGGTAAGAACAATGTCTGTTCAACAGCTGAACAAATACTACAGCGGCGGATTATTGCAATCAACGCACACTTAGCGACGCGCAGATAGACGAGACAGTTGCTTCAAAATGTTATTTCTCTTATCACTAATTACAATATTGATAACGCAATGTTGCAGTCAAATAATATATTCCAACGACATGAACTTTCGCGTGGAAGCTGGCGGGAGGACATGCTTCTTCGAAACTGGGAAAGCAGGTAACACGATGGAAGTGTACTACCAGGTGGTGGACGGACAGCACGGCGACTTGGACATATCTTTGGACGTGATCGACCCTGAAGGCGTGAACATTATTTCCGACTACAAGAAACCGCAAAACTCGATCATAAAGGATCTCGTGTTAGATGGAGACTACGCGTTCTGTTTGGACAATACATTCAGCACCTTCAACTCTAAACTGGTGTTTGTTTACGTGATAATGGAAGGACAGGAGACCACGGAAGAGGCGGTAGTGACAGTTGTAGACACCGACGGGAACGAAGTGAAACAAATTGAGGTCTTAAATTGGAAGGGAGTGGATGAGGATGGGGAACCATACATTGTCGAAGTGGAAACAATTGCCGATTCACTCTCGCGAACGCTGAAGCACGTAGTGAAAGCGCGACATATGCTAGACATGTATGGAGCGAGTAAATCTCGGGACTCATACATTGCGTACGAAGAAACCTTCGTTGTGGACATGTGGTCGAGCTTTCAAATAACTTTCATGTTCATCGTGGGAATGATACAAGTGTGTATGATAAAAAAACTGTTCAATAGCCCCTCATATTGAAGCTGATATGAAAACCTATTGTATTTTAAAAGCTTACTTCACTTAACTAGTTCTAGTTAACTTCACTTATGTATGTATGTCCTAGAATTTAGTACCTAATCAATATTTCACCCACTTACAATAAGTGACGATATTCTAAATCCAATATAGCGGACTTCACAAATTGGCGATTTATAATTTCCATAGTAACCCCTATGATATGGGTATCAAATGAATGGGCTTGATGAGCGAAACACAATAAGTGACGTCATTCTAAATCCAATATAGCAGACTTCACAAAATGGCGATTTATTATTTCCAGAGTAACCCCTATGAGATGGGTAACAAATGAAAGGGTTTAATGAGCTATATTACATGGCTCATTACATGGTACTGCATAAAAGCTTTTTTTTATATTTTTGTTTTACTTTTTTCTTTTTATGTTTGAAAGTATATTTACCTGGTAGTCCAGCGACAAACACCTCCGAGTTTCCTTTCTTGGGCCCATCAATGTAATATTTCATTAGCCTATAGCGTGATGTTTCTGCAACCACCACAAAATGGTTGTCAGGGGAGATGACCACACCATTAGGGAACCACAAGTCATCTAGTAACACTTTGCTTTGATTTTTGGCTGCAATGTAGTGGAATAACCTGAAACACATTTAAAGTAGAAAAAAAAAGAGTTTTTATTCTAAATACTTTTATTTCTTTACTCTATTAATTATTAAAATATCTGACTCTTCATTGTTTTCTCAAAATTTGTAAATTTAACTTCTATGATCAGAATTATAAAATAGTATGATGTAAAATTACCTGCCAGTAGGATCAGTAAGTACGCTCATCGCTCCATCTTTCAGATGGAAATCACTGGAGGAGTCTGTCCAATAGAGATCGCCGTTTTTGCTCAAAGCAACCGAGTTGAAAAGTTTTGGCTGGCGGCCATCGATGGCCACCCTCGGTGACACCAGTAGCTGCTTCTTGTCATTCTTCAGATCTACCTTCCATATGCCGTGGTACGCGTCTGATACATACATGACATTTTTGTTTTCGTCTATATGGAAACCGAGTGGTCTTCCACAGATATGCTCACTAGATAATCCAGCTGAAATTATAAAACTAAATATTAATTATGAATATGACCAAAAAATAACTTATAAAGACACGCTTAACTGGCAAAGCGAATTCAAGAAGTGGGTAGAATTTCGGAATGAAAGTCTTCAACCTTCTATGTCCGGTGGGGTAGACAAGTTCTTGAGTGGAGACCACGTATAGGCAAATGTAGTGTAGAACAACCTCCGGCCAGATGGAGTGACGATATAAGCAAAGTAGCTGGCAGCAATTACATGAGAAGAGCCGTAGATCGGGCTCATTGGCCTGCATTACGAGAGGCCTATGTCCAGCAGTGGACTAATGCAGGCTGTTGATGATGTAGCATTTTCCTGTGTCATCAACATCTACTGCGATTACCGCGCCGCCTGCCAAGCGTGTTTATTATGGCAAATCCCCCTATTATGGGGAGATTCATGTCCAGCAGTGGACTTCTAGGCTGATGATGTGATGTGAGAATGTTCACTTGCCAAGCTTCTGGCTCCATCATGAGATTTCATCACTATGTGTAATGAATGATTAGGATCTATCAAAACAAATGAGCCCAAACTTGTTATTTTTAACCCAAACTCAGAGAGGGGGGGTGTTATAAGTTTCGTTTGTTGAGATGCTTCTTAGCTATAATTGGGGGAGGGGTTTAATTTGTGCTTGTCAATAGAAGCCATTGAAGGGGGGTCCATTCCTTGCCTTCCTGCTCCATCAACAGAAAAGGTTGATGGTACCAAATTCTTGTTTCATCTGAATTGCAAAAGTTTGCTAAGATTCAAATCAATACTTCAGTTTGAAGTGGGTGAAACAATTAACTCACAAAGTCAAAGGTTGTAATACTTTGTAATAAAGTGTAAATAATACTTGTAGTTATGCTTTGCTTGAAAACAATAATATCATGCTATGAGTTGCAGTTTTATTTTTAACTTAAAGTAATACCTACATGAATATTAACTGATAATGAAATCGGTATACACAAAAATTTATGGACCTTTGCGCATGGCTATAATGTTTATCATTAAATTGGTGCAAACTTGCAGAAACAAAAATATTGTACTATTTATATGATTAAGTTATAGTGTAGATATAACTTGGAAAAATTAGCAGACATTATAGATTCTAAATGCAATGCGTTTTTTTAATGAAAGTATATTTATTTCGTTTTAGTTTTTAGTAAATTGGCTTGAAAGCAGTTTTTCTGTAGTTTTGCAAGAGAATTAGAGGAATTACTATTAAAATATGTACTTACAACAAGGTTGGCCTATTTTAGTGACAAATGTGACATGACCTCCAGGGGACACCTTCACAATTTCTCCTGTAGCGAGACTGGTGTACAAATCCCCTTTGTACACTTGAAAAGCTTCCGGTCCCAGCAGTTTGTCCACATACGCTTTCTCTGCATTGTTCAACAGATCATTTGGTGCTAAAGCACCAGTTGCAGGCTGGGTTGGCTCAAGGCTAAAAAGTAAGTCAATGTTATAATAATAATACAGTATTGCTGATCATGTGAATGACCGGTTAAGCAATATTATATATATATATATATATATATATATATATATATGTATATATATATATATAATATTGATTATAATATTTAATATTTTGTCTATAATATTGATTTACATTTCATATATTTTTTAGCTAGCTGTGCTCCATTTTGTGGTAGTTTCTTCGACTTCTATCAAATTGTGCCTCCATTTGGTAGAAGTTGAAGAAACTATACCACCTTGACCTTATGCTATCCTATGGTGAGAAAAAGTTTTATTCTATTTAGTACTTTTTATGTTATGAGTCTGAGGTAAACTCCAAAATCGAACAGACAGACAAAAATTTGTTATAAACATACTTGTTTAGTAAATTGTTTTAGTCTCATAAAACAGTTTTACATACACACACCCGCTACTTCAGTCTTCTCGTGACCACGATCAATGCAACTTGATCGAAACGTCGAGGTAAATAAATATTAAGTTTTCAGCGCAATTAAGTCCCGTTTAAATATTTAACTATGTGTTCGAATCGCGAAAGTTTAAAAGTTACAGTTTTACATATATTTTTTTAGTATCGTAGATTAGGTACGCTAATTATATTATACTTTTGTGATTCTTCAAACATTTTGTTATTGATACATAAGTAAAAATTCTTTTGTATGATGTGTTTAGGCCGTGTTGATGGATTACAATAAAAAATTGGTTGTGGTTGTGTACATGTAATTTGTTTGCAACAAGCCTAATTTAAATACTACTACCATTAATTAATCTGACTGACACAGTTTCTGGACATAGGAATGCTATGGCAACGAGTCAACTAGTATTGATTTAGAATGTTATGTCATGTACTACAAAGTCCACTCAACCAGAGCTACAAGAAAAAATCCCTTTACTATCTTCCTCTGTATCCAGGGAATGAGGAATGAAGGCCATGGTCCCACAAAAACCCAGACAGGGTTCAAACACACTAATATTTGCTCTGTCAAACCCACAATCTCATTCTTCAGAGTCGGCGCATAACCAACTATGACTTGAAGTCTGTCAATAAATAAATGTGGGCATGGAGCAAATTCAATTAATTAATACTTACGTAATACTTGTAAACTTTGTGTACGGTGGCAAGTTAGGGATTATGACAATGATAGTGGCAAATATCAAGAAATACAAGGATATTTTAAAAAGCCACTTCACAAATCTAAAAATGAAACCCATTGTGGCAACTTTATACCTGAAACCAAAATGTGTGGGTAAATTAAATGAAATAACAAGCTTCAGTGAACACTTTAAAACAATCTCGACAATTGGTCACAAACTAATAATTCATTGCTATAAAAGTGAACATTCATATGAGGAGACTTTCAACGCTGATTAAATGTAGACACATCAGCATTCACGATGAACGTCTTTAAGCTAATTAATAAATAAGAAATAATCAAATAATAATTAACAGTTTGAACATAATAGATTATTGGGTAAATGTAGGCGAGAACAAACAAACCAATCAAAATTGATAATAGACTCTTTATTTACTTTGAGACTAATTTACTCAGACTTTGTACAGAGTACATTTATTACCATACTAAAATGACATTCAAAAATTAAAAAAGGCACAGGTAGGTACTAAGCTATGACTGTGGTAAAAGTATGTTACAGAAAGTGAAAGGATTAGTTTGTGGAACATAAAGGAAAAGAACGGGAAAAAAGAGTATGATCATTACAGTAAAATAAGTAGGTTTAAAGTATGACCTATAATTTACAAAAAAAACAAAAAGTAAGTTTGTATTATATTTTCTTTGCCTGAACTACACAATTAATGTTGCTAAATACTAGATCAAACATAATACATTTCTGTGGTGGGCGGAATGCGACGTGCTAAAAAAGTACTAAAGAACTCAAGTTTAACCTTTTAAATACTAACTTCTTAACTACAAATTATTCACTTATAAATTTTACAGTTATGTTTGTCGTGATCGGAATTATAGCTTTCTTTATGGTTCAAAGTTTACTTGGCAACCGAAATGTATTATAATAATTAGGATTAAGTATTATGTTAGACAGCAATTAGATAAATTGTACATATAACTACCTTTAACGCCGAAGGCTCCTGGTAAAATAAAAGAAAGGTAATTTTAGAGAAATTAAGAATATCGCACAACCGGTATGACATCCATTCGCCACCTTGCATTTGCCACAGATATAAGAATTAAAATAAAGAAAATACTCTCGCCTCTCCTTCGTTCACAGGGACAGAACCAAATATATGTTTTGTATTATGTACATTCATTTATTGTTTAAGGTTCTTCTACACGGGCACAATATTCAATCGTCGGCAACGACAGTAAGGAATATCAAATCGTAGGACAGTTAAATGAGTGAAATATGAATATGAGTCTGTGGTTAAATAGTGTGAATGTTCTGGCAGAATTTTAATTATCTGTGTTTCTTTTTAATCTGTGGTAGCTCCATTTTGGACGTGTTCTGCGTTTCTGTGCAGCGAAAATTTTTAATTTATCGCCATGGGTCACGCAAATATCTGGTATTCTCACCCCCGTCGATACGGACAGGGTTCCCGCTCATGGTAAGGAAATGTCCAGATAAGTTTATTTGACGATGTGTTGTTTGGTTAGAACACGTGTTTGAGGGTGACTCCCGCTTTCCTTTCAGCCGGGCCTGCTCTAACAGACATGGACTTATCCGCAAATACGGCCTGAACATCTGCAGACAGTGCTTTAGGGAGTACGCCAACGACATCGGCTTCAAGAAGGTAGTTTCTCTATTCTATTTAACTTTAGTTCAATACAATGTCTTCAACACCACAGAAAGTTACTCAAGTATGCTGTATCACAATTCCTACAAAAAACAATAATATGTTAGAAATTAGTCTTCAGCATAAACATTGGATTTAAGCATAGTGCATAGGTGGAAAACAGTATTTGAAAATCAGAACCTAGTGATGAATTTCTTCTGTAGTTCACCTAGTTCATAACACAACATATAGAGGCCAACACAACCAGCGTTGCAAAGTTTATTTTTTTAGGGGTTTGTACCATAGACTAGGAAAAATTGTATTTTACTAAAAACTCAAGAAAAAAAATAGTACACATTGAAAGTTCAATAAAACAGTAGTAAATTATTTTAATACGTAATATTATTATAACTTTAAATCTCAATCACAATATTATAATAATTATCATTTGAATTTTAGTCACTATATTGCTTTGAAAATCTGTTTGCGTCTAGTCGCATTGGCATATGTGATACCCTCAGGCCCTATTTCATAAAACTATAGTACACTGACAAATGTCAATTGAACCGACAATTGTCAGTCATACTATCGAAATGTCATACATTTTTTATGAAATGCTGGTTTTGCGTATTCATCTGACATTTGTAGGTTTATTATGATTTGTCACTTTATGAAATAGGGGGGCCCTATTTCATAAAACTATAGTTCACTGACAAATGTCAATCGAACCAACAATTGTCAGTCAAACTATCGAAATGTCGTACATTTTTCTTATATGAAACGCAGGGCCCTATTTCATAAAGCGACAAATCGTATTAAAACTACAAATGTCAGTTGAATAAGCCAAACCTGCATTTCATATAACAAACAATCACAAGAGGACTGATGATTGTCAGTCATATTGCATTTCACAATGCCAGTCCTAGTAGTGTGATGGGTAATGCTTCGGCTGTCACATTTGACAACATTTCAAATTTTTAACATTACTATTAAAAAATTTTCTTTGAAAGAATATTGAAAAATAAGATACACATATTTTTTCTTTTTCCAATCTAAGCTATATTTTCCGAGAAATTAATTGTTATAAAGTAGCTTATTCTAAAAGGACGTAACTGCCAGAGTTTGGTGGAATGAACAAGATTACCAAAGCCACATTTGAAAAAAAATATATTTATATATCTGTCAAAGTCAGGCTCTAGAGTAGTTTTTTCTTTTCTTTACAGGCACATGTATTTTATTATTCCACCAAACTCTGCTTAGTTGAGAGTTATTACTTAATATCTTTGTAGTTACTGCACTAAAAATTTTGGAAAAATAAGAATAATGATCAGCATCGCAATATCTCGAAATGGTTTTCGAATTTCATTGCCCTATGAAATATGAAAACTTGTCAATATTCTTGACAATTCTACAAATGTGGTAATTTTTAAGCAACCGTCGTTTCATAAAACGTTTTTCTATTAATACGGCTGTAGAATGTGTAATACACTGTGTATTTCTAAAGTGAGAGTGGGACAGAGGGTTTTAAAATTTATTGAAAGCATTCATAAGAAAAGAAATACAAAGAAGTTTATAGCTCCTTCAAGGATGTTTTGATTTTTGATATCAACAAAATGAGCCTAATGTAATACTACTTTTCTATTTTGTTATGGAGATTGAAAGATTTGGAAAGACCGTATATTTGCGTACAATTTCAAATACATGATCGTACATCGTATCAGCTGCGAAAAGGTTGTATGAATACGATTTCAATCGTATGGTTGACAACTGCTTATCCAATTCAGATTCAAAATATGCCTATTTTTAGCACAAAGTGAAAAAAAAACTTTTAGATCTGTGGCCCCATAATACAAATAGGATGATCACTTTTCTTTGAACTTAATAATTATTTTCATATGAATAGCAATAGCATTGTAAAAGTATTTGATTTTGCTATCATTTACTTATTTTAACTATTTCTTTGAATGTGATATTCACATATCACATTCATTTCTAGTGCTGACTTTATAACAATAATTATCAATTATTTCACTGTTCTAATTAGAGTTTTATTTTTGTTTCAGCTGGACTAAATGCTAATACAGTAATAAATCTTTTAATTAAGTAAGTCCATACGTTTTATTTCATACAAACCTATGTTGTCTCTTTGCAATGATCATCAAAAAGGTTTCGCAAGAGTAGTATAAGTGCATTATTACAGTGTAATCAAACAAGATCTAGGTATTTCGTAACACTAAAATAGTGCTATTATCAATTACAAGGTCGAAAGTAAATGTTAAATTACAATATTGCACATATTTTATGCTATATACAATGTAGAAATGAAACAGTAACAAATATAAATAGATATTTTATTCTGTACAAAAGTATAAAAATATAAAGTTACACTAGTATCTACACTACACAACTATTTCTAATGGTTTTAGTGCACTTTTTCACACATTGTTTCTGTTGGTTTGAGCTTGTTGTAGGTTTCCAATAGTAGATCCAACTCTCTGCGAAAGGAAAAGTTATTTATTATTACTTAACATTTTAAATCTTTACAGTTATTACTGGCTGTATGTGACCAGATGGGAACTGGCAATGCATTGAAGGCATTTAGCATGCATACCCAATAATCAAATATTAAATATGAACTTGAAAATCAGTTGTATATTCAAGACCAGAGGGCCAAGTCCAAATTTTTCCTTTATAATAATTATAAGATATGGTTTCACAAGACTTGTTTCTGCCATATAATATAGGTATTCAACTGTTAGTAACGATTCAGAAGTTACAGAAAAGTTTAGAAAATAGGAAATAGATGGCAGTATACTTGTCCGACGCCGGCCAGCAAAGCCAGCAGACTGCGCTGCGGCGGTCGGCAGTGCCTCTGGCCGCCCTCGGCGCAGCACAGGTTGGGAAAGCAGTCCACGCTGGAGCTGCACTTCTGCGGAAACAGGTCGTACTGCGGCGGTGGTGTGCACTGCAGGTATGACTCCAGCATCCGGACGGCTTGAACAGAGAGACGGGATTAAGAACTCGGTTTCATCATGGGGTTCCCACAGGATAAGGAGCTTCAGAACAGTTCTGATGCCCATGGTGCTGAGTTTGAAGATGAACTCAATAATAGAATTTTATTATGTTTATTATTAATTATCAATAATCAAGTTGAACTGAATTAGTTACTCTCCGTAGGAAGTAGCCACTGCATCTTTTTACACAACTACCCAAAAAAGGAGTATAATGTTTTCAGGGTTCATGTATGTATGAATGTGAGTTTCTTTGTTTCACCATAACTTTCAAATGCCTGAACAGATTTGCATGTATGGGGTATTTTTAGAATCCTCACATCATCCCGAGTGACTGGCTATTTTAGGCTATTATTTTGTTTGTTTAAAAGTTTTTTTTTTGGCACGGCAGGAGGGCAGTCGTGCTTTTTTGTCTTAAAGTCAAAGTATTTATTGTAAATAGGCAAAATAATAGCACTTTTACAAGTCAAAACATAACATCTCATGAACAAAGGGAAAATATAAATTATTATAAATACATAGATCAAATCAATAAAATTAGGTTAACCAAAGCATGCTTTGAGTTTGAAAAGAAAATTTCCCTTTCATTTGCCCACTCAGATTTGAATCTCTCACAAGAATATGAAGTACCCATCTGACTCTACCGGCGCTTCGGAAATACGCCCGTTAGAGAAGAGAGCACCAAGAACTCTACTTTGATGATTTAATTGTCTAATATTCGGCTATAGATTTACAGACTACAGACATGCAAGTATGGGCGACACCAAAAAATAAATGTGTTTATTTGTGTCAATAATTTATAAAGTGCCATATCAGCCCATCGTGTCCTTTTCACAAAATGTCCTTTTATCAAAATGAATATTTCAAATTACTTTTCAATGAATCACGTTTCCTAAAGTACAATTCGCTATTACAAACTTACAACAATATTACAAACTTACAACAATATTACAAACTTACAACAATATTTTTCTTAGTATAGGTAAAAGAACTATTCATTATAATTTTTAACATAAAATCAATAGTAATCATTAGTATTTTTTACACGACTGCCCAAAAAAAGGAGTCTATTGTTTTTAGCATTCATGTATGTTTGTATGTATGTGAGTTTCTTTATTCGACCATAACTTTGAAATGCCTGAACAGATCTAGACTATCTGGTATCGTTAGAATCCTTACGCCCCTCCGAGTAACATAGGCTATATTTTTTTTGAAAACTTTCAATAGGGCGGCAGTATGGCTCCATTTTCAAATTGGCACAGTCATAGTTTATAAGATGTGTGAAAATTGAGGATACTTTTCGAAAAGGTTCCTGTGGGATATGGGTCTAAATTCTGTGCATCTATACTTATAATGAAGTAATAAGTACTAAAAAAATCTGTACAAGGAAGATATTAAAAAAAACCTCGGGTACTAAAAAAAACTACAGAATTAGAACATATTAAAAAAAATGACGTTTACTGTCTTTTGTCTGTTAGTCTGCTTGTATGTTTGTTCACGCATCACGTAAAAACCACTGGACCGATTACGATGCAGTTTTCACTGTTAAATAGCTTATGGTTTGAGTTAAAAACTGGTGTACTTCGTATCTCAATTCGACGAGTAGAAGCCAAGCAATCGTTGAAATCTTTTTCACTGCTGAAGGAATTTTGATCAAATATTGATATTTTTAGGTCTTGGAATAGTAAATAGAGTTATTTTAACCTAGAGAAATGGCCACGGGTGCGAAGCCGCGGGTACAGCTACTTTATAATAATTTATTACATAAAATCAACAGTATTATGTAGGGGTTGATAAGACCTTTGTAACAATACTATTCAATGCCCGAAAGTCATCGGAGCATCCTCTAGTTACATTTTAATTAGCATGTTTGCAGACACTGCCGTGTGTCGTACTACGAATTGAAGGTCACGGCAGTGACTGCAGGCACTCATCGCAGAGGCAGAGGCAGGTTACTTAAGAGCAAGAAACCGTAATGCAGTGCCTCGCAGGACAACATTCTATGAACTGCGTGGCCTAAGGTTGTAACATATACCAGCAGACAAACGGCCTGTGTATCTCACGTGCTTTATTATGATTATGACGATAAATACTTTGAACGTTGTAGAAGATAAGTAGCTAGGCAGAACTTACGACCATCGATGGTGTTGGCGATAGGCACGAGGTCGAGCCGCGCGCGCGCCGTGCGGCAGTAGGAGCGGGTGCCGTCGGGGCAGCACACGCGCGGCCAGCAGTCCGAGTCCGTCTTACAGGTCTGTACCTCGAACAGCAGCTCGCCCAATGGAGTGGCCGGGCATTCGCGCGGGATCACGCCTAGCAGAGCTGCAACGAAACGAGTATGGATGTACCTACAGTAGAAAATAAAAAGCGTTTTTGAAGACCGCTGGGGTATCTGGAAAAGCTCCCACTGGTCCTTGGCAGTTGATGAATCCATTTAAGGAGAAATGTCTGTTCGTTTTCAGTACGATTTTCCTTAGATTTTCATGCATTCATAAAGTGATGGGTGATTGATTAGACTAGCTGCGACCGCGGCTTTGCCCGCGTGGATATTTTTCTGTGATATAAGTACATATCCTATGTGTTATTCTAGGACCAAAAGTAGGTGCCTATAAAGTACAATATTAAATCTCATTCGTTCAGCTGTCTTCGTTTTTATCTAGTGCTCAGCTCCTACTCATCGCATCGAGATTCTAAATTCATCAGATTTATGACTAGTCAAATCCTAAGCTATTCAATAGTGGGAACCGCATTTCAATTCGTTAGTTTTACGTGATACGCGAACAAACATCCGGGCTAGACAGGATTAAAAAAAAAGAAGATATTATTGTTCAGTAGCTCATTAAAGTTCACAAGTAATTTTTTAACGTATGTACTTAAACTAAGTAGGTCCTCAAGTTGATGTGTATGTATGTAATATTGTTGTAAATGCGTAATATTCACATATGTTAGTCTATATGAGTTTTCATCAAAATCCGTTCAGTAATTTGCTTACATGGACTGTTAACTATTTCCAGTTTGTTTTTTTCTTTAGCGAACGGAATAAGTATTTAATTTACTAAGAACCTAAAAAGTAAGAAAGTTTTTTTTTTGAGGTCTGTGCCAGTTAAGTTCTTCTTACTTTAATCGGTTTGTACGCCCAAACAAAGAACCCCAAAAAAATTGAATTATTTATTTCTTTTAAGTTTTATAGGATTTGAAGACCCTTTTTTTTATTTATCTTCATTGTACACACATTTTGTTACTGATTTATGGATGCGAAAGATTGTGAGTGAGAGTGCGTGTGTGTGTTTGTTACTTCATCACGCTGAAACGGCTGAACGGATTTTGATGGGTCTATAGATATTTTAGGTGCTGGAATAACACATAGGATACTTTCATCATCATCATCCATCATCAGGACTCGGCTAGTTGGTAATATTGACTAAAAACTTACGTTGATGTGACACAGGCGCAGGAGTGGGCTTGGGCGCCGGTACTCCTTTGACACATCGTCCCTCGCAGCACACTTGGTCAGGGCCGCTGCTGGCGCGGCATTGGGAGTTCTTCTCGCAGGGAATCGGGAAGAGGAGCACCGGCGCCTGCCCCGGCTTAGGACATACCAGCTTCTTCGACTTGCCTGCGCTCGAGTAATCCTCATTATACACGTATACAGAACCGGAGTTGCGCGTGTGGGAATACGTTACGTCAGTCGTTATGCCATTGCCTACGAACAATACGAGCCTAGTTCAATAACAGGGCAGTGAACGACTTGACCTTCCCCAGTTATGTTGGAGCGTGGCTTGCTCGCTTTAGAACGGACTGGAATTTAGAACGATCGCTTATCGGTATAAGGGTGGGGCGGGTTTGGTCCAGTGTTTACTTATTTTAATAAGTACCTACAAACATAATTAATTTGGCAATTTGTTGGTTTAACGAGCGCGTTAAGAAAATTGTTGTACAAAAAGTGCGATCTCAATCTGTGATAGAAGTTTTAAGATTGATTTCCTGTTGAGGTAGATGTCCATGGTAAAGATAAGATATGATGTGTGATGATCAGGCGAATAAAAGCGAACACCATAATTGTTTTTTTGTGTATTGATGATATTCTACCACAAATTACTTATACTAATATTATAAAGAGGTAAAGTTTGTGAGGTTGTAGGGGGGTAATCTCTGGATATACTGAACCGATTTTGAAAATTCTTTTACCTATAGAAAGCCACGTTGTTTGTGAGTGGCATAGGCTATATGTTAAAATGAACACGCGTGCAAAGCCGCGGCCATGGCGGTCGCACTCCGCAACAAGTACAAATATTATACCTAAACTTCGGGGCCGCAATATTAGGGTTCATTCAGTAGAGTGTCAAGCGTGCGCTCGATGAGTCGCGCGCCGTGTGCTTAACGATAAAGTACCTACTTACGTAAAGTTTTTGTCAAATTTTATTCTTTTCTTAACCGCTCGATTGATTCTATGCGCTACAGTAACTTTTTTTGTTTTCATTGATCATCGCAACTAACGCTACAGTCACATTTTTTGTTTTCATCGATCATCGGACCACTCGATAGCGACGTAAATTTTGTCACTCGATTTTGAACATTATTGACCTCAATAATCATTCAAATCTAAGCGTGTTTATATAATTATTTTGCTTCGAAACCCACAACATAAACACTTGAAATATGTGCCGTACCTATTTAGCTCCATAAATCACCAGTTTGTTTATCTAAGCGCTCAATGAAGTGGTCATAAAAACTGTTTGTTTACGCAAAGTCGGCGCGGCCAGATGTGTCGCGTAGACCTTATTTTTTTTGTGGGTTGACAATCAGATACCTGTGATCTCGGCACGTACCCAATACATCCCCAGTTTGCAGCCAGATGTGTCGCGTCGACCTTCTTTTTTTTGTGGATTGACCATCAAGTACCCGTAGTCTCAACGCATCATATACAATCAATTACCAGTTTGAGGTTAGATGTGTCGCGTCGGCCATTTTTTTTTTTTGGGTTATCAGTTTGGTCCTGCGGTCTTCAGCGCGTGGACAACCGAGCGGTTAATTATGAATACCAAGGAGAAACCTAGAAGCTACTGCATAGCATTCGGTCTGACAAATCTCGTAAAATACCTACATACCGACATTTTATTACGTAGGTAGCCATTTCTTTTACATTCATTATTAAGCATCGAAGTCAGACTGGCACCTTTTATTCATCAAAGTGTAACCTATTATGATATAATCAAATAATGAGGTACTAGGTCTATTCTGATAAGAATGTCATTATATGTAGTTAATAGAACTATCAACATTTATAACAATAAGTAATAAAATAATTCATTTTTACATAATTGTTTATTCGGTTACAATATCTAAGTCATATTATATCACATATAGTTACTAGTACAAGTACCTAGTCATATCTTGATACAACCCTACGGAGCGTAAAAGTGACAGAGCGATTTGAAACGTTTAGAGCAATGGAAGCTCTCGCGCGTAAGCCTTCTAGGTAAATATAATTGAAAGCTCGCAGCGCTGTGCGAGTTAAATTGCACTTTATTGCGTTGTAGCGAGAGTCGCTATGTATTTATATGACTTCACTCAGTTATCCTTCTGTACTTGTACTATGATTTATTCTGTGGCCGCGGGCATCAGCTTGTTTATAATAAAGCTATAAGTACGAAAAAGTCTACAAAGAACATAATTTAAAAAAAATGTCTAGTGTACTTAAAATAGGCTACTGAACATGTTTTTTTAAAATAATGTCTTTCTGTCTGTATGCTTGTTAGTTCGCGGATCACGAAAAAATTACTGGATCTATTGCGATGCGGTTTTCACTGTTGGATAGCTTATGGTTTGACTTAAAAACTGGTTTACTTGGTATCTCAAACCGATGAGTAGAAGACGAGCGATAAAACTTTTTGACGGCTACTGAAGGAATTTTGATCAAATGTTGGTAGGTAGGTGTAACGGTATTTTAGGTCTTGGAATAGTAAGTACATATAGTATTTTTAATCTAGAGAAATTACCACGCGTGCGAAGACGCGGCACAGAATAATTAATAGTACAAGACCGCGGGTACAACTAGTGCCTACATTATATTTTTTGTAGCCACGAGTAATGTATTGATTTACCAAGCGCCCGGTTGGCGTGAATATTGAGCACAATAATTGGGCGTTTCCTCGTGGTCTAACTAAGTTCCCTAACTGATTAGGTTACGAGGAATATATTTTCCTCGTTATTTGAGCAATAATATTTCAAAACTGGCAGTGCCCGCGCCTTTGCCGGATAATTATCGGATTTAGATACCGAGTACCCCATGTTTGCAAACCCTAAGCTACCCAACAGTGAAAACCGCAACGCAATCGGTCAAGTAGTTTTTACGTGATGCGCGAACAAACATACAGACAGACACGATTTAAAAAAATGATCTATTCTTGTTCAGTAGCTTATTTTAAGTACCCTAGACCATTTTTTTTAATCATCTTCTTTGTAATGACTTTTTCGTTCATAATGCTTTTTTATAGGTATAGATACTTAGATAGCGTATGTAGCGCGTCGTGGTACTCGTGGTCATACTCTCATTCTGAAGGAGGACTTGTTATGTGACCCAGACGTAGAATTTTTATAGAATACTGATAATATAGGTATGGATGGCACATGCGCCGCCATGCGGCCCTCAGTTCGTATCGAGCCCTCGATGCGCAAACTCCTGAGGATGGACGTCTAACGTCCGAACACCGGCCGAATTGTTAGACTAAATAACTCGTCAGTGACCGTCGGGATATATCTTTAAATAATGCTAATCGCTTAATATTTCAAATGCTACGTACTTGATTTAGCTGGAGCGCTGGTTTTGACAGTGGTCGCCTCGACCCTCTGTATCGGCAACAGTTGCAGGAAGGGCAGCAGCGGCGACTCTGTGGTGGTCGGCTTCGGCTTTGGCGTCGTCGGCTTCGGCGTGGTCGTCGTCGTAGTTGTAGAGCTGGTGGTACTTGGAGTTGTACTCGTCGTTGTGCTGGGTGTCGTCGTTGTTGTTGTGCTAGGTGTCGTCGTTGTTGTTGTGCTAGGTGTTGTAGTCGTCGGGACGGATGAGGTGCTAGTGCTTGTGCTTTCACTACTGGGCGCTACGCTACTCGGGCTCGGCTGGCTCGTGGTTCTACAAGAACGAAACCAGCCTAGTATGAATGAGAGGGCAATGATTAATGAGATAATATTAAAGACAACTAAAGGCTAGCGTAGCGGAATGAATGAGCATGTGCGGTGATGCCAAATAAAAAAATAAAGAAAAAGTTTTGTATAAGTACTTAGATACTATGCAGTGATAAAATGTTAGATAACTTATTTACTATAAGCTGCACAATGAATTTGAAATTATAGTAATTATATAAGTATTTTGCGATGGATAATAATAATATTTTACTTAGTGTAATGAAATAAAACTGTAAAGACTTCCGTATTTAGAAAATAAGGAAATTTGTGCACATAGTAAAAAGTTAAAAACTATAAATGGTTGCTAACCAACTTGTAAAGCATTATAGATTCCTAAATGGTTATTAGAAATGGAAAATGATAAAAGAAACCTAAAAAATATTTTCAAATACCTACTCAATACCACTTAACATAGTTCGTCGTTTTTTATCTATTTCGCAGTATGGCGTCTGGTTGTCGCCATATTGAATTTTGATTAATGTCATGTCATTAGTGACACTCGTAAGATTGATAAATCGATTGACGTAAGAATCATCGCGTCCACGCATTTGGTGTATATGTAGGTACAGTGTAGCGCCACATACATAGGCTGATAAACACAATACCCTCCGCTTACTGAAATTGAACACAAAATCCGGTTTATGCGCGCGCGCACGTTTTGAACCAAGGAATAGGTGGTCGCTCTGTTATCGAGAAAACGATTCATTTTGCAGCAAAACTGTTTCTAAGTATGACGTACCTAACCTACCTATGCTATAAAATGTGTAAGTGTCGATGTCAAGGCCGTAGGCAAGGGGGGGTTTGGGGGTTCAAACCCCCCCCCCCCAAATTCCTTAGTAAACCGTTTTATACACGGAAAGACAAATTTATAATGAATTTTTACTATAGGTAAAAGTGCAGTTAAAATTACAAATTTTATAATGTAAACTGGAAACGACATGAAAAATTTATTATATTTATTTGTGTTTGGTTATTTTATTATGAGAGAAAGTAAAATTAAGTATTTCCCAAATAATGTTTTCTATTAAAACGAATGTCTATATGAATTTTTATATTGTTAGGAGCCATGAGCGAGTACATGGGAGTAGCACAAGATTTTCAGTGTTCCAAACTTGGGTACCTACATATAAACTCTCACAGGGGACCTAACAACATAATAATAATAAGAAACAGTTAATAAAGTGTTCATTACAATTCTAAAAAAACCTTTTTGATGTCAATAAAGACCAAAATCAAAGGATAATATTTTAAAAATAGGCACAATGAGCGGTCTTATCGCTAAAAGCGATCAACATATAAACAAGACACAAGTTCAAAACTAAAACTCGACTACGGTCGTGTAAGTAAGTGCTGCCGGTAGTCGGTTTCTTTCTTGCCTATGACACTATAAATGAAGACGAATCGATTGATACCTCGCTTGTCAAACACGGACCAAGTTTTTAGTTTGAATACATACCCTTCCTAAGTTACGCCGTAGTTGAGTAAAAAAAATTAGCCTATGACACCCATATACATACATACATACATACATACATAAACTGTTAAACTCATTACCCTTCCCTTCCTTCGCCATACTCGTGTAAAAAAACTCTGGTCCAAAGCTCGACCCCCCCCCCCCCCCCCCCGAATTGAATTCCTGGCTACGGCCTTGGTCGATGTGCTACTTTTGAGAGTTGGTTTTACCTCATATGGTAGGTATATCGAGACTCACTGAATATATGCTGTTGTGCAAATGTCAAGTGTTTAGGGCGGTACTTCATTTTATTACTGCAAAACATGCATGTGATCCTGATCACAGTCTTGATGTCAAATTGCAACCTCTCTGCACACTCGCCTCGACTCTTAAAGGCATTTTGCGATTTGGCACAGGACTTCTAAAGTCAAAGTTTAGGTGCTAAGCATGTTATCAATATCAATCATATGAATATTATGAACTATATGTACATGTATCAAAATATGTTTTTTTAATTCGAGCTCCGGAAGGCCTACTCTAATAATTTTTTTAGTTAGTGATTAGGCCGCCGATTGTTATAATTTACGACTGTTTGTGTAATATCACATTCTAGTCGTGTGCAAAAAATTGTTAAGTATCTAAATACCTACTTTGAAATTTAATTTTAAAGTAGGTATTTCGATTAGCACTGCAGGATGGTGTAGATTATGTTATTAAAGCTAGTAATTGCACAATTTATTTGAAAGACATTATCGGCGGCGTGATGGCCCTGAGTTTGTTTTACGGTCTTGTACCTTTAATATTCGAAAGTAAACCTACTTAGAATTAAATAGACTTGATTGGAGTTTAGTGGCCACATGCATGGCCAGTCATTACCTAAGTAGGTACTTGGTGACCTTCTATGTCAAAACATTTGATAAGGTACCCTACCTACAGCTACACCCTACACTGCAGTTCACAGCACAGACTACCTACAGCTACACCCTACACTGCAGTTCACAGCACAGACTACATACGATAAAAACTGAACTTAAAATATTTGCGAAAATTAGATCCTAATGAGTTATTATTACTCTATACGATTTCGTTCTTCAGATTTTTTTAATTGAGACTCATGCATTTTTGAAAGAGTTTCATTTCCATCGCGTACCAATTACCTAAGTATGGAATGCCTTTATAGAAACCTACTTATAAAGAATTGATAACATAAGTAGGTACAGATAACCACGACAACATAAACATGACTGACATACACCTTGCACTCATAAACCTATCTTTCCTCGGTTTTTGTTTGTTTTTCAGAATGCACCCACAAACTAATGAGTAATGCCGTGTTGTTCCTTCAATGTAGAGCAGACTTGTTTTTAATATATTATCTGAGTCCCGCGGTTTCAGCCGCTTCGATTATCATGATGGATGATGATGTAAAGTAACATATGTGTTAATCCAGGATATAAGGTAACCTGGTAGCAAATTTCATCCAAATCCGTTCAGCCGTTTGGGCGTGAAGGAGTATCAAAAATACATACATACACTTCTATAGATAAAAGATAGATGGCGCTAATCGGTTTTTATATACTAGAAGCTACGAATAAATAATAAGTCAGGAAATGTAACAGCGTTAATAAAATGACCCAACAAAAGTCGTGCCCAAGTAGGTGGGGCTTAAAAGTCGTGTCCAGCGCGTCATCATTCGGACATGTTTCATGCAAGCGAGCACACGTCATATCTTCGCATACGTTTTAGTTTTTATCATTCTGAACTACTGCTGTGAATCATCATGCCAGCATGTGTTGTGATGTGGTTCAGGAGCCATACAAGATTAAAATGTCCAGGGATCACTTTTCACTAGTAATTAGTTGCAAAATTATAATTATATTCAAAGATGTTCAAATACGTTATCAAACCGAAATGGCAATACTATGCAAAATGAAGTCAGTAAGTTTTTGCATAATAAAAAAACTCGAATACTGTTAATCAACAAAGAATAACAGTATATACTAACTCCTTGAAACCAGTGACCAAAACTCAGTCCAAAACTGGATTTCTAGGACTCCGCATTATGTATTTCAATTTTTAAATTATTGTTTTTATTTTAATAACAGATCCAGAATGTTATTGTTTAAATAAGAATGAATTAAATTATTTTATATAGTCAATAATGTGGATAGATTTCGTGTCCGCGGCATATATACTTTTAAATGTAAAAGTCTTGGAAGCCGAAAGCTGGCATCCTCCTTTAGCCAAGATCATATTGAGTTGTTTTTTTGGGTGATCCGCAACCACGGCCGTTGCAACAATAACCCAAACGCCCGACAGTAAATGGGAATATATAAAAATAATTTACTGAACTTGAACCTCAGCTGAAAATTCACAGGCAACAGCATACCATTAGAGGACATTCCATTTTCAATTTCTCAGAATCCGTCTTCACTACATTGCGAAGAAAGATTCTCTTTGAATGTATTTTAGACAAAAACTTAATAAATTAATTATATTTCGCGGGACATCAATGAATTGTAAAAAGTAAGCCAAAAAAAAAACATAGTACAATAATATTGCTTTATTACTTACTTGGTCTGGTCCACTTATTGCATAACATCGTCCACGCCGCCATGACTCAGTTGTCATAGCAGACATTGCAGCACGCGCGTGAACCAATCCCTGCTTTTGTTCTGAATTTAAACCAATCACCAAGCATGTCTATTTGTAAACTCGGAAGTGATTCGTATTTTGAATCATACGTCGTTTTGGTATGAAGTAGGGGCACTTTTTATGTGGCATTTGTTCTGAATTAGAGTTCCTGACTTATTATTTATTCGTAGACTCGTAGACATACATCTTACTGTCGTTGGTTTTTATGCATTGTAGAAAGTTTGTATGTACTGTCAGACCTAATGATGGAGTTCTGCATCGTGCATGCGAAGTTTTCCGCTCGGTAAGAGAGTATTCATTTTTAAAACTTCAAGCTCTGACCGGCCTCTTTACGGCAGTGGCTACACTTCTCTGATTTATAATATCAGTGTAACTAGTGTGATAGAAAAAAAAGCAAGAATAATAAAGCAAGGCTCCTAGGTCCTACCTACTCGTACAATAAAGATCTCACTCGGTACTGTTAGATGTAGCAAGCAGCTGAAGCACAAAGCCGGACTTACGACTTGAGCGCGGCTGCCTTGACTCCCTTGGTGCAGAACCCCTTGCAGCAGAGGTGTTGCCTGCTCATCACCTTGCACTCGGAGTTCTTGCGGCACGGCAGCGGGAACAGGTCCAGCCAGCCGCTGGTGGTGCGCACGGCGGGGCACGCCACGGACTGCCCCTCGGCTTCTGGAATTGGGAAACTTTTACTAAATGCTTGGGGAAGTATACCGGCCTATGGCGACGGCTACAGCGGGATGATTTCCGTTCTCATCTGATCATGTTTAGTTCTGTTGCAAATTGCAACTCGAATACTTTTTTTTCTCATCCGATCTCATTCATGATTCGTTGGTTTTATATCTCTTACCTACGCGTGTGGAATGTGTATATTCTGGGTATTACTGCAGTTTGTTAGCTACTATAAAACCGACCAAATGGAATCGGAAATGTAAAGACTTAGGGTTCCGTAGCATGGAAACAACGTTCTAGTAGTTTTTTTTACGGTTGGATTCTGTCTCTCACTATAGAATTTGGTCAGAGTTTACGTACGCGGGTAGAATATACTACGCGCTAACTTGGTCTGATAACTTCGTAATCTAGTAAACCTAGA